>OX579646.1:16874732-19642795 GCA_951230895.1 Carpatolechia fugitivella | reverse complement strand
TTCAAGAGGCTGCCTGACAATGTAGCAATATATCCAGACATCCTTAGGATATGGAAATAGCAGAAAAAGTGAAGCAGTTTGGTGATAACATAACGCTACAATAATTAACTACATACTAATAGTAACTATAATACATACATTACACATTGTAATAGATGGCTTGTAAACTATCTTTTAGTGCATAAATGATAAAATGACTAATAAATATTTACCATCTAACATAAGAGTGGAATGAAAGAAAATTGAGAGCAGGAGACATCTCCGGATAGTCTATTAATACTATGTTAAGTTTAATCACACTAATATTATAAATGTGAAAATATATTTGGATGTTTGTTCCGCTTTCACGCCTTAAGTACTGAATGGATATGGATGTTTGGGATGTAGGTAATTTGTACGCGGGATTAACACATAGGACTTTTTACGGAAAAAGTCTTATTCCCACGGGGAAAAACTTACATAACGCGAGCGTAGCCGCGGGCGGACCGCTAATCCTACTAATAATATAAATTGAAAGTTTGGATGTTTGTTGCCAAATCACGCTTGAACCACTGGACGGATCGAGATGAAACTTGGCACACATATAGGTTAGGCCCTGGAATAGGACATAGGCTACTTTTTACCGCGGTAAAACACTTCATTCACATGGGAAAACTTATTTAACGCGGGTGAAACCGCGAGCGGAAAGCTAGTATACTATAAAATAAAGTACTTGCGATGACACGTTTCGACTAAAACACCAATGATTTACTCAATTCAAATTCAATAATTTACAATGATTTACGTACCTAACGACATCATCTGACAAAGTCACATCGTGTCGATATTGATCGTCCCTACAATGTCAAATTATAAAAGGCTTTGTGGAAGTTTGAAAGGTACAACTTGCGAGTCAACTCCAGTGGACTTACAACTTCCAAAGTTGAGACGTTCGCGAAGATTTATGTGCTGCAGTGAAGATAAATATAAAGGAAAATAGCACGTTACTTGTCGCACCTTTCATCATCAACAGCTCATATACGTCCCCACTGAGGGGCTCGAGCCGACCCTGAATTAGAGCGACTAGGCCTTAGTCGACCACGCTGGCTCAGTGCGGGTTGGTCGACTTCACGCACAACCTCTCAATTTCATCGCAGATTTATTAACGACTAGCTTTCCGCCCGCGGTTTCACCCGCGTTAAATGAGTTTTCCCGTGGGGTTGAAGTGTGTTACCGCGGTAAAAGTAGCCTATGTCCTATTCCAGGACCTAACCTATATGTGTGCCAAGTTTCATCTCGATCTGTCCAGTGGTTCTCGCGTAATTAGGCAACAAACATCCAAACTTTCGTAGTATTAGTAGTATTTTTCCTTTACTGTTAAATTTAAAAACACATTTGAACGTCATGGGAATCGAACCCGCGTCTCCCTCCACACCATCGACGCTTTTAATTCCGATGATAATTCCAATAATTGCCCAGCCAATCTGTTATTCGTCATTCAAAATAAGTCGGACCAGTCAGCGTATTTGGCCATTCAATAGGATATGCCACGTCACAGCATACGTATTAACGTTATCGCCTGCATTCCGTTAAACCACGGAATTTGCGCCCGCCGCAACGGCTTGCACGGAATTTCACTGAGACTGTACTCTTGTGGATTGGTTAAATTAATACGATATATGCAATGCGATCTATAATCTAGAAGCGTAACCGTCTAACAAAGCCCGGTAAAACATTGCACCCAATTATCTACGTGGTGGTAATCGACGTAAAGGGAGCAATCTTAATTTTGACAGACGACAACGACGACAGACAGGCAGATGATGTCGCTGCTGTACATTGAAGCTTACTTTCGACGTTCTTACCGAGTCATATCAAACATCATTATACGTCATTAGTTTTGCTTCTTTGGTATTCATTTGGTGGGGTCAAGTTTGATAGTTACTCTTCTAGACAATAAATAATTCGTTGGATATATGGTGTTAGGTTTCCACAAAATGATGAATCTCAAACACATTCCACCAAAATATTTTACCGGAAAAAGATTATTAGAAAATAAAGATTTTTTCAGTTTTATTATATTAGTTCAACAAAGTAACCTACGATTTGCACCCTTTCCGCAAATGGAACCGCTGTAATTAGAAAACGGCAATGTATGTTAAATTACGATGAATTTGACTATTGATTGATCACAAGTGACGGCCATTTACTGCGCACGTGCATCGTACATTGCTTTATAGCTGATCATAGAAATCCGATTTCCTTAGTTACCTTAATCTTCCTGAACATTTTTAGCATTGATAGCATGATGTTCTAAATGCACTTTATTAGTCATCACCATCATCGTGTGGGTTGCAAGGTTGACAACCGACCTCAAAAACCTTGGTGTCAGTGTTATACGCCGTGCATAGAGCCGCCAAAGGCCATTGACTTGGCTCGTGTAACGACTAGATAGTAGCCGGGACCAACGGCTTAACGTGCCTTCCGAAGCACGGAATCATTTCCTTTCGAACAATCAAGTGATACAGCCTGCAATGTCCTAACCAAACTGGGGAAAGTCTCACAAAAAGATTTTTGCTTGACAGTGTCCCCACCGGGAATCGAACCCAGGACCTCCGTAATGGCGTCGATATCTCGACCACTCGGCTACGGAGGCTGTTATTAGTTTGCCAACGAAAACGAAGTCTGTCAAAAAAATCTCATACTGAGATCAAATCTCTAGAGAGCAAAAAACGATGACCATAAAATTCTTTCACTCCATCGGTTTTCACTGAATATCTTTGTGCGAACTCTTTAATTTCCTACTTCTTTTACACAAAGTAAAAAAAATACGTAAATCATTTGAAATATGTCCTGAAAACCCACGGACCGTAATTTGTGCGATTTATACGAAAAGTAAAAACATATTTCTTCACCCTCTCACTTCATTCTTTATACTAACGAATAGAATTATGTAGACTCCATCAAAAGCAAAGGAGGGTTTTCATTTTGATTTATGTTGGGATTCGCCATGGTGCTCCCATTTTCCTTTCCGTCTCGTGACCGTACCACCAGTAGAGTAGCAAACAGATTTTTTCTTCATTCTGTTTTTACTCACACCCAAGTAACACACGCGATGGCAGCCGTGGCTGTCTTACGGTACGGAAAGCGGTTTTTCTTGGTTGTCATCTTACTATCAGTTACAAGTGGCTGCCTATTGTGGTGACGTCATGATTTCATAGAAAACAAGCAAGACCGAATTTCGGCGCTGCCCTCCGTGGTGTAGTTGGTAAGCACGTTGGCTGCGTATAGGGTCGTGGGTTCAAGTCTCGCCGCCGGAAGGTTTACGTTTTTGGTTGTTTTTTATTAATCTAAAATATTTAATCTTACTATCACACGATCATACTCTCACACTATAATATATCACACTAGGATATTTGGATGATTAGATGTTTGTTCCGCTTTGATGAAATTAGGAATTGTGATAATTAACCTGGATGTCACCGTAAGATTGTGAACGCCGTTAGTTTATAATCTTACTCGCGATATTATAAACTTACGGAAAATTGTGAACTGAAACCAACCATTTACAATATTACGTATTATTACTCGTTAGTTTATAATCTTACGATGTCAAACCGTCAAATTGTGAACTGATTAAAAATTGGCATGCGACGGAACGCACCTTGCACGCTGATTGGTTAAACGTTTGACGTGTCCAGCGCGGCTATTCTTGGCTGTCATTCTATAGGTAGCTACTGCCAAAACCGACCAATCGATTAAGATTTTTAAGGGAAAAAGTAAAATCCAAGGGTAAAATATTACACAACTCGAGTGTGCCTGCGGGCGGGCAGTACAAAGAGTATAATAAACAGGAAGTATCTATCTGTATTATCCACCACGTGGTTGGAAGAGACTAGAGCAATTTAGCAAAACTTTTTTATTTAAAAAAGGAAACGCAAAAGATGTGATTACGACGATGGAGTTTCTTCGGTGAGCTCTTCTCCACAGATTCCGCCATTGTGTTAGTGAACTCACCCAAAAAAATGTAATGACGGATGTAAGTGATGTAATAACATATGCCCTTCAGGTAGCAACCGCCCCCGCCGGCGGGGACGCGGAACTAATAGTAGAATTAATTCAGTAAGACCCGGTAGGGGTCATTCTTCTCCGACGCGCTTCTCGCCCTGGCAACGTTCTGGGCCGCGGTCCGAGCCCGTCTGAGGGCGCCCCCAGATACGTTGTCATAAAATTCCTAAGGGGTACGAGCCTTCTGCTCCCCCGCAAGTCCGCGCCCACTATATTACCACTCTGGTATAAATAGTGATTAGGTCCGTCAAAAAAAAAAAAAAAAACATCTTATGGAAATAAATAAAAAAAAAAACTGGGAACAGATTTTAGCACCAAAAAATGTGATTATTGTTGTAATGCAAAATTGTTAAATTTTTAAATTTCATTCGAAGCGACGACGTGTCTTTAGGGCCCAAGTTATTCCACTTAGTTGCTCATTTTTTGTGTTGATTCATTCATCGATGTGAAATAAAAAGTATTGATTTATTAATTACACGAAATTAAAAGTAAATTTCGATGAAATCGAATTTTATCGATGAGATCGAATTTAACAAAAGCGGGACGGGCTCATTTTTATCAATCCACTGGCGGCGCCACTGGACTGTGAAAGGAGATTTTGAAAGCATTTAAAATGAAATTATTATTGTACTCAAATGAAAGAGTGTCCCGTCCTGATTTTATTTATCAATTTATATTCTTACTCCAAAGAATTTGGAGCTCTTAACCGGTTGCAGCAAGGAGTTCATCTACAGCATGAAATTTACATCGTTTTGTCCCCGCCGTGTAGTGATAGTACCCGTCAAACTGAACAACTTTTCACGAATAAAGAAATTCCTGCGACAAAAATATTGTTGTGCTCTCCATACAAAATGGGTCGGTCGGGAGTCTCAGTTTGTATGGAGAGACCAAAAACTTTTTTGTCGCAGGACTTTTTTTTTTCGCAAAAAGTTGTTCAGTTTGACGGGTACTATCACTACACAGCGGGAACAAAACGGTGTATATGAACTACGCCTGCCATTTTGACATCTGACGATTGCAAATATATCTCTTTCACAAAACAAAGTTAATCCTATTTCATTTTGGCATCATTTTAAACCATTCTTACCAGAACAATTGAATGCTAATAACAATTCTTTTTCGCAGTTTTTCTCCAACATTTTGCTTTACGCAGTTTTAATCCTCTCCTTTTACAACTTTCTCCTGAATTACAAGTAAATTTAACTCAATTTTGCGCCGTAAAATTCTTTTGTACGAAATATCTGGGATATGACTACGAGTTAAATTGTATAAAAGGCTTTTTTTACGAGTTTCAATTACCTTTTATTATCTTAGGCATATAAAAGATAACAACGGTAGATATGCTGCTTATCCGCCGACGTAGTACTATGCTCGTAAACATCTTTTTTCTCTCTTGAGATAAACAGTTGATGTGCTGGATTTGCTTGTATAGTTAAAACTTTGAATAATATAAATTATTTTGTTCTTTTTTCACATAGCATTTTTCGCCACAAGCTTGTGTCCTGGAAAGGTTTTGGCATCAATATCAATGGCGAGTAGGTACATCACTCATCTTCGATTTGCCGACGATGTAGTGATTATGGCAAGGTCCCTGGAGGAACTCGGCACAATGCTCAGAGATCTCAGTAGTGCTTCCGAACAGGTGGGCCGATGAACATGGATAAGACGAAACTTATGTCAAATATCCATGTTACACCCAAACCAGTCAGTATTGGAAGTGCTACTGTCGAAGCTGTAGATCACTAAATTTACCTTGGACAAGTAATCCAGTTAGGTAGATCCAACTTCAATAAAGAGGACAATAGACGGATCCAACTCGGCTGGGCAGTGTTCGAGAAATTGCGGCATGTCTTCTCGTCCAAAATTCTTCAGTGTTTGAAGACTAAGGTCTTTAACCAGTGTATATTGCCAGAATGACATGAAAGGTTCTCGAATGGCGGGGCGGAAGGCGTAGTGTTGGACGGCCTCCCACAAGGTGGACAGATAACTTGGTGAAAGTTGCTAAGCGCCGGTGGATGCAAGTAGCGCAGGACCGTTCACGGTGGAAACCTATGGGGGGCCTATGTTCAGCAGTGGACGTCTTCCGGCTGAGATGATGAAGATGATGATTTTTCGCCATAGACCAGGCCATGGATGGATGACCGTTTGCCGTATTTTGAAAAGCACGCTAAGGCTTTATCATTGAAAGAGGTCGTTAAACCAAGTCTGAAACCTAATAACAGGGCTAATTAGAAACCTTGCTCGGTAAGAGCCGATCATTGTAGAGATCTTTGGGGAGGCCTTTGTCCAACAGTGGGCATCTTTCGTCTGAAATAATGATGAAGATACCGAGTTCAGTTTGTTACATGAAATACTTATCTATCTGTCTGTTATGTTTACCTTACAGATAGACATTAAGTCCAGGAAGCAAGGGGGCGCGCCAGTAATAATTGAACCGGAATCCGCCAACAACCATTGCAACTCCATTAGTGGACTACACGGATAGTTACAATTCAGAACTGGAAGTGACACTAACATAATATAAACAACTACCTGATAACCCTTAAAAAACGTAAAATAACAACATTTACGATACTTTTACAGGAGTCACCTTAAAATGATTATTACTATCAAAACAATAGAATAAAAAAGAACACAAATAAAGTCTAACAAATAAAACAAACACCAAGTACTATATTCATTCATTTACAATGCTGCTGCCTCCAGCAGTTCAGCTAAACTATATATTTATTTCCATCCCTTTCACCTTTATAAAATAAACAGGGACAGGACAGAATACAGCAACAGTAGATTTTTGAAAAGATACATTTATTTTTGCGTAAAAGCATTTCGTTGCTAAGTCAGTCAGCCAGTCGTCAGTCCGTTTGACTTTTCCTAAATTTACCATATTTTATGAATTAATTTAATAATAGCAGAAGATTCGCGAAGAAAACAATAGAATCGGTTGGAAAACGAATTTACAGTGATTTTTTAAAGTTTCATTATGTCTGTTTTTTTCAAAAACGATTTTTGTATGGTGATTATATGGCGTTACTAGCTTGTGACGTCACAAGCAAGTATGTGCCTCTCTGTCTAATTTTGAATTTCAAACCTTTATAACTCGGTCAATTTTAAAGATAGAGCAATAATTATTTTGGTGTTCGATAGCAGAAACTAACAAGTTTGGATTAAAAAAAAAGTTGTCAAGGGGAGTTGTCTATTAGTAAAGTTTTAATAAAGTAAAGTAAAAATTTTGTCTCTTTTTCTCTCAATATAATTATATTGTCTAAAGTACAGTTAATTGCTAATTGCAGTACTAATTTGGCTGTCCCTTGTGCAACCCAAACACATGTGCATTTTGTTGTACCCAATTAGGCTCTGAAGTTAGCCAAGTCTAAAAGCACTTTTAGATTATAGATTATGCTAAGCAATTACTTTATGGCGTTGTTACATCTCGTTGTTTTATCATTATTATTTTTTAGTGAGTACACTACACAATGTGCGTGAAAAAATTAAGATATACTTACATACAGTGCGTCTAAAAAGAGTAGAAATTAAAAGTGACAATACTGTAGGTACACCAGTAGTCCAGGACATTGGTCTATTGAGTTTCCAAGATATGACCGTTAGAATTATGACAGCTGTCATTATGCTTGTAAGAAGAATGAGACCAGTAGTAAGAACTTTAATGGATAACTCGCCCACTGAGCAGAGTTGAGTGTGGCCGAAAATACCATTTTTCACAATTGTACGCTATCTGGAAGGAGTCTACGCAAAATAACCTCGATGCAAAAGGACTCGACTTGGAGAGATTCGATTTCAGACGGATCGACACTCGCTGCATAAATCCTTTCAAATCAATATAATGGTGAAAACGGGTCGATACTACTGTATTGCCACTTTTTAATTTCTACTCTTTTTGGACGCACTGTGACAAGGTCAGTTCTAGAAATGTTATTATTCTGTTGTCGTTACTCAGACAGAGTCACCACCAATTAGCCTTTGCCAGCGTCCGATAAAATAACCAAATTATATCGACGTTTGCTTCCTGCTGCAACTTAAGGGGGTACCCTATGTGAACACTAGCGCCACTTGGATAAAAAATCATAACTTAGTGAAAACACAAAATATCAAAAATATGAACGATCAAATTGTTTCATTAGTCTTGTTGTATTTTTAGAATTGATAAATTCAGTTATCTATTGTTAATCGTAGTAACAGATAGCGAAAGTGCTAATAACGGTCGTTTTTAGCACTTTCGCTATCTCTTACTACGCCGTATAAGATTTTATAAAATTCGGTATTTCTATAAATACTAAAGTACCTACACTTTAAAATGATCGTCCACTTTTTTAATATATTTAGTTTTTTCGGAGTTATGTTTTTTTTTCGAAGTGGCGCTAGTGCGCAGTCAGGTAGCCCCTTAAATAGAAAGAAAGAAAGAAAACACATTATTTATTTGCACTGTTGTGACATTACACACCAAAATGTATAAAAAGGAAAGGGAGCACAGGAAAAAGTAAACCTTGTGCTTCTACACCACAATATGGGGCAAGTGAAAAAGGTCTCGACTCAGCATAACATGTCTACCTCGGTGTGAGCTAGACGCTATTTTGCAGTAAATATTGACTCACATCAACAGCTCATATACGTCCCCACCGAGCGGCTTGAGCAAACCCTGAATTAGGGCGATTAGGCCTTAGTTGACCACGCTGGCCTAGTGCGGGTTGGTCGACTTCACACACAACCTTTGAATTTCTTCGCAGGAGTGTGCAGGTTTCATTACGATGTTTTCCTTCACCGTAAGAGCGTCGAATAAACTTTAATATGAATTCGAAATTCGAAAACACATTGGTGCGTGGTGGGGATCGAACCCGCGTCTCCCGGACGGGAGGCAACGGCCCTAGTCACTAGACCACCGACGCTCTCGAATATTGACTCGGTTCAGATAAAATTCTTAGGAGATTTTGGTTATTTTATTCATCATAAAATTATCAGGTTACGATATCGAATAGACAGGTAATTTAGACACACACCTCAGCTAACTACCTATATAGACATAGACTAAGAGACATAGACTAAGAGCGTCGGTAGTCTAGTGGCTAGGGCTGCTGCCTCCCATCCGGGAGACGCGGGTTCGATCCCCACCACGCACCAATGTGTTTTCGAATTTCGAATACAGATTTAAGTTTATTCCACGCTCTTACGGTGAACTCCGTGAAGGAAAACATCGTCATGAAACCAGCACATTCCTGCGAAGAAATTCAAGGGTTGTGTGTGAAGTCGTCCAACTCGCACTGGGCCAGCGTGGTCGACTAAGGCCTAATCGCCCTAATTCAGGGTAGGATCAAGCCCTTCGAACTCGAATCTTCTTCGAATCTTAGGAATTCCATCTCACTACAGTAACTACTGTGAGCTGTAGACCTCGCAAGTATTTTTTTTACGAAATGGCTGTTTTTTTACGTTTAAATAACTACGTAATTTAATAAAATTTTCAAAATCTGAATAAAAAAAAAAAACTCTATATTTATCGAACCTGATCACAAAGTTTTACAAGAATCGGTTGAGAAACGCGACCTGTAGAGAGGAACAAACAGACAGATGGACAGATGATGTTGGACAGATGGACATACAAAAGCAATTTTGGCGTTTCGCGCCTGCCCGTTCAATTATTAACCTAGTGCTATTGAACACCTACTCTAGCCACAAATTAATGTCTGCTAAGATTAGCCACACACTACCAATTCAGGACTACGACAGCCCTTGTACAGTTTATAGTCTTACACTATGTTATCAAAACGAATAAATCCGGCCCCATCAGGCACTTACAATGAAAGCAGTGAAGTACAGATAGCGTCGGGAGTAGGTGAATAGTACAGTTAGCAACATTGTAACATTCACATTATACCAAAAGCATGTTAATAGTAGAAATAAATCCAAATCTATTTCCCCTGGGGGAAATATTTTAGTAGAAATAGGTGTTTTTTTTTTTTTTGACGGACCTAATCGCTACTTCTACCAGAGTGGTAATATAGCGGGCGCGGACTTGCGGGGGAGCAGAAGGCTCGTACCCCTTAGGAAATTTATGACACCGTATCTGGGGGCGCCCTCAGACGGGCTCGGACCTAGGTCCAGAACGTTGCCGGGGCGAGAAGCGCGTCGGAGAAGAGTGACCCCTACCGGGTCTTACTGAATTAATTCTACTACAAATACGAGTAGAATGTAAAATAAGACTGGTTTTATTTTCGTGCATTCGACGGTTGTTCTAAATAAAAACTGCAAAGCACCCATTTCGAGAAGTTCATTCAGTAGCGATACATTTTGTGTAGGTAAACGTGTTGCCGACTGTACCTGTACACCGACCGATGGTATCGCTTAGGAACTAGGTTGTGTAAGTTCAGGTAAAGTACTAGTGTTCTCTATAAATCTAGGTTTAGATTTGGCTTGGGTATTCATTACGTGGAGCGTCGGTAGTGTAAGTAGCTAGAAGCAGTGCTTTCAGAATAAAAGGCCAGGGTTCAAACTCTACGATATTAATGACGTAATCTAGTATAGAGAGAGCGTCGGTGGTCTAGTGGCTAGGGCCGCTGCTTCGGGAGACGCGGGTTCGATCCCCACCACGTACCAATGTGTTTTCGAATTCATATATACCTGGGCTGATTGATAACTGGCCGAAACGACGAACTTAAAAAAATGATACGCAAAAAAAAAATATTACATTATATTTTGGCATCTTTTTGAAAATAGAACGCCAAATTTGAATTTAATCGAACTGGTGGAATTTGTTTGATAGGACGTAGAACTTTCTCTGTCGTAAACTTTCTTAACAATGGAAAGAAACGAAATTCGTGCGGTGATAAAGTTTTACGTTTTAAAACAGAAAACAGCAACCCAGATTAAAACCAAGCTAGACAGTGTTTTAGGTAATTCTGCTCCTGCATTGAGTACAATTCACACCTGGGTAACTGATTTTAAACGTGGAAGACAGAGCTGCGAAGACGCCCACAGGTCTGGCCGTCCAAATGAAGTCACGAATCCGGACATGATCAAAAAAATTCACAAAATTGTATTGAATGATCGGCGCTTGAAGTTGCGAGAGATAGCAGAGATGGTGAGCATTTCATCTGAACGCGTTTTTAATATTTTGCACCAACATTTGGGAATGAAAAAGCTTTGCGCGCGATGGGTGCCGCGTTTGCTCACTGTTGACCAAAAGCAACGTCGAGTGGACGATTCATCGGAGTGTTTGGCGCTGTTTAACCGAGATCCTAACGAGTTTTCGCGGCGTTATGTAACAGTCGATGAAACCTGGATACATCATTATACTCCCGAGACAATCTAAGCAGTGGACTGAGAGCGGAAGACTTGCGCCGAAGAAAGCAAAAACGGTTTTGTCGGCCGGCAAAGTGATGGCGGCTGTTTTTTGGGATGCTCGAGGGATTATTTTAGTGGATTATCTGCAAAAAGGAAAAACAATAAATGGAGAGTACTACGCAAGCTTGCTGCAAAAATTAAGTGAAGAAATCCAGAAAAAACGACCACATTTGGCCAAGAAAAAAGTTTTGTTCCACCATGACAACGCACCTGCACACACGTCAATGGTTGCAGTCGCCAAACTCCATGATTTGCGGTTCGAATTGCTACCGCATCCACCCTATTCCCCGGATCTGGCCCCGTGTGACTTCCACTTATTCTCAAACCTGAAGAAATGGTTAGGTGGCCAGAGATTTTCATCAAATGAAGAAGTCATTGTTGCCGTGGACGAGTATTTTAAGGGGTTGGAGAAAACATTTTATCAAACTGGTGTAAGGGCATTGGAGAAGCGCTGGACTAAATGCATCGAGGTAGAAGGAAACTACGTTGAGAAATAAATTTATTTTAAATAGATTTTTAAAGTTTTTCTTTGTCGTTTCGGAAACTTATCAATCAGCCCTCGTACATGTCTGTGTATGGAAAACATCGTGATGAAACCTGCACACTCCTGTGAAGAAATTCAAAGGTTGTGTGTGAAGTCGACCAACCCGCACTGGGCCAGCGTGGTCGACTAAGGCCTAATCACTCTAAATCAGGGTAGGCTCGAGCCCCGAACCAACGTATATGAGCTGGGAGACCCCGGACGGATATTAGCGTGATAAACTGTGTACCGGTGCCGTGTCACCGGGAGGTCGTGCAAATGTTTGCGCGCGATGTTTGTCTCATTGGCGGAGCGGATCGGCGTCGAACAAACACAATTCCGAGTTTCGGAATCCAGGTACGTTCGGCCGTTTGTTTGTTTATGGCAGGTTTTAGCGACTGAATAGTTGGTATGTGGTGGGGATCGAACCCGCGTCTCCCGGACGGAAGGCAGCGGCCCTAGCCACTAGACCACCGACGCGCTCAAAGAATAATGTACTTCCTTTCAATAAGTAAGAATGCGTATGCCAGCCAGGAATCTTAAAGATGTGAAGTAACAAAGGATTATCGTGGTCGACTAAGGCTGCTTCTCCACCAGAGCTGTGCGAGGATGCGTTGCGAGGGATGTGTTTTTCAAGAACCAATAGAACCGCTTCATTTACCTTGCCTCGCTCAGCACAGCTCTGGCGAAGTGATTCTATTGGTTCTTGAAAAACACATCCCTCGCAAATGCGTTGCGAGGGATGTGTTTTTCGCATATCTCTGGTGGAAAAGCAGCCTAAGGACTGAACACCCTTCACCCAAATAGGCTCAAGCTTCTCTGTGAGGATATAAGGTATAGTATTGAGCTAATAATAACATAAAAATATAGTACCTTTAACCATAGCAAATTATTCTACTCGGCATGGACACTCGTTTATAGTGTCGTAGCAGTTTGCTACGCCGCCGTAGTAGTTTGGTACGCCGTAGTAATCGTAGCAGATTTCGATAGTTAAAATTTTTAAAACAGGCAGAAAAGGCTTCTCGGTGAGGATATCTAATGAGTTAATAATAACAAAAATATAGTACTTTTAACCATAGCAAATTATCATACTCGTCATTCAACTACAATAAAACTCAATTACAATAAAATAATTATTTCTTATTTTTTTTTATTTCCTATTTACTCATTGTTCCTACGATTTTCAGTTCAGGCAACTTATTTTAAGTTGTTAAAACATCCGTATTTTGCTTTCATGAACCGAACCCGGGGCCTCCCACATCACAGTAGACTTGTAATCCTACCCTACGACTAGTGAGCCTATAACTCAATATCGGGCCGGCGCAAACCCATCCATCTCGGTTATTACCGCCTTCAAAGAGAGGACGAACCATTAATTTTTCACATGAAAGCCAATTATCTTCCATCACGGTCGAGGTAAAAGGTTCTAGGTGTCCCTACGTTTTACAATTGCGATAATCATAAAATTAGTGGCTCTGTGAGTATACATTTTTTTAGCTGATTTATGTTGTTTTTTACGTTTTTAATCCTCATTTTTAACCCTCTGTCAATTTTAAAAATGTATAAAGTCAAAATCAAAGTTAAAACTATTGTTTTCCATAGGATGTTATTACATCACTTAGATCCGTCATAACATTTTTTTGGGTGAGTTCACTAACACAATGGCAATAAAAACTGACTCAACGAAAAAAATCTATTAATTCATTGAACCTGCTCACAAAATTTCACGAGAATCGGTTGTGAAACGCGACCTGTAGATGAGAACAAACAGATCGACAGATGGACATACAAAAGCAATATTTGCCAAGCTGAAACGGAGACGCTTCGCGCTCGCTCGGTTTTGTTAATTATTTTGAAAATGGAAACAAGAAAAAAAAAGAAGAAAAACTGAAAAACAAAACGCGAACGAAACAATAAATTTATGTAAAAATATCACCTATTTAATTGATAATGAAATTAGCACATACGCAGTTTTAAACTAAAAAAGTAAAACCAAATCCATCCTGTTGAAACAGCATTAAACCAGTTCATAATTTATCTATAGATAGCTCACTCAGCTTGCAAAGAGCTAAGCGAATGGAAGATGAAGAAGGCGTATAGAGGCTCTAATGAGTTCAAGTAGCGGCAATAAACGAAATAAAAACTTCACCCAAACGACGGTATGAATTCATGAAACCGGCTCGCGAGGCTATCTCATAGCTCTCGACATATTTTTCTTTAGAACGAAAACATACGGGAAAGTATTCTGAAGATGATATTCTACAAGACTTTCTCACTTATTAAAAATAAATGTTCCACGAGTGTCGTCGGCGGTATATGGGCTAAGGCCGCTGACTCCCGCCCGAGAGACGCGGGTTCGATCCTCACCCCACAATGTGTTTAGATTAGATTAGATTATTTATTCATAAACAATATACATTGTGTTTGAATTACAATTAAAATTAATTAAACATAAATAAAGAAAAACATGCCAAAATTCATAAAACAAAATATCAAAACAACACATAAATTCATCATCAAATAAAATTATACAAGAATTTTAAAATAACATATATACATTAAATAATAATTATAAATTTAAACAAGATAATCAAATAATATTAAATAATTAATCAACATGTCAACAAGTGCGCAAAATTAAAGAAATCTGATATAGAATAAAAACACTCCTTCAGCAAAAAACTCTTCAGCTTCGATTTAAAGCTGACTAGCGTGATATCCCCCTTGAACTCTACAGGCAATGCATTAAGGGGCTTGTCACGAATTTTCCATGTTTTATCTAAGCTATATTTGACGTAAATCGCAATGTCTGTAGCTGAACTATGTATATAGTAATGTTAATGATATTTATAGTCCGTTGGTAAAAATGAAAACACGATGGAAATAATTTCATTCGATAAAATTATATCATAAAGTTCAGTCTTCCAAAATTTTAAAAATGTTTTAAATGATTATTAAACGCCACGAACCAACTGAAATTTGTCTCTAAATGTTAACCATAATTAACTTCATCCGTTTAGGTAAATTTTCTTGATATTGATCCATTTAAAATTCAAAATTTTAAAAAATTGTTACTTGTCACTTACGCTAATAATTCCGAGCGACTTCAAATCTTGTCTCCTTCACTAATTCGCAGCGCCTGACAGTGACGGCCGAAACGTGATGCTAGGCGGACGTGTGTCGCTCGCATCCTCCACCGACTCGCGCGCAATTCACGACTAATATTTTAAATGATTGGAGATTTGTTCCTATATTCGTGTGTATTTCGTTTTGTGATGTGCTGTATGTTTTTATTTAATATTAAAACAAAGTAAGACTTGTGAATAAACATATAAAATGGGCAACAAAGACAATGCTAAGAAAAAAACAACAAAAAGGGCCAAAAAAATCATGCATTACACATATTGGAAGTGAAAAGGTAAGAAATGGTGTGATTTATTTATTATTTTATAATTTACGAATGCTAATTGCAATATTTATTGAAAAACTGCTTATAAATTCATTGATCAACAATAGTTAGTCTATCTTTATTTCGCATAGCTAGTCCAAGACACTATGGCGTCTTGGGAAAGTCACAAGAATTTTAATTAATGATTGCTGTTTTGGTGGTACTTGGTTCGATCCTTACACCTACTATGGATGTTTCATTTTTATTTTTATTTATTTTTTTAAGAAGGTAGGTATGACAGTTTTTTTAAATATTTTTACAGAAAACGGACGTGTGATGTAATTGAAGACCTAAATGCAAAACATAACATTGATAAAGGCAATGGAACAACCACTCCCGTTCATGACATGTGAGTGAGCCGTGGCGTCGTCGTAATCAATTCAGATTATTGGTTTCAGAGTTGAAGTTCAATCCTTGTCGTTCGGTAGTTAATTTTTCTTTTTCTAATAATATTATTTTTTTACAGAAATTCGATTGAAAGAATCGATGGAATAAACGGCGACCATTTACAAAGATGACGAGTTCTGGGAAAAAAACATGAAAGAGAAGTTGGTAAAATTTTACATGGATTGTTTATTACCTGAGCTTGTTGACCCGCGTCACCCACGAGGAATGCCAATAAAGGACCCACATTCCATAGAAGAAGCAGCAAAAAAAAGAAAGAAAAATTGACGTCTCGAAAGCAATGAGAACATGTTCAATATTCTCAATATTGTGAAAATTAAACTTTTGATTACCCATCATAGTTATTTTGTTTCATTCAAAGAAACTAAATATAAACATAAACATCATTAAATAATAATATAAATATCATTAAAATAGAAATATAAATACCACTATTTCTGTCATAACGTAGTATATTATTATGGTTAACTGTCGTCGGTCGTCATCCGGCTTTTCAGAACACCCAAGTCTATAGTTGTCTTACTTTTTGAGATATTATTACTTGTTTATAGTGTAAATACGCACTGAATAATAGGTAAAGTAGGTATGTAAAGTAGGTGTTTCACGTTTGTTAGTTTATAAAATTATCACACTTAGGTAAATCAAAAGTTTCGTCAATTGTTATATTTTATTCAATAAAAACAATCTTCTATGCAAATAAAAAAGAGAATAATCAAATTTAAATTACAAAATACAAAAGTATTTTAGTTTGGTTTAGTGATGGGTTGGGATACGAGCAAAGAATGAGAAATTGTTTTAAGAATGGCACAGATGGTGCTGGACGTAAAGGTTCTTTCTGATGTGAATAGATGGCGTAACTTAAAAAGGTTCGTTGAACTCGGATAAACCGTCAGCGCGGGGAACGGTGCGGGATGAAGGGAGGTGCGGAACTGGAACGCTCAAGGCCATTTGCTCACACCAGCCCCTTAAAGAGACGCACCTCGTTGTAGCGCGCGGCATGTCGCACCACGCCGAGCCTAGCTGGCGGCGCGCTATACGACACATCGCGCCTGCGGGTACTAACCCTCAAAGCCCTATCACTGTCCGCCTCCTGCCCCAAAATTTTTCTTTTAAAGTTACTCAACAACACAAATATGTACAGACATGGCGCTGTCAGTATGCCTAATCTAATAAAATGAGATCTACAAGATTCCCATTGGGGAATTTTAACAATCGTACGTATGGCCCTTTTTTGCATGATTAACGCTTTCTGTATATTGTACTGATAACTGTTTCCCCAATGTATAATACTGTATCTGAGATGAGACTCCACCAGGGCGTAATACACCGTCACTAGTTGTTTTTCAGTGAGCTCGTCTCTGAGTGCTCGCAAGGCATAACAAGCCGAGCTAATCTTATTTTCGATACCTCTTTTTTCCAGTTTAGTAGAGAATCAATGAAAACACCTAAGAACTTTACACTATCGGAGGTATTGACTCTATCACCATCAAAACTAATAACTAAACAGTCAGTGTCCCGTGAAGTAGTTTTGAAAAGCACTACATTAGTTTTTCCAGCGTTTAATTGGAGTTTGTTTGCTTCAAACCACGTTTGAAAAGCCAAGAAAGTCTCATCTATCTTATGATTAAGCTCTGCTATGCTATCGGCACGAACAACAGCATTCGTGTCGTCAGCAAATACAACCAGGTTTGCGCTGGGTACTCTGTTTTTCAAGGTATGTATTAAGTCATTTGTGAAGATGATAAAAAGGATCGGCCCCAGGATAGAACCTTGCGGAACTCCTCGTGAGACTGTCATGAACTTAGATGCTATCTTTTGTTCGATATTTTGTTGTACAGTTGTTATTTCTACAAATTGTTTTCTGTTACTTAAGTAAGACGATAGTATATTCAGAGATTGATCTCGTACACCATAATGCTCTAACTTTTGTAATAAGATACTGTGCTCAACGCTGTCAAAAGCGGAACTCAAATCAAGAAATAGAGCTGCTACCTTCTTTTTCTCATTAAGACCATCAGTGACGTCGTTAATGAGGGTATCTATTGCATCTCCGGTGCCTACACCTCTCTGATATCCAAACTGTCTAGCATGAATGATATTATTTTCGACTAAATGCGTGGTTAATCTCTGTTTTATTATTTTTTCATAAATTTTTGACAGTACCGGCAGCAGCGAGATTGGTCTGTAATTTTGTGGATTTGTCCTATCTTTTTTCTTATGTACTGGGACAATGCGCGCGATTTTGAGCTGTTCATTTTGAGTTGTTTTCGAGTTTCGAATTCAAATCTACATATATACATGAAAGCATTGTGAGGATACCGCACGCACACTCCTGCGAAGAAACTCAAAGGTTGTGTGTGAAGCCGACCAACCCGCACTGAGCCAGCGTGGTCGGCTATGGCCTGATCGCCATACTCCAGGGTTGTTCGAGGCTCTTGGTGAGGACGTACGGCCAGAACAACTTAAGTCCTTACAAGATCCCACTCCAAATTATAAAAATATACTGTAATTGAAAATAGAGTACGTAACTATTAAATGAGCAGAAAGTAATTTGTAAAATACCCTGAAGTAGCAGTGATCACCGGAAAATTACTTACAGCACATAATACACAATTTTATTGTTTGCAGAATTATTTATTGTGAATTATATTTTATATAGGAACGGTTAGTTTACTAGGCACAGTCGGTAGGATACTCGTCTTTGAAAATCACATCACATCACACTAATATTATATATTTGGATGTTTAGATGTTTGTTCCGTCTTCACGCTTAAAGTACCCAACAGATTTGGATGAAATTTGGAATGGAGATAGTTTGTTACCTGGATTAACATAACGAATACTTTTTACGGGAAAAAGTCTTACGGGAAAATCTTATATAACGCGAGCGTCGCCGCGGGCGGATCCCTAGTAATTGGCCTCGATTCAGGATGTCATGCTCTAATCCTTAATTTAAGTGTCTGTCCTTTTTACCTTTTAAAGATTGAAAAGGGACAGGAGATGGCCATCCTAATATTAGAGCTGTCAAACATCGAATTTGAACCTTATGGCCATGTCAATTTCACAATTTTAGAGAGCACTTAAAACATGTGACTTAAAAATCTCTTAAACTGACAGCTAAGCTTTTATTTTAAGTTATCATTCGTTCAAATTAATATCATTCGTTCATCACCTCTCTTTCATTGGTCATAAAAACGAAAAGGATAGCTGGATTTTAAAATTAGAATTAGAGCATGACATCCCGAATCGAGGCCATAGTGTCTTTGAATTTAGAATCACAAAAATGTTGAACGAAAATGGTTTGGTTTATATTTCCGTGTTTCCTCCGCTTTAGTATTATTGTAGGTACGTCTTATCTCGCGTAGCAACGAGTACATCTGTCAAAAGTTGCCCTCTGTATTAACAGGCTGTTTGGAGTTTCGAGAGTTCACGACGCCTGACGTGAAAGCGTTTTCGGGAGTGTTACTTTTCAAGTACGCACACATAATTAATCACCTGCCTATTTAAGGGGAAGTGCAAAGAAGGAACTGTTTATTATTGAAAAAAGAATATAGAATTTAAAATTATTATTTACTAGCTTTCCGCCCATGGTTTCACCCGCGTTCAATGAGTTTTCCCGTAGAAATGAAGTGTTTTCCCGCGGTAAATAGTAGCCTATGTCCTATTTCAGGACCTAACCTATATGTGAGCCAAGTTTCATGCCGATCCGTCCAGTGGTTCAAGCGTGATTCGGCCACAAACATCCAAACTTTCGCATTTATAATATTAGTAGGATAGAACTTAGTTCTCAGTTACTCAGTTTTGACTAAGGATAAGTATTACCTATCTAGATTTTATACAAAACAGATAGCAGAGTTGCTATCTTATTTTATTTTGAACTCAGTCAATTTTTTGACTAATGAAACGCCTGCTTTTATTGAGCAGAGTAATAATAATGACATATACCCCTTGGAATCTGTTCCAAGTTCTTTAAATTAACCCATAGGACAACAGAGAGTAACTCTGGCAGTAGCCCTAATATTTGTATAAATATACCTTCATCTTGCCCATTAAATCAAGTTACTAGTAATAAATGTAAAAGCAAGAATATTTTAAACGTGGTTCATCAAAATATACAGGGCATATTAAGCAAGGAATTAGAAGTTGAGTTGTTCATGAACTGTAATAATATTGATATTTTATGTATTACAGAGCACTTTTTAAAAAGTTATCAGTTCATGTTCAGCTTTAATAACCACCACGTAGCTAGTTCGTTCAACAGAAAAAAAGCAGAACGCGGTGGCTCCTTAATACTTGTTAATAATAGTTTTAAATATAAGGAACGAGTTGACATAGTGAGCCTGTCTGTTGAGCCTGTCTATTGAAATAGCCTGTATTGAACTTGAACAACTTATTGTAATGAGCGTATACAGACCACCAGATTCATCTTTTGATTTATTCGAAAAGATAATGGATGAAGCGTTGACTAAAATCAGCGATAAAAACAAAATTTTTATAATTTGTGGTGATTTTAATGTTAATCTGTTAGAGGATAATAATACTTGTACTAGATTTAAATCTTTATTTTTATGTCACAACATGAACTATCTTTTTTTGGAGCCTACTAGAATTACTGCAACATCTGCTACTTGCATTGATAATATATTTTCTAACATTACGCCTACTTACAAATCGGTCATCAATAAATTAACCTCTGATCACTCTGGTCAGATAGGTATATTCAATATTAAAATAAAAAAGGACCAAAAAGAGAATATTACATGTGTCCCCATTAGTGACACTCGGCTAGAACACTATAGGAATAATATTTTAGATAAATTATCGGAAATACCATACAGTGACGATCCAAATTTATTGTATAACTCAGTATTTAACTTTGTCAAAAATGAATATGATACGGTA
This sequence comes from Carpatolechia fugitivella, assembly GCA_951230895.1. Taxonomy (NCBI): domain Eukaryota; kingdom Metazoa; phylum Arthropoda; class Insecta; order Lepidoptera; family Gelechiidae; genus Carpatolechia; species Carpatolechia fugitivella. The sequence goes on along the minus strand of OX579646.1, from coordinate 19,622,120 downwards.
TTTAAATCAAAAACTATAAAAGTTAATAACAAAGCTTTGTTTAGTGATTGGGCGACAGCGGGAATTCATAGGAGCAGACGAAAATTATATGAACTCTATGAAGAGAAATCATATAACAAAAGTACGGCCTTTCTAGATTATGTTCGTAGTTATTCAAAAATGTTTAAACGCGTTTGTGCCGTAGCTAAATCCAATTTCATTAAAAACAAAATTGAATCTAGTAGCAATGTAATGAAAACGACATGGAAAATTATAAATAGCGAGACTGGAAAGGCCAAAGCTACACATAATAACTTCAAGCTTAAAATAGATAATCAATTGTTAAGTACAGACCTAGAAGTAGCAAAAGCCTTTGAAAATTTCTTTACGGACATTCCAGTTTCAACAACCAAGTCTTTAAATTCATCTCCCGCTGCAGCTGAATCTATACTTAAGCAGAACTTTGAGGAATGTAAAACAGATTTTAAATTTAGGCACGTAAATAATGAGGACATTGTAAAAGCGTTTAAATCCCTGGAAATGAAAAAGACGGCTGACGTCCATGGTCTATCTGTAAAAATTATAAGTTCCATTATAGATTGTATCGCACCTCACCTTTGTTGCATATTTAATCAATGTATAGATAATGGTGTGTTTCCTGACTTGATGAAACTAAGTAAAGTGATACCTTTATTCAAAGCCGGTAGTACATCAGACCCCACAAATTTTAGACCTATATCGATACTACCAACTCTTAGCAAAATATTTGAAAAACTCATACTTAATCAATTGCAGAGTCATTTTTATGTCAATAATTTAATTCATGTTGCTCAGTTTGGTTTCACAAGGGGTCGTTCAACAGCCGACGCTGGTGTTGAGCTAATTGACAATGTTTTTGGTGCCTGGGAAGACGCAATGGATGCAATAGGTGTATTCTGCGATCTATCCAAGGCTTTTGATTGCGTCCATCATGACATTCTTGTCAGGAAGCTACGCCATTATGGTGTAAAAGATCAGGCTCTTGGCCTTCTGGAGTCATATCTAACAGATAGGGTTCAGATGGTCGATGTTAATGGGAAAAGATCACCCGGATCTTCAATAAGTATGGGCGTCCCGCAGGGTTCAATTCTTGGACCTTTCTTGTTTTTAGTATATATTAATGATTTACCTTATCTTGTTAAAGCAAAACATGGGTTAGTATTGTTTGCCGATGATACTTCTTTGATATTTAAAGTTAAAAGACAACAATCAAACTATGACGACGTAAACAATGCTATCTCTAGTATAGTGAATTGGTTTACTGTTAATAATCTATTACTTAATGAAAAGAAAACTAAATGTATTAAATTCGTATTACCCAATGTGAAACCGGTAACTACAGATATATTTATAAAAGGACAGAAATTGGACCTTGTAGATTCGACTGTCTTTTTGGGCATTACTTTAGATGCCAAACTACAATGGGATTCTCATATAAATAAATTGTCGAACCGACTGAGTTCAGCAGCGTTCGCAGTTAAAAAAATTAGAGCCCTTACCGACGTAGACACCGCTAGACTAGTCTACTTCAGTTACTTTCATAGTCTAATGACCTATGGTATTTTATTGTGGGGTCACGCTGCGAATGCTAATAGTATATTTATTTTGCAGAAACGGGCTGTTCGTGCAATTTATAGATTAGGGCCTAGAGTGTCACTGAGGGAAAAATTTAAAGAAATCAATATTCTGACATTTGTGTCTCAATATATCTATGACAATCTTGTGTATATAAAACGAAATATAAGTAATTTTCAGAAGCACAGTGATATACACAATTTTAATACTAGAAATAAAGACAAGTTGGTTGCTTATGTCAGCCGACTACATAAAATTAGTAATTCTTTTAAAGGCGTATACGCTATTACAATAAGGTCCCTACTGATATTAAAAACTTGCCTTTAGACAAGTTTAAAATAATTATAAAACAGAAATTGTATAAAAAAGGTTACTATAGGATATCTGATTACTTAGAAGATAGATGTCCATGGGAATAGATTGTTTGAGTAGCAGGCTTTTTCGATATGTAATAAGCATTAATTTTGTAATTGACAATATTTTATTTAAAAAAGGAAACGCAAAAGATGCGACGACTGTGGAGTTTCTTCGGTGAGCTCTTCTCCACAGATTCCGCCATTGTGTTAGTGAACTCACCCAAAAAAAATGTAATGACGGATCTAAGTGATGTAATAACATCCTATGGAAATAAATTATTTTGACTTTGACTTTGACTTTTCCAGTTTGTGACTTTTTACTGCGTGACGATTAAATATTGCCTGTAAGAATTAGCAATAAGTCCACTTAACTGTATACTTTTTCTGTTAGTTATACCATTCATATGCGAGAAACGTCATTCATGAAAACTACATTTGCACTGAACTGGTTTTCAAGCAAATACCCGTACTAATTAGGGAATATGCATTAAAATTATATTAGTTTTTTTCATAGTTCATCTGAAAATATACAAAAATAGAATACTGACAGTCAAAACAGAATCGAAATTGATCGAAAAACAAACTAGTTACAATGTTATTAAACAAATATATCTCTTACGAAAACAAAATTTTCTATGGCGGATGTATGGCCCGCGTGACATATTATGACGTCACAATACATGTAACGACGGACCTCACTGTCTAACCATCAACTTTGAAGCCTTATAACTTAGTTTCTGAGCAAGATATTTGAAAAAATATTTTTTATGTGTTTATCCAGATAAACTTGAAATATTTCGATTAATGAATTTAACAAAATACTTAGTGCATATTCCCTATTACGAAGTTGTTAAAATAAATAAGTTTTATAATAATGACAAGATGCAGTTATTTGCTGCACTCGGTGATTTCCCTAGGGTTTGTTTGTGCAAGTCGTGAGCGTCTCTGAAGTTATAAAAAAAATACTTATAGCATGTAATTGGAATGCGGAGCGTTGCGTAAAAGAACCACTGAAATGAAGACTCATATTGGAAAGTTAAATAAGTGTTGTGGTTAGGGCAGCTGTTTTCCGTCCGGGAGACGCGGGTTCGATCCCCCCCACGTACCAATGTGTTTCGAATTTCGAATTCATTATGTACGTTTATTCCACGCTCTTACGGTGAAGGAAAACATCGTAATGAAACCTGCACACTCCTGCAAAGAAATTCAAGGATGTGTGTGAAGTCGACCAATCCGCATTGGGCCAGCTTGGTCGACTAAGGCGTAATTGTCCTAATTCAAGGTAGGCTCGAGCCCCTCGGTGGGGACATATTATATGATCTGTTGCACACACAAATAATAACAAAGGTAGTCAAAGCACAATACCTAATAGATAATTAAATAGTACAGAGGTATGTACTGTTAGTTCTGTAGTCCTAGCGTGGATGGAAGTAAGAACAGGAAGGAACGTGCAGTTATTGCTTGATAGGAATTTCGTCCAACAACCTTGGAATATCATACTCTTCTTCTTCGTCGTATCCTCATGACTGAGGGTCGTGACCACCAAAAGACGCGTTGCGGGACAGGGCTCTCCAGGTGCAGCTATCTTGGGCAAGGTGGATTGCGGCCTAAGTGTTGCAGTTAATGGACTCGAGAATGGCATCTGTCCACCGAGAGGGCACTCTTCCTCTGCTCCTTTTCCCCTCAACGTGGCCCACTAGTATAAGTCTTTCAAGATTATCATGCTCCCGGCGGGAATATAATATAGAGCCCTCTTTTAGAGACCTTTCATATGATGTCTATAATAACAAAAATGTAACTAATTTATAACCTGTCCTTTTAACATTACCAAAGAAGAGCAATAGGGGATCGGACTACTTTATTTTTATTTTATAAATCCAAACTTCTTAGTTTCTACTATCGAACACTAGTGCCATAAAAATTAAAAAATAATTTTTGCTCTATCTTTAAAATTGACCGAGTTATAAAGGTTTGAAATTCAAGATTAGACAGAGAGGCACATACCCACTTGTGACGTCATTTGTTAGTAACGCCATATAATCTCCATACAAAAACATATTGAAACTTTATAAAATCACTGTAAATTAGTTTTTCAACCGATTCTGTTTTTTTCTTCGCGAATCGTCTGCTACTAATCTATATTTTAAAAATAATTTATAAGATATAGTAAATTCATAAAATATGGTGAACAGTCCGATCCCCTATTCAACTAGATAACAACCTAGAAACTACGAAATGAGAGTAGGTTTGAGTTCCTCGGTACAAGAGCTGATAGATGATGATGATCCTAGCTCTGTTCTTGATTCGTGTTGCTCTATTCAATCATTTTTGGTTAAAAAGAAGTATAGGTATACTGAATTTTAAGATCCATTGCTATCTTACGCTTTGTTGATTCATAAAGCTTGAGCACACTGAAGAGTAACCAGACTTGTATAGAAAAATAAAGTTTCAAACTAACAACAAACAAAATAAAAGGTCTCAAATAGTATGATAACAGCGTCAAACTAATTCTGTCGGTGATCCAGCCTGCGAGGGTCGGAAATTTGGTCGCATCTGTCGTATATTGCTCTTGACGAGTTGGCTGTTGGCACCCATTTTGGCAGAGACGTCTTCTTTATGACCCGCCCAATGTCTTTTCTTTAGTTTTAGTTATTATTGCCGCCCGGAAATAAGTTTGAACGTAAAGCGTTTTTGTTGCACTAGTTGTTGGCTAGAGACTACAGGCTGCGGTGTTTTATTTTATATTACTTTTAAAAAAAGTTAAGGGCGTCACAGACGGTTAATATACGATATTATAGCACGAGACAGCCAGCTCTCTCGTCGCCATTCACATTTTATGCAAAGCGGGGGTCAAACAAAATGGTGAATCAATCAGTGACCGGCCATTCTGCTTGACCCCCGCTTTGCACACAAAGTGAATGGCGACGAGGGAGCTGGCTGCCTCGTACTATAATATCGTATTTTAACCGTCTGTGACGCCCTTTATTAAAACAGAAATGAATGTTGAAGATAACCTCGATTCGTCCTCCCCGATGCAGAGAGAAAGAAAAACATATACTCACAGAACTGAAATAATCACAGATTAATCACAGAATAATAGATTTTCTACAAACATAACTAGAAGAACCAACCCGATCAAGCCAGAATTTAAATAAATAAATAAGCAGTGCCTGTTGTGACGTTTTTCTATGTGATCATTTTCTGTTAACTTTATTGTGTACAAATAAATAATAAAATAATATAAGATATAAAAAATGTGGTCGTCTTCATTTGATAAAAAGTGAATAACAAAATTAGAATGAATATAATAAACTAAATTAATAATATTTATTCTTTTTGAATAATAATAATAATAATAATAAATTGATTTATTTCGACGAAATATCAGGCATTTCTTACAAAGAGCCCGCCAAACTGCACAGCAGTTCCTCAATGTCCTCTTCCCAAAGGTTGTCTGGAAGAGATCGCTACAAGCGATAAGGCCGCCTTTGCGCACTAAAGCTATATGTTTTTGTTTTATTGTTTTATAACGTCTAACGTATCGTATACCTATTACACTATCGTGTATTTATTTATCTATCTTTTATCTGCTACCTGACGCTTTGTTATCCAATTACAGTTATTAAAATCTCGTATAATATTTATGGTCATTATAACTTACAAGAAGTCTAGAGATAACTGAAACAATCTTCAGTTCATCTTTCATACTTTTTAAGTGAATATATATATTTATCACCTTGAAAGCACCAAATCTATTTTAATTTATATTCAACAGTATTTTATATCAACTAATTAAATCAGAAACATGATACATCCGCGGTCATTGCCAGGAAGAACATCGAAACGTGCCTTTCGAAACACTAATGATGGTAGTATTTCACCACATTCATCACATTTCACAACCAACACGTAAAGGTCATTTTCTGTACATAAAGAAAGCGTCGGTGGTATAGTGGCGAGGGCTACTGTCGTCGTCTGGGTGATGCCGGTTTGAACCCACCACTTATCAATGTGTTTTCAAACGAAGTCTTTATGTTAGGTTTGTTTGACGCTCTTAAAAGACACACGCCTGCTAAGAAATTCAAAGGTTGCGTGTCAAGTCTATCAGTATAATAATAAAATCGATCAGTAGGCTCGAGCCTCAATTTACAATTCCAGTTCAATCAATCAATTAGTCAGCTTATTGCACAAAGTGCACGATCATCACCCGCTATCCTCATCCAGTCACCACTCAGTCTATCTGGCAGGGGGGCGTCCCAAAGTCAAAGTCAAAAATTATTTATTTCCATAAGATGTTATTACATCACTTAGATCCGTTATTATATTTTTTTGGGTGAGTTCACTAACACAATGGCGGAATCTGTGGAGAAGAGTTACACTAAGTTTCCCGAGACGTGGTCTCCATTCGAGAACCCGTCTACTCCAACGCTCTTCGGTTCTGCGACAGACGTGGCCAGCCCACTGCCACTTCAGCTTGCTACACTTCTGGACGATATCAAGTTAGTTTGGTCAAAAACCGATATAACCATTTTTTTTTAAATATATCTCAATAGGTACCGCACACACGAATGTAGAATTTAGGTTTTCGAAATGATAGATTTCATTCAAACCACATACTTGGCCATATTTTTACATTTTCCCACAAAAAACACGAAAGTTATTTATAGGTTTTTATTATTTATAGAAGAGTACATCCAAATTAGACTGTCAGCGCTCAAAAAAACAAAAAAAGTAGAGATTTCATGAGCTGACAGTAAATCGCAACGCTGACGTTAGACAAAGAGTCTGCTCAGACGAACTGAAATTCATTTGAGCTGTTGAAGAGACTAAAATTAAACCATGAAGCAGAAACAGACTTAAACAAGTAGGACATAAAAAAGTCATGGCGCTTTGAATGCGCAAAAATTGCGACACAAACCTCTTTACTGTGGAAAAACGCAATTTACGATTGGAGTAAAACTGGGTTCTACTCAGACAGATATTATGGACGCCGACTCCTGACATTGTTAAACGTTACTTTGTGATTAAAAGGAAGATGTCTTGTTAAAAATGTAGTTTTAGGGTTTCGAATTCCAAATTCAAACAAAAAATAAAACGAAAAAATAAAAGAAAAAAACCGATAAAAAATAAAGTATTAATAATAAAGTGTTTTACTGTATGTTTTTGTCTGTGTGCAATAAAGTATATTTCATTCATTTTTTATTTTTTTTTATTTACCAAAAAGAAAATTCGCATGAACTCTATTATAAACCAAAGTAATTACCTATATTTTTTACCTTTAATATTATTATTACAGTACTTATTTCACCTAAGTTATTCAGATTGTTATAGGCCTAACCATAGCGTGTGCAGCGCACTTTAGGCAGTCTACGATTCAAAGGCCTAAACACAATATAGAGTGCATGTTAGATTAGTTTAATGCAGTTCGGTGCACTATTACTGGAATTGGATCGCTCCGAGCTCAGGCCGGGTTTTATTAGCTTTTCGCACGCGAACACGGGGTTTCTAGGTCTTTAAATTAGGTGGTTTGAATGTTGATGCGCGGTTTTCTAGGTAGATTTATTTGTAAACGCGGTCCGCCCGCGGCTACGCTCGCGTTGTGTAAGATTTTCCCGTGGGAATAAAAGTTTTTCCCGTAAAAGTATCCAGGACACGACGCCTGCTATGCATCTACGACGTATAAATACTCCATTTCATATAACATCAGAAAAAAGAAGCAGTGACAGTAAACATTTTAGCACAAGTTCAAAATATTAAGACTAGATAGGCTCAGGTAGGTCTTATTAATGAATTATTAGATTGACTTGTTTTCTGAAACGGTTGCCTTTTGATATTAATCAAACCGGCATTATAACAACTTTAACAAGAAATAACACGAGTAGCTCATAGCAGAACAGACTCCAGCAACGCAAAACAAACACCACAAGAGCCAGAAGGAAGTGAAGTGACGAAATTTATCAATCACTGACAGTGACAGTTCAATTCATGACATGACGTTAAGGGTGCGTTCGAAATCTGTTAGAAATTGTGCATATCAGTACTAATTTTTGTGACCGCTGTCTTCTTAGGTCTTTTAAGGACACACTTTGCGTGAATATTAAAAATACGTACTACGCGAAGTGTGAAAATAAAGTAACCTTTTTACTAGTTTTTTACTTCTTTCCAATCCTATCTGGGACAGAGTATAGGTGGAGCGTGCTTAGACTGCCGTGCGCGGAAACCCGCCACGTAGGTGCAATAATTTCCTATGTGACTGCGCGGCCCCTACGTTGTAGGTGCGCTGTTACCAAACGCGTATGCGGCCACCTACCTTCGCATGGCTGTATATTGCGTTTTTATTTTCAGCAGGCAAAGTGTACAATTTTAACAGTTAAATGCCTACTATCGTAACCTAGTAGGTTAATCTTAATCAGTCGTATTTCAATCAACTGTTTAATTTTTTAATAATCGTATGTATCTAAAGATTGGATTAATTATATCATAAAAATATCTATCTTCGGTATTAACGCAAAGCAGAGTTAGATAATTATTAAGTATAAAATAGACAGTTTTTGATTGGAAAGCATAGTTTGTTGAAAATCTGAACAAACGCAGGTAAGAAAAAAAATTATTTACGTGGTTGTTTACTATAGGCCAGTCAATATCGACATCAAACATCGCAAACGCGCATGTATCTACGATTTTTTTATATGTTGTTAGGTTCCTTGAGAGTAGTTTACACCCAAGTTTGCGATGTTTGTCCTTTTTTGTGTTGATATTGACTGGCCTACTACACTAATATTGTCACAATTTACGGGTTTGTTACGAGTAAACTCGTGACGTGAATACTTGTGACCATGGAGCGTGCAACCGTTCTGAAATATCGAGGCAATAATATTAAATATAACCGTGGTAACAAACCAGTAAATTGTGACAATTTTAGTGTAAATATTATTTATTTTATATTCAAGTAAAGATTGCCATGTTTTAGCGGGCTTTGTAAGACAGTTACTCTTCTAGACTATACAGGTAGATAATATCTTTAAAATTTACCGAGTTATAAAGGTTTGAAATTCAAGATTAGACAGAGAGGGACTATACCCACTTATGACGTCATTTGTTAGTAACGCCATATAATCTTCATACAAAACATAGTTTTTGAAAGAGACAGACATATTGAAACTTTAAAAAATCACTGTAAATTAGTTTTCAACCGATTCTGTTTTTTTCTTCGCGAATCGTCTGCTACTAATCTAATAATTCATAAAATATAGTAAATTTAGGAACAGTCCGATCCCCTATTAGTTGGATTGTAGCCTTCAATAAATTCCGATACACGCAAATCTACATCTAGCACCTTCTTTATAATTCTATTGCTGTGTTTGGCTCACTTGTGCCAGCAATGGTCACAGTTGTAAGCATCCAACTTTTTATACAACTCAAATCGCTGAAATCAAAACATTTATTTCCAGAGCATCCGCCATGAAATTCCTGCTCATATCTCTTGCCCTAGTGGCTACAGTCATCGCCACTCCAACCGGATATGTGACCCCTGTAATAGCTGGGCCAGCGCCAGTGGAAGAGGTCGAGTCAGTTGGACCTGCCGTAGTGGAAGAAATCAGCCCTATTGCTGTAGGACCCGCTATGGTTGAAGAAATCAAGCCTGTAGGACCTGCTGTGGTCGATGAAGTCAGCCCTATCGCTGTAGGACCCGCTATTGTCGAAGAAATCAAGCCTGTGGGACCTGCTGTTGTCGTTGAAGTCAGCCCTATCGCTGTAGGACCCGTTATTGTCGAAGAAATCAAGCCTGTGGGACCTGCTGTTGTCGATGAAGTCAGCCCTATCGCTGTAGGACCCGCTATGGTAGAAGAAATCACACCCGTTGGACCTACCCCAGTTGCGGTCGTTGACGGTGGAATTAGCCCTGTTGCCGTAGTTGACGGAATCAGCCCGATTGCTGTTGTAGACGCCATCAACCCTATTGCACCTACCCCAGTTGCTGTCATTGACGGAATTGTCACACCAGTTGCGGTCGTTGACGGTGGAATCAGCCCTATTGCCGTAGTTGACGGAATCAGCCCGATTGCTGTTGTAGACGCCATCAACCCTATTGCACCTACCCCAGTTGCTGTCATTGACGGAATTGTCACACCAGTTGCGGTCGTTGACGGTGGAATCAGCCCTATTGCCGTAGTTGACGGAATCAGCCCGATTGCTGTTGTAGACGCCATCAACCCTAATGCACCTACCCCAGTTGCTGTCATTGACGGAATTGTCACACCAGTTGCGGTCGTTGACGGTGGAATCAGCCCTGTTGCCGTAGTTGACGGAATCAGCCCGATTGCTGTTGTAGACGCCATCAACCCTATTGCACCTACCCCAGTTGCTGTCATTGACGGTGGAATTAGCCCTGTTGCCGTAGTTGACGGAATCAGCCCGATTGCTGTTGTAGACGCCATCAACCCTATTGCACCTACCCCAGTTGCTGTCATTGACGGAATTGTCACACCAGTTGCGGTCGTTGACGGTGGAATCAGCCCTATTGCCGTAGTTGACGGAATCAGCCCGATTGCTGTTGTAGACGCCATCAACCCTATTGCACCTACCCCAGTTGCTGTCATTGACGGAATTGTCACACCAGTTGTTGTCGTTGACGGTGGAATCAGCCCTGTTGCCGTAGTAGATGCTATCAACCCTACTCCCGTGCCTGTCGTTGACAGCATCAGCCCAATTGCTGCGGTTGATGAGTTCAGCCCTGTCGCTGTGGGACCTGCCATCGTTGACGGAATCATCACTCCCGTTGCTGTCGTTGACGGCGAAATCAGCCCAGTTTCTGTGGTTGATGAAATTAGCCCCATCAGCTTGAGCCCCGCTACCATCGAGTCTATCTTTGCCGAAGATTCTACTTCCTCTCTTATCCAGATCATCTTAAACATCAACTTGGCTACAGGAGAAGTCATCGCTGAAGCTGCACCTTCCACCGCCGAAGAATCCGTCGTGATCCCTACCCCAGTTGCGGTCTTTCCTCTCGCTTGATTATTTTTAATATCTTCTCTAGCTACTAAGCATTTGAGCGTTACATATACTGTTCAAACAGTTTACTGCTCTGTGGAATAATTTACACGACAAATAAAAAGCTACTTTAGTCGTTGTAAGTTCTGGTTATGATTAACAACTTTGGTAAAGAAATAAAAGAATTAATTTCTAATCATTTTTATCTTATTTTAACTCAACCTACGGATAAGATTATACCGCCTAAACTAAACGGAAAAATTAACCCGCCAAGCACGTGTCGGGCTACGCAAAGTGTAGGGTTCTGCAGTTGTCCAATATTACTTCTGTACCTGTTTAGGGTCAATCAACTTTTAAACCGACATTGTCTTGTCCCGGCCATTTCGAGACAAAATTATCAAAAACTAAGAAAATTTTGCAAAATATTGCACAACACTCAGATTAATAGATCACTTACCTTTGTAATACATGTATCAATCTTGAATATTAGATTCAAATTAACATAAAATTTATGGTAACTCAGCATACGATTCTTTGGCTGCCATACAAATCCGAGCTGTCCCCAGAGCCAGATAACATTACTTCACAATCAATGTTGAAAAAAAAGACTATGAACGTTGTTACATTTATTTAAGAATAAGCTTAAGCATGAATTAATGTTTATTATTCTCTTGGTAAAAAATAAAATAATTATATTTTATGTCAGAAAAAAAATCCGAAACTTCTGTCCCTGATGCATCCCTTTTTGACATGTATGCTGAGTTACTTACCAAAGGTTTACAAAAATAACGCTAGATGCCGCGATCTCTCGCGAAAGAATTGCGGTATTGTCTCATTCTTTGTCGGTGCGGCGGCAACTCCTTTGATAGAGCCGACAAGCCACCAGTTAGCGACAAGCTCTCGGAGAGTGTGCGTGTATTTATTCGGCGTCAACTGAGTGACCGGATTAATTCGAAAGAAAGGTAATTATTGTTCTATTTATTATTTGCATTTCAAAGATCATGAGTCTTACTTTCTAATGGTCAGTAGAAATTCTCCAACTTTTGCGTAAATTTTGATTTACAGACTGTTACTTTTAAAATGTCTACTGAGTTACTCGTATACTGACTTACTGAAAAGGTAACTCCAGAGACAATTTTGGTAACTCCTAAGACATCCAGTGAAATTTACATTTTAGATGATGTATTTAATCTATTTATTACTTTCAGATTGCATTTTCACTAATTATGGCGTTAACAGCAGCAGAAAAACAGAAGAGATATCGAGAGAAACTGAAAAAAAATCAGGATAAATATGAAGAGGCTAAAAAAAAGCACCGCGAACATTATCATAAAACTAAAAGACTCGTTAAAGATTTGACTCCTAAAGAAAGGAGAAACGCGAATGTTATCTGGAAATTGCGTCAACAAGCGTACCGTAAAAAACTTAAGACTTTACAAAACGTTTTAGCTGTTACACCTCCCTAGTTCACCGGCTTCTAGTATACGCAATTTCTTAGAAGATAATCATAACACACCACCTGCGTCACCAGCATCGGATTCAGCGATAGTAAGGGGTCGAAAAAAGATCAGGAAAGACAGAAGTAAAGTTTGCCGAGAAAACGAAAATTTAAAAATCGAAATTGAAAATTTGAAGAAAAAGGTTGAAAAGTATAAGAAAAGAGCAAATCGAGTATCAAAGACTAGTTCAATAGATTCCAAAGACGAAAATGAAGCCAAGAAACCACATCAAAAATATAATATTTTGGCTAACAGCATTAAAAAAAGATATAAAGAGATGAAGGAGCGCAAGGGTAAAAAAAAATTAAAAAGCATTTTAAAAGCTGTAGAAGTGGCGGAGTCCCGACAAAAGACTGAATTAATTAAAGATGTATTAGGAATAAATAGAGAATATATCATCAAACATCCAAGTTCAAGTAATTCTACTATGCTAAAGGAAAGAATTCATGGTTTTTTTTTGCGTGATGATATTTCTAGAGCAACAGCAGGTAAGAAAGATACAGTCACAAAAAATGGGGAGAAAGTCCAAAAGAGATATTTGCTCGAAACACAGCTAAACCTATACAAAATATTCAAGGCTGAAAATCCGAATCTTCCCTGCTCTTACTTTTATTTTACAAAAAATCGCCCCTTTTACGTCGTCAGACCTTCAGTCGATGCACGAGAAATGTGTTTATGTAAGACACATTCTAACTTTTCATACAAAGCTGAAGCTTTAAAAAAACAAAAAGTGATCGAAGATGACAATTTAAGTATGTAAGATAACAAACTTGTTCGTGAAACAGTCTGCGATGATGTTTCTAAAGATTGTATGTACAGTGTTTGCGAAGAATGTAAGAACAAGAAAGTAATATACAATGAACAAAACATTACAGGAACTATTGAATATAGCGAATGGATTAGAAAGGAAGTAGAATATGAGAAAGAGGGCAAAAAGTATAAATCGATAAAAAATGTAAAAGAGATAAAAAAGGATGAAACAGAACATTTCGTGCAGAACTTTGAAAAGGATAAGAAACATTTTAAGAAGCATATATATAACATAAAGACACAGTTTCATAATTTTCACCAGTGCTTGAATGATCTTCAAGAAAACGAATGCCTGGTAGTTGTAGACTTCAGCGAAAACTACAATTGTAAGTATTTCGAGGAAATTCAGGCACATCACTTTAACTCAAGAAATCAAATATCTCTTCATACTGTTATGGTATACACATACGATGCTGAGAAAAAGTATAAAGCACATTCTTTTTGCACAATTTCGTCCTCAAACTGTCACCAACAGGCGCGATTTGGACTCATTTAGAGCCTATTATGGAGTGGATTAGAAAAGAATATGAGTCTGTGGACACTGTTCATTTTTTTTCAGACGGTCCATCTACACAGTACCGTCAAAAGCAAAATTTTTATTTGCTTTGTACTCGATTTTTTGACTTCGGGTTTTCCGCGACTTCTTGGTCATTCTTCGAAGCAGGACACGGCAAAGGTCCCGCAGATGGAATCGGTGGTTTTCTGAAGCGTACAGCTGATAGTATTGTTGCTAGTGGAAGAGACATTGCAGATGCAGTTCAATTTTATGATATAATGAAAACCATTAGCAAAATAAATCTCTACTTAATTGAAAATCATAAAATTGAACAACTTCAGAATGAGTTGCCAAAATTCATTCCACGTCTTGTTGGAACAATGAAAGTTCATCAAATTTTTACAGATAAAAGAGCTGTACTGAAACACAGAATACTGAGTTGCTTTTGCAAATCTGCGAAGAGAGGATTTTGTAACTGTTTTAATCCTCAGGTCTATAGCTTAGTTGGCTCTGAACCCGTTGATGATAAAAACTCTTCAGATGATGATTTTCCACTCAGTACCATCTCTGTTCTCCAAGAAATTCAAAATATCCCACGTCAGAGCATTTATAAAGCTGTTTATGGATCTTCTTCTGATGGGGAAGACACCGTACTGGATCTAGCTTCCACAAGCAATAAAGAAAACGCCATGCAAGCTATTGTTGATGATTATACTGATTGTAGGGAACCAGAACCATCAACAAGTTTTATAAACGATCCCAAGCAGGTTGATGTTGGTGATTTTTTGCACGTCAATGTTTACACAAGCGCTATTAATAAGAAAATGTACTCTTATGTATGTAAAGCTTTGACGGCGATAGAGGACGATGGCGAAGTAAAAGTCATGTTCCTTCGGGTTGTTAGCAAAGATGCCAAGAGATTCAGGCTGGATGAGACGGACGTCAGCTATATCGATTCAGAAGATATAATTAAAATTTTACCAAATCCTGCCATTGTAAAAAAGGGTCACCGAGTTTACTACGAATTTAAGACTGCAGTTGATATTTTTGAGAAATAAGACTATATAAAAATATTAATATTAATAAGGCTATTCATTGATCTCTATTATAAGTTTTTAAGTTAAACCATAGTAGTATAAAAAGTTAATATTCTGACAATGATTATGCATGTTGGAATGTATGTGAGTAATTCCTTTTGAACGCAAAATTTATCCTGAGTTACCAAATTTGTCTCTTGCGTTACTATTTGTCCCTTAATTCATGTTAAGTTTTGTTTGAAAATTACGTTGTTGTTGATTTTATTTTAATAGTTTTTTCATGTTTATCCAACAAGGATGTTATTTTATTTGATCTCAGAGAAGTGAGTCTAGTTACGTTAAGTTTTATAGTTGTAGTTAAGAAAATAAAGGTTTTTAAACCACATTGGTAACGCAATATACATGTTCCTTGAATTTTGAGCTTAAAATATTAAAATTATGGTTAAGACTTTTACATCTTACGATTTGATTTTGCATGACTAAATAAATACGAAGAAAAAACAAATTGAATGTTTTATTATTTCTTAGCTATCGCATGATTATTTTGAGTAACTCAAGTGACGGGAATTTCCTCTTAGGTTCACATTTTCAGCTAAAACTTAAAAAATACGCTATCAAGGTCGCTGCTTGTTTAGTAAATACATTTCAGATAAATTTACTACATAAAATACTATGAATGGTTAAAATATAAAACAAAAATTAAAACTAAAATAAATTCTGGAAATTCGTCAAAACTGTCGGTTAAAAAGTTGATTGACCTTAAGACAGTTAACATTCATCAAAATATTTTTCTATGATATTTGTTGTACATGGTTGTACCAAAGGGCAGCAACCAAAGTGGGCTTAACCTTGAACAGCCATTTAAAAAAATAAATAAATCACGAAACATTTTGAAATAATATAATGAATTTAGTTGCCTATATGTATCTATGTATATGTATCTATGAGTATCAAATGAAATATAAAAAAATAATGTTTTGTAAGACTTTCAATCAATTGTTAACGCCAAAACTAGCGTTACCAAATACATTCTGACGAAAGTAATAAGAACGTTTTTTTTTTATTTTAAGGCGCTACGCCGAAAAAAAATTGTTGCGCAAGAGGTGTGTCTAAGGAAGACGGCGCGGGCAGCGCCCCGCGTCGGTCAGCCGCTATATAATATTATATTTGTTTATTTTGATGTAATCGCGCAAAGTATATTACTATGTATGATTCGCTCTTTGAGTATATATTTTTTATTTTATTTTAATTGGTCTTTAGTGTAGTGTAGTGTAGTAATGATTATAATTTCACCTAAAAATAAAAGATTTAGTATTTCAAGATTCCAGACATTTTGACATTGTAATAGTAAGTATAATTTGAATTAATATAATACGGTCCGCCCGCGGCTACGCTCGCGTTGTGTAAGATTTTCCCGTGGGAATAAGCCTTTTCCCGTAAAAAGTATCCTATGTAAGTGTCCTATGTGTTCCAGGGTATAAACTAACTTTATTCCAAATTTCTTTCATACCAATCCGTTCAGTAGTTGTTGTCTTCCAGTATCTTCACTTCAAAATTATATAGGGGACAAGGGGAAAATAATTCCCGTTGTCACCACTTTAATTTATTTATAAAATACCTACAGATTTTCGAGTATTTTTATTCCATTGTTTCCAAACTGAAGTCAATTTATTAATTGGATGCAAAAAAATAAAAATGTGATGTTTATTTACGATTTACAATACGATCGATACGTATCTACTTATTTCTGATACGATCAATATTGTGAATGTTTCCGGAAATACATAATGTTTTCATCGTGTCTATTTTTTTCTTTGTGTTAGATTAAACAGAATGATCACTATAAATGTCTTTATAATATTTTTATCACACACACGTCACTTCAACACATCAATTATTTTTTTCTTTCACTGTCATTATGATGAGTAATTGGTACCAAAGAAATCTTATATCAAATATTTGGTTCAAATCAAGATCAAAAGTTTCTGTTTTGTCATTAAAATTGGGTATGCAAAGTTTTAAAAAAAGTATGCTAATTGCAAAACCATTTCGAGATATAAGGTTGGTTCCTAAATATATTTTGCATTTTTTTTTGCTCAAAATACTACACGGTTGTTTATTTTTTTATAAAATCATTTAATTTCCAAGTGCCCTCCAAAAAGTAACCTGTAGCCGTGCCATCCATGGTAGCTTTGACGTCGAAAAATGATTCATAAAAATCTTAATTTGAATAAAATATTTTTATTTGATTTGATATACGGCTGATTCTCTGCCTTGACAAACGAGATATATAAAAAAATTACACAAATTCTGTGCCACGTGTAAAGCTTGATCTGCTATTTAAATATATTTAATTGTAAAACTTTTACTTTAGTATTATATCAGACTGCCCACGCCGCGAAATTTTATTGATAAAGCATCGACTATTTGTGTTTACCATTGAAATTATTAGGGCGCTTGGTCTGGCATCACTAAAACACATTTGATGACATACGATGACAGCTAACTTCATACCTAAATTGTTTGCTTGTCACTAGGCAAAAAATGTATTTTATTCAGCCAACTGTTGTATATGTATGACTCACTTCAACCACATCTAGATAGATATAATTTAGCATCTAAGTAGCTTGTAGTCAATATGTTTGTCTGACGCACAACACGTCTTTCATTCTGACACGCTCCTGTGTCTCTATACCTCATGCATGGTGACCCTGCCAACACTGCCTAGTATGGACAGTCCTGTGCATCGCGATTCGCTAGTGATAAAAATATAACGTGTTCGTTCGTAAAAATTGTAATAATGTGTTAAAACGAGGATCTGATAGGATGTTTACGTGCTAAAAGTGGGTCTTTTTAGATGGGTGTGGAGTTCTTGAGGAAGCTGCGGCGACTCTTGAGACGGGCAAGAGGAGGGTTGTGTCGTAAAGGAGGTGCCTGCTGTCTTGAGACTGTTTCGCTCTTTCAATATCGCAAGCGACCTCACGTCTCACGCTGGGTGGAACAATTCCTGCCATGGAGTAAAGCTTTCTCAGTGGTATCGGTTTCAGGGTGCCCGTGACTATACGTCATGATTCGTGGAGAGCCGTGTCCACATTTCTCGCATGGGCTAAACAATCCCAAACTGGACTCGAATATTCGCCTGCTGAGTAAGCGAGAGCAAAACAACTCGTTCGAAGAACGCGTGCGCTGGCTCCCCAGCGAGTAGTGGTAAGGAGTCTCAGGATGTTGTTCCGGGCACCAACTTTACTCTAAAGCTTGCGGCAGTTCTCTCTTTATGTCAGAGATCGATCCCACGTGACACCTAAGTACCGTCAAAAATGTTTTTAAACTTTCATACAAATTAACTCGATCAGCTGATCACCTTGTTTGAAAAAAATACGAGTTTAAAAAAGTTTTGGAACGAAAGTTGTTCAGTTTCATGGGCCGATTACCACACGAGAGGTTTTACGTTATTTTGCTAAGACGTTGACACGTTTTAGTTTTGATTTGTAACGGCAAAGCTAACGATATCTCTTTAGAAATTCATTAAGTATTTTAGAATTTCTAAAGTGTGACAATATTTCCTTATATTTATTAGAGGTTCTATTTTGTCATAAAAACTAAGATTCTTGGATTTTTTTTATTTTTAACATTGCCTCATTGTTTCCTTGGCAAAATAGTGCTCTTAACCGAGTTTCATCAAACCCATTAACTCATAGAAAAAAAAAATTGTTGTTTTCTTAATGGAATAGTCCACTAACCCAAGTTTTATCGTAATCAGAGCACTAACAAAATAATAAACTTAATATAATAAAAATAATAAACTAAAACTATAATTAACTTAAAAAATATATGAGTTCATTTTGTTCAATATTATAATTATTTTTTTATAAATAATTATTACTCATCCAAAATATCATTTGAATAAAAATACTCGTAAATCAGTAATTCATTTTATAATTATAATTTGTAACGTGGGAGAACGGTAATATTTATTCCCACTGTCAACATACTGGGGGACAGCGGGAAAAATCCTTAGTTGTTCCCCCGTGAGGGATATAATCCTTTGACTGGAAATAAGACTTGGCCCCGCACACACTTGGCTGGTTTTTTGTAAGCTAGGTATAGGCTATAAAATTACGTAACGAGTATGCAAACTTTACTTTTAAAACAATAAATAAATTACCTACCTACCTAACACAATAAAAATAATTCTAAAAAACCGCATTTGGTTGAATAATAGAACTACCTAACTATTCCTCTCGAGCCTGCCTGTGTTGTACTATAAAAATAAAATGATCGACATCTGTAACTAGGTAGTATAATAATAACATCTAATTTGAAAAACAAAAAATGTATACCTTGATGTGCCGTCCACTGTACATACACATATACCCTTTGCGTAGTGTACTCGTATTATTAGTGTCGACCTTGAAAGTGATAGTATCACAAACTTGACTAAACCTTACTAAGTATACAAGCAGCAGGTATGGACCCAACCTATATTTATTTAATTAAAAATCGATTTAGAAATATTGTCAATGTAACGGATCGGACGGACGGATGTGATGGACCACCTACTCATAGTACGTCTTCTCCAAATAAAATTATTTCGTGAGCCGGGCGGCTTGGAGCGCCACCGAGCGCACATCCGTCGTCGGCAAAGATCATGGGCGACTGAGCTCAAAAAAGGAAAGTGATGACGCTAAGCTTCTCCGCACGTGTTTAACAGAGAAAGAAATAATGGTCGCGGGCTCCAAGTAAATGGCGTAAGTGCCAAATTTACTTTCTCAGTTTATATAAAAAGTACTAATTTGATTTGTAAATTGATTACGAAAAACGTAAAGCAGTCGGAGACCTATCTTGTAACTAAATTTCGGCGACCAATAAATTATCATTTACCTCTCAGATTCAAATAACGAGAATTGAAGACGCTGCTTTGGATAACATTTGTATCGAGAAGATTTTTACCAAACATGTTTTGGCCTTAGTGTAAGCGTAGATAATAGAGTCCAATAACATATTTTAGAAAATCAATACATTTACTGACGTAGATAATGAGATCTGATTCAACAAAAATCTTGAAAATTCCCGGACTAGCCCCTTAATACTAAAATTCCAACATTTTTGAGAAATCCTTATTACAGACAACTCAAAACAGTCAATATTATAATAATATTTTTATATTCATATTGAAGCCCAGAGGTCAAACATTTTGGTTGCTCCCCTTTCTTATTTGTACAAGTATATTTTATAAGGTGGTCTATTATTCGATAACCTGTAAAGCCTACCTGTTCTTGGTCCATTAGAATAGTCTAACAGATTTGACCTAAAAGTCCCATTTTTTTTTTGTATTTTGATACATGTACTTAAGGAATGATTTAAATGAAAATCAGACAACAGTTTCAATACATAAAAATATTATATTATCATTACATTATTGATACACGTTCCGTACAACATAGAAATTGAAATATTTACAGTTTTAAACATAATTTTTTAGACAGTTTTTGTCAAAATTGTCGCAACTACAACTAACAAACACAATTGATTTATTCTTATGAACAAACTGACTTACTTTCTGACTTATTAACAAACTGTTGCACCCAGAAGTGGTTCTTAACTCCATCTAGAGACAACCGTTCTTTGCTTGTCTGTTTCAGAAGCTAAAAAATAATAATAATGTTAGACATTTTAAGATTGTCAACAGTCAGTTTTGAGTGGTAATAATAACATAAGACTATAAACTGTTTATCCATTCTAATCCAAGTAACTTTTTGTTAACCATGTTGTTTGTCTTTTGTTTTAGGTGATTCAGGCAGCAGTCCAGTGGCGTTCATAGATATAAATATATATATATATATTCTTACCCATAGATTTTATAACCTTGTCCTTTCACGAAGCCTTAAAATGAGCAGAGTGTAAATAAATTTGACATTGGCGAAATCACAAAGGAAACGCCATATTCTTCAAAAAATTAATTGAATTGAAGTATTACTGCCAGGCGAAAGCCATTTTTTCTAGACAACGTTTTTAAATCCATGCCTGAAGACCAAGGTGTTTAACCAATGTGTCCTGCCGATCCTCACTTACAGTGCCGAAACATGGACACTCATTAAGCAAAATAGCCACAAAATAAAGGTAGCACAAAGGGCAATGGAGCGCTCTATGTTAGGTATCTCACTCGTTGACCGCATACCAAACGTAGAAATTCGTCGGAAAACTAAAGTCGAAGACGTAGGTAAGCGGATAACGAGACCGAGGTGGAGATGGGCGGGGCACTTGGCTAGACGGGACGACGGACGGTGGACCAAAGCAGTCACAGAGTGGTGGCCTAGAGGGGCGACAAGGCCAGTGGGCAGACGATATCGTCAAGATGACGGGATCTCACTGGATAAGGCTGGCACAGGACCGTGAGAATTGGCGCTATAGAGAAGAGGCCTATACCCAGCAGTGGGTTGATGTGGGCTTCTCAGCCAGATGATGATGATGATGAAAGCCTTTTTATTATCTTATAAGGAACTCGCATATAACATTGATGTCCCAGTTTTGACTTTGCGTAGGCTTTGGACGTTCTACCTATAGGAAGTAATAAAATGATAATGTTGACTGAAAGACAAGATGTCCACTATAAATACCAAACAAATCCGGATTTTCCTTGATCACTTAGGAATTTATTTATGTCAAATGAAGCACTGTCAGACTCGATTAAATCCTTCCGACGTGATGAACACACACTCAGATTAACACAGATTTATTGCTATTAACGCAAATCAATAAATTATTGATTATTTAAAATATCGTGGTTCAGGCGTGCCGCGTATTTACTTAACACAATTAGGACGTGTGCGCAGCTCGCAATCCCTAATCCAAAACTGATTAGTTTGATTCGAGTCTCGCCGGGCTTCCCACACATCCCCTGAGCCAGAGAGTGGGGTAAATGTCAGTAGCTGATTGGCGCTCGTTTCTCATTGGTCCGCTTCTGTGATTGGTCGTAAGTAGTTCAATTTACGTTGGATAGATGGCATTGTAACAAATTTGTTGTCTGCGAACCACTCGCGCCGACATTTACAATTATTCTTACAAATTTTTTTAAACTTGCATCAAGTAATGAAGCATATAGAAATTTAATAATACCAGTTTTGTTTACCTATTTTTTTTTATTCGATTTAATTAATTTATTAGCGTTGTTAATGGTCAAATTAGGCCTGATCTTCCAGTAAGACATCCCGCAGGGTGTTGACCCTAAAGATAGATAACCACCGTAGATAAAATAAACCCACGTGACATACAAAGTGACCGCTAGCCGCCAATAGTATCCAAGCTTTTGTCGCACGAAGACAAGAACTGCGTTACTATTGGCGGTTACATTTTATGTCGCGCGGTTTATTTAATCTACAGTTGTTGCGACCCTGCTGGTGGAATATAAAAAACTCACCTTAGAAATAAGATCCTTAGCCCCCGCAGGTACATACTCCGGGTAAGTCATATCGAGTGATAGGATCCTTTCATAAGTCTTGTCCTGGCCCTCACTCTCGAAGGGTGGTTTGCCCACCAGGAACTCGTACAGAAGCACTCCGATGCACCAGTGGTCTACGGACACTGTGTACACTTCACGCTTTATCATCTCAGGGGGTAGGTAGTCCAAAGTGCCGCACATTGTCTTGCGTCTGTGGAGTTAGATTTTTCAGACTTTAAAATTATGTTTGGTAAAAGGTGTTCTTTTTAATAAAAAAGTCATTATTAATTAGAACGATCAAACAGACAGACAACAGTAAGAAACTAAGTAAGAAAGTTGAAATAAGTTGAAATTCAGACAATAATCTGAAAAAAAAATTGCCTGGGCCCCGTTTCACGAAGCAACAAGTTACAATTTGATATACATTGCGTAGCCAATTCGCTTAAAATGTAAGTAAGCCCTTATCGTTTTATCTAATCGTCTACGCAATGTACGTCGAATTGTACTTGTAATTTGTAACTTGTAGCTTCGTGAAACGGCCCTCTGGTCTAAAGTCAAAATAATAAATTAATAATGCTAATTAAAACTGACGTAAGCGAGAAAGCCGCGAAGCTTAAATGGGAGTGAGCGGGTCATGTGTGCAGAATGCACCCCGAGAGATGGGCCAGAGCACGGAGACAAATACAAAGAGGAGCTGCCCTAAGACGTTTTCTATATGATAGCGGGGGATGGCGGGGGTCGCCATTGGGAGGGGGTGCGGGGAGATGAAGTTCTGCTAACCATCTAGCGGTCAATAGCAAAACTAGCTTTGCAGCTAGACACTAATGAACCGTACTTAATTTTGCTATTACACACAAGATGGTTCTGTTCGTTAGTTCGTTACACTGTATAATGTTGCCAGGCAAGTGAATAAAACAAAAAATACGGACCATTTTTAAAAAAAATATCTCTCTCTTCTTTTTTGTATTATGTAGTCGTTTTTATTGTAGGATTACCTTATATGAGCAATTGTGATATACAGGTGGCCCATTTAGATGGGTCAGCATGGGTAACTCTGAAACTATAAGACATAAAAAGATCTGATAAGAAGAAGATCTCTTAATTATCCTGTAAATTTAAGTGTGCAATAAAGAATATATATATATAAAAAGATCTGTTCAATTTTGACACGGGATTTCACGTAAGTCCTTTATCATCATCACTTACTTACTACCAAGTATAAGGAAACATCCTTGCCCAAAATGTGATATTTTGATGTCATGTATTCAATTATAAATATTGAGTAAGTTCATCAATATTATCTGCATTATTTAATTGTGTGCTACAAAAATAAATATTTTATACAAATATATTTTTTTAGATTCCATATCTGGCCACCCAGCTTACTATACAAAATACCTTCTACAGTCAAGAAGTTATTCTACTTGGCGATCGATGGCGTTGTTATTGCCGAACTTTCTCGAAGGAATAAATTACGAGCATTAAAAATTGCATAAAAAAAATACATACGAGTGGAACTATGTCTTTTTTTCGTTAGAAATAGTTGTATTACTCGTACTGTTGCACGATACAACACAGCACATAATTTTTGCGTCACTAATTTCAATTAAAATGGTTGTAATCAAACCAAGTTATATTCGTGTCGTATCCATAAAATCCAAAGTAACACTGACAGAAGCGACGCCTGGTGGTTAATAGCTAGTAGTAAGAGTACTTAGTCCGCTATGAGACAGGCCTAAGTTGCTTGTGGCACCTCCTCTTTGTATTTGTCTCCGTGGGCCAGAGCCACTACTGAATGGGTTCCCCTAGACAGCCGTCGGGGAAGAGGGAGGCCTAAGAAGCGGTGGCGCGACGAACTAGATGCATTTGAACAGCAATGGATGAAAGTGGCCCAAGATCGAGATCAGTGGAAGGACAAAGGGGAGGCCTTTGCCCAGCAGTGGGACAACTAATAAGGACTATTAAAATAAAATAAAAAATACTAATAAATATAATGCATAGCAGACAAGTGCTGTCAGACAGATCACACAAATGTTTGCCCTGCACAGGATTCGAAGAGTGAACAGACACTTTCTGGGAGAGTTCGCTCCACCCTCTGTCTCAACACGCCTGCCAGTCGGGCCTGATTGTGGCCAAGAGTAACCAACCAACCTCATATTCAAATCCTTACTAATATTATTAACGCGAAAGTTTGTAAGTATGGATTATGGATGGATGTTTGTTACTCTGTCACGCAAAAACTGCTGAACGGATTGGGATGAAATTTGGAATAGACATAGTTTGTACCCTGGAATAACACATCCCACGGGAAAATCTTACAGACCCCTAGTAAAAAATAAAATATTACCTCTCAGAGGGCGCGTGAACAGACCAGCCAAAGTCAGCCAACTTGAGGTCTCCGTGGAAGTCCACCAGGATGTTCTCCGGCTTGATGTCGCGGTGGATTACGTGGTGCTGGTGGCAGTATTCCACCGCGTCCGCCACCTGGTGACGACAGGCAGAACTATTATTGTATTTATTGTATTGGGGGACGTCAGCAAGGAGTGAAGACGGGTGATCAGCTCTATAATTAAGAACTATTTCACTAATCCCAGTAAAGAACTATTATTACTTTACAATATCGATTTGTTGGTTCGTTTTTTTACATCACTTCCCAAAAAAAAGGAGCAGTGTTATGTGGTTAGGGTTCAATGTATGTATGTGAGTTTCTTTGTACCACCATAACTTCTAAATGCTTGAACTGATTTGGATGTGTAGGGTATCGTTAGAATCCTTACATTAGCCTGAGTGACATTGACTATATCATTTTTGTCGGCGCAGTAGTGTTTTTTAATTTTTAGATGGTTATGTTTATTTTTTACTGTTTAGTGTATTGAATTAATTTTAGCTATAAATTGGCCACATGTTGGCTTTTAATAATGTTTCTCCCATTTTCTTTTCTTTCATTTACCATACTTAAACCTTGATTGTACAAACAAAGACAGACATTTATACTTCAGTCTGTCCTTGACCATACACAATCCTCTGGCTCAAAGATTATGATTATGATTTAGGTAGAAGGGATCGGGCAAATTATGTCCCAATGACTACTGCGACCCGAGATGCATCTATTGTAGTCAGCCCTTCAATGTTAAATAACCTCCTCTAGACCAACAGTTTTGAAAAAGCTGACGGTCAATAAGGGCTTAAAGCCTGGGCTTCCTGGAAGGCAATTTTGGGTCCTCCCAATACCCGGCTTCTCTTTTATTGACAAGGGCATTGCACTCACATAGGATGTGAAGTGGAGTCTCCTCGTCATCTGCACAGAATCTACAGTAAGGGTTCTCAGATAGACACATCCTGTTCTGATGCTTATTAAGCTTACAATGGCCTGTGAGGGCTTGGATTAGTACCCTAATATATTAAAGATTAGGCTTTCATCTTGCTATATTATATTTAAAAAAAAGAAGGGAAATGTCTAGCTACCTCTTTATACTCACTCATTCAACAAGACATGTCTAGACTAGACCATTCCAGTAGACAAGAAAAATAACTACTCACCTGGTAGATATATTTAGCAGCCGTAGCCTCTGGGAACCTTCCTTTAGGGGCATTAGTAAGGTGCCTGTATAGTTCTCCACCTGCTGCAAATTCCACTACCAAGTAGATGCGCCTCTCATCCGTGAACCAGGTCAGGAGTCTAAGTATGTTCGGGTGCCTAAAAGGATGTAAATGAAATTTAAGGTCACAGGCAAATTATATGTTGCTGTTTGATATCACTTTTACCTCACAGCTAAGCCAAGGCCCGGGGCCACAATTAACAAATTATTAAATCTTCTCAAATACAAAAACCACTGGACTATTTTTTACCAGACATAACTATGAACCAAACATGAAAAATCACCATTAAAGCTGTCATTAATAAAACATATGTTGGTCTATGTAGTATTTGTAAAGGGGCTACCATGCCATAGACAGACATACAAACAGATGGACACATTTTTTAAGCATTTCTGCAAATAAAATTAACTTCAACAGGAGTTAAAAAGTTATATCTTGAGCCAATTATACATATAGTTGTAAAGAAAACTCACTTCAAATGAGACTGAATCTCAATTTCTCTCAAGACCTGTCGCTCGCAGCGGGACCTCACTATCTGTGACTTGAACAATGTCTTGATGGCAACGAGTAGACCAGTCTTCTTCTCCCTGGCTATATGGACGTGCCCAAACTTCCCCTGGCCCAGCGAAGATCCCAGCTCAAAGTCACGGGCTGACCATTTGTAACTGAAAATTATATTTTAGTGGAATTATAAATGATGAATATAGATGAAATGAAGGAAGAGAACCCTTCTTACCCCTTTTAGAGGCATGACTTCTATGAATGTACGGATTGTTCTGTGCCAGACAAGGAAAGTAGCTATTAATTGAAAAAAACAAAATTTAAATAGGTACTGGTTTGTTACAAGTCAAAATTACAGTTTGCACACAATCAGAATGCATTTCTAATGTATGTGACTACATGGACCGTAAATTGTTTTTCTTAAATATATTGAACTGATGCTATTTGCTTTGTTGATGTGTAAGTAATCTCATGATTGGCAAAGTTATCAGCAAATAATAACAATGTTGTGTGAATTTCACTCAAAATTCATGCAAAGTCATACAAAAGTTTATTATTTAGTCAGGGCAAAAGGATGAACAATTGTTTGTGTTTCAAGGAAGTTGCCTGAATATTTGAATTGAGTTTAGTTAATTAGAGTTTTGTGGATTGTTTTGTGCTCTGTTATGTTTATGAATAATCAGAATACACATACAATAGAAGTTGTATAGACAGGAACGCAAATATTGTTAGATTTAGCATTTTACATTCAATTTGATAAAGATTATGGTAAGGGCCAGTTTTGGTGAATTTTACTTTAAAGTAGGTGCCTAGATAGTAAGTGACTTGCACTGCTACACATCTAGAATAGACACTATTTATTATATATAAAACCAAAAAGAGCATATTTTTGAAGATTTTGTGAACAAAACCTACAAAAATAATGTCAAGTGTTTCAAACTAAATTTGTGATGCAAATAGGTTTAAACAAACTGTTTGCTTACTAAGTCTAAGTATACAATATACTATATATAATTGATTAAATTCCAGAACAATAATTTGTATCGACAATATGAGAAATCAAGAGAAGTATGGGAGTCGCGTGTATACGAGTTTATAACTTTGCTAAGACTTACGAATTTCCGTAGGCATCATGATTAAGTATTTTATTCTCAAGTTCAACCACTTCTTTAACTTTCGACATAGTATTTAAGCAAATTGAATATTGAAACTATAAATAAAACACGAAAACGAATCACCAACACAAACCAACAACGGCCGTTAATTATTTAAACTGTCAAATGTCAATTCAAAATTTGAACCAAAACCATCCACTCACAACCGCTTGCGCGCTTTTTTACTCGAAATGACACGAACGAACGAATCCCGCGCGAATATTTTCCGCGTCGAAACGCACCTATTCTTTCACTCGCGTATACTTCTGAATGGAGGCTCAACTTAACTCAAGGTCAGCGCTCATTCATTAGTCATTGCGCGATTAATATTTTTGACAACTATAATTTACACAGGCATTACTCAGCATATGAATAAAATTATAATACGTTTCATAGGTAAATTATAACGGTATTTTTTGAATAATGAGTTCCTACCCATTTATTTTAAACGAAAGTTATTCTACCTATCTTTAGGTCTCTCTGTGAATCTCTTTTTAGGGTTCCATAGTCAACAAGGAATCCTTAGTAGTTTTGCCATGTCCGTCTGTCTGTTCGCGCCTTAGCTCAGAGACTCTTAGTCTGTAATTTGGCATGAATATACATACGAATCATGCCGACAAAACTAGAATAAAACCCTAATTTTTAGATTTCCTCTGGTACACTTTTCTTAAACCTCAAAGTGTGAGGTGTTATTGGATAGGTTTTTTTAAAAAAAAAAAACTGTTTGCAATAAACTTTATACTTTGCTGTTTCAGAAATATTTTGTTTTAAATTGCTCATTTTTGTTATCTAGAGTCAAGTGTCCCCCCCCCACCAGTAAAATCGATATTTTGGAAATATGAAAAAATATAATGGTACAACATTGAACTATTTCACTGTGGTACTAGTACATACTATGACTATAATAGTGGCTCTGTGAGCTGTAGACCTTGGGAGTATTTTTTTTAAAATGGCTGATTTATGTTTTCAACCCCTCCGTAATTTTTTTAAAATTTCCAAAAATGACTTGACAAAAAAAATCTGTATATTTATCGAACCCGCTCACAAAATTTCACGAGAATCGGTAGAGAAACGCAACCTGTAGTGTGGAACAGACAGATGGACATACAAAAGCAATTGACGCTTCGCTCGCGGAGGAAAAGTATCAACATCAAGTAGGCTTTACAGGTTAACGAATAATAGACCAACTTATAAAATGTACTTGTCTTAGTAAGAAATTCGGTAAATACCTATATTCATAAAAAAATATTTTGATGAACGTTATCTGTCTTAAACAGGTAGGTACTACGGAACTCTACACTTTGCGTGGCCCGACACATGCTTGGCCGTTTTTTTTACAAAATGCCAATGCAATCTGGGAACACCTGCAAATCCAGTTGTTAAAAGGACTGCGAAATTGGATCGAGCCGGGAATCGAACGGCAAACCTCATTCCAACCGGCATAATGGCACGCGACGAGTTATTCTATTCCAATTATAGTCCGAAAGCCGGTTAGACAAAAATATTTACTGTTTTCAGCTTTTTTTTTATTAAATAGCGCGCGGTGGTATCCTGAATTAAGTAAGTAGATTTATTTAAGCAACCCCTGCGTTCCGAGATGCGCTGTATGTAGTCATTAAATATTTTAGATTCATAGAAAACAACCAAAAACGTAAACCTTCCGGTGGGACTTGAACCCACGACCTTCGGTTTATACGCAGCCAACATGCTTACCAATTATACAACGGAGAGCATAGTGGCAGCGCCGAAATTAATTCTTGCTTGTTTTCTATGAAATTATGACGTCACCATAATAGGCAAATACCTTGGTACGTTACAGCGTGCTTAGCGGTATCTATGGTAATCCTTTTGAACTAATCTATAATGTAGTCGATTACAGCACCCGTAATCGCGTACCGAATTACTGTCAGCTGACGAAATCCATATTTTCTACCTTTCTGATCGCTGACGGCGCTGAGAGTCTGATTCGGAATGCGAATTGAATTTGATGTACTTAACCAGCAGAAAGATTAATGAATTTTCCTTCTGTTTGGCAAATTACCCATGACCCCTGGGTAAACAAAGTTTGTCAATCTTTAGATTGTTAAACCTTAATAAACTCTTGCTGTAAAAACTTCAAATTTTTAGAACATAATGATTGCCAAGTACTTCCTGCCAGATGAGGACTGCCGACTGGCAGACTAGGTTCCCCACTGTTGGAAAATCTTGCGTTGGGCTCATGGACTAAGTATTACGAGGTTGGTTGGCTTACCATAGAACGAATGAAGGAGATCTGCTTGCCCGGTTTGTTTAAATTTCCTTGAAATTAAAAACAATTTAATAAAACACTACCTCTTGGGCTATCGCGACTGTGAGCCGGATTTAATAAACAGAGACCTCAGACGCGGCGCGTCGTCAGCTAGATTACTTGCAGGTTACACAGAGATTCTTAATTCAAAATATTGATTAAGGATCAAAACAGAGGAGACTTTTATCTTGAATGTTATAAAAAAAGAAAAGTACTGTGGAGTTTCATCATTTCATGAACAAGCTTTCCTTAATAATAAAATTATAAAGCAGAAAATTGATGATTAATTAATTTTGATGATTGATTATTTTTTTGTTGTTTTTTTATCGTTAATTTTACTTGTCCTTGGTATTTGCTAGCTTAGACATCGATAAGTGATTTGTAAAAATCTCAATTGGAATAAAATCAAAGCAGCTGCACTTTTAAGTTGCAAACATACTTACTGCCATAACGTTGTTTAAATGCAGTCTGTTTGCGTAAACCTTAAAATCTCAAGCTTTTCGCTTTTAAATGCGTTCGAAATAGAAATGAAATAAATAAATAAATATGTGGGGGACATCTTCATCTAAGCAAAGCTTGTACTGTGGGTATCAGACAGCTGATATACATCACTTAAATAGATAAATAAATACATAAATAGATAAACAACATCCAGACACAAAGGCAAACAAGTCCTCATCACACGAATGTTTGCCCTGGGCGGGCCCGCGACCCTGTGCTTCTTAGACAGGCGTACTACCAACTAAGCTAAGGAGCCGTCTCTCTATCAACTTTGAAGTGAAGGTTCACCGGACGATCGAAGTTCAAGATAAACAAGAGAGAACGCTGAGCACAACCAAAATATTAGCTTGGGCTCGACGTTATGAAACAATATTATTGCCTCCAAGCTTGCAAATAAGCTTCAAAATCGGTATATCTTGATACTAACCCTTCAATCGAGTCGATAGAAGAGAGTTTCGGTGGTCTAGTGGCTAGGGCCGCTGCCTCCCGTCCGTGAGACGCGGGTTCGATCGCCACCTTGTACCTCTATGTGTAATACATTTGTCACCAACCCCTACTCTTCCCGTGGGTGTCGTAAGAGGCGACTTAGGGACTACACATTGAACAGGGAACGGGCTGCAGCGCTCTCTGATACAGTAACCTTTTAATCTGCGATCTCCAACCCGCCTGCCAAGCGTGGAGATTATGGCAAAACCCTCCACTTAAGTGGAGGAGGCTCATAGTCCAGCAGTGGACTGTAACGGGTCGTTGATGTTGATTTACGTTTATTCGACGCTTTTACGGCGAAGGAAAATATCGTGATGAAACCTGCACACTTCTGCGAAGAATTCAAAGGTTATGTGTGAAGTTGACCAACCTGCACTGGGCCAGCGTAGTCGACTAAGGCCTAATCGCCCTAATTCATGGTAGGCTCGAGCCCCCCAGGGTGGGGACGTATATGAGCTGTTGATGGAAACCTTCGATCGAAGTACTAACCGCATTATTTGCCATTTGTCAATAACGATATCATAGACTACATTATCTGTAGTTAGCTAATTAACTAATATAATAATAATATATTTTCATAATGCGTCGGTGGAGTCAAACGAAAATCTATGACTGTGAAAAGCCGGTTTTCAAGCTGGATTTTACTTTTGTGGTTTTACTTTACTACGGCGTAGCGACAGCGTAGCAGTAGTGTAGCGAATGCTACGGAGCGGGTGTAATTTTTTATGCTTTTAGATTTCTTCTTTGAGAATAACCAGTTATCTTTCAGCACGGTGCTGGTATAAATAAAAATATTCATTATGAATCAATAAGTCTACTCTTTATGAAACGAAGTTTTGCTGTGAACAGCCAATGTATTCTTTTTTGGGTTCTGGCAGAATGATTCGCGTCATAGGCTGGCTGCGACATATTGCTGAGTTAGAACCTCGCGTTGTGGTAGCTTACTTTTAAGTATGTGTACTTCTTTGTATGTAATTTTGATGTGTGTACTGTTTGTTGGCAAATAAATGAGTTATCTATCTATCTATTTAGGATGCCATTATTAGCAAGTTTGTGTTTCAAAGAGTGGGAAAAGAAATTACAGAATCGTATTTTAAAATACTAAGTTCCTTTTTAATTTATCTACTTACGTTTCGAGACTTTATAATGAGTTGCTGGCAACGAGTAAGATTTTTAGGTTGCTGGCATATCTAGTGTTCAAATAAAATGCTTAGATAAAAATATTATTTATAGGTTGCCTGGATGAAATTGCTGTGTAGCAATAAGGCCGCCTAACTGTACACTTCTTGTCATTATTTTTATTTAAAGTTACAGTATATACTCGTACATTAATTTATTCATTCATTATGACAATGTTGTCTATGTGAAAAAATAACTTCGTAGCGAGCGATATCCACTTCAAGTCTCGCAATTTCATCTTTATTGGTGACTAGCTGACCAGGCAGACGTTGTCCTGCCATTTCTCCCAACATCTACCCTACACCTACCCTTAACCATTTTGTATTGGAAAACTAAATTGTCGTTTTTAGTATTTTCTGTTACTTATTATTTATGTTTCTCACCGTTTAAACCTTCCCTGAACCACAAATATTTCAAGATCAAAATTAGCCAAATCGGTTCAGTCAATCTCATTAATATTGAATACTGCATATTGTTTTGAATGTCAATTATTTGATTGAAAATTAAGTTTTATTTGTATAATATTGTAAATAAGTTGTTTTAGTATCTTAGCATTATCGTCATGGGAATGCCTGTAGACAATGTATTTATTGCAAATTTTAGTTAATAAATGAATTGAATTGAATTGAATCTCGAGTCTAGCGAGATAATAGACCAACAATTGATTTTTAGGTATAGATGATTATCCTTGAAGATGAAATAAGCTGAGTTACTTACGCATTTAAATATTAAGCATTCGTATTAATTATTGCAATACCACGCTAAACGCTTCTATTTTTTTCTTCAACCCTTTCGAGGATTAAGTAAAAGGGATCACGATTAAAACAAATCAGGGAAATTCGTTTTAATTTCGTGCATCTCATTTATATAGGCGACACGATAACTTGGCTACGACTTGGTTTTATTTTCAACATCATATTGC
Organism: Carpatolechia fugitivella; assembly: GCA_951230895.1. Lineage (NCBI taxonomy): Eukaryota > Metazoa > Arthropoda > Insecta > Lepidoptera > Gelechiidae > Carpatolechia > Carpatolechia fugitivella. Next base: position 19,589,270 of record OX579646.1, on the reverse strand, counting down.
TTAGACTCAAATAAATACTCAAAGCCATATTGTGAAGATTATGAGGTTGGTAACTGACCACACGACATGCATATATATAGGTATATATGTATAAATCAATGATATTGTATGAGTAAAAAGGCGTAGATAGGTCACTTACAAGGCAAACGGTGTTTTAACATGGCACAAAACTTAGACAAGGACGGCAAGTCTAAGCAAGTGCGAAAAAGACACAAAGCGACGCGTGACTAAGTTCAGGTTGGCTAATTGGCCAACTTTTGGTGTGCCGCTTTTTGAGCGCGTATGACTTATCTACGCCTTTTTACCTAGTATATCAATGGTATAAATATAATATGTAAGTATAAGTATTGTTAGGTGTAAGTTTATGTTTTATTTATTGCGTATAATGTTCAGGTACACTTAGTTATAGAGTAGCTGTAGGTTAACTGGTTCTTCCTATATTATCATTATATTTTATTTCTTAAGTTGTGCACGTTTTGTCCGCGTCCATTGTAATCTCCCTTTTCTCTTCCGTAGGTCTGCTGGAAGATATTTCTTTAGAAATAAGTCGGTTTGTTGTGTCGTTTTTCTTTGTGTTATTGTAATTTTCTTGTTTAATGTGTACAATAAATGGTTAAATAAATAAATAAATCACGATAATTTCCTCAAACAACTGAGACCAAAGGCTTGATACATCATATTAAAGTAGAATAATATGTATTTCAAAGACTAGCATTTTAATAATACCGACTTCTAAAAAAGGAGAAGGCTCGCAATTAATATTTTTCATGACGTTTTTACATAGCTTTTTCAGCGATAATTCTTTACCGCATTATGTGATTGATTAGAGAGGGTACCTCAAAGGTAGTTCTGAATATGGTCAAGATTTGACGTGAGAAATCTTCAATTTCTCAAAACTGTATAGATAGGCAGATGCCTATAGATGCAGATGCACAACTGCACTTATATAAGTTATTGCACTTAAGTTCTTTGTTTTTATTTATCTTATACTTTAAACGAGCTATTCTTGTATATATATAATGAGAATCTCAGAAACAGCTGCTACGATTTCGATGAAGTTTGGTATATAGGGGGTCTCGAGGGCGATAAATCGATCTAGCTAGCTTTTGTTTTTGGTAAAACAGGATTTCCCCATGTTTTCGGGCTTAAAAGAATTGATACGCGATATCATTGAAATAGAAAGGTAATTTTGGCTTAGTCGGGACACCGTGAGTTTGCAGTTTGAATCTCGACAAATATATATTTTTTATTTCTTTGTTCTTTTTTCGTTTGTTTCTTTTTTTATATTATTTATATTTTTTTTATTCTTTCATTTAGTTATTTAAATACAAAAATGAAAGAAAATTTCTGATAAATTTTATGGTGGTCTGAAAGTTTTCCATCAGATGGCCCGAGTAAAACGAGGAAAAGAATATATTATGTATTATAAAATAATAGGATGGGACTTTTGATAGGATTCAGAAAGGATTATTATAGGATTTATTGCCCCCGAAACTAAATTGCGAAATCGTTGCAGCCGTACGTTTCCGAGATCCTTATTATTCTTATCTTGCTCGTTTAAAGTATAAGAGTGGTGCTACTATGTCTAGCCGCATGTACTTTCTTCTGAACATATGAAGTAAGTAGAGTTTATCGAAATTTGTAGGTGTCTTACAAAAAAAATAAACGAGCTAAGCTCGGTCAACCAGGTACTTCCTATTAATACAGAACGATGTTTTCACTGCCGATCGGAACGTGTAAAAACGGCGTGACGAGAATGATAATGGCGAGATTTGCATATTTGCCTTTGGCAATATTTAACGCTATTTACTTGACAAGTACGGCGGAATTAAAGGATTATATACCTATGTAATATAAATCAATATTTAGACGGGATAATGGCTGTCCAAGTAAAAATTATTTCGTGTAATACACTTATCTTTTTTATCTTCTTTTGAGTATATTTCTTTAATTTAATCATTCATTCATCTTTTTAAATTATTATGAGCGTTGATGGTGTCTCGTAGTGGACGTAGTACTATTTATAATATAATATACTAGCTTTCCGCCCGCGGTTTCACCCGCGTTTAATGTTTTCCCGTAGGAATGAAATGCTTTTCCGCGGTAAAAAGTAGCCAATATCCTATTCCAGGGCCTAACCTAAATGTGTGCCAAGTTTCATCCCGATCCGTCTAGTGGTTCAAGCGTGATTCGACAACAAACATCCAAACATCCAAACTTTCGCATTTATAATATTAGTAGGATTCTGTGGTAGAGGCCGCTGAAGAACCGCAGATACCAAATATTTCTGACGCGCGTCACCTCGCGCAAGGGAGCCAAGCGATCGTCTTTTATTTCCTCTGAGGCTGATACGATCCCCACCACGTATACCAATGTGTTTTCGAATTTAGAATTCATATTATGTTGGTTCATTTATTCGGAAAGCATTGTGAGGAGACTTGCACACTCCTGCGATGAAATTCAAAGGTTGTGTGTGAAATAAGGTCGACCAACCCGCATTGGGCTAGCATGGTCGACTGAGGCCTGATCCTCCTAATAGGATAGGTTCACTCGGTGGGAACGTATATGAGACGTTGCGTAAATAACACTGACACCAGGGTTTGTTAGATTAGTGGCCGACGCAATGAACAAGAACTATGAAATAAAAACTTGTTTTTCGGTAAAAGTTGGAAGTGGTTTGTACGTGGTCTCGATTATCCATTATATCTGTATCGGCGCATGCGTCACGTAACGTAACTATGAATTACGTCGCGTGTACTGCTCCGTTATCACAACAGGGATGCCTGCGGTGCAAGGCAGGAGCGATGAGGTATATTTTGTACTAGCTGTGCACTATATACTCAGTTCAGCGAGCTCTGAGCAATAATGTAAACAAATATAGCGACTGTGACGTCGTAGAAAGTGTCATCATCATCGTGTGGGTTGTAAGGTCGACAACCGACCTCACAAACCCTTGTGTTATAAACCGCCAAAGGCTCCTGACTTGGCTCATGTAACGACTAGATTAGATAGTAGCCGGGCCAACGACTTAGCGTGCCTTCCGAAGCACGGAATCATCTTTCTTTTCGGATAATCAGGTGATATGGATTCAGCCTGCAATGTCCTAAACTGGGAAAAGTCTCATAAAGTGATTTTTGCTTGACAGTGTCCCCACCGGCAATTGATTGATTGATTGATATATACTTTATTGTACCAAAAAAGAGGTGTACAAAGGCGAACTTAATGCTATATAGCATTTTCTACCAGCTAACCTTTGGTGGTTAAGAGCAGGTTGAGGGTAGTGCCACTAAAAACAGCGTTCAACTTGAACTACTACATTAATCAGACAATTGATAAACTTACTAATACGTAAATATACAATCAAACCAATCAATCAATCAATCGATCAATCGGCAATCGAACCCGGAACCTCCGTAATGGCGTCGAAATCTCGACCACTCAGCCACGGAGGCTGTGTGGAATGTGTGATAAACGCGGATATTTTTGTTTCTTTGGGTTGTATATCATTGTCAGAGTATGTATTTTCATTGTCAAGGTAACTTGCAATTTCTTGCGACGGTTTGTTTTAATTTAAATTCAGAGTTTCTTGAATTCAGTATTGTGAGTTTAGTGTAATACAGTGGTTTTGTTTCTCTATCTCACTAAAAATCTCTATACATTGAAGTTTATTAAGAATTTTGTTAGCGTTTTTAAGCAGCCAATGACCTCTGACTGGACTCAATGAGCACTATCCACGACGACTCTCTTAACGTGCCTACCGAAGCACGAAAAATTATCTTCTAACTAGTGGCTCTGTGAGCTGTAGACCTCGCGAATCTGTATGTCTCTTTATATTTATTTTTTCTCCACAAAGAACTTTAGAAATTTATTTAATATTTTATTTTAATTGAGCAATGTGACCTGTAGAGGAAAACAGCTTCAGCGGCAACCCCCATAACTCCGTCATTTTTTTAAATTTCCACAAACTGACTCAACAAAAAAATTTGATTAATTTATTGAACCTGCTCACAAAATTTTACGAGAATCGGTTGAGAAACGCGACCTATAGAGTGGAACAAACAGACACACACACACACACACAAACAGACATACATAAGCAATTTTGGCCTAGCTGAAGCAGAGACGCTTCGCTCGCTCGGTCAAAAATAGTTTATACCTTATGTTTGATAGCTAAAAACTGCCCTAAACAAACAACAATGGGCAAGTATTTATTTTATCAAAATCGGTTCTACTTTCTTTCAAGTTATAAATATTCTTATTTGATATGACTCACCTTATGCCCAGTTTCTTTATACATGTTAACCAAATATTAAAAAAATGCTTCGCTGTTAGAGAAATCGCCTTCCGCCTCTGGCCTAAGCATTCCGTTGTCTGTAATGGAGTGTCAGCGTTCGAGTGTCGGCAGGTAACTATGTTGGCTCAGTCTGTCTTGTTCCATTTTATCACGGCTACATCCAACTGGCAGTTACAACCCCTGACGTGCTTGACTAACCAGATTTGAGATTGTACGTCGGCGGGGTTTCGTATCTAGCCGCGGGCGAACCGCTAGTAAGAAAATAAAATCTTCTATTGCACCTTTTACATACATTATGCTCTGTGTCCTGCTTTCGCAATGACCGTGGGTGTTTATTGAAAGTTTAATAATAAATAAATAATAATTAATATGTGGGGATATCTCACACGGCCCAGATGGCCAAACTAAGCAAGGCTTGTACTATGGGTATCAGACAGCTGATTGTATATTATTTAAATAGATAAATACCTAGATAGATAAACAACATCCAGACACAAGGCAAACACAAGTGCTCATCACACGAATGTTTGCCTTGGGCGGGATTCGAACCCGCGACCCTGTGCTTCGAAGGCAGGCATACTACCGACTAGGCTACTACGGGGCCGTCCAATACATGGAGATTAATTAAAATCTTATAAAAACGGTTCAATAGCTATTGTCTATTTAGTATCAGAATATACCTACTTTATATATATATATATATAGGTAAGGTAAGTACTTTAAGTAATTTTATTCATTGCAGCCACATATGGGAATATAATGTATACTAAGTCCATTACATAAATTATTTACCGTAAAAGTTTTACATTTACTAAAGAAAATAGTGATAGGATTGTCGGTAATGTAGTTGGTAGGGCCGCTGTCTCTCGTCCAGGAGACGCGTGATCGAACCCTAATACGTATCAAGGTGTTTTCGATGTAACATCGTGAGGAAATCTGCTCACACCTGAGAAAAAATTCAAAGGTTGTCTGTGAAGTCTACCAACCCGCTCTACTAGGGTCTGGGCGACTTAAAAGTAGGCTCAATGATGATGAAGATGATGATGATGAAAGAAAATTGTACTATATTGTAGTAGTATACGAGTATAATAGCAAATTTTCTTTCCCACTACTCGCCATCGAGCAAAATGCTCGTTTACTCTCTAAAGAAGAGAAATTTCACTGTAATTACGATACATAATGACCTCTCCCGCTGCAGCAGCGATGGACATTAGTTGTCCCAGCTAATCCTCTTGGACACCGGGAAATAAGAGGGCAAGAGAGAAAATACTTTTACCAACAAGGGTTCTATTGTTTATTTTTCCAGTACATGATAGCTAGCGGGTCAGCATTGACGGTCGACTAATATCAGCGGCTGGCTCAATATAAAACAGTCTTGACGACCAAAGGCGTCGCCAGCCGATGGCCAAGGGGGGGAGGGGTGATACATGGAGGATGGGAAAGGTATGAATAGGGGATCGGACTGTTCCTAAATTGACCATATTTTATGAATTATTTTTAAAATATAGATTAGTAGCAGACGATTCGCGAAGAAATAAACAATATCGGTTGAAAAACTAATTTACAGTGATTTTTTAAAGTTTCAATATGTCTGTCTCTTTCAAAAACGATTTTTTTGTATGGAGATAATATGGCGTTACTAACAAATGCCGTCACAAGTGGGTATGTGCCTCTCTGTCTAATCTTGAATTTCAAACCTTTATAACTCGGTAAATTTTAAAGATAGAGCAAAATATCTTTTAGTGTTCGATAGCAGAAATTAAGAAGTTTGGATTTATAAAATAAAAAAGTAGTCCGATTCCCTATTTGACAGCGTTATTCGTTTTTATAGAAAACAAGAGAGACTGGTGAAATGCAAACCTATAAAAAATATATAAATATATGAAGACTTGAATATAAATTCTAACGTTTCTCTCACATCTAACCTAAGGAACCCTAATACTTCCACCTGCAACAAGCGACCATTTGTAAACCTGGCTTAAAAATGTTACTGAATAGTTTTTATTTATTCTTGTTTTTGTATTATTTTTCTGCCTTGTCTTCCCAACATTTTACTGTTAGTTCAAAACATATCGTTGGCACCAACGAACAGCTCTACGAGTATGTGGACATTGCAAGTGCTATTGTTTGTCTGAAATTGTTTGTTTGTTTGTAGTAAAAACAAATTTTTTGTGTTTGCAATTTCACGGGAAGTGGTCTGAAAAATATTTTGTTGAAAACTACTTCACTTTCAAAGCATAACCTTTTCTTTTAAAGTTTGATGAATAGTGCGAGTAATTATTCGAATTTTGAATTCATATGTACGTTCATTCGACGCTCTTACGGTGAAGGAAAACATCGTGATAAAACCTGCATATTCCCGTGAAGATATTCAAAGTTTATGTGTGAAGTCGACCAATCCAGCGTGATCGACTAAGGCCTGATCGTCCTAATTCAGGGTAGGCTCGAGCCCCTCGGAGGGGACGTATATGTCCTGTTGTTGATGATGATGATGATGACGACGCACGCACCTTACGCCCTAGATCACCTTAATTTAGGGTCGGCTCGAACCCCATGATGGGATGGAGTTTTATTATAAGCGGATAACGTACTGTTCCAAAGAGATCGTGTTTAGTCAACTTTGTTTAAATCTTCGCCCGAAACGAGTAAGTTTGCTCCCGCCAAGTTTACTACCCTCGTTCGGTTACTAGCGTTTTTAGCCCGCAGCAATTAATAATGTTTTCCGCTACAATTCGTACGAAACCTCCCGCAATACTGGGTCTTAAATACGGCAATTTATCTAAAGGTATGCAAATTATTATGGTAATGGCGACGGTCGCCCGGCGGGTACGTCGCTAATAAATAGCGGGCTCAAACAGTAGAAACTATGCTTTGTAAATTAAAATAGAGAGCTGGGTGATAATTATTTTACTTCAAATTAAAAAATAGCCATCCATGACAGCTTTGACGTCGAAAAATTATATGTAAAAATCTTAATTCGAATAAAATATTTTTGATTTTGATATAATTCATTGTTGTGATGGCCGAAACGAAAAACGTCGGTGGTCTAGTGGCTAGGGCCGCTGCCTTCTGTCCGGAAGACGCGGGTTCGATTCCCACCACGTAAAAATGTGTTTTCGAATTTCAAATTCATATATACATACGTTTATTCGACGCTCTTGCGGTGAAGGGAAACATCGTGATGAAACTTAATATGGTAGTAAGTTTCATCACGATTTTACCTGCACAAATTCAAAGGTTATGTGTGAAGTCGACCAACCCGCACTCGAGCCCCTCGGTGGGGACATATAATAATTATTATTATGAGCTGTTGGTTGATGTTGATGATGCAATTTATTAAGAACAATTCTATGGATGATGTGATTAAAGAAAGATGGACTTCAGTGAACATGGTGTCAGCTGGAATAAAATACTCTCCGTGTAGAAAATATTCTTCATGATAAACGGTATGTTGTCCCCAATTCTTGCAGAGAGCTCTAATTAAAGTTAAGAGCTTAAACAGTGCACCTTTTATTAAATAAAGATAATTATTTGATTTAAAACTGTCAAATACAAGATCGTTTAAAAATGAAAAATTTTCGGCATACTAAAATATTTGTTTGTTTTTTTCGTTAATTCTTTAACCAATATTATACAATTTTCAACTTTCACGATTTCACGATTTGTGCCGTGTGGTGACGGCAGAGTAGAATACATTTGTCACCAACCCCTACTCTTCCCGTGGGTGTCGTAAGAAGCGACTTAGAGGAGATTATGGCAAAACCCTCCACTTAAGTGGAGGAGGCTCATAGTCCAGCAGTGGACTGTAACGGGCCGTTGATTGATTGATTGACGATTTGAATTTATTTTAAAGGCTTATATATCATTAGGTACTTAGCAAAGGTAGTATTTTAGATAAACAATATCTATAGATCCGTAGCATAAATCTTTATAATAATTCTTCATCCAGTTGCTCCGGTTCATTTATTACAAAGTCGTATGCGGCTACTTGAAATTTTAAATTCGGCAGCTTTTTCACGAGAACCTCTGTCGGACACCCGCCACTTGAAACTTGCTGAAACTTGCCAGCTTACCATGTAATACTGAAGCATGGAAATGAGCTAAGTTTCAGTCGGCCGCTTGAACTTGGCGTTTGCTTTGACGATGGTTCTCGAAACACTTTTGAACTCGTAAAGAACTGTTGGTTAAAGACAAAGATAAAAGTGTCTTTATTAGAAATAAGATTTAACAAAATAATTTTTCGACGTCAAAGCAAGATGGTTTATCTTGGGGAGGAAGGCAAAGCAGTGCAGTTTATTTCTTACTAGCGGTTTGCCCGCGGCTAAACTTGCGTCATGTAAGATTTCCCGTGGAAATGAAACTTCTTTCCGTAAAAAGTATCCTATGTGTTAATCCAGAATACAAACTATCTCCATTCCAAATTTCATCCAAATTCCTGCAGTAGTTTAGGCGTGAAAGCGTAACAAACATCCAAAAATCTATATATCCATATATACACTCACCGGCGCATCTAATCGCCCACCCTTGTATTTCGGGTTAATTTTTAACTACGCTTATTGTTATACATTACAATTGATTTGTTGATAATTTTACGATAAATTAAACATATTTAAATAAACGTTAAATTAACTACCTTTTAACTAACATCAGCTTTAACTAATAGAATAATTATAAAGAATCACGAGTATTCGGTGGGCGGTTAGTTGTGCCGGTGAGTATATTAGGCCGAAAGAAACCTCATTAGGCTTTGTTTGGTTCATCATCATCAAAACGTGTAGTTAGCAAAGGAGAAAACTTCATCGGTTGCAAGCTGCCTCCATGACTATTCCTTGCTTGCCGACTGTAGACCCTCCGAGGGGTTTGAGTTTGTAGCCCAGCAGCCGCTACGTTAGGTCCGCTGGCCACACGACGATGGGTAGTATAATGAAGGTGGTCTAGTGGTTCAAGAACGTCGGTGGTTTAGTAGTTCAGACCGCTGTCTTCCGTCTGGGAGACACGGGTTCGATCCCCACCACGTACCAATGTGTTTTCGAATTTGGTACACGGTGGGTTGCGAAACTGCGTTTCCTGGACGGGAGACAGCGATCCTAGCCACTTTACCATAGGCGCTCTTCATTTGTTTCGTTTAAAATAAGGTATGGTATAATATAAATAATTGGTATGGTAATTGGTATGGTATGGTAATATGGTATAATATAATATAATTAATTGGGTGCGTACCCAATACGAAAATACACTATCTTCATTGCCAGACTATATACAACCCCTGGAGATGATATTATTATAGGGATGACATATTATTTATAAGAAAATAATCCATGTAAAATAGTAATGAACTTCTCAAACAGTCAACGCAAGTAGCAATGTTACAAGACGAATGCCCGGGTGTTTGTCGAAGTGCCCGTGCGACGGTAAACGACGATAATTTGTCATACTTCTCTTTATGACTGCCACATTTTCTAGACCGTTGGTTGGGAACTTGTGTACTCACTTGTACCGCTTCTTAAAGGGGCTGTGCGAATATTTTATTTTTCAATAAAGATATTGTTTTTATGTTGATGATGTTATTTTATGTTGTCGCTACTGTGAGAGAAGACGTAAAAATTACATTTTGCATTGGAAGAGGTTTGTAAACTTGAAATAGGGCGCTAAATTTTGTACTTACACATATACATACATACATACACTGTCACAAATACATAGAGAGACTGTTGAATGGTTGGTGGACAATATAATAATGTTGTATTGTATATAAAATAACCCAATCCCAAGACTCGTAGGGTCAACCACTCAACAGTTTCTCTCCCTTGTTCCATACACACACACAGACACCCCCACATGATGGTGGGGAGAGAGAGACGCTAGTAGACTTCCGATCCCAAGCATTCATCTGCGTAGGGCTGGCCTCCCTCTCTTCCATCCTTCCACTCACTACACAATCACCCTCCACATACACAACACATACACCTTTATACTGATTTGTTAGACAGATTTCGCAAACTATAAACGTCCCCCTTTTTTTTGTATTGATTAAAAAAAATCTTTCTCCCTACCCTTGATAAAATGTAATATGTGATCTTCGTTATTGGCTATGTATAATTTTAATGTCACCTATTTAAGATATGTTTATGTGCTGTGAAGTGTCACTAATAATAAAAAAAAAATTGTCAAAAAAAGAATAAATAAGTATACCTATATACTGGTTAACGTATATGAGCTGTTGATGATAAATATACCACTATACTACTTTTCGGTCTAAAGAATAGACTCTGTAGTCTAAAACATACTGCGCAGACCCCAAATCATAAGATAAGGGCAAACGAATGATGATGATGATGATGATGATGATGATACGCTATTACAATAAAGGTCCCTACTGATATTAAAAACTATCCTTTAGCAAGTTTATAATTATAAAACAGAAATTATATAAAAAAGGTTACCATAGGATATCTGATTACTTAGAGGACAGATGCCCATGGGAATAGATTGTTTGAGTAGCCGGCTTTTTCGATATATAATAAGCATTAATTTTGTACCAAATTGACAATATTTTATTTAAAAAAGGAAACGCAAAAGATGCGACGACTGTGGAGTTTCTTCGGTGAGCTCTTCTCCACAGATTCCGCCATTGTGTTAGTGAACTCACCCAAAAAAATGTAATGACGGATCTAAGTGATGTACGCGTTCACCGCTAAGAAAGCCCCATTTGTCTCAGCGCCACAGTTCCAGGGCACTCCTCTTACCATCTCCACGAGTATTGGGATTCTTGGTGTCGACATTACGAGCGAGGTCCAGTTTCGGGGTCATCTGGAGGATAAAGCCAAGTTGGCTTCAAAAAAGCTTGGGGTGCTCAATAGAGCGAAGCGGTACTTCACACCGGGGCACAGACTTTTGCTTTACAAAGCTCAAGTTCGGCCCCATATGGAGTACTGCTCTCATATCTGGGCTGGAGCGCCCCAATACCAACTCCTTCCACTCCATCCAACGCCGGGCAGTTCGTATTGTCGACGATCCAAAACTCACATACGGCTTGGACACCCTCAGTCTCCGGAGAAACGTTGGCTCTCTGTGTGTGTTCTACCGTCTGTACAATGGAGGGTGTTCTGATGAGTTGTTTGACTTAGTGCCACCGTCACGCTTTTATCACCGCACCTCCCGCCACAGGGCAGGGGCTCATCCTCACGTCTTGGATGCTTGGCATCCCAAAAATGTACGGGCGTCGCGATCTTTCTTCTCGCGTACCTGCAGGATGTGGAATAAGCTCCCCCCGGAGGAGTTTCCTTTGTGCTTTGACATGGGGTTCTTCAAGGGGCGAGTATATAGGGCTCTCAAAGGCTGGCAACGCGTTGGCAACCCCCCTGGCGTTGCGAATGTCCATGGGCGACGATGACCACTTACCACCACTGTGGCTCGTCCGCTCGTTTGCCTGCTTAAATAATATATATAAAGAAGTAATAACATCCTATGGAAATAAATGATTTTGACTTTGATGGGACTCTATAGTCTACCTACATAATCTAAAATACTTAACCTATATAACATACTAGTCTAGAAGGGTAACTACGCTTCAAACTTGACCCCACCAAATGAATACCAAAGAACGCAAAACTATACCATACGACATTCGAATACGCGGTACAATGATGTTTTATATGACTCGGTTTGTAAGAACTTCGAAAGTAAGCTTCAATGTACAGCAGCGGCATCATCTGCCTGTCTGTTGTCGTCGTCGTCGTCTGTCAAAATTATTAGGTGCCATCTCAGAGGAAATAAAAGACAATCGCTTCGCTCCGAGGCGACGCGCTTCAGAAATCTTTGGGTGCCATGTTTTAGCGGGCTTTATTAACGACTCGAACGTCCCTGCGCTCAGCGCACCCTCCCCGCAAACGTCCCACGTGCTACTTTTCTACAATAAGCATTTTAACTACAAAAATAGTGTAGCTACACACAAAAAAAATACGTAGGGTTAGCCTATAGTATGTGGCATCTGATTATATAAATAATTTTCTTGATTTGCCTTTTCAACATTTAAAAAAAAAATAGAACTTGGCAATATGGGTCAAATTTAGATTTTCCTAAGCTTTTTATTAAGTTTTGAACAGTTTACTGCAATTTATGTGAATTTTACCGACATTAAGTTTAAACTACATTAAATAAGCTTTTTTTTCATATCAATAATTATCTTTTTATTTCGAAATCCAAGTGCAGAGCATTACACCAAAACAAATCAACCAATCTCGGCAATTTTGGCGTTGTAGATCGGCGGTCTCCGGCAGAGAAATTCCGGCAAGATGGCCGCCCAGTATAAGATTCCGTTCTAACGAACGATTCTCGAATAAAAAATATTTTGATTGATTCTATGAATGAAAATAGACTGATGAGCGTGACTCATATCACTTACGGGGTGAGCAGAGTTTGTGCAATATTATTAACATTCAGCATTACAAATATGCATGTCTATATCCTTTACGGGGTGGGCAGCACGAGCGCTAGGTATTGATGCTCTGCAGCAGAGCCACCATTATCGAATGTGATCATTTATTTTTAATATTGATGTACGTCACACGTACATTGTGCACATAAACCAAAAATAGCTGTGATTATTAAATAGACATTGATTGTGGCTCTGCTGCAGAGCATACTATCCTCCTGGCAAAAAAATGGTCATAGAAAGTGCCTGGTAATTTTGAGACATCAAAATGCTTTCTTCTATTTTTTTTGATAGGCACACAACTGTAATTACCTCATATGTAATATTTAAATCCAAAAATAAATATATACATCCATATCAACCTCTAACATTAAATAATATACCTATACAACTTAAAACTACAGAAAAATATTTAGGATTGCGATTAGATAACAACTTAAATTGGCACCCAAATCGACTATATCAAAAACAAATTATCATCATTAACGGGCTCGCTGCGTAGTATAGGTCGCTCTTTACCGCGCAGTATACGGTTTAACATTTACAACTCTCTAGTCAAATCGCATTTAACTTACTTAATTGAAGTTTGGGGTAGTGCGTCAAAAACGAAATTAACTGAACTCCAGATTGCACAAAATAAAATAATTAAGCTACTTTTCCACTACCCATATTTAACGTCCAGCTCAAAAGTTTACAAGGAGACCAAACTTATGACCATAAATCAACTATACATCTATCAAACATGCATACTTATAAAAAAAGTATTAAACAAAACCATTCACACGTCTATCAACCTTACACAAACAAAACAAATCACAAAACGTTCAACCCGGCGAGCCAGCTATATTGTGTTGCCGAAAACTCGGACTAATTTTATTATGGTAAGAAAATGTTTACTTTCGAGGGAGCACAACTGTTTAATAAACTACCTTCAAATATCAAAAGTGAAGACTCGTTAAATGTATTTAAAACTAAACTGTTCCAACATTTGTGTACTTAATTTATATGTTTATGTCAGTGTGCGACGAAATTAATTAATGTTCATTTTTTATGTTAATTTTCTCACGTAAGTGACTTTTTGTCTTTGTTGAGAAATAAATGTCTTTAAACCTAATTACTCGTATTATAATAGGCAAATTCAGTATATTAATACACAATTCAGGCGACGACTAAAAAAAGTATTTTTGTTTGTTAATAAATTATATTCAATCAATTTTCGTAAGTTATGATTGAATATTTAATTTCAATAAGAAAACTACTAGTACAAGATAATGAGGAGTTTTTCGATATATCCGTACCATTTCAATATTGGCCGTTTTCACACTTGCACGACATTATCGTGTGTCCAGCGATGTGGATGACTACGGTTCCTAAAAGAGCTCTATTTAAGACTGTATAGTGTACGACCATTAGTACACAAAAGGAAAAGATGAGTACCATGTCATTAACCCCAACTGTACAAACCATTATTTCGACACAAATCGAAAACGTTTGGTTGCCAATACAAAATAGCTGCGGAATGCAAGAGTAAATCGTGAAATACTCACTAAATATTACCAATCCGATTAGTGTGTGGTTATTTTATTGCAATTAATGACCTATTCTCCATATTGAAACGTAAGTCCATATAAACAAGTCGGAAAATGGCTGCTTCACGAACATTACTTTTTCATGTTGATTTGTCGTCGAAACTTTTATTAGAACAAAGATATTATTCTATAATCTAAAGGTATTGATTTTAAGGATTAAAATGATATACGATAAGCTATATTTATTGTAATAATATTGTACTTACACTTCAATTTACAATTCCTCACACAGACGCGCGACGACACCAAGCTGAACTTTATTAATTTATTTATTTTCTATTACTACAAGACAGATTTTGTGCAGGCAATAGTAGGAAACGTACAGCCAATTCATTAGCTCAATACCATATACAAGAAAATATAACTTTTCTTTCATTAAATTTAAAATAATCCACATTTTAGAGAGGGGCCTCTCGCTGCAAAGCTTTGGCAACTAAAGTTGCCAAGGACGTTTGACCTATTGTATGTGATTCGCTCATAGTAAAATCTGTTCAGTTTTATGAACAGAACCATAAACTAAGAATTTTTATCTATGAACAGAACACTCTCAAGGGGACTTAAATAGCAAATATTCAGGTTGTAAGTATCAGTGGCGAAGGGCGAAGGGTGAAAAACAAAAGTATTTTGAGAAAATGGAATTCATCGCTACACAAGTTGTCAAATAGTCAGTTGATCAGCAATCCATATGAATTAATGCCATAATAGCATACAGAACTCACAACACTCACTCAACAACATACCATATTGAACAGATCGTGAAAAACACAGTAAAAACAACAATTTCACTGTTTACAAACAAGCACACACTAAATTGGCGGATACGTACTTACTAATTAAATGTATTGTATCACTTTACTTCCCCATATAAATCCTAATTTAACCAATCACACAATATCACACAATTTCGACCCCGCGATGTATTTTCTTACTGAACCTCTTCTTTTTCAATTTTGCTATCTTATCAATTCCTCTCTCGCGTATGCGCTATACGTTAGAAAGAGAAAGAAATTATGGGAAGCCAACCCGTCTCGGCTTCTATGGCGCCATTTTATGGGTGTGTTTCAAATCAAACTGACAGCGCCGGCAACATGCGCGTGGAAGGCAAATATGGAAGTAAACCCTTGGAGCACCAGAGACAGAGTATACGGCAATTCACGAACTCGATCGGTCGTGCGACTCGTGCGTGATCGAATATACATTGACGTGCTTGTAGAGAGCCGCCGTCCGCCTCGACTTGTATTAAAAAATGCAATGTATCTTGCGCTCGCGTGTACGTAAATTACTATCAGCATTAGAGGCTGTTGGAGCGGATTTTCGAAAGGTAAGCCGAGGGGAATCGGCTTGTATGGACCCTTCGCCACTGGTAAGTATATAGACCAAGAGCTTCAGAGCCACTAAACATGATTTATTCTACAAGGTTTACCGAGCTAACACATTCCCTCGTCTGATATTTAAATCGTCTTCCGTCCAGCGGCGTACAGTCGACGACAAGACAACCTACATGAAATTTTTTCGTAATTCTAAATAATACTAGTGGCTTTGTGAGCTGTGTAGACCTCGTGAGTATAATTTTTTTGAAATGGCTGATTTATGTTTTTTTTACATTTTCAAACCTATGAACTCCGTAATTTTTTATTCCAAAAACTGACTCAACAAAAGATTCTATATACTTAATTTATCGAACCTGCTCACAAAATTTCACGAGAATCGGTTGAGAAACAGTAAAGCAAACAAACAGACAGATAAACATACAAAAGCAATTTTGGCCAAGCTGAAACGGAGACGCTTCGCTCTCGCTCGGTCGATTAATTAGCGTCCAGCTTTGTAAATCAGCACAACACCAAAATCGGACAAGGAAAATAATTCCCTCCGGCCGCGTACGAAACCGCAGGTTTGTAACATGTTATGGAAATAGCATAAATTTTATTGAGAAGGTTTTACATCGCTACAAGTGAATCGACTCTATTACAGTAAGTTTGACAGGTGTGATGTGACGTCACTCACAATATGGCACTCACCCAGAACCCCTATTTCAGTTGTCGGATACTCGCTTTCAAGGCTGGAAAACGGTATTTTTTTAATCTGGTGAATTTCGGTTTCAAACCAGATCCCAGGCGAATCACTCGTAAAGCGAAACCGACTTACGAGCGATATCGCTTCTGGGATAAACCTGGTTAATCCCAAGCAGCGCGTGACGAGTAAAGCGCGATGCTCTATCTCTTTATTTCTTGTGCATAAATTGTGAATAAATGCAGCGAAACCAGATTGAGGACCAAAGAGTGAAACAAATCAGTCTGATATTTGAGCAGGAAAATGAAAATGCTCTATGATCAGAACGGAAAAAAATACCGCTTCTTGCGAGACGAACTAAAATGTATGGACATGCGCGAAAACTGGTTTGAAAATTCAACCAGATATTCAAGCCTTGGTCGCTTTACGAAGCGTCCCTATTCGCGTTCTATTCTATTCTATTGCTACGGGATAAAGGCGCTCTCAAGGTCAAAGTGTCTAATTAAATCTGTTGGCTACCGTACTTACAATCTAGACATGTTAAAAACAGTGAACGTCGTCGGTCAGCGCGAATGAAATTCATAATAACATCGCCCCCTAGTTCCTACCGCTTTCATACCGCCTTGTGACCAGGGATGTATTTAGAAAAGTTAAAGTGGCCCCTTGAAATTAATGTTAAGTCTAAGATATGAAGTGTCACTATATTGCGAAATTTTGTTGGAACGGAAGTGATACTTGATTCTTGTCAAAGTCACAAGTGGCTAACTCTTGGCAGACCCCATATTATTCCTGGCCAGCCTTTAAACTAATAGGGTTTCAAAAAATAAATGTAACCCTTTAATTTTAATACTTTTTATAACGCTCTTTTTTGGTTAAATCACAATAAAATATTAGTCTACGTTTTATTTATTTAACCATATATTGTGCACAATAAACAAGAAAATGACAATAACACAAAATAAAAACGACACAACAGGCCTACTTATCAGTTAGAAACTGACTCACAAAAACCTTAGATTTCAGTTTACTAAAAATTACATAATACTGTAACTGCACACTTGATCTCTATAATAATTAAAATTGGCCAATGATCATCTAGTAGCGGAATCGTACTACTTTGTGTGAGTAACCCAAGCTCTTTTAGAAGATTACAGTGTGCTCGTTTTTCTTGGGCATTCTAACTACGAAATTAAACAAAGTGTCTCTGTACAACATCTATGTAATTCCTAGCTATCAATTCCTCCCTGCTCGTTCATCAGGGAAGTTATAAAAATGTAGGAAATATCATTGAATAAACAATGTATTCCCTATATAGCGTATCGCCACAGGTTTTGGTCTTTTATCGACCTGAGCTTCCTTGGAAGCTCTAGCTCAGTATGAGCTTCTAGTTCTCATAAGAACTTTCGTTGAGTCTCTCTTCCTCAACAGAATAGCCGTGCTCCAAGTCTCTCTAATGATACTGCTCGGAGACGGCTACTCTTGCCCTCGCCCTGGGCAACGTTTTCCTTAAGCTATGTCAACCGTATTGAAAAATACAGTTACATAATCTCTCTGTGTCTTCCATACTACCATCCCACCAGGGATCCAGCAAGATCCAGCCCTGACGAAGGAACTAGTTTTAGTTCCTTCAGCTAGTTGCTTGCGAAGACCCCAGATCCCGAGCAAGACAGCAGTCTAGAAGCAAAGACCCGATACACTCACACCTTTACAGCAAACCAACTGTTAAAGCATTTACGAGACGAGTGAGAATAAACGCCCCACCAACGCGCTCTCTGTGAGACACTGCCCATCCTGTCCTCCAGAACGCTCCTGACCTCCCGTCAACACAGAGGTGTAGGAAAAAGGTTAAAAAAATAGACAATCCCGAAGGATCGTCTACAGCGGACTCTGGTCCGACCGGTGCGCCTTAAGCGATGGATGGAGACCAAAGTCCCTTCGTTGAAAGCATAAGCTTCTCGTGGTAAGCCGAAGCTAGTGGACGTCCAATCGATACTAGCCGTAGCGTTCCCGATACGGCTGAGCCGCTGTGGTAACCTTTTAGGAGGCTAATCCCTGTCTTCCACCGAAGTGTCCGACGTATTGCGTTCGATGGGAGTGAAGGGAATATAACCCCTTATATATACATTTAAATACTTATTTAAACATATTAAATAACTCCCAACTCTCTGCTCATCTCCTGCCGAACTGATCCACTGGTTCGAGTATGCTCCATGTTCCCTTCGCTGAGTGCAACAATATTTCTCTGAAGGGAACGGTGCTATATGCACCCGGTCCTTTTGGGACACTGCTCTTTTGGGCTTGCATAACTATCCCTTGTCTCGCGTGATCTAAGCCACAGCAGCATGTGGTCATAGATTCATAGATGCATTTACAATCATATGCACTGATATCGCTTTACGATATTCGGGTCTTATTCTGCTTTGTGATTATACATTACTTAGAGCATAACTCGAGCAGCTTCACGTCCAAAGCAGGAAACTTCGCAGAAAGTCGCTCCGCAGACTTGCGTCTCGGAGGAGTCATTAGCTTTCGCCGACGCCACTACCGGGGGTAATACTTGAAAGACCTTCATCGATACTAAGCAGCTTGAGGTCCACCGCGCACAGATGTGGACAAGTCCCATCGGCGAAGATGTATTCAAGTTGCTATGTGCGTCTCGATCAATCAGCGGTTCAGAGCTAGGCATGCAGTTTCAACATCAGCTAATGACGGGTATACCACATCTTCAAGCGTCCGACATGGTTTTGAGTGCCCATGTCCGGGGTAAAGGGTCGCGAATCCTTTTCCCTAGTCATGGCCCTCGTTAATAGTTAGAATACATTGCGGATGGGCCTTTGCCATTTCCTCTCCCCATTCTGTGTGCTTGGGCGACACGTGAGGTGGTTCTTATTAGGACAGCGGCATTGGAGACAACGCGGATTCGTGAGAGGTTCCAGATCCATAATGCGTTGCGGCCGATGGTCTACGTATGCTTGTCCTCTGTTAAGTAACTCTAGAGGTATAGGCTCCAGCCGGCGTCTGTATCCGCTATCTAGCATCATCCACTCAACCACCATAATATATTCTACCAGGATGTGCAGATCACACTGGTTAGTTTGGATTAGTCAATAAAGGTTTAAGGGTGGGCACTTTGCCTCTCAGGATGCCGTCGTCTCAAGCTAGGCGGCGTAAGAGACGAACAGGGGAAGTTTTTAGCAGCGCCTGTAACTTTGGTTATAGATAATATTTTCATATTTTCCAAACCTATATTGAACTTTTCAGTCAATATCCAAACTTTAACATATTATGATTTTTATCATTAATACTTGTCGCCTCCGACCATCACTGGCCGACGGTTGCCTTCCCCATGAGTATACGGGCGACACGCACCGACGGTACGCGTAACTTCAACACGGATTTTCCAACAAAGTTTTTAAATTTTTCTGAAACTCACAATATAGATGTAAGTCGGTCTCAGCATCCCACGTATGCTCTTAGTTTTGCGCTATCTCTTTTAGTTTTTGAGTTATTCGAAAAAGTTCAATACCAGAACGTATAACGGAAGTGAAAAATGTCCAAATACGGTTTTAAACCTTGTATTCGGAGTTCCCATGCACAGGGATAGCTAATTCTCGTTCGTTGGCATCGTCTGCTCTCAGCCACATATAAATAATTCGCTTTTTAGGAAACATAAAATTTTCGGCTCCGCGCCATAATTTTTATTTAGCCTTATTTCGATTTTTTCTATGCCATTCAACAGACACACGTTGTTAGACATAGTTTTATTTTACATTAGGGTTGTGGGGTTACAATACTATATTTTGATAGACAAATAAATTTTACACATACTTTGTAATGAATCAGTGTAATACTTAATAATAGTAATGATTTGTCTTTTATAGTTATTTCCCGAGAAATATTTATATTCCGTGCAACACCAGCAAAACTTTTATGATTTATCGCCAGATTGACTTGTTATTCAGGGCGGAAGCAAAGCAACGCATAAATCTGGAAGGTAAATCAAGGACATTGTTTGATTTATTTATTTTCTTCGCAATCACGTTCTTTTGGTCACGTGCCTTAATGTTGCTATTTAGTTAGGCTATTCTGGGGCGTAACATGCCTTAATTCGGTCCTGGTTTCTTTTCGACTCGGGCATTTTCATTCCATGACTTATTCAAATAAGATACGCCTCGTTGCTTTAGCTTTTGTTTCCTTTGCGCTTTTAAAAAAATATTATTCGAATGTGTCTTTGTATTTCGCCGCTCTGTGTGGAGATACTGGCTGCTTGATTGGGAGAAGAATAATGATTTCTTTTTATTTTGAAACAAATGAATGTGATTTTATTTTTATTTTTAGAAAATTTTCTCGTTATAATATTAGGGAACAACGTTTCTCGTCAACCTAAACTTTAAAGCCATTGTTATAGTCTACCTAATCAAATGTAGAGTCTGTCATTCACCAACAGCTCATATATGTCCCCACCGAGGGGCTCGAGCCTACTCTGAATTAGGGCGATTAGGCCTTAGTTGACCACGCTGGCCCAGTGCGGGTTGACCGACTTCACACACAATCTTTGAATTTCTTCGCAGAAGTGTGCAGGTTTCATCTCGATGTTTTCCTTCAACGTAAGAGCGTCGAATAAACGTACAATATAAATAAATATGTATGAATAAGAAATTAATCGGTTGACTCTCTAATTAACAACGCAAGTTTAAAGGCTCCGTAGCCCAGGTGGTAGTGTATCTGCCTCCGACGCACAGGGTCGCGGGTTTGAATCCCGCCCAGGGCAAACATTCGTGTGTTGAGCACTTGTGTTTGCCTTGTGTCTGGTTGTTGTTTATCTATATAAGTATGTATTTATCTATTTATGTAATGTATATCAGCTGTCTGGTACCCATAGTACAAGCTCTGCTTAGTTTGGGATCATAACTATTCAATAAAACACAACATTAAGGTATGTAGTTTTCCAAAAGTATTCACTGTATTGAATTTACAGCTTCCGTAGTGATAAAATAATTCCGAAGTTCCAGGTTCAAATCTCTTTGGGTAAACTATTTATAGTTTGTGATACTTACACTTTGTGATATTCCTATCCTCAGTTTAGTTAGAAGTTAGAACATGCAGGCTGAATTACTGGTGCACGAAAATTATCCGAATTTCGGAAGGCACGTTAAGTTGTTGATCTTAACGACCTTAAGATTATGATGGTGACTCTGATCAACAGTGCTGCCACTGCTCATCACAAAGGTCAAAACAATCCCACTCAAAACATTGCCCATGTTAATGAATTCCAGGCTAATAAGAGAAACAAGAACATAAATCTAATGGGGTTATAAAAATCCGCTGTTGACGCAGTAAATGGCTGCAAACGCGGCTCAAAATGGCTTGTACCATATCTCGGATCACATTACGAATCCCGCGCGACGCATCGGCCGAAACATTTAAAATTAAATATGAAACGAACGTACCCATATTAAAACGGCCCGTATCACCGAGCGAAATTACACCCACCGCGACTGCTAATGAAGACAAATGCGGGAGTAATTAAAGGCTGCGGTGGTGAATTGATTACAACTCTCCATAGCATGCTGGTGATTCGCGTAACGGTCAAAATAAGGTCAGATAAACCAACTTATCTTAGAAATTAAAGGCGGCGCTGCTGGTTGTAATGCAAAATTGTATTTCAACCAATCGCGATACCTCTGAAAGTTGGCATTTCCATAGTACACTAAAATTGTCACAATTTACGGGTTAATTATATAAATTAAAAAAAACTTTTTGCTGTAAATTGTGACAATTTTAGTGTAGTGAACAAACACGAAAATCTTAAAACATATATTTCCATAGTAAATGCTGAAAATCAAAACTTTTGTGCTAAGTCGTCCAACCCGCACTGGGCCAGCGTGTTTTGAAGACCTGATCGATGGCCCAAATTCAAGGTAGGCTGGAGCTCCATATTATATCAGTGGGGAAGTGTATGAGCTGTTGATTGATTGAAAAAAGTTTAGATTACGTGCCTTCCGATGCCCGAAATCAGACGCTTGAAATATCCTAACTAAACTTGGGATAGCTTCACGGTGTAATTATGTTTGAAAGAGCCCCACCGGGATTTGAACTTAGATCCTCCAGATCGAGGGCTTTGAGCTCAAACCGCAAGACCGCAAGACCACAGAGACTGTGAAGACAACTGATTTCACTAACTCTAGTGTAGTGTTAAATAGAGAACTCTAGTGTAGTGTTAAATAGGTCGCCATGGCCGAAATCGGTCGGATTGAACATTATCATCATCATCAAATAGAGACCACAGGCCACACAAAGGCCACTGACTTGTGTAATGGCTGAACGTGCCTTCCGAAGCATGAAATCATCTTTCTTTTCAGACAGCTGGTTCAGCCTGCAATGTCCTAACCAAACTGGGGAAAATATCAACTTCTTCAATTTAAGAGCCTTGTTCTTGTTAGTTTATTAACCGCCATTCCTCTCTGTCCAATGCCAGAGGTTTGACGTCTTGATACGACACCACATTAAGGCGAGGCCCTATTTGAAAAATCGTTCTTGGGCCCCTTTTTGAACTCGCGGATCTCACGTCTTGGAATATGTACCAAATTAAGAAAATTACAACCAACAGAAGAGTTTATCATTTAGCAGCGTAACAAAGTAGATTTTACATATAATCAAGGAATAAAGCAAAAATAAATAAATAAAATCACCGAAAATCACCCCACATTCAAAATTTGCAAAATTAAATCTGTTTTCTCAATATTTTCAGCGACAACAACATATTTTTTTGTATTTTTTGGGTGGCTATATTAATACCTAAACGGCGAAACCAGCTAGTTTTTAACTCGTTCTATATTTTTTACAAAAAAGAGAAAAGAGTTCAAGGAAAACGAGTTCTTCGCACGATTCCGGCGCAGTGTCGGACGTAACCTCCGTGAAGCATACGCTAATATGAACGTTATTTCAGTAGTGCGTCGGTTGAACTTTCAACTCCAGCGCGTTGAGTTGCTAATTTAGGATAGGGCCTTGCCTTAACAAAAGACTTATGTGACAATGTCCCTACCGGTGTTTGAACCCAGAACTTTTATAACGAATGCTCGACCACTCGGCCACAGAGGCTGTTTTAAAGTTGGTTGAAATTTAGTAGTTTCCAGAAACTGTTACGTGAATTGTCGACCAGAAGTCGAATGGTATTCTACGTACGCGCTCTACTGAGGCACACGGCACTGTGTTCAGACTGCCAATGATAGTACCTATTATCACACACCAATGAGGTTAGCAGTTGGGTCACATTCGTTAGGAGCTAATTTTGTCTCTTACAGCCTTGAAAACTTTGAAACAGCTTCTTCATATCGTCACGTCATGTGAGTTGTATTGTAAGCTAGTAGGGTCGACCACTAGCTATGAAATTGTGTTGCCTCTGGACTAATAAGACAACGGGTAACAAATAGTCCATGGTTCAACTAGTATGACCAACGAATTATCTATAGTCTAGAAGAGTAACTACGCTTCAAACTTGACCCCACCAAATGAATACCAAAGAAGTAAAACTACCTATATATACCATACGGCATTCAAATACGCGGTACAATGATGTTTTATATGACTCGGTTTGTAAGAACGTCGAAAGTAAGCTTCGATGTACAACAGCAACATCATCTGCCTGTCTGTCGTCGTAGTCGTCCTTCAAAATTAATTAGGTGCCATGTTTTAGCGGGCTTTGTTGGACAGCTAACAGAGGAAATAAAACACGATCGCTTAGCGCGAGGCGACGACGCGCGTCAAAAATCTTTGTTGAGTCGCGAAGGTCTTTGACATTGCTGTTTTTTTTGTTTTTAGATTTTGGTCATGATTATAACGGTGATTTTTTTACAAAAGTTACAATTACAATTTTATTCGCAAAAACCATAATATTGCATAGAAACTCGATGTCTACAGACACGACTTTGCTGGAACTTGACGTAAATAAACAAGAAAAAAGAAAAAAAAGGAAAAGTTTAAAAATAAAGGAGTCGCGTATAGATAATTCGTTGGGAGTTACTAATTAGTAAAATTATACTTACAACACAATGGAAACTAAGAAACATAACCTTTTGTTTTATACAACGGGGTAAAAAGAACCCCGTCCATTGTGATCAGGGTAATTAGGCATCCTATGGCAACAGGGGGATTCCTCTTGGGAAAACTTGGACTAGGAAAGAATATTTTTTATTTGATTAAAAAAATATATAATCATCATCCTAATAACTTATTACTCATCATCATCAACAGCGCATATACGTCCCCACCGAAGGGCTCGAGCCTACCCTGAATTAGGGCGATTAGGCCTTAGCCGACCACGCTGGTCCAGTGCAGGTTGGTCGGACTTATTCTTCACTAGACTATTATATTACGCCGTGTGGTGACGGCAGAGTAGAATACATTTGTCACCAACCCCTACTCTTCCCGTGGGTGTCGTAAGAGGCGACTTAGGGACTACACATTGAACAGGGAACGGGCAGCAGCGTTCTCTGATACAGTAACCTTTTAATCTGCGATCTCCAACGCGCCTGCCAAGCGTGGAGATTATGGCAAAACCCTCCACTTAAGTGGGTTGGGAGGCTCATAGTCCAGCAGTGGACTTTAACGGGCAACGGCCCGTTGCCCGTTACAGTCCACTCAGCAGGATGAGACTATCAACGGATGAGACTATTATATATTTATAGGTATACCACTCAGTAGACACTGCTGACCTAATTTACGAGTTATTTTACAAGAAGATGCTGATTGATGACTGCAAAACTTTTTGACAAAGTTAATTTATTTACCGCGTAGTCATCATCATCATAATATCGTGTACGTTGTGAGGTTAATGACCGACCTCATTAACCCTGGTGTCAGAATGCCTATTGACCCATCATCATCATCATGTCTTTTACCGTAATAATAGGTAGGACCAACGATTAAGCGTGCCTTCCGAAGCGCGGAATCGTCTAACATTTTGGACAATCAGATGATTCAGGTAAGGTCTAAACAAAACTAGGGACAGTTTTGCGAATTGTTTTTTTTTATCATAGTGACCCCACCGGGAATCGAACTAAGGACCTTTGTAATGAAAGTCGAATTTTCTACCGCTTTAGAGGCCCGTTGTGAGTGAGATTGTGTAGTGATTTCATTCTCAACTTGATTTATATAAATTATGTTAATTTTAGCTAGGCATTTAGTAGATGCATAATAATTCATGAAATTACTAAAAGTCGCTCTTTTATTCTAATGTTTTTGTACGAAATACATAAATAAGAAAGTTGTGAATAACTTTCTTATCAAGTTCTGTGATATATGAGAGCATACGTCTTGCCAAAACGTATAGAAATAAATACTAAAGTCGTTGACCTATCATTGGACTTTCATTTGTTTTCTACGAAAAAGTATTGTGGCCCAGCAGCCGCCACAAGCTGCTGCACCACACGAAGAGTGTTGTAGAGGATTGGTGTGTGGCAATATCCAGTGCACAGTCCAAAAAAAAAAGATATTTATATATTATATAACTGACATGGAAAGGAATGCCAGTCATAAAACAGGCCACGCTAAAGCGCATGATCACCCGCTTTCCTCATCCAGCCACCACCAGCGACCTTCCTCAGGTCATCAGTCCACTGGGCAGGAGCAGTTCTTAATATATCAATAGTAAAGTATCTAGTGTAGGTAATTTCAGCTTAATCTTCTCTTGATCTAATCTTACATTTATGATCGAAAATTAAGCTTAACCATTTCATTTGGTATGTGGTTGGGATCAAACCCGCGTCTCCCGAACTGAAGACAGTTGCCCGAGCCACTACAATACCGACGCGTTTTCGAATTTCGAATTTATATGTACGTTTATTGGACGCTCTTACGGTGAAGGAGAACATCGTGATGAAACCTGCACACTCCTGCGAAGAAATTCAAAGATTGTGTGTGAAGTCGACCAATCCGCATTGGGCCAGCATGGACTTAAGGCCTAATAGAGCTCGAGCGTACCCTGAACTAGGGAGCTCGGTGGGGGGATGTATATGAACTGTTGATGATTGATGATTTTAATAAATAAATTATGTTAAAAAGAGTAAAAATGAAACAATTAAGAAACAATATCAAGTCATCTGTCCAACACTACACATTCCGGCCCGTGGTTGCTATTCGAGAACCTTTCTTCTCCAGTGGTTACTGGTTCGTCGAGCTATATGGCCTGCCTATTGCCACTTAAACTTGCTTATCCTGAGAACTTTTTTTTTTTTTTTTAAATTTGGGTCAACATTTTTAAACACAACACAGATATTTGCAACAACTTAGAACTAACGTATAACTAGTTGTGAAACCAGCACCGTTAACCACGGATTACAATAATGTATTAATCTCTTGTCGAGAAAAGTTCACGCAGACATCAAATACTTAAAATATAGGATAAGAGATAATGAATTATTATTTATTTAAAACGGAAACACTCACGTAAAAATAATGACGTATCGTTCAATAATAAAATAGATAATGAATTATTCGAAAAGTTAGTAAGTAAGATTCAAGGACGTTAAACTTTACTTAGCGTTAACAATATGCGACAGCTTTGTCGATGACATTGGTCTTTCTACGAATCTCCTCATTTCTGATTCGATCATGTAGTAAGACTTCGAGCATATTTGTGAGATTAATAGTTAGTGATTAAGTCTCCGTGCCATATACCTTTAGTCTTCTTTTATTCTAGCAATATTAGAATGTATACGTATTTTCTCATTTTTATCAGCACAAAGGCGAGAAATCTATGAAATATAGCAAGAAACACGCCACAATGGCTGACAAAAGCGGTTGTTTCTCTATTTATTGCGTGTCGCCTATGATTTCCCGCAGGAACGCCCATTCACGACCACTGTGTCCCGGACCGAACTGAAATTACTCCTTTAATAATTTATTGACGTCGCGAGGTGACTTTAATTTTCTGAAATTTTCTTTCATAATTGCATAAAATCTCTGAATTTTCTTTGTATCAAATATTGACTTTTAGGTATGTATAATCGCGACTGAAGTTTAAAGATAATAAAATATTATGATAATAAAACGTTTTGTAAAACGTGTATAAGTAAAATCACGCTCGAAATATAATCTTACAATACAATACAAATATACTTCAAACAATAATAATCTAATATAGGTAGTCTTTCAAACATTTAGTTTAAAAATCGAATAATATATAGAACTGAAAGTAGGATTCTTGGTGAGTTTCTGAAGCTGTTTTTCAGTTTAATTAACGAACTTGTTATAAAAACGGTCAGTTAAATTAAATTTGTAACGAGGCATTCGTCCTCTTTCCTGTTTTATGACTGGCAACCTTTCTTGCTGGCAGTTTTATCTTTCATTTTAAATTCATTTTCAAATTTAGATTTCTCACGTTTCGATTTTGCCTTTTTTCTGCCAAATTCTTCACTTCATGTCCTAATCTCCAACAGAGAAAAGCTTATCCATGTTACTATTTTTCCAGTTTTATAATATATAAATACATAAATAAATACCTTTTTTTCGGACTGAACCCTGGTTTTTGCCACGCTTTATATTATTAACCTCTACAACATTCTTCGTGTGCTCAGCAGCTTCGTGGCGGATGCTGTGCTACAAATCTTACATTATTGCTTTTTTTTTAGTTTATAAAGTAGATAGATCGATAAAATCTTTATTCACAACAATGACAAACATTACATTGGAATACGACAGAAATATTAAATAATAGCGAGTTTTATAAAGTTTTAACCTAGTCGATTAAACAATACACTAAAATACCAATTCAAGTCAAAGCAGTGAAAGGGCGCTGTCTCAGCAATGTAGCTAGCCACAACTCTGATTAAATTAAATTAAAATTAAAATTAAAAATTATTTATTTCTTTTAACAAATTAATCTTATAATTAGGGGTGATACCTCCTTTTAGGCTAAGAAAAGCCTGTGTCAGGAGGTAACGCTCTTCCGAGGAAGCTTAGCACATTAACGATTAAAGAGTAAAAAAAAGAAATAAGAACTAGAAAACTTCAATATTAAAGGGATGGGTGTGTATGTCGAGTTTATGAGTGTGTAGAGTGTGGGTATATGTCGAGTGTGTTGGTGAGTGGTGAATGTAATGTGTGAGGGTATGTAAGAGTAAATGAGTGTATATGTGTGTATGTGATTGGATCATAAGGTATTGTATTAGACGCTAGGAGTGCAAACAGTTGAGGCTATATAATTATACCAGGCTATATAATAATATGTAAATATGTGGGGGCATCTCACACACGGCCATCTGATCCCAAACCAAACAAAGTTTGTACAATGGGAATCAGTTAGCTGATATGCATTACGTATATGGATAATTACATAATTATATACATAAATAAATAAACAACATCGAGACATAAGTGCTCATCACACGAAAGTTCGCCCAGGGCGTGATAAAAACCCGCGACCCTATGCTTCGAAGGCAGGTGCACTACCAACTAGGCTACGGAACCGTCAATAAATCTTCGATTTGATCATAAGATTTAGGAAGGAGCCAATTTGTCACAGCTTTTTTACAATCAAAGCAATTCATAGAGAATATTTTTAGTTCTTTATTAAGTACTAGCTGGTGCCCGCGAACTTCGTTTCGCCAACTTAGAAGAAGAAAATAAGTCTATTCAAGTAATTGTGGCACCTTACACACTAAAATACAATAGGTACTTACCACAAAGCTGTCAAGTGCGGCGCAGCTGGCGCGCGTGGTTTTTCTTTGGTCTGTGGTACTTACGTAATAATAATTATATCAAAAGTAGATAGGGAGAAAAAAACAGAGTATGTAAGTAATTACATTTCAGTGTGCAATGCAACACAACAATGAATAGGTCACGCCTCAGCATATATCTATCACTTTACAGAGATAGACGCTGTTTTTCAGTCCCCAAGAGGAGGAGTACTTACTTACCTAATATCTAACGTTTAATTTTACTTTGGTAGGTTTCTTATGTAAGTAGATACTTTAGATTAGACAAACCATGTACGTATAGTTACTTGAGTTTTAGGTCTGATTTTACTTAAAAAATTTAAGCAAGATCAGAGGAGAAGAGAATTAGGTGAAAAAAGTGAGATCGATTTACAATAAAATTATATTACATTTTTTTACAGTTATGTTACACATTGTCAATTTTTATATACACCAATTTACAGTATTACATTACATTACATATACAATATTTATGTACAGTTATTTTATTTACAGTTACGTTATACTTACATGTAATTTTTTGTATACATCTATTTACAGTATTACATACAATTATTATTATGTCCAATATTCACATTTATCTACAATATTTGTTTAGAGTTTATCTATAGTTTTACATGTAGTATGTACAATATATATATACAAGGACATATAGCGGCGGGCGGGCATATAGCGGCGGGCGGGCATATATATATAGGACAATTGAAACGCTTGCATTTTGCTGTCATTTACTGATGACTTGCAGCGGCCACGTGGTGGCTTCAGTATTTCTGCTATCAACTTACTGGAGTCCTTCACCGTACACAGCACCCTAGTCTTAGGATTAGGGCTGTCTGTGTAACCTACGCTACTTACTTAGCAAAACCACTTGATACTGGCGAAATACTTATGTGAAACGCCATAATTAAAAATAAGATTAAGAAAGCTTACTTACCGCCAAGCGTGCATCTGCCGTACGAATCCGCTGTGATCGTAACCGAGCCTCGCGTTGGCTTGCCGTTTCAGCCGAAAGAGAGGCAGCCTGCCTGGCCCGCGCTTGGCTGAGTCTCTCATCGCGACCTTCTTCGGACTCTTGAGACCGCACTAATTGTTTATTTAAAGCATTGCGAGACTTTCTCGATAAGTTTGATTTTTTCTGTGAAGGCATTTTCTTAGAATTTGTTAAACCTAAAAAAATATTTGAAAAAAGTGCTAGGAATTTCCCGCCAAACGTATATTTTTATATAAATTTGTCTTTATTAAGGCAAATGAATTAATTTATATACAGCCATAGTCTTTTTTTATCGTATTGCCAGTTTGAATGACGTTTGACACTTGCTGCGGTGGCATTGCGATATGAAGAAAAAATTAAGTTTCACTTTATTTAATATCTGCACTTTCATGCCAAGCTATACTGAACAGGCAGTTCAAAATTACGTTCCATTTCTAAAAGATTCGTCATGATAATTATTTAAAAAATCAAAATAGGTATGTTGGTTTAGCGTATAACGAAATAACTTTGTCTACGCATGCGCAATGGATGGAGATGAAGCAAGATGGAAGCAAGAAGGACGGAAGGAATGCGCATGTTTTATTCCTTTCATTTTTCGTAATATTATTATGGTTTTTTGGATGTTTGTGTGTATTATCATTATTTATCTTAGAAAATTATAGAATTTTTATTATTATTAGATTAGATAAAATATTAGACAGATTAATATTATAATTATGTTGGTACTTTTTCAAATCTCGGTTTCATAGTGTAGTTTGCACATCATACTACCACGCGCCCCTATGAAATTCACGTGCAAACGTATTTCAAGTTTTTGCCAACCCCCCCCTTTTAGGGGTTGTTTTTTTTTACCCTATAACCTGGTCCATAATTTTCTCTACATAATAGTAAAAGTTTCATCAAAATCCGTCCAGCCGTTTTCGCGTGATGCTCAGCCAAATAAACAAACAAACAGATAAACAGACAAAAATTCTAAAAACTATTGGAACGTGTTCTGTTATCAATTTTAAGTATCCCCAATATTTTTTTTTTTCGAATATCTTTTATGTACAGACTTTCCATCCTCTTCAGCTTTATTATATGTATAGATGTTGTAAAGCTGAGCTGAACGTCTAGAGTATTGTCTACTGGCAAATAACGTGTTAGTCCTAGGTAAATTGGCAGCAGTATATTGCCTCCTTCTGTTAATAGTGCTAGGTTCATATGGTAAGTTCTTGTGTATTTTTAGCACAGTGTGACTTATGTAAAGTTTCCTAACTGAAGCCAATTTAGTAAGATTGTATAAGCTAACAGTAAAGAATCTTCTTTTTTTAAAGTACATAACTTTGATCAGTCCACGCTGTGCCCTTTCAAGATTCAGAAATTCTGTCTTAGCCGCTCCACCCCAAATAGGAATACAATAGACAAGAATTGACTGCACCAGAGCTATATATATTTCTTTTAAAAGGTCTCTATCCGTTCCAGCGACCGCTCGTGGCACCACATGCCTTAGTGTTTTGAAAAGCCAGGTAAGTTTTCTGATTCGTAGTATGACGTGTTCAAGGTGCGGATACCACGAAAGTCGCTGGTCCAGGTAGACACCCAAATATTTAACTTGGGCTACCTTGCGGATATATGGGCAGGTACAAGTTTCATTATTATTTAATTTATTACAGTTATGAATCTGTATTGTAAATTCCTCGTTAGGTTGCGTGTTATTATAAATGCTAAAGCATACGTAATTTGTATTTTTGGTATTCAAAGTAAGGATGTTGTTATGTAGCCATTTACTAATCTGCTTCAGTCCTTGCTCTGCGTCCGCTTTAACAGTGTCCCAAGTATCTCCTGCGAAAACCACGGCAGTGTCATCAGCGTACGAAAAGATAGTAGCGTTCCTGGCCTTCATTTCACATAAGTCATTGATATATATTAAAAATAAGGTTGGGCCAAGAACGCTACCCTGAGGCACACCATACAACATTTTCTCATATTCACTGGTACAATTCTCGAGACGAATGCATTGCCATCTGTCAGCTAAGTAGTCAGTGAACAAGAGCAAAGGCTTACCCCTTAGACCAATCCTTTCCAGCTTGTGAATAAGGATGGGGAGAGAGACCGTGTCGAACGCCTTTTTCAAATCAAGGAAGACTGCCAAACATTTTTTATGCTTATCTAGTTGATCAATAACTAGTGATGTAAGCTCAGAAACCGCATCCTCAGTCGATCTTCCCTGTCGAAATCCAAACTGACAACGTGATAGTAGATTAAATTTATTTAGATAGCTGAGAAGTCTATTATTAAGTAACTTTTCAAAGATTTTGGAGATCGCTGGTAAAACCGGCCTGTAATTACTCACATCGTCCCTATCCCCATCCTTATAAACAGGTGTTATGATTGATTTTTTGAGCGCGGCAGGAAATATACCTTTATCAAAGCACAGGTTTGCACAATGTGTTATGACTGGGACTACTTCAGACCTAGCAAGTTTTAGGAACCTGGTCGGAATATTATCCCAGCCAGGAGCACTATCCGATTTAAGGTTCATTAATATAGTATTCACTTCGTCATCATTAGTAGGCAAAAGGACAAAAGAGTTCGCATGAGTTGGTAAGTTTTTTAAATAAGAATTTAAATCTAAAGTTGTAGGTTGAGTTTTTTGGGCAAGCTCCTTACCAATATTGGCAAAAAATTTGTTAGCATATTCAGCTGAGGCAGTAGGGGTTGATTTTAAGTTAATTAGTTCTGTATTTACATTTTTACTTTTATTTGTGTATGTTATATTTTTAATATTTTTCCAGAGTAATTTACTGCCTGCTACTAAAACAATCTATTCCCATGGACACCTGTCTTCTAAGTAATCAGATATCCTATTCTGACAGTACGATTAGAGAGGCGGTACTCATAAATAAAAGAGAGGTACGCAAAGATTGTCTCAACCTCAATCATATCAAGAGATCCCTGCCAATCCTTTTGAAAAAAAAAAAAAAAAACTGTGAGAGTTTTAATGCTTTTTTTGCTTTAGATTCTACAAAGTTGTTAAAACAACGCAGAAACACAATATTAAATTCATAATATTATCTTACTTCGTCTTAAATTGTTTTCCTTTTTGTTAACAATTTGATTGTTTTGTTTGAGTCAAGAATATTTAATTATGCTCCGTAAAGACGTTTCGTAAAACATAAATAAAAAATGTTCATGTAAAACTTGCTTTGAACGTGGGCAGGGCCTTTGGCGAGATGGGTAAATAAGATGAACTGACACGACTTCCGAATACCCGCCAAAAAGTATGTGAAATGTGGACGACATTGGCCTCGATTCGGGATGTCATGCTCTAATTCTTTTAAAAATCCAGCTATCCTTTTCGTTTTTATGACCAATGAAAGAGAGGTGATGAACGAATAATATTCATTTGAACGAATGACAACCTAAAATAAGGGCATAGCTGTCAGTTTTGTGACTTATCACATATTTTAAGTGCTCTCTAAAATTGTGCAATCGACACGGCCATAAGGTTCAAATTCGATGTTTAACTGCTCTAATATTAGAATGGCCATCTCCTGTCCCTTTTCAAACTTTAAAAGGTAAAAAGGACGGACTAACTTAAATTAAGGATTAGAGCGTGACATCCCGAATCGAGGCCATTGTCTGTTTTGGCTAAGCGGTAGTCTTTGATTAATTTATAAAGCAGAGAATGAAAAATTTTGTCGATCTTGGACAGGACTCGAACCTGCATCTCCTTGGCTATCCGGGCCAGAAACATGCGCATTACCAATTATGCCATATCAAGCTCTGTGAAAGGTCGACGAAATTTATCACTGCTCTTTACTTTAATGCTCGGAGTGCCAAAGACTTCTGACGCGCGTCGGTCGAGCGATCGTATTTTGTTCCTCTGAGCGCAGTGCATTACAGCTCCATCTGTCTGGGCATTTACAAACTACCGACATTCATCTTTATTAGATATTTTGTTAACAGATGTAATCTGTAACAATAATCATCTAAAGTCTTTGATTTTCTGGGTTTGAATAAAAAGGGTTTATTAAAAAGGGTTATTCCTATGTGTCCCACTTTCTAGGGGCCAATGTTTTTTATTTTTACAATCAATATTGTGCTCTGAGTGTCCAGTTAACGCATTAACATTCTTCTTCTTTCTTCTTCTTATCTTATTTAGTCTAGACTGTCCCACTGCTGGGCAAAGGCCTCCCTCTTCTTCTTCCATCCTTCCCTATCTTGGGCTTCCTCATCCCAACTCCTTGAAAAAGAGTCAATCTCATCCCGCCATCTCCCACGAGGCCGTCCACGTCTCCGCCTATCTCTTTGTGG
This sequence comes from Carpatolechia fugitivella, assembly GCA_951230895.1. Lineage (NCBI taxonomy): Eukaryota > Metazoa > Arthropoda > Insecta > Lepidoptera > Gelechiidae > Carpatolechia > Carpatolechia fugitivella. The sequence continues at coordinate 19,554,937 of OX579646.1, read as the reverse complement.
GCTCCAGGTGGTCGTTTGTTTTGCCCATAGGTCTAGTGGCATGCGGCAGACGTGTCCGGCCCAGTCCCACTTTAGCTTGGCGGCTACATGCGGGGCGTCGGCGATTTGAGTTTTGGAACGCAGCATGCTGTTTCTGACTCGATAGGTCAGTTTCAGACCCAGCATGCTGCGCTCCAACAGAGAGCCTGGACCTCTGATGTTCTGTCAAAGAATAAGTTTGTGCACCGTAAGTGAGGATCGGGAGAATGCAGCTGTCCATAATTTTGCGCTTTAATGTGAGTGATAAATCGCCTTTCATGTAGCTTTTCATAGACCATTAGCTCCTCCAGGCATTTTCAGTGCGTCGAGCAACCTCTTTTTCTTGTCGTGCCTGGCAACGCATACACGTTCTATAAGTAAATCTTATGTTTAAAACAAAAACATGTTATTACTCGTGGATTTTAAATTACATTACATAATTTTTCAGATTCGAAAGAGAAGAATGCACAAAAAGTTCAATACAAAGGGGTCACCCATGCAAGTGCAACTATCTGTACTGCAATAAAATGCAACCTTTGACACCCTTTGACTAGCTTAGCGTAGGAGTACTGTACGTAAACCACTGACATAATAACGTTGAAGGAATTCGCTGATGATATACGTACATTGCGATTCTTGTTTTTAGCCGCCATTTTTAATTTTCTTACTGTACAAACTTTACAGGTTTAAAATGAAACGTTTTCATCCACAACAATAAACTAATAACACATAAATTATACTCTAAAAAGTTTTGTAAAAAACGTGACAAGTGCACTGTAAATATTTTGCCATTACGGGTCGAGCATAACTTTTGTCACAGGTGTCAAAAACTGCACCATTACGATGTTTATTCGCGGTTTGTAACTAAAAACTTATCAATTTCAAAGGATATTGCAGGCTCATCAACCACATGATTGTCCGAAAACGTCACAGGCATTAGTGGGTTTATACAAGTTTAAAATAATTATAAAACAGAAATTGTATAAAAAAGATTACTATAGGATATCTGATTACTTAGAGGACAGATGTCCATGGGAATAGATTGCTTGAGTGGCAGGCCTTTTCGATATTTAATTAGCATTAATTTTGTAATATTTTAATTTTTTATTTAAAAAAGGAAACGCAAAAGATGCGACGACTGTGGAGTTTCTTCGGTGAGCTCTTCTCCACAGATTCCGCCATTGTGTTAGTGAACTCACCCAAAAAAATGTAATGACGGATCTAAGTGATGTAATAACATCCTATGGAAATAAATTAATTTGACTTTGACTATAACTCTGACACCATGGTTTATAAGGTAAGGTTGTCCATATACCCTACGCGATAATTATGATGACGATGATTGTAGTTTTATAATATTATGCATATTCTTCTAAAACGTAGTCTGTGGATTACACGCGCGTGGGTTTTACTACTCTCTGTGAAAGTCAATAACCTGTGACACAGCTTCCATTGGTGCCTATTGCATGTCAAAGATGTCGGGAAATCACTGGAACTGTACATCGCGTCTGACTCGCTTCGTCTTAGTGGCAGAAATTTTAGAGTGGCAATAGTGCAGTTGATGCTGTACTATGATTCATTGTCATCGTACAGAGTAACTTGACACCGGAAATAGCCAAACCTTGAAATAAGGAACTGCTTAATTAAATTTTAGTTCATGAATATGTGCCCGAATATTAGTGATTATATTCAACATCAACGGCCCGCTATGGCTGGTTGACACGTATTAAGTTGTTTAGTAGTTAACTAAATTTTAACTTAATTTTAAACAACTTAATGCGTGTAAACAGCGAATTTAGTAGTAAGATGCAAGTTAAAATTTAGTGTGCAAGTAAACAAGTAGATTAGAACTTTTTCTATTTTTCGGGTAAGTTGGTGGGCGTGGCCTGTCACTTGACACGTTTGGACAGGCGCGATTTAGTTAATTTTAAGTTAAATGCGAAGTGCGAAGTTAAGTGCGAGTGTTTTATGTTTATTTTTTGGATATATTTTTATATATATTATTATATAGGTATAAAAACATTAATGATTAATATATTATTAATATTAATAATTAAAAATTATAATAATATAATCATATAATATAAAAAATAAATAATTATATAATATAAAAAATAAATAATAATATAATATTAATTATATAAAAATAAATATTTTATTATACTTTATTATTTTATTTATTATATTTATTACAGATTTGAATTCGCTGTTGATCGTCCATCTTGGGCTAACTAAAGAGCTTAACTACTAAAATGACGTGTAAATACTTACTTAAAATTTAGTCGCTTAAAATTTTGTTGCTACTTGACAACTTAATACGTGTAAACCAGCCATTACAGTCCACTGCTGGACTATGAGCCTCCTCCACTTAAGTGGAGGGTTTTGCCATAATCTCCACGCTTGGCAGGCGGGTTGGAGATCGCAGATTAAAAGGTTACTGTATCAGAGAGCGCTGCTGCCCGTTCCCTGTTCAATGTGTAGTCCCTAAGTCGCCTCTTACGACACCCACGGGAAGAGTAGGGGTTGGTGACAAATGTATTCTACTCTGCCGTCACCACACGGCGCGGTGATTATATTAGCTAATAGAAAAGCGAAAGTGTTTTTTATTTGCTTTGTTTGTTGGTCCTTTTTCCAACTATGTAATTATTTGCATAAAGCTAGTTTTAATAAAAATTCCCAATGGAAATGACAAAAACTGCTTTTCACCGCGGAAAAATGATATTTTCTTGAGAAAAATCAAAACAACAACGCAAACGTAGCCAGTTCGCGGACAGCTCGTAGTAAATTTACTAAGAAAAGTGGTGTTTTCTCAAGGGATTTCTTTAATAATGCTATTTTATTTTGTTTGTATTATAGCCGACAATAGCGAAGGGTTTTTTGATATGGTTTCACGCAACGAATTACAATAGTCAAGAAGCGAAACCGCCTAGCAAAGTCCGCTAAAACATAGCACCCAAAATTAAATTAATTTTTGACAGACGACAATTAGACAGGCACATGATGTCGCTGCTGTACATTGAAGCTTACTTTCGACGTTCTTACAAACCGAGTCATATAAAATATCATTGTACCGCGTATTCGAATGTGGTATGGTATAGTTTTATTTTTTCCCGGCTTCTTTGGTATTCGTTTGGTGGGGTCAAGTTTGAGGCGTAGTTACGTTTCGTGACCATAGATAATTCGAATTGTTCCCTCTTCCATTTTAAATCTCTTCCCACAACGCCGCTCTCGCATATAGTTTAGTTCCAGGACACCGCTTTATAAAATCTGTAATGGTGTACAGTCGTTTTCAGATAATTAGAGCCCAGATAAATAAATAATTTGGTTTCACGCCTTAGATGGGCGTATTTTGTTTATTTATTTTATTTTATTTTTGCACATGATAACGTATGTTTTGACTTATCTTTGTCTTTCGTCGAAGTGGCTTCATCTCGGGAGAATTGACGCACGTGACCTGTCACGTCATCTTCATCTGTCGACGGTTGTCTTCGTTCATCTTTGGTCTGTCGTCTGTCGTAAGCCGTCGGCCACCAGCGGACTCGACAGCCACAAATGGAAGTCTACCTTAATAAGACTGAGTGGTGCACAAAATATATTATAAACTATATTCTGTAATAGAAAATCATCATCATCAATCAATCATCAACAGCTCATATATGTCCCTACCGAAGGGCACGAACCTATCCTGAATTAGGGCGATTAGGCCTTAGTCAATCACGCTGGCCCAGTGCGGGTTGGTCGACTTCACACACAACCTTTGAATTTCTTCGCAGGAGCGTGCAGGTTTCATCGCGTTTTCCTTCACCGTAAGTGTTGAATAACCGTAGATACTAATTCTAAATTCGAAAATACATTGGTTCGTGGTGGGGATTGAACTCGCGTCTCCCGGACGGAAGACAGCGGCCCTAGCCAATAGACCACCGATGCTCTTAACAAACGACAATATATCGTTGGTCAAATGGAAGACTATGTCCGTGCGAGTGTTTTGATACAAAAAACCGTCTATCTGTCTATCTACGACTCATGTGACCAGTTTAATACATCACTCATGCCAAATTGACCTGTCCCCGAGTTCCTGTCGTTGAAAGAACCAATAAGTTTAATGTTTTAAGGAAGACGCAATCGGATGTAATCTATCACTATGACGGACCGAGTAAATCGTGACTGAATGCTATATGTCCATTGTTTATCCGTGGATATCCCGCATGGTACAAGATTTTTTTGATATTTTTTTTTCGGGTTAACAAACAGTTACACATTAAAGATACATGATTAAAATTTACAATATTAAATGAAAATAAATGTGCAACCAGCTCCGCTAAACACAGATTACTTATAAACTAGGTATCGTATCCAAGGTGGCATACGCACGCAATCCTTATCAAGTGCATTACGGTGTTATGTATACAAGGGTAGAATTTTGTACTTAATAGAGTAAAAGTGACAGTGAGAAAAGATGATTAAATTGTCAATTATTTAGGTGTTAAGACTTTCGTATAAGAGTTTTTTGAAGATACCAACACGAGTTGCCATTATATCCATGTGATTGAAACGATTTAAAGATTAAAGATTAAAGAATGGTACGACCGTAGCACTATGAGAAGTGACGGACAAACAATAGGAGTTATTTATCATCATCGACAGCTTTTATGCGTCCCCACCGAGGGGCTCGAGCTTACCCTGAGTTAAGGGGCATACAAGGGCAAAATTAGCAACTCAACGCGCAGTTGAAAGTTCAACCGACGCACTACAGAAATAACGTTTATATTAGCGTGCGATGCTTCACGGTAGTTAGGTCCGACACTGCGCAGGAGTCGTGCGAAAAAGTCGTTTTTATTGAACTACCTATGATTTATTTTTTTACACGTATGAAACATAAATGAATTTGCCAATAATATCCCGTAGGAACCGTGTCCGAGTCTGTTGTAGTTTGGAAGCAGTAGCGAGTTTAACAATAGAAACAGCTCGACTTCAATGGCGTTGTCGCTAACGGGACATAGAATAATAATGCGTTGTGATTTTAAGTTTATAATGAAAAAATAATAAGTATAATTATATTCGATCTAACAAGGTTAGCAAAGGATGACGCGTGTGCTCGATTGCAGATCGTTTTAGCGAGTGTAGCGGCCGACCGGCGCGCCGCGCCGCCCCCGCACCTCTGCCCGCGCCGATCATGCTATGCGCGTGAACATGCTGGGGGCCCTTGAAAGCCTGGCTTTCAAGCAACATCGTCGAGAAGAAGACTTAAACGGTTGAGAGCGCGCCTGACGACTGCTCTTGACGTTTTGATGTCAGCGACTCGTGGTACTCCATCTTCTCCTGGATAGAGTTGCTGGACTCGACCAAGCCGCCATAGAAGTGGAGGCATGTTGTCATCTTTGATAATTACAAGGTCTCCTTGCTTCAAGTCCCTGCATCGTGTTTTCCATTTACAACGATGTTGGAGCTCAGTGATGTATTCCGATTGCCATCTTTTCCAGAAGTGCTGCCTCATTTGTTCTAAAGCTTGATATCTGCTTAGCCTTCCTGAATTGATTTCTGTCAGCACCGGAGATGGAAGTGACGTCAGAGACCTGCCAAGGAGAAAATGTCCTGGTGTGAGCGCTGCAAAGTCGTTAGGTGAGGAGGAGAGGGGAGAGATAGGTCTACTGTTGAGAATAGCCTCAACTTGAGCAAACAGAGAAGAAAGCTCTTCAAAGGTGAGGTGCGAATTTCCTAATGTGCGTTTTATGAAGTGTTTAGCTGATTTGATGCCTGCCTCTACATAGCCGTTAAAGTTAGGAGCGTAAGCCGGTGAAAATTTAAACTTTATATCGTGATCGGCTGCAAAACTGCACAAAGACTCCGAATACAGTTTGAAAAACTCGTTGATTTCTTTCGCAGCAGCTACGAAGTTTCTCCCATTATCGCAAAATATTTCTCTAGGTTTACCCCTACGAGAGATAAAACGGCGCAAGCCTAATAAAAACGAATCCTTGGATAACTCACTTACACATTCCAAGTGAACACATTTGAATCTTAAACATATGAAAAGGCATAAGTAACATTTTGTTATTTTGCAACCGCGCCCACGACGATCAGTTATTAAAAAAGGGCCTGCAAAATCCACAGCCACAGTGGAAAATGGGAAGTCCGGAACCAAACGCTGTGATGGTAAATCACCCATTATATTTTTCATTAATTTAGCATTATGCCGACTACAAACGACACATCTGCGTGCCGTGCGTCTAGCCAAATCCCTACCCCCTATCGGCCAAAACTGCTCACGGACAGACGCCAGCATGAGCTGAGGTCCCGCGTGTAAGAGGCGCGTGTGTTCATGTGAAAATATGAGTTTGGTGAGAGTATGTTTTGAATTTAAAAGTATAGGATGTTTTCTCGTAAAATCAAAGTCGGATTTACGTATCCTCCCCCCCACTCTCAAGATTCCTTGAGAGTCAATAAACGGTGATAATGAAGCAAGTGATGCTTTAGGATTAATCACCTTTTTCTCGTTAAGTATTGCTAATTCTTTAGAGAATGATTCTTGTTGCGATAGTTTAACTAGCGTGGTGAGCGAATCTGTAAGCTCAGGTACCGTTAAGGGTCCTCTAATCATTTGCTTTTTACATTTAGCATTTATGAAGCGTAAAACATAAGCAACAATGCGTTGTAAACGTTTAAAGTTAGAATGCCTTTCAAAATCGATTATCGTGTGTGATGCTTCGACCTTTGTTATTGTAGTTAAAATACGTTTCGTTTCAGGTAAGTGATGTATTTGATTTTCTTTAGGAAAAGTGGGCCAGTTTTCTTCTGCTTGTAAAATATAGTCTGGTCCGTGCCACCATTTAGCTTCCGACTCAGCACGTTGCGGATCTACTCCACGTGACGCGAGATCAGCTGGGTTTAAAGCCGTAGGCACGTAGTACCAGGAAGCACCCTCAGTAAGCTCTTGAATAGCTGCCACTCGATTAGCTACATAAGTTTTTAATTTAGACGGGCAACTTTTTAACCATGCTAAAACAACACTTGAATCTGACCAATAGACGCATCGAGCTATAGGTTTACGAAGTGCGGTGCGAACAGTAGCAGAAAGACGAGCTCCTAGTAAAGCCGCACAGAGTTCTAGCCGCGGAATAGTTGTTGGTTTGATTGGTGCTACCCGCGACTTAGCACAAAGAAGGTTGCATGCTTTGTTGCCCGATGTTGACATTGACTTTACATAAGCGCACGCACCATATGCTGCTTGGGAAGCGTCGCAAAATATGTGTAGTTCTATGTATGCAGGAATGTCGTTAAAAATATTTCTAGGAATAGCAAGAAGTTTTAGATATTTGACATTGTCTATGAAGTGATCCCATGTCCGTTTTATTTCGGCAGGAACGGGATCATCCCAATTAATTTTAAGAGTCCATAATTTCTGCAAAATAATTTTGGGCTTGATTGTACATAACGTTAATAAACCAAGTGGATCAAATATTTTAAAAGTGGCTGATAAAAGGTTGCGTTTTGTGGTGGTACTAGGTGCGTTATTATCAATATTGAAATGCAAAACATCTTGAGTAGGATTCCATCCCAAACCCAATGTTTGCACGGACTGACTAAGAGTTAAATTGTCAGTTTCCATGTTTTTAATTTCTGAATTTATGATGGTTGGTGAATTAGAACGGTATTTACGTAAATTAAAACAGCCCGAAGATAAAACTTTGGAGACAGAGTTTTTAATATGAAGTAGGTCGTTTTCCGAATCAGCACCGCAAAGTAGATCATCACAGTAAAAATCTGACTGAATTATTTTTTTAATTATATCGACTGTGCGCCGATTCTGGGGATCTTGATATGATGAATTCAAAATTTCAGCTGACTCTTCCCCGAGCTGCCACAAACATCTAGCCGCAAGAAAACTGGCACTAGCGAAACCGTACGTGACCGTATTGAGTCTTAGTGAACGAATAGGAAGGCTCTCATTCTCACGCCATAGAATAAGCTGCAAATCACGATCAAGTTCATTCATCATGATTTGGCGGTATTGCTTTTCGATATCGCCTGATAGGACATATTTGTAGTGACGAAATCTTAGTAAGATGCTAAATAATGAGTCTTGTATGCATGGCCCTACCATTTGTATATCGTTAATTGAAAACCCCGATGAAGTGCGTGCTGAGGCATCGAACACTACTCGTAATTTGGTTGATTCGCTATTTTCTTTGAATACAGCGTGATGAGGCAAAAAATAAGATGAACACGGTTTTTGAATCGGTGCTTCTGAAAGGTGACCTAAGTCTTGAAACTCTGAAATGAAGTCAGTGTACATCTTTTTTAAATGTTGATTCTGTCTTAATCGTTTTTCTAGACCAAAAAAACGAGTTTTAGCTTGATTATAGGAGTCTCCTAAACAATCAGGTGTGTCTAAGAGTGGCAGCCGTACGCAAAACCTTCCATCGTCTAACCGATGTGTATTTTTTATGAAATGGTTTTCGCTTTCAGTAATGATGTTTCCCTTATGATGTTTTGTTGTTGGGAAATCTTCATAATTCCAAAATTTAGTTAGTTCTGACTGAAGGTCCTCAGTAGATATGAAGTTACAATGAATTTGGCTTGATTTATGAATGGATGGCATATGACCAGTTACAATCCAGCCCAGCTTTGTATTATACAAAGTAGGTAGATTTTGGCCAAGTGAGCGCCGCTCAGGGCAAAGAAGTTCCCAAAAGATATCTGCTCCGAGGAGCACGTCTACCTGGGATGGTTTATTAAAAGAGGGATCGGCCAAATGTATCATTGACGATAAATTTAATGAAGAAATATCTATATGACGCTTAGGAAGTTTATCTGTAATATGAGGTAGCACTAAAAACTCCTGTATTTTAGTAAAAACGCCCTGTTTTGACTGAATAACGGCAGAGCATCGCTCTGGAATGATGTTAAGTGAAGTATCGCCTATACCTAAGATGCTTGTGGCACTCGATGGCTGCGAGGTCAGTTGAAGACGCATTTTTAAGTTTGTAGTAATAAAAGAAGACTGACTTCCGCTATCCAACAGTGCCCTAACGGTTTCTACTTTATTATTTAGGGGATTAATGATGTCAATCATGGCAGTAGAAAGAAGAGTTTCGGCTTCTATCGAGGAAGTTGATGACATGACTACAGAAGAAGGCTGGCCCTCTGCACCACCATTGATATTATCTGACGAATTTTGAGAGGTAGATGGTGGGGGTGTGCTTGTGTTTGTGTCATGCTTATGAAGCACAGTGTTGTGCCGCCCCTTACATACGCGACAGCCGCCCAAGCGACAATGAGCTGCATCATGATCTGGACGCAAGCAGTTGTGGCAGAGCTTCAACTTGATAACCTGCGCCCACTTCTCTTGGGTCGTTAGAATCTTGAAAACGTTGCAGTCGAAGATACGATGTTTCCCCTGGCACACAACGCACGGACGCAGCTGCCTGCCGTTGTTGTCTGAAATTACAAATGATTTTGTGTGAAAATCATGCTTAGGATGTGGAGGATGGATATTTTGTTTAAAGTGAGATGTAGAAGGAAGTGTTTTAGGTTGTTTATCTTTCTTAGATCTATACAACGTTTCTAAAACATCAGCACGTGACTTTAAAAAATCTTTAAAATCATTCAATGTAGGTATTTCGCTCTTTAAACCGTTTCGATATTCTTCCCACTTTACACTACTGACTGGGTCCAACTTTGTAGTTGCGAGAAATATAATGATGGTGTCCCATTGATCCGTGGGTTGACCTAATGTTTTCAGAGCACGTAGGTTTTTAATAATGTGGTCACCTAAAAAGCGCAATGACTTATCTGACTCTCTCTGGATTTGTTCAATGCTAAACAAAGAATTTAAATGATTGTAAACGAGCTGCCGTTTATTATTATACCTGTCGCATAAAAGACTCCAAGCCTCGGAATAGTTACCGGCTGAAATCTCTAAGTTGCTTATTACTCGCGCTGCTTCTCCCTCTAAATAAGAACAAAGATAATGAAACTTGTGAATTGGCTTCATATTATCATTATCATGTATCAATGATTCATAAGTATCACGAAACTCAAGCCATTTATAAAATGAGCCATCAAATTTATTAATTTTAATTTGAGGCAATTTAAAACCAACGTTATCGTTGCAGCGCGAATGATGAGCAGATGACGCATCCGAGTTAGCATCCCTTGATTTTCTATGTTTTTCAATTAAAAACTGAGAAACGGCAATGCAATGATGAAGACTTTCTTCGATAGTGTCCCTTATTGCGAGTTCCTCATCGAGTTTTTCACTTTTCAGAATCTCTATACGGCCTTGCAAGTCCTCGAATTTTTCTATCAACTCCATACACTTGTTCAATTTTAGGGTTATCTTATTAAGTTCTATAGGTTCGAGTGTCGTAGATTCAGCAAATTCCTTCAAAAATTTATCAATTTTTGTAATTTGACCTTTTACTGAGCTACGCCTCGATTCAAGCTTAGCTAATTCAACTTCCACGTCCTCGTCCTCTGATGCACTAGGCATTATTTAAAGAAGAAATGTGAGGCAGAACGAACGACGATAAGGAAATCTACTTAACTATGTACGCTATTAAAAAAGATTACTAAAATGTTTGGAGCTGATTAGAATAAAAGGATCGTAAAAATAAAATATTAAAATTGAAACGGCTTACGCTCCTTGTAATATGTAGGATGAACGCGCCGCGCAGCCCGCAAGCAGTCAGAATCAGAAACAGCTGACCGAGGCAGGAGGTACGTGCTGCGGCGCAATCTACCTAAGCGCGCGCGACGTGCAGTAGGTAGATTACGTTGTGGCTTACTGGAATGGTTAGAGAAAGGAATGTGTAAGCAAGCGTGCAATGATTGGTGCTAATGCAAGGAGCTTCAAGTAGGTACGCAATTGCTAAAATTCAAGGATGATCATTTGATGATGGAATGTTGAGGCAAGATAATATTCTATTAGATTATAATTATAATTAATTATAATGTTGCAGCATACGGTAAAAAAAGAAAAGCAATTATTTATTGCGAATAACGGGTAATTTTTTAGCGCAATCAGATATACTAGTACACTATGGAGTACCAAGTAGAAGGTAAAAAAGCACGTTGTGTGTTGAACACGTACTCGTACCTAGTATTCACTAAAAATTCTAAGTATATTATTTCAAAAATATACCTGGGAATGTGGCTGTAGCAAGATGTATGATGATTTACACATAGATTTAATGAATAAATATGATGATTAGAGATGATGCAAATGGATGATGCAACACACGCGATGTTGAGCAATCTAACCCTGTTTGTCAAATTTAAGGTGCAATTAGGTAGGAAATGGAAGGAAAAGCAGGCTCACGACACTCTCCTTAGCAAATGAAGCTCGCAGCGCAGCGTTGATGATGATTTTCCATCCGCGGTTGCTTTACGTGGCATGGGATGATGATGCTAGATGATACCCGTAGCGCTGGTCCGTCTTCGTGGGGCCTTTTTCCTGGCTTCTTAGGCTTCGGCAAGGTTGATTTCTTGTCTACGATGATGGTGTTAGCTCAGATGCCGACTTGTAGACCGATTTATCGCAGCGCGTGAAACAATGGCGCGGATGAAATGACGAAATATGTAATTTTTTAAAGAGGTGGTTCGTGCCCACCCGGGGGCGCCAAAATATGTCGCTAACGGGACATAGAATAATAATGCGTTGTGATTTTAAGTTTATAATGAAAAAATAATAAGTATAATTATATTCGATCTAACAAGGTTAGCAAAGGATGACGCGTGTGCTCGATTGCAGATCGTTTTAGCGAGTGTAGCGGCCGACCGGCGCGCCGCGCCGCCCCCGCACCTCTGCCCGCGCCGATCATGCTATGCGCGTGAACAGGCGTTTTTGGTATAGTATTTAATGTTTTTAATAAAAATCAGTCTGCGCGGAGTAAAGGTTATATCTAAGTTTAATATATGTTTTTTGGAATTTTCTGCTTGCTCGTTTATGACCCTTAGGCCTTCAGAAACTGCGAGTTGGCATGAGTACACACCTTAAAGCATTCAGGTCATAAACGGTCACGCTGACCCAGAACGGGTTGGTAGAGATTTGAATAGGTTCAAATTTTTTTTGAAAGTGGTGTTTAAATCATTCACGTTCCAGATCTAGTTAATAAAATTCAATTTATCCAGTTCCTTCAGTACATTAAGTCATATCATAACGCGCTCCGGATAATATAAAAACTGTTCCACTCTTCGGCGTATGCGCGCGGTGGTTTCGTTCATGGAAGAAAGATACATAAATAAATAAATAAATAAAATAAAATATCTTTATTTGTAACAGCGGTTACATTTCACCAGGGGCAGGTGTCTCCTATTAAGTTATAAACCTGTGTCAGGAGGCACCGCTCTTCTTACAACTATTACCTATATAATATAACAAACATTTTTTTTTTTTTTTTTATGATAATAGTGATAACCTATTGGTTACTTATTACTGTTATAACCTGTGGTTATAACTATTGTACCAATGCACTAAAATTGAACAACCATGAAAATCTCGAGACATAGTTACAAAACGCCAAGAGTGTGAGTGTGATGTGATGTGATGTGTGTGTGTGTGTGTGTGTGTGTGTGTGTGTGTGTGTGTGTGTGTGTGCTTTAGCCTGGTAATGTGGGGTAGGGTGTGAGCGTGTGTGTATTTGTGTGTGTTGGTATGAGTTTGGCATCCAGACATACATACATTTTCGTTATTACTATTTGAAACGAAATTCTGGTGGAATATAATTCAACATCATGGACTGAATGTTATCATCAACAGCACATATACGTCCCCATCGAAGGTCTCAAACCAACCTTGAAGTAGGGTGATGAGGCCTTAGTCGACCACGCTGCTGGTCCAGTGCGAGTTGGTCGACTTCATGTACAGTCTTTGAATTTCATGGCAGGAGTATGCAGGTTTCTTCATGATGATTTCCTTCACCGTAAGGTACATATGAATTTAAAACTCAAAAACACATTGGTTCGAGGTGGGGATCAAACCCGCATCTCCCGAACGGAAGACAGTGGCCCTAACCACTACACCACCGACGCTCTTCTGGGCTGAATGTACCTTATCATATAATTTTGTGGAAACTTGTCATGTCACTTACACTTGTGTAGTGTTAACCCATTAGTTACAATAATGGCGTGGTGGAGTCGAGCTCGAGAAATATTGATTACACTGGTATTTTATTGGATTTTTGTATATTAACAAGTCTAGCAAGAGGTAGAGAAGCGGAGCGCAAGGAGGCTCACGCCCTACTCAGTCAAATCTATTCCATAATCGGTTTCGAATAAATTATATTTCTTAAAGATGTGGCAAAAATATGGCCAGTAACACTGTACAGCTAAGCAGCGCACGGGCCGCAAGAGAACGTACGCTAATATTACGCGCGGTCCTGTTTCGGGAAGTCATCCTTTAATTCAAATTTTAAAATCCTAAATCCTTTTCGTTTTTGGCCAATGAAAGAGAGGCGATGAATTCAGATGAACGAATGATATTATTTTGAATGATTTATAACCTAAAATAAGGTCAATAACTGTCAGATTAAGAGACTTTTAAGTCTGATGTTTTACGTGCCCTTTAAAACATTCAGGCGGTCAGTGATCATTTTTTAATGTGACTTCATCTAGATATGAAATAGTGCAATCGACGCGTCCATAAGGTTCAAATTCGATGTTTGACAGTTCTAATATTAGGATGGCCATCTCCTGTCACTTTTCAATCTTTAAAAGGTGAAAAAGACTCATCAACATCAACGGCCCGTTACAGTCCACTGCTGGATTGTGAGCCTCCTCCACTTAAGTGGAGGGTTTTGCCATAATCTCCACGCTTGGCAGGCGGGTTGGAGATCGCAGATTAAAAGGTTACTGTATCAGAGAGCGCTACTGCCCGTTCCCTGTTCAATGTGTAGTCCCTAAGTTGCCTCTTACGTCACCCACGGGAAGAGTAGGGGTTGGTGACAAATGTATTCTACGCCGTGAGGTGAAGGCAGAGTAGAATACATTTGTCACCAACCCCTACTCTTAACTTCAATTAAGGATTAGAACCTACATTATCTATAGTTTATGGAATACCCATAGGGAAATGGCGTAAAAACTCACGTGTGTTTTAAGACTAAGGTTAGTCTTAGGATTTAATAATCTTACCTTTTGTCAAGTTGTGTATAATACAAATAGAGCCAACCTGCGCATACTTCAAATGTAGTGAACAGACATGGAACTAATTTTAATGAACACGGTATGTATAATCTTCATATTATATATTTTAAATATTCAACCCTCGACAAAATAAGGGTGGGATGTTCAATAAAGCCGGTTTCCACCGTCTCTCTTACACGCGGCGACGGATTCAGGTTTTGTACGTTTGTTTTTGTACACTGCGTTTTTTGGTTGCAAAGAAGGTTATGTATGAAGTGAAATGATCTCATCTGGGCGAGGAAGCTAGGGTAAACTAGGGTAAGACAATATGCATAAAAAAATATTAGTTTTTTTCATAGTTCATCTAAAAGTAACAAAAATAGAATGTCCCTCTTACGAAAACAAAATTTTCTATGGCGGATGTATGGGCCGCGTGATATGTCACGTCGGACCTCTCTGTCTAGCCATCAATTTTGAAGCCGTATTACTTTGTTCCTGAGCAAGATATTTGAAAAATACTTTTGTATGTGTTTTTCTGGAACTTGAAATATTTCTATTAAACGCCCGCTGTCCTCGTTTGGGGCCATTTCTTTTAGTACCCACAATTTTTGACATATTTTTGCTATTTAAAAAAAATGTGCATATTCACTATTGTGACCTATAAACAACAAAATGCGTTAATAATTTTTGCCTAATGATATTTTATCTTTGTGTCCAAAGTATCATTGCCAAAGTGTAGTCAAAGTTTTGTGATTTACTTGTAAAATGTATAATAGGCAAGCTTTATTGGCCAATAGTAGAGGACAGGTGTTTTTAATGTGAAATGTTGAAATTGTGCTCTCTTGATAGAAGCATGAGGGTTGACTTGACGGGCAATAGCGCCCCTAAGGAAAATCTTTTCTGTCTTATCAGTCAGATCTTGAGGGGTTATTGTCAATGAGGATGATCCGAACGAAATAGACTCCAAGTTATCGTTGTTACATTAATGTATATTTGGTAGATATGATCACTACAACACAAGTCCCTCGCACATAAATTAGTACAATAATTTATAAGTGTTATAAACGAATATCGTGTTCTAAACTCGGTTTCCATCTAGCTCGCATAAACGCGGGGAATAGAATAATAAATCTGTCAAACGCCAGGTGGCGCTGCCATTGGGCGCGCTTATATCGTGCAACTGTGTCGCCACAATCTATCCAGCACTATCAATGGAAGGTAGAAAAATGCAAAATCAGAAAATGAAATAACAGTTAGTTAAGTCTAGTAGGAAAATATATGCAGTCCTTTGTCCAACTATGGTAGTGAACGAGACTGTCTGTTAAGCTGAAATAAAATCTCTCATTCTTCTTTTGCAATTTTTATGATATAGGTATGGGTTTATTTTATTTACATTTTTATTTTATTTTTCGGTTTAAATGAAAGCAATGTATACAAAACTAAAATTTGAGCGCCGTTAGGTACAGTGAGCCGCAATACTGGCCGACCCTTCAGTAATTTAGCCGTTCTGGAAATAATTTCCAAATAAACCGATGGGAAAGGATTTTGTTGTATAATTTGGCAAACAACTAATTTGAAGTAAATGGCTTTTGGCATAGTAGAAAAAGTGGGAAGTAGGTTATCTTCATATCCGCACGCGGCTTGTATGTGTGCGGCCATAGTATCTATGCGTCGCTGCACGCACACTCAAACAAAATCTCGACCCGTTTCTCAGTGCGGCCGTAGAACAGCGCACTGGTTTTTTTTTGACTGTACTTACGTGGCGCATACATACAAGCCGCGGTTATGAAGATAACCTACTTTTCAATCTTTCTACTATGCTTTTGGTGTACATCTTTTCAGTATTTACGTTAAATACCAGGTTATTACAGACTGTAGGCGCCATTATCGCGTGCCCCATTTTTTGAGTAATAATATGGGTAAAGAAAGGTAATAATAATTTTCTGTGGGCTTTCTTTCTTTAGCGCAATAATTTATTTATCAGATAATGTCTTATTTATAAAAACCAAGTGAAAATTATGAGAATTGAAAATGACAGAAAAATAACATTAAAAATCTCGCGATATATCGCGATTGAACTAGCTAAACCTTTCATATAGATAGAAAATTGCCTGCTTTCGCTTCATGCTACTGGTAGAAATAAGAAGATATTATCTATTATCTATTATTTATTATTTTATCTTTCTAAACCATTTTACTCTAAACGGAAATCCAAAATAACAAAGAGTTTGCATAATACGTACGTCCATAACAACTGCTACGCAAACAGCTACGGGTTCGGTGTAGCGTTGCTACGAAGTGCTACGCCGTAGTAAAACGAAAAATCAAGAGCAAAACAGCATCGTGGACACGGGATTTTTTTTCTTTTTTTGACAGCTCGTAAAAAAATTATAAAAAAATGTTCTAAGACGATAGATGGCGCTGAAAAATTATGATTCAAGATTTTAAAACAGCTAATTTTTCCTGTAATATCATATCCTAAGCAGTCTGAAAACAGTTCAGAGCAGTCAGTTGTAAGCAGTGTGTAACAGTTTCCCTAAAAATATTTCGTTATTTTTTGTACAAGTGTGTGAGTCTAGTCAATGCCATCTTTCGAGCTTTTTGGAACAACTTTATTTTTAAAATTCCGTTTCTAGGGTTTTGTAGTCAACAAGGAACCCTTATAGTTTCGCCATGTCTGTCCGTCGGTCTGCGCGCGAATTTTACATGTAAATCGAATAGTAGGCATTTAAAACGTGTTGGTTGTATGAGACGGCCAAGATGTTGCGAGTCCGTCCCTATAAGAATAGAAGAATTTTAATCGCATTTTCTCATATTCTTTTTTCTAACATTTAAAATATAACGCCTTTTCCTTCCCAGTCACAGCTAGTAAATAAATCCCAATCTCCTAGCGCATTTCGGTGCGACAGCGGTGGCCGAAGTCTCAGTGCATATTTTATCTATTCATCGCCGAAGGTCAATCCCCGTTGGATCCCGTATGTAACCGGGCCGAGGCGAGAGGGAGGTCTCGTGAAAAATATACACTTCGCTGCATTTTGTATCGCTCCCCGATTGACGAACTACCCTCGGTTTGTACGGAGAAATAGCCCGCGATGTCTAAGTAATCAACTACGTATTTCTTTTTAGAGAAATACAACATGCAGTAAAAAAAGTTGAATCTCGAAAAAATGTGTTAAATAACAGATACTGGAAGATAAGTTCTAAGTATGCTCCATAGATGTCGTTATTTGGGATTAGTAAGTAAAAAATATTCATTTCCAAACTAGAAAATACTACGGGAAATAAAAACGAGAATGTTCTATATTTTAAAAATCAATCTAACTTGGAAAATATACGAGTATATAAATTAACTGTAAATAAAAAAATCCCGCGAGTTTTATATCATTGAATTAAGTATCTACTTACTTCAAAATATGCAAAATATATTTTTTACCATTACCCCATTGCATACCCACTTAATTTTTTAATCAAAATACTGGCCATTTCTGTAATAAGAGGTTACTATAATAATGCAATCGGTTATTACGTACGATTTGAAATCAATCCCAGTTTCGCACGAGACGTGGGGTAAGTGTGAATGATTGAAGGCTATGGATTTGCGGTTTGGGGGTAAATTGGACGGGTGGAGGTGGACGCGGCCCTCGTACCACAATATACCAACTGAGCAGTAGTTGAACTCGAGCGCTTTTCTTATTGAATACCTACAATCACAGGGTTGTCAACTAACCTAAAGAATATTACCTAATTAGAAATTTTAATGTTCGGATTAATGTACTCGTTATACGTAACCACACTACTACTTCTATAATTTGATGACGGTCCGCATGAACTTACAAATAAATTAATTTTCACGTACACTATGTACGTAGTGTAGCCCTCGACAGGACTGCTGGCCGCTGTAGATGTAGTTTTAGAGAGATAGCGTGGCAGAAGAAAACAGGGTTCAGTCCAGATAGTTGCACACACGGTTTATTAGTATAAGAAATCAACGTAACACTTTTAAAAGCTTACTTTCGAATAAAATCAATAAAATACGGTTAATAAGATGATCACAGTCTGACAACTTGAGGTAGAATGAGGAAATTTTGATGAAAACGACAGGACCGAAACGAATGGATTCGAAATTTGAAAATGAATGATGAATGATGCCAGAAACAAAATAGCAGAAGAAGGTAGGATAGCAGTACTGCTATAGTGGTATGAACATAAAATTAAGTTATCACCAACAAATTTGCATGATATGCTCGCCCGAGCGACATGCACGTGAGTTGCTTGAGGAGCGTGACATTCTATGCAGTTGGTGCACGTACAGGGCCGCCGCCGCACGTATGCATGTGTGTGTGTGTGTGAGTGTGAATTGCGCCGTTTGTACGAAGAGTTCCTACTGCTAGATTGGTATATATTGTGCTCGTAGCGTGTGTAATCGATCAGGAGATTCAATTTGGAATTATGGATGCTTAGGATAAAGATTCAATTTCAAATGGGATTAAAGTTGCCAGAAAGATGATGATTGAAGTACCTAGTGCCCTTTAGTAGTTCGATCTAGACCTAGCACATCATAAATAATTGGTACTAGTAACTACAAGTCTTATAATCAAATATATAATTATTTTTATCTGTATATTTTACATAGCTTCAACAGTTTTTTGGCAACAAGTCTGCACCCGCTATATTGGCTCTATTTTATTTAAGGTCTCTGTTTTTTGTAATATTTCTTGTGTTTGTTTAATTTTTTTTTAGCACTTTGGCAGAAATAGCCATTTGGCTGACGTGCTAGAGACAACACGCGTTTCATGTTTTTTATGAAGTAATATCTATCTTATCTTGAATCTTCACATGTCTCTAGCACGTCAGCATCGAGACTTACAAACAAAAAAACAACAATTCGCAATTCAAAACATATAAAATTTTTAGAACGAAATATGAAAACCTACCAACAGCCAGTAACAACAAAGGAGGCTGAACCTTACAGTAATTTTCTTTTTAAGACATTTTCTGAGTAGGTCATGTTTCACGATTAGGTCCATTAGAAAAAAAAAAGGTAAACGATAAAAAACACTCAATATTGATATATATGCTAATTATTACTTCAAACCTCGAACTCGAACCCTTTGATAGAAACATTTAAGAGCTACTAACAATAATGGCCCTGCAAACTTTATAGAAAAAAAACAAACAGCTAGGAGTAGAGTATTCACTAGTAAGTATAGAAAAAAAGTAATAGGTTGTTGGTTGTACTTGAGTACGAGATATATTTTACGTAGTAGTACCGAAGTACGAACCGACAACCGATGGGGAAGAAATGTTCTCGAATGGCGACCACGGGCCGGAAGGCGTAGTGTTGGACGGCCTCCCACAAGGTGGACAGATGACTTGGTGAATGTTGCTGGGCGCCGGTGGATGCAAGTAGCGCAGGACGCTCACGGTGGAAACCTATGGGGGAGGCCTATGTTCAGCAGTGGACGTCTTCTGGCTGAGATGATGATGACGATGATGACCAGATAAATGTCCTAGTTATAAAATAGTAATGAAATGACTCATGAAGTTAAAACGTGATAGGTTCTCTTTAGATAATAATATAATCTAAATTGCATCTAACTCTGGCCGTAAACCGCGCTGACCGAACCACCACCCACATTAATGCAGTGATGCAATTCTGCTTCAGTTTAGTATGCAATCGCACAACTTATTGTAAAATCTACCTAAGATAATCTTTAGTAGAATTGTATTTTAGAGTAGAATTGGATTTTCCAATCCGGATACGACTGTAAACAAAAGACGACTGTCATCACGGAACATAATATAATGTCATCATATCGTATGACGTTGCGTGCATTGTAAGTTTTCCTTGTGCTTTTGTTGTAAGCAATGATGTTTTAAATAAAGTGAAGTAGATGTCGCAATAGCGCGCCGAAACTGAGGCGTTCAAATTAAGACAAATTGTCGTAATTATACTATAAAAAAAACAATCGCGTTTTAGTAGCAAAATGCTTGCCTGCCAGCTTTAAAAAAGAATTAAATTTGAACACCGAAAAGTATGAATATACCTACGTCATCTTTACTAAAATAATTTATACTATTATTATAAAGAGAGAAGTCCGTACTGACTGACTGACTGAGTCATCAACGCACAGCCGAAACTACTGAAGCTAGAAACACCAAATTTACACAGTAGGTTACATTTATGGCGTAGAGAAGCAATAAGAAGGGATTTTGGAAAATTCCCCCTCTAAGGGGGGAAAAAGGGGGATTCAAATTTGTATGAAAGTCCGTCATTTCAAAAGTTGGGATCATGAAAATTTGGATTTAGACTGCAATTAATAAATCATTTGATACTTGCTTTAGCATTTTATCAAAATCCCTATTTTGAGGGGAAAAGTAGGGATTAAATGTTTGTATGGAAAGTCTGTCATTTCTAAAAGTAGGAACATGAAAATTTGGATTTAGGCTGAGATTAATAAATCATTTGACACATGTTTTAGCATTTTATCAAAATCACTATTTTAGGGGGCAGAGTAGGGATTTAAGTTTTGTATGTAAAGTCTGTCATTTCTAAAGGTAGGAACTTGAAAGTTTGGATTTAGACAGAGATTATTAAATAATTTGACTTTGAATCCCTATTTTAAAGGGAAAGTAGGGATTAAATATTTGTGTGGAAAGTCTGTCATTTCTAAAAGATAAGACTTAATAATTTTGATGCAGACTGAGATAAATAAATCATTTGACACGTATTTAGGTATTTTTTCGAAATCCCTATTTTAAGGAGGAAAATAGGGATTAATTGTTTGTATAGAAAGTCTGTCATTTCTAAAGGTAGGAACATGAAAATTTGGATGCTGACTGAGATAAATAAATCATTTGACACGTATTTAGGTACTTTTTCGAAATCCCTATTTTAAAGTGGAAGCAGGGATGTAATGTTTGGATGGAAAGTCCGTCATTTGGGATCATGAAAATTTTTATTTAGACTGCGATTAATAAATCATTTGACACGTGTTTTAGAATTAATAAGGGGGGAAAAAGGGGGATTCAAATTTGTATGAAAGTCCGTCATTTCAAAAGTTGGGATCATGAAAATTTGGATTTAGACTGCAATTAATAAATCATTTGATACTTGCTTTAGCATTTTATCAAAATCCCTATTTTAAGGAGGAAAGTAGGGATTAATTGTTTGTATGGAACGTCTGTCATTTCTAAAGGTAGGAACATGAAAATTTGGATTTAGGCTGGAATCAATAAAACATTTGACATGTGTTTTAGCATTTTATCAAAATCCTTATTTTTGGGGGAGAGTAGGAATTAAAGCTTTGTATGGAAAGTCTGTCGTTTTCTAAAGATAGGAACTTAAAAATTTGGATTTAGGCAGAGATTATTAAATAATTTAATACATATTTTAGCCCTTTTTAGAAATTCCTATTTTAAATGGAAAGTAAAGATAAATGTTGTTATGGAGAGTCTGTCATAACTTGAAAATTTGGATTAACAAATCATTTGATTCATGTTTACGCATTTTTTCGAAATCTCTATTCTTAAGTACAAATTACCGTATAATACCCTTAGACTAGTAAGACTGTTATATATGTCAATGGCAGATTCAATTATTAACTATGGTATTTCTAGCTATGGCAGAACGTATAAAACTTATCTACAAAGTATTTATTTAGAAATCCCTATTTTAAATGGAAAGTAAGGATAAATGTTGTTATGGAGAGTCTGTCATTCCTAAAGGTAAGAACTTGAAAATTTGGATTAACAAATCATTTGATTCATGTTTAAGCATTTTTTCGAAATCTCTATTCTTAAGTACAAATTACCGTATAATACCCTTAGACTAGTAAGACTGTTTTATATGTCAATGGCAGATTCAATTATTAACTATGGTATTTCTAGCTATGGCAGAACGTATAAAACTTATCTACAAAGTATTTATAATTTACAACTAAGGCTATTAAAAGCTATTGTTCCTCTAAAGATCAAATATAAGTACAAAAATAATTATGATAACTTATTCCAGTATCCCAGGGATTTAAATATATTCGATAAAGTGAAATTTATTATTGTATCCGATTATTGTTCAGAAGTCAAAAATTTAGAAATAAAATCTAGGGCTAAAAACTTGCGGAAATTGTCTAATCTTCCTCTGTGTTGCATCCCTAAATTTAACAACGATTATGGTAGAAGGGTCGGGAGGTGCATCCTACCTCAGATACTGAATAGTTTACCAAAAATTGTAGCAGAAAAAGTAATTAATGAGACAAATCCCAAATATATCAAAAACATTGTCAAAACATATTAATTAAGGGATAAGTATAAATCTTTAGTGTTGTCTGAGGGGGATGCACCCCCGTCCTCCTAAATAGCAAAGAAAATTATAAAATGACCTACCTTCCTACCTACATATTTTTTAACATATTATGTTGTTTTTAACGGTGCAACATAAACCCGTCATGTTAAGGGCTGCCGCACAATCTTTTACATTTAAGATTAGGGTAAGACCCAATGTAATCAGATAAGTTTTTATTCAATAATAAACAGCTTATTTTTTTTTTTTTTAAGAGGAAGTAGGGATTAAATGTTTGTGTGGAAAGTCTGCCATTTCTAAAAGATAAGAACTTAAAAATTTGGATACAAACTGAGATTAAAAAATCATTCGACACGTATTTAGGTATTTTTTCGAAATCCCTATTTTAAAGGGGAAGCAGGAATTAAATGTTTGTATGGAAAGTTCGTCATTTCTAAAGGTAGGAACTTGAAAATTTGGACTTAGGCTGAGATAATTAAATTATTTGATATCATGTTATCAAGTTCCCTATTTTGAGGAGGAAAGTTGGGATTAAAATGTCTGTATGAAATGTCTGTCATTTCTAAAGGTAGAAACTTGAAAATTTGGATTTAGGCTAAGATTATTAAATATTTTAACACGTATTGAAGTATACTTTCGAAATCCCTATTTTATTGGGAAAGTAGGAATTCATGGAAAGTGCCATTTCTAAGGCAAGAACTTAAAAATTGACATTTAGACTAGGGAAAAATAATCGTTTGACATGTTTCTCATTTTCTTGAAATCCCTATTTTGAAGGGAAAGTAGGGATAAAGTTTTGTTATGGAAAGTTTGTCATTTCTAAAGGTAGGATATTGAAAATTTTGATTAAGACTGAGATTAATAAATAATTTGATACGTGTTTAAGCTTTTTACGAAATTCCTATTTTGAGGAGGAAGCAGGGATTAAATGTTTGTATGGAAAGTCTGTAATTTCTAACAGGTAAAAACTTAAAACATTGGTGTTAGACTGAAATTAATAATTCATTTGATACATGTTTTAGCATTTTATCAAATTCCCTATTTTGAGGGGGAAAGTTAAATGTTTCTATGCAAAGTCCAGTTCTAAAGTAAGAAAATTGAAAATTTGGATGTAAGCTAAGATAAATAAATGATTTGACACGTCTTTTAGGATTTTTTTGAAATCGCTATTTGAAAAGGGAAGTAGGGATTAAATTTTGTATGGAATGCCAGCTATTTTTAAAGTTAGGAACTTGAAAAGTTATATAATAAGACTGAATTATTCGGTTCGAGTTCCAAAATGTTTTTGAAATTCCGACTTAAAGGGTATGGAACAATTTTATTGTTCCTAGAATTTATAAGATCGATGAGCCATACACAAACCCTGAAAATTTTATTTTTGTTTCCAATTTATAACCAATACAACGTAAATACAACCACAAACAAAATTAAATAAAACAGCGTTAAAAAAAGCGCAGCCTTATTGCATTGAACCATTTCTTCCAAGCAGCACTGTTTGAAAAGAATGATAAAAACAGTTTTGAATTGACGGGTCTAAAACTTGATTTGTTCGAAGTAGCCTCTTGCAATGTGCATACAAGTTATAAAGTTACGATACGACTACTTCGAAACGGTAGTTAGAACTAACTACAACACTTACTGCAGTTTGACTGCCCCCAACTGCAGATCGTAAACCTCGCTGTTCAAACGACCACCTGCAATAATGCAGTGAGTTCGTAATGGAATTGTATACAGCTTTATTATTTTATCGAAATATGCAAGGAACGTGCAAACTTTAAAACGAAATGTGCTTTTGAATTTGTAAATAATGCTGCATAGAAAACTGCTCAGTCCGACCAAAAAGTAACTTATAGTAAACGCATCGTAAGAATGCTGTCCTGACAGCAGGCAGGTAATATGAAAACCAAATGGGTGCAAAAGAGACAAAAGAAAAATTGTACGTGTATGACAGCTGTCGTCGAGTGATCGAGTTTCGCCGCTCATGGAGGTCCGGGATTGATGGGGACACTGTTACTGTCTTTGTGAGACTTTCCCCAGTTTGGTTAGAACTTTGCAGGCTGAATCACCTGATTGTGCTTCGGAAGGCACGTTAAGCCGTTGGTCCCGGCTACTATCTAGTCGTTACACGAGCCATGTCAGTGGCCTTTGGCGGCTCTATAACACTGACACTTGGGTTTTTGAGGTAGGTTGATGAAGAAGAAGAGAAGAAAAGAAGAAGTGCTAACATGGTCACTTGGTCAGCTTACCCAAATTTAGGGTGCGCCCTAACTTGATCCACTCAAACGCGTTTTTCTCTTGGTAAACGTCTTGGGCCGAGGTCCGTGCCCGTCTGAAGGCAGGCGCCTTAGATTCGTTGTCTACTAAATCTAAACTATGTGGTCTCAAGCACTCCGCTTCCACCAAAAGTCCATGTAACGCTATAACGAGGCATTCGTCCTCTTTCCTGTTTTATGACTGGCAGCCTTTTTTGCTGGCAGTTTTACCTTTCATTTTAAATTCATTTTTAAATTTAGATTTCTTACGTTTCGATTTTGTCTTTTTTCTGCTAAATTCTTCTCTTCATGTCCTGATCTCCGATAGTACATTCCTAAAGCTTTTCTACTATACGTTACTATTTGTCCATGTCAGTTAATAAAATATATACATATATAAATACCTTTTTTCTTCGGACTGTGCCCTGGTTGTTGCCACAAGACATAACCCTCTACAACACTCTTCGTGTGGTGCAGCAGCTTGTGGCGGCCGCTGGGCCACAAAGCTATACGAGTATTACTACATTCTCTAGTGAGAATCTCTACTGCTATTCTATTACGATCTACTGTTTATTTATTTATTCATTTTATTTATTTTGGGATACAGTATTTTATACAATGTTAAATTATCACATTGTATAAAATACCATTGTGTTGGTTGATACAAAAGCCAATAAAGTATCCACTATTTGCTTAACATCTGCTTACCACTTAGCGAACACCATCAGTTTTTGTTATAGTTGGTATAGTAAGTCGTCATCGTGTGTGTAATGGTACTACTGAACTTTATGTTAACACGACGACTGCTACGCTATAAACTCGTAAACATAGCCTGTGCGCGCGCACCTAATTGTACCGGCCAGGTGCGTCCATGAGCAGTGAACAGTAATTCGTGTACGAAAATTAAAAAGAATAAAGATTACATCTTCATTTCAAATAACAATGGAAAAAATACAAAAAATATGTATGGCATAAAACGGTTATTCGTGATTCATACTTGTCAGCTAATTGAGATTGACATATGTCTGGAAATGTATCCTATGAATAGTACATTGTTATACGAGGGGTGAAAGTAACTTATATAGCGCCGAGACGGGGTCGGGAGCCTGAGCGTAGCGAGAGCCCTAATAGTTCGAGGCATTCTATTTTATTTTAAAGAAATAGTTGAAACCGCGATCATTTAAAAATATATATTATTCTTTAATTAATACTTAACTTTATGTTATTTCAATTTAACATTGCGCCGTAATTGAGTGGCTGTATAGATAGATGGAACATAGTTCAATAGAAATGTGAAATAAGAACTAGTTTTATTTCTAATAATTTACCAGAATGAATGAAAATTAATGAATGAATGACAGCTGTCAGTTGAAAGTGATTCTCCCTCCGGACTGAAA
The DNA here is from genome assembly GCA_951230895.1 of Carpatolechia fugitivella. Taxonomy (NCBI): domain Eukaryota; kingdom Metazoa; phylum Arthropoda; class Insecta; order Lepidoptera; family Gelechiidae; genus Carpatolechia; species Carpatolechia fugitivella. The sequence goes on along the minus strand of OX579646.1, from coordinate 19,528,847 downwards.
AGTATTACCTTCAATCCGCTCCTCAGGCAACTTCCGAACTACTTTCAGAGTATGAGTAATGAAAAGACTTTTCCAATGTTATCTGAAACAGGAAGGTAGACGGAAACTTTAGAAATATAAAATAAAATTAAAACTAAATTAAAGTTGTTATACATAGCAGTAGATCAAAAAAGAAAATTAACTCAGCTTTTGCAATAGTGTGGGTGATAAAGCCAATGCCCGATCCTACAAATCCTGGTGTAAAAATGATTAATCCACCAATGGCTTCTGACATGGCCTTTGTAACGATTATTACCGCAGTTGATAGCCGGAATCCACGGCTTATCGTGTCTTCTGATGCAAGGAATCATCTTGATTTTTAACTCAAGTTGCAACAGTAAAGCGCTACCAAAGCAAGAGCTTTCCCTTTTCTACAAAAACGACCTCAAACTGGTCACTTTAAGTAGAGACAATAGTACATTTATACGAGGGGTAAAAGTAACTTATTTAGCGCCGAGACGGGGTTTGGGGCCTGAGCGTAGTGAGGGCCCTAATATTTCGAGGCACTAAATAAGTCTTTAACCAGAGGTATACACTGTGCTTTTCATTACGAATACAAGGAAAGTAAAAATAAAAACACGAATTAGCTAAAGAAAAAATGAGTGACTTCCATATCTGAATCAGATGAACTTATTGTAAACAAAACCCTACAACTCGAGAAACAAATGATAATCGGATTGTTGCTTTTCCGCCTATTTTTTATTTTTTGCTGTGGCCTTGCCGGCCAGCTTTTGAGCCGTTATTTTTAATTTCCATCATTGAAAAATGTTAAATATTTTGCCCAAATCTATTTTTAACCGACTTCAAAAAAGGAGGAGGTTCTCAATTCGTCTGTATTTTTTTTTATGTATGTTATTAGATATCTCCGCCAATTGTTAATCGATTTAAATAATTCTTTTTCATTCGATAGGATTTACTCTCGAGGTGGTCCCATATTAATTTCGTCAAGATCTGATGGTGGAACATGAGGTAAAACTTGGAAATTCCTCAACGGATTGTAGCATTCGCGTCGTTATTCGTCTATTCTTTTAGTCATATCTCAGTCAGTTTTCAACCGATTTTGATGATTCTTTTTTCATTCGATAGAACGTGCTTTAGGGATAGATGCATACCAATTTTGTTAAAATATGATGATGAAATAGCAAATAAAAGCGGAAACTCCTCAACTGGTAATAGCAACATGCATCGCGATACCGTTGTTGTATTGTAATAAATCCTCTCTGGCCGAGCGGTCTAGTGTTTGACTCTTTTCACGGAGGTTCCGAGTTCGAATCCCGGTGGAGACTGTTCTTGTGAGACTTACTCTAGTTTTGTTAAGACATTGCTGCCTGAATCACTTAATTATTGCCCGAAAAATAGATGATTCCGTGCTTCGGAAGGCACGTTAAACCATGTGTCTTGGCTACTATCTTCAGAAGAAGTAGTTTCTCGAGCCAAATTAGTGGCTCAATAAATTACACAATGTAAATAAGGATTCCTCCGGTACAAATAATAGTAGATTTTACAACAAGTGCACAAATTATAACGGTTTCGCTGGTAGGGAAGGGGGGGGGGGAATTTGACTAACAAAAATAAGCACTTTAAAACGAAATATTTCTAAAACTTACGCTAACATCGAAAAATGGTTTCAGCAAACCCCGATTATTTTTAAAAGACCTATCCAACGATACCTCACACTACAAGATAATCGTAAATAATCCAAAAAGTTTGCAAACGTGCTGCAGTACCCACTAAAAAGAATAAAATAAAAACTATTTAAAAAAAAACAAAAACCTCCTTCAAAAGTAAAACACATTTGTTTGCACTAAAAAGTAACAAATAATATTAATAACTATTTATGTAAAAAAAAAAAACCTAAACGTAGTAGCAATGTAGAGCGTTTTTTACAAAGATATATTATACCTAAAAAAGCTATGCTATTATAATACAATCCTATTTAATATTTACAATTTAATTTATTAACTCTTTTTATATTGGTAGGTCCAGCCAAAGCTAAGAAAAAACTAAACAAAATAACGTTGAAGCATAGTTGCATGCAACCCTCCAGCTTCTCCATAAATATATGAACGACAAAATGTTATCAGCGCTCTTTATAGTTAATGTCATCTAAATCAGAAACAAACTAAAAAAAAACTTTGTAGCGCTTTACACAAAATTATTAACAAGGTCATGAAATTATTGTACATAAAAACATGAACGAAATTATATAACAAGTACCTAAGAAATAACTCAACCGAACCTAACAAAATATTTTACACAAACTTAAATCATCAAAGCTAATTTCAAAGAATATGCACACAAAACGAAATGAATTTCGAAAACAACCGTCGACGACGCCTGCCCTGACCCGTTCGGGCGGGAACAACGTCGAGAACGTGCGCCTGTTTTTTTTTTTTTTTTTAAGTTTATTTACTTTAGAGCGGTTTATAAAAATTAAGATGAAGAAAGTTTATAAATAATAGAACAAACTGTGAATGCCTGCGATTCGTGGCTGGCACCGACTACAAAAAGTGTTGTTTATTTTACGTAAATATTAAAAAGTAAAAGTGATTGAATTGTATTCTATTGACCATTTTTATTAATGTCAATCTTGCATACATAAATAGTTATTAATATTATTTGTTATTTTTTAGTGCAAACAAATGTGTTTTACTTTTGAAGGAGGTTTTTGTTTTTTTTTTTAAATAGTTTGTTATTTTAAAGAAATAGTTGAAAGTTACACAACGCGAGCGTAGAACGTAATAATGACGTACCCACAAGTTATAGGCCATCTGTGATGCCATTATGTCTGTATCGGTGAACCACATGAATACGGAGGCGTGGCATGGCTGTGGCCACGGAGCCCGCGGTTGCACTTGGCACACTTGGCACACTTGACGGCAGATTACTGTGGCTCTAAGCCAAAACTATGTCTATCTATGACAAATATGACAATGGAATAATTACTATACGGGAGCGTCGGAGGTGTCGTGATGAAGGCCGCTGCCTCCTGTCCAGTTCGATCCCCATCAAGTACCAATGTGTTTTCTTCGATGCTCTTACAGTGAAAGAAAACATTCTTGCGAAGAAATTCAAAGATTGTGTGCGAAGTCGACCACTGGGACAGCAGCAGCGTGGTGAACTTGTTTAAGTCCCTCGGTAGGGACGTAGATAAGCTGTTGATGATGATGAGATGAACATCATCATTAGATTTTCCCAGTGCAGACAATAACCCTCCCTTCTGCCAACTTTTGTGGTTCCGTGTGACTCTCATTCAAGTTTTTCCAGCTATCTGAGTAAAGACTTCTTGGAAGGAAAAGGCTTGGCTTGGAAACATTCGAGTTCCAAACGGCACGTGGTAAGGTTAAATTCAACAGTTAAAGAACATTTCAGTGGCTTGAAAACTTAATAAAGCTAGACAAGCAACTCGATAAGGAACAGGCTGGTCTTGTCCAAGGGTCTAGTACAGTTACATCGATTTCCCATACAACTCAGTCGTTAAATGTTAAAACAAAAAACATATAAAAACGGCCTTTATGTACCGACATGTGGTTTGAAACTTTCCGTTGTTTTTCATCACGTACTCCTACGTATTCGTTTTGCAATTCTCTCCAGTTTTCGTACGTTATTTTTTTTATTCCCCTTTTCTCGATCCGTCATTGCTCCGTGCCCAGTCAAGCTCGAACGCGATACGCTCTTCGTGTGAGGATCTATCTTTTCTCGTACTTTATACTATGTACGTGTGTAGGTACTTGCTATGATGTCATTGTTTGTCCGACGCGGGCGGACCCCTAGTATAATATTACTACGTGTTATTACTGTACTGTATTGCACTGTATTGATGACCGAGAGGGGGACCTGGAGTCCTGAAATACAGGCCTTGGCTTAGTTTAGGCTCCAGATGCCCCAAAAATAATCTTATAAAATTGTTAGTTGCGAAAAAAAATATATGGTATTATTTACATAGGATGTTATTACATCACTTAGATTCGTCATTACGTTTTTTCCGATAACCGTTGGAAGATTATCGGAGTCGGTGAGGAGTGCAGTGGACAGCTGCTCCAACCCTCGTCACGTTGCAGACAGAGATCACTTGGCCGGCCCTGCAACCTGCATTATAATCGACTTAAGATTCAAAGACGATAAAAAAACTATTTATTATAGCAGAACAAGACTATAGATTTTCTAATTACTACTAGACCGTCCGTCCGTGGCTACGCTCGCGCTATGTAAGATTTTTTCCCGTGGGAATAAGACTTTTGCCAGTTAACAGTATCTTGTGTGTTAATCCAGGCTACAAACTATCTTCATTCCAAATTTCGTCTAAATCCGTCCAGTAGTTTAGGCGTGAAAGCGGAACAAACATATAAACATCCAAATATATTTTCACATTTATAATTTTAGTGTGATGTGATGGAACTATATCGTCGAAGAAATTGTAGAGCAGTCTTCTTTAAACAAAGAACATTTTGTAAGACTATGCTAATACTATTATCTATTGTGGTGAGACTGTCTCCAGTTTGTTTGGGAAATAGCTGGCTGAATCATCTCATCAACAGCTCATATACATCTCACCGAGGGGCTCGAGCCCACCCTGAATTAGGGTGATTAGGCCTTAGTCAACCACGCTGGCCCAGTAGGGGTTGGTCGACTTCACACACAAACTTTGAATTTCTTCGCAGGAGTGTGCAGATTTCATCACGATGTTTTCCTTCACCGTAAGAACGTCGAATAAACGTACATATGAATTCAAAATTCTAAAACACATTGGTACGTGGTGGGGAATCGAACTCGCGTCTCCCGGACGGGAGGCAGCGGCCGTAGCCACTAGACCACCGACGCTCTCGGCTGAATCACCTGATTGTCTAAAAAGCTAGATGATTCCGTGGTTTAAAAGGTACGTATGTTTAGCAATTGGTCCCGGAGAATAAATTGTTACAACGATTTTGACACCAGGGATTGTAGGGTTGGTTATCGACCTTTCAACTCGTTCTATGAGATAGTGATGAATATAATAATTTTATGGACGGAATAAATAAAGACATAATAAGATTTGTTTTAATCACAAAAAGTTTTAAAATATTTTTATTTGTAATGCAAATTGCAATCGGTTAGCAATGAAGTTATTTCCGCTCGAATATAGTGAAAACATAACTTGTTTATTTACTATCCATTCGCCGGCAAACTTCAAATAAAATATCTGCATAGGTAGCCAGTTTAACTAACGAGAGTCTACCTCAGCAGGTTTTGTTTATTTCGCACCGATTGCAGTACTTTTAATAACATGCGATTTATAGCTGACTTCCAGCTTAGCAATTAGAAAGTTTTAATTAAAATCAAGTTTTTACAAAATAGGCAATTTTTCGACTTCGTGTTTTGTCGCCACTACCGCAATGCTTGAAAAGCAGGGAGTATAACCAGTGTGTCCTACCCGTTTTGACATACGGAGCCGAGACGTGGAACATGACGGTGAAGCTGGCCCACCGGCTATATGTCACTCAGCGAGCTATGGAAAGATCTGTGCTTGGTATTTCGCTACGGGATAAAATCCGAAACGAAATCATCCGGCAGAGGACCAAGGTGGTTGATATCGTCCACAAGTGTACCAAGCTGAAGTGGCAGTGGGCTGGCCACGTCTGTCGCAGAACCGATGAGCGTTGGAGCAGACGGGTTCTGGAGGTAGACTGATGACCTGTGGAAGGCCGTTGGTGGTGGCTGGATGAGGAAAGCGGGTGATCGTGCACTTTGGCATGCCCTTGGGGAGGCCTACGTCCAGCAGTGGACTGCAGGTAGGCTGATTGATAATTTTTCGATGTCAAATCTAGCAACAACCAAGGGCAAGGAAAACTCTTCACTGCTTGCTCGTGTTGTTCTTCAGTCATATCGTGAGGGCCACTGACTATAGCTAGTGTTTTAACAGTTTTCAGAGATTTCTGAAGCAGAGACGATGATTTGCTCGAAGGTGGACGATATCCACACAGTAATCCAAATATCCAAATTCATCATCATTAACATCTCAGCCGAAAAATATCCACCGTGAACGGTCCTGCGCTACTTGCATCCACCGGCGCCCAGCAACCTTCACCAAGTCAGCTGTCCACCTTGTGGGAGATCGTCCTACTATACGCCTTCCGGCCCGTGGTTGCTATTCGAGAACCTTTCTTCCCCAGCGGTTATCGGTCCGTCGAGCTATATGGCCTGCCCATTACCACTTCAAATTGCTTATCCTGAATGTTATTGTCGATGACATTGGTCTTTCTACGTTACTTTTCATTTCTGATTTGATCACGTAGACAGACTCCGAACATAGCTCTCTCCATTGGACGCTGAGCGACCCTGAGTTTGTTCACGATGCCAATTTCCAACTACCAATTAAAATTGAAAACTCCAATAAAATCGGATTGTGTAAAGAACAATGCTATAGTTAAACGTAGTTACTGAAGTTTGGACTTGATTTAGCCGTGCAGTTCTCGCGGTATCGCAACCTGGATTTAAATTTGTTAACCGACTTTTTTACTTGCGCACGGAACGAAAAAGGCGTTGTTATATTTTTATTTCCATACGAACAGTTTTTTTTTCTAATTTTAATCGTTTATTGTAAACCACGGTAGATACTTATGTATCTAAAATCTCTTTAAATAACTTAAAAATATAATGTACTATACTTTTGTGACACCCTGCAAGGGCACTTAAAATGATTTCATATGTTCGCATTTGCATAGCCTCTATAGGGCGATTACGGTAGGGCACCCCGCTCTCATTTTAGAGTTTCTGGGTTATAACAAAAACTATTCCTTTCTGCCAGTTTGGTTTCAGACATTGCAGATTAAATAACTTCATTATTATTAAGGAAGGTAAGTTGATTCCGTGCTTTAAAGGCATTTGACTGTTGGTACAGACGTAGCTAGAAGGGCTCTTACTTCAGAAAACACACGTAAAGTTTATAGATATGAAACATATTCAGAAAATTTCATAAATACATGAAATGCGTGTAGTCTGTAGGACGAAAGCATAAAGACACGCAAACAAAAAAAGAACTATATATCTATAGTCTTTTTTCAACGTTATATTACTTGAAAATAGAATATAACGAAAACAAAAACAATATTTTATTATAATGTAAATCACGTTGACCAAATCAACAAACACCAACAAATAAATCATCACATACACCATTTATTCATTTTCTGTTTAGCGTACCGCCCGCGGCTACGCTCGCGTTATGTAAGATTTTCCTGTGGGAATAAGACTTTTTCCCTTAAACAGTATCCTATGTGTTGATCCTGGGTACAAACTATCTCCATTCCAAATTTCATCCAAATCTGTTAAGTAGTTAAGCCGTGAAAGTGGAAGAAACATCCAAATATATTTTCACATTTTATAATTTAGTGTGATGATTACTAACAAATAAAACATTTTAGTACGAGTAAGATAACTTGTAAATTTTAGTAGATAAGATTTTATGGCACAGTACAAAGTATGATTTCGTTATGACGAAATGCTAAAGTTGGAATCGGTTAATTCTTTTTGGAAGCGGATTGGATTTTACACGGTGCATTCTTTTATCGGTTTTTCTATTTTCAGTTTCCCGCCAACCACGTCGCAAAGCGTGTTCGGTTTTAGCTTCCTTTTTATAGTTCCAAGTGATTTTTGTGGCTTTCAGGTGGGTTTTTTTCTTCGCATATTACATACTTATTTACATATTATAGTCAAATGCTGAAGTGTATATTTTTTGTTTCTCATCAACAGCTCATATACGTCTCCACCGAGGAGCTTGAGCCTACCTTGAATTTGGGCGATTAGGCCTTAGACGACCACGCTGGCCCAGTGCGGGTTGGTTGTCTTCACATACATACCGTTGAAAAGTTGTAAGAGTGTACGATGTTTTCCTTCACCGTAACAGCGTCGAATAAACGCTAAAAGCCACTGACTTGCCTCGTGTTACGACTACTTCTGTAGATAGCTGCCATGTTAACGTGCTCTCCGAAGAACAGAATTACTTTTTTATGGACAATGAGGTGGTTCAGCCTAATTAACATTGGGGAAACAAAGAGATTTTTGTTTCCCCAATGTTAGTCCCCACCAGGTTTCAAACCTAGAATCTCCGTAAAGAGGCTGTTACAGCCTGTTTAGATTACCTACAGTGGCTAGTTGAAGAGACTTTATAAAAAAGGTACTGTACAATATAAATTGTACAAAATAAAATTTTATTACTTTGCTATCTGAAATATAACTAGTGGCTCTATGAACTGTAGACCTCGCGAGTCTGTATATATCTTTTCAAATTATTTTTTCTCGACAAACATCCCCAACCCCTTGATTTTTTTTTATTTTTAATGTTTTTTTTTTTTTTTTTAATTTTATTTTGTTTCATTTCATTTTATTTTATTTTAAGAAATGTGACCTGTAGAGGAAAACAGCCTCAGCGGTAGACCTTGTAAGCTGGCAACCCCCATAACTCCGTAATTTTTTAAAATTTCCAAAATATGACTCGACAAAAAAATTCGATTAATTTATCGAACCTGCTCACAAAATTTCACGAGAATCAGTTGAGAAACGCGACCTGTAGAGTGAAACAAACAAACAAACAAATCCACAAACAAACAGATGGACATACAAAAGCAAATTTGGCCAAGCTGAAACAGAGACGCTTCGCTCGCTCGGTCAATTACGAAACTTGAGGTTACATAACCTTTTGGCTTTATAGCTTATAAAAACTCAATAATATTAACTGTTACAATACATATTTCAATACTGGCCGCACATTACGGCTGCTGGGACAAGATTGTGTCAAAATAAATACCCGGCAGCGACAGCCTTCCTTATTCGTAGGCGACTCAATTATTTTAACTGTGGGCTTCGAGCTGTCAAAGTCGTCATGTTGGTGGCATTGAATTCACCCGCCCACTTACTTCCTCACCTCCTCCGACGCCTATCAAAACGGATACCAATCCTACCAACATGCAAATATTATGACGTTGACAGGCGCACAGTAATAAAAATTGGGTTATATAAAGTTTATTTGCTCTTTTTCAAATATTTGAAAAAAGAACAAATACAAATTAAAACAAATCAAGCAGAAAAATACATTGCCAACACGCGGACCATCACGGCCCGATGAAGACGACGACGGCTGCATGGCATTTGCCTTTGCCTGTTCAAAAATGAGCGAATCGAAAAAAAAAATACCTTCCTAATGTTAATACGACTTCGCTAAGACCGATCATTTACAAGTATAAGCGAGGGTACAGTGACCAAACCAGTGGTGACACAGACCTTAAGGGGTTCGTATTACAAAGACAAAGGCCTTATATTTGCAGTGCTTCTTTTCTGATTGGAGGTGCGCTGTACCTGCTTGACTATGCATGGATCCTCATCATCAGAGCTGGATTCCCGCAATCTGAAATACGAATCACAGGTATTTACAACCGATATCTCTCGTCTCTTTCATTTTGTACCACGTAGAGCGAATAACAATTAGTATCGTTCTGTGTCAAAGCTGTAAGAAAAGCTGTCTGTGATCAAGATCACAAAGGTAGATCGTTTTTGCATTTTAAGAGGGTTCCTTTTGCCAGTTTAAGGGATTTCTTGGATTTGCTTTTTTCAAAAGAATTACTATAACAGACTTCAAAACAATGAGGTTGCACAATTTCAACTCGTAATGTGAGTTAGACCTTGTGGGTTTCAACAAAAAATAAAGTATTTACACCTCTAAAGTACCTTTCAATAGAATCCGGCAATAATGTAAATAAACCAATTTAAACACGATTACTCCGTAATTACTTACGTTTGAGTATCATACCTGATCATTTTTACATTTCAAGTAACCATACATTCTTTTTACAATAATTTTGCCCCCTATTAACTTCTTTAAGATAGTTATTTTAATAAAAAGTACTCGGACGACAAAACTTTCAATAAACTGCCATATTTATACTTAAATTAAACAAATATTATTACTAATATAAATTTTTTACTCATCAAAAGCCTTGTTTGTCTTTGGATAGTTGATGTCAAAAAATTATCTTGTTATTGAAAGAGACCTTACGTATGTAATGTTTGTACTTTCAGAAAGCATACGAGCTTATCAGAATTGGTCCTCTAGCTTTCAAGATTTTTTTTAACTCTTACAATCATTTAACACATTTTTCACATTGTAAAAGTTAACGTTTTTTTCTATGGCTCTGTTCACCCCTTTAGGGACATGAACGTGATAATTTTGTATGTACTACGTACCTTTATAATAGCCAGCGGTTAGTTAGGAAACCGGTTCAATACAAACATTACCGTAACGATCAGATGTGTGTGTGTATTTAAGAGATACAGGGCGTTACGATATAAATGTTGCCAAAGCAATTTACAACTACCTACCCATAAATATTTTTGGAACTTATTAAGCTATAAATTTTTATTATCAAATATATAAAAATCTTACTTACTTGACTACACATTGATTTAGGGGCTACACATTGAACAGGGAACGGGCAGCAGCGCTCTGTGATACAGTAACCTTTTAATTTGCGTTCTCCAACCCGCCTGCCAAGCGTGGAGATTATGGCAAAACCCTCCACTTAAGGGGAGGAGGCTCATAGTCCAGCAGTGGATTGTAACGGGCTGTTGATTTGATTTGATATAAAAACCAATTGCTGTTCGTTTGTCTCGCTAAAACTCGAGAATGACTGATTTGGCTAATTTTGATCTTGAAATATTTGTGGGAGTTTAGGGAAGATTTAAACGGTGAGAAACATAAATAATAAGTAACAGAAAATAAACGACAATTTAGTAGGTGTAGAATAGATGTTGGGAAAAGTGGCAGGACAACGTCTGCTGGGTCACCTAGTTATCAAATAAAAGCTTTATGTTTAAATATGTCCGCAAAATATTATGCTGATATAGTAGTTCCTAATTTTTATTAGTGAATAATCCGGTGTAGGTCAGCGGTTGAGCCTCCGACTCTCGTTATGGAGTATAAGGGTTCGAGTCCCGATGGTAAACAAACATCAAACTAGAATAATATTTTTGTGTGACTTTTCTTAGATCTGTTAGGAAATTGCAGGTGAATCACCTAAAAGTCAGAAAAGAATAACGATTCCGTACTTCGGAAAGCAATCCGTGGGTCCAACCAACTAGTTATTACACGAGCTATGTCAATGGCTTTTTGTTGCTCTATAACACTAACACTAATGTTTGTGAGGTCGGTTGTCGACCTTACAACCCACTCGATGAAGAAGATAACATTAAAAAAATACGTTTCATTTTCAAATTCCTGACAAAAACACTTCCGCTTAATAGCCGCTTAATAACACTTGTAAAAAATATAGTTCCACTTTACGGTAGTTTTAGTGAGGAATGAATTATGGCGTACTACATCAAAGTGAACACCCTGTGTTGGAGTTTGGCGCGAAGTTTGCAGCCATCGATCATGGCCGTCGCACCTGCCCGCACTTACCGCGATGAGAGGCTGGCAATCCTGTGTAAACAGGGTATAATGTTGCCAGATCGATACGAAAAGATGGACCTGATATTGGACTTGACTTGATAGAACAGGAACCTAGATTTGACCTGCAGGTTATTGACGGTAGATCGGTGGTTTAATGGCTAGGGCTACTGCCTCTCGTTTGAGAGTTGCCAATTCAAACCCCATCACGTTCTATTCATTGTATTGTACACAATAAAGTTAACAGAAAATGATCACATAGAAAAACGACACAACAGGCATTGCTTATTTCTAAAGAAATGTCTTACAGCAGACCTTGGAAGTGAGAATTTAGAAAAGAAGCGGATAATAACGTGCACAACCATTTCAATTATTCTATTGTGTTCTCGAATTTCGAATTTTACCTTTATTTGACACCCTTGAATAATAACAAAACGAGTGGAAATCTGCAGCCATTTGAGTATAATTACATTTGTTGTGAATACTTATTTATTTATTTAAGGCTCACAAAACAATCACTTATGACGAATGACGAATACGATTAGGCAGTCGAAAATTGTAGCCTATACAAAAATCGCGTAAAGTTAGCCTGAAGTAATAATAATAATAATGAATAATAAATATGTGGGGACATCTCACACACGGCCATCTGAACCCAAACTAAGCAAAGCTTGTACTATTGGTATCAGACATATTCAGACAGCTGATATATATTACTTTAGATAAACAGCATCCAGATACAAAGCAAACACTAGTGCTCATCACACGAATGTTTTTCCCGGGATTCGAACCCGTGACCCTGTGCTTTGTAGGCAGGCGCACTATCAACTAGGCTAAGGGGCCATCAAAGTCCATTAGATTGTTAGTTTAATCCCATTCTAATGTCGACCGTTCAGTTTTAGGCGATCCCTGATCGCCCTATTTTAGGGTAGGTTCGCGTCTCTCGGTGGGAATTACGAACGCGAATATTTATCAACCCACTACCTGTGTAGGTTTTTTATGTAAAAAAAGTCTTTTTGTGGAGTTAAATTAATCCGAAAATCCTGTAAAATGAATAAAGGGGTCAGCCAGTAAATGTGTTAAGTGCATTTTAAAAATGCTGTTGCGGTTATTATTATACTGCAACCACTGCGGCGCTGAGTTCACCGTCCACTGACTATAAAATGTGATTTAAATTAATTTCAGTAGGTTAAAGTTTATATTGCACTGATTTATATTTTGTCGTCAAACCGTAGCAAGCTGTTTGAAAGTGATAAATTATTCCCACAAACCTATTTACTAAATTACCTGGCTATATTCTACAGCATATTTTTAATGGATTTACGTTTTTGATTGAAAATGGTTGAGGGTGAATGTGGTGCGTTGGAAAATGAAAACAACTAAATCGTAAGATTCTTGAATTACTCTTCTTCTTAGTCGTATTGTGCACTAATAGGGTTTCTCATCGAGAAGTCTCGAAGCGGGAATTCCCGGGAAATTTGGCCTTAGTCGAGACGGGAAAAAAAGGGTTGAGTACCCGGGAAGTCGAGAAATTAAAAAAAAACTAAAACAATAGCAATTTGACGTTAATTTCTGTGTTACTTTTTACAAAAATTATACCCTCTATCTCCTCTCCCCTTTTACACTTTTTGTGTAAAGGAGATGATTATCAAAAGACTGTGTTTTAATTGTCTTTGGTTATTATTACAAAAATGTTATATAGGTATATTTCTTTTAATGAAGCATTTTTAATTTTTACATTAGGTATATATCAAAGTGATCATATTGGTCAGTAAAAGCTAATTATATAAATAAAAATTTGTTAATTTATTAAAAAGATTTTACTTATATTTCATTCAAGTTTTTAAACTCTGTGATTATAAAGGAAATTAAGAAGGCATATTTTTTAGTTAATTGACGAAGACTGATAATAAAATTAAAGAAAAAAAACCTTTTTTAAAAACAAGCTTTTATTATTTGTTAAGAAAATGAACTAAAAAGTTAAAAATAAATTAACTCTAATTAGAAGTATAACACTTTATAAGTTCATTGTAACCTTTAACGATAATTAAGCTTCTTTGTCTACGACAAAATAATTCCATATCGTAATCATATATTTTTAACACCAAAACTTTACACCTTAATTATTAAATCTTCCCGTTTTTATTACAGTCTCAATTTTATAAATAATAAAAGCGTGTTACATTGTGATAGCTTAATTATACCATCAAAATGTAACACGCTTTTATTATTTATAAAATTGAGACTGTAATAAAAACGGGAAGATTTAATAATTAAGGTGTAAAGTTTTGGTGTTAAAAATATATGATTACGATATGGAATTATTTTGTCGTAGACAAAGAAGCTTAATTATCGTTAAAGGTTACAATGAACTTATAAAGTGTTATACTTCTAATTAGAGTTAATTTATTTTTAACTTTTTAGTTCATTTTCTTAACAAATAATAAAAGCTTGTTTTTAAAAAAGGTTTTTTTTCTTTAATTTTATTTTTAACTTTTTAGTTTGTTTAATTCGAGATTTACTACGACGTAGTTAGTAGCGCGTAGCAGCATTTTTCCCTTATGTAGTCCGTAGTACGTTCACATAATAATGTGCTGCTTTGAGCACTTAAAGTTTATGTATTTTATTTGTATTTAAATATTTCATTTTTTTTGTTTGTAGTAGGGTAAACTAATGTTTAAATTAGTTATGTAATCACAAGTTAGTTATTTGTAACATTTCTCATTCTATCCATTTCTTTTAATGCATCAACATTACAAGGTTTCTTCGAAGTCAACTTGGAGCAGTCAAGTTCTTCGATTCGAAGTCCTCCTAAAGACTTAACTCTGCTTAAAGCCACATAAGCTTGACCAGCAGCAAATAATTTAGAGCCTAGATAAATAACAGCATGATCTACAGTAGTTCCCTGCATTTTGTGCACAGTTGAAGCCCAAGACAAGACAATCGGAAGCATTCTTCTTTCAGCTGTGCCGTAATTAAATTTAGCAGGAAATTGAATTGATTTAGGCTGTATTATGTGAATGCCATCCTTGCCGAGGTCCATTGTAGAGGGATAAGGGCTTCAGTACAACAGGGTTCGCCCTGGTACCCTGAGGCGCAACGTTAGCGATATGAAATGTTTATACACTCTCATACCATTCAGCCCTCGGCACGTGCTCACCTTGGCATTGGGGCATCCATCTAATCAATCAGACATAATAATATAATAATCCACATTCATAACAAACGGAACGATTTTTTTCCCAAATCTGTTGGAGTTGCATATTCACGCTAACTAAGATGCTCGTCAAAACGAATCAAATGAGCGCAAACTCGATCGGGTTGCGTCGTTTAATTACGGAGTTCCTATGACCACCTTCCAGCTCCATCATCAGACCCTGGTTACCATATAGTATCACAGTACTCGACAAGACGAAACAAATGGGCCTAAACTCGATGGAGTTGCGTCGTTCCGGAGTTCCTATGGCCACCTTCCAGCTCCATCATCAGACCCTGGTTATCATGTAGTATCAAAGTACTCGTCAAGACAAATCAAATGGGCCCAAACTCGGTGGGGTTGCGTCGTTTAATTACGGAGTTCTTATGGCCACCTTCTAGCTCCATCATCGAGTCTGATTTAGTATCAAAGTATTCGTCAATACCAATCCAACAAGCCCAAACACGACTATGTTATGTTGTGTATTTGTGGAGTTCCTGTGACCACCTTCCAGCTCCATCATGAGACCCTGGACATCACGTAGGACTGAAGATCTAGTCAAGACAAATCCAACAAGCCCAAACATGACTAAGTTATGTTGTGTATTTGTGGAGTTCCTGTGGCCACCTTCCGGCTCCATCATGAGACCCTGAACATCACGTAGGACTGAAGATCTAGTCAAGACAAATCCAACAAGCCCAAACATGATTAAGTTATGTTGTGTATTTGTGGAGTTCCTGTGGCCACCTTCCGGCTCCATCATGAGACCCTGAACATCACGTATGACTAAAGATCTTGTTAAGACAAAACCAACAAGCCCAAACACGACTAGGTTGTGTTGTGTATTTAAGGAGTTCCTGTGGCCACCTTCCGGCTCCATCATGAGACCCTGGATATCACGTATGGCTAAAGATCTTGTTAAGACAAATCTAACGAGCCCAAACACGACTAGGTTGTGTTCTGTATTAGAGGAGTTCCTATGGCCACCTTCCGTCTCCATCATCAGACCAGCTCCAAGGTACCATAATATTGCATTGTCATCCGATTTATACATGAATGCAAAATTTCAGCTCAATCAGAAACTGGGAAGTGGATCAAATTTAACTTGCAAGATTTGATTACAGACAGACAGACAGACAACGGGACAGGTGAAACTAAATAAAAGCTTGTAAAAATGAACATATTGTTGATTACGAAAACGTGTATTTTATTTTAAAACCTTTTTCATTCATTTTTATTGAGGATAATCAAATTCCCGACTTCTCGGGAATATCCGGGAAATGGCTCGAGAAGTCTCGGTATCCGGGAACAAAAAAAGGTCGGGAAATAAGAAACCCTATGCACTAATCAACATCAACATCAACGGCCCTCCACTGCTGGACTATTAGCCTCCTCCACTTAAGTGGAGAGTTTTGCCATAATCTCCACGCTTGGCAGGCGGGTTGGAGATCGCAGATTAAAAGGTTACTGTATCAGAGAGCGCTGCTGCCCGTTCCCTGTTCAATGTGTAGTCCCTAAGTCGCCTCTTACGACACCCCCGGGAAGAGTAGGGGTTGGTGACTAATGTATTCTACTCTGCCGTCACCACACGGCAAAGTTACGTATTTATAACAAATCCTTTTGTTTCTTCAACAGCGCGTATACGTCCTCACTGACTCCTGTGCACTAATGATGATGATGAAATAATGATGCAGAGACAGACGATTTATTCCGAATTTAAAATTGTCTGTGTTCTGTCAGGAAAATGAGCATAAGTCAACTTAATTATTCATCGTGAGGGTTGTAAGGTGACCCCACAAACTATGATATTAATATTAGGAACATGGCGCTTCCTACAAGATTATAAAATGTAAAACTGTATTTGTTGACTTATCCTTCTTCCAATAAGCAACGGACTACGGAATGAATGAACGAATATATTTTATTGCACACAGTGAAAATACAGATAATAACATAAGAATAAGAAGAAGTGTACAGTTAGGCGGCCTTATTGCTACACAGCAATTTCTTCCAGGCAACCTTACGGAATTAATATTAATAAATTGCCCTTGTGGAACTTCGGCGGACGCTAGCGGTTACCGCGGGAAGATTTCCCAGACACCACGCCCTCAACGATATAATTCGAAGAGCGTTAGTATCGGCAAACGTGCCATGCGTTCTGGAACCTCCAGGCCTTAGCAGGACCGACGGTAAGCGCCCTGACGGCCTGACATTAGTCCCGTGGGAGAGAGGCCGTTCTCTTTTGTGGGATGCTACCTGTGTAAGTACTTTCGCAGCGTCCCACACCCCCCACACTGTACGGAAGGCAGGCTCTGCCGCGGAACATGCGGCCAGACAAAAGAAAATTAAATACGCTGATTTGTAGCAACAATATTTGTTTGTGCCTTTCGCGGTAGAGACCGGTGGTCCGTGGTGTGAGGAGGCTAAAACCTTTTTTTCCCAACTAGGGCAACGCCTGCGAGAACGTGGATGTGACCCCCGCTCCGGATCATACCTGGTTCAGCACATTTCGCTGGCCATTCAACGCGGCAACGCGGCAGGCGTGATGGGGACCTTTGAGCCGGGTATGCTCCGAGGCGGGCTTTTTGACTAGTTTTAGTTTTAATTAAAAATAAGATAGCTTAGGTTTGTATAAAATTTTTGTTTATTATTTCTGTAAATATGTTATTAATAAATAAATTTGATTAATAAATTATATCGGCGTAATTTTATATTTTCACTATAAACAATTTCATCACGTCATCAATAAGTAGGAAACATACTTTTTACGATTGTTTTACTAAAATATTAAACTTCAAATCACTCACCTGTGAAGTTACAAAAATGTCACATTAAACAAATATTCTTTCATCCCTGTCACGCCACCTCTTTCCCTAAGGAAAATAACACCCAAAGAATCTTCAAAAGTCACACTCGGATCAAATCGAAAGTACAAATTCATATAACCAACATGGAATTGGTTGGAGTGGAGTTGGGAATTGGCATTGGAATAGCACCTGCACGTTAACTTGAACCGTGTTTGCTCCCAGTCGGAACGAGGTTGGAACCATTGTTCCATAAGTTGGAACTTAATTTACTGACCCAATTTGAACTTGCAATGTAATTCCGAACTCAGGCGAGGTTTGGTAACGTTTGGGTGCCGAAGACAGATT
This sequence comes from Carpatolechia fugitivella, assembly GCA_951230895.1. NCBI lineage: Eukaryota > Metazoa > Arthropoda > Insecta > Lepidoptera > Gelechiidae > Carpatolechia > Carpatolechia fugitivella. The sequence continues at coordinate 19,511,044 of OX579646.1, read as the reverse complement.
CAGAGATGCATGTATTATGTTTTGATTAACGGCTGTAACTAAGAATGGGATGAATTTAAAAAAAATAGTTATTAATAGTTACTCAAACAAGTTGGCTTTCATGCGTAGCGTTTAAACCTACTCGACGTGAGTATTTTTTTTTTATTTGACGCTATTACAGTGAAGGAAAACATATATCAATTGGTACGTGGTGGGGATCGAACCCACGTCTCCTGGACGGAAGGCAGCGGCCCTAGCCACTAGCTATACCACCGACGCGACGCGGACGTTCTCAACGAACTTAGTTTTCTGAAAATGGACGTAACTTTCCTTTAAGTAACTCTTAAGTCACTTGGTAAACCCTTTGTGCTAATAAAAATAATTTTAACAAAAAAATAGAAACCTCCTTCAAATTGCCTTATATGGTTATCTCCACTAAAATGTAACAAATAAAATAACATTTCAGATGGAACATGAAAAAAAATATTGCCAATATCCTCAATTAAGTAGATAGGAAGTGTATTAAGTAAATATTTAGAATTTTGTACATCCTTTTGGAGTCGGTGCCAGCCAAAAAATCGTCGTTTAGTCGTGGGCAACTGTTTAAAGTCGTCATCGTCGTTAAGTCAGTACATATTTCTATATGACTATCAATAAAATTCTATTCAAAAAAGGGCTATTCGTAAGGAGTTTCAGGTTTGAGATGGTATCTTGAAAGTCTATCGTTAGTTAATTACAGATAGTGAACGTAGGCTGGCTTCTTTTTTTTCTTCATAATATTGTGGATTGTAAGGTCGACAACCAACCTCACACACCCTGGTCACACAATTAATATAGTACTGGGCCCTTGTCAAAACCCACTGACTTAGCTCGAGTAACGACTCCTTCTGTAGATATTAGAGCCGAGACACACGGCTTAACGTGCCTTCCGAAGCACGGAATAATCTTTCTTTTCAGACAATCAGGTGATTCAGGCAGCAATATCCCAACTAAACTGGAGAAAGTCTCACAAGGACATTTTTGTTTAAGAGTGTCTTCACCGGGATTCGAACCCGAAACCTCCGTAAAAAGATTAAAACACTCGACCACTCGGCCATAGAAGCTAAATTATTTGTGATTTCCAATACAATATCCGAAGATTGTAGGTTCTTGTCCTGTCACGGTCGCCAATAGTGTGATAAAATCGAATAAATGTAACAAGGGAGACGTAGATTTTCAGCAAACTGATACAACAAATTTATTTCGTTGCCTAGCAACATTCCACCACAAACGGTATCGCGCGCGATGCATGTTGTTATCACTGGTTGAGGAGTTTCCGCTTTTATCTCTTATTCCATCATCAGATTTTGACAAAATTTATATGGATTTATCCCTAAAACACATTTTATCGAATGAAAAAATAATCAATAAAATCGGTAAAAAACTGACTGAGATATGACTAAAAGAATAGACGAATAACGAAGCGAATGTTACATTCAGTTGAGGAATTTCCAATTTTTATTATTACCTCATGTTCCACCATCAGATCTTGACGAAATTAATATGGGACCAATTTGAAATTAAATCCTATCGAATGAAAAAATAATAATTAATATCGGTGTACAATTGACGGAGATATCTAATAATATACATAAAAAAAAAAAAATACAACCGAATTGAGAACCTCCTTTTTTTGAAGTCGGTTAAAAAGATTTGTAAAGAGACGTATCGTGTTCTTCTCCAGCTCACTAAACCCACAATTACTATTGGGAAATATATTTTCATTGCGCGAAATTGGAGGATAGTATCGGAACCTCCAATCATAAGAAGGATCTCTTGGAACGAGAGAGGCTTTGCAGCACTATAATGAGTTAATTTATTGGAGAACGTGCTGATAATAAAAATGCTACGTTATTAGTGCTATTACGAATCAACTTTTTAAGTTGTGTAGTTATTAGTAACTACTCGTAATAACGAATTATGGGATGCAGGCTTTATCATGACAGCCAGTGCGGAGCAGGCTAATAAAATTAAATCATAATATTTTAAATAATCACATTTATGCCAAAATGGCCACGTACACATTTTCCACCACTGTGTAGGTTGGCTGGAAGAGATCTCTTATAGAGATAATCTCACCATTATATATTCATTACGTTTCCACAAAGAACGTTTATGAGAAGAATAAGACAAACATAAAATATTTGCTTTCATAATTCTTCAGTAACATCGGGATTACTAAATTGGGAATGTGAACCATAGTTTTCGTATTTCTTTGTTATCATGACCAAAATATTCAATCTACTTAAAAACTTAGTTCCAGTCAGTACAGTGCGTTTCTTTGTCTTCGTTTAAGAATCTTGATTAACTACCATTATAAACAGTAATCACGATTGTTCAGAAAAACACAGAAACCTACTAAATGGATGTAGCAAACCGGTCCCGGTAAACAAAGATTACAAAAAACACTTCTTATTCCAGTTTTAAAGAAATCTATCCTCAACAGCAGCGTCACCTAACACAGAGTAAAAAATGTTGCCTCATCGTTTGAGGCCATAATCCCCCTGGCCTACTGACCCCACCTGGCAAAGAAGGCTCGTTTCTCACAAGCGTCTCTGTCTGAAGTTCCCCCGAGTTCAAACGCTTCCATTCTGTTAGATAAATGAGATATAAAGTTATAGATGTTTACGATTGAAGGTCTAATGTTGACTTTCAAAGAAAATCGTATCGGAATAGGGATACAACTTTTTTTTTTTTATTTGTGGCTATTCTTGCTATAACAGCATTTTTAATTTTAGTCATACCTATTAAGAGAATTTAAAGGAATTATTTTTCACCATGTGCTCGGTCAACTCACGATATAAAATAAAATATAAAACCAAAATTCAATAATTATTCACCAAAAGTGAGGTTTTTTATGAAATGTTTTCTCGTCATCATGAGAATGAAACAAAAATTTTGTTACATTTCACGGTTCAACAGCAAACATTTTATTTGACAAAATCTTGTTACCTAATTATTACAAAATGTAAATAATATTATATTATTATCTTGGGACCAAAAATACGTCACAGCCAATGTTACCCCGCCAAGTTCATCACGTCTCAAAAACAGCAGACCACAAACTCTCTAGCGATACAAGTGGTGAGGGGCAAGTTCTCACTTTTTACCCCCAAGTGGGGGTTTTTATTCGGAAAAACAAACACAGGTTCTATAATCTGTTTAGATACGAAAAACTACCTACTGCGTGGTTTTACCGCCACGGGTAGGGTTATCATCATCATCGTCGTCCCAGCTGGAAGACGTCCACTGCTGAACATAGGCCTTCCCATAGGTTTCCAACGCATTGCACCCTTGGTAAATACATAAATAAATTGAGATAACATTTCGTGAATTTTTATCACATCACATCATCACACTAATATTATAAATGTAAAAATAAATTTGGATGTTTGTAGCCTGGAAAAACACATAGGATACTTTTTCCGGGAAAATGTCTTATTACCACGGGAAAATCTTACATAACGCTAGCGTAGCCACGGGCGGACCACTAGTACAGTTTAAATTTACATAGCGTTTGCCATCTTTTATTTTTTAATCGAAATGAAATGTATTTAAACATTTTAGGAGACAATTTGATTTATTTATAAATCATAAAAAGGAATTATCGATACTCACATAAAAATTCATTAAAATTGGTCACTGTAGAGTATTGTAGAGTAAGTAGTTACCAATAATTATTTTTTAAACCAATTGCCTTCTAGCCTCATTCAAACAATCATTATGCAACTGGAATTTAAATCAAACGCAGTCTATCATACGAGTATAGGTAAACTCTAATAATATCTTGTATAAACTTATAACTTATAGCTTTGTATAAACTTTCATTTGAAGTGAACCTACCACGAACGTACCAATGTGTTTTCGAATTTCGAATCGTATGTACGTTTATTGGACGCACTTACGGTAAAGGAAAACATCGTGATGAAACCTGCACACTCCTGCGTTTATAGATTAGGGCCTAGAGTGTCACTGAGGGAAAAGTTTAAAGAAATCAATATTCTGACATTTGTGTCTCAATATATCTATGACAATCTTGAGTATATAAAACGAAATATAAGTAATTTTCAGAAGCACAGTGATATACACAATTTTAATACTAGAAATAAAGACAAGTTGGTTGCTTATGTCAGCCGACTACATAAAATTAGTAATTCTTTTAAAGGCAATTGTATACGCTATTACAATAAAGGTCCCTACTGATATTAAAAACTTGCCTTTAGACAAGTTTAGAATAATTATAAAACGGAAATTGTATAAAAAATGTTACTATAGGATATCTGATTACTTAGAAGACAAGTGTCCATGGGAATAGATTGTTTGAGTAGCAGGCTTTTTCGATATATAATAAGCATTAATTTTGTAATTGACAATATTTTATTTAAAAAAGAAAACGCAAAAGATGCGACGACTGTGGAGTTTCTTCGGTGAGCTCTTCTCCACAGATTCCGCCATTGTGTTAGTGAACTCACCCAAAAAAATGTAATGACGGATCTAAGTGATGTAATAACATCCTATGGAAATAAATGATTTTGACTTTGACTTTGAAGAAATTCAAAGGTTGTGTGTGAAGTTGACCAACCCGCACAGGGCTAGCGTGGTCGACTAAAGCCTAATCGCTCTAATTCAGGGTAGGCTTGAGCCCCTCGATGGGGATGTATATGAGCTGCTGAGCTGTGAACCTTCTGTACTTATACTATTGATTATTCTATGTTGAAAGTCAGTTGTTTATTGAGGAGATTTATTGCCTCAGGGCCCTCGCCTTGGCTCGTTTTTGTTTGATGTTAAACGACTTTATTTAGCCCTCTTAAGCCGCTCATTTGGCTCTCGTGAATTTTTTTATAAGACCTTATTTTTTAGCATTACGTGAAGCCGATTACTTTAGTTGTTTTAGGGTTTCGTTATTTAAAAAGAAAGATAAATACCACTCGTGCGTTTTTTTTCGCGTGATTGTCCGAAACTAAGACGATTCTGTGTTTCGAAAGGCACGTTAAGCCATTGATGCTATTTATAGAAGTACTCGTTACGTGAGTCATGTCATGTGGTCTAAAGAGGCTTAATAAAACGAATACCACAGTTTGTGAAGACTCAATTTATCATTGCAAGCCTGAAACTTGAGAATATTTTAGGTACAATAATGTGCGGAATTCTCTGAGCATTAGTTGTACTCGCACTTGTCAATGTTTTATATTCTTGGGTTTTGCGGCTGACGTGAAAAAAATAGCACGCTTGCAAGCTTAAATGATTTTCCAGCGAAAATAAAAAAAAGTACGAGACCCGCTACGAGAACTTTACTGCTACGAGATTGCTACGCGATCGTAGAACGCCTACGACATAGTAAGTACAAAGTTAAATATTATATTAGCAATATGATTTAAACTATTCATCATCAATAGCTCATTATACGCCCCCACCGAGGGGCTCGAGCCTACCCTGAATTAGGGCGATTAGGCCTTATTCGACCACGCTGGCCCAGTGCGGGTTGGTCGACATCACACACATTCTTTGAATTTATCTGCAAGAGTGTGTAGATCCCACCACGATGTTTTCCTTCATCGTAAGAGCGGTGAAATAACGTACATATGATTCGAAATTCGAAAACACATTGGTGGAGATCGAACCCGCGTCTCCCGGTCGGGAGGCAGCGGCCCTAGCCACTAGACCACTGACGCTAAATACTAACAATAAGATTTTAAATAATACTACTTTTTAAAATAAGTATTTATTTAAAAGGAATTTTGTTTTAGTTCCACTAGATGGTGCTAGTGTGTTGGTGTGCAATTTAAAGCTCATGCGACTTATACATACATCAAACTTAATAAAAAAGAACAAAGAAAAAAATATCCTTATTAAAAATTACGATACGTACAAAGCTTTGAACGCTTCTATAAGAAGAGAAACCCAAAAAAGGAGAGTCAAGCAACTCGTAACCCTTCAGAATCTTAGTTTTGATGATATGAGTATATATTAACGAAGGTAACGTATTCAAAAAGCCCTTTTTGATCTGCATTAACTCCTAAAGGACACTTGATGATATTGAGTGTAAAACCAGGGTCCACTCAACTTCAACTTAAGGGTTACCAGATCAAAACATAAAATTGGGTAAACGTACGCGAACAAATTGAGAAGGCAGCATAAAATAAAAAAAAAACGCTCTTCCAGATGTTTTCGTAAGCTCAATATAATGTTAATAATTGAAAATATCAATTGGTATAGAAAATATCAAATTACTATGCTCCTTTAAGTTTTCTATATATAAAGAAAGAAGACAAGTTTATCAATTAGATAGTGTGAGTGAACGAAATTATTGAAATTAAACGTATTTCTTCCTTCTAACGCCATTCAAACCACAGTATTTCCGGACATAAGGCCAAAATTCCCGATATGTCCACAAGACCCTGGTCATCAGGCAACCCTGCAGCCCCATTAAACGAATCGAGGAAACTTTCACTGCCGCCAATTTAACTTTGCTGCCTCCAGAATAATGAACTTGAATCGTTCCCGAAACGAGAAAAAATACGCTGGAATTATTTAGCGAGAGATTTGAAACGAATCGGATTACAATTTGTGTCGACGCCATTTTTTATTATGATGAACTTTTACTGTTTGAAAAGCTTATGAATACTTACAACTGTAATCTAATGAGATTAAAATATACAGCTACCTGTTTGTCCCTGAAAAGGGTAGTTATTATCGTAACTTTCGTTAAGTGCTTTAGATTTTCGATAATTAATCATGCTGACAAAGCTAAAGAATGTCCTTCAACGGCCCGTTACAGTCCACTGCTGGACTATGAGCCTCCTCCACTTAAGTGTTTGGTTTTGCCATAATCTCCACGCTTGGCAGGCGGGTTGAAGATCGCAGATTAAAAGGTTACTGTATCAGAGAGCGCTGCTGCCCATTCCCTGTTCAATGTGTAGTCCCTAAGTCACCTCTTACGACACCCACGGGAAGAGTGGGGTTGGTGACAAATGTATTTTACTCTACCGTCACCATACACCACTAAAGAATGTCTGAGAAAAAAATAATGAGTCGTACACCTTACATAAGTAGCAAAGCTCTAGGAAATACGTAGAAAAACGGGATAGACGGACGTAATGAGCTAGACGCATGACGCGGACTCATTATAAGTACAATTGCTACTTAATTTTGAGTATTGCTACTTAATTTAGAGTAATTCGTCGACTCATTATAAAGAGTGACATACCCCAGTGCGTTTTTTATAGAATATTGAATGAACTGTCATTCTAGGGTAAATATAAATAAATAAATAAATATCTGGAGACATCTCACACACGGCCATCCGATCACAAACTAAGCAGAGCTTGTAGTATGGGTATCAGACAGCTGATATACAATATTTAAATAGATAAATACATACTTATATAGATAAACAACACCCAGACACAAGGCAAACACAAGTGCTCATCACACGAAGGTTTATCCTGGGCGGGATTTGAATCCGCGATCCTGCGCTTCGCAAGCAGGCATACTACCAACTAGGCTACGGGGCCGTCAACGGAGTATTAAAAAAAAGTCATTGTTTTTATTTTTCCTAGGATGTACTTACAACACTTAGATTCGTCAAAATATTTTTTTTATTAATTTTAAAATTTTTACTTTGTAGTGAACTTTTAGTCGGCTGGCAGTTTTGACAAAGGCTATCCGAGTGCATTCTGGTTTACAGTCCTTCTTTTGTAGTTAAACCAAGCAATCATTGCGATCACTTTATTATGGTTGTTTTAATGCAGTAGTATTACTTATATGTTCTTTGCTTGGACTAATTAACCACGTTCTTTGACTGTATGAAACTGCCAATTTGCAGCAGCAATTCAAATGCACGTCATCTGTTCAAACCTTAAACAATAACACCACACAACAACGCAACGTCGAATTAAAAACAACGTCAGTTGAACCTCGTTCGTCTTGAACAACATAATTGGTTGACCTTTCTAAGTTTGAATTATTCACACAGCCTTCGTTTCGCGACTTTCCTTCAGGGCCCCAGTATAATTCTTTCCTACTATCCCAGGGGTCAAGAAACTAATTATGTATCCTTGTCACCCATAAATATTATCTTCAGGTCAATGACTTAGATTAAGTTCTTTTCCGATAGATTTACGAGCTTCGTCTCGACTTTTCGGGATTAAATCTGTTTTATGCGCATACTCAGCGAAAGATGTCGACTATATTGTAAATAATAATCTAGATGTTTTTAGACAAGAGTAAACAGGCATCTTTTGGGTAAGCGTGTTTCGCTTTCATCTGCATCACCGTTACTGTCAAACGCAAACCAATTTTATAAATAACCGGCCAAGCACGTGTCGGGCCACGCAAAGTAATAAATGTTTCATCTATCTATCTATCAAAGTGTAGGGCTCCGTAGTTGTCCAATACTACTTAGGTACCTATTTAAGACAGTTCATCAACGGCCCGTTACAGTCCACTGCTGGACTATGAGCCTCCTCCACTTAAGTGGAGGGTTTTGCCATAGTCTCCACGCTTGGCAGGCGGGTTGGAGATCGCAGATTAAAAGTTACTGTATCAGAGAGCGCTGCTGCCCGTTCCCTGTTCAATGTGTAGTCCCTAAGTCGCCTCTTACGACACCCACGGGAAGAGTAGGGGTTGGTGATAAATGTATTCTCCTCTGCCGTCACCACACGGCACAACGTAATACAGTTAACGTTCATAATTTTCTATTATATTTGTACCGAATTTCTTACTAGTACAATTAAATTTTATTAGTTGGTCTATTATTCGTTAACCTGTAATGTTTATAATTTTCCTTTTAAACTCATCATGTGTACTATTAACTACCACGATATTTTTCACATTTCGAAATACAAGGTTTCGCTGGTGGGTTACTTGACTCTAACAAAAATGAGCACTTTAAAACGAAATATTTCTGAAACGTACACTAGCATCGAAAAACAGCTTTTTGCAAACCCCTATTATTTAAAAAAAAAAGCTATCTGATGACACCGTACACTATCAGGTATTTAAAAAAAACCTCCCACTTTAAGTGTACCAGAGGAACACAATAGCTTTGACGTCGAAAAATGATTTGTAAAAATCATAATTCGAATAAAAAAATTTGACTTTTGACTTTTTGACTTTTGAATATTTAGTTCTATAGTTTTGTCGCCATGATTAATGTATATCCATGCAAAATTACAGCTTTCTCTGAGCTAAGCCGCGGACAGACAGACAGACAGACGGACATATCGAAACTATAAGAGTTCCTTGTTAACTACGGAACCCTAAAAAGTTTTAGAATTTCGAATTCATACACAAATCAAAAAAAGTTCGTGATAAGCATAAGCTAATAAATAATTTTTTAAATTTAACTTTATCAAGAAAAATTATAACTTGTGTGTTTTCTTTAAATAGATACCCTAGCTGTTTGAATTTAAAAATTAAAACTATTTTTATTTTTTATTAAGAAAAATTGAGTAATTAATCATAATGTAATTGTAACAGGAATTTTAAAGATTTTAATTTTTCAAAGTGATCGCAAACTATTATTGATGTGATGTATGTTTATTTGACGCTCTTACAGTGAAGGAAAACATCGCAATAAAACCTGCACAATGCACACTCCTGCGGAGAAATTCAAAGGTTGTGTTCACACACACACACATACACACACACACACACACACACACACACACACACACACACACACACACACACACACACACACACACACACACACACACACACCCACACACACACCCACACACACACGCTCACACTGAGACCAACAACACACACAACCAACCCGCACTGAGCCAGCGTGATCGACTAATTCAGGGTAGGCTCAAACCGCTCAAGCTGTTGATGATTCAATTCAATTCAATTTCATGTTATTTATTTAATAATTATGTTATTAAGCTATATATGTTACTTAACTCTTACTCAATGCATTGTTGACTATTGTTAAGTGGAAACTTTGTTGGCTTATGCATTTTTTTACTGTTTATCTTTAATGTACTAAATTAAGGTTGTTTGTTTCCCTAAAATAAACAAACACACAAACAAAAATAAACAAATGATGATGATGATTCTACTAAATACACTGTGTCACTGTCCTGTACACTTTCTACTAACCAATTGTAGGCAATTAAGCTCTGCCAACCCCCCAGAGATAATCAAAGTGGCAGTGAAGGTTAACAACTGTAATTAGCTTGGAAATAACGTCCACAGCTTACATTAACGTCTCTTAGAATAATTTGACTCGGGCGTTGCTTTGATAAAAGGGAGCTCTCAGATTTTATAGGCGGAGTAAAATCTGCAGAATGACGCCTTTTGGCGGTTACTACAAAATGAGGCTTGATGATGTTGAGAGCCGTTTGAGGTTGTGGAATAAAACACATTTAAGGTGATGTTGGTACCTACTTGGTAGTAATTGCATTTACTTTGTACAAAAGGTGAATAGGTATTCAACATAAAAAAGTAAAAAATTGAGTGTTCCAATGAACGTCCCGCCTCTAAACTTTCGTGGTCATTTAGGCAAGTTTATACACTCACTTTTATAACTTTGATAAGTGCAAGTGTGAGTTGCAAAACAAAAGTTTAATATCTTCCTGTTGTCAAAAAGCATATTTTTTCCTGTTGCTAAGGAAACACTCGCACTTGCAAAAAATAGACCGGACTTCTATTTTTAGTTGCAAGTTGACCGATTAAGTTGACTCGTAACTCGCACTTGCTACTTTTCGAAGTGTAAATCCGCCTTTAAACACATTTGAAGGTGATGTTGGTACTTGGTAGTAAATTCATTTACTTTGTACAAAAGGTGAATCATTCAACATAATAAAGTAAATAGGTAATAATTAAAAATCCTTTTTAAACAAGCTTTTAAAGCCGTGGAGTGGAGTATCCTTGTTAAGACAAATCCAACGCGCCCAAACACGACTAGGTTGTGGTGTGTATTTAAGGAGTTCCTATGGCCACCTTCGGCTCCACCATGAGACCCTGGACATCACGTATGACTGAAGATCTTGTTAAGACAAATCCAACGATGAACGTCCCGCTTCTAAACTGGTCATTTCTAATGGACAGTCTACCTTATTTTCCTGCAATATTTTATAAAGTAATTTACTTTTATTTTCTGTAGCAATCAATCAATCAGCCTATTGCAGTCCACTGCTGGACGTAGGCCTCCCCAAGGGCACGCCAAAGCGCACGATCATCCGCTTTCCTCATCCAGCCACCACCAGCGACCAAAGTAGAATAAAATATTTAAAATTAGGGTTCCTCTGGTACACTTAAGGGGCTTGTCACGAATTTTCCATGTTTTATATAAGCTATATTTGACATAAATCGCAATGTTTGTAGCTGAACTATGTATATAGTAATGTTAATGATATTTATAGTCCGTTGGTAAAAATGAAAACACGATGGAAATAATTTCATTCGATAAAATTATATCATAAAGTTCAGTCTTCCAAAATTTTTAAAATGTTTTAAATGATTATTAAAAGCCACGAACCAACTGAAATTTGTCTCTAAATGTTAACCATAATTAACTTCATCCGTTTAGGTAAATTTTCTTGATATTGATCCATTTTTAATTCAAAATTTTAAAAAATTGTTACTTGTCACTTACGCTAATAATTCCGAGCGACTTCAAATCTTGTCTCCTTCACTAATTCGCAGCGCCTGACAGTGACGGCCGAAACGTGATGCTAGGCGGACGTGTGTCGCTCGCATCCTCCACCGACTCGCGCGCAATTCACGACTAATATTTTAAATGATTGGAGATTTGTTCCTATATTCGTGTGTATTTCGTTTTGTGATGTGCTGTATGTTTTTATTTAATATTAAAACAAAGTAAGACTTGTGAATAAACATATAAAATGGGCAACAAAGACAATGCTAAGAAAAAAACAACAAAAAGGGCCAAAAAAATCATGCATTACACATATTGGAAGTGAAAAGGTAAGAAATGGTGTGATTTATTTATTATTTTATAATTTACGAATGCTAATTGCAATATTTATTGAAAAAGTGCTTATGAATTCATTGATCAACAATAGTTAGTCTATCTTTATTTCGCATGCCTAGTCCAAGACACTATGGCGTCTTGGGAAAGTCACAAGAATTTTAAGTAAAATGATTTCTGTTTTGGTGGTACTTGGTTCGATCCTTACACCTACTATGGATGTTTCATTTTTTTTTTTTTTTTTTTTAAGAAGGTAGGTATGACAGTTTTTTTTAATATTTTTACAGAAAACGGACGTGTGATGTAATTGAAGACCTAAATGCAGAACATAACATTGATAAAGGCAATGGAACAACCACTCCCGTTCATGACATGTGAGTATTTATTTTTAGTGAGACCTACCTATCTATTAGCAAACTATTAGCAATACGACACGATAGGCATCGAAAATATTATTATTGTCTTTGCTTTGGGTAAGTATCCTTATTTCGCACAGTAAATGTAAGCCGCCGTGGCGTCGTCGTAATCAATCCAGATTATTGGTATCAGAGTAGAAGTTCAATCCTTGTCGTTCGGTAGTTATTTTTTCTTTTTCTAATAATATTATTTCTTTACAGAAATTCGATTGAAAGAATCGATGGAATAAACGGCGACCATTTACAAAGATGACGAGTTCTGGGAAAAAAACATGAAAGAGAAGTTGGTAAAATTTTACATGGATTGTTTATTACCTGAGCTTGTTGACCCGCGTCATCCACGAGGAATGCCAATAAAGGACCCACATTCCATAGAAGAAGCAGCAAAAAAAAGAATGAAAAATTGACGTCCCGAAAGCAATGAGAACATGTTCAATATTCTCAATATTGTGAAAATTATACTTTTGATTACCCATCATAGTTATTTTGTTTCATTCAAAGAAACTAAATATAAACATAAACATCATCAAATAATAATATAAATATCATTAAAATAGAAATATAAATACCACTATTTCTGTCATAACGTAGTATATTATTATGGTTAACTGTCGTCGGTCGTCATCCGGCTTTTCAGAACACCCAAGTCTATAGTTGTCTTACTTTTTTAGATATTATTACTTGTTTATAGTGTAAATACGCACTGAATAATACGTAAACTAGGTATGTAAAGTAGGTGTTTCACGTTTGTTAGTTAATAAAATTATCACACGTAGGTAAATCAAAAGTTTCGTCAATTGTTATATTTTATTCAATAAAAACAATCTTCTATGCAAATAAAAAAGAGAATAATCAAATTTAAATTACAAAATACAAAAGTATTTTAGTTTGGTTTAGTGATGGGTTGGGATACGAGCAAAGAATGAGAAATTGTTTTAAGAATGGCACAGATGGTGCTGGACGTAAAGGTTCTTTCTGATGTGAATAGATGGCGTCACTTAAAAAGGTTCGTTGAACTCGTATAAACCGTCAGCGCGGGGAACGGTGCGGGATGAAGGGAGGTGCGGAACTGGAACGCTCAAGGCCATTTGCTCACACCAGCCCCTTAAAGTGGGAGTTTATTTTTCTTTCTGTAGTACCTTGTTTAAAAATAAACTTTTTACTGCTTCGTACGTGAAAAATATGCAGTTAGGTAACTTTATACAGTTAAAAATCGTTACAGCGTGCGATACATTGCTGAACTTACAAGCCAAAGTTACTAGTTGAAAAAGATCGATAGAAAGATGCAGACATCCACATAAGAATATCGAAGTGAAGCAAGGTAAAATCGTCTCCATTCAAGTTAATTTATCAGAACCCTACCAAGGTATATGGCGTCAATTATTTAGCTTTTGATGATTAATTCATAACCGATTTAACACGTTTACATGAATTATCATGGTCAATACTAAAATGACAATATAATTTTTGTGTTTTTAATATAAATTTGTATTGTGTATCGTATAATATCAAGTGTCTTAATTAACTGTGATGGTTAATTTATTAATCTTATTTCATTTACTAGATTTTACATTAGCATATAAAACTATAAACAAAACGAAACTAAACACGGAATTCAGGTAACCATGGGAATTTGTAACCAATTTTTGTGTTCACCCGGTATTGCATTGCATTGCCTACCTTTTTTGTATATCTGAGGCAAAATTTCAAGTTGAAATTTTTCTTTTCTGCTTATAGCATTCAACTTAAACTATTGAGAATCCGAGAACAGGTGCTCACGTTCATACAAATTGCAGTTTGGGTTACAAGAAACTAGGAAAAGATACGTCTCATACGGCTTTGTTGAAGTTTCGCAATTTGTAGCTCTCGATAATTTTATGTATAGAATTTTTTGTAATTGCAAACATTAATTCTAGTACTTATGTTATTGAGTTGTACTAAATAATTGTTATGTCATTCATAAAGTTTTATTTACCGCTCTGACTTTTACTTATAACATTAGTCAGATATCGGTTATATCGATCTATCATAAAAAAAAAACTTTTAAAATCTTCTGTCGATTCCGAATATTTTAAGGCTAGCATAGTGAAAAAGCACTTTCTCGTCAGGGTCGCTCCACACTCGGTCTCATATCAATCACCCACCAGTCGGACCTGATTGTGGTCAATCAATCAATCCTAAATAATCCTAATAAGAAAACAACTTGTCCTGACCTATCCGATAACATAACTATCAAAATTAATCTAAAGCACTATATCTCGAGTAAAACCGATGACAACGTTGCAGTACACGCGGCAACCAGGCCACTGTCACGCCACAGCCACGCCGCAACTCGACAACTTGGCTCAAGTGTGCTCAAGCATAAGCTTCCCGGGTAATCAGGACTTGCGATGTGATATGAGACGCGGTCCGTAAAGTTTAACCACCTAGCATATTGCTCGGTAGTTTGATGTGGCTCTAATGAAAAGCGTTTTTATGTACAACATGGCGGATAGACAGTTTTGTTTCTTAAAAGTACTAAATTAGATGCAAACGGAAAAAATACCGGTGTAAGCCGAGAAAAAATAGATAATTAAATAATAATAATAGTCATTTATTCCAGGCAGCTTGGCCCATATGCAATAATTTACATCAAAAAAACAATATACACACAATACAATCACATCAAGTATAAATAAAATAAAAATAACACCAATCAAAGAAAAATTGAAAATAATAATAATACTAATTAGAAATAAAAATAATGTTGCACACACACACACACACATGCACCAAGTCAGTCATGGCACTTCGTGTAGGCGACGCCATGCCGCATGGATAGGGCTCGCTGCCCACTGGTAGACCGCGCGCACAATGCTGTTGTCGGAGCGACGCAGGCGCTCGGCCGCGCCGACCGTGACGCGTCGCAGCAGGGCGTCCCAGCCGGGCACCCGCGCCCCCGCGAACATCTCCGAAGCACTGCACCAGCGCGGCAGACCGTGCAACGCGCGCCACGCGTTATTATACTGCACCCTTATTTCGCTATGAGCTGCCTTCGTGTAGTTGCATTGCACCACAGTTCTGCAGTGTACAGGTTCGTACAGAACGTGGTGAATAATGCTCGCTTGACTGGGGAGCTGCAGCGATGAAAGCGGCGTGCCAGCATGTTGCCCTTAACGCATAAGGCCATTACATTAAAGTATTAGAGAGAAATTATCTTTGAATTTCAAGATCATTAGCTACCTATTCAAATATCTGAAAGTGAACTCTAAAGGGCATCACACACGGCAGCTATAATATATATTATAGCACGAGGCAGCCAGCTCTGTCGTCGCCATTCACTTTCACGCAAAGCGGGGGTCAAACAAAATGGCGAATCAATCAGTGACCGGCCATTCTGCTTGGCCCCCGCTTTGCACACAAAGTGAATGGTGATGAGAGAGCTGGCTGCCTCGTGCTATAATATATATTATAGCTCCGTCTGTGACGGGCTTAAATAGCAGGAGCAAATTACAAAATAACTAACCATCAACTGTTAGCAAAATACGTTTCTATTGAAATAACAATAAGAGGCGTAGTTCATTGCAAAATCATTATTGTCTGTTCATTAGCATTCAGCGCTGCATGGCCAATAACGAGCGTTGTACGCCAAATATTAATTAGCACTTTTGTGCTGTCCGTTCGTATTTGAGAGGCGAAGTTGCGACTTGTTAGTTTTTAATAAGTCCGATGGCTATTCAAAGGCTTCCATCCTATTTGTTGCTGTCGTAGTAAGAATAAGGTATTTACTAAGACTTTATTTATTTACGGATCACGTCATCTACAGTTCATATTACGTCCCCACCAAGGGGCTCGAGCCTACTCTGAATTTTAATTTTCGCTTTAGCGATCAGGCCTTTTAGTTGACCACGCTGGCCCAGTGCGTGTTAGTTGACTTTATACATAACCTTTGTTTTTTTTGCAGGGACGTACATGTTTCCTAACGATGCTTTTCTTCAAACACATTGGTCCTTGGTGGGGATCGAACCCACCTATCCCGGAAGGAGACAGCAACCCTCATCACTTCTCATCTCACTACACAATCGGGAGATCGCGTAATACAACTAGATTTTATAATTACAAAGCAGAAGATGAAAAATTTTGACGGTCTTGGACAGGACTCAAACCTGCATCTCCTTGGCTATCCGGGCTGTAATTACACCAACAGATGGACCTGTAATGCACTTCGAGCATTAAAGTAAAAAGCAGAGAAAAATTTCGTCGACCTTTCACCGAGCTTGGTGGTATAATTGGTAATGCGCCTGTTTCTGGCCCGGATAGCCAAGGAGATGCAGGTTCGAGTCCTGTCCAAGATCGACAAAATTTGTCATTTTCTGCTTTATAATTATAAGATATTTCCAAAATAACAATAATAAAACTAGAGCAGCCATGGCGTAGTGGACAGGGATGAAGACTCCCATCCTAAATATGCCGATTCAAATCTCACCACGTACCAATTTGGAAATTTCGATCATAAGTTTCATTTGACGCTTTTGAAGGAAAGAAATAAGAGAATTTGTTGTTACTTTTCAGTGTGAAACCGTGAAACTACGTCCAATCCGAATCCGTGAAAATCGTTCCGGAGTATTCGTAGAACTATTTGTATGATTTCGGATTCGGATGACGGATCGAAATCGGATCTAGTGCGTAAGCTGCCATACAAATAATTCTACGTATTTTCTCGGATTCGGATCGGACGTAGTGCGTAACCGCTCTAATTTAGGGTAGCCTCAAGCCCCTCGGCGGGGGCTTAATTGAGCTAGAGATAGGTGCAGACGCGTAGATTGAACTTATTTGACTGAAAAAATGAGTATGTTCCTTTCTTTATTTAGCGGCAGTAAGTTGTAATCAAATCAGAAAGAATCGATAACAGAATTTGCTTGAACAGCAAGACTGCCTCTATTCATTGAATTGAAGCGGGCGAAGGTTGTCCTTCCAGCTATCCAGGGTTCGCACAGTAAAATAGCATGCGAAAAGAATAATAAATTATGGCAGGAGATTGAATTGATATTTTTTGCCGTTTTTTTTAACAGAACAGCAGTTATGACAAAGTACTAGTAGACATTCGACTTTAACATTGTAATATTCTACATACTATTTTTATAAATAGGTAAGTAAATTTTTCTACCCTTGCACAACAATGGAGCAACAGTGGATCAATATGAGATTTACAGGTTGTAGTGTTAAAAATAAAAACCGAAAAGTACTACTTTACACGTATATAATTTCGATTTTAGAAAAGGGTAAAAAGGCCAAGATTCGATAAAAAGTTACTTACCAAAATACCAAAATAGAACACAAACAAAAAACAGAAAACAAAGAACGGAAACACGGTAGAAGATGACTATTATAACAAAAATAATTTGGAATTAAAGTCTTACGGTTCCCCAAAATTAGTGAAGGTTCAACAAGTGTAAGAGATTGAGGAGTAAATAATGCCCTACCTGTCTAGGGAATCGTTGCGCAACAAATCTATAGACAAAGTAAGGTGAAACGTTTTGTACCAAAAGTCTTTGCCAGGAGTGGTTAACGGTGGCGTGGAGAACCAGTTTGAATTTAGGAAATAACAAACCAAACTTGCGACGCACCAATTTGAGGGATGGTTCAGAAGAAGTTCCTAACTGAATTCAAAAAGTTCGTTAAAAAAAAGGTACACTTAAAACTATAACCAAACTTCCAGTCCGCACGTGCAACTGCTGCAATCCCCAAGGCACCAAAGCTCAGGTTCCGAAGTAGCGGCGGGTCTGCAGCCGGGAACAGTCACTCGTGCGACCACTGAAGCGACCCCAGGTCCAGTGCGCCAGACTCCGACGACTCGGCTAGGTCTATTCGCTCACGCGGGTACGCGTTCGAGCCTGATGCCCTGTCCACAAGGCTATCGGTTATAGGATGGCTCCCACTCCAAGAATCGGCTTTCTTTCGGGTTCAAGAAGCGGCTTTTAAAGCTTTTGTCACTTCGAACAATATTTATTACTAATAATATGAATTTGCACATAACTTTAGCAATTTGTGCAGCACGTATACGACAGCTCATAAACGAGACCAGAAATTGAATGCAAAAAAAACAAAACCAACCAAAAGCCTTTCAAAATCGAATTCAAAATTAGAAATTTGAAAAAGAAAAAAAAAACTGAGAAACACGAAAAAGTTTCAAAACCGAAGCGTAACAACGCTACAAGGTACAATAACATAAATAAGCTGCTTATTACAAAGAGAAATTTTCTTTCCACGAGAAAATAACACGGTCAAGATGTAATAGTTATACAGGACTCGAACCTGCATCTCCTTGGCTATCCGGGCCAGAAACAGGCTCATTACCAATTATGCCACCAAGCTCTGTGAAAGGTCGACGAAATTTGACACCGATTTTTACTTTAATGCTCAGAGTGCATTACTTTCTGTTTCTGGCCCGGATAGCCAAGGAGATGCAGGTTCGAGTCCTGTCCAAGATCGACAAAATTTTTCATTTTTAACTTTATAATCAAAAGATATTTCATTAACAGACGCAATCTGTAACATAATAATCTACGGTCAAGATGATTTTAAGAAACGCAAAAGATGTGACGACTGCGAAGTTTCTTTGGTGAGTTTTTCTCCATAGATTCAGCAAGAAGTAACCCAAAAAAAATTACGAATCTAAGTGATGTAAAATCTGGATAAATAAAAGACAGTATTGACTGTTGACTTCTAGATGCTAGGACGATTGATGTGACAGCCCTAATACCAAAGCTATAGGTATGCTATGTAAAGACGACGCCCTACCAGAACATCGCTGTATTGTAGACACGTGACGCGCCTAGGAATTATGCTACGTCCCCCGTAAAAATGAATTCTACAGGTTTTATGAATAACACCTTGGTAAATAGTGAAGATTTACCCGTGTTTGCTTTGTAGATAGTAAACTTTTTCAGTGTAATAGGAACAATACAATAAAATCCGGTAAGTATCTCAAACTTTATAACTTTAGGTATATATTTACATGTTTCATTCTTTCAGGAGCTCTCAGTTAATTTAACAAAGTTAAATTTTGTGGAGATTTTTTTAAATATTATGATACTAAGCAAGGAAGAAAACATCTTGGTGTCTCCTTGCGTCTCATTAATTTTTTTATGTGAAATAGGTATGTCTTTCTCTTTTAGCACGGCGGCGGCGGTGCAGCGGCGGCGGCGAGACTCCTGCGTATTGGAATAGATAAAGTGATCAAAAGCAGTTATATGTAGAATCACACTTCACATCATACTAATATTATAAATGTGAAAATAAATTTGGATGTTTCGATGTTTGGATGTATGTTCCGCTTGCACGCTTAAAGTACTAAACGGATTTAGATGAAATTTAGAATGGAGATAGCCTGCAACCTGGATTATCATATAGGATACTTTTTACGGGAAAAAATCTTATGATCCCATGGGAAAATCTTACACAAAGTGAGCGTAGCCGCGGGTGGATCGCTAGTTATTAATAAAGTGGAAGTTTAGGCTTACTTTCACTGTGCTCTATAGTATTCGAAATGATACAGATACTAACAGTGATACTACGATTCTCAATATGGTTCCATTTCTCGGTACACTTGAAATGCAATTAACTGATCGGTCCCAGAACAGAACCACAGACATACTAACATATTGAAGGTAGAAATGCCATCAGTATTTACTAAGTTTATACGACCGACGACGTGCGTACGTTTATGTGGCTGCCTCCCGTCCGGGAGACGCGGGTTTGATCCCCACTACGTACTAATGTGTTTTCGAATTTCCAATTCACATGTACGTTTATTCGACACTCTTACGGTGAAGGAAAACATCGTGATGAAACCTGCACACTCCTACGAAGAAATTCAAAGGTTGTGTGTGAAGTCGACCAATCCGCACTGGGCCAGCACGGTCGACTAAGGCCTGATTGCCCTAATTCAGGGTAGGCTCGAGCCCCTTGGTAGGGACGTATATGAGCTGTTGATGATAATACGACCGACGAAGTGACAATCGAGTACAGATTGTAAGAAGCCGCTGGACAGCGCAGGACCAGTCGTGGAGATCTTTAGAGGACATTGTTAAGCAGTGGACGGCTTTCATGAGGAGAAAGTTTCAGTAAAAAGCAATCTCTTCAAGTTTTTTTTTAATATTTATTTATTTATCAAACTTTGTTGCACTACACACTTAATAGCGAGCCTAATATTTTTATGCCTTTGAAATTTCCTTGTTGGAGGTATAGGTTTGTTTTACCAAACTGTTTATTATAACCTCCTAAGACTCCGCGTACAAAATTTTGTACAAAATGAAATACTTCTATCAGACCCAGCTTTGTAATAAAGTTTTTAGTAGTAACCGCCCTCTGTACAAATTCTTGTACATATTCTTATACCTAGTATTACGCTAAAAATAATCTCGAAATCCTAAAAACCTAGTTTCAAATTTATTTTATATCTCTGGGTCTGATAGCAATAAATTAATTTGTGAAATATTACACATTTCACTTCTATGATATTTCCGATAAATTACAGTGCGTTGCTCTGCGTGAATCTGACCTGTTTTCATATTGTAAATCAATGTCATAGGTACTGGTTATTTAGTGTAATCAGTTGTAACATCAATATTACTGGCCGACGTCCAACAACATCAGCCTCCATTGTTAAGCGGTCGAACGTTCGAATCTCATTA
Source organism: Carpatolechia fugitivella (assembly GCA_951230895.1). NCBI lineage: Eukaryota > Metazoa > Arthropoda > Insecta > Lepidoptera > Gelechiidae > Carpatolechia > Carpatolechia fugitivella. The sequence continues at coordinate 19,489,991 of OX579646.1, read as the reverse complement.
GTTATAACTGAAAGCAGGGTATGTGATTTGTAATAGTTTGTTTTTGACCTTACAATCTTACCTTACTAAATGATCTTAATTAAAAATCGAATGGCCAGTCTCGTCGATTATTTCTGTGGAATCTAGCAGCGAATTACTCGTAATGGCCACGCAATGTTCTTAATTCAAAATCGGGTGGCCAGTCTCGTCATTTATTTCTGTGGAATCCAGCAGCGAATTATTCGTAACGGCCACGCAATGTTCTAAATTCAAAATCAGATGGCCAATCTTATCGTTTATTTCTGTGGAATCCAGCATCGAATTACTCGTAATGGCCACGCAATGTTCTAAATTCAAAGTCGGGTGGCCAGTCTCGTCGTTTATTTCTGTGGAAGCAGTGGCTACCCCCAACGGTAATAAAATGTACGGACTTGTTGCTACACTGGCTGCTTGCCAGCAGGAAGTCTGCTGGGCCCCCAACTTGGCCACCGAGTGTAATCGCTCAGTGTAACTGGATGAATTTAAATTGGTCTCGGAGCACATAATGTTATTTGATATAAATTACTTGCTTTCCCGGTTTTGCTTTGGGCATTGGCTTGGTTTTAGTGATTTAGGTACCTATTAAATGTACAAGAACAGTCAGACAAGACTTATGGGAGAAAATTATTGGTAATAGTGTAGAATTATGTTCAAGAGTTATCTTTAATATATTTTAAGACGATAAGACAGGACTATGAGCCTAAAAATAATCTAATGTTGCAAAATGAAACTAAGATTAATAGCAAACTAAATAGCCAGCCTTGAAAAAAAGACCAAGCATTAGCCTGAAGCTTGATGCCTTCATCATCATTATAAGCCGATAGAAACCCAACTGATAACCGATGGGGAAGAAAGGTTCTCGAATGGTGACGGCGGGCCGGAAGGCGTGGTGTTGGACGGCTTTCCACAAGGTGAAAGACTTTGTGAAAGTTGCTGGGCGCCGCCGGTGGATGCAAGTAGCGCAGGACTGTTCACGGTGGAGGCCTATGTTCAGCAGTGGACGTCTTCCGGTTGAGATGATGATGATGATGAGAAACCCAACAATGAACGGACAAAGACCACTCTAAGGATCTCCACAAGACGACAATCTTCCAGTGGGTATTGCCAGTGATGACATACAGATCGGGAAAGTAGTCTCTTACAATGCATCTCATAGGAAGGCTCAAGGTCACCCAAAGGGTAATGAAGAGGTTTATGCTTAGAGTTTCTCTACTAGAAAGAATAAAAAAAGATGAAAATATAAGTAATTTACTTAATCAATCATCAACAGCTCATATACGTCCCCACCGAGGGGCTCGAATCTACCCTGAATTGGAGCGATTAGGCTTTAGTCGACCACGCTGGCCCAGTGCGGGTTGGTCGACTTCATACACAACCTTTGAGTGTGCAGGTTTCATCACGATGTTTTCCTTCACCGTAAGAGCGTCGAATAAACGTAATATGAATTCGAAATTCAAAAACACATTGTTACGTGGTGGGGATCGAACCCGCGTCTCCCGGACGGAAGGCAGCGGCCCTCACCACTAGACCACCAACGCTCTCTAATTTACTAACATAAAAGAAATCCACACGGAACACCCGAATCCTGCGTAACGAGCACGTACCTGTTTTACTGTCACACCAAAAAACCCAATATGCAACAACAGGTGCCCGATATGGCTCCTAATTTGTTTCCAATTTATTCCTCATGTACGTCTCTACTTCACGGAGTAAACTGCTATAAAATACAGTGTAATATTTTAATATCGGGACGTGCACCTGGGCCTTTAATAAATGCTCCACAAAGTCACAATATTGCCTTTGAGGGCTGCCGGGAAATGTACATGGCCTTGGCACGCCTGGCAGTAGTATACCTATAAGTAATTAAAGTGTTTTTTTTTCGACTTATTTATTGCTTTGGAGAATATTGAAAGGACAGTATTTTTGTTTAGCGCACTACAGTGTAATGTGAGTATGATAAAAAAACACGAAGGACTATTTGAAGACAGCTGTTTATTGCCAGAACATGAAACAAAAACTACACTTGCCTTTTAGATGAGTCAGCTCTGCGTTTAAGTAGGTCAATACACCATTTTAGGTGACGACAAATCACTTTTATTTCAGTTTATGTAACGCTAGAGAACCCGAGATAACCGAACGCAAAAGTGCCCAGACAGCTTGAAAACCACTTTTCGCTAGTCTCTCAATCTCCGAACAGAAGTGATTCTAATATATATGTGGATACTTGTCACTTATCCTTTACATTTTTTGAATATGTTTTTGTATTATGAATTATATTATCATTATCATCCGTATTGTATCTGACGATAACGACTCCCAGTTTTTGTGTATATACCTATAAATAGACATTATATAGTAATATATATATAGATGTATATATCATTGTATATTTGATTGAACTAGTCTCTCCGAGGCCATGTTCATGCAGTTTAATATCCCGGCGCCACTACTGTATCGTCATTCCGTACGCAGTTATGGAAGATGCCACTCGCGTTCTCCTGATAGCCTTCATAAATAGATTATTCTAGCTATTATTATTTACCTATATTGTACATACATATAGAGCGTCGGTGGTCTACTGGCTAGGGCCGCTGCCTCCCGTCCGGGAGACGCGGGTTCGCTCCCCATCACGTACCAATGTGTTTTTGAATTTCGAATTCATATTATGTACGTTTATTCGAAGCTTTTACGATGAAGGAAAACATCGCGATGAAACTTGTACAGTCCTGCGAAAAAATTCAAAGGTTGTGTGTGAAGTCAATCAACCCGCACTGGGCCAGCGTGGTCGACTAAGGCCTAATCACCCTAATTCAGGGTAAGCTCGAGAGGGGCTCGAGCCCCTCGGTGGGGACGTATATGAGCTGTTGATGATGATGATATTGAACATACACCTACAATACTATATAACCATTTTTGTGTGGGTTGTAAGGTCGACAGAATCAGGCCAGGATATTGGGCCAACTGCTGTGGAGCTGCTAAAGGTCATTGACATGTCTCATGTAATGACTACGTAGATACAAGCCGGCATCCGTGGCTTAACGTACCTTCCAAATCATTCGGAATCATTAATAATTTACGATTTATTGTACACAAGTACAATACTTATATCTTACTTTTTGGATCTTCTTCTTCATCTTGTGGGTCTGGGTTGTAAGGTCGACAACTAACCTCACAGACCCTAGTGTCGGTGTTATAGAGCTGCCAAAGGCCACTGACATGGCTCGTGTAACGACTAGATAGTAGGCGGGATCAACGGCTTAACGTGCCTTCCAAAGATTGGGTTTCCTTTCAGACAGTCAGGTGATTCAGCCTGCAATGTCCTAACCAAACTGGGGAAAAACTCACAAAGAGTTTTTTACTTGATCAAACCTCGAACCTCTGTAATGAGCAGTGATATCTCGACCACTCTGCCAGCGGGGGCAGATGACTATTAAAAAAATAAATATATAGTCAGGTATTGTCATTTTCAGGACCTGAATCGCTTTATTAGAAAGTCTGCAATTTCCTAACCAAACTGGAGGAATTCTCGAAAAGAGGTTTTTATTCTACTACGTCTTCTCCTTAGAAATTTGACCCGGAGTTGAAAGCATATTGGGTAGGGGTTTGAACTGCAACATCCCTCATCGAAGGCAGTAGTCGTAACCGCTTCACCAGACACATTTTAACTAATAAAATGTAATTTTCAAACGATTCACGTCACAAAAAAATGTCTAAATGAAAACCCTATAATTAAAGCCCAAGGGCCTCAAAGCTTTTTCATGAATTATATACGTTTTCTCTTTCATTTCTTTTTGATGTTCTCAACCTAGTTCATAATGGCGTACCAGGGTAATTAGAGCATAAGTGGGGAACTAGGGAAGTTTGAGTACTACCGCAATATGGCTTTATAGTGGTCGTATAAAAAGGACGTTGTTGCAAATCGGTGGTACAGAGCTCGTCGTAGTATAGTATAGTTTGTGATTCACAATAGCTCATAATATACGTCCCCACCGAGGGGCTCAAGCCTACCCAAAATTAGGGTTATCAGCCTTAGTCGACTACCTTGGCCCAGTGAGAGTTGGTCGACTTCACACACAACCTTTGATTTTCTTCGCAGGAGTGTGCAGGCTTCATCACGATGTTTTCCTTCACCTTAAGAGCGCCGAATAAACGTACATATGAATTTGAAATTCGAAGGTAGTATAGTGGTTAGGGCCGCTGCCTCCCGTCCGAGAGATGCGGGTTCGATCCCAACCACGTACCAATGTGTTTTCGAATTTCAAATTCATATGCACGTTTATTCGACGCTCTTACGGTGAAGGAAAACGTTTTGATGAAACCTGCACAGTCTTGCGAAGAAATTCAAAGGTTGTGTGTGAAGTCGACCAACTCTCACTGGGCCAAGGTAGTCGACTAAGGCTGATAACCTTAATTTTGGGTAGGCTTGAGCCCCTCGGTGGGGACGTATATGAGCTGTTGGTGGATGTATAAAATAAAAAATAAAATAAATAAATATGTTTTATTCTCTATAAAGTGTATCATTTACAATTCACAGTGACCGGTGCCTCCTTGTAAGCTTGTGCCTGTGTTAGGAGACACCGCTCTTCCATCCTATATGACAAACAATGTAACGAGAATAAATAAATCTTAATTACAATACACAGAAGTTAAACATTTAGCTAATATAGGTACGTAGTGTAAGTAACAATGTTTCAGCTTAAATATGTATGCCAGGTTTTAGGTGCATGTGCGTAAGTGCCTGGATGCATGTGTGTGTGTGTGTGGGGGGGGGGGGGGGGTGTATGTGTGTGTGTGCAAGAGCATGAGCATGAGAGTATGGGAGTATGGGAGGAACTGTTGAGTGGTCAGCCCTACGACGATTACGCCTACTTTAATGTCCACTGACCATTCAACAGTTCCTCCATACTTAGCGTGCGTATGTGTGTGTGCAAGAGCATGAGCGTGATCATAGGAACATGGGAGGAACTGTTGAGTGGTCAGCCCTACGACTATTTCGTCTTGGGATCGGGTTCGGTAATACAATACAGTAGTACCCACTTTATTGTCCACTGACCAGTCAACAGTTCCTCCATATATAGTGTGTGTGTGGGTATGTCTGTGTATTCTGCATGAAGTACAAGATTAAGACTTATGTTCCAACAGTTGTTCTACATAATTATAATTTTGATTTTTTAGCCATTGAGTTATTATTTTTTTAGATTCGCAATACGTTTTATTATAGATGTCGAGTGTTTTGTTTAATTTATTAAACAGGTATGACGATCGTTTATCATACTGCCTGCAGGCAAAAGTTGAACGTGTTTCAGGTATTTTCATGTATGGAGAGGCCAAGGTGTGCTTTCGGCAATATTGTAATCACAGAGTAAAACCACTGCATTCAGATGCAAGATAGTTGCATAAGGAGCGCATTGAAGCAGAACACGTGCAAGCTACAGTTATTAAAGTTAGCGCTCGTACGTTCAAACAGGAACTATTGTTATTACTATGGGTTTCGTGCTTAATTCCATTTGGAATTTTGATACCTTGTTGCTAGTTTTTAGCTAGGTCTGGCATTATTTTGTATTAATTTTAGCTACAGACTGTTAGTGTCCGTAGCTGTAATGTAGGCTGCTTTGTAAACAGCAAAGTGCTTGATGTAAAATTACCTAAAATTCTTTTGAATTTTTTTACCTAAAATTTTTTTGGAGGTGGCTCATAGTCCAGCAGTGGACTGTAACGGGCTGTTGATGTTTTTTGTTGATTTTTAAACACTATCATACACAGTAAGGTATTCAATGCAAGTCAAGTATTGCCAGATACAAGTTTGTAAATTTCTACTTAAATCTAAATAACTAATGTTAGGGTTACAAATTCGGACATCAAACCTCTTGACTTAGTATTTTAGCTAATAAAATTGGTAATTCAGTAGTTGGTTGAAAGAAATTGCACCAGGGTTTAACTTCTAGGATGTTGAAAATGACCAGATAATGTTATACAAGTGACCCATTGGGTAATTTTTTGACGTTTTCAATCTATATTTCCTGGGTAAAGCTGGTTAGTTTTTTAGATCGAACACTTGCTATATTTCATCAACAATGGCCCGTCACAGTCCACTGCTGGACTATGAGCCTCCTCCGCTTAAGTGGAGGGTTTTGCCATAATCTCCACGCTTGGCAGGCGGATTGGAGATCGCAGATTAAAAGGTTACTGTATCAGAGAGCGCTGCTGCCCGTTCCCTGTTCAATGTGTAGTCCCTAAGTCGCCTCTTACGACACCCACGGGAAGAGTAGGGGTTGGTGACAAAATGTATTCTACTCTGCCGTCACCACACGGCACATGATACTTGCTAAATTTAAATATAATAAATAAAACATGGCGTATACTTGCTCGAGCCAACAGTTCTATTTACCTCGTATTCTGGACTAGGCGTCCATGAGCGTAGTCAACGTAGCGCCTTCGTAGCAAGTACTACGACGCCGTAGCAAAATGCATTTGTACGTTTACGACTATAAATCATGTATTTTTTTAGATGAAGGACGTGGTCTCTGCTTCCTTCTCCGAAAGGAGGCATGATTTTATGTATGTATGTATTTTTTTAAATAATGCAAGCTTTAACACTGGCACAAACAAAAAAGAATCATCATCGTCGTGTGGGTTGTATGTAAGTTTCAGCCTGCAATGTCCTAACCAAACTGGGGAAAGTCTCACAAAGAGATTTTTGCTTGACAGTGTTCCCACCGGGAATCGAACCCGAAACCTCCGTAATGAGCGTCGAAACCTCGACCACTCGGCCACGGAGGCTGTAACAAAAAAGTATTCAAATTTATTTTTAAATTTGGAACTTCATAAAGGCTTGTCCAATTTATTTTTCAGTTATACGATTGGAAACCGTCGGAATGTTTGCAGCGGGCTCAGAGAGCCGCTAATCTGTCCGCGTCCGTGTCTAACAGACCCGTGTCATTTTTACCAATTTATACGGTTTGTCGTTTTATTAATGCTCTTGTTGATATGTTGTTAAACGATTCTACAATTTTAAAATACGCATCTCCGCTCGCATATTTTTGCTCAGTTTAGGGATTTTAACTCCACAGAACTTATACTTTATTGCACCCAAGAGACACATAGAAAAATCTAGTTTTAATAATAGTATACAGATGGGCGGCCTTATTGCTAAGGTATTCAATTCTTCCAGGCAACCTCGGGATGTTGGAAAACAACGAATACTGCTGGATAGTGAGTTTTAGATAACATACTACTTTTATTTTATTTTTTGTCTTTTGTTACTGCTATGCCATCATTTAATAAAACCTATAGGTAAGTAGATATTACATGTTTGACCAAAACCCAATCATCGGTGAAAGAATAGACTAGAACGATTATGACGTATGATTGAATAAAGTCTGAAAGCGTTTTATTTTGTGGAACTTTACGTGAAGTAAACAACGAATTATCTATAGTCAAGAAACGTAACTACGCTTAAAATTTGTTCATAAAAAGCTGGGGGAAAAAACTATACCATATCACATTCGAATACGCGGTACAATGATGTTTTGTATGACTCGCTTTGTAAGAACGTCAAAAGTAAGCTTCAATGTACAGAGCGACATCATCTGTCTGTCTGTCGTCGTCGTCGTCCATCAAAATTAATTGTGCGAGTTAGGTGCTATGTTTTAGCGCGTGCTTTGCTAGGCGGTTACTCTTCTTGACTATTGAAGTTCGTTGGAAGTAAATCTTTAAAAGATCTTTTTTATGCATGCTTTACAGAAAAAAAAAAAAGAACTTACGAACTACTTTCTTGCTGGTCAAGCCAAACGCCACATTTAAATAAAAAAGAAAATATATCAGCCCAACGCGAAAAAAAAGACAATATTTTCAAAATCGGAACATCGTTCCTCACCATACCAGCCAGTTCGAATATTCCCGTCACGCGCGGGTCCGGCGGTGACGTGGCCTAATGAAGCCCACTCCTTTGCCTTTTTACTTTTTAATAGCGCTCCCGGAAAATAAAGTTTTTGCGGTTACGACGTCCTTTCTTGTTCAAGCTGTTTATAGGCACGTCAAAAGCAAAGAGAATAATTACGCCCGCTGGTAGCGGTTTTTCTTTTGACTTAGCTTGGTTATTTTGTCAGGATGATACTTTTTTGAAATGTTCTTTTATCTTATAGAAGTGTCATGGACTGTAGTATTGGTTAGGATAGGCAAAATATGATTAATATATTGCTATAATAAATAAAAATATTGGTAATTTGTTTTGTTAACTTTTCCATATCATCATCTTTATAATTTTTAAATCCAAAAGATGTCCACAGCTAGACAAAGGTTAGTAGGTCTTTAAAATGACACTGGCACACTACAAATTCAGAAACGTTTTTAAAAACTAAACAAGAAAGGAAGACATTGATACCATGCGAAATATAAATCCGTCTACATCTTCTGGGTGAGTGTCCATCTTCAGCCTCATTGTCAGTTCCCATTAGGTAAGACTGGTTACATGAATCCAGAGCTTATTAAAAAAAAAACAAAAATCCTAATTATTAAAAAGATAAATTTTCTAGAATCCCTTTCGTCCAACAAACCGCGCGGAAACATTGTGTTGTTGCAGTTCCTGACATCTGTGACAAGGGTAGGCCGCGGTGGTGCGATGTTCGCAACACACTTGTCTGTTTTACACAAGTTTCACAACAATATTTGTAGTAAAATATGTTATTATTGTTTACTAGCTGGCTTGCGTAGTATTTTTTCCCGTGGATTTTCTAAAATAAATATAGGTGCAAACCTTGTCCTGACAAAATGAACACGACATAAAAAATATTTATCTATTTTAGTGCAGTCGTTCGAAATTGATAACGTTATTGATTGATTGATAACGTTTAATTTACAAAACTGTACATCAGTCACTCATTGATTTACAACAGCAGTCACTAATAAAATGAACTCCAGAGAATGAAAAAGTAATACAAAATGGCTGACATTCATATTATGTTTTTAGATAGGTTGAAGATATAGCGAAACGCAACAAAAAGAAAATCTAATTTGATTTACCTACTTACCTGGATAACAGCCTCCGTGGCTGAGTGGTTGAGATTACAACTCTCACGGAGGTTCCAGGTTCTAATCCTGGTGGGGACACTGCTAAGCAAAAATCTCTTTGTGAGACATTTCCCAGTTTGGTAACGACTCAGATAAACAAAAGACGATGGCTAGTGCGAGGCGACGCGCGTCTGATATCTTTGGGTTACGAGATATTGCATAAAAGACACCTGATTGTCCGAAAAGAAAGATGATTTCGTGCTACGGAATAGGCTCGTTAAACCCGGGACCCAGCTACTGTCTACTCGTTACACGAGCCATGTCAGTGACTTTTGGTAACTCTACCGTGACTAGGGGTACATCAACAGCTCATGTACGTCCTTACCGAGGGGCTCGGGCCTACCCTGAATTAGGACGATTAGGCCTTGGTCGACCACGCTGGCCCAGTGCGGGTCGGTCGACTTCACACACAACCTTTGAATTTCTTCGCAGGAGTGTGCAGGTTTCATCACGATGTTTTTCTTCACCGTAAGAGTGTCGAATAAACGTACATACGAATTCGAAATTCGAAAACACATTGGTACGTGGTGGGGATGGAACCCGCATCTCCCGGACGGGAGGCAGCGGCCCTAGCCACTAGACCACCGACGCTCTGTGTGTACCCCTTGTACCCCACAAGGGGTACACACATGTTTAAACCCCAAAACCTGGTAAAAATAAACAATGTTCTCTACGAACATGTTGTTGTGTGAATACACATGTTTTGTTACAATTTCCGACACCTGTGACAAAGGTCGAAGTGTGATTCGCAGTGCGATATTCACGGTCGGCTTGTCCTGAGTTTTACAACAGTTTTTATAGCGATATTACATACAGTTTGTTAGAAAAATTTAACGGCACTTGTCAAAAAATATTGAGACTCAAAGATGAAAAATGAAAAAAATTGTAAATTTTTTCGTTAATCCTATTTTATTTAAAATTGATATCATTAGCATGTTCGCAGTGATATATTTAATTATAAATTTACTCTTTATGACAAATGATTAAGAGAAAACACTAAAGTAAAAATGTATTTTTCAAAATTATCCTCATAATAATATACATTTGGTATTATTGACTTGGTTTCTTATTTAAAGTTTCTATCCACAAAATAATATTTGTGACAACACAATAAAAAAAACAGTACATTCGGAATTCTACAAAGTAAATGCAAAAGTTCAAGTAACTTGGAAAGTACGAGAGAAATGTAAGAGTAATGTGTACAAGGTAACAGCTGGCGCAGCTTGATGTGCAACCTCCCGTTTCAAATATAAATGGGATGTTCAAGTTAGTACGAGCACCGGCAAAGTTATTATGAAATCTACTTATACATACGTGTATCTAGACTCTGTGGTTCCGGACTTAAGAATAAAGCCTTCTCATACGTTTCCATGAGTATACACCCTGAAAATTAATTAGTTTTAAAGCCTTTGCATTGGCTCAGTTCATGAAACTAAACAACTTGAAAAAACTACCATTTGATACAAAGCCGTGCGGTTAGCTGATATAATGGGCTTTTTCCGACAGCCAATTTAAAATAAAGTAGTTCATAAATCTTCGATAGATGGCGTTGACGAAAAAAATCCAAAGAAATCCGGCGAGTCACCCAGGGCCATAAAAAAAAAGAAGGATTAAAAAAAAAAACCACGACGACCTGGCGCCATCTATCGTCTTAATTAGAACAATTTTTTTAATTAATTTTTTTAAATAAATGGCGTTCTCAAATGATTTCACAAGTATCAAGTGTTATTGTGTTTATTTACTTCGACAAGCGGGCTTCATGAGAGGAGAATTTTTTTTTTTGACAGATAATTTTAAAATTTTGAATGTTGAGTTATCCGGTTTACTTAGAACAAAAAAAAAACAAACGATATACTATTATTATTTAATTATGTATTTTTTCTCGGCTTACACCGGTATTTTTTCCGTTTACGGGCCTAGACCAAGTAAACGGAAATGTGGGTCTGTCAGTCTGTCATGTCTTCATCTATTTGGAAGAATTTGCGAACTATCCTGCAAGTGTTAAGAATCGCTGCTTTTTGAATTTGTATATAGGTATTAGGTTTCAGATCAATGAGCTTCAAACTATTGTGAATTTGTTTTGGGACTACACCGGTACCAGAGATTACTATCGGGACAATGTAGACTTTTTCCTGTTTCCAAATCCTGATGACTTCATCTTTAAGGTCAGTATATTTGCTTATTTTCTCTGTTATTGTTTTTTGCAGATTGTGAGTGTTTGGGACGGCGATATCAATAAGGTAAGTAATGTTATCTGTTTTATTTTGTAGGATTAAATCGGGACGGTTATAGTGTATTGTTTTATCCGTTAATACAGCGCGGTCGAAATAAAGTTTGTGTGTGTCATTTTCTAGGACAGGTTTGGGGTTGTAATTGTAGTACGGTATGAATGTGTTTGGTATGAGTGAGTGTTTGGTTGCGAGTCTTTGATGAATGATGTTTGCAATTTGGTTATGTCTGTGGGCGTAGTCTGTTTGTGTAAGGTTAGGGCATGCTCCTGTTATGTGTTGTATGGTTTCAGAGTTCTTATGGCATTTACGACATTTATCATCAAGTGTAGTAGGATCTTTTATTATATATTTTCTGTAATTCTTGGTGTTTATGACCTGGTCCTGGATTGCTATCATGAAGCCCTCAGTTTCTGGAAACAGGAATCCTAACGAGAGCCATTTATTCGAGGCAGTGGAGTCTATATGTAGCTGGTCTAAGTCATGTGGATGTCGTCCGTGTAGTGCTTTTTTCTTCCATTCCTCTATTTTCTGTGTTTCTGGGTTTGGGTGAATATTTGTCGGTGTTTTATCTACTAGATTTAATGCGGTGTGGTTAAAGTCATTATTAGCTATTGCCTTGTGAATATTACTATCGGAAGCCTTTTGTCGGAAGAATCGTTTCAGGTTTTGTATCTGTTTCTCCCATAGTGCTGTTATATTAATGAATCCTCTGCCACCTATCTGTCGCTTTATTGTCATTCTTTCTATTGCTGATTTTGGGTGTAAGTAATTGTGTCTGGTTAGTGTAGTTCTAGTCATTATTTCTATGTTTTTTATGTCTGTTTTGCTCCATTTTACAATCCCAAAAGAATATGTAAGAATTGGTACCGCAAAAGTATTAATTAATACAAAAATTTTGTTAAAAATTGTAGTTTCCCAACTGGGAAAAAAAAACTGGGAAAAGCAATTGCTTTAGTTAAATTTTTCCCTGTCAATTGTCTCTTACTAATTAAGTTGATTCTAGTTCTATACTCGTTAGTCAACTGTATTTTAATTTGTTTGTGGTCTAAGCCCTTTGATTGACTGTATCCTAAGTATTTGTACAACTCGTTAGGTTCCATGGCTGCTATAGCGTTTGTTTCGTCTAATGCGTAATCTCCCGGTCGAATTTGGCCTTTTATTATATGGATGGTCTTACATTTATCTAATCCAAACTGCATATTGATATCTTTGCTGAATGTGGCTGTCAGGTCTATTAGTTTCTTCATCTCTATTTCTGACTTTGTGTAGAGTTTTATATCATCAATATAAATTAAATGTGATATATTAGTCTCGGTGTCATCATGTTTTAGTCGGTATCCGATGTTATCCTTGTGGAGTAAGTGTGATATGGGATTAAGTGCGAGACAAAACCACAAAGGACTTAAGGAGTCTCCCTGGTATATACCTTTTTTGATAGATATTTCTCTGGTTGTTATGTTGTTATTATAATTATTTTAATGTAAATAAAAAGATAATTTATAATTGGAGTATTTACACAAGAAAGCAGAGTTTAAAAATTCGTAGGACGTGAGAATTCAGGAGGAAGAAGATCATACAAAGAACATGTGATCAGGAGAACCCTCGTCCAGACCACACTCGCAAATAGAACTACCTCTATGAATTTTGAAAAGATGGACAGGAGAACACGCATGGCCTAATCGCAATCTACAAATGGTAGAGGTAACATGCTTACTAGCTTCTCTAAACTTGAAGAACCAAGGAGTAACCGGTACGGAACTCTGAATATCAGCATAGTGTTTACCCTTACGGGAACTAGAAGTCTTGCCAACAACAGAATAGGCGCTTCTTAGCTAATGGAATTAGGTAAGTAGAATAAACATGAAAATGGGAAATAATTCGTAGGGTTACAGTTCATCAACGGCCAGTTACAGGCCACTGCTGGACTATGAGCTTCCTCCTCTTAGGTGGAGGGTTTTGCCATAATCTCCACGCTTGGCAGGCGGGTAGGAGATCGCAGATTAAAAGTTTACTGCATCAGAGAGCGCTGCTGCCCGTTCCCTGTTCAATGTGTAGTCCCTAAGTCGCCTCTTACGACACCCACGGGAAGAGTAGGAGTTGGTGACAAATGAATTCTACTCTGCCGTCACCACACAGTCTAGGTTACAGTTGATCAAATTAAATTTGTTCTGCTTGCCACGCTTTCAGAACGAATAGTGCTCTCCACAGCTACGAGAGGGCGCCTCAATGAAATCTACTTTATTTGTATTTATAGTTCACCACAGAAAGCATGTATTTTTTCTAGGGAAATGTATATTTAGGCGAATTTCAACCTCATTGTGCACCAGCATATTGGTTTAAATTATGATTACACCATTTTCTTCTAAACATGTCAATAGGCAATGCATTATTCGACGAACGGCAAGATCAAACCACCCCATTGGGGAGTTCGGCCGTGTTTATCTAACGTGATTGCTGGTATATTCCGTTCGTTATTTTGCTTCATTAGATCCTTAGCGGCCAGGAACGTCTCTAGGGAGGTAAATACATCATTATAACATATCATGTACGTACAGTCTCTGGCCGAGCGGTAGGGCGATCGGCTCTATCTTTGGAAGTTCTGCAATTAAATCTTAGTTCTATTAAAATTATTAATAGAAGAATTAGTAGTCTCATTACGGAGGTTCCGGGTTCGATTCCCGGTGGGGACACTATCAAGCGAAAATATATTTGTGAGACTTTCCCCAGTTTGGTTAGGACTTTGCAGGATGAATCACCTTATTGTCCGTAAAGAAAGATGATTCCGTGCTTCGGAAGGCACGTTAAGCCGTTGGTTAGGATTGATACTGCTTTCTGCATCACCAGATTTTCCGAAACAAGATGTCTCTTGCTTTGAAAGGCAGGTGACGTGAAGCCCTTGATCTCGGCAAATTTAACGAAAATTGACATTATATTATCAACATCAGATGCTTGAAGTCTGTTGACATATTAATAAATTCTGACTCCAGGGTTAGTGAAGTCGGTCGTCGATTTTTTTCCCCTGAAGGACCTTATCGCTATTTTTGCCAGAGTGGTAATACTTAGGGCATACTGAAAGTTTCTAGATTCTAATAAATAAGACTAGATATTAGACTTACGATACATTTATTGTTTTTCAAAGTATCATCAACGGCCCGTTACAGTCCACTGCTGGACTATGAGCCTCCTCCACTTAAGTGGAGGGTTTTTCCATAATCTCCACGCTTGGCAGGCGGGTTGGAGATCGCAGATTAAAAGGTCACTGTATCAGAGAGCGCTGCTGCCCGTTCCCTGTTCAATGTGTAGTCCCTAAGTCGCCTCTTACGACACCCACGGGAAGAGTAGGGGTTGGTGACAAATGTATTCTACCCTGCCGTCACCACACGGCATTTCAAAGTATATTCCCTCACAATTAATGCAGTTTTGCATTCGCTGAAACAATACCGCAATGCAGCGTAATGTAGTTGGGCCAGACAGACTTCCTTAGGGACGTCTTCAATTGCTTCATGGAACGCATTCACATTGATTAGCCTTTAAAGTGATTGTATTGAGAATGTTAAAATAATATAGGTCTTTTGTCAGCATCTGACAATGGCGAACGTGTCTTCGTTTTAATTTTTGTTTATTGAAGTGTTTAGTGTATAATTTCGATAGTACATTATCCAGTGAATGTTTCGGGACTATAAACTTTAATAAAACAATAGAATCGCTTACACTTTGCTGACATTTTTAGATGATGCCAAGAGGCCTCGTGGTGGCTTCAGTAATTGTACTATCACATTACTGAGCCCGATTAATCATCCAAAGATATATCTTAAACCTACAAATATCACTCGACACTGTCCAAATACGCCTAAAGAAGTGTCGCCATTAATTAGGAAGAAGAAAAAAAATATATAGGTACACAGAGCTGCGACACGGTGCTTCATCGCCAAATGCCAATAGGGAATATGCATGATTTTTTTTTATTACTTAAATTAATAATTTACACCTTTAAAACATAGAAAAAAAATATAAATCGGAATATCGTATAAATATAATATTTACAAAAAGTATATAAACATATCATACTTGAGTGAGCTTCAATAATATACGTGTACATACGTGTAATACGTATACGTGTAATTATAATCATATCGACGTAATTTAGGAGTGAACAATTTTAATGACAAATGGTTATTTTTAGGCTATGTTTAGTTGTAAGTATTATTAAAACTTTTATGAATAAAAATCTATGTTATGGACTAAAATATACCATGTAACATAATAATTACCTTGCAGCTTTCACTCCTTTCATCTCTGCGCTCGTAAAATCGAGATTTGATGCAAAATAATATACTGACATCATAAATGCATCTATTTTCGGTAGATTATCTGATTGTGCTTTGACAAAAACCAGTTTCAGTCATCGTCATAGATTGACTACAAATATATATTCACAAGTAATCACTCAGGAATACAGTTTTAAACAATTTTTTTCACAAACACTACTATAACCGCCGATAAATCTATAGGACGTGACTGACCTGACACAACCAATGACGTCACATTTCGTTTCGACCAATGGTGACGCGTTTTGTAAGTTTGAATTTCCCTCCCTTATTTGTCACTTTTTATATAATATTTTCTGGGTTTAAATGATAACTAAATAAAATAAATACCTTTTAAGTATAATGTAAAGACAATAAAGAATCTAGAAAAAAATATTTGAGACAAATTTAAATTTTATGCATATTCCCTATTGAAGTTTCATCTCTCAACTCAACTCAACTCTCTTGTTGACTTAAGTCACAACGAAATTTAAAAAAAATCATTGAACGAAAATGTTTACGAGTTAAGTTCATTTTGATAGCGATACACAATTTTTTCACAATGAAAAAACAAATGACAGTCTCGCAAATTAAAAAGTTACGTATGTTCCCAAAGAGTTCCATTTTCAAATTCCATAATTGTTTTTTCATTATTTTATTGTAAGTGGCCAGATCCAGAGACTTTCAAGTTTCAGTATGTATAGCGGGCGCGGATTTGAAACGATCGTCGTCGACTTTACAACAACTTACACGTTAAGAAGAGTTCCAAATTTGAATTTTCTTAATCTTTGATTCTGGATCGGTCTCTGTGCCATCCAAAGCTCTTATCTGGATCTCCCCTAAAGAAAACATTTGCGAGCTACCTCCGAATGAATACTGATTAATTAAATGCTAAGAAACTTTGATCAACGAATTTAATTTGATTTAATCTCGGATGAGTAGGGCTCTGTTTTACGTACGGTTTTCGAATGGCTACTTTTTTATTTAAAATTAATTAAAATTTCATTCGTTATGTGTGGAAAAAAATGCGTTAGTTGATTGAACACTCTCCTTGCATCTAAATGGGAAGCAGATAAACTAACAACATAGTATTTATTATGTCATGGACATTATGTCCAGTTGCTAATGTGTCCAGCTGAGAATCTATCCACTTGCGAATCTGTTCAGCTGAGAATCTATCCACTTGCGAATCTGTTCACCTGAGAATCTATCCACTTGCGAATCTGTCCGGCTGAGAATCTATTCACTTGCAAATCTGTTCGGCTGAGAATCTATCCACTTGCGAATCTGTCCGGCTGAGAATCTATTCACTTGCAAATCTGTTCAGCTGAGAATCTATCTACTTGCGAATCGGTTCAGCTGAGAATCTATCCACTTGCGAATCTGTTCAGCTGAGAATCTATCCACTTGCGAATCTGTTCAGCTGAGAATCTATCCACTTGCGAATCTGTTCAGCTGAGAATCTATCCACTTGCAAATCTGTTCACCTGATAATCTATCCACTTGTGAATCTGTTCAGCTGAGGATCTATCCACTTGCGAATCTGTTCAGCTGAGAATCTATCCACTTGCGAATCTGTTCAGCTGAGAATCTATCCACTTGCGAATCTGTTCAGCTGAGAATCTATCCACTTGCGAATCTGTTCAGCTGAGAATCTATCCACTTGCGAATCTGTTCAAATGAGAATCTATCCACTTGCGAATCTGTTCAGCTGAGAATCTATCCACTTGCGAATCTGTTCACCTGAGAATCTATCCACTTGCGAATCTGTTCAGCTGAGAATCTATCCACTTGCGAATCTGTTCAGCTGAGAATCTATCCACTTGCGAATCTGTTCACCTGAGAATCTATCCACTTGCGAATCAGTCCGGCTGAGAATCTATTCACTTGCAAATCTGTTCAGCTGAGAATCTATCCACTTGCGAATCTGTTCACCTGAGAATCTATCCACTTGCGAATCAGTCCGGCTGAGAATCTATTCACTTGCAAATCTGTTCAGCTGAGAATCTATCCACTTGCGAATCTGTTCACCTGAGAATCTATCCACTTGCGAATCAGTCCGGCTGAGAATCTATTCACTTGCAAATCTGTTCAGCTGAGAATCTATCCACTTGCGAATCTGTTCACCTGAGAATCTATCCACTTGCAAATCTGTTCAGCTGAGAATCTGGACAGATCTTGGTTTCTGCGAAGAGATTAAAAGGTTGTGTGTGAGGTTGACCAACCCGTACTGGGCCAGCGTGGCCGACTAAGGCTTAATCGCCCTAATTCAGGGTAGGCTCGAGCCCCTCAGTGGGGACGTATAATGAGCTGTTGATGATCGAAAGCTATATAAACTGTTTGGAATGGAAAGAAAATGTTCCGAGCGATCACCAGATGGCGCTTAGACGATTTATTACATAATTTATTCGATGTCGCAACCCCTTCTAATTGATTTTGTTTCAAGTCCCAGTTAAGATTGACGAAGTGTCTTGCATTTTTAATAAAAGCTACAAAATTTATCTTTATTTTATAAGTTGTTTTATTTTAGCATTTGAAAAAAATAGAAGACATAGTAAGTAAGTAAGTAAATAAAAACACTTTATTGCACACAAAAGGAATAGTTAAAGTTTGATAAAACTAGTGGCTCTGTGAGCTATAGACCTTGCGAGTTTTTTGTTTGAAATAGCTGATTTATTGTTTTTTTACGTATTCAACCCCATATCTCCGCCATTTTGAAAAATTTCGAAAAACTGACTCGTTAAAAAAATCTATAATATATATTTATTAAACCTACTCACAAAATTTCACGAGAATTGATTGAGAAACGCGACCTGTAGATGAGAACAAAGATGGACAGACGGACAGATGGACGTACAGAAGCAATTTTGGCTACGCTGAAACGGAGATGCTTCGCTCGCTCGTTTAGAAATAACATTAACATTTTTGCAATTCGAATTTTAAATTACGTAAAGTAAAGAATGTACGCCAGTATCAGACTTGTTTTCTGATTTTCGAAGCACATATATACCAATATTTTTATACTGACTGCCATAAAAAGCAATTTTATTGGTACTCAGTTAGATTTAGTCTATTATCTTATACTTAGTCATGTGAGAGAAGGAGAACTTGGTGGGAACAGGGAAGCTTGTTCCATAGTTGTACTTGGCGTACCGAGAAAGAATTAAAAAAAAAATTTGTATTAGCTTTAGGACTCACCAGCGTCCTAGTGTTGCAGGGACGTCTAGGGCGATGGTGGTGGAATGGTTTACTATTATAACTTACCTATTCTATTTGAGTATTTTAGATTGAGAGTTATTGCTAGAATCGGGGTACAATCGCTTCATTCAAAGGACCGACAACAGTTAGGAATGTCGATATTAATCCGATCACAGCATTTCCCGATCTGTCCGAAGAAATGGACTAGTGTTGTTGTTATCGACTGAAAAAAGTTATCGATGGTTGATCTTGAAAAACATCGATATTATCGATAGGCCTATTGAAACTATAGACACTCTTTGATAGTATCGATAATGATGTCACCTGTCGATAATTTTCATTTGATATCGATAGGTCGACTGATGTTCAAGGCCACCCACGACGATGATACTATCGATAGACTATCGCTATCGCAACAACATTAGAATGGACGCCCTTTGAGAGGAGTATCCTCGAAGCCAAAATAGTAAAAGCACTTATTAGGTGCAGTCTAATTCGGTATTGCAACATTTAAAAATATATATAATATATTATTATCATTTCAAATCAAATCAACGGCCCGTTACAGTTCACAGCTGGACTATGAGCCTCCTCCGCTTAAGTGGAGGGTTTTGCCATAATTTCCACGCTTGGCAGGCGGGTTGGAGATCGCAGATTAAAAGGTTACTATATCAGAGAGCGCTGCTGCCCGTTCCCTGTTCAATGTGTAGTCCCTAAGTCGCCTCTTACGACTTTATTATCACTTGTTACAAGTGAAATATGAAAAAAAAACACGCAAGTGTGTTTATGTTACTATGGTTTATCCTTACTAGGGTTAACAGAATTAGGTACTTTTTCTTATGTGCAATGTGGTGCCTTAAATATAAAGAAGGCTTATTTTTTTAATTTCTTACAAAATACATACTTTCTTGCGATTTTTTTTTATGATTTATAATGATATACCTGGGCTGATTGATAACTGGCCGAAACGACGAACTTAAAAAAATGATACGCAAAAAAAAAAATATTACATTATATTTTGACATCTTTTTGAAAATAGAACGCCAAATTTGAATTTAATCGAACTGGTGGAATTTGTTTGATAGGACGTAGAACTTTCTCTGTCGTAAATTTTCTTAACAATGGAAAGAAACGAAATTCGTGCGGTGATAAAGTTTTACGTTTTAAAACAGAAAACAGCAACCCAGATTAAAACCAAGCTAGACAGTGTTTTAGGTAATTCTGCTCCTGCATTGAGTACAATTCACACCTGGGTAACTGATTTTAAACGTGGAAGACAGAGCTGCGAAGACGCCCACAGGTCTGCCGTCTGGCCGTCCAAATGAAGTCACGAATCCGGACATGATCAAAAAAATTCACAAAATTGTATTGAATGATCGGCGCTTGAAGTTGCGAGAGATAGCAGAGATGGTGAGCATTTCATCTGAACGCGTTTTTAATATTTTGCACCAACATTTGGGAATGAAAAAGCTTTGCGCGCGATGGGTGCCGCGTTTGCTCACTGTTGACCAAAAGCAACGTCGAGTGGACGATTCATCGGAGTGTTTGGCGCTGTTTAACCGAGATCCTAACGAGTTTTCGCGGCGTTATGTAACAGTCGATGAAACCTGGATACATCATTATACTCCCGAGACAAAAGAACAATCTAAGCAGTGGACTGAGAGCGGAAGACCTGCGCCGAAGAAAGCAAAAACGGTTTTGTCGGCCGGCAAAGTGATGGCGACTGTTTTTTGGGATGCTCGAGGGATTATTTTAGTGGATTATCTGCAAAAAGGAAAAACAATAAATGGAGAGTACTACGCAAGCTTGCTGCAAAAATTAAGTGAAGAAATCCAGAAAAAACGACCACATTTGGCCAAGAAAAAAGTTTTGTTCCACCATGACAACGCACCTGCACACACGTCAATGGTTGCAGTCGCAAAACTCCATGAATTGCGGTTTGAATTGCTACCGCATCCACCCTATTCCCCGTATCTGGCCCCGTGTGACTTCCACTTATTCCCAAACTTGAAGAAATGGTTAGGTGGCCAGAGATTTTCATCAAATGAAGAAGTCATTGTTGCCGTGGACGAGTATTTTGAGGGGTTGGAGAAAACATTTTATAAAACTGGTGTAACGGCATTGGAGAAGCGCTGGACTAAATGCATCGAGGTAGAAGGAAACTACGTTGAGAAATAAATTTATTTTAAATAGATTTTTAAAGTTTTTCTTTGTCGTTTCGGAAACTTATCAATCAGCCCTCGTATATTGATAAAAAAAAATAATCTATCCAAAATAGGTTATGAGCCTAAAAGCGAGATTATCTAGTAAAAACCTGCCAAGTAGATTCACAACTCTCACAAATACCGCGTCTCTCTCGTTTTTTAAACAGGTGAAACACTACACCTCTTTTTAATTTAATAAATTATGAAATTAAATTCTGTCGGGATCATAACAAAAAGGGTAACAGGAAATTAGTCAAGAGTGTTCCACATAAACAAAAGGTTCTGTATAAAACAAAATAGTGTTCCACTAGTTGGGGTCTACTGAATCAATTGATATTAATTGGAAAAATAACTCTTAAGTGTAAATAAGCCGTGTGGTGACGGCAGAGTAGAAAACATTTGTCACCAACCCCTACTCTTCCCGTAGGTGTCGTAAGAGGCGACTTAGGGACTACATATTGAACAGGGAACGGGCAGCAGCGTCCTCTGATACAGTAACCTTTTAATCTGCGATCTCCAACCCGCCTGCCAAGCGTGGAGATTATGGCAAAACCAAACACTTAAGTGCAGGAGGCTCATAGTCCGGCAGTGGACTGTAACGGGCCGTTGATGTTGATTGATGATGTAAATAAACTTCATATTATCTTAATTTTCAGAAGGGTTTTTTGACTACAGATCCCTGAGAACGATGAAGTCTATTATGAAACGCTTCATAGCAATCACTCAGTTTTTTTTTCGACTTAATTTTCTTAAGTAAAGCTCCCATTATACACATTTTAAGTAGATATTAACCATCTTAAAACTCATAAAGAGTCAGTTTTTGAACTCCTATTTTGTACTAGCTTTCCGCCCGTGGCTACGCTCGCGGTGTGTAAGATTTTCCCATGGGCATAAGACTTTTTCCCGTAAAAAGTATCCTGTGTGTTAATCCAGGTTACAAACTATCTCCACACTTTAAGCGTGAAGGGGGAACAAACATCCAATATATTTTCACAATTATAATAATTAGTATTATTGTACCAGGTCTATCTTTCTCGCGCACGATAATAGGCATTTCTTTTTTTTTTGACGGGCCAAAACACTTTTTCTACCAGAGTGGCTACCCACAAAACGGCTCTTATCAGAGCCTGCCTTGACTGTCGTTACTATGAGGCCAATGATAAGGCAGTAACTCTAGCCAATTTTTGGGTTGGACTGGTTTAACCCCCATCGACACGAAAAGAAGAGGAAGAAGACCAGAGTGGTTACATTATTGCGGCTTGAAAGCGGGCGTGGACTTGTGTGGTAAGATAGCGAACGATGACAGACGTCAGACATCGAAGGTAAGTACTTACTATTTAATGTTATCTTAAGGATTCACCAGAGGTCATCTGGTTGCCTACAAACTAGACCCGGACAGCGGCTAAGCAAAATGGCTGGCCTCAATGCGTCGCGGCTGCTTGTCACCATATTGGTTGGCCGCCATCTGCATACGAAATGTAGGTGACGAGAGGTCACCAGCTCCTTACGATATACAACGTGTTAGCAAAATAACTCAAACCCTCTGATGGTAGATCAGCCATGAAACTGAACATCTTCTGTTTTATAACTTTTAGAATTTCGCATTTATTTTTATTTTTCATACAAGTTGACTTGATCAGCTGATCAGTTTGTTTGAAAATTTTATTTTCGATTTTGTGGAACTTCTGAAACTAAATATGTTCAGTTTCATGAGCTTACCACCCGAGAGGTTTTGCCTTATTTTGCTAACATGTTGTATCGTAGTACTACGTAATGTCTTACGTTCTGTACCTCATTTATGGGTAGAAGTAAATAAATATAATACATCACACATTAAAATGTAAAAAATAATAATAATAACAATATAAATGTGTAATGTAACGTAAATGTAATATAATGTGGCCTTATGTTAGAAAAAAAAAATTGACATTTAAACTGAGCTCTTAATAGAGTCACTATGTCTGAGTTATAAAACAAAAGAGTGGTCCGCGTATTGGAAATATTGGATTAGCAAATACCGTGGTGTGGTGACGGCAGAGTAGAATACATTGGTCACCAACCCCTACTCTTCCCGTGGGTGTCGTAAGAGGCGACTTAGGGACTACACATTGAACAGGGAACGGGCAGCAGCGCTCTCTGATACCTCTGTAACCTTTTAATCTGCGATCTCCAACCCGCCTGCCAAGCGTGGAGATTATGGCAAAACCAAACACTTAAGTGGAGGAGGCTCATTGTCCAGCAGTGGACTGTAACGGGCCGTTGATTTTGAAATGCCGTGGTGTGAATTACCTATATTATAATGGCGTCCGTGCCTACGCATGCAACATGCAGGCGTTATGTGGATCAACAGTCCAACACGCGTGTTAATACCTACAGTGCACTTGTAGAGTGTTATTATAGGACGAGCTCCGACAGCTTCAAATTCTTCATACGGCTTTTTTAAAATAATATTCAGTTTATGAACCATAATTGCTATAAACTGAAAAAAGTAACTTCACCTCTTATTTTATCATTATACAGTAATTTTACTTAATAAATAAACAAATGGATAAACAAAATAATCCTACTAATATTATAAATGCGAAAGTTTGGATGTTTGTTGCCGAATCACGTTTGAACCACTGGACGGATCGGGATGAAACTTGGCACACATTTAGTTTAGGTCCTGGAATACGACATAGGCTACTTTTTAGCGAGGGAAAATATTTGATTCCCACGGGAAAACTCATTTAGGGAAACCACGGGTGAAAAGCTAGTATTCAGATTCAGATTCAGATTTTTATTTCATAAAACATAAATATAATTTTACATGTCAAATGTTGTATAATTGAAAGTGTTAAATACTAAATAACATTAGTAGTAAAAACATTTGTGTTAAAAACACTCGTACGTCTGTCTGGGCTATCGATCCGCAGCGCGATTGTGTGAGCTTGCGTAGAATTCAGTGATATTATAACATGCTAGATCAAGCAGGTTGTCTCTCAGTCGTTTAATAAAAGTTTGTTCACTAGGGGCATCTCTCACGTGTGCCGAGAGCGAGTTTTACAATTTAGGGCCCACCACATTGAGCAGCTTGCACGACTTGGCGACGCGTCGGCGCGGCGCGTGCAGCAGGTGCCGGTGCCGCGTGTTTCTGTCGTGAAAGTCGCCCCGCTTGGGGAAGCTGTCAATATTTCGTCTCACCTGCTTACATATTTCTAGGATGTAGCAACTGGGAAGAGTTAGGACCTTGAATTGTCGAAATAACTCTTGTGCGGGATGATCAAAGGGTTTGGCGCTGACTATGCGAATATTAAGTAGTTATTAAAATTATAATCTGTCAGAGCTCTTCTTTTAGTAACCCGGGATTATTATCACACACTGAGCTCTGACAAAGTTTGATTACTAAGTTATGTTATGACAGAAAATGATAAAGAGCGTCATCAATGGTTTTTTTTTAATAATATGACATTATAATTATAATTAGAAATGCATGTAAAATTAAATTTATTGTTGTAACACTATTATTTTTGTTATTCTTTAATATAATTATGAATTTTTGTTATTTTCTCTTTACTGATATTGTGTGGCTTAGCTACTGGTTATTTGAGATTAATTAGTTTTAGCAGTAGTTAAATGAAAATTAAATTTATTGTTTGCTTTTGTACTATGATTTTGATACATTTGTAGTGTTATTAGCAGTATTAGTTTTACCTACTTGTATTCTTATTAATTTCCGTTACAATGTAATTGTTATGGAATAATTAAATATAAATAATAATAATAAGGTGAACTGAAGAAGTTTCCCCGTGTAATAGCGCTAGGGCTGCTGCCTTCAGTCTGGGAGGAGTGGGTTCGTTCCCCACCATTCACCATTGTGTCTTTCATATGTCGTTTATTCCCTCCGTTCCAAGTATCCCTACTGGCTTCAACGCTCTTCAGGTGAAGGAAAACAGTGTGATTCCTCACACATCTACGAAAAATAAATAAGTGAAGTCGACCAACCCGCATTGGGCCAGTTTGCGACTAAGGCTTGATCTCTCTGTGTCAAGGTAGGCTTGAGCCTCTTGGTAGGGACGTATTTCATAAACTGTTGATGATGGTCAAACTTTTCTTAGCTACTAGATTTTTTCACGAAGACAAGAATAGGTGTAAAGACTACCTACCTACCCATTACTTTATATTCTCGCATAATAT
Source organism: Carpatolechia fugitivella (assembly GCA_951230895.1). NCBI lineage: Eukaryota > Metazoa > Arthropoda > Insecta > Lepidoptera > Gelechiidae > Carpatolechia > Carpatolechia fugitivella. The sequence continues at coordinate 19,464,788 of OX579646.1, read as the reverse complement.
TCAACTTTTTAGTTCAGTACCCCCAATTTCGCCCAACTATTCAAACGCTATATTACATTCTTTACAACTCAATGTAACTTCGATATTTCTAGGTATTTTGGAACGCCCTTACCATGAAAACCATGTCATAATTTGATTACGCAACTTATTGATTAAAAGTGGTTGGACCAAAATAATGCGCGCCACGCGTCGCCTGCGTCCTCTGATGGTTGGTAACAAGACATTTTATCGAATTTCTAAAAAAAATCCTGGCTGACCGGAGTTTATTGAAATTCAGAGTAATTCTAACAAAATTCTAACAAAGTTAGTTAGTCTTGTATGACTATGCAGTGTCCAACCATCAGATTTAATCGATAACCAATAGATTTAATCTATTTGGTTTGCGTTGACTTTAATTTAATGTTTATCAGCGCCTTATTAGTCTTGATCAAGACCAACAAAGATTTGAAAAAAAAAAAAAAAATTCAGCCTTGGTAGGGGTTGGTAGAAGTAAGCCGCACTAAATGTACCAGTCTAGCAGACTCGCCAAACTGCTCTCCGCCAGATTATGTATCGATATGTATTCCAGTCAATGTAGACTCAGACAAGTTGTGGAGAATGAAATTCAGAAAGGGGATTTCTGCTTTAAAATAATTCAAATAAGCAGACATCGAACGAAAACCGAGAACCGTCATTCTGTTGGATTTTTTCCCTTAGGGCGTTTGCGCACTCATCCGTATCCGATTCTCATTCGATTCTTTTCCGTTTCTGATCCGGTTTGGCCATCCTAGTAATTGTATGGACGCTTACGCATCCGGTTCGTTTTCGATCCGTAAATTCTCACTCCGGATCGGTTTTTTTACGGATCAAAACCGAGTCGAAGTGGCCGCCATACAAATTGTACGTACGTTTGCGCACTACACGATTTTTTTACGGATGAAGAATGAGGTACGGGGAGGGGAAAGCTCGCGCTGCTAGTGATGTGACAAATTGACTATTTTTTGATAAACAAGTATTTTCGTACTCGTTACAAAAATAATCGAATGCACACTCGAGACCTAGAGACTCCAGGATTCTATTTACGTGAAACGAACTATACGAGTAACGTGAGCGACTTTATTGCGGGATCTACATAACATAAGTAGATATAATTAAAAAAGATCAACCTAGTTTTAGAATTCTATAAGTACCTACCCGAAATCTATACTCGAGTACAATCAACTGCTCATCAGTCAGTGGTAAAGTGTTAACACTTTGACCTTGAACGCTTCTTGCTTCTATAGCATTATGGTCGAGATCAGCTCAGTCAGTCAGCTCGACTCGGCACATCACTACGAAAATATCATGCAATATCGTCTCAAATACGAATGAACCGGATCGGATACGGATGAGTGCGCAAACGCTAGACGTGAAATTACCGTCCGTTTTTTTTTACGGATCAAAAACGGACCGGATAAGAATCGGATACGGATGAGTGCGCAAACGCCCTTAGGCCACGTGGTCTGACCGGTTTGTCCGATCGATCGGAAGACGAAGTTCAATTGCGTATTTTTCAAACATACTTAAATTCGTGCTTTAATCCTCAAAGGGGTGAGCAGAAATAGAAATAAACTTTATTTGCCAAAAATGTGATTCAAAAGTACAAACAATATTTATAAAAACATACAATATTATATTACATACAATATTTATAATATTAGGCTCACATATCTGACTGTAGATATTTGTATTGTTATTAATATTAACAACCGCGAAAACATAAAAGTGCTTAATATATTATTTTTATTAATTGGTTAAAAGTGTTCTGAATATCTTTGTGACGTCAACGATTATCATTGAACAGTCATCACAATGATGACTCATCTTCAACAGCACATATACGTCCCCACCGAGGGGCTCGAGCCTGTATCCTGAAGTATGGTGATCAGGCCATAAGTCGACCACGCTAGCCCAATGCGGTTTGGTCGACTTCACTTATTATTTCGCAGTAGCAGGTTTCCTAACGATGTTTTCCTTCATCGTAAGAGCGTCGAATAAACGAATATATGAAATCGAAATTCGAAAACACACTGGCACGCGGTAGGGTTCAAACCCGCGTATGCCGGACGGGAGGCAGCAGCCCTAACCATACACCACCGACACCGGCTAGTACCATCACTTTTTGTGCTGATGGCGCAAACGGCCCTTATTAGTTTAGTCCGCTTCACATCCTATGCGAATGCGATGCCCTTGTCCATAAGAGAAGCCGGGTACTGGGAGGACCCAAAATTGCCATCCAGGAAGCCCAGGCTTTAAGCCCCTTATCGACCGTCAGCTTCTTCAAAACTGTTGGTCTAGAGGAGGCTATTTAACATCGAAGGGCTGACTACAATAGATCCATCTCGGGTCGCATTGGTCATTGGGACGTAGCTTGCCCGATCTCTTCTACCTAAATCATAAATCATAGTTTAGTCCCATTTATTGGTACAAGTGGTCTTGAGGCTTGTTTTTAGTTATGCCTTACTATTATTTTTTGCTACAACGCAAAATGAGAATCTTCCTTGAAGTTTTAAGCCGAGTTCCGTGTTAGCAAGTCCGCAGCATTGCACATCAAAAACAGTATAAAACTGCATAGCTGTTGGCTGTTTCGTAACCCACATGGTGCACCCAGTGCACCCTTGCGCTCCGCACAGGGCCGGACTGAAAAAACAAAATAAATATCATAATATTATATTTTATTCTATTCTTTCTTATTTCACACAGAAAACAAGCGCACTCGTACACGGAATGAATGAATGAATGAATATACTTCATTTCACACAAAGAAAATACAGATAAAAATATACAGCAATTTCTTTATTGCTATTATTATGACTAATTAAAGTTTATAATAAAATTCCAAGAGCATTAAGAGTTCTTCCGAGTAGGTATTTTTTGTTAAAATTAAAACAATGGCTAATTGAAAAATGTTTTTATAATATTAAGGAATTATTAGATGACATTGAAGCTTACATTAAATTATAATATTGACTTGTTTTTTGTGATCAATAATTTGTAATTTCAATTCTATAAGTTTTATATTAGTGGAACTATTGCATGCCATGAATGGGTGAAATATACTGTGGCATACTATTTTTATTTGTAACATCTTATAATACGTGTATTTTACGCAATAAATTTATCTTTATTATTCCAGGCAACCTTTAGGAAAACCTCAGTCTGTAAAGTTGAACCATTTATGTTTTGAATATAACACAACTGCGAGTCAAACTGTATAAAATACAAAAATAAATTGAGACTTTTGATGAGTTGTGTGGCAAAAGCTGTTTCATCAACAACTCACATACTTCCCCACCGAGAAGCTCAAGCCTACCCTGAATTAGGGCGATTAGACCTAGTCGACCACGCTGGCCCAGTGCGGGTTGGTCGACTTCACACACAACTTTATAAGTTCTTCGTAGGAGTGTGCAGGTTTCCTCACGATATTTTCTTTAGCGTAAGAGCGTCGAAATAAACGTACATAATATTCGAAATTCGAAAACACATTGGTACGTGGTGGGGATTGAACCCGCGTCTCCCAGACGGAAGACAGCAGCCCTAGTCACTAGACCACCGAAGATAAAAAAAAAGTTGTTTAGTGTTGCAGTAAATAGAGTTTTCTTATGAAGTAGAGCGTTTTCTATACTTCGAAAGACAAGTTAAATATTGACTCTAGATATTATTATTATTATTATTATTATTATAGATAAAGATCCATCAGCCTAGTCGGAAGATTTAGTGGCTTGAAAACTCTGTATTTTGACATTAAATGAATAAATTGTTCTTTGAATGACCCCTACAGCTTCAAATTAATTAAAGCCTTTTTAAAATTTCAATAAGATTCAAAATTCAACTGATTGTCTGGCCAATTAGGTACGCGTTTCTTTCTTTTCACACTTTCATAAAATTCATGTCGAACCATGACAATCGAGAGAGCATTTTTTTCACTCGCTAATCGCTATTTCTGCTAAAGTGGTAATACATATAGCGGGCGCAAACATAACTCCTTTGGATAACAGTAAATGAAGTACCTAATTCTTCAAGTTTAAAAATATGTTTCCTAGATGCATCTCTGTGGCGTCTTTCAAAAAGCAAGCAACAGGAACTGGCGAGCAATATATTACAGTGCGCGAAGTTCCCAGCTCACAGCAATGTGCACTGCAATATATTTACATAGGTACTACATCTCACATAGGAAGCTATAGCACATGGCTGCTGTTGGTACATAACTGGATTAAGAAAGTAGGTAACTCTTTACTACAGCCTCCGTGGGTCAACGCCCATTATGGAGGTTCCAGGCTCGATTCCCGGTGGGGACACCGTCAAGCAAAAATCTCTTTGCGGGACTTTCCCCGGTTTGGTTAGGACATTGCATGCTGAATCACTTGATTGTCCGAAAAGGAAGACGATTCCGCGCTTCGGAAGGTGAGCCCCGGCTACTATCTAGGGCGCATTCCGAATCAGACTTTCAGCACTGTCAGCGATCAGAAAAGCAAAAAACGTATGAGTTTTGACAGCTGACAGTAATTCGGAACGCGATTACGGGTGCTTAAGTCAGTGGCCTTTGGCGGCTCTATAACATTGACACCAGGGTTTGTAAGCGGAACAAACATACCAACATTTAAACATCCAAATATATTTCGGTCGCTTCCGGTTACGCTTTATGCTTGATACGTCGATCTTGCGACACAATAGGTTCATGTGAAAAAAAAAAAGTTCGCTAGCGATATATTGGTTGGCGTAGCTGAGGAACGTAGTCAACCAGCTAATATACATTTTAATTTCGGATTTCCAAAATGCTCAAACACATTTTTTCAAACTTGATAATCTATTTTATGCTGCTCTGTTCTGTTGATACAGATGAGAGAATCATGAACAAGCAATTCTTAAGAATCTCAGAAACGGTTGCAACGGTTTCGGGGGCAATAAATCGATCTAGCTAGCTTTCATTCCTAGTATTTTCAGGCATAAAAATATCGCTATCATAAGAGTAGACAGGTGAATTCGCCAACAACGATAAAGTAATATTAAATAGTAGCCCAGTCAGGAAACCGCATAACTTCGAAGCTTATGTTCTAGTCTTTAGTTCAATTGTTAGATAATTATTTTATTTATTTCTTGTAGACTGTCCGCCCGTCTAAGACCAATATCATCAAAATTTTTGGTTATTTTCTTCATGATATTTGAAAAGAAAATGATCGTCAAAAATGCTCGTTAATTATCATTTAAGTCTGGTGAACGTTTTGCTATAAACAATAAAGACGATACTCAGTCCATCGAGGACAACACGTTTATAGCAAAATCATTCACTAGACTTAAATGATAATTAACGAGCATTTTATGCGATTTTCACTCCTCCATAAAAACTGCTGCGGCGGATTGCGCAAACTCAGCTTTATGAGATCGCGAGAGCGTGTTCTTTCCAAATATCATGAAGAAAAGCACCAGAAATAATGATGATATCTGTCTTAGACGGGCGGATAGTCTATTGATTTTTATTTTTCATACAAAAAGGCCAAAGGCTTAGCAATAAGGCCGCCAATTGTACTATTTTTACTTCTGTAATTACTGTATGTTTCTGTCTGTGTGCAATAAAGTATATTTCATTCATTCATTCAAAAATGACAGAAATTTACTTTTCGTAGTCCGAAAGTTTTCCAACATTATATGGCCCGAGCTAAACTTGGTCGCCCAGGTACTAAATATAATATCAACATAGTAAAATAAAAATCATGCTTATAATAAAACAAAGTTAATAAAATATGGAACTCCTAAATCATATTTGGGCAAGGGACAAATTTCACATTTATATTCAGAAAGTATTCATCATAAGTAAGTGCCAGGACATAAATTTATACACTTTGGGGGTTTTAGATCAAACACAACTTTTCTTCGGTGCCACCTAACAGTATAAATTGAATTTTTATATCGTCGTATACTTTAGTTAGATGGTTCATAAAATATATATCACTTCTCCATACATCTCAATACCAGTTATGCAAACTAGCGGTCCACCCTATGTAAGATTTTCCCGTGGAAATAAGACTTTTCCCGGTAAAAAGTATTCTATGTGTTAATCCAGGTTACAAACTATCTTCATTACAAATTTCGTCTAAATCCGTCCAGTAGTTTAGGCGTGAAAGCGGAACAAACATCCAAACATCCAAATATATTTTCACATTTATAATATTAGTGTGATAATCGTGAAATTCCATAGCTGACGAGCAACCAGCTGCTTCCTCGGAGCAGCTGGGAAACTAAATCGGACCAGAGCTGCCGGGTGGGCGCTGGTCGGTAGATCTAACAATCCCATTATTCCTGTGAAACAGAGCTTCGACGGTAACAAAAAAAAAAAAAAAAATCATTTATTTCAGACATTCAAAGGTCCATATTAAAAATCAAAACAACACAATTACAGCACATAAACTCAAAATTATTCATTATTAATATTTAATTTAAAATGATTATAATTATACCACCAGAGAGCCTTGAAGAAAAGCTTCACTGCTTGGCACGTAGTACATGCAATTCGGTGAATCTTTTCATCAAAACAGAGTCCATTCTCTCACTTATCATCTTCATGATTCCATAACAGTAACAGTTTGATGGTCGATGGCACAGTCAATGGAAAGGAGTATCAGTAACAGTTGACGTTAGATACCGGAGCTTCAAGATGTGTAATCGAGACTCAACTTCTAGGACAGAGTGGAAGACATCTTTTGAGAAGTGTCAACATGCAGCTTTCTACCGCCACTGGCCAGCGTATACCTGTTTTTGGAGACAGAGAAGTTACGCTTAAGATTGGAGAAAGCACCAACAAGCAAGTTACCAACTTAAATTCATCATAGAGTATCAGCTGGATGCATTGGATTCGATAGACCGAAGAGCTAGGAGACTCATTGGCGACATTGCGCTCGCTGGAACCAAGCTTCATAGCTTGGAGCATGGGCGCAAAGTTGCCAGCCCCTCGGTATTTTACAAGGTGTATCATAGAGACTGTGCCCAGGCACTTCACAATCTTATCCTGCCATCCATCTTCCGCCACCGGAGTACGCGGCGCCGCCGGTGGCGTTTCCACCCTCACGTGGTTGAATTTCCCGTAGTCCGCACTAAACGTTTTGCGTCGTCGTGGTGCGTACAGCACGAGAGTCTTATAACCTTGGTGTATTCAAAGCAAGAGTGAATAGACATCTTTTAAGTGAGCGTGTATCATCTTCGACCTCGTCATCACTTTCCATCAGATGAGACTGTGGTCAAACGCAAATCTATTTTACATAAAAAAAAAATATAGCTGACATTCTGGATGATTGCATCATTGGGCTGGACTTCTTGAAGTTGTACAACTGCAATATAGATCTGAAGCTGGGAGTTCTTAAATACAGGTTTTACTTCACGAGGCTTATCTTCACCGTAAGCGCGTCTAGTAAACAATTATGAGTTTGAAATTTTAAAATACATTCATATTGTGTTTGGGGTCGAACCAGTAGCTCCGTCATGGGAGGCAATGTCTCTAGCCATTACACCACGGATGCTCTTGTTATTCTATGAAGGGCTTATTTACTTTGTTGCTCTAACTAAACCCTCGAGGTTTTCAAATTTGTTTTTCCCATTTTAAAAAGTTACTCCCCGAAAGATATTTTATTTTGAGACTCCTATCATATCTGCTCTCATTTATCAAGAGTGTCATCAATCAATTTTTTTATCGCAAAATTAAGCAAATGCCGTTCAATGGCCCTTGAATAACATAATCTCGAGTGCGGCCCTGGATTCCTGGATACAATGGAGTTAATTAAGGAAACCGGCCCCGAATTTATTTTTCTAGAAAACCAAACATCTTCTACGAACCTTGCAGAATTTTAAAGGTAAGATTTTGTTGTTGGAACTAGCTACTACTAGCTACTTCAGCTTTCGTAGTCTAGCGGTGGTATTTGGCTCTTGATCTGAAGACGATCGAATCCAGGTAAAGACTCTATGAAACAAAAATCACAAATATTACCTGATTGTCCATAAATCAAGACAACTCAGTGCTTCGGAAGGCAAGTTCAGATATTTCGCACCAATTTCATAACGAAAAGTTATAACGTATTTTATTCATAGGATTATAGAAATCATTTAATGATTGTCAATTACATACAATTTAAGTAAGTTGACGACAGAGGAGAGATGAGAAGAGATTAGAGTAGATGAGATGAGATGAGAAGGTATTAGATTAGAAGAGATGAGATGAGAAGAGATAAGGTTATGTGTGAATTCGACCAACCCGCACTAGACCAGCGTGTTCGCCTCTCGTGTCAAGGGACAAACTTTCTTTCTCCTTGGTATTTGCTAAGGTCCCTACTGATATTAAAAACTTGCCTTTAGACAAGTTTAAAATAATTATAAAACAGAAGGTAAGGTTACTATAGGATATCTGATTACTTAGAGGACAGATGTCCATGGGAATAGATTGCTTGAGTGGCAAGCCTTTTCGATATTTAATTAGCATTAATTTTGTAATATTTTAATATTTTATTTAAAAAAGGAAACGCAAAAGATGCGACGACTGTGGAGTTTCTTCGGTGAGCTCTTCTCCACAGATTCCGCCATTGTGTTAGTGAACTCACCCAAAAAAATGTAATGACGGATCTAAGTGATGTAATAACATCCTATGGAAATAAATTATTTTGACTTTAACTTTGACTAACTTTGAAGTAGAAAAAAATATTCGTTATTCGAATCATAATAAATAAATAAATATCATTGATTAAGATTTTTGGCATTAGGGCTGTTGAGAGTGCGAAGAAAATCGGCATTATATCCGTGATAACGCGTTAAAATATTCGACGCAATAAAATTACCCAAAAGTATTAAATTTACAGGAACCGAAATGCAATTTCGTTTAAAATTTAATTTCGCGCAAAACTGATTAAACTGTTCGTGAATGATTTCAAATGGGATTGTGCAGTCGACAACAGACAAAATTATACTCTATGATTTTATAACAAAGATACTTTTTGTACAAAGCAACCAAAAGTAAAAAGTTTGTGTAAAAGTATTGTGTACTAGATGTCCGCCCGCGGCTACGCTCGCGTTAAGTAACATTTTCCCGTGGGGATAAGACTTATTCCCGTAAACAGTAACCTATATGTGTACAAACTATCTACATTCCAAATTTCATCCAAATTCGTTCAGTATAGTTAAGGCGTGAAAGCGGAACAAACATCCAAACATCCAAATATTTTTTCAAATTTATGATATTTGTGTATAATGTTATATTTAAAAAACAAAAAGGAAAAACCGCCATTTTGTTATTCATTTATTTATTTATTTAAACTTGAACAGTTGCAGTTTTAACATAAATTTATGCGCCAATTCCATTCATGCCGGATGTGTCGTTGAATTCGACAAAAAAAAAGTTTAATTTTGATACTTCTAATTTGCTTCAAATGCGAAGAGAAACTTAACATTATGATGTTAAAATCCTAAATAGTAATAAACCTAGCCGAACCTTGAACCTCAGCATAATTTCACAAAAAAGAAAGACGTCCAAGGGCGTGTCGAACTCAAATAAACTTTAGTTCAACACCTGAACGTTTTTATGTATCAATCAATCAATCAGCCTATTGTAGTCCACTGCTGGACTGCTGCCTCCCCTTGGGCACGCCAAAGCGCACGATCACCCGCTTTCTTCATCCAGCCACCACCTGCGACCTTCCTCAGGTCATCAGTCCACCTGGCAGGAAGGCGTCCCACACTAACTATAACTATACTATAACTTAACTAAATTAATTATAATAATAACTGCCTGTAATAGTGTAAAACAAACACAAAACAGCATTATTAAAACAGCCCCCGTAGCCCAGTGGTCGAGTTTTCGACGTCCATTATAGAGGTTCCGGGTTTGATTCCCGGTTGGGATTGTCAAGCAAAAATCTCTTTGTGAGACATTCCCCAGTTTGGTTAGGATATTGCAGGCTGAATCACCTGATTGTCCGAAAAGAAGGCATGTTAAGCCGTTGGTTCCGGCTACTATCTGGTCGTTACACGAGCCAAGTCAGTGGCCTTTGGTGGCTCCATAACACTGACACCAGGGTTTGTGAGATTGGTTGTTGACCTTACAACCCACACAATAAAAAAAAACAAACACACAAACATTATCTTAGTTGTGTCTTATAGTGTTGTCGAGAAACCGGTACGAAAACCAAACTGAGCATCATCTATTTCCATCTTCTTCGTCAATTCAGGTATGTGTCAGTCTGCCGCCGAGATTCTGTTATGTTAAGGAACCCTGAAAAAGCGTTTCAATTTCATCTGGAATTAGCATTGCAAGTTACCGTCGTTTGCATGACAAGGGAGGTGAAGGAAATGTTGCTGGAAAAGCCGATGGGTACGTGAAAAAAGATTCTCTGATGAATTTTAAACTTTCAGAAATTGCACACTGCGTTAGTTGCGTAGTGGCTAAGCCGCTGCCTCTTATCCGTGAGACGTGGGTTTGAATTCAAACCCCACTACGTACTACGTACTAATCTGTTTTCGAATTAATTATTTACGTTTATTCGACGACGACGCTCTTACGGTGTAGGAAAACATCATGAAGAAAACTGCACATCATCAAGAGCCCGCATATACGTCCCCACCAAGGGGCTCGAACCTACCCTGAATTAGGGCGATTAGGCCACAGTCGATCACGCTAGCCCAGTGCGGGTTGGTTAACTTCACACACAACCTTTGAATTTCTTCGTAGGACCTGCACAGGTCGAATACATATGAATTGAAAATTCGAAAACACATTGGTACGTGGCGGGGATCGAACGCGCGTCTCCCAGACGGCAGGCAGCGGCCCTAGCCACTAGACCCCCGACGCTCTTCAACTTGCACACTCCTGCGAAATTCAAAGCTGGCGTTTGAAGTTAACCAACCCGCACTGGACAGGTCGGTAAGTATGTCTGGATATTAGAATGTTTGGATGTTTGTTCCGCTCTCATTCCTAAAATACTAAACGGATTCGGACGAAATTTGGAATGGAAAGAAAGAAAAAAAAAACAATTTATTCCCTGTTAATTTCAAAACGCTCATTTAATAATAATACTTACTTATACCTATATATAATGTATATGCAAATGTAAAACGTGTGAGAAAAAGTACAGGGAAATGGGACCGACTCAGCATTTGTTGCCAGGCCAGTGAGACACTAGCAACACTGATTTTCAGTCGGCACCGGAAGAAAGAGTAGCGCAAGGTTAATGGAGATAATTTGTACCTTGGATTAACACAAAGGATATTATTTTTTGCATTACGCGAGCATAGCCAAGGGCGTACAGCTGGTCTCAAATAAAATCAAAGCTATTTAATATCATTTAAGTATCTCTATTTTTAAATTTCATCAGTAAAAAAGTCACTGTAGTGTTACTACGTTCAAGTAATAACAACAGGTTAGTCTCAAGAATTATAAACGTAATTTCCTAAAAAAAAAAACACAAGATGGAGACACAAAATTATTATTTACACGCTGTGCACTAAGGGGTCGAGATTAAAACCGGCAAGTTCCCCCCAAGCCGCAGGATTGCGCGTTAAAAGCTCAAATGATTAAAAAACTTTGTGCGTTTTGGGCCAAGTTTCAGCTGGTGAGCTGGTGAGCCTTGAAACAACCGCAGTATTATACAAAGTGGAAAAGGTCACGGAAAAGGATGTAATTTTTCACCATTGGTTTTTTTTGTATATTTTCTCTGACTGACCTAAATAAATGTTGGGACATCTTCACACACGGCCATCTGATCCCAAACTAAGCAGAGCTTGTACTATGGGTACCAAACAGCTGATATACAATACATAAATAGATAAATACATACTTATATAGATAAACAACAACCAGACACAAGTGCTCATCACACAAATGTTTGCCCTGGGCGGGATTCGAACCCGCGACCCTGTGCGTCGGAAGCAGATACACTACCACCTGAGCCGTCTATTATTGCTATGTATGCCAAAGTGGTAATATAGCAGTGATGATGCAGACTTGAGGAACAGCAGAATGCTCAGGTTTTTTGCTCCAAGAAATAGACTTACTATTTACAACCATAAGCTAGCTGGAAGGCTGATTCTGTGTTTATAGGATGTAGACCACCACACGGTGGTCAAGTGACTGAGCGTAGGCGGTCTAGTGGCTAGGGCCGCTGCCTCCCGTCCAGGAGACGTGGGTTCGATCCCCACCACGTACCAATGTGTTTTCGAATTTCAAATTCGTGTGTACGTATTCGACGCTATTACGGTGAAGGAAAACATCGTGATAAAATCTGCACACTCCTGCGAAGAAAATCAAAGGTTGTGTGTGAAGTCAACTATAACCCGCACTGGGCCAGCGTGGTCGACTAAGGCCTAATCGCCCTAATTCAGGGTAGGCTCGAGCCCCTCGAGTCGCTCGGTGGGCACGTAGAGCTGTTGATGAAGCGAGCTGGTATAAGGCTGATTGACCACCAGTGTTTTATATTCACCACATATCCATGGTATTCACCAGATTTCCATGGGAATAGATTTCTTGAATGACAGGCTATTTCAACATGCATGAATTTTGTAACAGCAACAACAGCAACGGCCCGTTACAGTCCACTGCTGGACTATGAGCCTACACCACTTAAGTGGAGGGTTTTGCCATAATCTCCACGCTTGGCAGGCGGGTTGGAGATCGCAGATTAAAAGGTTACTGTATCAGAGAGCGCTGCTGCCCGTTCCCTGTTCAATGTGTAGTCCCTATGTGGCGACATAGAGTAAGGGTTGGTGACAAATGGATTCTACTCTGCCGTCACCACATGGCGTAACATCTAAATATCCAAATATATTTTCACATTTATTGTAATAGTGTGATACTCGACCTATTATGTAAATACTACAAAATCTGACCAGATATATAATAGGTGGATGGGTTTAAGGGATTCACGATCTCCTACACATAGACATAGAGGTGGTCTACATCCTAGAAACACTGAATCAGCCTTCCAGCTTATGGTTTCAAATAGTACGTGTGTTCAAATAGTCTTATACTATCAAGGATTCAGATTCAAGGCTCCGGCGCTGCTTCACCCCGCTTCGTACGTGCGCGTTCATAACCTTAGTAACGTCGCGCGCGCCCCTTTTAGAGCTTGTCCAATTTGAAATGACGCGCCCCACCACTTATTTAGTTGTTTTAGATGTGCGAGTGCAATATTAACAACGACACTTCATCTGTGTGGGAGCGTCGACTGTTACGTGAACTACGATCTGTATGCCCACATCATGGTCAAACAGAAAAACTAAAACCTAAAACAACAAAATTGTGTGTGTAAATGCGGTGGTGGGGCGCGTCATTTCGGCCTGGACAAGCTCTACTAGTAAATCAAGCAGGCATCAAAACGCGGTGATTGTATGGCTTGTAGTGGCCAAGGTGTGTTAAAGGCTAAAGAAATAGAATAGAATAGAATTAGATTTTTTTTTTGCTTAACGGTAAAGCATTCTGCTTCTGAATGACAGCTCTAGTACAAATCAGTATAACCCATGCAGATAAAGAATAGATATGAAAATGGCGTCCACTCACATGCTATCTCGCTCACAATCTATCGCTGTCTATACTCATACAGTGAAGTACGCGATGCAAAAAAATAATGATAATAATCAGGGGTTGGATTTAGAAACAATTGGAATCGATCGGAAGAAACTGAGCATGTGGGGAGGTTCAGAGGGCTTAACTGAATCCCGCTACATCGATTTAACCTTCAGGAGACTTCGAAAATAAATAAATGAAAAAATCAATTTCCTATCATGCCCTTGCTCCTTTTTTATTTTATTAATATTTTTTGTCATTATTATTAGTATCATTAATTAATAATAATAATTAACCCGTCCCGTCCCGTTTTAAATCATAATAATAAAAATGAATAATTAATAACTATTGAGGAGAAATTTAAATAAGGTTTCATAATGTAATGTAGTTGCGTGAGTTTGCCACTTGGTGGCGCTGCTATGGCTTATGTCTTGTTATACTTACTGCTGAATTCGAGATATATTAATTTCATATTTTCTACGAAGTCTTCTTATTTATAACAGTAAACATGAAGTATAACAAAAAAAAAAAGTCAGTAGGAAATCGATTTTTGAGAACTTGTTTTGCCAACCGTACCATAAGTGCCCGCCGCCATTTTCATATCTATTCTTTATCTGCATGGGTTATACAAGTCTAAACAAAGATCTTCTGCTGGGCTGATCCTTGCCTTTATCCTGTTTGATAATCACTTGACACTCAACAGAGGATCGGTCTGTTTTCCATTTTTTATGAATTTACTATATATTATGAATTATTTTTAAAATACAGATTAGTGGCAGACGATTCACGAAGAAAAAAAACAGAATCGGTTGAAAAACGAATTTACAGTGATTTTAAAAAGTTTCAATATGTCTGTCTCTTTCAAAAGCATTTTTTTTTTAAAGAGACGAGTATGGAGATTATAATATGGCGTTACTAACTAATGACGTCACAAGTGGGTATGTGCCTCTCTGACTAATCTTGAATTTCAAACCTTTATAACTCGGTCAATTTTAAAGATAGAGCAAAAATTCTTTTAGTGTTCGATAGCAAAAACTAAGAAGTTTGGATATATAATAGCTATTTATGCAACTGTTGCATAATGAGGGGTATTTAACACGAGTGTGGTTTATGAAACGAGCGCAGCGAGTTTCATAAAAGTATACACGAGTGTTAAATACTACTTATGTACAGTTGCATACAATAGTTTATCTACGCTCATACAACAAATTTAAATTAAAGACAAAATAAAGTAATCATTGTTTATTGTAATAATTATTGACATTTTGTATGGTACAATTATTAAAGGTTATATTTGCGGATGGAACCGATCCTTCTCGAGCATTTATAGTAGATGTAGATGGGATATTTATATTCAATGTATTTTTTTCGATGGAATTCAGTATTTGATTCGACACTTGAATCTTGTTGGCTATTGACTCATCAATATATCCCTCCGCTACAGTCGTAGATTTCCATCCACCATGTCTTTTTAAAGTTGTTATATCTCCACCAGAGTCCACTAACAATGTCGCAGACGTCCTGCGAAAGCAGTGCCCCGTAAATAATTCTGGATTGGGAAGATCTAGATAATTTGCAATCACTTTTCCAAGATAACCAAACTTATTAATGCCGATTCTTTGTGTGGTACATTTTCCAGCTTGGAAGTTTAGAAAAAAATAAGGGCTGCTGCAGGGATTTGGGCGTAGTTCTATGTATTTTTTACATACTTCGTAATAACAGCCCGTTATAGAGAAAGAGCGGCTTATCTTTGTTTTAGTGTTGTAAATATTGACTAAAATGGTGGTTTCAAACACTTGTACATCTTTAAACTGAAGATTGTATAACTCCTGTCTTCGGCACGCACCCATTATTCCAAAGACGAATGCAGTATGTAACAATATTATGAATAAATAAGGTTTATGTAGATAAGTAGCGTCAATAACATTAAACAATCATAATAAACAATAAGTATCTGCCTACCTTTGAAAAAAGATATAGCTTATCGGGTGCTTCGCTCATAAACTTTTTTATCTGGTCAGGTGAAAAGGTTTTCGACTTTTTCCCTTTGTATCCCTCTGATTTTCTTTTGAGGAAAGCAATTAGCTTTGAATATTTTGTCATGTCAATGTTGTGATGAATTCCCAATGTACTTTTGAGCATTGAGAATTTAGTCCACAAAGTTGGAGATTTTAGTTTTTCTGACATCTCTTGAAAATACGCAAGTAAGACATTTTCAGAATATGATGTAGTGTTTTTCTTCATTCTCCAATCCATGAATTCTTCATAGGTTTTTTCGTATATCTTCCTTGATTTTTCTGGGAGAAGATTATTTGTCATTTTAGTTGCTGTTTCAAGAATATCCGGGGGTGTCAAATTTTCGTCTATATCACTATCAGTTTCAGACATTTTACTGGGTTTTTAGTAAAAAAACTTGTAATAACGACTTATTTATTACAACGAATAACGAATTATATATTATACAAACTGCATAAGGAAAAATACAAACGTTAATGGCGCGAATTAAATTTGCAGTAATATCGCACCGCGCATGCGCGCCGCCAAGGTTGCGTTCCGAAACACGCTAGTGTGCTGAAATAGCAAGCATCTGCGTAAAAATTAAAAAAAAAAACTTCATTTTGTTACAACTTTGCGATAACGAAATGAAATTTGTATGGATCCTTAGTCACGGCTCCATCGAAAGGTATATCATTTGCTTAGCGTTTCTGATAAGTAAATGAAGGATTTACGACATGAGTGTAGATAAAATAAATAAAAAAGTAGTCCGCTCCTCTATTAACTGTCTTATTCTGAGCTCATACAAACTATTAAAGTGTTATTATATCTGGTAACTCTGACTACGCTATGGAGCTAATCATTTATAAATTAACGTAAACATGACTTATTTTTTACTAAACTAAGATGTCTTGTTATCTGTTTTTTCTAGCCTAGAAGACTCCACTGCTGGCCCTATGGCTACCCCGAATTGTTCACCGCTATTATCTGTAACGGGCCGTTGATGATGATGATGATTATCTAAATAAAACACCTAGGGGTTTAAAATCGGGAACTGCAAGTCGGACTCACACAAAGGGTTCCGTACCATCGTAATAGATTTGACACTATTTTGTTTTTCACGATACCATTTCTTGTATAAGGTCCCTCTTGTAATGATTAATTTTATTTTGTTTTATAGCAGCAATAAAACAAGACTGAAACTACGATTCATGAGATACCACCCACGGACAGACAGATGCACACGGACGGACAGCAAAGGCTTAATAATTAATACTTAATAATAGGATCCCAGTAACCTTTTAATCTGCGATCTCCAACCCTGGAGATAATGGCAAAACCCTCCACTTAAGTGGAGGAGGCTCATAGTCCAGCAGTGGACTGTAACGGGCCATTGATGATGTTGAATAGGATTCCGTTGGCACCCTTCTAGTACGGAATCCTAAAAAATAGCCATCACTTTGGCGGCCCTTTTATTGTCAATGTCAAGCTTCGATCCTTAAAAACAAGCGCAATTTTTTTAAGTGGACGGCTAGTTCGTCAAAATGCGCTAGAACCTAACCATCATAATCATCATCATCCTCATCGTGTGGGTTGTAAGGTCGACAACCGACATCACAAACCCTGGTGTCAGTATTATAGAGCCGCTAAAGGCCCCCCGACTTGGCTCGTATAACGAATAAATAGTAGCCGGGCGGCTTAACGTGCCTTCCGAAGCACGGAATCTTCTTTCTTTTTCGGACAATCAGGTGATTCAGCCTGCAATGTCCTAACCAAACTGGGGAAAGTCTCACAAATATATTTTTGCAGTGTCCCCACTGGGAATCGAACCCGGAACCTCCGTAAAGGGCGTCGAAATCTCGACCACTCGGCCACGGAGGCTGTTAGAGAGAGAACCTAACCGATTAACCGGTGCAGGGATACATCAAGTTTATGCGCCCGCGCCGACTCACAGGCTGTTTTTGCCTAAGCCACCGACTACAATAAAAAAACGAAGAAAGAAATTCAAATAATAATTTTTTTACAGTCCGTACAGCTATTTTCACATTCGCTTTGTCTCGCTTCGTTCCCAAGTTTTTCTCAAATATTACTTGACTAAAAACTCTTTGGTACAAGAAACATGATTGTGGCTTGGTTTAAAATCTACGATTACACATACTTACCAATCACAATAGAAAAACATAATAAAACGTGCCACGTCATAAAAACAAACTGACATTTAAAAAGTAAAAGGGATCGGCTGCTAAGTTCTTGAATACAATCTAGAATTGGAAAATCTCGAAAACGTCGCCGTTGGATAATTCTACCCATGAATTCAACCACAGCAGACTCCACAATGGATGCAGACCACGGGCATGACGCGAGATTTTGGCAAACGAACTGTGGCGGGCTGAGCAGTCGACTGGGCGCTTTGCGGGCCAAGGGAATATGGACCGACTGTGAGATCATTGTGGGCTCAACTCAAGAGCGCTTGTCGGCTCACCGCGTGTTGCTGGGCAGCGCATCGCCGGTACTGGCGGCCATGTTCTACGGTCCTCTGGCGCAATCTGACGGCGTCGTCCACATCCCTAATATCGAGCACGACATCTTCAATCGAATGCTAGAGTTCATCTACACGGACAACATCAAAGTGGATTCCACTGACGACGCTTGCAGTCTATACGCCGCTGCTAACTTCTTGAATATGCCACATGTTGAGACTGTGTGCAAGACACAACTCCTTAATAATTTGTCAGAAGAATCAGCATTGCAAATCTACGAATTCGCTAATATGTTTGGCGAGGAGGATATGCGGGAAAAAGCTTTGGATTTAATGTGTTTGTATGCGAATGAAATCTTCAGTGATAAGGTTCTTTGTTTAGTAAGTGCAGACACAATGGAGCTGCTATTCGCGCAACCTGGTTTAACCTGCATGTCTGAATTGGAAATGCTATCAATGGCTGAACGCTGGGTTTCCGCAAATACCACGCTCGTAGAAGGTAATGAAGTTTCCATTGATAAAGATCATCAAGAAAAGGGCGCAGGCGAAGAAAATACTTTACAGCAAAATCTTGACATTAAAACCGAAAATCCAAAAACGGCGATTCGAAAAGCTCTACAGCATATAAGATTTCTAGCCATAGACGCAAAAGAATTCGCTAGACGTGACATGTCCACGCTTCTTGAAGAAAAGGAAATATTGGCTATATCTCTCAATATAATTTCCAGAGACAGTTACATTCCAATGCCAAAAGGCTTTTCCACTTCAAAGGAGCCGCGATGTAAAATTATTACATTAATAAAGAGTGGTTGTGCGAAGGAATGGAAAGGGTCATGCGAGATATTTAACATGGTGTGGTGTTTCCGATTATTTAATAAAGCACCAAATAACGATGACATTGAAGTTGGTGTATCAATAGAAGTCAGTTTTTCAGATGTTCACGAATGCGAAACAAAAATACGCGCAAATATCCTTTCACATAAAAATATTTCATCTTGGAATGTGATAAATGATAATAAATTTATATGTGTTGATTGGTATGAAAGAACAACATACCCGACTAATTTGTCTTTGCATGAGCTAACAGATCCTGAAAATGGTTATATCAATAGCAATGACAAAGACAGTATCAGATTGAAAGTGGTGGCCAAATTAGTACGTACCATACATTATCAATAATACTTAATCATGTAATTAGCTACATGATAATTTTATTTTATTTTTTTATTTATTTAGTATAGAAACAAACAGTCGCTTACATGTTATACACAGTGCAATGATAAGATATTACAGCGTAGAGCTATAGTTTCCTACAGAATATTATAGTTATAATAACAGATGATCTATGTGGGAATAATATCGTCGTGGACCAGCAACGTCTGAAAAACAAGTTGTAATTGAAATTGACATAAATAATAACATAATAGGTATTGGCCAATAGCTGTGGCCAATAGAGTATAGCTGACATTCTACGACTGGCTCTTTGTATGACTTTAACCACCTAGAGTCCTAGTTTGAAACAAATATGGGAAAGTAATGACGACCAAGAAACACGACGCAATGATGTTATAGTTACATAAAGTGAGGTAGATGCCGCACTAGCGCGCATAAACTGAGGCGGTCAAATTAGAGATTCTCATCATAAATAGTTATCAAAAATCAATTCAACGGCCCGTTACAGTCCACTGCTGGACTATGAGCCTCCTCCACTTAAGTGAAGGGTTTTGCCATAATCTCCACGCTTGGCAGGCGGGTTGGAGATCGCAGATTAAAAGGTTCCTGTATCAGAGAGCGCTGCTGCCCGTTCCCTGTTCAATATGTAGTCCCTAAGTCGCCTCTTACACCCACGGGAAGAGTAGAGGTTGGTGACAAATGTATTCTTCTATGATTCTACTCTGCCGTCACCACACGGCCAATTATACATACAATAATTGCTCGTTTAAAGTATTAGATTTGTATGAAATCAATATTAATATTAAGTATATTTGTTTATTTTTGCTCAGGATGATGATTCAGGTCCAGTACCAGGTGGACACTTTTCGTAATTCAATACTTTACGATTTTAAGTTATATTTTGTAAGTTTTCAAATATTATGAAAGACTTTAGTTGATATGTTTTGTAAGCTTAGTAAAATAAACAATTTATTCTATTTTTAACCGACTTCAAAAAAGGAGGAGGTTCTCAATTCGTCTGTATTTTTTTTTTAATGTATGTTATTAGATATCTCCGCCAATTGTTAACCGATTTTAATTTTTCTTTTTTAATTCGATAGAATTTACTCTTGAGGTGGTCCCATATTAATTTCGTTAAGATCTGATGGTGGAACATGAGGTAAAACTTGGAAATTCCTCAACGGAATGTAGCATTCGCGTCGTTATTCGTCTATTCTTTTAGTCATATCTCAGTCAGTTTTCAACCGATTTTGATGATTGATTTTTCATTCAAAAGAACGTGCTTTAGGGATAGATCCATACCAATTTTGTTAAAATCTAATGATGAAATAAGAGATAAAAGCGGAAACTCCTCAACCAGTGATAGCAATATGCATCGCGCGCGATACCGTTTGTGGTGGAATGTTGCTAGGCAACGAAATAAATTTGTTTTGTCAGTTTGCTGAAAATTTACGTTTCCGTTGTTCCATATAAAATTATATTATTCGATTTTATCACATTTTTTGGCGACCGTGACAGGACAAGAACCTGCAATCTTCGGATATTGTATTGGATATCACAAATAATTTAGCTTCTATGGCCGAGTGGTCGAGTGTTTTACTCTCTTTACGGAGGTTTCGGGTTCGAATCCCGGTGAAGACACTCTTAAACGAAAATTTCCTTGTGAGACTTTTTTCAGTTTAGTTGGGACATTGCTGCCTGAATCACCTGATTGTCTGAAAAGAAAGATGATTCCGTGATTCGGAAGGCACGTTAAGCCATGTGTCACGGCTCTAATATCTACAGAAGGCGTCGTTACTCGTGCTAAGTCAGTGGGTTTTGACAAGGGCCCGGTAATATATTAACTGTGTGACCAGGGTATGTGAGGTTGGTTGTCGACCTTACAATCCACAATATGAAGAAAAAGATGAAGCCAGCCTACGTTCACTATCTGTATGTAATCAGCTAACGACAGACTTTTAAGAAACCATCTCAAACCTGAAACTTCTTACGAATAGCCCAAGTATCGGGGTAAACTATAAGCTTATTAAGAGGAAAGAATAGTACGTGCTCGTCTATACAAAAAGAGAAAACGTTTTTCCACTTCTAAATATTTTCCAATCTCCATGATTTTTTAGTATATTATTGACACAGTGAATGACTAGGTTTATAGCTTTTTATTTTTACAAAATTCGCTATAGATTCAAACTTATATAGGCACCTCAAGTAACGTAATTTTTATGATTAAAACTGTGTCGAATTAAGCCGTTTGTTGAACAAAAACAATGGTTTTTTTTTTAAACCAAACCTATGAACCTAGAATATATTGTGCTGAAACGATCGACATCAAAATAAAAGTGATTTGTTGAAATTTTGTTATTGGAAACCGTTTTCTCCCGAAATGGGAATTTCATCAAGAAAAGTACCTATTGTCAGTCGCGAGCTGCAACGCTCTCGCTCTCTCCCGGGGGCATGAGCGCACGCACGAGCGATAGCAAATGTTTTTCTAAATACCTATTTCGTTAGGATCGCGAAGCTATTCTTTCCTCTTAGCATTGTCAGTTTAGTGGCCAGCTGGACTACTAAATGACCTCTTACTTCGTAGCCTCTTACCCAGTTTAACTTTTGTTATTTTCGAAACAATCATTATAATAAACAATTAAACGCACTTGCAAAGCACGAAAGACGCAGTCTAAACTAAGCAAATACCAAAAATATAACATATTTGTATTGAAACTGTTAAATAACAAAACCTAGCTTTGGATAATGAAGAAAAATAATAGGAAATGTGTCGAGGTTAGGATTAATTACTTACATAAAATATATTTAATGAAACACTGAAAATCATAAAATAAAAATAATTTTAACAAAAAAATAGAAACCTCCTTCAAATTACCTTATATGGTTATCTCCACTAAAAAGTAACAAATAAAATAACATTCCAGATGGAACATGAAAAAAATATTGCCAATATCCTCAATTAAGTAGATAGGTAGTGTATTAAGTAAATATTTAGAATTTTGTACTTCCTTTTGGAGTCGGTGCCAGCCAACTGTTTTAAGTCGTCGTCATCGTTAAGTCAGTACATATTTCTATATGACTATCAATAAAATTCTTTGATAGTCTATGATATAATGTTTTGTTGTGCTGCGCGGGATGCAATGCCGCACCCGACCAAGCGCAGGGACAATGACAGGAGCGACTACAAAAAAGTCTGGGTAGGTTTCATTCGATAAATTAATACTCGTAGTTTCGTCGTCTACAATTTTTGGCAGGCACCGACTCCAAAAGGAAGTACAAAATTCTAAATATTTACTTAATACACTACCTATCTACTTAATTGAGGATATTGGCAATATTTTTTTCATGTTCCATCTGGAATGTTATTTTATTTGTTACTTTTTAGTGGAGATAACCATATAAGGTAATTTGAAGGAGGTTTCTATTTTTTTGTTAAAATTATCTTATTTTATTTGCATAATTGTGTGAGCAGTAAATACTTTCGGGTGAGATTATGATGATTCAGTGAGTTGCACCAAATGCGAATTGAAGTGCCATGATGAGCTACTGAATACAACACCACTGATTTCATTTGCAAAAGAGCCTCTACGCAATAGAGGCACAGAAGTGGATCTACAAGGAACAATTTTTTCAAAAGTGTCTCTACTGTAAAAATGTAAGTTATTACTGAGGCTGGTCTGAAAATCAGCCCCCCGTTCCAAGTATCCCTACTGGCATATTCCTTCTAGTAGGGATCGCTGTGGTCCCGGCCGCAGCACAGACCAAGCCCAGATTCCGACATTGTGTTAGTGAACTCACCCAAAAAAATGTAATGACGGATCTAAGTGATGTAATAACATCCTATGGAAATAAATAATTTTGACTTTGACTTTGGCATCGCACTATTCGCACTACAACACAACCCCACTCGGGTCAATAATAGGGTATGTTGGTTGCATTCACCTACATATCCCGAGATTGTGTAATTGTATTTATTTCAATCGTGATATTTTTTTTTTATTTGTTCCTATGATGGTTGTGTTGTATTGTGTTTAGTGTCAAATAAAAGTTGTCTACGTCTAAGTAACATTATAAAGATCAGAAGCAAAAGACACAAAAAAAGCATGCGTCGGGGTTATACAATGATTTCTGTTTCGCGTCGCCTCGGGGAGCGAAGCGATCGTCTTTTATTTCCTCTGAGGGGTTATAGATAGTGCATATGTCTGATGCAAGCAAGAGGCATGTATCTCCAAAGCACACATGTGTGTGTAGTGTACCCGTATTAAACTGTTTTTTTTTTGCTCAAATCCATAAGTACCTAATAAGGAAGTACCAAACATATCCTGTTCCTGTACCAAACATATCTTGATGATCTACGTTTTTACTTCAACACGTTTTTTTTCCAGTTTGTTTTACCCAACCTCAGCCTAACACCAAAACGGTATAACCCACGAACTGGCCATAAACTAACGCCGTTATAGGTCGGCCGCGAATATTGATAAGTATTGTAGTACGACCTCTTGTTTATCACCCAATTTGTTATTTGCGCCACTTACGCCGACTTTGCATAAAAAAAAACGTAAGTAGATTGTTTTTGAATCGATATTTTGTCGATCAAAGCTATGGCGATTTTTTTTGCATTTACCTGATAATAACAAAAGACCCTGCTATTCATGTCCATACTAATATAATACATCATCAACAGCTCATACAGTCCCCAACCTGAAGTAGGGCGATCAGGCCTAAGTCGATCACGCTGGCCCAGTGCGGATTGGTTGACTTCACACACAACTTTTTAATTTATTAGTTTATACAAATTTATTAGTTGCCAGTTTAATTATTACGCCACTATACTTGAAAAGGGGCCTTTTCAGCTGGAATATGTAACAGTCCTTTATCCAAGTGACATTTTCTTGTCTTGCCTCACCTGGGAGGCGTTTAACCACCATTATACAAATTATCCCGACACGGGAGATTAACAGGTGAAATTAAGAGGTTGGCCCCTACCACTTTGTTCCGGCTGACTCCGTAGGGACGGATCGGGTTAGGTTACCCTTGTCTGATTGGAGAGGTCAACACTGAAATCGAAATAATAGCCTCCGTGGCCGAGTGGTCGAGATTTCGACACCCATTACGGAGGTTCCGGGTTCGATTCCCTGTGGGGACACTGTCAAGCAAAAATCTCTTTGTGAGATTTTCCCCAGTTTGGTTAGGACATTGCAGACTGAATCACCTGATTGTCAGAAAAGAAAGATGATTACGTGCGGAAAGCACGTTAAGCCGTTGGTCCCGGCTACTATCTAGTCGTTACACGAGCCAAGTCAGTGGCCTCTGGCGGCTCTATAACACTGACACCAGGGTTTGTGAGGTCGGTTGTCAACCCTACAACCCACATGATGGTGATGATGATGACTGAAATCGAAAGTGTTTATTACTACACCTTTCTAGAATTATAACTTTCTATGATTTCTGAGCACTTGTGCGTCATTTTGATAAAAAAACTTTAGCAGCTTACATCCCCACAAAGGAGCTTGAGCCTATTCTAAATTAGATATGACGCAATAGCAGACGATTCACGACGAAAAAAACAGAATCGGTTGAAAAACTAATTTACAGTGATTTTTTAAAGTTTCAATATGTCTGTCTCTTTCAAAAACGATTTCTTATATGGAGATTATAATGGCGTTACTAACAAATGACGTCACGAGTGGGTATGTGCTTCTCTGTCTTATCTTGAATTTCAAATCTTTATAACTCGGACAATTATTAAAGATAGAGCAAAAATTATTTTTGTGTTCGATAGCAGAAACTAAGAAGTTTGGATTTATAAAATAAAAAAAAGTAGTCCGATCCCCTATTGTGATTGGACTAGCCATCAGCAACGTCTGAAAAAATTGTTGAGAAAAAAAGTTGTAAGTAATTAAAATTGACATAAGTAATAACATAATAGTGTATTGGCCAATTTCAGAGTATGAGTAGGGCTGATATTTTACGACTGGCGCTTTGTTTGTTGAACCACCCATGAGTCCTAGTTTGGAACGAATATGGGACAACCAAAGAAACACGACATAGGCTATGTAACCCACTAACGGTAGAAGATAATTTGTGGGTTTTCAAATAATATGAAAGACTGTAGTTAAAGTTTTTTAGCTTAATCTTTCAATATGTAGTTCAAATGTAGTTAAAGATTAATAGCTTAATCTTTTGTCAGACTTAAAAGACATACTAGATAGTTAACTTATATTTTATAATGGAAAGCTATTCTACAAAATAAAAATATGACAAGTATAATACAGTATGAAAATCAAAAATATTAAATAAATTGTATAATGTATATTCCGTGGTGTATTGTATTGTATAAATAATTGACAACTATGACGTGACTAAATTCAAATTTTACTCATAATTCATTCATTTATTTTTTCATTTTACTGATAATAATTACTTAAGATCTTGACCTGCATGTTAATTTTATTCTTGATAATATTTTGCATACTGATGAAGTCAGTTAAGCGCGCTTGAGCTATTTCAAACTATTCAACCTACTCACTATGTACCGTGTTTACCGCAAATAAATAATTTCATTTCATTTCAAATAATTTCATTTCATTTAAAAAAAAAAAAAAAAGAAAAACTATTTCCTTATTTAATTTTAAAATTTATCTGCTTAGCCTTTGTGCCTCCATTGTGTGAGCAAAACGTTACATTCGCATTAAATACTTTCGGGTGAGATAATGATGATTCCGCAAGTTGCACCAAATGCGAATTGAACTAAGTGTCATGATCACCTGCAGAGTACAACTTTATAATTCAAAGTTCCAAAATAAACTCATAAAACATGTGGCCCAGCAGCCGCCACAAGCTGCAGCACCACACGAAGAGTGTTGTAGAGGGTTGATATGTGGCAATATCCAGGGCACAGTCCGAAGAAAAAGGTATTTATTATTTTTAAATTATATATTAAATAATAAACTTGGAAAAATTGTAGAAAAAAGTAGATAAGTTTAGAAGACAATTACTATCGGAGATCAGGACATGAAGTGAAGAATTTAGTAGAAAAAAGACAAAATAGAAACGTAAGAAATCTAAATTTGAAAATGAAGTTAAAATGAATTTAAAATAAAAGATAAAACTGCCAGCAAGAAAGGTTGCCAGTCATAAAACAGGAAAGAGGACAAATGCCTCGTTACAAACTTACGTGGCAATTTTATGATTCTACCAACGATTTCAGTAACAAATTCTCGGACCCACAACTTAGCAATCTTCAAGTCAGCTGGCGAATAAACAGGGGCATGTCTCGCTCATAAATATTCCCAGCACTTAGACACATACGGTAAATAAATTCTGCCGAGTTTTCCGACTAAGGTACGGTCTGCAACAACCACAGACTAATACTTCGTCCATCTGGAAGACATATTTTATATTAAAAATCTTCATCAGCTGTTGGCCAGATTTGACAGAATTTCAGTGGCAGAAAACATTTTTTCAGAGCAGCAAATATTATTCGCTAAAACGGGCAACAAGTTTGATTTTGATTTTTTTAGTGGTTGTTAGGCAACCAATGTATTTGGAAAAATATTTCTTTCATTTGGATATGGTATATTCATCTATTTATTAAGGACAACCAGTGGTAGAGAGGTAAATCTTACACTAAACTAACTACTAAGAATGTGGTATAAATGCACTACCTTTAGGTGCCACAACATGCTTAATAATATAGAAATAAAACTATTGATATACTTACTTAAAAACATAAAACTCAAAATTAAAATAAGATCACTTTTTTTAACATTCCTAAACCTAAGATTTTTCTAGATATTTGAATAATTTACTCAGACACTAAGTGAAGTATTAAATATATCTACAGAATGACATTGCTTATTGTAATTTCTTTGTAATCTTGATACAGGGGAATTATAAATAAATAATAATAAATAAATAAATAAATCTTTATTTCATTTGCCATAGAGATACATAATTTGACCATTCAGTCGGAATCTAGTTTTAAGCTAACAGCGTAGCCTGTGCCAGGAGATGCCGCTCTTCCTTAACTTGGTTATTATACAGTAAGTATCTATTTTGTAAACATAATTTGTTTTATTTTTATTTTATATATTTAATCAAGCCTAGTGAAACATTTCCAGTTTTATTATTAACTAGCGGCCCGCCCCGGCTTCGCACGGGTAGATCAATTCATCGAATATATTTAAAATACTGGAATAAGTTATCATAATTATTTTTGTACTTATATTTGATCTTTAGAGGAACAATAGCTTTTAATATTAATAGCCTTAGTTGTAAATTATAAATACTTTGTAGATAAGTTTTATACGTTCTGCCATAGCTAGAAATACCATAGTTAATAATTGAATCTGCCATTGACATATATAACAGTCTTACTAGTCTAAGGTAATTTGTACTTAAGAATAGGGATTTCGAAAAAATGCTTAAACATGAATCAAATGATTTGTTAATCCAAATTTTCAAGTTCTTACCTTTAGAAATGACAGACTCTCCATAACAACATTTATCCTTCCTTTCCATTTTAAATAGGGATTTCTAAAAAGGGCTAAAATATGTGTTAAATTATTTAATAATCTCTGCCGAAATCCAAATTTTTAAGTTCCTATCTTTAGAAATGACAGACTTTCCATACAAACTTTTAATCCCTACTCTCCCCCTCAAATAAGGATTTTGATAAAATGCTAAAACACATGTCATATGTTTTATTGATTTCAGCCTAAATCCAAATTTTCATGTTCCTACCTTTAGAAATGACAGACGTTCCATACAAACAATTAATCCCTACTTTCCTCCTTAAAATAGGGATTTTGATAAAATTCTAATACACGTGTCAAATGATCTATTAATCGCAGTCTAAATAAAAAAATTCATGATCCCATATGACGGACTTTCCATCCAAACATTAAATCCCTGCTTCCACTTTAAAATAGGGATTTCGAAAAAGTACTTAAATACGTGTCAAATGATTTATTTATCTCAGTCTGCATCCAAATTTTTAAGTTCTTATCTTTTAGAAATGACAGACTTTCCACACAAATATTTAATCCCTACTTCCTCTTCAAAATAGGGATTTCGAAAAAATGCTAAAACACGTGTCAAATTATTTGTTAATTTTAGTCTAAATCCAATTTTTTTAGTTCCTACCTTTAGAAATGACAGACTTTACATACAAACCTTTAATCCCTACTCTGCTCCCCAAAATAGGGATTTTGATAAAATGCTAAAACACGTATCAAATGATTTATTAATTGCAGTCTAAATCCAAATTTTCATGTTCCTACCTTTAGAAATGACAGACTTTACATACAAACCTTTAATCCCTACTCTGCCCCCCAAAATAGGGATTTTGTTAAATGCTAAAACACGTGTCCAATGTTTTATTAATTTCAGCCTAAATCCAAATTTTCAAGTTCTTACCTTTAGAAATGACAGACTTTCTATACAAACTTGAATCCCTCTTTTTCCCCCCTTAGAGGGGGAATTTTCCAAAATTCCTTCTTATTGCTTCTCTACGCCATAAATGTAACCTACTGTGTAAATTTCGTATTTCTAGCTTCAGTAGTTTCGGCTGTGCGTTGATGAGTCAGTCAGTCAGTCAGTCAGTACGGACTTATCTCTTTATAATAATAGATAGTATAGATTATTAGGTTTAAAGAAGAGGTATTTGGTAGGTAGTACATCATAACTCCATTTTCCTTGCACGGAGTGAATATGCTGACATTATTTCATAATTTATAAGTAATTTTTTTAAGTTTTACAATATATAGTACTTAAGATAAGTTCTGGCTGGAGAGAGGGAGCCAAAAGTCCAAACGACTGACGCGGTAAACGGCTTGGGACACGTATGTTGAAGGATTGAAGTAATGATGGGCAGTTAATTTCACTTTTTAGAACTTTGAACAGAAATGTTGAGTCCAGATACTGTCTGCGGACTATTACAACGTTTATCGGAATAAGATGGAAGTTTTTTTAGTAATTTACAGAAATAGAAAAGACGTCTAAAAAATCGTTTTTGTATCCACTCGATGCGAAGTTGGTGATCTGTGTAATGGGGTGGAATAAGAATCAAATGATATAGGCGATGAAGGTCAGATTGTACGTCATTTTCCTGTGCTAAGACATTTTAACTAGATCAGATTTTGAGTTGGTTATAGTTTATCGTATACTTATTCACATTATATTCCTCGCGTTTGGATAATATAATACTTGGTAGGACTTTCCTGTACAAACAACGAACATCGTAACATTAGTCCATTATCACTGTAAACTAGCTAAGATTAGTAATAAAATTCATTTGTGTGCGCTACTATTTTATTCTAAGGATATTTCAAATGCAGAATATTAAGAGCCGGTTATTGATCTGACTTCAAATGTAAAGGAATCACATTTGTAACCTAAGTTTTCAGCAATGTTAACCTATTACATTTATCCTGTCTGTTTTGTTTTGTGTGCCGTAAATAAATGTTTTCTAATTCTCATGCCTTTTTTATACTAAACTCAGAATTAGGATCGATTCTTTTCTTTTAACTAAATAAGAAAAGAAAACGATGGATAAATAGCTTTTTTTTCAAGTTATTTGTTTATGTAATGCGCTGTCTTTTACATATTGCGTTTTGGTTTGAAATCGGTTTTTGTCTTCAGATATTCTTATCCTAAATCCTTTGTTATTACCTGTAAACAAGAAGAAAAACCATAGTGTCCTAGTGTGACACAAGTGTCAATTAACTCTCGAAAGGTTTAAAATGACGCTGTTGCCGATTGTACAGACCACAGAGGTACAGACGCAGCACAGAAACCGGAACGAAATAAATGGCAAGAATTTGTTCTCGTTTTTCTTACTTGTTACATACAGGTAGGCCTGCTTGGTAAATATTTTTACATTTTATTTAACTTGCAATGTATATATGTAACTATTACTACCAATATGTACTCTTATGCATTGTACATGTGGGTCACATCTTGCAACTGAATTTTGAACCACTTCCTCTCAACTTACGACTATGAAATTTTGCATATTTGTTCAGTTCTAATGACAGTACACAAAAAAAAGAAAAACAAAAGAAGATGCAGCCAGAATTGTCTCCTCGTGAGGGAACTGCTCAACGATCAGTAGCACAGGCTCGTAACTTAGAATTTAAGGTAGTCTGCTTACAAGTATACTCCAGCACAACATGTTGTGTTTAAAAAGGATTGTTAAATAAAAATTATTTGAGAGGATTTTCAGAAGTTTTTTCATATTTTAACTTTACTTTTCTCACGTCAGAACTAAATCGAAACAAAAAACTAAAAAGTTTTGTAGGTTTTTGACTTGACTTGAAACCATGCATCAAATATTCCAGCCGCATTAGTTTTGCAGACGTATCTGTGAAAATATTAAAAACCTTACTCTTTTCTTGAATATACCAGGAGCACAGAAAGGAGGAGAGAGAGCGTGAGTAGTGGCTAAGGCCACTGCCAACACTGCTTCAATCCCCGCTAACGCTCTGTGAAGAAACCAAACTGTGAAGAAACCATCAATTCAATTGTTAAAACTTTCAGGAGACGCGTAAGTTTGTGGCCCAGCAGCCGCCACGGCGCTGCTGAACACTACACGAAGAGTGTTGTAGAGGATGATAAAATAAAGCGTGGCAAATAACCAGGGCTCAGTCCGAAGGTATTTATTTACGCATTGATATATTATTTACTATTCAGTAATTATATTAAATAACCAACGTAGGAAATAGTAACATGTAAATATTACCCATGTAAGTTTACTGTTGGAGATCAGGACATGAAGTGAGGAATTTAGCAGACCAAAGACAAAATCGAAACGTAAGAAATCTAAATTTGAAAATGAATTAAAAATGAAAGATAAAACTGCCAGCAAGAAAGGTTGCCAGTCATAAAACAGGAAAGAGGACGAATGCCTCGTTACAAGTTGACCGTATTTACTAAAGAAATACGTCTTGAAGAAACACGCACACACCTGCAAAGAAAATTGAAAGGTCAACGAGGTCGACTAATTGTTTTAAAAATTTCTTTATCTAGTTTAAGAGTCACTCATAATCAAATGGTAAGTCTCACCTCAGAGTAACATGGTCTTCCTCGTCGTTCCACTGATGTAACGTCAAGTATAACCACGTGGAATGATTGGACCTAATTGCCATAGGCTTGAGCCCCTCGATGGAGCTAAAAATATACCAGGAGTACAGAACAGACCAGGGGAGCGGTGAACCAAAAAAATACCAGAAGACTTATTATTTTTTAAATGTGTATGCCCTTTCAATAAAATTATTTTTACTTCTACGAGAGAGCCATATTCTTATCGCACTTAAATTCTCATTTGTGTCTCCGGTGGCGAATCGGTGCGCGCGCTGATACGGCGATGATTTAGCCTGAATATTTTATGCTAAATGCTCTCGACATCGCACCTGAAGTTTTGATTTTTTTTAGATGAAATTGTAACAAAAGCGTAGGTAACAGTTTTTGATGCCCGTTGACCCTCATGAATTGCAAAATTTTATCCATTTAAGTACTTAATTCCTTTATTCCACTAGTTTAGAAGAACAGGTGCTCAAATTCTGTATCAAACAAATCAAACATGTTCATTGTATTGATGTAAAAGATCAATAACTTTGTAAAAAAGGCAATAGAAATGCTTGAAAAAAAATTAAGAACGGGCTATTAAAAAATCGCCTACATAGAAACGGTTTCCTACAGTATCAAGTCTCCTGGCCGACCTTGGAAGCAAGGTCGGCGTCCCAGCCAGCTCGATGGTTACCGTGGCAACGATCCGGCCCGCACCGGTTCATTCTGGTTTCACTTCATTTTGCGTACAGTTGACAAAAGATTTAGTAGCTTTGATTTTGAGTTTTATCTATTTAGCCTAAACATTTTTTTACTGTTGTTAGGTCGGTTTTTATGATGTACTGTAAGGAGCGGTCTCCTTTGGGGTGTCTGCCACGGCGACTGCATCGACGATGACGGCGAACTGCCCCCACGCACGTCGTAATAACGACCACTATCACCCCCGCGGCTATTATCGCCCGACATCTCGCGCACGACGAAGGAGACGCGATGGTTGCCGTGGTCAACTTGACTGGCAAATTCACCTCCGTGCCAGTCACCCCAGTACATTACAGTACTTAGCTAAAATGTGTAAAAAATACCCCCCCACCCCGCGTTCTCCTAGGTTTCTAAATTATAAATTTTTACTTTCTCAGAGTTAATAGATATTAAGTCATATAGATTACAGGAAAACTGTAGGATTTTTTAATTTTGTCATAGTTTCACAAAAAATAAGTATTTTTCATAAAAGTACATATACACTTACATAAGCTTTTTAACTTGCATTCAATCAATGCTTATCAAATAGGATACGTTCTTTACTTTAAGTACATAATGTAGATTAAATTTGTATTTGCATTATGTGATTTAAATGTATACTTTATTAGGAGCTAGCAATGGTGTAGTATTTACGCGCTAAAAGCAGACCCGGCACTACAAAGAAACATGGGGATTACGCTGGCCTATTGCGTAAACTTTTTTTAGTTCAATCATTCCATATTCAAAGAATTCTCATCGTCGATATCAGCCAGCAACTGAAATAAAAACTCCTTCGCTGTAAGTTAGTACGCAGGCGGAAGCGTCGTGTTCTAATTTAACATTCATAAAGTTCATAAAGGTACAATAAAAAACATTTGGAGATTTGGTCTTCCCAAACACAACTTTGTTTTCAGATATCCACTAAAATTAGAGATACTTGCAAATAACCTAAAAGTAACTAAAAGTAGGCGGTTTAGGATTTTTAGCACCAAATGCCTATTGCTTTTGTTTTTTTTTTTAATTTCCGACTGAAACTCTCAGAGGACACGCGCGTCGGAAATCTTTGCTAAAACCAAAGATTTCAGACGCGCGTCGCGCTAGCGATCGTCTTTTGGAGGCTGAAACTCACCTCTATAGACGTGACAATTTTTTTTTACTTAGTGATTGTTCAATGTTCATGAGCATTAACGTCATAAATCCTAAAGATGTATTTACGTCGTTTTAGAATGCACATGTTTTAAAATTATAATTTTTACGTTTAGACTTGAAATTAATGGAAAAAAAAGGTGTAGTGTGTTTTTATTTTATTAGTAGAGACCACGGAGGCTGTATCATCAACAGCTCACATACGACCCACCGAGAGGCTCGAGCCTACACTGCATCAGGGCGACAAGGCCTTAGTCGACCACACCGGCCCAGTGCGTGTTAATCGACTTCACACACAATCTTTTAATTTCCTTGTAGGAGTGTGCAGTTTTCTTAACGAAGTTTTCCTTCATCGTAAGAGCGTCTAATGAACGTACATATGAATTCGAAATTCGAAAACACATTGGTACGTGTTGGGGATCGTGCCCGCGTCTCCCGGAGCAGCGGCCCTACACCAGCGACGCAAAGAGGCTGTATAATGATTGTATAACAAACAGCAAGCCAGCGAGACAGCTGCCGGGGTAGTATCTGGCATCTTGAGGAGGGATGACAGCCTTTCAGGAGGTGTCAGCTAGCTGAGAGACGCGAGACCCGAGCCTTGGCAAATAAAGACGTAGTTCACACCAATGATGTTACATAAAATTCGGTATTATTACAGAGACTATACTACTAGAGAGAGCGTCGGTGGTCTAGTGGCTAGGGCCGCTGTCTCCCGTCCGGGAGACGCGGGTTCGATCCCCACCACGTACCAATGTGTTTTCGAATTTCGAATTCATTGTTTTTCGAATTAGTATTGACTGTTTTATTGTATGTAATTTGTATGTTATTTATTGAAATAAAATAAATACTTACGTATATAATTAAATAAATATATATAATAGCATAAATAAATAATATACCATATTATATTGTTATTTGTTAAAAAATAATAATGTATAAATATGTACATAGACAGTTACATTTACCCTCATTCATAAACAATTTGTATTCAAAATTTTGCACGACCACTTTAGGTGTATGATAAATGATGAGTAAGTTATTGTCTTTGTCCTCATCGTCATCAGCTCATATACGTCCCCACCGAGGGGCTCGAGCCTACCCTGAATTAGGGCACTTAGGCCTTAGTTCGACCACGCTGGCCCAGTGCGGGTTGTTCGACTTCACACACAACCTTTGAATTTCTTCGCAGGAGTGCGCAGTTTTCATCACGATGTTTTCCTTCACCGTAAGAGCGTCGAATAAACGTACATAAGAATTCAAAATTCGAAAACACATTAGAACGTGTTGGGGATCGAACCCGCGTCCTCCAGACGGGAGGCAGCGGCCGTAGCCACAAGACCACTGACGCTATTAAAATTTATTCGAAAAGATCAAATAAAATTAATTGATATCCAAAGAAATCGCTGGAAAATACAAGTTCCCAAACCACTTTAAAGAAAAAATACTTGTTTTGAACCAATAGATAGGTATTCGGAAATCACACCCACACATTCCTTAGGGGCAACTCCTGAAGATGTATTACTAGGAGTAGCGTCTTGACAGAGAGACGGGATAGTCAAATATTTATAGCTTTCTACCATTCTGTGTTATTTGTTAGTCTTCAGAGAGATCTTAAAACCAGATTCTGGACCAATCTTGGGATAATGTTTTTTTAAGACATCTTTGTAAGCTAACCGGCTGACAGAAACTCGAGTTTACAGGGCAGACAGGCATTTTTATATACAATAGCAGTCGGAGACATCAAAATATTCAATTCACAAAAACGCTATGATGGAATAAATCAAATCAAATCAAAGGCCTGTTACAGTCCACTGCTGGACTATGAGCCTCCTCCACTTAAGTGGAGGGTTTTGCCATAATCTCCACGCTTGGCAGGCGGGTTGGAGATCGCAGATGAAAAGGTTACTGTATCAGACAGCGCTGCTGCCCGTTCCCTGTTCAATGGCCTCGATTCGGGATGTCATGCTCTAATAATTCTAATTTAAAAATCCAGCTTACTTTTTTTTTTAAACCAATGAAAGAGAGGTGATGAACGAATGATATTAATTTGAATGAATGATAACCTGAAATAAGGGTATAGCTGTCAGTTTAAGAGGGTATGTTTTAAGTGCTCTCTAAAATTGTGCAATCGAAACGGCCATAAGGTTCAAATTCGATGTTTGACAGCTCTAATATTAGAATGGCCATCTCCTGTCCCTTTTCAATCTTTAAAAGGTAAAAAGGACAGACTAACTTAAATTAAGGATTAGAGCGTGACAGTGTGAATCGGGGTCAATGTGTAGTCCCTAAGTCGCCTCTTACGACACCCACGGGAAGAGTAGGGGCTGGTGACAAATGTATTCTACCCTGCCGTCACCACACGGCTTCAGTCACGGCTTATGATGGAATATATTATTAATATTTTCTTATTGTGAACATATTTAGAATAAAACTGGTTTGCAACTTTTCATTTAATTTATTAATTGAAAGTTTTAAATTTTTCACGCAGTCGGGTTTTTTTTATTACTCATATTATTTTACTTTACTATGCGATCGTCTTCTGTTCCTCTGAGGATATTACACCTCTCATTAGACACATTACAATCCTGACTAACTGACAAGTGAAAATTGTGAAAAACCTTTTTTATGTCATAGTTGCTTTTTATGTCTTTTTCCTTCAAAAACTCCTAGTTGAAAAATATAGTTTGAAGATTTAAGTAGGTATTTAATTAAGCGTACTAAATCCTTCTTTGTAGAGCGTTGGTGGTCTAGTGGCTAGGGCCACTGCCTCCCGTCCGGAAGACGTGGGTTCGATCCCCACCAATATGTTTTCGAATTTCGAATTCATGTGTACGTTTATTCGATGCTTTTACGACGAATGAAAACATCTTGAAGAAACCAGCAAAGGTTGTGCGTGAAGTCGACCAACCCGCATTGGGCCAGCATAGTCGGCTATGGCATGATCACTTTGCTCCAGGGTAGGCTCAAGCCCCTCTGTGGAGACGTAATAGTATAAGAGCTATTGATGCTGATATTCATCTGTTGTAGAGTCCATAATCATAATTTCAAAATTATTTTTCCGAGCGTCAAAACCCCAAGTTCGTTTTGCCGATGATAAATTTGCCGACAGTGTATGGTTTCAATAACGGCTCTAACGATTCGGATGAAATTTTGTATTCAAATAAACGTTTTCTCTTGATAATATTTAGATTCATAATTCTTATATAAGGTGCTATGAAAACGCCGAGCTGAACTCGGCCTCCCAAGCATGTTTTATTTTGGTGTGGAGGAAACCTTCTATGTTTTCGGCGAAAAATGGTCTCTTCCCTGTTTACGTTAGGTTGGATAACGGAATTTATGGTAAATACTAATATTAATATATGAAGGAAGGAATTATCAGTAAGTAATTTATCACAGTACCTGCATAATCATTAATACTTGATGATGATAACAAGGAATAACACTTGATGATAAGATAATAGGTAAGTGTAGCAAAGCACATAAAGTGTTAAATATCTTTACGATAAAAGTAATACTTACTAATACTTATTATATATATTATATATACTTATATATACCTACTTATTATAACATGTCATAGGTTGGAATTTTCACTTAAAGCAACTGCATAACTCGGCCCGGGAAGCCTTCCAGCACTGGTTATTGTATCGAAAACCTAAACAGGGTAAAATATATGAAGACATGTGTCAAACTAGAAAAACTTTTAAAAATAAACCTAAGTGGTGTCAGGATAATGCTAATAAAATCAAAATGGATATTATAACAAAGCAGAGGTCTTGCGGTGATTTTGGGAAATTCTGGAAACCCACTAATAGCCTTTCTTTTAAACCGAGCCTTCCAATGACAGTTAATAACGTTCAGGACCCTAGAGTCATTGCGGAGATGTTTGCAGAGAAGTTTTGTACTCAGAGTGGTGGGGAGAACCAGTCTTGTGAGCCTGACTCGGTCGAGAGGGGCGACCAAGTGTATCTTTCACTCTTGAATTAGTTAGTACTAAATGCGTACGTTCAATGAAGCGTGGGAAGTCACCGGGGCACGACGGCCTTAGTATATAACATGTATTATATGGTGGACCCTTGTTATTCGAGAAATTATCTATTTTTTATAACGCTTGTATGACGCATGGCTACCTCCCTAAGGAGTTTATGAAAACAATAGTTGTACCATTGGTCAAAAACAGAAATGGAAATACCTCGGATATGGATAACTACAGGCTCATTTCATTGGCAACTGTATTATCAAAAATATTCGAACGTTTACTGCACCCCACACTTTTGGAGCGTGTTGATCTGAATAGTGCCCAGTTTGGGTTCCGTGCAGGGCTGTCGACGGACACGGCTATCTATGCTTTGAAAAATACTGTAAAATATTATCTTAATAGAAACACGGGTTTGTGAGGTCGGTTGTCGACCTTACAACCTACACGATGAAGAAGAAGAAGAATAGAAACACTAACGTTTATGCCTGTTTCTTAGATTTAAGCCGTGCATTTGATACCATAAATTATAACTTACTTTGAGAAAAGATGTCACAAACTGGTATGTTTATCACAAGATGTTATAAAGATGTTATAGCACTATTTAAATACTGGTATGCGTACCAAGGTAATGCCGTGAGGTGGGTGGGGTAATAGTGTTTCGAATGAGTATTCTCTTAATTGTGGCGTTAGACAGGGTGGGTTAACTTCGCCCACACTGTTTAACTTATACATGAATGGGTTGATCGAGAGGCTCAGCAGCACGGGTGTCGGATGCAGCATGCACAACACTATGGCCAATAATATAGCTATGCTGATGATATGGTGCTACAGCAGCAACGTAAGGGGCACAGGCCCCTCGGTCAAAGCACTCTCACGTTTGCTAAGAATATGTGAAGCATATGCGTGTGAACACGGTCTCACATATAATGTTAAAAAAACTGAAGTAATGATTTTTAAGTATAATAGCGCAGGTCCCCAAAATGTTCAGGATATAATGTTATGTAATTCTAAATTGAATATTGTCAATTTTAAATACCTTGGTCACATCCTAACGGAGAAAATTAGTGATGATGACGATATACAAAGACGAGCACTGGCAGCACGTAGTAATATGCTAGCACGGCGTTTTGCAAAATGTTCTAATCAAGTAAAAATAACTCTGTTTGGTGCTTACTGTCAGGCTCTTTACACCTGCCAGTTATGGACTAACTAAAGTGGGCGGCGTAGGGGGCTGTAATGACACGACGAATGTTGGTGATTAACTGAACATTTATTGAATAAAATACATAGGTATTTATAGTACACTAGAAATGGTCTTTGAACCTTAAAGTTAACCGTGATATTTACTTTATCTAAAATAGATCATGTTACAATATTGAATTCAATACTCTTTTTACATTGTGTAGTGTTAAAAAATAAAAACCGAAAAGTACTACTCAATACGATACGTATATAATTTAGATTTTTAAAAAGGGTAAAAAGGTCAAGATTCGATAAAAAGTTACTTACCATAAAAAGCAAAATATAGAACACAAAGGCTTTTGGTTGGTTTCGTTTTTATTTTGCTGCACCTTTTTTTAAAAATTTTGTGCAAATCCAATAAAATATTATAATAAGAGTATTATATTACAA
Organism: Carpatolechia fugitivella; assembly: GCA_951230895.1. Classification (NCBI taxonomy): domain Eukaryota; kingdom Metazoa; phylum Arthropoda; class Insecta; order Lepidoptera; family Gelechiidae; genus Carpatolechia; species Carpatolechia fugitivella. The sequence goes on along the minus strand of OX579646.1, from coordinate 19,426,028 downwards.
TAAATATAAAATATTGTAATAAATTGAGTGAAAAAGTTTAAGCCGCTTGTTTAAGCCGCTTCTTGGAGCAAACCGATTGAGGATAACCGATAGCCTTGAGGACAGGGCATCAGGCTCGAACGCGTACCCGCGTGAGCGAATAGACCTGGCCGAGTCGTCGGAGTCGGGCGCACTGGACCTGGGGTCGCTTCAGTGGTCGCACGAGTGACTGTTCCCGGCTGCAGACCCGCCGCTACTTCGGAACCTGAGCTTGCAGCAGCTCGGGGATTGCAGCAGTTGCACGTGCGGACTGGAAGTTTAGTTATAGCTTTAAGTGTACCTTTTTTTTAAAAAAAAACGAACATTTTAAACTCAGTTAAACCATCAACCAGTTGTGAACCATCCCTTAAATTGGTGCGTCGCAAGTTTGGTTTGTTTTTTCCTAAATTCAAACCGGCTCTCCACGCCACCGTTAACCACTCCTGGTAAAGACTTTTGGTACAGAACATTTCACCTTACTTAGTCTATAGATTTGTTGTGCAACGATTCCCTAGACAGGTAGGGCATTATTTACTCCTCAATCTCCTACAGTTGTTGAACCTCCACTAATTTTGGGGAAGTCTTTAATTCCAAATTATTTTTATTATTGCCGTGTTACCGTTCTTTGTTTTCTGTTTTTGTTTGTAAGTAACTTTTTAACGAATCTTGGCCTTTTTACCCTTTTTAAAAATCTAAATTATATACGTATTGAGTAGTACTTTTCGGTTTTTATTTTTAACACTACAATTGTTATTATAAACAACTTAATTAGGTTACTACATATATGGCGATCGTTTTGTTATTTGATATTCAATATTTATTTTATTAAAAATACTGCAATTACGTCATACACTACAAACTACACCCAACGCACTTATAACGCAAATATAAACGTTGCGCGTACAATACAACAATGCATTCCGATGTATGCTCCTCCTGCCCTGGCGGTGTAGCGCGTCTGGCATGTTTGTGTCACATAGGGTGGCTGGCTTCCATGCGGTAATGAGAAAGCGGCTCGCGTCATTTACTGACAGACTCAGCAGAACTGACAACGGAGTGTTGAGGGCTGTATGTGGGGCGTGTAACGTACCTATGTACAGCCTTCAACATTCCCAGAGACCAACAATTAATTAATAGGTAATGTGTTTGTTTGTAAAATTTAAAGTTTAAATGCAATTTAATTTAATTTAATTTAATATGGGTGCACGCCTGAAATAAATGATTTTTATTTTTTATTATTTTATACATATATGTTTCGGCTGTCGACGGTCATAATGGTCTATCGTCAGCCGTCAATCTTCAGCAGCGACAATCCTACGACGAAGCGCCATCTTCGCGTCGTTAAGTATTTTCTGTCTGTAACTGTCACTGTCAACTGCGATCCAAGAAAATACTTATTACATAATTTCTCGTCCAAAATACGTTCAACTAATTTCTCAATAATTCTTATAAAATTCCGCGAATCCGGGGAAGTCCAATATGGCTAATGCCGGGGCAAAGAATTTAATTTGGCCCCAGAGGGTAGGGTTGTCTCAATCTATTTGCTCAAATCTACAAACTCCTTTATTTGGGCAAACATCGCCGAAGGGTTAGGTGCTGGAAACATTCATTTGGATGAATTACTTATATTTTGTAATCTAGATAAAACTAAAGTTCTTTAGGCAGACGCATCTAAAATAGGTGTAGTATACTTTAAAAAAGGTTATCAACCATGAAAAGTCTTCTTATTGCTTTTAATAAAATATTGAGCTATGATACATAATATTATTTAAAACTATTATCTAAAACTATAAGCAAGTTATTGTTGGAACTTATTTCATGACTGCGAGAGAAAAAATAAAGTCACTAAAATGTGAGAAAACTTTACTTTACAAACGAACATTAAATCCGTGTTCTTGTCTTCTCAGCTTCCTTATTTCTTAGGGCCCGGCCTTGAAGTTGCGTTCCGTAATTCTTCCCTGTTTTCACTTTTCTCGGAACCGTCCTTGGGCAGAGACGGATTTCACACAGTTTTATTAAGGGTACGTCCACAATATTTTCAAATGGGTCTGAAAAACGATTTAAGCTGTTCTATCCAAAATGTTCTATAAAAAATTACAAAAAATACTGTGTTTTTATTTTTTTATATCTTTAAAAATGACTGAGTTATTAACGATCAAAGTGCACACTTCCGCACGAGGCGAATGGTAGATGTGACGTCATATTGACGTCATATGCACGCAACGTTCCTATTACACCGCCCGCGACCGCCTGCATATGACGTCACACGCTCGGAAATTCTCGCGGTCATAACTTTGGTAATATTGCATGTATTGAAGTGAAATAAAAAGTAATGTCATGTGCATGATATAAACTTTAATATAAGGCATGTTTTAATGTGAAATGATAACCTATCGGTGTTCTCCAAATCATAAATAAGTCTGTCGCAGAACCAATGAGCGTTGGAGCAGACGGGTTCTCGAATGGAGACCACGAGAAACGTAGTGTGGGACGCCCCCTGCCAGGTGGACTGATGGCGGCCTGAGGAAGGTCGCTGGTGGTGGCTGGATGAGAAAATCGGGTGATCGTGCGCTTTGGCGTGCCTTTGGGGAGGCCAACGTCCAGCAGTGGACTGCAATAGGCTGATTGATTGAATCATTAATAGATACGTTTATTCGACACATATGAACATTACGAATAAACCCGTACACAACCCTGTCGAAATTTTAAAGTTGTAAGCTGAGATCAAATAAACTGATCAGGTTGTAAAGTGAATTCGACAGACTCGCACTTTTAAATCAGTGTGACAACTGACAATATCAAACTTCGTTTGTCGGCTATGGCTTATTTGCCCTAATATAGGGCATAAAACTAGAGCTCGAGCCTGTACAGCAGCCAGCATATATGGCTACGAATATCGCCTCTGCTACTACGTGATAAAGGCGCTTTTAAGATCAAGTGTCCAGTCACGTGCGCAATTTATAATCTTAAAATCTGAATTCTCATGTATACACTTTTATCAATAAAGGGGAGCAATTGTTATTAAAATTTGTAAATCAACAAGGTGAACCGACATTTTGTTTTCTTCTATTGCAGGTCGCGGTTTTCCGCTGGATGCGGGCCAAGCAGGAGTTGTTGTGGAGATCGTTGGGGTGGCCTTTGCCCAGCAGTGGATGTTTTTTGGCTGAGATGATGAATAATAAAATATTAAGCTAAGTATTAAAAAAATATTAGGCTAAGTATTCTCAGGCCGTGTGGTGACGGCAGAGTAGAATACATTTGTCACCAACCCCTACTCTTCCCGTGGGTGTCAAAAGAGGCGACTTAGGAACTACACATTGAACAGGGAACGGGCGGCAGCGCTCTCTGATACAGTGACCTTTTAATCTGCGATCTCCAACCCGCCTGCCAAGCGTGGAGATTATGGCAAAACCCACCACTTGAGTGAAGGAGGCTCATAGTCCAGCAGTGGACTGTAACGGGCCGTTGATTTGATTTGATTTGAAGCTAAGTATTCTAAATCCGTAACTGTTTCCTCTCCAGCCAATTCTCATCACATAAACTACGGCCTCTTTAATCCGGTCGGCTGTTCAAGGTATTGACGGAAAACTGCCCTACAAAATACGCCTTTCCGGTTTAATTTGAACCGACTGTTTTCAATTGGAAAAGGTATTTGAGTGTCCATCTCCTTTGATTCATTTTAATGTATGTTATCAAGTAGTACTGAGAAATAATAGCCACGTGAATTTTCGTTGTTTTTTAAACCCTCTTTGGGACAGTTTTTTTTAACCCAATAGGGTAATATAATGCTTTCAGACGTAGCTTACTTAGAAACATTTGCTTTGCAGCATTTGGGAAATGCAAATCAAAAGCCTAAAAACATTATCAACATTATCAACAGCCCACATACGTCCGCACGGAGGCGCTCGAGCCTACCCTAGCCTACCTACTAGCAATGTACGGTATATTATGCATCTTCGGGATTAGGCACATAAACAGTGGCGCCAAAGTGGTAGCATCGTTGATAGGGCTAAATATAAAGATCTTAAGCATTTGGTAAACGTCAGCATTCATAGTGAAAAGCGGGGATTTTTTAGCCAACATATAAATAAACATTTAAACAACCCTAAATTGCTTTGGCCAAATCTTAAAAAAACAATAGCGTCAAATATAAAACCTAAATCTGACTTACCGGAGCATTTTAATGACCCAGATGTAATAAATAAAGCTTTCCTAAGCGTTCCTGGCTCAGATCGAGTAAGTATTTCGGACATGACATATTTTGAATTTAATCGGCACTGCTCATCTGTGTTCACCTTGCAGCCAGTTCATGAGAATGTTGTCGCTAAAATTATAATGTCTCTTAAATCGAACGCTAGCGGGTCAGATAAAATTAACCGGGATATGGTACTGCTTACTTTACCTAGCACACTGGGGATCATTACGGCAATTGTAAACAGATCAATTACAGAACACACTTTTCCGTCTGACTGGAAGAAGGCACTAGTTCGTCCGCTGCCGAAATCGGGACAGGCGATGACAGTAAAGGATCTGCGACCGATAAGTATTCTTCCATTTTTATCGAAGGTACTGGAAAGGGTGGTTTCTTACCAAGTGGTAAAATTCTGTGAGACGTTTGGTGTTTTTCCGGATCTACAGTCGGGTTTCCGCAAGGGACGTAGCACTGATACAGCCCTATTGGACGTTATCGATAACTTGTTGACTGCTCAAGATGAGGGACACGGCTCTGTAATGGTATTGCTTGATTACTCCCGTGCTTTTGATTCCATCCACACATCTCTTCTTTTATCAAAGCTCTCATATTATGGATTTGACCACGTTACGTTGAAATGGTTCGACAGTTATTTAAGCGATCGCTCTCAACAAGTTGTCATTTCTAAACCTGATGGTTCTCGTGTATTTTCGGCTGCTGAACCTATATCTCGCGGTGTCCCACAAGGCTCTATTTTGGGTCCAATATTGTACTGTATTTATACAGCAGATCTTCCTCGCCATATACTTAATTGCAATTACCACATGTATGCTGACGATGTCCAATTATATCTTCCGATTGATCTCAATGACTGTCAGGCATCTGTCCTTAAAATCAATTCCGATCTGGATCGCATTGCAAATTGGTCGGCGAGGAACTCTCTGCTTCTAAACCCGATGAAGTCCAAGGTTCTAATCACCGGTTCGAAAAACCAAATACGAAATCTGGAGGCTTGCCATCTGGGCGTTGAGATCCTGGGTGAACCGGTCGAGCGGGTACAGCTTGCTAGAAATTTGGGTTTGCTAATGGACGGGAATTTAAAATTTGAAAGACACTGCTTAGATCTTGTTCGAAACTGTTTTTACAGACTCAAAATCCTATATAAAATCCGACCTTATATTAATACTGAGCTGCGCATTAGATTATGTGATTCACTGATACTTTCAAAATTTAACCACTGTATTTCGGTCTATGGCAACTGTATTTTTGGAAAGACTTTAGCACTTATTCAAAGGGTTCAGAATGCTTGTGCTCGTTATTGTTTCGTCATACCACCTCGATCACACGTGACACCATTTTTTAACTCATCAAATATACTTAAGCTTAATGGTCGCATCAAGTTGCAACTCGCGAATATATTATTCGACGTGGTGAAGAGTGGTAAACCTAAGTATCTTTACAGCAAACTCGTCTGGAGGCACTCAAAAAGACTCGCTTCACATGTGCTGGTCACACCACGGCACCGTACAGCAGCCTTCCGCGGAAGCTTCAAATTTCTAGCCACCAAGTGTTGGAATGACCTTCCTCCGCCACTTAGATCAATAACAGTCAAACGTAATTTTAAAAACGAAGTACGTAAGCACTTTTTAATGCAGCAGAAGGCTGTGCAGTAGATAACAACGGCTAGATTTTAAAATTACTTCACCCGCAATTCATTTCATTTTATATATCATTTTTCTGACAGGTAGGTGGGCAGATGGTTGAGTGTGAGTTTGACTACATTTTTGTCATTAGTTTGAGCGTGTGAACTTGAATTTTCAATAACTTGTGGAAAATATTAATATTGAGCATTTGTTCATTTACATAGCTATATATATATGTATATATTTTTTATTTATTTTTTATATATATATATATCATTATTTTATATTATCTACCCACTTCACTTTTATCAAGTATATATAATAGTAAAATCTTTGACTCCATTCTGATGACGCACTCGCACTGCTACGGGCACTAACAGAATATCAGCGCTGTGACGCGACTAGTGTCGCAGCATTATGCTGAGTTAGGGCCTCTTTGGGGGTGCAGTACACAGCACAGCATGGATAATATGTGTTAAACTGTTTTTTATTCAGATACCTGTTTTGTTGTGTTTGTACTGTATCACTAAATAAACGATTAATCTATCTATCTACCCTAAATTAGGGCGATCAAGCCTTGGCCACGCTGGCCCAATGTGGGTTGGTCGACTTCACACACAACCTTCGAAATTCTTTGCAGGAGTGTGCAGGTTTCCTCACGATGTTTTCCGTCACTGTTAGAGCATCGTTAGAGCACCGTTAAACTTAATTAAGAATAATTAACCATTTTCTTAACCGATGGTACATATACCTGTATCATGTGATTTAAAAATAAATGCAGTCGTCGAGCGGCGCGGCGCTTCCTTCCTTGCTATAAGAAATTACAAAGGATTTCACGCTTCAAAACACTGGCATAAAAACGAAGAAATTGCATTTCGTTCCATGACAGTTTTACTTCACAAGAAGTAAGTGTTTAGCCCTGAGGGTTTGTTTGCCCTTTGCAGTGTAAATTCGACAACTTTTGTCGTCTAACTCGGCAAGTTTAAGTTGGGTCTCTGCGAGTTACATCAGGGACCTTTGTAGTTCCTCTGGTAAAAGTAGGGCAGATAAGAAAGAGCGAAACTTTTGAATTTTGTTTGGTTAGTAAGTTTTCAAAGCATCTTCCTATTCATTTCCTACTATTATGTCAAAGTTCGTAAATCTTCATCTGGGTTGTAAAGTCAGTTCGTAAATGTGTGATTCATTTTCATCATCATCATTTCAGCCTGTTAAAGTCCACTACTGAACATAAGCCTCTCCAATCGCACTCTAGCGCGACCGGTCCATAGCCACCTGCATCCAACGAGACCCAGCGATCCTCACCAGGTCGTCTGTCCATCTCGTAGGTGGCCGTCCCACATTGCGCTTGCCAGTACGTGGTCTCCATTCAAGGACTTTCTTGCCCCATCGGCCATCCGATCTTCGCGCTATGTGGCCTGCCCAGGATAAGCAAGCTGAAGTGGCAATGGGCCGGCTACATAGATTCATTTTCATCAACGGCCCGTAACAGTCCACTGCTGGACTATGAGCCTCCTCCACATAAGTGAAGGGTTTTGCCATAATCTCCACGCTTGGCAGGCGGGTTGGAGATCGCAGATTAAAAGGTTACTGTATCAGAGAGCGCTGCTGCCCGTTCCCTGTTCAATGTGTAGTCCCTAAGTCGCCTCTTAAGACACCCACGGGAAGAGTATTCTACTCTGCCGTCACCACACGTCACCACACGGCTAATGATTCATTTTATTAAAGAGATTCATTTTATTAAAGCAAAATAAAAAAAAGCAAATAAATAAATAAATAACAAACTTTCAAAATGGCAGAGATGGCATACGGGATGAAAACGTAAAAAAATATATTTAATTCAGCCCACAGCTCTACGCTTACAATACTACTAGTAAATATGCTTCGAGTACCATAATAATATGCGTGACTATCACATGCCGAGTGGTTATGATGTGCGATAACCCTTATATCATTCTGCCAAAACGATAAAAAAAGCTCTCGTCATGTTTAGCCGAGACTCACGGCTTTAACGTGCTTTTCGAAGTACAAAATCTTCTTTGTTTTCAGACCATCAGGTTATCAGCTTAAAATTTCAGAAATTCTTACGAAGATATTTTTATTTATTTAACCATTTATTGCACACATTATTTATATTATTTTTCATCGTTCATTTCATTTTCTTGCATTTATTTGTGCTTTCTCACCGGGATTTGAACCCGGAACCTCCGTAATGAAAGTCTAAAACTCGATCACTCGGCCACGTGGGCTGTTATATTTTTTGCGTCACAAAAGTAAAAGCAAGTTTGCTAGTCACCGACTTAGCGCCGACAACAGAAAAATACCTCAGATTATACTCTATAATTAGTCTGTGTTGTCGGTAAGCAAAAGTCTCGGTGAGAAGATGAGTCATATATTTTCATACATTCATGCCTCCTTTGACAGTCGGGGCATAGACAAGTTGTTGACGGTAAGAAAACGGCGCAGAGGGAAGACAGTTCATACATTCCCATACATTGCTCCCTTTTGGTCGTGTCGTGACGGTAAGAACTGAGTTTAAAAGGGCCCCAGTGTGGAAACGTTAAGTGTGTCCAGACGATTATTTCGTAAATTTTAAAGATATTGCAAAACTGTAAAGTGATATGGAACCTGCATCGTTTAATTTAATGCATAAAATAATATACAAATACAAAATAAAATCATGTGTTCAGAAATTAAAACAGAATAATTTGGTCCAAGTAACTCTTTAAAGTGGTGATATCTTCTTCATCGTTTGGGTTGTAAAGTCGACAATCGATCTCACAAACCCTAGTGTCAGTGTTAGGGTCGGGACACACTTATCGACGGCGATCGACGGTTTGCCTACATAAAACACGCGCAAAGTATGGAAATCCTTTCGCATCATTCGTCGCATCCGATGCGAAATTCCAGACCCTTATAGAGCCGCCAAAGGCCACTGACATGGCTTACACACAAACATCATTGACTTGAAATGCTACAATAATAATGTTGAAGTACGTTATCATCAACGGCCCGTTACAGTCCACTGCTGGACTATGAGCCTCCTCCACTTAAGTGGAGGGTTTTGCCATAATCTCCACGCTTGGCAGGCGGGTTGGAGATCGCAGATTAAAAGGTTACTGTATCAGAGAGCGCTGCTGCCCGTTCCCTGTACAATGTGTAGTCCCTAAGTCGCCTCTTACGACACCCACGGGAAAAGTACACCACACGCCACCCCAAGTCACCACACGCTGGAAGTACGTTAACACACGCATAAAACTGTAATTGATAATCAAACTCGTACATACCTACCTATATACGTTCTTAGTAAATGTATGACAGATGCAAAAGTATTTTCTGAACACTTGGCTATTTATTTTTTCAGTATTTTTATATCATTTTATACAAGAAGCGATACAGATTCCCATATCAATTTACAGTTTTTTCAATACCTTTAAAATTGATGAAATATTCGTCTGGACACACTTAACGTTTCCACCTTGTATAGTTTTAAGAAAAACGTAATTCAATAAAAAGTAATCATTTTCGACGAGCGATTTAATTTTCAGCGGTCGGTGTAAATTTTCACGCGGAAATTAAATTTTAAACGAAATTGTACCAATGATCGTCCGCCATTTTGTATCGGTTTCCTCGTTAAATCCTCGTTAAAACATTTTATAAACCTCAAATGTATTTTTTTTTTACTTTTCATACAAACTGATGTGGAGCGTCGGTGGTCTGGTGGCTAGGGCCGCTGTCTTCCATTCGAGAGAAGCGGGTTTGATCTCCGCCACGTATCAAGTTATCACGTTTTAACTATATAGAAGTCATATCACACTGGGCCATCTGATCCCAAACTGGGTAGAGAATGTATTTTAATACCACGAAGCGAGTAAGATTTTCTTCTATAGATATCGAAGATTTCACGATTTGTATAAAGTTTGCCTGGATTTACAAAAACAAACTCGATGTCTCCGGACTCGACACTATCGGAACTCTATGTCCACGGAATAACTCAGTATTTTACATGATTCAGTTGATTGCAAGCAACACAATTTTACCACCAGCAGATTTTCTTCTCAATTTGAAACTCAATAAACAGTAATACCACTCCTTTGTCATACTAAGTTAGCGAATTAAGCCTACCTTTGCTTGAAAAGCTGACCGACTGTATACTTGCGCCTTGTCGATTTTCGAAAAGGCCGCCGGAAATACACAGTATTTTAAACAGAGGGGCTCGGGCCTACCCTGAATTAGGGCGATTAGGCCTTAGTGGACCACGCTGGCCCAGTGCGGGTTGGTCGACTTCACACACAACCTTTGAATTTCTTCGCAGGAGTGTGCAGGTTTCATCACGATGTTTTCCTTCACCTAGCTAGAGTGTCGAATAAACGTACATATTAATAAACACATTGGTACGTGGTGGGAAACGAACCCGCGTCTCCCGGACGGGAGGCAGCGGCCCTAGCCACTAGACCACCGACGCTCTTTAAAAAAAAAAATAACAATCAACAAAAATTATTATTAAGAATCTGCTAAAAAGTAATATATTTGTGTCTTAGATACATGAAATCTTTTTTTATTATTATTTCTTACAAATAAATGACGTTAAAAATCTAAAAATTTCGCTCAAATCGACGCAAATGAATGCTTTAATAATTAAATGTTAGAAATATACGCTGTTCTGTGGAAATATACATTTACTTGCCTTCTGCTCAGATGCACTCAGGTGAACTCTGACACCAGGGTTCCACAGAAATCGTATCTTACAACGCTACTATTTTTTTTATCGTTGTGGGACTAGTGTAAAGTCAGGGAGCCCGGGGCTACTCCGGCGCAGCTGTGCGAGAGTTATGGCGTACTGTAAATGGGTTCTTGATAAATACGAGTGAGGGGTCGAGGCGAAAGGTTCTTGGGTTTCTGTGGCAAAAATTTTTAAGCCAATTTTAAAAATTATGTCTTAAATATTTTTTATCAGTAACGAGTCTATTCGAGACTAAATTCGTAAGCGACGTATAGTCGACGGCCGACCTCACAAACCCTATTGTAATGGTTATTGATAAATAAACAAAAATAAAATAAATATGTGGGGACATCTTCACACACGGCCATCTGATCCCAAACTAAGCAGAGCTTAGTTACCTTAGGGAGCTTTACTATGGGTACCAGACAGCTGATATACATTACATAAATAGATAAATACATACTTATATAGATAAACAACAACCAGACACAAGGCAAACACAAGTGCTCATCACACGAATGTTTACCCTGGGCGGGATTCGAACCCGCGACCCTGTGCGTCGGAGGCAGATACACTACCACCTGGGCTACGGAGCCGTCGAAATCGAATAAGAACCCAATACCTCCGAAATAAGAGGCGAAGGCTCTAACGCCCGGCCATGGAGGTTTTTACCGTAAAGGTACAATTCTGTAGCCGACTGCGGGAAGCAGCAGTTGACGACATGTAGCTGCGACGCTACTAGTTTCTATGTATTTCTATGAAATCACCTTCCGCAGCTAGCAACTTGTCGCTATCATAGAAATACATTAAACCGAATAGTGTCGCGGCGAGGACGTCTGCTGCCTGCTATCGGCTTCGAATTTGTACCTCAACATTACAATTACTTCTTCATCTTCTTGCGGTGCCTCCCCTACTGGAGATTGGCTGTCAGCACCAATGATATTTTAAGAAAGACACGTCATGTTCATACTGCACGCACAACATTCCGCGTTCCGCGACAGATATACATACATACAGATATAGATACGTATTTAAACACACGCTATAAGTGCGACAGGAAATAGGCAAAGCGTGAGAGTGAAAGAGACAGCTATTAATTGTAATCAGTACTGCCGCGAATAGTTCGCTTCGTTATTGTTTGGAAACCAGCTGTTATTCATTAAAACTACAAATTATAGATTTATCTGTTTAAAATTAAATATTTTTATACACTTATTTGTGATAATGATATCCCTTTATCTTTTTTATCTTTTAGTCGTAATTTTGCCCTAAACACACAGGAAGGCATTTTTACGTTTTTTTAGTAGGTAGTCGACATGTGCGCTCACAATGACAGGTCACAGCTCGACTGACTGCAGTGGTCACAATTAGGACCAATCCACGGCACGCGTTTGGTGCGTTGATGGCGTATCTACCTCTGTATGTATATAATATCATTGGTCAGCACCACAGAGAACAGCACTGCATATTTGCTCTTGTCTCTTGCCAGGTGAAACAGTAATATAATTACTGACATTTATGACACAATAAATAAATAAATAAATAATAAATAAAATCTTTATTTTATTCACACATAAGTTATTCACAATAAACTGGTGGCTCCTATAATTTCAAGGATTTAACTTTTTCTTGATACGAGTATTTTACTTTCAATTAAAACTATTTCGTTCCACTGCTCACACCGGAAAAAACTAAAAATAAACAAAGAAAAAAGATTATAAATTTTCACCCAGCCAGAATTTAATAACCGATATTTCCGGGTATAAATTAAAAAAGAATATAAATTGTTGCAATTACGGAAGGCTGCGTGGAACGGAACGGAAGTGCGTCATTTGTGTTTCAGATAAATGAAAACATTGGCTCGCGCGCAAACAACTTTTATTGGCCATTATTAAAATTGCCCGAAATTTAATAACTATTCATAAAAGGGATAATTTACACAACGATAAGTAGCTACGGGATAAAATCCGAAACGAAATCATCCGGCAGAGGACCAAGGTAGTTGATATCGTTCAGAAGTGTAGCTTCGTGAAGTGGCAGTGGGCTGGCCACGTCTGTCGCAGAACCGACGAGCGTTGGAGCAGACGGGTTCTTGAATGGAGACCACGTCTCGGGAAACTTAGTGTGGGACGCCCCCTGCCAGATGGACTGATGACCTGAGGAGGGTAGTGGCTTTGATCGTGCGCTTTGGCGTGATTGAAGTAGCAAGTTACCTCTTAACCCAGTCAAGAAGTAAGTAGGAACAGAAGCTTGATCTATTTTAACAGCTACTTACTACTTGCCGAGATTAGCTAACGCTTTAAACTAATTCACCACTGTACTATGCAAGTAAAAATTGCGTAGTTACACCCTGTCTGTGCAAAACGTACGTTTTGTATCCAGAAAATGCTACTATATGTAATGCGATGTACCTAAAGACTAGTGGCTCCGTGAGCTGTAGACCTCGCGAGTACTTTTTTTTTAATGGCTGATTTATGATTTTTTTACGTTCCAACCCCCATAACTTCGTATTTTTTTTCTTTTTTTTTTTTTTATTGGTTGAGAAATGTGACTGTAGAGGAAAACAGCTTCAGCTGTGGACGTTGTAAGCTGGTAACCGCAATAACTCCGTATTTTTTTATAATTTCCAAAAACTGACTAGACAAAAACAATTGATTAATTTATCGAACCTGCTCACAAAACACGAGAATCGGTTGAGAAATGCGACCTGCATAGTGGAAAAAACAGACAGACAGACACACAGACATACAAAAGCAATTTTGGCCAAGCTGAAGCAGAGACGCTTCGCTCGCTCGGTCAATAAACCAAAGACCTAAGAGCCAAACGCGTCGTTCTCGTTTCATGTAGGTAACCATTACTGTAAGTTGCGGATCATACAACGGTGCAATTAGGAATGTTCTAACAAAGTCTGGGCTAGGAGGCCTAGGATCCCTAAACTAGACACGGGCTCAACGCCGAAGTCTTCACAATACAGGACTACATGTAGAACAGAGGCAATATATACAACTGTCCATGTACACCATAATTCCTTACGCCAATCCATTTATTGGCGTTGTATAACTGGAGACAATCCACCTGGGGGCACGGCAGTGCCCCCGCCAAGTCGAGCAAAAAAGCGGCACGTCCGTACCATCCTTTTCTCGAAGCAGTTCGGGCCATTTTCGACCCCCCTATAACTTCGTTGTGGATAAAACTAGAAACCTGAATTTTCAGTAATAAAGCAGGCATTGTATAAACCCAGTATGTTTCAAATTTCATTTAATTTGAAACAGTAGTTTAAGATTTATAACTAGTTAAAGTTTCTTAATTTTGTCACTCACTCACTCACTGACTGACCGACCATCAAAATTCTAAGGCATTTCTAGCAGACATAGAAGCTTCAAATTTATAACAAAATTAGTGTTTAGTGTATAAATCAAGGGAAAACTAAAATATTTTGCAATTTCGGCCCAGTTTTCTAGATACATCATCTACTAGATAACTTTGTAACCCCATATAAATCTTGGAGCATTATATAGGATTACAAAGTTACATTTGCAGTAAATGAATCAGTGTACCTGTATAATGGAATATAATTGAATAAGAGGTGTAGGGTAGGTGTAGGGTAGGTGTAGGGTAGGTGTAGGGTAGGTGTAGGGTAGGTGTAGGGTAGGTGTAGGGTAGGTGTAGGGTAGGTGTAGGGTAGGTGTAGGGTAGGTGTAGGGTAGGTGTAGGGTAGGTGTTGGATAGGTGTTGGGCAGGTGTAGGGCAGGTGTAGGGCAGGTGTAGGGCAGGTGTAGGGTAGGTGTAGAGTAGGTATAGGGTAGGTGTAGGGTAGGTGTAGGGTAGGTGTAGGGTAGGTGTAGGGTAGGTGAAGGGTAGGTATAGGGTAGGTGTAGGGTAGGTGTAGGGTAGGTGTAGGGTAGGTGTAGGTTAGGTGTTGGGTAGGTGTAGGGTAGGTGTAGGGTAGGTGTAGGGTAGGTGTAGGGTAGGTGTAGGGTAGGTGAAGGGTTGGTGTAGGGTAGGTGTAGGGTAAGTGTTGGATAGGTGTAGGGTAGGTGGAGGGTAGGTGGAGGGTAGGTGTAGGGTAGGTGTAGGGCTGGTGTAGGGTAGGTGTAGGTTAGGTGTAGGTAAGTGTAGGGTAGGTGTAGGGTTTGCCATGGATTGTCAGGTCAATCTATGTATTTATTTAAAACATAAGAGATTTTTAATATTGATCTGGTCACTATAAGATGTTGTTAGGTGAGCTAATTACGTAATAACTTAAGACAGAAGGACTCTTAAGTGACTGAAGGGACTGAATAAATTAACCGACTTGGTATTACATGGATCTCACAACTTTTTACGGTAGACTAAGTTGCGTGCGAGACTTGGTTTTTTTATAAGTTATGTTTTTGATTCACAGTTTTTCCATCAAATTAAAAAACGTATATTTAGATACCTTTATTAAAACTATAAGTATATACGTGGGTATGCAACTTAGAAGTTACATTCCTTTCCAACTCTATACCAAGAACGACTTGGACTCTATAATGCCATTATATCAAGGAAGCAAGCATGGTACTAAAATGCAAGCCACAGTCATAAAATATGGCATCGCTCAATCTCCTCGCCGCATACCAAATCCGAAGGAGTTTATGCAAATCCGCTGCATTCTGCAGCGCAATGTGATGCAAACTGGGACACATTATTGTAAAAGATGTCCTGCATTTTAAAAGTCAATTTAGCGTTTGACAATATGTTTTTGACAATGAGTTTGGAAATAAACCTTTCCAATTTCTGCTTTAAATAAATTGAACTACGAAATGAATAACCATGACAGGAATAATGAACGTCTCAGCACAACCGTTTAGTCGGTCCAGTGACGTCACAACGATGACGTAAACAGCTCACCCGTCATGTCGCAACAGGTTCTGACATTTATGCTGTACAGCCAAATTGAGGGTCATTAGTTGGGACGCAATATGGTTGGGAGTTTATTTCGTAAACGGACTTAATCAACAAGTATTTGTGTGGGACTTAATGATAATAATTATTAAATACTCAAATTTCGTTGATCTTTCACAGAACTTGGTGGCACAATTGGTAATGCGCCTGTTTTATGGCCCGGATAGCCAAGGAGATGCAGGTTCGAGTCCTGTCTATGATCGACAAAATTATCCTTTAGACGTAATCTATTACAATAATAATCTGCCCTATTAAGATCTTCTATGTAGGTATGTCACGTTAATAATAATACAATTTAACTTTGCAGAAACGTAGAGAAACGCGAAAAGCGGTAACAGGTGGCGTTGTGATATGCGCTCGTTTCAGATATAAATGGGAATTTTCGAGTTGGTCGCTGCACGTCGTAACTGAGAAAGTTCCAGAATGTTCACATTAGTACTAGTACTTCCCTGATAATATATTTAACGATGCGGTATAACATACCCGTGCCGGTGGTGATGGCACAGTAGAATACATTTGTCACCAACTCATACTCTTCCCGTGGGTGTCGTAAGAGGTGACTTAGGGACTACACATTGAACAGGGAACGGGCAGCAGCGCTCTCTGATACAGTAACCTTTTAATCTGCGATCTCCAACCCACCTGCCAAGCGTGGAGATTATGGAGGAGGCTCATGGTCCAGCAGTGGACTGTAACGGGCCGTTGATGTTGATAACATACCAGTGAATAGTACTAAATCTTGTACAAGTCCTAACAAAAAAGGAAACGCAAAAGATGCGACGACTGTGGAGTTTCCTCGGTGAGCTCTTCTCCACAGATTAGTCCTAACTACTGTATAAGGTTCGTACTCTTTAGTGCCAAAGGCCGTCTTCGGTTTATATAAAACTAACTTTCCGCACGCAGTCTCATCAACAGCTCATAAACGTCCCCACCGAGGGTCTCGAGCCTACCCTGAATTAGGGTGATTAGATAGATAGATAGATAGATAGATAACAACGCCTTAGTCAACAACGCTGGTCCAATGCGGGTTGGTCGACTTCACATACAACCTTTGAATTTCTTCGCAGGAGTGTGCAGGTTTCATCACGATATATTCCTTCACCGTAAGAGCGTCGAATAAACATGAAAACACATTGGTACGTGGTGGGGATCGAACCCGCGTCTCCTGGACGGGAGGCAGCGGCCCTAGGTATTCTGAGGTAGACATAAGCTGAGTCGAGACCTTTTTCACTGTTGTGCCCTACTGCATACTGTGATGTGGAAGCACAAGGTTTTACTTGTTTCCGTTTACTTTTTCCTGTGCTTCCTTCTCTCTTTCTACATCTTAGTGTGTAATCTGTCACAACAGTGCAAATAAATTAGTTTTCTTTCTTTCTTTCTTTCTTTCACGCCTTAACTACTGATCGGATTTGGATTAAATTTGGAATGGAGATAGTTTGTAACTTGGATTACTACATAGGATACTTATAACGGGAAAAGGTCTTATTCCTACGGTAAAATCTTACATAACGCGAGCGTAGCCGCGGGCGGACTGCAATGTTAAGATAAAAACAACAGCTCTATCAATTTGCGATCCCATTTCTCAAAAGCTAAACGGTTTAGAATGGAAAGAAAGTGCTTCCAGCGCTCACCAGATGGCGCACCTTAAGAAGATTTATTACATAATTTATTCGATGTCCCAACTCCTTATAATTGATTTCATTTGTACACTAGCGTTGTGCTGCGGATTCGCTTTGCAATGTTTGCAAGTTGTAAACATGTTGGCATGAAAAAAGGAAGACTTATGCCCTGCAGTGGATAATGAAGAGCATTTTTTTATGATAATTAAAAAAGCGTCTCAGAAGATTGTTCGTGCTGAAGACTTGGCTCCATCTGCCTCGTGCCCTTGACGCAGTAATGGGGCAGATGGAAACATCAGTCCCAGTAACCACGGAGACATTGGCCTCAATTCGGGATGTCATGCTAGAGAATTCTAATTTTAAAATCCAGCTATCATTTTCGTTTTTATGACCAATGAAAGAGAGGTGATGAATGAATGATATTAATTAGAACGAATGATAAACTAAAATAAAGGCATAGCTGTCAGTTTAAGATATTTTTAAGTCGCATGTTTTAAGTGCTCTCTAAAATTGTGCAATCGACACGGCCATAAGGTTCAAATTCGATGTTTGACAGCTCTTATATTAGAATGGCCATCTCCTGTCCCTTTTCAATCTTTAAACTAAAACTTAAATTGAGGATTAGAGCGTGACAGTGTGAATCGGGGCCATTGTTAAACGAAGAAGATGACATGGCATGGCGCCGGACGTCAGGTCAAGTTAGTTGAAACCTTCTGTGATCGAAGGTTGAAACACGAAAAATATCGAAAGATCCAGATGATACAGATCAATTAAATCATCATCAAAACAAAAGCTTTAAATGATACTTATCTAATAAAATTGTACTATATCATTTTATAACATTGAAATATTAGTAAAAAACATAAAAAAAAAAAATTACATAAAAACAACATATATTTTTTAAAATAGGTCTTATTTCCAATTCATTATTAGGTCGTTATTTTATACACAAACAAACAGATTTTTATTTTTAGTATAGATTGTATAAACTCATCCATCTTAAATTGATTTCGTTCCAAATTGAAAATACTGTTGGCAGATGCTGTGTTTAGGTATTTTATTTTCTATCTCTTTTTTTAGCACGCGCACGCTTCTCTTGTATGCTGAGTAGAGAGAAAGTAGGTAAGTATTTTCAAGTTTCTTGTTAGATAGTTTTACTTCTATAATATATTTAATAAAGCGTATACCAAATTTTGTAAAAATATTTGTAAAGGATCTAAATCTAAATTTAGAATCAAAAATTTATTTATTACATAATAAAAGATTTGTAAAGGTAATAAATGATTTACTTCTTATAGTTTCAAAAATACGAAATCAATTATAACCACATAACTCAAGTACCTACAGTACTTACATAAGACAGTGTGTAGGCGACGCATCTTTATTTTTAATTTAGAATAAGAAATAAATTGTTAAAGTTTCTTTCTGAAAACCACTAGCGTTGATTTACCTCTTTTTTCTTTATAATTAAATAGGAGCGCGCCTTGAAGCATCGACACTACCTATTCATGTTATTACTTTATCAGCCGGGGTCTATCCCTCCTCCAGTCAGTCTTGTCCGCAGCGGCATTTGGCCCACATCTTGCAGGTCGATTCTCCAAACGCGCTCATTTTCTTTCTAATTCGTGGTTTTTATTTCTATCATCTACACAGTGTATTCACGTGCTTCCGGTCACAATAAAAAAATATTGGTTAGAAAATTAATACCTAGAACGAGTAAGATGTTTATAATTTTATATCTGATCTAAAATAACATAATATAATATGTTTCATTTATAAAAGAAACTGTTTGATTTCGTAATTAGTGAACTAAAATGTATACGTTTTGCCTTTGTGCTGTAAGTGTGCATTGTATTAATATAAATAAATAAAAAATAAGTTTTTTAGAAATAGCTTTATTAGCTTTTAGCTTTTATTTGTGTATACCGATGATCTATTATAATAAAAAAAATCCGTAAACCACCGTGATCCCAGAGGTTATCTACCACCACAACCTTTTCTTTTTCATCGTATAGTTTGAAAGGTTGACAACCAAAAAAAAAAGAAACGCGAAAGATGTGACGCATGTGGAGTTTCTTTGGTGAGTTCTTCTCCACAGAGTCCGCACATTGTGCAGTGAACTCACCCGAAAAATGTAATGACGATACTAATAACGATACTTCGATGTATCATAAAAAAGTTAATAAACTACCTATTCATTTCATTTCAGAACCGAATTCACAGAGTGTTAATTTGGTGTCAAAGTTCTCTGCCTAAACAAAATCTAGGTTCTTTCCAATAGCAAGCGAACATCTAGGTTTACTTTGTTGATTTCCCAGAAAGTATAATAAACCTTTCAACTGAAATAACTTCGTCCATAAAAGATTGATAGAAAACTTCACATCTCATTCAGAAGCACTCAAACTGGAAATCGAACTGCAAACCATTTTGGTTTTGCCACGCTTTTTACACAGACAAACTAGTGTTAACAGGTCCTATCTGGTCAAAGTTTCATTTGGTCATAGATTTTTTGTTCACATCATTGTGTTTACAATTTTCATCGCTATCTTGTTTTTACATTGTAAGCGCTTCAAAAAGTCCTTTACAAATTGTCTTGAGCTTAGTTTAAGTAAGTCCAGTAAGTTATTCAGTCAATCAAACTTTTAAATACACAATATTTGAATACTTCCGTGCATTTTTTCTTACGGTAAAGTACGAAATTAATCTTTTTGTCGGTTGATGAAGTTGGAACGGCAACTAGAGTAGGCAGAAAACGCCTCTCGTTGGACAACAATCCCATTTGCTAGGGACTCAACAAGGGACTCAACAATCAAGTTGCAGTAATACTTTACTTGATCACCAACAATATTAATTTGTACTATGTTATTTCACCGTAAGACCGCCCAATTGTTAACAAATTCAAAGTTTAGTGAGTCAAGTTGACCAAACTCCGGTAGTCTAATCTGGACCAGTGTGCTCGAATAGGCTCAAACCCTTTTATGGTGACATATAATAATATGAACTAATAAATAATATTATTTTTACTATCAGTACATGAGGTGTCATTAGCAGCGTGAATCTCTTGTTTATGTTTACGAAAGCACCAGTAGCCGACTCTACGTGAAATTTAAAGACAAAATTTATAATTTACTTTGGTTCTTTATTTGGGTTTTGTACAAATACAAAACAACCACTAGGTTGTTTTCTTCTCTTTCTTCTTCTCGTTCTCTTTAAAAATCTTCTCTTTACTTCTCGTTCCGGTTCTCTACCACTAGGTAGAGAACCGGAACGAGAAGTGGTTCGCGCCCGACTCAGTCAAATCTCTTCCTAATAAGGTTTCGAATATATTTCACAAAGGTGCAGCAAAACTATGGCCGAGGAAGCCGCACGCTACAGTACGTGTGACCAAACAACACTAAGACCAAATTAAACCACCTCATTGAGACTCGTAAATTTTTAAAGCGAGTAATGAAAGCCAAACGAGGTCCGGCGCTATCCAATCATTAGATGCGTCTGGAAAGAAATTGGAGCATTTATTTCATTTTCTTTCATCACTCTCTTTCTAAGAAATACTGGAGCAATTTGCTCTTATCATTATCAGCATGATGCCCGCCAAGGAACTGAATTATACTTTAAATTTAAGCTTAAGTTAAACGCATAATCAGATCTTCTGACAATCTTTTTCAATTAGTATAGTTATGTAAACTTAAACTTATAACTACAGTATTAGATTAGGTATAATTTGTATAAATTGACATGCTCGACAATGTGGTGATTACTAATTAAAAAAAAAACACTACGCAAAGTGACACATCTTTTGGACGAAACATTGCTCCATATAAAACAATGGCCAATAATTTGATATGCCCTGCCTAACTAAACGTGGATGTGCGTACATACAAAAATATAGCTACGATCGCTCGCTGCGACAATGCTACGACGTAGCACTTCTGTATTTACTCGCGTCTTCATCGCGATCTCATGAAAAATATTGAATATAAAACACGAAACAACTTGAAACTTCACGGGAACACGTTAATTTAACTTTTAGCTCGACGTCACCTGCGAGCTCTCAAAGCAAAGTTAACTTGAGCGAAGTTCCTGTTAATTAGGAAAAAAATATTCGCGGGTCGGGTCTACTTAAACTGGTTTATTTTCGGGCTCTTTGTTAATTTTAATTAGTTTTATCATTTAAAATCTGTACTTACAAAACGTGGTGAAAGTATTTGTGATTGCCGGCGCTGCGTGAAATGCCATTATAAACTTTCGTTCACAGTTTTATATTTAAAAATTTAATCGGTTTTGGTTTAGATTATGTTAGTTTATACGAGTATGAATAATCACACTAATATTATAAAATGTGATAATAATATTTGGATGTTTAGATGTTTGTTCCGCTTTAACT
This sequence comes from Carpatolechia fugitivella, assembly GCA_951230895.1. Taxonomy (NCBI): domain Eukaryota; kingdom Metazoa; phylum Arthropoda; class Insecta; order Lepidoptera; family Gelechiidae; genus Carpatolechia; species Carpatolechia fugitivella. The sequence continues at coordinate 19,404,526 of OX579646.1, read as the reverse complement.
ATGTACTGAACGGATTAGAATGAAATTTGAAATGGAGATAGTTTGTACCCTGGATTAACAGGATAATTTTTACGGGAAAAATCTGATTCTTGAAATCTTACATAACGCGAGCGTAGTAGGTGGGTTGGTACCTGTTTTAGGTTGATAACTATTTTTATTTTTACGAGAGAAAACCACACGTAGTCGGTTTACATAAAAAAAAAACATCTAAGTATGTAAATAAATACACGGTTTTGATTCTGCCTCCATCAGTCGGCTCCAAAAACGGTAAAAAGAAAAACATTAAAATAAAAAATCTCACCGAAATGATAAAAAAATATCGCTTGTTGAAATTCACCCAGATCTTTTCTATTATTACAAGGATAACCAAATCAAATTTCATTCTTCACCCAGATCTTCAAATTTCATTCTTCACCCAGATCTTTTCTATTATTACAAGGATAACCTTGTAATAATAGAAAAGATCTGGGTGAATTTCAACAAGCGATATTTTTTTATCATTTCGGTGAGATTTTTTATTTTAATGTTTTTCTACGCAGTTTCGATGACAAATAAAACTTTATTCTATTTGATTTCGTGTGTGTGAATGGGCATCGAATATTATAAAAACTTACTGAGATATTTAAGGTTGAATTTTTTTTAGGCTACTGAAATGAAAAGTGTCAACCGAAATGATAAAAGTGTGCACCGTGAGTGATAATTAGTCCACCGAGATGATATAACTATACACCGTAATTAATTTAGCCCACTTAAATGATACGGCCAAGGAAAGTTGTATAGCGTAGTCAGGGTTCAGTCTGTGTTAGGACTGTCTTTTTATCCATATCAAACGTCTTTCTTTCTTAAATATATAACGTTTGCTTATTCTGTAGTTGACTAAAGCGGAATAAAATAAAAATAAAATCTTAAATAAGTTATGAAATAAATTTTGATTGTATAAAATTCTAAAATAATTTCTAAGATGCCATCTAATAAGTAGGATAAAGATTCTTTCCACATTCTTAATTATTTGGCCATTAGCCGTAACATAAATAGAAACGTAAACAAAAATAAAATTATAACCCTTTGACTCAATATTTCACACAAGGAACTCTAAGACTTATGGTTGTTTTCATTTCGGTGACATATTTAATTTCCATGGACTGTTACCGGTATTTAAGTCCACCGAATCCTCTGAAATGATAAAATTTTAAGTTCATTGCATATAAACTCCGAAATAAAATCTGTATTTTATATAATACTGGTTAAATAAAAGAATACTTAAAGAGAAAGCAAAATACGAATTAAGGAAGAAATCGAATGAATATAACACGAGTTATAACGGCTACCGAAATTAAAATATTTTTGTCTCCTATACCACTGAAATGATTAACTTACCTTTTTGGCGGGAAACCACGACACGTTGTGACCGGTGTGTTCACGCCGAGCGCTCGAGCGGGACTGGTTGAAGGTGGCGCAGGGTAAGGGGGGCACACAGATTCAATGCTAATGGAGGTATCTTACCAAATATAACTCCCCATTGGAATGAATACTTTTCTCCGGACAAAAGTTGATTGCCTGTCAAATTTATTCTTACGTAATTAAACAATTAGAAATGATTTCCATTGATGGCTTAGTTATCTATTAATATATTTTAAGTACATCTGAATTGATTTAATAAGTAACATTTCCGATACAAGGCATTATATGAGCAGAGATAGGTCCAGGACAAGTCACCGACATGATAAAATGGCACTTCAATATTTTTTTTATATATGTAATAGGGTACGTACCTTAATAAAATTTATTGCACAAGTAGAGGGCTATGTATTCTGCCCAGAAAAAATATAATCAACCATATAGAAAGACATTGCACTACCGTTCTCAGCTCCGCCGTGGTTTTTTTAAGCTTGGGCAATTCACCCATCTAGAGCGGCTGAATGAGAGGAAAGAAAATAGCGCGCGTTCTAAAATGTGTTTTTTTAGTCGGTTTTTAGGTGTCACTATCTAATAGTTAGTTCACACTTGAGTACAATGCGATTAAAAAAGCGCCTGCCTGCCAGCATTAGCAGCAGCAGGCGGATAGATAGGGTTTATCAAAATGAACGATTTCACACTGCCCACTCACATCATTTTTTCTGCTTTCTTGGCTCTTTTCTATACAATAAGCTAAACTTCTACTTATCCCTTTATTCTATGAATTTAATACTATGCAAAAAAACTGTAACAAAATGGCTTAAATGTAAATCATATGAGGAGACTGAAAACCTATTAGCAGTAATTAGTTAACCAAATTACCTTATATTAAATAATTGTTATTTGAAAAACTCTTTGATTAACTCTTATTTTATAAGTACTTACTAACCTGATTCCTAAGACACAGGTATTTACTTACTTAGTTTAGGAATCAAATTGTTTTATATTAATGCTTACAACTTAGTTTTTATTTTCTTATTGTGTAAATTGATAAAAATAATATTAATTATAAATTTCACTTAGTAGTCCTGTACAATGTTTATATTAGCCTAAGATTTCACAGAATAAATTTATCTTTATTAAAAAAGGGAATCAAATTTGAACACTGAACAGTATGAATACGCCATCTTTATTAAATCATCATTGCCGTAGTCCATAATTCGTGTAAAGTAAGCCAAGAGCCCTTCCTATAATCGCTGCGTTCAATTTACTCCTCATTTTAGTTTTACGACATCTCGCTGTCAAGTAACGTACACAAAGCTATAGCAATATCATCCCCAGTACCAGGTCTTCACCGGTTATATCCTGATTCTAAGCCATCAATCAAGGCCATAAATCCGGATGCCCAATCACGGCCGGTCATACTCCATTCATGTCAGTAAGCTATTCTCGTGACATTACTCGTACACAAAGTGATCGATCTTGAAGGTTTTCTAAGGCTTTATTGACGGGGGCTTTATTGACGGGTCACCTACTATCTTTACACGACGTTACTCTAGAAAGTGACCAGCCTTCGGTTACAGCGTACAATAAAAGTCCTTGCAATATACGGGGTTATTTTGAATCCTCTGGCCAAAATCAATTATAATGCTTAGACCAACAACTTTTCTCAAGGTGGTTAAAAGCGCCAAAAACAAAATATTTCGTACAAAATACACAATCAGCTTTACTATTAAAATTTTGTATGAGAAATCGGTTTCTTTTCGGCGGTGTCTAGCCATGATTCTTTGGAATAGTTGTTATTTATGACGGTCTAAACATGATTTCTAAAGGCCAGTTGTAAGTATAACAACGCCGCCGCCGCCGCTGCCATTTTGTGCTAGCACTAGCAAATATTTATGCTTCTTCCTTGTAAGCAAAAAGACCTAATTTCTTGAGTTTACTTAACATCTCTGAACTTATTTGCTTGTCAATTTACTATAAATGTACGAGACATACATATGTCACCCAACTCTCTCGCGGCATTGTAGGTACCTTATATAGATAAACTGACGAATTTTTTTATGAACTGCAATCGACTATTTTCAATTTAACGTATTAAGTTTTGATAGTTTATAATCTATCAATGTAATAATTATAAAGCGAAAAGTGAAAATATTTGTCGATTTATTAGATATTTCGTTAACAGACGTTATCTGTAACAATAATAATCTATCAATGTAGTGAAAAAACCAGCAGAGTTAATAATCTGTAAGTTTTATCACGCTCATCGGCAAAAAATATTTTGCTTATTTCCCTAAAGAATCCGCTAGGTTGTCTCGCATCAACATCGAGAAACGTGATATATTCTCACTTCGACAGTGACGTTTGTACATTATGTTGCATAGCATACGTAAGAAGATAACAATTGGTTTTCTTAGTTTATATTGATAAGGTATTTCTATTTTTGAAAACGGAATTGATACCAGAAGCCGCAGCAGTCTTTTCAAGGAAAAACACTCGTAGATCTAAGATAACACACCCAAAATCTCGGTAACTAAGAACGCTAGCTTAGTGAAATAATGTTAATGTTAAATGTTCTTCAGGCTCAGTTATTATTACTTTCAATAAAATGTATTTGTCATTGTACCTACTTATCTTTAGATGAACCGGATTCATAGTTCCGCATTTGGGCTCCGTTTCAGGAAAGTACAAATTTATAAGTTCAATTTGATGTTCATTGCGTAGTCAATTAACTTGAACTCTGTGCCTGAAATGTAAACCAAATCCTTATATTTTCGTAACTTTGGATACACAAGCTGCAAAATTGCGCGGGCGAACTATTGAAGTTTTCTTGAAAGTTTATCACTCTTTTATTATTAGTTTCAGAATATTATTGAACTATTTATGAGCTATCTAATTTCTAAATAAATATTTTGTGAGTTATTTCATAAGTAGAAAATATCATTCGTTTGCTGTGGGTCTAGGTATGCACTTTTGTACATCGAATATTAAAGTTTTAATTTGTGAATTCAAAAAATTCTGGATTATCTCTCCTTAAGTAACCTAAGTTGGTAAAAACATGGTATTAAAAAACTATAAGCCGTAACAATACGAATTGACGGATGAAATATGCGTTAAAAACTAAACTGCGTTAATAACTAGTAAAAATTGGGTGCACGGAAAAATACCAACATTGTTTAAAGTTTCAAACTGACTTTAAAACCGTATCACGCAGTGTTAAAGGTGGTGTTCGATTGACACGGGTGCAACAAATGGTTGTGATGCAACATGCATGTCAGCGAAGATCTCATGAATAGAAATTGCAATGTCGGACCGAATCATTCCGAACCGTACCAACTATTGCCGCCATTTGCACAGAAGCGATCTAAATTAAGTTATTGCGTGTCTTTTCCAGTTCTATGTTCTAAGAGAAGAAAAAATCTAAAGATAATCTGATTTTTAAAGCCTCCGTGGCTGAATCGTCAAGATTTCGACACCAATTACGGAGGTTCCGGGTTCGATTCCCGGAAACACTGACAAGCAAAAATTTCTTTGTGAGACTTTCCTTAGTTTGGTTAGGACAATCATCTTTCTATTCGGACAATTAGGTGATTCATCCTGCACGGAATCCCGTGCTTCAGAGGGCACGTTAAGCCGTTGGTCCCGGCTACTATGCGTAGTCGTTACATGAGCCAGTTTGGTTAAAAACGATGGACGTCTGTCGCAGAATTGATGAGCGTTGGAGCAGACGGGTCCTCGAATGGAGACCGCGTCTCGGGAAACGTAGTGTGGGACGCCCCCCTGCCAGGTGGACGGATGACCTGAGGAAGGTCGCTGGTGGTGGCTGGTTGAGGAAAGCGGGTGATTGCGCGCTTTGGCGTGCTCTAGGGGAGGCCTACGTCCAGCAGTGGACTGCAATAGGTTGATTGATTGATTGACATGAGCCAAGTCAGTGGCCTTTGGCGGCCATTTTATTTACGAGATTATAATTCTGTTTCTAGGCGGCGGCGGTGCTGTATCAATGTGAAACATGCACCAGTTTTTAAGTTACACCTCCAGTCATACATCATCGTCATCATCTCAGCCTGTAGACGTCCACTGCTGGACAAAGGCCTCCCCCAAAGATCTCCACAACGACTGATCCCGCTTGGCCTGCATCCCGCGGCTTCCCGCGACCTTCACCAGAGACCTCCAGTCATACAATCGCATTCAATTTCTTGCAGTAGTTAATACAAATATATTAACGGACAGACAAACAAAAATAAAAAAATGTTGTTTTGTCTTCTATTGCTTTTATAAAAACCACGGAGATGTACCTATACAGACATCGATCAGTTATATTATTGTGATTATTATTATATATAGACATAGATTTAGCAAAGATCGCCCGAGGAAGGGGTAGAACAGGGTGATAATGACCGAAGTAAAAGTAAAGGGGTGAAGAGCACCAAAGTTTCTTATCAAAATCTTCACTGGAATTCCGAAAATTTCATTATAAATTAAACTTTCAAAATACTTTTTGACCTTAAAATCTGCCTTTCGATTGCTAAAATGTTAAGAAATTAATGGAGTTACGAATTTGCTCGAAATCAACTAATCCTGTGTCAGTGGGTCTTGCAACTACAAAGTAGAATAGAATAGAATAGAATACACTTTATTGCATACAAGAATATAGCTTGAAAGTACAAAAGATAGATGAAGGGGTGTACAGATAGGCGGCCTTATTGCTAAGGTAGCAATTTCTTCCAGGCAAGTTTAAGTATATTATGTTTTAATCGTGGTATTACGCTTTTTTCATAGGGTCTCCAGTTTAGAGTGAAATGTCCGTGTTTGAGAATGTTTCCATATTTCATACTATTTGGTCTCATGAACAAGTTCAGGGTCGCTCAGCGTGCGATTGAGATGAGACAGCTATGCCCGGAGTCTCACTGCGTGATCGAATCCGAAATGAGAAGATAATGCAGAAAAAGCAATTTCACCGAGATAAGCAAGTTGAAGTGGCAATGGCAGGCCATATAGCTCGACGAACCGATATCGCTGGGGATGGAAGGTTCTCGAATAGTGACCACGGGCCGGAAGGCGTAGTGTTGGATAGCCTCCCACAACGTGGATAGATGCTAGATGCAAGGAGATTAAGACCACGTTGGAAACCTATGGGAGATGCCTATGTTCAGCAGTGGACGTCTTCCGTGAGATGATGATGATGACAATTATTCTTTATTTATAAACCTGTTGACAACCTTAAAAGAAACGATGTATCCGTCTTGAAAACTTTAACAAATAGTACAATAAATAAACCAAAGTGGAAGCAACCACGAACAGGTCCCAACAAGACAATGCTCAATATTTATGAAACTGCCGGGCTGAGAGTTAACAATACCCAGTGATTCGAAATAAAATCTTTTATGAACCAACGATTTCCCGCAAAATGCCACCAGTACTGTTGCCATAGTGTTTAGTTGTCATTAAACTAAAGGCTGGTGTACACAGATTTCTGACGGGCGTCGTCGCCTCGCGAAGCGATCGTCTTTTATTTTCTCTAAGGGTTTACACGTGTTAAGTTGTCAAGTAGTAACTTAATTTTTACATAATTTTAGCGACTTAATTTTAAGTACAGATCGCGCCAAACTTCTGACCGCTCTGAAGTTACATCGCGCATTGCGCGTTGTCGCTGTTACCTATATTTTACAGTAGCAAATCGAATCGTGCCGTGTTCAGAGCGGTCTAGAAGTTTGGCGCGATCTGTACCTAAGTGTTTACACGTCAAATACTAGTTAAACTCTTTAGTTAGCCCAAGATGGACGACTAACAGCGAATTCAATTCTGTAATTCTGTAATAAAATTCGTAATACTCGTAAGTGAGGTTTTATAGGAAGTAAAGGATGAAATAGTCAGGGAAGCGAGAATACCCAAGGGACTGTGGATGAGGAACTGGATAACCAGGAGACAATCAATAGTGCTTTGTATATTCCTCTACAAACTTTACCGTACTGTCTTCCGTCCATTTCGACATAAAATATTTATGATAATAATAATAATTTATTGAGAAACTTATTTTACAATATAATACTATCAACTAAACATTCCAAAAGGGATACAATAAAACATATACCTGAACTAGGAAGATTCCTGTGCTTCAGGCGAAAAAAATTGGTCTTAATTAACAATCTCACAATTAAAATAAATAATAACAAATTTAGATTCTAAAATTAGTATACTTATAGACAAAATTAGAGGGCATTATGTAAAAAGTACAAAATACCTATGTGAAATTGGATACATAAAACAAAACCATCATTTCAAGACTAACAATAACTTCTCTGCGTCTTCGTAGGACATATTCAAAAGCCTTCTTGGAGAATTTGTTTACTTTTACCATAGCTGCAAGAATAAAAGTCCAACTTAGCATTTAATCTATTGAAAAGTAGTGCTATATATATAAAAAATCTATTGGAGAAGGCATGATTTGTGATGGTTTGTGGGCGGGCACACAATATCTTTCCGTCTTATATTAGCAAATTCGGTGTTGAAGGGAAGTGCGGCATGCTGTTTGAGAACTGTGCTTATTATAAATAATTGTCTAACAGTTAGAACCTTACACGATTTATAAAGAAGGTCAGTGGGGTATTTAAAAACAAGAAACAAAATCACTCGCACACTGCCAAGCTTGTGCATTTAACTAATTATTAACTAAATCGTGCCTGTCCAAACGTGTCAAGTGACTGGCCGGCCACGCCCACGCCCGCCAATTTACTCGAAAATAGAATTTATTCTAATCTACTTATTTACTTACACGCTATATATTAACTTGCAACTTACTACTAAATTCGTTGTTTACACGCATTAAGGGGCTTAAAATTAAGTAAAAATTTAGTTAACAACTTGACAACTTAATACGTGTAAACCAGCCATTCCTTTTCTTTATTATATTTAGTTTACAATAAAAAATACAATCTTTGTACAATTTTACGTAGAATACGTGTTGCTATGGATGTCGGATAACTCATACATACACAAGATAAACACAAATGCTCATAATACAATGTTTGCCCTGGTCGAGATTCGAACCCGCGACCAGCAGGTTTACTACAGTACAACTATAATTTCGACTACAGAGCCGACAAAATGCGTACAAATTAATTAGACAAGCCGTTTATTTATGTAAAAATGTCTGCAATCCAAACTCACTAACTCATAAATGGAAATACTTATTCAAAATTAAACAACTACTAAAAAATTAATATAAATATTGGAAAGAAATTCAGTTTTAATTCAGGAAAATGTATTTATAAGAAGTTGTTTAATTCAGTTCTTTTTAATAGCCTTCGCCGTTTACGTTAACTTAGGAACAAGTAGCAACCCTGGCGAATGTTGGTGACACCGTTTCGAATAAAAAATGTCGGGCGAGTAAATAAGTTTGTAGCCAGACGCGACATTAAATAAATTTTAAGGGATCTCTGGACAAAATTAGAGACAAACTAGTACACACACATAAGTGAAGAAAATAAACATTTTTTTAATTGTTGTAAACCGGGGGAGAGCGTCGGTGGTCTAGTGGCTAGGGCCACCGCCTCCCGTCCGGGAGACGCGGGTTCGATCCTCACCGCGCCGTACCAATGTGTTTTCGAATTTCGAATTCATATGTACGTTTATTCGACGCTCTTACGGTGAAGGAAAACATCGTGATGAAACCTGCACACTCTTGCGAAGAAATTCAAAGGTTGTGTGTGAAGTCGACCAAGCCGCACTGGGCCAGCGTGGTTGACTAAAACCTAATCGCCCTAATTCAGAGTAGGCTTGAGCCCCTCAGTGGGGACGTATATGAGGTGCTGATGAAACCAAAACTGGTTTAGATTGATGGGCTGAATACCACATAAGATGACCTTAGACGTTATATATTTAAATAATACGAGTAATATACAATGGTCTATATTCTTCCAAGAATGACATCTTTCAAGATGTTACCACCCTTGACATTATTACAGGGAGAGCTGGACATTAGCTCGCAATTTGTGAGGGACCCCGCCGTCACGTAAAATATTGTCGCCGCCATTTGTAATCCTTGTCTTGGACGCAGGATGGTAGATAATAATTCTATTTCATTGTATGTAGAATAGAGCGCAACCTTGAAGTCGGTCGAATCGCTTGAGCGCTCAATGAATATGGTAGGGGTTTTCGGTTCATAAACAAATAGGATATTTGACTACTTTTCTTATTTTATAACTTTAAACTTGTTAGTTTCAGCAGAAAAAACAGTTAAATAATAAAAATAATCTTTAAAATTGACAGAGTTATAAGGGCTTGAAATTCAAGATTAGACAGAGAGGCACATACTTAGCGCCATATTATTTCCATACAAAAAATCGTTTTTGAAAGAGACAGCCATATTGAAACTTTAAAAAATTACTATAAATTCGTTTACTAACCAATTCTGTTCTTTCTTCGCAAATCGTCTGCTACTAGTTTTATTAAATTAATTTATAGAATATGGTAAATTTAGGAATGGTCAAATACCCTATTAGTACTCTCATACTAAATGTATGTAAATTTTGGATATTTCTCGTTATATTTGTAAAAAGTTATTGATGTCATTTTACTCATTAGGTAACGAATTTTCGATACCAGTTTAAAGTTTTTTGATATCTGTAATAATTACGGAATAATCGCCGATTACGCCCTGTATATACGGGTGGTGTTAGAGAATGGACGCCAAATAAAAGTACTGTGGAAACGCCATTTGTCATTTTATACCCTGATATAGTATATATAAAACCCCATTAACGCTGATTGACGACGTCCAGGGCCTGCGCGTGGTCGACTAAGGCCTAATCACTTTAAAAAGGCTCGAGCCCCTCGGTGGGGACGTATGATGATGTGTTGAATACGCAGTCGGTACTATTTATGTAAGAAGAAATAAATATGTACTTTACAGGGAACGGGCAGCAGCGCTCTCTGATACAGTAACCTTTTAATCTGCGATCTCCAACCCGCCTGCCAAGCGTGGAGATTATGGCAAAACCCTCCACTGAAGTGGAGGAGGCTCATAGTCCAGCAGTGGACTGTAACGAGCCGTTGATGTTGATGATGATGTAACATAAAAATGTATAAATCACAAAAGAGTCGTCTCTTTTATTATTGTTTAAAGTGCGCAATAAATTGTTAAATTAATAAAATATTGGATAAGTACCATCAAAAAACAACATTATTATTATTAATATAAGAAAGAAAGAAAAATGAAAATAATTTATTCATCACACAATGGAAAAAAAAAGTACACACAAATAATGCTGATAAAAGTTTACATCGTGCAATGAAAATTACTGGGCTCAGCATTTGTTACAAGTACTCAAGCACAAGTTCTTGTAACACTGATTTTCAGCCAGCACTAGAGTTCTAAGTTACGCGCCAGATATTAAACAAAGTACCTGGTTGACCGAGTTTAGCTCGTTTATTTTTTTTGTAAGACACCTACGCATTTCGATAAACTCTACTTACTTCATACGTTCAGAAGAAAGTACACGCGGCTAGACATAGTAGCACCACTCTTATACTTTAAACGAGCAAGATAAGAATAATAAGGATCTCGGAAACGTACATATAATATATATATGTATATAGGTATATACCAGAATTTCTCGTTTAAAGTATTAGATTTAAATATAAAGGAAGAAATAGAAACACAGTTGCAGAATTAAAATATAAATAAAACAGAAAGTTACTATCGCATTTTGCCTTAAAGTAAATATTAAAACATATTTTTAGGGAAGATATCAGTCTAACGCATATTCCTTTACGTGTTGGTTGAGCAAGTAAAAATTCTCTATAAAGTTTTTTGAAGTTCCATTTTGATTTGATGTTCCGAATGAGCGGCGGGATATCATTCCAGCATTTGGAAGCACGGTAGCTGAAACCTCCCCGAAAGTGGCAGTATGATGCTATAGTATAACAGTTACTCCTAAAGTTTTAATATTCACCATTACGTTACTAGTCGGTTAACGTTAAATGGTGCGATTTTATGCATAGAAGTTGATCGTCGAGTCTTTAGTCTGCAAACTTTGAGAACCGTAGCCAGCTTTACCCTTGATTTCAGCCATTTAAAATTTTAAATTAATTTAGTTTTAACAAGTTTCTGCTTAACTAGTTAGGCTTTTATTTACTTTTGGTCGAAAGGTAAAGACGCGTTGATAAATTAGCAATGAGCTCTCCTCCACAGATTCGGCCGTTGTGTTAGTGAACTCACCCAAAAAAACGTAATGACATCCTATGGAAATAAATATTTTTTTATTTGATTTGATCACGACGAAGACGACCCCGTTTCCGATACGTCCGAAAACTACAGCAAAAGAAATGATGTAACGTAATTCGTAGTCACAGAATTAATACTATACGTACAGAACACGGTCACTCGCCCCCTCCCGCCAATCGGCGCTTCCTCGTCCCGCTCCGCAGTTGTTTATGAGGGCGAGTTAGGATGAAAATTTCTTGTTATTTTTTTATCTGACGCTCTGTTCACCTCCTAAGGGATCCAAGCAAGTGGGGCAGCTGCGCTGAACTATTAATAGCGTTTGTAGATTTATCAATTTTTTTTTGACAAAGCATATTCACTGTATTGAAGAAAAAAAATACAGAGCGGAAAGCTAGACCAATCAAATTATCTATTCTTAAATTGAATTACTAATACGAGTATCGACCATTTCTCGAGTGGTTCAATGAGCGCCTGAAAAAATACGAAATCTATATGAAAAGCAATCCCGCATCGTTAATTCTCATCGTAATTATCAAATAGGTCGTTTGACGGCTCAACAACGGCCCGTTACAGTCCACTGCTGGAATACGAGCCTCCTCCACTTAAGTGTTTGGTTTTGCCATAATCTCCACGCTTGGCAGGCGGGTTGGAGATCGCAGATTAAAAGGTTACTGCATCAGAGAGCGCTGCTGCCCGTTCCCTGTTCAATGTGTAGTCCCTAAGTCGCCTCTTACGACACCCATGGGAACAGTAGGGGTTGGTGACAACTGCCGTTACCACACGGCTTTGTCGGCTGGATAGCTCAGATTCACCGCTTTTGCGGGTTTTGTGCCAATTAACGGGTAACTGGGAACCGTTTCACATTTTCAGGGTTTCGTACATTTGATAAATAGGACTTTCAAAACCTGGCTTTACGAGCAAGGCTTGAATACCTAGTTGAATTTTCAATCCAGTTTGCGCGCATTGCATACATTTTAAAAAGAGCTTTTTCATTACAATTCGGCTCGCAAGAAGCGGTATTTTTTTCGGTTCTGATCATAGAGCATTTTCATTTTGATTCCTGCTCAAATATCGGACTGATTTGCTTCACTCTTTGGTCCTCGATCTGGTTTCGCTGCATGTATTCACAATTTATGCACAAGACAGAAAGAGATGTCTGGAAAGACATAATCATCTTTTTAGGGTTCCGTAGTCCGACAAGGAACCCTTATAAGATCGTTCAGTCCGTCTGTCTGTCCCAGTCTGTCACAGCACAATATCTTCTACGTATATGAACACATGTAACTTGGTTCGACGATACTTTCGATATAGATCTCAATTTTAAAAATACAAAAAATTAAAATTACCCCTTTTTAAGGGTACCTCCCCATACATGTAAAGGGGGTAAATTATTTTTTTTTAGCACACCCCCTTGTGTGGGGTATCGTTGAAATCGTCTTTAAAAATGAAGTTGGGTTTCCGTACAACATTTTTTTATCAGCTTTACCATATGTGAGATATAGCACGCCAAAGTCGTTAACACGGAGTCCCACCCCCCCCTGTAATTTCTAAAGTCTTGGACCTATAAACTTCAAATCACTCACGTAAATAAACTGGCGCAGAAACTCTTAGTTAAAATTGTTTCGGGTATCTTGTGATGAATACTTTTGAAATTATAAATAAAATAAAAATATATAATTTTTTTCCAAAAGAACAGTAACTAATGCAAGAAATGCGAAACAGCGCGGTGTCAAAAATGACTACGGAACCCTACTTTATGCGTGGTCCGACACGCACTTGGCCGTTTTTTTATTTTATTTTATTTTTCCTTATAGGACCTTATCTATCTTCTATATATATGAAAATCAATTGCTGTTCGTTTGTCTCGCTAAAACTCGAGAATGGCTGGACCGATTTGGCAAATTTTGATCTTGAAATATTTGTGGAAGTTCAGGGAAGGTTAAAAAGATGAGAAACATAAATAATCATTTTTTTTCTGTTACTTACTTAGTATAATAAGTAACAGAAAAAAAAATACAATTTAGTTATCCAATACAAAATGGTCAAGGGTAGGTGTAGAGTGGATGTAGGGTTGATGTAGGGTAGATGTAGGGTAGATGTAGGGTAGGTGTAGGGTAGATGTCAGTTAGTCGCTAAAAAAATGTGGTAATTAATTTAATTTATTTATTCATTTATTTTACTTACAGCTAAACCAAACATGATGCTTAAATAAATGTAGGTAAACAAATTTACGAACTTAATAAGTACCTAGGTAAGTAGAATTCTAATATATTCTATTTTATCTGCATTTTATTGTAGTCTGCACATGATGTGTGATACGTACACTATTCGTAATCGCTACGTCTAACATGTGCTAACTTAGTTTGAACCGCAGAGACGGCGGCAGAAATCCGTTTACTGCCAGCGTGTGGGCCGAGGAGTAGGAAAGGAAATCCATCATCAACAGCTCACATAGTCCCCACCGAGGGGCTCGAGCCCACCACGAAATCCATACTTACTATTATTATAAACCAGTGGCTGTGAGCTGTAGACCTCGCATGTCTGCATTTTTGAGTTCTTTTGGACATTAGTTTCCACCCCTTTGACACCCCCGGCCCCTTGAATTTGAAGTTCTTATTCAAGGTAACAATAAAGCGTAATTTTTAGAATATATTTTTTTAAACTATTATTATTATTATTATTTTACGTTTTCAACCTACAAATATTCGCTATTTAAAAAAACGAAAAACTGAATCGTTAACAAAATAAATTGAACCAGCTCGCAAAATTTCACGAGAATTGGGAATCGAACCCGAAACCTCCGTAATGGTCGTCGAAATCTCGAGGCTGTTGCTCCAAATATTGATGAATTAATAATTACAGCGTAAAAACGAGAGCGTCGCTGGTCTAGTGTCTAGGGCCGCTGCCTCCCGTCCAGCAGACGCGGGTTCGATCCCCACCACGTACAATGTGTTTTCGAATTTCGAATTCATATGTAGGTTCGTTTATTCGACGCTCTTACGGTGAAGGAAAACATCGTGATGAAACCTGTAACACTCCCGCGAAGAAATTCATAGGTTGCGTGTAAAGTCGACCAACCCGCACTGGGCCAGCGTGGTTGACTAAGGCCTAATCGCCCTAATTCAGGGTAGGCTCTTGAGCCCCTCGTACATGAGCTGTTGATGAAAAACATACAGTAAAAAGCTTATTTTCTACTCGCCAAACTATAGCGTTTGATGGCGAGACAACGCTCTTTCATTTACAATTTTTCTTCCTACCTATACAATGAAACAATTACACATTTGTCTACTAATAATCTATAATATACCTACACTTATATATAACCCTCACTCCCCGACGACACCGAGATCCATTTTGATGTCGCTGTCGCCGAGCAGTGACGCTCCCAGTTAATTTGTTAATTGACCATTACTTACTTTAGGTACTTGTCTTGTCTTTATATTAACTATCTTCATCAACGGCCCGTTACAGTCCACTGCTGGACTATGAGCCTCCTCCACTTAAGTGGAGGGTTTTGCCATAATCTCCACGCTTGGCAGGCGGGTTGGAGATCGCAGATTAAAAGGTTACTGTATGAGAGAGCGCTGCTGCCTGTTCCCTGGTCAATGTGTAGTCCCTAAGTCGCCTCTTACGACACCCGCACGGGAAGAGTAGGGTTTGGTGACAAATGTATTCTACTCTGCCGTCACCACACGGCTAAAATATCTTTGGCACCAGGAATTTAGTAGCTCTTTCCCCGTAAGTTGTTAGTTCTTCTCTTACTCTCGTCTCGTGACTTGCACCAAACGCTCATGTGCCAACCGACTTTGCACTCAACTTTGCTTATTAGATTGTTTTGTTTGCCGCTTGTTAATTAAACTTTTACCGCACATTATGTAGTTCCTTTCCTTAATACTATTTACTTTTAAACTTCTATACCTACCTAAATGAAATAGAAACGTATTACGTCCAAATTGGCAGCTAGGTCAAACAAAAAAATGTGAAGGGAAACATCGTGATGAAACCTGCACACTCCTGCGAAGTAATTCAAAGGTTGTGTGTGAAGTCGACCAACCCGCACTGAGCCAGCGTGGTCGACTAAGGCCTATTCGCCCTGATTCAGGGTAGGCTCGAGCCCCTCGGTGCGGACGTAGGTATATGAGCTGGAGTGACACTTTTTACTTTCTCTTCTCTGTCTTTTGCTAGATTTTGTTGTCCCACACCGCGACCCTGCCCTACACACACATCCAAAAAAGTGGTGAAATATTGAAAAACAATTTTAACAATAATACGTCTTTATTTGATTACCGCTTAAAATAATCATCATATATGACATCGTACAATAATATCACCTACATTCGTAGTTTTCATAACATGGATATTTAGACAATTCGAAGGCACATTAAAATTCGTCGTTCTCGAAGGGGTGATGCTTGTGGCCAAGGGACCTGCAAAAATAATGTTCACAAATAAAAATAAAACTTGTCACACAAACACCACAGGACTAAACTAAAATTGTCACAATTTTCGGGTTTGTTGCCACGGTTAATTATTTAATATTGTTACCTCGATATTCCGGGACGGTTGCACGCTCCACTCACGAGTAGACTGTCTACTCTGGTAACAATATTAAATCATGACCATTGTAACAAACCCGAAAATTGTGACACTTTTACCATAGGACGAATTTTCATCAAGCATAAGCTACGAATTGGATTGGTCCAAGCAAACTGACTATAAAAAAAATCCTCATAGTAATTAGTCTCTCCAACAGCAACGATGATGCCAAAGACAAAAATACAAGGACAGACAAAATGGACCAACTTATAACAGCCTCCGTGGCCGAGTAAGTCGAGATTTCAACGCCCATTACGGAGGCTCCGGGTTCGATTCCCGGTGGGGACACTGTCAGGCCAAAATATATTTGTAAGACTTTTCCCAGTTTGGATTCATTGCAGGCTGAATCACCTGATTGTCCGAAAAGAAGGGTGATTCCGTGCTTCGGAAGGCACGTTAAGCCGTTGGTCCCGGCTTCTATCTAGTCGTTACACGAGCCAAGTCAGTGGCCTTTGGCGGCTCTATAACACTGACACCAGGGTTTGTGAGGTCGGTTGTCGGCCTTACAACCCACACGATGATGATGATGATGATAACTTGGTTTT
Organism: Carpatolechia fugitivella; assembly: GCA_951230895.1. NCBI lineage: Eukaryota > Metazoa > Arthropoda > Insecta > Lepidoptera > Gelechiidae > Carpatolechia > Carpatolechia fugitivella. The sequence continues at coordinate 19,387,762 of OX579646.1, read as the reverse complement.
CGTCAGGGGTAAAAAATTACAGTCGAAAGAACCGAAAGTAAACATCTATGCTGAGCTCAAGAAGAGAGTAAAAGAAAAGAGATACATTAATCAAATATTTTAGATATTTCAGATCCATAGAAAACAACCAAAAAAAACCTTACGGCGGGACTTGAACCCTCGACCTTCGGCCTATACGCAGCAACGAGCTTACCAAGTACACCACGGAGAGCATAGTGGCAGCGCCGAAATTCATTCCTGCTTGTTTCCTATGAAATCATGACGTCACCACAATAGGCAACCACTTGGCACGTTACAGCGTGGCACGTTACACTAATCAACTTACGCAGTCATAGGCACGAAGCGGCCGTTGCAGTCGAAGCTGCTGATGAGATCCAGGTCTTCTTGGCTGAGCTTGAAGTCGAACACGGCGAAGTTGCTGGCGATGCGAGACTTGGTCACCGATTTAGGGATCACAATAACCCCGCGATCGATTTGGTACCTGTTAAAATGGAACACTTATGTATCGATGAAAAGGATCAACAGCTCATAAACGTCCCTACCGAGGGGATCGAGCCTACCCTGAATTAGGGCGATTAGGCCTTAGTCGACCACGCTGGCCCAGTGGTCGACTTCACACGCAACCTATGAATTTCTTCGCAGGAGTGTACGTACAGGTTTCATCACGATGTTTTCCTTCACCGTAAGAGCGTCGAATAAACGTACATATATATGAATTCGAAATTCGAAAACACATTGGTACGAGGTGGGATCGAACCCGCGTCTCCCGGACAGGAGGCAGCGGCCCTAGCCACTAGACCACCGACGCTCTACAAAAAAGGATCTATGTACCTAAATCTTCAACCTATATTTTTGAAGGAAAAAGACAAAAAAGGTACCTAGATGGCATAAAAAAGATTTTCCACTATTTTCACTTGTCAGTCAGTCTGTCAGGATGAAAAGTGTCTAAAAGGTGTATCTTATCGAAAGATTTTTGGCGTGTTATCTGAAATAGGGCATAGATCGTTCTTTGCGAAAAAGTTCGCAAAAAACGACGCAAGTTAATTTTCAAAATGAATAAAAACTCGATTCAGTCTCACTGTAATAAGGGAAATACCCTTTCAACCACTTCATAGACTACAATCACTTCATAGAAAAACTTTAGAAAATTAGACAAAAAGATAATTAAAGCAAACAATAGGGGATCGGACCGGACTGTTCACCATATTTTATGAATTTACCATATTTTATGAATTATTTTTAAAATATAGATTAGTAACAGACGATTCGCGAATAAAAAACGGAACCGGTTGAAAAACGAATTTACAGTGATTTTTAAAAGTTTCAATATGTCTGTCTCTTTCAAAAACTATTTTTCGTATGGAGATTATATGGCGTTACTAACAAATGATGTCACAAGTGGGTATGTGCCTCTCTGTCTAATCTTGAATTTCAAACCTTTATAACTCGGTAAATTTTAAAGATAGAGCAAACATTTTTTTAGTGTTCGATAGCAGAAACTAAAAATTTTGGATTTATAAAATAAAAATAAAAGTAGTCTGATCCCCTATTAAAAAGAACTGAGTCGGAAGTAATATCTCGACAAACCTGATGAGGACTTGCGCGACAGTTTTGCCCAGCCTGTCAGCGACGGCCTTAATCTTAGGGTCTTCCATGAGTTGAGGTTCACCAGGCTTCGCCCAGGGCCTGTCGGGGGAGCCCAGTGGGGAGTACGCGGTGATCTTAATGCCTCTGGCTTCACAGAAGTCTTTGAGACGTTTTTGGTTCAGATAGGGATGGCATTCCACCTGTACATAAAATGAATGTGTGGGAGTTTTTTTTTTACTCAAGAATAGTTCGTAGCGCTAGTAAATCAGATAGCGCATTTTTCATTATTTTTTTGTATTTCTCTGGCCTTCCAACAGCTGATAATCCACAAAAAATACATGGCAATTATTATTACAATTGACAACAAAAAGCTAGTCAAGTTAGAAATGTTAACATAGCCTGAAAAACACAAAAAGGAATTCAATCCTTACCTGGTTAACAACAGGCTTGATCTTTGCACTCTCCAGGAGTTTTGCGATCTGTTTGGAGTTGAAGTTGGAGACTCCAATAGACTTGACCAGACCCTCGCCTACGAGAGGCTCCAAGGCTTTCCAGGTGTCCACGTAGTCCACTTCAGAGTACAAGATCTCGTCCTTGGCACCTTTTGGGAAGATTTCTCCGTCTTCCTGTATGGGTTATGCGTAGTATGTAATGTGAGGTTGTTGGTCCATTTTTATTAATTTTATTGATATAATCTACTTGTTTTAAAATAAAATGTTTCATAGGAGAAATACGTAAATGTCACAGATATAAAATTATGTTACAGATATTGATCTAAGCACAGATAAAAAAACAGCTTTCTTTTGAGAAAACGAAACGTTTCAACTTTGTAATAATTAACATGGAAATATGGGAGAATGCTTTCAAAAATAAATAACCGGGTATTGTGGTCCTTACAAAAGTAAGGATTTTTTTTTTATTACGGTTCCTTTGGACAATAACCTTCCTTAAAAATCTTCATAACAATTTGGCAGATTACATGCAACTTCTATCGCGACCTTTATGAGAAGAATAACCAACGAACCTTGTATGCTTGAGGCCAATGAATCAGGTACAGATCAAGGTATTTAAGCCCCAGGTTATTTAAGGACTTCTGTAGAGCGCCTCGCACCAGATCCGGTCGGTGGAACGTGTTCCAAAGTTTGGATGTGATGAAGAGGTCCTCCCTAAAATAATGAATGTACTATAGTTTTGGATATAAGCTGGGTAAGAATTCAAACAGCATCGCTTTTAGCCTAAAGTTGTATTCCCTGTTTCTTCTGTTATTCTAAAAAAAGAAAGGGACACAAGATGAGCGAACGTTGTGAACGAATAATAACTTTTTCTCCATGAATTGTATAAGGTTTTTTTTTTTTTTTTATTTGGGTTAATAAACAGTGCACAATACATATAATATACCAAGGTACAAAAAAGAATAATAATTGTGGCACCAACACCATTAACCACGAATTATTATTTTATTTTAAGTGAGCACTTAATGAAAAGAACATTTCAACATTTTCGTTTTCAACATTTTTAACATAAACCTTTAGGTTCAATACATATTAGCACACATTTAAAAACAGCAGTTCCGCGCCCATTAAATCCTTACTTCGTTACTAATATTATAAACGCAAAGGTTTGTATGTTTTAGCTTACCTTTTGACGACTCCTTCCTTGATTTTAGCGCTAATGGCTTCACCGACTTCCTTTTCGTTGCCATACACGAACGCGCAGTCAATATGCCTATAGCCGATGTCGATGGCATCTTTGACAGCTTGCGTTACTTCACCAGGCTTTGACTGAGAATAAAGAAATATGCGTTAGGACAGTCTCACCCCGTAACCCGGCAGTTCTTCACTCCGCCCCGCAGTTGTGACTGTGACCTGTTGGAGGGCAAGTTGGGTAAGTATCGAATCAAGATGGCCGCGCAGCGCCTTGATTTTTTTTTTGTGTGTCTTCTGCTACATGGCTAGCTGTATAGGATACAATAAGCCAATCTGTGTCTCGTTTAACTCTGAATGTGTTATCTCTAGAAGATAGTCCATTGACTTCCTCCTCATACTTTGTCGAATCTATTAGTTAGATTTGGTATACTGTGTCTTTTTAAACGTGCATATTCCAGACTGCCTCTTCCTTGAAGTTGCGCAGCATATTCATTAACGTGCTCTGTGAGTCTCCTTTGGTATCTACGACTACATTCGGCGATTTCTTCTTTGACTGTTCTGGTTTTGGTGTGTAATGCACTAGAAGAGTTTACGACATTTCGTGAACGAGTCAACAAGGCCTACTACCAGGGACGGGATTACCCGTTGAAAAACCCCTTCAGTCGTTTGGGTTTTAAGTATTTACAGAATGATAATTAATATAAATATATGTTTATCAGATTCCTTGATAGGGTTACCCTGTTGGATTTGCAAACGTTATAATTATAGCATTATAAGAGTACGAGATATCGTTGATCAAAATCGTAAAGGTTCCAGTCCCAGCCTACTTCTATCCATGCTTCATTAGAATTTTTGGAATTTTCACATGTTGTTTGGAGTGTCCATAGTGTGGTACAGTACCTACAGTAGGAGCAAATGAGTATGTTACAAGCACGAGCACCCCCTACATCTCCTGCCGAATGCTCGTACACTGTTACCGGGACTATAATCACATAGTAAAATTTTGTGACATAAAACTAAACACAACAGCGCAAGCTAAGCCTCTAATCCACAAATGGTTGCTCACTTTAGACTATGATAGATCTCAATCCATTTTGCCGTTTTAGTTTCAATTAGTTAGTATATTCCGCTTAGTTCAGTTCGACGCACTCACTCTCTACATTCACTACTCATTTGTATATTCATTTATAATATTGTTGACAAGCTCTTCACATGTAATATCATATGCACTCATAATTCTTTTTAAACCACACAAAATAAATATATAAATTTTTTCCATGACCATCTTTTTGTAAATATAAAGCTCATTACCAAAATTTACTTCCTGATCTGGTTTTCCAAGATACAGGCATTGCCTAGTTTGGGAACCCCTGCTCTTATTAATTATTGTAAGACTTAGACATAAGGTAGTCTTAAGATTAAACATTGTTCTTCTTAGTCTAAATTGTAATTGCTGGTACAAATAAACCATTTTTTCATTTTTCATTTCATTTTCATCTGTCCAAAGTGGATTAAGGGTTCTTATCGTGTGGGTTGTAAGAGTTATGGGGCTGACGCAGAAGGTCCGATATGCATGGTTCATGCATGACCTTATTTATGCAATAATATACTTTTTTTATAGGTATAACATTGGGTATAAAATAATTTATCTTCCTTTTTCTAAAATGCTCTTATCTTTTTAAAGTGCCTCCATTGCAAAATAATCATTGTTGATAATAGTAGAACTCCTGATAACAAGTATTTATATGTCATTTGCTTTTGAATGGTCTAAGCCGACTAGGTATCATCTTTTCAAACGTATGACTGACAGTCAATGTAATCATATTGCTACTTTATTACCTACTCTGTAATATCACAATACAAGGTTATCTACCTATTTTAGTCATATATTATTATGTAAATAGGTTTTTTCTTGTTTTGTAATTTATATGAAAATATAATTGGCCAATTTGTGTTTCGATAAGAAATTTTATATAGGTAATGATTTTATGTGCTGGGTTCATAACCTATATCTCAGTTTTGCTGTTATAATGTGAATGTGACTGACACTGTAAGATAATAAACTAGACAACCAGTTGACTTATTTACTAATAGCCTCATGAATTAAAGAACTTCTAAGTCCATTCTGAAGTAACAATTAGCAAAAGTTTCCAGTTTCCTTTTTCTATTTAATTTGTTACTAAGTTGTCATCACCAAGAAAGTAGGAATTAATTTGATAAGACATATTTCCAATTTATATATTTTTCCTTTACTATTTTTTTCCTTTTCTAAATAACATGCACCTACTTAGATAAGATTGATTTTCAAGAAAAATTCTAAGTTTTGATAGAAGCGCACTTAACATACTTATCTACTTATTGCTTGATAACCCATGGCATGGAATAAGCCATAAAACAATATTTTATTGCCCTAGATAACAAAAACTATCAATTGAACTGATATTTAACATTAATTTGTCAAGATAATAATCACCAATTTCGATCAACAACATATCTCATAAAAAATAATCAATACCTTTGTCTGTTAATGATGCTCTTGGTAGGCTCTGGCCCCTTAGTGGGGCTTATGTTAGCTGATGATGATTATCCTGCTAAACAGCTAAATTAATAAATAGAAATACCCAACTGTCTTCATCTTTCTGTTAAGCTGTACTATTACACAATTCAATGGGCTATATGAAACAAAATTTATGAACTTGTCATACAACAATATACCGGATAAATAAGTCATTTTTGAATAAGTAATTTTACAATAAAATATATCATTATCACAACTCAGCAAAAAGATAGGTCTCAATTGAATAGTACGTAGATAACATCTACTTGTTGAATTTTAGCAGATCGGTGACTATGGCTCTCATAACCTTAATCCATTATTTTTAGTGCTAGCTAGATTTGACCTATTTACAAATCTCTACCCATTTGAGGTAAGTACAAATCAAATAAAAGGACTTAAAATTACAACCTACTTATCTTCCCACCACCATATACCTAGTATAATATGGGAAAACTTTTTCTGAAGTCAACCTTCTGACCAGTTTTTCGAAAAAATTACCAGAATGAAACTTTCTTCCCTACCCGGTAAAACAAAAAAAAAGGGGGTCATGCAGAAGAAAATTTTCGATTGAAATGTTTCTGTCTTTTTTGCATAGTGCCCCAAAGGCTACACTCCAACCGAAAACCCACAATCTTCTTAATTAGTTATCGGTAGGTACTAAATAAGAGAAATTTGAATATTATTAAGCGGATAAAAAATAGGTTCTACCTTCCATGTTCCAATACCCAAAATTGGACATTCAATGTCGTTGTAGAACTTCACTTTGGGGACCTTCTCAGCCATTTTCAACAGACAATACAGGATATTGAGAAATATGAGATTTAAGACAGTTTTATTTACTGTTTTTCGCTTTCCGGCGAAAACAATAACACAAACACCGAAACTAACAAAACGAAACGATGGCTTTTTTTTTTTTTGGAATTTATGGCCCGGTTACTAGACCTTTAAGCCAAGTCTTTTTAAAATTTTAACTGTCACTTCACTTCGTCGCTCACAACACAAGTTTAAGTTTACAATATATTGAAGGAGTTTTTAATATATTTATACAATGGATAATTATATTCTTTTGTTTTAAGTAATTCACACAAGCAATAAAAAAAAAAAAAAAGAAGAAACGATGGCTGTGGCCCGTGCGCTGACGTATTTAATGTCACTGTCAGATAAGGTTTTTTTTTTATAGGTTTGGCTGTTGGTGTTTTTGAACAAATTTAATTCAGCAAATTATACAGTGTTATATCAAGTTTGATTCGGAAATTTTCATACCTTGCATATTTACATGGCTAATTCAAATCACATTACAAAAAACGCAGTAGTTGTGTTTCAATTATACCTGGGTACGTTAACGAAAAATGATTTTACGGATTATAATAATATTGCTATGCTCTCGTAAATAATAATAATAATAATACTTACTTTCCATGTCCCCAGACCAACGGCGGGAATTTTTTGTCCATTATTGAAAGTAACCGCGGGAACTTTGGAAGCCATTTTGATTGACACAACCGCTCCGCTCGGCACAGAAACGAGAAGTAGTTTTTTGTGATAATCATAGCAGATAATGGCAATGCTTGAACTTCAGGGTACTTTAGGTTATCTTATCAAAATATGTTGTGGTTATTATATAATGCTAACTGAGTCGGATGACTGTCACTTTTAAAATTGTTAGTTATTATTATCTATGTTCCACTTTATTTTACATCTTGTTATACTTTTGTTTTAATAAAATATGTTTTATTATTTTCATCCAGTAGGTAAGTATTTATACAAATCAACTTGGAGTATGAATTTTATTGAAATTGAACTCGAGTTATTAAATTTTCAATACATGACATAAGTACTTAATTAAAACTCGTCGTTCTCGAATGGATGGTCTTTGTGGCCCAAGGACCTGTAAAATATTAAATTGACATTAAAACTAAACATCAAGAAATAAAAAAATATAAAAGAAGGAAAAGGTAGTTAAAAATAAAACTATAAACAGCATACAAACGTATATAGGACTGAAGGTTGGTGCGTTTAGATGCCACACGTATAGCCGTGTGGTGACGGCAGAGTAGAATACATTTGTCATCAACCCCTACTCTTCCCGTGGGTGTCGTAAGAGGCGACTTAGGGACTACACATTGAACATTGCGATCTCCAACCCGACTGCCAAGCGTGGAGATTATGGCAAAACCCTCCACTTAAGTGGAGGAGGCTCATAGTCCAGCAGTGGACTGTAACGGGCCGTTGATGTTGATTATACAAACAAGGCTGTCGAATTTCCATGCTTTGTGGAACAAAGATCTTATGTCAACGGCTTGTGGATGGTTTATTTCAGTTCCATTATACTTATTATAATAATAAACAATCTTTGTAATAATAAGAGGCTGAGTCTACATCAATGCCAAAAGATATTGGGTGTATCATACTAAGATAAATCGACACAAGGAAAAAGTTCAGGAATTTATAAATAATCGGGTTTCTATTATCTTTTCATCCCATCTATTCGAAAAGTGACAATTGGTTCGCACTTCAACTCTAAGGCGGATCAATATGGCGGATCGTCAATGATGCATTGTAAATTATTTACAAAAAATAAGTTGTTTGTTTTAATTTTAATACTGATATTAATCAAGGTATATATTCATGAGTTGTAGCTCTAATAAAGTTCTATAATATTGTTTCTCATAGAAGGGGGATGACAAGTAGAATGTATAACTCGGTCGCAAATATTTTTTCCTCGGGCGATGTATTTTGAATCCATCACTGCGATCAGGATTCAACTTTAGAATCCTTCGCTCCGCTCTGGATTCAAAATAGCGCCCTCGCCTCACTCAATCTACAATTTCACACAATGTTAAAGCACGCGCGAGGCGTCCGACTGCTGCTGCAAAAGTCAATGTCAATGCGCGTCCTCCCTCACGTCCTCGTCGCCATCGTATTACAAAAAATCTGTTATTACACTATGTATAGTGCTTGTACTTATTGATTCAGATCGGTAGGTAATGAAACACTAAGATAAAAAAAGACGATCGCTTCGCTTCCACCTACTTGGTCGAAGGTCGAAGGCTCTCCCCAGGGAGCTTCTACTGGCGAGAAATGCCGAGGAGGACAGCCCCGCATCACAGACATGACCACCACAACCCAATGATGGCCACAGTTCCACAATCCAATGATGGCAACGGCTATTAAGCCTCACCCCGTGCCCGGTCCTCAGTAGAGGACCGTGAGGACAGCCCAAGCCAGAGCCGCAAGGCTGATGCTGGCTCCCGTCGCCCAAGGGCGATTGAGAAGACCCGAGACTCCACCTACTTGCCGTGACGGCGCACGTATCTTTCTCTCACTCCATGACATGCTAAGAACGAGATATATTATTTACTTACAGTCTATAAGAATCAAGGTCATCATCTCTCATACCTAATCCGTTACGGCGGAATAGCTAGCTACTGTTACATTTTGTGCCTGTCTATACTTACTCTACAAAAGGTATGAAGCGGCTGTTGCGGTTTAAGCTGTCAATGATGTCCAGGTCTTCTTCAGTGAGTTTGAAGTCGAAAACGTTGATGTTGCTGGCGATTCTAGTCTTTGTCACTGATTTAGGTATCACAATGATCTCGCGATCGATTTGGTATCTAAATAAGGAGTAATAGAATTATTTCAAGTGTGATCAAAGGAGATAGAATACCTATGCAGGCTGACCTAATGAGTCGGTAGGTAGGACTATGAAAAAGAAAATGATAGGTACAGCTTCAATTAACTGCCCTGTTAGGGAACCAACCTTTGTACTTGAACCTGAAATTGGAATGCAACTGCGAACTTCCACTAGGCGAAAAGATCTTCCCACTATTATTCAACCCAAACTAAATATAGTCAGTCAGGTATGCTGTGCACGGTATCAGGGAGTTTATTTATTCAACAAACTGCCTATTGAATTTAAAACTATGACGAATGTGAATTCCTTCAAACATAAATTAAAAGCATACCTGTTAGAAAGGTGCTGTTATTGTATTGACGAATTTTGAACTCTAGTAATATTTTTGTATTTAAGACATTGTTATTCGTTATTTGTTGTTATTTATATTTCTGTGTACTTAATTACTTGCAATTATGTTATTTCGAACACAATTTTTATTGTTCACGAATAAATAAATGAAATAAAATGAAAATGAACTTCTTTAGCCAGCCCATTCTTAACAAAATACACAACAGACTTTCAGCTTAAACATCTTCAGCTGATTTAGCTTCTTCTTGGGAACCCACGCATCAAAGTGGTTAAGAATTTGGAATTCATTATGTAATCGAAGATCTTACGGCACAGAATCTTACGGGGGGCGCTGCGAAGGAAAACATCGTGCACCCAAACACACTCCTGCTAAGAACTTCAAAGGTTGTGTATGAAGTCGACAAACCCACACTGGGATAGCGTGGTTGACTAAGACCTGACCCCCTTAATTCATGGAAATCTCGAAACCCTCAGAGGGGACGTATATTATTAGCTGTTGATGATGGGAACCCTATAAAAGTAAGGTATAAACTTTATCTTAGAGCGTCGTCGGTGGTCCAGTGGCTAGGGCCGCTGCCTCCCGTCCGGGAGACGCGGGGTCGATCCCCACCACGTACCACCAATGTGTTTTCGAATTTCGAATTCATATGTACAGTGGACAGCTCATCAAGTTACACATTTTTGTTGCAAACTAGACGTTATCACCAACGCACAAGATACGCAGGTGTATAGCTTGATGTGCTGTTCACTTTACGTTTATTCGACGCTCTTACGGTGAAGGAAGTCATAGTGATGAAACCTGCACACTTTCGCGAAGAAATTCAAAGGTTGTGTGTCAAATCGACCAACCCGCACTGAGCCAGCGTGGTCGACTAAGGCCTAATCGCCCTAATTCTGGGTAGGCTCGAGCCCCTCGGTGGGGACGTATCTATATGAGCTGTTGATGATGATGATGATAAACTTTCTACTTCTAAGATTACTAACCTGATCAGCAGTTGAGCTACAGTCTTTCCATAATTGTCAGCGATGGCCTTGAGCTGAGGGTCATCCATCAGCTGGACATCTTCAGGTTTAGCCCAAGGTCTGTCCGGGGAACCCAGTGGGGAGTAGGCAGTGAGCGTGATGCCTTTCGCTTTGCATAAGTCCAACAGGCGTTTTTGGTTCAGATAGGGATGACATTCCACCTGCAGGTGGAAGTAAATTAGTTATTCATTACTTATCTATATCTAGTTATTCTGGTTTGTGATCTTATTGGTCACCTGATTTGTAACAGGAACAATCTTGGCATGCTCCATCAGTCTCGTGATTTGTTTGGAGTTGAAGTTGGAGACTCCAATGGATTTGACCAGACCTTCTTCCACCAGAGATTCCAGAGCTTTCCAGGTGTCCACGTAATCAGCATCAGAAAATTGGACCTTGCCATTTTCATCGGTCGGAAAGATGCCGTTTTCTTCCTAGGTAAGTAAAAAGAAGAGCTTGTCAAAAATTAAAACCTAGAATAAATATAATAGTACAAAAAAACTTACATATGTAAGGTGCCCCGTTATTAGTGTCAAATATTTTCAGGGCTGAAAGAAGAAATCCTGATCTTCACTTCATAAAAAAATGAGATCAATTTACACGTTAGTTTTCAAGTAATTAAGCCAAACAACTTGGTTACCTAATCATAAAAAACATCACCCTCAACCAGCTGATTACTACTACATTTGCAATCGTGCACGCACACACGCGTTTGATGCGTGTTTACATGTATCTAGAGTAAAGTGAGTATACATGCAGAGGGTGACCTCTTTTTGTCATATTTGATGATGATTTTTTTTGTTAGAAAAAAAAACTTTGAAACTAACGTGTAGATTTTAGTAATATTTTTTTACGTGACTATTATCACTATTACTTTCAGCCCTGAAAATATGTGACACTAATTACGGGGCACCTTATATACATTACTCGTACATACTTACATACATACATGAACCCTGAACACATTACCTACTATCCTTTTTTGGGCAGTCGTGTAATAAAAAGGGTCTTAACAGACAAACAGACAGGCAGACAGACGGGTAACAAAGTGATCATAACAAGGGTTCCTTTTTTCCTTTTGAGGTACGAAACCCTAAAAATAACTCTTGGGCTGTGTACAAATAGTTAAGTCAATAAATGGGTAAGTTTTTTCTACCTTCAAAGCGACAGGCCAGTGAATCAGGTATAGATCTAGATATTTCAGCTCGAGATTGTCCAGGGTTTCCTGTAAGGCGCCACGCACTAAATCTGGTCTGTGAAATGTGGTCCAAAGCTTGGAGGTGATGAAGAGGTCCTCTCTTGAACAAAAAAAAAAAGCTGTTGCAGTGCTATTTAAAAATACCTCGCTTTATTATGTGTATAATAATAGGTAAATCCGCCGTGTGGTGACGGCAGAGTAGAATACATTTGTCACCAACCCCTACTCTTCCCGTGGGTGTCGTAAGAGGCGACTCAGGGACATTGAACAAGGAATGGGCAGCAGCGCTCTCTGATACAGTAACCTTTTAATCATCATCCGAGGCGCTACCGACGAGATCGGACGTGTCGTCTTATTAGTAAAGTAAATAAATAACAATTGCAAAATTGTGACCTAGTTCGACATCAAGCAGAAGCAAATTTATCTGTGTCACATATTGTTAGGCAGATTATTATTTATAATAATGTTCAGTGTGTCTAACTAAGACAATTTTTTATAAATGGATCGTAGTCCCTTTAACCGGAGTGGGCTAACGCGCCGCAGCCCGCCACCGCAGACCATGGCCGCGTCCGCAGCCCAGCCCTCCTGAACAGGAAGAGGATCCTCCTGAAGTAGTGCCCACACCCGAGATTTCAAACTGGATGACGGACATTGAGCAGTACCTAGCCGAGATAAGCACGATCGCAGCTGAAGGCAAATTAAACTCAGACCAGAAGATTAGGATCAACAATATTTGCCTCAAAGTGAGCCATGGAACATCTCAAATGGCAGTTCACTACCAGTCCCTTAAACAGAAAGCCATCCAGTCCTACTTTTCTGTTCAATCGCTTAAAGAGAAACTGGACCTTTCGCGGCAACTTCAAGGCCTTAAACAGAGTATTGAAGAGTCCTCAAAACCTATAACGGTAAATGTTTCTTTTGCTGAAATGGTCAAGAAAAGTGCCAATAGTTTTATACAGCCAAGCACTATTAGCTCTGTTGCTATTTAACCCACCGATAAATCAAAGTCGAGCGAGGAGACCAAATCCCTAGTTCAAAAAAATATTAGGCCGGAAGAGATGAAACTGCACGTGAGAGGACTGCGCAAAGTTAAGAACGGCGGTGTCATCATAAGCACTGACTCCAAGGACGATATCGAAAAGCTCAAGAAATCAGAGAAATTGACAACTTCTGGCCTTACTGTGGATGACACTCTTAAACGGAAGCCTAGAATTGTCGTAATCGGAGTGCCCGCATCCATGCAGGAAGCGGAAGTTTTTAACTGTATTTTTAACCAAAACCTAGCTGATAGAATGCAAGACATGACCGTTGAAAAATATCTGGCCTCCATTAAATTAAGCCATAAATCTGGGAAGAAGGACGCCGCGACTTGCAACTTCGTCATAGAAGTACCAGCACTTGTGCGCAGGGCCCAATAGTGGTGAATTATGGTGAATAATAGGGTGTTCGTGAACTGGTCATCGTGCCCTGTGAGGGATTTTACCCTGGTAACTAGGTGTTTCAAGTGCCAGCAGTACGGCCACATTTTGCTGGGAAGAGTCCAACACCTGCGGTCATTGCGGCGATGTAGGTCACGCAATGAAAGAATGCACAAAGAAATTGGAATCACCTAAGTGTGCGACATGCTGACACTACAAGAAGCCGTGTGATCATAAGACTGGAGATTCTGATTGCCCCGCTAAAATTTTGGCTGAAAAGAGGTATATAAATTCTATTGATTATGAAGGCGCCTAAGAGCGTCATCTTAACCTATATTTTTTCAGAACCTTTTATTTAACTTTTATTTCATTATGACGGATAGATTGATTTCAGACTTAGATAATTTCTCTGCGTCCGAGTCAAAACCCTGTGAAGTTGAAAACTGTAAACAATACATTTCCTCTTTTCATAATCCATTTACTATACTACTAACACAGAATATACGCAGTATTTTTTAAATTTTTGATAATTTTAGTATTTTCATCCAAAGACTTAATCTTAACTGTGATGTTGTAGTCTTAACTGAATGTTGGTTAGGTAAACGTAGCAATTTACCTATCATACCAGGTTATAGTGCGTACAGCGGCAAGATAAATTACAATCAAAGCGATGGGGTAGTGGTCTATGCAAAGAGTCATTTAAATGTCACCATCGAGGAATCAGCTATCTTAGAATATAATCGGTTATTAATTAAAATAGGATCAGATTTTGCAATCTTAGCTGTGTATAGACCCCCGTCTTTTGAAAATGACAATATTTTTATTGACTCCCTAAACGACACATTAAACCAATTATCTTGTTTTAAAAATGTAATACTAATTGGAGATATAAACATAAACATTTTGCCGGGTAGCAGGGATTCTAATGCTGAGGATTATCTTAACCTATGCTCTTTTCACGGCTTACTCCCCGCACACACGCTTTCCACTCATAAAAGCGGCTCTTGCTTGGACCAAATCTGGCAGTAAAACTCAAACAACGAATTATAGACATATTTCGCTACTACCATCTACATCTAAGATTTTAGAGGAAATTATTAATAATAGACTTGTCCAATATTTGGAGAAACATTCCCTTCTGTCCAAAACTCAGATTGGTTTTAGGCCTAAGTTATCAACTGCAGACGCTGTGCACCAACTAACTGAATATGTCCTACGAAGACACAGAGAAGTTATTGTTAGTCTTGAAATGATTGTTTTGTTTTATGTATCAAATTTTATATAGGTATTTTGTACTTTTTAGGGTTCCGTAGCCAAATGGAAAAAAACGGAACACTTATAGATTCGTCATGTCTGTCTGTCTGTCTGTCTGTCCGTCCGTATGTCACAGCCACTTTTTTCGGAAACTATAAAAACTATACTGTTGAAACTTGGCAAGTAGATGTATTCTGTGAACTGCATTAAGATTTTCATACAAAAATAGAAAAAAAACAATAAATTTTGGGGGTTCCCCATACATCACTCTCTGACAATCACTATATTCTATCTTAATTGTATTTGACGAAATGTATATTGTAATCATAGAATAATTAATTTAATTGTCGTTTTATAATATTATGTGTAAATTTGTTAGTGGCGTCATCGACTTGGGGGCGCCCCTGTAAGGATGACGTCCTTTGTATTATTAGTTAAATAAATAAATAAATAAATAAAATAAAAATACATAGAACTGAAACGCAAATTTTTTTTTTCATCAAACCTATACGTGTGGGGTGTCTATGGATAGGTCTTCAAAAATTATATTGAGGTTTTTAATACCATTTTTTTCTAAACTGAATAGTTTGCGCGAGAGACACTTCCAAAGTGGTAAAATGTGTGTCCCCCCCCCCCCCCTGTAACTTCTAAAATAAGAGAATGATAAAACTAAAAAAAATATATGATGTACATTACCACGGAAACTTCCAACGAAAATTGGTTTGAACGAGATCCAGTAAGTAGTTTTTTTTTAATACGTCATAAATCGTAAATCGTAAATCGCGGCTACTATCTAGTCGTTACACGAGCCAAGTCAGTGGCCTTTGGCGGTTCTATAACACTGACACTAGGGTTTGTGAGGTCGGTTGTCGACTTTACAACCCACACGATGAAGAAGAAGAACCGCGATTTACCTTTCATTAAATCAACCAATTCAAATGTAAAAAATTAAAAGTAAAAAGCATTTTTAAAAACAAGATTTTATTTTAATGCGCTAAAAAGAATAAAACTTTTATGTTACTTGCTGCTACGGAACCCTTCATGGGCGAGTCTGACTCGCACTTGGCCGCTGTTTTACATAATGCCCTCTAATTTTGTCTATAAGTATACTAATTTTAGAATCTAACTTTTGTAATTTGTTATTATTTATTTTAATTGTGATATTGCTAATTTAGACCTATTTTTTTCGCCTGAAGCACAGGAATCTTCCTAGTTCAGGTATATGTTTTATTGTAAAATAAGTTTCTCAATATTATTATTATTATTATAATCTGCGATCTCCAACCCGCCTGCCAAGCGTGGAGATTGTGGCAAAACCCTCCACTTAAGTGGAGGAGGCTCATAGTCCAGCAGTGGACTGTAACGGGCCGTTGATTTGATTTGAATAATAGGTAAATTAAATAATAATTGTTTATGAAAAGTCAGCTGCTTCGAATTCTGCTTCCAAAATGCAAGGAAAGTTTTTTTCAGAAGCACATAAATACACTATTTTGATGATTTTATTGATAAATTTTTACAAGAGAGGCTTGCGTTTTGCCGCTGTGGATGGAAATTGATGGCAATGTGGCTCAGAAAGGTGCACATTTACCTAGAAGTTGCCCATTGATGAAGTGCTGTAGTACGAAACAAGTTCTACATCAGCTCATATAGGTTCGTCCCCACAAAGGGGCTCAAGCCTACCCTGAATTAGGGTGATCCAGCCAGACCATGCTGCTTGCTCAAGGAGTTAAGCATGGCAAATATCATGCATAGTGAGAAATATAGACTAATAACTGCTGGGAAAGGGTTAGATACGAGCAGAGCCAAAACGAACACGTCCATTCGATATATGATTTATTGCGGAACAAAGATACCCTCCTAAACAATTGTAAAAGACAAATGGCAACTACCTACATATATTACACCTCCACCCTTAACGAACTATATGCTTTTAACTATTAACAATGTTAACACCTGCAAATATTTATTTTTAACTTACAAACATAGTTGTGTATACATAAAATCAAACTCCTCAAAACCATATCTTTGAACTGGTTTAATAATACGTTTGGAGCGTTCCTCCGGCGGCGGCGGCTCATAGTGGACCTCGCGGTCGACCCTTAGGGTTGACGAGACCACACTCGCGCCCTCACCCTCGCCTTCGCCCGCGCCGGCAATAATTCTGTCAGAATCGGACTGTGGCACAGGCAAGGGATCATCCACACGGGAAGTCGAAGGTGATGGTACTATCGGTTCTGTCTGTTCAAGTGACGAGATACCGTGACTGCTGCGCCTCTTTTTGACCTGGTCAAGATGCCTTTTAATAGGTGGACCATTTTCCCTGCTTACAGTGAAATTTCGCGAACCTAACTTCTCCGAAATTTCGCCTCCCAACCACTTTTCCCCAGTGAAATCACGAGCCCAGACTGCGTCACCTACTTTAAAATCTCTCAGTGTACCTCCCGCATTACACACCTGCCTGCTTTGAGCTTCTAACACTTTTGTTTCTACTTGTGTGTCCTCCCGTAACAAATCTAATCGCGACCTTAGATTCCTACGTTGTAACAGCATTGCCGGGGACGCGCCCGTCGAGCTGTGTTCTACATTTCTATACATTATCAGGTACGTCTGCAACGCGGCCTCTACGTCACATCCATCTCTAACGGACTTCTTGATGGCTCGCTTGCACAGCTTAACAGCACCTTCTGCGGCTCCGTTTGACGAAGGGTGGTAAGCAGCTGTGTACGTTACTTTGATACCGTTGTTAGTCATAAACTCTTGGTACTCTTTACTGGTAAATGGTGGACCGTTGTCTGATACTATCTCTTTTGGGAGGCCGAATCGAGCAAACGTTTCACGAAGCACCTTAATTACGCTACTAGCTGTAGTCTTTATCATAGAAAAAATTTCTAACCACTTGCTCGTTGAATCAATAATAATTAAAAATGTTTTACCCTATAATGGTCCCAAAAAATCAATGTGCAATCTCGTCCACGGCTCTGTGGCGTAAGACCAGGGCTGCGGAGGAGCGCGCGGGGGCGCAGGGCCCTCCAGCGCGCACGGGACGCACTGCCGGCACGTGGCTTCGATATCGCCGTCGATGCCTGGCCACCAGACTAAACTACGAGCTACGCTTTTCATTTTAACTATACCTAGGTGACCTACATGTAACTCTTTTAAGACGTAACTTCTTAACGCACTAGGTACTATCAACCTATAGCCCCAAATGACACAACCCCTATCTATATACATTTCGTTACGCCGCATGTAATAAGGTTTCAAGTTATCATCCTTACAGTCGTTAGGCCATCCCGTTTGTATATATAATACAACTTTTTTAAGTACCTCATCTTTACACACATGCTCTAGTACAGTTTTTCTCGTAATAGGAAGAAAATTTTGCACAAAGTTCAAATATGTATTTTCCTTACTGTAACGTTTTTCTTTTCCGACTGGTAAACGTGATAACGCATCTGCCGCATTTTTCTCACTGCGTACGTATTCTATTTTATAATCGTACCCTGCTAGAATGACTGCCCATCGCTGCAACCTACTTGCCGCCATCACAGGAATTCCCGTTTTGTCTCCAAAAATAGTAACTAGCGGCTTGTGGTCCGTTCTCAAAAGAAAATTGCGTCCGTACAAGTACTGATGGAATTTTCTTACTCCGTAAACAATTCCAAGAGCTTCACGCTCAATCTGAGAATATGCGCGCTCCGCGTTATTGAGAGCACGTGACGCATAAGCCACTGGGCGTTCCTCCCCCCCAGGCATCAGATGCGAGATGACGGCGCCCACCCCGACACTGCTCGCGTCCGTCGTTAGGACCAGTGGCAACTCTGGTGAATAATGTGCTAAAACAGCGCTTGAAACAAGTAAATGTTTGACTTTGTTGAACGCTTTTTTGCAATCATCATTCCATTCATATTTCCTAAGCAACGTGTATAATGGTGCTAAAACTGTACTTATATTCGGAACGAATTTAGCGTAGTATATAACTAATCCAAGAAACGATCGTAACTCGCTCACATTAGTAGGAACCTTAACTTCTTTTATTGCTTCGATCTTATCGGGACATGTATGTACTCCCTGCTTACTGATAACAAATCCTAAGTACGTGACCGAATCCGCGAAAAACGTACATTTTTCTTTTTTAATTCTTAAACCGTATTTACTTAGCCTTTGGAAAACTTCGTGTAACGTTGTAAGATGGGACTTGTCGTCTACACCCGTGATTATTAAATAGTCTAAAAATACCCCAACTCTCGGCATGTCTGCAAAAAGTTGTTCCAACTTCCTCTGAAAAATTCCCGGACTAGACGAGAGACCGTAAATCAACCTATTATACATAAATAACCCTTTATGAGTGTTGATAACGGTATATTTTTTTGTATCTTCACTAAGTTCAAATTGCGCGTAGGCTTGTGATAAGTCTAATTTCGTGAATCGTTCACCGCCATGTAACTTAGTCAGCAAATCTTCAACTCTCGGCAAAGGATAATGATCCACCTCTAAGCATTTGTTCAAAGTCATCTTAAAATCAGCACATACCCTGATAGTACCATCTTTCTTCATTACTGGGACGATGGGTGTCGCCCAGTCCGATGTAGATACTGGTGAGATGATCCCGTCCTTTACCATCTGGTCCAGCGCGCGCTCAACAGGCTCGCGCAGCGCGTAGGCGAGGGGGCGCGCGCGCAGGAACGTGGGCCGCGCGTCCGGCCGCAGATGGAAACGCACGGCGCCGCCGGTGAAGCGCCCCAGACCCTCCGCGAACACATCACAGTATCTGGAACTTAATTCCTCTACATTGAACGATTTGCTGACGTCACTGACCTTATGACAAGAAAATATCGGAATACTTATACCTAACTCACTAATCCAATATCTACCCAGGAGACTAGTCTTACCACTGTTAATTACATACAAAACTAATCGTTTACTTATATTTTTATATTTCACAAGTGGTGTAATCTTTCCTATCGGTCTGACATTTTCACCGGTATAATAACGTACTACTAAATCACTATCTTGCAACTCACAATTGCTAAACAAATTGTTATAATACTCATAGCTAATGCATGAAATAGAACTTCCAGTGTCAATTTCCATTTTTAACTTTACTCCTTCTATGTTTATGTCTACGGTGTATGGTGCAAAAAATTTCGACTCATTGCTACGTAAAGAATAATTATTTACCTCGTCACTGTCCTCGTCCTTTTCGTCTGAAAGCACAACTTGATTCTCCGTTACATTAAACACTGACGATCTTCCTCGTAATTTGGGACACATCCTTTTTAAATGGCCTTCTCTATTACATACGCGACAGACATACATCTTGAATTTACAATAATTCGACTCATGTCCACTTCCACAAACACTGCATTCCACGACGCGATTCCCAGTATTCCTGCTATCACGAACGGATCTTTGGAACTTCCCGCTTCCCGCTCCGCTTGAGTGACTTGAACCGCCGCCGGCCGTTACGTCACCTGCCGACCGACCGATAACCGTTGTCGCGCCGCCCGCCACTGCTACTACGACCCCAGCCAGTAGCTTGATTCCGGCCGCGACTGCCTCCGCCGCCAGGCCGGCCCGAGCCTGCTCGCCCTAGCTGATGTACCGGCGCTGAAACAGTGCTTGGTGTACTGTCACCGTGCTTGCCTCTGGTACAGTCTTCCACCAACGCCGCATTCGTCTCGGCCGCTTCCATCGACACAGCTAGTTTGTATGCCCTATCGAATGAAATCGTGTCGTCTTCTGTAAATAACCTCTGTCGAATGTCGTCGCTAACCAACCCGCATACAAACTGGTCTCTCAAATTCTCTTTCAAGCTATCCGCCGTGAATCCACAATCCTTGCTTAACTTCTTTAATTCTGATACATAATTTGCAATACTTTCGCCCGTATTTTGTATGCGTTGCCGAAATTTAAAACGTTCTGCTAACATACTTGGCTTTGGATTCAGATGTCCTTTCATGACCGCCACTAACTCCGTATACGTTTTAGACGCCGGTTTGTTCGGTGTACACAAAGTGACCATCAAATCGTATGCCTCATTGCCAATCACGGTTATAAGAGTAGCCACTTTTAGCTCACTTTTCACTGCATTTGCTATAAAATATTGCTCCAAGCGGTCCACGTACGAATCCCAACGATCCTTTTCTAGGCCAAATGGTGCGATTTTCCCCACGGACATTTTCACTATTTGACGCGATCCTCCTTACGCGAACTTAAAACAGCCAACTGCACTTGTGTGAACTTCACTACTCGTCGCCAATGAGAAATATAGACTAATAACTGCTGGGAAAGGGTTAGATACGAGCAGAGCCAAAACGAACACGTCCATTCGATATATGATTTATTGCGGAACAAAGATACCCTCCTAAACAATTGTAAAAGACAAATGGCAACTACCTACATATATTACACATAGCTTGTGAGAAACCTCATGATATAAATATCTTATGTCACAAAGCCTGCTATTATGTTATAGTATATGCGATAAAGCGACCTATCCATATTATGTCGATTCGCGGACCGATAACGTTATTGAACGAATGGTTGCGTTTTAAAAATATTATTATTGTCTATAAAAAAAAAATAACAACAATAAAAAAAACAATCAATAATAATATAATAATAAAACAAAAACTGTCTTGGGTCTTTGATTAGCCTTGACAAGTATATTTAATTATGAACTTTAAAGTTACATAGTTATAGTTCTAATTTCCTTGTTATGATTTACATGTTTTCTCTACTTCCTGTTATATGTATTTATATTTGTAGGTTGGTGGACATGGTTTAGTGAAATCGCTGTCCCCGGACCTTGACTTCAATTATGCACCTTATTTCCAACGAGGTAAAAATAAAATTTCCTTGTTATGATTTAGAGAATTTCACTAAACTTCACTTCTACTTCCTGTTATATGCATAGTGGTAGGTTGGTAAGTATGACAATGGTGAAATCGCTGTCTTTAGACCTGAACTTCAATTAAACTTTATTTCAAATGGCGTAAAGTTAAAATTACCTTGTTATAGCTTTTCTCTAGCCGTCACTTCAAAAAGCAATGTCACTGAATCGCTTTCTGCGATAAATCACAAACTATATCACTGTGACTAAAAATAATATTATCATGAAAGTATGTATTTATCTATTTATGTAATGTATATCAGCTGTCTGGTATCCATAGTACAAGCTCTGCTCAGTTTGGGGTCAGATGGCCGTGTGTGAAGATGTGTCCCCACATATTTATTTATTTATTTATTTGAAGTTCCACATATTATTTGAGAGTAATTAAAAGGAAACACTGACCTTTTGATGACCCCTTCTTTGATCTTAGCCGCGATGGCTTCTCCGATCTCCTTTTCATTGCTGTAGATGTACGCGCAGTCGATGTGCCTGTAACCAACGTCAAGGGCGTCTTTGACAGCTTGGACCACTTCACCAGGCTCGGACTGTAATATTACCAATCACAGGTTAATAATCAATAGTATAAAACTGGCTGACGAGAGAAATGCAAATAAATGAATTTGATTACTATTTTTATTATATTTTGCTGCCTATTAATATCATCAAAAATTGTATAAATCAAATGAAAGACTTACTTTCCATGTCCCCAAACCTAAGACAGGAATTTTCTCTCCATTATTGAAAGTAATGAACGGTACTTTGGAGGCCATTTTGGATTTTGTAACTTTTGCTAAAGCACGGTCGCTGGGCAGGAAGAATTTCGTACGTTAACCCAAGGCATTAACCTGTTATTACCTGTCTCTGTTATTCCTGCGTAAATATATTGCCGTCCCATTCGTACAGATGCAATGCCCGCCATCGTAAGGGATTGCAAACCTTTTACCTGCGCCAGTAAGGTATGTTCTTGTACGTGCATTTGATTTTAGGTTAACTTTGCCACGCTTTGTTTGACTTTGTTATTGAATTTGAAAAAAAAAACGAACCCAACGTTATTCTGTTCTGGGATGCACTAGTAATTGGCCAGTTTTTGGACGCAGTGAAACTCATAGTGTTATTCATAGTTATTACTGTTTTGAGTTTTTGTTTGTTTAATTATCTTGTTTTACGTTACTCGTTAGTATTTTAAAATGGAACCAGCGCCGCCGGCTACATCGTGCCCGTTCAAGGAGTTTGCGGCTTTAAAATGGTTGGTTAGAAAAAGAGGTCCGATAATGTACTTTGATATCAAAGTGTAATACCGCTATACAACTTCTATTAGTAAAAGGAGTTTTGAAGAGAAGGATAGATTATATAATTTTAATTATGGCAGCTTTTTTTGGTAAATTTTGTTTATTCATAGATGTTATTCTTATTCGCCACATTTTACAATAAGAAGTTCAGATAATGAAAATATTTTTTATGCATAATTCCGTATTTACGATCACGACGAAACATAAAATCAACATTATAAACACGTACTTAATGAAAAATGTTCGTCACCACTGTTAGTAGGCTAAAAGATCAATGTACGGAATTCTTCCTGCCCGGCGACCGTGCGTTTCACAGAGTTACATAGAGTACGCCTTGTTTGACTAATTAACTCACTCGCTGACATTATTGAAATAACAACAATATTATTAAATATTTTGAATTTGATAAAATAGAAGGGTAGAATGATTAAGTTCTGGTAATAAAAAAACTGTTTGTTGTCACACTCGTGCAACACTCGTAGTGCCCCTTTAAAGTGTATATGTCGCAGTCATCTGGTTGAATCTCCTATTCTATTGAATGCCTAGCGCGTTCATTAAATGACAACATTCAATTAAATGACTAAAGGACAACTCGTCAAGTCGTTGAATGTAACGTTCAACGTCTTGACTAAACGTCATTTAGCGAAGTCGTTGAATGGGAGCCGACTTTGTAATGTTTGGTTAGGGTGACTATGAGTTCGCAACTTAAAAGTTAACCTTTCTTTAAATAAAAATAAATGAATTATAAAATGTCTCGTTAAATAGGATCTGTACGACACTTTCAAGTAAATTGATCAATAAAAATATCAACACAGTGCTATCTGTCCGAGCTCTTTGACGCCATATTTGTTTTGGTGACTACTAGCGCCACAGTGGAAAAAAAATGAACTTAATTTGAATCACCTGACTGATTTTACGTCCGCTCTTTTCAAAGGGCTATGTTACAATCCGCTAACTAGTTGGACGTTGAGTGACGCTTGTTCAATCAACGTTTGGCCTAGTCATTTAATTAAATGTTGTCATTTAATGAACGCGCTAGTCATTCAGTTGAATAGGAGATTCAACCAGATGACTGCGACATATACACCGTGAAATTTACATCGTTTTGTTCCCGCCGTGTAGTGATAGTACCCGTCAAACAGAATAACTTTTCACGAAAAAAAAATTTCCTGCGACAAAAAAATTTTTGGTCTCTCCATACAAAGTGAGACTCCCGAGCGACCCATTTTGTATGGAGAGACTAAAAGTTTTTATGTCACTGAAATTTTTTTTTTCGTGAAAAGTTGTTCAGTTTGACGGGTACTATCACTACATGGCGGGAACAAAACGATGTAAATTTCATGCTGTATGTTCTTTAATTGTTACTTAGATAATTTACAAAAAGGGATTAGGCTATTGAGTTTTTTAAAGGTTTTCACTTTTTTTAAATATATTTATGGAAACCTCGGTCACACTACCTCGGTGCGTGGTCTGTGCGTTCACGTCGATTTTTAATTAAGTATACCTACATACTTAAACTTGAAGAATATTCTCGAATGGCGACCACGGGCCGGAAGGCGTTATGTTGGACGGCCTCCCACAAGGTGGACAGATGACTTGGTGAAAGTTGCTGGGCGCGCGCCGGTGGATGCAAGTAGCGCAGGACCGTTCACGGTGGAAACCTATGGGGGAGGCCTATGTTCAGCAGAGGACGTCTTCCGGCTGAGATGATGATGATGATGACATACTTAAACTAACACTACGCCATAGTTTAAGATCCACAAAACTCATGACTGTCACTTACGTCGCCGACAGCAAAACTATAAAAGCCATAAATTCTATCCGGATCCATCCACCAAATAAAGAAAAGTACATAAGGTACCCCATCGCAACACCACGGCTGCCCCATATACACATCAACCGAATAAATATTCAACAAAATGGGATGGTAGCTGGTGTAGTCGGTCGTGCAGTCGAAAATTAGTGTCGCTACCAGAGCCGCAAGGTACCTACTTTCAATTCGCGGGACATTTGTCTACTGGATCACGTGTCTAGTCTGAGAGACGGGTGATTTCTTGGAATCTTGAAATACGTGTTATTTTTTACCCGACTGCTTTAGAAGGAGAGTTAAGTTTTTCGAGTGTATGTATGTATATTTCTGTGGCACGCTCTACAACCTAAACGGTTTGATGGATTTTAGCTTTAGAGGTGTCGTTAGATTTTTCTTACTTGTGAAAATGACACTGGCTACAAAAAAATAAGATGGCCGATTTTTGGCGCCAAGACATATAGACTTTAAAAATGTATCTCTCCAAAACCTATCGAGTGGGGTATCAAAATAAAGGGGTATGTATTGTCTCCAAAAATATATACAACTTATATGTTTAAATGTAATTTGGAATGACAAATGCTAATAAACAACAAAAACTTCAACTTTTTAAATTGAATTACCTATATAATGTGTGGAAGAGACACAACAATATCGGTCATCATTACAAAAAGTAAAAGATTTATATAAAAAAAATAACTAAATTGATAAATATAAACTTAAAAAATGCAAACAAGTTTTTTTTTGTTTTGCTTTGAATGATCTTGGTTGATAGCAGTCGGAGGCATCAAAATATTCATAATTCACAAAAACGCTATGATGGAACACTTTACTATCTTAGTACCTAATAAAGTAAAAGTATTATTTAATACCTAGAACTTCCCAAATCTATCCTAACTTACTAAATAATCTATCTATCTCTTTGACTAACTTGTCCACAAGATGTCACTTATATATTTGTAACTCAGGCACGTGTAGCTTGCGCCACCTTATTTTGCGAAAGCTTTTGACCTTATTTTGCTCAAAATAAGGGTGCTTTTTCATTTTCCCGGCAAAATTATCAACTCTGTTCAAGTTTACGTGACTTTGTCGCGATGAGGGTCTCCAGATGTCACTATAGTTTGTTTGTCAGGTGGAAATCATTTTTCGCGCCAAAATATTGCATCGATACGTCGTGAATTTTGTATGGGGTTCCATTCCTGGGGTACCATTTGTGTCATGGCAAATTGGCGGTCAAAAAGGCCTGATAGAAATGTATCTTTTGCCAAAACAAATAAACACTTACCCAATACTTAGGTTAGGTGGTTGAGTATCTTGTGTAAATACTTGGATACTTTTTGTTACATGATTATAATTATGCATTAGTGTACATTTCAACGGACAAATTAAGAGCGTCGGTGGTCTAGTGGCTAGGGCCGCTGCCTCCCCGTCCGGGAGACGCGGGTTCGATTCGATCCCCAACACGTACCAATGTGTTTTAAAATTTCGAAAGTATACGGTTATAATGTATAAGCCTAGACTTATTTAAAGTAGGTATACAATTTGTATTAGAGCGTGTTTTCGCCATCAAACGTAACAGTTTGGCGAGTAGAATTAAGTTTATAAAAATTGTACTTACCTTGCAATAAATAATAAAAAAAAATCAAAGGTTGTGTGTGAAGTCGACCAACCCGCACTGGGCCAACGTGGTCGACTAAGGCCTAATTGCCTTTATTCAGGATAGGCTCGAGCCCCTTGGTGGGGACGTAGATGAGCTGTTGATGATTACCTATATTATATTTCTAACATTATTATATTAGCAGAGAGGCCTTCCATTGCTTCCGGATTGCGGGTTTTCTTAGGAATTGCTTAATTAATTACGACCCGTATTTTCATTTGTCCTAAAAATGGGATGAGGGTAAAGTGGCTTCTACACTATCCGATGCGCCGATATAGTCTAAAATATAAATTTAGTATAATTTTAAGGATCTCCACAGCGGCCGGTCCTGCGCTGCCCGCATCCAGCGGCTTCACCAGATCGTCGGTCCACCTTGTGGGGGGCCTACCCACGCTGCGTCTTTAGGTGCGTGGTATGGTAGCCGACGCCATTCGAGAACTTTTCGCCACTTTGACTGCCACTTAAGTCTCGCAATTCTTCGGGCTATGTCAGCAACTTTGGTTTTCCTGCAAATCTATTGCGGTACTAGTAGTGATATAAATTGTATTTAACCAAAAGATACCCTGGTAGGTCTGTAGTTATTCATTTGTCCACCTGAACCAATTACTCGGTAACATGTACTCCTCATGACCACATGATCGCCAGAGTTGTTTGATATCAAAGTGGACAGTGTGAATGGCGGTTCGTACATAAAGTAAGTACAGGCATATTAAAATTATATGTGTGATGCAAATGTTAGATAGACGTTCAACGGGTTGTGTGGGATTTTCCCGTGGGAATGGAACTTTTTCATATTTTTTCAAAAATTTTTTCACGTTTATAATATTAGTCTGATTGTGATAGCGTCGTTCTAATTTTGTTGTCTACTTGTTGGGTATTATTATTATTATATATGTAGGAAGGTTAGAATGATAATGTTATTAAGTGTAGGAAAAATATGTATCGTTTTTAGCGTAGGTAGGTGCACAGTAAAATTGAATTTAAGCGCTTTACTCGCCAACAAACTGGGTAACAATTTGGCGAGATATTATTGTACCTACGAATTAAGCATGTACCTTTTGAATACTTATAAAAAAAAATACTAATATCATAATTTATCCTGTTTGATAAATGTGAAAATTCTCAAGCGCCTTTGACGTCTAGTGATTTTTTTCCCTAACGGACCTAAGTACTCGCTATTTCTACCTAACTGGTAAATTAGCCGGCGCGGACTTGAATTTTAGTAAGAATATTGTTTGACGTTCATGTCCTGTCACTTATGAACTGAAGATATGCTATTATCTATCGGATAAGCTATTGGTGTCCAAAGCAGATACCGATATCGTCTCAGATAATGTAAATACACCCTAAGCCCGCACGTCCGGGGAGCTTCCCCAGTTTCCCTTAACCGTATGTATAAGGGCTGCTACAAAACAGTAAAAGTAAAGGGTTTCACCTAACCACACTAATTAACTCTTTAAATGAATGAATTATGAATTATGTTTGGCAAGGATGGCATAAAATATGTAAATCTTAAATATACCACGGCCACCTGATCGCGGCCCTATTGTAAATTATCAACAAAAACTTTGCATCTTTGTAAAATTTATTTTCAGTTAGTTTTTTTTTTACTTTATTTATTTTTTACTGGCGGCGGTAACCCATCTTAGAATTTGCCAAGTCTTTTGGCTCTTTCAAATTGAAATAAAGATCTTGCTATGAACAGGTAACACTTGGTATTGTTGTTGGTGGGCAAACATATTCGGAACTCGAATTATCTCCAATTAGATAACTAGTTAGAATTTCTTGTTTCATAGATTGTAAAGTTTGAAATTGTACCTATAACTTGGGTAATAGATGTGTATGTATGACATCAAATTATGATCGTATAGTTGACTTAAAGTAGGATTTTTAATTGAACGGAGTAATCTGACATATGGTGGGTTGCCGCTTTTTTGAAAAAAAAATATAGTGTTGTGCTAAAAAGATATGATTCAATCACTCATCTGGGCCACGTTTTACGAAGCAACAATTTACTATTAACAAGTTACAATTTGATATTCATTGCGTAGCCAATTCGCCAAAACTGGAAGCCCTTATCGTTTTACCTCATTGTCTACGCAATGTTTGTAACTTGTAGCTTCATGAAACGGCTCCCTGGTGATATGGTCACTAAGTAATGTGGACTCCTGGGGGAAGGACTAATGTCCTATAACACAGGTTTAAACTTAGTTTAGGCAACAGCCCTCCACAAAAATTGTATCTCCTGTGCTGAAATGTACATACTTAGTTTTGTGGTGTGGAGATAAAACATTTTTTTATTTGTATTATGTAAAACTAAGTCTATGTCAAAGTAAGTATGCTTAAGCTAAATAGATAGATAGATAGAAGTCATTTATTCATCCAAAAAAATATTTACAAAGGTATGAAAAGGCAGAGTCTCAGCATAACTGTTGCTTTTCAGACTTACCCTAAGCTAACATATATCAACTACCTTAAATTAAAATATTCATATTTATTTTTATTTTTAAAGGCTTTTAACTTTCTTCTTTATGAGGGTGTATTACTCGTATTTTAGAAAAGTTATTTTGGTACAATGAAAATGCATGTTATGTGTATGAAAATAATTTTATTCATTTTCTGATATATTGCTATCATCATCATTTTCGGTAACATTAATAATAAAACTATCGATAATGCTGTCGATACGGGGATCGAGATGGCACATTTCGTCCTCAACTTTTATGACATGGTCCACGCAGCTCTTCCACTTCTCTGCAGTGATATTGGAGAGTGCCTCTTCGAACAGGGTTTTTACTTCATTCATTTTAAATGTTTTATTGTTTCTTGCGACATGCCCCTTTGCCTGAGCCCAAACCATCTCGATAGGGTTGAGCTCGCAGTGATAAGGGGGCAGTCGCAAGATTGTGATACCTTGCTCTTTTGCCATCTCGTCCACAGCGTACTTGACGCAGAACCGATCTTTATGCTGCTTTACAATGTCAAGGAGAGTAGCTTTAATCATTTTTTCTTCATATTGTATATCTTTACCAGAAAGCCACTGTTGTATTTTTGACTTGGTCCATGACATCGTTGGCAAAGTTTCAATCTTCCGGGAGTGGTAGGATGCATTATCAATTATCACAACCGAATCTCTTTTCAATTTTGGTAAAAGCCCGCGGAACCAGTTCTCAAAGCATTCAGCATTCATCTCTTTGTGATAGTCTTCGGATCCCTTTTGCGCTTCAAACAGCATTAAACCGTCTTCTATAAAACCTTCTTCTCCCCCGATATGGCTAATTATAAGTCTTTTGCCTTTTCCTGACGGAGATTTCAGGCCTGTGGTCAAACCTTCTATAAATGCTTGCCGTGATGAAGTAATGGTAGTGTCAACCCAGCCCTTTTTCGTAGTATGCCCTGAGGAAGAAAGAATAGTAATTTAATATCATAGATAAGCAACGACATTTGCATTTACTTTCATGACATATTGATTAGTATTCGTACCTTCGTTCAGCCAGGTCTCATCTTGGTAATAAACGTATTTTCCCTGTCTTCTGTATTCTTTTATTTGATGTAAGTATTTTTGGCGCCAGAGCACGATGTCTTCTCTGTCAATAAGAACACTTCTTCTCGATTTAGTAACAAATTTAAAATTTAGATATTTCAGTATTTTTCTCATTACACTCCAGGAAAAGTTTGGTAGACATTCGTCATCATTGACGCTTTTCAGAACCTAAAAAAGAAAATAGTACCACTAATAAAATATAACATATTGTATTAAAAGAGACAGTTACTATAATAAATACAAAATAATTCTTCTGACCCATTCCATGGCAGTGGACGTCTTTTAGCTTCTAGTGTGTTAAAAGTAACTAATTTCTCACCTTTTTAATGGTAGGAGCTTCATTTTTAGAATAAAACTCGTGCACCTTTTTTCTTATTGCAGAAAACGTAAAATCGTCCAATTTATCTTTGAATGTTTTCTTCGGTCCAGATTTTTCAGGTGCTTTAAATTCTTTGTTTTCTTTATATTCTTTAAGAACCTTGAATACAGTGCTTGCAGTGATTCCCAGTATTTCAGCAGTTTTAATAGCACAGTTTTGAATATTTGGAGATTCCAACAGAGAAGATTGCTCTTGAACTACGTACTTATAAGCATTGCGCACCATGACTTTTTCAGTCATACTTAAAGCACGCTTTGGTCTCTTTTTTCTCGGAGACATGAAATTGTCATTACTTGAGGTCCCTGGGCCAGGATCCATAACAGTTTTATAAACAACAACGAAATAACAAAAACAAAACAAAACTTCACCAAAAACTTAACAAAAAACTTAACGAAAAGCTTAATGAAAAGTTCAACGATGAAATGCAAAGGCAAGAGAAACATTCGAACACTCAGACCGGAGGTAAGAAGCCGAATGACGAACAATAGGAAAGTAATAATAATAAAAAAATAGACGCTTCTCCCGTCATCCAATAGGAAATTAGTTGTATGGATGAGTCATTCGTTTGTGTCGCAGCTGCAAGTTATCTCTTAGAAATATAAAAAAACACTAATTACTTTTATTACCTACCTACATAAAAAGCCTGACTGTTGTTACCAGTAATACTAAAAGCAACTCACCAATTCTGATGGATTCCAACTATTGCGAACTGCATGATATGTAGACGAAGTCTATGTTTGTAGGCTGGGGTAACAAGCATTTTTTTATATTTAATAGTGTGAATGATTCAACTCACTTGAGTTAGAATTGAACTGAAAACATCACTAAGATTATGGAGCTGGCAACATTATTTTTCTGTCTAATGTCAAATTACTCCGTTCAATTAAAAGTCCTACTTTAGAGTCGGTAACTTAACCACGAAAAATTTAACACGAATAACTTCACCACGAAATCAACCCACCACGAATTTAGTTTACCCGAATTTACTTTACACGAATTAAAACACCACGAATTTATTTGTCAGGATACATAAAGTGCCGAATTTACTCCACGCAATATGCATGCTTGAGAGCGTCAATGGTGTAAGGCTGGGGCCCCAGGTCCCAGGGATACGCGGATGCGATCCCCATCTCGATCTTCGAATTTCAAATTTAAATGTAGGTTTATCCCCCCAATGTAATGTAGTGGAATACTATAGAACTGTGTCTAAATAGTACTGAATAGTACTGTAGCATCGGGCCTCGTTGGTCCGAGTGCTATGAAGTTTGATACTGGCGATGGTATTCTTTTTGTAATATATTCGTTCTCTTTTTAACTATTCAGTTTAGAAAGAGAGCGATAGAAACTTCAGACGGGTTGGGGCCGTCGGGATTTGACGTTCTCACCTGCCGTCCGCCGTCGAGTGCGGACGATTGAATGTTATTACAGTAGTGCAAGTGCAGTTTTGTAGTTTAATAAAATAGTGTTTGTGTTATAAGTGCCTTTGAATTTATTAAGTGGCGGCTCTCTCCCAGAGAGTCGTTACAGTACCTATGAAAAGATAAATAGTACTTCAGGCATTTGCATAAAAATAGGTAGCGTCATGCTCAAACCATTCTGATGTATGGTTTGCACAAGCAAGTATTTGACAATTTATAATGATGTGGTAATGTACAAACATTACCACATCATTATAAATTGTCAAATACTCTATTCGTCGAGAAATATCAAAAATTGATGTTTGCCGGTTAGACTCCGATTCCTTTAACCGTTTCTCTTCTTATCTGTTCCCATCAAGATTAGTGTTAATGGATTGGCCCCCTAATAGAATGAAACCCGATAAATGTTGTAAATCGGCTCACTCAAGATATAAATCTCTTGATATTGCTATTCAATAAAACTTACAAGTTACAGTTAGGCCCCTTTACGGATACGAATAGGTCCCTGGTTTCTTGATTGCTCCATCCCCACCGAAGGGCGCGAGCCTACCATGTATTAGGGCGATTAAGCCGCAGTCGACTACGCTGGCCCAGTGCGGATTGGTCGAATATAATAGACACAAGCAATTTTACACAGGTGCGTGTGCAAGTTTCCTCAGGATGTTTTCCTTCAGCTTAAGAGGAAAACTTATCGGAAACAAATCGGCGAATGATAGTTCTAACTTTTACAAAGCGCGTGCGAGCTTATTTTTAGAGTTGCTTCGAGATTCTAACTGAGATTAGCCTGTGTATTTTTTGTATGTACTAACGGGTCTAACGGGTCGGGTCGTTTTTTAGCCTGTGTATGTTTAAAAGGATCCGGAAATAGCAAAGTTGTTTCTAAGATAACATACATAAGAAAACAACAATTCAACAAATCAAGTTTTCCTACACACTGTTTTGAATCCGGTCACCTAAGGCCACTTCCCACGAATGGCCACTTACTATAAACAGCCATTTCCCTGAACGGCCACTTCCCATGAAAGGCCAAATCTGAACACTCTGTGCAATAAAAGAGTGCAAAATGTTAAAAAACTCCGCGTATCTACCTCCTTATATTCCTGTTTTATACGAAAGAAACGGCAAAAATGGAGAATTAACAAGGGCTGGCAGGTCAGGGACCGGCCCTTGCCACTCTAAAGTGTGGCAGTTGGCGTATTTAATTAATTTAATTAAATCTCTGCGACGACTGCCAACCCTGCGTCAAGTCTCTTGTGAATGTGCCATTCTAGGATTTTCATTTGTTTTAAGATTCCTGATTTTCTATTTATAAAGCAGTTTTAAAGAATTGTAACGAGTCAAAATATCGAACAACTGACCGCGCGATTTTGTATGAAACCAACCAACCATGCCAACTTCCTTTGTAGTAAAAACTGAAATTGAAATAGGTAGTCTTCAAAGTATTAACCACACCTTAGGTACAAAGTAGTAGATATTGTCCAGAAGAGTAGCAAGCTGAAGTGGCTGGCCACGTCTGTCGCAGAACCGATGAGTGCTGGAGCAGACGGGTTCTCGAATGGAGATCCGCAAAAATATATAGCAATTAAGCCAGTGACTGGCTGCCAGTCAGAAAAAAAAGGTAGTGTAGAAATACTATATAACTCATTGATATACGAGGTAAAAAGGTGTAGATAAGTCATACGCGCTCGAAAAGTGGCACACCAAAAGTTGGCTAATTAGCCAACCTGAACTTAGTCACGTCACGAGTCGCTTTGTCTCTTTTCGCACTCAAGCTTAGACTTGCCAATCTTGCCATCCTTGTGTAAGTTTTGTGCCATGTTAAAACACCGTTTGCCTTGTAATGGCTTGTTTACACGTATTAAGTTGTCAAGTAGCAACTAAATTTTAACTAAATTTTAAGTAAGTGTTTACACGTCATTTTAGTAGTTAAGTTCTTTAGTTGGCCCAAGATGGACGATCAACAGCGAATTCAAATTTGTAATTAATAAAATAAATAAAATAATAAAGTATAATTAATAAAATATTTGTTTTTATATTATTAATATTATACTATATTTTTTTTATATTACATTTCATTATTATTATTTTTAATAAATAATATTAATAATATATTGATCATTAATATATTTATATATTTTTTTATATACCTATATAAAAATATTTCAAAAAAATAACCATAAAATACTCGCACTTTTCGTACTTCGCATTTAACTAAAAATTAACTAAATCGTGCCTGTCCAAACGTGTCAAGTGACAGGCCACGCCCACCAACTTACCCGAAAAATAGAAAAGGTTCTAATCTACTTGTTTACTTGCACGCTAAATTTTAACTTGCAACTTACTGCTAAATTCGCTTAAAATTTAGTTAAAATTTAGTTTACTACTTAACAACTTTATACGTGTAAACCAGCCATAAGTGACCTATCTACGCCTTTTTACTTATAATATCATTGATATAACTGCATTCGTGTGAGAACCGCTACGTCTAAACACAGGCTTACTTCCGCTACTTGCATCTTTGCTCGCTATGTAGAAAAATAGGATCTCAACGCAACCTCTGTTCTTCGGAATAATTTACCCTACAATTTCCATCTGAACGGCTGTTCGTGGAACAGTATTGAAGTCTCTCGATTGCTTCAGACACTAATTATAGATGGGTCTGTTCAATAAGTGCATTTGTATAGGTATTGGAAGATGGAGTTTCTCTGTTGCCCCGAAGCACACTCAAGGTGCTTATTCTTGTAAGGTCTCTTGTTCTATCAGTAGTAATAATAAGTAGTATACGTTTTTGTTTACATTAACTACCTCCAAAAATATAAAGATGCAATATGGTTTTTAGTTATGTGCATTATTTTATTTCATCAACAACAGCCTATATACGTCCCCACCAAGGGGCTTTGCATTGTTTAATTTGTGAAAAACATTTTTGTGGTCCTAGTGTTTGTTTGCTGTGTAAGTGTTGTTTTGTTTATCATTGTTCAAATAGATTTTAGGATTGGAAGACCTGGTCACCCATAGTACAGGGTATCCTCATTGATATACTAGGTAAAAAGGTGTAGATAAGTCATACGCGCTCAAAAAGTGGCACACCAAAAGTTGGCTAATTAGCCAACCTGAACTTAGTCACGCGTCGCTTTGTCTCTTTTTCGCACTTATGCTTAGACTTGCCGTCCTTGTCTAAGTTTTGTGCCATGTTAAAACACCGTTTACCTTGTAAGTGACCTATCTACGCCATTTTACTTATAATATCATTGGGTATCCTAGTTTGGGGACTAGGCACTAGATTTCATAAGTTTAAATTCTATACACCTGTTTGTCAATTATGTATGAGCTGCTTTTAGTAAACATTTTTTTTTTTTTTCATTTTCATTTACTGCGATCTCCAACCCGCCTGCCAAGCGTGGAGATTATGGCAAAACCAAACACTTAAGTGGAGGAGGCTCATAGTCCAGCAGTGGACTGTAACAGGCCGTTGATGTTGATGATGTATGGAATTGTAATAAGATACATTTTTCAGGGCCGTTGATGATGATGACATTTTTCAGTACTCTCAGAAAATGCTCTGCTCTGCTCTGCTCTTGGTGTGCGCTGACCCTTACACGCAGAGTTTGGTATAGTGTCGGCGACACGGCGTGATGGGCCGAACATGGATTTCACCGAATACGAACATTCGGCTGAATATTCGGTCAAACTTTCACCGAACCGAATATTCGGCCGAATATTCGGTTTACCGGAGCAAGTTATGATTATATTACAATATTGATGATGATGATTATGATATGATTATATTATTGAATTTGATCACACAGTCATAAAAGGACTAAAAAAGTTTTGAGGTCTGGATAGTTAATTAATTTGTAAGTTTGTTTAATTATTTTTTGTTTGATTCATATCTCTTTTTTGTCTGAAAAGCTACTCATAAATGTATGAAGAAACACTCGCCACAACAGTTTATTTTTTAAATTTTTGTTATAATAATACAAAAAATATGATTTATTAAGAAATCGTTGTAATAATGCAACTAGTTCTTACCAATATCAATAAACAGCTATTAAAATTTTTAACACAAATATCTATGTTTCATTTCTTACAGTAAATAAAACACCTGATGAAATTTTAATAATAAATAAGGTCCCAAATTGCTGTATCTTGATCCAAAAAAGAAACTGTTTATTATTTTATTCACTTATCATATTTTCATCTACTGTTATAAGGAAATACAGCTACAGAATTACAAAAGTATAAAGCTACACAGTAATTTACTTAGGTTAGGTAGGTACCTCTAATATTTAAATTATTTAACTACCTACATACAATATGTACATGCATCCTATAATATGTACATGCATCGTTCAATCAATCGTTTTCATTCTAATAATTATAGCTCACTCGCAATAGAGAAACTGTTATAAAAATCTTTAAGTACCACTCTCCCGAATATTCGGCAGGTTTACCGAATATTCGGCCGAATACGAATATTCGGTAAACCTGCCGAATATGCCGAATACCGAACATAAAACGAATATTCGGCCCATCCCTACTGTGTCGCGCACTCGTTTGAGTTTCTGCTTCAAACTTCTCGGAGCTGTTTTGAAAACTAACTGAAATTACTAACTAGCTCTAGGAGTAAGACAAAAACATGAAAGTTGACGAGTTTATATATTTCTTTAACTATGATCATTGTTCTGTGACACTCACATTTCATATGCTACGTACAATCTTTTTTAAGGATTTTGTACTTTAAAAAGAAAAACGAAACCATTAATTTAAGTAAAATATCTAGACCATAATATTATTTTCTCCAATGAAGTTTTAGTAAAAAAATTAGAATAATGTTTTATTTAAAAACTTCGAAAGTTTTGTGAGATATGTCCCCACATATTTATTTATTTATTAAATAATGTTATATTGTCATAGGCCTCAGTTGGTCCACTACTAGAATTTGGTCTTATAATTTTCTGCTGACTCCTGCCTGTTTGAATGAATTTAATAAAATCACACAAACAGAAAATCCATTTTATTACAAAAAGTAGAATTATGTACAATTGGCAGCCACAGCCTCCGTGACCGAGTGGTCGAGATTTTGACGCTCATTACGGAGGTTCCGGTTTCGATTCCCAGTGGGGACACTGTCAAGCAAAGATTTCTTTGTGAGACTTTCCCCGGTTTGGTTAGGACATTGCAGGCTGAATCACCTGATTGTCCGAAAAGAAAGATGATTCCGTGCTTCGGAAGGCACGTTAAGCCGTTGGTCCCGGCTACTATCTATCTAGTCGTTACATGAGCCAAGTCAGAGGCCTTTGGCGGCTCTATAACACTGACACCAGGGTTTGTGAGGTTGGATGTCGACCTTACAACCCACACGATGATGATTGGCGGCCTTATTCCTAATGTAGCGATTTCTTCCAGGCAATCGGATAAAAGTGTAGCCGTATTAATCAATTTTTACTTATTTTTATTTTCTGTTCTGCTTGCGATTGCAAGTCATCCACGGGTGACGGCTGAAAATCAGTGTTGCCCTTTGGGCTAATTACACTGCGCCATGGCCCTTTCAATCACTGCAGCACACATGTGCATGCATAGGTACTTCATTTTTTTTTTGTTATTTCCTTTATGTGTATCTTTTTTCTTAAATGTATGAACATGTGTTATGTAGATTTTTGAATAAAACTTTTTATCTATCTATCTATTAGAAGATGCGAATCACAGATTTAGTATAATCCAAGCTGTTACTTACACTTCTGCACTTAATACCTGTGACTATACATCATCATCAAACATGAAAATATAATAAACAACAATTATTGTTATTCGTATTGTTAAAATTAAACGCAACAAAGATCTTGGCCAGACGCCAAGAGTCTTCGAAATACCTACTTCAAACCTACAATACCTGGTGAATAATTCATCGAGCTTCTATGACAATCAAAATTAAAATTTGAAACCTATAAAATCATTTTCACAGGCAAATACAATCTTGCAAAATATACTAACAAAAATACGGGATAGATCACGTAGGTATTCAATTAAAGCTACTACGTGCCGGCAATTAGCACCGATCATGCACCAATTTGCTACAAACGTAGTGACCGAATGAAATCAAACCATTCATTCAACTTTATTTCAGTCAATTGCTGTCACTTAAAATATTGTTTCGTGTTACTTTTATTTCTTGGTAAAATATGGCTATTTGCAGCAATTATATCTAACTAGCGCGGTCCGCCCGCGGCTACGGTCGCGTTATGTAAGATTATCCTCCGTGTCCGAGTGGTCGAGACTTTGACGCCCATTACGGAGGTTCCGGGTTTGATTCCCGGTGGGGACATTGTCAAGCAAAAATCTCTTTGTGAGACTTTCCCCGGAAAAATAGGTAAATAAAAAAAATCAAGAAGAAACAACTAAAAATAAACGGCGACTCATAAGAAATGTAAAGACTCGCGAGGTCTACAGCTCACAGAGCCACTAGTTTATAAAGTATTTCAACTCTAAGCTCATTTGAGACGAATTTACAACTGTTTACTTTAATATCTGTTCCAAAACTAAATCAGCCTAAACACTCACAGAACTTAACATACCAAATTCAACACAAAATGTCTGACCTCGTTAACTTAACACCGAAACTTCTTCCCCTTAGACCCAGCCGCTAAACCCTATACGACTTAACTTTTAAGCCTAAGAAAATCAGACTTTAAATCTGGTTGTAAAACCTTGAGGCCAAGTGGCACAACCTTCTAACATAATCACGCGCAAAAGTGCAGTAAAAAGTAAAGGGAGGTTTTATAGGTCGTAAACAAGTGTTACCCGGGTTGGAGTCACCTGGGGCCTTTAGGTTGCCTCTGAGACCACTTAGGGAGTCGGTTGTCGCTTAGGCCAGTTGGATTGTTTGGTATAAATGTGGACCTTTATTTGGTTTGTTGCTATTGTCAAATGTCAAATAATCTAAATTTCTTTTTCGTTGACTTAAATAATGTGATCGTGAAACATCTAAATAATCGACCTATCCCTCTTTTTAATTTTTCAAAGATACCTATGAAAGAAACAAAAGAAAAGCGAACAATGAATTTAACGTATACCGTAAGAAATTATTTAATAATTTCACCCCACTCAAAAAATGTGAAAATCCAAAGACTAATTTATTCATTTTTAGATACATCGGATCATAAAGCATTTATTTTCTGACAAATTGATTCAATTTGTAAGTTTTTGCTTACTCGCTTGAACTCGCATCACTCAACACTTCGATTGCGTCAAATACTAGCTGACTCCTACTTTTCGGGGTACGCCTGTACCGGTCACGGATGCACTCGAACTCCTTGGCATGAGGCTGACTACCAATCTCAACTTCGGCGAATACATCGAGTCACTGGCACAAACTGCAGCCAGAAAGTTGGGCATTCTGAACAAAGTCAAGCATTACTTCACGCCGGGACAACGCTTATCATTATACAAAGCGCAAGTCCGATCTTGCATGGAGTACTGCAGTCACCTGTGGGATGGCTCGGCAAAATATCAACTTGCTGCACTTGATTCGGTGGAACGCAGAGCCAAGAGAATTATCGGTGATGAGAATCCAGTGGTAACCAAGCTTCACAGTTTGGCTCATCGCCGAAAGGTTGCATGTCTGTCAGTGTTTTACAGGCTGTATTTCGGGGAGTGTGCACATGGGCTGCATGAGCTCATTCCGCCATCACCTTTTTACTATCGGGAGTCCAGACGAACTGCAGCATACCATCCGCACTTGGTCGACATACCCCTTTGCCGCACGAAGCGCTTTCAATCATCTTTTATTATGCGCACGGCCAAGGAGTGGAATTCTTTGCCTGCTTCTGTTTTTCCGAGTGCTTATAACCCAAGCATTTTCAAAGCTAGAGTGAACAGGCACCCTCTTGTCAAACTCGTTCCATCATCGACCACATCTCGTCCCTCGCGGACCTGATTGTGGTCAAGAGTAAGCCCATCACTAATAAAAAAAAAAAAAAAAATTAAAAAAAATACGAATCACTATCATAAAATCAATCATACCAAAATAATATTAAATGAAATGCGCATAGTCATCAAATTATGTAGGTATCTTACTCAGCGATAGACAGCTTCTAACGACAGGTTACTGAACCTGCTCATAAAAGTATAACCTCGATTTTAACAACAGACTAAAAAATCTTTCTAAATTTAATATTTTTTCTTTTTGAATGCCCCGTTTGGCCTTTTAATTTTAAGAGCAGTCAAATATAGAATTTAGATCACAAATTTGCGTCAATTTTACAATTATTCAATAACTAGAGGTCTTCCCATGGGAATAAGACTTTTTCCCGTAAAAAGTATTGTGTTAATCCAGGTTACAAAATATCCCCGTTGCAAATTTCATCCAAATCCGTTGAGTACTTCAAGCGTGAAGGCAGAACATACATCCAAACATTTAAATTAATTAGTGTGATGTGATGTGATGTGATAGCGTTATGGTGTGATTAGTGTGATGTAATGCAACAAAACAGTATCACTCGTAGTGTAATACAATATGTAAAATCACGCTCCTCGTATCTCGTCCAAATTGCAATCATTTATTTAAAAATAATCAAGGTTTAAGTGTTTCTGTAGAATCAGGGCCATTATTTTACTGAAACTATTTTCAAGGAGCAATGTCCAATAGATCAATAAGCGATCAATCACCAGAACTTTCAGAGGAGGACAATAACGTTCTAGAACATTATAAACCCCTTAGTTTGTCTAGCCAACTCCGTCCCAACATAGTAAAATCTACACTACGAGTAATATTATAAATCTCGACATGAGAAGCAATATTATCACTTTTAGCAGTCTCGCAAATTAAAAAGTAACAATGTTCCCAAAGAGTTCCATTTTCGAATTCCATAATTGTTTTTTCATTCCTTTATTGTAGGTGGCCAGATCCAGAGACTTTCAATATGCCTACCATGCTAAAAATTAATTTTGGTCGTATATGTAGATCCGAACTAATGCTTCTCATGTCGAGAAATGTGAAAATATATTTGGATGTTTGTTTCGTTTTCAAGATTTGGTTGAAACCCTGGATTAACACATAGGATACTTTTTACGGGAAAAAGTCTTATTCCCACGGGAAAATCGCGGAAAGCTATATTCAGGTGGAATAGTGGGGGGTTTAATTTTAATATTCTTTTTGTATTAGCCTGTATATGTGTTTTTTTATTTGGTACTTGAAAAAAGATGGTTTAAAACAAAAAAAAAAACAATTGGAAGGTTATGTATGTAATGGATCAACCTGCATTGAACTAGGAACACAGAATATATAAAATAGAGTACCTCCAACAGCATGGTCTACTAACCCTAATTTTCAATGGATGTTCCGGGTTTGGATCCCGATGGTGACACTGTCACACAAACAATGTCTTTGTAAGATTTTCCCCAGTTTGGTGAAGATATTGCAGGCTGAATCACCAGATTTAAAAAAAAAAAACATGATTTCATGATTCGGAAAGCACTCCGGCTGCTACCCATGGAAGTCTGTAGACGTTACATGGGCTAAGTCGGCAGCCTTTGTCCACTTTACAACCCAATGAAGAAGAATAAGAATATATAATTCAGGGTAGACACGATCTCCTTACACGTGTGCGAGCTTTTGATGATGAGTTAGTCTTAGAAACTATTGCAGGAACAGCTCCAAAGCCCAAAGTAGAACCCTTTAGTCACATTTATAAACTGTCACCGAGGACACGATATCATGGACAGCCGAGAGACAGATTCCGTGTAGGTCTGACTTGCTTCAGGAACTGTTTATTGCACAACTTGTTTTA
Source organism: Carpatolechia fugitivella (assembly GCA_951230895.1). Taxonomy (NCBI): domain Eukaryota; kingdom Metazoa; phylum Arthropoda; class Insecta; order Lepidoptera; family Gelechiidae; genus Carpatolechia; species Carpatolechia fugitivella. The sequence continues at coordinate 19,346,323 of OX579646.1, read as the reverse complement.
GTTTGGGTTATACAACAATAGGGACAACACGAATAACAGAGGGATCAAAATCTAAAATATTTTATCGAATTAAATTTTTTACAAATCATTTTTTGACTTTAAAGCTATGGCACGTTCACTACCAATAATATACTCTCGCTGTGGAGAAGAACGGCCAGTGTATTTTCAAATTTCGATTTCATATGTACATTTATGCGACGTTCTTACGGTGAAGGAAAACATCGTGATTAAACCTGCACACTCCTGCGAAGAAATTCAAAGGTTATGTGTGAAGTCGACCAACCCGCACTGGGCCAGCGTGGTCGACTAAGGCATAATCGGCCTAATCGTATATGATGTTAATGATAAGTTTACTGGCAGTTTGTATGAAAACGTAAAAGCGTTTATGGTTGACAGGGCACTGTCACGGTAGATATTTAGAATCATTTATTTATACAACGGAACCCTAATCCATCACTTTACGAGTACCATCATTTTATCATTTATTTTATTCTAAAGAACTAGAAACGGAATTCAAATGTCTTTTAGTCGTAAGTTTCGAGTCTAGACGCGTCCTGAAGACTATTTGTCTTGATCTAGAAGGTCTTTGGCCTTAAGATAAATGAAGACTTGTTTTGTTGCACGATCTTCCTCAGTTTAATATACAAATGTTACTATGAGCTTATAATACCCCATCAAGGGGCTTCAAGCCTACCCTGGATTAAGGCAAGCTATGAATTCAGATAAACGAAGCATAGCTGTCCGATTACGATATTTTGAAGTCGTAAGGTTGCCTGGAAGCAAATGCTACCTTAGCAATAAGGCCGCCTATCTGTACACTGTTATTTGAACTGCTTTTTTTTCTGTGTATTTCTTGTGTGCAATAAAGTATATTCTATTCTATTCTTTTCTATTCTATTCTATTCGGATGTCTTATGCGTGTGCTCTCTAAAATTGTAAAATCGACGCGATTGCAATCGATGGGATGAGCCCGCTTTGCATCTTATATTGTTTTATATGGTTTGTATTATAATTATAATATTTTATTATTATTATTATTATTATGCAACAAAGTATTTACATATATACATACATACGGAACTCGAACCACCACTATTCCACTGGACACTAAGGCATTTAAAATAATAATTAAATTATCTTTTGTGAGAACAGTGCACTTCGATTCTAACGAAGTCCCATCCCATCTTCAAGAAACCTTTAAGAGAACAGTAACTTTTTTAAAAGCGTTCTAAATAAGAACGACTCAATAAAATTAACTTCCTTTTTCCATTACAACTTTTATTTCGCGAGCGCCAACGAGCTTCAATGGTGTATCGGGTAAAATCACTGTCTTCTATATAGGAGTTTGTGGTTCGAGCTCAGATATTATATAAGTAGACGAAGAGCTGTTTATTAAACGGTCTTAGGCTCGAGCTTACCCTAAATTAGGGTGCGAAGGCTTTCATCTCGACTACATACCCAGAGATGAGAGAGGCAGTGAGCGGCTTCTTTATTGTGTTTAAAATTAGTTTTTAAGATGTTCAGCATGTCTATTAGCTTGGTAGTTGGTTTTCTTTATATTATATTTCTTTTCGTTTCCCACCACGTGCCAATGTGTATTCGAATAAGAGCGTCGGTGGTCTAGTGGCTAGAGCCGCTGCCTCCCATCCGGGAGACGCGGGTTCGATCGCCACCACGTACCAACCAATTTATTTTCGAATTTCGAATTCATATTACGTTTATTCGATGCTCTTATGGAGAAGGAAAATATCGTGAAGAAAACTGCACACACCTGCGAAGAAATGACTAGGTCAGTTTGTATGAAAGTATTTTTTATCGAGTTTTTGGAAAATTTGTGGAACAAAATGTTGTTCAGGTCTATGGATTGAATACTCCAGCCCAAGAACTGTGCGCTTTATGGTTAGGTAACACTTTTCAAAACTTAATCAATCAATCAGCCTATTGCAGTCCACTGTTGGACGTAGGCATCCTCAAGGGCACGCAAAAGTGCACGATCACGCGCTTTCCTCATCCAGCCACTACCAGCGACCTTCCTCAGGTCATCAGTCCACCTGGCAGGGGGGCGTCCCACACTACGTATCCCGAGACGCGGTCTCCATTCGAGACCCCAAAACTATTCACAGCTATTTATTTCGCAACTATTTAGTACTTAACTTGGTTGTTTATTCCGTGACAGGCCCAGTTGCGCCAAGTGGAGCAGTTAACCTGTGAAAACGCAAACAATAAACAACACATGATTTAATCTATCCAACCCTACTTTAACTTCCCGGGTCCTCCAACTTTGCCCATTTAACGAACTAACCCAGCTTCAGTTTGCCTGTTAAAAATATGGCTTTAATGTTATAGCTACGTAAAAACTGGAGGTTAAAAGTTAACGGAAAATTGCAGTAAAACCTCGTTATTAAAAATATTTAATGGTTGAGAACTTTGAGCTTAAGAAAGCTAAGGCTACAGTCTGAAAAAAAAAATACATGAGCTATGAAAAAAAAAAATTACAATATTATCATTACGCACATACCATACAATGATATAGAATAATCACATCAATATTATAAATGTGAAAGTATAATTGGATGTTTAGATGATTGGATGTTTGTTCTGCTTTCACGCCTAAGCTGCTGGACGGATTTAGACGAAATTTGGAATGAAGATATTTTGTATCCTGGGCTAACACATAGGATACTTTTTTACAGGAAAAACTCTTATTCCCACGGGAAAATCTTACATAGCGCGAGCGTAGCCGCGGGCAGACCGCTAGTTTCTAATAACGTACACATACACCAACAAATAACACAAAAATATTGCCAAACTCTACTACCACCCTAGCCTACTTTAATCTCTGTTCACCCCTTTGGGAATAGTAGCGTGATCATATGTATACATGTACATACTCCAACAAACTAACATCACACGTTCTAAACAGGCTTAACATTATGCATCAATCTTCAATGTTCGTGAACAAAAAATAAAAGTGAGCAACTTTATTTTGTCAACCCTTTTCGAACAGTCCTCTATAAAGACACCTGATAAATTATAGTAAGTAAATGTATCGAGATTTACGAGAACGAGGTCAATGCCGACTCAAACACGCACGTGTAGGACAGAGAAAGGTTGCCAGTCTTCTCCACGGACTTTTTTTGTTATAAAAAATATAATACAAAGATAAAAGGTAGCATTTTCTCAGCGAAAAACTTTTGAAAGAAATATCTCGGCTATTATTCTTTAATTCAGTCTTCGCGTGTTCGCGAAAAAATGAAACGAAAGCCCAAATGAATCAATTCTTTTGTTACTGGCCACGTAGACACCGCACGGGATTAAAAAGAAAACAGCGGAAGTAAAACAAATAAATCAAGATGGCGGTGCGCGAAAATCAGCTGGCCGGAAACCTGTCAGGGGGGGGCCAATTAGGGGAGATATTGCGACCCGCGTAATCTGGGTCCGGAGCCAGGATTGATTCAGTGCGGTAGGGTGTGTAAATATTTTAAAGCAGTGACTTGACTGAATGGATGAATTCAACGTTTCCTTTGCCGGGCAAGTCGCTGGCTGAATAAAAAATACGGGCGTGCCGTCTTTTGGCTGATATTCTGTTTTGTTAGAACCTACATACGATCGAACGGGCCGGTCATTTTGCTTACATAGCATTTATGCTGGTATAAAAAGAACCACCTCACTAGCAGAAAAAAATATTTTGTAAAAATCTTAATTCGAATATAATATTTTTGATTTTTGATTTTGACAACATTTTTTTCTTTATTTTTTAGGAAAAAAAGAGTAATGAGATTTTCGTTATCATTGGATTTTTCTTTCGGCTCAGTGACTCAAAATATTTCGACTACAAGAGATAAAAACTAAATTATTGTACTGTGCCACTATCACTGGTCACAATATTCTACTTTTCAGTCAAGGATATACAAAATAACAGACAAAATATTGAATCTGCAGAGTCATCATGACGTTGCGATACTCCGACTAGGGCTGATTAGACGAGGCCATCATGTGACAAAATAAATTCTTATAAAAAAATAATTGTGACGTCACAATTTCTGCCAGCCAGTTCATAGCGCACGTCACTGACTCTACTTAGCGTTTATTTTTCATTAAAGCATTTCCTGATAAAATCAGGACGATAAAATCAGATCGTGAGCCTTAGCAGTATCAAGTAACAGGAAAACATCTGTCACACAAATTATACCTCCGTGGTCAGGGATGCAATTTCCGTTCCAACTTTTTTTTTTGTCGTTTCTGAGGGTTAATTAGAAAAAAATTTACAAATGGGCACAGACATGCTATAGTCTATTCCACAGAACAAAGGTAAAACAGTTTTGAGGGCTTTTGTATACCTGTAGAACCATTTTTCCTCAAAATATCGTTCGTGTATATGAAATTGACACCCTAACGTAAATAAATAAATAAATATGTGGGGACATCTCACACACGGTCATCTGATCCCAAATTGCCAAACTGAGCCGAACTTGAACTATGTTACCAGACAGCTGATATACATACTTAAATAGATAAATATATACTAATGTATATGTGCCTAGATCGATTTCTCCTATGCTAAGCTTACCTCGACATCGAACTGCAGCCTTCCGCGGTAGTTTCAAGTTCCAGGCCTCAAAGTGTTGGAATGACCTTCCTCCGCCACTTCGTTGTATAGCCACCAAAAACCGTTTTAAAAATGAAGCACGGAACTATTTTCTTACACAACAGAAGGAAACTGGATAATTCCTGGCATAGGAACCATACAAGTTTTGCTTCAACCGCATTTTTTCCTCACTTTTTACTTTTATACTTACTTTTATTTTTTTATTTGTTGGGCGGGTAGGTGACACAACACATCTTTCTTCATTATTAAATATGTATTTTTAAAATAATTGTATATTTATTTAGTATTATTTATTCACTTATATTTCATATATTACACATATTATAATATCATTATATATATTTATTGTTCACTCCATTGATTGCGCACTCCAACTGAATAGGTGCTAACAGAATAACAGCGCTGTGAAGTGTGGTGATCCTCATGTCACAGCATATGCTGAGTTAGGGCCTAGTTAAGGGGCGGTACACTTTTTCTCTTTTTTCTTTACTTTTGTCTTCTGTTCTCTACTGATTGCTTTTCTTTCTTTTTGTGTATGATGTACTTTCCCTTAATAAATGTTTTATCTATCTATCTTTCTATCTATCTATCTAATGTAGATAAACAACATCCAAAGCAAACACAAGTACTCGTCACACGAATGTTTACCCTGGGCGGGATTCGAACCCGCAACCCTGTGCTTCGATGGCATACTACCAACTAGGCTATGGAGCCGTCAAATGTTCACATCATTTCTGAATGTGATGGATAAGCAGTCCCCAAATACTCAAATTGTTTAAATCGAATTGTAAAAGTTATTATCGAAAGTTGCCTATCAAAATCATTTGAGCATGAACGTACTTCGAATAAAAAATAAAAGACAGTAGTCGGATCATATGAAGAGCCGAACACGTTAAAATAGTCACTTTAGACATGAGACGCCATATCTATAATTAAAAAAGCTTAATACCGCCAAAAGCTCTACTTTCGATCAACTTGTTTGAGCTCAGAATTTATTTTTTGGCATATTATGACCGAGCGAGTGAAGCGTCTTTGTTTCAGCTTGGCCAAAATAGCTTTTGTATGTCTGTCCAGGTCTGTCCATCTGTTTGTTTGTTTCACTCTAAAGGTTGCGTATCTCAACCGATTCTCGTGAAATTTTGTGAGCAGGTTCGATAAATTAATCGGATTCTTTTGTCGAGGCAGTTTTTGGAAATTTAAAAAAAATACGGAGTTATGGGGGTTTCCAGCTTACGAGGTATACCGCTGAGACTGTTTTCCTCTACAGGTCATATTTCTCAACCAATAAAAATAAAGTAAAAAAATAAAAATTGATATAAATAAATTTTAAGGGGTCGGCGATGTTTTTGGAGAAAAAATAAAAATAAATTTAAAGAGATATACAGACTCGCGAGGTCTACAGCTCACAGAGCCACTTGGTTTTTTTTCGGCAGTATGTGTCGCTCGCTACACTAGATTTACTTTTCACTTCGATTGCGTGGTCGGGTAGAACATAACTTCATAAATAGTGTCGGAGTCCGCTAAAGGGCATATCAGGGCATATCCCGTATCCTCAATGAAAAATTACAACCGCCTTTACGATGGCCAGCACAAAAACCAACTATAACCCTAAAAAATAGAATAGAGGTTGCAGGAGTAGAGCTGAGTTAAGATGTGCAGGGTTCTGTAGGAATACTTTCAGATGTTCATAACCAGTGGCCGCCGTGTGGTGACGAGAATACATTGTAGTCTAGGGACTACAATGGGAAGAGGTGGGTGTCGTAAGAGGCGACTTAGGGACTACACATTTAACAGGGAACGGGCAGCAGCGCTCTCTGATACAGTAACCTTTTAATCTGCGATCTCCAACCCCAGGAGGGTGGAGATTATGACGAAACCCTCCACTTAAGTGGAGGAGGCTCATAGTCCAGCAGTGGACTGTAACGGGCCGTTGCTTTGCTTGCTTTGCTTTTTTCATAACCAGTGATGTCATCATATTTATTTATTAGCTGACCCGGCAGAATCTGCCGAATCCGCAGAATCTGCCGGGTCAGCTGTAGGGTAGGTGTAGAGCAGATGTTGTATAAGATTTGTCCTGCCAATTTTTCCAACATCTACCCTACACCTACCCTACCATTGACAATTTTTTATTGGAAAACTAATTGTCGTTTTTTTCTGTTACTTATATTTATGTTTCTCATCGTTTAAACCTTCCCTGAACTTCCATAAATATTTCAAGATCAAAATTTGCCAAATCGGTCCAGCCATTTTCGAGTTTTAGCGAAACAGATGAACAGCAACAGTAATTTATTCTACCTAGTAGAAACCAACATTCCGCTACAATAGTGTAACGAGGCATTCGTCCTCTTTCCTGTTTTATGACTGGCAACCTTTCTTGCTGGCAGTTTTATCTTTCATTTTAAATTCATTTTCAAATTTAGATTCCTTACGTTTCGATTTTGTCTTTTTTCTGCTAAATTCTTCACTTCATGTCCTGATCTCCAACAGTAAACTTCTTAAGCTTATCTTTGTTACTATTTTCGTTTATATAATATATAAATACATAAATACCTTTTCTTCGGAATGTGCCCTGGTAGTTGCCACACTTAATCATATCAATCCTCTACAACATTCTTTGTGTGGTGCAGCAGCTTGTGGCGGCTGCTGGGCCACAATAGTAAGAAGCTTTTTTGAGTTGAGTATTTAGTTCTGAGGAACCCTTAAACCTCTGCTTTCCCGGCTATCAAGTGTAATGGTGCCTTTTAATAGACTCTTAATATTTTCCCTCTTTTCCTCTCCTATGGCTACATCTTAGGTATATAATAACAACGCAGAAGGATTATACTTTTGAGGGCTTTTAGTACCTTTCAGTCCAGTCATGTGGCGATCGAAATACAGAAAAAAAGTCAAAGGGATGACAACTTTTTTTTTCGTTTATCAGGTAGATTATTAAAAGGTATTGGACACGTAGTTTTACTTTATTCCCTAAATAAATAAATAAATATTGAGTTAACAGCGTATGACGTCACGTTTGAGTAAATTTTATACCTAGTTGTGACGTAATGAGCCCCCACTCTTTAACTTTAATGTGTGGTTTAACTAAGTTTCTTTTTATTTTATAAAACAAAAAATATGTGTCTAAAAGAGCGTTGGAGGTCTAGTGGCTAGGGCCGCTGCCTCCCGTCCGAGAGACGCAAGTTGGATCCCACTACGTACCAATGTGTTTTCGAATTTCGAATTCATATGTACGTTTATTCGACGCTCTTACGGTGAAGGAAAACATCATCGTGATGAAACCTGCACACTCCTGCGAAGAAATTCAAAGGTTGTGAAGTCGACCAACCCGCACTGGGCCAGCGTGGTCGAATAAGGCCTAATCACCCTAATTTAGGGTAGGCTCGAGCCCCTCGGTGGGGACGTATGTGAACTGTTGGCCTGTTGGTGTGGGGAAAAAGCCTGTGATACCCTGAAACCTTCGAAATCCGAAAACCAGTAATTTACGGTACCCAGTAATTTGCGGTTACGGTAGGTACGTGATAGACTTCGAACCGTGGTCTGCCAACCAAAAGGCAGTAGCCTTATCCATTACATTACCAGTGCACTTTTAAAAAAATACAATATTTACTCCTTTTTTTATCAAATAATTCAACTAAGTTTCACCAACCGCCATTTTTCCACGCGATCATCAAAAATTCTAAAAATTCATCACTGTCTAAAATACTTGCTTTCATCTCGTCTGTCTCCTAAAACCAAAACTTTGACAGCAGAAGCGACATTCAGCCGACATGCATAAATTATAGCATCGTTAATACCTCAAAGGGTTCCGTCAAAACTTGGGTCCGAAATTCCAAATCCGCCGTATTTGAGTTTCGGAGAGATTCCGAATTATCCTCTCGGCTGGTAAAGGAATTTGTACTATGAGCTCAACGAATTTATCTAGGCGCTTCAAACTTGACCCCGCCAAATAAATACCAAAGAAGCAAAACTATACCATACCACATTCGAATACGCGGTACAGTGATGTTTTATAATCATCATTAAAATTATTTTCACTTCAAATAATCTTAGGATGTAGTTGGATCAATGAAATCACAACAACGGTACAGACAAAGCTTAGCTAGAATGCAGTTGCTAGCACTGCGCGTCTACTGCAAACAGACTGCACACTTTCAATGCAGATATTGCAACGCAGCTTCTCCTTAACCAAGCTTGGCCGTCACCGGGTCAAGTTTGTGTGTTTGTTTATTTACAAAGAAACTGTTTTATTCTTTTACTATCTCTTAGGCATATGTGCTATACATGATTTCATACAAAATTCTCATTCAAAATAACACTTTTAGTTTTTTTTTGTCTGGGAAATTTTAAAAAAAAGCTAAATTCGTCCAGCCGCCGCTGTTCTCAAATAATGCGTGTTACTTTTTTGTTAGAGTACTACTTACTTGCTTACTTGTTGTATTTTTTTGTTCTTAGGCAAATTATTGAATGCACCTATAAATTATTAGCAATATTATTGTTTCCTCGCCTATTCAAGGATATTTTAGTAATAGATGTTGCCCAGCAGCCGCCACAAGCTGCGTAGCACCACACGAAGAGTGTTGTAAAGGGTTATGTGGCAATAACCAGGACACAGTCCGAAGGAAAGAAAGGTATTTTTATAATTATATATTTTGTGTTATATAACTGTCAAGGAAAAAAAGTAGAGAATAGTAGAAAAGCTTTAGGAATGTACTATCGGAGATCAGGACATGAAGTGAAGAATTTGGCAGAAAAAAGACAAAATCGAAACGTAAGAAATCTAAATTTGAAAATGAATTTAAAATGAAAGATAAAACTGCCAGCAAGAAAGGTTGCCAGTCATAAAACAGGAAAGAGGACGAATGCCTCGTTACATAGATAATCGACACCTTAGCCGACACTGACATTGGTTGCAAAACTTGACAATTGTAAAGATCACCGTTTCTGCGTCGTACAAATCTGTGACTGTAGATTTGACTAAGCATTATAATCTACAAAAGCCTTTATTGTATTCTGTCTATAGATTCAGGACTGATGTGCAGTGTGGTTGAACGCAAATTGATTCGGTGAACTGTACGAGTAATATTGCTATTCGTGAAACATTGCAATGTCACGAACGAACTATCACACATACACATTACTACGTTGACGAGTAATCATCAACAGCTCATACGTCCCCACCGAAGGGCTCGAGCCTATCCTGAATTAGGGCGATCAGGCCAAGGCGCGGCGACGGCCATAACCATAATACTAGACACAAGTATGCGCTGGCAACGGCTCCTCATAAACTGGACAAATCAAGTAGATCAGTTCATGTTCGCGGCCCTTTTATATACAATCGGTTACCGGCTGATGTCCAGAATGCAGCTTCTACCTCGATATTTAAAAACAGATTAAGAAAATGGTTAGCAAACTTTCATTTTTATGATTTTAAAACTATAATGAACCTACCGATTATCAACAGACTGACAGGTAGTAGCTAAGTAGCCCTTCTTACTAAGTGTCATTTGCTTCATTATTGAACGATACGTGATTTTTATACATTATTATTATAATTATTATAATTATTGTGATATTGTTTTTTACGTGAGTGTTTCCGTTTTGAAAAATAACAATGCTATTTGTTTTTGTATTTTGACTTGCAGCTTGTTGTTGTCAATAAATTGAGTATTGAGTATTGAGTATTGCCTTAGTCGCCACGCTGGCCAAGTGCAGGTTGGTTGACTTCACACACAACCTTTGAATTTCAGTGAGTGTGCAGGTTTCATCACGATGTTTTCCTTCACCGTTAGAGCGTCGGATGAATGTATACATATGAATTCGAAATTCGAAAACACATTGGTACGTGGTGGGGATCGAACCCGCGTCTACCGGACGGAAGCCAGCGGCCCTAGCCACTAGACCACCGACGCTCTAGAGACGCTCTGACGAGTAATAACAAGCAGTAATGTTAACATTCGTGTCAAAAAAGCGAATGGTGACATAATAATACAGCTGGAATAACCATCATCAAAAAGTGTGTTATGTGTTAAAGTTTCATCATCATCATCATCGTGTGGGTTGTAAGGTCGACAACCTCTGAAACCCTGGACTCTATGACTCTGATACTAGGGTTTATGAAGACCTTATAAACCACAAATCGAAAATAAAGACGAAGACCAGGAATTTTGAAACAAATGACTTCGAGGTTATTGTGTATCATTACTTAGTTACTTGATCGTGTTAACATATTGTGTCTCTCATTTCACCTACTTACTCGTCATTAACGCTCTCCCCATAATTTCTGTAACAACAACGACGCAACACAAACGAACATAATTCCCTTGTTACTTCCCCATCGAGGGGCTTGAGCCTACCCTGAATTAGGACGTTTAGGCCATAGATGACTACGCTGGCCCAATGTGGTTTGGTCGAAGTCACACACAGCCTTTGAATATCTTCGCAAACGTGTACAGTTTCTCAGTGTCGTACTAAATACATTGCATTTTTTAACATCATCATCATCAACGGCCCGTTACAGTCCACTGCTGGACTATGAGCCTCCTCCACTTTAGTGTTTGGTTTTGCCATAATCTCCACGCTTGGCAGGCGGGTTGGAGACCGCAGATTAAAAGGTTACTGTATCAGAGAGCGTTGCTGCCCGTTCCCTGTTCAATGTGTAGTTCCTAAGTCGCCTCTTACGACACCCACGGGAAGAGTAGGGGTTGGTGACAAATGTATTCTACTCTGCCGTCACCACACGGCATTTTTTATTGCCTCTAAAAATATAAATGAGATGTAGCTAGCTCACACAAATGAGACCATGTAGACATCCTACGAATACATCACACTAATATTATAAATGTGAAAATATATTTGGATGTTTGGATGACGTTTAGATGTTTGGATGTTTGTTCCGCTTTCACGCCTTATCTATTGGACGGATTGGGATGAAATTTGGAATGAGGTAGTTTGTATCCTGGATTACCACATAGGATACTTTTTACCGGGAAAAGTCTTATTCCCGCGGGAAAATTTTACACAACGCGAGCGTAGCCGCGGGTGGACCACGTATTATACAAGGTGTAAATAAATTAGCTGACACTATTTAAAAGGAACAACCAACCCATGAAACTGAACAACTTTCCCCAAGAAAATGGGCTGTCGGACGACAAAAAAATATGCATCATGCCGCGCGGTATTGTATGAAAGGGACAACTTTTTTATCGTCCGACAGCCAATGTTTCTTGGGGACAGTAATTCAGTTTCATTGGTAGGTTGATCTTTTAAAATAGTGTCAGCAAATTTATTTACACCTTATATTAATGAATTGGTGCTGCTGATAATGACGAAAACATTTAGTCCGAACTTCCGCATAATTTACAGTCATACACCATAACAATCATTTAACAATTAACTATATAAAGGACACTCGATGGAGCGCTTTAAATTCTAAAAACCCATACAAAAAACTGTCATTTCAATTAGCGTCATTCAGTCCAGCAAACTAATATAAAAAAGGTCAGTGCTCAGTAGCGGCCCGGCCGAAAAACATTTCCACAAAAAAACACCAGTGTAGAAAAAACCCCTGACAGTGTCGCTGAAGAACAAACTTTTCAGCGAAGCTGGGGTCAAGTTGTGTTGGATTTTGTCTAGAGAATTCATAACTAAGGTCTTAGTCGACTTATTTACAGATTTGAAATTTTTGCGCAAGTTTTAAGTGGTTGGATTTAAAAGTTCTTCTTTGGGCCTCGTTCGACCTGTTCACTAATTCACTAGCTGTTCACTGCGAGGTCTCGGCTTCTTTATTGTGTTTAAAATTAGTTTGTAAGATGTTCAGCATGTCTACTAGCTTGGTAGTTGGTTTTCTTTATATTATATTTCTTTTCGTTTCCCACCACGTGCCAATGTTTATTCGAATAAGAGCGTCGGTGGTCTAGTGACTAGGGCCGCTGCCTCCCGTCCAGGAGACGCTGGTTCGATTCCCACCACTGACCAATGTGTTTTCGAATTTTGAATTCATATGTACGCTTACGGTGAAGGAAAACATCGTGATGAAACCTGCACACTCCTGCGGAGAAATCCAACAATTGTGTGTGAAGTCGACCAACCCGCACTGGGTCAGCGTGGTCGACTAAGGCCTAATCGCCCTAATTCAGGGTAGGCTCGAGGCATTCGGTTGGGGCGTATATGAGCTGTTGATGATGATATATTTTTTTATGAGATTAAAATATTTTTAATAAACCGGCTTAAATAATATGTCCCTTCCGAAGTGTTTCTTTTTTTTACGAACTAACGCTATTTCTACCAGAGTGATAATACAGCGGGCGCGGACTTACCCCTCCAACGTCCTTACAAATTAACTAAATAATAATCTAATTAACTTTATTTATATGATAACCTCCGCTTTGCCAACGACATAGTCATAATGGCTGAATCGTTGCAGGATCTGCAAAAAATGCTGCACAGTCTCAACGCTGCCTCATTGTCAGTCGGTCTCCGGATGAACTTGGACAAGACTAAGGTCATGTTTAACGAACTAATCACTCTGGAACCGATCTCGATCAATGGCGAAGTGCTCGAAGTTGTCCAAGAATATGTCTACCTCGGGCAGACATTGCAGAGACAACTTTGAGCGTGAAATCGCAAGAAGAGTACAGTTGGGCTGGGCAGCATTCGGAAAACTGCGTCATATCTTCTCGTCGCCGCTACCACAATGCCTGAAAAGCAGGGTTTATAACCAGTGTGTCCTACCCGTTTTGACATACGGAGCCGAGACGTGGAACATGACGGTGAAGCTGGCCCATCGGCTACATGTCACTCAGCGAACTATGGAAAGATCTATGCTTGGTATTTCGCTACGGGATAAAATCCGAAACGAAATCATCCGGCAGAGGACCAAGGTGGTGGATATTGTCCAGAAATGTAGCAAGCTGAAGTGGCAGTGGGCTGGCCACGTCTGTCGCAGAACCGATGAGCGTTGGAGCAGACGGGTTCTCGAATGGAGACCGCGTCTCGGGAAACGTAGTGTGGGACGCCCCCCTGCCAGGTGGACTGATGACCTGAAGAAGGTCGCTGGTGGTGGCTGGATGAGGAAAGCGTGTGATCGTGCGCTTTGGCGTACCCTTGGGGAGGCCTACGTCCAGCAGTAGACTGCAATAAGCTGATTGATGATGTTGATATGATAACAAATATTATGTTTTTCTAAATTATTTGGTGACCTGCAATTTAATAATAATATAATGTATAATTATAAATGCATTAACTATTTACCATCAATTGCGAAATCATCATCATTCGCTTGCCCTTATCCCATCATTTGGGGTCGGCGCAGTATGTATTCTTCCTCCATTCATCCCTATCAGCCGTCATTTCAACACTCACATCCTTCCTGAACATATCATCTTTTACACAATCCATCCATCTCTTCTTTGGTCGTCCTCTCCCAACATATCCATCCACATTCAAATTCAATACCTTTTTCCCCACGTAACATTCATTTCCCCGCATCAATTGCAAAATATCAGTCACAAAAATAAATGTTTATCATATCGTAAATCTACCCTTTCTCACATAGAAACCTTAATCATGTTTTCCAGTTCACAATAGGAATACAAATTCTCGCAAAAATATTCCCACTTGACCCACCTTGAACAGTCAACCTGATGGTAAGTCTTAATTGACCCCAGTCCCGGTTGACCTCAGTCCCAGTCGTATTTGACCTACATACAGTGCATTCTAGAGCTTGCAGGCGCTTATGTTTGTGTTAACACTAAGCTCATGAGAATGTAGAAATTATGGAACTTGTTGCGTCTCCATTTACTCTATTACTTTAGTATTATTACTCGCTAAATAATGTTCTTAACATCTAGGTACCTCGTAGTTTAATTTTTGAAGAGGACTCAATTTTGTGTCCAGAGTCGATTTCGGGTCAGTTGAGTACCCGAAAAAAGAAAGTACCCGAATTACATATTCAAATTATATATCTTAAAAACAAACAAATACTCGTATCAGTTGCAATTTGCTACGACGACATCGCCATTAATCGAAACCAAAGTAAGTATTATCGCAATAATAGTGGCTAGATATAATTTAAAATCCAATCATACGTACCTATTCAGTTACACGAGTAGGTACTAGAGTTTTGATCCTACTTTCACGTACAGAAATTTGGTATTCTTCGTGGTCATACTGTAAGGAAAAATTGTACAATTTGTATTACGTGTAAACGGGGATTTGAGTCCAATCATCATTCGCGTTCTTTTTTACATAAGCACTTTATTGCACAATTAAGTATATACAGGATAACAAATGATTGTACTAACGCGAGCATATCTCTATAAGAGATCTCTTGCAGCCAACCTACACAGTGGTAGAAAATGAGATCGCAGAGTAACAGAAGGATGTGCACAGAATGCAATAACGAAATAAAAGCTAGAATTAACCTAAATAACACGCTATACTTAGCGGCCACATTTTGTAAATTAACGAATATTTTATTGCTTATACATACACATTCATATTTGTATTGTACTTATTCAGGTATTATCGGTATTTTATAACAATCAATACTCACGTGCTTACAAAAGTTGGACCAAATGAATCTGATAAACTGCCTACAGATTTCGTTTCACCAAATCAAACCTGCGGGAACGCGAGTGTAACATGGGTAAACGCGTTGAATCAGCGCAATCGGATACAAAATCAATATCGCCTCGGGTGTTTTGCATCGACAGGTCGGAAACGAGTACGTATAATGTAAACATTAAGTCGTCTGTACTTTTGGATTTCGAAACAAATTTTTCATAATGACACTAGATCAACGAGCCATGGAGTAGCATGCTGGGTCTGAAACTGACCGATCGAGTCAGGAACAGCATGCTGCGTTCCAAAACTCAAATCGCCGACGCCACGCATGTAGCCGCCAAGCTAAAGTGGGACTGGGCCGGACACGTCTGCCACATGCTACTAGACCTATGGGCAAAACAAACGACCATCTGGAGCCCACAAAGAGATAGGCGGAGACGTGGACGGCCTCGTAGGAGATGGCGGGATGAGATTGACTCTTTTTCAAGGAGTTGGGAGGAGGAAGCTCAGGATAGGGAAGGATGGAAGACGAAGAGGGAGGCCTTTGCCCAGCAGTGGGACAGTCTAGGCTAAATAAGATAAGATAAGACAATAGCTCTCTAAAAACAATGAAACTTTATGCAGCTAAATATAGAAATGCAACTCGTTTGTTTAGACCCAAACAGGTTTTTGCCACTAATTCGATACAGCTCATAAATAGGTCTGAAGAGTGACTCTAGAAAAATTGTTAAAATTGCATAGAAACTTATTCTTCCTATTGTGTGGACCGACCTCACAAACCCTGGTGTCGGAGTTATATGAAGCTGCCAAGGATCTTGACATGGCACAATTTTCTGTGGATAATAGCCGAGGCAAACAGCTTAACATGCCTTCTGAAGCACGTTGTCTAACAATCAAGTGGATTTTTGTTTTACCATAGTCTCCTCGCCGGGTTTTGAACCCAAAACCTACTAATGAGAGCTGAACGATCTACCACAAATTCAGCCACATCAACAGCTCATATACGGATTGGGCCTTAGTTGACCACGCTGGCCCAGGGCGGGTTGGTCGACTTCACAAGCAGCGGCCACTAGACCACCGACGCTCTAACAACAAGGACCTATTAACCTGAAATACCCATATTTTTTTTACAGTCAAACCCAGACCTTTTACGCAAAAGACGACCATCAAAATTGGATACAGAGACATAATTTACCTCTAAATTATTTAATAGCTAAACTACCACGGAATGGCTGCCGCAACAAAACGGATGCAGATAATTTCTCCTTTTGTCTGGTTGTGAAACGACCATTAGATTTGATTGAACGCGTCGTTAAAGTACCACCAACCACTGACATTAAAACTTTAAACATTGCAACAAAAAGTTACAAAAATAAACACCGCTAGAAAAAAAATGCTACGTTGAGCTGACATTTATAGGTGAATAGAAAAATTGCTAAATCACTTTGCACTAATAAATTATATAATTAACACCGATGATGAAAGATATTTTTTGACAGTTGGCATTGTAAGTCGGTAGATAAGTAATCACGGTGAATTGAAAATTTCGATTTGGAAGAGACTGGCTGAAAGATGTAAGTAAATAGCACCAGCAGCAGAGCAGCAACAGCAGCACTATTAACTCCGAACGGTGCTTTAATTTTTGTCCACTCTTTCAGTTTATTTTTTAATATTAAAAGTGTTCATATCAGCAGGATGCACCCGGACCGGTGAGATAGAGCTGCTACCAAGTGAGTGCCAAATGATAGCCGACGTGGGGGAGGCAGACCTCGAAAACTATGGCGAGATGAACTCGACTAAGAAAGATTCGGAGTCACTGGCTTAGGATAAAGAACGGTGGAACAAAAAAGGGGAGGCCTTACCCAGCAGTGGGACAGTTCATGACAGAAAAGAAGAGTGTTTTCATTATTATTTCCATGCGAAATCTGATCTGTGCTATCTGGTCTGTGGTCGCAACAATGGAAGCGACGGTGAAACATAAGTCACTGTTGTTCCCTGTTGCGCTAATTACTCTACCCTTTCAACAGATTAATTAGTCCAAAGATAAGAAAAGATTGATTAATCTATCTCGATTCGAAATTGGAACAAAATCTGTTGTATCTTAAAGGAAAGCTCAACATTAGGAAAAACAATCGACGAATTAAAATACATAAGTCAATGATATTAAGTAAAAAGCGAGATGGGTCACTTGGAAGGCAAACGGTGTTTTAACATGGCCTACACAAGGATGGCAAGTCTAAGCATAAGTGCGAAAAAGAAACCTAGCGACACGTGACTAAGTTCAGGTTGGCTAATTAGCCAACTTTTGTTGTGCCGCTTTTTGAGCGCTTATGACTTATCTACGTCTTTTTACCTAGTATATCAATGACATAAGTAGATTGAGGTTCTTTTAAGGATTTCAGTTTTTTTTTATTTATAATCACAAAAAAAGTATAATAAACAACCGCTGTAGTGTAAAATAAAATAAAAAATAAATAAAATAAAATATTTCTTTATTATATAAAAACACTTATGTTAGAAAAGTGGGGCAAGTGTCTTCCAATAGGCTTATCGCCTGTGTCGGGAGGCACCGCTCTTCATAGAAACTAACATAATATAAGTTAATGTTATGACAAGTTCATACAGATGGAAAAAGAGGTAAGTATAATTAAGATAAGTTTAGTTTAGGTCTAAAATAGTTTTAAGCTCATATTATTAGATTATAGGTTCAACTTACATTCCTTCCTACAATCTAAGTCTAAGTTTAAGTAGGTACATATTAACTAGAAATAGATTAATTCAGTTCAGTTAGACATGCCAAGTTATTCAGAGTCTAAACAGGTGTGTGTGTGTGTGTGTGTGAGTGGGGGTGAGTATGTATAAGAGAGTGAGGAGTGGAGAAGAGCTGCTGAGTGGTTAGCCCGGCAACTACGCCTTGGGATCGGGTTATCCTATACAGTTTAATATCATTACACTGTCCACTAACCAGTCAGCAGCCTCTCCACTGCTTGATAGTGTGTGTGTGAGTGAGTTTGTGTGTGTGTGTGTGAAAGAGGGTGTGTATGTATAAGAGAGGAGTGGAGAAGAGCTGCTGAGTGTAGGTACTGTAGCATCGGGCCTCGTTGGTTCTCGTGCCATATGGTTTGGTGCTGGCGGTGTGATTCTTTTTAGAATATATTTGTTCTCTTTTCAATAACCTTGTTTAAAAAGAGAGTGATAGAAACTTCATACGGGCTCGGGAGTTTTGACGTTCTTGCCTGCCGTCCGCCGTCGTGTGCGGACCACAGTATTGTTTCCCAATGGAAAAGTTGTAAAAACGAATATAGAAGAAGTTATTTTTATAACATTACGTTTTTATTAAGTAGCGAATTGTAGCTGAAGTGGCTATGGACGCTACAGTACTTTAAATTTACACTTGCTATACAGGGTGGAAACGTTGTCGCCCAGCAGCCGCCACAAGCTGCTGCACCACACGAAGAGTGTTGTAGAGGATTGGTGTGTGGCAATTTCCAGGGCACAGTCCGAAGAATAGTTATTTGTTAGGTAAGAGAGGAATGTTGATCTTTCCTCAGAGCACTGATATTGAATCCAGAGCATGCGAAGGAGCCTGTAATAGAAGCACGAGCGTAGCGAGTGTTTCTAAAAATATACTCCTGAAGCTCGCGTGGGATTCTAAGGTTCGAGATGAAAATAAGATTCCTCTCAAACCCAACACATAATTTTTTACCTGTTTCGGCAAAGAAATCATTTAACTATTTACTTACCTATGTAAATATTGGTACTTAAAAATTTACAAGAGTTCTCTTATTTTAGATATAACTCTATAAGTTGTGATTAAATTATTGTATTTTATCATATTTCTTTTAAATTTTCAGTTAATAATATAAAAATAAACAACCACAACAATAAACAAACTTTTATGTTACGTTTTTTTAGGGTGCGTTCCAAAATTGTATGAAAACCCATCCCTGCGTTCCGAGACGCGCTTAAATCGATTTTAGCGCACTCAAAGGCAGGCGAAACCCATACAATCTTTTGGTTTTCTGATCGCTGACAATTTGATTCGGAACACATCCAATAAAAAAAAATATGGCTTACGTCAATTATTTTACGCGCGGATATATGAAAACGTTTTTCCTGTGTAAGAAAATGTTCGAAATTCAAACTAATTCTCCTCTCTAGACATGAGAATGGTTTGCATGTCTAGAAATGAATAAGCGATTTTCGACCCTGTTTTCGGGCATTAAAAGTCAACTTTCCGAGGTGGAGAGGTGAAAAAGGTATTTATATATTTATATATTATATAACTAACATTCTGATAAGCATAAATTCTGATAAGCTTTAGGGATTTACTGTCGGAGATCAGGACATGAAATGAAGAATTTAGCAGAAAAAAGACAAAATCGAAACGTAAGGAATCTAAATTCGAAAATGAATTTAAAATTAAAGATAAAACTGCCAGTAAGAAAGGTTGCCAGTCATAAAACAGGACAAATGCCTCGTTACAACGTTAAGTGTGTCCAGACGATTATTTTGTCAATTTTAAAGATATTGCAAAATTATAAAGCGATATAGAATCTGCATCGCTTATTGCATAAAATGATATAAAAATACTGAAAAAATAAATAGCCATGTGTTCAGAAACTATACTTTTGCAACTGTCATACGTTTACTAAGAACAAATAATACAACATAACAGAAAGCTGTTAAGTTACCAGCTTTTAGCTCGACTTAATTCGGTTGTAATAATGGTTGATTTACGTAAAATCTTTAACGACTTTGGAAAAAAATACACAGAAACCTGAAATAAGCAAGGTTAATTTGATTATAATAAAGATCTTAAAGACTGAAAGCTCAGAAATCTAAAATGACTTTTAGGGCCAAAGTTGTCTTATTAGCGGAGATAATAAAATTCTGAAAATGCCTTAAGAAGAAACAGAGATTGTACAGATCGAGCGAAAAAATGATCAATTAATGATTAAGAACGGCAATGTGTGTTTTTGTGCTGAATAAATTATTGTTTATGTCTATTAAAATAATTAAAAGACTATAAGAAATACAAAGTCCATAATTTGAACTACTTAACCAATTTTGATAATAAAAACCTAGCAGTGTTCTCATAGGAGACAGGTATAGATAATCAAATTAAAAAAAAAATCTATATTGACGGCTCCATAGCCCAGGTGGTAGTGTATCTGCCTCCGACGCACAGGGTCGCGGGTTCGATTCCCGCCCAGGGCAAACATTTGTGTGATGAGCGCTTGTGTTTGCCTTGTGTCTGGTTGTTGTTTATATTATTTAATACGATTTCTTCAGTTTAGAATATGCGTGAAATACATACGAGTATGTTTTTGATTTAATTATAGAACATCTAATAATTTTATTAATTCTTCGCGAAATCTGTGGCTAGAAGAGTCTAACAAAGCCCGCTAAAACATGGCATCTAATTAATTTGGACAGACGACGACGACGACAGACAGGCATATCATGATGTCGCTGCTGTAAGTACATTAGCTTACTTTCGACTTTCTTACAAACAAAGTCATACATCATTGTACCGCGTATTCGAATGTCGTATGGTATAGTTTTGCTTCTTTGGTATTCATTTGGTGGGGTCAAGTTTGAAGCGTAGTTACTCTTCTAGGGAGAAGAGTAACTACGCTGTTCATGTCTGTTTGTATACACCTCAAAATAAAATCCTTCATTATATTAATTACTTAATTTGGATGAGAGGAACGAACAAGAAACCTTTGAAGGGATCTCTTAAAAGATTTCTTAATAAGATGCCTACTCTTTAATGATAAATGTTAGCTTTGGCTATTTATACTTACAAATACACTCATCAAAAATATCTAGGGATTAACTTATTTCCTTTACCAATAATAAAATCATCATTAACCGTTTATGTCAAGGTCAGTGATCAGTTTTAATCCATTTTCCACCTTCTCCAAACTCTGAAAAATGTGCCTGTGCAGGTTTCCTCTCTAATCCTTCACCGTAAGAGCGTCAAATAAACGTAAATATGAAATTCTAAAACAAATTGGTGGGAATCGAACTCGCGTCTCCCAGACGGGAGGCAGCGGCCCTAGACACTACCCCACTACCCCATCGATGCTCTTCAATCATGAAAGATACTTGCACACTTTCTACCTGAAAACTGTAACTTTTCTTACATGAAGGTAGTTATAGGTATTTGTAACACCCTCATGTTCCTTCAATATCGCAAGAAACTAGGAACTTCCATTAACGTAAGTGGCGATAGTTTGAAACTGTTCCTTCTTCAATTTTGCTGAAGAATCTATACATGATTATAGGTATAATATAAACTTTTGACCAATAATGTCTAAATATGCATGAAAATGTTATTCATTGAAAGATAATACGTTTATCTTAGGTAAACGAAAGGCTCGCGCGGCGCTCGCCTAGATACCGCTGGCATACTTGTAAAATGCGGCAACAAATACTACGCCGAATTTGGCGTACCTACCCGAGCTCGCGCCGACGCGTCTCGTCTAGTATTTCCTCCGAGCTTGCATCCTTCTAAATTGTCATTGTTGTTTTTAGATAGCGCGGTATCTAGGCGAGCGCCGCGCGAGCCTTTCATTTATCTAAGACGTTTATATATATCAGTACAGTACCTACAGTATAAAACATAACATAGTAAAGGACGTATCTAATATACTAAGTTAATAATAAATAAATAATAATAAAATTATTTATTTAAGCCATTGGTACAAAGTTGGTAAGTACATAATTACTCTACGGTAATAGGGTATGGTACAATTGTCAGTCCCCTGACTCTCAAGCTGGCTTACTTACTACTGTTACTTAGCGGAATTTGTTTTTACAACATAACAGCCTCCGTGGCCAAGTGGTCCCGTGCTCATTACGGAGGAGGTTCCGGGTTCAAATCCCAGTGGGGACGCTGTCAAGCAAAAATATCTTTGTGAAACTTAGGTTGCAGCGGTCTGAATCACCCTAGGAACATGTAAAAGGCACTGTCCGAAAAGAGACGATTCCCTTCGGAAGGCACGTTACACGATTATGCACTCTTAACACTTGGTCCTGGTGAATCGACTCGATAGAAAAGTAAAACAATGACGTACCTACGAAACATAGTCCAGGCTAAAAAAAATATTGTTCAACATAATGATTCCCTGTTTTATGAGACACGCTAAGCCGTTGGTCCCGGCAAGCGGCGGCTAACTACACCAGGGCTGACCAGTCGTCAACCTTACAAACACATGATCAGAAATCAAGCTGTTTCCTTGCGTTTACATTGACTGCAATTGAATGCAAATGTAGCTAGAATGCAGTTGAGATTTAACTATCTTTAGGTCAGTTAAGGTTAGCGATTTCAAACAAAAAACACCGTTAATATCCAAAAAAACAATTTTATTGTGAGTCAGACAACACAGTTTTACTTAATACCAAATGGGACAACACAAAGGACGAACACAAACAAATAATAACAAAACACAATAATATGTACCGCTATTACAACTGAAAAAAATATACTCGGAAACTTGTGGGTTGATTTTGAAGTTCATTGTGCAAACAAGCTGACAAATCATCTGATGATAAGGAAACCATTTGCACAATTTCACTCGTATTGCATTTAAAAGGCGAAATTATAAAATATATACGCCTGATCGATTCATTATGAAAGTAGAGATTGAAGTAACAAAGAGGACAATAACAACACGCACATACTTATTTCTTAAAATTTTCAGTATTTCTCGTAGTTCATATTTCCTTATAACCAGATAATCTTGTCTGCTTGCATGGTTATGTTCAACTTACATTATTCAAATATGATACGGGTTACAAAAAACTGCTTCAAAAATTCCTTTACTGGCAACATCTCGTCTTAAGGGGGTACCCTATGTGAACACTAGCGCCACTTGGATAAAAAATCATAACTTAGTGAAAACACAAAATATCAAAAATATGAACAATCAAATTGTTTCATTAGTCTTGTTGTATTTTTAGAATTGATAAATTCAGTTATCTGTTGTTAATTGTAGTAACAGATAGAGAAAGTGCTAATAACGGCCGTTTTTAGCACTTTCGCTATCTTTTACTACACCGTGTAAGATTTAATAAAATTCTAAAAAAAAATAAAGTATCTACACTTTAAAACGATCGTCCACTTTTTTAATATATTTAGTTTTTTTGGAGTTATGTTTTTTCTTTCGAAGTGGCGCTAGTTCGCAGTCAGGTAGCCCCTTAAGTTCTTCAACACACACAGTATTCATGTCTACATCTTTAACTCCCTCTTACTCATCATCTTCCAAGTTGCATAGTTCACTGAACTCCTGCAAGTCTGTCTGAGGTTTCGCGAAGCTGAAGTAGAGGTAGTTTTTGGACACCCTGAAGGACAGAAGTCTCAGGTTCGGCATGACGTGCACTGTTGCCAGTTTGATGACATTTTCTTTATGCATGGACAAGTGGGGACATTTTCTTCTTTCAGGCTTGGCGGTCCGAAATCTGTAAGAAGGTAAATATTTATATTTAATTAAAGCCATATTTTAATATTTTGGCTGTCGTATACAGAAGCTTCAAGATAGTCTTTAGTAATGTTAAAAAACATTATTTCAAATAAGTATCTCTATAGTTGATTGTTAGCTATTTTAATAACGCTACGCTACAGGATTAAATCCGAAACGAAATCATCCGGCAGAGGACCAAGGTAGTTGATATCGTCCAGAAGTGTAGCAAGCTGAAGTGGCAGTGGGCTGGCCACGTCTGTCGTAGAACCGATGAGCGTTGGAGTAGATGGGTTCTCGAATGGAGACCACGTCTCGGGAAACGTAGTGAGGGACACTCCCCTGCCAGGCGGACTGATGACCTGAGGAAGGTCGCTGGTGATGGCTGTATGAGGAAAGCGGGTGATCGTGCGCTTTGGCATGCCCTTGGGGAGGCCTACGTCCAGCAGTGGAATAGGCTGAAATAGGCTGATTGGTTGATTGATTGATATTTTAATAAACTTGTCTTATCTCGAAGATATTTTTGTGACCTTAGTTATACCATAGCAGAAGTCAAAACGAAAAAGATCTTCTCTAAAAGAGTGTTATTCGTTTATAGCGCTAGTACCACCTGTTGGGTATATAATGTAGGTAGATTAGAATGATATTGTTATTAAGTGTAGGAAAAATATGTATCGTTTTTAGCGTAGGCAGGTGCACAATAAATTTGCATTTAAGCGACTGACTCGCCAATAAACTGGGTTACAGTTTGGCGAGATATTACTGTATGAATTAAGCATTGTTAATTGGACTGAGCAGTTGGACCAGTGCCCTGGACTGGATTTATTAATAATAAAAAACGACTTGTTTGAACGACCCTTAAGTAATAAATAAGTTTTAACCTACTTTTTACCTTATAAATACTACGAGTACCTAATAAGTTTTAGTAATTAGTTTTAAAATTATGATAGTAACCTATCAAATATTTGCACACCGACTCTGTTCGGTAGAATACATTTGTTCATATATTACTGTAAGACCTTTGTATACCTACATGTATTCTTGTGAATAAATATATCTTATCTATCTGCTCAACCCGTAAGATATATGGACAAGACCAATAGTATGGATGTGCATGTATTAATAAAAGGGAAGCGGCACAGATTACGCAAAATATTAGGTTTGCATGTATTACCAAATTATTGACAGAAACATCTCGAACTTACAAAAGTTGGATTTTTTTGAGTGCACCAGGAATTTTGAGAGGCATATCGACTGGATGAATTTCAAACAACTAATGATGGTGTCATTGTCAAGTTTCAAAAATGATCTCTCAATGTCAGAAGAGAAGCGAATAAAAAGAAGTACATCTCACATCAAACAAACCTCCTTATTGTAGTGAAGGAAATCTTGGGACGTTTGCTTTAAACGTCCTTGATCTTGATATATTTTATCAAGCGCCCAAGATGCACAAATGTACTAAACCCCAAAGAAACGATGCACTGCAACAATATAGGTAGATGCACTAAAAAACGTGAAGATCGCTTTACATATCGGCGAAGGAAAACATCGTGAACCTGCACACTTCTGCGAAGAAATTCAAAAGTTATGTGTGAAGTCGACGAACCCGCACTGGGCCAGCGTGGTAGACTAGGGCCTAATCACCCTAATTCAGGGTAGTCTCGTGCCACTCGGTGGGGACGTATATGAGCTGTCGATGTTGATGACATGTCGAATCTAACCATTGAATTATAATGTACTACGTACTAGAAAAGAAGCTGCCTACAAAATCTGTGCAACAAGCGCGGCAGTGTGGGGCGCGCGGGGGCCGGCTAATAAGTCATAGTTGGGAGGTCACCGTCATAGACGCGACACTTTGTTTATATTCTGCCTATTCAATTGGGTGGGAACATTTAAAGATGTCTGACAAATAAATGTAATTATAATATTTATTTTAGTTTTAAGTACTGAATTAACTCTGCGAAACAAACAATATTCGATGAACTTTATAAATTTTTCCCTATCTTTACGGCCCAGACGTGGAAACCTTGAAGTAACAAAAAGTTACAAAATATCTCGTAATAAATAAATAATATCTACTTGTACAAACAATCAATCAATGAAAACGATCAATCAAAAAAAACAATTGTTTTTCTTCTTTCTTGATTTACTACTAATTTTATTACTAAATAATGTGTAAGATTATCATTTTCCACTGTAAAAGATATTATTATGATCTACTCTTGTTACACACCCAAATGTCACATCTTAAAGCCCAAGTCACACAGAGCGGGAGCGGCGCAGTCCGGGGCCGGGACAAGCGGGACGGTGCTATGCCGCGCCATAGCACTGTCCCGCTTTCCCGGCCCCGGACCGCCCCCGGCACGGCTCTGTGTGACTTGGGCTTAATTGTTTCATCTATGACAAATGACGCAACATGGCGTCCGCTAAATATTTTGCTCGAATTAAGTTTAAAAATGATTATCTAGTTTTTCACCAATGGAAATTTGTTTCTTTGCACTTCGCCGTATTACTAGAATTATTAGTGCAACATCATAACACACACGAGGGCATATTTGATGATTTTTAACGTTTTTTCGCTTTAAAACAAACAAGACTGAAGCGCTCAAGAGCTAGTAAGCAACTGAGTGAACTGTGGCCAGCTGGCCACAGTTGAACGGAACGCTTGTGATGGGGCGGTGTCTTCTTTATACGTAGTAGTAATAGCTCAATGAATCTAACCCAAAATAAAATCCAAACGTGGTTTTAAAGTGGGTTATTTGGGAGCCGACTAAAGCTCTGCTCGCCCCTTTGAGCGGTTACGATCCGAATCCGTGAAAAACGGTCCAGAATATCCATAGATCTATTTGTATGGAAGTTCGGGTTCGGATGACGGGTTGGAAATCTGGTAATAATCGGCTACCAGACATAAATAGTTCTTCGACTTCACCGGACCGTATTTTCATGGATTGGGATGGTGGGACGTAGTAACCGCTCTCACGCGAAAGAGTAATCTTGTGTACAACCACATCTCACACATACAATCTTGTCTACATACAAGTGCACCTTAGTGGCTTCGTATGGAAATTAATGCAACGGATATTCAAGCTTCACGCACGCGTCGCAAGCGCCTCGGGTCTTCATCGAAGTGATATTAAGATGCTTGCACTAGTAATTAAACTACTCTCTCATCCCTAAAGGCTTAGAGCCTCAGAAGACATAACTCCTGCGCAACGAAGGAATTTTTGATCTGAGGTTACAGCATGAACTAAACCCTCGTTTGCGTTTAACACACACCACCTTTAGATCACACACCACATAAAAACAAAAAGATCGATTAATTTTATAAAATCAATAATACAATCCAGATTCTAGTTTATGTTTTTGTCTGTTGAGTGAAGTTAGAACTGCAACGTCAGATTTGTGCATATTACAGGTGCAGAATAATAGTACATTGTTATACGAGGGGTGAAAGTAACTTATTTAGCGCCGAGACGTCGAGGCACTAAATCAGAAGTAAACACTGTGCTTTTCATTACGAATACAAGGAAAGTTAAAATAAAAACAGGAATTAGCTAAAGAAAAAATGAGTGACTTCCATATCTGAATCAGATGAACTCATTGTAAACAAAACCCTACAACTCGAGAAACAAATGAGAATCGGATTGTTGCTTTCCCGCCTATTTTTATTTTTTGCTGTGGCTGTGCCGGCTTTGAGCCATTATTTTGAATTTCCATCATTGAAAAAGGTTAAATATTTTGCCCAAAACTATTTTATTTTTTAAGAAATAGTTGAAAGTTAATTGTAATAAAGTCATTTAAAAAATATATATTCTTTAATTAATACTTAACTTTATGTTATTTCAATTTAACATTGCGCTGTAATTGAGTGGCTGTATAGAAAGATAGAACATAGTTCAATAGAAATTTGAAATTTGAAAAAGTCATTTTTTTTATATTTTGACAGCTGTCAGTTGAAAGTGATTCTCCCTCCGGGCTGAAAAGTATTACCTTCAGTCCGCTCCTCAGGCAACTTCCGAACTACTTTCAGAGTATGAGTAATGAAAAATTAATTTCGCAACAAGTCATGTAGATTTATTTACTTAGGGTTTGCGTGCTTGGCCGGTATTTATCAAGCAGAAGAATATGCACGGGACACCCCTGCATATTTAATGACACTCATTACTTATAGCTGGAACTTCCTCCCCTATCACAATAAGTAAGTACCACAATAAGGAGATATTTATAAACACAGAATAGAAAAATGTACTCGTGTAGCAAGAATGAAAGTGGCTCGAAATGGTTCACTGGTGCGTCGTCGCTCGTCGCCCTTTTTAACCGACTTCAAAAAAAGGAGGTTCTCGATTCGGTTGTATTTTTTTTATTTTCTTTCGTGAACTTGGCGGACACACTTCCGTGTGTCTATTTTTATCTTTCTGACGGTTGCTCATTTTATAACCTAAACTCGAAGAATTCTGATGCGCGTCGCCTCGCGCGAGAGAAACGATCGTCTTTTATTTCCTCTGAGCCTAAACTTGATAACTGTGTTTCCACGCGTTCAATTTCCCTACCTTGTACCTATGTAATATAATTAATTACTTGACACTGGCACAACGTCAACTAGTGCCAAAAACAAAAAAAAAAAAAATTTTCTGCCTCTTGACTTATCTTCATCATTATCATCAACAGCTCTTATACGTCTCCACCAAGACTCAGGCCAAGACCCGCTGGCCAAGTGCTGGTTAATCGACTGCACACACAATCTTCGAGTTTCTTCGCAGGAGTGGGCAGGTTTCCTCAAGATTTTTTCCTCAGAGCGTTGAATACATAATATAATGTGAAATGTCCCCACATATAACATATTTAAAGTCTAATCTTTTCAAATGTTCCGTAAATAACTGAATTTCATAAATGCAACGTCTTCTCACATAAATATGCGAGCTCGAGCTACGACGCATCGTATAAATAAGTTTCCCATGTGATTCGCATTACAAATTCTTGCAACATGACGTCACACGGTATGCACCAAATTCTAGCTGGATGCAAGTAACAAGAAATCACGTCACATCGCACAAATCGCGCGTTTATGCATTGTGAATGTGCATCGAACCGAAGCGTGAAACTTCAACCCTCCAGTACAAATATGGAGTGAAATTATCGGTACGTCGTCTATTAATTCTAGGGATACGTCACTTTCATACTACACGCACAACATAAATTGTTCCGCGACACAGACACGCTATAAGTGCGACAGGAAATAGGCAAAGCGTAAGAGTGAACGAGACAGCGATCACAGCTCGACTGACTGCAATGGTTACAATTAGGACCAATTCACGACACGCGTTTGGTGCGTTGGTGGCATATCTTACCTTTTGTATGTGTATAATATCATTGAGGAAGGGCCGAACCTCTCAGATGAAATAAATATAAATAAATAGACTTTACTTTACAATCTGATCAGCTGATCGTTAAATTTAGGTTTAGGTATTTTTTTTATTCAGTGCACTTATTTTGATACCGGAACTCAATGTAAACTAAATAATACATGCAACATTTTTTCCCAAGAAACATGGATCAAAAGACGATTTAAAAAAAATGACCTTCCATACATAAAACATTTTCATCTTGAAGTATTTGTATGAGAAGATTTTTTTTACTTCACTACTTTTTACGTTCCTCGGGAAAAGTTGCCTGAATACCATATTAAAATAAACACACTGATTAAAAAACAACCCTGTGTTAATGTTAAAAAAAAAACTAAAATAGAACTGTGCAGTTTCGACAAAGCTGAGATTTACCACTCTAGTGATTTTGCGTTATTTTTTAAGACGTCGCATAAGTAACCCTTGACCAACCGGAAAACAAGTCGTAACTAAGACTTATTTATTATAATTAATTAACTAGCAACACGCAATGCGTGAGGCCATAATTACCGCAATTTCTCTCATTGTCTGTTCATTAGTTATCCATTCGTCATTATTTCTTCGTAGGGTTTTTGTGCAATACAAAAGAAATAATGGGAAGGGTTTATTTGTAGGATTAAGGCGAATTTATTTTGTTTTTCTTTCTGGTAATGGTGGTATGTGCGCATGAGTCAGTGGTGCCCCCTTCATTACGAATAAAGACAAAGTAGGTACTAAAATGCTGCTATAACAAAGTACCTGATGAGATCTTAGTTTTACCAGAAAAAGGCACTTTTATCTTATCTGATCTTATCTTAAAAACATAAGATGAGCGTCTTATTATATTTACGGCTCCGTAGCCCAGGTGGTACAGGGTCGCGGGTCCGAATCCCGCCCAGGGCAAACATTCGTGTGATGAGCAGTTGTGTTTGCCGTGTGTCTGGTTGTTGTTTATCTATTTATGTAATACATTACATATATACATATCAGCTGTCTGGTACCCATAGTATAAGCTCTGCTTAATTTGGGATCAGATGGCCGTGTGTGAGATGTCCCCACATGTTTATAAAAATATCAATTTAGCCGTTCAAGCGATCATTGACTAATTCTTAATATAACTTTTTCTTGATATGACCAGTTCTGGATTCGACCATTTTTTGTTGGGGCCAGTAAATCACATAAAATGTGCATGCTTAACAATCTGCTAAAGGTGATAGCTAATTTGAATTATCAAATTCTTATTTTTTTATGAAATAACTTCAACATTTTTTATAAAAATTTTTATACGCGTCTTCGACTGTCGTCGGCTGTCATAGGTAATCTGCGGCTTGTCGTAAGCTGTCGGCCGTCGGTCGTTAGATGCGAACACCGGAAGAACTTTAGTTTGTTTCAAGTTGACCTTAAAAATAACTGCCATGCCAAGAGTTTTCTTACACTTTCATTTTTCATAACGTCACTAGACAACAAAATCCCTTCAACGCAAGTAACCTCCGCAAGACTGCAATATCCTCTCTTGGAATAGAATTCACGTCAAAATAGCACTTTATTTTGTATGTATAGGATTCTTTCCGCTCTAGTGAATTTAAAGTGACATTGTAGCGACGTCCGGCTTTGGTCCAGCTTTTACGGACACGCTATAAAAGGTTACTGCGTCGCGATGGCTGATGTTAGATGACCACGCGGGCTATGTGGGAAGAAAATGCTACTTTTATTCCCTGTCACACTTTGTCGGAGACTTTAAACCCCATTTACTTGCACAAGTATACAATGGCAAGGCAACTGATTCCGTCAATTAAACTCGGCGAGTAGTAAAAATATAACGGGCTTTTATTTTGTTCTTACTTGCAACTTGGCTGGGTTAAGCGGTAACTTACTACTTACCGAAAGGTTAAATTGGTCCTTAGATTCTCATCCTTACTCCTTACTAATATTATAAACGCGTAAGTTTGTATGTATGGATGTTTGTTACTCTTTCACGCAAAAACTACTGAACGGATTGGGATAAAATTTAAAATAGAGATAGTTTGTACCCTACATTAACACATATGATACGTTTTACGGGAAAAAGTGTAATTCCCACGGGAAAGTCTTACACAACGCGAGCGTAGTCACGGGCGGACCGCTAGTATATAATATTTGCGGCATTTGATTCGAGGTTGCAACCCATCATTGCCAACAAGTATCTGTCTACTTCTAGTAACCTTCTTCTTCATCATCATCATCATCATATCCTTTTCTAATCACGATATATTATTTACTAAGGTCAACAAAATATTGTTATTACCTTACACTCCCGACGTTTCGACCTAGTTGCAAACGTAAAACCGATGTTAAACGTTGCCTAGTTTAAAACGTTATCATCATATCCTGGCCGATTTCTGCTACAACAGCTTTTTAAAATGTATGTCAGTCTGATCTCCCATTCATCATCAACAGCACTGGGGAGTGGTGAGGACCAAGAGGCTCGAGCTTACCTAGAAAAAGGGAAAACAAAACCTTAGTCAACCTTTGTGACCCTGTGCGAGTTGATTATCATTGCTCTGCCCAAAGTACGATAAATATTGGCATTAATCGAATGTTGGAATTAAAATAATCGTTTGATTTCTTTTTACTATTTCTCAATTTCTTTGTTTTATTGACACTTGCGCAAAAATTCGGCACTGCGCGGCTAAACCCCATTGACTAACTCTTTTAAAAAGATTCAATTTTTCAAACAAATCAAATCAATACTTTACTAACTTTTGGATGTTTCAACTCTTAGTTTCGTCATTACATTTTTTTGGGTGAGACTAGACGATGACATGTAGATAGATAGATAGATAAATCGTTTATTTAGTGATACAGTACAAACACAACAAAACAGGTATCTGAATAAAAAACAGTTTAACACATATTGTCCATGCTGTGCTGTGTACTGCACCCCCAAAGAGGCCCTAACTCAGCATAATGCTGCGACACTAGTGGAAACGGGTTTTGAAATACATAAAATAGTATTCAAGTTATAACAAAACATTTAAAACTATTTGTGATACAAAATTCCATCGTAGGTCTGACAAAATAATGTGTACAAAACCTGCGTGAAGACTATTATAAAATATTATAAAATAATAAAGATACAATCGACCACACGTTAAGTCTAACAACAGTCTTTCTGCTTCAAAATGTATAGAACCGCTTCAAATCAAAGGTCAAACTGTTTCACTTAAATGAGAATAAGAAAACATTTATTTACAGCACATAAAATAAAACACACATAGTTACAAACAAAAATAATAATAACAAAAATTAACATAAAACACACGCAAATAAGACAATTGTATTAGACAGTACAGTCTTAGCACAGGTAGTGCCGTTCTCTCGCTAGAGAGTATAATGTTCCTTATAAACATTTCTCAACTGTCTCTGTGGCAGTCACTGTACACGTGCTATTTGTCCACAGACCACATTCTAGCTCCATCCTCTATGCTAAGCAGTGGCGGCGTAGCGTGGGTGTCCGCCGCCCGGGGCGGAAGACAATTTTGCCGCCCTCTTGTTTAGGTATTTCAATTTAATGTATACTATACATTACATACATTTTAGGTATCGAGCGAGCAAGTGTTGGAACAATATACCTCCACCTATTCGGCAAATGATTCCTAATTTTAAATTCAGATGTGAATTAAAAAAGCATCTACTGTCCAACCAAGTTGAAAATTCTACCCACATTTATCCAACACTATAGCTTGCTCGATGCCTTGGTGTTTTTGTTTTTGTTTTTTGTTTTTGTTGTTCTTTCTGTTTGTATTGATGTGTGAAATTCGCGACTTACTAGTTTATTTGTTTTTAGTCTTTGTAAAGTTTGCCAAAATATTGATCGTTTAATGTTTTAGATTTAAGTTTAAATTGTTTTGTTCTCTTGAATGTGTGTTTGTTTTTGTTTGTCTATCTCGCTTACTCGCTTAAAGGTTCCGGCAGAATAACGGCGTCACTGGCCTAGCCAGCGACATTATGCTGAGTCGGGGCCCTTTTAACGTAGTAGGAGATATTATTGTTATACATGTTTGTCTAAATGTTATGTACTACGTTAAATAAATGTTTTTCTATTCTATTCTACATTAATTCTAGAGAACTTTTCGGCAAGAAGGAAGAGTTATCATTGTTTTGCATTATACAGATTAGATTTTAAATCAAAAAGTTTATGTTAGTTTTACAATCACGAATTAGGTATAACTTGACGATTGACAAGATTCAATAATAAGTGAATTGTATATAAACCGCAAATCAATTTTAAATAAAAACTAGAACGATACTATTATGTAACTAGTTTATTGAAAAATTATCTATGTACCTACTTCTGAGAATAAAAACCAAACTTCCGTCTATACGGCAAAGTCTATTATTGTTAAAATATTATTTATTGTGAAATTTTGCCGCCCTCTAAAAAGTGCAGCCCAGGGCGGGCCGCCCCTGCCGCTCCCACTACACGCTACGCCACTGATACTAAGTAATGCCGAGTGAGATTCAGCAAATACTAGGTTAGGAACAAGACGAGTATTTTCTCTGTCTTTTGTCAGTGGTTTGTACTTGCTAGTTAAGGTCCTCTCATCATTCATCATCATCATTTTCAGCCCACATCCTCCCACTGCTGGGTATAGGCCTCTTCTCGACTGCGCCTCTTCTCACGGTCCTGTGCCATCCGCATCCAGCCTGATCCTGCCAGTTTGGCAATGTCATTGGACCATCGGGCTGGTGGTCTGCCCACTGGCCTTGTTGTTCCCCTTGGCCACCTCAACGTCCTCTAAACTTATAATTAATATTAGAGGTAAGCTAGGGTTACCTTTACAATACAATAAATAATAAAATAAATAAATAAATATGTGGGGACATCTTCACCCACGGCCATCTGATCCCAAACTAAGCAGAGCTTGTACTATGGGTACCAGACAGCTGATATACATTACATAATATCGATAAATACATACTTATATAGATAAACAACAACCAGACACAAGGCAAACACAAGTGCTCATCACACAAATGTCTGCCCTGGGCGGGATTCGAACCCGTGACCCTGTGCTTCGGAGGCAGATACACTACCATCTGGGCTACGGAGCCGTCAGTACAACAATACAATACAATACAAACTCTTTATTGCACACAAAACAATACTACTACTTTATTTTTTTTATTTTCAGTGGTATATTCCAGTTTATACTTTTTCATATTATACGTACATTGTGTGATGGGAATTCCCCGCTTTGTTTATGTTCAATTACAATGGGTCCCGTGAGGTTCTCTTGTTTAAGGCAAAAAGTTGTCTATATGATAATTCGGTATTTAGGTTAGATTTCGTATATGATGCAAATTCAGATAATCCACATTTGAAATACAGCCTATTTGAAACACTATTATAACTACAGATAAATGAAGTATTTTTAACTGACAATGTCAGGGAAATAATGCCGTAATTTTTTTTTTGGACTGGTTCTACAAGGTTCAATACAACCCCTGGTGATAGAGAGCCGCCAAGGGTCACTGACATTTAAAACACAACGAGTACTTCCGTAAGTAGTTAGCCGGAGCCCACGACTCACCGTGTCTTCCGAAGCACGGAATCATATTTCTTTTCAGAAAACATCGTGATGAAACCTGCACACTCCTGCAAAGAAATTCAAAGGCTGTGTGTGTAATCGAACAACCCGCACTCGGCCAGCGTGGTCGAATAAGGCCTAATCACCCTTATTTAGGGTAGGCTCGAGTCCCTCGGTGGGGACGTAATATATGAGCTGTCGATGAAAACTGGAGAAAGTCTCGTCCCCACCGGGATTCGAACCCAAAAACGAAAACTCGACCACACGACCACGGAGGCTGTTATGTTTATATACTCACCGGCACATCTAACCGCCTACCCTTGTATTTCGGGTTAATTTTAAACTACGCTTATTGTTATACATTACTATTGATTTATTGATAATTTTACGATAAATTAAACACACTTAAATAAACGTTAAATTTACTACTTTTTAACTAACATCAGCTGTAACTAATAGAATTATAAAGAATCACGAGGATTCCCTGAAATAAAGAGTGGGCGGTTAGTTGTGCTGGTGAGTGTATTCTTTAATGCACACAATTTCAACATACATTTGATTAAAAATTTACATGACAAACAACACAATCAACATATCAATCAATACACACAAAACATTTTTTTTGTATGTATGACAGGAACAGATTTTCACACTCCTCTACCACTTAACAGTACTTCAACAATCCTATCTCACATCTTCACATTCATTTTATATTATAACGACGAACACGGGACAGCATCATAAATGGTGTTAGAACAGCAAGATAATCCTCGCTCCTCGCCTTCCTGAGTGCGCCCTTTAGACTGATGTGCATGTCGGTGGCAAGACTACTTAACTCCAAATTCAAAATTGATCATCAATACTTAGAAGAAATTTTTTTTTGTCCATTTGTTGCATTTTTGCGGCTTGAACACTAAACTGAGGCTAAAACTCAGATGTTTGGCACAATATAGTATGGCGCAATTCAAGATAACAAAAATCAATATACGAGTAGCTATTAGGTAAACTAACAGAGAAATATGAAATAATCTCTATTTAAAAAACAAAGGGTGGGACGCCCCCTTGCCAGGTGGACTGATGACCTGAGGAAGGTCGCTGGTGGTGGCTGGATGAGGAAAACGGGGGATCGTGCGCTTTGGCGTGCCCTTGGGGAGGTCTACGTCTAGCAGTGAACTGCAATAAGCTGAGTGATTGATTGATATGTACTCACCGAAAATCGTAAGCCTAGTATAAATCAATGTGCTGAGACCAAAATTTTTTTTTACAAGTCCGAACGTAGCTAAAACAGTGAGGCTTCACTGGAGTTGGCAACACTGCTCGCAGTTGCCACTCTATTGTTCCCTCACAATAATTGTAGCTCTGCTGCCTGTGAAGGCGCTTGACTTGCAATGTCTACGGCGCACAGTTACTTCTACATAACAGCTAAATAGTTAACTGCCTAGTGATAACAAAGGTAAGTTAACCGTAGATAGGTGTGGTGACGGCAGAGTAGAATACATTTGTGACCAACCCATACTCTTCCCGTGGGTGTCGTAAGAGGCGACTTAGGGACTACACATTGAACAGGGAATGGGCAGCAGCGCTCTCTGATACAGTAACCGTTTAATCTGCGATCCCCAACCCTCCTGCCAAGCGTGGAGATTATGGCAAAACCCTCCACTTAAGTGGAGGAGGCTCATAGTCCAGCAGTGGACTGTAACGGGCCGTTGATGATAACAAAGGTAGGGCGTTTGCTCTTACATTATAATTTTTATTTTCCGTATGGTTTAGGAATAGGCCACCAATATGGGGTGGTTAGCCGCGTGGTGTCGGCAGAGTAGGATAGCAGCACCCTACTACACACTGATCTACTGATCTTGGATAGGACGTGCCTGCTTGAGTGCTGCTGGAGTCCTGTCCAAGATCGACAAAAATTTTCATTTTCTGCTGTTAATTTAATAGATTTTTTATTAAAAGACGTAATCTGTAACAATAGTAATGTATATGACTCATTTGTTATACTTTGAGTAGTCCAAAATCCACCCCCAAAAGTGCTTTGGAGTTTATTTGTCAACGAAATAAAATACGTTTATTCGCGGAGCATTTCGTACAATATTAACATTTATTCGGTCGTACAATGAAATGCGGAGCGGGCGTCGAAACAAAAGAATATTTCCTAAGGGCTATTCCTACTTTCACCCTTATATACCTAATTTTATAAAAAATTCAACATACTATTTTAACAGCCAGCCGTTGAAAATGTGGTACCTTTTAATTTGTATAAAGAGCAACCTAAGCTTGAATCGATCGTTAATAAATAAAAACTATTTTATGGCACCAAAATTCATAAATACTAAAAGTCGCATACCTAAACACACACGGTTGACACATACGTATTTAAACACATTACTATATTTTATTACGTCAAGATTGTGACTTAACTCACCAGACCAAGAAAAAAATAAATGCTTGCTTGTTTAAATAAAGACTTTACACGTGATGTGTTTAATTTCTAATAACAATTAGAATTAGAATTATTATTATTGGAATTCATATAAAGCTTTGTTTTAAATACACTAACTGCTAACGCCTCTATTAGATTCTATTAGATGAAGACTGCTATATTGTTTTCGATAAAATAAATAATTGACAAAAATAATATTAAAATCTAAAGCGCGAATGACCCGTTTGTAAATATTAAAATTTCTATATTATGAATACCGACCTCCGAGTTTCGTTCAAGACAATACACCAACTCTTGCGACTTATATTATAGGCTTTTTGGTTTAAATGGGAATGGAGTTTAAATGACAGGACGAACTCAATTTAGATTAAATGTGTTGGTGTAAGCTGTTTTTACTCGTAATAAACAAGTAATTATAATATTTAAAACAAAAGTATCATATACAGAGGTTATCAAAATAAAGTATTTTTTTTTTCAAATGTCGTGTTTTGTTAGTTTTATTTTCTGTATATTATATGAAAATCATTCATTGGGTTTAACACATATTTTCTTAACCAGTTTTAGTTTATTCATTTGCACGGGTCTCGGCTACCACTTCCTCAAACTTTGTTGAAAAAGCTTTCCTAAAAATATTTTTGAAATCGTACACAATTTTTTGGCATCGGATCAGGTTTGGTTTAATTCACTTTGGCTGAAAAATGCTTTAAAAGCCTCTACCAATGCCAACGCCGTCCAATTAGCCAAATATCCAATATTTTAGAGTACCTACCTGCGGAGAAACCTTAATACCGAACACAGTGTAAATTTATCAGTTATTCAAAATTTTTAAAAAAGTATTTTTAACTTAAATGAGCAAGAGAGACAGAATTACTTATGTATGCAGACATACATGCATACATAAGCAAAATGGCATCATGTTCGTATCAAAGGAGGGACAAGTAGACATAGAATCGTAGACATGTGCTACCCCGCCGTAGCCATGTGCTACGTATTTTCTACGCCGTAGATATGAGCTACGTTTTTTCTACGCCGCCGTAGCCACGTAGCAAATAATTGTAAAATCACTGTGTTTCTCGAAACGCGTAATTTTTATTTTAAAAAGTATACGTTATTTATGTAGTAAAAAAATATTTAAAGGGATTTCATCTGATTTCGTAGTATATAAAATGATCATGCTCGTATCACAGGAGGGACAAGTAGACAAAGAATCGTAGCCATGTGCTACGTATTTTCTACACCGTAGCTACGTTTTTGCTACGCTACCGTAGCCATGTAGCAAATCATTGTAACATCACTGTGTTTTTCGAAAAGCGTTATTTTTATTTTGAAAAGTATACATTATTTATGTAGTAAATATTTAAAAGGATTTCGTAGCATATAAAATGTACGTACACTGCGATGGCCAGTAATCGAATGGCTTCGTATATATTCTAAAATGAGAAAAACCATATTTCTTCCCCACTTGCAAGCTACCTAAATAGTTTTCGTAACCCAACGTTATTAATACTTACATACCCTTAATATCACGACATTAAAAGGATTTAGTGCGAAATATATTATGATATCTAATCCGTTCAAGCCAGGGTCTATTTTACCATAAACGTGTAAATAAAGGGTTTACCTACCAAGTTTATTATTCACCTATATTCGCTTTGAACTCATACATAACTAAATTCAAACTCATATTTTTTCGTGTTTTGGAAGGCATCAAGTCGTTAGTACCGGCTATCATCAACAAAAAATAGTCATTACATGAGTCATGTTTGCGGTCATGTTAGAGGCCTTTAGTCCGTTCATAACTCTGACACCAAGGTTTTTGAGTTTAGTTGTTTCTTACAACCTAGAGCGTTGGTGGTCTAGTGGCTACGGTCGCTGTCTTCCGTCCGGGAAACGCGAGTTTGACCCCCACCACGTACCAATGTGTTTTCAAATTTCGAATTCATTATGTACGTTTATTCTAGGTGGTTCTTTTAACAAACATCTATATGTCCTAGGTGTTACTGACAGCCCCCTTTGCAGAGCCTGCTTGGAGGCAGAAGAAACGGCTGCTCACGTCCTCATGGAGTGCACGGGAGTGGCGGACTACAGGGCTAAATACCTCGGTCAAGCGAGGGACCTTCCAGGGATAACCGGTAATGTAAAGGGCCTACTGGGTTTCCTGGAAGAGTTGGGTTGGCTCGACACCGGCATCGGCATGACACCGCATTCCCACCCACACGCAAAATAGTCGAGGTCGAGTTGCGGAAACCAGCCCGTTTTAACAATTGTACGTTTATTCGACGCTCTTACGTGGAGGAAAACCTCGTGATGACACCTGCACACTCCTGCGAAGAAATTCAAATGTTGTGTGTGAAATTGACCAATCTTCATTGGGCCAACGTGATCAACTAAGGCTTTATCTAAGGATAGGCTCGAGCCTCGGTGGGGACGTATTTAGAGCTGTTGATGATGATGATGATGATGATGATGGCAACCTACTCGAGTAAAAAGAATATTTTACCTACTATAAACTCTTTGTATTTCAAGTTACAACGGGGTCGAGAGAGAACTAACACTAAATATTAAACTTAATGACCCAGTTTTGTCGCGAGACTTATTACCGCGTCCCGGATCCCGCCTACATTTTTAATACCTAATTCACGTCCTCACAACTTTTACGCGATTTAGTCCGGAGTCGTGAAGTGATTTTTGTACTTTACGTTGAACGGCTAAGTTTACGGTTCACAAACATTTCCATTTTCTTAAGATGCGAACTTTAATACGTATTTTGAAGACAAAAAGAAATTTTAATTTAAAGTTGTTTTTAGACATGCATTTAAATTTTCAAGTTATTTAAAGCATAGAGAATTCTCTTGTTAGCTACATACACTGACTGCATTACCAGGACTCGACGAACTACAATAATCAAAAAAAGTTACCGCAATAGCACCTACTTAATATTGACAGACTACGATGACGACAGACAGGCAGATGATGTCGTTGCTGTACATTGAAGCTTACTTTCGACGTTTTTACAAACCAAGTCATATAAAACATCATTGTACCACGTATTCGAATGTAGTATGGTATAGTTTTATTTTCCCCGGCTTATTTGGTGGGGTCAAGTTCGGGAGACGCGGGTTCGATCTCCACCACGTACCAATGTGTTTTCGAATTTCGAATTCATAAGTACGTTTATTCGACGCTTCTACGGTGGAGGAAAACGTCGTGATGAAACCTGCACACTCCTGCTAAGAAAATCAAAGGTTGTGTTAAGTCGACCAAACCGCACTGGACGAGCGTGGTCGACTAAAGCCTAATCGCCCTAATTCAGGGTAGGCGCGAGCCCCTCGGTGGGGACCTATATGCGCTGTTGATGATGTTGATTGAAACGACGACGATTAATTAACGCTTGGTCTTCTAATTTTTAAACTCAACTTTGTACTTCACAAGACAGTGAAGGAAAGACCCGCTTGACGTAAAGGAAACTGTATTATGCTGTCTTCCTATTATAAAGAACACGCCCGGGAGATTGCCTTTGGCAAGTTTGATTATGTTCCAAGTTTTCCTTAAGAAGTATGCTGAATATTTTCTTTCAAACTTATATGGTACTACGCAGGAAATTCGAAACGGCTTTAGCAAATAAGCATATTTTTCTAGACCTTTGAAACTTTTTGCAGGTTTCAAGTTTCCTCGTAATATTTTCCTTCACAGAGGAGTGTTTAATAAACGTGAAAACGTGGTGGGGTTATGCGACTACTGTGGAATGTGTTTTAGACTAAGAGCGGGCCGTATGCAACCCCTAACCTAGAGCTTTTATTACAGTAAGCAAAAAAAACATCATTATTTTGGGTGTTAATTACCTCATCGAGTAGCAAGTAGGTGCCTAGTACATTCGATAGGCTGACTTGCGAAAGTCCCTGGTTTGGGCGAAGCAACCTGGCACCATTTTGGCACTTCTTGGTAAGGCCCAGGCAACCCTGTACTTTAAGAATTACCTTTTTAATAGGATACACCCTGGATAGGTCGCATCTTGCTACTCGATGAGGTAGGGTTGTATACGGCCCGCTCTTAGACTATTTGGTGAGCTCTTCTCTATAGATCCCGCCAATTGTATAAGTAAACTCACCGAGAGAAAAATAATCAAAAATGAATAGAACTGCAGACTCGAGCCCCTTGGTGGAGATGTATATGAGCTGTTATGTGTCCCCACCGAGGGGTGAATAATAATAAATAGACTTTAATCACCTCTCTGTCTAAAATCAGCTACTTACTTGCATTGTTATAAATTTGTCTCGTTAACTAAATAAAGGAGCGATGTCAGTGGCCTTTGGCGGCTCTATAACACAGGGGTTTGTGAGGTCGGTTGTCGATCTTACAACCCACACGATGAAGAAGAGAAGAAGAAGACTAAATAACGTAGAACCTCTAAGATTATAGTTCAGCTTGTAACGAGGCATTCGTCCTCTTTCCTGTTTTA
This sequence comes from Carpatolechia fugitivella, assembly GCA_951230895.1. Taxonomy (NCBI): domain Eukaryota; kingdom Metazoa; phylum Arthropoda; class Insecta; order Lepidoptera; family Gelechiidae; genus Carpatolechia; species Carpatolechia fugitivella. The sequence goes on along the minus strand of OX579646.1, from coordinate 19,304,833 downwards.
TGACTGGCAACCTTTCTTGCTGGCAGTTTTATCTTTCATTTTAAATTCATTTTCAAATTAAGATTTCTTACGTTACGATTTTGTCTTTTTTTGCTAAATTCTTCACTTCATGTCCTGATCTCCGATAGTAAACTCCTAAAGCTTATCTACTATTTTCTACAATTTTTCTATGTTGATTATATAATATATAATATACAAATATATAAATAGCTTTACTTCGGACTGTGCCCTGGATATTGCCACATATCAATCCTCTACAACATTCTTCGTGTGGTGCAGCTGTTTGTGGCGGCTGCTGGGCCACAAACTTATGAAAGCTAATATATTATTATCGTTCGGCCTCCTAAAAAACCAAACCACTCATGGAACTCCTCATAATGTTCCTGGGAACCTCCTGAGGGGACACTCTCCCACCATGTGTGCCGTGGTCTGCTCCGGCACCCCGCAGTCGCAGGCTGGTGAGTCTGAGACACTTATGAAGATGGTAGTTACATCTGGGTATATGGAATCTAATAACTTTTGTTGTATATTTTCTGAATATTCGCAAAAATAGTCTATTCATACCCAGAATTTTTCATACTAATGGATTTCAACTAAACGCAGTTAAACCCTCCAGGAGAGGTGTTGCGCAGAGTTGCGCTAACAACTTGTATAATAATAATAAAGACATTTCCAAAATTTATATTATAGCAAGCATTTATTAACTCAGTATTATACACAACAAAAAATAAATCATTGACTGTACTTTCACAGGTCCAGAGAAAATGGTGTGAAAGACAAGCAAATTTTTATCCAGCTAGTGGTAATATAGGTTTTTACCTACATACTTATTGTAAACTCATAATAACAGTTTGATAAATATGATCTACCTAGTTTTGTTCTAAACATATTTCTTTGTTTGCCCATTCTGCGTTTCTAAATCCTAGATCCGATTACGATAAACTTGAAAAAATAAAACAATAGAGAAAAAGATAATCAGAACATAATTGACGAGAAATAACTATGATAGTACGATATATTCGTCATCATCATCATCATCATCATCTCAGCCGAAAGACGTCCACTGCTGGACAAATGCCTCCCCCAAGGATCTCCACAACGACCGGTCCTGCTTGGCCCGCATCCAGCGGCTTCCCGCGACCTTCACCAGATCGTCGGTCCATCTTGTGGGGGGCCTACCCACGCTGCGTCTTACGATATATTGCAAAGTGAATTTTCGCAACACTTGATTTTCTTTGGCAAAACAGACCGATGAAGATGAAACCAAAAAGTTTCTGTTTCCGCTTCTAGATCACAAGACCTATAGAGTTTTAAACTTACACAAGAAAGTGGAAACTAGTACTCCCAGTGGTACTGCGAACAGCAATGAAATAGAATAATGGCGACATTCACAACTAGTCGTAGTGCAGACCAAGTTTTTTGATAAATGACCACTTCGCGTTTCGCCACTAAAGTTCCTTGAAAGATGAATGAAGTAAAACGTCTCGGAATGACAATGAGTTTAATAGTTACACACATACAGTTAAAATAATGGGTTTACAGTGTGATCTTGTTAACTTGTCACACAAATTACCCATATATAAATTAATTTATAATACTTACCATATTTACCTCCCTCGTATTATAATGAGTTCAAAAAATATGTATTATTTCTGTTTTAATAATTAAATTACACTGTAAACACATTTGATAAAATATTTACTCTCGTAGAGATAAATAAAAGACAGCAAAAATATTTAGATATACCTGGGCTGATTGATAACTGGCCGAAACGACGAACTTAAAAAAATGATACGCAAAAAAAATATTACATTATATTTTGGCATCTTTTTTAAAATAGAACGCCAAATTTGAATGTAATCGAACTGGTGGAATTTGTTTGATAGGACGTAGAACTTTCTCTGTCGTAAATTTTCTTAACAATGGAAAGAAACGAAATTCGTGCGGTGATACGTTTTAAAACAGAAAACAGCAACCCAGATTAAAACCAAGCTAGACAGTGTTCAAGGTAATTCTGCTCCTGCATTGAGTACAATTCACACCTGGGTAACTGATTTTAAACGTGGAAGACAGAGCTGCGAAGACGCCCACAGGTCTGGCCGTCCAAATGAAGTCACGAATCCGGACATGATCAAAAAAAATCACAAAATTGTATTGAATGATCGGCGCTTGAAGTTGCGAGAGATAGCAGAGATGGTGAGCATTTCATCTGATCGCGTTTTTAATATTTTGCACCAACATTTGGGAATGAAAAAGCTTTGCGCGCGATGGGTGCCGCGTTTGCTCACTGTTGACCAAAAGCAACGTCGAGTGGACGATTCATCGGAGTGTTTGGCGCTGTTTAACCGAGATCCTAACGAGTTTTCGCGACGTTATGTAACAGTCGATGAAACCTGGATACATCATTATACTCCCGAGACAAAAGAACAATCTAAGCAGTGGACTGAGAGCGGAAGACCTGCGCCGAAGAAAGCAAAAACGGTTTTGTCGGCCGGCAAAGTGATGGCGACTGTTTTTTGGGATGCTCGAGGGATTATTTTAGTGGATTATCTGCAAAAAGGAAAAACAATAAATGGAGAGTACTACGCAAGCTTGCTGCAAAAATTAAGTGAAGAAATCCAGAAAAAACGACCACATTTGGCCAAGAAAAAAGTTTTGTTCCACCATGACAACGCACCTGCACACACGTCATTGGTTGCAGTCGCCAAACTCCGTAAATTGCGGTTTGAATTGCTACCGCATCCACCCTATTCCCCGGATCTGGCCCCGTGTGACTTCCACTTATTCCCAAACCTGAAGAAATGGTTAGGTGGCCAGAGATTTTCATCAAATGAAGAAGTCATTGTTGCCGTGGACGAGTATTTTGAGAGGTTGGAGAAAACATTTTATCAAACTGGTGTAACGGCATTGGAGAAGCGCTGGACTAAATGCATCGAGGTAGAAGGAAACTACGTTGAGAAATAATTTTATTTTAAATAGATTTTTAAAGTTTTTCTTTGTCGTTCCGGAAACTTATCAATCAGCCCTCGTACCAATGGCCTGTTGGGGCACGTTCCAAACAGTTGGTAGAAGTCATCCAAAAAGGTAGCTTAATCTTACGCAAGGTCTGACAAAGTCGATCTATCCGAGAATTAAATAAAAAAAAAAAATTATGAAAACAAAAAACCCGACTGCGTGAAAATTTGAAACTTTCAAACTTAATTAATAAAACTGAAAAGATGCAAATAAGTTTATTTTGTTTTGTTTTGAATGACCGTGGTTGATAGTGTTCGCAATTAGCAGTAGATGACACCTCTTTTCCCCGTTTAGGCTGCAGAGCGTGCCACAGAAATATACATACAAACATACATACACTCGAAAAACATAACCCTCCTTCAAAAGCAGTCGGGTAATAAAGCAGTCGGGTATAATAACCCTCCTTCTATAGTAGTCGGGTAATAACCTCATTGGGAACTTCACGATGCAAAGAAATCTGAAGTTGGCATTTGTAAATTATTTAAATAATAACTTATTACTTATAACGATGAAAAACAAGAGTTATCTTCATCGAACTAGATTTCAAAGGTCGTTCGTCGACCAAAACCCTGGTGTCGACATTAGCTCATAATGTATGTAAACTAGGTATCTTGTATGTATAAATATTTTAATACTTTCAGCGGAGCATCAACATCAACGGCCCGTTACAGTCCACTGCTGGACTATGAGCCTCCTCTACTTAAGTGGAGGGTTTTGCCATAATCTCCACGCTTAACAGGCGGGTTGGAGATCGCAGATTAAAAGGTTACTGTATCAGAGAGCGCCGCTGCTTCCTTGTTCAATGTGTAGTCCCTAAGTCGCCTCTTACGACACCCACGGGAAAAGTAGGGGTTGGTAACAAATGTTTTCTACTCTGCCGTCACCACACGGCTAATTACTTTAATTTATAAATACACATTTTTGGTCGACGTTATTGTACGTTGAGCCAGTAAATATTACAAAAAGATGACGTAATGATACGTTGCTCCGCTTAAAGTGTAACACATTATTTAATAATGTTTTATTATATTTAGGCTACTATCTTCTCATGCCCGCTCTGCCATCACTTTTTCCCTACCTACAGATACAAATGGGCTGGCCACGTCTGTCGCAGAACCGACGAGCGTTGGAGCAGACGGGTTCTCGAATGGAGACCGCGTCTCGGGAAACGTAGTGTGGGACGCTCCCCTGCCAGGTGGACTGATGACCTGAGGAAGGTCGCTGGTGGTGGCTGGATGAGGAAAGCGGGTGATCGTGCCCTTGGGGAGGCTTACGTCCAGCAGTGGACTGCAATAGGCTGATTGATTGATTGATTGACAGATACAACAATACGAGCCAAACAAACAAAAAACATAATCATTATTATATTATCGATTGATTACAGCATCCCTAATTATCTGATGAAGTCGCGTAGTAGGTACAGTCCTCTCATTGTTGGCTACGGGATCGATAGAAGGGAGGGTCTGCCGGGCATTGCCACGCACCTGACGATAACAGGGCTGGCTGTACACAATGGCTATAGTGTGCCGTCTTACGTTACAAAATAAATATATTTCATTCAATACATATTTTTGTTGATTGTTTAATTTTGTCTGGAATTATATTAGGGAATTGTTTTTTTTTTGTTTTGTGTTATTGTAATTTTTTTTGTTTATTGTATACAATTAATGATTAAATAAATAAGCACAAAATTGGAATCTTTTTTTGTTAGTGTGTTAGTGACAGGATTCCATAAATAAACTGATATAGTGCATTTAGCAAACCTTGATAATTATACTAGAGTTTTTTTCGGCTTTTATACATTATTTCAACACTAAAATACAAACAAAGATAATCTAAAAAAAAAAAACAACGCACAGGCGCGCATTTATTTTGCATTAAAAAAAACGGCGGGAAAAATATTACCTTATCATTATTCTAACCCTGACATAACCTAACCTAACCTAACCTACCCATCACCTTGTTTTTATAGTTAACTTAACATTCCTAACCTTTTTTTTTTTATGTAATAAATTATCTTGACATATTATGGGCGCATTCCGAATCAGACTTTCAGCGCCGTCTGCGATCAGAAAAGCAAAAAAACGTATGAGTTTTGCCTGCTGACAGTGATTCGGTACGCGATTAATTTAATCGATTTCAGCGCGTCTCGGAACGCAGGGTAGGTTTACTCTATCAGATTGTAGACATCTGTCACTTACTCCCCGTATCACGACCTCCTTATAAATGTATATATACTTTATTTTTGTATTTATAATAAGTATTATATTTTATATATCTCCTCCTCAGCCTCAATTATTATTCCAAATTTAACTCTTCTTTTCCTTTCCTATCCTCATCCTGTATCCTCTCCGACACGTGACATTGGCGGAATTGTGAATACATAAAAGCCACAATAAAAAAAAGACCTCCTGTGCAAAATTTAATGTATCTGTATCCAAAAACATAAACGCAACCCTACTCTGTCCTATTACGTAGGGTTGTCGTCGAGGTATTTCTCCATCGTCGATATTGCTGCCACCTTGCCTCTCGCTATGTTTATTGGGTGGTAGAATTTAATATACACACGCCAAGAATTTATACCCTCAGTTATGGCATAGAACTACTTCACTGAACTTAAAAGATGTTATAACACAGAGATTGAGATAGAATTGCTTTGAATATTGCTTGAGAAACGCGTTTGTAAGCACAAATAATTTAGTATCATGAATAACGTGTAATCAACGAATTATCTATAGTTTAGAAGAGTGACCGTCTAACAAAGCCCGCTAAAACATGGCACCTAATCAATTTTGACAGACGACGACGACGACAGACAGACAGATGACGTCGCTGCTGTACATTGAAGCTTACTTTTGACGTTCTTACTAACCAAGTCATATAAAACATCATTGTACCGCGAATTCGAATATCGTATGGTATACGTAGTTTTGCTTCTTTGGTATTCATCTGGTGGGGTCAAGTTTGAAGCGTAGTAACTCTTCTAGACTATAGATAATTCGCTGCGTGTATTTATTCTATAGTCTAGATAAAATGCTAAGTGATTAAAATAAGTTCAAAATAAGTTAGATACTAGACCAAATAGTAGATATTTTTCCGCTGTAAGCTCTGTTGTAATTTTTTATCTTACGTAAAAAAAAATCAATTACGTATACATTATAAAGTGAATTATATTTTAGGATAATTCTATTTTAATTATACCAAGCTCTGTCTTATTATGTCTTTTTATTTTTAATGGCTCAGAGTTGTGTTGTGTTTAGTTTACTATTAAACTGTCTTTTCTGCTACAGTAAGTTAAAATGTGTTCATTATGACATACCATATACATACATAGGGTATGTTTATTCATAACATAACAGCCTCTGTGGCCGAGTGGTCGAGATTTCGCCACTCATTACGGAGGTTCCAGGTTTGATTCCCGGTGGGGACACTGTCAAGCAAAAATCTCTTTGTGAGACTTACCCTGATTTGGTTAGGACTTTGCAGGCTGAATCACCTGATTGTCTGAAAAGAAAGATGATTCCTTGCTTTGGAAGGCAGTTTAAGCCGTTGGTCCCGGCGTAAGTCGTTACACGAGCCTTTGGCGGCTCATTAACACTAGGGTTTGTGAGGTCGGTTGTCGACCTTACAACACACACGATGACGAAGAAGATTATATATCTATTTTTTATTTTTTTATTTCTGTTAGTTTCAAATAAAACAACAAGTTTAGTATAAATCAGATTGCTTTAATTTAAATTTAGTTTTATACAAATCGAATGCTACTTACGATAGTCAATTTTAACGAATAAACATTTTACCCGTTTAGTTTAATTTTACAAATTTACCTTTGTATTTTATTTGTTCAATTATAAAAGCCTCCATAGGAGCTTTTTCATTATAAACTTACATTACACGTGGTATTCATTTTACCAACTTACTGCAGTCGTTAATTTCATCATATTATAATTTTTATTTAAAATTATTGACTCTATGACCCTTTTTACGATAAGTAACGTGGCTGACGATAGTTTTACTTCAAGATCCATTATCATATTTTGTTTCGCTAAGGTTTTTATTTTTATAAGAATACAGCAATGGATAGCGAAAATCTTTCGTGAGCTTCGTTACATGTCGTTAAGAGCATTTTGGACTCAAGAGACGCATACGTATCCAACAAAGCGAAATTTTACATAACAAAGCTTCAAGTTTCACGTTTATTTTACTACCAGGTGTGGAAATATTGCGTATTCTCTCTCACGCATGATATTTTTGCTATTCTCCCTTTCTTTCAAGCATCATTCTAAAAATATTACGTCAATTTCACAATTCAAACATGATAATTATGTTACTTAAATCATACTTTGAAATACTTTACTTTAACATATTGGAATATGAGTTACTTTCAAACATCGCTCATGGAATTGGAAAACGTCGTGAGGAATTCTGCACACTCCTGCGAAAAAATCATAGGTTGTGTGTGAAGTTGACCAACCCGCACTGGGCAAGCGTGGTCAAATAAAGCCTGATCGCCCTGGTCCCACACGATGAAGAAGAAGAAGCCCTAGTTCAGGGAAGGTTTGACTCTTTGGTGGGAACGTAAATGAGCTGTTGATGATGATGATGACGTCACATAAAGCTTAACGCATTGTGCATAATCATTTAATCACACTGCCTGCCATGGTGCATAATCATTTAATGCACGTGTCATCCATGTTAGCTTTGACGCTGAAAAATTATTTGTAAAAATCTTAATTCGAATAAAAAAAAATTGACTTTGACTTTGACACTGATACGTATGCGTAAACAAAGTTCACTTCAAGTCTAAAATACCCTTTGAAAGGACTATGGTAAAGCCACAGGAACACAATATGGATTATCATGAAGCTATGAAATGAAAAAAGCTAATTATAACCTTATGAATATACAAGCATGTCCTTTTGGTCAATAATTATGTGTTTGTGAATGAAAATGTCAAAAAATTTCACCATTTTAAAAAGTGACTTTCTGTAAACGTAATGATAATTTTGTTAATAAATTTATCTATCTAAGTCAAAAATTTGGCATGCTTTCGAAGAAAAACACATAATAAAGCTTTATTTAACTTTGTATTTTTGTTCAATATTCATAAAGAACAAAAATACAAAAGTCATCATATCAAAGGCAGAGAAAAATATTTATAGGAATTCCTGTAACGTGAAAATGAACACTACAAATTGTTTATAGCAGAAAAAATGTTCAAAGAGAAGTAAGTTGGCTAGTAAGCGAGTACCTACACCAGTGTAATGTTGTTTCTAGAACTTTCCTTTAAGCGACTGATGATGTAAATTGGTGTGTGCTAGTGAAAATCCACAAAAAATATATAAAATAGATAAGCTTATACAAAAGAGTGTTAATATTTCATATACTAGCTGAATTTGAACCATTTTATAAAGCAATTATGGGCCTAGGCTAGAAAAAAGCATTCGTATTAACCCACTGCTGTTGGTTGATGTACGAGTTAATTGTGGAAATAAAATAAAAACGAAACAAGTGCAGGAAGTAGGTGCTTACACTACGGTGAAATATTATGAAATATACATGAGAGTCCAAAATACCTGTTTCACATTTAAAGCATTCAGTTTATGTTGTGCGGTATGCTGATGTATGTGTTTATAAGACGTACAATACAACTGATAAAATATGTCAAAAAGTATATATATAAACAATTGAGTATATTTAATAAAATGTCCCCAAAATCATGCTCGGTATTTAAACAATGATAAACATCAAATGAACGATAATGTATATAGGTATTGACTTTTATAAGTACGTCATATAAACACAATTTACGTATATATTTTTAATAATGTAGTGTTTTTAGTGTCTAGACATATAGATAGTGTGTAAAGTGGTTCCTTAATGTCATACTGAGAAATTCGGAGAGTTAAGGGAAAGAAATAATCAAATGTTGAGCAGTCTTCAAACTTTTGAACCACTGCTTCAACATTCTCACATTTCACCCCAACGGTATAGTTTCGAAAGATAGTTTTATATTTGTATCAAGAATACAGAAGAAATAGCTGCATTTAAAAAATATATAAATCAATATAAAAGTGTTGCAGATGTAGATGAAGAGTGTCAGTTCATTTGTACGTTTTAGTATGACCCGGTCCCAAGCAGGCGTTGTATTATTCAGTTAATTTTAATATGTAGATCGTCTCTACTCGGTTTATATTGTATATTTAAACAGGCGTTGAGCCGGCGCGACGGACTTAAAATCTTGTCACAACCTCTCAATTAACTTTTTTTACAAAATAAGTTTTTAAAATTGGCTGATACCTTCGCGGCTCGGCCCTGCGCCCTCTCAACATTAACTTTAAATTATGTTAACAAAGACCCTAATTCGTTTTTATCTTTACAATAAAATTCTCAACTTCATTATTTATTTAAACCCTATAATCCAACTTAATTCAATATTTATAAACCCTATGTTTTGGCACTAACAAATCTAATTAAATATAATATAATTATAATTAATTTTTAATTTTTTTCACTTTCTTATTTTCATCGTCTCGAATCAAAATGTAAATAATTAAGAATAGATAAAATGTTCAATTGCAAGTGAAATTAATTGTCAAATATACATAGATAGCTATTTAAAATTCAAATAAACATAACAGATTAAACTCAACGTTCTCATGATATTATTTGAGCACCATATGGTTTAACATAATTACTGTCATAGGAGGAAAATTGATAACTTAAACCATTCCCTTACAGGTATTATATATACCTAGCTTCGATATTACAATGATCGTGAGTAAAATTCTTAGCGGTGTATATACCATTTTCTAAAAATCCTCACAACTCTCCCTCAACATTTTACATCTAAAATACTTTAACGTGAAAAATTCTCATTCAATAGGTTCTTAGAAAACGATACACTCAAAATGTACAACACACGAACCGCACGCGAAACATTTCGAAGATTAAAAAAAAACGAATGTACACATTCAATAATTGATTAGAAAGAACACACCTAGACATAATAATTATACAATAGATTCGAATCATACGCTCTAAGATGACGAAATTAAATGAAAACCACTGTTCTGTTTCCAGAATAAAACTGTTTAGAACATTGGAATAGATTTGGCTGCACTGAGAAACGGGTCGAGATTTTGTTTGAGTGTGCGTGCGGCGACGCATAGATACTATGGCGCACACATACAAGCCGTGCGCGGTGCGTTTGTATGAAGATAACCTACTTTGCACTCTTTCTACTGTGGTTCAGTGTCAACGCAATTCGACGCGTTTTTTTATATCTTACGATTCGTACACTGAAAGGAACAAAAAGTGCCCATTTAATTCCATCAACTATAAAGCTGTATGTTAAAAACCCTTAAATTTCACTATAATTAGTGAGCTTCCTTACAATAAATCCATTATTATATCCTAATTTTATTAGGGACACGACATTTACTAGGCTATCACGACATCTATAAGAGCGAAATTGAGGAACGGACATAGAGTAAGATGTGATTTAAATGTATTTCAATAAATAATATGTCTATGTTACGATATAGTTGCTACAGTAAGTTCTAGGGGACTACAAGATCTAAAAAACTGTCACTGAGTTGACAACATTTGACTGAACAAATGACATGTTCGATTCTTTCAATAACAAAAACACATTATACACAATAAGCACTTCATTAGCGACATTTCCAATTAATTCGCATCAGTTTTATGCATGAATTAAATATGATATGGCTCCTACTAATAGGGTAGTTAATTATGCTTTTGTTTTCCATTAACTAAGCCTTTTTTATTTCTACTTCGACCAATAGTACTTCCCAAAAAGTATGACTATTGACTACTCAGTCAAGAGCGTCGATGGTCTAGTGGTTAGGGCCGCTGCCTCTTGTCCGGAAGACGCAGGTTTGATCCCCACCACGTACCAATGTGTTTTCGAATTTCAAATTCATATGTACGTTTATTCGACGCTCTTACAGTGAAGGAAAACATCGTGATGAAACCTGCACACTTCTGCGAAAAAATTCACAGGTTGTGTGTGAAGTCGATCAACCCGCACTGGGCCAGCGTGGTCGACTAAGGCCTTGATTAGGCTAATTCAGGGTAGGCTCGAGCCCCTCGGTGGGGCTGTTGATGATTGACTACTCAGTGACCGGGTCTACCAGCGGAGTTATTACTGTTTTGACCCAAAAAGCTGCTGTCGATATGGTACTAAGGGTGAAGAGTTAACAATATAGTCTTTTTTCCACTTTTTCTAAATTTATATACAAATACACTTCGCGTTATCTTGTATACTTTATACAATTATAGTTACGTGTTGTATAATGATATTAATAGCAACTTCGTATATTATGTCGGCTAAGAATGTGACTAGAAATAAAAAGGGAATCTAGTAAAGGTATTTCTATGTGTCGTGCAGTTAAATTTACTTAGGTATATTACTTTATTTAACAAAAGCGGAAGAGGTTCTTAGAAAACATTTTTATTATTCAATTCACGGGTCTGTTAGTAAGTACCGAAGGAAAGAAAAAAAATAACACACAAAGTTTTGTTGTAAGAACTTGTTTGGAATATAAATGAAGGCGTCCATTTTGTTTGGAAGAGTTTAGGAAATGTTTCACAAAAATCGTCACAACATCTTCAGCTTTTGTTAAGTTTTCACATCTAGAACATCTTGTTCATTGTTTTTGACTAAACATTACTAGTCTAGCATTTATTTGGTTCTTTTTAATTGCTCATTTTATTCTCAATTCCGTAAAAGTAGAAACAATTCCTGTACAAATTAAATGAGACTAAAGTAGGTAAGAATAAAAGTACACAAGAAAGGAAACTTGAAAAAGTGTCACAGAGTGAAAAAAAGCTGTCATAATTTATTTATGACGAATCTTCTTTCAAAGAGGGACAAGTTACATTTTCCGTAAATCACAACATAATTCCGAGTAGTAAAGTTTTCGACTGGCTCAACTGCAATAACATTTGATTCGTTTTATTTACACGATACCTATAACCCTAAGGTAATGTCATCATAAGTGATCCCACATTTTCTTCTAAAAGGATACCCTTCTATCTCGGATTTTATTGTTTTTAATATTATGCCTTTACCTTGACATCACCGCAAAATATTTTAAATTTAAGATACGGCATTGGACAGGGTTATATTTAAGTAATTATTCTGATTAAAAAAAACGCATTGATTGATTTTTTTCGAAAGATCATGATTATGAAACATGTTAAATAAATAAAGAATATTTTTTTATGAAATAAAGCAAACTGGATTTGAATTTAAGTGTATCAAATGAGAGGTTCAGTTTCTATAAATATAATTAAAAATCAATTTTGAGTAGTAGTAATTTTTTAGGATAAACCTGCTCACCTCTTTGGGGGATACGAACGTGATCGGTACATACATACATACATATGTTAGCCCTTGGATTTCATATTTTCTTCCATCCTTAAGACGTCAGAATTACTCAAATACTGCCCTGCTAACAAAACCGCGTCTCCAGATTAAAATTAAAATATTCACCCAACTTCTTTCAAAGTTAAAATAAGTTGTAATTACAGAAATACTTTGAAAGTTTTAAAGTCACGTAAACTCCTCAGAACCAAACTCGTTATCTGCTCAACTTCCTTTTAACACAAAACTTTATTAATAACCTCTTTAACCGCACTAATTAGAAATATAATTATATTTTTAACAAATTATACTCATCAACATTTTTATTCTGTATATGTAACATCCTAGTCAACATCACAATTGTTTTATAATATGTTGGACTTATGTATTAGTGTATTTATATTTTACCGTCTTTCGACTTAGTTAAGTCGTGTGCGTTTCAAACACGTATTAGTACAGTTTTATACAATTATCATTATATAATATAGTATATAGTAAAACGGTTGTTTCCTTAGATTAGTTCTCTCGAGTAGTGGTGCTAAGTCGCTCACTGAACGATGATGTGAGGTGCTGACAGGAGCACCGCAACCGTAGCGATGATCGTGAATAGGGTGAACACGAACAGACAAAACCTGTGCAAGAAATTCTAGCATTATCGTCTAGTTACCTATCTACCACTTAAGTTATGAGTACCTACATTTAATTTAGCTTTGATCATAACGCTATATTCGTTTATTTGTAAAAAAGCATGCGTCCTTTTTTATCAAATTCTAAAAATAATAAATGTTAAATTTATTTAGTTTTCTCCACACAATATTAGGGTATACAGTGTAATATGTCGTCTTATTCCTTTAGACCTTTAGACCAAACCTTTTTTTGTTTCCAGACTTATGTACACGATAACCGCGAAACTTATACACGGTAACACTTTATAGTACATAATACTCAAAAATGCATAGTTTATTCAAACGTTTTGGATGAATTGAGACGTTAATTTTATTTTGCTTAGTATGGTTGTGATCTAGTCTTTATTATTCACCGGCAATTTCATCTGTTTATTTCTATCCTGTCTACATACAAGTATCGCTAATTGACTAATGGGGAAACAAACTACTAACTAAAGCATATTATTTCTTTTATCTCACGCCACCAACCTGTCAACAACCATCGCCGCGAACTTCCAGTCGCTGATCAGCTCGGCCTCCTCATCCGCCTTCCGCATCCTCGCCGTGATGAACTTCAGCTCTGTCAGGATGAGGTGAAGCTCACGATGATGCCCTCCCAAAGCCCCCACGTCTTCCATCGTGGACGGCCGCACGAATGACCGCCGGAAGTCAGTGCGGAATATCGAGCACCTGGGTAAAGTACAATCTCTGAAAAGATAAGGTCTATCAGCAGGGTACAGGATAGACCAGCAGCACTTAAAAGACTGTTAATATAAAACACTAAAGTAACAAAGAAAGTTTTGAGGACCTCATAGCATCCTAGCCTATTTGAGGACTTCATACTAGCCTATTTAAGGAACTCATAGCATCCTAGCCCATTTGAGGACCTCATAGCATCCTAGCCTATTTGAGGACCTCAAAACATCCTAGCCTATTTCGAGGATCTCATAGCATCCTGGCCTATTTGAGGACTTCATAGCATCCTAGCCTATTTGATACATTCCATGAAGGCCTCTCTCCTAATTCCGACCATTGTTTATTGTACTTTTTTATGTTTTTTTTTTTTTATTGTCTTGACATTGCTTCAAGGCCTGTAGACCTCTTTACACCCATCGTAAGATGATTATGATAATATAGCATCGTAATTTTTATCCCCTGTATGATAATAAAAACTGCATTTAAACCCTTGCTGAACATTTTGAAACTATTTGATTTTAACTTACAAAACAACAGCAAAGTATGTAAATCCACGTACCCTGGCCCTAAGTTGCCGGTCGAAGCTGTACTGTTGGGCGGAGGTGGGGCATGTCTGAAATCATCGTCGATATCCAGCACATTGGCCAGCAAAGACTTGGATGACCGTTCCTTCAGCTCCAGCTCCCTCATCCGGTTGTTCATCATTATCGTCTTCCTCGTTATCTTCTTCCCTGGCCGAGACATCCTCAGGATCCACGGAAGCCATTGGAGGAATACTGATTTTATCTGCAAAAAAATCATTTATGGTTTAGAAATTACTAGAAATGAGGTGGGTAATTTCATATCAGCCAGGGAACAATCGATGTTAATACTTCATATGTGGCGCTTATAGTCGCCTGCGCCGCTGCGTCAATACGTCTTGACAGCCGCGTACAAGGGTTTCGAATATTAGAAAATCTTAGAATTTATTGGTACTCACCCACTGCGGCATCTCATGAATGTCCGCTGTTCGATGATGGTAGTTTAACACCACTACAGTAAGAACAACCGACGACGCCACCATAAACATGATGCAATTGAAGTAAGTCCCTGCCACCCAAAACACAAAATGCATATTAGCTTAACCGCGCACTCTATAACATTATCAAACACACCAAAAAAAAAGATGTCAAAAAAAGGCAAAAAAAAATTATATCTTTTAATTTTTATTATTATTGGAAATGTAAAAAAAATCACAACAAGTACCTACTTTTTTGTTACTTGTTTTAGAGATATTCACCTTTAAAATTTTGATTTGATTAAAGACTAAAAAAAAGCAAACTACATGATGAGTGAAAAATAATAATAATGTTTTTAGGAGAAAATTAACAACCGTTTTTTATAGATATTAAAAATACTGAGTACCCTGAAACGAAAAAACTTGACATCAAACTAATAAAGACACCAGGTGGCATGACTTGGTGGTACGATATGGACGCAGGGAAATTGTCGCCCTTTTAAAAAAATCAGCACCATCTAGTAAATTATTAGCTATATTTCTTAGAGAAGGAGTCGTCGTGTCACTGATAAATTTGTATACCTTTACTTTGATCGGTTGTCAGGCTTTATATATTTACCAAATTAATTATATTGTAAACCGTTTCAAACGTACTCTTTTATAAATAAAAAATGTCCTGAAATGTCATTGTTAATAAATATTTAAAATACATTTAAAGCAACACACGTGCAATTAATTAAATTCATGCAAATCTAATATTTAAATAAGTGATTTATGTTAAGATCTATGTTTGCTGCGAGTATTTTTTTAACAAAAACAATGATATACAACTTATAAAACTAAACATTGTTTGTACTTTATTGTGAGGTTTATGGCTTTTTTCTTTTATTTTATGATTGTTTTTTTTATTGTAAAGATGGCCAGTTTGCCAATGGTTGGTTTTCAATTAGAGCATCTTGCACGCTACAGCCATGTAAGGCCGGTGGTCGCGATTCACAGATATGTTTGATCATTGATGATGTTGATGATGATCACTAAACCAAGCCTGAAATCATTTGACGTAAGTATTGATAGCTCTGTTAACAGGGTCCACCCTTAGTGTGTCTATTATGGCTAATACAAACTATGCTCAGCGAGCTATGGAAAGATCTATGCTTGGTATTTCGCTACGGGATAAAATCCGAAACGAAATCATCCGGCAGAGGACCAAGGTAGTTGATATCGTCCAGAAGTGTAGCAAGCTGAAGTGGCAGTGGGCTGGCCACATCTGTCGCAGAAAAGACGAGCGTTGGAGTAGACGGGTTCTCAAATGGAGACCACGTCTCGGGAAACGTAGTGTGGGACGCCCCCCTGCCAGGTGAACTGATGACCTGTGGAAGGTCGCTGGTGGTGGCTGGATGAGGAAAGCTGGTGGTCGTGCGCTTTGGCGTGCCCTTGGGGAGGCCTACGTCCAGCAGTGGACTGCAATAGGCTGATTGATTGAAACTATGCTAGCGGCATTGTAGACCTCAGGCCTGACCGCGCGAACTATCCGCGATTTTGCGACTTAGTATATATGTGGGCATTTGTAGTATAATGTAGGGCCCATTGTCTACATTAAATGTATTTCACCATCCATTTTATTTCAAAAGACCGCTTGCTATTCCAAGTCCTTAGATTGAGGTGTACAAAATTAAATATTATGATAATTTATTCCTAAGTCTCTTACGCACAGCAAACATTTTATTTCACGAAAACCTTAATTTCAATGAAAGCTTTTTGTCTTAGAGCGCTGAATTATTTAAAATAATTTATAATATTTTATGAAAATATGCGGACCTCCTACTATTTATTTAGAATTTCATCGTTGTTACTTTGGTATAATATACACAAAGACAAAAAAAAAATTTGGACGTCCCAATATTTTATGTAGTTTTGATATTACAGTCTTGATTTAACTAGGTAAGTAAGTTGAATTCCATTGCCTGATAATTTCAGCCACACTGCTGGAACTGAGTCAGTAGCAAATGTATATTTTATTTGTGGTTTCTTATTAATTTAAGTTCTGTAAACTTTACCTATCTGTTACCTTTTTATAAAGAACTAGCGGTCCGCCAGCGGCTACGCTCGCGTTGTGTAAGATTTTCCCGTGGGAATAAGTCTTTTTCCCGTAAAAAGTATCCTATGTGT
Organism: Carpatolechia fugitivella; assembly: GCA_951230895.1. Taxonomy (NCBI): domain Eukaryota; kingdom Metazoa; phylum Arthropoda; class Insecta; order Lepidoptera; family Gelechiidae; genus Carpatolechia; species Carpatolechia fugitivella. Next base: position 19,287,897 of record OX579646.1, on the reverse strand, counting down.
TAGTCCAGGTTACAAACTATCTTCATTCCAAATTACATCCAAATCCGTTGAGTACTTTAAGCGTGAAGGCAGAACAAGCATCCAATCATCTAAATATCCAAATATATAGGTATTTTCACATTTATAATATTAGCGTGAGTGTGATGTGTGTGTGTGTGTGTAGTAAATCAATTCGAATAGTTTAAATGTGGTGAAACTAAAATTTGTTGGAAAGTCCAAAAAAAATTAGGAGTTGTTTAAATAAATAAAATAGCAGGGGTCTATGTTATAGACAATGTTAAAGGGGTAGAGACAGACCAGACAGAGTTTCGATGATTGTAAGATACTTGGAGGGTGACCCCTCGCCCGCATCCTCTTTGTCCCTCAACCGCTGTTTAACTTAAATCCTGCATTCAACTTTAAACTACAACAAAGCAACCAATCCTACATAATAAACCTAAACAATTTTAAAGCATTGTATTTACAATTTAAGGGAGTTGTGCTTTTACATTTCAGTTTAGACTAATTTGTTTTATGTTTCAAATTACATTATATTTAACCCAAACAACATGCCATTTGCAAGTCTGAAGATTGTAACCATCTCTAAAGGCCAATAGTACGAAGAGAAAATAAATAAATAAATAAAAATGAACAGAGAATTGGTGAAATAGAGGTAATTGAGTCAATGTTCATTTTAATACTTTACAAGATCAAATGCCAATCATTTGGAAAAGTACCGTTAAAATAAGATAGCTATTCTTTCCATACGCCAAGACAGTGCAATGAGTTTAGATATTTCGAGTGACAATAGAATTGATAGGAGCTGCAAAAGTGAAGATTTATATTTTTACCCTCTAAAATGCAAAAAAGAAGAGTAAATTGTGACTTGCTCTCGTTTATAAAATCCATCTAATTATAATAATCGTTTAAGAATGGGTTGAGGATTACGGTTATTAAGAACAAAAATACGAATTATAAAACCAGGATGTCTACCTTGTATAAATTAGGAATCAACATAATATCAAGGAAATAAAACTTGTAATAATATATTCCTCAAAACCCACCCCGTGTTTATTTTACATAGAGATCTATTTAGATCTTAAGCATTTATTTTATAAGAATATTTTATAATTGAATTTATATATAGTATACAGAAACGCGTCAATCCTCACCTATTAGAGGGACCGCATCCGATGTTTTAGTTATAACGTGTCCCACCAATAAAGAGAAAACGGTTTGGGACAGAAGAATTGTCACACCTGCAAAGATCAATCAAGTTTGAAAACAAAATGGTCTAATAACAACAACCAGGTCAATGTTATCTCTGGCAGACCCTGCCCAATCGGTTTTATTGTATGTGTGCTGTCGGGGGGCACAAGTAAATCATAAACGAAACAAAAGGAAGTACTCATGCAAATTCTATTTAGTATAAAAATCTTTATAGTAGTTTTCAGTTTAACATCTATAATGAATGTACAATTTTATACTTAATTTTTTTATTTTATCACCCTCCAAGTATCTAAGGCCACAGAAGTGGTTCAGAAATTACTTATCAATAACACGCAAGTAACACATAGATAGACACAACACCATGGAATCGATTACGCAATATTCAGTGCTAAAAGAGAGAAGAATTATATTATTATAGTATTGTAATATTCAATACTGAGAGAGAATTCAACTTACCTTAGCGTTCCATTTATTGTTTTCGTTGTCTAACGTGTAAATATTAAAAATTCATGCTGTGCCACGTATATAAATGAATGCTGTATAACAAGTTACATAATCAATCAAATTATCAGTTGCAGATGTTAAAATCATAGATGAAATTGTGACAAAGCCTGATCAAAAGAGTACGAAATCGATTCCAAGATACATCACACACATTTCAAAACGATTTAATGACAATACTGAAACTAATAAAGGTAACATCCACGACATCTAAAAACTGACTGCTTAATAGAAGTACAATAAACTAAACAAAACAATAAAATTACTTTCAAAACAAAACGCATTTTGAAAAAAATCGCCGTACGACGTGTTTTTGATAAAGATTCAAGCTTATGTTTATTAACATTGACATTTAAGCCAACAACGATTTAAATAAAAATATTAGCACTGGTATATAATTTACTCCTTGTAATGTTTTAAAATAATTTGTTTATTTCAAAGATTAACTCAGAATAATAACTGTAAAAGCAAAATTAAATAGTAAAGGTGAAGAAATAAAAGAAGATAAAATCATGAAGGTGGGCAGTGATAATAGTAGAAAAATAAATGTGGAAAATAATGGGATACAGCGGGATGAAACGAAAAGGCTGGGGGTAGGTGTGGGTAGTGTACCTAACAGGGGGATAGCGTCGGAGACCTGCGGCAGGGTCTCTGCTACCAGGTTCAAAAACACCGTCAGCGAGAGTAGAATAGTGACTCCTGCAATCAAACACATTGTTAACAACCCTACCTACTAATGTTTAGATCATACAAAAGTATCGTATTGAATTTTTACAACTCTCCACACATTGTTAAATTACTAAATATTGTGTTAATCTGAATTTACTTCACCCAATTTCAGGTAAAGTGATGACATTGATGGTGCTGTGAACATTTAGTGGCATCTACTGACACTTACTTATCAGGTGATAAGTAAGTGTCAGAGATGCCACTAAATGTTCATATATGGCATATAACTGTGTGTTTGGGTTAGTCGTCAAAATCTTAATCTTAATAACTTAACCTAACCTTATTAAGATTAAGATTTTGACGACTAACCCAAACACACAGTTATATACCACATTCTAGGTATTCTAATATTCTTTTATGCATTATGCCTTCCATTTTTCTTATCATAAGGCTCAGAATAACTTTCAAAATGTAATTAACATTATATTTTTATTTCAAATTTAGAAGTTCTGATTTTATCAAAAGTATTTTATTAATAAATATATTTTAGACAACCCCTAAGTTAGATATTACTTATCTGCAATTTAATTTATGATTCCTCTAGATCATAAATATTTAGCAGAAATGAGCTGAACACCCAACCTTGCGGTACTGCTTCAAGAAATATGGAACGTGACATGCATTTTCAATTTCCCTTGGATCCTAAAATGCCTACCTACTAAAGGCACTGCGTCCGAAGTGGTGGGCATCTTTTCTGCGACCATGTTGAGAAACACGGTCAATGACAACAAGATAGTCACACCTGTTAGCATTAGCCAATACCATAAGAAACACAACTTTAAAATGAACTTCAATCAACAGGTGCACTACCTTTTCCTCTACAATGGATAATATTACTAACGATATGTTTTGTCAGTAAATTCTAGAATTTGGTAGTGTCATTTTTTTCCTAATAATAATGTCCACTGACCAAACTAGCTATAACACAGATTATGAAACAGAGTTATTTAAAATTGTGACAACGAGTTTGTAATAGCTGATCTAAATAAACAAATCTTATGCTATAGATTACTAATAACAGAGTAAGTTTATACTGACCAAGAGTGAGTTTCTCTCCAGAGTCTGGTGGAAGTGTAAACCCAAGAAGTGCCATAGAGGAGATGAGAACACATGGCACTATGAGGTTGAAAAAATAGTAGAGAGTTCGTCTTCTAATCTTGATGGTAAAAGTTACATCTACGTAGGGCTCTGGGCAGCACGCATACGTAATTGTGTTCTTCTTTCCTGGCATTCCTGGAGATACCAATACAATAAGCAAAGGCCAAATACATAAGTCTTCTGATTAGATGGCGTATTTCATTCTTACCTATCAAATACCATTCTCCATTTGTTATGAAGTCAGATAAGTCTCCTCCTTCTTCATCTTTCAGCACCAGATCCAACTGTCAGGAAAAACTGTTAGTTTCAGGAGGGAGCTAACTACTTGAACTTCGAGTTGAGAGAGGCAATAGTTGATGCTTTAGCATACTATAGATAGCCGACTGTAGTCAGCATCGATACATTAAACAAAGACAAAAAGTTAAATTTAAAATTAAAAACAGTGTTTTGTTTTTAATTTCCTATCACCTCTCGCAACAGAGAATGTCTTATTAGGTAGTAAGTAGACATTACTTGTATTCTCAAATATGTTAGGGAAACCATGCAAGGTTTTGAATTACAGATGTTACATTTCCATGCTTACTCTGAAGGACAATGGTACAAGGGAAGAGTGAGAACCTTATTTATTTGAGTGCAAAACTGAGGTAAAAATAACGAGCCTGTTTTTGATGAAAACTAACGGACTGTGACAAAACATTTATATTTTAATGTCTCGTAACAATTTAGTTGTTTAGTTTACGCCATAAACACTTTAATAGATGCAACATGCATAACGAGTGTACACATTGACTTAGCTGAACGTCAAGAATAGAGAAATGACGCTACTCTAAAACAGTAACTTTTACTTTCGTAGATATATAGCATCTTTCTTCATTACTTGATGAATAGCTAAATGTGTACAAATAGTCCGATGAGAAGAAAAAAGATAATACCGCCATACGGATAATACACTGAATTAATATTGGATTTAATGGATTTTATTGACAATAGAATATCGATGGTCTAGAAAACAAACATGATAATTACAGACTCACCAACTTTTCAGGAGGACTGTTTTTAGTCACTTAAAAGTTCTAGATACTATAACTTAAAATGGAACATAGGAATCGTGTATACACTGCCTGTATTTAATTAGGGTATTTATCTTTTTATTTATTTATCAATAACTTGAACATCTATATCCAAAGGATTAAAAAAAACAAACAAAATAGTAAAAAAGGGCACCACTTAGTATGTTTGTACATAAACTTTGAATACGTAATGTTTACTTAAAACTTTCGTGTATTGTATATGAAGTTAGTTTTTGTTGAAATTTAATGTCGTTTGATGTCGGGTTAGAATAGCATCACCCGTTTCTTACCCGTGGGTGTTGGAAGTGACGACTTAGGCACTCGCTCGAGTCGAGGGTTTGATGTAATTGCCGACTACTGTGATACACAATTTCTGATGACCCACAGCATTATCGGATGTGGCAAAAACGTTAACGCTCTGCCTACCCCGCAAGGGATACAAGCGTAATTGTAGGTAAGTATGTATGTATTTATGTTGTTATTTGAATTTGACGTTGAAATTTACTGCCGATGTATAAAACAATACAATTAGTATTAAATTTTCTAAAAAGATGGACCACGCTCGCCTATGATTATGATTTAGTTAGAAGGGATCGGGCAAGCTACGTCCCAATGACCACTGCGACCCGAGATGGATCTATTGTAGTCAGCCCTTCGATGTTAAATAGCCTCCTCTAGACCAACAGTTTTTAAGAAGCTGACGGTCGATAAGGGGCTTAAAGCCTGGGCTTCCTGGGTGGCAATTTTGGCTCCTCCCAGTACCCGGCTTCTCTTATTGACAAGGGCATCGCATTCGCATAGGATGTGAAGCGGAGTCTCCTCGTCATCTGCGCAGAATCTGCAGTAAGGGTTCTCAGATAGACCCATCCTGTTCAGATGCTTATTAAGCTTACAATGGCCCGTGAGGGCTCGGATTAATATCCTAACATTTTGTCGGTTCAATCTGAGTACCTCGGCAGTAAATTTGGGCAGGAATCCCGGGATCAGTTGCTTAGAGTGTGTTAAACCAGCTGATCCGTGCCACAGCTTATTAGCCTGGTGTCTTTCCCAGGCTAGGAGTTGGCGCCTGGAACCGGACTTCGGCACTCCAAGAATGGGCTCTGGTCCAATAGGTCGGGAAATGGAGCCTTCCCTCGCCAACTCATCCGCTGCTTCATTCTCCCCAATCCCTGAATGCCCCGGCACCCAGCCCAGACAAACCGAGTTCCTGGTGCCAAGGTAATTCAGGGCGTTGATGCATTCCAAGGTTAACTTGGAGGAAATTTCGTTGGACACCAGTGCTTTTAAAGCAGCCTGGCTGTCCGACAGGATAAGGATCCTTTTACCGGAATACTCCAGGTTAAGATGTACACAATCGATGATCGCATACATCTCCGCCTGGAAGACCGTAGCAAAGAGGCCCAGGTTTGTAATTTTCCTAACTAGAGGCTTTTTACAGAAGGCACCTGAGCCGGATAAGCCATCTTTTCTGGAGCCGTCGGTAAACCAAACTAGCTCCGCTTTTCTGAATGTAGAAGGTATTTTCTTCTGCCATTCTTCCCTTTCGGGTATAAGAACTTCATATAACCTAACAAAGTTCTGTTTCATAGTCATCACATCAGAGGGCATCGCCATGATAGGATTCCTGATTAGATTTTCAGCTAATCTACTCATCACATTAGAGGACCACCTCTTCCTTCCGGCTTCAAGCGAGCGAAGCATAGCTGTTCGAGCTTCTTTCTGGACATGTATGTGAAGCGGTCGTGGAAGCGGTGCAATGTTAAGCACCGCTTCCATTCCACGCTCGCCTAGAAGATGTTTATGTTTTTTTTAAAAAAGGGCTAATCTATAGTTTTTTGAGAAACACGGTTATGCTTCAAAATCTACTTTACGCACCCCACGTTTTTCGTTTTAAGTCCTACAAGAGTACTACACCAATAAAAATTATTTTATACTGTTTAGTGCCTAAAAACGTGTTTTTAAAAAAATATTTTTTACTTTACAATTATTTTGTGCTTTTTAGTCTAGCGTATTTAAATGTTGCAAGACGCCCTGAACATCACGTAGGACTAAATTGCTAAGACTAAAAATCCCAAGCATGCCGAGATTATGTTGTTACGATGAGATTACCTTCCGGCTTCACCATGAGACCCTGGACATCACGTATGACTAAAGATCTTGTCAAAACAAATCCAACGAGCCCGAACACGACAAGGTTATGTTGCGACGTTGAGAGAGTTCCTATGGCCACCTTCTGGTTCCATAATGAGATCCTGGACATCACATATGACTCAAGAACTAGTCAAGACAAATCTAACGGACCCAACACGACTAGGTTATGTTGAGTATTTGAGGAAATACAGCGGCCACCTTCCGGCTCCATCATGAGATCCTGGACATCACGTCACGTATGACTAAAAATCTTGTCAAGACAAATCTAACGAGCCTAAACGGTGTTTCTACGGCCACCTTCAGGCTCCATCACGACACCCTGGACATAACGTGTGACTAAATATATATAGTCAAAACAAATCCAACGGGCCCAAACACGACTAGGTTATGTTGATATTTGAAGAATTCCTGTGGCCACCTCCATCATGAGACCCTGGACATTACTTATGACTAAAGATCTAGTCAAGACAAATTCAACGAGCCCAAACACGACGAGGTTGTATTGTGTATTTTAGGAGTTTCTATGGCCACTTTTCGGCTCCATCATGAGACCCTGCATTTGTAACTAAAGATCTAGTCAAAACAAATCCAACGGGCCCAAACACGACTAGGTTATGTTGTGTATTTGAGGAGTTCCTATGGCCACCTTCCGGCTCCATCATGACACCCTGAACATCACGTATACCTAATTAAAGATCTTGTCGAAACAAATCCAACGACCCCAAAGACGTCGAGGTTATGTTGTGTTTTTGAGGAGTTCCTATGGCCAACTTCCGGCTTCATCATGAGACCCTGGACATCACGTATAACTAAAGATCTTGTCAAGACAAATCCAATGAGTCCAAACACAACGATGTTGTGTTGTGCATTTTAGAAGTTCCTATGGCCACCGTCCGGCTGCATCATCAGACCAGCTCCATGGTGTCATAATATTGCATTGTCACCGAGGTTACATAAGTGTACCAAATTTCAGTACAATCGAATAACAGCACGTACTTCAAAAATGAGTTGCAAGATTCGGACCGAACAAACAAACAAACAGACAGACAAGAAAGCGAGTTAATAAAAACGTGTTAAAAAATAAAATGAGATGGTATAAAATCCATCAACGACTTTCCATTAGTTGAAAAACTGCCGATATTGCAAAATTAGATCACTTATTTCGAAATACCGAAATACCGGTATTTTTTCCTCAAATACCGGTATCAAAATACTGAAAAATGTGACCGGTATACCGGTATCCATGCCCTAGCCATGTCGTCGCCCGCGCGACCGCTATGCCAAGATTTCCGCCAAAATAAAATAATTTCATTTTTCAATACACACTAAAATCCGATATTGCGAAATGCAACGTTAAAGTATGAAAATATTAATCGTATTAATATACTTTTTAATATTTGTCAATAGCTTGGTAATCAACTTAAATAACTTTAATGCTCTCGGGCTCCTGCTGTTTATTTAGTAATTTGTAATTAAATCATTTACAACATTTGTCTATATTTTATTCCTGCTGGTCTATTATTTTTAACGCACTTAATATATTTTACTATTTGCTGACGAGTGTTCAGTAGTATTAAGACCACTTAAATCATTTGTCTACCGGCAACTTAGAAAGATTAACATCTTATAATATATTTGGGAATCAAAATTGACCAAATGACAAAATTAATAAAAACATTTAGTTTATTTGTCAATCGTGGTAAATTCAAGCGAAATGTTATAAATCTATTTAATGTTTTTTATAGTTTAAATTGATGGTAAATAATTAACATTACTTTTTTTGGCATCAAAATGACATCACTTGCTATAAGTGTACACCTACAGTTTAGGAAGAAAGAGACGGATTTAGGGTATTTGGGTAAGTGCAAACGGTAGAGCATCTTCATTTAATGCATTTGGCATTAAAATGTTAAAATATCAAAATTTTGTAGTTAGCACGTTTGTCTTCTAGACCATCGATATAATTCTTAACATTTATGTACTTCTAGACTGTAATGTTTTAGAAATAGTATATATAATCGTCTCATAATGTTTTAAAACTAAATGGGTTTGAATATTAAATTAATTTTGCCTTTTTGTAACGCAGATCAAAATTATACATTAATATTAGTTAAAACTTAACACAAACGAAATTAGTTTTTTCTTCTAGTTTTATAACTTATCACTATCCTCGTGCTACGTGCAACTACAACAAAACAAAAATATAAATAATAAAATGCTAATATTCATGCGTCCCATTTTAATCATTCAACAAGTATAGGTACACATAACATTAAACATAGTATATAGCGCTTCCGTATGGCAGTAGGAGTCAATGTTTATAGATAGTACGTACAATAATTTATTTTTGTGCTTTGTGTAGATATATATATTTTGCTCCATGCAAAATAGTACATACAAAACTTTTGGGATATTTGTATCCGTCTGGTTTCTCACATGGTTCCCTTATCTTTAACCCGAGCCTAACCTTACTCATAATCCACGAATCTAACCTAACCACAATGTATATTTGCCTACCATTTATACATAAATTTAAAGTAGTTGCTGTTACATTACTTGAAAAGCTTATAAATTGCAAAATGAGCGCCACATGTTGCCGAAATAATTAATATAAAAAAGCCCTGAGCGAAGCTATTTCAAAAACAATAAAATGGGTTTGCATTTTTCATTTAAAATTCAACGTTAAACTTTTTCACTGGCAATTCACTAAAGTTTGCATTAGTCAAAACTGTTGCTTAAAATTAAAGAGTCGCAGAATTAGACAAAATTATCGCCAAACGAGGTATTTAATATAAAAAACCAAATGACGAATACATAACAGCGTGAAGCCAGAAAGTCTAGCAACAAATGACGCCAACTGAATGTAATAGCAGCTACACGACATAGTGGAGTGCCGCTATACCTGGTTGCCGTCGTACGTCCAGCTACCAAACTTCATGTCACAGTGTTGGTCATCGAACGGGAACCACGTGATGTCTATCTTGCATGTGCTCTTGAATATGCCCGGAGGCACGTACAGGCAACTGCCGTTGTTTTTGACCACCACGTTGGTTTGGTATGTCCCGTCAAAACCCTCATCAGCACTAGGAATAATCGTCGAAGAATAAGTTGAATGTTCCTGAGACTATGATTTTTTTGAGGTTATTTTCAAATCATGTCCAGACTGTTCAGTGGGTTTTGTAGTGCTTTGAGTTTGACTTGAGTTACTTCTTTTTATTCAGCTGATATGCTCATCAGTTGAACAAATGTCATATAACTCATTATTTCTTTACTTTCTGACTAAATTAACTCCCTGCCACCAAAACCAAAACCAGCCAAATGCAGCGGTCATAAAATTGTAAGGAGCTATTTATAACTCCAATCAAATAATGTTAAAACTTTTTATAGCAGTTTTATTGCATCGTCATTCGAGTCGATGCAATTTGAGAAGTGGATTTCACTTAATGAAACTTTTAATACAAAATTTCCATTAAAATGGTGATAAAGAATAAAGAGAAATGGGTTATTTCATATTTTAAAACGTGTTTTGCATTTCAGATATATATAAAGAAGGTTTTATTTAGTAATAGGCGGCTGTTTTTAAATAAAAATGCATTTTGTTTATAAAATAGCAGCAGGAAAATAATGCAACTTTAAAAATGTTCTTTATAAGTGTAGTGTAGTGCTCAAGACGAGTAAGATTATTTTGTTTATACAGCGTAGGGCCAAGACAAGAGAGAAGAAAGAAAGCAATGAAAGTGCTTGATCTTTTGTTTATCAGTGTTATTATAAAACATGTTTAATAGTGCTTTGGTTTCAGCGGGACTTTTAGCTGAAATTTCAGAACCAGGAATCGATTTCTCGCTCCGCCAAATCATACAATTACAAAATAAAATTTAATAAAAAAAGCCTTGTCATTTTTTTTTACATAATTATACAATTACTAAAAAGTTGTGTAGTGTTACTGACAGCATTATATTATCTTGTAACAGAATCCTGTCATAATACACGAAAATCAAATTAGAGGCTTCTCTTATTTATGATGATTTTTTTTTAAACAAATGTTTGGACAAGCGGGGAATCGACCGTGGTGTTTAAATCAGCGACAACTAGCCATGTACGTTTATTTCCATTTTTACAAGTGGCAGCACCGAGTAGGAGCCCTCGAAATGGCATACAGGAGGATTGTTGCTTTCAAAATTAAAAATAAATAAAATATCCAAGCACCAATCGTCACTCAGCATTAGCTCCTACTGTGCTGTCACTTTCTCTGAAAAGTGTTCATTTAAAAAAGGAAAATTTAGGCAGGTTCAGTTTTATGGATATAAGTTTTAAAATTTAGGTAAAGAACATACAATACAATCCATTCAACAAAATTTATTATAATATTTTTATACGCGTTGCATTCAGTGTGGAAATTTAGGTTATCAGGTACTACAAGATTCATACGCAACCGCTGTAAGTAGGATATAATTTACGCAAACGCAGTGTTATTACAAATTAAAGATTAAAAAAAAAAAAACAGAACTCAATACAAAGTCAACGAAAACCACGTAACTGATATTAACTCCGGTCGACGAACCAGCAGCGTTGAGAAAACCTAATATCTTTATAAAACGATGTAAAATATGAAATAAAAGTTGCTTCAAAAGACGCTATCAAATCGAGCAGATAACCCCTTGACAACAAAAACAGTACATAAAATGTACAGAACAAAAACAAGCGCGGTCTTATTATTCCCAGCGCTGCGCAGTCATCGCTTAACATATTTTTTCTTTTTCGCCCTTGTGAAGTCACAAAGCTGGTTCGTATCCCCCTCACCCCCCGTTGTCTGCAAGCTTTACTGAAAGAGTACTATATAAAATATTCTCATTATTATAATACTGTAGTGGTCCTGGAGTTTAGAGCTGGAAATAATATTTTACTTCGGTTATTTTGCGCTACTGAAAAGTAAGTTTGAGTGGAAAAGGTGTATTAGGGGAAAATAATAAATTGAAACAAAATCAAAAGGAACTAAAGATTGTGAATGGAATGTTTAAAAAGAACAGGTACACATGTCAATCTCTGCTACATTAATCATCAATGTGCCTTAGTAATTTCAATTGAGATGGAAATGATGCTTTGCGCCTCCGCAAGCACCTAAATGGTTTAAGATACCCAATATTTGAATTCAGAAGTTCCCTACATAAAAACAGACCAAACCCAGGGTAATATTTTTGCTGCACGAATGACAGCCAAACTCTGTATGCAATTTACTTATGCTGCAATTTTAATAAGTGTGTTTTTCTCAGAAAAAGTAAATTTAGTGCATTGTCAGGTTTTCAACCCACATTGTTTTTCTTTCTTTTTCCATAATTTTACATTTAGAATTCAACTTTTAAGGTTCTGAATATACATTACTACATTCCGACTCTTTTTCTGGCTAAGCAACGTTAGTTTGAAAGTAAAATCCAGTGGATTAAGCTACATTCCTTCCCCTGTACGAGTGCAGGTTGCAGTCTAGCATAGTCTAGCCAGTTTTATAAAATTCGAGATACCGAGAGGATTCTAAAAAGTCTTTCTATTTTAGTCATCTACATTCAAATTATCTATCTGTGCTTTCGTCTCGGTACAAAATACAGATGTTTCTGTTAAACTCGAGATGTTTCTTATGTAAATTTAAATCTTTATAACAAATTCCTCGGACAGGTAGTTTGCCAACAAAAGAACTTTTTCGCAGCCTCGTGTTAGTTAGAACCAATATAGGTCAATATAGCCCCATGTATAGAATGACAGCTGGTTACAATGGAGTCAGGTTCAAATTTGACATATTTTTTGGTTCTAAAGAAGGCTAAAGCCTCAGTCAAGTCCAAAATTGCTAATGTTTTAGTATAAGTATTATAATAGTAACTACTATTACTAGCTTCTACTAACTAGGGACATTATTTATTTATTATTTATGCATGCTGTGTTCACTTGTTTAGAATGTACACGAACGATGTTATTTAAATTGATATTTATAATAAGTAGGTGTGAGTAAAGTATCTACTATCCACATGATAGACGAATGATATATTACGTGTATGAACAAAAAGAGTGTGATTGATCACTACCATTATAATATAAAGAAAATATTGTCAGGCTAGCCAGCCTTCACGGTTTTTAGGGTTCCGTAGCCAAATGGCAAAAAACGGAACCAATATGGATTCGTCATGTCTGTCTGTCTGTCTGTCTGTCCGTCCGTATGTCACAGCCACTTTTTTTGGAAACTATAAGAACTATACTGTTGAAACTTGGCAAGTAGATGTATTCTGTGAACCGCATTAAGATTTTCATACAAAAATAGAAAAAAAACAATAAATTTTGGGGGTTCCCCATACATAGAACTGAAACTCAAATTTTATTTTTTTCATCAAACCCATATGTGTGGGGTGTCTATGGATAGGTCTTCAAAAATAATATTGAGGTTTCTAATATCATTTCTTTTTTTAACTGAATAGTTTGCGCGAGAGACACTTCCAAAGTGGTAAAATATGTGTCCCCCCCTGTAACTTCTAAAATAAGAGAATGATAAAACTAAAAAAAAATATGATGTACATTACCATGGAAACTTCCAACGAAAATTGGTTTAAACGAGATCCAGTAAGTAGTTTTTTTTTAATACGTCATAAATCGTAAATCGTAAACCGCGGCTACTATCTAGTCGTTACACGAGCCAAGTCAGTGGATGACACGGAACCCTTCATGGGCGAATCCGACTCGCACTTAGCCGCTTTTAATAACCTATACCTTTCGAAGCAAAGCAAGCGCTTTGACCACCCATCATTAACCTAGTCAAACCTGAGCCTATTTCATCACGAAGGCTTAACAGCTGTCAGTAGGTACACAACAAATATTTCAGAACAATAAAAGAAATAAAATAATAGCCCATACAAAAAGCGCTCACTAAAAATACAAACATAGAAACACTCGGTTTTCCTTAAACAATATTCGTCGCAACAAAGAAAGAAATGGTAAAGACGAAATTACATTCAGAGCATAGAGCTAAGCGGTCCCCAAACTGAGCTGTACAAAGACAGCCATACCTTCTATTAGATAGGGGAGCGTTCGCGACATTGTATTGCGTTCACAGAGACACGCTACCGTGTGAGCTGGCGACGCGCCAACATGACACGGCGTCTGTCACACCGACATGTAACACCTTTAGTTTTTATTGATTTATTATTAATAGGAACATTGTATTCTGAATCTGAAGGCATGCAAGAAGCCAATACTATTTGTCAATAACTTAATTTGTTCTTTATTTATTTTATTGTCTTTATTCAGAATAAATACAGTTTCTGTATATTATTAAAGCTATCCTTTAATAATTTTACTTTCTCTTTTCCAACAATAATTTATTTTATCGATTTCTGCTATGCCCTTTGAAACTAAAAGAATGTACCTAATTCACCAAAATTTAAGTTCAAAATATAAAACTCCGTCAGTGTAATTACGTTAATTCGGGATATTAATACATCATATTCCACTCCAAACTTCCGAGTTACAAGTATCTGTAACATTAAAGATAATTAAAGCAAGTAAATTGAGAATGCAGACAATGTTACCCTTAGCCTCCATCCTAATTATAATAAATTGAGGAAAGCGGAAAGCTCAATATTAAATTGTTTTTTTTTACGGATCTAAAATATGAACCTTAAGTATAAAAGCGCTGTTTGTTCAAATTCGTATTTCGATGACGCAAGTTTTGAAACTGCAAGTACTAACTACAAATACTTTTGCCAAGAATACGATTCAGAACAGTAATATCTGCATTTCTGTTTAAGTACGAATAACAGTGACAAGGGTTTTATGTCTAAGGGTATGAGGTAATTTGCAGTTCAGAGCGTCTGCTATCGCAAATAGCGATAGTTAATCTAAGTTTAAGGCCATTTTTTTTTTAATTATATCAACAGGCTAGTGTAAGACTAAAACGGGGAAACACCCCTTGTATGCGGTTGTCAAGACGTATTGACGCAAAAAAAACCTACAGAGTTTAATAATGTCGAAGTAACTTTATTTAAAAACTTGCATCTGCTCGGCAAACCGGGCTTTTCTTATTTTTTTATTAATAATGTTAAAATCAAAACTCTGTTTCATCCCTTCACCTGCTGTCATAAGTTTCATAAACACGAAATACACAGAGTAATTACCTACTCATTTCCTATTACAAAAGATACGAGCGCGAATTTCATAACCTTTAATTAATGCATATCCTACCCGTTTTGACATACGGAGCCGAGACGGTGAAGCTGGCCCACCACCGGCTACATGTCACTCAGCGAGCTATGGAAAGATCTGTGCTTGGAATAAAATCCGAAACGAAATCATCTAAGGTAGTTGATATCGTCCAGAAGTGTAGCAAGCTGAACTTGTAGCAGTGGGTTGGTTGGCCACGTCTGTCGTAGAAGCGATGAGCGTTGGGACAGACGGGTTCTCGAATGGGACCACGTGTGGGACGCCCCCCTGCCAGGTGGACTGATGACCTGAGGAAGGTCGCTGGTGGTGGCTGGATGAGGAAAGCGGGTGATCGTGCGCTTTGGCGTGCCCTTGGGAAGGCCTACGTCCAGCAGTGGACTGCAATAAACTGATTGATTGATTGATTGAATTAATGCATATAACATAACATATAACATATGCATATACTACCATGTCACATATACCCTCTTAAATCCGACGAACCCCAGTGAGACTGTAAACAAAGTGTTAGTACACCGGTAAGTGATTTAAAAGCCCCATAATCAAATGTTGTTCGGCTCCTTTTGGCTGGCCGCCAACGGTCGACTCTGCTCCCTCTGATATCCGCTAGGTGCGCCAGTGTGTGTGCTAGGCGTTCGGCCAATCTTGCAAATGGATACAATACTGTTTTCGGTTTAATATAGTTGGTTCATTGTGTTGCGTGTCACTGAATACCTATACAACGTGTTACAAAAAATAGCAAAAAAAGAATATTTTTTACCAAAGGCCTTTAATTAAATATTCCCATCTAATACTTACGCTCTAAACTCTGCCTTCGTCTCTGATTTTTTTTTAAATAAGTTCATTAGTTTTTAGTTACAGTAACAGTCGTTCTCACAATTAACAAGGTATGTAAATGTTTAAGAAAAGTTAAATAATTTCTGAATTTATTAATGAACAACGATTGAAGAATCCTTTCATCGATCTATCATACTACGAGTAAAACATTTCGCTTTTGTCATTGACGTTAAACCGTATCTTAAGTTATGAAAAAAAAAAACTTGGGTATTTCTATCTCATAAATAACCTGCAATAAAAGAAAATAAGTAACTATGCTAAAAAAATCCGTAACATAAACCAACTTACTCGACAACACTATTACAACAACTAAACAGATTAATGTATTAAAATATGTCTTAGCGGTTTGGGAACTACATTTGCGGTGAGGAGGGATCCAAAAGTCGTAAACGACTCGTAAACGGAGGGCTCGTAGCTTCAAAACCGGGTTTGATTTCAAACGCGGTCGGAAACAGGGGTTTGTTAATATGCCGTATTTGTAGAAGTTTCTCAATTTTGTCAGATTTATAGCCAAGTATTAGGTTTACTCGTCTGTGTAGTTATAGGTGTATAGGTATTTGGGAAGTTTTGAAATTTATCTTATAAGGATTCGGATAGCATATTGTTATAACATGTATTTTTGGAAATGAAGAAAGGATATTGTAGTATCTTTAAAAAACAATGTAATTATTAAATTCATTACATAGATTAATTTTAACTATATCTGCTAAAAAGAAATTCCAATCTTTAATATCAATTTTTAATGCAAAAAATAACATTTCCATTTAATTATACTACCAATTATGTGATTATGCGTATGTTATTCTGCAAAAATGCCTGTACCAGATTAACACGCTTAAAGATCCACATGATTCTAAGTATTAATATTTAATATCAGCCTGTCGAACACACCACTTCGGCTGCCTACGTAACCGCAGTTACACCATCTCTCTTATAATCCGTATAAGAATTGACTCGACAAATCCATTACGCTCTGAGCAGAATCCTCTGGATTCAATTTCCGTGTTTCCCTGAACACGGTTACACACGGCCGCACACGGGCTTGAGACCGGCAGTCTAATTAACCAAGTAGTAAGTGTTCGACATAATAATGAATTACCAACTAATAAAGGCATATTATTTTTAATTACTTTTTTTTCTCAGAGTACGGGATCGAATCTGAAATGATAAGATCCAAAGGCTAGACAAAATTAATGACAAACTTAAGTGGCAGTAAGCGTGGGACAAATGCAGATCTAACGAAAGCCGTTGAGGCAAAAAAGTTCTTGAGTAACTAACTACTACAAACAAGAAAATACAGCATGGGCATTATTGGGCGTTGCACAGACCAACATGTAGGCAAGGGCGGATTTAAGGCGCGTGGCGGGGGGCCGGGGGACGGTATTATTGTGCACATACTTCGAAGTAAATAATTTTCCTTTCCTTCCTTTCTTCCTACATACTTGAACTTGAACAGTTATTTTTGTTTTCTTTTGCCGGTCCGCCCCTTGTAAAAAGGTCAATGAACTGGTGAACATCTCGAGAAGCTACTAGATGCATTGCGAATAGCACAAGACTTATCCTTGGGGAAAGTCTTTTGTCCAGGAATTTACAATTTCAGTCTAAAATAGACATCGAAAATGATGACCGAATTGCAACCTTGCCCGTATTTCATGAGCTAGTGTGTGTAAGCACCTTTGGAGGTAATCAGGACTGTCAGCTGTAATGGATTGTTGTGTTAGATGACAATCAGATAGATTGACAAGACGCTATCGGGATTACACATTACAAGTACAATTCTACAGGGAACGTTTCCAAACGTTTGACTATTAGTAACTATTAGGCAGCAAGAGGTGCAATTTTAAAGGCTTATATTAATAATAACGTATTATTCCTTTTTGTGTCACTGCCAAAAAATATTTTTTTCAGACGACTAATATTTCGAAAAGAACCAGCAATTGTTAGTTTTATAGTCACAGAAAATTGCAATGATTAACTGAAGACTTTTAGGTCATAAACAAAATTAAATAGTGTATATATTGAAAATTTCAATAATAAACCGTTTCCTTTTCTTTAAGTTAAACTATTATTTTGAACAATATATAAGCGTAATATTGAAATTTTAGCTTATGGGGTCGGTCCATGACACTAAACAATCATGGATGTAACATAATAATATCTCCGCAATAATAATAATAGTTGCCGTGTGGTGACGGCAGAGTAGAAAAATTTGTTACCAAGAGTAGGGGCTCTCCCCGTGGGTGTCTAAGAGGCGACTTAGGGACTACACTACACATTGAACAGGGAACGGGCAGCAGCGCTCTCCGATACAGTAACCTTTCAACCTGCGATCTCCAACCCGCCTGCCAAGCGTGGAGATTATGGCAAAACCCTCCACTTAAGTGGAGGAGGTTCATAGTTCAGCAGTGGACTGTAACGGGCCGTTGATGTTGATTGAATAATGCATTGCAATGGCCGCCTTGTTTGTTTCCATCTGATGAGGTTCCTAGTACACAATCGGGTTAGCCCTGTGGCTAGTGTACCCATTGTATGACCTGTATTTGTCCGTGTCTGTTGTCAGACACAATAACAATCAATAATAAATAATATAACTAGCAAGCCAAGCGTGGAAGCCAATTAACATATCCAAATACAAACAAAGAACATCTCCGCTTTTCCCGGGAAGCTTCATGTTTTCAGGGTATAAGATGTTTATTTTTCATTTTCCTTCCTGCTTCGCTAACTCAGAGATGTTTACAATGAAATTTATGGGCCAAGGATTTATATGTACTCGTTAATTAAGAAGGTGTGTTTTTTTACGGCATATTAAATTTATAGTTAGAATATAAAATAATACAACCAGAGGTTACTAGGCTTTTTATTAAACATTGTCTGAACCTTCTAAGATTGGTATAGCACCAAGTACGCGCCAAAGTCCATAGGTGTAGTGCATGGTTCCAAAAAAGCAAATATAAAATGCTATTGGCTAATTTACATAAAATTATATTGAGGGTTAACAATAAATGCGTTATTTCATGGAGAAAATCAATGAAGTCTACAGAGATGGCATCGCTTGCACTGCTTCTTTCCGCTCCGTGTTATTTATAAGCTGTGAATTAAATCAGGCGGCCCCTTTGGCGAACTAATAGTATTACCATCATCGTCGTGTGGGGGTTGTAAGGTCGACAACCGACCTCACAAACCCTGGTGTCAGTTTTATACAGACGCCAAAAGCCACTGACTTGACTCATGTAACGACTAGATAGTAGCCGGGACCAACGGCTTAAAGTGCCTTCCGAAGCACGAAATCATCTTTCTTTTCGGACAATCAGGTGATTCAGCCTGCAATGTCCTAACCAAACTGGGGAAAGTCTCACAAAGAGATTTTTGCTTGATAGTGTCCCCACCGGAACTTCCGTAATGAACGTCGAAATCTCGACCACTCGGCCACGGAGGCTGTATATTAACTAAGACAAATAGATCTAGTCAAATCACACTGGTTACTAAACTCCATCCATTCAGTAAACAAACAAAATTGTTTTTCATCTGGACCTTTCTTACTCCCCGTTTTATCTCAGCTAGATTTATTAAAACTTGAACAACTCGAGACGCTAACAGTACATTTGAGACAGATTGCGTTTTTAATTTTCACTTTAGTGCTCTGTTGCAGCTATAAAGAAGATTTAGATATTAACTTAATGCACATTTAGCTTTGGACGGGTGCCAGGCGGCCACGGAAAAGTTGGTTATCATTTATTGTCATGTTATACTGCCGTGCGTTTGCCACAAGATAAAATTGTGTTTGTTTTGGATGTGTAAAATTTGGGGCATGGAAAATTACTTTGGGAAGGGGAAAATAGGAAATATTATGGATATAAAGATGATTCACTGCTGGCGGGGAAACGTTAGGAGTGGTGGTTATTGCGAAGATAAGTAAAGCTTTTAAAATTGTGATTATTCAGTAGGTACTTTTGTTTGCAGTCTCAATATTAATTTCAGTCATTTTCGTTACTTAAAAAATAGTTCCTTTTATCCATTTTATAACCTGCTCTTATCTCCTGAACATTCCATTTTTCCATTTTTTTATCAGTGAAAACACCTTAAAAGTTTTATTTTGTTTATCTAACGTTAGTATGACTGCAAATGGCGTTGGATTATCCTAACGTTTCCTGTATAGTTTGTTCCTTCGTAATATTATATTTCGTAAAAGGATTACTTACTATTGCATCCCAATCTGAGAGGGTCAAAGGAGATCAGTGCGAGTTCAAGATAAACCTTACAGGGTCCTCGCACTCCGCCGGATTGCCAACAGTCGAGTGTGTAGATAGGATTTGGACTAGGGTTGTGACACTATCGACAGTTCTGATAAAAAACTCGTGTATCGTCAGATTTGTTAACAACTAGCCCTATTCTCAATTCTGATTATAATAAAATTATACGACAAATAAAGACCATTCCAGAAAAGGAAAGTTTGATATTTTTAAAATGTTTTTTTACATTGTAACCTTCCTATGCGAGTGACGTCAAAAAAGTAATAATAAAAATAAAACAAAATTATTATAAAACCCATTACAAAATTCTGAAATCACTACTTCTTATAAATAACTTTAAATTTATTAGGTAGAATTCCATCAATTAGCTCTCAAAGAAAAAATTTCTAATGACGAAACTATTAGTATAGTAAAAATATTCTAGCCATCATTGCTCGAATAAAAACCGATTTGCTGAAAAATATTTATCGATAATAACTTTTCATGAACTCTTTGTAAATATAAGTTTTCGTCCCTTCCTTTTTGTTCAATCACGGATATGGTGCAGCGAGGAGGAAAAGATAATCTCAGAAGTAATTTGACAACTTTTGATGTTCGAAAGGATAAATTTTCGGGAAGCGTTTGGATATTAAAATCGATTTGTACTGCGCACATTTCCCAGTAAGTTTTAGAAATTCTTAAAATTAATACGCACCTATTTGTGTGCCTGAAAATCAAAAAAGATAGTTTTTCGGAAAACATTCGAATGTAAACGCACATTTAGCAGTTTTATAAAATTCTGAAATAAGTACCCACGTATCTAGTTATTTTTCGTTTGCCTTGAATATCAAAATTTTATTTTTGTAACCACTGACGAGCTCAATGCAGTTAATATATTATACAAACTTTAAGAAATGATTGTGGCAAATGACAGATAAAATGACGTAGGTCTGCTGGAAGATATTTCTTTAGAAATAAGTAGGCCTGTTGTGTCATTTTTCTTTGTGTTATTGTCATTTTCTTGTTTAATGTGTACAATAAATGGTTAATAAAATCAAAATACTTTTTAAAATAAATCTATCATCACTTGTTTCTCTACACACAATAAAATATACTACCTTATATTTTATGTTACCCAACATAAAACTCTCCTTTCCTAGACTCGGTAGCGTAAAATTTTAAGACAACAAGAAGCTAAATCTTTTACCTCATAAACTGGAAGATAAGGGAAGCACTGAACGCTTAGTGTTCCTAAACAGACTGCCACTTTTCGTAGTGAATTTTAAGAGAATTTTGCCTTAAAATCAGGTGAAATTACTCCAAAAACGGGCCGTAGAGGAGCTCGTTCAGACACTGTTACTCGTCAAACAAATTTTCTTGGTAACTACAAGAAAATTGAAGCAGAGGGGTTGACTTGGCGTGCGGCCAACAGGCACACACTTGAACGGATTGAGCTGAAAGGACTTGCTGTTTAAATTAGTATACTCTGAATTTGCACAAGATAAATGAAACTATGCCGTGTGGTGACGGCAGAGTAGAATACATTTGTCACCAACCCCTACTCTTCCCGTGGGTGTCGTAAGAGGCGACTTAGGGACTACACATTGAACAGGGAACGGGCAGCAGCGCTCTCTGATACAGTTACCCTCATCAGCGATCTCCAATCCGCCTGCCAAGCGTGGAGATTATGGAAAAACCCTCCACTTCAGTGGAGGAGGCTCATAGTCCAGCAGTGGACTGTAATGGGCCGTTGATTTGATTTGAAATGAAACTAGTAAAATCATTTACCAGTAGATAAAATAAGATACTTTTGGTTTCGTTGGGACCAAATGTAACATTATGACGAGACAGCTCGCTTGGTGTGTTTTTTAGTTTGGTTCGTTGGTCAACTTGGACAATTTGGTGGACACTACCAAAAAAACATATATTTTGGTATGAGGGTTTGAGAGCGTCGGTGGTCTAGTGGCTCGGGCCGCTGCCTCTCATCCGGGAGACGTGGGTTCGATCCCCACCACGTATCGATGTGAAAAAACACATCGAAAACACATTGATACGTGGTTCTGTACGTTTATGACGCTCTTACGGTGAAGGAAAACATCGTGATGAAAACTGCACACTCCTGCGAAGAAATTCAAAGGTTGTGTGTGAAGTCGACCAACGCGCAATGGACCAGCGTGGTCGTCTAAGGTCTAATCGCCCTAAATCAGGTTAGGCTCGAGCCCCTTGGTGGGGACGTATAATTAGCTGTTAATGATGAGGGTTTAGTCCTGTCTTCCAACTAAAAACGGTTCTAGTAAAGAAACTAAAGTAGCAAAAGTTATAAAATAATTACTGCGAGAAAAGACTTATTCCTAAGAGATACTTGACGATACAAGTAGAATAAGAGTATCGTTTAATTTTCCTCACATGTTGATGTACCCTAGTACCTTCCTCGTCAGTTCAAAACCTGGCGCGTTGCCCAACATCAAGTGCATTGTAAACATTGCCCGCACAACTTGCTAAGTGTCTGAAAGAGGGGGCTACATTTTCGGATAATTTTATTAAGATAAGTAGTCGTGATATGTATTAACTAGCTTCTCGCGACTTCGTCCACAACGGTTTTTGATTAGAACGACGTAGTTTAAACGTACGACGTAATATTATACTAACTTCGACTGCCTTTTTAGGGTTCCGTAGTAAAAAAAGAACCCTTATAGTTTCGGTCTGTCCGTCTGTCTGTCTGTCTGTCCGCGGCTTAGCTCAGAGACTCTTAGTACCAGAAGGCTGTAATTTGGCATGGATATACATATGAATCATGCCGACAAAGCTGAAGAATAAAATCTTAAAAAAAAAAATTTTAGCGTTCCTCTGGTACACGTCAAGAGAGGATTTTTTTTTTTCACGATAACCTTATAGTGTGAGGTATCGTTGGATAGGTCTTTTAAAAACAATGCGGGTTTGGTAAGACCATTTTTCGATGCTAGTGTAAGATTTAGAAATATTCCGTTTTGAAGTGCTTAATTTTGTTAGAGTCAAGTTTCCCCCCCCCCCCCCTCTACCAGCAAAATCGTTGTATATGGAAACGTGAAAAAAATCATGGTAGTAGTGTATATGATGAATTTAAAAGAAAAACTATCAAAATTAAGTAGGTTTTACAGGTTATCGAATAATAGACCAACTTATAAAAAGTACTAGTACAAGTAAGAAATTTGGTACTACAAATATCATAGAAAAATATTTTGATGAATGTTAGAAGGCTGTAATTTGGCATGGACATACATATTAATTATGCCGTCAAAGATAAAGAATTAAACCTTAAAAAAAATTTTTTTAGGGTTCCTCTGGTACACGTGAAGTGGGGGTTATTTTTTAAATTCACGATTACCTTATGGTGTGAGGTATCGTTGAATAGGGTTTAAAAAAATAATGGGGGTTTGCCTAAACCATTTTTCGATGCTAGTTTACGTTTCAGAAATATTTTAAGTGCTTATTTTTGTTAGAGTCAAGTTTCTCTCCCCCCCTACCAGCGAAACCGTTGTATTTGGAAATGTGAAAAAATTCACGGTAGTAATGTGTATGATGAATTTGAAAGGAAACCTATCAACATCATGTAGGCTTTACAGGTTAACGAAAAATATATCAACTTATGAAATGTACTTGTACTAGTAAAAAATTCGGTACAAATATCATAAAATAAATACTAGCGGTCCGCCTGCTCGCGTTGTGTAAGATTTTCCCGTGGGAATAAGACTTTTTCCCGTAAAAAGTATCCTACGTGTTATATCAGGGTACAAACTATCTCTATTCTAAATTTGATCTACGAAAGAGTAAAAAACAACCATCCATACATCCTTACTTACAAAATTTCGGGTTTATAATATAAATAAGGAAATTTTTTATCATTATTTATTAGCTCCGTGTGCTAACTTCTGCATATTAGGCAACTACGGAACCCTACACTTTGCGTGGTCCGACACGTGCTTGGCTAGTTATTTCTCTATTAGAGAAGATATTTCAAAAAATAATTTTTTTTTTGTTTGATTAAGTGTTTTATTTATTTCGATTTTGCTTTGATCTGTCAGTCAGCCATTCAGCTTTTCTTTTTACGTGTAAATTACTTTAATTACTTACGTAAAAACGCTATTGCACACAAAAGTAACAAGTACAAGCGATTAGGCACAGGTTAAATAAGGTGCGCAACGGCGAGCTTATAAGTAGATAGTATATATATATCATCAACGGCCCGTTCTGCTGGACTATGAGCCTCCTCCACTTAAGTGTTTGGTTTTGCCATAATCTCCACGCTTGGCAGGCGGGTCGGAGATCGCAGATTAAAAGGTCACTGTATCAAAGAGCGCTGCTGCCCGTTCCCTGTTCAATGTGTAGTCCCTAAGTCGCCTCTTACGACACCCACGGGAAGAGTAGGGGTTGGTGACAAATGTATTCTACTCTGCCGTCACCACTCGGCATGGTATAAATTAATAAAATAAAATAAATAATATGATTACTAATTGAATTTCTTCGCAGGAGTGTGCAGTGCAGGTTTCATCACGATGTTTTCCTTCAACGTAAGAGCGTCGAATACACGTATATATTAATACTAATTAGGTTTATTACAGAATAAATAATAGCTAGTGATTTAAAACTGGCTTTAAGTAGATTTATACAAAAGCCTTAAAGCCTGCTAAAAGCCTGAAAAATGCAGCTATAAGCACTGTTTGTTTTCCATTCAGAAAATATTGTTATCCGTTAGCTCTATTAGAAAAGCCACGCGTATTTTGAATGAAACGTAACGAAACAATTGAATAGCTCAGTTTTAGAGCTTTGAAGCCTGCAAATAAATGAGATACTAAGCAGTAGGTAACTAAACTTGTCATCAACATCAACGGCCCGTTACAGTCTACTGCTGGATTGTGAGCCTCCTCCACTTAAGTGGAGGGTTTTGCCATAATCTCCACGCTTGGCGTGCGGGTTGGAGATCGCAGATTAAAAGGTTACTGTATCAGAGGGCGCTGCTGCCCGTTCCCTGTTCAATGTGTAGTCCCTAAGTCGCCTCTCACGACACCCACAGGAAGAGTAGGGGTTGGTGACAAATGTATTCTACTCTGCCGTCACCACACGGCTAAAGGTAACTAGTATACTTAATAAATTATATTTCTACGTATTTTCTACTGCTCTCGCTAATTGATTAATTAATTTTTATTTTTTCTATTTTTATTAGATACGCAATTTCCTAAATGTACTCGTAGCTTAAAATTCACGTCATAAATGATTAATATACCTATAATTTAGATTTTCATACATGCGAAAATAAATAGCTACCATCTAAAATATCGAACGAAAATCGATACAGACCCGTACTACTTACTTTAAAATTCTTACTTCCACCTTTTGTTTTAAGATAACTTTCATTCCTTTTTGTGTAATGGATTACCGTCGTGTGGGTTGAGCTCATTCGTATCTTACAACGATTGTACTAAGATAATCTAATCCTATACAATACAGCCATTGTCAGTATGAAAAGGCCGGGATCACAAGCAGAGAGGGGCTCTGTAATATCAAATGAAATAGACTGATCCACGATCTCTATTCAATAGATAGAACAGCCCCGTATTATGTATGACCTAGCTAGGCCTAGGGGCCCCAACGATAGGACCTTACATCGACGTTGTGATATGAGTTGACTAAAGAAGAAACCAAAAACATAAAATAAAAAAAATTAATGATTGAATTGAATTGATTTTGATTGTAATTTAATAATATTGCAAAATAAATATCGTCAACTATTGAAAAGAAAACAACTTTAAATTACATTTTTATTTACATTATTCTAACAAAATGCTGACAACACGCACTAGTCGCCGCTAATACTAACGTCAAGGAGACAGGACTAGGGATGGGATACATTATGAAAATATAATAGGGATGTCCTTGTCGATCGATTTATTTCTTCCAGCCACAATATAATTTGATTTACTTTTTTAAGAATTTGGTTTCGTTACGCAAGTACACTAGTGACCCCGAAGACAAACGAAATTTAACACTTAGAGGTTCTACGTTAACGAATAAACAAGATTACATGTCAATGTTTAATATCTACACGCTAAGCTCTGCTCACGCGCAGAGATTATTATTATTATTATTTATTTATTTCTTAAAGACATTATAAAATTATAATCTAACAAAAGTCCCGCAAAACTGCGCAGCAGTTTGTCTGCGGAATCGGAGTCTCTTTAAAAGGTAAGTACACAATTTAAACTAGTAAACTTACACTATATTTTAAATCTCTTTCTATGTGTTAATTAACTAAGCCATGCATTGTGTAATAGTTTTATTTTTCTGTTTCTTTCTGCAAGGGGCTATACCAAGAGCCAGCGTCCTGACTTTTTTAATCCGGGCCTGGATAGAATTATGCAAAGTTTAACGTGTGAATGAGAGGACTTTGACTAAAACTTTCATGTCACAATGGTTTGATAAAGTGTATATTGTAAATTGTATAGAAAACAATATTT
The DNA here is from genome assembly GCA_951230895.1 of Carpatolechia fugitivella. Lineage (NCBI taxonomy): Eukaryota > Metazoa > Arthropoda > Insecta > Lepidoptera > Gelechiidae > Carpatolechia > Carpatolechia fugitivella. The sequence continues at coordinate 19,261,386 of OX579646.1, read as the reverse complement.
AGAATATTCATTCATTGGTACGTTATTACTTCAAGTTTTTTGGTCAACTGCAAACTGCACTCACCCTACCTGGTCAAACCACCTTTGTAGTGTGTTTTGGGCTGGCTGGCCACTGCCCCGGTGTATCAAATAGGTTTATTTTTACACATCTAATATAATTACAAGCAAGTGCGAAAATTGGTATAGGCAGAACAGACTAGACGATTTTAAAGCCATCCCTAGGTTTCTATTATTATAGATCGAAATCCAATGTGTATTCAATCAAACTAATAATTAATGAAAACTATTGGGGCACATACTATTACCAGTCAAAAGCGAAGTTCCAATTATTAAATTCCATAATAAAATTATAATATTTAGTGAAATTTGACTGAATCTGAGGGAATCTATCGTATGTGTGAATTTGAATGGCAAGCGGAAACAGTGACGCAACGGCTCAATAAATCCAATTATGCTGACATGTTAATACAAGGCAATCAATGTTATATGTGGACCGTTACCAATTGAATAAATATTGAAGAGGAGTACTTGTAGGCGATCAAGACGCAACTTTTCCGTTCGAGCAAATTTTTCAGAAACTAACAAAAACGTAAATCTTCTAATATATCACTTTTGAATTTTTGTTTACATAAGGATATATTGCGTTTTGATGCGGTTAAACGACTTCTATTGACGTAATTTAGTGTTGCAAGCGTGGAAAAAAATATATATAGAAAAATGGTCAAAGTGACGTTTTGACCGGCTACTCCTCAGAAGACCCAAATACGTTATCTTAATGGCCTTCATTCGGGATGTCATGCTCTAATTCTAATTTTAAAATCCAGCTATCCTTTTAGCTTTTATGACCAATGAAAGAGAGGTGATGAACGAATGATACATTGAGCGAATGATAACCCAAAATAAGGGCATAGCTGTCAGTTTAAGATATTTTAAAGTCGCATGTTTTAAGTGCTCTCTAAAATTGTGCCATCGACACGGCCATAAGGTTGAAATTCGATGTTTGACAGCTCTAATATTAGAATGGCCATTTCCTGTCCCTTTTCAATCTTTAAAAGGTAAAAAGGACAGACTAACTTAAATTAAAGATTAGAGCGTGACAGTGTGAATCGGGGCCAATATGTTCTAAACAAAGTATCTAGTGGTGAATGCTATACATATTTTTTTAAGGTTTTAAAGTGGCGACACGCAAACTATGGAGTGCCTGTTGTCTTGTTCTAACTGCCCTGTTTCTTGCTCTATACAAAACTTAAATCAGGCCAATGATAAGGCAGTAGCTCTGGCCAATTTTTGGGTTGAACTGGTTTAACACCCATCGACACGAAAAGAAGAAAAAGAACGTTTTAAAAAAAATCCGCTCTTAATAGGGAATTATTGCAAAGACAGCGGAAGGTGCATTATGCAGCCAAAACAAAAGGATTTTTTTTTCGTTCCCCCGCAAGTCTGGTTGTGTCTAATTAGTCAATTTTGCGACACAAGTACCAGGTAAGTTATATATATAAAAAAAAACTGTCAGCGACGTCGCTAACATTCATTAACTTTCTTTTATTTCATTAACTTTTAGCAACAAATATCTCCAAATCTATATATGTATGTATGTATGTAAAGAGCAACCTAATATTATCTCAACCAAATAGAATGGCACGACCATCCTCGCAATCTCGCAAACATCAAATATATTCTGGTTCGAAAATATTCCTTTTCACATCCCACGACCTTTTGGGCGAAAACAAACAATAAGTACATACCCACAAACATTTACGGCCAACGAATTCGCGTAACATATTCAATGATTTATATCCGTTTCTGGTACAATAAAACGCAACAAAGTCGAACTAATTTGAGACCATTATCCTTATTCTACTCGTTCTATGTTGTATTTTATTTTAAAACGTTTTGACCTTTACAATCATGAATGTTTGTAATCTTCATATGCGAGTACGTCCCCATCGAGACACACGATTTAATTTTGGATCAATATTGCTTTCAGTTAAAAAAAACACAGCAACTACTGACATATAAGCCGCATGGAAATGTCTTCAATCTTTTAAGATTTAAAATTAATTGGAATTTAATTGAATTTAATGTGTATTTTAGATGTTACTATTATTACACTGGTATTGATCCGTATAATACGAGTAGTACAAACATTTTTTTTGTTGAATGAAGTTGGATCTCAGAAACGTCATGACGGTTTGCTTCTCCAATACACTCTTGACATTAACTTAACCGCCAAAAAATTCGAACTACAATATCGCCTTCAGTAACAAACTGGTCAATAGCACTCGATAGTGACTATTTCTATTCAATTTCTAGATAGGCAGTGAAATAAAAGCTAACTGACAACGCAGATCAGCGCCGCAGCGGCTGTATTATATCCGAAACACATTGACTGGATTTGCAGAATTGCTATTGTAAAGCCACAAGCCTAATTTACGCATTGCAAAATATTAAAAGGGATTCCTGGCTTGCAGAGCAATTTGTAGGGAAATTTGGACAGGCTATCTATCATAACACAAACTTATCATCAAAATGGACCTGGTTGGTTTACAAATTTTAACGTAATTATTCTCTAATTAAAGAATTACGTAATTTAAACCAGTATCCACATAATATTGCTGTCGTTACAATTCTGTCTAAAACCACCAAATTTCTTTTAAATTTCCTATCGATTTCAAAATTTAAGTGTTAAATTTTTTATTGTTTATTTTCTACACAATTGTAACCGAGATTTTTTTCAATACAGTAATGGATAAATATTACGTTATAAATAGTTACTAGCTTTACATCCGTGGCACGTTAATTTCGGTTTTTCCCGTGGGACTACTTTGCAGTCTATGAGTAAATACTAAACATGATAATTATTCCAGCTGTATGGCAAACATTTGTATAAATATTTCTGTCCATTTATTTATGTTTATGTCACCGTAAGATTGCAAACGCCGTTATTTATAATCTGACTCGTGACATTTGTGAACTTACGGAAAATTGTGAACTGAAACCAACCATTTAAAATTTAACGTATTATTTTTCGCTAATTGTCTTAATGAACTGATTGAAAATTGGCATGCGACGGAATGCAGCTTGCGGTAAATTTCATACTTGTAGTCACTACATTTGCAATCACATTAACACTTTTATCAGAGATTGACACGCTAAACGTTTAGTGAATATTAATTTGTATATGTATTCACAAATAAATGTGATGAATGAAAATTTAAAATGATGAAAAACACACTGTTAAAGAATGACGACATAATTATTGTTGATGGGGTAAATAAAGAAGGAGAAAAGATAGGACAAATCCTTTCAGTCATCACAAGTCTGTGTCAGTCCACTGCTGGGGGGTTATTCACGGAAAGCTCTCACTCGGAATCGGAAAGTTGTCACACGGGAGCGAGTCATGTTTCCTATTAAGAATAACACCGTCTCTGAGCGTCGGTGAGCTCTTCTCCACAGATTCCGCCATTGTGTTAGTGAACTCACCCAAAAAAATGTAATGACGGATCTAAGTGATGTAATAACATTCTATGGAAATAAATTATTTTGACTTTGACGATATTAATATTTATATATAACTCAATATCGCCTATTTGGCGGATCAGTAATTTTGCTTTTCCAGTGACGACACATTGTGAATAGCACGTCTCGTCTTGCTGCCTACAAACTATTTTGTAGTTTGGTAGAGGATAAAATTTTCAAAGAGTAAGTTTTTGAAAATAAAATGTATTTTATTTGTCTCAATAGGAAACTTGTCGCAAATCGACTCGCTCCCGAGTGGCAACTTTCCGATTTCGAGTGAGAGCTTTCCGTGAGTACAGGCCCTGGGCATATTTTTACCACTCCCAATCTTTGGCTCTTCTTCTTGTTCGTCTTCAGTCACTTCCAGCTATATACCATGCGTGAAACATCATTTCATGGAATCGCAGAACGGCCTATATAAATCTCACTAAAATTCTCGCTAAAAATACTCAATATCGCGTAACTTTACTTCGATCGAAATCATCATGCATCATTTCGTAATTCAACTAATTGACATATCGCTCAAATTACGCAAAACCAATCCAACTTACTACGCGCAAATTCAACAATTAATTCTCAAAACTACGCCGTTTCATTAACAAATTAGTTTTCATTATCAAAAATTAAATTTACGCTAATTGCATTTCTACGCTATTTGCTGATTAAATGCACCTAAAACCTGGAAACAGTCCACAATTCATAATTACATAATATTATTAGTGGCTCTGTGAGCTGTAGACCTCGCGAGTATAATAATATTTTTTTCTTTGAAATGGCCGATTTATATATTTTTTACATTTTCAACCCTAACTCCGTAATTTGTTTAAATGTCCAAAAACTGACTCGACGAAAAGTCGATTAATTTATCAAACCTGCTCACAAATTTTCACGAGAATCGGTTGAGACCTGTAGAGTGGAACAAACAGACAGATGGACAGATAGGCATACAAAAGCAATTTGGCCTAGCTGAAACGGAGACGCTACGCTCGCACTTTGCGCTTTCTCCGTCAATAACCCTGTAAATTCATCATACATAACTGTTACACTTTTTAGTCTTACCCCAAAAACCTTATTACCCCACCGTTCCTCTCAAAAGTTTGAGTTAGGTTGGCCTTTAGAAAACTCAGTAGCAAAAACATGTGTTTTATTATTTTGTACTAGCTTTAGTTTCAATGCGAAATCCATTTAAAATACTAACATTGCAATTGTTCCATTCTACCTGAATCTCGCCCCCATTTTCATAACTTTACGAAATTGACCCGATGTTTAATATAACCGCAAAGATTTCGAACTGACCCCATGTTAATATACTGACGTCATATTACACGCGGGACATCCACCATAGAAAAGTTTGTTTTCATAAGACGGACAGATATATAAGTATATATAGACATCCTGTCATGGACAGTGGCGACTTAGCATTTAGACCCCACATATAATTGTTTAATAATGTTGTATCTAGTTTGTTTTTTCGATCAATTTCGATTCTGTTTTAACTGTCAGTATTCTATTTTAGTATACTTTCAGACGAACTATGGAAGAAAAACATTATGTTTTAAGCATAATTCCCTATTGTCTCATTATACCTAAATTCCACCTACGCTTCCGTTACTTTAAAAACCCACCCCACAATACCCCATAATATGCTTATAGTAGCCCTTAAGATTTCAAACTGACCCCATGTTACATTCACCATAAAATTCTCCCCATGTTAAAATTACCCCATTTCATCATTACCCCCTCTTCTGTCCCGGGCTATTTCTCACCTGTTGTACATAAGTACGTCTGGCTTCCACAACTTGTTTGGAGTGATGCGAAGATCCTTAACACCTCCATAGTCACTGTCGTTCCATCTCAAGTTGTAGTCGTTCCATTCCTGTCACACGCATAAAAAATGTTAGTACAGAGAAAGAGACAGAAGAAAGATATTTTCTTTATTTTTTTGTTGACCGCATTCGAATACGACGAAAAACTTCTAAGTCATAATTTTGTATATAGACTATATTTTATGTATCAGTCAAGAGGCAAGCATACAATGTTATTGATCTAAGGTAGCCCACCCACTGCCTCTTGTGCCATTTTTGCCTTGATTGTCCTTGTGATATTTATTAACAGAATAGTTGACTATAACTAGTCTACTAGGATGGTCCGAGTTTAGGCGTGATGAAAATGTAATATGACATCACGCTTGGCTGGCTTTAACTGTATGGAACATGTTTCAGTTGAATTCCAAAATAACGTCATGTCTGGCTGGTTATAACTGTTGGAAAACTTGTTTTAGTTGGTATTGTGTTTAAAACTACCATAGAATAATTAGGTTATTTAATTTATCGAAAGTTTTAGGCGGTCTATACTTTAGGGCTGTTGAAATAGTTCTAAAAAAAACTGAAGGCGAGCGGAGCGTTCAGCGTTCGTCTTTTGTACTTTCCGTGACCGCGATGGTCACAAAACGTCTCAAGATGTAAATGACAAAACTCAACAAAGTAATACGGTATATTCAGCGAATGCTTTTGAATTACAAGCAATGCGTGAAAGCCCGACAATATCTTGTTTTCGTCTCAACTTTACTCTGTAATAAGGGCCGTTATAGGGCTATGGCCCTTTCAGTGTATGGCCAGTGGCCATTCGAAAGAAGTGGACTTTCAGGGGAAATCCGTAAAGGGAAGTGAATGTTCACGGAAAATGCGACATTTCAATCCCGAATTCAATATAATTTGTTTTAACACAGTCAACAACTCTATTATTCTCGCAATGTAACAATTTGTCTCAAACAAATGACAAATGAAATACAAAACAACATTTGATAGCCCAATAAATGCCACGAGTCCGCAGCAAAGTACCTAATGAATCAAGGCAAGGCTTGAACCATGAATTTATAGTAGGATACATAAGTGGTAATGGTAGATAAATCTTTAAGACATACTATATTATGACCAACCAAATCATGGTTATGAGAACGCAAATGTATATCTTGCTGACAAAGAAAATCCAACTGATTCTTACATGGAACTAAGTCGTATTTCGAATGCGGTCGAAGGAACGATATAGGCGAATAAAGATGTACTTGTGGTTTTATAAGCTATGAAAGAGTGTGCTTTGGGCGTATGAGAAACAATATTGAAACAGAAACGTGACTTAAGAGAGCAATAATTGTTTTTTGTGATTTTAACGCATAATAGTGATATATATAGTGATAATAATGGTCGATAACGCTTTTAAAAAATTCAAATACTAATGGAATTTGAAAGTCGAGGCAAATAGACTCAAGCATTTTCATTAAAAAGTAAATAAATTGATATAATCAGATAAAAAGTACGCAAAAAAATGTATGTCATGTTTTTCAAACAAAATTGCGTATGTCATTTAGACTTCACAGGATTATGTAATGTGACATTACTGTCTTGCTGTGAGCAACCTTTTCCTTCACTTATCAGATTTAAAAAAAAATCATCATCATCATTGGCCTTGACGTCTATTGCAGACGATTCAAACAGTGTGTGTAAGACAACCTTTCTCGTGGCTGTCTAAGCCAATACGGGAACGACAATGCCGTCCGCAGGCAAAAGGTTTTAAAAAATAATGCGTAAAAAATTGCTTCAAATTACAACTTCCCTACCATCACTAATCCGCTCACATAAAACAATACAAAGCTCAAGCCTTACTAAATTCAATTACAAATTAATTATCAGTCTCTCAAATTAATTAAACATGGCCGCATCGACCTTCGCCTTAGCGCTGCTCTTTGTTACAAATAGACGAATAAATTGACTCTTGTATTTGGATTGTCTGTCGCAACTGACAAGGGTACTTAGATAAGTCCTATTGTCAGTGCGTAAGGTTCAAAATTGTTTCTCAGCTAATCAAGTGGGAGCTTCCAAACTGACAATAACAGAATATGCCGTGGACTGCTATCAGCCCTATTTAGATATCTGAAACAAAGCCAACTCGCCCTACAAACTTGGGACCCTCCACTAATATTACAAAAGTTACTCTACAACTTAGCAGCAATATCTGCTAGTGCGGGTGTTTATACAATAGAGGTGGGATGGTTGTGATGTGACTCATTAAGTTGACGTTGTTTAGAGCCACTTTCTAATTTTTTCGAATCAATCCTTGGGAAACTTACACTAACATTATCACAATTTGCGGGTTTGTTACCACGGTTATATTTGAAGCGTGTTTCAAAAAATATTATATAAATCTTGTCTCAGATTAAACTTCGTTTTCTTTTTCAGGTAAAACAAAACATTATTTTTGTGTCTACGTATAGTTTCAAGATATTGTATGACTAATGACTACTGTATGTCTTCCTTATCCACCAACTCACCAAATGTTCGAAAAATAAATGAAAACATTAATTTATTATTTATTTTAATCACCACTATTTTATATTTATTTGTACATACAATATCAATCGTTTTATTAAGTTAGACATTAACGAGCTAAAATTTGTTTGAATCAAATAACTTAAGTGACTAAAATAGTTCTTTTTCAATTCAAAGATTTGTCCCACCACTACTGTACATCGGATAAATGGAAGCGTAGGGTTCTTGTGTATGAGCTGTCGGAACTTGATAGCCAGCCAGTGTGGTAGCTTTTGTTTGTGCGAGAGCGAGACGTGGAGCTTAATTGAATAGCTCCATCTCGCTCTGACACTCAAGTCCTCTCATGAAACCATATTAATGAGGTACAACTTAGTTTTCCTACATCTGTAATGTAGAGTCCATTTCACGTAGTTCCCCAAAAGAGTAAATAATTTATAACAGATTAATTTTATAAAGACATTTACTTTTACGGATGGATCTAAAGTTTTTTGTCAAATCTATCAAATATTCCTAAAATCAATATAGTTTCAAGAGAGCATGTTTTGTAAAACTGAAGTTAATCAGAAATGTATTGAAGTACACAAAAGTTGACACAGTTTACGGGTTTGTTACCAAAACACGGTTATATTGAAATATCGTGTATTGAGGAAGTACGTGAAATAGACTTTATATTAAAGATGTAACCGTGGTAACATACTCGTGAATTGTGACAATTGTGACAATAGTGTAGTGAACAACCACGAAAATCTTAGAACATATATATATATATATATATATTGAAGTAATCTAAATTGAATGCACAATGAAGTAAAATAGATTAAGATAGGGACGAAAAACAAGAAAATACATCATTGCACATCGTGAATTACATACATACCAATGATAGAATTCACAACACCTTATAAATAGCACTGAATAACCGTATAGCATATAAATTGATACTTACTACACACAAATACTAAGTAAAGATATAAAAGGTAGGTAGTAATAAAAAATACATACTAAAAATAGATAGATTACATACAGATACACATAAAGAAACTACATACACACACCCACATACATGCAATAGATCAAATAAATATCATGCATAGGACCTCACTTGAAAATATAATAATTATGATAACTTCAAGACAAACTTAAAAAGCTTCGGACACTATAAATTTTCTTGCAGGGTCAAAATCACTTCAACTAGTTTTTGGTTTTCGGGTAACTACAGATTTGGGGGACGAACTAAGCTGCCATATTGGTAAATGCTAAAATAAACGTTTTTTTTATCGCTTAACAAGCATACCTTGAGTGCTGTACCATTAGAAATACGCAAATACACAGTCACAAGGTAATATGGAACTTTTATCAAATTTTGGGCAGTATGTACAGCCAACATCAAAAGTATGCGCATTAAGTTTATTTTAGTTATTTTTTTAATAAAGAACCTAAAATTAAATCAAAATTATTAAAAAAACAATTAAAAGTTCTTGATCTTCAACTTTAAATGAAGTTTAAATAAAAATAATAATAATCTTTATTTCTATTTCTCCTGAAATGGATCCTCAGTAAAAACTCCCTATACCAAAAGGTCTAGCAACTACAGAAGTTTTAAAAAGATTAGTTTAGAAAAGTTTTAGTCTGTTGTTTCGTCTTAAGGGAAACCTTCTGCAGGCATCTACACATACCATGGTAGCCATTCTCGGCCTCATATCAAAACTCCCATAGAATAATATAACATTCCATGGCCATGCAGAGAAAAACACTATTCATTTGTAGCCAAACAGAAAAACAGCGGTTACCCGGGAAGTGCAGTATCAATATACAGTGAATCACATATTTATATAACAATATGTGCGCATACACAGAGATCTTAAAACCAACCACACAACAGTAACAAAGGCGGAGAATTTAATGTTTAACAACTTAAAATACTAACTTAGTAAAAAAAGCACTTTTCTTGATGATATTACGCACCCTTAAAAAAATAACGACCGAACTCAAAATTTGGCTGAAAAACGATTATTGACGGCAAAAAGATCAACATAAAGATGGCGCATGAGTTGTATCGTATATTGTATCTTCTTTAGTAAACTGCTTAAAACATGCCAGAGTCAAATATTACACAGCTTTATTCTACAATAATATGCCATGTCCCCGTATTTTTTTTTTTCATTACTACTCAAGCCTTTTTCATTACTCATTCAATTCACAACATTCACCTCCCAATGTTATGGTTGATTTTAAAAACGCCATTTACACAGTCGACAATCCCCAATATGTAACTCTTAATAGGGAATATGCATAAAAAAATATTAGTTTTTTTAGAATACTTGTCAGTCAAAACAGAATCGAAATTGACCGAAAAACAAACTAGATACAACATTATTAAACAAATATATCTGTCCCTCTTATGAAAACAAAATTTTCTATGGCGGACATAAATGACGTCACATATCACGTCGGACCACTATGGCTAACCATCAACTTTGAAGCCTTATAACTTTGTTTCTGAGCAAGATATTTGAAAAAATATTTTTTATGTGTTTATCTGGAACTTGAAATGTTTTGATTAATGAATTTGAAAAAATGTGCATATTCCCTATTGACAAACCTTCAACCCTTTCTACAACAGTTTAAATAATCGCTTGTTTTAAAGTGTTTATTGTTTTATTATCGTCAACCATTAGTACATATTGTTAAATACATTGCGGCCTACACGGCAGTTTGTCTAATTATTTGCATTTTGTTTCATGTGTATTACTTACCATATTGCTGTCCTGAACTCTACAATCTCTTGAAGTTAAGACATTTGTGAAAATTATTCCTTACATAATATTATATGATATTTACTTTGTTTGACACACATATCTGGAAGTAATAAATTTGACGTAAAATGAATTATTTTAATTAAAATTACATGTTTATTTTCTTTGTTGGCGCTGTATGTTCAAATAACAAACTAAGCTCCCTAAATTCATGTAAGATTTTCCTAAATAGCAGTGTCTGATGACAAAGTGTTTAAAATGCAGCGCTTCTTGAATTTCGGATACTTGGTCAATATAATTTAATGTGTTAGACCAAATCATATGACTATGTAAGAGATTAAGGTTAAATATTATAGCCAAGGATTATCTACGTCTAACTAGGTAGCTTATAAAGTTGGATACGACGGATGCATGATAGGGGTGGGGACTACACTAGCTACCGGCGAGACAAAGTCAGCCAATAACAAATATGTCCAGGAAAACACTAAACAATATCAAACATTACAGTGAAAATCTCAAAACTGCCGCATATTCCACAATGCTATGCAATTTCAAAAAAAAACAAAAGATGTACAGAGAAGAAGATAATTTAACTCAAACAGATACAAACAAAACGAAGAGTAACATACAAAAGAAAGAAAGAAAAGACAAAGGAACGAAACGTCAGAAGTTTTATCAAATGTATTTAGGTCGTTCTTTTAAACACACTTACCAATGACAGCCATATATTGGTTATAAGTAGTTGGTTCTTCTCGTCCTATTGGGTTAGACGATGTCAACAAAAACAGAAAGAAAGGGCGCAGTCAGTATAATGATCTAAACACCGTGATCGACACCTGGATGACACATTACGAGGACCAGGACTTGCGGGAACTTCCACCATGCGATCGAATAGTCCCGCTAGCCGCCACACATAGCTAACAGGCACGTGTGAAAACATAGAAAGCGCCATTTAATATCAGTTTCATGCAAATTTTGAGGAAATTTAAATACAATAGTTATAATTTTACACACGGTCTAAAGTTAAATTGGTCCTGCTGGTTATATCGTTTTCTTGATAAATAAAATGAGTAGGAGGTAAATCTAATAATTATACTATTGATTTTTTCGCGACAACATCCCAAACTATAATTTCATATGAAAATAATAGGTACCTGCTTGAAATCTGTAACATTATTGCACCTCCTGTCTTTTTTGTCAAGAAAACAAAAATAACAGTACTAACTTATCATCGCGTGCTTGATCAAATTATGGCCAGTAGCACAATCAATTTTCAATCCAATACGAAGTGGCGCTATCTATGTTTTATCCACGGTACCTATACCGAGCGAGTGACAACATAACACCGACGGCCATGCGACACCCGCCGCGAGGCACTCTCGACCTCCCGCCGCCATCACCCTCAAGCTGAAAGATCTCCTCGAGCCTCTCAGAAATTTAGCTGGTTTTCCACCTGCTAGGAGAGCAAACCGGATGAAACCAGAATTGAAATTTCACGCGCTTCTCAAGCACTGTCGTTGTATGCACCAAAAGCTAAGCTGCGCTAACGACATTGTCTTTGATTCATATCTACTTTTTAGCAGTAAAGCACTCACATTTTGCCTAAATAGCAATAGCTACTCAAATCTGCATAAGGCTTACTCTTCATCTATCTCACTCTTCAGAGTCAACGACAAAAATGTGATCAACAAGAAATGCATGAAACCCATCTAAAGATCTCACACTCTTCAGAATTTCCGGAGAATAAAGCGCCGAATCCATTTCAATTCTCGTCTCATCTGGATCCTGGCCGATAAAAAACCACCTTAAGAGTGCAGTTGAAAGTGCCAGTGATGTTGTGAAAGATAATAGAAAAACTGTCGACGTGTTAGTGAAGAAAGGCTTGGTGTTAGTTAGAAACCCGCGGGGTGCGGGGGCGGGGAGCGAGGCACCCGGCCCGACTCCTACCACTTACCAAATTAAGCCAGACGTTCGTGGTCAGGATTTGATTTTTCTCATCCTTATTTTGTTAATAGAACGCACGGCGACGCAAGAAAGGAACGAAAAACATATGAACATCAGTAGGTTGGTTTTGGCTCGTACTCGCTTTTACCCATATAACCATTTGTCTTATTACATCTAGGGTTTGGGAAATACTTGTTTCAGAATAAATTTTGGCATTTGCAAATGTTGCAGTGGAATCGGATTCAGTGACAGAGCAATCCGGCATTTATAATTAATGATTAACTTTATTTCAAATACCGTCAAAGACTAAAAGCTTCGACAAATAGTATAAAATTAAATCTAATTATTTCTGCTGCCATGAATTCTAAAAACAAGTACTAAATCATTCACAAACAAATTCTTATTACTAACACATATTGCCCAACGAATAGTAAGTATTTATGATTAAGATCTCTTGATCTTTATAATACCGATAATGTAATCGAAATCGAGAAGTTAAAACCGCTAACTCAGTTTAATCACAAGCCTATTATTTTACACCACAGACTGAAAATCAGGAGAAGGCTCCGCTTATAAAAATATCTTCTTCTTTCTTTCTTTTTTTATCTTATCTTACTTTAATTTCAAGGATGCTCGCTATGAATATCCACTTATATGATTACTTATATTTGCATTTTTATAGCAATAAATGACTATAGGTAAAAAGAGACATATTTTATTTTGATCAAGTGATATAAACTCACTGTTACATAGGGTATAGTTCTTGTCCCATACATTTAATATTTAAAATTTACCCCCTGTATGTCGTTCTCATTTTAAGACTGATAATAAACATTAATCATTTTTGATAGTGAACTAATAGAGTTAATAAAAGTAAAAGTTAGGCTATGAACAACACTCCATCAGTTTTATGGAGAGTTCGGTGATGATGAAAAATTTACTTGAAGCGCAGTCTTTTGCTGCTTGCTCTGTGTATTGAACTAATAATTTCAACGACATCTGTCAGTAATCCTCTTTCATGTCGTTAAAGGAGCAATCAAATAGACATTTCGCTGAATAACAGAGCGACTACTCTCTAGACTAATATAATATCTCTTTTAATAATATTGCGATATCAAGACGTTTAACGACTTATTTTATTATAACTTTGATCGAACAACTTCGTAAATTTGCCCTTAGAAGCGTTATTAGCATTATAATAACCTTACATGAGCTAAATCAAGTCATTATTCGTGGATAAGATGTAATCTCCATCGTATGATGATTATTTTAATTCTGATTATAATTTTAATTTTGGCGCTTTGCTATACATTGAACAGGGAACGGGCAGCAGCACTCTCTGATACAGTAACCTTTTAATCTGCGATCTCCAACCTGCCTGCCAAGCGTGGAGATTATGGCAAAACCCACCACTTAAGTGGAGGAGGCTCATAGTCCAGCAGTGGACTGTAACGGGCCGTTGATGTTGATGTTGATGTTGATGGCGCTTTGCTTGCCTTTTGTTTCAATTATCGACCTATATCATCATCATCATCTCAGCCAGAAGACGTCCACTGCTGAACATAGGCCTCCCCCATAGGTTTCCACCGTGAACGGTCCTGCGCTACTTGCATCCAGCGGCGCCCAGCAACTTTCACCTTTCACCAATCTGTTCACCCAGTGGGAGGCCGTCCAACACTTCGCCTCCCGGTCCGTGAGTACCTAAATGATATTTAATCTAATACCCATAGAACAGGTTCTACCTATCAGATGAAAATATGTCCTTTTTAAGATGACCAACATTTTAATCTTGACAATTATTACTAATCTAACCGAAAAAATTGAGTTGTGTATAAAAATACCTTAAGTTGTAAAAAGAATGTTTATTTTATCCCGCTTCCTAAGTCTGTTCACCGATTTCATTCGCTTTACACACATATTGTATTGAAAGGCTTGCACAAACTTCTAAGTTCAAATGCTATATAGGTATTAAACGGATTAGAAGTGCATTCTAACTACCGTTTTGCAGCAAAAATGCACATAAAAATAGTGTTGGCTATCAGTCTAAAACTAACGTGTATTTTATAATACATTGCTTACTGATAATGTTACTACTTCCATATACGAGTATTATTGTCAGAATAGCGTCAAATACTAATAGAGTTAAATGGAAACAAGATTTAAGTGATCACGCCTGTGGTACCTAGTCTTTCGAACAGCTGTGGCGCTGCCTTGTAGTACAGTACTGTAGCATCGGGCCTCGTTGGTCCGAGTGCTATGTAGTTTGATACTGGCGATAGTATTCTTTTTGCAATATATTCGTTCTCTTTTTAACATTCAGTTTAGAAAGAGAACGATAGAAACTTCAGACGGACTGGGGCCGTCGGTATTTGACGTTCTCACTCTCCGACCGCCGTCGTGGCAGGTTGTTTTTAGTGGGCCTAGCCCACGGGCGAGCCCTATGCCCGGGGCAGTGGGCTTTGTATAACTAAGGAGTTTATAAAAAATGGTTAAAATGTGCTATAGATCTCCGCTATTTTTCAAATAACGTGAATAGAATAGATGTAATGAAGAATAATGAAGAGCGTCAAGAAAAATATATTAAAAGAAGCTGTTGTTGCTGCTGTTGCTGCTGCTGGCTAGTGAGCCAGAAGCTGTTTTGGAGATTATGCCGTAGTTTCTTCACTGAGCAATGTCTGGAGAAAGAAGAGATGGACTGCAACAGTTCACCCCGACGAGAGGGCTTATGGCACCCCGTCTGGATGATGATGACGAGTGTCGTGTGATGGAGCTCGTCGAGAGGGAGGAGTATTCCCAGCGAGTACCCCGCAGAGTATTTTTATTGATTTATTGAGTATAAACGCACGGACGAGGTGGCCGGGAGGCGATTGGTGACATCGTCAGCAGGGTCGCAGACATAAAGAGGAAAGTTCCAAGTTATTTTGCTTTTATCCCAGCTAATATTTTATTTATAATTTTCCATTGTCAGTTTCAAAAATGGCAGATATTTTCTTTGTTTAATTCTTGACAGTTCAACTATTTGAATGTTTAGTCTGTTATAAATACTTCTTGGAGTAAAATGGCGATCCGTTTCGTCAAAGATAAAGTGTCATGTCTTGGTCTGTCACTTTTGTAAACAGATGTTTACATATTTATTTTTATTTATATTTTATTGAATTCCCTTTTATTGTATTGAGGTAGGTAATTTCTTTTGGGGTTATGCTTAGGTGACCTGCATAATATAAAATAAAACATAAATGCATTATTGTCACTAGTTTTTACGAATTGTTTGTATGTTTTTCTAAACGGATTGGTAGTTAGGTAGTTGAGGTTTCGTGTACGATGATTAGGTTGAGATTGTTGCGCTGTAAGTTGGCTGATTAGGCACAGTTGATACACCTGCTTTAAGAGACATAGGAGCTTTGTAGGGTGGGTGGTCTGTTTAGGATCACACGTATTCTATCTGTCCTTTTCTAGGTTAGTAAAAGGTTGAGATTTCTATGGGTTATGATGAGGTATGGTATTAGGATATGGGGAGAAGTGATAGGTAATATTTTCAATTCATTATATATACCAATCCAAGTTGTAGAACATTTTCAAATCCATATATTTAATAATTTGAATATGATATTGTTTCTTGTAAGAAGGCATTAATGTAATGTACTTGTATCTTAGACTCAATAGTTATTTTTCTTCCTAGTTGCTAGTTATCTTGATATTGTTTTTATTATATTGTTTTCTCTGTAAATTGATCCTCTTATTTGTTTTATGTGCGGGCTGATAAAACTTTTATATTTAAAAAAATCATTAATATTTTCTTCTACACCTCCTTCCTGACGCGAGATGTACTTCAGGACATCAGTGATGCCTGAATGAAAAGAAAATATTTTTTTTATAATGGACTTGCGAAAAAAAAAGCAAAACGTTTATTTCTTAGCTCATCTGTTTGTTTTTCTATATGCGTTATGCTTAATTGGTTGTATTCTTCTTTGTTAGTGGGTATGTTAACTTCTCTTTCTTTGGAAACATAGCTACAATTTTAACACCTTAACTTCTTTTTCTATTTTGCTTTTCAATTAAATATAATTCTTGAGTATTGTGATTGGTGTTAATAATTTTTTTATCGTTAACTTAAATGTTCTAAATTTCATTTTAAATTTTTTCATGCTATGTCTTTGAAGAATTTTATAGATTCAGGTTAGGGTTTGGTTTATGTGATTGAGGTAGCTGTTAGCTTTGGTTTAGGATGGTAAGATATGGGTCCTGTTTTAAGTATTTTTGGAGAGGTTTTTTATTTAGAAAAATTATTAGAAAATATTTTTCTGGTAATTAGACTTTAGCTAAGTCCAGGATCTAAGTCTTCCATTGTTTTTTTTATTAGATTTTTATTAAGTGAATTTTTCCCTCTCTTAGGTAGGTAGTTAGTTACTAGTAGATTGTAACTAGCAAAAAAAAAAATTTTTGGGTCTTCAACCAAAAAAATTTTTTTGAGGGGAGACCGGGGGTAGTTGTAGCATCGGGCCTCGTTGGTCCGAGTGCTATGTAGTTTGATACTGGCGATAGTATTCTTTTTGCAATATATTCGTTCTCTTTTTAACTATTCAATTTAGAAAGAGAACGATAGAAACTTCAGACGGGCGGGGGCCGTCGGTATTTGACGTTCTCACCTGCCGTCCGCCGCGCCGTCGAGTGCGGACGATTGATTGTTATCATAGTAGTGCAAGTTCAGTTTAAAGTTTTAATAAAATAGTGTTTGTGTTATAAGTGCCTTTTGTATTTCAAGTGGCGGCTCTCTCACGCGGAGAGTCGTTACAGTACATGGGTACTGTATTTACATACACTAATGCGCGAATGTTTACGATGTTATTATTTTATGTACTTCAAAGCCCATTACTACAACGTACCAAAGAGATAGACGTAACCGCAGGAGCTACGAGCTAATACCGTAGCAAAAAGCTACGAGCTACTCCGCCGTAGCAAAGAGCTACGATTTTGCGTTTTAATAGAAAGTTTTCGATGATGCCTGTATTCTGTTCTATTATCTGATTCTATACTATTATTATAAAGAGAGAAGTCCGTACTGACTGACTGACTGACTCATCAACGCACAGCCGAAACTACTGAAGCTAGAAACACCAAATTTACACAGTAGGTTAAATTTATGACGTAGGCGAGCAATAAGAAGGGATTTTGGAAAGTTCCCACTCTAAGGGGGAAAAGGGGGGGATTCAAGTTTGTATGAAAGTCCGTCATTTTAAAAGTTGGGATCATGAAAATTTGGATTTAGGTTGAGATTAATAAATCATTTGACACGTGTTTTAGCATTTTATCAAAATCCTTATTTTAAGAAGGAAAGTTGGGCTTAATTGTTTGTATGGAAAGTCTGTCATTTCTAAAGGTAGGAGCTTGAAAATTTAGATTTAGGCTGAAATCAATAAAACATTTGGCACGTGTTTTATAATTTTATCAAAGTCCCTATTTGAGGGGAGAGTAGGGATTAAATGTTTGTATGGAAAGTCTGTAATTTCTAAAGGTAGGAACTTGAAAATTTGGATTTAGGCAGAGGTTATTAAATAATTTGACACATATTTTAGCACTTTTTAGAAATCCCTATTTTAAAAAGAAAGTAGGGATAAATGTTGTTATGGAGAATCTGTCATTTCTAAAGGTCAGAACTTGAAAATTTGGATTAAGACTAAAATTAATAAATAATTTGACACGTGTTTAAGCATTTTTTCGAAATTCCTATTTTGAAGAGGAAGAAGGGATTAAATGTTTGTGTGGAAAGTCTGTCATTTCTAAAAGATAAAAACTTAAAAATTTGGATGCAGATCTCAATTAAAAAATGATTTGTCACGTATTTAAGTAATTTTTCGAAAATTTTAAAGGGGAAGCAGGGATTAAATGTTTATATGGATAGTCCGTCATTTCTAAAGGTAGGAACTTGAAAATTTGTATTTAGGCTGAGATTAATAAATTATTTGATATGTGTTTTAGCATTTTATCAAACTCCGTATTTTGAGGGGGAAAGTTGGGATTAAAATGTTTGTATGGAAAGTCTTTCATTTCTAAAGGTAGGAACTTGAAAATTTGGATTTAGGCTAAGATTAATAAATATTTTAACACGTATTGAAGTATACTTTCGAAATCCCTATTTTATAGGGAAAGTAGGGATTTATGGAAAGTTTGTCATTTCTAAGGCAAGAACTTAAAAATTGTGATTTAGACTAAGAAAATATAATCGTTTGACATTTTCTTGAAATCCTTATTTTGAAGGGGAAGTAGGGATACAATTTTGTTATGGAAAGTTTGTCATTTCTAAAGGTAGGATATTGAAAATTTGGATTAAGACTGAGAATAATAAATAATTTGATGCGTATTTTAGCTTTTTACGAAATCCCTATTTTGAGGTTAAAAGGTAAAAACTTAAAACATTGGAGTTAAAGTGAGATTAATAATTCATTTGATACATGTTTTAGCATTTTATCAAATTCCATATTTTATATGTTTCTATGGAAAGTCCAGTTCTAAAGTTAGGAAATTGAAAATTTGAATTTAGGTTAAGATTAGTAAATGATTTGACACGTCTTTTAGGATTTTTTCGAAATCCCTATTTGAAAAGGGAAGTAGTGATTAAATTTTGTTTGGAATGTCAGCCATTTTTAAAGTTAGGAACTTAAAAAATTGTATTATAATAAGACTGAATTATTCGGTTCGAGTTCCAAAATGTTTTTAAATCCTCCTTAGAGTAGGTTTTAAAAAAATGATAAAAAACGAGCCTCCTTCATTTTGAAGTTGGTTAAAAATGTGTATTAATCTACCCGTGTGAAGCCGGGGCGGGCCGCTAGTATTCTATAAAATTACTGTGCATACCTATACAATTTTTAAAGTAACAAGATTTTGTTATATGACGCAAGTGTTCGAATATTTTTAATAATGAAAATTCTAAGGTTATTTTATCAATATACATGAAAGATGAGATAAGCGTGTAGAAGAATCATTTTTCTCATGCCATTAGTTTTTATACCAGCGTATGTAATACCTAAATTGAAATTTCATGGTTCAGTAGTCACAATCCAGTGCCGTGTTGCTCCCATACACCGGATATTTCCCTTTGGCGATGCCGGGTGTAATTTCCGGTGGGGAATATTTGATTTTTTTTTCGCTTGTTTGTTATTGTAAACAGCCACAGCACGAAGCCAACGTGTTACAACTAAAACGGTATTCTGTTTCCTTTGTAAATGTGAAAGTGTTATAATAATATACACCTAATTGCACACAATAAACACAGAATAACAAAAAGTAGAGTGTACAGATGCAACAACAATTTCTTCTGGGCTACCTTCAACCACGCAGCACTAAGTGCAATGGGTCGACGTATTTTTTGCATGTTGTTAACTACAACAACATCATCAACAGCTCATATACGTCCCTACCAAGGGGCTCGAGCCTACCCTGAATTAGGGCGATTAGGCCTTAGTCGACCACGCAGACCCAGTGCGGGTTCGTCGACTTCACACATAACCTTTGAATTTCTTGGCAGGAGTGTGCACGATGTTTTCCTTTACCGTAAGAGCGTCGAATAAACGTACATATGAATTCGAAATTCGAAAACACATTGGTACGTGGTGTGGTGGGGATCGGACCCGCGTCTCCCAGACGGGAGGCAGCGGCCTTAGCCACTAGACCACCGAAGCTGAACATGCAGAAAATATAAGCTTGTAACTATACCAGCTAGTTATACACAAAATGTGCTCATCAAGGGGCATAGATTTTATGGGTTATATTTAATACTATTCTAAAAGTAGGCACTGGGTCTGATCACCATCAGCGTCATATCGAGCCGCGTGTAAGGTCTAAAATTTAACGGACCCCACACATGCTGGTGTCAAAACCACCACCTCTTCACCTCAATTTAAGGTATGCTAAAGCCGTGTGATGACGGCAGAGTAGAATACATTTGTAACCAACCCCTACTCTTCCCGTGGGTGTCGTTAGAAGCGACTTAGGGACTACACATTGAACAGGAAACGGGCAGACGCTCTCTGATACAGTAACCTTTTAATCTGCGATCTCCAACCCACCTGCCAAGCGTGGGGATTATGGCAAAACCTTCCACTCAAGTGAAGGAGGCTCATAGTCCAGCAGTGGACTGTACGGGGCCGCTGATGTATAAATATGCTAAAAAAGCTCTTATCAACTAACATTATTTGTTACAGGAATAAAACTGACGAACCAAAAAAGTCCAATCTCATAGTTTAAAAAAGTTTTTTGCAAGAATCCGGCAAAAATATTCATTGATAGTGCTTCAGCTTATCCAGATGAAACATCTTTTCAGTTTATTCATGACTCGGCTTCCAAACTCGGGACCTCCCATTCAATTAGGTAGATGGCCGGCACTTAATCTTCTTTGCGCCTCGTGAGAGAACGTTCTCAACTTCGAGTTTTGGCAGATTTGTGACTGGCAGCTTTTTCAATTATGCTGTAGTTTTCCAAGATTGGTTTTTGTAGGAATTGATTAACTTCTACCTTGGAGCGTAAGGTTATTTATCCATTAGCTCGTGTATCTTATTTATAATAATTATGTCAGTGTGGGGTGGGGTAATCAGTTAAATATCATGAAAAAAAAATGAAATGAAAAAATGTTTATTTTACTCTCACATTGATAACTTAAACTAGTAACACTGAAACCTGTAATAGTAAAAACTGTGCTACAGGTTCCAGGGTCTTCCCAAACTATGGTCTAAGATCATAAACGTTTATAAAAAGTTAAGTATATAGGTCTAAGTTAAGCATATACGTATAACAAAGTAATAGAACTTAAAATTATGTGTGTGAGTGTGTGTGTGTGGGAGAGGAAGTGCGTGAGAATATGAGAATTCTAATGAAAATCAATATTTTTTACTCAATCTACCTACCTTATTTTATAATAACCTTTTATAATAGGTTTTCTGTCGCATCATAGTCAAGCTCTTTTAATGTAGTAGTAAGGACTTTTTGAAATTGGTGTTTGCTATATTTTTTTGCTAAATTTATGTCACTGTTCAGTTTATTATATAACATAGGAGCACAGTAATCATAGCTTTTAGTAGCAAAGACAGTGCGCCATTCTGGGATTGGAACTTTAACCACTCTTTTATGACAGGTGGGAAGAAAAGGGACAGTAACTCGATGATATCTACGTAGGCAATTGTATATAAACAGCTGTCTAACTGACAAAACATCACATGTTTTGTAAAGGTCAGTAGTGGTGTGTTTAAGTGGAAGCCGATGCATTACTTTTAATGCAGCACGCTGCGCACGTTCCAATAGGATAAGGTTGGTTTTAGATGCACAACCCCAGATGCTAATGCAACCCCAGATCATAATTTAGATTGGAATAATTCAGCTTAGTGCAGTCTTCTTCAAACATAATAATATTATTATTTCAATAGAATAGAATATGTTTTATTGCACACAAGAAAATATACAGAGAAAGAGAGTAAAATAAACTTATGGGTACAAGAAAATTGCATTGTAACTGCGGGACGCGCCCCGCCTTGCAAATGTGTTCATGTTCCTTCTTTATGTTTTACTAGCGGCCCGCTCGTGGCTACGCTTGCGTTGTGTAAGATTTTCCCGTAAAATGTGTCCTATGTGTTAATCCAGGCTACAAACTATCTCCAATCCAAATTTCATCTAAATGTGAAAGCTGAACAAACATCCAGATAATATTTTTATATTATTGCTTTTGTCGACGATATTTTGTTTTTGACATGTAATTATTTGTAAGTTTCTATTTGTATTTTGGATTTTATTACATCCAGATATATTTTTCCATTTATAATATTAGTGTAATAATGATAATTATATCACTATCAAATAAGCTTCAACAGAACATATCAGATTAGAATAATCAAGCCTAGTGCGGTTACTTCAAACTTCTTCTCTAAGTTTTGTTTCCGATCCAATAATTTAATCTCATAATGATTTTAAAATTCGAAAATACACTGGCACGTGATTGTGTTTCTAATCGCGACCAAACATAACAGAACCAAGACTCGTCGTGCTTTCAAAGCACAAAACACACTCTAAAGTATCAACTTTTAAGTAATCAGATGAATCTTAACTTTAATTAGTTATATGAAACTACTTTTATACTATTTGTAGTGCTTACGTTCCTAAGTCTCGTGTTGATGAAGATGAGCTCCTGACGGATTTTCGGTGACCGCTTCATCTCCGATTTTGACGCTCATGTGCTCGAATGTGACTCACGAAGCCTAATTTGTGAGTAAATGTCCTCGCGCATTGCGGACACGAGAGTACACCATTGAGATATGTGTAAATTGATCACCGCAGGTGGTAGGGCTTTCAATTAATCTCGTTTTGAGTCAAGATCAGAGCGGTGGCGTTGAGTCTCGTGTTACTAGAGGGGAGTAGAGTGACCAAAGCAGCCGGAACTTGGTGGCTCGATCGACGAAATAACATTAAGTGGTTTACTGTGGCCGTCCGCCCAGGTAAACGACGGATGCAGTAAATAGTTCGTGAAATACAACAATCCCCGGCTACATTTCCCCCACCATCCCCTTTCAGGGCTGGCAGCGCTAACAGTTAAGTTATATCTTATTTTATTTATAAAATCTTTGCTAAACGAATCATTTAGCGGCAAGTGACCAAATTTGAAAATAACTTTGTTATTTTGGAAGCTTCATTTTTACGAGTAGCTTATTTAGTGACGAACAAAACAAATATTATTATGCTCTGGCGATTTGGCAGTGCAAATCATAATCATACTTTTAAATGTTCCCTAAATTCATTACACATCACATGGGTTCATTTCTGACTCTTTTTTCTTGCTGTGATTTACTTTTTCCATTACATCAACGAACAACAGATATTAACCTCACATTTGTACGTTATGAAACTGACCAATATTTATCCATCTGTTTCCTATTTGAAGCTTGAATTTTTACACTTGAACTTATTGTAACCATGGAAGTATTATATTAAATTACCTCTGTAATATTCACCTGCAAAGAATTAAATTGTGTATGAAGTTGGCCAATTCACACAGGGCCTGCGTGGTCACCATAATTATACTGTTCCCACTAGCCTGGCAACCCTATGTTTCCCATAGATCTAGAGTGGTGTGGGGTATTTTGAGATATTAACCCTCAGCAGTGCGAGCTTTTAGCCGAATAGGTGGTCGGGGTAAATGTGGACGTAGCAGATTCGTACGGGCTTTTTTTCTGTTCACATAACAACAAAAATTAAATACGTAAACAGAGCTATTAGTACAAAGTTTTCTTTGAGCTGCTGTTGTTTTATTTGCAAAATCGTAATGCTTATGTAGTGATTTTAAATTCCTTAAATCGTACCACAGATAAAACATAAAAGTGTTTTTATATGAGAATTTTTATCAATGTTATTATAACGTAAATAAAAAAAAACAACCTATTTTAATAAAATTACTTTTTAAAACTTTTGTCTCATAATGTTTTTATTATTAATTTATAACTCTTAATATAACACTTTATGTGTCACTAACATTAGGATACGTTTATAACACCAACAAAATGAGTGTTTCAGTTTTGAATATCTCAATGATTTTTTTTAATAGGAAGCCAATTAACAACTACAAAACGAGATAATTATAAAACTTCTAGGTACAAATTGATCCGTTATTGGTCATCCCCTGGAATTAATTTGAAATTCGAAGTTCGCCAACCGTCAAATCGCACCAAATACGATAAAAATGTAGTATCTGGTCTGTGTGCTTTTACAGGTTTTTTTCTCCTGAATGTTAAAAGGATTAACATTTTCCCTTTTTGAAATCATTAAACAAGTCTAGATAAACTCAGTTTAAGATTTTACTATCAGAATCAATATTCGAACTGTCATTATTAAAATCATTATTAAAATCTGTAAAAATCGCGAAAATTTAAAGTACATCAATATCAACAGCTCATACACGTCCCCATCGAGGGGCTCGAGCCTACCCTGAAATAAGGTGATTAGGCCTTAGTTGACCACGCTGGCCCAGTGCGGACTGGTCAACTTTTTTGGAGTGTGCAGGTTTCATCGCAATGGTTTCCTTCATCGTAAGAGCGTCGAATAAACGTACATACGAATTCGAAATTCGAAAACATATTGGTACGTGGTGGGTATTGAACCCGCGTCTCCCGGATGGGAGGCAGTGACCATAGCCACTAGACCACCGACGCTCATTAGTATGTAGTAGTAGAAAATACAGCTTATCTATGAGAAAACTAGAAATTAAGCGAATCAATCCGCAGGCGAAATTCTAGTCACGTAATTAAATGTATTCGGTTGAAGTTCAAAGACAACTAGAAACTCCAACAGTTTATTCAAAGTCAACATTCGATGAAATATCCAAGTGGATGCCGCGTCACGTTCCGTTTCCAACCGCCCAAGATAAACATCCTACTTAAATTACATCGGATCTGTCGGTGATGTTGGTAAGATACTGGTTTCTGATTGGGAAATCTAGGGTTCGATGCAAAAGTAAAATTATAGCCAATTGGTCTTTTTTAAAACTTTACTACTCTTTTCTTTTTTTTTTTTCTTTTTTTTCATTATTATAATCTCAGCCGAAAGATGGATAAAGGCCACCGATATTATAAATAAATTAATAAATATTAAATGACTCGGTATATCTGTTATATTTTTCTAAATTATCTCTTCATAATTCAACTAGCAGCCCACTTAAGCTCTTCTATTATGTATGTATGTATGTATGATTCAACCCGATATAATTGATTTTAAAGAAATCGCTGAAATACTAACACTCGAAAACTAAAATTAATTACCGTATATTGAAGGACCCTAAACATTATTTCTACAGTAAACAGTCAAGAAAATCTTTAGTTCCACTAGGTTCTAACAGAAAAATTCATAAACCACGGGCGAACCACCGGCGAACATCTACTTTTATTCCTGCACTAAAGTACTACGACGTGTCTACGAAAGTTCTACGCGGCTACGAGAAATACTCAAACCGTAGCTGAATTATTGAACACGTCACTCTTGAGAAAAAGATTAAACGTTGGCGAGGTTTGGTTTTTGAAATTGGAAACGCTGCTGGCTGGAAAAAAACGCTAAATAATTGCTTACGTTCGAAAATAAAGATGGCGGCGTTCTTTTCGCCATTCGTTGTTTTGTGGATCTAAAATTAAATGGTACTTTTTTAACAGGTTAAGCTTTTAAACAAAAAGTACGTTTTTTTACTAAAGCTAAAACATTTTTTTAAATTATATTGCTTCCATTTGAAACACTATTTAGTTTTTTTTATCATTTGCATAGATTTTTTTCTAAACCCTTTAGAGCCCATACAACGTTGATCGTTCCATACTGCAGCAGCAAAGCGATGAATGAACACCGCAGAATGCTCTTTGAATCTTTGAAGAAAAAGGACGACATTCACTGACGAGTGACGACTAGAGTCGCATGACGTCACAATTTTTTTTCGACGTCTCGACATTTGTCCCGAGAATGTATTTTTTTTATGGAATGTTAGAAGTTTAAAACACGTAAGAACTTCATGTTTTTCTAGCAAAACATTTCGATTTTAGATTCAGCTATTTTTTTCTATTGCAATATACTATTAAACAGAAAGCATGAGATCGCTCAACGATTTTACAACCTACACTATGAAGAAGATACTAAATCACGAGAAAAGTACAGATTATGAGGACTTGCCTGTGGATATTTTTCTGACCTTTCTTCGCCACACATGTGCCAACCATGGGCAAAACTCTTGCAAAACTAATCTTCGTTGTTGGCTAATAAGCCATTTTGTAAAATCTTACTTTGTACGAAGACTAATATTTATTTACATATTACTCCCGGAGCCGTTGACAGCTCTAGTAACGTGCGTCCTCGGTAGCGTATGGAAAAGAAAACTTTTCAAAAAACCCGAGTCTAGAAATTCACACGAGAACTTGAAGTTGTTGCCTCGGGCGGTCCGCACTTTGTTCATTCCTACGACGTGCTTTTAGAGATCCGTAAGACTATTTAATTTTAAAATTTTAAACTATCATATTTTATTTACACATTTTTAACTGGTTTAACAAGTCTTTTTCTTTCAGTCTTGTTGAGATCAAAATATTTTATGAGGATTTTCTCACTCACGTTCCTTGTGTATGTACACCCATCTTAAGTGGCCAAGTAGTATCACATTCACAGCTGATCATAAAACCTTTGTCTTGATAATCATGAATATCACATATTATTTTTAACAGCAATAACGGTACTTTTGTAACAGTCTTTCCTATTTATTCAGTCAGATAAATATCTGGCCGCAAACTTTAGTTTTCCTACTTTGCTTTTTCTTCATCAACGGCCCGATACAGTCCACTGCTGGACTATTAGTGGAGGGTTTTGCCATAATCTCCACGCTTGGCAGGCGGGTTGGAGATCGCAGATTAAAATGTTACTGTATCAGAGAGCGCTGCTGCCCGTTCCCTGTTCAATGTGTAGTCCCTAAGTCACCTTTTACGACACCCACGGGAAGAGTAGGGGTTGGTGACAAATGTATTCTACTCTGCCGTTCTTTTCTGCCGTTGCTTTTTCTTACGGAACCGTAAAATAACAACGCAGTTCTCGCTCGACGACAGTTCTATCTCCCATTCCTCGAACCGCTGGCGGCCCCGGCACTAACTGCACCATTTTGTTCCAGCTCTAACTGGATTTGGACGAGACGTTTCAATTTCCTCCGCCATGTCGGCACCACTTTTTCTCGCATTTCTGAACGCACCCGGCGCGCGGAGGTATTTCCGAACGTGCCTCGGGTACGATTCGATGGTTTTAACGCGTTCGTTATTTTGTTGAATTGAAACAATTTATTGGAGTTGTTTTTTTTTTAATAGCTCGTAGTTTATTTTTTTATAGGATTGCAAAGATCGTTAAAATATAAGCAATCTTTGATCTTTACATAATGTTTATATTACACAATTGCATGAAATAATCCGCTTTACAGCCCTAGTAGCGTAACGGGGTCGTAAAATGCTTGTGAATTGTATGAAACTTCATCATTTAACAATTAAGGACCTCAATTA
The DNA here is from genome assembly GCA_951230895.1 of Carpatolechia fugitivella. Lineage (NCBI taxonomy): Eukaryota > Metazoa > Arthropoda > Insecta > Lepidoptera > Gelechiidae > Carpatolechia > Carpatolechia fugitivella. The sequence goes on along the minus strand of OX579646.1, from coordinate 19,233,807 downwards.
TTCCAACGAATTAGACCTCTAACACGCACTTAAATGCCGAAATTTGTACGAATGTGAACGGATACATTATAATTTTGAATGGCACTTAGATGGATGCAAACGATCATAATCGGTACATTTCGACATAAAATATGTCTCAGTGCGCACTATGCATGAAAATGGTATTAAAATAAAATCTAACATACTTCTCATAAAAAAACGAAATACCTTGCAAGTTTATGTTTTGTAAGGAATAACAGAAAAATGTGTATATTTAGGAATATATGTCAAATGTCGTTTAATAGTGAGTAATAATAATATGAGGTTTTCAAATCCTAGGTCCTAGGTTGTTTACTCACTATTAAATGACATTTGACATTATATTCCTAAATATACACATTTTTCTGTTATTTCTTACAAAACATAAACTTGCAAGGTGTTTAGATTTTTTTTATGAGAAGCGTATTACACTCCTCGATTCGGTATACACATATTTTCGACATTCACGGAGTATTTAACGCGTGACAATACAATACATATGGAAGAAGCGACATGAAAACAGTTGAACTGTTCAATTAAAAAAATGTTAACTAAAGTACTCAACTTATATAAAGTTTACTATATGGCCAAGTGCCGATTGGCTTACAACTGAGTTAGCGGATTCAACCTTCGTTACGTCATCTAGACAGCCTACATCCATCAGACGCGGAATATCCGTTTTCCATAATAGCTTATTTTTGCAGAATCGTACTAACTTGTAATATATAGAAAAGATGCGAGAATTTTGTTTGTTTAAATAACTATAAGAATAATAAAATAGCACAAAAAAGTTCAACTTATCTAAATAAAATACAACCACAAACAATAAGAATTAATAATAAATAGTAACCAACACTGTGTAGGACCTATCAGCAATATACAATAATAAATAAACAACTGCATCTCTAACAAAGACAGATATATTTTATGAGTTAGTGAACTCTTAAAAAGGTCACAGTGCAAAAAGGTCTCAGGTTAAGTTTAATGGGATCTATTTCGTAGGCAGAACAAAAAATAAATTTCACAGAGGATAATTTGATTTATAAAGTACGTAGTAAGCAAGTAAAATAATACATTTAATTTTTGTACATAAACATGAATGAAAACCAACTAAACGGAAAAACAAAGTTCTCGCAAAATTCATTACCACGTTATATGAACTAACCCAATAGTTTTTACTCGGAAACCTTTTTTGCCACTTTTAATCAAAACTTTCATAAATAATTTACCACCAAAATTTATATTTGATAGTACGAGCCATTAAATAATGAAAAGCTTTAAATTAATATTCCTGGAAGTGTTTATGAAAAGATACTGAACTTTTTGTTCGCACTTTACTTTATCAGTCTAAATGTGCACCAAGTACTTTCTCGTAGTTTATCGTAGTAGATAATCTAGAATTATTCTGTCTCCTCCGATATTGTTTTCATTATAAAACCATTCCTAGTGTTCGTCCCCTTAGAATATTATAACTTAATTTAAGTAAAATAGTATTTACACAGCAGCGACTCGCAGTTGCGTAGTTATTTTAACATCATAAACAACACGGCTAAATCTAAAAAAATAACATTTTATAAATATAGTCCTTCGGGACTCCCAAGTAAAGTCCGGTTTTCATCTACACAACTGTGCGTCGCATTAAAGACGTTATAAAGAAGCATGTACACTCACCACGTCGATGATCTGTTGCAAGGTCAAGCCGAATTTGACCTCGAGCGGCTCACTCTCATTGGCTACCGGCCGCTCCAGGGTGTTGTACGAGTTGAGAAGTGCGTTGAGCAACCGCTTCTCGTGCGGACCTTGCTCCGATACTGGGGATGGAAAGAAGTAAATGTCAGGAAATGCAGGTAATGTGTCTTGACCTTCAAAAATTTTCTAAAAAAAAAACTAAATATTCTAATTTTCTTCTTTTTTCCCCTGATAAAGCCTACAAAAAATATTTCAAGTTCAAGGTCACTTTGGGGTTGAAATATGTACAGTTTTTTTTTATAAAAGTCTTCTTTTTTGCTGTGTTGTTGCGAAAAACAATTATACCTTGATTTTTAATTCCGTGGAATTCTGACAGATCTCAGGTCACTTGTCGCCTTTTTTCACATGTACATTTAAGACGACTCAAAACTTAGAAGTTCGGTTAACTTAGAAGATCGGAAAACTGCCACTTATAAAACCAAAGTTGAAGAACTTGACATACCTCTAGGTCACAAAGGTCAGGGTCAGTCTGGCTCAGTCATTTAATGAACTGGAATGACGGTTATTGGTCGCCGGATCATTAAATGATCACAAAAGGGTTCAATTGTTTTGGACAAATGTAGCGTCTGCTATCTGTTAGGCTCTTAAATGCACTTATGTTCGTTTTTGTATTAACCATTCTGTTTGTAATATTTTCAGAGCTTTTGAAAGTTTTTTTTTTTATTCAAAAATATTGCTGGAACTCGATTTTCTTTTCTTTGGCAAGCTATAAGTCGTTTTTTTTACGACAAGAAATTTAATCAATTTAAACTGAATATAAGCCTTCTATACCCCAAATTATTTATAATATGTAAAAAACTTTTACAGTGTTACAACGTTCGTTATTGTAAAGCATTTTGTATACGTTTTCCTGTAACCGGGATTTATTCAGTCAAAACCAGGAACATGACAGCAATAATCCAATCATGCTGTCAATCAAAAAGCAATTTTCCAGCTGGCAATACATTCGAAAAAGCAAAAACAGGATCCAATAGGCAATACGCGTAGCAAATGCCTCTATAGGCCTCCTGAGAGCGATTTCCTATAACGGCTACCATTGGCACAATTTGCGCCTAAATTCTGTTTTGTTTGATGAAAGAAATTGGTACTGAAACAGTTTATTAATAGTAAAGAGATTTATTTTTTAATAATCTTGTGACCTTGAACTCTTTTGTTATGTTATACCGAAAAACACAACCTGCAAATTGTGAATGAATCAGTAAAATATGATCTGGTAAGCAGATTTTGCGTTTCGCTCAACTAAAATATCAGTATCTACATAAAAATATATATTTTTTACATTTTCCAATAAAATATACCTCTATTGTCTTATAAACTTAACTTTCAAATAATTATTGTTACATGGCCGGCGGCGTTGTGTGTGTGTGATAAAAGCTAACACCCTCCGACTTAGACCATTTACTCGTATAATCTGTGACCAGAACTTAACATAAAATATTCTCAGAACACATTCCAATTACTTACCTGTTAGTTAAAACAGTAAACAATATTTACAAACTGCTATAACCTAACCAACAACATTTATCTTCTAAATTAAAACCTCAAGCGCATTAAATATTTTTAATAACAAATAATGCAGGGTACCCAGTTTTGCTGACTCTCGCTTCAGAGAACGACGCAAAAGGCGTACAGTGAAGCCAAAATAGAATGAATTGAGTTATGAATGTCACAAATAAATGGACAACTGACTTTGAACTCCAACGACAATAACACGTCACAACATTACAGCTGTTAATCTAATGCAAATATGTAAATATAATAAATCTAAACATACTCTAAGCTACTTTCTAGTAAGCAGCTTTTAAAATGAAACATAGAGAGCAAGGACATCCTTACAAAATAAATTCAACTTACATTACTAACAAACAGCCTATATTTAATCTTGATCCGTACAACACTTTGGTTCGCTAGAAGGAATCTCTCTATAGTAAGCAAGTCTTTGCCACTACTTAACCTGTAATAAAAATAGTATCCACTTTTTGCAATGGGGATAGACACAAACAACCTGAATCCAATTAAAAAACCCAACACCACCACCGATCACACCCATTATTTATTTAAAATCCAATCCAACCATGTTCCAATATATGAAGGTATCTAAAAATAACCCTTTCTTTCGTCGGAACAACTTCAAAAGCCACCCCAACTCCTGTAACAAATCGCGGGATCGCCACACACCAAGCCACCTGCTCGAGAGAAATGACCAGATAAACCCTGATCCCACCACCTGGACCTGTAAGCCTTAACTCCGCTACATAAAGTACGATTTCTCGAACCTCAAGAGGGTTCAGAGAATCTGCAATAAACACTCATTCGTAAAGGCTCACTTGGTGACGTATGGAGGGAAGAACAAGGTAGGGATTAGAATATTAGGATGGATGAGATGGACCGCGAGTCAAGAGGTAGGAGTCTTTTTGTAGCGCTTGGCAAGTAAAATTGTTGATAGTAAAAATGATGAGCCCTTTTTTTACTGTTTCGTAGGTTTAAATATTTTATATGTAATCACATTAAAAACCTTAAATATTTTTGATTCATTGAAAACAACCAAAAATGTAAACCTCCCAACGTGAATTAAAAATTTAATATCTTTCTAATGTTTGAATACAATTATAAACAACACGTGAAATATGTTGTAAAAACGAAAGTTACTAAAAACCTTCATTTAGTCAAACTTATCTGTCATTGCTGAAAAAAAATGTCTATGTGAAAAAAAAAAAAAAAAAAAATTAGTTTTCTGATTAATTGAGGTTTTAGGTTGTAGGACTCAGGATCATGTTCAGTATTTTGTATGACTAAGTAATAGATAAATAGCCGTCTATTTCAAATTACTACAGTTAAAGTGCCTCAAGCGCTTGAAGGATTACGGTGTACCGCTTCTAAGCTAGCAGTTCTGAAGAATTTTTACTTTACTTTTAAACCATCGACTAAGTAAATGAACAGACCTCAGGATTAGCCTATTACGATTAATACCTTAGACCGCTCAATAAATACAGCATATAAAGACAGGATTGCGAAAAACTGGTCTTGTGCAAATGCAAAAAAAAAAACGTGTTACATCACGCTCTGTAGTTTGAAATAAAAATATTATTACAATAATGTCTGTTTTGAGTTGTCTGTAATAAGGATATCACATAAATGTTGGAATTTTAGTATCAAAGTTCTTATTACTTTCGTTGGAATGTATTTGGCAACACTAATTTTGGCGTTATCAATCGATTGAAAGTCTTACAAAACATTATTCTTTTTCATTTATTTTGATACTTCCATATAGGCCGCTAAATTCATTATATATTATTTTAAAATGTTTCGTGATTTTTTTTTTGCTGTGGCTGTGCAAGGCTAAGCCCATTTTGGTTGCTCCCCTTTTACTGTCAGCCCAGGCTTCATCGACTGGTCGTTCTGAAGTTCTGAAACTGTAACCAGCTTTTTTTTTTCACTTTTTCTTTCATACAGAGTCTTTACTTTAGTTTATCAATGTTCCGAAGCCAATACTTTAGTTTCAAAGATGTAAGTCGCGTAATACACAACCGCGCTATGAAGTTTAGACTTTAAGCCTGGCTTTGGTTAAGGCTAGGGTATAAATCTTTAAGTCCAAGTCCTTGTTCTGACGTTTCGAACAAATCACCCTTATATGACTTTTAAGAGTAATAAAATCGGTTTATATGACGACTAAACGATCGCTCGTAAAGCAGTGACAAAAACCGATTTGTAGGAATGTTTGTGCTTGATAAAGACAGTTGAAGGTTACAATAAATCTTTGCTGACCTAAATGGTATGTACAGAGGACAAAGGATAGTCAGGCCAGGCCGCTTGAAACGATTTGAATTTTCTCAAGAGATTTTTTATATGAAATTTTGTTTATTTGTAAATTTAATAATAATAAATAAACAAAAAAATGTATAGTTTACCAAACTGCACAATTATACGAAATTTCATGACAAAGCACATATAATTACCAGAGAAAACTTAATCCGTTTCAAGCAGCCTGGCCTGACTATACTTTGTCCTCTGTACGTACAAAATTAAGATATATTTTCAAATAAAAGGTATTGCTGATTTTTGAACTGCTGTTAAGTAAACTTTTTAAAGAATTGCTTTTTAAAGATTATACGGTTAAAAATTAACAGGTCCAATCACATCTAGCTGGGAAATAATACTATAAAAAACGGATGAGTCCAATAGATTGATCGCATTTTGATCGCTTGTCGTCGGTCTCATCTGATAACTAACGCTCGATGGCTTACGACCTCTGAATGAAAACTTCTTTTTTTTTATTTGTCCTTTACAGGAACAGGCAAAGGCGTACGCCATGCAGCCATCGTCTCTAGTTCTCTGACACACCACAGATGACGTGACGATTTACTTGACACTGGTTCGCGAAAAATCTGCTTAGATCCGATATCCTAGAGAACTTTACCCATCAACAGCTCATATGCGTCCCCATCGAGGGGCACAAGTCTGCCCTGAATTAGAGCCATAAGGCTTTTGACCACGCTGGCCCAGTGCGGGTCAGTCGACTTCACAAAGAACCTTTGAATTTCTTCGCAGGAGCGTGCAAGTTTCACAGTTTTTCTTCACCGAAAGTGCGTTGAATAAACGTAAACATGAATTTGAAAATTGAAAACACATTTGTACGTGGTGGGGATCGAAACCGCGACTCCCGGACAGCATACAGCGGCCCTAGCGACTAGACTACTTAGATTTTTCTGAGAGAACTTTACCCAGCTAGATTTAATGTTATAGTCTACGAGTTTATATAAATGTTTCTCTTCACAAAGTTATCGTGGCGGGTCTCGCAAGCCAGCCATTAGTCAAAAGTTTAACACGGCTGCGGCGCAACTTTGTTGAGTAATTCTTAGTTTTAACGTCGTGTCGCAGGATAAACGGAAAATTATATATTTTCTAGTCTTTCCATGAGCGGATTATATTTTCATTAATTGATGATACTGAACTTACAAATAAGCTTTCATAGTTTTCCACAGTTTAACATAACTTACCGATACCACACTAAACTTTTATGCATAGAATTGGAAAAACTAATTCAATCCATTTTAAAGTGGAAAAGAATGTTATCTTCGAAAACAAATATCTTCATGAACTTGCACTAAAAGAAATCACAATAATATCCGATCGGATTTTTCATTCAATAAAAATCTGTTTAAAAGTTATTAGATAATCTGACAAAGGCTTGAAAAGTGCATTTATACCATAAAATTGACAATCTCTAGAATTTAACTATAAGGTAGGTAAAGCGATGTAATTTAACATACAAGAAGTTATACCTTGTTAGGCAGAAATATTACATCATCAACATCAAACATCAACGACCCGTTACAGTCCACTGCTGGACTATGAGCCTCCTCCACTTAAGTGGAGGGTTTTGCCATAGTCTCCACGCTTGGCAGGCGGGTTGGAGATCGCAGATTAAAACGTTACTGTATCAGAGAGCGCTGCTGCCTGTTCCCTGTTCAATGTTTAGTCCCTAAGTCGCCTCTTATGACACCGACAGGAACAGTAGGGGTTGGTGACAAATGTATTCTACTCTGCCGTCACCACACGGCCATATTTCCAATACACCTAATAAGCTTTTTCAAATAGACGACATCCATTATTCCCTAAAATGACAATTTCTCACAACCAATGACGCAACTTATATTTCATTTTCTGCCCTTAAGATGAAAGAAATCGCGAATTCAAATCCTCTTACTGGAATCTTTTCACATACCTTCATATATACAAGTATATCAGTTACGGCAGCATTTGAGGACCAGGTCAATTGGGTCTTAGATTATTTGAGAAGCCTTATTCTGTAACTTTGAGTGATTTTCACTTGAGACATTTTATTATTTTCGACAGTATCTGTTCTTCTCTTCAAGACTTTGGTGTGATGGAAATGTGCCAATTTTGACATCATAATGTGATTTGTAAATCCTCTTGCGAATAATAATAATCTTTCAGCGAAAAGGTCTTATAGAGAATTACAGACCGGATTGATGGTAAGCTGAATTACGAAGACATATTTTTAATATAATAGTTATTTGTTAGGTAAGAGAGGAATGTTGATTTTTCCTCAGAGAACTGATATTGAATACAGAGCATGCGAAGGAGTCTATAATAAAAACAGACTCCTGAAGCTCGCGAGGGATTCTAAGGTTCGAGGTGAGAATTAGATTTCTCTCAAACCCAACACATTATTTTTCACCTGTTCCGGCAAGGAAATCATTAACTTTTTACTTACCTACTACGTAAATATTGGAACTTAAAAATGTACAAGAGTTCTCTTATTTTCGATATAATTCTACAAGTTGAGATTTAATTACTGTATTTCATCATAATACTTTTAAATTTTTAGTTAATAAGATAAAAATAAACAACCAAAAAAATAAACAAACTTTTAGGTTATAATTTTTTAGGGTGCGTTCCAAAACTGTATGAAAACCTATCCGTGCGTTCCGAGACGCACTTAAATCGATTTCAGCGCAGTCAAAGGCAGGCGAAACCAATACAATCTTTTGGTTTACTGATCGCTGCTGACGGCGCTGACAGTTTGATTCGGAAAACACCCAATAAAAAAAAATGGCTCACGCCAATTATTTCACGCGCGGATATTTGAAAACTTTTTTCCTGTGTAAGATAATGTTCGAAATTCAAACTAATTTTCCTCTCTAGACATGAGAAGGGTTTGCATGTCTAGAAATGAATAAGCGATTTTCGGCCCTATTTTCGGGCATTAAAAGCCAACTTTCCGAGGTGGAGAGGTGAAAAAGATATTTCATATTTTTCTATAAGCTGACATCGATCTTCTACGTATTTATCGATGTAAACATAACATTCTGTACTTTATCATCATCACCAACGGCCCGTTACTCTATAACGAGAACCTTCTTACTTCATTCTTTCTAACCTTATAGATTATTCTAAGAAATCATGCTACACAATTCTCAACCCATGTAATAAGTTTCCCCATCTCATTTGCCCTGCCCTATCATGTGAAAAACTCAGATTAAACGTCTCCTCAAATATACTTTGCCGCCATTACGACCCACACTCATGAGTTTGTCGGATCCGCAAAAAACCCTCAAACCGCAAACTAGCTCTCCATACAAAAACCAGGGGTTATAAGTGAAAATTCACTTTGCCACAAACGCGTATCATTTGAGGAAATCCCCCAACATTAGGGTGCGGTTAGACCCGCGTCGAGGCTAGGGTCTCGGCACACGCAGGTAAGTTTAATCTATGACAAGATTAAAGGGCCTAGATTTAAGAAAGATACAAGATGTTGTATGGGTTAAAAGGGTTTTTGATGTGGAATAGTGACTAACCTAATACCTCTGTAATAAAAAATAAAATTTCAGCTGACAGACATTCACTGCTTGATAACACTTTATGACGTTTGCTAACAAATCTGCATTTTTCTGTGTGAAAAAAGTTCACCAAAGTTTGCATCTCTTATTTTTAAATGGAAAATAAAAATTTAAATTTATTTATTTACGTTAACTGTGGGAAAAATGCCTGTGGGATGAAAAGATCATTTTTGTTTCCGCTTTATCAATGTATTCTCATAATAATATCCCTTTCGTGATCCTAGAGTCTATCGAAAATGAGGGTAATCCATTGGTCAAATACAAGTCGACTTCATACAACATTTGAATTTATGCGCAGGCGTTTACAGTGCTCATGATATTATGTCCCTTTCGAGCGTTGAATTAACGAATATATTATGATTTTAGAATTCGTAAATATATTGGCAGAATGAATACTGTCACGTATTCACGTATCCACAGTTTTCTACCCTCAATATGTAGAGCACATAAATAGTGTCACATGAGACCTTCCAGGTGATATTGCTGGTTGTGACCTCTGGGATATTGCAGGTTGATTATTCCAGTCGTTTGCTGTTCATAAATTTGAATGCCACATCAAGGATACTGCTTTAGGTCTTATTAGAACGTTAAGATATATATTTATTCTCATAACATTAAACTATCCACAAAATGCGACCCTTAAAAATGGTAGTAGTATTAGCAGCACGACCATGTAAATAGAAGATTAAAAAAAAAAAGATACTAGAAGAACTATTATTTTTTTAAGATTTAATAAACATTATACCTAAATGTTTTTGTTAGAGTACAACAAATCAACTTGATCAGAACTTCAACGGCTCCATAGCCTAGTTGGTAGAACACCTGCCTTCGAAGCACAGGGCCACAGGTTTGAATCCCGCCCTGGGCAAACATTCGTGTGATGAGCACTTGTGTTTATATTGTGTCTAGATGTTGTTTATCTATTATAAGTATGTATTTATCATATACATAATGCATATCAGCTGTCCGACTCCCATGGTACAAGCTTTGCTTATTTTGGGATCAGATGGCCGTGTGTGAGATGTCCACACATTTATTTATTTGATGTTGTGTGTTACCCACTGAAAAATATCTAATTCCCACTAGAAAACCAAAACAAGGCGGACACGGGCGAATATCTACCTATAATATTGCCTAAAATTTATTAGTCGATCATACCGCTCATTTGCTCCCCATAAATCCAGGCACCTACAGCTGTATCGTGACCCTAACGAGACCGCAAACTCTCCCTTCCACACTGAACCACGGTTCGGAAGAAAGGCAGCCCTAAGCCCTTTTGTGCTTGAAACCGCAAGAGCCTTTCATGCAGGTTGAGTAGTGCTCAGGATTCCGAAAGATTTAAACCGCTTATACGCCTAATGTATTAAAATGAAAACCTTGTTAATGAAATGGGAATTGAGTGGAGACTTATCAGGCTAGAAGACAGCGATGTTCAGGTAATATAAGATCCTTAAATTTATCTTACTTTTCCTTATAAAATTATGCTTATGAAGTGTAGTCTAACAAAAAAAACACAAAAAAAATATGTGGTGACACCTCACACACGGCCATCTGATCCCAAACTACTTACTACTGACTTGGTACCAGACAGCTGATATACATACATAAATAGATATAAATACATACTTATATAGGATAAACAACATCCAGTCATCACACGAATGTTTGCCCTGGGCGGGATTCGAACCTGCGACCCTGTGCTTCGAACTAAGCTACGGAGCCATCGACATGCTACCAACTAGACAGCATCATTATCTTTATCTCGGCAAAAAACGTTTCCTAAATACTTATATATAGGTATACGAGCATTGAGACCATAGGACTGTTGAGAACTCAATCGCTATGTGGTTGAGAAAAGATTTACATGACTTTGTTAATAACAATAAATACAATAACAACTGAAATATGAATAATAGGTGACTTTTTTTATAAAACACTCGTATGTACATACACAATATAAAATTATTTTTTGAGACTTTCAACGTTATGCAAGCTGTTTCGTCATTAGCGATTCTGCTGTTTGATGATCTGATCAAGAGCTAAAAATCTTTCGATTTCATATTTTGTTACAATTTATAATCTGAAGCTGGCCCATCGGCTACATGTCACTCAGCGAGCCATGGAAAGTGCTACGGGATAAAACCCGAAACTAAATCATCCGGCAGAGGACCAAGGTAGTTGATATCGTCCAGAAGTGTAGCAAGCTGAAGTAGCAGTGGGCTGGCCACGTCTGTCGCAGAACCGAAGAGCGTTGGAGCAGACGGGTTCTCGAATGGAGACCACGTCTCGGGAAACGTAGTGTGGGACGCCCCCGTGCCAGGTAGACTGATGACCTGAGGAAGGTCGCTGGTGGTGGCTGGATGAGGAAAGCGGGTGATCGTGCGCTTTGGCGTGCCCTTTGGGAAGCCTACGTCCAGCAGTGGACTGCAATAGGCTGATTGATTGATTGATTGATTGATACAATTTATATGTCTGTGAGAGTCCAAAGATGGTGTGTAAAAACCCCACCATTAGTACAACTTTGTCTACATTATTAGATACAGAACATTATGACCACAATGCATGTGATTTATAAAACTGTATCCAATCTCACCAAAGTTTGTAAGCACACTGAATAGATTTATATCGCTATCAACAAAAATCAACACTTCAGAGTACTCTTTCATGTTGGGTAAACAATAAAAGACTGATAAAACATCAAACGGTCTTGCTTTTCCACTTTTCCAGTTTTCTACCCCTCATTCAAACATCTTCTCGCGTAACAAGCCACTAGAGTCCATTCATGACTCCGTAGCACCGACCAAGTGTTCAGCACACATTGTATCCGAGTTGAGATTGTATCGATTCTGCTTCTGTTCTGCAGGCAATGTTTAAATTGTAAATGACATAAGTTTTCAAATCATATTTCTTTTCGTTTGAATTTATTTGCAGGTGTCTTCTAATTATACTTCTTTTCATATACAAAGAGCGCTGTAAATTTTTCATAATTTAAGGTATTTTATTACAAATCTAAAACATGTGCACCAGCGCTCCGTTTCACGAATTGACTAGTTACAATTTGACAAGTTACATTCACATCAACAGCTCATATACGTCCCAAACGAGGGGCTCGAGCCTACCCTGGAGTAGGGCGATTAGGCCTTAGTCGACCACGCTAGCTAGTGCGAGTTGGTTGACTTCACACACACCTTTGAATTTCTTCGCAGGAGTGTGCGCGCAGGTTTCATCACGATGTTTTCCTTCACCGTAAGAGCGTGATCAAAAGAAGCTGCTTTGATTAGTCACATACTGAATTCTCATTCAGGGGTTTTTAAGATACTCTTATTGTAAAGGGAGAAAAGACATTATCTAAGGTACTAGGGACTATGCAGTCTAATCTGAAAACAAAATATACTTAGGTAAATAGTAAATACACTTAGAATAAAAACTTACACGTTCCCACATTATACTAAATACACAATCAGTTCTGATAAATTAATTTTCAAGATAAATATCAAGTTTCATCATTTATTTGTCGACAATTTGCAAATATTCATAATAATGAAAGAAAAACATTTACCGTATAATAACGTATTTTCTCAGTAGGCAAAGGAAATGCTATCCTCATTTTCAGTATGACAATGTAAAGTAAACTCGCGCAATTTTCCTTCCAGCTCTTGCAGAATATCGTGATATTGACTTCGCGAAGTCTGCTTCTGGCTTAGCTGGTTAGCAGACTAAGCAGACCAGTAGTTATCAAACAAATGCAGACACGTTCGCGAACTTAAGCAGAAAAGCAAACAAGTGATTAAAAAAAAAACACACACACACACACACATTTTTCTTTTTTCCTAACCATGCTACTTCTATCCTTGTTATACCTTAACAATACCTAAATATACTTTCTAAGAATATGATACGGGAAGTACATCTGGGGTACTAGACTCCCATCTATTTCAGGCACCAATCTTCACAAGTACGTTTTGCCTAATTTCTAATTTGTAAGTCTTGAGAAATATTAAATAAGTTTAAGGTCAAAGTGAAGAAGCTTAAATAAATCTTTTATTACTAATTATTATAAAAAAAAATAAGCCACGGTAATTGCAACAGCATCTATAGATATATTAAAAATTATCAAAATCAAATAAGAATTTATACGAACGATTATTAATTTACAATTTATATTATTATCTTCAAAGTCAAAGTCAAATTTTTTTATTCGAATTAGGATTTTTACAAATCATTTTTCGACGTCAAAGCTATCATGGATGGCACGTTCACTACCAGTGTACGCCCTCTGTGGAGAAGAACGGCCAGAAGAAACTCGACAGGAATTATATCTTTTGTACTTTTCTTTTAAATATATAAAGAATCATACATGAGTCATAATTACAATCTACTCCGCTGATTTGGAACAACAGTTCAAGTGGAAGTACGTGTTCTCTGTCTACTCCTCCGGGAAGGATGTGTGATTTTATGTATTTTGATATGTTTAATTATTTTTTTAGCTGCCAAATATTTTCATTGTGCTTCATAGACTTGTTTATTTATGTTCTTAAGTTTTACATATTTTATTGAAATCCCCTTCTTCTAAATAAAGCCCAGCGAAGGAGTTCTTATTTTGAGTTCTAAATACCAATTTAAAATGTCAGTTTATCTTAGTATGGGAGTGATGGGAGTCTTTCATTCGTTATATAGTAATCCTTATTATCTTATTACAAATATTCAATCTTTCACACGTCGTTCGCTCTAATTCGTTTGATCTGTACGAAGAAACTTATAGAAATGCGTGCCACGTACAAAGTTAGCGGAAAGTCGAGGACACGACGACGACGTTCAATTTAATAATACCAATATTGATTGAAAACTCATACTCCACTTCCCTTTAAACTTAGAAAAAGATCTGAGTTCTTATTAAATAAAACATGTAAATAAGCGTCAAAGGTGTAACGGTTTGAGCGGCTACCTTCTTTATAGATTGTACCAATCTCTTGTTTAATTAATTTGTCAAAAAAACAGCCTCCGTGGTCGAGTGGTTGGAATTTTGACGCCCATTACGGAGGTTCCGGGTTCGATTCTCGGCGGGGACACTGTCAAGCAAAAATCTCTTTGTGAGACTTTCAGTTTGGTTAGGACAGGCTGAATCACCTGATTGTAAGAAAAGAATGATGTTTCCGTGCTTTGGAAGGCACGTTAAGCCGTTGGTCCCGGCTATCTATCTAGTCGTTACACGAACCAAGCCAGTGGCCTTTGGCGGCTCTATAACACTGACACCAGGGTTTATGAGGTTAGTTGTTGACCTTACAGCCCACACGATAATGATGATGATGTTTAATTTGTTCGACTTCTGCGTTCAATAAAAGAAAACACATCCGTCAACACACATCCCCACGATTGCGTTGTTCTCCTTCATCATCGTGTAGGTTGTAAGTTCGACCAACGACAAAAATATCACCCAGACCAAAGATACGCCATGTTCATACAGCACGCACAACATTCCGCGTTCCGCGACAGCTTTACTAACATTGTATATCTAAACACACGCTATAAGTGCGAAAGGAAATAGGCAAAGCGTTAGAGTGAAAAAGACAGCTATTTGTAATCAGTACAGCCGCGAAGAGATCGCTCCGTTATCGTTTGGAAACAAGCTGTAATTCATTAAAATTACAAATTATAGATTTATCTGTTTAAAACTTAAATAATTTTATACACATATTTGTGATATGATATCCCTTCATCCTTTTCTATCTTTTAGTCGTAATTTTGCATTTTCTAAACACACAGGAAGGCATTTTAACTTTTTTTTTAGTAGGTGGTCGACACGTGCGCTCACAATGACAGGTCACAGCTCGACCGACTGCAATGGTCACAATTAGGACCAATTCACGGCACGCGTTTCGTGCGTTGGTGGCGTATCTACACCTCTTGTATATAATATAATTGACCCAGACCCTATGTAGAGATATTCTCAATTTATCATTCAAATATGTTCCCGTTTGGATATCAAACCCGGAAACTTGAGCAGAAAGGATATAAATAAATAAATATGTGGAGACATCTCAGACACGGCCATCTGATCCCAGGCTAAGCAGAGCTTGTACTATGGTTACCAGACAACTGATGTACATACATAAACAGATAAATACATACTTATGTAGATAAACAACATCCAGACACAAGGCAAACACGAGTGCTCATCACACGAATGTTTGCCCTGGATGGGAACCCGAGACCCTGTGCTTCATAGGCAGGCATACTACCAACTAGGCCACAAAGCCGTCATATGATTATGCACTGCCAAGTAGGCATGCGAAAAGTGAAGACCAATTTGATTGACTAACTCCTAATAGCTCTAATTAAGGGTAACCTCGAGTACTTATATAAATTCAAATTTATTATGATTTCATAGTCAATATCAAGCTATTTATTAAATACCGCACAGAACTCTTTTAATAAGTCGAGTCAAGTTCTCAGCTCCTTCAAAGCAAATGTATATTAAAGAAGTAATTCAACTTGTAAAGTAAAGGAACGCAGATAAGCCAGCTTATTGTCTAACTTTTAAGGCTTACTTTGTTCTAAACAAACGAGTTGAATGTAAAAAGAATAATTTGCTTGAATTTACTGAGCGCGGGCAATCTCACAGTCTCGCGGTTCTGTATTTATATTTTGAGGAACTGGCTGAAAGATGACTGAAGGCTTCAGTTTTTATGTTTATTTTTGTTTTTTTTTTTTTGAGATATTATTGGAAATTAAATCAAGTTGTGACTAATTATGCTTTTGACGTGTTAATAAGCTTTTCGAACACACTACTCTCATTCACACATAATATACCTATAAATGTTTGAATGAAAAATATGCCTTTTGACTATTTGGTGGTGATATTTTTTTTACTATTGGCACACTCACGCCGTGTACAAAGATTCAGGTAGCACTCAGGCGACAGAATTAATTTATTTACATCATGACCAAATCAAATGTATATATATTAAAGTGCCGAGTGGTGACGGCAGAGTAGAATACATTTGTCACCAACCCCTACTCTTCCCGTGGGTGTCGTAAGAGGCGACTTAGGGACTACACATTGAACAGGGAACGGGCAGCAGCGCTCTCTGATACAGTAACCTTTTAATCTGCGATCTCCAACCCGCCTGCCAAGCGTGGAGATTATGGCAAAACCCTCCACTTAAGTGGAGGATGCTCATAGTCCGGCAGTGGACTGTAACGGGCCGTTAATTTGACATCATGACCAAAATAGGGGCATCAAATCTCACAAACAATGTAGCATACAGAAGGAAAAAACAGTTTTATATTGAAAATTTAATAGTGCAGAAAAGTTTACTTTGCTCATCAGAAGTGCAGTTAAAAAAAGACTTCCATTGGTATAAGCCCCAAGGATCTTCACAACAACGGTCCTGTGCTGATGGCGTACAGCGGCTTCCTGTCACCTAAACCATATTGTCTGCCCACACTACATCTTCCTTTAGCCCATCAATTAATAAAAAAATAAAAAAGGCGGTTACGACGCCGCGCACCGCCGCGTCAGGCGGTGAAGCGGACCTCACGTCACATGGCTCACGTGGCTT
Organism: Carpatolechia fugitivella; assembly: GCA_951230895.1. Taxonomy (NCBI): domain Eukaryota; kingdom Metazoa; phylum Arthropoda; class Insecta; order Lepidoptera; family Gelechiidae; genus Carpatolechia; species Carpatolechia fugitivella. The sequence goes on along the minus strand of OX579646.1, from coordinate 19,217,114 downwards.
GTATGTAATCCGTTGATGCCTACACGTAAACCGCCCGGACGCGCGGACTGCTTCTTTTTTTTTTTTTTTTGTTATGGCAGTAGATTAACTTTGTGCCAGTGTCAAGTTTGGGGACTGCTTCTTAGTTCTGCTTCTTAAAAATGGATGTGTCCAATATCTTCTCAATCTTTTTTTTCTGTGCTGTATTAGTGATTTCCTATACAGTGACCAAATAACTTCTAACACTTCACCTTTCGAGCATCTGAAATTGGACTGGTCGAGTCAAGATCGAGAACGAACCACGTGGACAGGGCTTACCGCCTCTCCGCGCGGCGGACCGCTGCAAAATCCGCTGCGCCGCCCCGCCGCCCTCCGCGGAGAGAATCGCCTTAATTTAAGAACTATTTTACGTAGATAGTTTAAGGTCATTTTGAGAAAAGGACATTTTGAGCTGAGACGACTTAAGTTTCGCTATTCTTCGGGCTCTACAATGATCGGTAACGTAACTCCCAGACAAACAGCATGAAGCGAATACAGGCACAGAGTAATAATAGTAACTCCATTCCAGCACTAAGCCCTCTCCATAGCGCTAATACTTGTAATATCAGTTTGTAATACGACCAGCTAAGCTGAATGCTACAAATTCTAGCTGCGGGAGCAAGCTTTTGTTTTGGCTACCGTTTAATAGTAATTTTTGAACTAACTGCGTGGAATACAGAAAGATGTTTTGTGAGATCTTCAATGTGATTGACGAGATCTTGTAGGAGAAAGGATGTCTAATAAAACGGTGTATGTATAGGTTTTATTTCTAATCGACCAATTTAAAAAATAAAAGAAGGTACTCAATTCAATTGTTTATGTAACGTTATGTTCATCAACAGCTCATATACGTCCCCACCGATGTTATATTACCAGATATCATTGATGACGTCACGTCTTACAATAGTTTTAGCAAACTTTAATTACTTTGTTCGTTGTTCTCTTATAGTTTATTTAAAAATGCGTTTAACTTGAGACAGACTGCATTTACTAATTGTTTTAGAACGTTCTATCTATTTGCTAGATTCTTTCGAGTTCAATATTTTATGAACCAATAATGAATTTCAGTGCAATTTTCCAGTAAAATATCTCACTGAAATATGTAGATTATTATTATTATTATTTGTTAATTTGCATATTTTATCATGTCATGAGCTCATAATATCACGAAGAATCATTTTTATTTTCCACCATCTCTAAATAATTTTAGTGCTACCACAGAATAGATAATAGTGTAGTACCTAGTGCTACAAAAGCTTCATTACGGCGTGCTGAGTCGCCACTAGTTCCACTTAAGCTAGTGGCTAATTCTATCACAACTTTATTACTGCATGCAAAATGTACGGCAGAACTACACGGACTTTAGTTATGCCACTAAATGGTGTTTCAGTAGAATATTACGGTTTTAGATAAAATCTCTTGGTTATTGTGTCGTTTTTGGAGCAGCAAATGAGATTGTCATAAAATTATTGCAAGAATAAAAACTTATGATAAAAAATACCTATTTTAATATTATTTAACTAGATGAAAAAAGTAGCCATTATCCATCGTTTAAAGTTAGCCCAACTATCTTATAGCTGACATCAAAATCACTTCAGAATTTCACGACTGACATTAATTTTATACTTAATAATTACTTTAACATTACGAAAAAAATAAACATAATTCGTAGCATACAAGAATTATTTCAATAACTTTTAGCTTTTTAACAACCGCAAAAACCTTAAAGTGTTTAAGAGTAATCTCTTAGAAAATCGTACTTATTCTATTCCAACAGAACAGAAAAAGAGCAAACATAATTCCTTTTTCAAACACAAGTGTGTCACCTTACTTCATACAAAAACTACCCCCACATTAATCTTATGGGCTTCTAAATTCAAAATGTAGCTCGTAATGTGCTTGCTGCGAGTTGCGAGACTTGCAAGTTGGGATGCACTTTCGATTTTTATGAACATCGATTAAATGTTATACGATCTAGCGATATTTTGACGAATCACCTAGGTCGTATTCATAAACATAATACTACCTTCATCAACAGCTCAAATACGTCCCCACCGGGGGGCTCGAGCCTACCCTGAATCAGGGTGATTAGGCCTTTGTCGACCACGCTAGCCACTAGGCTACGAGTTTTATTTTATTTATTTTATTTTATTTATTTGGGAAAGTATACAATATGATAAATTAATAGTATAGATTTATAAAAGATGTGACTTTATACACAGCCAACTACACCATCCACATGTAAATTATTAAATGATGTTAGTTGGTAAAACAGAGGGGACTGGGTTGGTTGGTCGACTACACACACAATCTTTGAATTTCGAAACTACATTGGTACGTGGTGGGGATCGAACCCGCGTCTCTCTGACAGAAGACTGCGGCCCCGCTAGACCGCACCGATGCTCTTTGATACTACTACCTAGTAGTGTGATTTATTTACTACGGTCAGTAAGGCATTGATATTATGTTTCGTAACTAATGAATTAAGATTGATTAACAACAATATCGACTCAACGTCCATAGGCAATAGGGAATATGCACATTTTTTTAAAATTTATTAATCGAAATATTTCAAATCCAGATAAACACATTAAAAATATTTTTCAAATATCTTGCTCAGAAACAAAGTTTTATAACTTAAGCCTTATGGCTTCAAAGTTGATGGTTAGACAGAGAGGGCCGACATGACCATTGACGTCATTGGTCATGCGGGCCATATATCCGCCATAGAAAATTTTGTTTTCGTTAATGATGAAAAGAGGGACAGATATATTTGTTTAATAATGCTGTATCTAGTTTGTTTCTCGATCAATTTCGATTCTGTTTTGACTGTCAGTATTCTATTTTTGTATACTTTCAGATGAACTATGAATAAACCTAATATTTTTTTTATGCATATTCCCTATTGTATGGCGGCGGCGGCGGCTGAACGTTTGGCTGGTTTCACACCAAAAAATCTATGCTTATATTAAATCTATGCTGACACAACAACAGCCGACAACATTCCACAGATTGAAAAAGAATCAAGAGGTCTGTCTAAAAAAAGTGACACCTGCGCACACCGTCTACGTTCGCAGTAGATCCATCGTCCATTATTATTTATTATTATTTTGATAAAATTAACGTCCGATTCATACCTTCCCATACATTTATGCTTCCTTTTTTGTCGTGTCGTGACGGTAAGAACTGGGTATGTATTCGGCCTTTGAGTGGTTAAACCTTATACGCATTGCTAGATACTAAAAATCTAAAAAATAGCACTAAATATCAGCTTGGACAGTATGAGGATATGCTATTACTTGGAATACGAATTTTATCATGTAATTAAAAAAATAAAGGTATTTTATTTCATACGAATATTAATACGATATGATATGATACGATTCGATTTTCATGAGATCGATTTAAGAACATACGATCTGATCTAAGAATCGATTCAAATACTTACGATTCATTATGATCCATAAAATCGATTCAAAGCTACAAATCGTGCATCCCTAACTCACGTGCTGCGAGTTGTGAGTTGAGCCATTCATGCCCGGGGCTCGCCTCTCCCCTCTCCTCCCTCTGACCTCCTCACTCAACAAGTCCCCCCACTTCCACCCCACCCCTCCAGCCCACGCAGAACCCCAGATAAATATTTCTACTAACAAGACTTTAAGTGGCTATTGCACTTTCCACGAATTCGTTGTCACTTCCAAGTGTGATATTTTCTTCGAACTATGTTGTGTTTTAACAGGTTTGATAAAGATCTCCCGTGAATCAAGTGGGTTATTTCTTTCTTTTTAAAAAATCTATTCTTCACTCCACAGGACGACTAAGAAAATTGACGAAACAGGAAAATGGACGAGAGAAGAAAATGGACGACATAAGATTATGAACATTTTAGGAAATGCACGATACGGAATATGGACTACGTCATCCAAGACGAGAGACCCAGAACGTAAAATGGGTAAGTATTGAGAAGGTTTATTGCGACCCATTAAAAAGGGTTAAGTTTTTTTTTATATTATTTAAGCAGGCAAACGAGCGGACGAGCCACAGTGGTGGTAAGTGGTCATCGTCGCCCATGGACATTTGCAACACCAGGGTGGTTGCCATCGCGTTGCTAGCCTTTGAGAGCCCTATATACTCGTCCCTTGAAGAACCCCATGTCAAAGCACAAAGGAAACGTAAACGTAAGTATAATAGGCCAGTCAATATCAACACAAAAAAGAACAAACATCGCAAACGTGCATGTAACTACGATTTTTTTATATGTTGTTAGGTCCCTTGAGAGTAGTTAACATCCAAGTTTGCAACCCTGAAAACCTTGTGCTACCCAAAAACCTCGAAAACCGCAAAAAACGCTGACCCAGGACAAAGTGAAGACCTTGGCATCACCTCGTGTGAAAGTATTTAACAAGAAAGTTGATGTTGATCCCTTTGAGAAGAAGAAGAAGAAAAAACGTTTATTAGTGTTAGCAATACACACACACAGAGTAAATAACTATATTATATTACCAATCCAACAAGATATGTCTGTGTACCGCAACACAAAACAGGTCCTAACTCAGCATTATGCTGGGCCCGATAACGTGCCACAGCGCTGTTATTCTGTTAGTACCGTCTGCAGCATTACTGCAGGGTTTTTTTAATAACCTTTTTGGTATGGCTCTTTTTTCTTTTGGCCGGTTTTTATGTCACATTTTCAAATTTAAAATTTTCTTGGTTTGACCTTTTTCTAAATTGTTGATTGTTTTTTCTGAGTTGTCGTCTGTCAGGAGAAACGTTTTATCCCTTGAACGTGCTTGAATTTTTTCCAAATAAATATCTGTCTGCCTTGGGATTCGGTATCTCTTGCTAATGCTGTGAATAATAAGTCGGAGTACCAATAAATCTGATATCGCTGATAATAAATATCGCGGATTCCTACTTTGGACCTGCCGGTGTGTTTCCGGTCTCTGCGGCACCCACACGAGGGTCCCTCCGAGCCTTTCTCGTTCTCTCGCCGTGGTTCCGGACCCCTGAGGCCTGGACCCCTGCGTTGTGCGCGCCCGCGCCTGTGCCAGCTGAGTGCCGCAGACCCGCGCTCCGGTTTCCCCCCTGGGATACTGCCCATCCTTTTTTAGCCTGTTTTTTTATATCAGTGTATTTTTGTATGCGGATTTTGCCAAATTTAAATTCTATTTTCTAAATTCTAAAAAGGCCCATTAGGTTTCTCTGGCCCTCCCCTTTTTGGTTCCCATTTGGCTATACTCTCCGGGGTACTCCGCGGTTTTGGTACACCTTCCTGCATCGATACACCACAACACAACACTACTCCAGCGACACGATATCGACGGAGTCCCCTCTGGACCCGACTCTCGGCTCACGCTTGGCAATTTCTAGGCCATTTTAAATTTATATTATACCGTTCGGACAAATTTAACTAACTCTTTCTTTGTACACCTAAATTTCACGTTTCGCCTGTGGTCGTCGACCACAGGTTAGCTAGCTTTTCTTTTTTAACGCTACACTTCTTAGTGAGGTGCGCGATCAAGTGGAAGTTACCATATTCCAAAGAGTCTGCGTCACAAAACAATCAGATGAACAAATGAAGCAGCACCAGGACCATTAGTTTAGCCAGTACGTGTCTTTGAATATGACTCAAACCCAAAATATAGGTACACTTTTTTTTTTAAATAGCCTACCTTTGACAAACTGTATCTCTGCAACTAATGGACCTAGAGTGCTGGAATTAAACTTAAATTGTAGAAAATTTAGTTAGCTTTATTAAATTATGTAACAAACATACTTGAAAAACGCTTCCTTAGGGTAGTTTTTTCGAAAAAACTGAAACAAGTGCCAAAATTTCGCAGTTTTTCGAGCACCATGGGGGGTAGCACAGGGTTGCAAACTTGGATGCAAACTACTCTCAAGGAACCAACAACATATAAAAAAATCGTAGATACATGCGCGTTTGCGATGTTTGATGTCGATATTGACTGGCCTATAATGCAAATCAGTCCGTATATTTAAATATTATACTATATAGATCGACCTCGGAGACGATGGCGAGACGACATTGACAGTTTCCACAAGGCTTAGCATCTGGAGGCTCAAGATCGAGACAGTTGGCGAAAGCGAGGGGAGGCCTTTGCCCAGCAGTGGGACACGAATACGGTTACATAAAAAAATATAGATCATCCAGCTTTTCCTAAAGAAAGGGGTCGAAAGATTACAAAAATCTTTAACTTCTTACAGAAATAGAGCGCAATTTTGTATGAAGATCGTTCATTTTTCGTGACTGTCTTTCTATCACCTATATTCCCTCCCTCATAATAATCAGAAGTTTGATAGTTATTTGAATATCACCACACATCGAGGTTCACATAAGTAGCATACATCACTGCGGTGAATCCTCCTTGCAGACAATGGGTTCATAACAGCGTGTTTGGTAAGCCTCTATTCTTACCAACTGAACCGTCGTACCACTCAATGCTTATATGTACCACTGTACAGTGTACCACTCAGTCTGCAGGCGATATTGCCAACATGTTTCAGCATTTTCTTGATTCACAGAGTCCATCGGGCTGGCCACGAACAATACTGACCTAGTTTTAAAAAAGTATTAATCAAAAAATGAAAAGCCGAAAGATGGAGCTGTAATGCACTTAGAGCATTAAAGTAAAAAGCAGTGGCAGATTTCGTCGATATTTCACCGAGCTTGGTGGTATAGTTGGTAACGCGCCTGTTTTTGGCCCGGATAGCCAAGGAGATGCAGGTTCGAGTCCTATCTAAGATCGACAAAATTTTTCATCTGCTTTATAATTATTAGACTAGGCTACTATTTTGTGTTTTGTTCTTATTACTACTTGTCAAAGTTAAGTTGTAACTAACAACTTACTGAAGTATAAATTAGCCCTAAACAATTCTTTATCTTCAATACTTCAGTCTATAAATCCATTTCCCTTTTTTATTTTTTCCCAAAAACTCTGCCTTTTGGGATAAGAGCATGGCTGTACGTTATGGGTATTAACAGATGATAGATAGATATAGCTCCATTTATTTTCCCTCCTGCCTTGATTCAAACCCGGTCAACCATATTGCTTCATCAGTCGGTAAATTGGTATATGGCCGCCCCCGACACGGTGCATATTTGATTATTTGCGGCATCCCTGTTAAATTTTGCTTTCATTTCGTATGGGTAGATAGATACCGTCATCTGCATGCAGGTCAAACGAAATATAATTATGAAAAGCTCCCCCTATTTCAACGCAATTAACGCTCTTTAACGGTAAAGCATTACGGCAAATGTATTTTTAATGTGGTTAAAATAATTTTCTTTCGTTTTTTTATTCGGCCCATTGAAAATTCGTCACGCATTGAACTTGCGTTTGCAACGAAACTTGTCTAAATCACAACCAATCCCAATTGGGACTGATATTATCAGCTCGTCACACTTGCAACTTGCCCCATCACAGACATCATAAATCTGTGATCCTTTTCATCTTATGCGGCCCTAAACCCTAAAAGTTGAACTGACCGATAGAAAGTCAATACACTGTATATTTGAAAATGTTCATTTGTACAATAACAGTTTAAATTTTTGAAAGGTTTTTATCTTTTACACAGATAATATACTCGTAATACTAAGTACAGATGCCTCATCTCATACAAAAAAACTGTACCCTCAAAACTCGGGCTATTTTGTTTCCTCTATTGGCTCACTAGATGGTGCTACGTGCGCACTGACCTACAAAATTGCGCAGATACGCCATCTAGTGCCAAGTTGACGACCTTGAGAGCGCCTTTATTATAAATATACTTCTTTTATTGTTTTCTGTTTGCTATTATTTGAATCTTTTCAAAAATCGTTACTACTATCCAAAAACATTAAAAATGTTTGATGCAAGAACAAAACATCGCTGTGTCAAGGGCCAAGTTTGATAAATATTACAACTATTAGATAATAGATGTCACTGTATGTGTGATATGTCACAAACAATATAACTATTAGACGATAGATAGCGCTGCAAATGATAACGATTGCTTAGATTGCTGTCACTAGATGTCATCCCTAATTTAGAACAAAATTTCCGTACTAAGGAATGAGACCCCGTGTCTTTTATTAGGTGGTCTTAATGATCAGCACATTGAAGTGATTTTATAAGGGTTTCGTTTTCCTAGAGATACTGTGTATTTTACAAAGTAGTGCTAGCTTAAATAATAAATAACAATAATTCAGGCGTGCAAATAATAAAGTAAAAAAGTATTCGTGTTTTATTCGAAAAAAGAATTCATGTTGTCATAATGTACTGTGGCCCAGCAGCCGCCATGGAGCTGCTGAGCACCACACGAAGGATGTTGTAGAGGAGGCAAAAACCAGGGTTAAGTCCGAAGTAAAGGTATTTATTGAATAATTTATGTTATAAAACTGGAAAATAGTAAACAAGAATAACTGAGCTTTTCACTGTTAGAGATCAGGACATGAAGTGAGGAATTTGGCAGAAAAAAAATCAAAATCGAAACGTAAGAAATCTAAATTTGAAAATGAATTTAAAATGAAAGATAAAACTACCAGCAAGAAAGGTTGCCAGTCATGAAACAGGAAAGAGGACGAATGCCTCGTTACAGTACTAGGTCAGAAAATTCGATTGGAACCTATTGCAACAAAACACTGTAACTTAACTTACAGTATATTGACTCTGTACGGCAGCGCAAAAGGCTTGCATCACAGAGCAGCTAGAATGCCAATCTGGCCGATCTAAATGCAGTCTGTTTTTGTAGGCCTTTCTGTATAGAAAGGCTGACTACACATAAGCTCCTACATGACACGACACGAGGCCCCCTACACGCCGGATGTATTTTCTGATCTGTGCTCTAAATTCATAGCTAAGGACCTATTTAACACCAACCTTGGGCCGCCACTCACCCGATAGTAAGCTGGTCCATGGCGCTTGCGTTCTTCGCTCCAGCGCGTCCTGTTGACGTTTTATTTTTAATTTTACACTAGGGCTGGGCAAACGGCTTCAAATAAAAGCAGCTTAAAAATGTATACTCGAGTTTTTGTTTTTATAAAGTAGTTTTCTTTGACACTGGCCATTTATTTAGTAAACAAAAACATTATTAAACGGGTAGTTTTCAGTTTTGTAACCAGTTCTCAACATTTATGTCACTGTCTTTGACTCGGCTCAATATGACCACTATTTTACTATAGTTAATTTAATACCAACAGCTTGTTTTAATACCAACTGCTTAGTATACATTATCTATGTATCCATATGCCTAGACAAATACAAAATTACCTCTTTATGACAGTGACAAGAACATACGAATGTAGAAATTATAAATTATATTTACAAACACGGGTTTCCCGAGGATACTCCCAAGAGACGGAAAACCTAATTAACTTCCTTAATTGGTAAAAGCATTTCCGTAAGTATAATGTCGTTCTGTATTTATTAAAGATGTTTTATCTGTAATCAAAAACGGAAAATTAATTGGTACGAGTACCAACGATATTTAACTACTCGCCGTAAGAATTAATTTTGCACGGTGAGGACGTAATAGGGGATCGGACTGTTCACCATATTTTATGAATTAACCAAATTTTAAGAATTATTTTTCAAATATAAATTAGTAGCAGACGATTCGCGAAGAAAAAAACAGCATCGGTTGAAAAACGAATCTACAGTGATCTTTTAAAGTTTGAATATGTATGTCTCTTTCAAAATCGATTTTTTGTGTGGTTATTATATGGCGTTACTAACACATGACGTCACAGTGGGTATGTGCGTGCATCTCTGTGTAATCTTGAATTTCAAACCTTTATAACTCGGTCAATTTTAAAGATAGAGCAAAAATTCTTTTTGTGTTCGATAGCAGATACTAAGAAGTTTGTATTTATAAATTAAAAAAAAGTAGTTCGTCTATTGATGATGATGAAAAAAGTCGTTTTAAAAAAGACAAGTACATGGCCACTCTTATTTATGGATTACACATAAAATCATTATTAACAGTTCATATACGTCCCCACCGAGGGGCTCGAGTCTACCCTGCATTAGTGCGATCAGGCCTTAGTCGACCACGCTGGCCTAGTACGGGTTGGTCGACTTCACACACAACCTATGAATTTATTTGCAAGAGTGTGCAGGTTTCATCACGATGTTTTCCATCACTGTAAGAGCGTCGAATAAACGTAAAAATATTACTTTTTTTATAGAGTGAGTCATGGACAGTGCACACTTCAGCGATCACGAATAGGTTCATTACGGGATTCTTATGACAACGCAAAAGGGAATAAATTGATGAACAAAATAATCATAGACTACAAGAAATCTTAGGGATCCTAATGCACTAGTTTATGACATTATTCCAAAAAGTACAAGATTCCGCAAAAATTGCTACGTTATGTGCATAAAAATATGGAACAAATTACCATGTCGTCTTCAATCTATAAGTCCAATACGTAGATTTAAAAAAGTTGTAAGATCTTGGCTAATGCAGCACACTTTTTACTCCATAAAAGAATTTATTGACCATAAAATTGAATTATGCCAGAATTGTACTAGTTTGTAAGTAAATGGACATTTGCATGCTTTAAACTTAGGTTAGATATGTGCTTTATTTTTAATCATACTAACATCTTTGTATCTACCATATCTATCGCAAATAAAATATCTTTATCTTTATCTTTATCATACTGTAGCGTTATCACAATTACGAAAATCACAGGGCATTCCTAAATCATTATCCAGAACGTTTTTTTAATATTTTAAAAAATAACTTCTATATTCATTTTGTGCAATTGCATTGACAATAATTTAATTTAAAAACAGGAACGCAAAAGAGAAAAGAGACGACGCATGTGGTATTTCTTCCGTAAGTTCTTCTCCACAGAATACCTACGCACATTTTAAGGTCGGCAACCGACCTCACAAACCCTGGTGTCAGTTAGTGTTATAGAGCCGCCAAAGGCCACTGACTTGGCTTGTGTAACGACTAGATAGTAGCCGGGACCAATGGTTTAACGTGCCTACCGAAACACGGAATCATCTTTCTTTTCAGACAATCAGGTTGATTCAGATTAACCTAACATAACCAAACTGGGAAAAGTCTCATAAAGAGATTTTTGCTTGATAGTGTCCCGAACGGGAATCGAACCCGGAACCTCCGTAATGAGTGTCGAAATCTCGACGTGTAAAATATATAAACTCAATAAACGTTTTGTGGTTTTTCTTTATTAAAACAAATTCTAGCCTCACATTTAACCGACTAATAGGAATTGGTCGACTTCGAAAACAAATTGGTACTTTGTAGGGTTCAAACTGGGGTGCTGGTCGGACGGGATGTAGCGGCTCTAGCTACCACACCATCAACGTTCTAATTTCTATTTACAACGATCGACAAAAATATCAATACAATTATTTAGAATTTCAACACAAAAAAACCTTTCAACACCTCTTGAATGATTGAACAATATTAAATGAAGGCCCAATGAGAGTGAGTGAATGTATGAACGAATGAACGAACAGAACTAATGCTTACACCGGTCGCACCAGTCTATTTGCTCCGGTAATCGAACGCCGGATCCCGATGACACCATGAACGTAGCAACTTAATGGGAAATGGAAAAATTCATGGAATAATAAAAAGATAAGAGAGATTATAATATTTGTACTTGTATGTATAATATTTGTACTTGTATGTATAATATTTGTACTAGATGTGTTGTGTGTGTCTTTCGGCTATGATGATGATGTATAAAGTGTTAGTCAAATAACGCAAAACTTGTCGGGAAGTAGTAGGAAGTAGTTCAGTCGATAAAATTAATCAATTTTTGCTACACAACTAAATACTACACAAATAAATATTTTTGTTATTTTTTTTTTCATACGGAATAACTTGGCCGGTCATTCGCGGTCAGCTGATGCAATTTGTTTGTTACTGTGATGTATAGGGGTATCTATGCATTTATATTATGTAGCTGTCGGGCGCTGCGCCGCCATTGACCTCCACTCCTCAATAAATCATGTTACAGAGCCACACAGAGCATACATGTGTCTTTATTTCTCAGTGACTAACGAAAAAAAATTTATTCGCGTGCAAATATTTGTGGCCAGCATATCAATAGGCAAGATAAGTGAATTTAATGTGCGAATTAAAAAATAATTATTAAGTTAGATCAACATTCTTATTTTCAGTGAGAAATAAATAAATGTTCAATTCAATTCAATATATACACAGTCAATACATAGCCGTCACAGGTTTACCCCAAATAACTATGTTTCACAATTGATTACAATGAAAAATAATTATAAATGATGTTATGTTATGTTATGTCTAAACGTTGCCTGCTTAGTTTTAGAACCATCAGAAATGCCGTGTTTTCTCGCTTCATCAACAGCTCATATTATACGTCCCCACCGAGGGGCTCGAGCCTACCCTGAATTAGGGCGATTAGGCCTAATTCGACCACGCTGGCCCAGTGCGGGTTGGTCGACTTCACACACAACCTTTGAATTTCTTTGCAGGAGTGTGCAGGTTTCATCACGATGTTTTCCTTCACCGTAAGAGCTCTCACCCTTCTCGCTTTAGATGAATTATCACCTAATTATTATAGCATTATTAAACATTCGATTTCTCCTTATCTTTTCTGTCATCTTGAATTGATATGCAACAAACAAATATGTTATTTAGTACTTTACATAGAACATGTTTTATGAAATCAATTAACATTTCGCACGGACGCCCGAGGGGTGAGGACAGCGAGCCGTCGGCGGGGGGAGGAACTCGTTGCCATGGCAACCGGCCACCTCAATTTTTGCCCTAGTTACCGCTAGGGCTGGCTGTGTTGCCATGCGTAAGAAATTCCTCGAATAGTTACTATATTATTTGAGTTTGTTGCTAGGTCTCGTTGTGTTGTGGACCTGACCACAGAATAGTTATCTATCCCCGATACGTTGTAAATTTGTTTTATTAGGTAGGGCCATTGATTTGAACATGGCAAAAGTTTACAATTTAGAGTAAATATTTTGTCAGTAGACTTTTTATTGCAATTTTAACGGTAATATTTGTTTGTTGAACACAGAGCCGTAAAACAATATATATATATATATATAAAAACAGTATTAAAATTAGTACTTATTTAAATGATAGGAGATGTACACAAATCACTTTATGACGTAAACATTGTTCAAATTGGCCAAAAACATAATAATAGCAATCATCAATCGTTCCTTTCATTATAGCTTTAAGCTCTCAATGGCTTGTTATCTCAAAAGATATAAACATTCGGTTCTCCCCAAAAAAAATGTTTGTCGACAGGATCTTCATTAAAAAAAAGTTATTATTATAGGATTTTAATAAAACAACATTAGCCCTGATCACCGATAGGCTGTTCAGACGGAGGGCTTAAAAAAAGAAAATATTTTTTGCGTTGTTTTTGAAGTATGTTTTGATTGGTTCGTGATTGGCGCGCCGTGATTGAAAATGGAATCGTACTTGTGTTTATAAGGTTTATAGACTTGAAGTGGTTTTGAAATGTCTAGAATAGAACTATAGATAAAGATTTTTTTTTCGACATCTGTTTATATTTTTACTTTGTAAAAATCTCTGTGGGCCTAGCTCTGTTCACTCCTTTATTTTGTAAGTACAAAACCTAAAATAGACAATAATGGGTACTGTCTTTAATTATGCGCACTCAATGTCCTTTGAGAAAAAATTGATAGTTATTTCCATGTATTTATTCTATTGAATCTTGAAAAATTACTCTACTTTAACACCAAATAAAAAAGAGTTCAATCAATTAATTAGCCTATTGCAGTCCACTGCTGGACGTAGGCCTCCCCAAGGGCACGCCAAAGCGCACGATCACCTGTTTTCCTCATCCAGGCACCACCAGCGACCTTCCTCAGGTCATAAGTTCACCTGGCAGGGGGGCACTACATTTCCTGGGGCGTCCCACACTACGTTTCCCGAATTAATTTAAAAAAAAGAGTTAATTTTCAAAAAATAAATCTTTTATGGCGAGTTCTGGGCCCATTGTAGTTTTGGACAACCCTGAAAAACTATCGGCCAAACAAATGCATTGGCCGTAGATTGCTCGTTTACCGAAAGCTTCCAGTCGTGTTAGACACCAAACGAAGAGGATGAGGATTCCTGTTGTTATTGCAACTTGCAAAAATATCAAATTCCAAATCCTATAGGTACTACGTAACTTCCCCACCGAAGGGCTCGAGCCTCCCATAAAGTAGGGCGATCAGGCTTTAGTCGACCACGCTGGCCCAGTGCGGGTTGGTCGACTTCACACAACCTATAATTTTTTCTCAGAAGTGTGCAGGGGTTCCTTCACCGTAAGAGCGTTGAATAAACGTGCATATTAATTCAAAATTTGCAAATACATTGGTACGTGATAGGGATCGAACCCGAGTCTCCCGGACGGTAGGCAGCGGCCCTAGCCACTAGACCACCGACGTTCTTACGCGTCACTACTGTGCTATACTTACTAACAAAGACGAACATAGCCGCTGCAATAAATATCTAATGGTTGAGTCTTCCTTCCTATCAATCCTCATTAACTTGATACAATAAGATACGCCTTAGCATTCAGAGATCTGCTTGTATTGTGAAAGAAAGTAAACTCAGATGTCCATGGGAATAGAATGCTTTTCGATATTTAATTAGCATTAATTTTGTAATATTTTAATTTTTTATTTAAAAAAGGAAACGCAAAAGATGCGACGACTGTGGAGTTTCTTCGGTGAGCTCTTCTCCGCAGATTCAGCCATTTTGCTCAAAGTCAAAGATGTTATTACTTCACTTAGATTCGTCATTACATTTTTTTGGGTGAGTTCACTAACACAATGGCGGAATCCGTGGAGAAGAGCTCACCGAAGAAACTCCACAGTCATCGCATCTTTTGCGTTTCCTTTTTTAAATAAAATATTGTCAGTTACAAAATTTATGCTAGTTATATATTTAAAAAGCCTGCTACTCAAACAATCTATTCCCATGGACATCTGTCCTCTAAGTAATCAGATATCCTATAGTAACCTTTTTTATATCATTTCTGTTTTATAATTATTTTAAACTTGTCTTGAGGTAAATTAATTTGCTTTATTATATTATTTTCTCTGTAACCAAAGTTATGTTATTTCTGAAACAAAAAAAAATAATAGTTGACCGAGCGAAGCGTCTCCATTTCAGCTTGGCCAAAATTGCTTTTGTATGTCCATCTGTCCATCTGTCTCTCGGTCGCGTTTCTCAACCGATTCTCGTGAAATTTTTTGAGCGGGTTCGATAAATATACAGATTTTTTTTGTCGAGTCAGTTTTTGGAAATTTTAGAAAATTACGAAATAAATAGGGGGTTGAAAACATAAAAAAAAAACATAAATCAGCCATTCAGTAATTATGATTAATAGTCTCTGTGTCAACGTATCTATTATTTATTGTGGGCCGCTGGAAGATGATTCAAGCAGGCCTGTTGTGTCCTTTTTTTCAAATGTAATAGTATTTTTGTTACCTATTGTGTACAAAAAATGGTTAAATAAATAAAATATTATATGTTTGTATATACACAAAACCTCCCATTCTAAAATATCAAAAATACTCGTAAATTTTAATTTTCGTACCAAGTGGTCAATGGAAGCAAAAATATTAGCCTATTTGAGAGATTTGATCAAACGTTATTTAGTTTTTCGGTTGAACTTGCTCAACCACAGAACATTTAATGTTCTGTGTGCTCAACGTTGGTACCAAAGGATTCCCGTTAAAACGGCACCGGAAAACATTATTAAAAATACGAGGTATTAAAAACGCAATTAAAGCTAGGTAAATTCTGGCGGGCTTAAAATGGCCAGTAAGCTTTGTCTAGATTATACGTTAACCCGACAACAGGAGTGCACAATCCGGGTCGGGCGGAAAAATATTACACCTGCATTTAATTAGACGCTTCTTACTCTCATGGTTAGGTCATAATAAGAGCGGAAGCGGTAGCGGATAGTTAAAGCATTAAATAACATAAATAAAAATTAAATTAAATTTCTTTATTTCAGACAGGAGTCCATAGCAATAGATTAAGTCTGACTCACATCATAATAACATTTTACATTAGGTAATAAAATAATAATTAACTATCAAAAATAAAATTCTATTTTAATTCTATTAGAAAAATTTCTAGACCAACTTAACAGCAACAATTAGACAAGCAACTATA
Organism: Carpatolechia fugitivella; assembly: GCA_951230895.1. NCBI lineage: Eukaryota > Metazoa > Arthropoda > Insecta > Lepidoptera > Gelechiidae > Carpatolechia > Carpatolechia fugitivella. Next base: position 19,200,914 of record OX579646.1, on the reverse strand, counting down.
TTACTCGTAAATGTATTTTTACCCAGTGTTTAACAAATCTACTTTCTAGACTGCGTGAGACAATTTGCAGGATGCTATTGGTACCACCACCGCGAATGTTTTGGCGCATACCGCTTGCGGATCATGGCGGGAAAACCGTCCTCGTGAGCGTCCGTGAACATTCCACTCGCGCTGCAAAACCGCGGTAGCCATAACAGCATCCTGAAAAAACGCAATCGGCTTAATCATCTTTATCGGTCGACAACCGGCCCCAAAAACCTTGGTGCCAGAGTTATTTTACCGCTAAATGTTTCTGACATGTACTCTAAATTTAAATATCAACATCGTAGTTGTGATAGCCTACGATGCTCACAGTCTTAGATTCAAACCCCTCAAAGCAAACATTTGTGTGATGAGTCTTGTGTCTGGACAGCATGTTGTTTAATAAAATAAGTATACATTTACACTAAAATTGCAAAACAACAAGCAAACAAAACAAAAAAACCAATACTTAAACATAAAAAAAATACACAACAAAACAAAGGTATTTTTTAAAAACATAATATTATGGTATATAATATACTAATATAATATAATGTAATATAATATAGTATGTATGTTTCTGCAAGTACATCAGCTGGCTGATTTCATTTTCCCATAGCAATTAGCCTAGTTAGGATTTTTTTTTTGCATTTTGGATTATAACTTTTACCAGGGTTTGTACGGTTGGTTGGTTTGGAAGGACGTTACTATCCACAACATAAATAGTGGCTCTGTGATCTGTAGACCTTGCGAATATTTTTTTTTTTAGAAATGGCTGATTTTATATTTTTTTACATTTTCAACCCTATTAACTACGTTTTTTTTTTATTTCCAAAAACAGACTCGACAAAAAAAATCTATATAAATATATAAAAATTGAAACCAAATAAACCACAATCAAAAACAAAAAACCACAAACCAAAACCAAATATCGAACCTGCTCACAAATTTTCACGAGAATCAGTTGAGAAACGCGACCTGTAGAGTGGAACAAACTGACAGACAGATGGACATACAAAAGCAATTTTGGCCAGGCTGAAGCGGAGGTGCTTCGCGCTCGCTCGGTCAATTATTATAAGATATTGTTACTAATGATGAAGAAAGATAAAAAGGTAATAAGAACATCTCTCCGCTATTTCTACCATTGTAAACCACCCCAACAAATGCTGGAACCTGGAAATGCTGGTGCTACAAATGCTGTTGCTAGAAAGCTGTTTGCAGAGTTTAATTTGTACACGATTTTAATTAGATTGTTCAACGTGTCGGTTGAGGCAAGCTTGCTAATTTATGTTGAAATTTAAAGGAAAACGTTTTGATTGTTAGCCTTAGCGATATTAATTTAAGGAAAACACGTCAAGCTGGTGGATGTAGCCTTGAACGAAACGTGCTGGATTATAACTGGCTGCCTCAAGCCGACCCCGGTACAAATGCTGCATCCGCTGGCCGGTATTGCGCCTCCAGATATCCGCAGGAGTGCCATAGAGAGAGCCAAACTTGAATCGGACCAACGGCACCCTATGCACGCACAATTATTCTCCTGTGCCACAAAGGCTGAAAAGCCGCAAAAGCTTTTACAAATGTACAGCTCCGATTCATGGCGAGGCCTCTCAAGCCAGATGTGACCTCTGGCGGGCGCAAACTTCGCTGTCTCATCCATTCGTCCCGCTCTCGGAAAATCTCCCCACTGGTTGTGAACTTCCAAGAACTCTTTGGAAGTCTTTAAACAAACTCCGTACCCAGGTCGGTCGGAATAAAGAAAACCGTCTCAGGTGGGGTTTTTTAGACGGGGCGGACCTTCGGTGCGAGTGTGGCGCGACTCCGCAGACAATGGCCCACCTTTTATCGTGTCCTGCTTGTCCTGACTCGTGCTCCCTGCAGGAGCTCATGGAGGCCACAGATGGAGCAATCAGGGTGGCGGCATACTGGGCAAATAAAATATAAAATCTTTGACGAGCCATCGACTCGAAAGAAGAAGAAGAAGGAAAACCTTTGAATTCGTTCGATTTTGTATTTCACTGTTTAATGTAACAATGAAGAAAATACCTTTTATATATCTTTTTTATGGCTTAAATTGATTGCAAAGTAAACAAAAGCAAATACCTACTCGACAATAAAGTATCTTTATTTTTATAGCAAATTGACTAAAATTGGTTTAATTATCAGCTCAAAATTCTCCAGAAATTTCGCACCAAAAACCGTCCTATCTCCAGGAGACACTGCCGGCTCTTTTAATTAATTATTTCGCCACAAGTAGATTACCTGGCAGTGTGAACGACCCCTTAGCTCCAATGTGGATGTGCCTTTTACGATACACTCCGTGGTTACGGCTATACTGGGCTCATGTGCTATTGTAAAATCTTATTTTGTTCTTTTTTTGAGAATAGGGATTGTTCGTGAAGAAATGGTCTTCACTTATCATAATCTAAGAGAAAATTGAAAAGGACATGTCAAAACTCAGATGGAGAAATGGAGAACAAGTATCCATGGGACGGGAATTACATTGCTTGAAACAGGCATTCTCAATTTTCAATAATAAAATGACGCAAAAGTTGCGTTGCAATGCTTGTGGAGTTTCTTCGTTTAGGTTCTCCGCAAATTCATCAAAAAAATGTAATGACGAATCTAAAAAATTGTAACAACACCCTATGTAAAAAAAACTATTCAAATGCCGTTTCAAATTCATAAATAATAACTATTAATATTTAATTAGACAGACAGTATTTTTTGCAAAGAGCCAAATTAACTTGGCCCAGCGACCACTATTTATGAATCTTAACCAAACGTACCTTCCGAAATGACAAAGCTAGCGCTCTCAAAATCTTTCAGTGTAAAAACGTACTTTTCCACCACTTTATGAGCGTTCAAAGTAATATAAAGGGCCGTGTATCAGCCGATACGCCTTTCCTTTATATTTATTATGTTTGTCGCACCAAACGCCATTTTCCAATCAAAGTTCCGCCGTAACCGCCTGACGGAATCACTAAGGAACTTTCCTTAAGCAAACTTGCCACTTCTCTAACTTCTAAATGCTTCCACAGAGCAAAGAAATCTGAGGGATGTCGGAGTATTGTGATGCAAGTGATTTTACGCGCAAAATAACTGGCAAAATCTGGTCACCATTTTTTTTAAATAGCACTCGAAGTCAATATGTTGTATCACGTGTGCTGGCTGCAATACCTGGGCCCCGTTTCACGAAACTACAAGTTACAAATTACAAGGACAATTAGATATTCATTGCGTAGTACGTAACTTGTTACTAGTAAATTGTTGCTTAGTGAACGTGCTAACCATGGACGAACTGTGTTTGTCGATTAGCTTTGACTTTCAGGGTATTTTTATCTTCGTCTTATCTTATCTTGTCTTAAAGCAGACATGAACTTTTAGGGACTCAAATATTGTTAATAATACACATTATCTAACGAGTTATAAAAAAAAAAACTGCTGCTGTTTGTATGAAAAATATTGTTTTCATACAAACAGCGAACAATGGCATCTCTGCTCTTTACTATAAGACCCCTGCATTTGCAACTTCGTCGCGTTCTAACTTCTTACTTTATTGCGAGAACATTCTTTAGGGAAAACAGCAGATTTGCATAATATTGTCATTCGTGTAGGACTTTGGGAATAAATTAAAAACACGGTTTGGCGTATCAGTTTGAGTGTTTGCGGAGAATTTTGAGTATTTCAAAGAGATTTCTTTATGTTTGAAGTTATGCTTATGATGCAAGGGATGGTGAAGACTCAAGAAAGACTTAAAGAAGCGTGGTTAGAAGCGAGGTTAAAACCGAAGCAAAGTCTGTAGCATAATATTCTGTTGCTAGCGCAACTTGGTCAAAAACTTACACATCGCCTGCATGACTTCTACTTTTTATCTCTCTTCACTTTTAACATTATTTGAAACCAACACTGAAAACAATAATCTTTAAAGAGAAAAGTAAAAGTGCCAGCAAATTTCTAAAAACAGACTATAATTTGTTAAAAACCTCACAATATAGTGTTTTTGATTTGAAAAACAGAATAAAAATTAAAGGTAATTAAAAAAAATAACACAAACCGTACCGAAACTAAGTATTATAGTTTCCTTACAAAATATTAAATTGTAACATTTTCTTCCAACCACTACATTAAAACTATAATTTTCTCAAGCCGCAGCAACAAGCTACTAGCGCTAATCTCTACCGCTCCATAAGCCGGTTCAAGCCACTCCAAGCCGGTTCATGCTGGTTTAAGCCGGTTTCGCCCGGTGTTCGTGTAAAATCTTCTACCCGCCGCCTTGGGCAGGAAACGTACAACGGTAACAGTGTGATGGGAGCAGGTGAATGTAGATAGTTTGTTGGCTATCTAACTTTTTATACTACGTGTATCGCGAGTTTCACTTATTTTACCGTCCAAAGTAGAATTACTTATAGATAAGGGTTTTTGGTTGGTTAAATAGTACCTACACAATTTAAATAATGAATAGTATTATTATTTCTTTCAGTTGAAATGATGATGACTTTAGAATGGTGATGAATTAGCTGCAAAAATTCCAACTTTTAAGCAACATAAAAAATATGTATAGAAAATAAATTGTTTATGAAACAACTTGAAAATTAATTAACTTGCTACACTAAGAACATAAATAAAATAAAATTGTTTAAAAAATATATAAGCTTTCAAATAAAACAAGGCTGTGTATTTTTTTATAAATCATCAGCCTATATTTTAACATTTCTCCGTATCCACATACCCATTTTGAATCACGTCACTTTCTAAAAACGAGGTGAGTTCCAATTTACGCCACCAAAATCCAATCGAGCAAATCAAATAAACAAAAACAACCTGTCAAAATAACGGAACGAATTTCATCTAACGGGAAAATAACCTCGAAATAAAATAAATTGTATCTTCGTGTGGCAACGGGAACGCGAAGTCAATCTGGGCAGTATCATGTCGTCACAACAACAAATTATTGTAGTTCGTTGGGTCGCAATGACATTAAAATTTGGTCACATATAAACAATTTATCTAATTTTGTTTAAATGATTGTTCATTTGTTCTGGTATTGTTAGAAAATGTATTCAAAATTATCTTAACCCCACGTAATGCGAAACAAGTGTAAAAATAAAAAAGTAAACCACATTAAAATTTTCCAAGATAAGAGAGAGGAGATCCCTATACTCATTAAGATAATTTATTTCGCAAAAAATGTGTGAAAAATCGTTGACAGGTAAAAAAGATAAAAACAAAACATCGATCTAATATTGCCCAAATCCAAAAACAAAATATGTAATTTATAATAAATCATTTTATTTAAGCTTTTGACGTCTAAATTTTGGGGTGCCGATGTGTAAAATCTATGACCAGATTTTCCTGTGACCAGGTAAGACAAACTGGGAAGTCAATCTCGAACAGGCACAGTAATAGACCGTGTGCCCGTAACAGGGTAATCACGCCAGTTCGTGACATGACAACATTTTACAAGTTAAAGTGTTTTCTAAACTAGAAAAACACCATACTCGTACAGACAAATAGGTACTTATAAAAGCGATATAATATTAATGCAACTCTCTGTTACAATGTAATGACTCATATTCAAAATTCCGTTAATAAAATACTAGTTATGGCACGAATAAAAGTAAATGGAACAATATTTAAAAAACTAAACAGACCCTACATTAATAATACCTGCCAGAGACAAGTTCTTTAAAATTTAAAAAAGGTAGCACAACCCTGATAAAAATGAAAACATCCAGTATGCAGAACCAATCATAAAGTATCAGTCAGACCGAGTCAGCTAGAAACTAACTGCAATTCTCTGTACCAGTCACACACAACAAGCAGGGTGGGCTGACCTCGTCAGAAACTAATCAACAGTAAAGGTAACTGGCGAAACCCATTCTGCTGCCATTCACGCTAGCTGTGAGCTTTAGGGTTCCCTATTTCACAAACTTGAATTTAAAATCATTCGTTCATTCGTTCTTTGACAGTGTCGTTGTCGTTCAGAATTCATGATGAAACAAGTTAACGTCATAAAACACGTGTGAGGATGGGTCGTTGATGTAGTGACTAGGGATGTTTCAAGTTACCAAAGTATTTCGAATTATGAATTCACATTGGTAAGTTTATTTCATGCTTTAATAGTAAAGGAAACGTCTTGGAGAAACCTACAAACAAAAACTTCAAAGGTTATGTGTGAAATCGGTCAAACCGCACTACACAAGCGTTGTCACTGGTGTTGTATTGTTGGCCGTCGTTGCGTTACATAAAAACATATAAAAGTATAAACCAAATAATGTATACTTGCGATTGTCAGCTCTTGGTGGAACTCCATAGTATTATTAATTATACAAACGTAAATTTCAAAAATGGCTTATTTCGTTAGTTTATACAGGTAGTATTACCCCAAAAAAATAATATTTCATGATAAAAATTATATTTAAAACACATATTTTAAGTTTTAAGAAAATATTTTTAATCTGGCGTAAAAACACAAGAAAGTGTCATGGCGTCGTGAATGACGTCACATAGTGGCAAACGATTGTGTTCACTTGTGCTGTTGTATGAAAAAGTTAACCAAGCGTCAAAACAACAATGGCGGCATACCACTATGTGACGTAATACGTTCTGATTGACGTTCACAGCGGAGGGGCCAGGGGGGGTATTTATTTGATTTTAATTTGTAAAAATAACAATAATCATTAATTTTTATGTGGAATTATTTCGGTTTTCCCTGTTTAAATATTACAATTTACGTCTAGAAACATTCATCCATTGATTTCATTGTTAGTTGACACAAGCCTATTGTACTCGTTCCACATATTTATATTTGAATGAACCCGACCGGTTTCGCTTTATGTTGAATCATTATGCTGAGCTGTGGCCTTTTTAGCATTGTGGCACACATTTTAAATACTGCACTTTATTTTCTTTTTTGTTATGTTTTGTGTTGTCATCACTGATTATATTAAATATTTTGAATTGTAGGGCAACGAGGCATTCGTCCTCTTTCCTGTTTTATGACTGGCAACCTTTCTTGCTGGCAGTTTTATCTTTCATTTTAAATTCATTTTCAAATTTAGATTTCTTACGTTTCGATTTTGTCTTTTTTCTGCTAAATTCTTCACTTTATGTCCTGATCTCCGATAGTACATTCCTTAAAGCTTTTCTACTATTCTCTACTATTTCCCCTTGACAGTTATATAATATAAAATATATAAATACCTTTTTTTCTACGGACTGTGCCATGGTTATTGCCACATAACCCTCTACAACACTCTTCGTGTGGTGCAGCAGCTTGTGGCGGCTGCTGGGCCGCAGTAGTAGGATAACGTATGTGTCTTTGTGCTAAATAAATGCTTGTCTATGTCTATATCTTTACAGCATCTTCAGGGGTTATAAAATCACAACAACATTTCGCCCACATTATATTGCACAGGCGAAATGTTGTCGTGATTTGTCTATTTCTGTAATCAATTATGTAGTTTTATAACCCTTGAAGATGCTGTAAAGCGAAACCGGTCGGGTTCATTCAATTATAAATATGTGGAACGAGTACAAGTATTTGTATCATTAATAATAGTATAAACCAAACCTATTTTGACCTAAAATACCTGTGATATTATCACTATTGACGGTAGAACGGTATTATTCCTTTAAGAAAATGACCAGATCTTAAGGACAGCTAATGACACTTGATATAAAGCGCTTTATTGTCCACTGAGTGAGTGAGCGGGGGTGGCAAAAACGTGCCACCTCACCCTATTGTGGTTTCAATGAATGTGTACGGTTTTTGTACAAATGAATACTGCGTAGAGATTGTGTTAATCGGATTATTATAGCTACGATATTACAAAATCTGTTTTTGAATGGATGTTAACTGACTAATCAGTTGAGTTCCTTTTTTAAATGAAATATATTTAATAATTATATTAATCTTTAAGGCAATCTACGTATAGAGGTTTCAAATGCTTTATTATAACATAATAATTAAATTATTTTATGTCAAAAAGGGTATCCTACATTATGTACGGTTCGATTTGTATAATTTCATTAACTAAACACAAAATTCAAAATGAAATAAATACATTCACCAAAATTAATTTCATGCTGCCTATTATAAAAATAAATACCCCAAAAATTACGAAACTTTCCGAGGCAGTAACGTTAATAAAACATTGAGAATGCCCAGCAAACAAAATCAGACATCTCTAGAGAATATACTTTTCAAAAAAATCCAAAAGTTTGCAAAAGGAAAATCATTTCAAAGTAAAGATATTAAAATTCCCATCAGAGTCCTAGGCACAGTAAAAAGTTTCTTTCAACGTCCTAACGTATAGCCATTTTTAGGGCGTGGTCGCGTTGTTCGTCGGCATTGTAGCGGTCAACATTATCCATCACATCACGTGCCTTTGTTCGATTTCTATAATTAATCCGTAGATAAATTCACATACATTTTTTTGCATACTACTAATCTTTTTACCGTGAATGAGGTAAACGAAAGCGAATACTACGGGAGTACAAATTGTAGCCATTTACGAATTTCCAGGAATTCCTCCCACAAGATCATTCCCCTTTGTCCCACTTATGCGGTAACGAATAGGCTGTCTCGTTCGTACTTTTAATATTTTAATGGCACGTTTGGTGTAGAGATTTTCATACTAAGGCTCAAAACACATGATATTATTATGCCTATCATCAACATTAAATAAACTTACGCGCACACAGGTTAGGCTGCCTTATTGCTTCATAGCTATATTTACCAGCTAACCTAAAACTGACCTCTTAAACGAGTATTATAAGTCTTAGGGCTTATGCCCTTATAAAACTCGCGTCTTATGATTGTAGCATATTGTTTAGCTACGCTGCTACGGCGTAGCGGAAGTGTAGCAAACGGCTACGAGTCGTAGCAGTACTCATTCATACAATTCTATAGCAGTTTTATTAGATTTTTGTTCAGATTTTCGTTTTTGCTTCACCATAAAAAACTAATAAAATAGCTATTATAAACAAAACTTTACCAGCATGCTACTAAATTTCTAACTTCACCTACACAACCACGTTCGACGCCAAATTTAAAATATTTTGTAAGCGGTCGAGGGTGTGTAGCTAACATGGAAATTACTTTTTAACTTTTGATTTGGCAACGCAGGGAATGATGTAAATTAGTCGTCTTAAAAAATGGGGGAGAACGTTGATTAAACTCGATTAACTTTTCAAGATGCTTATCTTATAAAGTGCCTCAAATAAATTTTTTAACATAGCTTTTGAGTTTGGCTTCTATATCATTATGATAATTTAAAAAATTGAGCCTTTTTTTAAATACCGTTAGTATATTATGTATTTAAACTATATCGATGCAATACGGTATCGATTTCTACAATTGGATCAAAATGTCGCCAAGTAGAAGCAAATCTTATAGCATGACAATATGTTTAACTAGGTCTACGTTCCAAAACGGCGTATGATACGTAATCACATCACACTAATATTATAAATGTGAAAATATATTTGGATGTTTAGATGTTTGGATGTTTGTTCCGCTTTCACGCCTAAACTACAGGCAGATTTGGATGAAATTTGGAGAAAAGGTAGTTTGGACCCTGGTTACCACATAGGATAATTTTTACGGCGAAAAACTGTGTTCCCACGGGAAAATCTTACATAAAGCGAGCTTAGCCGCTGGTGGACCGCTAGTTTTATATATAATATTTTAAGGGTTCATAGTTTCAGTTGAAAGACGTCCAGTCCACTGCTGTCTTGCACTGCCCGCACCCAGCGGCTTCCCGCGACCACCACATCGTCGGTCCATCTTGTAAAGGCCTACCCACGCTGCGTCTTCCGGTGCGTGGTCACCTTATGTCTATTTTCACGAGATTGTTTTAGATATAATTCAAAACACACATAAAAAAGTGACTGATTGATTGATTGATGAAAAAAATCACGCTCCTATCCCAAATTGAAACGTTGGGATAAAAACAATCACTTTATATATACATGTGAGTAATATATATTTTAAGATTTTCGTGGTTGTGACCCGAAAATTGTGACAATTTTAGTACATGTAAGTAATTACTTACTCGGCATGGAGTAAGCCTAGATCTTATTAATATAGCTACACAATTTGCAACTAGTACACTTTTATGCAAAAATGCAATAACTGCTGGGCTGAAAATAGTAAAGTCTACAATATTGGAAAAAACATTACGTTTCTTTTGATAATAGAATAAGGAACCGTACATCTAACATATAACCTTTCGCTCAAACCATGATAATACTTTCACTTTATCGTTTAAACATCTTTTTTATTGTTTTTCTCATCCAATACCCCAACATTACCCCAACATTTCCCTAATGGCTGGTTTACACGTATTAAGTTGTTAAAAAAATATTAACTAATTTTTAAGCAACTTAATGCGTGTAAACAGCGAATTTAGTAGTAAGTTGCAAGTTAAAATTTAGCGTGCAAGTAAACAAGTAGATTAGAACTTTTTCTATTTTTCGGGTAAGTTGGTGGGCGTGGCCTGTCACTTGACACGTTTGGACAGGCACGATTTAGTTAATTTTAAGTTAAATGCGAAGTGCGAAGTTAAGTGCGAGTGTTTAATGTTTATTTTTTGAAATATTTTAATGTATATTATTATATAGGTATATATAAAAATATTAATCATTAAAATAATAATATTAAATAAAATAAATAATATTAATTATATAAAAATAAATATTTTATTATACTTTATTATTTTATTTTTTATATTTATTACAGATTTGAATTCGCTGTTGATCGTCCATCTTGGGCTAACTAAAGAGCTTAACTACTAAAATGACGTGTAAACACTTACTTAAAATTTAATCGCTTAAAATTTAGTTGCTACTTGACAACTTAATACGTGTAAACCAGGCATAAGGGTGGGAGGGGTGAGGTAAAATCAACGGGAAAATACAAGGCACGTTCCCACCATGCATCGTCCCACGTCACGTCGCGACATGTGCTGACATCTGCTGTCGATGGTACCCACGTCCTTTTACCGATTTTTGTTATTTATTTTTTTGGCAGTGGTTGTCTGTCCAAGAGTACCTAGACAAGGGTTTCGTCATACCATACGTTTTTTAATATTCCATTATAAAAAAAGGGAACATTGAACAGGGAACGGGCAGCAGCGCTCTCTGATACAGTAACCTTTTAATCTGCGATCTCCAACTCGCCTGCCAAGCGTGGAGATTATGGCAAAACCGTCCACTCAATTGGAGGAGGATCATAGTCCAGTCCATTGTCTTACGACACCCACGGGAAGAGTAGGGGTTGGTGACAAATGTATTTTACTCTGCCGTCACCACACGGCTTACAAGTACCTATAGAGGTAGATTTTAACACTGAACTCAGAAAAGCTAAATGGACTAGCATGTCTGTCTGCATTACATCCAGCCAGCAAAATAAAATATTCGAAACCATTTTTTTTTTTTCTCTTTTTGTGAGTGTATTTTATTTTTTACTAAAACGTTTGAATCGTGCTGTCCGCCTGTCTGTTTACACGTCACGCTCGCGATATATGGCCACGTGTGAAAATGCTATGAAATGTTTATTTTGGTAGATTTATTGCTGGCAGCAAATATTGGAACAATTTCTTTACAATATTTTTTCGAATATATTTTTATAAAGTGCAGAATGGACCTATTTTTCGATAGTACTTAGTATTTTTAATGTAAGTATAAAAATATATATAAATAAATACTTAGATAAATGAAAGGCTGCGGCGCCGCGCGTGAGCCTTTCATTCATCTAAGATTAAATATATGTTTTGGTCTAAATACTCAAATAAAGCTTAGTCTACTTCTCGTGAAAACTGATAATGAAGCAATTTTTAATATTGTACACTTCCTACTGTCGGCACGTGGTGAACTAATGAATAGTCATATTAAAAATTATACTCATATTATGTTTGTATTGCAGAATGAGTCTGCGAAATGTTATAAGATGTTTTTGTATCTTATTCTTGTCTTAATGTAATTTTAACCCAGAAGATGCTTTAGTTAGAGCGAAACCGCGGTTGGATTCATGAAAAATAAGAACAAAATTATTGAGCGAAGAAAACATCAGATTCCTAGCTCCCATCATTTTTACGAAGAATTGTTATCTTAATAGGGGATCGGACTACTTTTATTTTATTTCAAATATTTGAAATTCAAGATTAGACAGAGAGGCACATACCCACTTGTAACGTCATATGTTAGTAACGCCATATTCGTTTTTGAAAGAGACAGACATATTGAAACTTTACAAAAATCACTGTAAATTCGTTTTTCAACCGATTCTGTTTTTTTCTTCGCGAATTGTCTGCTACTAATCTATATTTTAAAAATAATTCTAAAAATATGGTAAATTCATAAAATATGGTGAACAGTCCGATCCCTTATTGTATTTCTTTTCATATACTGGTTATGACCGTTGAGACTACTGTCTGAGCCACTGTAAATAAATATAATGCGTCTAAAAACCCTACCGCAGTTAACAAAAGAACTGATGACCTTCAAACGGCTGAACTGATTTTGATAAAACATGTCTTAGAACCATCGCTAGAAAACCTGCTTTCAAATAAAAAAACCGCATCTAAATCGGTTGACCCGTTTAAGAGCTACAGTGCCACAGACAGACACACAGCGGTCAAACTTATAACACCCCTCTTTTTTGCGTCGGGTGTTAAAAACAATCTAAACCAGTTTGAGAGAGCATTGAATCAGAATCAGAAACATTTATTTGTAGGACATCACAACACAAAACACATACATAAAGAATAGTACATAATAAAAGAGAAATGAAATGAAAATACAGAAACAACACACTTACAGAATTGCCCCTGTGTTGCGACACCCAGACAAAAAAGGGCCTCACTCAGCAAAAGCCGTAGCCTAGCAAGGTAGACTACGGCGCTGATCTTCCGTGAGCCCTGCAGAAACGCGGCACGGACGAACGTCATCATTGATGACCCTTTGTTCTAGTGCCGACTCCAGAGCACTCGGCCGACTGTTTCATTTTTAATGGTCTTCTTTGTGAATTGATCGCTTTGAAGATGCACCTTCCAAGCGGAAATATAATTTTTATAGTCTTTTTAGGACTGTCTTAATTTGGTTAGTATATTGCTTGCTGAATCACCTGATTATCCGAAAAGTGCACGAACCATGTCAGTGGCTTTTAACGGTTCTATAACACTGACACCAGGGTTTGTGAGGTCGGTTGTTAACGTGCCCTGATAAGTTCTTTACGATCTTTAGGCTTTCTAAATAGGCTTTGAGAAAATACGTAACTTTTGGTAGGAAAATTAAAATAAGTTCTATAAATTATTTTGATTTATATTGTACTAGCTTTCTGCTCGCGTTATATAAGATTTTCCCGTGGGAATAAGACTTTTTTCCCCTGTGGAACGGTAAAGTATCCTATGTGTTAATCAAGGGTACAAACTATCTCTATTCCAAATTTCATTTGAATCCGTTCAGTAGTTAAGGCGTGAAAGCGGAACAAACATCTAAACATCCAAACATCCAAATATATTTTCACATTTATAATATTAGTGTGATTTGCAACAGAAAATACTCCGAGCACAAAGGAAATTGTACATAATTCCAATTTAATAAAATAATGGAATAGTTACTGAAGATGGATGCCACATTTATCTTCGTTAACGTATATTATTATGGGGGGTCTTACCCCCCTGGGGGCAGGAGGGGGTCGAGGTACAAGTGGTGGGAACTTGGAATAATAAGGGGGAATGCACAAAGGGCCCACCGACGCGTTAAACGACCGCTTCCGGATGATGTATTTTTATAATGTGTGTGCTAGGGCCTTAGGAATAGGAGTGAACTGAAGAATTCTGCATTTTCATTAAAAATACAGGTAAAGATTTTTTTCTTTTTTTTACAGGCATTGATTTGGTCATAATCAGTGATCGTAAATATTGTACTTAGAGGTTAAACGAAAAACGTCAAAAATTTTACTCATCCAGTTAACATCTAGATATAGCAACATAATTATAGAAAATTTAGATGAACATTTAACTACGGAATTTTACGCATACCAATTGGTCAATCTCAACTGGGCTACGGAAAACCGACGGCAAATGACGATATCGCCCAACTATGCGCCTTTAAGTATATTAAATTAATACTCAAATACATATGCCTTCATAGACAGACTCTAAAAAAATAAAAAAAGACTAAAAAAAGACTTTAAAGACAATCCCTAATTCATTGTAAATATTGACATTATAATAGGTATCGGACTGTTTCTAAATTTACCATATTTTATGAATGATTTTTAAAATATAGATTAGTAGCAGACGATTCGCGAAAAAAAAGAACAGAATTGGTTGAAAAACGAATTTACAGTGATTTTTAAAAGTTTCAATATGTCTGTCTCTTTCAAAAACTATTTTTTGTATGGAGATTATATGGCGTTACTTACAAATGACGTCACAAGTGGGTATGTGCCTCTCTGTCTAATCTTGAAAATCAAACCTTTAGAACTCGGTCAATTTTAAAGATACAGCAAAAATTATTTTAGTGTTCGTTAGCAGAAGAGTTGGATTTATAAAATAAAAAAAAGTAGTTTGATCCCCTATTACAATTTCTCCTTTCCTCTTCGAAGCGATAGTATCCAAAGTCAAATATTATATTCACGTTCCTTTTATATCAAATTTTAACGTGACATTCAAACTCTTGCTTGTAAAATCAAGTGTTTTAGAGCTCAACTTCCCGGCCCTCAAGGTAAAACAAAGATTATTACGAACTTTGGCACTTTCAGTTATACATAAAACCACGTTCAGCGCCCTGCGTTCCAAGACGCGCTGAAATCAATTTTAGCGCACTCAAAGCGCGTACCGAATTACTGTCAGCAGGCGAAACCCATACAATCTTTTAGTTTTCTGATCGCTGACGGCGCTGACAGTTTGATTTGGAACACACCCGCGATATTGTTGGATTAAGACTCGGTATATATCCAATCTTGTGTTCCGTACTACACATACTAACAAGTTGAAATGAGTAACAATAAAATTAGGTGCACCATAAACTATCGTATTTTTTCTATTAGGAAAAGACTATTATATATATTAAAAGACTATTATAATTTCATTTTCTACTATTATGCAAATCATTTTAAAAACTTGCCTAAAGAAGCTGAAATTGCAAATATTTAAACGGAACGTATAAGCCGAAGAGTGTATCAGGTGTCAATAATCATATTCTAAGACATATTTTAAATCAGACGGCAAATACCTACAAAAAGAAGATAGTAGAAAAAGGTTTACAACCACTCGCTTCTTTGTTTGCATGACTTCTCAAGTTAAAAAAACGGAGTATACGCAAGCAGCTGATAATAAATAAACTTCGATTTTACGCATAAAACTACTACAACAAAGCCCGCAAACCGTTAATCATCGGCCATCACTAAAACGGTCTTTCAACAGAATTTATAATCCGATACAGCGAATTTCAATTACCGCCCCTATCGGCAAAAAGCGTCGTAAAGAATCTATTATACCTATACAATATACATTGAAAGTTTTGAATACGAGCCGCCGACAAAAGCCGGTACTGACAGGTCGTTGGATAAGGCGGTATTTTCCGAAGACGCTATCTGTTTTCCTGTAAGATGGCAAGGGCTTAAGATGTAGTGACGCGAAAGTGTGGACTTAGCAGGTTTTTAATAGCAATATAATAACGACTCGACAGTTCCGAGCAAAGCTAAAGGGGCAAGAAGAAAGTAGATAATATTTTATCACGAGTTTTTTATTTTAAACGTGAACTTCCATAAAATATTTCACTAAGTTTTCCAAAAGGCCGTACAAAGCATTAAAATCAAGGTATTTTTTATATTTTCATGTAAATAAATAAATAAAAAAATAATAAAAGATTTCGAGACTACCAGGATATTCTTTTTTATTATTACTTTTTTTTCTCTTCTCCACAAATTCCGCCATTGTGTTAGTGAACTCACCCAAAAAAATGTAATGACGGATCTAAGTGATGTAATAACATCCTATAGAAATAAATTATTTTTACTTTGACTTTACTCTTTATGTATTTATTCTACATTGAATGGTTAGTGATTCTAATAAACGTGCGACGCATTTATAATTTACTAATTCTTCTTTATCGATCTATCTGGATCTAAGATAAAAACGAAAGACCTAAGATAAAGAGTGTCGGAGTACTCTTTAACACGCCTTTGTGATTATAGTCTGGCTTCCTTTAGCCAGTACAAAGAGATCAGCAAAAAGCTTCTGACGTCATTAAAAACAAAACAAAAACTGTCACCAAGAATTGACGTGTTTTCGAATTTTAAATTCATGATTATTCTACGCTCTTACGGTGAGGAAACCTATATATGTAACCTGTGAAGAAATTGTACATGAAGTGGACTTGCATGTTTGACTATGTCCTGATCACCCTAATTCAGGATAAACCCCTTGGTGGGGACGCATACGAGTATAAGTAGTGAAAATCACTTCCAAGCAACTTCCGGGTATGGAAAGCAAAGTAAAGAGAAAATTTTAAAAGGGTCGATGCAATTTTATATGAAAAAATATTATTGTTTACCGCTCCTAAGTTTACAATATGAATCTCGTTTACTAGCACATCACTAGCAAAACACATACAAGATTCAGTACAAAGCCGGTTCTAAAGATATCGCTAGACGACTCTGCAACGCGTTTTAGTGATAAAACCCATCGCTCGTCGCCCTTTCAGGCTTTGAAAATATGCAGCTGCAGATAAGGAAAATGGCGCAGTTACTTACTACATTTGGGAAGTGGCTTAATACTTTGAGATGATGTATGGTTTTGAGATTGTGAACAAGGGTTTGGTATACAAAACCAAAAAAGGTAATATTAAGATTTAGCTTTTTCTTTATGGCCATCATCATATTTCGTACCGTGTGGTTTGTCATGTCGATTGATCCTACAAACCCTGGTATCAGAATTATTGAGCTGGCAATGACATTTTCTCCTGTTTTCATGGAGCCCGACTGTCAAATTAAATAACCTACAGTAAAACTTGATACTGGCGAAATAATATTGGGAACGCCATTTATTTAAAAGTTGAATCTAATAGACTTCTGAAGTTCTGACATCAAGTGCGGATGGCAGCTGCCTTGCCTGCCTTGTAACTACAACGGCTTAACGTCTTGTCTTTCGAAGCCTTTTGGACAGTCAGGTTCCTCAACCATTATATTATTTGATAGCAAAGAGGTTGGATGAGCGTAAGCAAGGAGTTTTTACATCAATGTTTGATAGTATATCTTCTTCTGCTTTTGTCTTGCGTTCAATTTGTTCGGTTGAGGTAGAGATACTTGGAAGTATTATACACTCCTTTTTTTGTTAAAAAGGAGTGATCGCTATTTCTACTAGAGTGGTAATAATAGTAGGCGCGAACTTGCGGGGGAGCGGAAGGTTCATACCCCTTAGAAATTTATGACAACGTATCTGGGGGCGCCCTCGACGGGCTAGGACCTCGGCCTAAAACGTTGCCAGGGCGAAAAACGCGTTGGACCAGGTAGGGGTCAAGAGGGCCTTACTAAATTATTTGTAGGATTGGATCCGCGTACCCGCCGGCGGACCCAATCAATCTAATTCAGGTTGACTCGAGTCCCTTGGTGATGAGCGGTTAACAAAAACTACGGTTGTTTTTTTTATTATTATTTTATTTGTATTCAAAAGGTACATGCTTAATTCGTACAATAATATCTCGCCAAACTGTTACCCAGTTTGTTGACGAGTAAGGCGCTTAAATTGAATTTTATTGTGCTACCTACGCTAAAAGCGATACATATTTTTCCTACACTTAATAACATTTTCATTCTAACTTACCTACATTTATATAATAATAATAATACCCAACAAGTAGACAACAAAATTAGAACGACGCTATCACAATCACACTAATATTATAAATGTGAAAAAATATTTGAAAAAATATGAAAATACAAGTAATGGATATGAATGACATGTAATTTTTTATCAAAAATCTTCACCTCTCTTGCTTCTAAATCCAGCGTTACTTATTCCCCTGTAACCGCATGGTTTCCATGCCGCGGCCGAAGGGGCCCTGCTCTGTGCACATCCCTGGTTATTTATCATTGACATAGCTCTCGATAGGGTCTCGAATTTACATCTACATGGAATTTTATACTGGAATCCACGGATCAGAGAAGACGCGGTGACTTTTTTACGACTGTGGTAATGTTATACAAATATGTTGGAGGTTCATCGAAGCAAATATTATTGCTTTCTTTCTTGATTCTCAATTTAACGGGCATACAATGGCTAGATTAGCAACTCAACGTGCTTTAGTTAAAAGTTCAACCGACGCACTACAGAAATAATGATTATCGTGCGATGCTTCACGGTAGTTACGTCCGACACTGCGCATAAATCGTGCGAAAAACTCTTTTTTTTTTACTTTTTTCTTGAACTACCTATGATTATTTTTCTTTTTTGCACAGATGAAAGATAAATGAATTGCCAATAATATCCCGTAGGAACCGTGTCCACGTCTGTTGTAGTTTAGAAGCAGTAGCGAATTTAGCAATAGGAACAGCCCGACTTCAATAGCGTTTTTGGTAAAGTATTTAATTTTTTTAATAAAAATCAGTCTGCGCGAAATAAAGGTTATATTTCCATGTTTAATATATATGTTTTCTGGAATTTAAAAAAATGCATGTTTGTCTATGGTTCCTCTACACAAATTGTCTATGAAATGTTTTGCATTTGCCATGGAAAACATTCGTTCAGAAATCTTGATTGCAAAGATTGCGTTCTGAAACGCGCTGCAATCGATTAAATTACCCGTAATCGCGTTCCAAATCACTGTCAGCCATACATTTTTTTGCTTTTCTGATCGCTGACAGCGCTGAAAGTCCGATTCGGAATGCGCCCCAAACTTTTTGGACTAAAATGTTTCAGACGAATGTCCGAAACATTTCTGAGCAGGAGACGTCGTTTGAAACATTTGTTTTTGTGTATGTGTAGACTGATTTGTGTAGTATGCAGACCAAAACATTCGCAGGAGACACGGCTTTAGGCCTTCAAAAACTGCGAGTTGGCATGGGTAGGACCCTTGTAGAATTGTTTTGTCATTTTCATAATAATAGGCTTTTTAATAAAATAATGTATTTTTGAACAAGCAATGATACATTTTTGTGTTAGGTTTTTTGGGGGCCTACGACACAACCTTCATACAGCAATGGAGAAATGATAACGAAAAGCTCCCTGTAGCCCTTAATTTCAAAATATGTAAATACAAAGTTTTTGTCATAACTTACTGCTTCTAGGTAATTTCAGTTTTCGAAATTCATAGCAAATATTTCACATTACGAAATGCCCTCAACCAGTTGCTCGCTCATTCGCAACAAATTAACTCATTCGCCTTTTAATTTCACACTCGTTCAGAAATTAGGTCTCGGCGTTCCGTTCGGAAACGTTCGTGCTCAGATTTGATTAGCTGTAGCGAAATTGCCGCGAAAACGAGCGAATAAGCTCTGACTGCCCGCCAATCACTGACAAGCCTAATTTCAGAAAGAACAATTTTTATGCTTCAAAAATAGAGTAAAATATTTTAAAGCTGGTAACACTCGCCTTTAAAAATGTTGCTCCCATTAATCATGCGGTTGAAATAAAACGCGCGGGTGTAGTAGAAACGTATTAGCCCAATTATAATTAAATAAAAGCTTATTTTCACATACGTTTGTCATGCTCAGCTGAACATTTTTAACCACAGTGATTCCACTGGGATTTCAAACCAGAATCTCAGTAATTAGAACGCTCCGTAGGTCGTAGTGGTCATGCTAGAAAATATCTACTCAGTACGAGCACATGTAAGTACGTAATATTTCGGAAAACTACAGGAGTTTACTTTTAGAAAACTAAAATTCATAAAAGTACACTAAAAGAAGCCGTGTGGTGACGGCAGAGTATAATACATTTGTCACCAACCCCTACTCTTCCCGTGGGTGTCGTAAGAGGCGACTTAGGGACTGTACATTGAACAGGGAACGGGCAGCAGCGCTCTCTGATACAGTAACCTTTTAATCTGCACTCTCCAACCCGCCTGCCAAGCGTGGAGATTATGGCAAAACCCTCCACTTAAGTGAAGGAAGCTCATAGTCCAGCAGTGGACTGTAACGGGCCGTTGATTTTGACACTAAAAGAAGCGAGAAAACTCTAAAATATCGTTCTTCCGTGGTTATTTTTGCAAATATATGAAATATAAACCACCTTCAACTACCCATCTTCTCCCCAAAAGACACGTCGGCGTCGTCGCAGCATCCCGGCACATTTGGCCCCGTTTTGGCCTCGTATCGCTCTTATGGGCCGTAAACGTCCGTTTAGGTGGCGAAACTAGATCGCACACTTTTATGTCTTGTAAATAACTGATAGTAAATACTGTGTGTGAACGAGACATGCCGGTCTTTCGCGTCACTTTTCTTTATGGACTGGCGGCTATGACTGTGAAATCACGGCGTTTGTAAGTGAAAAGAAAATCTCAGAGGAACATAACACGATCACTTCGCTTGCGTCAGAAATCTTTGTGAAAATTCATGGGAAACGCGCAGTCGTCAATATTAGTGACCACCCGTTTGCATGCCCCTTGACTTAATACTCGACTTAATGCAAAGTGTAGGCGACGACGGGAGTTCTTGCTTAGACACATTTGTCATTTTCTTGTTTATTGTGGACAAAAAAATAAAATATTAATATATTTATAGCCGAGTCTAATATACCTACATAATAAACTTGTCCAACCCAAAAATTGACCAGAGCTACTGCCTTATCATTGGCTTTATTGAGATCTTGCATAGAGCAAGAAACAGGACAGTTAGGGCTTGCTTGCACAACAGGTGCTCCATAGTTTTCGTGGAGCTGTCCAAGAAATGACAATTTTACTTGCATTTCTATTCTAAATTGACCGATTTTGAAAAAAATTATATTCCGAATTAAAGTTAGGTATGATTGTTTTCTTGGCCAACTCAAATTCGTAATAGACTTATTTCAATACAATTCTAGTCAAACTTGGTTAGATGATAAATATTACCAATCTATAAGGCTCAAAAATACCAAGTTTAAGGCTATAATTTATACGAATTATAGTGTTTTTTAACTTTGCTGAAGAAGCACTTTATTAAGTTCCTTATAGACATTCTTAAGGTGAGGCCCCTGGAACAAATTCTTAAGTAATTAAGACGAAGCGAACGAGTAACTAACGAGAGCAGTATATTACCGGAGCACCGGCTGCGCCTACCTATATATTGACAAGGAATTTTTAATAACCTGGACTGGAGGCTAAAATATTGTTATACCTGGGTTACTATAGGAAGAGCTCTGACAGATTATAATTTTAAAAACTATATAATATTATTTCGTTTCTTTATTTATTAAGTAAATTTACTCTACCTTATAATGATAAAATCTACAGATTTTAACAAAATTTATATGGATTTATCCCTAAAGCACATTTTATCGAATGAAAAAAGAATCATTAAAATCGGTAAAAAACTGACTGAGATATGACTAAAAGAATAGACGAATAACGAAGCGAAGGTTACTTTCCGTTGAGGAATTTCCAATTTTTACCTCATGTTCCACCATCAGACCTTGACGAAATTTATATGGGACCAACTTGAAAGTAAATCCTATCGAATAAAAAAAGAATAATCAATATCGGTTTACAATTGACGGAGATATCTAATAACATACATAAAAAAAAATACAACCGAATTGAGAACCTCCTTTTTTTGAAGTCGATTAATAAGAGGTGAAGTTACTTTTTTTATTCAGTTTATAGCAATTATGGTTCATAAACTGAATATTATTTTTAAAAAGTTGTAAACGTCGTATGAAGCATTTTGAAACTGTCAGAGATCTTCGTATAATAACCCGGGATTAAAGACCTCGCTGGCACAGGGTACATTTTCCAATGCTTATCACAGACCGCTAGTACTTAATAAATCCTTAAAATATATTTTTTGCACCTTTGATATACATCCTATCAGCAATATTAAGCGTATGGTAAAAAATAAGACTGGAATGGCATTCGGAAATTACAAGAATAAACAAAATATTAATAAATACACCTAACAAATCGTACCTAGATTTCCATTTACCCTCACTCTTCACTCATGAGCAATTATTAATTTACCCTCACTCTTCACTCATGAGTAAGTATTAATTTACCCTCACTTTTCACTCACGAGTAAGTATTAATTTACCCTCACTCTTCACTCACGAGTAAGTATTAATTTACCCTCACTCTTCACTCATGAGTAAGTATTAATTTACCCTCACTCTTCACTCACGAGTAAGTATTAATTTACCCTCACTCTTCACTCATGAGCAAGTATTAATTTACCCTCACTCTTCACTCATGAGCAAGTATTAATTTACCCTCACTCTTCACTCATGAGCAAGTATTAATTTACCCTCACTCTTCACTCATGAGCAAGTATTAATTTACCCTCACTCTTCACTCATGAGCAAGTATTAAATTACCCTCACTCTTCACTCATGAGTAAGTATAAATTTACCCTCACTCTTCACTCATGGGCAAGTATTAATTTACCCTCACTCTTCACTCATGAGCAAGTATTAATTTATCCTCACTCTTCACTCATGACCAAGTATTAATTTACCCTCACTCTTCACTCATGGGCAAGTATTAATTTACCCTCACTCTTTACTCATGAGCAAGTATGAATTTACCCTCACTCTTCACTCATGAGCAAGTATTAATTTCGCACAAGGACGCACCTACTCGTTCCAACTTCTCAAAGCGAAGATAAAACCCCCCTCCCCCGTCACCCTCGGAAAACCTGATCAATTACGCATTCGTCCCAACTCAGACGCGTGATTCATTATGCCAAGTTCGTGAGTATACCTACATTTTCATACTTATTTGAGCACACAGGGCGAGTACCGTTTTGGGTACACAAACACAAGGATTTCAGTACAGGTACTGTCGCCGAGCGCTACTGTCACCTTCCCAGCTCTTAGTTTAAGGGTCGGGCCATACAGATCGATGGCGATCGACGGTTTGCCTATACAAAACGCGCGCAAAGTATGGAAATCCTTCGCTTAGGCCGCCTACGTAACCGCAGTTTCCTTTCGCATCGACGCGACGCGGCGAACGGATATAGGCATACCGTCGATCACCGTCGATCAGTATGGCCCGATCCTAAATTTTCGTTCTCTACAATGACGAATATAGGTCCTTAGATTTAGTATCACAGCAAAGGAATGTACAAGTCATGCAGTTGCTTCTAGTCTAGTCATTATTGCTCGTTTCTCCTGTAGATCGCTAGAGAGTCTCTTGAGTGGAATTTGCTACAAACCAATGAGTTTTCCAATTTTAAAATATATAATATTTACTCGAATTCATCGCTCTTACGTTTTATCTTTATTTTATAGATACATATTATAAAAAAAAAAAATATATTCAAAGTAAGGTTCTACAGAACCATTTTTTTAATCAAAACTATCTATACAAGTTAAAGAAGTATGTACATGGTTGCCACGTTTACTACAAATGTGCGCTCAATGTGGAGAAGGACAAAAACAGACGAAAACGACAAACGAAAAAGTGTGGGTTGTAAGGTCGACAACCGACCTCACAAACCCTGGTATCAGTGTTATAGAGCCGCCAAACTTGGCTCGTGTAACGACTAGATACTCGTAGTAGCCGGGACCAACGGCTTAACGTCCTTCCGAAGCACAGAATCATCTTTCTTTCGGACAATCAGGTGATTCAACCCGCAATGTCCTAACCAAACTGGGGAAAGTCTCACAAAGATATTTTTGTGTCCCCACCGGGAATCGAACCCGGAACCTACGTAATGGGCGTCGAAATCTCGATCACTCGTCAACGGCAGCTGACGACAGGCGAAGATTGACTAGAGCCTGATCACCCTAATTTAAGGCAACCTCGAGCGTTTCAGTTGGATAGACCCGAACCAACAAGACGGTCCTTTAAATCAGAACTAAAAGAGAATCCCGGATAAACAAAGTATACTGGGTGAACTCACTAACTCATACGTCGGATAGTTTTCTTCCCGGCCAATCGCGAACTCTCCCGGGACTTGCAGATTGATCGAGATAAGGAAAGAGGGTCTTTGTGTTAGTTCCAATACACTACGTGCGGATAAACATTGTAACAATACATAGACTTGTTTTAGAATTGTTTTGATAACCTACCCAGCACTGTTTTGTTGCAGCTGGGGTTGATACGGAAGAATCCGGTCACCTAAGGCCACTTCCCATGAATGGCCACTTACGGAAGGCACGTGTTCTACGATTTTACGCGTGATTTTACGTATTTTAATACAACAAAACAACCCTTAAAGTTTTGTAGACTCTACCCGTCGCTTCATCATCATCAACAGCTCATATACGTCCCCGCCGAGTGGCTTGAGCCTACCCTAAAAATGTAATTATGAAACTAAGAGATGTAACATCCAAAAGTTAATAAACTATTCATTTCATTTTATTTCATTTCATGAACTGAAGCAATCAGGCCTTAGTCGACCACGCTGGCCCAGTGCGGGTTGGTCGACTTCACACGCGTGTAGGTTTCCTCATGATGTTTTCTTTTACCGTAAGAGCGTCGAATAAACGTACATATGAATTCGAAATACGAAAACACATTGGTACGAGGTGGGGATCGAACCCGCGTCTCCCGAACAGAAGACAGCGGCTTTAGCCAGTATACCGCCGATGCTCACTACCTTTGCTTAATGACTACTAATCTAATCAGCCATTCAAAACCTTAAAGGTAGATAGACCCACCAGCGGGTGGGTGACGGTTGAAGGCCGATGACGACAGACTAAAGATGACCGACAAAAACCGACAAACGTGCCGAAACACAGAAATCGCTCCATATTACCACCTCCACCAACATCAACGGTCACCTGCTTAAGTCAGGAGATGGTCTAAGTTTTTTTTGTTTCAAATGACTCTTGTCTTGATATTTTTAATAATGATTGAGCCCCAGACAAAAGTATTGTGTTGTAGGATGATTTGATAATTCGAATTTTCGTGATATCCCTAGGGATGTTGCGAAAACACGGATAATTAGACAATAATGTTGAAAACATTTCTCAATCTTTCTAGAAAAAGATAGGGTTTTTGGCTTTGCACCCTTCGTTTTGTTCTATCAAGTCGAGTTATGGAATAAAACTACTATAAACGCAAAAGTACTGCGCAGCCCAATCCTCATAGAATAAATAGAAGAGAGAGACGAAAATCGTACGTCCGTATTTTAAACTCTAGCCCAAACAACGTCAAAGAGTCATCAAGTAGTGTGATTTTCACTTCGACTGCCTTTAATTTTGTACAATAAAGTCGAATTCTACTCTGCCGTCACCACACGGCTCAACCCCTACTCTTCTCGTGGGTGTCGTAAGAGGCGACTTAGGAACTACACATTGAACAGGGAACGGGCAGCAGCGCTCTCTGATACAGTAACCTTTTAATCTGCGATCTCCAACCCGCCTGCCAAGCTTGGAGATTATGGCAAAACTTAAGTGGAGGAGGCTCATAGTCCAGCAGTAGACTGTAACGGGCCGTTGATGTTGAAGTCGAGTTCTGAAATAAAACTGTCAACGCCCAATTCTCACAGAATACTAAGCGAGAGACGAATCTCGTACGAAATAAAATCACCATCGCTCATTCCCATTTAATAAAGATTTCCACGGACCGTTTATTCTTTATCTTCGTTTTCCATTCGTCTCGTTTGTCATCCGCCACCGTTTTGTTTTGCTAGCTTGGCTACCCGCTTTTTTGCCGTCTCAGGGTTTGCCAGTCGAATTTAATATCGTTGGTAGAATGCAATAACTATTTTTATCCAAAGTGAACGAACGTTTATGATCGTTTGAAAATGATACCTATAGGTAGCGTTGACTGACTTGTCAAATCAGCTTTGAAGACGAGTTGTACCATCAATGGTACTGCTCAGTGGTACTATATTAATTCTGTGTCAGTGGTACAACTGCTCCAGAGGCGACGCGTTTTATAACTCTGATTTAAAACATTAACTTACTGTATGTTCCGCGTCTCAGGAAATGTAGTGCCCCCCTGCCAGGTGAACTGATGACCTGAGGAAGGTCGCTGGTGGTGGCTGGATGAGGAAAGCGGGTGGTCGTACGCTTTGGCGTGCCCGAGGGGAGGCCTACGTCCAGCAGTGGACTGCAATAGGCTGATTGATTGATTGATGGGAAATGAAATACGTCAATGGAAAACAAAACCACGATCGTCATAATCGATAAATTGTAATATTATGTAACATGTTAGCAAAAAAAACTAAAAACCTCTCGGTCAAAAGATCTTTCGACAGCTTTTTAAACGACTCTAAAGCTCTTTCCGTACAGTCAACAGATCAGTTTGTTTAAAAAGTCAAAATAGATTTTTAATACTCACCGGCACATCTAATCGCCCACCCTTGTATTTCGGGTTAATTTTAAACTACTCTTATTGTTATACATTACAATTGATTTATTGATAATTTTACGATAAATTAAACACACTTGAATAAACGTTAAATTAACTACTTTTTAACTAACATCAGCTGTAACTAATAGAATTATAAAGAATCACGAGTATTCCCTGAAATGAAGGGTGGGCGGTCAGATGTGCCGGTGAGTATATTTTGGAAAATTTCTGAAACAAATGTACATTTTCACGGACTGAATGAGCATCCATAATCCTAATTTTGACAAGTAGGCATTGCATTATTTAGTCAACACGATCATCATCATCATCGTGTGGGCTGTAAGGTCGACAACCGACCTCACAAACCCTGGTGTCAGTGTTATAGAGCCGCCAAAGGCCACTGACTTGGCTCGTGTAACGACTAGATAGTAGCTGGGACCAACGGCTTAACGTGCCTTCCGAAGCACTTTTCGGACAATCAGGTGATTCAGCCTGCAATGTTCTAACCAAACTGGGTCTTAAGTCCTAGTCCTGAGTCAACGCGATGAATAGAAGTAAATATTTAATTTGCATATTTGTCTTTTCATCTCACAAGCGTCATTCATTACCCTCTTCCACAACATGATGTGTCTAAACTTGAAACTTCATCACGGGGCTCATCAAGCAATATGTCAAAGACACCGCCTGGGCTAAAACCGCAAGTAACGGTGACGGACCGTGTTCCTTCTTACCCCAAACAACTTGATTATACACTCCAGATTTAGGCTAATCACATAGTTTATTATGAAGTTTGACGAGGAAGAGCTTCGGACAAGTTTTGGTGGTGCTTCGGTTACGGTATAGTCTGAATATTTTTTGACCTTGACCAAACCTGACTGAGTTATTTTAGGTGGAATTGTTTTTTTTTTCTTCTTCCTATCTAATGACGACACATCTTATGTAGACGTATTTCGCCAGTGTCGAGTGATGTTTGTAGGTTTAAGATATACATCCTCGGATGATTGTTTGGTGAATTGGGCTCACAAGGCCTCTTGGCATCATCTAAAAATGTCAGCAAAGTGTAAGCGATACAATTGTTCCATTAAATTTTATAGTCCCGAAACATTCACTGGATAATACACTATCGAAATTATACACTAAACACTTCAATAAACTAAAATAAAAAAATTAAAACGAAGACACGTCCGCTATTGTCAGATGCTGACAAAAGGCCCAGGTGGACTGTTTTCTCGCGATTTCTTACGCCGGTTACGGTTGGGAATATGTATTCGTGTTGTAATAGTGTGATTATTTTTTAATCCAAAAGATTTTATATTCGTAACATCCTAACTTTTTTTCTCCTTATGCCACTAGTAAACAGTGTGCCAGTGTCGAGTTTATTTTTTTTTTTTTGGTTGAAAACTTGCGGTAGCATGTCAAAACTGTGTTTAGTAATTTGTTTATTGGCAGAAGTGATTTATATATATAAATATTGAGGTTTCTATTTAATATTTTGCGAAGTGACAAGGAAAAGAATAAGGATATTTGGAATATTTGGAAGAATATTTGGAATGAAATTCTAAATATTCTTGTGGCAATGTGTAGTGCACTGTACACTGTTTCAGATAAAATTGGAAAAATCTTTTATAGGATACATATGTCAATCTCGATTAGCTGACAAGTGTGAATCACAAATAACCTTTTTTCTGCCATATATATATTTTTGTCTTTTTTCCAATGTTATTTGAGATGAAGTTTACCTAGATGTTTTTTTCTTTTTAATTGTATCTTAAACTTATGTAGATCCCGCAATAAAGTCGCTCACGTTACTCGTATAGTTCGTTTCACATAAATATAATCCTGGAGTCTCTAGGTCTCGAGTGTGCATTCGATTATTTTTGTAACGAGTACTAAAATACTTTTTTATCAAAAAATAACCAATTTGGCACATCGCTAGCAGCGCGACCTTTCCCCTCCCCGTTTCTTTTCATCTTCCACGGCCACTTCGACTCGGTTTTGATCCGTAAAAAAATGATCCGGAGTGAGAATTTACGGATCGAACACGAACCAGATACGTATGGGTCCATACAATTACTAGGACAGCCAAACCCGATCAGAAACGGATAAGAATCGAATAAGAACCGGATACGTGTAGTGCGCAAACGCCCTTACTCTCTTGGAGTCGAAAACAGAACAAAGAGTGTCCAAGTGGGTAATCGGATAAAAATGGCGGGTCCTGTGATATAATTTCTGCCGAGTCAGAGAATCATTAATTTTCCATGATATGGGTCAGTGAAAGGTTAATTGTTTGAACATCCTGTACATTAAAGTGACCGTTTTAATGCTACAGGCCGAGTTTTAGGAGCTTAAACCCTTTTATCTTTTTTAGCTTTACCGTTTAGTAGGCTCGAGTTTACAGCCTCCGTGGCCGAGTGATCGATATTTCGACGCCCATTACGGATTGATTCCCGGTGAAGATACTGTCAAGCAAAAATCTCTTTGTGAGGATTTCCCCAGTTTGGTTAGGACATTGCAGGCTGAACCACCTGATTGTCCGAAAAGAAATATGATTCCGTGCTTCGAAAGGCACGTTAAGCCGTTGGTTTGGTCCCGGCTACTAGTCGTTACACGAGCCAAGTCAGTGGCCTTTGGCGGCTCTATTAGACAGATTTTTCTATATAAGTATGTACTTATATATTTACGTAATGTATGTATATGGCTGATTGATAAGTTTCCGAAACGACAAAGAAAAACTTTAAAAATCTATTTAAAATAAATTTATTTCTCAACGTAGTTTCCTTCTACCTCGATGCATTTAGTCCAGCGCTTCTCCAATGCCGTTACACCAGTTTGATAAAATGTTTTCTCCAACCCCTCAAAATACTCGTCCACGGCAACAATGACTTCTTCATTTGATGAAAATCTCTGGCCACCTAACCATTTCTTCAGGTTTGGGAATAAGTGGAAGTCACACGGGGCCAGATCCGGGGAATAGGGTGGATGCGGTAGCAATTCGAACCGCAATTCATGGAGTTTGGCGACTGCAACCATTGACGTGTGTGCAGGTGCGTTGTCATGGTGGAACAAAACTTTTTTCTTGGCCAAATGTGGTCGTTTTTTCTGGATTTCTTCACTTAATTTTTGCAGCAAGCTTGCGTAGTACTCTCCATTTATTGTTTTTCCTTTTTGCAGATAATCCACTAAAATAATCCCTCGAGCATCCCAAAAAACAGTCGCCATCACTTTGCCGGCCGACAAAACCGTTTTTGCTTTCTTCGGCGCAGGTCTTCCGCTCTCAGTCCACTGCTTAGATTGTTCTTTTGTCTCGGGAGTATAATGATGTATCCAGGTTTTATCGACTGTTACATAACGCCGCGAAAACTTGTTAGGATCTCGGTTAAACAGCGCCAAACACTCCGATGAATCGTCCACTCGACGTTGCTTTTGGTCAACAGTGAGCAAACGCGGCACCCATCGCGCGCAAAGCTTTTTCATTCCCAAATGTTGGTGCAAATAATTAAAAACGCGTTCAGATGAAATGCTCACCATCTCTGCTATCTCTCGCATTTTCAAGCGCCGATCATTCAATACAATTTTGTGAATTTTTTTGATCATGTCCGGATTCGTGACTTCATTTGGACGGCCAGACCTGTGGGCGTCTTCGCAGCTCTGTCTTCCACGTTTAAAATCAGTTACCCAGGTGTGAATTGTACTCAATGCAGGAGCAGAATTACCTAAAACACTGTCTAGCTTGGTTTTAATCTGGGTTGCTGTTTTCTGTTTTAAAACGTAAAACTTTATCACCGCATGAATTTCGTTTCTTTCCATTGTTAAGAAAATTTACGACAGAGAAAGTTCTACGTCCTATCAAACAAATTCCACCAGTTCGATTAAATTCAAATTTGGCGTTCTATTTTCAAAAAGATGCCAAAATATAATGTATTTTTTTTTTTTTGCGTATCATTTTTTTAAGTTCGTCGTTTGGGCCAGTTATCAATCAGCCCAGGTATATGATCTGTTAATGAATATAAACTGTCTGATACCCATAGTAGATTTTATTTATTGTGCGCCAATAAATTAAATCTACAATTTATATCTGTTAATTATCGTTATGAAAAAAAAACCACAAAGAAAATCTTTTATTTTTATTCGATACTTAACCAAATAAATCTGCCATGACTTAAAAAACGCATTAAAACTATTGTATGTAAAATATAATGTACACCCTGATAACTACGTAGTATGGTATATTTTTTCCTGCTACGAAACTCCGGTTTCAAATACTGAAAAATACTTCTCTGTTCAACACCAGTATCGTACCAAGAATAATAATGTTTACTTTGAAACGGCCGAAGCAGTAGGTTCAACTACAATTTACTTTCAAAAACAAAATTCGAAATCGGGATACAACTAAAGACTGTTGCACGAACATTTTGTTTCCAAACAAATCGTTTGCCGTAAACACCGAAGTTTAAAGTAGGACTACATTCATTTGTCATTCAGACCGTGTTTTCGGAGGAAAGGAAACTTTGTTCCTTCCGAGAATCTTCCTGAAGTCTATGTTTATTTTATTTTTACAGACAATGGAAGAAAGCTACAGCGGTTTTTTTTGTGACAAAACGGCACCTGAATACTGTTTTGTTTTTTTTATGACTTGAATCTTTTACTCGGCTTAAGTAAGTAAGTAAGTAAAAACACTTAACACTCACACACACACACACACACACACTTTTTTCTTGAGCTTAAACTTGTATACGAAATCATCCGGCAGAGGACCAAGGTTGTTGATATCGTCCAGAAGTGTGGCAAGCTGAAGTGGCAGTGCGCTGGCCACGTCTGTCGCAGAACCGATGAGCGTTGGAGTAGACGGATTCTCGAATGGAGACCGCGTCCTACATCCTCAATGACGGTTTTAAACCTATCCTAAATTACAGCTGTCAGGCTTCAACGAGAGTTGGTCGAATTCACTCACAACATGCCTTTGAATATCTTCGCAAGCCTGTTAAAACCACACAAAGTTTTTCTTCCCAAACAAACGTCAATTAACTTACAAAATGAGTTCTAAATTTAAAATGTAATGTTTTAACTTGCAGTTTTTCTAAAAAGCTTAATTTAGATTGAGGTACCACGGCCTGCCCTTGCCAGACGTCTAAATGAAGCAAAATGGTGGCCGCCAATATTATGGTAATTTTTTTACACTCCCGCTGCGGTAATTTGTTTTTTTCGCCGCGTTTTCCAGCCATTGTGTGTCAGAATCTCGGCTTGCATGAATAATTTATATCTTGCAGTCACTGTCTATGTTCGCAAGTAATGTGGACGCCACCTACGGAACATATTTGAAACGGCTCTGTTATATCTGTATAACTGCGGGTAGGATAACATTAACGTTGTTTACTCGTTTGACTGTGGTCTTGCAAAGTTGCAACGGTCTTTATGCTTTGGGAACGTTGTTTGACATGGTAACTTGGGAAATGTTTGCGATTTTCAAACATTATAGTGACTTTAGTTCGTGCTCTCTAATGGCTGGTTTACACGTATTAAGTTGTCAAGTAGTAAGTAAATTTTAACAAAATTTTAAGCGACTTCATTTTAAGTAATGGCCGGTTTACACGCATTAAGTTGTCAAGTAGTAAGTGCGCGCTAAATTTTAACTTGTAACTTACTACTAAAATCGTTGTTTACCCGCATTAAGTCGCTTAAAATTTAGTTCAAATTTAGTTAACCACTTGACAACTTAATACGTGTAAACCAGCCATAAGAACCAAATAAAGCACACCTCAAGGGCGTTGCCGTCGTTGTTAAGGCAGCTACATGTTCATAAAATGTACACTCAGTTGCTTGACCGATAATACCTGCAAGTCGAAACTCGAATTAATTCACTAAAGCTGCTGTAATCTATTGTTAGATTGCCCAATTTTGTGACTTACCTATAGTAAAATAAATAATAAAAAAAACTAATTTTGGACATAATTAAGAGTAGACAGAGTCCCTCAGTGGTGATATCTATGCGCTTGTATATATGTCGTGGCCATATCGTAGAATTGACCACATCATGAAATTTTCGATCATTTCATGAAATGGTCGCATTTCATGATGTGGCCAACTAAATTTGACCAGATCATTAAATGGTGTGCATTTCACGATTTTGTCGTCCACGATTGGCCATATCGTGAAAATAGGGCGTCCATGAAATATTTAAAAAGAATCTAAATTATGTTTGGTACTTATTGTTCTCTAAGTCCGACAGACATTTTCAGAGTACTTTTTCATCATAACTCTTTTTTCTTCCTCATTTTAATAACGAATAATTCACTTTTTCATTGCGAGAAATAACGCGGCCGCCATGTTGGTACATAAACAAAGTGCTTCCAGCGCCTCTATCGGCAATCAATGTAATAATTTTACGATATGATCAAATAATCTTGACCATTTCATGAAATAGCTGCGTTTTAGTTGAACATATCGTCAAACGATTTGTTATCATTGATCTGGCCAAGGCACATCATGATGTGGCCAGTGGACAGTGAACATTTCATGAAATGTGACCATTTCATGAAATGATCGAAAATTTCATGATGTGATCAATTCTACGATATGGCCACGACATATATACTTGTATTGTATAAAGTTAGTACTGTAACTAAAAAAAGTATGGAAAAGCACGTAAACCCATATTGACGGCTCCGTAGCCCAGGTGGTAGTGTATCTGCCTCTGACGCACAGGGTCGCGGGTTCGAATCCCGCCCAGAGCAAACATTCGTGTGATGAGCACTTGTGTTTGCCTTGTCTGGTTGTTGTATGTATTTATCTATTTATTGTAGTGTATATCAGCTGTCTGGTACCCATAGTACAAGCTCTGCTTAGTTTGGGATCAGATGGCCGTGTGTGAAGATGTCCTCATTTTTTTATTTATTTATTTAATTAATTGTGACTTTTTTATGTTAGGTCATGTATATCTGTTTTTGTTTTCATATAGTCTGAGACGCGTCACCGCCGCCGTAGCAATAGTCAGCAATTTAAGTTTAAAACTCCAATCGAACATGCCTATACGGTACATATTCTATAGTAATTATCTTTTATACTCGAACATATATATTTTTTAATATTTAAGTACCTATATACCTATATTGATTCTAAATCAAATGAAAAATAAACGATTATAGGAAAATATAAATGTAAACATAGACAGTATTTCTGCTAACAAAACAAATGAAGCGTTTCTTCGCCATCATGTGTGGCTCACCTGCATAATTCATCAACTGCAGTCTGTGTTCGTATGCATCTTGAATGTCATGTGCACTTTTGTTTTGTTCGTTTGATACGTTGCTCCGGACACTGCATTTGACGTCTATGAGGTAAAGAGCTTACTGTGCTCGGTAAACGGGTTAAGCTCGCTAGGTTGGAAAACTGGTTTTTCTTTTCAAATGGGTTTCTGTTTTAAACGAATTCAAAGATTGTGATTATAAACTGGTGTATGTTTTGATTGACATTAGGACTCTGTTAATTAATTATTTTTATATTTAACCCATGCATACTGTTGCCTATGTTATTTATTAATATTTTTTTTGTTTTTATTAGCTTTGGTGATCTTCTTTAGTACCAAAAAAAATTTTGAACATTTCTTTTCTTATTCTTCTTATTTTGTTTATGGCAGGTAGAGTTTGCCGCCATAACGAAGTCGGAAATCGAATTCCAAATTTAAATAATTTAAAAAAATACTTACAAATGTCCTATTGATACCAAATAAGATATAAGAAAAAGCCGAAAAAAAGTGTTTTATTATTACTAAATACCAGCTTAATTACCAATTATTATTAAAAAATCAAAACTCATTCTTTTAAGGGTTAACGAGCGAGCGCAAAACGAAAGCGATACGTCTCCGTTTCAGCTCGGGCGAAAATGCTTTCGTATGTCCGGCGGATGTCCGGCTGTTCACCTCTACAGGTCACATTTCTCAACCGACTCTCATTAAATTTTATGATCAGGTTTGAGGACTATAAAGTTTTTTATTGTCAATTCAGTTTTTCTAAAATTTTCAAAATGGCGGAGATGTGGGGGTAAAAAACCATATTTCAGCCATTTCGAAAAAACCACTAGTTTTCACACTTATAAAAAAATGTTGTAAAGCCAAACCCATAAAAAGAGTGAGGTCTAATAAATCTATTCACTTCCAATATCTCGTACTTTGTTTTGTAGCCCAGCAGCTGTCTCACGCTGCTGGTCGCACGATGAAAGATGGAAGTTTGAAGGTGGTGAAGATGAGGTAGAAGATGTAGTTTTCCAGATGGCCGCACACACGATTAATTAGTCTAAGTACGAGTATGAGAAATTAACGTAACACTTTTAAAGGCTTACTTTCAAAATCAAATCAAATCAACGGCCCGTTACAGTCCACTGCTGGACTATGAGCCTCCTCCAAAGTGGAGGGTTTTGCCATAATCCCCACGCTTGGCGGGTTGGAGATCGCAGATTAAAAGGTTACTGTATCAGAGAGCGCTGCTGCCCGTTCCCTGTTCAATGTGTAGTCCCTAAGTCGCCTCTTACGACACCCACGGGAAGAGTAGGGGTTGGTGACAAATGTATTCTACTCTGCCGTCACCACACGGCACACTCTCAAACAAAATCAATAAAATACAGTTATTAGGATAGTCACAGTCCGATGTCTTGAGGTGGAATGAAGAGATTTTGATGAAAATGATAGAACCGAAACAGATGGATTCGAAATTTAAAAATATATTGAAAATGAATGATGAGACTGCCAGTACTTGAAAGTACTGAATTGCCAGAAATAAAATAGCAGAAAAAGGCAGGATAGCAGTACTGATACAGTATTATATTTAAGCAATCAACATAAAACTCAAAACACATTCTCATTATCCAGCTCTTGCGCAAGAAAATGAACTCGCCTACAAAATGACTGCACAAAGCAAGTTCTTCTTTTATCAAACTTGCCATCAACTCAGTTTAAACAACTACTTAAAAGTTTAAATAGACGTCTTACAAACAAGAATTTTCAATTTAAATTTTATCTGCGGCAACTTTTCACCCCCTAAGCCAGAGGGATGAAAGGGGGGTTATAATCGATTGTGTTCATAATAGCTCTTTCGCTGTCAAAATTCTTGGTTCAATGGCTTTAGTCCGCGGCTTTGGTCGGGTGCTGGATAAGATAAATGGGATCTAATGGTAGCTTCCTTCTCCAATTCAAAATAGTGTTGCCGCTCGATAGTCCAATATAGATAGCTACTATCGATAGTTTAAATAAAAGCGATCGATAGTATCGATCGTTGAAAACGAAAAATCGATACTATCGATAGTATTGCTCCTCGATATTTCATAAACTATCGATACTATCGACACTTTTATATTATCGATAGTGATGTTTATTTTAAACAAAACAAAACTATCGATAGTTTATGCAATATTGAGGAGCAATACTATCGATAGTATCGATACTATCGATAGTTTTTTTTTCGTTTTCAACTATCGATACTATCGATAGTATTGCTGCTTAACAATAGTATTGCACTAAAAGAAATATCTGTACTATCGATAGGCCTATCGATTGGGTGCATGTTTTTGGCGTTTTACTATCGATTGTAAAACTATCGATTTTTCGGCAACACTAGTTCAAAGAAAGAAAGTCTCCTAATGTTTGTGTAATGATCAGAGTCTGATAGATCTAGGGCTAGCACAAGTTTGGAGTAACTGGCCACAAAAGACGCACGTTTCTTTATAAAACCACTTTTAGTGTGCTATTCGATGACAAAAGTAATTAGTCTCTTGAGTAAGTTTTGTGCTGTCTGTTTTGTGTCAGTCATAGTTCTATCCACGGTTGTTTTATGTTCCGTGGTTCTATCAATCTATAAGAAATCACTTTTTCTCTCCCTAAAAACAACTAGGTCCCTAAACTACAAACGCATCATTAACAAAATACAGACTAATATTGCCGCGGTTAGATTGAATTGCTAATTGTTATTAAAGATCACAGTCTCTATTAAGTATTAGTATAAAATTATCCTAAATTCACGACTTTGCAATTATTTTAACATGAGTACACTACAATATGAAACACATTCAAGTCATTACTAAAGGTACCGGTTGTCTGAGCTTAGCTCGTTTATTTTTTTTTAAGACACCTACGCATTTAGATAAACTCTACTTACTTTATACGTTCAGAAGAAAGCACACGTGGGTAGTAAAGTAGCACTTTATAGCATTGTCTTATTATATGAGCTAAGTACTCAATGAGCAATAGATCCAGCTATCCTTTTCGATTTTATGGTCTATTTTTTTATTGGCTTATTTTTTATTTAAGAATTAAAAAATAAAAAGTAAGTAACAAAGACAACGGTAAGTAATAAATAAAAAAAAACATAAAATAAACTTCAGAATTAGAACTCAAAACCATAGCCTTCATAGACACGCAGTCTCCCGACTGAGCTAATGTTACGTTATCGAAGACGGTGAAAAAACCTATCTGTTCTAATGATATTGCGTAGCTATTGTTAATGCCTGAAAACACGGTTAAAACCCATTTCACTAAGAATGAAACCTAACTAGATCGATTTATTGCTCCCGAGACCTCCTATATACTAAATTTCATCGAAATCGTTGCAGCCGTTTCCGAGACTCTTATTATATATTCATAAAAGTAAGAATTGCTCGTTTAAAGTATTAGATATGTGTGTTTAAATAATCTACACAATAAACATTATTCGAATTTAGAACGAGGCCGCCAAAGATAAAACAACAAAAGCGATACCTTTATCAAAGAGTATCGCTAACAAACAGGAAAACGAGTCCTCGTTTGTTGTTACTGTATTCCCAAAGCTAGCAGATACGGTAATGATATACAGAACCCACTACATCGTACCCATCAGCATTTGCATCGGGAACCCTTTCGTATGTCGAAGAGGCAGTCCTAGCGAACGGGAAGTTTTTTTGATAAAATGAATGTGGCGATGTGCAAACCGCACCATGCCATTAAAAAAAATATACAACTTACTAGCTTTCCGCCCGCGGCTACGCTCGCGTTACGTGATTTTTCCGTGGGAATAAGACTTTTTCCCGTAAAAAGTATCCTATGTGTTAATGCAGGGTACAAACTATCTCGATTCCAAATTTCATCCAAATCTGTTCAGTAGTTAAGGCGTGAAAGCGGAATACCACCGTATATCACACTAATATTATAAATGTGAAAATATATTTGGATGTTTAGATGTTTGTACCGATTTCACGCCTTAACTACTGAACAGATTCGGATGAAATTTGGAATGGAGGTAGCTTGTACCCAATCATGGTCACAGCGTTGGTGCTGGTGTAAAGACTAGGATATTGGCTGGTTGTTATAAGTATGAAACCTCATCACATCATCACCAAAACAAACAGCAAAATAAACAGCTCATATACGTCCCCACCGAGGGGCTGGAGTCTGTCCTGAATTAGGGCTATTAGGTCTTAGTCGACCACGCTGGCCCAGTGCGGGTTGGTCGCCGGAAGGTTTACGTTTTTGGTTGTTTTCTATTAATCTAAAATATTTAACAAGCTAATCACATTATTACCGTAGAATAAGTCCCATCAAAATTTCGCTAGCTACAACCGCAATATTAGCCCTACTAATTTAAGCATATTATTACCAAGCTTTGACTCGCCAACAGGCTACCAACAGGATACAAAGTTTAAACGACTGCGGACGCCACAAGGACTAAAATAACAAACATTATTTAGTTCACTAACACAGTGCTAAATTAAATTCGTCCATTTTCTCCACAAACAATACGAACAAATATTTGCGAAGACAAAAGAAAACAGAAATAAAAGAATAATTGCGAACAACTCGTTTTATACATCTTTATATTTATGTGGCTGGTCTCTGCGATGGTGGTGCAATTTGTGAAGAAAATTACCCTCTAGACCGTTTTGTGTTTTATTCTTCCTGACCTTGTTTTGAGGGTGTGATGGTTATCTTGAAGGGAAGATCATAAAATATGACGCTATCGAACTAACTAGCCATCAGCAGTTTATTCATTTTCATAAACATTTTGTATGGGTAAAAGTAGATGTCCCATAATTTTACCTTCTATGATCAATAAAAAATACCATGTATAATATTTTAAGAATATTGTACAGCAAAAAAACATACATATTCTGTCTATTTAAAAATAGGTATATGTATTAGGTGCCGCCGTGTGGTGACGGCAGAGTAGAATACATTTGTCACCAACCCCTACTCTTCCCGTGGGTGTCGTAAGAGGCGACTTAGGGACTACACATTGAACAGGGAACGGGCAGCAGCGCTCTTTGATACAGTAACCTTTTAATCTGCGATCTCCAACCCGCCTGCCAAGCGTGGAGATTATGGCGAAACCCTCCCACTTAAGGGGAGGAGGCTCATAGTCCAGCAGTGGACTGTAACGGGCCGTTGTTGATGATATTTATTAGGTTAGAACAAGAGATTTAATCCATAACTAACTTAAGTTCTGTCATTGGTTTTGCATCCCGGCATTGATCTGTAAGCCGGATTCATTAGTTCAGTTACTGAAGTTTGCAAGCCGCTTAGAAGTCGATTGTACGTTGTCAAACGATTGGATAGAAATAGATGAAAATATGGCCAAATTCACTAGTTATAGCATCAAAGAAAATTATTTGAAACCACTGTTATTAATACTTTTATGGGACCGTGTGTGAGATGTCCCCACATATTTATTTTTATTTATTTTTATCTTCTCATAGCAACCGTCTACCCAGTTTTGGGGACATTTTGCCTGCGTGCGTCGGGTAATATAATTTATTATACAATACAGATATAAAATTTACAAAGAAATATTATTATGGTGTTTTAAATATATACAAAGACTTTTAATTAACAGTTCTTGTTGTATTTTTTTAAAGATATCATACAAGCCAATGCTTCTTAAATTTAAAAAAATGGAGAGTAAAGAAAACACTTTAAGTACCACATTACAAGGCTTTAAATAACAGTGCGACAAGGAAAACCCTTATTTTAGGTTTTACCCTTGGTTAAGTGTACTGTTGCAATGAAGAATATTATATATATATATATAAGCTTAAATTGTTGCCACCTTGCCTAATTGATTTAATTTATTTCGCACGCTTAATCGAACGTTCAAGAGCTGTCATTCCCCCCACTCCTAACATCCAGGTCGTTGATCAATATGGCCGCCGCCACCTTTATTCAAGTCACTCCACGTTTATTTTCCTGTTCGTTTTATGCCTTTCCCGATGGTTATCTCAACTCCGTGGTTCCCTTGTAGGTCAAATTTTGTGATTTACGATAATATTTTTGTTGAACAAATAACTGTTATTGGGGAAATTAAATTTATAGACGGATATTGGCGACAAACTTGTCTAACTAAAATCTACTACAAGTAAGAACTTATGAGAGTGTCGGTGTACCAATGTGTTTTTTAATTTCGAATTAATATGTACGTTTATTCGACGCTCTTACGGTGAAGGAAAAATCGTGATGAAACCTGGACACTCCTGCGAAGAAATTCAAAGGTTGCGTGTGAAGTCGACCTCTAAATCAGGGTAAGCTCGAGCCCCTCGGTGGGGACGTGTATGAGCTGTTGATGTGAAGAGCTTATGGATGAATAGGAGGTGGAGACGATATACAATGAGGTACAGTGTAAACTAGTTGTTTAGTAGACCTTACAACCTGTTTGTGATGGTTAGTTTTGTTGATTATATATATACCAAAAACATATTTTTTAATAAAACACGTTGTACACGCTTGGCAACTGGATAAGAAGAGCCGAGAATCTTATTCAATGGCGTGCTACAGTAGAGACTTTGATTCAGGAGTGGACTGCCACTGGGCTAAAGTCACATTTGGTCAGCGTTGCTCGACCGTGCGTGCAGCGTGCCGAGGAAACTTTTTTGACTTTGATTTTTGTTTCCTCATTTTTTTTTCGTTCAGAAAACGTAGAAGAATCAACTATCCAATTATTAAAATACATTTTCTATAGCTATTTTTGATATCTACGAGTATTGTCACGTAAACGTAATTCAAAACTCAAATAAAAATATAAATATTTAAAAATTTCTGATTATTTACGTTTTATTACTATGTCCCGCTTTCGACGACAGTTTCAAAATTCCGACTTGGCTAAAAAAATCTGGCAATACTGGATCTGTTTGAACCATGGTACAACGCTTCCCACAAGATCCTTCTTTTTAAAACACTTGTATATAACAACGACAGCCGCTAGCCTACTAATTAATACGTTTTGAATCGGCGTAATTTAGTAATTACATTTAATTCAATGAAAGACTTTTCAATTTGTACAGAAGCAATATAAAATTGCTACATAAAAGTAAAACAAAGAGCGCCCTAAATAAATAACGAAACGTGAAATTCTTTTGAAATAATTTTACGTTTCGAAGTAAAATACGAATCCGGGAAACCTTTCCAATGAAAAGCAGTGAAAAATTACCGCTGGTCCGTGCAAGTCCAGTGTATCTGCGGGCGCGGTCCAGTTACTCTACCAGGAACAATTTATAAAACTACAGTTGCTGATAGTGTTGCCAGATGTACAAAATCTGTCTGTACCTGCCTAATATCCCTGTTTTTAGACGACGTATTCCGTGACATATTTGTTTAACGTTACTTTATTATTAATGTTCATAACAAAGATTATGAAACACGAGTACACGTATATTATGATCTTAAACTTTCGTGGTTAGACCTTTTTCATCATCGTGTAGATTGTAAAGTCGATCACGTACTCCAAAATAATGTCTGTAAAAGTTAAGAATATGGGACACTAATTAACCTTGAACTTGAAGTTTTACTTATCTATCACAATAATATCTAACGCTTTTAATTCAATTAGAAATCGTTAATGTGTCATCACAATCCACCGGTAATCCTAAAACTTCAAAACGTGAAGTAGGTATGGTTGCACGGTTGCACGCTCTGAAGTTCAGT
This sequence comes from Carpatolechia fugitivella, assembly GCA_951230895.1. Lineage (NCBI taxonomy): Eukaryota > Metazoa > Arthropoda > Insecta > Lepidoptera > Gelechiidae > Carpatolechia > Carpatolechia fugitivella. The sequence goes on along the minus strand of OX579646.1, from coordinate 19,159,519 downwards.
TTTAACTCAACTACAAGCTGTAAACATTTGCAGTAATTTCTAGAAAGACTTCGCTTTTTCAATATGGCTATCAGAAAATAGCGATATTTTCCATCTGTCCGTTAGGTCTGGCAATACTTTTCCAACTGAACAGCGAACCGGGAGCTTTCCCGGCGATTTTATATTTACAGTAATAAAAGAAACGTACATTTTAATGTTGAGAAAATCCAGTTCAACTCAGCACGATTTGTTTTAATATTCCTTTTGTTTTGATCTGAAATATGTCATACTCGGAGATAGCTATAAAGTCTCTTACGAGAAACTTTTTTGTTAGTTTTTACATCATAGTCAAAATAAAAAAGGCTTAAAGTAAGCGCAAAAAAGTTACAAATGTCTTTGATATCAAGAATCGATGCGCAACAAAGATAAATTTGCAATAAACTTCTACATTTCTTAGCACAACCTTATCAGATGTTGGCGGCATCGCTAATTCATGTTATTTTATTATGAGCATGGTTAATTTTATTTATCTGTGATTGATTTTGTTTCCAAAATAGGCCACTGAACAGATAAATTCATGGCAATAGTTAGGGAATGAATAATTTTGCCTATATGATTAAATTTACTGTTATAATGGTTCTTGTTGTTCATACATTTGATACCCAACATCGCAATCACGTAGAATCGATGACAAAACTTTCATTAGGAACGTACCGTTAAAATTAGGGACGGGACTTGGTACCGGGACGCAGTGTCCCGTATCAATTAGGGACGGGGACTTGGTACCGGGACGCAGTGTCCCGTATCAATTAGGGACGGAACTTGGTACCGGGACGCAGTGTCCCGTATCAATTAGGGACGGAACTTGGTACCGGGACGCAGTGTCCCGTATCAATTAGGGACGGGGACTTGGTACCGGGACGCAGTGTCCCGTATCAATTAGGGACGGAACTTGGTACCGGGACGCAGTGTCCCGTATCAATTAGGGACGGAACTTGGTACCGGGACGCAGTGTCCCGTATCAATTAGGGACGGGGACTTGGTACCGGGACGCAGTGTCCCGTATCAATTAGGGACGGGGACTTGGTACCGGGACGCAGTGTCCCGTATCAATTAGGGACGGAACTTGGTACCGGGACGCAGTGTCCCGTATCAATTAGGGACGGAACTTGGTACCGGGACGCAGTGTCCCGTATCAATTAGGGACGGGGACTTGGTACCGGGACGCAGTGTCCCGTATCAAAACAAAAAGCTTTGGTGTTCCCGAACTTTTCCAATTAGTTCATAATAGCCGTTTTTGAGTTGCCTCCCAATATTACGGTAATGGTGATGAGTACATAGTATTTACGCGCGTTTACACACGCGAGATGGGTGACATTGTGGAACTAACAAGAGAGTAAGCATATAATATATAGAGATAATAAAAGTGGAATTGTTTTTGTTTGTACATTCATTTTGTTCTGGCGGGGCTAATTTCGATTCGATATTGTGTTTTGCTAAGAATAAGTTTGTTTATTTTGATTCATAAAAACGCTATCTGATAGAACATAATAATATTGTGAATATTTGATGCCTCCGACTGCTATTGTGAATAAATACTATCAACCACGACCATTCAAAACAAAACACAAAAACTTGTTTGCATCTTCTCAGTACATTTATTAATTAAGTTTGATAGTTTAAAATTTTCACGCAGTCGGGTTTTTTGTTTTTTTTAATAATTTTTCTTCAAATCTTTTTGAAATAATTTTGTGAAAAATATAGAACAAATTAAAAAAACTAGCTGGTTTCGCCGTTTAGGTATTAATATAGCCACCCAAAAAATACAAAAAAAATATGTTGTTGTCGCTGAAAATATTGAGAAAACCGATTTGCAAATTCTGAATGTGGGGTGATTTTCGGTGATTTTAATTATTTATTTTCGCTTCATTCCTTGATTATTATCTAAAATCTACTTGATTACGTCGCTAAATGATAAACTCTTCTGTTGGTTGTAATTTTCTTGATTTGGAACATATTCCGAGACGTGAGATACGCGAGTTAAAAAAGGGGCCCAAGAACGATTTTTCAAATACATGGCTAAACTTGAGGTCACTTAACTTTCGTTATCGCTCGAAATAACTACGGTTTTTTTAATTTGATTATTATTTAAGCATAATAGGCCTGTTGTGTCGTTTTACTGTATGTTTTGTATTTGTAATCTTTATTGTGTACAACAAATTGTTAAATAAATAAATAAGCTCGTGTGGATGAATAAATGCCTTTTAATTTTTAACACGCTTTTATTAGCTTCACCTGTATGCTTGTATGCTTGTATGTATGTAACCGACTCCTTTGTTTGGACTCGATTTTGTACACTTATCAAAAACCGGTGACAATACAATAATTTGAAAAAAAAAAACACGCCTTCACAGTCAACAACAACATCAACAGCCCATTACAGTCCACTTCTGGGCTTTCACAGTACATCAAACTAAAAAGTGAAAAATAAAATATAGTTAAAAAAAACTAAAAAACACGCTTTTAAAGCACATCTAACAAAAAAGTGAAAAATAATTCTTAATATAGTTGAAAACAATAGTTAACGAAAAATACTTGAAAAAAGTGTGGGGTGTTTTGTGCCATATTTTTCGTACCTATTCGGGTTGCTCGAGCAACCCACGCTTTTTTTTCACAATAACTAATATTTTTCGTTCACTATAATATTGCATTCAGCTTATATTAAGAATTATTTTTCACTTTTTAGTTTGATGTGCTTTTAAAGCGTGTTTTTTAGTTTTTTTAACTATATTTTTTTATCTTAAATACGAAGTTATCGCTGTGCTACAACGCTTCTGAAAAGTAGATAGATAAATTATTATTTATTTAACGGAAACGGAAAGGTGAGCCCGCCGGCCTCCCTGAAGAAGATCCTCGTACAGGATCGAAACGTTGGAAGACATAGTTTCCATATTTACGTGAGTGTTTCCGTTTTAAATAAATAATAATAGATAAATAAAAGAAATAACAACATTAAAAGAATATTCAGACACGCATCAACGTTACGTAACGAAACATCTTTACAATTGTCAAGAACTCCACCGCTCTTGTATGATAACGAAATAGCCTGTCATTAGGGTTGCGGGCATTTGTCCCGAAAGTCCCGAATTCCCGATACCCGGAAATCCCGGGACACAGTGTCTCATCAATCATCGCCGGCGACGGAACTGACCGCGCTTTATTCATGTACACAAGAGAACAGATCCAGCTAGGGTGACCATTGGAAAATAGAAAATCTGCCACTAGCTGTAAATCTGCCAAGAACTTTTACGAAAAATTACATGAACATACAGTTTAGTTGCCGCCGTATGGTGCCGGCAGAGTAGAATACATTTGTCGCCAACACCTACTCTTCCCGTGAGTGTCGTAAGAGGCGACTTAGGGATATTGAACAGGGAACGGGCAGCAGCGCTCTCTGGTACAGTAACCTTTTAATCTGCGATCTTCAACCCGCCTGCCAAGCGTGGAGATTATGGCAAAACCCTCCACTTAAGTGGAGGAGGCTCATAGTCCAGCAGTGGACTGTAACGGGCCGTTAATGTTGATGACAGTTTAGTTTGTCTCTAAAAGCGTGAAAAAAAACACGTTTATTTCAAAGAAAAATAATAGGAATTATACAATAATTGTACGCCACTAAGAACTACCTTAACAATGACACTTCATAGTTCATTATTTATATTTTGGTTCAGGTTGATAAAATGATTTCTTACAAAATAATAAACCAGTAATGGGGGATTTTCCGACAGCCAATTAAAAAAAATAGTTCATAAATCTTCGATAGATGGCATTGACGATTCGTGGATCCGAAGAAATCCCGCGAGTCAGCCAGGGCCATAAAAAGATTTAAAAAAAGGATCCACGAAGTACATCTGGCGCCATCTATCGTCTTAATTAGAACTATTAGTTATATGTTTTAAAGAGCTCTCAAAAAATCCCCCATTGGTGTTATTATTTTTATTGTTTTTCTAAAATTATAAAGAGTGATATTCACTAATCTCCAGAAATCTGTTACACTTTTGTTTCGTCAAAATCATTTGCCAAATTATCAGACATCTGCCTCACATGGTCACTCTATAGACACTGTGGATTTTCCACCGATCTTATGTTTATGGATTGATGGCACAGAATTGCATGGCAAAATTTAACTTAATCTGTTACGTATTTGGACATTTTTATCATGTTATTTTGTCACGCCCCTTTACTTCTCGAATAAAAATGTTTATAAATAATATCGTCTATTGTGTAATTGTTATCGCTAAGCGATAAAAGTAACCTTTGTCATTTACTGTGTTATTTGTTTGGGGAGATTTTTGTGGAGGGTTTCGTATATATCATAAAACGCTTTGTTGAATGTTTAACTGGAATATGTAATTAGAACGCTGTGAGTTGTAAAGAAACTATTTTGTCTCTGATATTTCCCTCACCATACCAATATATTAATATTATTAAATGTGAATCTGTGTTAGTTTGTATTCTGTAGTTTTTTCATGCAGTAATCAATGGATCTGCGCTATATTTTGCAAAAAAGAGTGCTCACATTATGCTACTTTTTACCGCACATATTTTTTTATAAAATCAAGAAAAAATTAAAAAAGCTATTGATAAATACAGTAGTCAACAACAGTGTTTTGTGTTCATCTTTTCCGATATATAGGTATGGGCACGGGTATGGGTACAATAGTTCTTGTAGTAACGAATTGGCCAAGCCATATTGTTTTGTATACTTTTGTTCCGCCATATTATGTCTTTCTTTATTTATTTTTATGGTATTTTATATTTATTACTCTTCCATTTCATATCTTCAAGATACAATATTATACTTTCTCATACGCAAATAAATTTTCTTTCTTTCTTTATAATTAACAATTTTATTGTCTTTTACTTTAGCTTTTTCATTTTGTTATTTTAGCTTTGTACTAATTTGTTACAGTTTAATTTATGGTAACGGTCGTCGTCTTGGACTGCCATAACACAGGTATCACCTAGTGTGGAGTTCAGAAGTAGTATGTAAAATATTTTGTAAACTTTTTGTGTAATAAAAATTATCTTATACACCGTGAAATTTACATCGTTTTGTTCCCGCCGTGTAGTGATAGTACCCGTCAAACTGAACAACTTTTCACGAATAAAAAAATTCCAGTGACAAAAAAATTTTTAGTCTCTCCATACAAAATGGGTCGCTCGGGAGTCTCACTTTGTATGGAGAGACCAAAAAAATTTTTGTCGCAGGAATTATTATTTTTTCGTGAAAAGTTGTTCAGTTTGACGGGTACTATCACTACACGGCGGGAACAAAACGATGTAAATTTCATGCTGTATATTTTGACTAAGGTGTAGAGTTTGTGAAGTTAGGGCGTGTAGAGTTAGAAGCTTGGCCCTACATGAGATCTGATAACTTTTTGACAACGCGAGCCACATGATCTCGTCCTGGCAAAATTTTACATGAAAATATTTTGGTGGGATTACTTGGGGCATGTCTCTATAACTCTGGCACCAAGATTTATGAGATTGACAACCAATCTCTCTTCTCAACTCAACCTCACAACCAATGCGATAAAGAATAAAATAAATAAATTAAAGTCTACATTATCAAGTAGTTGGATTTGAACCATGGACACCCGACCAAAAGGCAGTAACCTTCACTGTCGCACCACCTAATCTCTTGCATTAGCTTTAAACAACTCTGTGTAAGAAAAGCCCGTAAACACTAGTAAAGTTACAAAAGCGGACGAAACGCTTCTTTGAGTCACTGAAAACTTCTAATTATTCAAACGAAAGTTGATCCTGACTGGGGAGTGTATCTAAAAGAGGAAGTTAACTTAATAGCACGTATAAACTATGCTAGTAAAACTCTAGAGTGAAGTAACTAGGCATGTACTCTACTATCCTGCCAATACTTGCTAACACATGAAAATGCTACCCATTATTTGCATTGAGTAAAAACTAAGTGCCATGAAATAATGTGTACGCGGGTAAGCTGGGACCGAAATGCTCTAACCCTGCGAAACACAGACAACAAATTTAAGGATATCCACAGGCTATTACTTTAGTACCTCGAGCCTGGATTGTTGCAAAGAATCAGTACTGTATATTCCCAGTTACCACGGTGAGGATTTTCAGAGGAGAAAATTTTATCGAAAAATGAAAATTCCCAGTTGCCTCAAAATCAAAATCAAAAATATTTTATTCTAATTAATATTTTTACAAATCAATCATTTTTCGACGTCACAGCTATCATGGATGACCTCTGTTAGCGACGCACGTTCTTCCAGCGACTATGTCATGTCATGACCCAAAGATTTCTGACGCGCGAGGGAGCGAACCGATCCTCTTTTGTTCCTCTGAGTCATGACCCAATCCGAACTCCTTCATGCCAGTGTCAAAGTTACCGTATTTTCATGGTTTACTGGCGTATTGTACACAGGCCTTCAAAATCTGGGACGATCCTCTTCCATCCGGTTAAATCCGGATCAGAGGTATCCCAACTACACCTGCGGGATTAACTGGGACGACTTTATCGTCAAGCGGTGATCGGGCAACAAAATTTTGTAACAAGTTTACTCACGGCGATATCTTTTCGACTGTCCAGTAAAGAGAATGGCGATATTTTTCCAAAATTTTGTTTTTCCATTCGCAAAACTTACCAGTCTATATTTTTCTGTTTACCTTTTTTTCTCTATGTTAAGTACCTTATCTACTTTTCTTTAAATTAGACACACGATTAATGCACGTGACATAATTATATGAGTTGTAGTGCCAAAATTCACAAAATATAGTTTTACAATTTTATATTTTGATGTTACTGGCTGGAAAGAAATAAATAGAAAAAAAAAGGAAAGAAACCCAAGATTTATTCATTGACCGAGCGAGCGAAGCGTCTCTGCTTCAGCTTGGCCAAAATTGCTTTTGTATGTCTGTTTGTGTGTGTGTGTGTGTGTGTGTCTGTTTGTTCCACTCTACAGGTCGGTTTCTCAACCGATTCTCGTGAAATTTTGTGAGCAGGTTCAATAAATTAATCAAATTTTTTGTCAAAATAAAATATAAAATTAAATTCCTAAATGAAATATTTTAACAAAGCACTTGTAAAATAAAAAAATCATAAATCAGCCATTTAAAAAAAAGTACTCGCGAGGTCTACAGCTCACGGAGCCACTAGTTTAGCTATTATCAACGAAATGGCTACTATTTCGTTACCTATTATCAATACACACGCGTTCATTTTTCCAAAACTTAAAATGGAGACGAGAAGAAATCAAAAACAGAATAAAATTATTATTCTGCTATTTAGGTTTAATAATGATTAAAATAGTAAAAGAGACATTAAACGAAATTCTAACTTTGAGATGAAAATATCATGTCATGAGGTTTGTGAATTAATTAAAAATTCCTTGATCGGATAATCTATAAATTTCAATAACAGACCCTAGAAACTTTATTTCGTAAAAATATTCCATTATAAAACAAAGAACTCAGCATCTGAGAGATACGCAAAATCAATGAAACCTCGTAAAAGTATTTAATAAAATACCATTTTACATCAAACCCGCGCGCCATCCAAAGACGAAACCACAGACGATAAAACCGTAAAAAGGCACTGGAACTTTTACATTCAGCCGTAAAAAAGAAAATGTTCTGCTAGGACCAGACATTTTATTCACAAACACTATTAGGTTCGGAACGCTATCTGAATTCCATAAAACATAAATCCATAGTTAACATAAATCCTAGGAAAATCCAAAGATTTCAGTCGAGTGTCGCCTCGCCGAAGTGATCGTCTTTTGTTCCTGTGAGAGAAAATCGAATCCGCGGTAATTCGAGCGACTATGAATCCGTGGGCAGATTTCGCTCAAATTTAATCTGTCTAATTGTCTATGAGAAGAGATGATTGGATTTAAAGCCAAGCGAAAAATGTTTCCTTTGGAAATTATTTTTAATTTAGCTGCACGTGCCGATATTCAGAAGCAAAGTAATACGATTACGTCATTTTTGTTTTTATCGACTCATGCGCGGGCTAGATCGTTTAAGCATTACATCAACAGCTCATACACGTCCCCACCGAGGGGCTCGTGCCTACCCTGAATTAGTGCAATTAGGCCTTAGTCGACAACGCTAGCCCAGTGTGGGTTGGTTGACTTCGCACACAAACTTTGAATTACTTCGCAGGAGTATGTAGTTTTCATCACGATGTTTTTCCTTCACCGTAAGAGGTTCAAATAAACGTACATATGAATTCGAAATCCGAAAACACATGGGTACGTGGTGGGGATCGAACCCGCGTCTCCCGGATGGGAGGCAGCGGCCCTAGCCACTAGACCACCGACGCTGTTATATGAGACGAGCGTCATTTGTTTGGTCTCTTGTGAGCACAAGAGACCAAACAAATGAGACCTTAGGAGGCTCAAAATCTTCAATAAGATTTGATTTATCGACCTCATTCACCGTTCGTCGCCTAGAAAGGCCTTTCCCCATCAGTAGACGTGTTTTAGCTGTTTTGATGATGGTGATGAAAAAGAAATAACCGGCCAAGCACGTGTCGGGCCACGCAAAGTGTAGGGTTTCATAGTTGTCCAATACTACTTAAGACAGTTAACATTCATCAAAATATTTTTCTGATATTTGTAGTACTTCTTACTTGTAAGGTCGACCAAGAAAGTGGTTAACCATTTTTCATTCAATTTCCTAGTTATCGAAAATTTCAATAAGGTTTATATTCGGTATCTGACAGATCGTTCTGCAAACGAAAATAATCTTTGTTGTTCTATAATTTGCAACTGACATTCAACCTTAGGGTGGTAAACCAATTTATTGGTCGACTTTACAAGTACATTTTATAAGTTGGTCTATTATTCGATAACCTGTAAAGCCTACTTGATGTTGATAGTTTTCCTTTTAAATTCATCATGTACACTACTGCCGTGAATTCTTTCGCTGGTAAGGGGGGGGGGGGACATGGCTCTAATAAAAATAAGCATTTTAAAACGAAATATTTCTAAAACTTACGCTAGCATCGAAAAATAGTTTTAGCAAACCCCCATTATTTTTAAAAATCCTATCCAACGATACCTCACATTATAAGTCAATCATGAAAAAAAAAATAACCCCCACTTGACGTGTACCAGAGGAACCCTAAACAAAGTTTTATTTAAGATTTTATTCTTCAGCTTTGTCAGCATGATTAATATGTATATCCATGCCAAATTACAGCCTTCTAATACTAAGAGTCACTGAGCTAAGCCGCGGACGGACAGACAGACAGACGGACATACCGAAACTATAAGGGTTCCTTTTTTACTACGGAACCCTAAAAAAAGGAAGAAATATATTTATTTATTTTGGCACTAGTAGACTGTGAAAATGCGCATTCTCATGTGTAGTTCAAGTCAAGTCAAGTCAAAGTCAAGTCAAAGTCAAGTCAAAGTCAAAGTCAAGTCAAAGTCAAGTCAAATTTTTTTTTTTTCGAATTAAGATTTTTACAAATCATTTTTCGACGTCAAAGCTAACATGGATGGCACGTTCACTACCAGTGTACGCCCTCTGTGGAGAAGAACATATCATCGTGTGAGTTGTAAGGTTGACACCGACCTCACAAACCCTGGTGTTAGTGTTATAGAGCCGCCAAAGGCCACTGACATGGCTCGTGTAACGACTAGATAGTAGCCGGGACCAACGGCATAACGTGCATTCCGAAACACGGAATTAACTTTCTATTTCGGACAATCAGGTGATTCAGCCTGCAATGCCCTAACCAAACTTGAGAAAGTCTCTCAAAGAGATTTTTGCTTGACAGTGTCCCCGCCGGGAACCAAACCCGGAACCTCCGTAATGGGCGTCGAAATCTGGACCAATTTTTTATAATACGGCACTAACGCGTATCCTGAGCGGATGAATTCGATACCTCTGAATCCTCTCAATTATTTTGTTCCGTAAGCGATCCAAACCGAATCCGCGCCGATATTGTTTGTGAATACGGTGACTGGTTTCAAAGCAACAATGAGACAATGAAGCGTGATGACGTCACTACTCCCGCCTAGATCGTTGTTTTAATTAACGTGCTCGTCGCTTTGAAGTCAGAAACATTAATGGAATTCGAAATGCGACCTTCAACACTATACTGTAGGTAGAGCTAGCTAGGAATGTTTTATGCAAATCAAGTAGGCCAAAGGGCCAAAGGGCAATCAAATTTTAAATTGGGATCTACAACCCAAAATATCGATTGCAGAATAACAGCCTATACTAGAATAACAACAGGTGGCAACTTTTTTTTTCACGTGTAGTTTTCTTTCATATTTCGTAACAGAAGTAGTCAGACTAGTCTAGACTGAAAACAATGCGTCTAACCAAGAGATACACGAAAAGAAGAAGACCGAAAGCGACAAAAAGGATACCAGTACAAGTCATCACCGCGCGCAATCATCTTTAAAAACAATTAACTTCGGAGACACATTTCATGTCAACCAAAGTTATGCGGTTGTCCCCTTATTTGGGTTTGTTTGTGACAAAGACGTTTTTGGTGCGTTTCAAGTGGTTGAATAGTCCAAGGTTTCAAGGTGTCAAATGAAAGATCACGTCCGTACCAAAGCACGCACAATTTAATGCAAATCATCATCAGGTTTATTTAGCAAAGATGATGGTCTGCTTATTCAGTTACAAGCATAGGTATTCACAGGAAAGAAAGGAATAGACTAAGCATCACGACCGTAGATAAAATTAACCGCGTGTCATAAAAGTTAACCGCAAATAGTAACGCAGTTCTTATCTTCGTGCGTCAAAAACTTAGCTACTAATAGGCGGTTGCGTTTTATGTTGCGTTGAGTTAAATACCTAAACCAATAAATCAACAACTCGAGCCCACCCTAGTTTAAGGTGAACAGGTGTTTTAGTCGACTACGCTGGCCCGGTGCTGGTTGGTCGATTTCACACACCTTTTACCTTTGTATATATTCTGACCTTGAGCGCGACGAATTTAAAGCCGATAGGCTTCGTGAATCACATTCGAGCACATGAGCGCCAAAATCGGAGCTGGCTGAAGCAGTCGCCGTGGCCGAAATCGGTCAGAAACTCATCATCACTTACAGAAGTGTGCAGATTCCTCACGATGTTTTCCTTCACCTTACGAGCACCAAATAAACGAACATTGAATAGTATACTTTCGGTAAATAAAACTCATACTTAATGCAATGTAACTTATCATGAGGTGTACCGCTCAACTGCCTGGCCACCCAACACAAAAAACCCGTTGTCTGCCCGGGATGCGCAAGTACTTTTGCGCGCGCGCCACAGGGTCCACTTGAAACTTAATTTAGAGTAATCTTAAGTTATTACGTAATTAGCTAACCTAACAACATCTTATAGTGACCATTTCAATATTAAAAATCTTTTATGTTTTAAATAAATAGATTGACTTGGCAATTCAGGCTTCTAGTTTTATCCACAACGAAATTATAGGGGTGTCGAAAATGGCGTGAGTTGCTTCGAGAAAAGGAGATGGTACAGCCACAAATTGCTTGTCGGTGGCGGCGGTACAGATGGTCCACTCGGAACTTAGCGCCATACACATTGACCGTTGTCGTTTACAGGCCGTCTCGGACCTTTCCGCGCCAGGGCAAATAGCCGATTTCTCATTCCGACTACTTCTCAAAGTGACTATTAGCAAACAGCCCACTTAGCAAACGTCCTACTTCTCATTCATCCTTTTATCAAGTAGCCTAATTCTCAGACTGTCTACTTGTCAAACAATTAATGAAGTACAGTCAGTGTTAAATTGATAGTAATATGGGCCCAATTCGCGTTATTTGACTACATTTCATCGCTAGCGATACACTTGTGACAAGATTTGATACTATCATACAAACAGTAATACCTAGGTAAAAAAAACGTATTAAATAAATATCTATAATGAAATAAAAAGACGAGTTATTTTTTTAGAATATAAAAGTTTAATCAATATACCAAATTACAAACGCATATATATATATACACTACGATTTTTCTTTAATGGATGGTACATATTCCGTTTCATTTCGCAGTTAAAATGAGTTCCTTCTTTTTTTAATTTGTGGATAAATAAAAATAAAGTAAGCTTTCTGGGAATTCTCGCGTTTAACCGTCTGTGCCACCCTTCCAGTGCATTAGTGGTGCGTTGTATTTCTTGCGCACAACTTAATATTGCAGGAGATACTTCTTTCAACCAATAAGTTTCAAAGTAAGCCTTGAATAACAGCAATTCAGAAGAAATCTCTGGTGCATTTTCAATAATCTGTCTCCACCCTGCTTCTATATATTGTGGAGGCAATAATGGTAAATGGGCTGTAAATCGTGCTACTTTTCTTTCTCTAGTTGTAGTCCTCCGATCACAATTTTGTATATAGGAGAGAGACCCGTGTTCCTTGAGGAAAGTGGTTCAGTATCACGATATCTGATCTATATATCTATTTATAATAGTATGGGACATCACTAATGATGTTGCCGCCCAACCCTAGACTACTGTCTAATGTTTGACATACCTAGCTGAGAGGTTATGAAAATAAACCACGCTAAAATGTGCGAATTGTTTTAATTAAATAAATACCTATTTCAAGTAAAATACAGACTTAAATATGGTGTCGTGTGGTTACCTGCCGCCCCTCCAACCTATGGAATTTGGTACAGGTAACTTGATTGAAAATTTTAAGTTGTTTAAACAAAGATTGGAAATATACATATCGGCAAACGATCTCGACGAAACAGAAGATAAAAGAAAGATAAATATTATTTTAAACTTCATCGGCGAACAAGGTCTACGCATATATAACTCATTTAACTTAGGCGTTGCCGAAAAGCTCACTTTAAAGCAGGTTTTAGATAAATTTGAGACATATTTTTCTCCAAAGAAAAGCCTAACGATACTAAGAAATGATTTCTTTACTTTAACCCAAAAAGACATGAGATTAGAAGATTATTTCCAAAAGGTGATCAACCTTGGTATAAACTGCGAATTAGGGGACTTAAGAGAAAGTTTAACTGTTGGGAAAATTATAGCAGGATTGGATTCTAGATACAACCATTTGAAAACAAAGCTGATGGCGGAAGACGATGATAAGTTGAAGTTAGATTATGTGATGAAGTATCTGCTGAGTGCAGAATCTTCCAGAAGATATGTTGAAGATCAAGAAAATAGAAAAGACAAAGACGAAGATGTCCTATATGTGAATAAAAAAACAATAAAAAATTGTAGGAACTGCGGAATGTCACATAATATTAACAAATGCCCGGCATACGGTCAAGAGTGTCATAAATGCAACAAACGGAACCATTTCAGCAAGATGTGTAGGTCCAACAAAAAACAATATAATAATTATAAAAGACAAGTAAATGTATTAGAAAATGAAGAGGAGACTGGAGAAAACGACTTTTTTATTGGATACATAGGGAACGAGATCACACAAGACTTTACAATAAATAATATAAAAATACCAATAAAAATGGACACAGGAGCAGCATGCAATGTAATTGGTAGCGAGGTATGTAAACAACTCAATTTACCAAAATCAGAAATATTAGATTGTGACAAGAAGATAATTCAGTTGGATGGAAAATGTGTTCCTGTTAAAGGCACATGTAAGTTAGAAATTATTCATCCCAATAAAAGAAAATACAAAATAAAATTCATCATAATTGAAGGAAGTATTCCTACTTTATTGGGTTGTAAAACATGTTTGACGTATAATTTCATTGCAGCAAATTCAAATCTTGTAAGTGTACATAATACTACTTGTGTAACATTGAATTTGATCAAAAAACTTAAAAATGATTTCAGTGAGCTGTTCAATGGTGGTCTTGGTTGCATCCCGGGTGAAGTCAACATACAGCTGAATAGTGAAGCAGTCCCTACTGTTCAAGCTGCAAGACGTGTTCCATTTTCACTACTGCCTGAATTAAAAGAAGAATTAAGTAACATGGAAAAAATGGGTGTAATTGAAAAAGTTAATAGACCTACAAGATGGGTAAATAATATAGTACCTGTTAGGAAACCAAATGGTAAGTTGCGAATTTGCATGGATCCAAGATCATTAAACAAATACGTTGTACAACCGAAATACCAGTTGCCTACTTTAGATGAAATCAAAAGTAAAATGCAAAATGCTTGCCTTACTAGATGGATTTTGGATTTTGGATGCTTAATTTAAATGAAGAAATCTCGGATCTATGCACATTCATAACACCATTTGACAGATATAGATTTAAGAGATTGCCCTTCGGTATAAGTTCTGCTCCAGAAGAATTCAGTCGAATTATCACTCAAATGTTTGAAAATGTTGACGGAGTAATTCCTTATATCGATGATCTATGTATATATGCAGAGACCGTTGAAGAATTAAATGAAAGTTTAAAAAAGGTATTGGATATTGCATCAAGAAATGGTTTAAAGCTAAATGAATCAAAGTGTAAATTCTTTGTAACTGAGCTTCTATTTGTTGGGCATATGTTTACAGAAAAAGGTGTATTACCAGACCCTGATAAAATACAGGCAGTAATGAATATGGAACGCCCTAAATGCAAAAAAGACCTTGAAAGATTTTTGGGTATGTGCAACTATTTATCTCGTTTTATTCCAGACTACTCTAAATTAATTGAACCTCTACGAGCATTGATGAAAAAAGATTCGTTATTTACTTGGGATAGCAATCAGGATAATGCTGTTAATAAATTAATAAAGGCTCTGTGTAGTAATCCTTGTTTGGCTTACTTCGATACTAATAAAGATATTGTTTTATCAGTGGATAGTTCATCTACAGCATTAGGTTGTGTAGTCTTACAGAATAGTAAACCAATTGCATATGGATCTCGAACACTCACAGCTACAGAACAAAACTATTGTCAATTGGAAAAAGAAATGTTAGCAATTGTTTTTGGTTGCTACAAAATACACCAATATACTTATGGCCGTAAAGTAAATGTTGAAACCGACCACAGACCATTAGAATCACTATTTAAAAAACCACTGTATAAAGTGCCAGCAAGATTACAAAGGATGATGTTAGCTGTCCAAGGTTACAATCTAGAAGTTAAATACAAGCCAGGTAGATTTTTATACATTGCTGACACTTTGTCCCGCAGTTGTGTTAACACTACTGTAGAACCTAAGATGAAACTTCTTGGCGAAAATATAATTTGTCATGTAAAATTACACCGGGATTGTTTACCTGTATCAAGTGTACAATTAAAGAAGATAAGGATGCATACCGAGTCAGACAAGTTATTAAATACTGTTATGATGTATATAAAAAAAGGATGGCCAAAAAATATCAATGATGTTGATTTAAATTTAAGAAATTACTGGACCTTTAGAGATGAGTTAGGTTTGTTAGATGGTATTGTACTGAAAAGTAATCTTATTGTCATACCAGAATCCCTCAAAGGAGAAATGCTAGAGGATATTCATCAGGGACATGTTGGTTTGAGTACATGTAAAATTAGAGCTAGATCATGTATTTTTTGGCCAGACCTTAATAAAGATCTAGAATTATTTGTCAAACAGTGCCAATCCTGTGCAAAGTACAGTCCAAACTTGCAAAAAGAACCGCTGATTAACCATGATATAGTTACAATTCCTTGGCACAAGATTGGTATTGATATATGTACTTTAGATGACAAAAACTATCTAGTTTTTATGGACTACTACTCAAAATACATTGAAGTTTGTAAGTTGGATAACATGTCTAGTGACTGTGTGATAATTAATTGTAAATCAATTTTTGCAAGACATGGCATACCGGCTATAGTTGCCTCTGACTGTGGTACTCAATTCACTTCAGAAAATTTTCAAGAATTCGCTAATTACTATAAATTTGAGCACATAAAATCAAGTCCAAAACATTCACAGTCCAATGGCCAGAGTGAAAGTGGAGTTAAGATATTCAAGAATATTTATAAAAAATGCAAAGAGGATGAATCTGACTTATACCTAGGTTTATTAAACTATAGAAATACTCCTAAGCCTTACATGCCATCTCCTGCCCAACTGTTATTTTCTAGAAATTTAAACTCTCTTTTGCCAATACCAAAAAGTGCATTAAAACCAAAAATCGTTTATTATGATAGTAAATATTATAACCATATGCAATCAGTAAGGAAATACTATGATAAAAATTGTAAACCTCTTTCAGATTTAGAATTGTGTCAGACTTAGGATATATATTTCAAAAAAACATTAGATTCTAACTGGATTAAAGGAAAAATTGTTAAAAAGTGTGATGAACCACGTTCCTATTTAGTAAAAGATGAGAAAGGAAATGTATACAGAAGGAACAGAAAATATATTAAGGAAATGCCTAACAAAAATAGTGAAGATTATTTACAGGATTCAGATAACAGAAACAGGAATGATGCACCAGAAATTATTCATGAAACAAAGCCGTCTCTAGATAATTCTAATTCCGCAAATGCTAATACTGCTGACATTCCGTCTCAAGATAATTCTGATTCTGCAAATGCTAGTACTGCTGACACTCCTTCCGATTCTGGTGGTCCTGATATTATTGATAATAGTAGCAATGAGGTAAAAGTTACAAGAAGGGGTCGTGTAATCAAAACGCCTTTTAGATTTAAAGATTATGTCAAATAACTACCTAGTATGTAAGTGTCTTGTTACCTATTAGAAACAATGATTAGAAATAAGTACTTTGTAAAAGGGGGGATGTTTATGGGACATCACTAATGATGTTGCCGCCCAACCCTAGACTACTGTCTAATGTCATACCTAGCTGAGAGGTTATGAAAATAAACCACGCTAAAATGTGCGAATTGTTTTAATTAAATAAATACCTATTACAAGTAAAATACAGACTTAAATATAGAGAGATTTTGGGACTTGTAAGTGTCCACTTCTTTTATGCGAACTGTCCGAAAATGACATTTCGAAAAAAGTAGGCAGTCTGCGAAGTAGTCACTTAGAGAAGTAGGCTAAATGAGAAATAGGACGTTTACTAAGTAGTCCAGTAGCGAAATAGTCACTTTGAGAAGTAGTCGGAATGAGAAATTGGCTATTTGCTAAGTAGACCCCTGGCGGGGACAGTGCTCCCTAGCGTTGCCCAGAGTGAGAGAGGTGAGTTTGGCAAGATGACGGTAATAATTTTTGAAGGTGGGAGTGGGCCTTCTGTAAACTTTTCATTTTGTGGTACTGCCGTGCCGCTTTTGTGATCGACTTGGCGGGGGCACGGCCATGCCCCCAGATGTATAAAATAGTAATGAGCAATTTGATTTATAACAATTTTATTCTAGTGGAAATACCTACTAATATAAAATAATGGCCTTTTACGCTATTTAGGCATAAAAGCGCTTTTAAAATAAATGTTTGTATTATTTTCACATACAACATCATAAATTATTATAATTATAAAAAAAGGAAAATAACAGCGGAAGTTCTATAAAATTACAGTCGACAGCCATTGAAAATATAGGTTATAGTGCTAAGTAAGTTGAAAGTAATTAAAATGTAGTTATCCATATACAGATTGGCGGGGACACTGGATTTGGCGGGGGTGGTTGTTGTGTTGTCGGCGGGGGTGGCACTGCGCGCTTGATATGCAGGTGCCGGTGGCGCCACAGTTGGCTCTTCAGTGAATAAAACATTGCAGTGTTTTTTCGTCCTGCGTTGTTCTATTTCTTCTGCACGTGTTATATTCGGGTGATGTCTAACGAAATTCTCTTCATGCTTCTTTACGGCTTCTTCAATACGTTCTTCAGTCTCGCAGTCTTCCGCTTGAGCTATTCTTTCAGGAATTGCAGAGCTATCGGATGGAAAACAAGAATCTATAATTTTTAACCAATTTTTGCAGAAGACGGCTTGGCTTTGTACATCGAGAGATAGTCCTTCGCATTTTTTTTTACGGGTCAATGTCTCTAGGCACCATGTCTCTGCGTATGTTATTTGGATTTCTTCTGTTACAGCTGCTTGGGTTGTTGCTTTCACTGCTGTTTTACTGCCGGCCGCTGGCGGCCCACCGGCTGCTGGCGGCCCACCGTCCGCCGGCGGCGCACCGCCCGCCGGCGGCTCACCGTCCGCCGGCGGCGGCGCACCACCGTCCGCCGGCGGCGGCGCACCGTCCGACGGCGGCTCACCGTCCGCCGGCGGCTCACCGTCCTCCGTTGAGTTTTCGGCTTTGGAGGTGCTGTTGGTAAGTATAATCATAATAACACATACAGTTAAGGGGACAGCTTTGAAAATATGCATTTTAAGAATTAAGTATTTCACAGGCTTTTACTGTTTTCGTTTTATACACAGCAACAAAATAACAATGTTTAATAAGATATAATAAGACTGGTAAAATATAATATGTTGCACATGACTCTCAGAAAACAAACGACGATCGCTTCGCTCAAGGTGACGCGCGTCACAAATCTTTGACATGACTGTATCGAATAGAGTGGCTGGCTTCACACCAAGAAATCTATGCTTACCGACACGATAACAGCTGACAACAATCCACAGGTTGAAAAAGAATCAAAGGGTCTGTCTAAAAAAACTACACCTCACACCGTCTTCCTTCTCAGATCCATCATGAATCTAGTGAGAAAGTTTTATATTAGAAAACTTCTCCGATATGTATAATTTTGGTAAAATTAATGTCCGGGATTTATGTCCGTTCATCTAGCAGCCTCACCATCGATTTTGATGGTTTTAACCATGTCAAAAAATTGATTGGAATTTGATTATATTTGTTTATAAATCTCAGAAAAAGTGTAATTGTATTTTGGAAGATATTTGAGTATCTTACTGAGGCTTCTAGATTGACGTCTAGCTAGCAGCCTCACCAAGATATACTGGCTCTATCATTATGATTTATATGTCAAAAATTTGATTGAAACTGATTATCTCGTCAACAAAGTTTCAACGAAACTGGTCCAGTAGGAGCCGAGATATTACACCCCCTTGCTTGACGCTTGACGTGATGACGAGTCTTGTTAAACGGAGGTATGTTCAAGGAAAGTACATATACCAAAAAATTTATTGGAATTTGATTATCTTATTCCAGCACAAAATCTTTGAATTCGCTAAGGCGTCTAATCGGAAAATTATTCTACTTCTACATACATTCGGTTTTTGGTAAAGTCAAGCACAAGAATTTTTAATTAATCGAATATTTGGAACTGAGCTAGGTGGCTATGATGATGAATGATGAATTGCTCTATTGGTGGAGATTTGTTGTTAGCCCCTTACTCTTCTATTTCTGTTATTCTATCTGATTATTTGTCTGTAAATCTTCCTAATATTATAGATAGATGAACTGTTTATTCAAAGATACAGTACAAGAACAACAAAAACAAAAGAATGTATATAATAAAGAGAGAGAGACAACAAAAAAGAAATATGTTATCGCTGATGTACTGCACCCCTGAATGGGTCCTAACTCAGCATAATATTGCGACGACACGAGGTACGTCACAACGCTGTTCTTCCGTTAGTGCCGTAGTAGTGTGCGTGCGCATTTAATAAGGAAACAAAGTCATAAAATAAATATAGTAGTCACTGTGTGAAGGTGTAAAACTAGATTTAAATATACATATATCCATACATATTTGTAATATACCTATATATAAAGAGATGGTATTACCTACCTGCCCACCTACCTACTACTCAACAATAACACTAAAAATTATGTCGTATGCGGGTAAATTACTATTTAAATATTTAGAGTACAGCTTTCTGCAGTGTCAAAAGGTGTTTACGTAACTCATTTTTAAACAGTCGTTTAACGGTAATACTTCGAAGCGGTGGCGGAAGATCATTCCAACACTTGGACGCTTGAAATTTAAAACTTCCGCGGAAAGCTGCTGTTCGGTGCCGTGGGGTGACGAGCAATCGGGAAATAAACCTGGGCGCATATCTTCTATTCTTAAATAACTTATAACTTTAACTCTCATTCAACGAGTTCAAAATGCATGTGCTCGTTACTGTTTTAACATACCTCCCCGATCACACGTAACCCCTTTTTTGAATTCTTCAAATATCTTGAAAATTGGAGGTCGAATAATGTTATATTTCGCAAACATTTTATTTGATGTCGTAAGAACAGGAAAACCAAAATATCTCTATAATAAACTTACTTGGAGGTGTAAGCACCTCCAAGTAAAAAAGGGGTTACGTGGTATCGGGGAGGTATGTTAAAACAGTAACGAGCACATGCATTTTGAACCCGTTGAATGAGAGTTAAAGTTTTTCTATAAATACAGTTACCATATACTGAAATACAGTTATTAAACTTGGAGAGGATAAGAGAGTCACATAGCCTAATCTGAAGCTCGGTGTCTATAAATGGACTAATTCTGTACAAAATCCAAAGACGATAAAAACAATTTCTGACAAGATCTACACAGTGATCCTTGAATCTCAAGTGACTGTCCATGAGCAATCCCAAAACTCGAGCTGATTTCACTCGCTGAACCGCTTCACCCAAGATTTTGATGTTCAAATTTTTAGCTTCCAAAGCGCGTACTTGCATTTTAGAATCCACAATTAAAAATTTAGATTTTGTCCAATTCAAAAACAAGGAGTTCTTTATTGACCAAGTGGAAATGCGGTCCAGGTCAGAGTTTATTTTATTTACTGAAGGCAAGTCGTTGCAGGGCTGTGTGTGTATGGGGGTCTACTTACATGAGTGGGATGGAAAGAATGTAAAGTATACTTGAGTGAGTAAATCGGCGCGGCGACCTGAGCTGCATGACTGTGCATGGGGCCTACTCTAGTAAAGATGACGTGATTATGTAGTGGCGTTAGTGCGATTGAGACCGAAGACAAAGTGTGTGGAGAAAAAATAGCAAGTTGCCTTCCAGTTCTTGTTTTAAAGTAAGTAAGGAACCGGATAGTTGCATTTAAACAATTGAAAATACTGACTTTACCATCATTATATATATTCGAAATATCAATATTTATTAGACGTAACCAACAATTGTTCAGTAAAGTAACTAGTACACGTCGCAGACACGATTTAGAAACAAGGGCGGGTAAAACTGCTTTATACAGGGCATGTGTAAATAGAATGGCCTCGAAGGTTTATAATAAATTACTTTTAGATTTAAGGCGATGTGATCAGTCAATGAAATTTAAACATAAGTTGACTAATTATTTAATTGAAAAAACATTATACTCAATTCATGAATTTTTAAATGGCTTAATGTAATTATGAAATAATTTATTTTGATTTTATTATATAAATTGTGACATTGAACTTTTGATATATAATTTAAGATTTATAATGTTGTTATAATTTTATTTCCATCATCAATGTTCCGTCTTTCTATACAGCCACTTAATTACAGCGCAATGTTAAATTGAAATAACATAAAGTTAAAATAAAAAATAAATAAAATATATATATATATATACATATATATATATTTTAAATTACTTTTATTATAATTGACTTTCAACTATTTCTTTAAAATAAAATAGATTTGGGCAAAATATTTAACATTTTTCAATGATGCAAATGAAAAATAATGGCTCAAAACAAAAGCTGGCCGGCACGGCGACAGCAAGAACTAAAAATAGGCGGGAAAGCAACAATCCGATTATCATTGGTTTCTCGAGTTTTTGTTGTCGAGAGTTTGTGTTGTCTCGGGTTTTGTTTACAATGAGTTCATTCAGAATATATGGATATATGATTCAGAATATATGGAATTCACTCATTTTTTCTTTAGATAATTCGTGTTTTCTTTTTACTTTCCTTGTATTAGTAATGAAAAGCACAGTTTTTACCACGGGTTAAAGACTTATTTGGTGTCTCGAACTATTAGGGCCCTCGCTACGCTCAGGCCCCAAACCCCGTCTCGGCGCTAAATAAGTTACTTTCACCCCTCGTATAACAATGCACTATTACAAACTCTTCAAAGACTAACAGTTTAAAAAACAGAACTAGTTTTAATGTGAAATAACTTAGTTTCACTAGTTTTACATAAAAAACACTATTATAAATTAAACTAAAAATATATTATTATTGTAACAGATTACGTCTGTTAATTTTTAATTTTCTGCTTTATAATTTATTAAACTAAAAATAGCATAGAAAATGACGAAGGCATGAAGTGACGTCGCGCCTTGCTATACTAGTTTATTGTTTTGAAATTTAATAAAAAAGGAGCCACTTGTCGGTCAACTTCCGGATTTATTTAGCCGTTCCACTTTTTTTAGATATACCTCCAACTATTCTTGGACGACTTCTTGAAGAAGAGGTCTGTGTAAAGAGTCTTACATTTTATGTTGATGGCTGGATGGATCATAGACATATTGAATGGAACACCAACTTTTTAAATTGTATGGCCAGAAATGCAATATTGGAGACAAAATAATTTTTTTTTAAATTATGAAACAATTTTTTAACGAATGATATTTGATTTTGTAAATGAATGAATAAAAAATATTAAATTATTAAATATTTATTTTCTTTTTCGGTACGCAAATTACCGCTGTCTGTTCTTTGAGCAAAAAAATCTGACACGGAATGTACCATAGTCATATTAGATTAGGGTCCCACACCCTTTAAGATGTCCGGATAGCATTACAATATACCATTATTACGATTATTTTTTATAATTTTACTCTGACCCGCGACCTTTACATTATCCACCATTTTATCTATATATTCTTTGTTAAATAACAATATTATTTTGTTATTTTTGTTAGGGTGTGTCCGCACAGCGGCTATTTCACCGCATGATTTTTTGCCGCGTAATGAGAGTACATTCCGTTTCAGATTTTTCTGTTTGAAGTACAGACAGCGTTAATTTGCGTACCGAATAAAAAAATTGTGTTTATGATAGTCGGGACTAGAACGGCGTTTAAGCGCGCTAAAATTATATTTTTTATATTTTATTAATTATATAATTCTAAATCAGCCCCGTAGCATAGTCAGTAGTACGCCTGAACTATAGGGTCGCGGGTTTGAATCCCACCCAGGGTTAAAATTCGTATTCGTATGTAGAGCACTTGTGTTTGCATTGAGTCTGGATGTTGTGCTGTCTGATATGAGTCGCTAACCGAGATTCAATGCACACTATTGAGATTAAACTCAGGTTCCACATTACACAGCTCCAAAACATTACGGTTTGATATCTCACTTCGTTTTTGGGCGTGGTTAGATTTCGCTTTTGATTGTTTTATATGAATCAACAATATTTAACATTGATTGATAATAACTAAAATAGAAAAAATATTTTTTATCAAATTTTAATAGTAGGAAATGTGTCTAGGTTTCAATTTTTATAGGTGCAAAATTGTTAATAATTGCATTTTGTCACCAGGATCCGTGCAGAGTTTAAATTTTCCTAAATTAAACAAAATATTTATGCTGGCAATCAGGATTTTAGCAAAAGCTAGCTTCATACATTGCATAAAATTCTGCGGTAAAATTCGCACGGAACATAACCGCTGTGCGGACGT
Source organism: Carpatolechia fugitivella (assembly GCA_951230895.1). Lineage (NCBI taxonomy): Eukaryota > Metazoa > Arthropoda > Insecta > Lepidoptera > Gelechiidae > Carpatolechia > Carpatolechia fugitivella. The sequence continues at coordinate 19,136,085 of OX579646.1, read as the reverse complement.
ACCCTTAGCAAAGAGTTTGTTTGTCAGTGTCATTTTTTTCTTCTGATTTCCTGACCATTAATAGTGAAATATGGTCACCACGAAGCAGGGATCACTATCGACGTGCTATCGACGCAAGGTTACAATGGGACCCTCATGCGCTATCCGCAAGCTCGTCCGCAAGGCTCAGCTCGGCGGCGGTATACGCAGCATAGACAAAAATTTTTAACATACGCTGCCGTATTATAAAAAGGTTCTCTGTGATACGCAGTCACGCAGTCAGAAAGATTCGTCAACTGACTGACGTTGCTACTGCCAGACTCAGCCAGACTTGTATATTTCAGCTATTTTCACAGCATTATGTCCTACGGAATTTTATTGTGCATATATAAATTGCGTGGTCCAGGGGAATTGTTTAAAGAAATTGATATCCTCACCGTATCTTCACAGTACATAGGTATTTGAAAACATCTTGTATGTCCGGAAGAACAAAACGCTATTTCCTAAGAATTCTGATATCATCATGATTCGCTTGCCCTTATCCCATCATTTGGGGTCGGTGCAGTACATTCTCTTCCACCATACATCCTTATCAGCTGTCATTTCAACACTCACATCCTTCCTGAACATATCATCTTTTACACAATCCATCCATATTTTCTTTGGTCGTCCTCTCCCAACATATCCATCCATATTCAAATTCAATACCTTTGTCCCTACCGTAACATTAATTTCTCCGCATTATACGTGCCCATACCAGGTAAGGCGATTTCCTCTCATTTTATCTATCACTGGCGCAACTTTCAAACTTCCTCTTATATATCATCAATCAACGGCCCGTTACAATTCAATTCATTTTTTTAAATTAATGGCGTTCCCAAAATGATTTCGCCAGGCCCGTTACAGTCCACTGCTGGACTATGAGCCTCCTCCACTTAAGTGGAGGGTTTTGCCATAATCTCCACGCTTGGCTGGCGGGTTGGAGATCGCAGATTAAAAGGTTACTGTGTCAGAGAGCGCTGCTGCCCGTTCCCTGTTCAATGTGTACTCCCTAAGTCACCTCTTACGACACCCACGAGAAGCGTAGGGGATGGTGACAAATGTATTCTACTCTGCCGTCATCACACGGCAATATATATATTCGTTCTTATATATATTCGTTCCTAATCTTGTCCATTCTTGTTACACACATCCACACATCCAGCTCAGCATTCTCATTTCACAAACATGAAGTCGTCTTTCATCCATCCCTTTGATGGCCCAACACTCCGATCCATACATGAAGAATTCTGATATGCATAATATAAATACTAGAAATAATAAATAAATAGCGCACCCAAAATTTAGACTGTGTAAGGTTAACAATTCATTCATGGGGAACTATATCCGCTTGTATAATAAAATACCAGATGATATTGTAAATCTGTCCGATAGCAAATTAAAACTAAAATTAAAAATATTTTATGTTCTAAGGCCTATTATACGATAAATGGTTACTTAAGTGATAAAAACGTCTGGTCAACTGTTGTTCCAAATCAGCGCAATCATGTATGATTCTTTTCAATACACCTTGCTCGAAAATTGAACTTACGAAGGCAGTAAACTGTGCGGTAAACGCGTTTTACCGCACTAGTGCGATTGTATTACAATTTTTTTTTATAGTAGTAGGAATACTGACAATAAAAAATATTTAAATCGATTCATACAAAGAGGAAAGTATTTTATATTTTTTTATTTCAACAAATTGTATCAAAAATATTATCAGCCACTATTATTTTAATTATAAAAATAAAGTTATCTCTATTTAAAAAATAATATTCTTAGAGGCTGAATGTTCGCCAGAGCCTTTTCTCCGTAATTATGATTATAAAAAAGAAACATACTATCGTTTTGTAGTTGGCGCCAAGTTTGTAAAATTTTCATTTAATTGTTTTACGTTGAATGTTGTTTTATGAGTGTTTTAGTACTGGTATTTAATGATAAAGGTGAATAGTAAGGATACTTAAACTTGGCGCGATATAGTAAATGTTAGTTTTTACAACTTCTACATGATCCATTTTACCTGTAGTATCATAGCTTTTGTAGGGTACTATGTATGTACCTTTCTTAACCATTTCAATTTAATTATTTACTATCAGTTTTCTCACAAGTGTATTGAAAAACGTCGTACAACCGTGGATCTTAGGTTTTATAACAAACTCGTGACATTATAAACCCTCGCCTGCGGCTCGGGCTTACAAAAGTCACCTTGTTTGTAATATGCCACCTACGATCCTTGTATCGTAATGTACTATTATCGAGTATTTAAAAAAAAAGTACAAAAGACACAATTCCTGTGGAGTTTCTTCTGGCCGTTCTTCTCCACAGAGGGCGTACACTGTGAACGTGCCATCCATGATAGCTTTGACGTAGAAAAATGATTTGTAAAAATCTTAATTCGAATAAAATATTTTTTATTTTGATTATGTATCTAGAAAAAGTTATATTTAAAATTTAATTATCTCCCATGGTACCTTAAAGTAAGTTTATAGACCGATTTCTATGAAACTTGGTTTGAAGCACTATTTTGACAATATATTAACAACGCCGTGTTAAACATTGAAGAATGAAGAAGGTGACCAACTTATTTGTTTATCGGCCGATTTTGATGAAATTCGGCTTGAAGCACTATTTTCGCAAGAAATAAATAACACTATGTTAAGAATAGCCAACTTTATTGGGTTTATCGTAATCAAAGATGGCCGCCATCTTGGATTTTTGCCATAATTAGAATGGCTTGGTTGATATCTTATGAAAATAGTGCCCCAAACCAAGTGTCATCGAAATCCGCAGATTACCATCTTGCATTATTTGCCATCATAACATGACATTGTTAATTTATTGTAAAAATAGTGCGGAAAACCGAATTTCATCTAAATACCGATAAATTATAAAGTTGGCCGCCATCTTGTATATTAGCCGTGTGGTGACGGCAGAGTAGAATACATTAATTGTCACCAACCCCTACTCTTCCCGGTGGGTGTCGTAAGAGGCAACTTAGGAACTACACATTGAACAGGGAACGGGCAGCAGCGCTTTCTGATACAGTAACCTTTTAATCTGCGATCTCCAACCCGCCTGCCAAGCGTCGCTTGCCAAGCGTGGAGATTATGGCAAAACCCTCCACGTGGAGGAGGCTCATAGTCCAGCAGTGGACTGTAAAGGGCCCTTGATGTTGATGTAATATTGCGATCTTCTTTTCTTGTTAAAATAATGCCCCATACCAAGTTTCAGAGAAATCGGTCGATAACTCCGCCTGATTGATCTCACTAAAACTACCAACTTGATCTACCCCACAAATCTCACTGACCGACCCCACCAACTAACACTAGGCCCGCCCAACCTGACCGACGACTTCACCAACCCGGCCGGTCCTAATAACCCCACTGACCAACAAACCCATTAACTGAAACTACTAATCCGACCGATCCCACTAACGCCACTGACCGACCCAACCAATCTTACCAACTAATTAACCTCCTCAAACTGACCAGTCCAATCAACTCTACTGACCGACACCACCGACTCTATTCACTCCACCGACCCTACAGACTGACACCACCAAACCCAACCGACCATCGGCAGACAGACCCCACTATAATAAAAAAAACTAGATCCACCAACCGACACTATCAAACCCAACTGACTGATTCCACTAACTATACTAACTCCACCAACCACATTAACCTTACCGACTAACCCTAAAAACCGAAACGATCGATCCCAACATTCCGAACCCCCAACTGCATGAAACACACCAGTTCAATGCAGAAAACGTACCTCCTCCATTACATCGTGTGTGGTTGGCTTGGTACTCCAGGACGGACATAGCCTACTTTTTACCAAGGGAAAAATTCTTATTGTTATGGGAACCCAACGTCAACATCGTCTGTTAGTGTCTTGGTACCTCATTCTGAAAACCACAAATATCATAGTTGTACGAGAAACCTCGTATAATTTGGCAAACTTGCCGAAATGTCTGAACTTCATACGGTCGCCGCCGCATAGTCGCCTAGCGGACCGGGTGTTGTGACGTCACAGCAGCCTCGCACGGTCGCGCGCCGGGCGGTTTGAAAACGGGAAGAAAAAATATCATACCTTCGTCATTTATGAAGATAATTGAAATATTCTTTCACTAGGTTTTATAGAAAGCTTAATGTAATCATTTAAAAATTAAAAATAGATAATGGAAACTTTCGGATTGAATCAAATCATTTACTTATTGTCAGTGACTTCAATCGAAATTATTATGTGTTTAACGACAATAAAAGGGTTACAAATATATTTAAGTTATTGTTTTATAGTCCTAAATATAATCTATAAGTTATATAAGTCGTAAATGTTAAGTGGCCACTTTTGGCATTTTCGGCTTACTTAATAATTAGTACATAATAAGTAGTTACACTTGCTCATAATGTAAATATTGTACACGAGAGTGATGCTAAATTTATTAATCATGCTCATATATGTATGTACGGTAAAGGAAAACATCGCGATGAAACCTGCACACTTCTGCGAAGAAATTGAAAAGTTGCGTGTGAAGTGAGCAACCCGCACTGGGCCAGCGTGGTCGACTAAGGCCTTATCGCCCTAACTCAGGGTAAGCTTGAGCCTCTCGTTAGGGACGTATATGAGCTGTTGATGAACATCATCATCGTGTAGGTTGTAAGGTCGACAACCAACCACACAAACCCTGGTGTCAGTGTTATAGAGCCGCCAAAGGCCACTGACTTGGCTCGTGTAACGACTAAATAGTAGCCAGGACAAACAGCTTAACGTGCCTCCCGAAGCCCGGAATCATCTTTCTTTTCGAACAATCAGGTCATTCAACCTGCAATGTCCTAGCCAAACTGGGGAAAGTCTCACAAATCTCTTTTTGTTTGACAGTGTCCCCACCGGGAATCGAACCCGGAACCTACGTAATGGGCGTTGAAATCTCGACCACTCAGCCAGGGAGGCTGTTGTTATAATTTTTTGTGAATTGTAAGGTTGACGACTGCGCTCACAAACCCTGGTAGAGTTGTGGAACTCTCCTCCTCTCCTCTGATGTAGCATGAGCCATTCTCCATAGTTAATAGCCGGGCGGGACTAACTTATCTTGTCTTCCGGAGCACGATGGTTCCTTGTGTTTCGTACAATCAGGTGATTCAGCCTACATTGGTCACGATTCACACAGTCACGCTCTAATCTAATAGATTAAAAAGAGACATGAGATGGCCATCCTAATATTAGAGCTGTCAAACATCGAATTTGAACCTTATAGACGCGTTGATTGCACAATTTTAGAGAGCACGTAAAACAACCGACTTAAAAATCTCTTAATCTGACAGCTATGCCCTTATTTTAGGTTATCATTCATTCAAAATAATATCATTCGTTCGTCTGAATTCATCACCTCTCTTTCATTGGTCTTAAAAATGAAAAGGATAGCTGGATTTTAAAATTAGAATTAGAAGATGACTTCCCGAATTCTTCGCCATTGTCCTATCCAAACTGGGAACAATCGCACGTAAACAGATTTTTTATTTTACCACGATTCAAACCCCATACTTCCGAAATTTCAACTGAAAGATCTACAGCTCGGTCACGAAGGATCCAGATACAGGGTGACATAGAAGCACCTCAAGATATGTCCCAACATGAAGTTTGAAGCAAATTATGGCTCCTCTAGTTAATTCCCCCAATCCTCGTCACGAGACAAGACGTTAGTAACCTCACAACCTTGGTAGGCGCTGTTTACCCAGCCACCGGGTGCCAAGGCGCGATTGTACTAAACTTTAGATATATTATATTATCATACAAAATTAAATAGTAGAGCTGTATGGTTCCCGGTATAAGAAGGCCGACCCATGTCTTCCCGTGGATGTCGTGTAACTATGACATACACAATTTTAATACTAGAAATAAACACAAGTTGGTTGCTTATGTCAGCCGACTACATAAAATTAGTAATTTTTTTAAAGACAATTGTATACGCTATTACAATAAGGTTCCTACTGATATTAAAAACTTACCTTTATCTGATTACTTAGTCCGTGGGAATAGATTGCTTGAGTAGCAGGCTTTTTCAATATTTAAATTAGCATTAATTTTGTAAATGACAATATTTTATTTTGAAAAGGAAACGCAAAAGATGCGACGACTGTGGAGTTTCTTCGGTGAGCTCTTCTCCACAGATTCCGCCATTGTGAACTCACCCAGAAAAATGTAATGACGGATCTAAGTGATGTAATAATATCCTATGGGAATAAATATTTTTTAATTTGATTTGATTTGAACTGACTAAGGCTGAATTCAAATGGATGGTTTGGTCACGTGAGTGAGATTATTTTCAGCCAAAGTCAATAGACATATTTATTACCTACTATTTATTTATCTGCGATAATTACAATACAATATAAATGGTTTGTTGACACAAATCATAAAAGACATACTAAAATTTTAAGGTCAACAGCCGGACTCTTCTAGAGTAGCAATCTCTTCCAGGCAACCTTAGGATACAGGGAAATGTAGTATTGTGCTACCCATCACAACCACGGACGATGTTTAGAATCTTATTGCAGTTTGTGTATAAGGTATATTTCATTCTGTTCATTGATGAAAAAATGTGTAAATAAAACGAGCTTTATTCGTAAAATTATGAAGTCTAAGGTTTCTTTATGCTTCAATCTACAATTCTTGGTAGAATTTCATGTGGAGTATACATTTTAGTATACATTTAGATTTCAGCTTTATTTTATATCAGAGTGGTGGCAGTTGAGATTCCCCCATTGTGTTAGTGAACTCACCCAAAAAATGTTATGATGGATCTAAGTGATGTAACAACATCCTATGGAAATAAATAATTGTTGATTTGATTTGATGTGGAGGAGCTGAAGATGACCCATCTCTAGTCTGATCTGATCTAAACCCGCCCCTTCTTCATCCGCCTCTAATTGCAGGGGATTTACTCTCCCTGGGCCCTTTGTTGTGTTCGTAATTAATCCTTTACGAGCCTATCTTACGAAGATACAGTCAACCAACAGTATAAGTTACTACGAGAATATCCAGTATAAGTTGATACGCGACGCCATAGGTACTACTAGTATGGCGAGGTTTATTTTTATACTGGTTGGTGACTGTTCTTGCATTATGACTGGTTTGATAAATAGACTGTGGCAGGCCACGTGTCGGCTTAGAGCTGTAGCTAAAGAACGTTATTGTCATGTTGGTACTTCCTGAAAAAAGTAGTATCATTGGTGTTTCCAAGGTATTAATGAGGGATTTTCCGAAAGCCAATTAAAAAAAATTGTTCATAAAACTTCGGTAGATGGCGTTGACGATTCGTGGAACCGAAGAAATCAAGAGAAATAAAAGGATTTAAAAAAGAATCCACGAAGTACACCTGGCGCCATCTATCGTCTTAATTAGAACAATTATTATTATTTTTAGAGCTGTCAGAAAATCCCTCATTCCGGTGGAGACAATGTGGTCAAAAAAAAAATTTGTGATACCATCCCCAGTTTGCCTAACCTAACCTAGGATATTACAGGCTAAATCACCTGTCTCCTAAAAATGATAATTCTGTGCTTCGGAAAGCAAATTAAGTCATTTGATTTCAGCTATTATCAACGGAAAATTTTGTTATCCATCTAGGAGCTATGTCGGATAGCTGCAGCTACGCCATATTATATCTTACACCAGGGTTTCTAAGGTCGGTTACTAACCTTTCAATCCACACGTTGAAAAAAACAGACAAGAACATGGTAAAAGCAAAACCATTGCTTTAAAAAGAACTGTTACTGGAAAACCCAGCAGGCAAAAATGTTGTTTATTTTCTCACTTGCACCTTGCAAGGCGACACAGTGGCCGCTGAATTTTTAACACAACATCAGAAAACGTTTTACGACACTCCAGAGCGCACAATTTTCGCCAACATCAATTATTTATGGTCTCCTCTACCTACATGGACGTAAAAGATTTGAGACGCGAATTCTGTGCGAAACTTGTTCTCATATTCTCGCTGTGATGTTGGCGTTGTGATATTGGCCCCGCTCCGGGAAGTCATGCTCTAATTCTAATTTTAAAATCCAGCTATCCTTTTCGTTTTTATGACCAACAAAAGAGAGGCGATGAATTCAGATGAACGAATGACAACATTATTTTGAATGAATGATAACCTTAAATAAAGGCGTGTCGGATTAAGAGATTTTTAAGTCGCATGTTTAAGTGCTCTCTAAAATTGTGCGATCGACGCGGATATAAGGTTCAAATTCGATGTTTGACAGCTCTAATATTAGTATGGCCATCTACTTTCCCTTTTTTATCTTTAAAAGGTGAAAAGGACGGACGAACTTAAATTAAGAATAATTATAATACCCGCCCGCTCCACACCTTCCGATCCTTCACCGTCCTATCCGACAAATCGGAAGAAATTGGACAATGTATAGGGCAACAGGTCCTAGTTAGGACAGTGTGTAGGGAATGAGGATTTCCTATTTAGGACGTAGGATCGGAAGGTGTAGAGCGTGTTTAACGATTTTCTGCTCTTTCACTGTATTTTTTTTTTCTTTTTCTTATCGAGTTGATAATAACATACTTATACCACAATGCTAAATAGCATTTTATGTTGTAATTTATATATCAAAACACTACATTGATTGTTAATATTATTATTTTATTTTGATAATTTACTAGTTTATTTCTAATTACGTAGATTGTATTAGTAGGCAGTTTATTTTATTAAGTAAATGTATTTTTCATTTTGGTCTTACTCCAATTGGTTGGACGTATGACCAATTAGATGTCCATACGCCAACCAATAGAAGGACAATTGTGGTAGGGATGAGTGAAAGGGAGAGGGTTGGTAAGCGAGGTGGAAAATAGTAGTCAGTCGGTAAAAGATACGTGAGGTGGATGGTATTGATTACTGGATACTTAAGAGTTAATTTTGTGTTGCTGAATAATTGATAATATAGAAAGTGAATCATAATTGTGTTATTTTAAATCCCGATCCCTGAGTTTATGATAAGGTGTCGTCATACATAGATGATGTAGTGACTAGGAGTAGAAAATATTATGAGGCTGTGTGTAAATAGGTACTCATATCCAACCTAACGCAGTCTATATAGTAAATATTGAAAGGCGCCCTTATTAAGGGTAAGCTGTATATTCAGGTAAGGTAGACGTGTAAGAGCTGATTTAATTAAAACTGAAGGAAAGATGACAGTATTTTTAAGGACACCTGAAATCTTCAGGTCCCCTAGAATATTTAGACTAGAAGCAAACAGACAGCCGTTTGGTAATTAATAGTACATTGTTATACGAGGGGTGAAAGTAACTTATTTAGCGCCGAGACGCGAAAGCCCTAATAGTTTGAGCCACTAAATAAGTCTTTAACCCGTGGTAAACACTGTGCTTTTCATTACGAATACAAGGAAAGTAAAAATAAAAACACTAATTAGCTAAAGAAAAAATGAGTGACTTCCATATCTGAATCAGATGAAGTCATTGTAATCAAAACCAATCTCAGCGTACCTTCAAATAGGTGACATTTTTCTAGTGTATTTTTGTATGACACGCTATATCTAGGCCTGTTGTAATGTAAATCAATGACAAAACCCTACAACTCGAGAAACAAAAACAAATGATAATCGGATTGTTGCTTTCCCGCCTATTTTTATTGTTGCTGTGGCCAGTCGGATCATTGAAAAATGTTAAATATTTTGCCCTGTCCGGAATCTATTTTATTTTAAAGAAATAGTTGAAAGTCAATTATAATAAAGTCATTTAAAAATATATATTCTTTAATTAATACTTAACTTTATGTTATTTCAATTTAATATTGCGCTGTAATTGAGTAGCTGTATAGAAAGATGGAACATAGGTTCAAAAGAAATGTGAAATTAGAATCAGCTTTTTTTTATAATTTGACAGATGTCATTGAAAGCGATTCTACCTCGGGCTGAAAAGTATTACCTTCATCCCGCTCCTCAGGCAACTTCCGACCTACTTTCCAAGTATGAGTAATGAAAAATATATTTTTATTTCCTCAAGCACTCAAGTACAGCGCAGCAAATCAAATTAAACAGTATATACACTGTTTCTGTGACACTGCCGCCACTAAATTAAGTTATAAATAAAGCTGTACATTAAACGAAATAGCTGTATAAATCGCACACAAATGTGACGCTATATCAAAAGAGAATTACCCAAAATCCCGTCAGAAAAATCCAATTCACGGCGTATTCCAAATCACTGAAATAAATTGATCCGGTTTCACACAGGTTTTTGTTTCCAGCATTAATTAATGTCAAAAAAGAACCGCATATAAAAAAAAATACTGCATAAATTCCAAATGTCGACACAGAAATTCGGCGAAACAAAAGCACAAAGGCGACGAAGCGAGTGACGGCTTGTTCCGCCAGCGAAATATTAAACAGACCAACTCGTTCATTCATTCACTCCCGAATTCCATTCACCATTCATTCGGTCACTAATGTTTGTAAGAACGAGTTTATTACTTCACACATAGAAAAAGCTTTTAATTTCTAATGGAGGCTTTGAGCAGCCTTTTACGAGTTAACTCAAAGCTTTCATAATTTAGACCCGTCTTATTTCTTTATGCCGTAGCCAGGTCCGAATTACTGCCTGGGCTAACAAGACCTAGGGTCTAAAATCTACGGGATCCGTAGAGAGGCCCTGTTGAATAATCGTGGGCCTTTCGGCAGCTGTGACACATATCCAACGTGTTACAAAAAATACCAAAAAAAAAGGAATATTTTTCATCAAAGGAATACACCATCTCTAGTGATCAGCTGTGTCAAAGAATATTCGGACCAGAATGTAATTTTAAGTAAATGCTAGTATTTTTACCGCTACGGTTAAAAATGTTTACGTACTACTTGTACCATAACATTCACATTAGAACAATTAATTTCGAAATGCAAAAACTACAAATTAATAAAAAAAAAAATCTTATGAAATAATAAATTAAAGAAATAATGAACTAAATATTTCAAAATAACATTCATGGTTGTAAATAAGTAAACTAGATAAGCAAAACATAAAAGAAATGTTTTCTAACATAAATTGATTTAAGTACATCTCTTTTAAAAATGTAGGCACAAATGGTGTACAAATACTGTATCGATAGTCTATATTTTAACCAATCTCAGGTTGATTGACACTAGAGATGGGAATATTTGATTAAATGCCTCTGATGAAAAGTATTCTTTTTTTTGGTATTTTTTGTAACACGTATTACCAAGTCCGCGCCCGCTACGTTGGAAGAAATATCGATTATGTCCGAAAACAGCTGTGGCAAAAAAACTAATTTACTTTCCACTATTTTATTCGTCAAGTGGTCTATCTAATCTATTGACTTTACGAATTCGTGATAGTAATTAGAATTTTCTGTTACCGTGCTTTCTAAACATAGAACAAACCAACAATGTTTTTTTTTCTATAATAATATTTCGAAAATAGCTTTTTGACCGCGTAAAGTAAGTAAGTACAGTAGGAGGCGTAGCCAGAAGGGCTCAATAAAGGTGGCCGATCCTTAAGAATACTATTTTTAGACTCGGGATTTTTTTTTATTATTTCAGATCTCTAAAAGTGGCCCTAAAGCTCTAAGTCCAGCCCTGGCCGGTTCGTGTGGCATATATAGCAGAGTATTTGCCGCAAGGGTTTCTCTTGGTGAAATATTAATTAGTAAGATTATTACGTAGGACGTGTAGGCCGATCCCTTGGTTTGTTTTCTCTTCTCGCTTTCAGCGATATTTTGGATCAGAAACCCGACAAATATTCGATTGTATTATCTAGGTATTTGCGTAGGATTTTAATAAATACTTAACGTTGCTTATTTACTGTGGAGAAATGTTGTTTATTCAGAGCAAATATAAGGAAAATACTGCCAACAATATTCTATAGATATAGGAATTTCTATGATTCTTTTTTTTTTAATTACAAAAACAACTAACCAACCACCACCAACTTTAGTGATGATGATGATGATAGAGGTTAACATACATACATTCTGAACAATTATTTTGCCTTATATGAAATCGATTACGGCTTCAAATAGCGCAGCGTGATGTTAATAATAAAATTATTGCTATTTAACTCGGTCTCTTATTATATTTATGCTGTTTTGATATAACAAACACACGAGCAGTCGCAGCTTGTTACTTGGATGTCAATATGCGCCTCTAAAAATAATTGAGTTCACAAAATATTATTGAATATTCTAATCAAAAATCGCGAAATTGCCATTAAAGTTTATAACAAAATTCCAAGAGCATTAAGAGTTCTTCCGAGTAGGTATTTTTGTTAAAATTAAAACAATGGCTAATTGAAAAATGTTTTTATAATATTAAGGAATTTTTAGATGACATTGAGGCTTAAATTATAATATTGAATTGTTTTTTGTAATCAATAATTTGTAATTTTAATTTTATATTAATGGAACTATTGCATGCCATGAATGGTGAAATATACTGTGACATACTATTTTTATTTATAACATCTTATAATACGTGTATTTTACGCAATAAATTTATCTTTATCTTTATCAATTTTAAATTCATTTTTGGAATCCCATGAACTCACTCGTTGCGTCTTTTTTGCCTGGTTTACGATAGAGACACACAAATTATTGAAACACTTAGTTACAAGTTTCACTATAGTACTTCTTCAGTTAAAGCCACGGAAGTTAAAACACATAATATACATTTTAACACAAGTAAACATTAACCAAGTTAATGTCGGAAACATTAAATGCGTAACAGTTTAAGAGGGGGGGAATTACATGTGGAGTCTCTTAGTAAATCACTATAATTTTATACCAACATCAATCTCATGTTTATCACTAGAGATGTGCAAAAGATTCACCGACTTGACTCTTGTGAGTTAGAGAGTTCAATCAGTATTTTGACACTTAAGAATGTTTTGTATTGAACTCAACAGGAAAGAGCTAAAAGGGTGGCATAACATGTAGTCTCTAAGTAAATCACATTAATGTTATAACAACATCAATTTCATGTTTTTTTTTTTGTTTGATTTGTTTTTTCATGTTTTTGAGATGTGCAAAATCAATGAGTTGACTCAATGTTCAACTTGAGAAGATCTTATCTAGTAGGTCGATTACTATGTTCTTTAAAATAATTTGTTTTACAGCAGCTAGCGGCACGTATCTTTAGCTCTGAGCGAGCGGTGACTCTCTTTCTCGCGTAGGGTGACTGAGTGAGAGGTACCGCTCACTCAAAGATAAAGATATGTGCCACTAGCTTCTTCTTATTTTATCTTATTTAGCCTAGACTGACCCACTGCTGGGCAAAGGCCTCCCTCTTCTTCTTCCATCCTTCCCTATCCTGGGCTTCCTCATCCTAACTCCTTGAAAAAGAGTCAAGCTCATCCCGCCATCTCCTACGAGGCAGTCCACGTCTCCGCCTATCTCTTTGTGGGCTCCAGGTGGTCGTTTGTTTTGCCTATAGGTCTAGTAGCATGTGGCAGACGTGTCCGACCCAGTGCCGCTAGCTGTAAAGTCTATTTAATTTATATGTAAATGATTCACATACTTGATCCTTTTGACTCAGTGAGTCAACAATGACACAGGCTAAGAGGGTGGAATTATTGCGTGATGAGTTTCAGTACCAACATTAATCTCTGTTTACTTATCACATGAGATAAGTCAATGATTCACTGACTTGACTCTTGTGGGTTAGTGAGTTAAATCAGTGTTTTGACACTTTAGGATATTACTTACTAAGGAACCAGAATAAAAGACCAGAGCCTAGGAACCAGCCAGAGCTAAAACGGTGGCATAACGTGTAGAATCTCAAAATCACATCAATGTTCAATCACATATTTATCACTTGAGATAACAGACTCCGAGATTTCGACGCCCGTTACGGAGGTTACGGGTTCGATTCCCGGTCGGAACACTGTCAAGCAAAAATCTCTTTGTGAGATTTTCCCTAGTTTGGTTAGGATATTGCAGGCTGAATCACCTGAATGTCCGAAAAGAAAGATGATTCCGTGCTTCGGAAGGTACGTTAAGCCGTTGGTCCCGGCTACTAACACGAGCCATGTCAGTGGCCTTTGGCGGATCTATAACACTAACACCAGGGTTTGTGAGGTCGGACTCAATGTTCATCCACACACATGATTTGATTTCGACATCGGCTATTTTCACCGCGAAGAAAAGTCTTTTTCGGGAAAAAAAATAACAACAAGCGAAACCGCGTGTTCGAATCTAGCTCGTATATTCCAAGTTATTTAACGTAGATCAATCAAATCTCTGTGGATTCCAGAACGAGTTAGTAATTAGAATCCAATCAAATCAGCGGTAATCACCGGCGGCGGTGGCAGCCCTATGCTAAACTCCGGAGCAATTACGAAGCTATGAACTATAAACGCGATGTTCTACTACAAGGAATATCTAAGGCAATTCTATATAATACGTTTATATACGTGGGGTGCATGGAATAGATATTCTAAGAAGAAGAGAAGTGGAGCCGGTGATGGCGCGTTGGATTGGAACCGATATATGCGGTAGGCCAAACGGCCCGCTATCAAAACAATAACTGCTTTAACTGCTTTGCAAACCACCGCCTTTTTACGATACCGTAGGCTTCTTTATTATTGAAAAAAAAACTAAAATAAAGCAAATTATATATCGAACAAAATGGCACCTACACACTTTAGTTAAATGTAAATATACTTTGTTAAAAAATGTTTTTAATTTTCATATAAAATGCGAAGAAACTTTTTCCCCAACCTTATATGGTATTTACCTATGAAATTGCCGTTCTGCCGTTCGGCCGTATTTCAAGTCCAATTTCATTTTTTCCAATTATTTTTATTTGAAAAATATGGATTTATTTTTATAAAATTAGTCATTTGTTTAATAGTTAGCGTTCGGTTTTTATTGCATTTGTACGTTTTTGGTCATCATGGATACGTTAAAAAATCGAGTTGTACGGGTTACCCGAAACAATTTGACTGATAAAATGAAATACTGATTAAACTGATATAAAGAAAGGTATATTTTGACCCAAAACTTATAATAATATGAATTGATGAAATATGATAATGAGCGCGCGGAGCTTGCTTGATAGCTGATTGCGAACTGATTTAAAAAGTATAAAAAATTGCCAATAATGCGTAATTGGCTAAATTGTGCAATATTGACAATGTACGTGTAGGCTCGTACACGAGTAATTATGGAGTATGAGTACCGTCGTAGCAGCAAAGCGGCAGAAGCGGCACGCAACTTACGGAGCGAATACTACTAATGATCGCACCACCCGTTATTGGTTTTCCCGCTTCCGTTCTGGAAATTTCGACCTAAGAAATGAACCCCGTGGTCGGCCGAAAACTTTAGTCGACAATAACGAATTAAAGGCGATTGTGGAAGCTGATGATTCTCAATCTACTGCTGAATTAGCAGCAGCTTTCGATGTTAACATCAAAACAATATTGGATTTGCATCAAATTGGCAAGGTAAAAAAGCTTGACAAATGGGTGCCCCACGAATTGAATGATCGCGAAGTACGCGTCGAGACGAGCCTTGCACTGCTCAACAGGCACACAAACGAAGGCCACACCAATAGCACACCAATACCACACCAATACCACACCAATGCCACACTAATGCTACATGCCACACCAATACCACACCAATGCCACACTAATGCTACACCAATGCCACACCTATGCCACACCAATGCCACACTAATGCTACACCAATGCCACACCAATACCACACCAATGCCACACTAATGCTACACCAATGCCACACCAATACCACACCAATGCCACACTAATGCTACACCAATGCCACACCTATGCCACACCAATGCCTCTCCAACGCCACACCAAGGTTACACCAGTGCCACACGAATGCCACACCAATGCCACACCGATACACACCGATATACTATCGATATTTTAAGAAAAAACGATAGTATCGATGGCCTATCAATATTGGAATATCGAGCGGCAACACTACTATTGTGTTACACGTGCTTGTTCAATTTAATTTTTGTAGTGAATTTAAAACACGCTATAACTGTGCAGATTTAATTTCCGGTCAACCAGCGTGTAATAGTTTTTTAATCGCTTTCGGCTCTGATATATATACAGGTATATATAAAACAGCAATTTCATAGGTAAAGAGCTGACTCAGAATAACATTTTGTTTTACCGTTATATCAAATCCATGAAGATAGCTAAAATGTTAGGCTTTTTTTTTTCTATGCCTATGGTCCGAAAATTTTAGCTACCTTCTTGAATTTGATATAATGGTAAAAGAAAATGTTATTCCGCGATAGCTCTTTACCAATGAAATTGCCGTTTTTCATGAAATAAGTTAACGCCCTTTTTTCTATATTTTTTATTTTTATCGATCACCCATGCATTTTTGCCAACGTAGTGGTAGCTTATTGATGCCCTTTTTGAAAAAATCTGCTGGATAGGTGGCAACAAATTCTTCAAAGGCATTTTGTACTGCCTCTCGGTCACTGAATTTTTCCCCGCCAAGAAGTTATCCAAATTCTGGAAAAAGTAGAAGTCTGTAGGGGCAAGGTCTGGTAAGTTTTTAATTGTTAACTTACTGGTACTAGCGACTAGAATACAAGGTGATGTCTGAAAAGCAGCCTAGCTGAGACATAACCTTTTCATCCAAACAGTTTTTGAACATCATCTGTAAACAACTTTTCGATTTGATAATTTTTTTAAGCATGTGTAGATGAATAAAAGTATTTTTATTTATTTATTTATTACGCCGTGTGGTGACGGCAGAGTAGATTATATTTGTCACCAACCCTTACTCTTCCCGTGGGTGTCGTAAGAGGCGACTTAGGGACCTCGCGTTGAACAGGGAACGGGCAGCAGCGCTCTCTGATACAGCAACCTTTTAATCTGCGAACTCCAACCCGCCTGCCAAGCGTGGAGATTATGGCAAAACCCTCCACTTGAGTGGAGGAGGCTCATAGTCCAGCAGTGGACTGTAACGGGCCGTTGATTTTGATTTATTAAGTACGGTGGATGACGGAGAACTTCCAACTCCAGCTCTTGTAACTTGGAGACCGTCTGCTGTGCAGTATGAGGTCGCGCGTTGTCGTGCAGGACGATTGACCAAAGCTGGTTGGAGATGTGCGAGCTTCTCCATCATTGTATTCAGTTCTTCACAGTACACATCTGCAGTAATGCTCATCCCAATAATATTATTAGTATGAAATAGTAAGATGTTTGAACTAGCAGCAAGGCAGCCTAGTTGCCTATTACCTATTACGAGCCATTGCGTATATCAGGCTTGATCCCAGTTGTAATTTGTAGGCATTCGCAGTGACAAATGGGGTACCCCATTGTTTGTGCGAGTAAATTATTTAGAGACAAGACAGTAAGAGGCAATGTTCCAGAGTTTATTAAAACATAGGGTAAGAGAACTATCTACTAAGATAGATTATTCTTTCAATCAGCCTATTGCACAGTCCACTGCTGGACGTAGGCCTCCCCAAGGGTACGCCAAAGCGCACGATCACCCGCTTTCCTCATTCAGCCACCACCAGCGACCTTCTTCAGGTCATCAGTCCACCTGGCAGGGGGGCGTCCCACACTACATTTCCCGAGACGCGGTCTCCATTCGAGAACCCGTCTGCTCCAACGGTCATCGGTTCTGCGACAGACGTGGCCAGCCCACTGCCATTTCAGCTTGCTACATTTCTGGAAAATATCCACCACCTTTACCAAGCATAGATCTTTCCATAGCTCGCTGAGTGACATGTAGCCGGTGGGCCAGCTTCACCGTCATGTTCCACGTCTCGGCTCCGTATGTCAAAACGGGTAGGATGCACTGGTTATAAACCCTGCTTTTCAGGCATTGCGGTAGCGGCGACGACGACGATTATTCTTTGCAACTGGACAATCGAGCTCAGCTCGCCGACTTGATGACTGATGGATGATACACTATTTTTATATCATCATCATCATAAGAGATTTAATTTCTATTAAAAAAACTATGTGACAGATTACATTTAATCGGTAGTTGTATCTAGCTAGATAAACTTGAAAAGAAAAATATTTGCCGCAATACAAGATTTCATCAAAATCTACTAATTCATAAAATAATTGCTTACTTTGTAACTTAATAAGTTATACAAGAATTCTATTTTGAGACTTTTTTTTACATATTTTATGAAATTCAATCTCATCCTTTGACTCCACAAATTAATTCAGCTTTTTGTTGCACAGTTTATCCAATTAAGTAATTAGCGTCGTGTAATGTGAATAGATGTCGTAAGATGTCGTAAATAGATGTCTCGTTTCGTAGAGCGCGCGCGGCCACATCCTCCTACGAGCATTGGACACTTACTATAATTTGTGAGCGTTTATCTAAGATGAATGGCCGCGCCTACCTAATAAATGGTGGCCAGGCTTTTAGCTAAAAGGTCTCAATGTAGGTAGACGATATTGTCCAGGTTATGCATTACTTTCTTGTTATTTAATAATGCGGCAGTCTTGTCTAGGCAAAGAAAGCAAGTGGTTTTACCAGCGACGCAGTATCAGACTGCAAGATTGAGTGTGCGTGTGCGTGTGTGTGTGTGTGTGTGTGTGTGTAAGGTGCATTGAGTGAGGAGTGCGAATTTCTAATTTTATAATCTAGCTATCATTTTCATATTGATGAATTCAGATGAACGAATGATGTTATTTTGAATAAATGATGAACTAAAATAAGGGCATAGCTGTCAGATTAAGAAATTATTAAGTCGGATGTTTTACGTGCTCTATAAAAAATCGACGCGTCCATAAAGTTCAAATTCGATGTTTGACAACTCTAATATTAGAATGTCCATCATGTTATCATATTATCTTCAAAAGGTGAAAAGAGCTGACGACCTTAAATTAAGGATTAGAGCGTGACTGTGTGAATCGCTACCAATATCATCATCTGTTCGCTGCTTTATGTGGAATCTGGTCACCCAAGGCCACTTCCCATGAAAGGCCACTTCCCTGAACGGCCACTTGACATCTTTTGAAGCTGCAATTGTGACATCTTTTGCATATTTTGTCAGCCTACAAACTTACGTAAAATGAATGCAGTGCACGCCACTACTGTGTCCACTAAGTTCGCAAAAGAAAATGGCGACGACGCACCGGTCGTATATTATATTACTTTTTGTAATTTAACCATTCATTCTTCTTCATCGTGTGGTTTGTTAATTCGAGGACCAACCTCAAAAACCCTGGTCTCAGTATTATATCAACATCAACGGCCCGTTACAGTCCACTGCTGGACTATGAGCCTCGTCCACTTAAGTGGAGGGTTTTGCCATAATCTCCACGCTTGGCAGGCGGGTTGGAGATCGCAGATTAAAAGGTTACTGTATCAGAAAGCGCTGCTGCCCGTTCCTTGTTCAATGTGTAGTCCCTAAGTCGCCTCTTACGACATCCACCGGGAAGAGTAGGGATTGGTGACAAATGTATTCTACTCTGCCGTCACCACGCGGCTTAGAGTATTATATAGAGCACAATAAACTAGAAAATTACAATAACACGAAATAATCACGCCTGCTTATCTCTAAAGAAATACCTTTCAGCAGACAAACGGAACCATTATGATTTGAATTAAGTATGTTTATTTTACTTTTAAAAACCGTTTTCACTACCTCATCATAGTTAGTATTGACGCTGGCATCAGAGTCACCACTTTTTAGGGTTCCGTAGCCAAATGGCAAAAAACGGAACCCTTATTTTATTACTTTCCAATTAGATGTAGATGCAATAGTTCCAATATTGATTGAAAATTGATCAGACTGTACAAATGGAAACTTGAACATCGGACATAGTTAATATCGCTGGATCTCCAATAGAAATATACTCCTTTGATGTTCTTTGAATAGTATTCCGTTTGACCAGACTTCATTTAATCATTCGTTCATTCTGTCTTTGAGACGGGAGTTCTAGCGCATAGAAAGATGCCTCAACTATTAATATAAACGTCTTTGTTACTTATTGGACTGTCGTAGCTTCAAAAATGGCGACTGAAACGTGTATTCTTCTTCTGAAACAGAGAATTATTTGCTATTAATGCAACTCCAAAAGAACGTACCTACCATACCTTAAAAGAAAATTGAGCAATTTAAAAAAAAGAAAGAAAGAAACATTTATTATTTTTACGCCACAACACAAACATAAAATGGATATAATGGTAATCATTAGTGCTACTGGAATGTGCCGCGACGTCAAAATAAAAGGACCGCACTCAGATTATGCCGCGATCGTGAAGACCTCGACGCTGGTATTCTGTGGGCCCCTTGTGGTGGATGTAGAGGGCGATAAAATCAATAATCTACTACATTCCTAACCCGAAATCTAAATAATAAATTAATTATTACTATTATTGCAATAATAAATGGAAGAAGAAAATGTAAAGTAGGTACATAATCGAATTATATTTTTTTACAACAAATTTGTATAATATAAATAGCCCGAAAACTGTCTAAATATGTCAATACCACCAAAAACTAAATTACTATTCTGAGCTATCAAAATCAATTTTTAAATTATAGGTATTCATCCATTTTAACGTGTTTTTATAGCTGACAAAAACATATTTATGGACTCTACTGTCGTAAATAACTCAGGACTAGACCGGATGTATATTTATGAATTTTGATTATTTGAATGATTGAATGAATGAATGAATGAAAGATACTTTATTGCACACAGACAGACACATACATAATATTTGCTACTCTTACTACACAGATTTATTTCGGTTTATTACCATCGCGTATCGTTTGCAAGCCACTAAACTTAATCCCAGTTAAGGCAAGCTCATGATAACGCCATCTTCATAAACCAGGCTCCCAGTCCGAGCCCAGGGCCCAGCTGGACCGGTGCCAGGAGTGTAATTGCTGTGCCGTCCCCCCCTGGTTCGCTTGTAATTTCTTAGTTGTTTAACCACATTTTTACACTTCCCAGTTGTAGAGCGATTTTGTTAAAAGATCGCCATTGTTGAATTCTTGATCAAGATTGTGAGGCTTTGTTTGAGAAACTGCGACCGTTTAAAAGGTAATGTGTCACAAGGAATATGCACAAATTTTTCTTATTAATTCATAGAAATAAGTATTTCAAGTTCCAGAAAAACACAAAAAATATTTTTTCAAATATCTAGCTCAGAAACAACGTTATAAGGCTTCAAAGTTGATGGTTAGACAGAGAGGTCCGACCAATGGGTCACGCGGGCCATCCGCCATAGAAAATTTTGTTTTCGTAAGAGGGACAGATATCTATTTGCTTAATAATGTTGTATCTAGTTTTTTTTCGATCAATTTCGACTGTTTTGACTGTCAGTATTCTATTTTTGTATACTTTCAGATGAACTATGAAAAAAACTAATATTTTTTTATGCATATTGCCTATTGTGTTAATACGTCCCGCATTTTCTCCTCGACGGCTCCGTAGCCCAGGTGGTAGTGTATCTGCCTCCGATGCACAGGGTCGCGGGTTTGAATCCCGCCCAGGGCAAACATTTGTGTGATGAGCACTTGTGTTTGCCTTGTGTCTGGTTGTTGTTTATCTATATATGTATGTATTTATCTATTTTAACACGTTTTTATTAACTCGCTTTCTTGTCTGTCTGTTTGTTTGTTTGTTTGTTGGTTCGGTCCGAATCTTGCAACTCAATTTTGAAGCACTTGTTGCCATTGGAATTTGCTGAAATTTGGTACACTTATGTAATCTCGATGACAATGCAATATTATGATATCATGGAGCTGGTCTGATGATGGAGCCGGAAGGTAGCTGTAGGAACTTCTAAAATACACAACACAACCTCGTCGTGTTTAGGCTCGTTGAATTCGTCTTGACAAGATCTTTAGTCATACGTGATGTCCAGGGTCTCATGATGGAGCCGGAAGGTGGCCATAGGAACTCCTCAAATACACAACATAACCTCGTCGTATTTGGGCTCGGTGGATTTGTCTTGACAAGATCTTTAGTCATACGTGATGTTCAGGGTCTCATGATGGAGCCGGAAGGTGGCCACAGGAATTTCTCAAATACCCAACATAACCTAGTCGTGTTTGGGCCCGTTGTGTTTGTTTTGACTAGATCTTTGGTCCCACGTGATGTCCAGGGTCTCATGATGGAGCCGAAAAGTGGCCATAGTAACTCCTAAAATACACAACACAACCTCGTCGTGTTTGGGCTCGTTGAATTTGTCTTGACAAGATCTTTAGTCATGAGTAATGTCCAAGATCTCATGATGGAGCCGAATTATACTTTTTAGTGCGTTAAAACGTGTTGTTAAAAAAATATCAGCTGTCTGGTACCCATAGTACAAGGTCTGCTTAGTTTGGGATCAGATGGCCGTGTGTGAAGATGTCCCCACATATTTATTTATTTTATTTCTATTTCACGTCTATAGACAATAAAAAAGCAATATATAGATAGAAACTATTATTTTATTCGTTGTGTTTTTAGTATAATGTATGTGCGGCGGCGCGCTTGTGCCCTCACAGTGCGTTGAAGTTCGCTTTGAAGATCGGCTACATAAGCCATCTTCGAGTGCACCAGCGCAGCGCCCGACGGACTGACTAGGAGTGGAAGTGGTCACCACGGCCAAAATCGGTCAGAAAGACGATCATCATGAGTCACTATCACAAAAGGCGAAATATGTTGAGAAATCGGGCTAACTAAAAAAACCCTTTGGTCCATTATTATAACCAGCTACGAAAAAATACTATTTCTTCACTGTTTCAACCAGAAAAACTCTAGTCTTTTGCGTGTTATTGTCATTTACTGTTTGTATATTTTCATAGTTTATAAAGTAAACATTTCCCAAGTGTTACTCAAGAGTCCATTAAGCCCCTAGCACGGTAACCCGATGTTACCGCTCATAAGCCGCGTGTTGGATACCCCGACGACGTCCTCTGGAATGCTGCCAGCGTTTATTACTTGCCCAATTCGGTTTCGCTTGCAATTTTCAGTTGTATTAGCCAGTTCGCAAACAATTTAGCGAACACTGCTAGCTGAGATTGAATTAGAATTGGTCATAAAGTAAAACTTTATATAACTTGAAGTGATTGAATGAATGAGTGAGTGAATTGTGATTGGTGTCAATAAAGAATATTTGTATTGTATTGTGATTGGCTAGGTTTTTGAGGTTGATTATACGAAAAAACCCTATGGAAAAAAGGATTTGAAAACTGCGATATTTTGTGCGGGTTATAATACTCGTAGAGCGTCGGTGGTGCGGTGGTTAGAACAGCCCCTCAGAGGAAACGCATATGATGAGCTGTTGATAACAATCTTCGGATCGTGGTTTGGTGTTTTTTGGAATTCGCTATCTGATCCATAGCGAATTTATTAATTATTAATTAAATAATGCAGTGCGTCATAATGCTTGCATGATAATTACGTCAGTACACACATAGGCCTAGGGTTCCGTACCTCAAAAAAATAGTAGATTTTATGACAAGGGCGCAAAGGAACATTTTTACGTCAAGGGCGCAGTTGCAGTAAGGGATTCATAGCCCCAAAAGCTTCTATGAGAGAAAAAATATTATAAAATGCTTTTAGTTACAACCTTCGATCTCTCGAAGGTTACAACTCATGAATACCTTTATTAATTGCACCTAATTTAACACAAGTATTAAAATGTGAACACTGCGAAACACGAACACATTAAAAAATAAAAACACCATAGAGTTGAAGATGAGACGTAGTTCGAGAACTTTTCATTTGTTTTCTTTTTTTTTTCTTTGAAGGTCACCCGCCTTACCAGCAGTACTCTTTTCATACAATGTTTTGTATTTCATACCCTCGGAGAAAAGACTCCATACCCGTAGCCGCAGAAAGCAAAAATATTCATGTTCCAAATTCAAAACACTTTCCTGCCCGTAGGCTTCTAAGACCTACTTTGGTTGGGCGCACTTATTTGCGAACCAATCGTTACTTTTTGAATAGATCGGATGAAAAGTAAAGGACAAGCAAAGGATTTAATCGGGATTTTTTTTTTATATTGTAAGCCTATAGCGCAAAACATTTTTAGAGATGGCGCCACTTACCTAATAAATTTAAAAATGACTCACACGTGCGCGAGTCGGTCTCGCATTTGGCTGGTTTTTTTTCTTCTAAAAACTGAATTTTTTTATATATATATTATTTAAGCATGCAAACGAGCGGACGAGCCACAGTGGTGGTAAGTGGTCATCGTCGCCCATGGACATTCGCAACACCAGGGGGGCTGCCAACGCGTTGCCAGCCTTTGAGAGCCCTGTATACTCGCCCCTTGAAGAACCCCATGTCAAAGCACAAAGGAAACTCCTCAGGGGGGAGCTTATTTCACATCACGCGAGAGGAAAGATCGCGACGCCCGTACATTTTTGGGATGCCAAGCATCCAAGACGTGAGGATGAGCCCCTGCCCTGTGGCGGGAGGTGCGGTGATAAAAGCGTGACGGTGGCACTAAGTCAAACAGCTCATCAGAACACCCCCCACTGTACAGACTTCATCTTACAATATTCACCCTTCCTTTATCTGACGTCAAACTAATAAACCAAACGCTTTGAGTTCTCCATTAAAAATAAAATAACATCATTATAATCTAAGGACAACATACATTGTGAACAGTTTCGATATCAAAATCAATTCATTACGTATACCTACCCCATAAACTATTTGAGATACCTATCTTAGTTAAATATGGTAATACCCAGTAATGTTTAGGCATTAGGTCCTTAATACAAACTACGTGTGAGGGTCTCCAAGTATTTATTTATTTTGAACGGACTAATCACTATTCCTAACACAGTGGTCGTCGTGAAAAGCGTCGGTGGTCTAGTGGCTAGGGCGGCCGCCTCCCGTCCGGGAGACGCGGATTCGATCCCACCACGTGATTTCGAATTTCGAATTCATATGCACGTTTATTCGACGCTCTTACGGTGAAGGAAAACATCGTGATGAAACCTGCACACTCCTTCGAAGAAAATCAAAGGTTGTGTGTGAAGTCGACCAACCCGCACTGGGCCAGCCTAATCGCCCTAATTCAGGGTGCGCTCGAGCCCCTCGTTGGGGACGTATGTGAGCTGTTGATGCTGGTAATATAGCGGGCGCGGACTTACAGGGGACCGGAAAGCTCCTACCCCTTAGTCCAATTATTTATATTTAGAAGGTATTAAATTATTATTATCACCATCAACGGCCCGTTACAGTCCACTGCTGGACTATGAGCCTCCTCCACTTAAGTGGAGGGTTTTGCCATAATCTCCACGCTTGGCAGGCGGGATGGAGATCGCAGATTAAAAGGTAACTGTATCAGAGAGCGCTGCTGCCCGTTCCCTGTTCAATGTGTAGTCCCTAAGTCGCCTCTTACGACACCCACGGGAAGAGTAGGGGTTGGTGACAAATGTATTCTACTCTGCCGTCACCACACGGCAAATATTTAGAAGGTATTAAATTATTATTATACTAAGTCGAAATATACAACACGTTAACTAAAATAATTTTATTTACACAACCACCTTACATACAGCTCAATATAAAATTGAACAATTTTTAGTAGAGAACTTTTCCAAAATAATGGAATGAATTTAAAAATTTTAAAAAAACGGTCATGTCTCAACACGTTTCTTCATAATTATTACACGAATAAAAAGTAGGTTTCTTTAGTCAATATTTTGTTAAATATGTCTATTGATCGTGAATGAAATATTATCTTCAACATAAGACCCTTTATAAGGTCGCTCGTAATTAATTCCAAGAACTCCTAGAATACCCGATACTGTTTACCGGCTCTATGTAGGTTAATTTAATTCCACCTCGATAAAGGGTCTCACGGCGGCGCCGTAACAGACATAAGCGTGTGTGAATATGCTAAAATTGGGCTTAGGTTGAAAGGAGTTGAAGGATTTACTTAGTTAATCGATGTTGCCAGAATTTCAAATATAATTATATTCCTCAAGCGCAAATTATTTATTCTGTAAAATAAATTTTAGTCTGATAAAGATCTATGAAAAGTAGCCAAATACATGTCAATTAAACTGTAAGTTTTAAAAAAGAAGTTTTCAATACACCTTGCTCGAAAATTGAGCTTACGAAGGCAGTAGACTGTGCGGTAAATGCGTTTTACCGCACTAGTGCGATTTAATTACATTTTTTTTTATTCATTTTTTATTTTTGAAGACCATAGTCTTCAAAATTATTATTCAGCCAGGATCATTTTGACAATAAAAAATATTGAAATCGATTCATACAAAGAGAAAAGTATTTTATATTTTTTTATTTCAACAAATTGTATCAAAAGTATTATCAGCCAGTAATAAAAATAAAATTATCTCGATTTAACAAATAATCAAATCGTAGAGGCTGAATGTCCGCCAGAGCCTTTTCTCCGTAACTGTGCTTATAAAAAAAAACATTCTATCGCTTTGTAGTTGGCGCCAAGTTTGTAAAATTTTCAATTAATTGTTTTACATTGAATGTTGTTTTATGAGTGATTAAGTGTTGATATTTAATGATAAATGTGAATAGTTAGGATACTCAAACTGCGCGTGATATAAGGTTAGTTTTTACAACTTCTACATGATCAATTTTACCTGTAGTATCATAGCTTTTGTAGGTTACTATGTACCTTTCTTAACCATTTCAATAATTTAATTATTTACTATCAGTTTTCTCACAATTGTATTGAATAACGTCGTACAACACACCGATCTTAGGTTTTATAACAAACTCGTGACATTATAAACCCTCGGGCTTACAAAAGTCACCTCGTTTGTAATATGCCACCTACGATCCTTGTATCGTAATGTACTATTATTCTCAAGAAAAAACGCCACTGCAAAAAATTTGTTTTTACTCGTAGCAACGCCTATTCGTGATAATCATATATGAAATACCTTTGCATGTACCTTTTGTCTTTTGTGCTCTTGATGAGCACTTTCGACCTTTTACGCGCGGTGGATATTTTGCGCTCTTAACATTATGCGCCTAAACGTCTGTTTCTTCTTATCGTTATTTCAACTTATCTCTTCATCAATATTAGTAATTAAAAAAAAATGCTTTATTTACATAAATCCTTACAAGTACAGTGTCGAGGCTTCCCAGTAAGTAGTCATAGACACTTGTGATGGGAATGCCACGCTCTTCCAACATTATATAAGTCAAAGTCAAAGTCAAAATAATTTATTTCCATAGGATGTTATTACATCACTTAGATCCGTCATTACATTTTTTTTGGGTGAGTTCACTAACACAATGGCGGAATCTGTGGAGAAGAGCTCACCGAAGAAACTCCACAGTCGTCGCATCTTTTGCGTTTCCTTTTTTAAATAAAATATTGTCAATTACAAAATTAATGCTTATTACATATCGAAAAAGCCTGCTACTCAAACAATCTATTCCCATGGACACCTATCTTCTAAGTAATCAGATATCCTATAGTAACCTTTTTTATACAATTTCTGTTTTATAATTATTTTAAACTTGTCTAAAGGCAAGTTTTTAATATCAGTAGGGACCTTATTGTAATAGCGTATACAATTGCCTTTAAAAGAATTACTAATTTTATGTAGTCGGCTGACATAAGCAACCAACTTGTCTTTATTTCTAGTATTAAAATTGTGTATATCACTGTGCTTCTGAAAATTACTTATATTTCGTTTTATATACACAAGATTGTCATAGATATATTGAGACACAAATGTCAGAATATTGATTTCTTTAAATTTTTCCCTCAGTGACACTCTAGGCCCTAATCTATAAATTGCACGAACAGCCCGTTTCTGCAAAATAAATATACTATTAGCATTCGCAGCGTGACCCCACAATAAAATACCATAGGTCATTAGACTATGAAAGTAACTGAAGTAGACTAGTCTAGCGGTGTCTACGTCGGTAAGGGCTCTAATTTTTTTAACTGCGAACGCTGCTGAACTCAGTCGGTTCGACAATTTATTTATATGAGAATCCCATTGTAGTTTGGCATCTAAAGTAATGCCCAAAAAGACAGTCGAATCTACAAGGTCCAATTTCTGTCCTTTTATAAATATATCTGTAGTTACCGGTTTCACATTGGGTAATACGAATTTAATACATTTAGTTTTCTTTTCATTAAGTAATAGATTATTAACAGTAAACCAATTCACTATACTAGAGATAGCATTGTTTACGTCGTCATAGTTTGATTGTTGTCTTTTAACTTTACATATCAAAGAAGTATCATCGGCAAACAATACTAACCCATGTTTTGCTTTAACAAGATAAGGTAAATCATTAATATATACTAAAAACAAGAAAGGTCCAAGAATTGAACCCTGCGGGACGCCCATACTTATTGAAGATCCGGGTGATCTTTTCCCATTAACATCGACCATCTGAACCCTATCTGTTAGATATGACTCCAGAAGGCCAAGAGCCTGATCTTTTACACCATAATGGCGTAGCTTCCTGACAAGAATGTCATGATGGACGCAATCAAAAGCCTTGGATAGATCGCAGAATACACCTATTGCATCCATTGCGTCTTCCCAGGCACCAAAAACATTGTCAATTAGCTCAACACCAGCGTCGGCTGTTGAACGACCCCTTGTGAAACCAAACTGAGCAACATGAATTAAATTATTGACATAAAAATGACTCTGCAATTGATTAAGTATGAGTTTTTCAAATATTTTGCTAAGAGTTGGTAGTATCGATATAGGTCTAAAATTTGTGGGGTCTGATGTACTACCGGCTTTGTATAAAGGTATCACTTTACTTAGTTTCATCAAGTCAGGAAACACACCATTATCTATACATTGATTAAATATGCAACAAAGGTGTGGTGCGATACAACCTATAATGGAACTTATAATTTTTACAGATAGACCATGGACGTCAGCCGTCTTTTTCATTTCCAGGGATTTAAACGCTTTTACAATGTCCTCATTATTTACGTGCCTAAATTTAAAATCTGTTTTACATTCCTCAAAGTTCTGCTTAAGTATAGATTCAGCAGCAGCGGGAGATGAATTTAAAGACTTGGTTGTTGAAACTGGAATGTCCGTAAAGAAATTTTCAAAGGCTTTTGCTACTTCTAGGTCTGTACTTAACAATTGATTATCTATTTTAAGCTTGAAGTTATTATGTATTACTACAATCAGGATTTAGTCCAAGTGAATATAAGTACATTATGGTTATGCCTAATACTAGTTAATGAGGAGTAATATTCATAATCCCTTGATAAATCCCCTTAATCATATGATTTATGTCCCAAAATCATGTTAATCGCCGAGCGATTGCGCGCGAGCTGGGACGAATACATTTTTTCTCCTCCACTCATAGCGTAGCGCCTGATTGATTGATCTGCTACTATGTACCGGCGAGTACACAAGTTTATAAAGATATTAATTTGGATATATCTTTTTCGTAACTCCTGCAACTTATACGTCACCTATGGGATTTTTGAAATATATATAATTCGATTTCTGAATAGTTCTTTTTTATCACAATAATTTTTGGCATTTAAAAGATGGCATAAATATCCACTTAAATGATAAAATTATTGTATCTCTGAATGCGGTGCAAATTTATGAAATGTAATATTATGTACCAATAAGAATTATTTAATAATATCAAGCTTACTAAAGTCAATAAAGATAATTAATTGCCAAAACATAAAGCTATTTTGTATACTCTTGGATCAGGTATTTATATGCATTATAGGTATTTTACATGATACAAAAAAACTCATTCA
The DNA here is from genome assembly GCA_951230895.1 of Carpatolechia fugitivella. Taxonomy (NCBI): domain Eukaryota; kingdom Metazoa; phylum Arthropoda; class Insecta; order Lepidoptera; family Gelechiidae; genus Carpatolechia; species Carpatolechia fugitivella. The sequence continues at coordinate 19,106,342 of OX579646.1, read as the reverse complement.
AATTCAAGTATTTTCAAACATTTCTACTGAACTGATGTAATTACTATTACGATAATAAACTGAGTGGTTATTAACATACCATTTATAATAATAAATCGTTATTATCTAGTTGTAAATGTTTAATAGTTATCTATTGTGCCATTACTTATAAAATAATTGCCGAAAAACTTTTCTAATTCACCTCAAACTCGTTATCGTGCAGCTGCTGCGTAAAATATATTTTTTTTAAAGTATCGTTAATAATATTTAAAGATAAAAGTAAAAAGGGAATTTATAAGACACTAACTTTTCTACCCGGCCACGCCCGGGACTGAAACATAATTATATGACAGTCACCATACTTTTTATAAGCTTTTATTTAACTTGCACTGTATGTTATGTTCTTGCAACTCAATTTTGAAGCACTTGCTGCCATTGGATTTTGCTGAAATTTGGTACACTTATGTAACCACGATGACAATGCAATATTATGGTATCGTGGAGCTGGTCTGATGATGGAGACGGAAGGTGGCCATAGGAACTCCTCTAATACACAACACAACCTAGTCGTGTTTGGGCTCGTTGGATTTGTCTTAACAAGTCCACGGCTTTAAAAGCTTGTTTTAAAAGGATTTTTAATTTAAGCTTATTAGTGTTAAGGTCAAACTACTCGCAATAAAGATTTTAAATGAGATATTCTTTTTTCGTTATTTCACAAATGTAGTAGTCTATAACTTGGTCAGTAATCTCTTCTATCGATTGGTACAAACCCCATCGAAATCGGTGCAGCCGTTCTTTAGTTATAAAAGGACAAACATTCCGTTTTATATAGTAGATTTTCAAGAAGTAATTTTTCGTAATACTTTAAAAACATTGTTTTTCAAAACGGTGATGACGTCATATGCAGTTGTAGGTAAAACTAAATTAAATCTCCGAAATATTGGCCCTGATTCACACTGTCACGCTCTAATCCTTAATTTAAGTTAGTCTGTCCTTTTTACCTTTTAAAGATTGAAAAGGGATAGGAGATGGCCATTCTAATATTACAGCTGTCAAACATCAAAGAACCATGGCCGTTTCGATTGCACAATTTTAGAGAGCACTTAAAACATGCGACTTAAAAATTTCTTAAACTGATAGTTATGCCCTGATTTTAGGTTATCATTCGTTCAAATTAATATCATCTCTTTCATTGGTCATAAAAACGAAAAGGATAGCTGGATTTTAAAATTAGATTTAGAGCATGACATCCCGAATCGAGGCCATTATATTTATAACCGGTTTTAGTGACAGAATAAAATCATGTACAATATAACAATCATTAGTGAATTACGGTGCCTAGGTACTAGGCCCTCCGTGGCTAAGTTGTTATCACGTTGACTGCATACATGCCAAAGACAGGTTCAATCTCCGCTGGACAATTGAATTTAAATTCTGATTGTTTCAAATCAAATCAACGGCCCGTTACAGCTGGACTATGAGCCTCCTCCACTTAAGTGTTTGGATTTGCCATAATCTCCACGCTTGGCAGGCGGGTTGGAGATCGCAGATTAAAAGGTTACTATATCAGAGAGCGCTGCTGCCCGTTCCCTGTTCAATGTGTAGTCCCTAAGTCGCCTCTTACGACACCCACGGGAAGAGTAGGGGTTGGTGACAAATGTATTCTACTCTGCCGTCACCACACGGCGGATTGATTAATAGATCTGATTGTTTAACATATCTAAATAAAAAAAGTGGTATAAAATCACTTTTTCTAGTGACTGTACTGCACGTTTTCCCAAACAATGTGAGGGCGATATTGCTCCGGAACCTGTGATAACCAACCACGTTTTATTTGATTTCCGACACAATGTGCCTCGCAGAGCAATCATAAATATCACATTATTGGTTTATCCAAGCATTATTGTAATACCTTGTTCAGTGAAGGCTGAAGGCTGAGAGATTGTAGCCTATTACCATGCATACGGGAATGTTGGGCATTTATAAACTGAATTAGAACAATTATTTACACGTTTAAGAGAAAAATGTGGAGTAATGATGAACTCTTGAAAGTATTTTGACACGTTTTACTAATAAATTAAATTATAAGTACCAATACGAATAAATTATAAAAGTTGCCTTCTTTAGCTGCAAAATTAAAATTAATATCATTCACACATGAATGTGTGAACATTCATTAATCATTTATTGTATGTATTTGCAATAAATAAATCTACGTCATTTAATAAACATAGCACAGCCATAGCCCAGCAGCCGCCACGGAGCCGCTGGGCACCACACGAAAGATGTTGTACAGGAGGATAGGTATTTATGTATTTATATAATATATTTTATGAAACTGGAGAAGTAAAAAACATGAACAAGTTAACAGTTAGAGATCAGGACATGAAGTGAGAAATTTTGCAGAAAAAAGACAAAATTGAAACCTAAATATGAAAATGAATTTAAAATGAAAGATAAAACTGCCAGCAAGAAAACGAAGTCATAAAACAGGAAAGAGGACGAATGCCTCGTTAAAGCACTTTCAATTTGTTTTCATTCAATCAATCAGCCTATTGCAGTCCACTGCTGGACGTAGGCCTCCCCAAGGGCACGCCAAAACGCACTATCATCCGCATTCCTCATCCAGCCACCACCAGCGACCTTCCTCAGGTCATCAGTCCACCTGGGATAACATCCGAAACAAATGATCCGGCAGAGAACCAAGGTAGTTGATATCGTCCAGAAGTGTAGCAAGCTGAAGTGGCAGTGGGCTGGCCACGTCTGTCGCAGAACCGATGAGCGTTGGAGCAGACGGGTTCTCGAATGGAGACCACGTCTCAGGAAATGTAGTGTGGGACGCCCCCTGCCAGGTTTTCATTACCAATATATAATTTACAAGTACATAAAAAATAGTCCGTATATACTTGGGTTACTATAGGATGAGCTCTGACAGATAAAAATTTTAAAAATTTATTAATAATATTTCGTTTATTTATTTATTTATTAAGTAAAATTACATACTGTTTAATGACAAAATAAGAGGTGAAGTTACTTTTTTTTAATATTTTAGCTATTATGATTTTTAAACTGACCGGATTCGATTCGAACTGACTGATATTTAAAAAAGTTGTTAACGTCGTATGAAAAATTTTGAAGCTGTCAGAACCCTTCCTATAATAACCCAACTATAGTAACTATTTCTTGTAGTAGTGTAGCTCCACGCTTATTCTCTTATACAAGCATTTTGCCAGAAATATGATACGAGTATAAATACAAAGATGTGTTTATTTTATAAGGCTATATAAATTGAAATAAATTAACCAGATATACAGCATTCATAACGTTGTTCCTAAATATAACTGTGAATGTTATTTCCTATTACGTTTGATAGGTTTCTTAATCCCAAAGATTTCTGACGCGCGTCATCGCCTGCATAGCTATCGTCTTTTGTTTGTCTTTTGTTTCTTTTTTTCTGTTCTTTTTGTTTTGTTTGTGGTTTAGTTGGGTTTACCCTAAAGTTCCTTTCATTAAAATCCGGCAATATAGTAAACAAACCAATTTAAACACGACTACTCCGTAATTACTTACATTTGAGTAGCAATCCTGATCATATTCACATTTCAAGGAACCATACATTCTTCTTACAATCATTTCGCCCCCTATTAACTTCTTTATGATTGTTATTTTAATTTTAAAAAATACTCGGACGGCAAAATTTTCAATGATTTGTAAAACTGCCATATTAAGTCTTGTTTGTCTTTGAAATGTTAGTGTTCTTCATCGTTTTTACTCACTTATTAATGTTAAATCATTTAAATAAATGAATCACTTTGAAAAAATATACTTCATTATGTTCAAAAAATATCTTGTTTACATTATTGGCGGATTCTATTGAAAGGGACCTTACAGAACGTCATATTATAAGGATGATCACACACTTCACAGAAGTGGGTTTTGCCGCACGAAGACGTGGTATGCACGTAATTTCAAAAGACGTAAAATAAAATTTACTAGTTCCTATAATTCCCTAATCTCACTATAATTTAATTCTATATATTGTTTAATTAAGCGCTATTATTATATTATTTGAATGTTGTGTTCATCTTTAAGTGTCATATGTATCAGTCTAAAACTCTATTGTTACTATTCCATCAATGTGTAATATATATGATGTTGATGATCCTAAATAAATAAATTAAAAAAAAAATATTTTTCGTTTTTGTATCTCTTTAAGATTCGTCCTTCTGTTTTTTGTTCGAGTTCAATGACACAAAAGCAGAATCTGTGGATTATAGGTAATAATGTAAGATTCATAGTCATACTTAAGTTCTGAAAACAAAATTATTCTAAGTTAGGTTGAGACAAGCCCTAATGACATTATTCAGGAAAATAGGACATATCCACCGCGTTACTCTAGAATATTCTAAGTATAGTAAGTACTTGGGAACATGTCTAGACGAAATCTGTTTTCTTAGCCGTTTACAGATACTTGAGAAAATTGATCCAACACATTATGTTTCTTTTTATTTTTATTGATTAGTGGACGAAATTGCCGTTTATAAATATGTTAACAATATTTTTTTGATTATTAAGCAATATATTGACAGAAATAACGTTTCTGAACGAAAATATGAATTCTCGTAGCAATTTGCGACCGCGGCGTAGCAACACCTTATAAGCAAATTGATGCGTGCGTGATGGTATTAAAATATTCTAATGTGATGACTTAAATTTGATACAAAAAGGCATTCCCTATTTCGATTTGGAATGTTTCACGCGAACAAAAAAATACACTTCACTTGAAAAACATTACATAACGTACTGTTTCGTAGTTTTCGATGCGTTTTGCTGTACCTTAAAGTTGTCTTGAAGAAATTGTCACCTCAACAATAAGGCCCAAAACTATTATTTTGGACTTTATTTTATTTGCAATAAAGTATATTACGTTCTATTCTATTTCTAACTTGACGAACGATTAGTGCTGCAAATATTAAAAGTGACATATTTTGATCTTAAAGCCACTATTACGCTTTATAAGGTTGCATTATCGCTAGTGACTAGCCTCACAGTCTGCCTGTGCGCTCCCTATGTCTGTTTTCGCTTGTCTGTCCACTGTCTAGCCCGTCTAGTGAGAAGAGGAGTGTGGCCCTTAATTTCCGAAAATCAGTTTTTCTTGTTTTATTTTGTTCCATTCTCATATTTTCCTAGTGCCATTTTTTCCCAATGCGCTATTTGTGTGGCCCTTAATTTCCGAAAATCAGTTTTTCTTGGTTTATTCTGTTCCGTTCCCGTAAGTAAGCGACAAATTGCAGGCTGCGAGATGTTTCCGAATAATATTTTCTGGTCTTGTGACAATGAAAAGGTGGGTCAGTTCTCTGGGTACCTTCAGTGGGAGGTAAATAGCTACATTGCATTTGAGGTTGATAATTTCTTGCATAGGAATAGCAATTTAGTGAGTTTGTTACCTCAGCATTAGTCATTTCGAAAACACACCCCTTATTTTTTAATCTCAGACAGTCAAGGGTTATTTTTCGTACTTTTCTTTTGTAGAGAGGTTTTACAATAGTATATTTTTTATTTGTTTTTCCTTCACGCTTTTACAGTTTACCTATCAAGAAATTTTTCATACAAAGGCTTGTTTTTTCACTGTAAAGTGAACCGCAGTTATTACAAAAAGTGTATAACTTTGTTTATGATTTTATATGTTTCGTAAAAGATGTAAGTAAGTTGAATGAAACGAATATATTTATCTGATTATTTCTTCTAGAAGCCTCCTAGACGACCTCCAAACAATTAAGGTCCTTTGCCTCAGTAACTCAAATATATTTTGTTATTTTTAGTTTTGTGCACGTTTTATCTGGATTTAGTTTACGTGGTTTATCTTGTCTCTATTCTAAGACTTTATGTTTTTATGTATATAGGCTGGCATTTTTTGGGCGTCATTGGTGTATAAGAATGCTGTTACTTGTTCAGAAGGCTGCCGTAAATCGAACCCCACCACGGGTCAAAAAGTAATTTTTTAATGTCATTAAAAAACTGACACAGACCTGCGTAGAAATTTTAAGGCTAAACGGAAACAACTGCACTGGGCCCGACTGATACCATGCCTATGCCTACCCTATATCAGAACAGATTCAAACCCTTCCCATCGAAAATCAAAAATCAAAATCAAAAATTATTTATTTCCATAGAATGTTATTACATCACTTCGATCCGTCATTACATTTTTTTTGTTTGAGTTCACCAACACAATGTCGGAATCTGTGGAGAAGAACTCACCGAAGAAACTCCACAGTCGTCGCATCTTTTGCGTTTCCTTTTTTAAATAAAATATTGTCAATTACAAAATTAATGCTAATTAAATATCGAAAAAGCCTGCTACTCAAACAATCTATTCCCATGGACATCTGTCCTCTGAGTAATCAGATATCCTACAGACTTTAGTATCTGAAACTTGTCTAAAGGTAAGTTTTTAATAAAAGTAGGGATTTTATTGTAATAGCGTATACAATTGTTAACAACTACAATTGTTAACACTTACAATTGTTAAGCCGTGTGGTGACGGCAGAGTAGAATACATTTGTCACCAACCCCTACTCTTCCCGTGGGTGTCGTAAGAGGCGACTTAGGGACTACACATTGAACAGGGACTACACATTGAGCAGCGCTCTCTGGATACAGTAACCTTTTAATCTGCGATCTCCAACCCGCCTGCCAAGCGTGGAGATTATGGCAAAACCCTCCACTTAAGTGGAGGAGGCTCATAGTCCAGCAGTGGACTGTAACGGGCCGTTGTTGTTTATGTATACAATTGTTGTTGTTGTTTGTTACCACTTTATTTGGGTGTACGGACAAACTTAATTAAGTTTTTGTTGCACCCTTTGTGTTTAATTATATGTGTAGTTATATTTTCATATAAATAAATAAATGAATAAATAATTGCCTTTAAAAGAATTACTAATTTTATGTAGTCGGCTGACATAAGCAACCAACTTGCCTTTATTTCTAGTATTAAATTGTGTATATCACTGTGCTTCTGAAAATTACTTATATTTCTTTTTACATACACAAGATTGTCATAGATATATTGTGACACAAATGTCAGAATATTGATTATATTATGAAAGTAAAATGTTGATAAGAAACGGGTATGTTGTGTAGGTTTTCTTTCAGTAATTATATTTGCCTTATTTCCTACCTACATAATAAATTGTAAAGAAAACAATCTCATGCAAAAATTCATGACTTGACACTTATAGCTTAGACTCTGAATAATGATGGATATCATCATCTACTAAAACATCTTAAAGTCTAGTCTTCCACACGACCCCTAATACAACCTTAAGGTTCCTAACGTTGCCTCCCTACAACTCATGGCAGACTTGTTGAGACAACGTGATTCGAGCGGCGACGACGGCCCGATAGTTTCGAACACTCGTAAAAGAACTATAAAATGGAACTGTTACACGCTCGTCCACTTAAAGTAAGGTAGCTCTTGGGAGCGATAGTTGCAAAGTCAAAAGTTCGAGCTTTAGAATCGAATGCCTACCTTTTTTGCCTGACTGCGCGGAGATAAAGATTGTACGGTTGTTTTAAAGCAAGTTTTTTTTATTTATTTGCGCTGCTATAAGAGCATCGGTGGTCTAGTGGTTAGGGCCGCTGCCTCCCGTCCGGGAGACGCGGTTTCGATCCCCACCATATCAATGTGTTTTCAAATTTCGAATTTATATGTACGTTTATTCGACGCTCTTACGATGAAGGAAAACATCGTGATGAAACCTGCACACTCCTGCGAAGAAAATCAAAGGTTTTGTGTGAAGTCGACCAACCCGCACTGGGCCAGCGTGGTCGAATAAGGCCTTATCGCTCTAATTCAAGGTTAGGCTCAAGCCCCTCGGTAGGGACGTATATGAGCTGTTGATAATGACTGTCTCTTAACAAATACAGTTCTCTAAAAGAAAGCAAAACCAAAGACAATCACAACCACTTAACTAATCTAAATTCAAGACGGTTCCACTTAGCCGTTTGGGAGCATCTGGATCCATGTCCAGCGCTCCAGTACCGCTGGAAATCTCCGGCCACTTTCTCCAGGCGGTCGGCGGTCGTGCCAAGTCTGAACGTGATGACAATTGCAGCTGCCTATTCCGATCTAGTAGCTGAACGCCCTAGGTTACGTTCGTGTGTTTTTTTTTGCTTTCTAGAGAAAATATGATGTTTTACGACGGAAAAATATTTTCTATATTTATTTATCTATCTATTTGGGTAATGGGTATCAGCTGTCTGATACCCATGGTGCGGGCTCTGCTTAGTTTGGGATCAGATCGCCACATATAAAAGAGATTGTTTGGTTTTGTATTGTATATTTAGCAAGGAGTCAGGGAAAATAGCGTAAGAAACTGTATGAACTACCGTACATTTAGTAATCTGTGGTTGTCGGTGCAGGTTGCACAATAAACTCTGTTTAGCTTGTAAGTTAGAATAAGTAATACCCAATGATATTATTTATACAAGAGGTATGCCACCAACGCACGAAACGCGTGCCGTGAATTGGTCCTAATTGTGACCACTGCAGTCAGTCGAGCTGTGACCTGTCATTGTGAGCGCACGTGTCGACTACCTACTAAAATGCAAAATTAATACTAAAAAATAAAAAAAGATGAAGGGATATCATATCACAAATAAGTGTATAAAAATATTTAAGTTTTAAACAGATAAATCTATAATTTGTAATTTTAATGAATCACAGCTTATTTTCAAACGATAACGGAGCGATCTCTTCGCGGCTGTACTGATTACAAATAGCTGTCTCTTTCACTCTAACGCTTTGCCTATTTCCTTTCGCACTTATAGCGTGTGTTTAGATATACAATGTTAGTATATCTGTCGCGGAACGCGGAATGTTTTGCGTGCAGTATGAACATGGCGTATCTTTCTTAAAATATCATTGGTAATACCCTATTGTACAACCGTTTGATAACCCTAATAAAAAAAAACTGTGTAGGTGTAGATTTATCCGTCTATGCCGTGATTGAGTCACTAGATCAAAGCATACAAACATAAGAAATTTATAATGAATGAATGAATGAATGTTTGTACGCCAAGGCTTTATAGTGCAAAAGTGAGTGACTTCACACTTTTGACCTAATTTTCTTCTTTTCTTTCACTGATATGCATAATGAAAGTAAAAAGAAATCATGCATGTTGATATATTGACTTGTCTTTCAACTTATCTTCTATACAGTTCATTATAGGTACTATAATGTTAATTAGATTTCAAGTCCGCGCCCGTATATTATACCACTTACAGATTTTATATAAATTCCAGCATGGAAGACACCACAGGGCCGGATCACCCGAATACGCCCTCTGGCGGCCGGAGCGGGGGCGGCGAGAATTTCAATTAGTAAGGATTCACTTTTCACAGGCTCCGAGCCAAAACTCGATCCTGACTCTTACCAGAATAATATGAATATAAGGTCTTTTTAGGTACGTGTGTAGAGCGTAGAAGTGCTTTTTAAGTGTCGTCATTTGTTAATGCTGCTGCAACGGGTCACAGCTACGTATGTCGCGTCACCGTGCCGCGGCCGCCCACCCCGCTTTTACCACATCATCATTACAGCTCACACACGTCCCCACCGAGGGGCTCGAGCCTATTCTTAATGATATTAAACAACAACTGAGTAGTTCACAGTATACGTATTCTTTATATTATTAAGGAGCTTGGGTTTTGTGCCAGATAGGCCAAGACTGGTTTCTAGATGCACTGAAAACTCATCAGACAGATATTTAAATACCAAAAAGGTTAACCCAAGGATGTTACCAAACGTACTTCGGCTTGAGAGCGTGGTTTTATGTATGTTTGTATTTAAAAATAAGCTGGTGGAAGCTAAGCTTCACAGCTTGGCTCATCGTTGCAAGGTTGCCTGCTTATCGGTTTTTTACAGGATGTACTTCGGGGAGTGTGCTCAAGACGTCCAGACACACAGCAGGTTACCATCCTTTCTTGGTGACTATTCCTCGCATGCGCACCAAACGCTTCTCAACATCTGTTATAATGCGTACCGCAAAGGAGTGGAGTCTCCTGCCAGCGGCGTCTGTATTTCTGTGTACATATAATCCGACTGTCTTTAAAGCCAGAGTGAATAGGCTCCTTCTGGGTAAGCTCGCTACGTCGTAGATCCCATCCCTGCTCTCGGGCTGGATCGGGGTCAAGAGCAAACCCATATAGTATTTAAAAAAAAATGATAACCCTGTATTTATTTACTTATTTATTTATTAATAATAGGAAGACCAACAGCTAAAGTTAACTTGATAGTAAAATACAGTAATACCAAAAAGCCATTTACAGGTCTCCACGTGTAGGTGCCAGAACATAAAAAAACACATAAGGTCATACACTCATAGGCCTGAATACTAGCTCGCAAATAGAATTTTAGTATTTTCAGTATTTTTTCACTTAACAATGATACTGATAAGACTTATTAGGTGCCATAAGACCCTGTGTAAGACATGTGCCACGTTCCGCCAGCTTTTGTAATTAGGAGCCTTTGTTTGGCGTTTCGTTCTGAAATTATTTCGGCCCTCATTACCTCCCCGCTGCGTTTGAAGAAAGGTCAAAAATCTGTTTCTTACAGTCCCAGAATTCGGTATAATGTTATTCGCAATGTTATCATTGTTTGCCGTGATATTGCCGTGAGGTCGGTTGTTGACCTTACAACCCACACGATGATGATGATGATGAGTAAGATGTAATTATGTATGATGACAATAGTATATCCATGAAGCCGCCTTATTTTGTACTTATTTCTATTCTATTTTCGATTACCATTTATTTTTATAAATGTATATATGAAGTACCTATATGTGTTTTAGATTATCTTACAGATAACACGAAAACATGGTTTCTCACAACAAAAACACTCATGAAGATATTACAGAAACCTCTCATGTTGAATGGAGAGGAAAAAGATATATCTCTCTCTAGACATATTTCGAGGACTTGGAATCGTCAAAGATGCTCTTCAGCGTGTTTACTCTTAAGACGGGAAATGTAGGAACAAATCGCTGGACTGTGGGTGGTTTGAGAGGTCTTGAGTTGAGAGCTGATATTAGTATGTTCTTACTCGCTTTTTAACCTATAGCAGCGGGACAAAGGATAATAGACAGCGGAAGGAGGACTACAGACTTATTCCACGATGCATTACATCTGCACACAGATCAAAGAGTAAAGAATAAACATAGACTTATGATTGGTCCGTTTTGCTCTTTGTGAATATTTCAATTTAAAAATTGAACAAGCACACGATAATAGGGTATCGAACTACTTTTTTTATTTTATAAATCCAAACTTCTTAGTTTCTACTATCGAACACTAAAATAATTTTTGCTCTATCTTTAAAAGTGACCGAGTTATAAAGATTTGAAGTTCAAGATTAGACAGAGAGGCACATACCCACTTGTGACGTCATTTCTTCATTCCCACGGGAAAACTCATTTAACGCGGGTAAAACCGCGGGCGGAAAGCTAGTATCTGGGGGCACGGCAGTGCCCCCGCCAAGTCGAGCAAAAAGGCCGTACCATACTTTTCTCGAAGCAGTTCAGGCCATTTTCGACCCCCCTGTAACTTCGTTGTGGATAAAACTAGAAGCCTGAGTTTTCAGTAACCAAGCAGGCATTGTATAAATACGGTATATTTCAAATTTCAATCAATTTGAACCAGTAGTTTATGAATTATAACTAGTCAAAGTTTCTTAATTTTGTCACTCACTGACTGACTGACCGATCATCAAAACTCTAAGGCACTTCTAGCAGACATAGAAGTTAGGTGTAGGTTAGGTGTAGGGTCGGTGGAGCGTAGGTGTGCATTTTTACATTGTGTTTTCATGCGATCTACAAAAAGAAATGAGATGCTATCAAAAACATAACTTGTAAAAAAAACAAGTCTCGCACGCAACTTAGTCTACCGTAAAAAGTTGTGAGATCCATGTAATACCAAGTCGGTTAATTTATTCAGTCCCTACTTAAGAGTCCTTCTGTCTTAAGTTATTACGTAATTAGCTCACCTAACAACATCTTATAGTGACCAGATCAATATTAAAAATCTCTTATGTTTTAAATAAATACATAGATTGACTTGGCAATCGCACTAAACAATCAAATTTAATATAATAATGTATTAATTGTGAGATACATTATGTTTTCATGCGATAAATACATAGATTGACTTGGCAATCGCACTAAACAATCAAATTTAATATAATAATGTATTACTTGTGAGATACATTGTGTTTTCATGCGATTGCCAGGTCAATCTATGTATTTATTTAAAACATAAGAGATTTTTAATATTGATCTGGTCACTATAAGATGTTGTTAGGTGAGCTAATTACGTAATAACTTAAGACAGAAGGACTCTTAAGTAGGGACTGAATAAATAAACCGACTTGGTATTACATGGATCTCACAACTTTTTACGGTAGACTAAGTTGCGTGCGAGACTTGGTTTTTTTACAAGTTATGTTTTTGATGGCATAATATATTACAGCATGCATGATCATTGTGATGGATCAACATGGATTGGCATCAGATTGACAAAATATCTGCCACTCCTTTCCCACGCATACCTTTTTTTTGTCTGTCACGCACACAAACTCTATAGGTACAATAATACTCGCTCCCTTCACAAAAAAAAAGTGGACTAATGACCTGAGGAAGGTCGCTGGTGGTGGCTGGATGAGGAAAGCGGGTGATCGTGCGCTTTGGCTTGGCCTTGGAGAGGTCTACGTCCAGCATTGGACTGCAATATGCTGATTGATTGAACACAAAAAAAGACTAGAATTTCTTCGGTGAGTTCTTCTCCACATAGACCGCATATTATGTAGAGAACTCACCCAAAAAGATTATATAAGTACTTTCGAAACTAAAACATATAACATCCTAAAGCTAATAAACGATTCATTCATTCAACTCTCGTCCGAGATTCAACTTAACTAAACCAAAACTAGAAAACGCCGCTCGGCAATATTCTACCATTTAAACGAGAACCGGTCAGAAAATCTGTTATAACTTTCCTGTCATCACAAATCATGTTTTTCTCTTTGTGAACACGTATTTTGGGTGGAAAAATACACATTTTTCAATTTCGCGGCTCGGCGGGTTAGTTACTGAGGTTCGAACTACGTTACCTCGATAGAGACACATTAACTCGAATCAGGTAATGGAAACAATTTAATATTGAAAGTTATTGAATATTTTGACGCTAAAATATTAATTGTAAGTAATAACATTTCGTTCGGCTGATATCTTTTAAATTGGTTTTGCACAAGTATATACATTTTACATAAAAAAGATCAGTTTAAAAAAACACTTTAAATAATAAAATAAGTGGAATGGAAGTTGTACATGCACAATTTACTAATTCAATCGTCATCGAAGAACATAGATATGTTAAAAAATAGAAAATACGTCGTTAAATCCAACACAATAGATTCTCAAATAGAACAACCTGAATTGTGTGTCAAGAAAAAGAAACATATCGAACCTCGCTTGTCAGAAACAGGTGGCGGTAACAGTGTTGACAGCCGACGAGGCTTTATTTTTTCGGCGAGTCGTGTTTGTGTCAGCGAACTGTGATTGGTGGATGTGGGTAGACCTAAACTGGGAATTGACTGCCGATTGTTGATTGAAATACGTATTCTTTTAACAGTTTCAAATACGACTTCACCGAGAAGCTGACACTGAATTAGGAGGGAAGGTCTTAGTCAATGCAGGCCCAGAGCTGGTCATTAACATTAGAGATGATGAATGACTGACTTGTCAAATCAGGCAGCCGTGTGTGAGATGTCACCACATTTTTAGGGTTCCATAGTCAAAAAGGAACCCTTATAGTTTCGCCATGTCCGTCTGTTTGTCTGTCCGTCCGCGGCTTAGCTCAGAGATTCTCAGTAGAAGGCTGTGATTTGGCATGGATATGTCGTGGCCATATCGTAGAATTGACCACATCATAAAATTTTCCATCATTACATGAAATGGTCGCATTTCATGATGTGGCCAACTAAATTTGACCAGATCATTAAATCGTGTGCATTTCACGATTTTGTCGTCCACGATTGGCCATATCGTGAAAATAGGGCGTCCATGATATTTAAAAAGAATCTAAATTATGTTCGGTTCTCTAAGTCCGACAGACATTTTCAGAGTACTTTTTCATCATAACTCTTTTTTTCTTCCTCATTTTAATAACGAATAATTCACTTTTTCACTGCGAGAAATAACGCGGCCACCATGTTGGTACATAAACAAAGTTCTTCCAGCGCCTCTATCGGCAATAAAAGTAATAATTTTACGATATGATCAAATAATCTTGACCATTTCATGAAGTAGCTGCATTTTAGTTGAACATATCGTCAAACGATTTCTTATCATGGATCTGGCTAAGGCACATCATGATGTGGCCAATGGACAGTGAAAATTTCATGAAATGTGACCATTTCATGAAATGATCAGAAATTTCATGATGTGATCAATTCTACGATATGGCCACGACGGAGACATATTAAATCATGCCAACAAAGCTGAAGAATAATGTGAACAAATTTAATATAGTAGTGTATATGATATATTTAAAAGGAAAACTATCATCATTTAGTAGGCTTTACAGGTTATCGAATAATAGACCAACTTATAAAATGTACTTGCACAAGTAAGAAATTTGGTACTACAAAATATCATAGAAAAATATTTTGATGAATGATAACTGTCTTATACAAGTAGGTGTCTAAATAATATCACTTTGCGTGGCCCGATACGTGCTTGGTCAGTTATTTTTTATTACAATGACCAGGATCCGTGCCGTGTGGTGACGGCAGACTAGAATACATTTGTCACCAACCCCTACTCTTCCCGTGGGTGTCGTAAGAGGCGACTTAGGGACTACACATTGAACAGGGAACGGGCAGCAGCGCTCTCTGATACAGTGACCTTTTAATCTGCGATCTCCAACCCGCCTGCCAAGCGTAGAGATTATGGCAAAACCCTCCACTTGTGTTTGGTTTTGCCATAATCTCCACGCTTGGCAGGCGGGTTGGAGATCGCAGATTAAAAGGTTACTGTATCAGAGAGCGCTACTGCCCGTTCCCTGTTCAATGTGTAGTCCCTAAGTCGCCTCTTACGACACCCACGGGAAGAGTAGGGGTTGGTGACAAACGTATTCTACTCTGCCGTCACCACGCGGTGGAGCGTTTATTTAGTCTTTGTAAATAGACTCAAAGATACTAGTCACTTTCTTCTTTGTGCACAAAATTAGTACCTTAAAATAATAAACCCCTAAAGTGACATATCACAAATGCAGCGACCGTACACTGCGCTGCTGCCTGGACGTCTTAGTTGTGACAAATGTCGTGTAGCTTCTACAACTCTAGTAACTACACTACTATAGTAACAGTTCTAAGCGAATGAACGTATGTGAGACAAGTTTCAGCGACAACTCGTGGTATATAGAGCACTTGAGTAATAAGAACGCTACTGCATTACGAATAGTCATGTTTACAAATGGCAGGTTTTCATGCCTGAAATTATACTTGTAGATACGGGAGATTGTCGGCTCTTTTGAATGTCAAATTTTATGTCACACACGTCAATTTTAATCCTAAAACAGGCCGTTTAATTATAACGGATAAAAAATTACATTGCACATGTCAAAACTTGACATTTGCGCTATAAAATTTGGCGCTCACTATGGTTGACAATATCCTGTTTATTTTTTTATGGTCGTAGGTCAGAAAGTGACAAGACTAAGATAAAATTTAAATTTAATTTCGCTGCGGGAATCGACACCAATATATCTTAACTTATCTAACACTTAAGACTTTGTGCCACATTGTGACTTTTTTGAGTTAGGGAAAAAACCACGGTTTGTTTCCGTGGAAAAAACACTTAACATTTTTTGTTGCTGGGTGACATTTTAGCAGTACGAAAAGTCTGGCTGTTTCCTTCTCTGTACGCTTAGCTCATAAAATGACGAATTGAGGAGGTGCGGGGGAGGCGGGGGTTCACATATTCGTCGGTAATGGTCCAAAAGTGATAGATGCCGCGAGACGACATCACTAACCTGCCATAAATCTAACTGGAATTAGATTCGAGAGCACATTTGATAGAGCAAATTGTGTTGTAGGTGTTGAAATTGAATACTTTATCTTTTAAAATACCTAAGTTTTTTTGTGCAGAGAAGCCGAGAACGTTTGTGTAAGTTTTCAGGCGTAACCAATCCATGAAACTGGAAATATTCCCCAAAGAATATATTAAAAGAAACGCAAAATGTAAAAAGAATGTCACCTCCCATACTGAATCCATTCACCTATTATTATCTTTTGTTTCATTATATGAAATCAACGAATTATACTATATAGTCTAGAAGAGTAACTACGCTTCAAACTTGTTCCCACCAATGAATACCAAAGAAAGCAAAACTATACCATACGACATTCGAATACGCGGTACAATGATGTTTTATATGACTCGGTTTGTAAGAACATCGAAAGTAAGCTTCAATGTACAGCAACATCATCGTCTGTCGTCGTCGTCTGTCAAAATTATTAGGTGCCATGTTTTAGCGGGCTTTGTTAGACGGTTATTTTCTAGACTATAGATACTTAATTCGTCGGGAGTGTAAGGTAAAAACAATGTTCTGTTTACTTTAGTAAATAATTTATCGCGTGATTAGACCCTTACATATAAAAAAAAATATAGATAATTCGTTGTATGGAATAGACAGACAGATAAAGATGTGCAGACATATCTCATTGCAGACAAATCGATTACTAACTTTTATCGACATTGATAGCCCTCGGGAGACTAGCGTGCAGACGCGAACAAAAACCACTCACTTAAGTAATTAGAATTTATAAACATAGCAATAACTCACTGCGTAGGCTATAAACATAAACATTTCCATTAAAAAGATAGAGTGTAAACACTATTTTCTGCTATTTACAAGGAGTAACGACCAATGCATGCACAGCGTGGGTAGGTCCCCACAAGGTGGACCGAAGATCTGGTGAAGGTCGCGGGAAGCCGCTGGATGCGGGCAGCGCCCGGTCGTTGTGGAGACCCTTAGGGGAGGCTTGTCCAGCAGTGGACGTCTTTCAGCTGAGATGATGATGGTAATTAATGACCAATTCGATACCAACTAGTGTAGGAGCCTATGAAATAAATGTATTGTCTATAAAGAAGTGTAAAGTTTTATACGCTTGCCAGATTACCCAACTAACGAGTTGAGGAAAGTGCCGAATGAAAGATTTTGATAAATCGATGAATTTCAAAAGTGATCAGTTGGTGAAAATGGCAAATTGAAGAAACTGTCGAGTTACTACTCACTGACCATTGTCTAACTCATATTTTAATAGCTCAACAACTCAGAACACTACAGAAACACGCACCGTTTATTGGTAAACATGCCAAATGATTACTTAGACGAACAGCCTATCACAGCAACAGCTGTTTGACGTGTGCGCGGTTAGGTTGATAAACGAAGAGTTACTAATAGTTGGAGTATACCATTCTAATCTAACTAGCAATACTGAATATCTTCCTCTATTTGACAAGCTTTTAAACAAAATTGACGATGATGGTTACGACGCTTTAATTGTCGGAGACATAAATATAGACCTGTTAGTTGATTCATCAAATAAGAAGAGTTTAATCGATATCATTAATGCCAATAACTTTACCCAATACGTAAATTTCCCAACACGTATAACGAAAAATTCGTCAACATTATTAGACCACGTCTACTCGAACATCCGCGGCGACGGTGTGTCCGTCACTGGCATAGTAACGTTCCTTAGCGATCATAACGCACAGAAAACCTGCATCGCTCGGACCGTAGCTAATAAACAAGACTCGATACTGCAACGCAGACTTACCCTCGATGAAAAAAACAACTTCGGCCGTGAACTTGAGTCTGTGAACTGGATGGAGATCCTACATAACGGTAGGAACGACTGCCATAAATTAGCGGAGTCTATAATTAACATTATTACGAATAAATTTAACGTATGTTGTCCCAAAAAGATATCTAACCTTTCTCTGAAATCTAGTCCGTGGATAGATGCCGACATCATACACCTTAAGGGTTTACTTTTTAATATCCTAGATTTAAAAAATAAGTTTCCCGAAATTGACGGTGTAGTTGCGTTTGCACAAAAAGTCTCAGATATGTACAAAAGACAATTAACTAACAAACGCACCAAATACTACGACACGTTAATAAACAGGAATACCAATAAAAGTAAAACTATGTGGTCGGTCATCAATGACGAGCTAGCTAGGAAGTCGAGAGAAAGAGTCGACTTTACGGAATTAATAAAAGAGTGTGGTGGTCTGGTCGTACGAACCAAACAGGAAGTAGTGGATGGGTTGAATAGAGAGTTCGTGGACGCGGCGGCGTCGTGCGGCGCCCCGCGCGCCGACGTCCGCGCCGCGCTGGCCGGACTCGCCGCGCGCGCTCAGCCGATGGACCGCTCCATGCGACTCAAACCGTTTACACCTGACGAAGTTGCGAAAATACTCCAGTCTAAAATAGCACCGAAAGCAAGTTCGGATATATATGAACTCTCACCTAGCATCCTTAAGTTTGTGAGCCCAGTAATCAGCTACCCATTAGCGTATTTATTCAACACCTGCATGAAAAAAGGTGTCTTTCCGAAGCCCCTCAAAAGAGTGAAAATAACGCCCATATACAAAGGTAAGGGTAAGAAAAGCATCGGCAAATTTTTCCGCCCAATATCACTGGTGCCGGCCCCCAGCAAACCATTTGAGGTCGGGCTGAACGAGCGCGTCCTGTCTTTCTGGCTCTCGAGCGGAGTAATAAGTGACCGGCAATATGCGTACACGGCGGGCCGCAGCACGACGGACCTGGTGCGCGAGGTGGTGTGGGCGGTGCTGCAGGCGCGCGAGGCGGGCCGGCAGGTGGCCGTGCTGTGTTGCGACCTATCGCGCGCCTTCGATACCGCCGATCATGGCCTTGTCAGGGAAAAGTTGCACCATTACGGCCTCCGAGGGCCAGCACTTGATTTAATTGTGTCCTTTATGAAGGACAGATCACAAATCGTCGTAGGTGATCGCGGACGGGTGCAGTCTGCCGAGCTTGTTGGCGTGATGGGAGTTCCTCAGGGCTCGTGTCTCTCTAACACATTATTCATCATCCTCCTGAACGACCTACCGGAGGCCTTACCGGGCGTTGAAGTGTACATGTATGCGGACGATGTAACCGCCGTGATTACGGCTGAAAATGAGCAGTTGCTAGAAAACGCCCTTAACGATGCGATTGACCGCCTGCATACATGGTTCACGCTCAATGGCCTGGCTCTCAATAGAGACAAAACGTGCTATATGCGTTTCAACCTGAACGGCCATGCCCAGGGACCGCTCACGGTCCGCGCCGGACACGTCCAACTGCAACAGGTGACAACCATTAAACTCCTTGGTTTCACAGTCGATAGCGCTCTTACCTGGAGCCAACACATAGATGCTGTGTGTGCACGCCTGGGGCAGGCATGCTATGCACTGCGCCGTTTAGCAAGTACTGCTACTAGAAAAGTAGTCCGAACATGCTACTTTGCTACGGTCCACGCAATATTGTCCTACGGCACAGAGCTTTGGGGAAGAGCGGCGGACTGGGAGCGAGCATTCAAAATGCAAAAGCGCGCCGTGCGCGGTATTGTAGGCATACCGAGTGACGAGTCGGCGCGTGAACATTTTAGAGAACTGCGTATTATGACCGTACCCAGTATAATGATAATGCAGATTGCGCTATTTACCTACACACACATTAAAACATTTAAACGCAGGGGTATCGTAGAGACTCACAACCTCCGCAGCAACGCGCGCCGAGACGACCTCGTGGCTCCCGCACACAGGCTCGTCAGGTCTGAGCAGTCCGTCTACGTACTGGGCCCCATGGTATACAACCGCCTACCCGTATCTTTGAAAAATGCACCCTCCGTGCAGAGCTTTAAAAATAGAATCACATGCTGGCTTCTAAGCCATAACTTCTACTCATTTAATGAACTGCTAGACTTGCCGCTAGTATAATTGTTTAAATTTAATTAATGCAATGTATTGTACGTAGGTACATTAATAATTTAGTATAAATGAAATGTATACATTATTGACTTGTAACGAACGTTATCAAATAAATTATCATTTATCATTTATCATCATTATCAGCCTTCGTGGCCGAGTGGTCGAGATTTCGATTGAGGTTCCGGGTTCGATTCCCGGTGGGGACACTGTCAAGCAAAAATGTCTTTGTGAGACTTTCCCCAGTTTGATTAGGACATTGCAGGCTGAATCACCTGATTGTCTGAAAGAAAGATGATTGTGTGCTTCGGAAGGCACGTTAAACCGTTGATCCCGGCTACTATTTAGTCATTACATGAGCCAAGTCAGTGGCCTTTGGCGGCTCTATGACACTGACACCTGGGTTTGTGAAGTTGGTTGTCGACCTTACAACCCACACGATGGTGATGATGATGATGATGACTTAAACGAAAACCCAGCCATTGGGTTAAATAATTACTAAAAATAGTTAATCACACTATAGATTCTAAAACAATATCACAAGTGCAAAGTCATCTATTATAAAACTGATTCCACTTCAGAAAATTGCTCATTCAAAATGGTCTCGCTAAAGTTATAGTGGGTTAAATAAGGGTTAGTGTTAGTTACGTAGGTAGTCTGGCAACAAATTATTTCAAACGAAACTCGTTATTTTAATGTGTTGAAATCAAACATATTATTATTGACCAATAAAAAATCTGACTAGAAGTAGGGGTGTAAACATTTTATGTTTGTATTGTGAGCAGTATTGTAAATATTGGGAAACTTTTTAATCAATTCATTTTATTATAATGCCTAATTAGGCATTATAATAAAATGAAAAAAATGGCATTATTTATTTAGTGTACAATAAACAATATAATTATATTGTTTATTGTACACTAAATAAATACAAAATACGCACCATCTTTGAACTTTACAACTCATGGCATTTCACCAATATGTATCAATTAATTCTTCTACTTTCTTTTCGAGTCGATTTGGCGACTAAATTTGGGAAGACCAATACTCTGCCACAGATATGGCATTATCAATTATAATGTAGTTATTTGAATATGCACCGTCATTGAATTAAAGACAGGAGCACTTAGCTTAATCTGCTGATTAATTACTCACACACATCTTAATTGAGTGTTGATTTGACTAATCTAGGTAAGTACAATATCTTGTTTTTTATTTAAAAAGAAATAGTGAAAACACACCTTTTTTTCTACGGGTTAACTAAACGGTACCAGCCAGCGTTTATGAATTTGTGTTAATTTGAACATTTTTTTATGATTTTAATCAATGTCGTTAAGAATCAAAACTGATAATTTTCGACTGAAATGAATTTACATAAAACCCTAGACAATTAATTCGATAAAAGATCACCTTTTACGAGAATCGTATCACATTACTACGTCGTAGCAAACCGCTACGACACCGTAGCAAGCTGATACGTCAGTCATTTATAAGAATAAATTACAACGGTACAGTCTTCGTCAATATAATACACTTATAATTAACTACATTACATTAGACATGTCCGTATCTGTACGTGTCGTGTCATGCATTGATCCGGTGTTGACGCAAAGACAGGAGCACTTAGCGAAATAAAGCCCCCTTGATATGCGCCTGATTACTGACTAATCTGTGCTCGGCTTAATTCATATACATGACAGAAGTTATATATAGAGATATAGTATATGTAATAGTTGTTGAAATAGAAGATAGTGTAGTACACAATGCGCTATCTGTTCATTGTAGAAAACTCTTTGTATCCAGGTGATGTTCAATTACACTTTTCACTCCTCGGTCGGTATGTTTATAACTTGATAACAAATTGTTACATAATTTTTTGTATGTTTGGGCTTTACAAGTTCGTTCATCTTGGCATGTTCGTTCACTAATAAAATTAGTAGCACGTTTTTGTAAATAAAAAAACCAAAGAAATAAGGATTGCATCTTTTCCATTTTCTTTTTCAAATGTAACTCAACTATATGAAATACTCAATCATTAATTTTTAATGTCATATTTTCGCTGGTGTGTTAGCCGCTTTTTTATTTGTATTTCTTGAAAAACAATTCCATTCTGTTACTATATTTACCAATGATTGCATTAAATCAAATTCTAATTTAAAAGTACAAATAGAATAAGCTCCTGCTTTTAAATTTTTAACAAGATAATAATAAATGTGCACTGTGCACGCTCATTCCCGGGTGTATCAAGTTGATATCCACCAGTTCAACCAAATTGTACTGTAACTGCACTGAACTGAAGCTGGAACTGTGATACATTATCGTCAGTGGTTGACCGGCAATTATGCAGTTTATTTTAAAACGAAGGCTTTAATGATGCACTGATAATTATCGTTGATAACATTTCGTTTCGAGGTAATGGCATGTAATTATTTACATTTACACAATAACGGATGTTTTAATTGATAGCTCGAGCTTTTAGGTGTTTTGAGATTATTTGCCAGTTTTTTTTTTTAACTACTGAAAAATAATACTGAATATTTACAATAATGAGATGATAGATTTTTTTTGGGCCTTGTTGTTAACCGTTATACATAAAATGTATGAATGAATGCATAAAAATGATTTTTTATAGTTCATTCACTAAACAGGAACTTATGTAGTTTTCTGTCCATTTCATTAATGTACATATTGTATTCAATTTTCACTTTCCTTGTGAGTAAAAGATTTTTAGAAAGAATTTTAGCTCAAATGTAGCACTCAAACGTTTTTTCCGCCTAAGTCGCGAGACCGTCCTAAATCAAGGTAACTTAACGCAGTTTGTAAAACGTGACGAGAATACTGTCTTCAACGTGTTCATTGAAAAGAAATAATAACTTAAACATTTAATAGATTCTACAGCATTTTAAGGAGAAAAAATAAAGGAAAACTGCTATGGGGCAAAGAAACACGCGTAAATATGTTCCAATACGTTCCAAAACGGATATTAACGGGTTCAATTCTAAGTATTTTTTAAATGTAGACTAACTAATGATTCTAAATGACACTAAGTTAAAGATTCTAAGTCAATTAAAACAAATTTACTTAGGTCAAGCTAGAATTACCCTACAAACGAGCATACATAGAAAGATTAATAAATATGGACAAAGCGAAAGAAGCTATTAAATCATAGAAAGTGGAAAGGGTCTGCCTACCCCCCAGAAAGGTGTGTGGCGTGCCATAGACTGCCAGAAGATTGACGGATCGCTTGCTTGTCTTTCTCAAAAAGCGAAAATAATTTGTTTAATATTATTTCTGTTTTCCTAGCTGTTTTCTTATGGTTTTCTCTGATAAATTGAATAAAACCTATCAAATCAATATAAGGCATATTAATTTATTACATCTAATCGATAATCTCCTTGGATTCACAAACTCCATGTGAGCAGAAGAATACTTTCACCCACATAATGGTGCATGGATTTATGTACGTAGTAAGAAATGCCCTCGCGCCTAAACCCAGCCCTATAACAAGTCAGCTGAATTAGCCGAGTTAGCCAAGTTAGAGAAGTTAGCGATGGACCCTGAATATTCAGCTGAGATCTTCGGCCGAGTTTAATGACTGCGTACTAAGTGCCAAAGTTGCACGGAACGTGACAGTGCAAACTGAGTGACTCGGCTCTAAGCTCGTATAAGGGTATTTGAGAGTTAATTTGGAACACGTAGCCGGTCGTCGTAGCGGACCTCTACGGCAGCGTAGCTATTTGCTACGCCACAAGGATGCAAGTGGTAGGATGTGTAAGTAGCTTAAATTAAGAACTGCTTTATCATTAACAGACACGGTTCAATACGATAGTGATTTATTCTATGGTTTAACAATGAATAATCTGTTTTACACCATTTTATTATAACTGGTAAATTTATTATTGTTTTAAACGAATTTATTTTATTATTATTGTAGAACAAATTTAAGGTTAAACCTCAGCTGCAGTAGCGCCGCCAATTGAAATAAATCATTTACTTATAGTCAGTGACTTCGATCAAAATTATTATGTGTTTAACGACAATAGAAAGGTTATAAATATATTTTAGTTATAGTTTAATTAAGTTATGTAAGTCGTAACTGTTAAAAGTGGCCACTTTTGAAACTGCACTAAAATCAACTTCGTGCCATTCAAACTTATATGAAGATAAATTCAACACATTTATAAAACGATAACTTTTTCACTTTGTACCTTACCTAGTAAGTAACCTATAGACTAAGTGCACATTTGGAGGTCATAACTTGACCTAGATGAAGCTAAGTGGTTTGAAGAGCGGTGAGAGCCGAGGCTCGTCACTCCTGGGTAAGGAGATCATTTGTATCGGGCCCAGGTAATGAAAAATGGTGTCATCTGAAGTCAAAATGATTTTTTATCACATTGTCGTAAAATCTAGAGTCCTTTTTAATTCGTAATATATAGGTACTATTGACTGACGAAAAAAGGGCTGATAGATATAGCTTATAGCTTGCAGGTATAGCGTCTTTGAATTTAATGAGTATCAAACCGTTGTGAAGATTTCTGGGGAATAGCAATATGCGTGCATTTGTGTTTTATATGAGATTAGTAAGGGCTACGGGCAAAAATAGGTGGCGTTTACTCCAGGCCAAGAACCTTGCTCTCAGTTCCTGAAAACCTATCCTACTCAATGTTTAGTTATTGCCAGAATTAACACCCAAGCTAATGTTAACCCAACACTGACGTCGCTAGGTCCGCGGTCTAATTCAATGGCTGACACGTACTAAGTCGGCCATCTTAGATCTTGCCCCAGTCGTAAACTTGCCAAGCTTAACTATATTACTTGTTGCATAAACTAAATTAGTGTGCTTTCCTTACTTAACAAATTGCTGAAGTTCTTCTTTGACAAAATTAAACTGTAATTTGTATGCATACGAGTGGTGGAATGTAGTACGGAAAGAATTTCAGCTTATGTTTTAAATTGTCCATATATTTTTGTATCACAATGTGATAAATTATATTTGTCATTCAAATTAGTCCAAATTTGATCGATACCGCCTGTGCTCCCGTTGCTAAAGAAATTGCCTAATTTTTCTAAAGAAGGTACAGGTTATTTGGATTCTTGAAAGTTTTTGGTAAAACATAACGTCATTTGCTTTCTTTTCTCTCTGATTTACGAAACTTTAAATGGATGTTAGTTGTGATCATAATGTGTGAAATTACGTTCAAGAATCTCTAAAATAAATTAAATACCAACTATTTGTGATCTAAAAGTGAGTAAATAACCGTTTAAATTAAGATAAAATGTAACACTGCATAACTCCATTGATAGTTTTAACTGTATGTATATTTTATTCATTTTCACATCAATAGAATGATGGAATGTTAACGTCAAAACAAGCCTGCCAGTTTTATCAAAAACGTTTTAAAATCGTTTGTTAATAAAATAGAGCCCTCTCACCTCAAAGGTTAAAATCCCTTTGCTATTATTTCAGCGTATATTTCTACTATGTTTATTTTTACGATCCGATAAATTCCCATACACGGTACATTGGAGGCAATTCACGGAAGAATGGCTACAATAATACTCAAGAATATTGCGCTGTATCGTAACTGTGAGCTGTGACTTCTAGAACCTTTTAGATAGGTGGCCATTTTGTTGTTGGTGTTCATTTGTAAAACCTATTGAAGCATTTTCTTAATTCCGGAACGTAGCAACTACCTATCAACCTCATGTAACGGAATGTTATGAGAAGTTCTGTATTGGCCTCATAGCTCTTAGGTGAGGATATGTGGAGGCTAATGCTGAAAAATTAGTCATAACATGAGAGTTTGAACTAAATTAAGCTATAGTTGAAGAAATACCCTGTTGTAAATTTTTCGGTATATGTACCTATATAATACCTATAGTTATGATGGTTTTACTCCGTGTTGGTTATATATATACATATATAGTCAGACTTGATACCAGACCGACTAATCCCGTTGTTATTTTGTAATCCACCTGCAATGTGATTTAAATGAGAATAGGAACGGGGCAGTGGCAAAATTATCACGTTACCCCGTCGCGTCAGACCAATATGTTGTAGCCCATACAGGATTAATGTGAAGCTAGTTGAGATTCCGTCCTTTTCTTATTTCACATTGTAATTGTTTCATGACCTTGACGATAGAAGACCATGGTTTGTCTTGCAGCAGCAATCATACTTTTCTAATTATCGTATGCTTGTAGCAATTCATTGCGGTTGCAGTACTAATTTGCTTCTCAAGTGCGACCCAAACGCAGCAATGTAATTCCAATTAGGCATTAGAGCTGTTATAGCTGCTTTAGAGTTAGAAGTCTTCAATAGAAAGTGTGTTATGTTTTGTGTGACGAGCTTGCATCATTATGTGCCCTGCGTTCAGAGATACACTGTAATCGATTACAGCACCCGTAATCGCGTACTGAATTACTGTCATCAGCGGGTGAAACCCATACATTTTTTTGCTTTTCTGATCGCTGACGGTGCTGAAAGCCTGACTTGGAATGCACTGCACACCCCAGGTCTTCTCAAGCCCCTCTATGGGGTCACAATTTCCCAAGCCCAAGAACTTCTTTTAGTACCCGCGGCGGTAATCCTACGCTCCAATATACACAGAAGGTCCCATTTTAAGAGTCTTTTAATATTAACGCCGATTGAATTCGGTTCTTAAAATGGATCCATAAGCTGTTAGGACCGTAATTATGGCCAAATACCGATCTTAAGCGCTTTTATAGAGAGAAATTTGCTCTTTAGATTTTCCTTTGTAGTTTTTCTTATCTTTTTTTAATTAACTCATGAGTTTTATTGCGATGTGATATTTTGAGTAAAAGGTTGAAGATAAAGTAAGATGAAAGTACCTATAAATTATATTGTTTTATTTGCAGGTGCATTTTTTTAAACCTACCTACTTTTTTGCTGATACCTATTATAAAGGTAATGTATTGCAATTGTATATATTGTATGGAAGGGATTAGGCGAGTGGGAGGTTTCAAGATACGTCGACACATGTAAAAACCTTTACGAGATACAAGCTTACAAAGAGATTTCGAAACGCCACGCGCTTTCCACGCAAAAAAGATTCGCCAAGCAAATGTATCTCATTTTCCTGTAAATACGCAGCAAATCCTCAAATACGTTAAGCCTGCGAACGAACCATAAAATCTTCGTACGTGCATCATCATTACGATTTCAGCCCGCACAGCCTTTTAACTGAAAATAGTAGACTCCCTCGTAAAATGTGTGTTTTCCTTTTTATTGCCTGAAACCTTCGGGTTTCGGAGGAACTTCGAGTCCAGAGGCGCGCCTCCCGACTCTAAATGAGCCTTCACGCCTCGACGACCTGTTTGAGTCAAGTATCTCCTAATTCCGACCTGAAACGACCAAACTAATCTATCCTACCGTACAACTCCTGGGCACCGCGGGTTACCTGTTCACACACACACAACCCACTTGTAGAGCACTGTACTGGCACATCACTGCTTACCGGGGAATAAGGCGAGGAGTACGGCGAGGTAGTACCCCAAGGCCGGAGAGGCCATGTTTGCGCGGGTTGGCGGCCCGCGCTCGCTGGGCTAGCAGGCATGCATGCGGACGCGGCCGGCCGCGGCGGTGCCCGGCACGGGACTGGGCCGAGCCTCCCCGCCCCCGCGCGGGGTGGTGCGCAGCTACCTCCCCGCGCCCCGCCAGGTGCGCCGACGCTTGGGTGCTCGCTGGGGGATGCCAGATGTGGATGTTTGGAATGGCTGTGTAGATATTTTGAGAGATGTTGAGTAATGACGATTTTTAAAGCTGTTGTGTCAATTTGATTTTGGATTGCGAAATCTTTATTCAATTCAATTAATTTTTTTGAAATAAATGGGGTTCCCAAAGCGAAATCTTTATGTACGATTATTTATTTTTAACGAATGTTGACAGATTGCTTGACAACTACGAAGTTGAAATGTAATAAAATTAAAATCTACAATAAACGAGCATGAAAGGAAACTTTGTATTAAACTACTACGTAACTATAATTGCTACGCCAACGTAGCTACTTCATAGAAATTTACTACGAATGTTTGGTACGCCATTGAAGCTACTTCGTAGCAAACTGCTACGAATGTCTGATATGCCATCGTCGTAGTTACTTCGTAGCAAACTACTACGAATGTCTATAATAGATGCCTTCGTAGCTACTTCATAGCAAGCTACTACGAATGTTTGCAATTCGTAGTTACAAAGTAACAAACTACTACTTATGTCTGCTACGCCATCGTCGTAGCTACTTCATAGCAATGAATGTGAGCATTTCGTAGTTACAACGTAACAAACAGTCTTGTGTTTAAAAAAAAAGAAAAAAACACATTCCACAAAGTTTTGACTATAGACAACATGACATATAGACAACAACAGGTAAATGAGAAAATAATAAATAAATAAATTTGTTGAATTATTTTACAATACAATACTATACATTCCAATAGGTATAAAATAAAACACTTTGCGTGAACTAGAATATTCCTGTGTTTCAGCCTGGTTCCAAACTACCAAATAATTTTAATTGAAGTAATTAAAATAAAACTTTGTTGATCTTGGACAGGATTTAGAGCTGCATCGATCATTCGCTTCGGCTAAATATACTAGACATATATATTTTATACAGATGTTATTTGTGAAAATGCTAATAGAAATATCAAGGGCCCTTACTCTTATACTCCTGAAATGTTATTGCACCAACATAAATATCGTCACGCGTTGTTGTCAAAGAAAGAATCATCAACAGCCTCGGACCAACCACGCTCATATACGTCCCCACCGAAGGGCTCGAGCCTACCCTGAATTAGGGCGATTAGGCCTTAGTCAACCACGCTGGCCCAGTGCGGGTTAGTCGACTTCACACACAACCTTTGAATTTATTCGCAGGAGTAAGTAAGTAAGTAAGTAAAAACACTTGAGGAGCGTGCAGGTTTCATCACGATGTTTTCTTTTACCGTAATAAGAGCGTCAAATAAACGTACATATTTTGAAATTCAAAGAAAGAATAGAATAGAATTACTGTTAGGTGGGGGAAGTGTCTTGAATTGGCGATTTCGGTAGTGACCGTTCTGTACGTTAGTATCATATTAATTCTGTAACTGCAACAAACTTTTCTAACTTCTACATATTTCCAGATATTTGTAAAAAATTAGCATATTCTTGGAAAAATGCAATGTACTGGCCAATGAACAGAAAAGATTTAGAAGGGGCATGTCCATGAATATGGCTCTATATTACTTGACAACAGTTAATATTGATAAAAAGAAACCTACTTGTGCCATTTTCATGGATATGACTAAAGTTTTTGATGACGTGGATCACAGAATATTATTAGAAAAGTTGGCCGGCCAAGGAATAAGAGGTGATGCACTAAATCTTAAAAAATCTTATCTTTGTAATAGACAACAAAGTACGAAAATCACTCAAATGTGTAAAGATACGGGCAAAGAGGTTGAGTACAAATCACATAGTAGAGTTATTAAATACGGTGTCCTACAGGGCAGCATCTTAAGCCCTCTGCTATTCTTAGCGTACATTAACGATCTGCTAAAATACACAGCTCATCCAGTTATTTTATTCGCAGATGATAGCACTGTTTTGATTAAATGTGTACATAATAATTTCGTGAATTTGAAAAAGAAATAAACACTACGCTTTAGCGTAAAACTTGTCTTTTATTCTGTCAATAATATAAAATTATGTCAATCCTTTTGTGTATTTTAATATTTTGTGTAGATAAAGTTCTGTTTATTGATAATTTTGTTTATTTTGGTGAACTATTTTTTCATCATTAGATTTTACACTAGCTAACGCATACATTGACAAGACAAAACCTGGCACGCATTATCGGGCTGTCAGGTTGTCTATACGCTAGTATATTATAAGTCTATGGTTTACTTTGTCTACTTTGTCCCTATTGTAGCTAATAGTTATACCAGGCATGCATTTTTTATCTCCAAATAACACAGTTGCTATAAATAGCATGATAGCTTGGAAGAATTGTAATAATTTGAGCATTAATCTTAAAAAGACAAAAACTGTGTTATTTGGAGATAAAAAATGCATGCCTGGTATAACTATTAGCTACAATAGGGACAAAGTAGACAAAGTAAACCATAGACTTATAATATACTAGCGTATAGACAACCTGACAGCCCGATAATGCGTGCCAGGTTTTGTCTTGTCAATGTATGCGTTAGCTAGTGTAAAATCTAATGATGAAAAAATAGTTCACCAAAATAAACAAAATTATCAATAAACAGAACTTTATCTACACAAAATATTAAAATACACAAAAGGATTGACATAATTTTATATTATTGACAGAATAAAAGACAAGTTTTAACCAAAAATAAACGCATCATTGTAGTGACGACGTCCTAAGTATTTACATGTGATATGTGCAATTTTCAGGATTATTTCTATGGTTAACACCACAGTCACTCACAAAATACAATCGTATTTACTAAAAATAAACCACAATTTACGCAAAAAATACAAAATACTGAGGAACTTCTTCCATGCGTGTCGACTTGTGACTACTTGTCAACCAAAACCGGTCACAGTTCCAATAGATTCGCTTTCCTTTTCTATCTTGCTATATATCCATAAGAGATTTTCTTCTCCAACGCACGCTTTGTTGGTCTATACGCCAGTATATTATAAGTCTATGAAGTAAACACTGTCAAATTTTTAGACATCTCAGTCGATAAAAACATGTCATGGACAACGCATTCCCTGGAGGTGTTTAAGGTTGAGTAAATTTACTTACGCACTCTTTAAACTCTCCAGAGCAGCAGATCGGAAAACCGTCTTGTTAGCATACCACGGATTTGTAGGATCGGCTTTGCGTTACGGTATAATATTTTGGGGTAACTCTATCCATAAAGAACAAATTTTTATAGCTCAAAAACGTACATACGTTCGATTTGTAATCTTAAGAAAACATTATAGCTGTAGACCTTATTTTAAGTCCCTGAATTTACAAAAGGTTCCCTGTCTATACATCTTACAATGTGCATTGTTTGTGAAACAAAATCCTGGGCTGTTTCTAGCTAGGAAAAAAGTAGAGACACACAATTTACGTCCCAGAAACTTCGAGGTGCGCACACACATCTGTAGGACAGCACCCATGAAGAAAAGTGTAATTCAAATGGCGCCAAGGATTTTTAATAGAATTCTTGACATTATTAAACTTCTACCCATTAATAAATTTAAGAAAATCTTTAAGGAAACACTAATACAGAAATGTTATTATAAACTTGAGGAATATTTTTGTGACGATCTATTGTAAGTTTTTGACATTTAAATAACAATCTATATTTAATCACCTCTGATTTTTATTTGATTCGTTTAGCTGCATACTAATTTGTTTGTACCTACCCTCTATTGTTATACTGTTATGATGAAACAGATATGTATGAGTATTAGTTTGTCTGAAAAAGGAAATTTACTCTTCTCCGACACGCTCGAAAATGTGATCATTACTGTAAAAAAACAGTACGCGAAGTGACACATTTTTGGACGAAACATTGCCCCATACAAAACAGCGGCCGGCAATGTGCCCTAAATTTCGATGTTTTTGAGTCTTTTTACAGCATACTCTTATGTTCTAAATTCAAATTATATATGAATCGTACACGAATCGTAGTGATTTGAGTTGGCTGTATGCTCTGTATGACACTGGCACAGAACAAAAAAAGAAAAGTGCGCAATATGGCGGTTTGTAATTTTCATCTCTTAATTTTATCGTACTATTTTGTTACTTATTTTTCATGATGGAGTTAACTAATCATTGAATTAGGGAAATATTACGACCATGAATGGTTCAAGTAGTCGAAGTAGAGGTTAAAGTGATAAAGGTTAGAACTTATAAGTTTAGTACGATACGAGTACACATCCAAATCCAAGGTTCTTATAAGGTAATTTTTTTTTATCTTTTATAATTTCCTCGCGTATTTCAGAGAAAAGCACTATACAGGCCTCGGCCGCAATAACTCTTGCTGGACTCGTACACAATAAAAGTCCGAGCCGCAGGCGTTTAAACGTGTCCTCGTCCAACAATAACTAATTTTGCGGCCGCGGCTGTAATGTACTATTATTGTGCCTCGCATGTCATTAGGTTATTTTTTATTTTTGTATGTTCGTATGCCATTATGGAACATTGTAGAGATACTTTATATTATGCATAACCATCAATGTAACAACCCACGATGACGAATAAATGAATTTGAATTAAAAGATTCGTTTTGTTTTGTCTGTAATAATAAAAACCTCGTATTTTATGAACACAACACCCGTGCATTTAATTTACAGTTTTAAACTTAGAAAAATGAACGAGAAAGCAAAATATACTCGTATAGTGAAGCTCAGTAGAGGGTTTTATGGTCTAGAAAAGTAACTGTCAAACAAAGCCCGCTAAAACATGGCACTTAATTAATTTTGACAGACGACGACGATGACAGACAGGCAGATGATGTCGCTGCCGTACATTGAAGCTTACTTTCGACGTTCTTACAAACAGAGTCATATAAAACATCATTGTACCGCATATCCGAATGTCGTATGCTATAGTTTTGCTTCTTTGGTATTCATTTGGTGGGGTCAAGTTTGAAGCGTAGAGACTATAGATAATTCGTTGGTTAGAATCATTGGAACTATGTTAATTAGAAGAAAATGGAGACTGAAAGTAGAATTTCACCGCACTCTACAATATAGTCAACTTTTCGACTCTATTTTCGATGTTATTTTTTTCTAGCTAACTGAACTACAAAGTACTTAGGTATTTAAAATTATGTTGTAAATAAAAAATAAAGTAGCATTTTTTTAGAGATGTTTTATAGGTATGTGTGTTTTCGTTCTTTAAACCCAAAAATTAACTCCGCTTCAGAGCAAAAATGTATTTCTATATTATTCCTTTTCGTTTGCACCAGAGCTGGCAACCCCATCCCAGCTCGCCTCGTGGCCGACACCCTATCCCGGCCACCCAGCTGACTCCGACAATCTATGTGCACAATACACACCCACGGCATGGCGGTGATCATCATCCCATTGACGAAGCTGTGAGATTGATGACCGGCTAGTTGAAGCTGATACGTAGTGTGGTTCCATCATTGATAACTAGCTGACCCAGATATATTGAGTTTATAAGAATCTCTTCAAATTTTTCATAATTTTAAAATGTTTTGGGCAATGTTTCAAAATTTTCTGTTCCAAATAGGTTTATTTGGGACTACTTTGATTTATTTAGGTAAATAATGACGGATTATTATACCTACTCGTATATAGGTAGATTTAGCTTCTAAAATACGATTCCTGCATGTGGAGTTTCTTCTGGCCGTTCTTCTCCACAGTGAGCGTACACTGGTAGTGAACGTGCCATCCATGATAGCTGTGACGTCGAAAACTGATTTGAAAACTGATTTTTCATTGATTTGATTTGAGCATTTTGGTGTGATAATAAAATAATTGTATATTTATTCAAATCAACTTACTGTCCTAAAGTATTAAATTTATGTATAATTTAGGTACCTATCTGTTTAATTATAAAACAGAAATTGTATAAAAAAGGTTACTATAGGATATCTGATTACTTAGAAGACAGGTGTCCATGGGAATAGATTGTTTGAGTAGCAGGCTTTTTCGATATGTAATAAGCATTAATTTTGTAATTGACAATATTTTATTTAAAAAAGGAAACGCAAAAGATGCGACGACTGTGGAGTTTCTTCGGTGAGCTCTTCTCCACAGATTCCGCCATTGTGTTAGTGAACTCACCCAAAAAAATGTAATGACGGATCTAAGTGATGTAATAATATCCTATGGAAATAAATTATTTTGACTTTGACTTTTTAAAAAATAAAAAGACGATAAACATTTTGACTACATTGATTAATTTATTTCTCTAAAGTTTATGGGATCACAAAACAGTGTTATCCATTATAAAAAATTCAGCGACTGGCCTGTTAATGATTTTGTGCTCATACATACCCTTGAGCGTAAGCAACCGTAGCAATAGCTTCAACGTATGGAAATGCGCTGTTAAGAAAGTTGTCCGGCCTTTCTAGATTATTATCATCTTAGCATACTACTGGACAAATCCTCCCCTTAGGATCTCCAAAACAACTGCTCCAGCGCAGTCTTTTAAGATATTTATTTAAGTATAAAATGTTTAATAATAATCGTTCTTCTGCATTTAGCTTTAATGAATGCTTATTTGTCCGGGAGACGCGGGTTCGATCCCCACCACGTACCAATGTGTTTACGAATTTCGAATTCATAATATATGTACGTTTATTCGACGCTCTTACAGTGAAGGAAAACATCGTGATAAAACCTGCACACTCCTGCGAAGAAATTCAAAGGTTGTGTGTGAAGTTGACTAACCCGCACTGGGCCAGCGTGGTCGATTAAGGCCTAATCGTGCTTATTCAGGGTAGGCTCGAGCCCTTCGATGGGGACGTATGTGAGCTGTTGATGAATGTTTATTTGTCTAGATATCATACTACAATAGCATATTTTTGAAAGGTAAGTAACATAATTTAGTTAGGTAGGTACACATAACTTCAAACTTTATCTTTATTCCTACGAGTTTTTGGATCTTTTCCATCCAATTCTCTGCTCGACATATCACTTCACAAACAAACAACCAAATTTATAGTCCGAAAAATAGAACTAGCTGTCTAGTAAACAACTGACACTAACATAATATTTCAGATAAACTTGTAAATACTTGTTCACTATTTATTACTCACAGTCACAATACTTGTATTTAAAGAGTCATCATATTATAATATTTTGAAATATAGAGGTAATTCAACCTTATGGAAATAGGTACTTGTACTCCTCATCCTAATTATTTAATTATTATTTTGTTTTCCTTTCACACATATCTATATAAATAGTGATAAGTATGTATTTATATATTCATATGTTATTTATACTTATTTATAATAATATATAGGTATTTCACTAATATATATATATATATTTATTTTAGTAAACTTATATGTGGAGGGTTTTGCCATAATCTCCACGCTTGGCAGGCGGCTTGGAGATCGCAGATTAAAAGGTTACTGTATCAGAGAGCGCTGCCGCCCGTTCCCTGTTCAATGTGTAGTCCCTAAGTCGCCTCTTACGACACCCACGGGAAGAGTGGAGGCGGCTCATAGTCCAGCAGGACTGTAACGGGCCGTTGATTTGATTTGAAACTTATATGTAACGTTCTATGTATTTTATGTACCCGTTGTATGTAGTTTATTATAGAAAACTAGCCACCAACCCGCTCTGCTCTTGCTTTTTTTTACCGCTTTTCTTACCCAAAGGTTGCCTGGAAGAAATTGCTACCTTAGCAATAAGGCCGCCTAATTGACTCAACCAACTGTAAAAATGTTTCTTGTAAATTGTGATTGGTGTCAATAAAGAATATAAGTATTGTATTGTACTCTAATGAATTATCATCAGCTCGTATTATGTCACCGAGGCCGAGGGGCTTAAGGCTGTTGCCCGGCTGCTCGACCACCGGTTGAGCGTCGGTGGTCTAGTGGCTAGGGCCGCTGCCTCCCGACCGGGTGACGCGGGTCCGATCCCCACCACGTACCAATGTGTTTTCGAATTTCGAATTCATATGAACGTTTATTCGACGCTCTTATACGGTGAAGGAAAGCATCTTGATGAAACCTGCACACTCCTGCAAGAAATTCAAAGGTTGTGTGTCGACTACACACAGGGCCAGCGTGGTCCAATCCGCACTGAGCCAGCGTGGTCGACTAAGGCCTAATCGAATTAGGGTAGGCTCGAGCCCTTCGATGGGGACGTATGTGAGCTGTTGATGTTGATGAAGGCGACCACATGGACTTTAAATTTACACAACTTTTAAATTTATTTGCATGCGTGCTGTGCAAGTTTCATCACGATGTTATCCTACACTCTGAGAGCGTTCAATAACTACTTGTATATAGGTATATAGGTAGTCTGCTGAGGATATTTATTTATTTATTTATTATTAGTGATACTTCACAGCACATAAACACATCTTAAATAAGTGACATTAAAATTAAACATAGCCAATAACGAAGATCACATATTATATTTTATCAAGGGTAGGGAGAAAGTTTTTTTTTTTTATTCGATACAAAGAAAGAAAAGAAAAAAGTGATTCTATATAAAATTCATAGTAATATATACATAGTAATATGTTTCGGGGTGTGGGGGGTAAGTATAAAGGTGTATGTGCTGTGTATGTGGAGGGTGGTTGTGTAGTGAGTGTAAGGATGGAAGAGAGGGAGGCCAGCCCTACGCAGATGAATGCTTGGGATCGGAAGTCCACTAGCCTCTCTCCCCTCCATCATGTGGGGGTGTCTGTGTGTGTGTATGGAACAAGGGAGAGAAACTGTTGAGTGGTTGGCCCTACGAGTGAGTCTTGGGATTGGGTTATTTTGTAAACAATACAACATTATTATATTGTCCACCAACCAGTCAACAGTCTCTCTATGTATATGTATAGTCAGGCCAGGCTGTTTGAAACGGATTAAGTTTTCTCAGGTAATTATTTATGCTGCCATGAAATTTCGCATAATTGTGCAGTTTGGTAGACTACACTAATTACACGTATGTAATTTTTTTTTTTTTCATGTAAAAATATAAAATATAAACAATCCGTTTCAAGCGGTCTGCCTGACTATACACCGTGAAATTGACATCGTTTTGTTCCCGACGTGTAGTGATAGTACCCGTCAAACTGAACAACATTTCACGAAAAAAAAATCCTGTGACAAAAAAATTTTTGGCCTCTCCATACAAAGTGAGACCAGAATTTTTTTTGTCACAGTAATTGTTTTTTTCGTGAAAAGTTGTTCTGTTTGACGGGTACTATCACTACACGGCGGGAACAAAACGATGTCAATTTCATGCTGTATGACCTATACACTTGGATGAATTGTAATTGCTGCTTGGTAAGGGTCGGGTCACACTAATCGACGGCGATCGACGGTTTGCCTATACCTATACAAAACGCGCGCAAAGTATGGATATCCTTTCGCCGCGTCGAATATTAGTGTTCTTGGTTTTGTGCTTGGTTTACTCATAGTACTTATATTTGAATTTAAAATCCGAAGGAATATTGGTACGTACGTGGTACACCTGTTTTCTAGGTACTACACTTACCAAAGCAAAAAATGTCACAATCCTGCCTTCCTAAATCACAAAGCCAGGCAAATTCTCCAGTAATTGCTGGATCTGTTTCTTAGGCTGAAACGTACGGGCCTTTGCCTCTTGTGTTCTAACGAGGCGTCTCATCCGCTGTTTAGACTCAACGGAACATACAAGTAGGTGCTTCAGTCAAAGGATCTCAGTCAAAGGGAAGCCGAGACAA
Source organism: Carpatolechia fugitivella (assembly GCA_951230895.1). Lineage (NCBI taxonomy): Eukaryota > Metazoa > Arthropoda > Insecta > Lepidoptera > Gelechiidae > Carpatolechia > Carpatolechia fugitivella. Next base: position 19,068,921 of record OX579646.1, on the reverse strand, counting down.
ATGGGCACGGTAACCAAGGTCATTGCAAGCAACCCTTGTTGTAGGGGTGGGCGTTTTATAAACTAGGTTAAGGTATGATTGCTTTGAGAAAAATTACATACTCGTAGATAGATATAGATAACTAGACATCTGCATTTATAGTTAGATGATTTGCTGTTCTCTAGAGGCTTTTCGTGATGATCATGTGGATATGGTAGATTAAATAGCATCAAAGAGTTTTTTCATCTAGGTTACGTTAGACCAGAGAGACCCTCTTTTGTTTCTCTGAGTAGTAGATTTCTGTCTACCGTAGTTACCTTGTTCCTTGCTACCGTATGACAAACCCAAGATGACCGATGATAGCTGACGAAAAATATCATGATGACAGACGAAGGTGGTGCGACAGGTCAAGAACAGCAAAACAAAATGGCGTTTCAGTTAACCCATAACCCAAGCCATATCTTCCTTAACTGTTAAGGAGTTCTTGTTGCGGACCTAAGTCTCTCCATAAAAATTGAAAAGCACGCTTACTAAAACAGATAGAGAGTTAATAATATAAAAGTATAACATTAATTGCTACTCAACTGCTATCTTCAATGTTTAAGTTTAAAATAAAGAAATATTTAGGTATAAGCAAGTCATTTTAGTGAAATAATCCTAGGTAGGTAGGGATGCCTCTTAGGTTCTAGGTACTTAACTTTTGTGGTCATTACCATGTTTTAGAACTAAAATTTTAGATGGGAAAATTTCAAGATAAGTTTCCTTCCGTTTGCGTCTCAAGTTTCTTTGAATGCTTGAATTAATATACTTTATTGCCAGTGATATTATATACATACAGAGGTAGATACGCCATCAACGCACCAAACGCGTGCCGTGAATTGGTCCTAATTGTGACCATTGCAGCCAGTCGAGCTGTGACCTGTCATTGTGAGCGCTCGTGTCGACAACCGTGTGTGTTTAGAAAATTCATAATTACGACTAAAAGATAATAAAGATGAAGGGATATCATATCACAAATAAGTGCATAAAAATATTTAAGTTTTAAACAGATAAATCTATAATTTGTAGTTTTAATGAATCACAGCTTGTTGCAGCGATAACGGAGCGAACTATTCGCGGCTGTACTGATTACAAGTAGCTGTCTCTTTCACTCTTACGCTTTGCCTATTTCCTGTCGCACTTATAGCGTGTGTTTAGATATACAATGTTATTAAACATGTATGTATATCTGTAGCGGAACAATTATTTTGTGCGTGCAGTATGAATATAACCTGTCTTTCTTAAAATATCATTGTTTATTGCACACACAGGAAATATACAAAAAACATAAAATAAAAGTAAGAACAAGGAGAAGTGTACAGTTTGGCGACCTTAAAGCTACACAACAATTTTTATCAAGCAATTTTTTTTTTCTTTTCTTCCTTTTTTGCTTTATTCATTAGCATTTAATTTATTAAAATGACTCGCTTATTACCAGAAACTCCTTAATATTTCTTTATTTTGAACTTTCATATCTCATAACCATTGCAGATATTGATACATTTTTATTCTTACATTGCTCTTGCATAAATGTCTCTAGATCTCACCCCTACACTATCATAATAACTGGATCCCTGTTAGAGGTGACCACTGACCGCGGTGAATATTTACATCGTCGCATGATGGCCGATTCATCTAGCATTCCGCCTAACGTTAAACTTTCAACACGTCAGGGACGCTTTTGATGAACTGGCGTACGTTAATACCTTAACTGACGAACTGACACGTATTTCATTAGAATTAGAATAGAATATACTTTATTGCACACAAGGATACAGCTTGAAAGTACAAAAGAAAGATGAAGGGGTGTACAGATAGGCGGCCTTATTGCTAAGGTAGTAATTTCTTCCAGGCAACCTTAGGGTACAAGAAAACTGCATTGGAACTGTAGGACGGTGCACACAAGAAAAAGAGAATAAGATAAGCTATCAAAGTTACATAATCAAACTACTTATACTTAGGGCATACAAACCTACATACATAATATGTCAATATAGTTACATAAATAAATAATACAACTACATAATATACTATATAAATATGTTTACAAAGATATATACTTATATACAAAGATAAATAACTACTTAAGTAAGAAAAGAGGAACATGCTGACAGACAATCAAAGCTTACAGAGAATTAGAACATTGATGGCGAGGATTGGAAATACAAAATGGCATGCAAATAAACAACGCAGCCGAGCAGTGGGCCCGGAAGTAGTAACGAGTTATGACAAACTTTGTTAGCATTTGTAACGACAGTCATCTACCATACAACCCTCAAGATAAGTGTTATATACTAACTTAACTTACTTAATTTTCTTACTCATGATAAGTACATAAGTATGGACAACGTGATGTGATAATGGTAGCAGAAAATAGCAAATGTTTTAAATTGTTACGTTTCGCTGCTACGGCCTCCGTGGCTACGGCGTTGCAGCGGCGGCGGTGGCGGCGGCGCGGCGTAGCTGTCATTGCTACGAGGCGTAGAGTCGAAGTCGTTTGAAAAAATTCCAAGTTTGCAGTTTGAAGTTTGTAAGAGCGTCGGTGGTCTAGTGGATAGGGCCGTTGCCTCCCGTCCGGGAGATGCGGGTTCGATCCCCACCACGTACCAATGTGTTTTAAAATTTCGGATTCATATGTACGTTTATTCGACGCTCTTACGGTGAAGGAAAACATCGTGATAAACTGCACACTTCTGCGAATAAATTCAATGGTTGTGTGTGAAATCGACCAACAACAACCAAAAAAAAACGTATATGTATGAGCTGTTGATAGGTTCACAGATTATGGATACGGACTGGACAGGTGACCCAGAATCGTTGTGGATTGGGTGCCAAATGTCAAAGATAAATATTGACGTGTTATCGGAAAGACCAAAAGGAAGAGAAGTCGTGACCATTTGGACGTATTTTACGACGATTGGCAGAAACATTCGCATTATAGAAAACGGTGAGGTTTCATGAGCTAAAAAAATACGTATAAAAATATTAACCTCTATGTCACAAAAGTTATATAGGAGACTCCAAGCAAAAGACACTTGAGGATTTCCTAAATATTCAAAGTGTTAATAGAAAAATAAAGGTTTTGAAGGTCCCGCCTTAATTAACACGTTGACCGCTGAACTACGTCATATAGTTTTCACTTTGTATTACACACTGTTCACACTAACGAACTACACACCAAAATACAGTTGGTGGCACGTCAAGTTTAACGTTTGGAGCGCCTTTGTTCCGTACAAACTAAATAATTAATTAGGGAGCAAAATCTGTTACAATGTCCTATGTAATTGCCTTTATGCTTAGGCTTAGGCCTATGCAGGGTGGAAACGTTATATATATCATTATATTATTTATTGCGTTGAGTGTGTCCAGACGATAATTTCGTCAATTTTAAAGATATTGCAAAACTGTAATGTAAGAATCAGCATCGCTTAATCCATAAAATGACATAAAAACTCTGAATAAATATATAGCCAGCTAAGTCGCTACAGAGTTGAAAGTTCCTTATTATATTTTTGTAAATAAGAAAGCTACTAACAAGAAAAAAATGCTTTTAGACGTATCCATCTAAAAGAGAAGGGAAAGAGGTGAAAGAGTAAGAGAATCTCAGAGAATTAATTAGCTTTACAAATATACTGACACTAATGACGCTGCCATGTCGAGAGGTCCAGACCAGACTAACTTTTTAAGCCTAGGAATGAGCAGGGTAATAGATCCAAAAGATTTTCCTGAACAGTTTTCAGCAGATGTGTAAAAGCCTGGTAGAAAGGCGTGTAAAAGATACAAAACAAACGTTTAATTCCCCGAAAACGTCGAAGCCAGAAATACAAACAGCGAATAAGGAAATGTGGGGGAGAAAGCAATATGGTCGTATTACGCAAATTCTAACTACCCCCTTTTATTTCTTTCACGCGTTCAGGAAATATATATTTGCAGTCCAAAAATAGATATGTTTTCTTTAAATGTATCGTTTGTACAATAATACTGCTGAGCCCATCGATTGGCACTATAATGAAATTGTTGTATCTGTGTGAATCATATGCGGTGACTCATGGGCTCAAGTACAATGCCAGCAAAAGTGAACTGATAGTTTTTAAGTCGGGGAATAAAAACTATCTCAATATACCTGAAGTGACACTTATGGCGTAGCTCTTCGTAGAGAAAGCAAGTACAAGTACTTGGGTCACTGGGTCACCGACGATTTGAAGGATGATTGCGATATTGAGAGGGAACTTAGGTCGCTGGCTGTCCGTTGAAATATGCTGGCCCGAAGGTTTGCACGTTGTACAAGAGTATTAAGACTACGCTTTTTAATTAAAGCATACTGCCAGTCGTTCTACACGTGCAGCCTGCAGTGCGTTGGCGATGTTCGCGGAGGCACACACGGATGACTTTTACGCCATCATGCGAAAACGCTGCGCCTCCCTCATGACCCGGCTCCGCTCTAGCTCCAACAGTCTCCTGGGAGTGTTTGCGTGCCAGTAGGACTTTCCGATATCGCTTTGCCTTGAAATCATTCATAGACTACTAAAGAATAGTGGTACCTATAGTTCTTAATTTATTATAATTTTTTACTAACATTAGTTTTTAAGATAATCTGTGTTACTTCTATGGACTTCTGATATACTTAAATGTTTTATTATTATTATTAATAATGAGAGAAGACAATCTCTCTCCGTGTTTTTTTTCTTTATTCATCGTAAGTAAATCACCCAAAATCACCTGTTCAACGTTTCACTTACATATTCACCAAACGCTAGAGAGCTCTAGGGATTATCTGATGAATATTCTGATGAAACGCTCTGATAGTAAAATTATAACGGAAACACTTGGCGCTCGAACCAGCCCCAAACAAAAACTATTACACTATGATAGCTCCCATCGCGCAACTAAACACCACTTACCTAAAACAGGCAATCGACCGCCACTTTAAAGCTCCTTGAACAAATAGGCTCACATCAAATAAGCACTTTGCCAACCGAAAATGAAAGCTGAAAAGCTTTGCTTGCAATTTGGCGGGAATTCTGCCAACACGCATTTGCATACTAAACTGGCGTTAGTGCCTATAATGAGCAATAAAAGGAGCGTCGAGCTCTTCTGAATCTCTATTGGTATTCTATCGGTGCGATAAATTATTTAGGGTAGGTATACAATCCCACTGGGTACGTGTTATTTTGCGAACAAGAAAAATGAAGGGGCAATCGACAGTGGAGGAAAACTGATTCCTCTTTGTGATAAATGAGGAGGCGGCCCATTTCTTTTTTTGTTTGTTACTCAATATTTCTTTTTTCTCCGATAAAACAGATTGTTGTTCGAGGGCGAGCGTTGTTTGCAAGCTTTCTGTAATTTCTTAATTCTATTTCGCAGGAGAAGTGGTGCTGGTGAAGTACGTTTATGGTAAGCATTGTTGGTACACTTGCACTAGGTATATTTTAATTAATTTATAAAACACTAAAATTTGCCGGACATAATTTGCTATTTTTTTCCTTCATTTAGAATTCCGTGTATTAATAAATTGTTAGCTTAGCAGACATAATTAAGAACATTTATAGTAAAAACCAAAATAATACAAGGGCTGCTATTTATGTATCCGGAACTGGCCACTTACATAAACAATATTTAAAAAGAAATTATAACATTTAAAAATAGAACTCTTTGGCTGTAAAATAAAGTTTGTTTCATTCATCTGTCAATTGTTTTTACATTGTGGCGCCATTTTTAAAATTCACTGTCTATCATCACCATGGATTTGACTCGTGAAAATTTTCGTGCTATGATTTATTACGACTTTCGGCGTGGATTAACTCAAAAACAGTGCATGGATCAACTTTTGTCGACTTTTGGGCAGGAAACCCCATCGAAAAATAGTGGGTTCATTAAACATAATCGTGGTCGTCGTATGCTTGCGGACGATTTTAAAGAAGGTCGCCCTAAATCGGCTGTTGTACCACAAAATATTGATGCTGTGCGCGAACTAATAATGCAAGACCGTCATGTTACATATCGCGAGATAGAGGCATTTCTGGGCATTAGTATGACGAGTATTTATAAAATATTACACGAACATTTGGCTGTAAAAAAAATTTGTTCTCGTTGGATCCCGCACAACTTAACAGTTGAACAAAAACAGGCTCGTGTTGATTGGTGCAAAAAAATTATAGAAAAATACAAATGTGGTACATCAAAAGCTGTTCATAATATCTACACAGGAGACGAATCTTGGATATATGCGTATGATCCCGAAACTAAACAGCAGTCAACGGTTTGGGTGTTCCAAAATGAGCCAAACCCAACTAAAGTTGTTCGTGCAAAAAGCACTTTGAAGCAAATGGTTGCCTGCTTTTTTGGTATTAGTGGACATGTGGCTACAGTACCACTAGAGAATCGTAAAACGGTTAATTCTGAATGGTACACCACCATTTGCTTGTCAGAAGTCTTTGGAGAAATACGCAAGAACAATCGACAACGAAGAATAATCCTTCACCACGATAACGCCAGCTGTCACACCTCGGCCGCAAGGGAAACCTTCATGGTGTAGTGTTTTATGTTTATTATTTGGATATATTTTAATATATATTATTATATAGGTATAAAACATTAATTATATTATTAATATTAAATATTAATCATTAAAAATAATAATAATATATTATAAAAAATAAATAATAATATAATATTAGTAATATAAAAATAAATATTTTATTAATTATACTTTATTATTTTATTTATTATATTTATTACAAATTTGAATTCGCTGTTGATCGTCCATCAACTAAAGAGCTTAACTTCATTTTAGTAGTTACTAAAATGACGTGTAAACACTTACTTAAAATTTAGTCGCTTAAAATTTAGTTAAAATTTAGTTGCTACTTAACAACTTAATACGTGTAAACCAGCCATAAGAGCCAGACATTTTTTTTTTCAATGGCTTCACGTCTAGTTTGGACGTATTTTGCCAATGACAACGTATTCACTCAACATAACACAAACGAGAAGAATGTATGAATTCGAAATTCGAAGACACGTACCCATAGAATAGTAATTGCATCATAAGAATGCCGTCCTGACAGCAGGCAGGAAATATGATAACCAAATGGGTGCAAAAGAGACAGAAGAAAAATTTTACGTATATGACAGCTGTCAGGCTGCTGTCATTCTTACGATGCGATAGGTATAGTGTACGTGGTGGAGATCGAACCCGCGTCTCCCGGATGGAGCGGCCCTAGCCATCGACGCCTATCATTTTTAAATATTGCTTTTCCCGCCTTTATTTAGCGCGTTCGTTTAAAATTATTTCTCAAAAATTTATAAAAAAAATATGTTTCGTTTTTGATTATTTATTTCTTTATTCCATTTTATATTAAAGAACAACTGCATTTAGGATTACTAATTACCACGTAAAACATGGTTCATTAATTTTTTTTTGTTTCTACATGAAACGAAACGCTCATAAGGTTGCGTTTTTTTGCCTCAGTAATAAATCAGAAGTTTTAGTAAAAAGAGACAGCGCTCTAAAGATTACTATTTTGCTTTCTCACTTTTACATTCATAAATAACATCAAAATGGCTCAAAGATCTAGTAGCAGGGCCATAAATTAATAAAAACACGTTTGACATTTCTCATGTTTTGCGTATTCCGGTCCACAGACTACTTAGAAGAACCAGGTTCCGGTCCCGGTTTCTTCATTGAACTTCCTTCTACTTCTTTCTTTTTGGAAATACACTGAAGAGAGTAGAAAATAATTTATTTGTTCAATATCACTATGAATCAAATGGGGCAGCCCATGAACCAGACAATAAACGTGGAACAGTTGAATTCGGCACTCAACTCGCTGCGTACGCTACGATCTAGCGTCAGTCATGTTTTCGAGACACTCTCGAATGGATTACGCGCAGATCACGGCGAAGATGGCAAGGATAAGTTTCTTTTAGAACTCCAGGAGCTTCTAAACAATGTGAACAATAATCTACGTGACCTGGAACAGACTGTAAATGGTCTTCCTATACCTACCGCGCCATTTAACTTAGGCAATACTACGTATCTGAGCCAAGAAACAACTCAGGACCGCCAGGCGTTATACACCCAATTGGTAAACAGCTACAAATGGACAGATAAGATTCACGAGTATAGCTCTTTCGCCCACACTCTTCTAAGCCAAAATTCTCTCAAAAGATCTTACATAAACTCTGGAAGTACAAAACGTAGAGGCAAACTACAAAGCAACCACAATGTTGCTCCGATCCAAGTTGATAATGTAATAAACAATATAGACCGGTCATACAATGACATGAAAATTACAATTTCCAGACCTTTTGCTAGCAATGCAGTTGTTCAGATCAACCTAAGTCATGTACTAAAGGCTCTAGTGGCTTTCAAAGGACTGTTAATGGAATGGGTGATGGTTAAAGGCTATGGAGAAACATTAGATCTATGGACAGAGTCAAGGCATCATGTATTCCGGAAAGTAACGGAGAATGCCCATGCAGCCATGCTTCATTTCTACTCTCCAACTCTACCAGAACTGGCCGTAAGATCATTTATGACTTGGCTGCATAGCTACGTGAACCTGTTCAGTGAACAGTGCAAACGATGTGCCTGCCACCTTCACCACACTTCTCTCCTGCCTCCAGCGTGGCGTGACTTCCGTACCCTGGAACCGTTTCATGATGAGTGCAAACAATAGTCTTTGTGGTATTGAATGGGAAAGTATAAACGTGTTGTATATGCTTTCTCGTTCAATATTTTTTGTGCTGAACCCTATTGAACTATGTGATACGCAAGTGGGTAAAGCCCAAGTTGATTACGAATGACCAGCTTGGTGCATTACTTTACTGCTTAGCAAATAAGAATAGGTGTTTAGGAATATATAATTATGTAAACTTTTCAGTGTGTACTTACTTTGTATAGGATACCTAGTGCATAGAAATTACTCTTTTCTGTTTATGAATAGAAATGGTAATGTTTTAACTAATCTGCAAATTATGTATTGTTATATCTAAGGGCAATTTAAGTCACTTTTAATTTTTACTGCATTTGAATGTATTATGAAAACTTTGTGCTACAAAAAGCTCTTAGAGATTAACTGAATATTTTTAACAAATATCTTGTATGTATTGGTACAATTTTTCTATTTATATGTATACTTACTCATAATGTATTATTTTAAGCCTATAAATAAAACAATTTCAACTTCTAAATGTCATATAATAACCAGTCTTATAAATAAAAAAAACTAAAATTATACTAAATAAACGGTTTGCACATTGCAATAGTGTGATCAACACTACAATGCACACTTATGACATGTGCACCCACAGACACCTTTAATGGGAAGTGCTGATCCTTGGCATGACCAAGTCCTAGACAGCCATGTCTGTTCCTTCCCCACATGTACAGATCTCCTCCATTGGTTATAGCAGCTAAATGTCCAATGCCGCCTGCAACTTTTACAACCATACTTTCAGGGTTGAATTCATTTCGGCCGAACAGAGCTGGTGGTACTAGTTTGGGTTTGCTGGAGTGAAGCACGTTTGGGCCGAGGCCTAGTAAGCCATAACCCCAGACGAAGACATCGCCTTGATCTGTAAAAATCGTCATTTAAACCAAAAGAATCTAAAAATATCTGCAGTAGAAATATAACAATAATAGCTATTACTATTAGGGCTCATTCACATATTTATTTTCCCACATATTTATTTATTTACGGTTTGCGCCGGCGCGGCACAGTCGCTCAGTAATGTATGAAATTCTATGGAGGTGTTCACACGGCGCCGGTCCGGTTTGCAACCGTGGACGGCGCAAACCGTGAATGTGGGAATGAGCCCTTATGTTGGTTGTTACCCTACCATTAGCAATCATACAGAAAGATCCTCCGGCGGCGATGTCTACGATCCTGCCCAAGCCGCGGGTAAAATTGAGCAGGGAATACGACATATTCACTTGCTGTGACTTGGCCGCCATCATTGGCACCTGACCGTATTCAGAGTTTCCCCAGCCAAATAACTCGCCCTTATCTGTAACAATAATTATTTGTTGTGTAAATTTGAGAATTTAAAAAGATTTTAATGTAGCCATTTTAATAATGATTCTATTAGGAAAGGAATCCCTTCCTGCCAATCTATTGCAAGCATACATTAGGGTATCCACATGATATAATGGATATTAACTTGCCATTTAAAGCCAGAACACAGTCCACAGTAGATGCCAGCTTCACAATCTTCTCACTGGTGATGTCCCCTTTCACCGGAGCAGGTATTCCTTGGCAGTCATACATCCCGAGCCCAGTCTGCCCATCAGCGCCCCAACCACAAGCAAACACCCTGCCAGATTCTGTTATAAACAGACTGAATTCTTCATTATTTTTACAAGGATATAATTGTATAATTAAAAGATACCATTTTATTATGTTAGGGTATTTGACTGCTTTTTTTTTATTTTATAAATCCAAACTTGTTAGTTTCTGCAATCGAACACTAAAAGAATTTTTAAACTAAAAGAATACCCTATTATGTGACTTATCATAATCATACATAAGATTTATTTCATATTATTATTTATTGTACACAGAAACATTTCATTAAACACAAACAAAAAGTAAAATGACACAACAGGTACCGCTTATTAATGTGAGTAACAAAAGTATTAAAACTTACGTATGATCCTGTCCACAGCACACATCAGTAATATCTTCCTTGCCAAGCGTCCTTATATGATGAGAGACCATACTGCCCCTGTACTCCTCATTCGGATTAATCTTGCGTCCACACTGACCATATGCATTGTTGCCCAGTGTGTACACACCCTCTATATCAGTTAGTATTACAGAGTGTGCGCGGCCAGCAGCAAGACTTTTAATCTGAAAAATAAACAAAAAATTATATATTATTATTTATTTTCCATTGGAGAATTAACCATAAGGCACACTCAATAAATTTTGTTGAAATATAATAACAGGCTGTAACGGGCTGTTGATGTTGATAATAACAGGACTGCTTAAAATAGATTTATATTTTTTTTCTTGATACAGCTCCATTCCATGTTTATTAATTTGTTAAAATCAATTTTAACATAATATTGTAGGTAATGAATATTATAGTAATTTAGATAAATAATTAGTTGCATCTGTTTCATAGGTTTTTAGGCATGCAAATAGTATTTGTTTGAAAATGGCAGCAGTTTGAATTCTGTGACAACATTATTCATTGTTTTATTTCATTATATTTTCACAATAAGAGCATTTCCCAAACCTTGCTTTCTAAAGACTTGTATGGTATATAAATTGGTGCAGGGCTGAGTAATAATTCTAAAGGATGTCCCATTCTAGGAGCGTGGTAGCCAATCTGCGAGTCTGTGTTGATGCCTGTGCCAAACACTTTGTGCTGCTCGTTAGTCTTCACAGCGGCTACTGTAAAACCATATCCACATGCTACTTGTGTCACCTGTAATAAAATATTGGAATAATTTGTTAGCATAGCAATCATATTTTTGTTTTTTTAAGTAATAACAATTGGTTATGTAAATAAAAAGAATATGCTGAGAAATTTAAACTTTCCAGACAATAATAAATGAATAGTGATGATATAATTTTATTTCTATTTTCCACTCCTTTAAAAGTACGCTAGATTGCCTTATTTAGATTTTCCCATGCTGTTTTTTTTATCAATTTAGTTCACATACATTTTTCCAAACTTTGTTAAACAATGGTACACAACAAAGGCTATTGAAAAACCCTCCCCAAAATGTCTTTATTATATGCGTTGAACCGTTATTCGAGACCTATAGAGTGAGACAGCACTACTTCCGCTTCCTGCTAACAGCCCCAACCGATCCCCTCCACCCCACTCCCGGCGGCCTGAGTCAGAGTAGAGGGGAGCCTTGCTTGTCACCGGTGCAGTTTTGACACGTCTCATTGGCATCGACTTTCGTCGTGCGAACACCCCTAAAAAGATTTAACAACGTTGTTGTTCGTTTTTATTTTTTATTTTCTTTTGTCATTTTATAATTTAACCACAGATACTTTATTCTAGCCAGAGCTCTGCGGAAGAGTTTTTTCTGGATTCCCGCCTTGCAGAAGGGCACTATGGATAAAACACCTGACCGAAGAGCGAGTAATGGGTGCGGAACCCAAAAACCTGCGGAGCGACAGCAATCTAAAGAACGCGAAAGGTCCGGAACCGAAAAGCGTGCAGGCCGCGGGAGGCCTAAAGATCGCAAGCGCCGGCGGACGCGCTCGTACAGTTCTAGCAGTAGCTCCCGCAGCTCTTCGTCATCTTCATCTTCGTCGAAGTCATCGTCCAGCTCCGCGGACTCCCGGCGGCGGCAGCGGCAGCGGCACCAGTCTACACGGCGTGAGAGGAGGCGAGAACATTCCGCGGATAACAACAAACTTGAATGTTTGACAAATCAAGTAGGTGAAGTGTTGAAACATTTAAAAAATCAAAAAGTTGATGATTTGCGATATGGGCGTGATTCAGAATCTGACTCCGATTTGATCTCGTTGCATCCGTCGCAAAATCTTGCACATTCGCTTCTGTCTAGTGAACCGGTTTTAAACAAACCTAAACAACGTAAACATCTAGATTTAGACAACAAGTTTAAGACTAATTTGAAAGAAGCGACCGTTGGGAACACGTCAGATTCGAAGCTCGCTATTTTATCAAAATTGCATTTTGATAATAATGACTGGGACAGAGTCCGTTATATTGAAACTGAGAAAAACTATCTCGCAAAGCCTGGCTTTTACGATTTAGATGTTAATACCGAATTAAGATTCTATGACCCAAATTCAACCTGGTTAAAGTCCCTCGACCGTTCACTTGGTGCTATGACTCATGCTCTTATTCAACAAAATGAAATTTTCAAAAGCAACTTACAAAATTTAGTAGAATGGTCATACAAACCTGATTGTGTTTTGACTGCAGACACACTGTTTAATAAGCTTAATGAACAGTTTTCTGAAAAATCACAGTACATAAAGTTGTCTGAAGATTTATTACAGCTTGTTTGTGGCCGCCGTGCCGACACAATACAAAAACGCCGCGACAGCATTCTGTCAGGTGTCAAAGATCGCTTTATACGCGAGGATTTGCGGAAGATTCCTCCTACCAGCACACACTTGTTCAACTCCGAGAGTATGAGCAGTTTCTTAACCAAGGCAGGTGGGACAAACAAGATCTTTCACCATAATAAGCGCCCAGCGGATGAGCCGATAACGTCTATGCGTAATAGACAAGATCATTTTCGTGCTAAAAGACCGCGGAGGTCTGTACGCGAATTCGATTATGACGAGATGGATAACAATCCTGGCCCGTCCACTAGTAAAGATTTAAACAAGAATCGGAGCTTCTCAGGTAATCAAAACAACAGATCACACGCGAAACGATCTGTCAAGAAAACTAACCAGTCTACCCGCAAAATTCCCAATAATCGCTTTCGTAAATGACTACAAACAAAGCTCGTTTTATGGCGGCTGTTTAATAAATTATTTAAATGTCTGGAAAAATTTAAACGCTCCCAATCAGGTTCTAAAAATAATTTCCGGATATCGTCTTCCTTTTTGTCATGTACCCCCTCTTGTAGATATAAACTCGCTAAAAAAATTTCAAACTCCAACAAGTGTTGCCATGTCAAAACAAATTTTAGAACTGAAAAAACAGAAAATTCTTGTTCCCGCACCGCCAACGCCGAGTTTCGTTTGTCCAATGTTTCTTGTAAAGAAGTCGGATTCCAGCGATCGTCCGATCTTCAATCTAAGAAATTTGAACCAATATCTAGCCCAATTCAAGTTCAGATTAATCAACATGCATCGTATACCAGATTTTTTACAAAAGGGAGATTGGGCCATCAAGATCGACCTAACACAAGCGTACTTTCATATACCTGTGGCTCGGTCACACCGACCCTTTCTCAGAGTTCTGTACAGAACGGAACAATCGAGCGAACCAGAGCTGCTACAGCTCACGAGCTTACCGTTCGGGCTGTCCTCGGCACCCGTGACGTTTGCGACAGTCTCCAACTGGGTTGCACAGCTGTTGCGCGACAAAGGGATGAGAGTAATCGTTTACCTCGACGACTACTTGATAGTGAATCAGGACCAATCGACTCTGACGTCTCAAGCTGCGGAAGCTGTTCAGATTTTGACCTCATTAGGGTGGTCCGTAAATTACAAGAAGTCCGTTCTGACCCCTACACAAGTGGTCGAATATCTGGGCGTCTCATGGAACCTCAGGCTAAATTCGAAACAACTTCCAAAGGAGAAACAGCACAAGCTCGCCTTGAAGTTGAACCACCTTTTAGACATGAGCGAGTGGAGTCTCAAAGACGCCCAGAGCGTACTGGGTATAATGAATTTCGCTTCATTCACTGTTCTAAGAGGCCGGCTTCATTGCCGCCCAGTACAAATGGCTTGCGCTCTCCTTCCAAAAGACCAGCCATACTCCAAGCGCGCGCTCGCTCCTGCAGCTCGGACAGAATTCAACTGGTGGCTAACGGCTCTCACAGCGAGCACGCCGATACATCCTCAACCCGTCTCTCACTTTTTGACGACGGACGCATCTGGCACAGGCTGGGGCGCAGTAGTAGACGGGATTCTTTCGAGTGGCGGCCCTTGGCTCCCCGAACAGATATCCTGGCACAGCAATTTGAAGGAGATGTGGGCCATAGTCCAGGCAATCCAAGAACACCACCATCGGTTTCAAGGAACATCTCTGCTTGTGCAGTCCGACAACAAGAGTGTAGTGAGCTACATGAGGAACGAAGGCGGTTTACGCTCGAAAAATCTCTATCAGATGACTTGCACCCTATTTCGTCTTCTAGACAAGAACAATATTCATGTAGTTCCGCACTACATACCGGGACAATACAACGTCGAAGCAGACACACTATCGAGAAACAAGATACAATCGGAATGGAACTTCACTCGAGAAGCCTGCCAAGAGATATTCAGACGCTTTGGCAAGCCACAAATCGACCTGTTTGCTTCGAAAGACGCTCATGTTTTGCCACGATACGTCACACGAGATTGCAGCGATCTGAAGGCCGAATATCACGACGCTTTCAGCAAGATCTGGATTTACAACAAGGCGTGGGTGTTTCCACCGCCACACCTGATTCCCCGTGTTCTAGCACATCTCAACAGCGCAAGAGGGTACTATCTGATCATAACCCCGCGCTGGCACAAGGTTTTCTGGCGTCCAGATCTCAAGAACAGGGCAATAGCGCCACCATGGACTATAACGAACTTGAGGCGCCGATTAGTGGACACTCGGACCCGACTTCCACCAGCTCATGTCGATCAAATGTGCTTAGAAGTATGGTTAGTGAAGGGTGGAACCATCTTTTAACTGACTGGTCACCTGAGGAAAAAGAGTTACTAGACTCAAGTTGGAGACCATCAACCAAGAAAGTATATTCTTCGATTTGGTCTAAGTGGCAACATTGGTGTGCTGGTCATATGGTAAATAGCCTTAGCCCTACGGGGCCAGAGCTAGCTAAATATTTGGCTAATCTCCATCTAAAAGAGGGCCTTGCATATAAAACCATACTGGTCTATAAATCTACTATTTCTACTTTGACAAACCCCGATTCAGATTCTCTTTCTCAGAATTCAATAGTGAAACGAATTCTTAAGGCTATTTCAGTAGCGGACGCAAATGTCCGACCTAAAATATCCTCGATATGGGACCCGAGATTAGTGGTTGAATGGCTAATATCTAACGTGCCGACCATCCTTTCGTTGTACGAGGTTTCACGTCGAACAGCACTGATACTTCTACTCGCTTCAAGCCGACGTGTGCACGACCTTACTCTCCTGCACATTGACAATGATCACTTTGAGGATTCAGGCGAGTTTATTACTTTACATCCGATGTTTGGTTCCAAGACTGATAACTATTTGCACAGACAGTCTTCCTGGAAGCTAAGCAAAGCTGAAAATGATTCTATATGCTCAGTAACATGGATAAGAAATCTCATAGAAGCGTCAGCGCAGCGCAGGGAGAATACAGGCTTGACGGAGTTATTTATAACGGCGCGTGGAAGAGCGCGCGCGGCGTCCCGCACGGTGCTGGGCGGCTGGGTGAAGGGGCAGCTACGCGCGGCGGGCGTGCAGGCCAGCGCGGGCAGCACGCGCAGCGCCGCCGCATCCCTCAACTGGCTCGACAACTGCTCCATCGACGAAGTGATGGCTAAAGGCAACTGGCGTTCTCCGAACACTTTTGCAAAATTTTATTCCGCTGAGATTTGCTCACGGAGACGTAATAATAATAATCTTTCTCAGACATTCCAACCTGTTTAAGACTTTGATTGTGATTTTATTTGTTTCATGTCATATACAAATCATACTGTTCATGACTTTCTGTTTCTAATGTGATTTTCTATTTACAATACTTAAAAAATATTAGATGCCTAATTAAAATAAATCTTTTCAGGTTATATATTGGTTTTTTCTAATTTCGTATCACACATTGGCATACTCCTAGATATCAATACATATTTGCTTGCCACCAGGCGATAACAAACACATCTCACTCTATAGGTCTCGAATAACGGTTCAACGCATATAATATAATGTTTTACCTGAAATTAAAACAGTTATTATATGCAGTAACCTTATTCGAGACCTATATTTTGATTTCTGCCTGTTGGCTAATTACTTCACAGACTTTCGTGAGATGAAAATGTGACGTGTCAAAACTGCACCGGTGACATGCAAGGCTCCCCTCTACTCTGACTCAGGCCGCCGGGAGTGGGGTGGAGGGGATCGGTTGGGGCTGTTAGCAGGAAGCGGAAGTAGTGCTGTCTCACTCTATAGGTCTCGAATAAGGTTACTGCATATAATAACTGTTTTAATTTCAGGTAAAACATTATATATTGTTTATAGTTTGCAATAAATCATCATAACATTATTTACTACAGGTCCCCATTCCATGGCAATTAAAATATATAAAAGTATACCCAATAGCCTAAAAAACATAACAAACTCAAAACAATTTAATAAAGAATTAAAAAAGTTTCTAATAAACAAAACATATCGACGGTGGAAAGGAAAAAATTACTAAGCGACATTTTTGGCCATATTGAGTTATATACATTGTTAGAATCGCCTGATTTTTCTGCGTCGTTTTATCTTACTAACGTCCTTCTACGACGACTTTTGATGTCGCTTCGACATTTTGGAGTTAGCGAGATTTAATTATTTTTTCCTTACTAACTGACAAAATTTTCGACCATTTTTGAAAATTTGGTGGTTGTCGTAATTGTGAAATGCTAAATTTGCCTTTGGTCAAGTTTGACATTTCTGTTCGTACGGTAATTACTCCACTTAGTTATTTTTTCCAGTATCTGGCAATATAGTGTTAGGCGCATAGTATATTTTTCCCGTCTCTACTTTTGGGGAAAATTTTACTAAGCGACACTAACTTTAAAACTAAGCACAATTATTAATAGTTACGTATACTATAATGTAGATAAAAAAATAAACAGATAAATTTCTAAGAACTAGGCTTTTTGGACCATTACAACAATTTACATGATTTTTTTTCAGAAAATTCAAACTTTAAACAGCTCTACTGTAAAGTTGCCTATATGTCGCTTGGTAATTTTTTCCTTTCCACCGTCGATATTATACTGTTAGTGAATTCTTTAATGATAAAGATAAAAATAAATACTTACTTTTAGACCTAAGTACTTAGATATAAGTTAATTTTAGTTGCCATGCTCCTCCGGAGCGTCATATGACGGCATTGTATTAATTTTAAGTCAAAATTGTATAATGTTTGTATGTGCCATGCAATAAACATATTCGAATTTGAATTTGAATCAACAGCTCATATATGTCCCCAACGAGGGCTCGAACCCTGAATTAAGGCGATTAGGCTGAATTAAACATACATATAAATTCGAAAACACATTGCAGGGATCGAACCTGCATCTCCCGAACGGGAGGCAGCGGCCCTAGCTACTAGACCACAGATGTTCTCTTAATATGCAATAAATAGTTAAACACAAATAAAAAAAATTATGTCAGATACTAACATCAAACCGCTCAGCAAAACTTGACCTCATAGGATGCCATGCCAATGAGAAGTTGTTTATGTAAGCCTTCCGTCCTCGCTTGCCCCTTGGCAAATGTATGCCCAGGGCTCCTGTCTCAGCCAAACCCCATACATAGACGCGACGGTCGGAGCTTTTGCTTACTGGGTACTGAAATACTGGAAAATAAAAGGATAATTAATTATGAAAAGTAAACAGCGAAGTTCTTTTTTTTTTTGTTTCCGTATAGGTTTTAGGTTATAATTATAAAATGCCTAACATCATACTTTGGTATCAATTCGCGTTGCAGTATTTTATAAAATAATTAAAACTGTTACTGTTATTAATTTATTGTATTAACAGAAAAGAGTAAATGGTCAATTTACTTGGCAATTGTTCTTCTTCATTCGGATCAGGAATTTTCTTTTTTGTTGTGGCGTAGCAACGATTATAAACTAAACTTATTGTTCTACGAGGTAATAATAACACTTTTAAACAATTCATATTCAATAAATTATAATCATTTCCCGCACAGCTTGGCACAGCTAAGCTGACTCAAATTCTAAAAGAAATAAACATTTTTCAAGGTTATAAAACAGACAAACATGACATTTGTCAATTTAGATGGGCATAGACAAAAAAAATTAACACGCACTGGTAGAGGTAGATTGAATCGATCGATTCGTTTGATTCCAACTCCGAGATTCCAACAGATTCTAAATGCAAATACGTGTATGCAACAAAAAAAGAACAATAAATATTGCGTGACAGTATTTTTTTTTATGGCACTAGTATGACTTTGTGCCAGTGTCCTCTCCATCTCAGAAGGCAGTATCTTTCGGATAGATTTTTCTATAAAGCCATTCAACTTTCTAACCATTCTTTAATTAATAAATGTCACATTCTTTCGGATTTTATATCGTCGGGAAAATACTGGGTTCACAAAGATGCTCCTTGTCTGTTTAATAGTTTTGTTAAATTTCTTAGTCTTCCCTGCCCTATCTAAAACTATGGGTACCTACTTTCAAATTTAACAATTTACTTTTAAGTATTGTAATAACAACATTATCGTAAGCTGCGGAAATATCTAGAAAAGCTGCTACAACCGACTTATTAGAAGAAAAAGCAATGCGTATATATGTAGTAAAAATGCTAATATTGTCCATTGTGCACTTAGCTTTCCGAAATCCAAATTGACTGTTAGCCAAAAATTTATTGTGTTCAATATACCACTCAAGTCGATTTTTTACCAGATGCTCAGCAATTTTAGCGAGAACAATGGATAAAGCTATAGGTCTAAAAGATGCTGCATCGTGCAAAGGTTTGTTGGGTTTTTTAATCGGTAATACTTCCTGAGACTTCCATGAAGGAGGAATATTTCCAGACAATAATATTGAGTTTATTATGTCGAGATAATAAGACAAAGCACGGTCACCTAGGTGGGATAGGAAGGAATACGGGATACCGTCTTCACCTGGAGAAGAATCTTTAACACTAGAGAGTACACCTCTCAACTCATACATCGTGAAAGGACCATCTAAAGAATTTATATTGGAAGGAAAAACTGACTGAGGAGAAGGAAATAAATATATTTCTGGTACAGACGGAGGAGCTAACTTATCAAGAAAATCATCAATAACAGTATTAGGAATTGTACGAGGAGAAGATAAGTCACTGAAAGCTGACTTAAAACGTTTAATGCTTCGCCACACCTCTGAGGGACATGTGGTAGGAGACAGTGAAGCACAAAAAGCTCTCCAACCTTCTTGCTTTTTCTCTCTTAAAAATAACTGAGTAGATTTTATAACATCATTCAGAGTTACTAAATTTCGGTCAGACATGTTTTTAGCATATTCTTTTTCAGCGACTTTTCTTCTCTGCACAGCTTCTGAACACTGAGCAGACCACCACGGTGGGAAAGGAATCGCCCTCGAGGATTTTTTCTTTACTGGGAATAATAGGTCAGCAACATTTATCAAACACGATGCTAAAGCTATAGATGCATTAGTCTCATCACCCCTAACAATTTCAGGAAGTTCCGAAATTTTGGATTCCACATGGTGTTTAAAAGTAGCCCAATCAGCATTATCAAGTTTATATTTAAGTCGAAGATTGCGAATATGAGTGGGAGGGCATCTTATAGGGGAAGAAATAATCAGAGGAAAATGATCACTTCCGTAAGTATAGGGGTGAGGAAACCAGGAAAAAGAAGAAGCTAAGTTAGGAGTACATATTGACAGATCTACTGCACTTTTGTTTTCGTTCGGTTTCGTGCGACGAGTAGGGGCACCTGTGTAATACGCATAAATTATTTTCATGTAAAATATCAACTAAATATATATACCATCACTATTGGAAATATCACTACCCCAGCTTTGGTGGTGACAATTAAAATCGCCTAAGACTAAAACTGGTCTTGACAAGTTCGCAAATAAATTGTTAACTTCATTCAAGATAGCATGCGAAGAACGGGAGAGATAAATCGATAAAATTGTAATATTATCAATTTTGATACCAATAACATTAATTATATCACTAAAAGCACAAGGTGTCGGCGAGCGGGGGTATGTGTGGATGTATGTGGATGTAAATGTATAATGTATGTAAGTATATGTACAGTAAAGTACATGTCTAGACACACACGTATATGACTACGTATATAATCTCAACTAGGGAAGTTTAGCCCCCTCGCCGATAATCGACCAGATCACGTAGAGAACAAAATTGAATGTAGTTCTCTTACCTTGTAATCCGGATTACTTCCCTCTCGATATCTGCTTCGCTGATCTCTTGTTTCGCTCATCTCTGCACACAGCTACGACAGGATTCCTCGGCCACGAACTCCATTCGTCTCCAAAACCCGCTGGACGATTTCCACCTTCTGTAATAATGATAGAGGTTGATACCGATGTATACACAACGAAATGAGACAAGTAGAGCACGTCAGTATTTATACCAGTCAAGTATGTCCAAAGTCATAAGTGTAATTGTATGTATCGTGGATAAGAGATCTCTATTTAATGGTCTTCAAACATATTAATCATATACAAGAGTTCACTATGCGAGTGACTCTTCCATCACACCCCGAGCTCACAGGCTCACTCTAAGCTAGCTACAGTTACTGAAAGATAATCAAAAGGTTCCCTAGAACGCTCAACAGCGTTTATGTCCAGACAGTGTCGGCGCCCCTCGACCATCCGTCCAATCCTAACACTATAACTCCTCTCTCAAGGTTTACCATCTCCATCAGTATCCGTCCTCGGTCCTACGCACAGCCTGGAATTACAATATAATATTATGCACAACAAACATAATTATAAACCCCAGCTCGCGATAGCTTAACTGTACAATTCCCCCCAGGCCTGCTCAGGTCCTATAACGCCACTAGCCTATTGGCGTTGCCGAGGATCGGCACCGAAGTAGGTCCTAAGCACATACCAGGCTATTCCGCAAAGGGCCACGCCAGATTGCGACGTACACGCATACGCTTTACCAACTCGGACCCCACACGAGTGGTCTCCATATACCCAACGGCTCAACAGCCGACTTGGCTTACAGCCATTCTACATACAAACATTTGGAGACCACATAATGACGGTGTTTGATAGATATGTCCGAGTTGTACTATATTCGTTTGATAGTCGATATTCAGTCAATTTACATATGCACAAGTTTAGTCAAAGTAACAATGTATACACCGTGATCTCCAAGCATCTCGAAGCCAACAATCAAGAATACTTAGCTTTAATCATATCACGAGCTCTGCCAGCTGCCACGTGTTCCCGGAGTAACTCCTCTGGACTTGCACTTCCACTCTCCTCAACGGCATAATAACGACTGGCCAGTAAAAACGGTTGCAAGTATAAAGAAAATTAGTCTCAATAATAAAATTGGCGGGAATGATACTTCCGGTAACCAACAATTTAATAGATGTCGCTTTAACTGACATTAGATTCGGCGGGAAATAGATATTTTGTCCATAGACAAGTACAAACCAATAATGGGCCAACACTTCCTTCAGTGTTGCCATATAAATAAATCGATGTACCTTTCGCGCTCGTCGCGACACACCCGGCCGAACAAGAAATGTAAAATCAACAATTTTCGCGTTCGCCGCGACACACCCGGCCAAATCAGAAAAGTGACTTCATCTAGTCTTAATGCTCGTCGCAATACATCCGTCCGAATTAGAACTTAACAGACTTTACAGACTGTATGCTATTATCCATTCTAACTACCATTCTTACGGTTGTTTGTTAGTCAAAGTATTGTCCTTTAACTTTCCCAGTACAAACAAACATAATATTGCACTCTTCAAAATAATCGGCAATATTAGATTTACTAAGTTTCACTTGTGACTTTGTAGTTTTGTGGCTATTATGGCTTTGTGGCATTCCTCTGGTGGCTATCATTTACTTTAAGGCATAAGTTTATTTATTCATTATGTTGTCTAGAACAGTTTCCTGAATTATTTGCTCCACTTCTCCGTTACACAAGTAAAGAGCATTATCAAGTGTATAAAAAAACTTCTTGGTATTAAACCAAAACAAGTTTAGATCTATCAAGTTCTGAGCATTTCGCTCTTTCTAGAGGCAATGCAGGCAAATCCAACAATGGGATTTCGCATCTAATTAAGGAACTTATAGTGAACCAATATCGACATGGTCACATTACAGTCGAGAACAGATAGAAGCACACCAGCCCACTATCTGCAGCTAGCGTACCGGTATACCGATATCCTCCACGTACCGTACATCTTTAATATGTATAAACAGTTCCTCATAAACGAAGTTCTTTCTTCCCGACTCTGGGAAGAACCTCCCGCGACAACAAAAAATTATAGCACTAGATCTATAATCAGCTTAGACTTCAACTTAATGGATGTTCTTTGCCGTAATAAATCTATCTTTACATTCTTAATGCATCAAATAATACGTATAGCTTCCAAGGCGAATCTTCAATATAACCTTTACAAGGATCAGTAATATGACAGCAGAAGCTTCCAGTTTCCAAAGCCTCAAAATTAATCTTCAGAAATTCTGGTTCATGAAATATCTCTACCAAAGACAAGATCCTAATATGCCTCCTCAATGCCGGTGACTTAATAAAATATCCAGATATCTACTTAGTCTCAAAAACTTGAACAGAATACATCAACTCAAAACTCCAACCACTCAGTCCTATAATAAGTAACGTCTCTTGACAAAAACTTGAACCTGAAACGATCTAATCCTCCACTTCTCTGGATCTGCAAGGCACAGCGCAGACATCATCAACATCCTCCTTGAAGTTAAATCGGACTCTAAATAAATAACTGAAACCTCAAAATCAAATCCAGAAGCTCCAACATCAAATCTAGAAGCTCCAACATCAAATCTAGAAGCTCCAACATCAAATCTAGAAGCTCCAACATCAAATCTAGAAGCTCCAACATCAAATCTAGAAGCTCCAACATCAAATCTAGAAGCTCCAACATCAAATCCAGAAGCTCCAACATCAAATCCAGAAGCTCCAACATCAAATCCAGAAGCTCCAACATCAAATCCAGAAGCTCCAACATCAAATCCAGAAGCTCCAACATCAAATCCAGAAGCTCCAACATCAAATCCAGAAGCTCCAACATCAAATCCAGAAGCTCCAACATCAAATCCAGAAACTCCAACATCAAATCCAGAAACTCCAACATCAAATCTAGAAACTCCAACATCAAATCTAGAAACTCCAACATCAAATCTAGAAACTCCAACATCAAATCTAGAAACTCCAACATCAAATCTAGAAACTCCAACATCAAATCTAGAAACTCCAACATCAAATCTAGAAACTCCAACATCAAATCTAGAAACTCCAACATCAAATCTAGAAACTCCAACATCAAATCTAGAAACTCCAACATCAAATCTAGAAACTCCAACATCAAATCTAGAAACTCCAACATCAAATCTAGAAACTCCAACATCAAATCTAGAAACTCCAACATCAAATCTAGAAACTTCAATTTTAACTCTATCAACTCTGAAATCTCAATGTCAAATCCGAAACCAAACATCACCCTCGCATGAATCGCCTTACTTAATCAATCTATGACCTCCGTAACCACAAACATCTGTCTTACCTAGTACCGTACGTATGTATCCTTAAATCAGACCATTGGCTTTACTTTATGAACAAAGAATCACACGTAACCTACAATATAACTACAACTGAGAAAATTAAATTATTTACTTTAGGTTTAGACCGACTCTGCTTTCGAACGCAGAACTTCTCAATGTAAGCTTCCAAATCGCAATACTCTAAACCACCTTTAACATCGCTCTCACCAAACGATCATTAACAACAATGGTCAGCCCAACCATGGCTTACTCCTAAATAAACAACTTTAGTCCTGATACACCAGCAAGTAGATATATATTTTTATATATAGGTTTGTATGCCCTATGTATAAGTAGTTTGTTTATGTAACTTTGATTAATAGTATTAAATAGCTTATCCTAATCTGTTTTTCTTGTGTGCACCGTCTCACAGTTCCTATGCAGCTATCTTGTACCCTAAGGTTGCCTGGAAGAAATTTCTACCTTAGCAATAAGGTCGCCTATCTATACGCCCCTTCATCTATCTTTTGTACTTCCAAACTGTACCCTTGTGTGCAACAAAGCACATTCTACTCTATTCTATTCTATATTTCTATGAGTATCTCAAATTCATTTACGAGTACCTACGCAACAATAGCTAAAACCATAGATCATTCTACTCGCGACTCTCGACTTCACCTACGTTTCACTTCTCGAATTAATACGGTGACTAAATACAAATAAGTAAATAACACTATATTCAATTAACCAACTGCAATATTCACGATATCAAATCAAATTTACTTAAACTGACGCATCTTCCCATTCTAATTTGAACCTCAATTTTGACGGCACCAAAACTGTCTACATTAAAATATTGCTATTAAACCGCTAATGACGCAAAATTACTAACGCAATCTATCCATTAAATCCATCTAATCCGCTCGTCAATATCATAATTCGCTGCATTGTACGCCGTTTACTTAACTTAGTTTTGAAGTCAAATAAAAGAACAAACGACTGATTGCACTTCGTTAATCCTCTACCTCTCAGTTTATCAAACTTATCATATTTTTGTCCTATCTTAGTCACATATCACTGCCATAATAAAGATTTAGTACCTAAGTTCAAAGTCTCAGTAGAACTACTAGTAACAAAGAAACGCTCCATAATGAACCAAACTCAAGCGCATAATTTAACTAGTACTATACTAACGTAGTTAAGAACGCTATAATGTAGTTAAAAGATTTACTTCAACAATAATATTCTTAAGAAAATAATAATCACAGTACACGCGTCAGTAAATCAAATCCGAAGTCGTAAACAAAAACTTGTAGTATAAGCAAATCTAAACAACCGAAATAAAACGCGCAACTTCTCGACTTTATAAACCGCCAACGTAACAACGAATCTATCCTTAATTAGTCAATAGTAAGAAAATATTGAATCATTTAAAGACTACCAATTAGCGGAAATAAACTGATTCATCGTGATATTAATTTGGATAAACAAACAGAAGTTATCACTCTTTCACAACACTTCGATTCGTTTGACCGCTCAAGATCACTAAACATTGAAGAACTTGACTAGCCTTGACTCAATTCATTCATTCATCCTTAGCTTCGACTCAATTTCCTATCCTAACATTTATTATAAAATAAAGCAGTCGGGTAATAAACAACTATCGCACTGCAACGTCTATCTATTTATACTCAATACCGTATTCCAGTGATTATGTACAATAACTACATAACGTAAGTTTGTCACCTAAGCATAGTATAGTATAGTAGTAGTGGTATATTTTAGTATAGTATTCCATAGTTTATCTAATTAATGAAGATAAAATTCAAATTTATTATGGTTATTCTAAATCTTTGCAGAACTGAAAGAACCGTTCTCATTACTAAGCAAATTATTTACACCAGAAATGTTCGCAATGATCTTCCCTACTAATTATATTCGATTCCATTACAAAGAATTGCCAGTAAATAAATCAATAACTATTCATTTCTATATTGCACTCAGTAATTATGTATAAGACACATCAAGCAATCAAATAATTATCTATTAGATCAGTAATTATCGTAATTATGAATAAAAAGTAACTATGTATAAGATTTAGCATATATGTTTGTATATATGCGAATGATTACGTCATACAACATAGTATTACGAGTGAATACGTATGATGACCACTACAATCGAAACCTTGTATTACGGGGGAGGAGAGAAAGAGCATTTACGACACGATATACGTCGATTGTTACAAAATAAAACGAGATACTCACATGTATAACTACAGCTTTCAACAAACTAAGACCAATAATAATTTCAATAATTTTACGTTAAATTGTAATATTAGGTCCTTACATATGAAATTGGCGTTTTGTATGGGAGGAACAAAAAGTCGAAAAATTTTTATATAGTATATTTATTTAATCAAAGTATGAGCCATTGTAATCTATGCACTTTTGCCATCTCATAGGTAGTTCATTGATCCCTTTACTAAAAAAACCATTCGGACGGGAATCAATAAAATCTTTGAAGGCGATTTGGACTGCCCCATCTGAGTTGAATTTTTTCCCTTGCAAGAAGTTATCCAAATTTCGAAAAAAATGGTAATCTGTTGGAGCAAGGTCCGGGGAGTACGGTGGATGCCTTAGACATTCCAATTGAAGCTCTTCTAATTTGCTAGCCGTCTGTTGTGCAGTGTGTGGTCTAGCGTTGTCGTGAAGCAGCAGTGGCGTAGAGCGATTGACCAGCCTCGGTTGTTTACCAGCTAGCTTTTCCATCATGGTTTGCAATTGCTGACAATAGTCATCTGCCGTAATCGTCTGGCCAGATTTGAGAAAACTGTAATGAACGACACCGGCGCTAGTCCACCAAACGCTTACAAGTAACTTTTTATTGGTCAATTTTCGCTTGGAGCAGGCTTTGGCTGGCTTGCCAGGGTCCAGCCATTGCGATGAGCGCTTCCGATTATCGTAGAGAATCCACTTTTCATCACAGGTAATGATTCGATTTAAAATCCCTTCGTTATTGTGCCGGTCAAGTAATGTAACGCAGCAGTTGACGCGCGTTTGCCGGTTTGCTTCACTCAATTCGTGAGGAACCCACCTTTCAAGTTTTTTAATCTTCCCAATTTGCTTCAAGTGGATTAAAACAGTTTTATCACTAACACCGAAGCCTGCAGCTAACTCGGACGTGGTTTGCGATGGATCCGCTTCCACAATAGCCTTCAATGCTTCATTATCAACTTGGGTCTCCGGCCGTCCACGGGGCTTGTTTTGCAGGTCGAAATTTTCAGAACGAAAACGTTGGAACCAAAAACGCACTGTGTTTTCTTTTGCGACACAACCGCCATACACATCATTAACCCTTCGAGCCGTTTCCGCAGCACTGGTGCCACGGTGGAACTCGTACTCGTAAATAACGCGATATTTCAAATTTTCCATTTTGTAAATCGAGCGATGCAAACAGAAAAAAGATAAGTAAAAAAACAAATGAATGACGGTTTACGAAACACAACTACATGTGGAAATAGCTGTATAAATTTGAATTTCGAATTCCTAACCAAATAGGAGAAATTTGTGATCAAAGTGGCCAGTACGACAAAACGCCAATTTCATATGTAAGGACCTAATACTACTTATTAGTTTTTATCGAGTTTAACTTTTATGTTCATTGGACGAAATATTAACGCTTGTAAATAACAACTATTCAATTTGAACTTATTAAATATAAGCAAAGTTTTCGAACTGTAAACAGAATTATTATAACACTCACTAGTCTGCTTGAAAATTTATCAAAACAAAGTAATAAGATAATTTAATTCAAGACCATTTATAATACCACATGATCAAGTAAATGTAAAAAATACAAGCTCAATGTTAAGCTACATCCGATGATTGAAATCGTTTGCAAGTTCGCGAAACTATTCATCAAAATAACCTAAAATTAACAGTGAATATTAATTTCCTGAGTGCCGTTTAAAATCTTGGACTAACCGATAAGCAAAACCTCCACGAGTTAAAAGAATATTTAGGGTTACATCCCCATTTTCACAACAATAGCAAACTAAGTAACGGTTCTAAACTGTAGAGGTAAATAATATAGACTAAACTGTACCAAACCATTATGTGTGTATTGTGCTATTACTATGTAACGCAAATTGTACGCAACGCATCCTATGCTACTGCAATAGGTAATGCACGACAAGTTAATAAATATTTGATAATGTACCTACGACAAGTGAATAAATTTTAAACCTTCGTGGTATTTATCAATATCGATGGTCATTATCGCGGTAAACCCGTATAATGTCTCATAAATGTTAAGTGAATAAATATTTCTAAACTATCATAATATTTAACATTTCTATTAAATTGAGTACCACGTATCTAGTACCTGAAAATTCTAAAATCAACGGTCTCTCGAATACCGTTTCAACGATCTTAACAAGATCTCGCATTTAATTAAATTCATCTACCTACGAGTCGAATAAATAAATGTACTAATCGTTTTATCTATTGATCTTTCCATGTCTTAAGATTTCATACGCAATCACCTAATTTAACACCAAGGAAACAAATGAACAACGACGTGTCTATTCCATTCTCTAATAAATTTTAAAGCAAAAAATTAATCTTCTTTATCAATCTTGGACAGGAATTGAACCTGCATCTCCTTGGCTATCAGTGTATTCTATTCTTTCTCATTCAGGAATAAGTAAATAAATCCGCATAATCCTATGAAGACATTTCAATCAGATTCACAGCTGCACTATCAAGTTAACTCACAAAAGCTTATCATTCGTCAACAGAGAGGGCTGGATAACTATGTATCTTTTCCTACGAGTAGCAACTTATTAATCGTTAGTCTTTACCCTATAAATAAGTTATATGCCTCACAGCTGGGAATCGAACCCTTCCAAAATGGTATCTGTCATTCAACAAATTACTCAAAGCAAATGATAATGAAAAATAACAATGTTGTCACGTAATTGTACGATACTTAAGTAAAATAAAATTATTCCTTCACGTAACTAGTAACTAGTAGAACCCAATCATCTGTCATTTAAGAATTAACGTAACCAAATAATATTTCTAAAGACCGATCTGTAAGAAATCTAAAACTTTTCTCAATGTTTACTCGCGAAACGATCACCAAGTTTTATCAACACAGAAGATTTTTTCAATCAAAGGTAGAAAATGAATAAAAAGTTACTATGCAATAAACAATATGGATTAAACATTTCAACTTCACAATATCTATAAAATATTTATCAGCCAATTAAATTTAAACTAAACCGAATTAAATCAATGAGACGTTTTCTAATCAATTTGAAAATCCAAAGCTTTAAAAATACCAGCAATAACTCGTATTGTATCCTAAATCCAAATTCTTTAAATGAAACAGCATCGACACGAACAACCATACTATTCGAACATTACGTTAACTTTCTTGTGCTAACACTTTCCAATATGTAATGCCAATTATATAAACAGTTACTTATTATATCCTAGTGTACCTATTCGATACTCGGGAACCTAATACCTAAGCACAATAATTTTATATTAAGTATAGTAGTTACACTAGTCATATCAAGTAAAGTTCAATTAAGAAACAAATGTACATACTACCAAACTGTCAACTCTTCCGACGCATAATAAAAAGTTAAGAATTTAAGTCTAGTAATTTAAATAGTAATAATAAGCAAGTAATATTGAAACATTCTATGTACCTCATCATTCTATCCGTATTGTATCTGTATCTGCACCGTACTAGGATCATAAATTCTCACTTAATGATAACAATAACACCGATGCAGGTATAAAACGAAACGGTTCCGATTACTATGTACTTTACAAGATATTTAAATAACTTTGTACTACAATTTATTAAGAAACCGTAAATTGTCAAAACCGTATATGTCCGGTATAAATATCTATCCTATGATTCCATAAAAAAGTATCACAATATCAGCTAACTAAGCAATGGTAAAAGATAATATCTAATGATCTAAACTTCTTGTACCGCAAATATAGTATATAATATGAAATTTACACCTAATCATGTACTCCTATACAGTGGCCAACAAATAATATTAATGTGGTAGTGGTAGATCCCTACTGCTTCAAATGAATAAACAAATAGGTAACACTAAACTCGAAACATCAGAACTACTACTTCACTGTTGTAATGACGGATCTAAGTGATGTAATAACATCCTATGGAAATACATTATTTTGACTTTGACTGACTGAAAGCTCGCAACATTGAATACAAGTTATCTAGACTAGACCTTACTACCTGTTCATACTGCTTGCTAAGACTAAGATAACTAATTACGTACCCACTGTCTTTCCCTTCCTAAACAGTTAATATTAAAGCGAACTGTGTCGTTACAAAACCGATTGAGAGAATGATATTTGATTTATCTGAATTTTTGAAATTTTTTTTTCGTATAACTATGTTCACAAATAAGTAGGCATCACTAAATAATATCAGTCCTAGAACAAACAACGTCTTATCCTACTCAAGAAAACAAGATAACTCGTACGTATTTAAATAGAAGGCAACAAAGTAATGATTCGCAAGATGGTACAACAAAAATCTTTTTAACCGGATAAAA
This sequence comes from Carpatolechia fugitivella, assembly GCA_951230895.1. Lineage (NCBI taxonomy): Eukaryota > Metazoa > Arthropoda > Insecta > Lepidoptera > Gelechiidae > Carpatolechia > Carpatolechia fugitivella. Next base: position 19,038,170 of record OX579646.1, on the reverse strand, counting down.
AAAACGAGAATCCACTGTACAGATATAAATAGGTAGGTAGGTAGGTAGGTATGTGGGTAACCGTTTATCAAACTACTGCTCGGGATAATCGGAAATCAATACTTCTAGCTAAGCGGGTAGATTAAAAAATAAAATAATGTCACCCTACACAATAAATACATACGGTTCATAAGGACGCGTGAAGTGTTTTTACTTTACTTACGCGTCACATCAACGGCGACAGTAATAATATAAGTATATGAAACTAACTATTCCACGATGAAACATTACTCTTAATCACTCTAAACACCAAACGCCCTAAACAAACAGCAGTAAATAGTAGTATTGGATAATATTGGATCGATATGGTAAATTTAATAGATCTCCTAAATAATAAATATCTTAAAAACCTAATCAAAACTCGTTAATAAATATCAAATTTTAGTTTCACGCCTTTAATTTCGTACCTATCTAAAGTATAAGAATAAGTATTAGATCGTTCACTCAATCTCCTCCCCACGATTTTATAGCTTCGTCACGGATCACATCAATCACTCAAACGTTCGGTTCAATATAAACATTACAACTTAGATTTTAAAAACAAACGTATCCAGTAAACGCAAATCTCAACGAACACTATATAATAGCCTAAAATTAATCACGGTTGTCAAAGAGAAAATATTCTTCAAAAATAGTAAATAATCTCGTATAAATCTCGTCATAAATTCGTTAAAGACTATATTTTAGAAATAAATTTTATAACGCAAAATTCGAAACGAGAAGACGACTCAAAGCGAAGCCGAGGTTACACTTCTTTAAAACGTAAACATAATAAAAACTCACAAATACACGGTTATAGAAAAGTCTACGCCAACGTTGGGTCGAAGCAATTCCTACACAAATTAGTATTAACACCAAGCCTACGCCAACTCATAACCAACAAACACAAGAATACCAACGCTACGTTTGTAAGACATGAAATATAATTAATTTCATTTATAAGCCTTAAGATATGCCACCAGATTTCGGAATGCCACTTGATATTCATTATTTGCACATTAAAATCCATAAACTATCAATATGTGCTGAAAGTTTTGACAGGATTAATCAGATCCCAGCCACTTCTCCACCTTGTCGGCAAGCGGGGCTTATGTGTATGTATGTGGATGTAAATGTATAATGTATGTAAGTATATGTACAGTAAAGTACATGTCTAGACACACACGTATATGACTACGTATATAATCTCAACTAGGGAAGTTTAGCCCCCTCGCCGATAATCGACCAGATCACGTAGAGAACAAAATTGAATGTAGTTCTCTTACCTTGTAATCCGGATTACTTCCCTCTCGATATCTGCTTCGCTGATCTCTTGTTTCGCTCATCTCTGCACACAGCTACGACAGGATTCCTCGGCCACGAACTCCATTCGTCTCCAAAACCCGCTGGACGATTTCCACCTTCTGTAATAATGATATGTTGTGTATACCGATGTATACACAACGAAATGAGACAAGTAGAGCACGTCAGTATTTATACCAGTCAAGTATGTCCAAAGTCATAAGTGTAATTGTATGTATCGTGGATAAGAGATCTCTATTTAATGGTCTTCAAACATATTAATCATATACAAGAGTTCACTATGCGAGTGACTCTTCCATCACACCCCGAGCTCACAGGCTCACTCTAAGCTAGCTACAGTTACTGAAAGATAATCAAAAGGTTCCCTAGAACGCTCAACAGCGTTTATGTCCAGACAGTGTCGGCGCCCCTCGACCATCCGTCCAATCCTAACACTATAACTCCTCTCTCAAGGTTTACCATCTCCATCAGTATCCGTCCTCGGTCCTACGCACAGCCTGGAATTACAATATAATATTATGCACAACAAACATAATTATAAACCCCAGCTCGCGATAGCTTAACTGTACAATTCCCCCCAGGCCTGCTCAGGTCCTATAACGCCACTAGCCTATTGGCGTTGCCGAGGATCGGCACCGAAGTAGGTCCTAAGCACATACCAGGCTATTCCGCAAAGGGCCACGCCAGATTGCGACGTACACGCATACGCTTTACCAACTCGGACCCCACACGAGTGGTCTCCATATACCCAACGGCTCAACAGCCGACTTGGCTTACAGCCATTCTACATACAAACATTTGGAGACCACATAATGACGGTGTTTGATAGATATGTCCGAGTTGTACTATATTCGTTTGATAGTCGATATTCAGTCAATTTACATATGCACAAGTTTAGTCAAAGTAACAATGTATACACCGTGATCTCCAAGCATCTCGAAGCCAACAATCAAGAATACTTAGCTTTAATCATATCACGAGCTCTGCCAGCTGCCACGTGTTCCCGGAGTAACTCCTCTGGACTTGCACTTCCACTCTCCTCAACGGCATAATAACGACTGGCCAGTAAAAACGGTTGCAAGTATAAAGAAAATTAGTCTCAATAATAAAATTGGCGGGAATGATACTTCCGGTAACCAACAATTTAATAGATGTCGCTTTAACTGACATTAGATTCGGCGGGAAATAGATATTTTGTCCATAGACAAGTACAAACCAATAATGGGCCAACACTTCCTTCAGTGTTGCCATATAAATAAATCGATGTACCTTTCGCGCTCGTCGCGACACAAGGAGAAAGATGAATCTGACAAAAGTGAACAGAGTTTTTACAAGCTTTTATTTAGTTTCACCTGTCCCGTTGTCTGTCTGTCTGTCTGTAATCAAATCTTGCAAGTTAAATTTGATCCACTTCCCAGTTTCCGATTGAGCTGAAATTTTGCATTCATGTATAAATCGGATGACAATGCAATATTATGGTACCTTGGAGCTGGTCTGATGATGGAGACGGAAGGTGGCCATAGGAACTCTTCTAATACAGAACACAACCTAGTCGTGTTTGGGCTCGTTAGATTTGTCTTAACAAGATCTTTAGCCATACGTGATATCCAGGGTCTCATGATGGAGCCGGAAGGTGGCCACAGGAACTCCTTAAATACACAACACAACCTAGTCGTGTTTGGGCTTGTTGGTTTTGTCTTAACAAGATCTTTAGTCATACGTGATGTTCAGGGTCTCATGATGGAGCCGGAAGGTGGCCACAGGAACTCCACAAATACACAACATAACTTAGTCATGTTTGGGCTTGTTGGATTTGTCTTGACTAGATCTTCAGTCCTACGTGATGTCCAGGGTTTCATGATGGAGCTGGAAGGTGGTCACAGGAACTCCACAAATACACAACATAACATAGTCGTGTTTGGGCTTGTTGGATTGGTATTGACGAATACTTTGATACTAAATGGTAACCAGAGTCTGATGATGGAGCTAAAAGGTGGCCATAAGAACTCCGTAATTAAACGACGCAACCCCACTGAGTTTGGGCCCATTTGATTTGTCTTGACGAGTACTTTTATACTACATGGTAACCAGGGTCTGATGATGGAGCTGGAAGGTGGCCATAGGAACTCCGGAACGACGCAACTCCATCGAGCTTAGGCCCATTTGATTCGTCTTGTCGAGTACTTTGATACTATATGGTAACCAGGGTCTGATGATGGAGCTGGAAGGTGGTCATAGGAACTCCGTAATTAAACGACGCAACCCGATCGAGTTTGCGCTCATTTGATTCGTTTTGACGAGCATCTTAGTTGGCGTGAATATGCAACTCCAACAGATTTGGGAAAAAGTTCGTTCCGTTTGTAATGAATGTGGATTATTATATGTCTGATTGATTAGATGGATGCCCCAATGCCAAGGTGAGCACGTGCCGAGGGCTGAATGGTATGAGAGTGTATAAACATTTCATATCGCTAACGTTGCGCCTCAGGGTACCAGGGCGAACCCTGTTGTACTGAAGCCCTTATCCCTCTACAATAGACCTCGGCAAGGATGGCATTCACATAATACAGCCTAAATCAATTCAATTTCCTGCTAAATTTAATTACGGCACAGCTGAAAGAAGAATGCTTCCGATTGTCTTGTCTTGGGCTTCAACTGTGCACAAAATGCATGAACTACTGTAGATCATGCTGTTATTTATCTAGGCTCTAAATTATTTGCTGCTGGTCAAGCTTATGTGGCTTTAAGCAGAGCTAAGTCTTTAGCAGGACTTCGAATCGAAGAACTTGACTGCTCCAAGTTGACTTCGAAGAAACCTTGTAATGTTGATGCATTAAAAGAAATGGATAGAATGAGAAATGTTACAAATAACTAACTTGTGATTACATAACTAATTTAAACATTAGTTTACCCTACTACAAACAAAAAAAATGAAATATTTAAATATAAATAAAATACATAAACTTTAAGTGCTCAAAGCAGCACATTATTATGTGAATAAAAGCATGTTACATTTTGATGGTATAATTAAGCTATCACAATGTAACACGCTTTTTTATTTATAAAATTGAGACTGTAATAAAAACGGGAAGATTTAATAATTAAGGTGTAAAGTTTTGGTGTTAAAAATATATGATTACGATATGGAATTATTTTGTCGTAGACAAAGAAGCTTAATTATCGTTAAAGGTTACAATGAACTTATAAAGTGTTATACTTCTAATTAGAGTTAATTTATTTTTAACTTTTTAGTTCATTTTCCAAATAATAAAAGCTTGTTTTTAAAAAAGGTTTTTTTTCTTTAATTTTATTTTTAAAATGAGTATGGCTACACCGCCACACCCATCAAATCTGTCTTCTCGAAGACAGGAATAACCAACCCGGTTTCAACCACGTCTCCGACAAAGCTATTACTGTGGGGTTGTATTTATTTATTAAATAGATAAGGTCAGTTTTTTGTGGAATTATGCTTCTGCAGTTCCATTGGATTATTTTCGAATCCATTATGGGGAGTGCTAATCATTTTCAAAAGTTCTGTAATAGGAGCAACGTAGGACGGTTTTAAAATATTGGACTGTAACAAAGTGGAAATTAGAGTAAGAATAGTATCTAAAACGGAGTCATTGGGTTCTGAATATTTGTCACTAAAGCACAACCATTTTTACTTGCTGGAATTTCGAGCTCTTTTAGCAGAGAATTGTGCGCAGCACGATCATAACCACTCTGGTTTATAGGAGGGTTTCGTGGCTTAAGGAAAACAGTTTTTTTGTAAGAGGTACGAACAGGGGAAGTTGATGTGTTGGGAGAAATATAAGATTTGTTTAAATCAGTAGATTTGGAATTTAAGATGTCAGCGTAAGATTTCGATGCAGGTGGGAGCAACTTGCTAGCTTCTGCATATGAAATGCATGCAGCTGTGAGCCATTTTCGATTTGATCTCTTTTTGGCGTGAAAATTCTGGGCATATTTTACTAATAGCAAAATGGAAGCCACTGCACATTATACAAAAAGCAGAGTCTTTATCTTTTGAACACGACTCACCAAAATGACCTGCAACACATTTATAACATCTAGGCAACGACGAACGACATAGAGTTTTAGTATGCCCATAATTGCAACATCTAAAGCACTGTATGGTTGGGTATATGTAAATATCTACAGGCAGAGCATTATAGCAAATAAAAATCCTTTTAGGTAAAACTTGGCCGTCAAACGTGATGACCACAGATTGAGACGGCTTCCATGAAGTTGAACCGTTTCCTTGTTCTTTAATTTAAACGCCTCACTTTCAATATTTTTCCGCAACACAATAGGTGTAGAAATATTGGTCAAAATCTCATGTTCACTCCAATCTGTAGGTATTCCTCGGACTAGCCCTATTCTGGTGATATTAAAAGTAGGAATAAATGCCTTGAAATTATTTTTATGTAACAGGTCACTCCGTAAAAAATCATTTGCGTCTTTGATATTTGAAAATGCCACTGCGCATCGATTTCTTCCAATTTTTTTGACACTACCGGGTACTATATTTTGAATATTGTTCTTTTTAAGAAAGTTTCCGAAAGCAATAGGATGCAGTATTGTTCCGTCATTAGGTGAGTTTACTAAACGCTGAACATGAATTATGTAAGGAGAAGCATCTGATTGAAGATATTCATTTCGACCGACCTGGCGAGTCTCGGATTGTGATGTGGAATGAGAAGTGTGTTCAGACGTCGTCTGATGATTAGTAGTAGTATTTGAATGGTGAGATTTGTCATTATTCACATCTGTAGATGTGTTTTGAGTTAGATGAGTCATTTCAGGTGTTACTTTCTTTAAAAGTATTGAATTATCTGATTCATTATCTTCTTCGCACTGGCAATAATTCGCGTTACTATTCGGCATACCAGGGACTTTCTTCTTTCTGCGCTTTGTACAATGCCGACAAATTCTTATATAGCTCGTACGTTTCCTTCCAGTCTCGCCTGTTTTAGACGAAACTGAGCCGTCTGTGTCCATTTTACTATCATCGTTATTGGATACTACAGAAACAGAAGACCCCACGGGGAGATTCAGGCCAAAGACGCCTAGACCCCCCGATGAAAATCGGGGGGTTCGTTCATACAAGGAAAGTTATAGTGAAAATATTATATACAAAAACTTACCTAAACGGGAGAAAAATATACACAAATTAAAATATACACACTAAATACTAGATAATATATACAATACCACACTTTCCTCCACTTTTTGAACTATAAAAGTAATTTTAAAATTCCCAAAAGCAATAATCAGGCTACCCTTACGAAGTTTCCCGCGCTTTTTTGTGACAGTGTTTACGTAGACTATTTTTTTCTTTACTTTAACAGAAACGAGAAATGGGCGCGTAGATGTAGGCCCTTCAGACCAGACGAAGCGTTCCGTTAAACCCGCTCCAAACCTTCCGATCCTACGTCCTAAATCGGATATCTTCATTCCCTACACACTAAAATCGGAAATCGATTCGATTTAAGACGTAGAATCGGAAGGTGTGGAGCGGGTTTTAGGAAAATTTATTTATATCGCTCAGCGAATGTGATAGGCAGGGAGGGACTGGAACCCTCACGATTTTGATCAACGATATCTCGTCCTCTTACCCTATGCGCGCACTAGAGACTTTTGTCGCGGCGACAGTATGCCTCTCTCGTCAAGTTTACTACAGTGCGAAAGAGAGGCACATACTGTCGCCGCGACAAAATGTTGCTAGTGCGCGCATAGGGTTACTATGCTATAATTATAACGTTTGCAAATCCAACAGGGTACCTATCAAGGAATCTGATAAACATATATATATTTATTTTAATTATTATTCTGTAAATACTTAAAACCCTAACGACTGAAGGGGTTTTTCAACGGGTAGTCCGGTCCCTGGTGATAGGAGATGGATGAATATTTGCCTTGCATGCTTCAATACTTATGACTGCCTATGTGCTGCATGCATCATTTATAAAGTGAGAAAGATACTATCACGTCTTATTCGAGAATAAAAGCATTCGTGCTATTAATAAAGCTAGACACTTGGGAAGGCATTCCCGGAAAATAATATACACAAACACCAATCAACATCATATTTTATTATTATTATTATTATGAAGATAGACATTAAAATATAATGTATTTATTAAAATTTACTTTATTTTAGATAGAAGGTTGGCGCGGAACTGAGTATTTTGGAAAAGTGCTTTTATTAGGTTCCGGAGTTCTTCTGTGCGGAAATGTACGGCCAAGGGGCCTTCGCCGTCAGCCCAATGAGCCTCGATGTCCTTGAGGGATCCGCCCAGGACGAATATCAGCTCACGAAGCTTCACCCAAGTTTTGACGTGGGCTTCCATGCTTTCTTGAGACTGTAACAATAAGAAGAATACCAATTTATTTGCTTATTCAGAACAGGAAGCTAGGCAATTAAATCCTAACACGGCCTCCGTGGCCGAGTGGTCGAGATTTCGCTGCTCATTACGGAGGTTCCGGGTTCGATTTCTGGTGGGGGACACTGTTAAGCAAAAACCTCTTTTGAGGCTTCCTCCAGTTTGGCTAGGACATTGTAAGCTGAATCACCTGATTGTCCGAAAAGAAAAATGATTCCATGCTTCGGAAGGCACATTAAGCTGCTGTTGGTCCCGGCGGCTGTGGTCCCGGCTATCTATACCCGGGTTACTACAGGATGAGTTCTGTTCAGAACTCAGAACAGCTTCAAAATTCTTCATACGACGTTCAACTTTTATAGTAGTCAGTTTAAAAACCATGATAGCTAATAATTAAAAATAAAGTAACTTCACCTCTTATTTTATCATTAAACAGTATGTAATTTTACTTAATAAATAAACGATATAATATTAAAAAGTTTTTAAATTTTTATCTGTCAGAGCTCATCCTATAGTAACACGAGCCATGTCAATGGCCTTTGGCGGCTCTATAACGCAGACACTAGGGTTTGTGAGGTCGGTTGTCGACCTTACACTGACTAGCTGAAATCTAGCTGTAGGTGTCCCTACATATCACATATTTAGATAGACGGTAGTTTAATAATTAATTTAGTATAAATAGAGGCCCACGGCCAACAATAAATCAGTTCTGCACTTGAACTCAACCTCCTCATTTACACCCTCTCCCTAACCAGCTAATCAGTACGCATCTGAATAGCATCCAAATCGACAACTACTTACCAGCGCACGTCTGGTAAATAGCTATGAAAATCATCATCACCATAATCTTTAACTCAGCCTAATATGCTTCACTGATGGACAAAGAGTCCCCGAGTTCACGGGTGGGCAGGCTGGTAGTGGCAATAGCCGTCGCCAAGCTGGTTCTCTCCGGGGCGTCGCGGGGGCCCTGGGGTCGTCACACGCCAGAAGCGGAGAGAACAAGGAATAGACCTCACACATCTCACCTACCGAGGGTATCACGCGGTACGGCTGAGCTGATGCGACACTACCATGAAAGGAGCATCCATCAAGACCGTTCTTACTTATAGAGCAGGTCACCCGTCTGCCCTCCTCGCGGGAGTCCCCCCTTATACATGCATATATACAAGAGTCCCTAAGGATCTCAGCTATGCCGGTCCTGCTTGGCCCGCATCCAGTGGCAAACCGCGCCCTTCACCGGATCGTCGGGCCTGCCCACGCTGTATCTTTTGGTGTGACAAAGCCCTAAAATTCGGTTCAATAAATTAACGCAGACAGGTGCTGTAGTGCCCCTAAAAATAAGAATAGCTGCATCAAGAGGGAATATGCACAATTTTTATAAATTCATTAATCGAAATATTTCAAGTTCCAGATAAACAAATAAAAAATAATTTTTCAAGTATCTTGCTCAGAAAATAAGGCTTCAAAGTGGATGGTTAGACAGAGAGGTTCGACGTGAAATGTGACGTCATATGTCACGCGGGCCATACATCCGCCATAGAAAATTTGTTTTGAGGGATAGATATTATTTGTTTAATAAAGTTGTATCTAGTTTGTTTTTCGATCAACTTCGATTCTGTTTTGACTGTCAGTATTCTATTTTTGTATACTTTCAGATGAACTATGAAAAAAACTAATATTTTTTATGCATATTCCCTATTCGCCGATTATACGCCGTCCATCCTGCTCCTTACCAGGAAGTATGAGGGTAACTTCTGCATGACCAGCGAGTACATGTCGGTGAGTTGCTGCGCCATCTCCGCGGAGATGTCCTCGGCGGTGCACACGCGGTGGATTAACTCGTCCAGAAACATGTTCGCTATCGTGCCCATTAGTCTGTAGAGAAAAACAAGGAATTAAAAATTACAATTTTTTTATTGTTGTTTCATTAAAATTTAAAATTTTATGGTGAATGAATGAGCCTTGTTTTACTTTAAAAAATTGTCGTGTGAAGACTAAAATAAGGGTCTTACTATCCAAATGTCCGGCTAAGCTGGCTGGTAAGTCCGGTTTTTCAGTTTTAAGACCTGGCAACCCTATCTGCAGCGGTTCAGAAGCACTCATCGAAAAGGGGGATGTTCAATATGTACTTTCGAAATGAAGTTTGTATAATATTTGTATGAAGTTTTCTATAATAAAATAATCCATTTTAGAAAGAAAGAAGAAAGAAAATAAATACAAATCAAGTGCATAGATATAATAATAAGTGTACCTATACAGAATGTATGAGATTTGCTCCCAGCAACATGCACCGCGACGTGCGTGCTTGTATTGATATATATATATATATGTGGAATGCGTGTGCGTATGTGTGGGTGTGTGAAAGTGTGTGTAATTGTTGAAAGTATGTGTATGCGTTGTATGCGGATGTATGATTTAAGTGATTTTCTAGTATATTCAATGAATATATTTTATTTTTTTTCAAATTGTAAAAGATATTTAAATTTCATGTAATTTGTAATCGAAATCGCCAATTACATTTCGTGATTTAATTGTTTTTAACTAGTTTAGCGGGTTTAATAGCGAGATATTATTTTATTTATTTTTAGTTTATTTTACACAATTTTACAATACACTATTTAATTTTACAGAGTTCCGTGTCTGTCTATCAAGATCATATTTCTCAGAAACGCGTGGAGGTATCAAGTTAAAATTAATACCTAATACTAAGATCTATGCTCCGTAACCCTTAGTGCGCGAGTCGGCCTACACTTGGCCGGTTTTTTTTAAGTGCACACAATGGTGCCAAATGTTATCTTGTAATTATTTATTTGCGGTCAATTACCAACGAATTATATTCAATTACATATCTTTAGATCTTGAGATGTGGTCACTAACTATAATTGGTCTCATGAACAAGTTCAAGGTCGCTCAGCGTGCGATGGAGAGGGCTATGCTTGGAGTCTCACTGCGTGATCGAATCAAAAATGAGGAGATCCGTAGGAAGACCAATCGATAAGTAAGCTGATAAGTAGCTTTCCGGATAAGTAAGCTGAAGTGGCAATGGGCAGGCCATATAGCTCAACGAACCGATAACCGATGGGGAAGAACGAATGGCGACCACGGACCGGAAGGCGTAGTGTTGGACGGCCTCACACAAGGTGGACAGATGACTTGGTGAAGGTTGCTAGGCCCCGGTAGATGCAAGTAGCGCAGGACTGTTCACGGTGGAAACCTATGGGAGAGGCCTATGTTCAACAGTGGACGTCTTCCGGCTGAGATGATGATGATGATGACATATCTTTAAAAAGCATGACGTTATGTATGTCAAATTAAGAAGTGACATTATATACCTGGTGAAGACATTGGCCGGGAACACGCCGACCCAGACGTTCCTCAGTAGCTGCAGCTGTCGCAAGCACTGCCGCACCGCCGCCTCGGCATTCTCACCCAGCACGTCCTTCACCACAATGCTGTTGAGATCTGCAAATGTCAGTGAACAATAATTAATATAAAATTTTATTTGGCAAATATTTCATTTTATTTTATTTTATTAAAACACAATAAATGGATGATCTATTATTTATTACTAGTGTAGTGGCTCTGTGAGCTGCAGACCTCGCGAGTATTTTTTTTTAATGGCTGATTTATGATTTTTTTACGTATTCAACCCTCATAACTCCATATTTTTTGAAAATTTCCAAAAACTGACTCGACAAAAAAAGTCTATTAATTTATCAAATCTGCTTTCCTCCGAAAAGGTTCAGGAACCTTCTCGGAGGACCTAAACATCAAGCTAGCCCTTCCACCGGGGTGCCCATAATACAGTTTTTCAGGCTGAATGTATGGGCATCATCACGGCCGCTAATGCTATAGCATCGAGAATGGTAAGAAACTCCTCCATTCGAATCCTCTCAGACAGTATGGCCGTCTTACAAGCCGTAAAAAGCAACACCATCAACTCGGGATTAATCTACGAGTGTCACAAACGACTAATGGAGGTATGTCAACACAACCGCGTAACCCTTCAATGGATAAAAGGACATAGCGGGTCTAGAGGTAACAATGCAGCGGATGAGTTGGCTCGTAGAGGTTCTAGCTTAACAGCATACGGACCGAGCCCATCATCCCTCTTCCCTTCAGGATGGTACGTACATTACTTAGAGAATCAACTAGGAACGAACATGCCATTCTTTGGACGAACCATGAAGAGTGTAGACAGGCGAAGCTGGCCTTGCCAACCCCCAGTGCCAGGCTGGCTAAGACCCTGTTTCGGCTAAGTAAACCACGCTTGCGTTTGGTGACTGCAGCATTAACTGGTCATGGTTCTTTTAACAAACATCTATATGTCCTAGGTGTTACCGACAGCCCCCTTTGCAGAGCCTGCTTGGAGGCAGAAGAAACGGCTGCTCTCGTCCTCATGGAGTGCACGGGAGTGGCGGACTACAGGGCTAAATACCTCGGTCAAAAGGTCCCTCGACCTTCCAGGGATAACCGGTAATGTAAAGGGCTTACTGGGTTTCCTGGAAGAGTTGGGTTGGCTCGAATGACACCGCATTCCCACCCACACGCAAAATAGGCGCATTAGACGTCGAGTTGCGGAAACCAGCCCGTAATGACTAATAACTAATGACTAATATCAAATCTGCTCACAAAATATCACGAGAATTGGTTGAGAAACGCGACCTGTAGAGTGGAACAAACAGACAGATGGACAGATAGACATACAAAAGCAATTTTGGCCAAGCTGAAACGGAGACGCTTCGTTCGCGCTACACACTCGCTCACTCAATTATAAAAAAATATGCATTATACAAGTTTCAAAATTTTACAATTAAGTCTTCTTCTGAAGAAGAGAAGTTGAATTACTGTTTTACTGTTATTTTAAACTCATCACTAAAAAAAGCACTTTCACTTTCTTAATGAAAAATAGAGATCTACTGTTAACATACCGGAAGACCTGATGTTATCCAGAATCTGCTTCCTCTGCTGCTGCATGTGGATAGTCAGATGCTTATACCCCAGCTCCCTCAGCTTCTGGACTAAATCTATGAAGCTGATGGCGTAATCCAGCTCACGCCCTTCCATCAACATGAGCCACTTGTCTCCAAAGGTCTGCAGATTGTGAGCCAAGTACAAACAGTTGTTGTGAAATAAAGCTGAAAAATGATTTGAAACATGTTAAAGATAGTATGTCGACATCAGAAGTGGGATATCACAATGGAAAAATAACTAAGTTGTTGTCTTGTTTTGACATAAAAAGATATGAAACAAATAATAAATAAAGAAGAATTAAATAATACCGAAATGTCCATTAAGAAAATGAAGGTCAAAATGAAGTCCAAAATTCAAAAGGTAAAACGCTGGAAAATACTCACCAACATACTGGGGAATGGTTTGCAAATATTTCTCATGGTGATATGGCACAACAGCATCATACAGCTCAAAAACCAGCCTAGTTGTTTGGTAAAGCTTCTTGCAAACCACATCGGAGCATTGTACAGCTTGTTCCATCATCACATACACAAGATCAAGCAGCTCCTGAGCTGTCCTAGATATCATACACCTCGGGAAATAGAACAAGCTTTTTGGAATTGTTTTGTCCAGGATTGCCAAGGCCACTTCAGCATCACCCACAGAACTTGTGCTTGGCTCATCCTCAGGAATACCTTCAACCCCTATAGACATCGAGAGACTCATATCTTTGAGCATAATTGTGCGAGCTGTCTCTAAGAAGTACTGACTAGATTTATTTGAAAATAGAATATCTATATTCTCCACATAATGAAGGATAGAGAACCTTTCATCTGGAAAGATTTTGACGATAGCCAAGAAATCTTGAAAGTCTGCAATCTCTGCGGTTATTTTACCATAACTTTGTAATTCATTTATATTGTTTGGTATGGTGTCAATAAGACAATCTTTTACTAATACATCTCTGAACTCAGTACCAATCTTCTCTCCTATTACACTCATTATAGTATTGTCTCTCATAAATTCAATGTTTAGCCTGTTACTTAGATAGTGAAAAAGTAGTCTCAGGTTAGAAATAACTGCATCATACTCTGGTTTGAAGTGTGGCTTGTAGTTTATGGTAACTGTCATCAGCTCATCAGTTTCAGCGAAAACTGTACAATCATAACGAATGATTGGGATCAGTACATCGTGCAGCAGAAACTGAGCAAACTGTGCAATCTTTTCATCCAGTTTTTTGCTCTTGACCAAAGCATTCAAAACATCAATAGTGACCAGATTATCTTCCATTTTAAGTGTGATTGTGACAATAGTCTTTTTCGTTTCAGATTTTATGTTCCAAGAGATCATTCGGTCCCATTCTGAAAATATATCGTGCAGCAAACTGTCTAGAATGAGTTGAGCAGTGTTCTTAGTGTTTGTATACAGTTCAATCTTCTGGAAGCCATCAGCTGGTACCTCAATGAATTGCAAAAGATCATAGACACTTTCAACAGCTCTGGAAAAACTTTGAGCCTCTCTACCATCCTCAAACTCCTTAACATATTTCCCGCATTGAACTACATCGAAAACTATGCTTAGAGCAAAATTCACCCTTTGAAGTTCTCTAGAAAGCATATCATGATTTTCTATCGACTTAAGTATTTCAGCCATAGTTTCCTCCTCTATCTCTTTCTTACATGATGTCATATCATCAACTAAGGCCTTACTTTCTTCACATAATTCCTTGCCCTCTTTTACAATGTCCGCTAAATTAAAATCAGTACCGTTTAAAAACAATTTTAATTCAGACTTGAGCTGTTCAATTTCTTTTGTTATGAAAGGAATCTTATCAGTTGGTTTCCAGTTAGTGTCATCGTTTTCAAAAAGTTTTTGTAAAAACTCGTTAACATTGTAGTCTGGCATCTTAATATCTTTTCTTTTTATCTTTTTTTATAGGAGGTGAAGGAATTCGATCCCTCTTAGGTGACCGGTTATTAGAATTTCGATGGGTTTTTCGGGTGCCGTGGTACTTGTTAGAGCTTACTGCATTTCGCAGAGTATTGACTAAGAAGCGTTTATTTGTCTTCTGGGGTTGACTCTTTATCCAGCCTGAAGGTCCTACTATTTCAGCTCTTGCAGCACCTTGGACTGCCTCCCGCATCAGCTCCTCTACGGCTAATCTATAACACAATTTCCAAGCGCTAAATTAAAGTTTATTCCAATATGAATAGAGAGAAAACTCAAAACATATGCATACTTCTCCAAAGCTTCGTCGTCTAACACTTGTGTGTCTGGTTTTTTGGCAACATCTTCGTTCTCTGTCATAGTTTGTATTCAAAAATATTTTCTAATATCACCTCGTCAAATAAACTAGGTAATTCCCTAAAGAAAGTATAAATTACCGCAGAAATTCATGTTTTCACAAATCTGAAAACGCGAACGAGAAAACAAATATTTTTTGACATTTCGATCTCGTTTGAAAATTCGTAATCATTTCAGTCAGATGCATTATTTTCGAACGTTTTTTGCATGGTGGTCTCTCTTTCTAATTGCATAATGTTAGAAAGAAATAGTAGGTGAGCACAGATTTTGGAAACGTTTCCGCGTAAATAATCCGGATCAAACATTTTTACTGATCGCATCCGTAACAGAAACACATTTTTTATTTATGGCAACAATATCTGGACGCGTGGAGTGAAACGTCACAAAACGTCAGCCACGTACGAAATTCTGTCATCGCAATCGTTTCTCTTTTCTGTTATAATTCGCTGAATATTACGGAGGCTACGAGGTAATTCTTGTGAATATGATTGTTTGCTTGTAGGATATTGTATATGTTATCAATGAGTACGTGTTTGAAACTAGTTTTCTGTTAATTATTCGTATGTATCGTGTTCTTATTTGCAATTGATTCACGGGCCCCACTTACCAAAATCAAATTGTGTTTTTCAGACAAAATGACTATGAAACTCTTGTCTCTGGTGCTCATCATCGCCGCTGCGGTGTCGGCTAGTGATGAACCTACATTTGCAAGGTTACTGGTCTCCAAACAAGTGCTAAACAAGTACCTTGTTGAGAATATGGATATACTGGTCAAATACACTTTATACAACGTTGGATCCGCGCCAGCAGTCGACGTGAAGCTGGTAGATAATGGCTTCCACCCTGATGTGTTTACCGTCGTTGGAGGACAGTTATCAGCTCAAATTGACAGAATTCCACCTCAGAGCAATGTGACCCATGTTGCTACTGTTAGGTCAAGCAGATATGGTTACTTCAACTTCACCTCTGCTGAAGTTACCTACAGGCCAAGCGAAGATTCTACTGAGGTGAGAACCTTTAATTTTCTTATTTACTTTTTACATGTAATTTAGACAGAATTTAATATTTTGAAAGTACTATCCTGTCATTGCTAGAATAAGAGCAACCTGTTCTTAATCATTTGGACAAAATATCAATTATGTAAATAACATTTTTGTTCCATGTTTTTGTAACTGACATAAATTTCAATTATTCATCAATATTATTTTTGTATATTGAGTATACAAAATATTTTGTCTAATAATTAAAAATGATTTTTCTTTCTTATGTTTTCAGGTTCAATTTTCATACTCCAGCAATCCAGGGGAGGGTGCTATTGTCGCATACAAAGACTATGACCGTAAATTCTCATCCCACATCCTTGACTGGGCTGCGTTTGCTGTCATGACTCTGCCATCTCTAGCCATTCCCTTCGGTCTCTGGTACTCCTCTAAGAGCAAATATGAAAAGCTTTCGAAGCCTAAGAAGGGGCATTAGGTAGTAAGTTATTTTGCTAATGTTATATGCATTTATTTAAATTAAATATGATGGTGGAAGTGGCAGTTTATATTTTTGCTCTTTTGGTTCCTTAGATTTTGCTTTGAATATTCCTAGAAGTGAAATTAAGTAAAATCTAAGGGACCAGATTGATCATAGAATTCCTTAAAAAAGCTAACATTGGTTTTTATGCTTTGTACTTGGTTTATAACAAAATTATCAACTGTCACCCACTGTGTAGATATTTCAATGTCCTTATTATCAAGGATTAAAGTGTGATTTTTTATTTTATTTGCACATCACCATTGATATAGTATCAATGCACATCACCTCTTATCTTTGTTGCTTTGTCTAAAAATTTTAATAATAAAAACATATTATTATTATAGTATTGATTTGTAAATAAAGTGTTAAGAATTTGTATGCTTGAGAATACTGTATCTACATTGTAGTAAATGGAATATATGCGTATTACATTAGCACTGTTTGTTCATCAGCTCATTGAATGTTCATCTTCACCTCATTGTTAATAATTTATATGAACAATAAAAATAAGATTTTTACAACCTGTTCTTGTTTTATTTCACTTTTTATGTCGTCATGTGAGCGTCGGAGGCGTAGTGGCTAGGGCCGCTGTCTACCGTCCGGGAGACGCGGGTTCGATCCCCACACGTACCAATGTGTTTTCGAATTCATATGTACGTTTATTCGACACACGGTGGAGGAAACTTTGTATTTTTGTTTGTAAGTCGGCCAACTCGCATTTGGCAGAGTTCAGCGTCCGACTTTTATTACGGAGGTTTCGGGTTCGAATCCCGGTGGGGACACTGCTAGACTACGAGCACTTAAAGACACTGTCACGGCAAAAAAGTGTCTGAGAATTTCTCCAGTTTGGTTAGAATAATGCAGGCTGAATTACCTGGGGGCCGTTTCACGAAGTTACTAATTACAAGTATATAATTCGACGTACTTACATTGCGTAGACGATTAGATAAAACGATAAGGGCTGAGTTTAGGCGAATTGGCTACGCAATGAATATCAAATTGTAAATTGTTGCTCGTGAAACGGGACCCTGATTGTCAGAAAAGAAAAATAATTCCGTGCTTCGGAAGGCTTGCTTCGCGCGCGTCTGTAATCCTTGGGCTGCTCTAGAAGCACTCGCTGACAGGGTTTGTGAGGTCAGTTGTCGACTTAAAATGTACACAATCAAGAAAATAAACAAAAAAATGGCCAAGTATGTGTCGGGCCACGGGTTCCGTAGTTGTCCAATACTATTTTGATACCTGTTAAGACATTTAATGTTCATCAAAATAATTTTCTATGATATTTGTACAAAATAACATTATAAACTCTCGCGATTCTTTTTTAATTCAAGTACTACATTTTATAAGATGGTCTATTATTCGTAACCCGTATTAATAAGCAAGAAATAGTTAGAATCCCTTCTGTTCAGAGATTGAGAGACCATGCGAAAAGCGGTTTTCAAGCTGGCTGGACACGTTTGCGTTCGATTATCTTGGGTTCTCTAGCGTCACATAAACTGAAATAAGCGTGATTAGCCCTCACCTAAAATTGTGTATTGACCTACCAGCCTGAGTCGAAAAACGACTTCATTACATTTTCACGAGGTTTAGTTTAAGAGTAATGCGTGGCCGCGCAATCTTCCGCGTTTCAATGGCGCGGCCATGACTTTGAAGTTGAGTATTTACTAAAATATTAATCCTTCGATGTTTTTTGTACTTTCTACATTTTATACAAAGTGAAACCTGTCGTTTACAAAAAGAATTAGATTTCTACGAGGTTTAGTTTAAGAGTAATACGTGGCCGCGCGGTTCTCCGCGTTTCAACGGCGCGGCCACGTTTATACCCATATAACTTCCGAATAGTTACTTTTACAAATTTTTGGTTTGAGCATTAGAGTTTTACATATTTCTACGAAAACTTAATGAAGTCGTTTTTCTTATTCTTCATCGTGGCCGAGCAATCGAAACGGACATGGGACACTTGACTCAAATGAGCACTACGAAATATTTCTCAAACGTACACTAGGCATCGAAAAATGTTTTTAGTACCTAAACCCCCATTATTTAAATAATAACCTATCCAACGACACCTCACACTAATGGGGCCCCGCGCCGCTTTATCTACTTTGTGCTAAGAGGTAGTCAAGAAGAAAAAACCTCACTTGTACCAGAGGAACCCTAAAATATTTTTTTATTTTACTAGATATACTTTGTCGGCATTATTAGTAGTACCTGGTTAACCGAGCTTAGCTCGTTTATTTTTTTTGTAAGACACCTACACATTTCGATAAACTCTACTTATCATACGTTCAGAAGAAAGTACACGCGGCTAGACATAGTATCACCACTCTTATACTTTAAACGAGCAAGATAAGAATAATAAGGATCTCGGAAACGTACGGCTGCAACGATTTCGCAATTTAGTTTCGGGGGCAATAAATCGATCTAGCTTATAAAATAGATTTCCCCGTATTTTCAGGCTTAAAAGAATTGATAGGTACGCGATATCATTGAAATATAAAGGTAATTTTATCTGCTGGAAAAAATTTAGACCACGAAAAAATAAGGTACTAAATAAGAAATTTTTATTTCTGTCATTTTTGTATTTAAATAACTAAATGAAAAAATTAAAAAGTTAAAAACAAACAAAAAAAGAAACATGAACAAAAAACATGTGGAATCGATCGTCTGACCTTCGGTTTCATTGCCTCCCGGTTCCCCAACAGAGCCACCGTGTCGTTAAGGATAGCGACGAAATTAACCTTCTCTTTTATATGGCGTACAAATTCTTTTAAGCCCGAAAACAAATCCGCAAAAATGGGGAAATACTGTTTTACCAAAAACAAAAGCTAGCTAGATCGATTTATCGCCCTCGAGACCCCCTATATACCAAATTTCATCGAAATCGTAGCAGCCGTTTCCGAGATTCTCATTATATATATATATATATAGGTATATACAAGAATTGCTCGTTTAAAGTATTAGATTAGATTTATATATTGGTTTTCGATATTTATATCCATGCCAAATTATAGCTTTCTAGTACCACAGAGTACTATAATACTGGCGTACTGGTACTAAAGACTCTCTCAAAGGGACATGGGGAAACTAAATGAGTGCGGAAGGTGGTTGTTGATTTTTTTCTTACCTACTACATGATAATTCAATTCAATTTTTGAAGAATATGGCGTTTCCTTTGACCTACATGATGTGCATTGCATAATATCTTCACGAGTAATTTAGTTCCTAATTGCTCACTAGATGGCGCATAATCTAACCCGTCGCTCCTCGGCATATTTTTTTTATGTACATAATCTCAAATAAAAAAAATAAGTAATGTAAAAACAATGCATTTATTTAAAGCTTATACACAATGTATACAATCATCAATCAAAGGTGCAATCAGAAGATACAAAAACTCACGATTTACAAAAATAAATTAGCACTATACATTAGTAAAATTATATTATTTTAACATCAATAAAGGATACTACTAAACTAAAAAATCTACTACTGAACTAAAGGTACTTTTCACAGAAAAAAAAGAATATATCAACAGAAATCTTTGAGCAAGCTATTATTGCATAGTTCTCGATACAATAATGCAGATTCAACATCATTGTTTCACTTACAAGTTACATACAGCCCTAGAAGAATGAGACCAGTAGTAAGAACTTTTTAATAATGGATAACTCGCCCACTGAGCAGAGTTGAGTGTGGCCGAAAATACTTTTTCTCACAACTGTACGCTATCTGGAAGGAGTCTATGCAAAATAACCTCGATGCAACAAAGGGACTCGACTTGGAGAGATTCGATGTCAGACGAATCGACACTCGCTGCATAAATCGAATTCTCAACGACGACCGCGACACGACGACTCTACCTCGACACCGAATTTGATATCTTTGGTTATTTATTGTTACAGATAAAGTTCGTCGTCGTCGTATCGTCTGTTATATTTTTCTGCTTTATAATTATTTGAATATGATATCTCTCTATACCTGTCTTTATTATTGTTATACCATCTCAATAGCCTAGACAGAACCCAATGCGGAACTCGACAAATTCAATTCAATTACGTATCGTTTAATTTAGGCTAGGCCAAACAGTAATGAGAAAACAAAACAGATTAATATCGATCACTTTATTTTCGTTGGAGTTCAGCATTTGTGACTGTGTACTGAGGCACTCGGTATAGTGGCAAACTGGGAATTACTGGGAATAAATAAACGTCACTAAAAAATACTCACAATTGAGTTATCGTATCTGTAAACTGAAATAGCAATGTTAAATTGTATCTCTACCAATCGTTACAGTTTCAAGAGTTGTTTCAACGTGTTGCGGTCGTAAAATTATGCTTACTTCACAGGTAAGCTGGTGTCTACCAGCTTACACTTCATTCATGGGCTATTTGGGCTTCACATGAATATAAATCAGGTACGTAGCATTCAGTTGAATGTAGCCTCTATGTTAGTAACTTCGTTAGAAAAAAAGCTTTTTAAATATGGGTAACTTGTTACAAAGTTTTAAAACAACTAAACTTAACGATGATACCATAAAACACGTATTAGTGACGATACTGATGGTATTACAAATAGATTTTTTATATAATAATTATTAATATAAAAGATATATGTATCTAAACAGCAGCCAAACATAAATCTATTATTCCTAATCGGAGATAAACAGTCATTGACAGTAAAGGAAACTGTTATCAGATATTTTACAGTACAATTTAAAATACTTTGCTAAAACAACTTCTATAAATATCGTCATGAAATATAATAAGCAAACAATCTTCCTAGAGATTATAATATACTCACCTCACCGGCACAACTAACCGCCCACCCTTCATTTCAGGGAATACTCGTGATTCTTTAGCTGATGTTAGTTCAAAAGTAAGTAAGTAAAGTAGTTAATTTAACGTTTATTTAAGTGTGTTTAATTTATCGTAAAATTATCAATAAATCCATTCTAATGTATAACAATAAGCCTAGTTTAAAATTAACCCGAAATACAAGTGGGCGGTTAGATGTCCCGGTGAGTATAATATAGGGTAGGGATTACATTCGTTTTGCGTGCACGTAAATATGTAGGGGAAAAGGAAAGGTCTTGTAAGGTATAAACACTGATGTGATGAGACTGAATGTCAAGTGACTTCGTCAAAATAAACCCGCCAGAAGACGGACATTCTTATTGGTTTACATACAAGTGCCTGCCCACGTACTAAACAGAATAGGTACCTATTGATTTATTTACGGATTATTACGTCTTTAGTAGTTAATAGGTTTACAGATAAACTCTATTATACTACGAGTGACGCCATCAAGCATTCTATCGAAATTAGCACAATTTCAGTTTAATTGTACCCTTCTCGATAACAACAAGATTTCTGAACAAATGTTTCTAGAACTACAGGCTCTGTTTCGCCGAACCAAAGTTCAAAATCAGGACAGTGTTTTGGACTCAAAGTAGATTCCATCCTAATTCTAGTAATTGATATTTGTATCCTACAGACAGAACTGACTGAGCATTTAAATCAGTGACTCATTCCACTGTGACATGATAAACAGTTACAATTAAATTTAAAATGATTCATACGATGCTCCAAATAATTTATACAATGGCTATGGCATAAAATTTCCGCCGGCCGCTTGTGCAGACGTCTAGTAAGTATTACGATGAAAAGAAATAAAAACTCGCAGACGTGTGTCATTAAATTAACATAACGTCAGAAATTTTTACAAAAGATTGCACCGTAATTCTTACTAATTCGGATAAAGACAGCAATTCGGGAAGTCATCTTCTAATTCTAATTTTAAAATCCAGCTATACTTTTCGTTTTTATGACCAATGAAAGAGATGTGATGAATTCAGACGAACGAATGATATTATTTTGAATGAATGATAACCTAAAATAAGGGCATAGCTGTCAGGTTAAGAGATTTTTATGTCGGTTGTTTTACGTGCTATCTAAAATTGTGCAATCAACGCGTCTATAAGGTTCAAATTCGATAGTTGGCAGCTCTAATATTAGGATGGCCATCTCCTGTCCCTTTTTAATCTTTAAAAGATGAAAAGGACTGACGAACTTAAAAGCGTGACTGTGTGAATCGTGACCAATGTGTCCACAACAAAATTCGACAATGGATTTTGACGAGGGTCCCGCAGCATTATTACTGACTCGAAGTTTGAGCATACAAATTATAACTTGGGTTATTGGTTATCTTGGGTAGCATAGTAAGCTTTAGCTGATTAGATCCATCCAGTCTAGTAATACAAAGCTTGAGGGTAATTAAACGTGACTGATTGACGAACTAGTAGGTGGAATAGAACCACAGATTTAAGAAACCTTAACAACGCCCTCTCTGAAATAGTTCATTCATATAAGAGTATTGTCCCCCAACAAGCCACAATCCAATGTCATCATGCCGTAATCGGTCGCTGTCTGATTACGTAAGATAGACGCGTGCACACGTACCAACGTGCACTATGTTCTGAACCACAACTTCAATTACCGCAACAAATGGAAAACACGAGAAGGAATAAAAGGAACAATATTTTGTAAGATGAGTTAAATTACGTCTCATTTGGGATGTCACTGAAAAAGTAAAGAAAGACGCAAAACCAGATTTACCTGAAGGTTAAGCTCAAGGACACTTTTAAATACAATAACCTATCCCCTGTAGTCCTATTTTAGTTTAGTACGAATTTTTAACTCAATTTTGTCTAACTGAGCTATTTACGGTGGTGTTTATTAAAAACCTTCAATTTCAGCCCGGCCAGACTAAATTGTGCAATTCGCCTTTCTAATTTTTGTACGCTGACTGATTTCAGTTCCACTGCCAATGACTGCTACTTTTTAGCGTCAATTCAGTCGTTCTTCATTAGTACTAGACTCCAATCATTTTTTATCACATTTGTTTTACATCAAAGGCAAATCACTCAAAGATTAGACTGAAATAGATAGTGAAGAACTGGGTTAATATCAGCGAAAAAGTGTAACCCTGTTACCATACCAGTTTTTAATAAAAAAGCAACAACTGATTCTCAAACAGACAATGACCAGCACGAAATACCAAATTGGGTAAAGGACTTCTATGGTTGGTATCAAAATGAAGGAAACACACTGTTTTGTTTACCTTTGATAAGAGATAACAATAGAAAAAACGTTTTGTAATGACAACAATACTGTCGTATACAGTTCGCATTGTTTGCGACCTCATTGCCAATAACGGCGTCGCAAATGGTAAAAGATAAAAATTATTAAACCTCATAGTAATTATTATTTTATGCAATTTATGTATGCTTTGTACAAAATAGTACCTAATCGTATAACAATCGTGCTATATTATTTTGTATTGCGGTTAACTTTCCAGAGTTCGATTTAATAACTCTACCGACCAGGTTTGAAACGAATACGATTAATTACCAGTGACCCTGAGCTATGGGAATTAAAGTGTTATCATTGCATCCAGGAACGAATGCAAGGTAAGGCGAGTAATATTACATTGTTATACGAGGGGTGAAAGTAACTTATTTAGCGCCGAGACGGGGTTAATAGTTCGAGGCACCAAATAAGTCTTTAACCAGAGGTAAACACTGTGCTTTTCATTACGAATACAAGGAAAGTAAAAATAAAAACACGAATCAGCTAAAGAAAAATTAGTGACTTCCATATCTGAATCAGATGAACTCATTGTAAACAAAACCCTACAACTCGAGAAACAAATGATAATCACAGCTTTGCTTTCCCGCCTATTTTTTTTTTTCTGTGGCCGAGCCGGCCAGCTTTTGAGCCATTATTTTTCATTTGCATAATTGAAAAATGGCAAATATTTTGCCCAAATCTATTTTATTTTAAAGAAAAATAGTTGAAAGTTAATTATAATAAAGTCATATATTCTTTAATTAATACTTAACTTTATGTTATTTCTATCATTGCGCTGTAATTGAGTGGCTGTATAGAAAGATGGAACATAGTTCAATAGAAATGTGAAATTAGAACCAGTTTTTTTTATATAATTTGCCAGAATGAATTAAATGAATGAATGAATGACAGCTGTCAGTTGAAAGTGATTCTCCGTATGATTCTCCCTCCGGGCTGAAAAGTATTACCTTCAATCCGCTCCTCAGGCAACTTCCGAACTACTTTCAGAGTATGAGTAATGAAAAAATATTTGACTGTTAAGATGGGGGAGGACGTGTCGCTACGAGAAGAGGCGAGGAATGAATGCATGAATGAATGAATTTTATTTAAAAAAGGAAACGCAAAAGATGCGACGACTGTGGAGTTTCTTCGGTGAGCTCTTCTCCACAGATTCCGCCATTGTGTTAGTGAACTCACCCAAAAAAATGTAATGACGGATCTAAGTGATGTAATAACGTCCATGGAAATAAATATTTTTACTTTGACTTTAATCGGAGCTCTAACATCTTACAAGTTTAACACGACTCGTGTTATAAAAAATTATTTATCACGACACTTCGTTTCTACCGATGAGGTCTTGTTAGGTAAGTTTACGTTTGAAATGTTGACGAAATGAAAGATGGCAAATACACGGCAAATAAATTGACGAAGAGGATTCGAGGAGGACCTGCTATTATCAACATATCCGTTAAACAAGTTAGTATTCTGCACTCGTACGTAAAACGACGATTGATTAAATATTTACGTAATCACTACTAGCTTCTTCTTCTACAATCAATCTAGTAAGTATATCGGACACGATGATATTATATACAAGAATCGGACAGGTCAAGAATAACCGGTCACCTCACTATTGAATTTTATACTATATTTCCTCTAAGGATATACGGCAAGTTGTGTGGCTTCAACGTTACCCAAATTGGTTTCTACATGAGTGACCAACAATGCTGACGTGTTTGATAACGTTAATGAATCGAGACTATCTTAAAATGTCACGTGTACATAGGTGCGCGTATGAGTTTATTACAGAAACGGAAACAAATCTCAAACATCAAAAATCTTTACAGAAATGTTTTTGTATTTTAAGGGACTTCAAAAGGAGTTATTAATAAAATTTCGTCAAAGGACTGCATGAGAGTATTTTATGAGTAGTAAAATAATTTGTAAACAATAAACTGTTTATGAAAGACTAAATCAACACGCTTCTAAGTTTTAACTAGAAAAAAATTATATTTGCTTCGCGATGTTCACGTCATCCAACCTAAGCTTATCTGATGCACCAACCAGTACCCATTTGGAAACATTTTCGATGTTTTCCTAAACAGTAGTTCGTGTTATCACAGTTAAAAACTATTTTTCTGTAAGATCTAATACCTACATTAATTAGCTACTATATTATGCAAAGGCTGTATGCATGCAACGAAAAACAATTATAACGGTTAGAGGAAACTACTACCAAGAAATAAACCACAGAGCACAGATTAACCCCTACATTAATAACAACATAAATAATGTGATTATTATGTATTATGCATAAAAATATAATGATACGTAAGAGTAAATCATTAAAAATTAAATACGTATAACTAAAAGCTTGATTAAAATTAAAAATAGGCGATGTCTGAAGTCTTACGTGCGGTATATCAGTCATTATGTCAACATTGTTGTCAACTGTTATTGGGGTATAGCAGTTAATATGGAACTTGATATGCGTTCAGGTGCGGCCACAGCGCTGACTCTAAGCTGAGCTCATCAAGGTAAAATGCCGGTCGGTGTATGATTACTCGAACAAACTATCAACGAAGTAAACGCATTCATAAACGTGAGTCACAAACAGGTTAAAAACAAGAGTATTTGACTTATTAAATGATTATTTTTTGTAATATAGGAAGAAAATACTCGTGAAATATTATACTCGTATAAATGAAATATTATTCGAATATCTCGAATAGAATATCTCCTGTCTGTCTGTCTCTCTGAAACGCTCTTTCGGCGAATGTACGATGGAGAATTTTGCTAACTTAATACTGTGTGTAGGCAACTATTTATTTTACACTTTTGAACATAAATACGAGTAATTTATAATAGATATTTGTAATGAAAAAAGGTAGTCAAATACTCTATTCTACTAATACAAAAGTGAGTTTTTCACGTCCGATGTACTTTTAATCAGTCGGCACAGAAGACTTTAAACACGTAGATCTAACTAGATAAGAGTAAAAAATAAGTTGCATTATCTAAATATTATAATATTTACACCTTTTTAGATCTAATTTCTTCATTCATAACTCTAAATACTCGGTATCTGTTCAGGGCTCTCGACATTTTCGTTTATCACAATTCAAAGTGGGAACTTTGGCCGGATATCGCGAATTGATAACAACTGTTTCACTCTGTTTCGCTAATTAACACTCTAAATGTTAATAGGATCAGGAGAGTACGTCGAGTGACTCGTCACTGGCGAGGAGGCGCCGTAGTCAGGCGTGGAAGGTGTCGATATAGGAGTCTCACTTATAGGCTTCGTCAAAACTGGGGCCATGTATTCTGTGTAGCGAATACTCGACTCCTCTTGCAGAGGCGCAGGCGGTGTGCAACTAGGGAACGGGCTAAGTAACAAGAAAGTCCCAAAAGCGACTATCGAAGCCATAATCAATATTATAGTCCTGGCTCCAAAATCTGATCTCAAACCAGCCCAAGCCGCCATATTGATCAGTAGTAGCAAAATTGACATTCTAATCATTCTAACGGCTGTAGCATGTATTCTGCCACCACCTACTCCACTCATATCGCACGGCCCATACGCGAAAAACAAGTTGTGTTTGTCACCAACGTGTTTCAGGCACAGGTAAATAAAGCCGAAAGGCGCGACCAAAGGACACGCTAGACTGTACACAATTGTAATTGTGATAATGGATAAACTCCAAGCGTAATGAACGCCGAACGGAAACTCGTATAAAATAGCCTTCTTTACGTAACTCTTTTCCGCTTTAGATTTCGACTGCAGCAAATACCAGACATAGAGGAATAGTTCCGGAAATCGTATCAGCTCTAGAACTGTACCGATGAAGCCTGACGTGATTACATAGTTGACAAAGAACGCCCCTTTATCAGCAAGAAATACGCACTCCCAACGCATCGTCTCGTTGTGCCGGAATGTCCACATGACAAACGCTTCTGCACTGGCAAGACCCAGAGATGGAAGAATCAAGGTCATCAGCAACAGGTACGACACGGTTTTCGTCATAATAGAGTAGTTTTGTTGCGACTTCGTCCAATGCGACAGGAACCTATCTGAGAACGATACGATTGCCGGCATTACTGCAGCCATCGTCCACAGTAATAACGTCGGCAAAAACTCATAGATTACGCTACTGAATTTACTAACATTATCTGGTTTTACAAATATAGCATTAAATTGACTGACAACGAAAGCCGGAGTGGTTAGGAAGAACAGAACAATAAAAAGGAAGAAATTGACAATGATAGCCTTTAGGTACCATAATCCAGGCTGTACACAAAGGTTCTCCCAAATAATGTCTGCAGGATTAGTGGCGTGGGACAACAACCAGCCACGATGAAAGTTAAAATTGCTGATTATATGTTGAGCAAGTTGATAAGAAGGTAAAGTTAAAAATGCTATACCCAATGGATCATTCAGAACGATGGCACGACATCTCTTGGCTTCATCTTTTAATCTCTTCTCTTCATTGGTGTAGAACTCCAATGCATCGACTTCAGGTCCACAGAAAGTTGGTTTCACTGTAATCCTCTTCCCGGTCCTCTTGAAGTATGAATCCGTGTACAGCAGAGCTTCCGTCACCATTTCCCTTTCTTCCTGCACTTCATTTAGTTTGTTTATGTTGTAAGCAAGACGTAGATCCACAATTTGTATATGTGGGAAGTTGTGAGCAAAGAAAGCTCTGATTGTGGCTTCATTTCGGTCAGCCCTTGCTATGTTTGTAATCATTACAGTGCCGGTCATTGATGTAGGTACTGGTTTCCTACCTGTGCACCTTCTCATGATCAGAACTGACATAGGTAGGAATGCAATACAAAATAATGTATGGACCCATAACCAGTTAGAACTTCCATTTAGATTGGAAAGCGTAGTTCTACTAAATGTGCTAGCGTTAACATTCTGATTGGTGCCTTGGAAGTTGATTGGTAAGATGATGCAAATAGAAACAAGACAGATGATGAATAACAGGGTTATTGCATGCCTCTGGAATGATAAATAGTGCACAGCATCAGGGCCGCACTTAGCAAGTATCTGTTCACGAGTCAGTCTGAAGACGGCTGGCAGCCAAGTAAAGTACCCTTCGTCCATACTGACAGATTCATCTTGACTTCTTCTCCTATTATTTTCTTCAACTAATGCTTGGTCTCCATCCCTTCCTCGATAGAACAAGTTCGTCCATCTGCTTTTTGATCTTTGCACTAGTGCCATCCGGCCATAGTTCCATGCACTTCGTCTCAACACTGAGAATAACAAGATGAGACATGACCAGGCTACCAAGTTAAGAATGAGGGTTTGCGGAATGCCATTATAAACCCCAGTTATTATCACATTTTGCGTTGTATTCACTAGCATGCAACCGTCAAAATCCGAACCATTAGGGTTGGTTGAGCTATTGTCGAAGACGTCCATAATTATCTCGTTGTTTAATTCCTTTCAACACAGAACGATAAAACATTCACATAATTTCGGTGCCACTATCACGTCACAACTAACTTCAGATCACTGCACGATAGTCAAACGCACAACACAGGCCTACTAATTACAAAGCCATCTGGAATTAGGAATTGTGATGTTTTATAACAGAAATATGTGTAGGAGTAATGAATATTGTGTTTTCTAAGCGCTACGCAGCAAATTGGAAACAAAAGTGACTGTAACTTCGTTCAAAAGATAAACTTAGTCCGTCATTCTTGTTAGCTACATTGATATAGGCCAATCATAAATACGATAGCTATCCCCCCTTTCTAACAAAGTAGGTGGTAAACGTTTTTTATTGGTGTTTATGAAGAGATGACGTATATGATGACTTTTTCGTTATAAGTCAAATAATCTAGTGCCATAACAAAAAAAAAAAAAAAAAAAAAAAAAAAAAAAAACAAACACCCAATCTGAATTTTACTTTTTGAACGCATTTTGTACGTTTCATTTCATCTTCTATTTGGGTCGTTTAGCATTATAATCGGCTATTCTGTCGCTTATTATTTGGGTATACTTTTGTCTTTAATTTTATAATTAATTATGCATTTCTTTTTAGTCTGACGACTCTCATTTCTAAAGTAAGTAAATGATAAAGAAAAATAAAATTATTGTTCCTCAACGGTTATGCGTACAAAGAACTGTAGTACACGATAGAGACAACAAGATACAAAATCTTCTTGCAAGATGAGAAAGATATATAATGTAATTTTAATTTTTGTCATTGAAATATGTGTAGTTTTGTACGAAGTTCGTTCAGCCGTTCCAGAATTTTGAGTGAAAATTTATAATTTCATTTCATGAAGGCAACGAACGTATTTCAATCTTGTAAATCATGGAGTTCGATTGGAACGATTATTTAGAAGCTAAAAAAAGCATAGCCGTACCTGAAGAGCTATTTTCTCATGTAAGTTACAAATTATTAATTTCAGCATATTGTTGTAAGTTATTTTTATTCAGATATTTTCCTGACTATTAAATTATATATTTTATTCGTAAGAATATTGTATATCTGATAACTTATAGGTTCATAAGTCTTATTGCTTATAAATGTTAACTGAAAATTAAAACATGCACTAAGATTTTATCTTATATTATTAGCATTTTTAAAACAATTATTCTCAGCACTTAACAAAAAACACTATAAGAAAATATATTTTTTTTACTTTTCAATACATGTTTACCAACTATAAATAATTTTTAACAGTAGGATTCCTTCTTATAAACTGCTAATATACTTACTAACATGATTGTACATGTGTCACATCACATTTTTCCTGTATTCAATGGCCACATGACATACTTTATTTAATATTAGTTCAACTTTGGTAATTAAGTAGATAACCATCAGTAAATTAATTGTTCAGTAAATTAGTTTGCCCTAAATTTTGGCCTATTTTATATGAATTCACTTTATTCATTCTATTAGATTCCACTCTATTCAAGTTATATTTTTAAAAAGAAGATTTTATTTTTAGGTTGCCCTCTAGTTTATTTTGGACTTACATAATTTAAGTTAATATACCTATTTAAAAAGTCTGCTGGATCGTTTACATAACTGTAATATCGTTTATATTGCTATTTAAATCCTGCTCTGCTTATATTGTTTGCAATTTGTTTATTTAAATTAGAATAGAATATATTTTAATATAACAAACAAAATTGTACAGATAGGCGACCTTATTGTTAGGTAGCAATTTCTTTCAGGCAATTAAAAATGCTAGAAGGTGGTATTAATAATTTTACCATTTAGCAGAACACATCTTACCCAAGCTACAATATTGCAAAAACTAAAAAGTTTAAGATTCATAATAATTATCTACCTATCATTCAAAACAATTTAATTAATAGAGTATTATCCTGCATTATTGCTTTGTTTTAGTTTACAAATTAAATACTATAGATGGAAAATGAATTAAAAGCTTAGATGAGGCTCCCCAATCCAATATTAAATTAAAATACTTTTTGTTTAAATAACTTATATTTAATTAGGAACTAGTAAAAGAGACTTTTATTAAATATATGTTTACCAAGTTCCATTAACTGAACAATCGTCAATCATGTTAAATAAATGAATTAATTTGCTTGAAAAAAGTATACCTTACATACGTGTTACAAAAAATACCAAAAAAAATAATATTTTTGTCAAAGGCATTTAATTAAAGTTTTCCCATCTCTAGTGATCAGCTGTGTCAAATAATATTCGGACCAGATATGTAATTTTAGGTATATGTGCCTATTTTTACCGTTATAGTTAAAAATGTTTATGTACTACTTGTACCACAACATTCAGATTAGAACAATTAATTTCAAAATAAAAAAACTACAAATAAATAAAAAAAGCTTTGTTAAATCATTGTTATGAAATAATAAATTAATGAAAATAATGAACTAAATATTTCAAAATAATATTTATGTTTGTAAATACGTAAACAAGATAATTAGGACAAAAAAGAAAATGTTTTCTAACATAAATTGATTCAAGTACATCTCTTTTAAAAATGTAGGCACAAATGGTGTACAAACACTTTTCCGTTCTGAGAATCGATAGTCTATATTTTAGGTGTCAAATGACACTAGAGATGGGAAAATTTTGATTAAATGCCTGTGATGAAGAATATTCATTTTTTTTGGTATATTTTGTAACACGTTGTATATTGACATACTTTCACATACTTATTTTCTTTATTTAAATACTAATTCAATTTATTTAAATACTAATTCAACAACAATTAAATTTTTATCCTTAATAGTTTTTATTCCACTCTTCATGTGAAGAAATATAATTATTAAAAATATAAATATGGTGTTCAATAAACATTTTGAATTTGAATTACTTTGTGTCATAGATACCTACTCCATTTTTCTAGCAGTTTATAAGTTAAAATAATAATTATAACTATTTATTTAACTTCTGGTTCCCATAAAATTATATGTTACCCAATAAATAAATAAATAAACAATACCCTGGTTACTATAGGATCAGTTCTGACGGCTTCAAAATTCTTCATACAATGTTAACAATTTTTTTTATAATATTTGGTTTAAAAACCATAATGGCTAAATGATTAAAAAAAAGTAACTTCACCTCTTATTTTATCATTAAACAGTATGTAATTTTACTTAATAAATAAATAAATAAATAAACGAAATAATATTAAATTTTAAAATTTTTATCTGTCAGAGCTCATCCTATAGTAACCCAAGTATATAATTGATATACCAGTTTCTTTTTATTAATTTTTCCTCAGGTGGAAGCAAGTCTCAACAATGGCATCAAGCAAGGTATGCTCCTTGAAGTCTGCCACAAACACAACCCAGATGTCTACTGGATAGCTGAGATAACCATGGTTTGCGGACATCTACTCCGCATCAAGTTCATCGGGGCTGCTGAAGACTTCTGGTGCGATATATCCAATACAAAGGTCCATCCACTAGGCTGGTGTGGCAAGTACGATGAGCTGATTGAACCACCTGATGAAATCAACGAGAAGTTTGGAGATAAGATCATAGATATCATGAAGAATGCTCTGATAGATGGACATTCAGTGTCCATTGAAGCCCTGAACAACAAGGGACTGTCTCCAATAGATAGAATCAAGACCGGAATGAAGGTTGAAGTCCAGAATACCTTGGATCCTTACAAATACTGGAGTGCTACGGTAAGTAATTTTTTATTTCTATTTCTTAACCATCTTCATTATCAGTATCAAATTAAGTGTTAATTTATATTATGGTTTCAAGACTATTTTATTTACTGAAGCTGATTTTTTATATTTATATTTCTTTCATTGTTATTATAATATTTTTATTATATTCTTATTATACGCAACCGCCGCGCCGCCGCCGCCATTCCAGTAAGGGCTCGTTCCCACATTCACGGTTTACGCCGGACCAGCGCACGGTTCTCAGTAATGTATGAAGTTCTATGGAGGTGTGCCCACGGTGGCGGCGTTAGCGCCGGTCCGGCGCAAACCGTGAATGTGGGAACGAGCCCTAACTCCAGGCAGGGCCCCGTTTCACGAAGCAACAAGTTACCAGTAACAAGTAACAATTTGATATACATTGCGTAGCCAATTCGCCTAAACTGTAAGCCCTTCTCGTTTTCTCTAATCGTCTACGCAATGTACGTCGAATTGTACTTGTAATTTGTAACTTGGCCCCCAAGGGGCCGTTTCACGAATCTACAAGTTACAAATTACAAGTACAATTCGACGTACATTGCGTAGACGATTAGAGACTTGTTGCTTCGTGAAACAGGGCCCAGTAGATACAAAGGTACCTATTTACATATTTTGAATATATGTATCAGTAGAATGTTTACTTCAAACTGATGTGTTGTTTAAATAATAACCGGTCGTTTGCCAGGCATCTTGCAATTAAAATATGCAAAACAAGTTCTCAACAATAATATAGTTAGTACTTACTTACATACCTTCTTTGCAAATGAGAACATTAACATGTTTTTTGTTACTTATTTAAGTACCTATATATATTTGAGATATTTGTTTTGTTTGGATTTGGACATAAATGTAGTATTGCCATTGCCATGCCTAAAGATGCCTAAAGTACCTACCTAGGTTTATTAATATTACTGTCATATTATCATCAATCAATAGCTGTCAATAGTTAAAAGTTATATCAAAAATATTTTTAAGAGTATGTAGATTACCCTTGCACCTGCATCTTACGTAACTAAAGAGGTTCGAACATTTTTATATGGAGACTGGCCTACCTAAAGTTGCAAGTATATAAAAAGTGACATTTTGGTGTACATATATGAAACATATGCCAATCGATAGATAAAATTATTACAAACAACAAATACTCTTTGACAAAATGTCGTAAATGATATACTTTCTGAGTTATTTCGGTTTGAAAATATAAAAAAAAAATCTCCATTTAAATTGATTTAAAGGTTCAATATCAACATTTTAAAGCATCCTACGTCACTACTAGTATTAATTTTTATTTTCGTGATAATATAATAATGGGATAAGGTATAAATAATAATAATAGAATATCATAATAAGTTATTTATTTATTATTTTTATGATTTTAAAATTTAAGGCTTGATTAGACGAAAACTTATTGCCTTGTACTCATACTCTATTAAACTTTAGTAACGATTAAGTAAATATACCTACATTTTTCTGATAAGATAATCTTGCTGAATATGATAAAAGCAAGCACAGATTTATGAATAGCTCACCATCACATCAACAGCTCTTATAAGGTACGTCCCAACCGAGGGGCTCGAGCCTACCCTGATTTAGAGTGATTAGGCCTTAGTCGACCACGCTAGCCCAGTGCGGTTTGGTCAACTTCACACACAACCTTTGAATTTCTTCGCAGTAAAGTGCAGGTTTCATCACGATGTTTTCCTTCACCGTAAGAGCGTCGAATAAACGTACATGTGAATTCAAAATTCGAAAACGCATTGGTACGTCTCCCGGACGGGAGGCAGCGGCCCTAACCACTAGACCACCGACGCTCTCCGAAGCTCACCATCATATTAAGGTAAACAAGTACCTAGGTAAATAAGCCTCCTTTTTCCTGTTTAAGTTGGCAATGGGTCCGCAGATCAGCTGTTCCCTTGATGGTTGAGCCTCCAATCTTAAAAAAAAAGTATTTTCGTGAAAAAGTTAAAAATCAAAGCAGGCATTAATCATTCTTCTTCTTCATCATCGTGTGGGTTGTAAGGTCGACAACCGACCTCACAAACCCTAGTGTCAGTGTTATAGAGCCACCAAAGGCCACTGACTTATATGGCTCGTGTAACGACTAGATAGTAGCCGGGACCAACGGCTTAACGTGCCTTCCGAAGCACGGAGTTATCTTTATTTTCGGACAATCAGGTGATTCAGCCTGCAATGTCCTAACCAAACTGGGGAAAGTCTGACAAAGAGATTTCTGCTTGACAGTGTTTCCACCGGGAATCGAACCCGGAACCTTCGTAATGAGCGGCGAAATCTCGACCACTCGGCCACGGAGGCTGTTAATTAATCATTAAAAGCGTTGTAATATTAACTAGATTACGGTCTTTTTACACAAATTAGGGCGATCGCCTATCAGGTCCAGTGCTGATTGGTCTACTTTACAGACACGTAATACACATTCGATATTTTCCTCAGTTGTGTAGGGATTCCCTTACGATATTTTTTATCACCATAACGTCGAATACGTACCTATACTTATAATTTTAAAGTTGTATGTCGAGCCCCTCGGTGGGGACGTATATGAGCTGTTGATGATGATATCGCGGGGTTCGAACCGCGACTTACACTTACAGAAAGTAGGACTGCAGCTGTGTTACACCGACACTTGAGCCTCTGAATAAAACATTTTTTTTTAAATCATCATCATCATCGTATGGGTTGTAAGGTCGACAACCGACCTCACAAACCCTGGTGTCAGTGTCATAAAGCCGCCAAAGGCCACTGACTTGGCTCGTGTAACGACTAGATAGTAGCCGGGACCAACGGCTTACCGAAGCACGGAATCATCTTTCTTTTCGGATAATCAGGTGATTCAGCTTACAATGTCCTAACCGGACTGGGGCTTTCACAAAGAGATTTTTGCTTGACTAGTGTCCCCACCGGGAATCGAACCCGGAACCTCCGTAATGGGCGTCGAAATCTCGACCACTCGGCCACGGAGGCTGTTATTTTTTTAATATGTAATTTAAGTATACATTTTAATACACTTTAAGTATACATTTTATCATTGAAAAAATAATTATTATTAATTTTATTATTTTTTTATTTTTACATACATACATACATAAAGTCACGCCTTTTTCCCGGAGGGGTAGGCAGAGACCACTTCCTTCCACTTGCTACGATCCAGACATACTTCTTTCGCTTCATTCACATTCATCAACCTCTTCGTGCACGCTCGTCGGTTTAGGGTACTCCTGACCTGGCCTTTTTTAAGTACATCCCCGATCTGGTCGTGAAACGTACGCCTTGGCCTTCCCCTTCCAACATCTCCATTCACACTTGCCTCATAAATTTGTTTGGTTTAAATTTTTACATTACCTTAAATATAAGATTTACATAAACTTTGTTTGGTTTGGATCAGCGCAATGTTATCTTCTGTAACATTAAATTATATTTTACACTCAAGTAGAAAAAAATATGGTATATACCTACCTATTACTATTATACCTAAACAGACAGGTATAATAGCTAGTATTCAGTATTTTATGAGCATGTAATTAAGTAAATAATCGTAAGTAGTTAGGCATTGTTCTATTTAGCTCCATCAAAACAAAACTTTGATCATTTGCCAAAGAATACATGAGTGGGGTCATCAGCAAAGCTATTCTGAGACGACAATAACTTCGCGGATTTTACACAAGTTTGAAATACACGAATTGTTTGTAAACAAATTACGCGTCAAGTATTTCTTTTCTGCCGGTAATGTATTGTGAAAACTTCCGATGTTGCAGTGGCAAAGTAACTCAAAAGTGGTACAGGATCAAGGCCTCTAACATATGCATTACAAAATATTTTCGCAGTCACTGAAGGTACTTCCTCCCTTGTTGAAACAGCCTTAGTAAACATGTTGTGATCGTGACTTCACACCACGAAACAGCGCCTTGATATTTTTTTGCTTATTTTACATTTATTTAAACTAAGGGAGCTCCATTTAGGGATCTTTTACTTATATTTACGAGGGCTGATTGATAAGTTTCCGAAACGACAAAGAAAAACTTTAAAAATCTATTTAAAATAAATTTATTTCTCAACGTAGTTTCCTTCTACCTCGATGCATTTAGTCCAGCGCTTCTCCAATGCCGTTACACCAGTTTGATAAAATGTTTTCTCCAACCCCTCAAAATACTCGTCCACGGCAACAATGACTTCTTCATTTGATGAAAATCTCTGGCCTCCTAACCATTTCTTCAGGTTTGGGAATAAGTGGAAGTCACACGGGGCCAGATCCGGGGAATAGGGTGGATGTGGTAGCAATTCGAACGGCAATTCATGGAGTTTGGCGACTGCAACCATTGATGTGTGTGCAGGTGCGTTGTCATGGTGGAACAAAACTTTTTTCTTGGCCAAATGTGGTCGTTTTTTCTGGATTTCTTCACTTAATTTTTGCAGCAAGCTTGCGTAGTACTCTCCATTTATTGTTTTTCCTTTTTGCAGATAATCCACTAAAATAATCCCTCGAGCATCCCAAAAAACAGTCGCCATCACTTTGCCGGCCGACAAAACCGTTTTTGCTTTCTTCGGCGCAGGTCTTCCGCTCTCAGTCCACTGCTTAGATTGTTCTTTTGTCTCGGGAGTATAATGATGTATCCAGGTTTCATCGACTGTTACATAACGCCGCGAAAACTCGTTAGGATCTCGGTTAAACAGCGCCAAACACTCCGATGAATCGTCCACTCGACGTTGCTTTTGGTCAACAGTGAGCAAACGCGGCACCCATCGCGCGCAAAGCTTTTTCATTCCCAAATGTTGGTGCAAAATATTAAAAAAGCGTTCAGATGAAATGCTCACCATCTCTGCTATCTCTCGCAACTTCAAGCGCCGATCATTCAATACAATTTTGTGAATTTTTTTGATCATGTCCGGATTCGTGACTTCATTTGGACGGCCAGACCTGTGGGCGTGTTCGCAGCTCTGTCTTCCACGTTTAAAATCAGTTACTCAGGTGTGAATTGTACTCAATGCAGGAGCAGAATTACCTAAAACACTGTCTAGCTTGGTTTTAATCTGGGTTGCTGTTTTCTGTTTTAAAACGTAAAACTTTATCACCGCACGAATTTCGTTTCTTTCCATTGTTAAGAAAATTTACGACAGAGAAAGTTCTACGTCCTATCAAACAAATTCCACCAGTTCGATTAAATTCAAATTTGGCGTTCTATTTTCAAAAAGATGCCAAAATATAATGTAATATTTTTTTTTGCGTATCATTTTTTTAAGTTCGTCGTTTCGGCCAGTTATCAATCAGCCTAGGTAAGAGATGTTTGCGTCGTTATATTTAAAACGGAAACACTCAACTAACTTAGATGATAAAAACGTCTGGTCAACTGTTGTTCCAAATCAGCGGAGTAGATTGTAATTATGACTCATGTATGATTCTTTATATATTTAAAAGAAAAGTACAAAAGATACAATTCCTGTGGAGTTTCTTCTGGCCGTTCTTCTCCACAGAGGGCGTACACTGGTAGTGAACGTGCCATCCATGATAGCTTTGACGTTTGAAAAATGATTTGTAAAAATCTTAATTCGAATAAAAAATTTTGACTTTGACTTTGACTCACGTAAAAATGGAAACTATGTCTTCGTACGTATCGTTCAATAAGAGCTCCAGACTTTTGTCGCGGCGACAGTATGTCTCCCTCGTCAAGTTTACTAGAGTGCGAAAGAGAGGCACATAGTGTCTCGTGAGACAAATGTCTCTAGTACGCGCATAACGTAATAAAATATGTTTGCGTTGCGTCGTTTTGATGCGCACTTCGAGAAGTGAGAACGCTCTCTCCACACCAGTATTTCCGGAATCATAACGCCTTGATGTTTTCAAGGCAAGGTGAATAGGCATATTCTGAATAAAGCGTGTTCAGCCTTTGACCTCAGCGTCATTCAAAGTTTGTGTGTGAAGTCGACCAATCCGCACTGGGCCAGCGTTGTCGGCTAAGGCCTAATCACTCTAAATCAGGGTAGGCTCGAGCCCCTCGGTGGGGACGTATATCAGCTGTTGATGATGATAATAGATGAAATAGGGGCTCTGATCTGAACTAGGGCGATCAGGCCTTAGTCGACCACGCTGGTCCAGTGCGGTATGGTTGACTTCACACACAACCGACACAACCCTTGAATTTGGAGTGTGCGTCTCCTCACGAGGTTTTCCTTTACCGTAGGAGCGTCAAATAAAAAAGCAATGGCCCTAGCCAATATCCCAACGATAACTGAAATATTTAATTCGTCAGATGTACCAACTGCTATTTCTAGAATGTCAAGTTGAATAAAAATTTCCTGATATCCATTTGTATCCAATCAATCAGCCTATTGCAGTCCACTGCTGGACGTAGACCTCCCCAAGAGCACGCCAAAGCGTACGATCACCTGCTTTCCTCGTCCAGCCACCACCAGCGACCTTCCTCGGGTCATTAGTCCACCTGGCAGTGGGGCGTTTGCCTATACAAAACGCGCACAAAGTATGGAAATGCTTTCGCATCGACGCCGCGTACGCGCCCCGACGGCGAAACGCGGTCGACCGTCCGCAGGTATCGACGGCGATTCACGGCGATCGACGGCGGACGGCGGCGAACGACGGCGATCGGCGGCGGACGACGGCGATAAGTTGTGCCACAGTGTACAAAATATTTTGTATCCATTAAAATCTTGCCAATCATTTGTTATTTTCGAGTTGTGATTTTACTAACGTTGAAATACAAGCCTGAACTAAGGAGAGACTACATTATTTCGGCGATCCATCCACCATGTGCGATCCTGCTGGCAACGCTTCTCCATCAAATATAAAGAGATATACAGTGACTCGCGAGGTCTACAGCTCACGGGCTACTAGTATAGAAGACTTGGCCTTGAGCCTTTTAAAAGAAAATAACAAAGAAAATTGGCAACTTCAGATGTATGGCTTACTTACATTGGTGTCGATTCGGCATACGCCCAACTAAACTAAACTTAAATTATTCCTGTCACTTTCTATCATTTTTGATTGAAAAGGGACTGAAGATC
The DNA here is from genome assembly GCA_951230895.1 of Carpatolechia fugitivella. NCBI lineage: Eukaryota > Metazoa > Arthropoda > Insecta > Lepidoptera > Gelechiidae > Carpatolechia > Carpatolechia fugitivella. The sequence continues at coordinate 18,998,332 of OX579646.1, read as the reverse complement.
ATCGGTTTTGTTTTTGTCTATGACTTCACGACTAACTGTCAAATTTAGTCTTGTTTTAGTGCCTACCTAACACCATGACGACTAAAAAGCCACTAAAATTGACAGTTAGTCGTGAAGTCAAAGACAAAAACAAATCCGATGACCTTCGGTCCTTTTTCAATTAAAAATGATAGAAAGTGACAGGACTAATTTTTTGTTTAGTTTAGTTGGGCGTATGCCGAATCGACACACTTTGGGTTATAGAGAAACTTCATCATATTTTATTATGCTAATAATAATGAAGCACAATCAATATAATTTCAAAATTTACTTAGTGGGGTAACTAACGGAAAATAACAGTTTCTATTCAAGATTATTTAAGTATTTTTATAGGATATAAAGTATTATGACATTATGCCTTAATATAAGTCGTAGACATTGGCTGACTATTGCTTGCATAATCTCATCCGCCATTATTTTATGTCAAGTATTTAGAATACTGAAAATAAATGTATTTACTTGTGATTTGTTACCCATCATAATTATGATGCACATCAAAGAATTTATCACCCATCAGTTTATGTTCACCGATAATTTATACATCAAATAAATTACTTTACTGCAAATAATCACATATATTATTACATACCTATACTACGTATACCTAAATTCAAATTCAAATTCAAATTGTTTATTGCACACCATATGGTATAAAAGAGATCGTAGGTTTACATATTGGTATCACATATGGACCCGGTAGGGCACAGCAATTTTTCTTAAAAACTAAGTAAATTATAAAAATTAAAGGAAAACAAAAGTTAAAACATAAATACCTAACAAATATCAATTAAGTATGTACTTAATAATTATTTTATATTATCACATATAAAGAACTCTTGCAGGTTGTAGAAACATTTAGTTAACAGGTAGTCTTTTAAGCTTTTTTTAAATTTATTAATATTTTCTTCATCTTGCATTGCTTTAGGAAGTTTATTATAAATTTTCGCTGCCATAGCTACTGGGCCAGAGCTGATTAATTTCATTTTTGTTATGGGAAGGGCTAATCTACTGTGAGGCCGTAAATTAGGTGGGCGAGAGCATTTTGGGAAAAGGTGGGGATTCTTTTTTACTAACACACTAGTTTCTAGGATATATATAGACGTCAAAGTTAATATTTTATATTTTAAGAAGTATGGTTTACAGATGGTCATTGAATCGATATTGCTTATTATTCGTACACATCTTTTTTGTAGTCGAAACAAGTTTAATAGATTAGTGCTATTTCCCCACAATACAATCCCATACTGCAGCCAGGCGTGAGCGTATGCGTAGTATGCTGTTAAGGCCGTTTCAACTGTATCCGCCGCTCCTACTGTATGCAACAATTATTTTAGACTGTGACGGAGCTATACGGCACCTTACGGCTGCGTACGCATGCGGACGCCTACGTAAGCGGCGGATCGGCATAATGCGTACAAGTGTGCTCCTTTTCAATCGGCAAAATGCGAAAGGCCGTCGATAAATGTGGCCCGACCCTTAGACCACCGACGCTCTTGCCGGATCCTATAACATTAGACAATAGCCAGGCATATAGCGCGCCGCCAGCTAGGCTCGGCGTGGTGCGACACGCCGCGCGCTACAATGAGGTGCGTCTCTTCAATGCTTTACCGGTAGAGTTCAAGGGGGATATCACGCTAGTCAACTTTAAATCGAAGCTGAAGAGTTTTTTGCTGAAGGAATGTTTTTATTCTATATCAGATTTCTTTAATTTTGCGCACTTGTTGACATGTTGATTAATTTATTTAGTATTTGATTAACTTGTTTAAATTTATAATTATTATTTAATGTCTATTTGTAATTTTAAAATTCTTGTATAATTTTATTTGATGATGAATTTATGTGTTGTTTAGCAGTTTTGTTTATTTTATGAATTTGTTATTGTATTTTGGCATGTCTTTCTTTTATTAATTTTAAAGATAAAGATATTTTATTTGCGATAGATATGGTAGATACAAAGATGTTAGTATGATTCCTGATCAATAATAAAGCACATATCTAGCCTAAGTTTAAAGCATGCAAATGTCCATTTACTTACAAACTAGTACAATTCTGGCATAATTCAATTTTATGGTCAATAAATTCTTTTATGGAGTAAAAAGTGTGCTGCATTAGCCAAGATCTTACAACTTTTTTAAAATAAATCAAACAATGTATATTATTTATGAATAAATAATCTGAATCTGGTTGTAGTGTATTTATCTGCATTGTCCTACAGGTTTGCGAGAACGTAGGCGGCCGTTTGAAGCTGCGATACGACGGAAGTGAAGACGACCTGCCGCAGTTCTGGATATTCTTCTCCAACCCAAAGCTTGTAAGCTTTGGATATGTTACCAATAAGGTAAGGTTAAGTAAGCCGTGTGGTGACGGCAGAGTAGAATACATTTGTCACCAACCCCTACTCTTCCCGTGGGTGTCGTAAGAGGCGACTTAGGGACTACACATTGAAAAGGGAACGGGCAGCAGCGCTCTCTGATATAGTAACCTTTTAATCTGCGATCTCCAACCCGCCTGCCAAGCGTGGAGATTATGGCAAAACCCTCCTCTTAAGTGGAGGAGGCTCATAGTCCAGCGTGGACTGTAAGGGGCCGTTGATGATGATGAAGGTAAGGTTACTCGTAGGCTAAGTATTTTAACGACTTAACCTTGTTTTCGTACGCCATAAGACTAAACACATCCCACAAAAATCCGCACATTTTAAAATTAAAAAAACTGGGTGTTACCATACGAACTTCACACCAGACCCTTTCTTTTTAATTAGACTATTACTTAGACCATAATTATTATACCGAGAGCGTCGGTGGTCTAGTGGTTAGGGCCGCTGCCTCCCGTCCGGGAGACGCGGGTTCGCCCCCACCACGTACCAATGTGTTTTCGAAATCATATGTACGTTTATTCGACGCTCTTACGGTGAAGGAAAACATCGTAATGAAACCTGCACAGTGCACACTCCTGCGAAGAAAATTCAAAGTTTGTGTGTGAAGTCGACCAACCCGCACTGGGCCAGCGTGGTCGACTAAGGCCCAAACACTCTAAATCAGGGTAGGCTCGAGCCCCTCGGTGGGGACGTATATGAGCTGTTAATAATGATTATACCTATATAGTCTAATCTAAGGTGAGTGGCTAACTGTACTAAGCTCAACTTCTCTACCTATCATCATCATCATCATAGCCTCTAGAATGGCCGGCCCTACGCTGCTTGCATTCAAAGTTAAGTGGGTCGGTATCTAATAACATGTAAAGTTACAATTTTAAAATTTATCAATTCCAGGGTTCCCCGTGGCAATTCAAGTACCCTGCCAAAGTGAACAAATTTTCGTGCAAGGTGAAACTGAGTACCCAACTTCGTCAGAGCGCCGAAGAGGCCATCAAGGAACCGACTCCTGCTGATTTGTTCCAGGTATATTATTCATCTTATCATGTTTTATTGGATTATTTGTACTACCCAATCACATTAGGATTATCCTGTAATGAGTGTAATTAAGTGTGAGTAAATAAATAAGTAAGTAATAAGTAATGTTGGTAGTAGACCAACCCGCACTGGGCCATCGTGGTCGACTAAGGCCTCGTCGCCCTAATTCAGGGTAGGCTTGAGCCCCTCGGTGGGGACGTATATGAGCTGATGATATATAATTTAGCTTAGAGTAATTTTCGGACATTTGTTTGGCACAAAAAAAATCCCGCCACATGCTCACCTCGATAATAATCAAGTACAAGTTAACATAGAGTGTGCTGTAATGTGATTAAAATCAACAGCCTCCGTGGCCGAGATTTCGCCGCTCATTATGGAGGTTCCGGGTTCGATTCCCGGTGGGGACACTGTCAATCAAAAATCTCTTTGTAAGACTTTCCCCAGTTTGGTTAGGACTGCAGGCTGAATCACCTGATTGTCCGAAAAGAAAGATGATTCCGTGCTTCGGAAGGCACGTTAAGCCGTTGGTCCCGGCTACTATCTAGTCGTTACACGAGCCATGTCAGTGGCCTTTGGCGGCTCTCTAACACTGACACCAGGGTTTGGGAGGTCGGTTGTTGACCTTACAACCCACACGATGAAGAAGAATTAAAATCTCATACATTTTTATTTGTTGATATTTGAAGGAACGTACCTACGTACGTTCGTACGAACCTATTAACCTGATGCTCTGTTCACCCATACATAGCTAGAGGCTTGGTGTCTGATTATTTCCATGTTTTGCTAGATTATTCAACTTATTTTCAGTTAAACCAAGCTCTCGAAGTGCATAATTTCGTCACTGGCATGAAGCTGGAAGCTTTCAATCCTCAAGACATGAAGACGGTCCGTCCAGCGACCGTCACCAAGGTCTTCAACAATTTCCACTTCTTAGTCACCATTGACGATCACCAAGACGATTATGAAGACACCAAAATGGCTTGGCTGTGCGATTCTATGCACCCCTACATTTACCCTATAGGGTGGGCCCAGAAGAACAGCTTATCGATAAAAACTCCAAAGATTTGGAAGGAGGGTACTTTCGATTGGGACGAGTATTTGACTATTACGTCATCAGTTCCAGCGCCAGAATACTGCTTCGCGGATAAAAAGCCGTTAAAAGAGATTCAAGTCGGTATGAATCTCGAAGCTGTGAACCCATTGAATCATGAAGAGATTCATGTGGCTGCTATAAACGCGATTGTCGAACACATGGTCTGCGTTGAACTGTTGCCTATCGGGGAGAAGTTTTGGTATTCTCAAGACAGCGATTTGCTTTTCCCTGTAGGGTGGTGTGACAGTAATAACTACGAACTTCATATACCGGATGTAACCGCTCTGGAAACTAAAGTTGAAGAGAAACCCAAAGAAGTGAAGGAGGAAGTTAAAGTTACCGACGAATGGTGCGAGAAGATATACTTCAATTACAAGTGTTATGCTGGTCCTTCTATAAGTCGGAACAAGTTGTCGCAGTTGCCGAAATTTGTGGGGCCCGGGCCTCTGTCTTTGGTGTTGAAAGAGGTGTTGAATAAGATAATTTCGGCCTCGTATAAGCCGGCGAAGCTGCTGAAGGATTGGGAGACTGAAGGCCAACCTGAAGAAGGGATGAGATTGGAGATGCTGCGAGCGAAGTGAGTATACTTCGCACTTTAATGGGGGATTTTCCGACAGCCCATTAAAAAAAATAGTTCATAAATCTTCGATAGATGGCGTTGACGATTCGTGGATCAGAAAAAATCTGGCGAGTCACCCAGGGCCATAAAAAGATTTAAAAAAAATCCACGAAGTACACCCGGCACCATCTATCGTCTTAATTAGAACTATTATTTTTATTTTTTAAAGAGCTGTCAGAAAATCCCCCAATGTTACTTACGTTATTCATTGTTTACTGTGTAGTAATTATCATATTTTACACGGCCCAGCCAGTTCTAGTGCTAACATCCTATTCATAACAGAGGTTAGTAATAGTTCTATCTACATTCTTAACTACATTAAAAAAAATACAGGTACAGTCAGCAAAGCAGATAGATATGGCCGCTCGAAACCGATTTCTTTTTATCGGGTAATTGTTTATGCTAAATAATAACAATAAATAATAATTTTTTATGCTACGTATAATTATGCAGGTTATTAAACTGTAATACAAGTATATAAATTCTTATGTTAAAACGAAAATAATAACCTGAGAAAACTTTATCGGTATGGACGGCATACCTTTCCTTTGCTGACTGTACCAAATTGATACTGACACTCGCTCGACTGAATTGTATCATGACGCCACCATAAAGATAATATTTTCCAGCCATTCCTATACAAGTAGGTCGAAATTCGCCTGAAAATGCCTTTGACGGTTACAGCACAAAGTAAGTAAAGCGGCGCGGGGCCCAGACAGAGTCCACTCAGAACAAAACACCAAACGCAAAATTTCACGCACGCACACATTGACGTATCGTTTATAGGCGTTGCCACGCAGTTCCCAAACAGTGCTCCATAGCGTTTGCCTAAAGAGTGAGTGAGAGAGTGAGTCTGGCAAGATGACTTAATTATTTTTGAAGAAACGAAATCTTTATAAATAAATGTAATGACGGATCTAAGTGATGTAATAACATCCTATGGAAATAAATAATTTTGACTTTGACTTTATTAACTTTTGGATGTTACATCTTTTAGTTTCGTCATTACATTTTTTTGGGTGAGAAGAAGGCGGGAGTGGCCCTTCTGTAAACTTTTTGGGTGAGAAGAAGGCGGGAGTGGCCCTTCTGTAAACTTTTTATTTCGTTGTTACAGTTTGATGCCTTATTGTTTGGACGGTTTTTCGAAGCGAGTCTTTTCTTAATAAAAATAATTATATCTTCCCCAGGCTAAAGACCAGCACGTACCACGCCTACGTCCCTGTAGCCACCCACCTATCTCAAGTGTCTGCGTTCTGCCGCTCGGTGTGCGTGAAGCTGTCGGGCTGCCCGTGCCTGTTCGGGCCGGCGCAGTACCCCGGCCAGTGCCCGCAGGACTGCCAGAACCAAGACAAGTCCACATTCCGTGAGTACCTCCTGGGGGCCGTTTCACGAAGCTACAAGTTACAAATTACAAGTACAATTCGACGTACATTGCGTAGACGATTAAATAAAACGATAAGGACTTAAAGTTTAGGCGAATTGACTACGCAATGTATATCAAATTGTAACTTGTTACTAGTAACTTGTTGCTTCGTAAAACGGGGCCCTGGCGACACTGTCACTAGTGTCTAAACAACATCAGCAACTAAATTTAATAAACACAACCTACAATTGCGAATTCAACATTTCAGGAATTCAACTGTCTGAACCTGAAGGAACATAACGCAAAGTAGTTTTTTTTTTATGGCTTCACGTCTAGTTTGGACGATTCCCGAAAGATTCCTTTGAAATATATACAGGTCTCTTGTCATTTGTGCCGACATTACATGACATGACAGAAGAAAGTAATGCAAATACGAATTGTTCCCACCATGTCGCTTCCCACGATATCGCTCCTGCAAAGGCGCCTAACTAAACCCTGATTTTTAATTAGATGGACAGCTGCAAAGATAGCTTTTTTTTTAATGTTGCAAGCTGAAGATCATAGGGATGTGACATGACTCATTAAACTGACTCATTGAGCTAGTTCGTTGTATCGTTGCAACAAGACACCTGGATTTAAATGTATTTAATATGGTTGTAATATGAATATAGGTATAGGTAGGTATACGTAATGTATTTTATAACTTTTCACATGTTAATTAAATAGTTAACAATAAAATAAATTGAACTGATTTATAAAAAAACTTCTGTAACAAATATTTATGAGTTATATAAAGTTAAAAAGTTATACATAAATATATGATTGCAACATAACTCCTGTGTGCGAGCACCTAATACTCTTGAATTAGCCGAATAGTGCAATTACCCGCGGAATGTATAGAATAAACGTTAATAAAAAATAAAAATCTATAATTTTGTCCACCAAAAAGTTAAATCGTGTTTAAAAACTTGGAGTGAGACAGTCAACCTATCATTCATGAAATAATTCATAGAATATTTTTAATATAAGCAAAAAATGATTCATAAAATTTTTGAATGAAGGGTAGATGGATCATGCTCTCTAACCGGCGCGTGCGTCATTCGTCTTTCCACTTCGCTCGCGATTGGTCGTACGAATATTCCTTGCGCTTTCAACGCCGACTTTCGTTGTTACTTGTTGTTAAGTTTTGTTATTTTTTCATTGTTACTTGTTACGTTACGTTGATTTGATTGAATACAGTAAAATTTGATGAACTCTAAATTTATCATACTGTTACAAGTCACTTACTCTTGGTCTTTGGATCACTCAGGCTACATCACCATTTTTTATGTTGCGTTAAATGGCAACACTCCAAACGTCACTTTAGTCCATCTAATTAAAAATCAGGGTATAGCCTTCCCATCACCTCTTGCTTTTTATTATTTCCTCCATCTTGTGTTTAGAGTACATAATATACTATAATTTTAGACGAAAAAGAAAATACATGTTTGTGCGCTTTATATCGTGAAAATTTAGCGTTAAGGGCCCCGGAGACGGTCAAACGGTTTCATTCAAACACGTAAAGTTTGGTTTGACTCAAACCATTTTGATCATTTACAAAGGTGGTTTGAACGGTTTGTCAAACATTTCCGTGTTTGAAGCATGTTTGATGCAATTTCATATTTTTGTTGTGTTTGACACGTCAGAAGTGTAATTACGACAGCGTACATAATCACACTGCGCAGAGCCGTTTGACAAACCGTTCAAACCGACCTCAAACGGTTTGACTCAAACCTTACGTCTCCGGGGCCCTTTAAATAGAGCAAACACATAACTGAAGATTAAGAAAAAAACGCTAACATACAAATTTAAAATTAACATTAAGCATTATTTGTTTTACAGATAACTACACCGAACGCCGCGGCAGACCGAAAGGCAGCGTCAACGGCCGAAAGAAGAAAAAAAAGGGGGCCGTGGAGAAACGCGAGAAAGAGCAACAACCATCACAAGAGCAGGAGAACAACAGAGACGGAGAGTCCGTGGAAAGCGAACACAGTGCTGGTTCGACTCCGCCTTCAGAAGCCGGCACCAGGCCCAACTCTCCGGACAGCGTACACGAGTACAAGCGCACGCAAAGAAGAAAACGAGAACCCAGGAACAAATACCCCAAACTTGAAATGAAAACGCGAGGCGCGAAACTACCCAACTTCGCTCAACAAATGAAAGAATCTCATTGGAACAAGAAAGATGTCGAAACGATATACAGCAACACCTGCGTCGCCAAGAAACGGAGACAGGAATTCGATTCAGAGGATGACACGAACGAGAGTAGCTCTAATTCTCGTGACGCTAAAAATATTTCTGATGTATCCGACTCTGAAGAACCGGAACTTAAGAAGTTGAAGTTTAACAGCTATGACCCGCTCCCATCAGATAACAAGATGTTCGAAAAGAACACGTCCATGTCTTGGGTGAAAACCAAGTTGAAACTATCACTAAATCCACTGGACTGGTCGATAGACGACGTTTACTCTTACCTCACCCATACCGATGACTGCAAGTTGATTGCAGATAAAATGAGGCAGGAAGAAATTGATGGGCAGGCCCTGATAATGCTCGACTTGGAAACCATAAAGGCATTTTTACACATGAAGAAAGAGTATGCCATGCAACTCTTCAAGCACATCACCAAGATTAGGTATTACTATGTAGATAATTTTGAAGATAATGTTGAATCGTGATAAGTAGTTTTGTTCCTTAATAAAATTCTTTATATTCCATTTGTCTAGTCCGAAATAAAATATTTGTTGTGACAAAACACTTGTTTAATTTTGATCACAAAGATCTTGAACATTTAATTGTATACAATTTTAAGTATTCTTGCGAAACCTTTTACAAAGGTAACTACATATTCTGGATAAAAAAGACTTTTCTGTTTTATCGTGTTCACATTGAAAATCTTCGTTCAAATAAATATTCTTCTTAGGGGATGAGGATTTTATTGGTATTTCTCTATCAGTGTTGCTATCATCTTTTATATCTTCTTCTTTCTTGATCGCTGGTCTCCTCAAATTATCTGCTGAAGCCATTTTTGAATCGACGACAGCGGATTTTTTATCTTTAATGTTAATTTCAGAACACATATTACGTTCGTTCACTTTTATTGCTATAGATGAGGACGTACTCACTAGATAGATATTAAAAACTTCGCCGGATTTTAAACTTTGTTTTTGCGACGAGATATTTTCTTCAGTAACTGATTCTCCAACATACTGCTTGTTTTTGAATGATTGAAGCATTGAGTTTTGGCTTTCGTTTTGGTCTAGAATATTGGTCATTACGCTAGTCTTTACTTCTGCATCTTTTAAATCATAGGTCAGATTAGAGGTGATACTTGAGGTAGAAGGTTCAGCTGACACGATGTGTTGAATCATATCTTTTATAAACTCTTCCATTTCAGCAAGGGTATCTGCCTTATTTTTTTCAAGAATAGTATTGTATCGTTTTTTGTAAACTTCGTAATCCTGCATGTTGGAGTAGAATGTGTCAAAGATTTCCTTGACAGTGGTTTGAAAAATTTTGATATGCGAGTCGAGGCTCTCAAATGAACTGCCATCGGTTTGAAGTTCTTGCGATTCATACTTCTTCAGAACATTTTGTTCCAAATGCTCCAACAATGAGTTGGTTAGTGTAACGATTCGTTCACTGTCACCTGTTCCTATAATATGACCGGAGGTTACTAAATCTTTAACGGGAATTTCATCATGTTCATACCTCTTGTAGTATTCTCCGCAGCCTTTAGCAAGAGCTTTGAGGGAAGTTTCAGCGGCGTTGACAGTCTCGTTTGGCGGTATGTGCATATCAGATTTCCAAGCAATTTTTCTTTTAGAGCACGGAGATGTAGAATATAAACTACGAGTGGTTGATAGTTTATCCTTAGCATCACCTGTAATCACACTAATATTATAAATGTGAAAATATATTTGGATGTTTGTTCCACTTTCACGCCTAAACTACTGGGCGGATTTGGATGAAATTTGGAATAGAGATAGTTTGTACCCTGGATTAACACATATGATACTTTTTACCGGTAAAAGCCGTATTTCCACGGGAAAATCTTACATAACGCGAGCGTAGTCGCGGGCGAAAAGCTAGTTATACATACAATATAAACGATCAACATGGTAATTTACTTAGTAAAGATTTTTTATATGTGCAAATCGTATATTAATTACCCACACATAATATAAAAATAGTCGACGTCCGAAACTTTGGTGCGAAGATTGAATTGAAAAAACAAACTGATGCTAATAATTTAGAGTGAGTATCAGTAAACAAATACTACTATGTATTTACAGAAAATATAAATTATAATTTACATTAAAAAAAACAAAAATGCTGGGAGGAGAAAAGTCAAAAGGCTTTCAAAAATTTATTTTTCAAAGATCGTTCGGCTAAAGAGTTTCTATTGCAACAAGCAGAGGCCACTTTTAGGGTTCCGTAGTCAAAGGTTCCTACCCTTATATACTCACCGGCACATCTAACCGCCCACTCTTCATTTCAGGGAATACTCGTGATTCTTTATAATTCTATTAGTTACAGTTGATGTCAGTTAAGAAGTTGTTAATTTAACGTTTATTTAAGGCCACTTTTAGGGTTCCGTAGTCAAAGGTTCCTACCCTTACCTATATACTCACCGGCACATCTAACCGCCCACTCTTCATTTCAGGGAATACTCGTGATTCTTTATAATTCTATTAGTTACAGTTGATGTCAGTTAAGAAGTTGTTAATTTAACGTTTATTTAAGTGTGTTCAATTTTTCGTAAAATTATCAACAAATCAATTGTAATGTATGACAATAAGCGTAGTTAAAAATTAACCCGAAAAACAAGGGTGGGCGATTAGATGTGCCCGTGAGTGTAGTTTCGCCATGTCCGATGTCCGTCCGCGGCTTAACTCCGGCCTACGACTCCGGCCTATAATCTTCATAGAGAATTTACTGGCAATAGCGATGACATTTCCGAAGTCATATGACATTTCTCATGCCGCCATATTGAAAAAAAAAGGTCTGTCAGACTGCCGCGATACTTGTGCGTGCATGTAGGCTGTGAGTCCTAACCTCAAAATCTTGCTTGTAATCGAAGTTCGAAGCCGAAGCCTTTCTCCTGTTGACTTTTGAAATACCTTACGTGAGTTTTGGTTAATTCTGTGTGAATTGACCCCAACAGATGAGAAAAGACTCGCAAAGTGGTTAGAGTGCCTGAAAGATGATATGCTTCAAAGATCGTCTCTGAAAAATCTTTTTGTCTGCTCAAAACATTTCGAAAAAAGATTCAAAGGTGCAGCGGGCTCAAAGCTCCTATGCGGCGCTCACCCATCTTTGTTTAAAGGTGAACGCACATCTACCAGAGCCGAACGCGCCGAATTTTAGAATTCTTTGTATGAAATTCACACCTATCCGCGCCGAATCGTCCGACTCGTCCGAATCCGCCGGAAACCAAGGAATTCCTAGACGGAATCCGGATGACGTCATAAAATTCGGCGCGGACGATGCGGTCGAATCGATCGAAGCGGCCGCATTCTGATGATTGCGGACAGTGTGACCAGAATTGGCAGAATTCTGCGATTTTAACAGAATTTGATCCTTAATATAGGGCTTAGCATTAGCATTATTATGTCGCAGATTATAAAAAGTTTTTAGCAGAATATAATGAAACCTTAACAGAAATTAGTTATTTAGTTAGTTTTTGCAGAATTTTAGCATTTTAGCATTCTGAACTTTGTATCTTGTTTTGTTATATGCGGTTCTTAACAGTCGTATGAACTTTGTAGGTGTCATATGAAAATATGTAAAAAATCTCTCATCATCTTCTAATAAATCGGGAAACAATGTGTGGAACTCTCCAAACCACTGCCTTTTTAAGTTGATGTTGTGCACTCAAAGTCTTGTTTCCCTTTGACTTTGACATAGTGTTTCACCTTCTTCTTCATCATCCATTAATAATGTACTGACGATAAAATTTTCGTCAAATTCCATCACAATCTTATCAAGTTATCACAATAGACTAGGTACGTAAAATAACGCGACTGGCAAGGAAATGGAAAAAATTCCTTCGGCGCGTTCGGTTCGTTCGGCGCGGACAGGTATGCGAGGCAAAATGACTTCGGCGCGTTCGGCTCCAGTAGGTGTGCGTCCAATTTCAAGTGGAAACCCAACGGAGCACTTATGTACCTAACAGATCATATTTCCAAGCTGTTAGATAGTCGGTGGGTCATCTTCGGGGAGACTATCGTAAAATTTGATTCATTATCATGGCATGGTACCTATTTTATATTTTCTTTTGAGTCAGCAGGTAGATGTTGGCTGGCATGTGTACAATTATAAACTTTTTTTTTTTTTTCAATTTCATAGATGCAGCAGTTACTGTCATCGACCACACTTATTTTAAGCAGAGACATTTTGATCACACTTATTGTAAAGATGAAGCAGCTTCCACTTAAGGTCAGTTAAATTGAGCACACTTGTATTGCTAACTGTTCTATGATTTGCATAAATTCACAATAATGAAATTTAAAATTTCAGGAAACAAACTTGTTCTTGAAGAGGAGCTTCCTCTGCCGGGAAGTAGTAGTAAAGTCGAAACAGTTTCCACTTCAGGTCAGTTAAATAGAGCTCACTTGTATTGCTAACCTGATTATTTTTATAATTATTAGGTATAAATTTTTTTATATCTTACAGCTGACACAACATCTGCCTCTACTGACCGTGGCATAACCAGAACCCCAACTTTTCCAACGGCAAAACAACCATGCCAGAGAAAAATAATTCAAAATTTGAGTAAACTTACTCCTACATGCAGAAATATTTATAAGGAATATGAGAGAGCAAAGAAGCAAGTAGATTTTTACACAGAGATTTTATTCTGCTCTCAACTTCTACTTTGTATAAAATGGTCTCATTTAAATGTAGAGGCTGGAATCAATAAACAATTCCTTGCTCTCGTCAAGAAAAAGTTAAATATTTATTTTACACAAGTTACTTTTTTTGTTTTAAATATTTCTTTGGTGACCAAACAGGTATTCATATTTAACAGGTATAACAAGTATTCATATTTCTAGAATAACATGGAATTTCTTTCTAGGTTGACACTTGGCCGGATTCTAAAAAAACATTGCTCAGTCATATTTGACAAAATGTCACTTGGCATGTAGCTCTCGTATGATGTCAAAAAGACCACACTTTGGCTTTTGGCTTTGTACACTTGAAAGGAAAAGGAGATTCGCAGACCATGTTCTAGTATTAACATAAATAAATCTTTTAATAAATAGTCTTTCCTTGTTTCATTTTTGATGCTGGACGTTTTTATGACAAATTAAATATGTTCAATAACCTGTATACTAAAGATTCGAAGGTTATGTGTGAGCATATTTAAATATGTCTGAAAAACGTCCAATTCTTATCAAAATTTCAATTTTACTTAGTAGTACCACCGGGTAGGTATCGTGCGTGGCTGTATGCAGACTTTCACTTTGCCAATAAGGCCTTGCATAATAAAAAAAAAGAAATGTCATGTGAGATCAGAAATGTCATTTCTACGGCGAGTATTTTTGTTTGAGAGTTGGTAGACGGAAAGAAACGCCATTCACCCAAGAATTGAATTGAATTGAGAGTTGGTAGTCTGAACCTGGTTCTTCTAAGTAGTCTGTGAGACTTATTTTAGTACTAGTAGTCTTAAGACTCTAATGGGCCCCGTAAACGGTCAAACGGTTTGATTCAAACACGTAAAGTTTGGTTTGACTCAAACCATTTTGATCGTTTACAAAGGTGGTTTGAACGGTTTGTCAAACATTTACGTGTTTGAAGCATGTTTGATGCAATTTCATATTTGGCGTCATCGTATTGGGAGAGCAATCCTGTAATGATGACGTCTTTTGTAATTATTAGTTTTTAATTAATAAATAAATTTTGTTGTGTTTGAAGTGTAATTACGACAGCGTACAGAATCAGACTGCGCAGAGCCGTTTGACAAACCGTTCAAACCGACCTCAAACGGTTTGATCAAACACGTAAGGTTTGAGTCAAGCACGTAAGGTTTGAGTCAAACACGTAAGGTTTGAGTCAAACCGTTTGACCGTTTACGGGGCCCATAAGGCTGTAATTTGGTATGGATATACATATTAATCATGCGGACAAAGCTGAAGAATAAAATCTTAAAAAAATAATTTTTAGGGTTCCTCTAGTAATACACGTAAAGTGGAGATAATTTTTTTTATTCACGACCACCTTATAGTGTGAGGTATCGTTAGATAGCTTTTTTAAAAATAATGGGGGTGTATTAAAACCATTTTTCGATGCTAATGTACGATTCAGAAATATTTCGTTTTAAAGTGCTTATTTTTGTTAAGAGTTAAGTGCCTGCCTACGAAACCGTTGTATGTATCTGGAAATGTAAATTGAAAAAACAAACTGTGGAAAAAATCACGGTAGTAGTGTATATGATGACTTTAAAAGGAAAATTATTAACAACAAGTAGGCTTTACTGGTTATCGAATAATAGACCAACTCATAAAATGCACTTACTTGTACAAGTAAGAAATTCGGTACAAATATCATAGAAAAATATTTTGATGAATATTAACTGTCTTAAACAGTTACCTAAATAGTATTGGACAACTACGGAACCCTACACTTTGCGTGGCCCGGCACGTGCTTGGGCGGTTTTTTATTATTAATAGTTTAGAGGATTTAAGTTAATTAAATAACCTCTGTAACAGACGGACACGCGAAGAGTTAGATACGAAACCCTAAAGACAAGAAAAGCTGATGTTTCCTCTTCATCCGATGAGTCCTAGAAGTTACTAGTGATTTATTTGACAATTTGGCAATAAAAAAATATTTTTACTTTACTAACCTAGAAGTCTCGTTACACTTCGAGACTTCGAGCGCTACGCAACTAGGTATGTACTCTGCTCTACGCTTTCGCCCTACGGTCACCGCACAGAATTCAAAATGCGTAAGGGTCAAAGGTCAGGGGTATAGGTAGATTGGGCCTCAGGTTCATAGAAAAACTAAACAACCACCAACACACACAACTTTTTTATTTTTGCCGCCACAGTCAGTGTTTGCCGCGTAATGTTTTTGTCACGTTCATAGGTGATGTAAAATTTAATTATAAAGATAAAAATATTGAAAACATCAAATTATTCAAAACAATTTTGAATTACTATTTTGATAGTATGCGATGAATCACTATTTATAGTTATTTTTGTATGTTTTCTTGATATGAGCTTGATATTTTCATAAAATATATTGTTTTTTTAATAAAAGATTTACATTGTCTATGTCTTCTAAAAAAGAGACCCAAAATATGGATCACTCTACGAGCGAAAGAGAAAAAATAAATGTCATGGCCGCGACCGCATTTTTTACTTTGTCTATGCTCAGTCAATTTTTGAACGAACGAACGACGGCCGACTCTCGGAGGCCCCGCCTATAAATTGTAATTTTTATAATTCTAGCAATTTTACATCGCGATGTTATTGTTATAAAACAGAAATCTAGGTAATATATTTTACTAATACAAGCGGAATTATAGTTTCTGTTAAAAATTGACCGTGTTTGCGGTATCGGAATGTAGTTATTGATTTACCGTCTATCGTAACAAATAGTGAGTTTGTGCGGTTTTCTAACGTTGCTTTGACATGAAATAGTGTAATTGCGAAGGCTCTAGGGTTCCCAAAGGAACCTTGGGTTGTGCATTGAGATTTTGTGTCATAACGGTTCAGTAATTTGGTAGTTTTGATGTTCCTATTTTTAGTGGGTGGTGTCATTGTGAAGCTTTATTCGGATTAGGTCATCGAGTGCTGTGAACATGTGTGCCGGAGAAATGTGTTTCAGTGTATCTAAACCTGCTTGTTTGGTTTCTTGTTAGATTATCGAGGCAGCGGACTGAAGTAACCATGGGTACCTGTAGAGTGATAATTCTTTTGGCGGCTATTTCGACGGCCACAGCCTTATGTGAGTACCACAACTTTTTCTCATTGTTTATCAACGCTACTAAGCCTGTTATCAGTAGTAGAAACGCATAAACTCGTGGTTCATTCAACTTTTCTTGCACAACCCATTTGCTATGTCATAATAGTGTTGTGGGGGAGTTAATATCGCCTACAATCTCATAAACATTGCACAAAGCAATTCTTGTAAAAACCACATGGTTTACTTATGTGTTCTTGAATGAATCACAACATCAAAGTACTATTTTTTTTATTTACATCTGCACATTATTTCAAACATTTGGGTCAGAGGGTCGTTTTCATGGCTTGCCTTTTAAGTTGCACAAAACAAAACATATAACATTAATTCAAATAAATAAATTATTAGGTATCTATTCAACGATGGAGATGATTAAAAATAAAATAAAAGTAGCTAAAGCTACTGAGTACTACCTACCACATAAAGTCAGTTAAAGCTTATTAATATGATAGTTGCCTAATTTTAAAATAATATAGATGTGGGACTTGCTGCCTGCTAAGCCTGCACTACAAATTTTTTTTTTAAAGAATCTTACTTAAAATTTCAAATCAGTTATTGTCAAGCCATTGCCCTTAACTAAATTGAGGCTTTATTATTTTCACTGGGTTTGTGCCTATGCCTTTGCCTACTTCCAAGTGCAAGAAGCTATTTACAAGAAATTATTTGAAAGTATGTACAAAGAATTAAAAGCTATACCAATCATCAAGAGTAATTAGGTAAATAGGTACCTCATCAAAATCTTTTAATGCACTAAGATACATAAGTATTAAATACTTAATTTATATGCAAGAATATCTATGAGAAATTGTACATAAAGAGAAAAATACAATTTTAAATTATTCCCAATTATATTAAGTTAATCTCCCAAGCCTAATATACTAAAATATAGTCTAAAAAGGAATCATATCCTTGATATACTAGGTAAAAAGGCGTAGATAAGTCATACGCGCTCAAAAAGCGGCACACCAAAAGATGGCTAATTAGCCAACCTGTACTTAGTCATGTGTCGCTAGGTCTCTTTTTAGCACTAATGCTTAGACTTGCCATCCTTGTGTAAGTTTTGTGCCATGTTAAAACACCGTTTGCCTTATAAGTGACATATCTACGCCTTTTTACTTATAATATCATTGCCCTGTATACTAGCATGCTGAGCTAGATCAATAAATTGACAGTATTATTTTGGCCTTGCATGTGCCACAATAGGATTTTATACACTGCCTTGACAAATAGACTAATAGTATAGGCAGTTGGACTATTTTTAGCTGATTTATGTCTAGTGATGGATTTGGGGTTAATTTCTGGGGTTTGGTTTTGTAAAACAATTTCAATGAATTCCTGATTTAGCTAAAACATAATGGTCCTAAACCAGTAGTGCAACTTTACTATATGAAATAAGGTATCCCACCTTACTTACTTGTACCTACTTACTTAGGTCATCTTTTGAACTTAAGAGCTTTTTTCTTGTTGTTCCTCTATTCTTCTCTGTTCTCCACCTTTTACTTGATCTCCTGATATGTTACAAGATTTACACCTTTCTTCACTTGATCTATAAAAAAATTATCTCCTATGCTTTCCTCTCTTCCTTTTCCCTTACCTTTCCTTCAATTAAATAAAAAAAATAAAAATGTTGTGCCATATCAGATGTTTCTTAGTAAGGTAGTTTAATAAAAAAATCTGTTAGTTCTTTCACTCACTGTTTTTAGGGCTTGCTCTGCAGGTGGTCTCCATGTGATTATAATGTTGACAACTCCAAAGACTTGATTACAAACACAAAACATGTGCAAAACAAATGATTGTGTAATTAGCTTTTTATTTTAGTTTAGCTTTATGACTTCCATCTGAAATTATTTTTGCAACCTGTTTAATATAATGAAAATCAAGCATTCCACGCGCACGCACACGCAACTTTATCAGCATGGTTATTTTTTAAAACAACAGAGTTTAGAAAGGTTTCCTAAAGTCCTTTTTTTGCCAATATGTCTTTTGATCGTGCCACTGTCTACCCTTAGTTATTTTAAAATAAAACTGCTTATTCATTTACTTGTGAGGCCCATAGCTAAAAACACCGTTGTTATAATGTTGTGAACCAAGTTGCCCTGAAATTACATTAGCAAAGCAAAGAAAACAAAACTCAAACGAACTTTAATTTGTAATTGATATTCAAAGTCAAAGTCAAGTCAAAGTCAAAATCAAGTCAAAGTCAAAGTCAAAGTCAAAATAATTTATTTCCATAGGATGTTATTACATCACTTAGATCCGTCATTACATTTTTTTTGGGTGAGTTCACTAACACAATGGCGGAATCTGTGGAGAAGAGCTATTATATTGATTTGTTAGTAATTATTTTTATTTAATTGCTGTTACATACAAGGGTTACATTGTTATTAATGTCAATTACAATAATTTATTTAACTGATAATAAGCTTGGGCTGTTGATGTTGATGTTGAAGCTTGGGTCAGTATGACAAATCAATACATTTTTTTTTAATTAATACTAACTGCAGCAGCTTTATTATGCTAACAACATATTAAGTCTGCTTATTAGGTTTCAGTCATAAATCTGTAAGCGCGATTTTTAATCAATATTCAAGTAAAAACCCAAAAAGAACAAGTTAGGTAAAATCAAAATTTCAATTCCAGTAGAATAAAATTAATAGAAAAACTTTTTAAATTTGGCCTCATTGTTGTATTCTCTATTGAGGAAATGTACAGTATAGTCAACACATGCGGCTCTCATTACGAATTCTGATCCTACTGTTGTGAGGAATAAAGGCCCGCTCTCAAAAGCAAAGTGTCCAGTAGTATGTGCTGCCTCATCATCATCAACGGCCTGTTACAGTCCACGTGCTGCCTACTATCTCTTTATTCAAAATGCCCCTAGCCGTAGATGACCACACTGGACCAGTGCAGATTGGTTGACTTCTCTCACACACAACCCTTGAATTTTGTCACGGTTTTGTGCAAGTTCCTGCATCCGTACATATAAATTCTAAATTCAAAAACACATTAGTACGAGGTGAGGATCGAACTCGCGTCTCCTGGAGAGGAGGCAGCAACCCTTTCCATTACACCAACGCTCTTATTATTATTATTATCTGTGTTTAATGGTTACTTTTTGTCGTACAGTAACATCACCGCCTCGGATAGTGAAGCAGCCCCCGGTGGAAGAGCAGCTGTTCCAAGTGGCGCAGCCAGGAGAAGTCGACAAGCCTTTCATCATAGAGTGCGAGGCTGAAGGAGAGCCGGCTCCTAAGTAAGTAGATCATCATCAAATCAACGGCCTGTTACAGTCCACTGCTGGACTATGAGCCTCCTCCTAAGTAGAGGGTTTTGCCAAAATCTCTACGCTTAGCAGGCGGGATGGAGATCGCAGATTAAAAGGTTACTGTATCAGAGAGCGCTGCTGCCCGTTTCCTGTTCAATGTGTAGTCCCTAAGTCGCCTCTTACGACATCCACGGGAAGAGTAGGGGTTGGTGACAAATGTATTCTACTCTGCCGTCACCACACGGCGGATCATCATCATCATCATCATAATATCGAGTAGGTGGAAAAGTCGATCACAAACCCTGGCGTCAATGTCATTGAACTGCCAAGACACTCTTGACTCGTGATTACTATTTCCGTCGTTTATAATCCCGGGACAGGTCTAATGGTTTATCGTGCCTTCCGAAGCACGGAATTTCATCATCTTACTTTTTGGTCAATCGGGTGATACAGCCTTCAATGTACTAAACTGGGGACTGTCTTACAGTGATTTTAGTATGTAGTAGTTTATCTATAGGTATATAAGTTATGTATATTTATGTAATGTAACTAGTCAGGTCATAAATTCTGTCACATGTTTAATATAAAATAATTGAAACAAGTTTATTCATTATGTAACCATTTATATACCAAAATGAACTTAACAAAACATAGATTCTTATGACACTAAAGTTTATTCAAAATGACCTCCGTGATTTTGAATACAGGCCTTCAATCTGCGCGGCCAGTCGTCTATCGCAGCACGAACGAGGTCCATGTCAATATCTGCGGCTGCCTTAATCAAGGATGTCTTGAGTGACTCCAAATTGGGATGAGGCTTTGAGCACGCCTTTTCCTCCAAGTGTTGCCATATCTTGTAATCTAGCGGATTCAAATCTGGACTGGAGGAGGGCCAGTCTTCGTGCCGGATAAAGTCGATTTCACGCGCCGCCAGCCAGTCTTGTGTGCTCTTCGCTCTATGAGCTGGCGCCGAATCTTGTTGGAATACCCAGTGCCTGTTATTGAACATGGTATGAGAAACAGGTTCCACAAGGTTCGTCAGGACTGTATTTTGATACACAACTGCATTCGTTTTTACACCTTTCTCACGAAAATGTACCTCTGTTAAGCCCCAATAAGACACTCCCAACTATACCATGAGCGAGGATGGAAAATGATTTCGTTGGACACGCGGAATACGGTTGCTCGCTTCTTCACTACTGTGTGCGTACACCTTATCATTTTGTTTGTTGTAGCTCTCTTCTACGGTAAAAATTTTTTCATCCGAAAAAAGAATTTCCCGATATTTTTTTCCCGCGTACCGCTTCAACAAAGCGCGGCATCTCTTCAGTCTCAGGTCCATTAGACGAACATTCAAATGATGTCCTGTTTTTCTTCGATATGCCCGAAGCCCTAAGTCTTCATTTAACACCCTTTTCACCGTGGTTCTGCTTAATCCCATCTGAAGGGCCAACAGTTTCTGCTTACGTTTGGGATTTCTTTGAATGCGCGCCTTCACAGCTTTTATCACTGCTGGAGTCCTAACAGACCGAGGGCGACCACTTCTTGACCTGTCATCTACACTAGAGTCTTCATTGTATCGTTTGATGGTACGATAAACGAATCTTTTGGTTATATTCAAATTTTTCAGTATGTAAAAAATTTTAATTGGCGCGTAACCGCAACGATGCAACGCAATAACTGCAACACGGTCTTCTTTAAGCGTCCACTCCATATTTAAAAATGAGTAAAATTCTAAAAAGTATACATTTTTATTTTCATGAACAATTCGAAATTCGAATTCAATAAACTTTTTTGTGGCCAGCATTCTAAAAGAAAAGTTTTTACTGTGTGACAATACTTATGACCTGACTAAGTATATCAGCTGTCTGATAGCCAAAGTCAAAGTCAAAGTCAAATTTTTTTTATTCGAATTAAGATTTTTACAAATCATTTTTCGACGTCAAAGCTATCATGGATGGCACGTTCACTACCAGTGTACGCCCTCTGTAGCCATAGTACAAGCTCTGCTTAGTTTGGGATCAGATGGCCGTGTGTGAAATGTCTTAATTTTTTGTTTATATTTATTTATATTTTGACCAAGATTCGAATCTAGAACTTTCGGATCCAGATCCTAAAAGGTATAACTAAGACCAGGTAGATGCAGTTATCAGCTTATATACGATGTTGTTCCAAAACCGAGGGGCCAAGCCAACTGCAAATTCTTACTTAATATTATAAACGCGAAAGTTTGTATGTATTTATGTATAACGAAATTTGGAATGAAGATAGCTTTTAACCTGGATTAATACATAGGATACTTTTTACCGGGAAAAGTCTTATTCCCACGGGAAAATCTTACATAGCGCGAGTGTAGCCGCGAGCGGACCGCTAGTTTAGTATAAATCTGTGTATGTTCCAGTTTTCTTCACGTAATATAATAATACCATATCAGATATATTTCAATGTTATGTACTTATAGGTATATCCATACATAACACAATCATAACCAATATTTCTTCATCAGACTTGAAATGTCATTGGCTTCATCTGTTGATTTACGCTTATGTCCTACTTTCCCGGTCGAGTAGGAGTCGACACCTCCCACACGTTTAATGGAATTAGGAACCCATTAGTCAACTATTTGTATGCCTTGTCAAGCTAAAAATAGCATGAAATCTTCATTGGAAATCTTAGGGATATCGTGATTTTAATTTAAAGAGAAATCTGGCCATTAGTACAGGAAGGAAGGAAAGTACGTGGCTTTACTAAACCTAGGTAAAAAAAAAACTGTTCAGACTAGCACATCAACAGCTCATATGATATGTCCCCACCGAGGGGCTCGAGCCTACCTTGAATTAGGGCGGTTAGGCCATAGCCGACCACGCTGGCCCAGTGCGGGTTGGTCGACTTCACACACAACCTTTGAATTTCTTCGCAGGAGTTCTTAACCGTAAGAGCGTCGAATAAACGTACTTGTCGAATTCGAAATTTGAAAACACATTGGTACGTGGTGGGGATTGAACCCGCGTCTCCCGGACGCTCCTCAACTAGCACGTTCCCTACAAATTGTCAAAATTATCCTACGTCACTCTCCGGACCATGATTTATTAAAAACACGCTTAGATCCGTTGCTCCGTTGTCGCGGTAAAGAAAAACTAAACAAAATACACTCACGTATTTAAATACGTAGTAAAGTACATATGCTATATATTATACATAATACATAGTACTATAGCATTTTTTGGTGGTTAGTGGAATTAGAACTGCAACGTCGTGTCAGTGCGAACCAAACGTAGAGGTCGACTCATAAATAGGTACACTGTGACGTCGCAAATACAATGTCCTTCAATGTCAAAATGACAAATTTTAGTTCCAAAATGGACAGTTTTTGCTTCGACTCAAAATTGGATACTGATGTAACTATTCTTTAAGATATGTAGGATAGGTTTTTAACTGATTATTTAATGCAGTCATAAATATTTCAACCATGCAGTCAGAGCATGCCATCATGTCCTTGCCAATCATTGTTTTAAAGATGTTGGCATGCAAATATGTCTTAACATATATAATTTTTTAGAATACGTCGTATAGTCTAAGTATGATAATGTAGACTATAATGTGCTATAATACTATTTTTATGAATGAGTGTCGGAAAAGTATGGAAGCTTGACTGGTCTGAACCTAATTATTATAAAAGATCACCATGAATTGCGTGAAACGACGGAGATAGTTAATTATAATCTCCTTACAATAAACAAAAGATAAAAAGGTTATGCACTTCTGATAAATTATGCTTACTACTTATTGAGCGTCGGTGGTCTAGTGGTTAGGGCCGCTGCCTCCCGTCCGGGAGACGCGGGTTCGGTCACCACCACGTACCAATGTGTTTTCGAATTTCGAATTCATAAGTACGTTTATTCGACGCTCTTACGGTGAAGGAAAACATCGTGATGAAACCTGCACACTTCTGCGAAGAAATTCAAAGGTTGTGTGTGAAGTCGACCAACCCGTACTGGGCCAGCGTGGTTCACTATGGCCTAACCGCCCTAATTCAAGGTAGGTTCGAGCCCCTCGGCGGTGACATTATATGAGCTGTTGATGATGCTTACTACGGGAAAAGGAAAAAACACGCTAATACTGTGTCAGCAGCTATCATGAAAATACAGTCACCTTCACAACAAGTTGTAAGGTTGTAACAACTCCCATTGCTTAGTAAATGGCGTGGAAAGCGCGGTATTTGCATAACGGTAGGGTGCATCAACCCCACACCACCGCAGTCGTCTATATATACAGGGTGTGATGAACGGCTCTCCGGAAACTGAACAGCGCCCTTACTCAACCAGCCCATATCAGAAATCTATGTGAGTGACCACTATCAGTTTTTCATAAGGTGAAAGTAGCCTGTGGTCCCAATTCGACGCGAACGACCTGCCCTGTAACTCGAATTTTTATATTAAGAAATAGAAACTCGTAAATTTAAAAGTCGGTCTTTTACAATTTTTTCCTGACCGATGTAAAAGTTAGCAACCAACCGCTTTAATAACTAGCTAGACTAATTTAGCCTCTTTATTTTATTTTTAAAGGAGAACCAACAGTTATTAAAAGTGCAATAAGTAGACTGTAACATAGCTACTTAAAAACCAATTAAAGGTTCGCACAAGTAGAGTCTTTAGTGTTTATAATGCAAAATAGTGGTGATGGGTACAGAAAAATATATTTTTTGTAGAAAAATAGTTTTTTTTTTGTTAGTTGATTGCATGCGCTTTACCAGTTGAAAATCCGTCGTTTACACCCTGTATGTTAGTAGGTTAGGTATCTATATCGTCGTAGGCGCTGCAAGACGGCACTTGAGACTAAGCTGCTTATACTTTGTGTGGCTGCCGAACCGTACCATACGTGGTCGGAACTCTTGCTGTGAAAAGGCGGCTTTGAAGTTTAAATATGTGGCCCAGCAGCCGCCACCAACCTGCTGAGCACCACACGAAGAATGTTGTAGAGGATAATAACATAAACTGTGGCAAATAACCAGGGCACAGTCTGAAGGTTTTTATGTATTTATATATTATATAACTAACGTAGGAAATAGTAACATCGGTAAGTTTACTGTTGGAGATCAGGACATGAAGTGAAGAATTTGGCAGAAAAACTACAAAATCGAAACGTAAGAAATCTAAATTTGAAATGAAAGATAAAACTGCCAGCAAGAAAGGTTGCCAGTCATAAAACAGGAAAGAGGACGAATGCCTCGTTACAAACATAAGGTTTTCCGTCTGTCTGCCTACTACCGGTATAGCCTTTAGAGCTGTTACGCACTACATCCGATCCGAATCCGATCCGAGTCCGTGAAAATAAGGTTCCGGCGTGGCCGTAGAAGTATTTGTATGGTAGCTAACGCATTCGGATGGAAATTTGTTTTACACCGCGCCGGATCTTATTTTCACGGATTCGGATCGGATGTAGTGCGTAACCGCTATAATTCTATGCATGCATGCATGTAAACATCCTTTATCATTACATCGTGTGGATTTGATCCAACCTAAACCGTGTAAAAACGTTGATACAAACTTTACAATGCATGCATGCACTTTTACTAAACTACACATTCAAAACTTAGGCAATTGTGTCAATTCCCGCAGCGAAACTAAATTTAAATTTTATATTAGTCTTGTCACTTTCTGACCCACGACCATGAAAAAGGACGGGAGATTGTCGGCCAAATTTTATGTCACAAACATCAATTTCATCATCAAGCCGTTTACGATCTGGCGCTATCTCTTAAAACTCTTAGAAAACAAAGTCGTCCGCAAGATGACTTTAAAAACGAGCTTTGATATTATTTTCGACACGTTGCCCTATCTAATAAGACTTGTACGAGCAAACAGAAAATAAGAAATGACGTGATATTTCCTGTAACACAATATTCCCCACTATATATTTATAAGTTTGTTACACAATATTTGTAGCGAGCGTTCCTTTTCAGTCTGAGAAAAATATCTCTTCCAAGAAGAAAGTCTTATCCTCTAACTATATTAAGTTTGTTAAGCGCAAACAAGAAAATATTATACGAGTACTTACTATAGTAATTGAGTTGAGCGGTGACAGTGAGCTTTTAAACTAATAACAGTTTGCCTCGAACTTCCCTTTAAAACGTAATCCTATGTCCAAATTAGGAACTATAGCTTGGTATAAATCATCTTCTGACAACCACCAAAGCTGCGCGGTAGTGTTCGGGTGGTTTGGTTTTCAAGCCGGAGGTTCGGGGTTCGATCCTGATCAATACAATACAAGAATACAAGAACCGCTTCGTAAAACTTTCCCTAGTTTGATGAGGATATTGCAGGCTGAAACATCTAATTGTCCGTTAAGTAAGATGATTCCGCGCTTCGGAAGGCACGGGATTCTTCTGAAATATTAGTTACAAGAGCCACGTCAGAGGCTTTATAAACTGTTTCATGAAGTCGGTCGTCGACCCTACACACTAAACAATCCACACGATAAGAATATTTTATTTTATTTTTTTCTTCATTTATAATTATAACACTAGCTTTCCGCCCGCGGCTACGCTCGCGTTATGTAAGATTTTCCCATGGGAATAAGACTTTTTCCCGTAAAAAGTATCCTATGTGTTAATCCTGCCATAGTCCATCCTGTCAGGTGGACTGATGACCTAAGGAAGGTCGCAGGTGGTGGCTGGATGAGGAAAGCGGGTGATCGTGCGCTTTGGCGTACGCTTGGGGAGGCCTACCTACATCCAGCAGTGGACTGCAATAGGCTGATTGATTGATTAATCCAGGGTACAAACTATCTCCAAACATCCAAATCCGTTCAGTAGTTAAGGCATGAAAGCGGAACAAACATCCAAACATCTTAACATCCAAATATATTTTCACCACAAAGAAAAAGAAAACAGTTTGCCGTCTCTTTAATATTAATAATAGCAATAACAGAATGCAAAGCAGAGTACCTTCGTTCTTGCAATTTTACGATAGGATGTAGTACACTCGTAAAACATGTCTAATGAAAAAAAAACTGTTTTGTTATCCCGCCGTAACTAATCTCATATTTATATATCGCCTGTTTATCTCCTTTGATGTTATTCAGTATTGCAATTCGAAGTTTTACTGCCTACTCAAAAATACAGTTGCAGTGCAACAAGTATTTTTCTCCCTCCGTATTTTCTAACTATAAACACTTCATAGTTTTCCCGTTCGAGGAAAATGCCCATGATAGTTATATCGCAGACGTGTTTAACGTTCGAAGATGTTTTCAAGTCTCCTTCCCCTATCCTTTCACCGCGGTAGCAGCGTGCAGTTTTATTTCAAAGCCCTCATTTTCTCCCGAGTCTCGGGTGGTCGGGCTGCCTTTTAAATAAATTGCACGATATTCACGTCAGCGAGTATAGAGGCTAGAACTGCAAAGATCTAGGCGAGCCTGGTTCCGGTAGAATGCTCCAATGCGTTCGGATTCCAGACTGCGTTTGAGATAGGTCTGATTACATTTTATTGAATTGAATTGTAGCGATTCAGTGGATGTATTTGGGGATAGTCTAAACAGTTTTAGGAAAGGTGTCCTCATCAAGTGCACAAATTTGCTCAACAACAGCCCGATACGGTCCACTGCTAGACTATGAGCCTCCTCCACTTAAGTGGAGGGCACAAATTTGCTCAATAGTTCTTAAAAATCTACCCCCACTTTCATCAACGGCCCGTTACAGTCCACTGCTGGACTATGAGCCTCCTCTACTTAAGTGTTTGGTTTTGCCATGATCTCCACGCTTGGCAGGCGGGTTGGAGATCGCAGATTAAAAGGTTACTGTATCAAAGAGCGCTGCTGCCCGTTCCCTGTGTTCAATGTGTAGTCCCTAAGTCGCCTCTTACGACACCCACGGAATTGGTGACAAATATATTCAACTCTGCCATCACCACACGGCGGTACACAGTCATAAATGCTGAACTCCACCAAAAATAAAGTGATCAATATAATATCTGTTTTGTTTCCTCATTACTGTTTACTTAACTTTATTTTGTGTCTTTCTAATTAAGCACTTGGCTACGTGTGTTATTTCACCTTAAATGGATATTTATTGGCTTTGCGTATTACTTAATAGTTATTATATATACTACCTGTTAATCACCACTGCATGCGGTGACAATCTATAAATAAGGCAACACTTTAGCATGTTAAACTTTTATATTTCTATGTATCGAATGAGTGTCTTGTTGGTTACCCTAAATAAACTTTCTCCACAACTTTACAACTTTATTACATACTGTTATGTTTAGTCGAAGTTTGTAAGATAATCTATCGAGATTAAAATTAAATGGAACCCTAAAGAGGAAGAAATACTTGAAAAAATACGCTATGCTTTCGCGTACATAGTGTATTAGGGAAAGACAAGCTCAATATGAATTGAATTTATGAATAACAATGACGAACACCCTTATTTTCCTTGTTTTCGTGATTCAATTAGGTAATATTACGTATTTATAGGTAGAATTAACGTCTAAAACCGCAATACCGCTTTATTATATTTAGTTCTGATTTTAATTCGAGTGATTCCTCATTCATATTTATTTACTGGTAATAATATATTCGTTAATAGATTTATTCATTCATGCTGTGAGTCATCGCAGCCTTGTAGCTAACATAGAACGCGTCACTCTATGATCATACCTACAGAATAGCTGTTCTACAAGTCGAAGACAGGCATTGGCCCCGATTTGGGCAGTAAGTGGTAGCCTGAATTAAGGGCGTAGTTTTTTTTTCAAGTCTGTTCTCTTTTTTATTTATAAGGCGAAAAGTAGAAGGCTTTACTGCACAAATCAGGACCAAGGAAACAGCTTTAAAGCTGCTGTATGATCATTGCACAGTCCTGAAGGATCGTCTCATTGTAATATAGAAAATTTCGCAAACAATATAGGTAAATCACCAACAGCTCATATACGTCCTCACCGAGGG
Organism: Carpatolechia fugitivella; assembly: GCA_951230895.1. Lineage (NCBI taxonomy): Eukaryota > Metazoa > Arthropoda > Insecta > Lepidoptera > Gelechiidae > Carpatolechia > Carpatolechia fugitivella. Next base: position 18,969,590 of record OX579646.1, on the reverse strand, counting down.
GCTCAAGCCTACCCTGAATTAGGGCGATTAGGCCTTAGTCGACCACGCTGGTCCAGTGCGGGTTGGTCGACTTCACACACAACCTTTGAATTTCTTCGCAGGTGTGTGCAGGTTTCATCGCGATATTTTCCTTCACCGTAAGAGCGTCGAATAAACGTACATATGAATTCGAAATTCGAAAACACATTGGTACGTGGTGGTGGGGATCGAACCCACGTCTCCCGGACGGGAGGCAGCGGCCCTAGCCACTAGACCACCGACGATCAACAATATAGGTAAATAAATAAGACGTATTCCTCGTAGGTTACCAGTCAATGGCATCTGAGGTACTTACGTCACCTATCAATAATGATGAAGCTCCTATCCGGTTTCGGCATTTTGGCATTCATGCGCTCAAATCTGACTTACGAAGCCTTTTGTTTTTAAAATATAAAGTTAGCTTCGGCTTCTTTTGAGTGCTCTTATGTCAATTGCTGTTTTTCTTAAATTATCTTTTCTGGCGAAACTGAGCGTAACTTGAGCGAACTCTTTCGGGAATCTAGACACACGGTAGTGTGTCCGCCAAGTTCGCAAAAGAAGAAGGCGACGACGACGCACCAGTGTGTTATATTACACGAACCATTACGAACCACTTTCTCAACCCCCCCAAAACTTAAAATCTAATAGACCACACTTGAAATTCTGCATGTCTATTAATCTTTGTCTAATTACCTAGAATTCAAATTTCAGGAATGTAGCTTTTGCCATTCCCGAGATACTGACGTCCGAAATTAGCTATTTTATCACTCACTGGGTTCTCACACCTTTTATTAGCGAAGCCCTTACTTGAACTTGGCACACATTCACATGTATGTTTTTGGTGGGATCAAATACTTTCAAGTGTTGTTATCACTGACACGTAGTTTGTGTATGAATAATAAAGCAGATTTTAACATTCATTCCGAAATGGCTATCCCTGAGTCTGTTGTTGAATCTTATTGAATCTGTTCAGGAAACAGTGCGGCCTATCTGAAAATTGAAAATGATGCGTGTATTGTTTATGTTCAGAAATTATAGCGAAGTTATTCATTTCAGTAGGTAGTCAGTTACCTATTTTGATATTGATTGGGTCATTTAGAACCTTCGTTGGATGTCGTTAAAATTAATCTATTACAATTAATAAAACATATTATAATAATTACATCCTTGTTGATGTTGTGTAGCTGTTGTTTATATACTCGTATTGTAGGATTTAGGACGACCGGAACAGGAAGTTTTTTATAATACTGTATATAGGCTCGAGCCCCTCTATGGGGATATAAATTAGCTGTTGATGATGATGATTTATTTATGATTATCTAGTAAACAATATTTAAGACAATTTAATTAAGGTATATGTAAGGTACCTACTCATCTAAATAAAATGAACTTACATTTTTCATTTTTCTAACTTCTTATTTTAATGCTCTAACTACAAGGTTAGGGCCGGCCACTGAAGGGCCACTGCCTCCCATTGAGACACAACGTTTCAAACCTTACTTGGTTTTTATTTACGAATTCATATTTCTGTATTCGACGCCCTTACGGTGAAGGAACGTATCGTGAGCAAACTTAACACGCCTGATCTTGTGTGAAAAGTCGATCAACACGCATTGGGCCAGGGTGATCGACTAAGGCCTTATCGCCTTAATTCGGGGTATGAGTCCTTCGATGGGGACGTTATGAGCTGATAACAGAGGAAAAAAACTCAATAAATCTGTGTGATTTACTTTATAATAACGTAAAGAGGAACTATCAAAACTACTGTAGTATATATATAACAACATCATCATCGTGTTGATTCAACATGCAGTCTTGAAAATCCCTCGCTGATTCACAATACCAGCTCGGCGCGAGACTTGTCCAACTATTTCCTGCGTTCCCGGTTTTATTGATTAACCCTGCTACCGCCGCCGAGTCATCCTACGCAACGTACTTATTTTACTAAGGTGGTACTAATCTTACTACCAGTAATATGGGTAAAGTCCCCGAAACAGTTAATGAGCGCTCGATAAAAATGGTGGGGGAGTAACGTAGTGAATGAGAGAAAATTTGAGATTCTAGGTCAGCGCTCATGTCATAACTCGTTATTTTATTGCCTTTACTACGAGTTGGAAGCAGTAGTTGCTACATGAGCCAAGTCAGCGGCCTTTGGCGGCTTTATAATACTGACACACATACTGACACCAGGGTTTGTGAGGTCAGTTGTCGACCTTCAACCTACACGATGAAGAAGATATAGTTACTTTTCACATGTTTTTTGTCTCCATCAGGTACACATGGATCAAAAACGGAAAGCCATTCGAATACACGAGTTACGACAACCGTATCTCGCAACAACCTGGTCGAGGCACCCTCGTCGTCAGCAGTCCACGCAACGAAGACCTCGGACAATACCAATGCTTCGCCACCAACGAATGGGGCACTGCCACGTCCAACTCCGTCTTCGTTCGGAAAGCCGAACTCAACTCGTTCAACGAAACCGATGGAGCGCAAAAAACTATCAACGCTCAAGAAGGGCAACCTTTCAAGCTCACTTGCATACCACCCGATGGGCATCCGAAGCCAAAAGTCTACTGGATGTTGCAAGGCGACCAAGGTCAACTGAAGACGATCAACAACTCCCGTATGACCCTCGACCCTGAAGGAAACCTTCTATTTTCGAACGTGACTTTAAATGACATGTCGGTGGATTACGCGTATACTTGCGCTGCTAAGTCGCTGTACAGGAATGAATACAAACTTGGCAACAAGGTTTATCTGGTGGTAGAACATACCGGGATATCTCCTGGACAGAACAAACATGAGCCCGTCAAGCAGTACGTTACTAGAAAGGTGGAGACAGCTATGAAAGGGAAAAAGGCAGAGCTGTACTGTATCTACGGCGGCACGTAAGTGTTTTATTTTTGCTAATAATTATATACATATCTGGCTTTCTGCCACGGGGTTTTTCTTTTAAACGATAGAGTTTCATACAGGCTTCTTTTATAGGTAGAGAATTTTCAGAAATCCCTTCTAGTGTTTGCCTGTATCCTAAGAACAATAGTCCTTTCAAGTTTCTATCCAGTAGTTTTTTTCAGTCAGTCACTTTATCCTTTTGTGTACCTATAATCAAGGATTGACCAGTCGGACGTAAATTAAATAGGTATAAGAAACTTTAGTATTTAAATCAAATGACTTATTTTGGTCGGAAACCTCCAATGATGCATTTTACCTACAGTCCCTTTCAATAGTTTTTTCAGGCCGTTCTTCTCCACAGAGGGCGTACACTTTGACGTCGAAAAATGTTTTGTTCGAATAGAAAATTTTTGACTTTAGAATCCGGCAATAATGTAAACAAACCAATTTAAACACGATTACTCCGTAGTTACTCACATTTGAATATCAATCCTGATCATATTCACATTTCAAGGAACCATACATTCTTCTTACAATCATTTCGCCCCCTATTAGATTCTTTATGATAGTTATTTTAATAAAAAATACTCGGACGACAAAACTTTCAACAATTTGTTAAACTCCCATATTTTATTTTTTACTCATAAAAGTCTTGTTTGTTTTTGGAAAGTTAGTGTCAAAAAATTATCTTGTTTACATTATTGCCGGGTTCTATTGAAAGGGACCTTAAACTGTAATATAATTCTACTATCCATGCTTTCCTAGGCCACTCCCTCAAGTACTGTGGTCCAAAGATGGCCAGCCTATTCGGTCGTCCCAAGACATAACTCAAGATAACTACGGGAAGACGCTGGTCATCAAGAAGACGACTTACGAAGACGAAGGCACCTACACGTGTGAAGTCAGCAACGGGGTGGGCAGCGCTCAGTCTTACTCCATCCGGCTCATTGTGGAAGGTAAGTTCTGAAGCTACTTTATGTGACTATAGGTAATACGTAAGAATGACGTCATGTCGCGCTTCATCTTCGTGTTGAGTTGCCAATATTTAGCCACTGTCACGACATTTTCTATATTTTCTTTTGTGCTATGATCGGCTGTATACATTTTTAGGGTATCGTACCTTAAAAAAATAAAAAACTGAACCCTTACAGGTTTATAAGAACACTTCGTTGTTCCGCGATATCACGGTAAGCCCGTAAAATGTCTCATAAATGTTACTTCGTTGTTCATTTGTCTTGTCTGTCTATCAAGACCCCTTTTTCAGGAACGCGTCAATGTATGTTGAAATTCATATCAAATACTTCAAAACAGGTCCACAATTTCTTGCGAGCTGTGCAAAACGCAATAAATAATGGTTTCCTTTTGCCTTATAGGTACGAATCCATAAAAAATACGGCCATATAGAAAGAAAGAAAGAAAGAAAGAAATACATTTGTCATTTGTTTGTCATTTGTCATATGTCATGTTTTCATACAACTGAAGATTAAATTACATTCCCGTTAACTTAGAATCATTGGGCTAGAAGTAAGTTTAAGTAAATAATAGAATTCGAGTGTAAAATAAATTTACTAACAATGAATACAGTTAACTATGCCAAATTCCTACATACTTACTTACATTACTCTACATATTCCACGTGCCCATACTAAGGTACGTGCCTCATACGATAACCTATTAGGGGACCTTAACCCAAAAGGGCATCCATTTTTGGTGCGCACATCCTTAGCGCAATTGATCATACTAAATTATTTGTCTGACGGAACTATATAAGTATGTGGGGTGACGAAAGGGCCCAGAAGGTTTCTTACAAACATTAAATTATTAAAGTAATTAATTAAAGTAATTTTCTTGATTTGGTACATATTCCGAGACGTGAGATACGCGAGTTAAAAATGAGGCCCAAGAACGATTTATCAAATAAGGCCTGGCCTTAAATAAAAGAGAAAATATTGCGCTTCTATAACAGTTCTTGCTATTCAATACACTGTAACTTTATTGTATGCGGCAGCAGAAACAGTTTTGTGGTACAAACAAAGCTGTTGTTGGCGTTTATGTTGTCCTATTGCTTTCGCATTGTCTGGATCGTATATTTGAACTGAAAATAAAGTTGGTACTCATTTCTATTTTCATTTGGTGTAGTTCATCTTATAGAATACTAGCGGTCTGCCCGCGGCTACGCTCGCGTTGTGTAAGATTTTCCCGTGGGAATAAGACTTCTTCCCGTAAAAAGTATCCTTTGTGTTTATCCAGGTTACACACTATCTCCATTCCAAATTTCATCCAAATCCGTTGAGTACATTAAGCGTGAAGGCGGTGTTCCGCCAACATCCAAATATATTTTCACATTTATAATATTAGTGTGATACAAAAACACACATACTCTGTAGAAACACAGACTAGCACAATGTCAGAAAGTACTCATTCATTACATAATGCAAATATTTACGCGACCGGGACTCGAACAGACCTAAGTAGAAATCTTCATCAAATGTTCACACACACTCGTTCTCTGGTGGTTGTTGTTATAAATTGCATTAATAGGAGCATGCAGTCACCAGTCAATGCTAACGTAGACCTTACCGAGAAACCTGTCCAATATGTAGATGTTTAGTTTAGCACGCATAGACGCTTATTAAGGAAACCTAACCAGTCTTGCATCTTGCTTGCTACGGATATCTAAAAGCAGTTTGATACCAAGTTTCGAAACATTTTATTTTCTTTGATGCTTTTTGAAATCAGTGTTATTTTACTGTATAAATGAAAAAAGGAAAGCAAATTATTGCCAAACATGGTACAAGCATAATATAGATCCATGGAAGTAGGCTAAGGTTATAAATAAACAAAACTATTCATAAAAACTAAATAAAATTTAAAAAAGGTTGGTTCAAAATTAAGTTAAATAAAAGATGATGAGATGACATGTATTTTATTATCTCCATCTCTACATAGTATAAAGTCGCATCTAACTATACCAGGTGTTACAAAACTACAAATAAAGCCGAAAGGGTGTGAATATGCTCGTAAAACTGAACAACTTTCCCCAAGGAACATAGGTCGAAAAACGATTTAAAAAAATCGCATTCCCATACAAAATGTAGATGGTCTCCATACAAAATTTACGGGTTTTTTTGTAACACCGTGTATATTTGCATTATCACAGCAAAAAAAAACAAGTAAATAACTGTCAATTAATTTGTTTCAACACCTGTCACTGAAGAGAAACACATAGCTGATGCTCTTAAACTGTGATTCATAGAAACTTTACCGTGTAGATTACCTTCATGGATACGAAAGGGAACTTCTGCACATCCATTTGGATACTTTCCAAAAGCTTATAGTTTTAAATGAGTTTCAAATAGGTTATTGAATAGAAATGCAGATGCAAAGTTTAGACTTTGAGAGGAGCTTTCAATTTGAAAGAGTTTGAATTGATGATTGAACAAGGGAATATATATATTTAGAACTAGCGGCCGGCCAGCGGCTACGCCCGCTTTATTTTTGAAATTTCCCGTGGGAAAAACATATTTCCCGTAGTAAAAAGTAGCCTATGTTACTCAGGGATTATTTAGCTTTCTAATGGTGAAAGAATTTTAAAAATCGGTTCATTCGTTTTTGAGTTTGTTCATTACAAACATACAAAAATACAAAGGTTTTCTCTTTATAATATTAGTATAATATAGATAGATTGAAACTAATGGAGTCAACAGTATACAAACACGAGCACATAGGTTATGTTTGTATATGGGTAGTGGGTATATTAAAACTTATAATTTAACAAAGGGATACTTAATTAAAAAGGGGTGGTGACCGCCTGCTGCATTGATCTAGCTAGATTCTAGCATAATAAGCCAGTGCGAAGAGTATTAATATTAATTAGTATTAATTACAATGTTTCCAATGTCTTTTCATAAGACAAAAATTCATGCCTGTCGGACAGTCGTTACTTGCACATTTGTGTCAATGTAAAATATTTATACTATATAATTTTATTATTCACCGATGTAGGTCATAAGAATATAAAATCTGAGAGGCTGACATTTAGTAAGAAGAATGATGCTAACGGTTTAGTCACGTTTATTGTAGATTTGTGTGAGATGACGTCATTGTCATCAATGCAGTAAACGCTAAAGATAGCGTGATGATCATGCTGATTCTTAGAGGACAGCAAAATGAAATAAAACCTATAGGGATTTGATCAACGAACTACAATAGTCAAGAAGAGTAACCGCCTAACAAAGCCCTAAAACATAGCACCTAACTCGCACAATTAATTTTGACAGACGACGACGACGACAGACAGGCAGATGATTTCGCTGCTGTACATTGAAGCTTACTTTCGACGTTCTTACAAACCGGGTCACATAAAACATCATTGTACCGCGTATTCGAATGTAGTATGGTATAGCTTTTTTTTCTCGGCTTCTTTGGTATTCATTTGGTGGGGTCAAGTTTGAAGCGTAGTTACGTTTCTTGGCTATAGATAATTCGTTGGATTTGATAAGCGAGAGAAGTCTCAGCTGCTTAATTTTTTGAAGCTTTTAAAAAAGCAAAATAAAAGCAAGATCATTTATCAGAGCCCGGGCTGGTCGCGTCAATGTAAATGATGCCTAAACGATGCTAGTGCCGAGCACCTTGCAGGGCTAAAGGCCTCTTTATTTTGCCATCTTTCTGTATGCTGACTCCTTGTAAAATACCTCCCAAACTTTGCTACTAATCTCCAAAAATGTTCAAGTAATCATCATTGGCTTTGACGTCTATTGCAGACGATTCAAACAGTGTGTGTAAGACAACTTTTCTCGTGGCTGTGTAAGCCAATACGGGAACGACAATGACGTCCGCAGGCTTTGCAGATGTACTCGTCACCCGCAGAAGGGAACGATGCAGCTTGGTGACGTTTTGCTCTTTCTTGAGCCAAGACAGTAAACCAGGCGTCGTCATGAGTCTTCCGCCCGCCCGTTCAAGTAAAATCTGTATTATATTCATTGTCATTAGAATCTAGTGACGATGTCTGCGATCTGGTCAATGAGATAATCCTTGCGCGACACTCGCGATGGTAACGCGTCGACGCGCCCGTGATGTCATCATTCACGCACGCACTATCCAATTCACGTACTGGCACGTACTGGTCCACATTCATGTCATAATTACGTATTGTACCAGGCGTAGGCGGTGTAATTTTTTTAAGTCCTTGATGGTATGGCTGCTTGAAAAATTTGCACATAAAAAATACTTTTGGGTGGTGCATGAGAAGTGCAGAAGCTTGGATACAAGCTTAAAAAATGTTGTCGAAAAAGAGCTCTTTCTAGGCAAGCGGTGAGGCATTATTTTAATCTCTTTAGAAATTTAAAAGTCGGTTGTCTGGTTAGTAGCCAACCCGGCTAACCGTGTTTTTAGAGTTTTTACACTTTGGAACAGTCTCTGAGTTGGCTTTATTATGTTGATTTTTTTGCAAAAGCGACAAATTAAATGCAATGCTTGTAGTAACATGAACTAGATATGGGAATCGTTTGGCTAACCCATTTCCCAAGGCAATTGTACTGGCCTTTCATCGCCGTCCCTACATTTATGACTGTATGACGAGGCGTTTTCAGACATTTTTATTTATGGGTCACCCCGCCATGCCCCATACATTTTGGTACGTAACTTTTTTGAATTTGTGCATTTTTGTATCCAGACTGGGTACATTAATTTTATTTGTAGTCTCATTATCTCTTATGAAAATGAGTTGCAACTTGATTCCATACATTTTCATAATCGATTTATTTTTCTTCATCAACATCAACATCAACGGCCCGTTATAGTCCACTGCTGGACTATGAGCCTCCTCCACTTATTTGGAGTAATAATCTCCACGCTTGGCAGGCGGGTAGGAGATCGCAGATTAAAAGGTTACTGTATCAGAGAGCGCTGCTGCCCGTTCCCTGTTCAATGTGTAGTCCCTAAGTCGACACCCACGGGAAGAGTAGGGGTTGGTGACAAATGTATTCTACTCTGCCGTCACCACACGGCTCATTTATTCTTATAATTCAGTAATAAACTTGGGAATTTCGCTGTCTTCTGAAATTTGCTACACTGGTGATTTATTAGGTATCTCATCCTGTCTCTCCGCGCTGGGCAAAGGCCGCCCTGTTTTCCTTTCATTACTCCATTTCATACCCTTTGAACTAAGCCTCACTGTGCTGTGATATCTTTTTTGTTAACAAATAAATCTTTTCGAGAGACAAATTGGCTCATTATTAAATTGGGTCCTGAATTTAAAACACATGGCCGCGATCCAAAAATACAATATTTTGTGTTCAGTAAATTATGGAAATGTCGCACACTCTCAGAATTGTAAATGTGACTTTTCAAAACAGTAAAAACTCTGGAATTCTCTTTAGCTGGTGACTGTAATATAATTTAAATGTTGTTATGGAGAGAATTATGTTTTAATGGTCTTAGCTGGAACAGTGTTGACCAATGAATGTCACGCGAGTTTTGTATTACCGTACATACAATGTACTCTGACAAACAATGGGAGAATTTAATCGGATGCTAAAGCGTCATCTAATTTTCATTGAATTGTTTTTTTTGCGTTGCTTAGTTTAGTTTTAGCAACCAGGCTTGACAGACTATACTTTTTTTTTAATTATGGCTTCTGCTGATTTGCAATTTAGCCAGTGTCAAGTAATCAGCTTATCATGGTGGGTTTGACACTACACTATCTTGAGAAGGGAGAAAAACAAAGAAACCCGCGATGGATATTTCCTGAAACAAGACCAAACATTCAATAGAATCTGTCAATCTGTAAAGACTAATTTTATCACGATTAATCCGTAGTTACATTACATTTTGCTGACTATATGCACATTACAATGAACCCGTCATTGCTTTTACAATATTTTTTCGAAGCTGTTAACTGAGATCTTCTAGACTAGCCTGTTTGCTTTGGAGGTGGAAACTTCTGAAACGACTTAAATCTAATCAAATAAATTGAAGACCCAATGAAAAGGATATCCACAATTTCTTAGCTCTAAAATTCCTCAAGACATATCAAAGATATTTATGTATCGAAATTAGGTCAGGACGGGAATAACATTGGGTTGGCAACTGCAACAAACTACTAAATGCATTTTCGCAAGAGTAAACTATAGTAAAAACTTTTAAAATATTATTCTATTTGTCTGAAACAACTTGGTAGAAGAACTATTAGAAGAAGTTGGAATACTAGATCTAATATTTTACGATACTCGTATAAGTTGGATCGTTGGACGTTTGTAAACTAAAATACGATTTTTATAAAGATGTACCAAAGTGACAGATGCAAACGGATTATTTTTCTTTTAATGTTGCCACCTATAGAAAAATAGTGTTGTTAATGATTCAATTCAAGTTATTCATTGTATCGATATGACTTGAGTCATTGATTTTTTCATTTGTTTGGTAAGTTTGTGCCTGCTTGTTGTTATTGTTGTTAAAACGCCACGCCATTTTTCTGACAAAACATGAAAGTATTTTACACTAATAAAACTGCAATCTATAACAACAATAAAAACTGTAATTAACTAAGCATGCAAATAAGAACTTTATGTTTAAATAACTTCAATAGGTAATCGAAACTCTAGTGATTGTAACACTCAAAACTAATTGTTCAACAACAATCAAGTTCAATGAGCAAATTGATTCAATCACAAAATTGAACTATGGATCACTCAGGTACAACACTATTTTTAATTTGCGCAAAAGTGGCAACACTCTAAATGTCACTTTAGTACGTCTTTAAAAAAATCCGAGTATAGCTAATATTTTATTAAAAAATATCGACTGCTCTTTAACTTATTATATAATATTACTAGCGGTCCGCCCGCGGCTACGCTCGCGTTGTGTAAGATTTTCCCTTGCGAATAAGACTTTTTCCCGTAAAAAGTATCCTATGTGTTAAATCCAGGGTACAAACTATCTCTATTCCAAATTTCATCCCAATCCGTTCAGTAGTTTTCTCGTGAAAGAGTAACAAACATACATCCATACTTACAAACTTTCGCGTTTATAATATTTGTAAGGATTTTCTCGTATAATAGAAAATATTTTATATCGGCGTAGCGGCCCGGGCCCTGCCTCCCATTTTGTGTTTATAATATTATAAATGCGAAAGTTTGGATGTTTGTTACTTAATCACGCTTCAACCACTAGACAGATTGAGATGAAATTTGGCACACATATAGGTTAGGTCCTGGAATAGGACATAGGCTACTTTTTAGCACGGTAAAACACTTCATTCTCACGGGAAAACTTATTTAACGCGAGTGAAACCGCGGGCGGAAAGCTAATACTCAATACTCAATTTATTGATAACAACAAGTTACAAGTTAAAATACAAAAATAAATAACACATAGTACATACATAATGAACATATATTAGAAGCTTTTGCCGCGATTCTTCGTTCATGAGATGGAGGAACTTGCAGTTCATCATCATCAACAGCTCATATACGCACTTGCCTGCAAATAAATTTATAAAAAGTTATAGGAAGTCGATCAACCCGCACTGGTGCATCGTTCAGTAATATGATCGCTAACATTATTTTAATCCAGGTTATAGAACATAAATCGCATATTTTGTGTGTTTGCAACCTATTAACGCTTTGTTTTCTCCTAACAGCCGCGCCCTTCTTCACCGAGGTGCCGAAGGACCAAAACATGGCGGAAGGCGAGACAGCGACCATCCTCTGCCAGGCTAACGGGACCCCCACTCCTCAGATATCCTGGATCCACAACGGGAAGCCCATCGACCAGGCCGAGCCTAACCCAAGACGCACGGTGAGTCCTTACTCACGCAAGCTACTGCTTCTTACTTTTGTATTCAAAATTTCCGTTTCGGACCGTAGTGTTGAATTTGCAAAAAGTTGAATTCCCAAAACGTTGAATTTGCAAAATGTTGAATTCCAAAATGTTGAATTACCAAAATGTTCAATTTGTAAAATGTTCAAATCAAATCAAATCAACGGCCCGTTACAGTCTCCTCCACTTAGGTGAAGGGTTTTGCCATAATCTCCACACTTGGCAGGCGGGTTGGAGATCGCAGATTAAAAGGTTACTGTATCAGAGAGCGCTGCTGCCCGTTCCCTGTTCAATGTGTAGTCCCTAAGTCGCCTCTTACGACACCCACGGGAAGAGTAGGGGTTGGTGACAAATGTATTCTACTCTGCCGTCACCACACGGCCAAAAATGTTGCAAAAAGTTGAATTCCCAAAATGTTGAATTTGCAAAAGTTGGATCCCGAAATGTAGTGTAAAACTTCAGGACTTCGTCACATAGTGTCCCTTGGTAGCAAAGCTCAAAAAAGAATCAATTTTTCTCGGCGCAGTATGATGCCATTTTCAGATCCTCTTTAGTGTTCGCGAAGGGGAAAAATCTATGTCGATTAATTATGTTGTAAATCGAACTTCGAATAAACACTTCTGACTGGACGAGCCTCAACAATCACAGTACTAAGCATCTCATCAATCCCTATAAAGCACAAAAACAAACTAACTTTCGTATTTAAAGTATGAGTCACGGTTCAAGTTTTGATTTCTTCTTACTTTAGCTAGGTTCATACAAAGTTGCAACTCGCGTGAATGCTGAGTATGAGTTTCAAGTATAGTAATTTATTTAGTATCTAAATTTAAAAGTTTGAGTCATTGTCTGAGTGGTGTGAATTCATCATCTTTCTTTGGCTATATTTGATTCATATAACGCGCGAATGCTAAGTCTGAAATCGTAGATAGGTCACGTTTGGCCACCTGCGCCTACGTTTAGTAATCGTCTCGCGCATGCGTCCTTGCTCTTGCAACGGATGCTATGCAATAGGTGCTCTACCGGTCTTTATTGCTCTGTACAGAAGATAATAGACATACAGGGCTGGTCTCAAACCAAGCATCTTAAGGTTTATTAATAAAAAAAAATGATTTTGTATTAAATTTATAGGTAGGTATAAAAATCATTGTCTATAAAGTAAGTTACTTAAAGGTATTCTCAAATAGGGTATTTGACTACTTTTTTTTAATTTTATAAATCCAAACTTGTTAGTTTCTGTTATAGAAAACTAAAATAATTTTTGCCCTATCTTTAAAATTGACCGAGTTATGATCAACAGCTCATATTATTATACGTCCCCACCGAAAAGGTTTGAAATTCAAGATTAGACAGAGAGGCACATATTAGACGTCACAAGCTAGTAACGCCATATAATCTCCATACAAAAATAGTTTTTGAAAGAGACAGACATATTGAAACTTTTAAAAATCACTGTAAATTCGTTTTCCAACCGATTCTGTTTTTTTCTTCGCGAGTAAAACTAATCTATATTTTTAAATTAATTAATAAATTTAGGAACAGTCAAATACCCTATTAACATAGATAAATAATGTTACGCTCATAGACCTTACAGATTGTGCAGAACTTAAGGTACATGTTAAAACACACTCGGCCAACATTCAAAGGCTTCATTCCACTAGGCAAGTGGCCAGTTTGTCGCCTATACTCACAGATATAGATAGGCTAGATGACGCAAATGTATCTACCTCGCGTGCCAAAACTCCACCAGAACTCCGACGAGCGGTCGTAGTTATTTACAATTGAATATTGTTTTTTTTTTTATATATTAATATTATTTTGTTACAATTAAATCGCAGGCGGCGGTGTCTTTGAATCGGTTTGGATTTCCCATCACTAAATTACGAGTGTGACGTCGTCAGCAGGTAATAAAAAGTTGGCACGCTTGGTCTCGTACAAATCGTGGTACTTGCGTTATCTAGCCTATCTATATCTGTGCCTATACTATTGTGAGTATACTACTAATAGTACTCGTCCTGCACATCCCATTTACTGGCTTTAACAACTTTTCCGGGAAAAACCCTATCGTATTTTCCGGGAGAAAAAAGTAGTTGGTGCATTCTGAGTACTGTGGGAGGCGTAGCCTGATAAGCTCTAAGCTATCAATACAGAACACGCGTAAAAATTCTAGATATTGTATTTATTTAGAGATTATCATAAAAACATGAAACGCGTGTAGTCTCTAGCACGACAGCATCAAGACTTGCAAACAAAAAAAGAACAATTTGCAATTCAAAATTTACACAACTTTAGAACGAAATATAAAAACCGACCAACAGCCAGTAACAACAAAGGAGGCCGATCCTTAGATCCTTACAGTACTTACTTCACTCCCAGACTATTTAGGGAGTAATCGTTCATTTGACTTTCAGTGATTTGGTTAAGGATGTTTTTAGTAAAGCGTGATTTGGTATGTTTGGTTTGGTTTGATTGACTTACAGTGATTTGGATATTTGAATTTAGAGATCCCGTATCGCACTCAAATAAGTGTGTCTGACAAAATGCTTGTACGGTTTTATTATATCGTAAGTTTATATTTTGCTGTAACTGAAGTCGATAGCTAAGACTACACGGGATGGCTACGAGTGTATACTGAAATAGTTTATTTCCTTTCTGCACCTTGTTTGTAGTTACTAGTCTTCGCTCTCTGAAATACATTATTGCAGTTAGTATGATATTATGTTGATTTAATTGAGTAACAGCCTCCGTGGCCAATATGGTCGAGATTTCGACGCCCATTACGGAGGTTCCGGGTTCGATTCCCGGTGGGGATACTGTCAAGCAAAAATCTCTTTGTGAGACTTTCCAGTTTTCATAGTTTGGTTAGGACATTGCAGGTTGAATCACCTGATTGTCCTAAAATAATTCAGAATTCAGATCAAAAGGTTCAAATACTGTCCTTCTGAATCAACATCACCAGCTCATATTTAAGGAAGAAGACTTGGTATTTTGGTAGAATGGATCCTTTTTCGCCGGGTTCCAAACTCGTCAGAGTCTTAACTTGAATATTTGAATATTTATTGTGATGATTTAGAATATTTTATAGGCTGCGCGCGCGATATTGTAACATTCCTTTGCGGCGCTAGTCGCCTGCGTCAATACGTCTGGACAGCCGCATACAAGGGGTTAAAGAGTTCCGAATTTATTTCTGGAGCTTAATATAACGAAAACAATGTGTTTTTTGGTACAGGTGACATCGAACTCAATCACGATAACGGACCTCAACAAGAAGGACACAGGAAACTACGGCTGCAACGCCACCAACTCCGTCGGATACGTGTACAAAGATGTCTACGTCAACGTGCAATGTGAGTACCCAGTGCCTATCCATTATTACTGTTGGGCTGCGATCAGGAGGCGCGTCGCCTTACGGCTTGCGTTTTGATATTGAATTCAAGCTGATGATGGTGCACAGCAGCACCGATTCAACAAACCAAAAAGTTATATGCCATTAAAACCAGTACTTGTTATAAGGTTTTTATGATAGTTCTTTTTTTGCAGTAGCCATTAGCTGCTTAAAATAATTCTGACACCAAGGTGGGGCCGGATATCAATATTATTTATTACCCACACCATATGGTGATGATGACAAGATTTTTCTCCAGGGCTGAATTTTATTTTATCAGGTTTGAATGTTAGCAAATTACACTTTTTCATACTTCGTTTAGGCCTAAGCACGCTGTAACGTGCCAAGTGGTTGCCTATTGTGGTGACGTCATGATTTAATAGAAAACAAGCAAGTATGAATTTCGGCGCTGCCACTATGCCCTTCATGGTGTAGTTGGTAAGCACGTTGGCTGCATATAGGCCGAAGGTCGTGGGTAGGTAATTTATATAATCAATCGCTTACATGTCAGTACGACAATACAACTATACCTTGATTTTTAATTCCGTAGAATTCTGACAGATGTAGTATTGCCAGGCAGAAAACAGGTTACCAAAATTACAAGTATCACGTTTTGATGAATAAAAAAAACACAGTGAATTATTTTAAAGTCATACTTTATGCAGCCTTCATTTTATTTAATTTTTTCAATTGTTGGATGACTATAATATTTTTAAGTTGTAATCTGTTCTAGTTACTACATTCAATGTGGGAGAATATTTACTAAGGCCGGGTATCATTTTCAAATAACCGCAGGTTGCAAACAGTTGGTTAATATTTCTATTTCTAATGCAAAAAGGCTTTTAAAAATGCATGGAAATAAAGATGTTCTTAATCAAACATATTAGCAATGCTATTAAAATAACAATTCTTCCATGCAAACTTCACTTTAATTTCGTATTGTATGGCCACAGATAAAAAAGCACAGCCTAAACCATACAAGATTCAAATAGAGTTTGCACAAGTTACTGGAGTTGTTATTTTAATTGCATTGTATATAAATTATGATTTGCCTTTCTTGTTATAATAGTGATAACAGAAAATTTACATTTAATGTACATGTGAAAGAAGGTTTGCGACAAGCGACCTGAGAACTGTCAGAATTCCACGGAATTAAAAATCAAGGTATAGATTGTTACATAAAACATCTAAGCACGAATTCTTGGATACCCGTACGAAAAAGGTCTTGAATTTCAAAACATTGGAAGTGTACGTGTCTAAAAGCCATTCTAAGTTAAACTTCAGAATAGCCGGTCACGTCACCCCATATTAGTCGGGATCCTAAACCTTTATTAGATTACAAAACAAACGCGCGTGGAAAGGAAGCGGTAACAATATAACTATAAACGTCAGTTATAATTAATTGCTGTGTGGCCGTAGGGAGCGTCTGTTAGCCCTTAATCCTTATATAATTAAAGATACTATATTACAGCAGCTGTAGTTTACGTAAATCTTCTAGGTAAACGCAGAAAGTTATAGTTCTATAGAACAATTTCATAATTTCTGCTGATTGACGTGCACTATTGGACAAAGGCCTCCCCTTAGGATCTCCAAATGACCGGACCTGCCTTGGTTTTGCGTTTCCTCTGTTTAAAGAATTTATTCATTTGTGGATTACAGAAATTACACTTTGTGATTGTCGAATTTGGAAGTAGCAATTCAATTCTTCATTTACTATAATCTTATTTACAATTGCACTGTGCAAGCGTCATTTTTCTTATATCTACTCGAGAGCCCACGTTAACCTTCTTTTCTTTTTTCTTTTCTTCTCCATGCTTGTTGGCATATATATCTGCATGTATTGAAGAAGAAACAACAAATTGGTTGAATACTTTTGTAAAAGGATGCTCAAATATAGTCTTATATCTGCTGAAAAATATTTCAACATCAACAGCCCGTTACAGTCCACTGCTGGACTATGAGCCTCCTCCACTTAAGTGGAGGGTCTTGCCATAATGTCCACGCTTGGCAGGCTGAAAAATATTTAATGTCGTAACAATCTTCCTTCACCGTCTTTTTGACGGTTATTTCGTAAGAAGCCGTTTAACAAAAATCGGTCCCGCCTATTTTAGTTTGACCGATTTATGAGTGAAGCAACTTCCGCGTCTTGTATAAGATAAATAATGGGCGCTGGTAAATGACGTCTTTGTATTACAAGCTCAAAATTTTCTTGAAAGTATAGTTTATTCTTTATAAGTAGATTCCGTTCAATAGGGGAATTTACCATATTTTATGAATTATTTTTAAAATATAGATTAGTAGCAGACGATTCGCGAAGAAAAAACAGAATCGGTTGAAAAACTAATTTACAGTGATTTTTTAAAGTTTCAATATGTCTGTCTCTTTCAAAAACGATTTTTTGTATGGAGATTATTTGGCGTTACTAACAAATGACGACGATAAGTGGGTATGTGCCTCTCTGTCTAATCTTGAATTTCAAACCTTTATAACTTTCAATTTTAAAGATAGAGCATATTTCTTTTAGTGTTCGATAGCAGAAACTAACAAGTTTAGATTTATAAAATAAAAGTCCGATCCCCTATTATCAATGTTTGGATGAATCGAAACGTTAAAGGTAAACTCCTACCACAACTCTGTCGACTGGCATCTCTCAAACGCAACGCTCCTTTTATGGCTATAAGCATTTTCAATAATCTGCCGGAAGAAATTAAAGTACTGCCCTTTGGTTGGGTTTAGGAGACGATTACATTTGTGGCTTCTTGACAGGTGTTTTTATTCATTTGGAGAATTTTTTTCATGTAGTGCATAGTGATAAACATGTCATTATTATAGGTATCAGATAAATTCAACATAATTATATTTTGTATTGGATTTAAGTTAAAGGACATGATAGGTAATTATTTAGATTAATTTATTTGACATTTACCTTTATTTCTATAGTGTGTTCTACTTACATTAACGAAATATTATGTTTTCTATATTTGTTTCTATTTGTGTGACTATTAATATTTGTACGCCCTGCGGGCAGGTTTTTGCTGAACACAAACTTTTTATTTTTAAATCTTGTATGTACCGAAAATCTATACAAATAAATTCATTTCATTTCATCGATTATTAACTTGTTGTTACATCTCTTAGTTTTAATTTTTTTAGATGAGTTCTCTACACATTGTGAATATTTTTAACATACAAATTTTTATATTGTTAAAATAGCAACACCTTTGGTGTTAAGTAATTTCATCTTCTCTTCTATAATGGATGACTGTTAGTATGGGTCGTGTAAGCTATTGTCACAATAATAAATTAATACAGTCAATTCAAATTACTTGAGATCAAATTTCACACCGGCCGGCGCGGCGGCGGCGGCGCTGCTCAGATTCTATTAAAAGTTGCATAACTTGTCCCAAAGAAGTACATCGAGATCTCGTCTATTACCCCACCTATCTCTTCTATACCTATTGATAATACAATACCCCACTTATAATTGCGATTGTATTTATTTTTCTAATTTATGAGGGGTAAACATTTTCAAATACTACTGATCGTGTCGAATAGGCATTCGTCGAATATCTGAAAATCGATATAAGGTTTCGTACTCCGTAGATTTATAGAAAAGTTGTGTCGTCATACTTTCTGCTCAACTCTGCTTAACTAGGATTTGTACCATCAATGCAACTGGTCCGGCAGCAAGAATATGTGTAGTGTGGATACTGTAACTTTATATCTGCCTTTCCAAATAGGGCGAAACTGTATACGCCTCATCATCAACTAGACAGCCAGATCACATCGCACTCACAGTGCAATTTAGTCTCTCCAGTCAAAACCATAAGAATGTTACAAAAATCGAATGTCTAGCTCGACGTGCTTTCGACTGTTCAATACAGTAGACGCCATTAACGGAACATCTGTTACTAAATCTTTGAATCTGTGTGACGACTGGCGATTAGGCGGATCGATCGATAACAGAATCAGTTCACAGAGTGTGGGGATACGACCCCACGATTTATTAATTCTGGCTTAACGAAGCTATACTTCATTTCAAATAACATTGGAAAAAAGACAATAAATATGTATGACAGAAAAAAGGTTATTCGTGATGATTCACACTTGTCAGCTAATCAATGTCTGGAAATGTATTGTGTCTTATGAAAGATTTTTCCAATGTTATCTGAAACAGAGTATAGTTTCTATAGAGAAGGTTATACTAACCCTCTCTATAGTTGGTATAATCATTTACCCTTTTTGATAAGTATATTAATTGTTTTTTTTTTACACGGATTATGTAGATAATTTTGATTGTAGTGTGGAGTATATTAACCTGTAGATTTTAGAGTCTAGCTAGACTATACCCCACCCTACAATATATTATTACTTTGTTTGCAAAATACCGCCTTGGGTCCTAATTTATTTAGGCGAGATTTTATATAAATACGAGTTGCAATATTCGAATAAACACTCGATCTCCGACCTCGACCCAAACCAGTCGTTTCATTTTCCTCGAAACCCTTGAACACTGCCGTCGTCGTTAAAATTCCATATTTTTGTCACAAATCATCTCCTTTTTCTTATAAACACACACCGCTTATCACTATAAAGATTGCTACAATTTGACGGAACAAACTAACAAAAAAGAAAGACGTTTTTTCTTCAACCGATAAAAAAACGCATTTGTCAAACGACCCCGGGTCACCCTCAAGGCGGTCGGGTAAACGCAGTCTATAAAATAAAAAATCCGCAGCTGCACCCAGTTGCGTGTGTATGATGCAATCGTTATAATGCAGCCCTAGGGTATGGCTATCATAAATCACCGCGCAAGTTTAATAGCTAGAACTTTGTCGTAGAATGAGAACATAAGTTTGTAAGACTTATTAAGTTGTTGACTTGCAAGCTGATTATGACATGGTTGCTTTTACGTTAAGATTTATTTCAAAGTTCAAAATAGTATATTATGAGTTATATAAGTTTTACAGCCAATATCAACACTAGATACTATAATAAATCATTTATCTGTCTCTTTTTATCTTAAAGAATAACCACTTTTCAGTGTAAGATAAAGATAAAAATTTCTTTATTCGAAGTAAGATTTAACAAAATCATTTTTAGACGTCAACATTCATGACTGATAAGTTGACTTGACTTTACAGACTATTTTCTCTAATAACAGTGATATCACGTTACTAACATGCTCTGGGTCTGGGTTAGCGTGTTTGAGCCTTCATCGTGATGACATCATCTCAGCCGGAAGACGTCCACTGCTGAACATAGGTTTCCACCGTGAACGGTTTGAGCCTAGTCGCCCTTAATCGGGGTAAATTCTAGCCCCTCGACGGGGACGTAATGCTGTAACGAGGCATTCGTCCTCTTTCCTGTTTTATGACTGGCAACCTTTCTTGCTGGCAGTTTTATCTTTCATTTTCAAATTTAGATTTCTTACGTTTCAATTTTGTCTTTTTTCTGCCAAATTTTTCACTTCATGTCCTGATCTCCGATACTAAACAGCTTATCTACTATTTTCTACCATTTTCCATGACAGTTATATAATATATAAATATATAAATTCCTTTTCTTCGGACTGAACCTTGGTTATAGCCACATAACCCTCTACAACACTCTTCGTGTAGTGCTCAGCAGCTCCGTGGCGGCTGCTGGGCCACAATGCTAGATGAATTAGTAAGAGTAACCGCATTCATGAACGTGGTCGTTCTGTAGAGTTTAATACAATTGTCATTCAGTTCATTATAAGCTTCGTGGCACTATAATTTGTTAATTTGTCACTTTCCGGTATCAAATGGAGTCATGGCTAAAAGTATAAATGATAAGTTCAAAAACGAATGATCTCAACTTCAACGAGAAAACCGGTTACAATACTTTTAATAGCACCAATCTCTGATACTATAATTTATATACTCAACTATGGAAGGTGCCGTAATAATAATAATAATAATATAGTTTGGCAATTTATTTATCCACATTTTCCCATACGAAGGGTCATTCACACGAACGCAAAAAAACCTTAGCAGAAAAAAACCTGCCCGAGCGAAACAACACACGTGTTTGAACGGTTTGGTAAACAAAGTCATATTCTATTTCTGGTCCATTTATGTTCCTTTTCGCTTGTGTTCTGGACGCTTTTACAGGCGAATGGGCTCTTTTAGTGCCTAATTTGGTAAATATTATGAACGCCGATTTATCGATACTCCTTTTCAACACACAGAGATATAAATGTGGTGAAGTTAACTTAAAATCGTTTATGTATTAACTTTCTTCTCTGTAGGTACGTGTATTTTGAATTATACACTTGGTATTTTACAAAAAGGTTGGGACTTATTTACTTTAATTTATAAGGAGACTTTTGCCTTTAGATGAAACAATCAATCAGCCTATTGCAGTCCACTGTTGTGTTGGACGTAGGCCCTAAGGGCACGCCAAAGCGCACGATCGCCCGCTTTCCTCATCCAGCCACCACTAGCGACCTTCCTCAGGTCATCAGTCCACCTGGCAGGGGGGCGTCCCACACTACGTTTCCCGAGACGTGGTCTCCATTCGAGAACCCGTCTAGCCCACTGCCACTTCAGCTTGCTACACTTCTGGACGATATCAACTATCTTGGTCCTCTGCCGGATGATTCCGTTTCGTTTCGTTGATTTCGTTGATAAATTAATAAAGTTTTAACTCATAATTTTGAACGTAATTATTTTATTCTCTTAGGTGATCTTTTTTTCCGGTTTTGTGACTATATACGTCTTAATTCTTTCTATAGCTTATGATGACATTATCATACAGTGTTTTCACTGTCTAATATGAATTTTTTTATGCGACTATCGAAGTGTAGTAGAAGTACAAGCCTTACTGCGAGGGAGACCCTCTCAAACGAGATGTAACATGTGGCGTGCTCGAACACCGCTTCCTGATTCCTTTGTCCCGCTTTTTGAGAGTCTACCGGCTAGATTACCATGGCCGATCTGGAAGTCTTTAAATCGACTTCGGACTCAGGTCGGCCGGAGCAAGGAAAATATGCTCTCGAAAAACCCTAGACTGTGTGTGTGGAGTGGTGCAGTCCATGCCATGGCTCATTTAGTGTCCTGTCCTGCCTGCCCTGTTACCTGTTCGCAGCAGGATGTGGCTAAGTTCTGGGCCGGAATTATTTATTTTGTCATTTACATGCTAAGAACAAGACTGCGAGTAGATTGTGCAGCACACTGTATTCAAAATCTAGACACGCGGCAGCGCGTCAAGCCAAGTTCAAGCAAAGGACCAGCGCCAAGTGTAATATTACACGAACCACTTGGTGCCACTTTTGACCCTTCTATAACTCAAACCCTCTTTAACTTAAACGCATAAAACTACGTGTGTTTATAATATACCATAGGGACATCTAGAAGACCAAATTTCATGAAGCTAGTTCAAACGGTTATAAAGATATGAAGGTCAAAAAGTCGTAAATTTTAGTACTGACTGACTGACATTTAGTACCTAAACCTAACCTACTTCCAGATGACCTAGAAGGATGAAATTTGGAATCCAGCTCGGTTATTGTGTGTAAGCGTAGGAAAAAATCTAAAAATTAAAAAAAATAAGGGGGGTCCCCATACAATTTTTTTTTTTAATGTATCGTTGAAGCCGTTACAAGCAGGTATTTGAAACTATCCCAAAATATGTATTATTATATTTGCAATATAACAAAAATATAAAAATAAAGTTAAGTAAAAAAATAAGTGGTGTCCCCATACAAAAAACTTGTAGTACGCGCTAAACAACCGGCCAACAACGGTGTGTCGTCGGCGGCGCGGTCATTCATCAACAGCTCATATACGTCCCCACCGAGGGGCTCGAGCCTACCTTGAATTAGGGCGATTAGGCCTTAGTCGACCACGCTGGCCCAGTGCGGGTTGGTCGACTTCACATACATCCTTTTAATTTCTTCGCAGGAGTGTGCAGGTTTCGAATAAACGTACATATGAATTCGAAATTCGAAAACACATTGGTACGTGGTGGGGATCGAACCCGCGTCTCCCGGTCGGGAGGCAGCCGCCCTAGCCACTAGACCACCGACGCTCTCACGCGCGATTGTACACAGAACAGAAGTAAATTTACATAAAAGCGCTCCCGAGCAACACATAAACATAGGCACTGCTTACGAATACCGATTTAGTTATTTATTGTTTTTTTACATTTATGTTCTCATGCTTCTTTCTCAACGATGAATTAAATGATTGTCATACTATAACGACAAACTTTCTTCGTGCCTAAACCAGTAACAGTATAAAATAAAAGTGAAGGACATACCTACATGAGATTAAATTAATGTTATATCGCCCGGACTTGGCTAATTTAAGCATAAACAAGAAGCGTATTAAAAAGGTAGCAGATAATGAATGGGCAATGCGCACTATTATCTCTAACATTCAAGAGAATGTAGACAATAGCATAAAAAAGAAAACCATGCAACGGAAACTCAAGAAAAAACATTAAATCGCAATACCTGCCTAGTTTTCTTTACAAAAAGTAATGATATCCCACCAAAAACATAAATGTAAAAAAGGAGAGCCAAGTTCAATACAAAAATTATGCTTGGCTGTGGGCTTCGCCGCAAAAAGAATGGAGATCTAAATGAGTGCCAAGTTCTATACAAAATCCAAATATGTATTTATAGGAACAAAATAACATTATGAACAAGTATTAAACTCAATTTATTTGCTTTACTGGATACCTATAACAACTGCTGTTATTTAAAAATGTGAGATCTTAAAGTAGGTTAGACTTGACTTGGCCAGTCAAGAATATAATAGATATATGTTGAATAACTTTATAAAATGACTCATGTAATGAAAACTGTGTAATGGAAGTAAAGCAAAGAAATAGAGTTTAATACTTGTTGATAATGTTATTTTGTTCCTATAAATACATATTTGGATTTTGGATAGAACTTGGCACTCATTTAGATCTCCATTCTTTTTGCGGCGAAGCCCACAGCCAAGCATAATTTTTGTATTGAACTTGGCTCTCCTTTTTTACATTTATGTTTTTGGTGGGATTGATTTATTCCCCACTAGGACATGCTTCGGTAGTTGGCAAAGTTTGTTAGTAACTTCCTAAATGAATCATCTCTTCTATTGGTCGCCATATTTGACGTCATTTAAGAACGCGCGGTATCGTTGTATGGCTTTGTAAAATGGTGACCAGTCGGGTATAACTCTTATTAAATCACGTCATGTGCGTTCATCCCCTAAATGAATTATGCACCCGATGTCCGCTTAGTAAATAGATTATATAGGGTGACAGGAAATTAAATTAATATTTATGGGACATAAACTTTCTCCAGGAAACATACAAAAAAAGTTTTTTTCTATATTGTTCTTTTTTATTTTGAAGCTCTAATATGTAGTTAATGTAACGTGATCGTATTTGAACTAGGGATAAGTTCAGTCCCCACCCAGACACGCCTTAGGGTGAGCCAGCTAAACTTTCACCGCTACACAATGGGCGAACAGACCAGCTTCGGCATACATTGCTGCAGCACAAGTCTGATAAAAAATGCTCGACATTAAAATAACACTGTATTTGTCAAAGATAATAGTACGAGTATAATGCCAAAGCACAATAATCCCCATCGTGGATGTCGGTTGGTATTAAAGTTTTTTAGTTCAGTGTCAACTATTTTTCAAACAAAAAACACTGCATAACAACAAGTCTTATTATTACTACAAATCACAGTGTTATTATATTTATTGCAAAAGATGTGATTCCTATAGAGTATGTTTAGCTATTCGTCTCCACAATCAATCAGCCTATTTACAAGTATTGCAGTCCACTGCTGGATGTAGGCCTCCCCAAAGGCACGCCAAAGCGCACGATAACCCGCTTTCCTCATCCAGCCACCACCAGCGACCTTTCTCAGGTCATCAGTCCACCTGGCTTCTCCACAAAAGACTACAAATTTTAATAGTGAACGTGCCAATGATAGACCAATGGTACTAGGTTTGACGTTGTAAAATAATTCTGTCAAATCTTAATAAAGAGAAAAGTTTTGAATTAGCCCATTGTGTGGAGCAAGGTTTACTCTAGTACGAATTTGGGGAAGTTCGATAACCTCTGACTCATCCTGCCTCATTGTATCGATATCACGTTGTCACCGGGTTTTTACGCTTTTCTCCACTTACTGCATTTTATATAGGGAGAAAACGTATTAAAACGAAGAAATTGGATTCGCTAACAATACGAGTAGTCTTGATCGATGCGAAGGATCGCTTATCGGAAACCTTTTGGTTGCTAGATTTTACTTGTCATCTTTTTGTTATCGTAATAGAATAAAATGCTAGGTGTAGATTGTGAGGTGTGTATAACTATTTACCTAATTTTATTAAAATGTCTCCATTTCAGAAATTTAAAACTTTAATATCAAGTTGGCTCTTGGATAAATGCTATTATTCTTTGACTGAATATTTCGATCAAGATAGTTGATGTCGTCCAGAAGTTGGCAAGCTGAAGTGGCAGTGGGCTGGCCACGTCTGTCGTAGAACCGATGAGCGTTGGAGCAGACGGGTTCTCGAATGGAGACCGCGTCTCGGGAAACGTAGTGTGGGACGCCCCCCTACCAGGTGGACTGATGACCTGAGGAAGGTCGCTGGTGATGGCTGGATGAGGAAAGCGGGTGATCGTGCGCTTTGGCGTGCTCTTGGGGAGGCCTACGTCCAGCAGTGGACTGCAATAGGCTGATTGATTAACCGATAAAAATGGCGCTTATAATTGTTATGTTTTATAGTGTCTGCTGCATGTTATCGTTATTTTTATAACCCGTACTTTTATGGTTTGCTTTCCAAGAATATATCGATCATACTTTATGATGTTAAAACTAGGTTACTAGTCTAATAGATGCCATACAGAAGTCGACACGGACAGTTTTTGCATCATCGAAATTAAAATTATCGGGATCGGAGCGTGATTAATATATTGTCAAAAATAAAAGACATTGTCATCCATAAACTTGAAAGAAAAACAATGGTGTCGATTCGGCATTCGCCCAACTAAACTAAACTTAAATTAGTCCTGCCACTTTCTATCATTTTTAATTGAAAAGGGACCGAAGATCATCGGTTTTGTTTTTGTCTATGACTTCACGACTAACTGTCAAAGTTAGTCTTTTTTTAGTGCCTACCTAACACCATGACGAATAAAAAGCCACTAAAATTTACAGTTTGTCGTGAAGTCAAAGACAAAACCGATGATCTTCGGTCCCTTTTCAATTAAAAATGATAGAAAGTGACAGGACTAATTTAACGTTAGTTTAGTTGGGTGAATGCCGAATCGACACCAATATGACACCACAATTTCTCCTTTCATAAATAAAACCCTGTCTAATTCATACGAACGACTGTTTACGTATAATAAAACCTATATTTCACCTAATCCCACTCTATCCTACGTTGTCGTAAAAGCTAGCCGCTCATTCTATTGGGCACATCCTTATGACAGCCGGTGGCACATTTTCACACGCCCACACCCCAATCTACACGAAATGGCGGATATTATTACTTGCGATATGTACTCTCGCATTTATATTATATCCTCTAGTTGATGGGTGTTTGTCATTTCGCCACTACTGACCCGAAATGTGAAACTCGTTCTTGTTAGAGGGGTAAAAAAAATGTTCTGGATTACTTTCCTTATACAAGATGTAAATAAATTAGCTGACACTATTTTAAAGGATCAACCTACCCATGAAACTGAACAACTTTCCCCAAGAAAGATGGACTGTCGGACGATAAAAAAATATGCATCTTCCATAGTAAATCGATTTAAAATAGTGTCAGCTAATTTATTTACACCTTATATACTACCAAAATTTTAAAAGTTGTTTTGGTCCGAAAGACGTAATAATATCACCAACCAGACATCTAATTTTTACCTTTGTATTCATAAATTTACATACAATACAACTACCAATTTATCTGTAAACTGATGAGTGAGGCAATGTGAAATTGTATTTCAGCCATTGTTACAGTTTCAGTTGTTGATATTTCTACGTAGCGCCCTAATTCCAACTTGAACACTTCTATACCACTTCATAAATACGAATACGTTGGTTTAGTAGGTTTGTAATAATATTGACTTGACGGCTCCGTAGCCTAGGTGGTAGTGTATCTGCCTCCTACGCACAGGGTCGCGGGTTCGAATCCCGCCCAGGGCAAACATAATAATAAAATAAAAAATAAAAATGTTACATATTTATTTCCAAATTGATTCTTAAAAAAATGGTGTTGAGTCTTCCCAGTATAAGTAATCAAAAAAAAACTTGTAGTGGGAATGGCTCAACAATCATGTGATGAGCACTTTTGTTTTTGTGTCTGGTTGTTGTTTATATATAAGTACGCATTTTTCTATTTATGTAATGTATATCAGCTGTCTGGTACCCATAGTACAAGCTCTGCTTAGTTTGGGATCAGATGGCCGTGTGTGAAGATGTCCCCCACATATTTATTAACACGTTTTTATTTATTTATATTGGTAACGATTGAAAACGCTCGAAATTAGTTTCAGAATGGAACAATGCTATCAAACATCACAAATTAGCATTAAACATTATCTCTTCGTAGGCAAATCTTACCATTCAAGCTATAAACTGTTTTTGTGTCGTTCTCTCTTAAAATTTTCCAAACTCTATGCAGCCAGCTCACTCTATTTATGGAGTTGATGGCTACGTGACCCGAAATTTGAGCAATGTTTGTATTAGCAGTTTTAGTGAAGGGTCTAATGAAGGCAAGTAGGGCGACGAAGTGACCAAATTTTGGTAGGATTTTGCTAACGAATTGTCTATATAATTCGTTGGATTTTGCTGAATATTCTGGTTCACAACTTTACATAAAAGCACTTCGTTCTCTTTCACGGTGAATAGAAAAGTGAGGATAGTAAAACTTTCACTCGCCATGTGCTTGTTTGTGAGTTTTACATAGGTACCTGTACTCTTCATCGCGTGGTTTGTAAGGTACTCACCGTACTGACTACTGACCTCACAAGTCCTGGTCACAAAGTTTGTGAAGCGCGTTTTTATTCTGTGGTGCCCTGGTGTAAAGCCGCCAAAGCCCATTGACAGTGTCTACTTAACTTCCGTAGATAACAGACATGACCTAACGTGTCTTTCGAAGCACGGACTCATGATTGAAAGCCTAATCGACCTTATTTAACGCAAGTTTTCTGTCGCAGTATTGCTAAAGAGAATAAGACAATAATTTCTATAGGATGAAAACTTTTTTCAGACGTATGAAACCGGCAGGCAGGGCACATTGTCAAATAAGCGTTCGGGATATTTCATAGCCATATGCTCGTGAAATGCAAGGCCATGGTCGATTATGCTAATAAAATGGGTCTACGTCCAGCTTCTGCGCTAACATGGCAACCAACCAAGGCCGGAAACCGTGTTATCCTGTAGTGCTATTTTTTTGTCTCAAGTATACAATTTGTATGCAGGGCAAACAGGCATGTCATGAAGATATTATATTTTAAAATTCTAGAGTAATAAAAGTACCTTTATAAGTGTAATTTTATCGTTCAAGTAGTCATCATCATCTTTAAATTTAAGATCCTAAAGTTTTTGACAAGTATTTCTAAAAACACGCGTCTACATTCTTCTTATTTCGTTTGCTAACTAAACCTTCTATATGCCAGCTGACGCCCAGTGTCTCTTGTTTGAACTATGAACGTGAACAAGTTGTTATTTTGCTCTTGTGTGTATGTCGAACAAAAGTGACTCTTTTCGGCTACTAAATTATACTTTTTATACAAGAGCAATGCTAAGAAAAATATCGTATAAGTTCGCTACATTCGCTAAAGTGTATCTTGCTCGAACTAATATTAAAGATAAATCACAAGTATAATTTTATTTAGAACCCTTTAGCTTTAAACTACCTATAATTACTCGATCAGTAAAAGAGTTTCGTATAAGTACATAAAGAGCCGTGTGGTGACGGCAGAGTAGAATACATTTGTCACCAACCCCTACTCTTCCCGTGGGTGTCGTAAGAGGCGACTTAGGAACTACACATTGAACAGGGAACGGGCAGCAGCGCTCTCTGATACAGTAACCTTTTAATCTGCGATCTCCGACCCGCCTGCCAAGCGTGGAGATTATGGCAAAACCCTCCACTTAAGTAGAGGAGGCTCATAGTCCAGCAGTGGACTGTAACGAGCCGTTGATGTTGACATAAAGATTTAATAATTTTAAAAAGTTAAGTTTGATTTTGAATTCTTGTGGGTGCATTCAGCGTGTGTGTTATAAAGTTGACACCGACCTCACAGACCCTAGTGTTATAGAGACGCTGAATTCATAATAAAACGTAACCTTTTTTCCTCTGCAGCAATTCCTCCAGAAATCAAGGAAGGTCCAGAGGATCTGGTGAGGGTGGATGGTTCAGAAGCCGTGCTCAAGTGTCGCGTCTTCGGCGCGCCCAAGCCCATCGTCTCCTGGGTTAGGATTCGAGGATCGGAACGCATCGATATTACTGGCGGAAAGTAAGTCGCTTTTAGATCTAGAAAAACAATATATAAATCGTTATTAAGTGCTTCTTTATTATGGTAGTTCAATGGTGTCTTGGGGTCGCATGGATGAGCAAAGTTTTAGGGTCTCGCAAGGAGTAACAAGTTTAGCAATTTTCATCATCAACAGCTTATATCTATATAAGTCCCCACCGAGCAGCCTGAGGCTACCCTGAATTATGACAATCAGGCCTTGTCCACCACACTAGCCCAGTGCGGTTTGGTCGACTTCACACACAACCTTCGAATTTCTTCGCAGGAGTGTGCAGGTGTCATCAAGATGTTTTCCTTCACCGTGAGAGCGTCGAATAAACGTACATTATTAGTGTGAAGAAATATGGTATAAGTTGAAATCTGCGAAGGCCCGGATAGCCAGCCAGACGAGCTGCAGAAATACTGAAAAATATCTAACTAGCCCCTCAGTGGAGACGTACTGTTGTTGATGGTATAACTAAAACTATAAAACACTTGATTTCAGATACAACATAACTCCTGAGGGCGACCTGGTGATTCGCGAAGTCTCTTTCACTGACGTCGGGACTTACGAGTGCTACGCCAAAAACAAGTTCGGCGAGAAGTCTGCCCTGGGTTCTTTGACTGTGAAAAGTAAGTGCAGTACATTTCCTGTAGCATGGGAAACTTATCAAAATTTTGTAATGTTAACGCTATGAACGTGAATTATTTTTAATTTTTAACGTATGAACAAACCGACTTTAATTTTTCAACATAATTTTAATAATTGGTTTCCCATACACAGATAGTAGTACGACTAGCGGTCCGCCCGCGGCTACGCTCGCATTCTGTAAGATTTTCCCGTAGGAATAGGACTTTTACCCGTAAAAAGTATCCCATGTGTTAATACAGGTTACATACTATCTCCATTCCAAATTTCATACAAATCCGTTGAGTACTTTAGGCGTGAAGGCGGAACAAATATCCAAACATCTAAATATATTTTCACATTTATAATATTAGTCTAATGGAACCTCAGAAAATGCTCACTATGTATAAAAACATAATGAGAAAGAACTAGATAAAATTTGCTTTGATGTGTGTGCCCGTTTACCTACACTAAGGCAGTGAATGGCCTCGGATGTCATGCTCTAATTCTAATTTTAAAATCCAGCTATCCTTTTCGTTTTTATGACCAATGAAAGAGAGGTGATGACCGAATGATATCTTAAAATAAGGGCATAGCTGTCAGTTGAGAGATTTTTAAGTCGCATGTTTTAAGTGCTCTCTAAAATTCTACCCGTGTGGTGACGGCAGAGTAGAATACATTTGTCACCAACCCCTACTCTTCCCGTGGGTGTCGTAAGAGGCGACTTAGGGACTACACATTGAACAGGGAACGGGCAGCAGCGCTCTCTGATACAGTAACCTTTTAATCTGCGATCTCCAACCCGCCTGCCAAGCGTGGAGATTATGGCAAAACCAAACACGCGGAGTGGAGGAGGCTCATAGTCCAGCAGTGGACTGTAACGGGCCGTTGATAAATTGCTCAATCGACACGGCCATAAGGTTCAAATTCGATTTTTGACAGCTCTAATATTAGGATGGCCATCTCCTGTCCCTTTTCAATCTTTAAGGACGGACTAACTTAGATTAGAGCGTGACATCCCGAATCGAGGCCATATCCTTTAATAACACCATAGTTTTATGATTTTGAATGTTTGATTCTTGACAAGAGTAGAAAAAATTTAAACTGGCGGAAAGCTAAGTTTCAAACAACATCCTCCCCATTTCAGAACGGACAGTAATCACCGACAAGCCAGAACACTACGAGGTCGCAGCCGGTTCCATCGCGACCTTCCGCTGCAACGCCAACACTGACGAGTCCTTGCACCTGAACATCATCTGGCTGAACGACGGCCAGCCGATAGACTTCGACAACCAGCCTCGGTTCACGAAGACCAGCGACTACTCACTCGTCATATCGCACACTACGGAGCTGGACTCTGGGGAGTATACTTGCATCGCCATGACGGAGATCGACGAGGCCAGGGCGCAAGCTACTCTTACTGTGCAAGGTAAGAGCGAACTACTGACGTTTTAGGTTATATTGGAAATTAACTTACTGAGGACTTCAAGGTTCATAGTAAATCTTTGGTGATAGATTTGTGGGTAATTACGAAGAAAGTTGCGGGGGCGCGGGGAACACGTCGTGATTGGTTCATCTCGCTTACGCAACGTATTGACAGGTCTCATAATTGGTCGAAACTGAAGTGAGCCGCGAGGTATTGGCCGCCCAGAGATATTTATATGTGCGAATGCACCTATGCGTTTCGGAAAGTAGCGCCCTGACACCACAGGTCCGAGATTTGTACATTAGTGGAGAGACAGTCAAGGCCAACGGACAAACACTAAAGAAGAGAAATTGCGTTCTCCCCACAATATTTGAACATATGCAGAGGACCTTGTAAATGCTTGTAAACATTGTGGAGAATGCTCCTGGAAAGGATTATGGAGAATCCTTTTGGGCTCGAGATCTTTTATTTTATCTACTCTCATATCCTAAAATTCGAATTACAAAATCCAAAAGTATAAAATATTTTTTATTGAGATTATTGGTGTAGTACTCTTGTAGGACTTAAAACGAAAAACGTGGGGTGCATGGAATAGATATTCTAAGAAGTAGAGAACGAGGTGATGGCTGAAAAACAGCATAGCTGACGCTGTAAGCTTTTCATTGTCTTACTTATTTTCATGTCTGTCTGTACTACTTATTGATACATAACATATTGTAATGACAATGAATAAATGTCTTCTAAATCTTATTAGTGCCAGGGGTTGTTATGTGTTATGTCTTGAAAACTTACAAATAGTTATTATTAGTATATTATTTTCAGTGCAATTCAATTGTTGTGTTTTTATTATTGGAAAGACTTGCGTTTGACCATTATTCTAGCTGATGGAAATTCATTATAAGGTGAAAGATGGACCACGCTCGCTTAGAAGATGTTTATTATTTTTTTATAAACGGGCCAAATACTAATCTATAGTTTTTTGAGAAACACGGTTATGCTTCAAAATCTACTCCATGCACCCCACGTTTTTCGTTTAAAGTCCTACAAGAATACTACACCAATAATCACAATAAAAAATACTTTATACTTTTTAGTGTGTAAAAACGTGTTGCTAAAAAAAATTTGACTTTATAATTATTTTGTGCTTTTTAGTCCAGCGTATATTTAAATGTTGCAAGATACCCTGAACATCACGTAGGACTAAATTGCTAAGACTAAAAATCCCAAGTATGCGGAGATTATGTTATTACAATGAGATTACCTTCCGGCTCCATAATGAGACCCTGGACATCACGTATGACTAAAGATCTTGTGAAGACTAATCCAACGAGCCCAAACACGACAAGGTTATGTTGCGACGTTGAGAGAGTTCCCATGGCCACCTTCTGGTTCCATTATGAGATCCTGGACATCACATATGACTCAAGAACTAGTCAAGACAAATCCAACGTGCCCAAACATGACTAGGTTATGTTGAGTATTTGAGGAAATACAGCGGCCACCTTCCGGCTCCATCATGAGACCCTGGACATCACGTATGATTAAAGATCTTGTCAAAACAAATCCAACGACCCCAAAAACGTCGAGGTTATGTTGTGTTTTTGAGGAGTTCCTATGGCCAACTTCCGGTTCCATCATGAGACCCTGGACATCACGTATGACTAAAGATCTTGTCAAGACAAATCAAACGAGTCCAAACACGACGATGTTGTGTTGTGCATTTTAGAAGTTCCTATGGCACCTTCCGGCTCCATCATGAGATCCTGGACATCACGTATGACTAAAGATCTTGTCAAGACAAATCCAACAAGTCCAAACACGACAAGGTTGTGTCGTGCATTTTAGAAGTTCCTATGGCCACCTTCCGGCTCCATCATCAGACCAGCTCCATGATATCATAATATTGCATTGTCATCGAGGTTACATAAGTCTACCAAATTTCAGCACAATCGAATGACAACAAGTGCTCCAAAAATGAGTTGCAAGATTCGGACCGAACAAAACCCACAAACAAACAAACAAACAGACAGACAAGAAAGCGAGTTAATAAAAACGTGTTAAAATAAAACTCATTATAGTACCGCTATCTTTTTTTATTTTATTCATTAAACTAGTCTATGGTTTTAGGCTGAATACGAAAAAAAACGCGCACGCATGCGTTCTGAGACGCGCTGAAATCTATTAAAGCACCCGTAACTGCGTTCCGAATCACTGTCAGCCATACATTTTTTTGCTTTTCTGATCGCTGACAGCAGCGCTGAAATGAAAGTCTGATTCGGAATGCGCCCAAAATGTTGTCTGTGGAGCGCCCGCTTTAGCGCATGCGTAGTGATATGCTGGCTGGGTTTTGGTTGGTTCTGTGGTTTTGGCGCCATTCTTGTTTTCTTGTACTGAATTTGGTAGAAATATTGTTATTTTTGCGTAAAAATGTCCGATAGCAGTGTTTGTGAAGAGAATTTGACTCCGCCCGATATTTTAAATGTGGCGACGGAAATGCCTCATAATCTTTTACCAGCAAAGTCGAGAAAAATATATGATAATAAATGCTATGAAGATTTTATGGAATGGAAAATGCAAAAAAAGGTTTTTGTTCAACACCAATGTATGAGAGTAGATAAAGTAGTGTATGAAACTGCACATAACTAGGTATTAAAACACTCGTGTGCATCTATTAAAAACCTCGCCATGTTTTAATACCCCTCATTATGCAACAGTTTCGTAAACTACTATTAACTACGTGACGTAATATTAAAATCTACGGCGATGAACAATACCCATTAGTATACATGTTTGTCAAAGTCTTGTATTTAAGTTAGTGCTTGACAGACATAACTTACCACTTTTTGTTGCAGACAAGCCAAACCCCCCTAAACTCCTACACGTGGACTGCAACCGCTCCACCGCCGTCATCTCGTGGAAGCCAATGGGAGACAACCGAGCTATCGTCCTCAGATACACCATCCAGTACAACACTTCCTTCACGCCGCACACCTGGGACGTGGCCAGCGACAACGTGCCCAACAGTGACACGTCCTGGACCATCCAACTCAGCCCCTGGGCTAACTACACCTTCAGGTAACTACTGATGGGAGACAACCGAGCTATAACCCTCAGATACACCATCCAATATAACGTGCCCAACAGTGACACGTCCTGGACCATCCAACTCAGCCCCTGGGCTAACTACACCTTCAGGTAACTACTGATGGGAGACAACCGAGCTATAACCCTCAGATACACCATCCAATACAACGTGCCCAACAGTGACACGTCCTGGACCATCCAACTCAGCCCCTGGGCTAACTACACCTTCAGGTAACTACTGATGGGAGACAACCGAGCTATAACCCTCAGATACACCATCCAATACAACGTGCCCAACAGTGACACGTCCTGGACCATCCAACTCAGCCCCTGGGCAAACTACACCTTCAGGTAACTACTGATGGGATACAACCGAGCTATAACCCTCAGATACACCATCCAATATAACGTGCCCAACAGTGACACGTCCTGGACCATCCAACTCAGCCCCTGGGCTTACTACACCTTCAGGTAACTACTGATGGGAGACAACCGAGCTATAACCCTCAGATACACCATCCAATACAACGTGCCCAACAGTGACACGTCCTGGACCATCCAACTCAGCCCCTGGGCTAACTACACCTTCAGGTAACTACTGATGGGATACAACCGAGCTATAACCCTCAGATACACCACCTAATACAACGTGCCCAAAGTATTTGACGCTATACTATACAATCGTGCCCATTTGACAAGTATCCTTCCAATCACTCGTATCTTATGCTGCTCTCGTTTATCCAAACTTCGTTCGACCGAATTACGAGAGGGGTCTTCGTCTTCTCTAGCCAAGTCTGCGCCCGCAATATTACCACTCTGGCAGAAATAGCGAAATAGGTCCGTTAGAGAAAATATCGTCTTAATAAAAGTAAAAATGTCAACGCATTAAGTAGCAGCGGTTTTAGACGTCACGGCTTGCTATAATCGCTTGTAAATTGCGTAGTCATCGGCTACTATCTATTCTCTTTCTGTACTTCTTCGATCCCGACTCCTGCAAAACTTTGAAGTTCGCGCTTTATTTTACAATATTTTTTTAATACACTGTATTTGATCCCTGAGTGTATTCTAAAACTTGCAAAAATCACTTAAAGCCTTCACTTTCTCTTCTTTCAAAACCAAAAAAAGTGCGAATGAAAGAGACTGCTGTCAAATAATCCCTCTAGGTTTGGAACTCCTAATAATTTGAATTTTCGTTGGCAGAGTGATAGCGTGGAACAAGATCGGTCCGTCGGCTCCGTCGCAGCACTCGGAGGTTTGCACGACGCAGCCCGACGTGCCCTACAAGAACCCCGACAACGTGCAAGGAGAGGGCACCGCGCCCAACAACATGCTCATCACTTGGCTGGTCAGTACACAATCATCATCATCTCCCAGCTGCAGTTTTCGACGCTCATTACGGAGGTTCCGGGTTCAATTTCCGGTGGGGACACTCAAGCAAAAATCTCTTTGTGAGACTTTTAGGACATTTTGTCAATTGTCATATCGGGCTGGTTTCCGCAAGTCGACGTCTAATGCGCCTATTTTGCGTGTGGGTGGGAATGCGGTGTCATTCGAGCCAACCCAACTCTTCCAGGAAACCCAGTAGGCCCTTTACATTACCGGTTATCCCTGGAAGGTCCCTCGCTTGACCGAGGTATTTAGCCCTGTAGTCCGCCACTCTCGTGCACTCCATGAGGACGTGAGCAGCCGTTTCTTCTGCCTCCAAGCAGGCTCTGCAAAGGGGGCTGTCGGTAACACCTAGGACATATAGATGTTTGTTAAAAAAACCATGACCAGTTAATGCTGCAGTCACCAAACGCAAGCGTGGTTTACTTAGCCGAGTCAGGGTCTTAGCGAGCCTGGCACTGGGGGTTGGCAAGGCCAGCTTCGCCTGTCTACACTCTTCATGGTTCGTCCAAAAAATAGCATGTTCGTTCCTAGTTGATTCTCTAAGTAATGTACGTACCATCCTGAAGGGAAGAGGGATGATGGGC
The DNA here is from genome assembly GCA_951230895.1 of Carpatolechia fugitivella. NCBI lineage: Eukaryota > Metazoa > Arthropoda > Insecta > Lepidoptera > Gelechiidae > Carpatolechia > Carpatolechia fugitivella. The sequence goes on along the minus strand of OX579646.1, from coordinate 18,932,859 downwards.
TCGGGTCCGTATGCTGTTAAGCTAAAACCTCTACGAGCCAACTCATCCGCTGCATCGTTACCTCTAGACCCGCTATGTCCTTTTATCCATTGAAGGGTTACGCGGTTGTGTTGACATACCTCCATTAGTCGTTTGTGACACTCGTAGATTAGTCCCGAGTTGATGGTGTTGCTTTTTAGGGCTTGTAAGACGGCCATACTGTCTGAGAGGATTCGAATGGAGGAGTTTCTTACCATTCTCGATGCTATAGCATTAGCGGCAGTGATGATGCCCATACATTCAGCTTGAAAAACTGTATTATGGGCACCCAGTGGAAGGACTAGCTTGATGTTTAGGTCCTCCGAGAAGGTTCCTGAACCTGTGCCTGCCTCAGTTTTGGATCCATCGGTGAAGATTCTGAGCTCTTTAATGTCGAGCCTTCAAACCGATGGTCCTCGTTTGGTTAGGACATTGCAGGCTGAATCACCTGATTGTCCGAAAAGAAAGATGATTCCGTACTTCGGAAGGCACGTTAAGCCGTTGGTCCCGGCTACTATCTAGTCGTTACACGAGCCAAGTCAGTGGCCTTTGGCGGCTTTATAATACTGACACCGGTTGTCGACCTTACAACCCACGCGATGATGACGATGATCTCAGCCTGTAGACGTCCACTGCTGAACAAAGTCCTCCAAGTATCTCCACAACCCTTGGTCCTGCTTAGCCCGCATCCAGGGGCTTCCCGCGACCTTCACCAGATCGTCGGTCCACCTTGTAGGTGGCGAGCGCACACAATAACAAACTACTCGGTGGGGACGTATATGAGCTGTTTATGTGTGCAGGTTAAACAACCGTGACAATTTAAAAAATACAATTTACATATTTTTCGCTTGTTCCTCCAGAAAATGCCTCAGATTGAGCACAACGGCCCCGGCTTCTACTACCAAGTGTACTGGAGACGCAACATCACTGGATCTGAGTGGAACGAACAGCAAGTTCGCGACTGGCAGACCACGCAACTACTCGTGCCGAACACGCAAACCTTCGTGCCCTACAAGATCAAGGTCAGTATTAAACATGCCTATTGTGCTTTGCAAGATCAAGGTTAGAATTAAACACGTTCACCTCCGACAAGATCAAGATCAGTATCAAACATGCCCTACAATACAAACACACAACACTCTTACCCTAAAAGATAAAGGTCAGTATAGAACATGCTCTACAAGATTAAGGTCAGTATCAAACATGCCCTAAAAGATCAAAGTCAGTATAACATGCCCTGTGGGGCCATATCAAGGTCAGTATCAAACACATCCATCTTCGTGTCATTGGAAGAAAACTTTATACATAGTTTACTTCCTTCATAATCTTTTTTTACTAGTTTTGTTACATTATATATTTGTACTTAATTATTAAAAGATCAAAATAAACTGTAACTTCCGGTGAGTCATACATTTAAATCGCATTTTTTCTTCATATTCGTATTGATTTATTTATTTAATAGGTACAATAACAGCAGTACATATACACACAATTTACATGGTATTTTACAACTAGGTCTATTGACTTAGCTATATAACCGAACATTCACCATTACAGGTCATCGCAGTAAACTCAAAGGGTACATCAAACGTCGCACCCATAGAAGTAATAGGCTGGTCAGGAGAAGACCTACCTACTCACGCGCCTACCAACTTCACTCTAGTCCAAGTAACCACCGGAACCACAGCTCTACTCAGCTGGAACCCCGTCCCCGCTGACACCCTCAGAGGTCACTTCAAGGGCTACAAGATCCAAACCTGGGTCGACGGAGAAGAGGACATAGTCAAAGAAATACTCGTCAAAGCTGACGCTACCAACACACTAGTTTCCAAATTCAAACCGTTTAAGAAGAATAATGCTCAGATTATGGTTTACAATGGAAAGTATAACGGACCTCCGAGTGAAAGGCTGACTTTTGTCACTCCGGAGGGAAAACCTGGTACGGTGAAGTCTTTCCAAGCTGATCCTATTGGTTCGTCGGCTATGCTTCTCAAGTGGGATAAGCCTGTGGAAGAGAATGGTATTCTGACTGGGTATAAGATTTACTACCAGAAGATGACGGGGACGAATACGGGACCATTGCAGGAGAGGAAGAATAAGATTGACCCGAAGTTCGACAGAGCTAAACTCGCTGGGCTGGAACCTAACACGAAATACAGGTAATTGTCTCATGATCACACTTTCATTTTTACTCCACATATGCATAAATCCGCCGTGTGGTGATGGCAGAGTAGAATACATTTGTCACCAACCCCTACTCTTCCTTGGGTGTCGTAAGAGGCGACTTAGGGACGACACATTGAACAGGGAACGGATACAGTAACCTTTTAATCTGCGATCTCCAACCCGCCTGCCAAGCGTGGAGATTATGGCAAAACCAAACACTTAAGTGGAGGAGGCTCATAGTCCAGCAGTGGACTGTAACGGGCCGTTGATTTGATTTGATTTGATGCATAAATCACACTAATGTGATAAATGCTGTATAAATTATCACACTTCAAACTAATAAAATCTGAAATTATTCCGCTTTCACGCCTAAACTACTGAACGGATTTGGATGCAATTTGAAATGGAGATAGTTTGTACCCTAGATTGACATATAGGATACTTTTTACGGGATAATATCTAATCCCACGGGAAATCATACACAACGCGAGCGTAATCGCGGGCAGACAGATAGTTTTAAGTAAAAACTACATTTGAATCGATTCTAGCTGAAAAATGGCAGCTTAAATGCTATCACAGTAATATAACTATATCACTCTCTGTCACTAAGAATTATTAACAGAAATTAAAAAAAAAGTAACCGTACAATTGTCAATTGCCGTATTAACATTTCAAACTACCAACAGAATCGCAATCCGAGCAACGACAAAAGCCGGCGAAGGCGACCAATACTTCGTGGAACAAACAACAAGATCCGTGATCAACTCGCAACCAGCCAAACCCACATTCGAAGCCAGCACTCTACCAGCTAAAGAAGGCACCGCTCACATCCTAGTCCGTTGGCTGCCTTCCTTAAGACCTGAAGACCATGTGGGAACTCATTTCGTGGCCTTGTACAGGCCCAAAGGTCACTCGGAGTGGTCTCAGACTAATGAAGTGACCGAGGAGGACTTTGTGATTTTGACCGGGCTGGAACCGGGACAGATCTATGAGCTGAAAATCACGGCGCACGACGGGGAATATTACAGTGTTAGTGATATTCAAGATATTGACACTACCATTGGTGAGTTTTTATTTTATTTCATCAACAGCTCATGTACGTCGCCACCGAGGGGCTCGAGCCTATCCTGAATTAGGGCGATTGGGCCTTAGTCGACCACGTTGGCCCAGTGCAGGTTGTCGGTTGGTCGACTTCACACACAACCTTCGAATTTTTTTGCAGAAGTGTGCAGGTTTCATCACGATGTTTTCCTGAATTCGAAATTCGGAAACACATTGGTACGTGGTGGGGATCGAACCCGCGTCTCCCGGACAGCGGCCCTAGCCACTAGACCACCGACACTCTTACTTTTATTTCATATTTCTTTGTAACTTTTTGTCTAGCTAGTAGGAGATGCGCGAAGCACACAATTTGTAGTGTTATTGTTTCTGCTGCCATTTGCAGTAACCATAGGTTTTATTTTAATGATAAGCAAAGAAGATTGTTTAATTATGTGTTAGCTTGATGCTTTCATATTCTATTTAAAATTTTGGTTAGTGTAATGTTTTCTGTTTTATAAATCACTATGCGTTGTTTTTTTTTACTTTTCCCGTGAGTCAGATCAGATTTTTCCCTATCTTATCTTTATGAAAAAACATGAATTCGTTGATAACTTGCTGTATGAAAGAAAGAAAAACAGCCAGCAAATCAATAACAGAACAGACTGGATAAACATAGTCAACAGAAAAATAATAAAAACAGGGTCCATTATCAGTTGTTTTAACTGCTTGCTTGATTAAATAAATAATAATCAATCAATCAATCAATCAGCATATTGCAGTCCACTGCTGGACGTAGGCCTCCCCAAGGGCACGCTAAAGCGCACGATCACCCGCTTTCCTCATCCAGCCACCACCAGCGACCTTCCTCAGGTCATCAGTCCACCTGGCAGGGGAGCGTCCCACATTATGTTTCCCGAGACGCGGTTTCCATTCGAAACCCGTCTAACCAACGCTCATCGGTTCTGTGACAGACAAACAAATAAATTAAAAATGAATACAAATCTCCACTTACAGACGGCCCAATGATAATGCGCGACGACAAGATGGCGACGGCCGGCTGGTTCATCGGCGTGATGCTCGCCCTAGCCTTCCTCCTGCTAGTGTTGGTGCTAGTGTGCGTGGCGCGACGCAACCGCGGCGGCAAGTACGACGTGCACGACCGGGAACTGCAGCATGGAAGGAGAGATTATGCAGACGCCGGCTTCCATGAGTACACGCATCCGTGAGTGTTATAGACAAGAGACAACCACCAAACTCTAGCTCACAGTATACCCAACATAACATGCGCCCTATCACAACAAATTCACGCTTCCCCACAAAAATGTACTCTTCCCCGTAAAATACACTCTTCCCCATAAAATACACTCTTCCCCAAAAAATACTCCCCTATCCCCACAAAATTCACTCTACGAGGAGGGATCAAAAAGTAGTGAGAATGAAATAGAATATAATGACTATTGATAACTTAATAATTTATTTTTCTACATAGTCTCCGAGTCTCTCTACACACCGAGTCCAGCGCTTTTCCAAGGCTTCAATCCCTTTAAAAAAATAAGTTTTGTCTTGGTCCTGCAAAAAGCTCTCCACGGCATCCATCACCTCGTTATCGTCTTCGTACCTGTTTCCCCTTAAGTATTCTTTCAATTTGGGGAACAGATAAAAATCGCTAGGCGCCAGATCTGGTGAATAAGGGGGGTGGTCAACCAATTCGAAGCCAGCTTGCTGAATGGCAGCCATCGCAACTGCCGACCTGTGCGCGGGTGCGTTGTCGTGATGAAACAGCACGCCCCTTCGAAGTTTCCCTCTCCTTTTCTCTTTGATGGCATTCCTCAACTTGGGAATTAAAGCTGCATAATATTGGCCTGTAATAATGGTTCCACGCTCCAGGTAATCAATCAACAATATCCCTTCTGAGTCCCAAAATATTGAGGCCATAACCTTGCCAGCCGATGCCACGGCACGAAACTTCTTCGGGGTCGGTGATGATGGCCGTTTCCATTGCGAAGATTGCTGTTTTGTCTCAGGATCAAAATGATGGACCCATGTTTCGTCCATTGTTACGAAACGAGACAAAAAGTTCTCAGAATCTTCTTGAAACTTGTCCAACAATATCTTCGAAATGTCAAGTCGATTTTGTTTCTGACTGTCGGTTAACATTCTCGGCACCCATCTTGCGGAAACTTTTCTCATATTCAAAGATTGTTTCAATCAATATGGATTGAATAATTCCATATGAAATGCCCGTTTCTTGAATTAAGTATCGGATGGTAACTCTTCGATCGCTCGACTTTCGCAACATTTTCTTGGATGACTGACGTCGATGGACGGCCGCAACGATGTTCGTCTTCCGTGCTCGTTCTCCCTACTCGAAATTGAGAAGCCCACCTTGCGACAGTAGAATACGGCGGAGCAGACTCTCCTAATGTTGCCTCCAAATCGCAATGAATCTCTTGAGTCGTTAAGTTTTTTAAACAGAGGTATTTAATAACGGCTCGCACTTCGTTTTTCTCCATTTTCGAGAACACGTTCCGACACGAAGCAAACAAATGACTACATTCAGAAAAAAACTAAAGATAATCGAAGATTTTTGTTCTTTATTAATATTACAAATATGTATCTGAATATACACATGCATTCCTAACTCACTACTCCACTATACTTCATTTTTAACATTAGAAAAAATATAAAAAATATGTATGGCATAAAAAAGATTTTTCGTGATTCACACTTGTTAGCTAATCGATATTGATTGTGTCTGGAAATGTATCCTATGAATGACATTTCCAATGTTAAAAAATGAAGTATAAATGCCCGCCCTATCCCACAAAACACGCGCCCCATCCTACAAAAATGCACTCTTCAAATCAAAATGCACTCTTAATTCCCATAAAATACACTCTGCCCACAAAATACGCTTTTCCCACATAAATACACTCTTCCCCACAAAACACCCTATCTCATAAAACAGACTTTCTATCCTAGAAGACACCCGATCCCACAAAACACGCCCCCTACCCCAAAAATACCTACACGTGTAATTTACTATCTTCCATAACCTATATCACTTATTCATTTAGTGTAATTGGTACAAATAATTATTTTGGATGGTAACCTACCTTTCCTTCACAGCGGGAACAGTTGCCAAATTCATTATCATAAAATGTACCCAATTTAATTCTCCTGCCAATGGGGGATTTTCTGACAGCTCTTTAAAAAATAAAAAAGTACCTATTTTGAAAGATTATTACTGTCAAGTGATCAAAACTGCTACAGCTGCACAATTACAGCAGCCGGCATTCACCAAGGGGTTCGAGCCTACCTTGAACTAGAGCGATCATGCCTGATTTAGCTAATAACATGTCTGCGTCACAACGCTGCTAGCTAGCTCGCAATCAGAACGCATTAGAATCACACGACTACATCAAGCGAATTGTACAGAAGAAAATCACTGTCATTTTGCAGTCTACAGTAATTTTTAGGATATTTTGTTTGTTTATATTTTGTCCATTGCTGGACGTAGGCCTCCCCAAGGGCACGCCAAAGCGCACAGTGGACTGCAATAGGCTGATCGATTGATTGTATATTTTGTCAGCCGTGTGGTGACGGCAGACTAGAATACATTTGTCACCAACCCCTACTCTTCCCGTGGGTGTCGTAAGAGGCGACTAAAGGTCTATCCACAAAGCTCAGTGCCGTGTCAGGGACGGGGCCGGAACGTGGATATGTCATAGAAAATCGTCATCGTCACGAGTCTAAAAAAATATCGGTACATACATTTTCTATGACATTTGCCACGTTCCGGCCCCGTCCCTGACACGGCACTGAGCTGTGTGGATAGACCTTTAGGGACTACACATTGAACAGGGAACGGGCAGCAGCGCTCTCTGATACAGTAACCTTTTAATCTGCGATCTCCTACCCGCCTGCCAAGCGTGGAGATTATGGCAAAACCAAACACTTAAGTGGAGGAGGCTCATAGTCCAGCAGTGGACTGTAACGGGCCGTTGATGTTTGTATGTGTTAGCCAAAGACTCAACCTAACACTAACCCGTGTTAACGTGTGCCTGAGCAAGTGTAAGTGATGGTGTTAGGACGCTGGTTTCGTCTTCCAGGCTGGACAACAAGTCGCGCCACTCGATGAGCAGCGGCACCAAGCCGGGCCCTGAGAGCGACACCGACTCCATGGCTGAATATGGCGAGGGAGAAACTGGTATGTTTCATACCTAGCTTAGAAAAAAAATGCAACTGTTGCACGCTCGGTTTGACGTCAATCTGTTCTTGAATGAGATGCAAAAGATTTTTTCTGTCTTTGTCTGATTGAAGTCAAACTGAACGTGTAGCAATCATTCAGTAATTTTAAGGAGTTGCCTATGCCGATGACTTTAACAAGCATTTAAGGTCATTCACATAGTGAAAGCCCCATAATCTGAGTGTGTATAAAAAAGGAAAACTATTACACTTTTGATTAAACATCAGATTTTGTGCTAAAACTGTCTTGATTTTGTCTAAAACTGTCTTTTTTAATTTGCTTGACCGAACTTCTGAATGATTTGCGATTTTGTTTGTTTCATATTCGAATGCTCATTCAATTTCCGTTCTTTTTTCTAGTTTAACGTATGCGCTGATTTAAAAAAAGTCATTTTTGGTTTTTATTTCTTATCAAGCTAATAACACACGTCAATAACTCGACTCGCATTTTATATTATAAAATCGGAGTCGACTTATTTATGTGGTAAGAGTACAAAGCATAAAAATTAGAAGATATGCCAAGGGATGAAAGTCCTTTAATAGTATGCTGATTTATATATTATTGTCTCGAAAACAAATTCTTATATTTTTTAAATATGAAGATACTCTTGTGTTGAATGTGCGTGTGTTCTTGCACTTTAACTTAGATAATTAGATAAAATATGTGTTCGATTGTGAAGTTTGAAAACGTCAATCGCTTTCAATAAAACATCAGCCCGAGGCATATCTCTTTTTTTATGTGTAATGTGCCGTAGACTGTAGCATTGTGTTGTTGCTTGGCATGCGCAGCGGGCATGAACGAGGACGGTTCGTTCATCGGGCAGTACGGCCGCAAGCGCCGCGCGCCGCCGGCCTCCCACGCCGACTCGGCCAGCGGCGCCTTCGCCACCCTCGTCTGAGCACTCTCCCACCTTTCCTTACCCTATGATCCTCTAAGAATTTATCAAAATTAACAGGAATAATATCGGACTCTTCGGCGGATCGGAATTCGTTTTCGCTGGCGGGTCTATTTTTTTTTTTATTATTTCGTTTTAAGTTGTCAGTTTATTGCAGTAATTTTCACAAGCTTGATTTTGTAATGACGTGCAATATCTTGACGCTACTTTCATAGATTGAAAATAAGTAGATTTAATTTTTTCCAATTAAGAAATCTAAAAGTGGTGCTTTTAAATTACTTTTTAATTGGGTATTATAAACAAGTTTCATTATAAACATGCCGGCCCAGCTCATTGATCACTGAAATGGAAGAAGTTTATCTGCATTTTTAGTTAGGTAGAGACTATCATTCAAGAAGGATGGATTTTGTCTCCATAAATTTTTTATTCATTCGAAAGTAGCGTACAATTATTAAAAATAACTAGTTTTCAAGTAATTAAAATACTTTACTCATGCTTGTGAAATTTTATGCTACTTATTCTTTCATGTATTGCACTTAAAATATTCTGCTTGGTTTTAAAAGCATCTCCTTATGATTTCACCAGGAACTTAAGTTTAGTTTCCCCAGCTACGTTGATTTAAATACAAAACGTAGTGCCATTATTACTTCACAAAAAAACCAGTCTGGTACTATGACAACCAATCGCGGTAGAACATTCTTTGATCTTCGTTCTGATTGGTTAAAAATTTGACAGTGAAGTCGCCCGCAAAATTTATTGATTTCGGCTTTAGTTCTATCGATTTGTTTTTCGCTTGAAACGTTTTTTAGGTTGTTTACTGCCAGGTTGTGAAGAGAATTATAATTAATTGGCTTTCATGCGAAATTAACAAAGCGTATTCGTTTAAGATCTAAAAATTAAGAATCTCTTTTAGGAGTTTTGTAATTAAAATTATTTTTAGTTTAGACCCCGGGCGTCTATGCCTTCATCGCACTATTTCAAAAATAGTTCTGATGAAGGCTTATTCACGGTCCCCGTTTGGAATCACATAATGAAGATTTAAATCAATCTCAAGTTAATAATATTTTGAACAGCGTTTGGGGTCTATTTTTCTCGCAATCTCGCACCACGGCGTCTTTTGTTTTACTTACGCTAGTATAGATATTAAGTACACATTAAACATAAGGCTAGGTTGTCTAATCTAATGAGTGAATTTGAGTGATCTGTATTCTTATACTTATTTAAACAATTTTACTTTTTCTATATTCGAGCATCACATTATATTGAACGTTGATTCGCATTTAACTTAGGTATAGTTTTCCCTTTTCCGTCCTATTCCTATATATTTTTGCCTGTGCACGAGCATCGATTTTCTGTTTATTTTTTTGAGGTATGATTTTATTTTTTATAATTTTCTATTAACTCATTTTTAGAATGTTAATTTATTTTTGTTTTTCTCACAGATGTCGTTGTTTAAAAAGATAAAAGCATTCTTTGAAACTTTAATTGTTCGTTTGTGCTCTCTGCTACCCTCTTTACAAGAGCACATGGTCGTGGTTTTCTTCTTATAAACGACGACGTCTGAGATCGGTGGAAAATTTGCATTTATTTGCGTGTTAAGTTTAGTAAGTTTTTAAAAAGACCTAATCTTATAGCTTGTTTAGCGTAGGAAGTTTACAGAGATAGTTGTCAAATTTAATATTTTTTCGTCTATTCCTTTCGCATGCTGATATGATATTACCGACAGTGCTACGTTGTAACACAACATTCGATTTGCAGGTCGCTTCACTGAAGACGGTTCGTTTATCGGGCAGTACGTACCAGGGGCAAGGGTGCTGCCCCCGCCCCCCGTGCCGCTGTCCCCCCCGTCGCCCCGCGCCCCGCAGACTGGCGGCAACGCGCAACCCCCCACTTACGTTTAATTGGCGACGCTGCAAACCCCCACTACGCTTAATTGGCGACGCTGCCACCCCTCTTGTAAACAACTGAAAGCGAAAAAAACATACTGTAAAAGAGAATATCTTAACCATTTGAAGAAGAATCTCAGATGATTGTAGAAGGGGTAAGTTAATGCTAAGGGGGATAAAATGTTACTGCCTAAAACGTGTCGGTAAAGTAATGTGACAAGAAGATTATAGCCATTAGCCAAATCGTGGACAGCTTACAGTCATTACTATGGGAACGTTTATGAAGTATGTAGAAGCTAGAAGTTTATTGTAAAGGTATATAATATTATTCTTCTTGTCACATTATAAATATCATTCGATGATTTACCTTTATTGCATCGAAGGCTACTCTGCCAAATCGACATCTAATTTTTCAATGTGCAGATGTTTTAAGATATTTAGTTAAAATTTATTAGCTAAGGGCCAAGTTAGAATAAGCTGAAATCGAAGCATAGTTCATTTGTTTTGGCCCTAAATAGTGTCGGTAGTGAAGGCTATGGATTTTAATCGATCTTTTATAACAAGCATGACTTCAAGTCCGGTTTTTGGTACAATATACGCAAATATTTTGTATTACTTATTTCAAAATATTTTTAGTAGTCTCAAACATTGACGTATTTTAAAATAAATATTTTAACTATTCGCGCTACATAACTTGCTAAAATAGATTTGTTTCCTTTATGAGACTGATTTTACGTAATGAAAGTAAAAATAAAAAGTTCAAAAATAGTCGTCATTATCCTGACACTTGGTTTCGGCTTGTAGACACGCGGCGTACGCCCGATATCAATTACATGTAAATTAAGGATACGGTAGCGAAGACTTGAATTTAAGAGAAGCTATTTTTGTCACAGAAAATAAGGATAAAAAATATTAGCTCGGGTGGTCGGTGGTCAGACTAGCTGCTTTTTGAAAGACAAACCTATCTTAGAGATCAGTGATAAAAACTTTATTCTACAATCACATAATTATTGGCAAATTCACTAACAAATAACAGATCTTATTTGTGTAAAAAAATTGCAAAAAAAACTCCACAGGAGTCGCATCGTTTGGCTTAAAAAGGCAATATCTCAATATCCGTATACGGTTACCACACCTGTCAATTCACTGTTATTGGTCAATTCATAAAAAAGTAACATTGCTAAAAGCAACGTTTTAGATTGCACCTAAGGTAGGGTTGTCTATCAAAAACCATCAATTATAATTATTTTTGTATTAAAAGATCATATCTACTTATATAATCACGATTAACAAATTCCCATGGACCATTAAGATGCTTATTTTTGCAAATCATCTTACGACTGTTTCGTAGCGTCACCTAAACTATAAACTATATTTTTTCTGAATAAATATTAATTTTATCTCTATTGCAAATGACCAAAGCTTGTTGGAGCAGTTATTTTACGAATCATATCTAGATATCACTTGCACCTAAAAATTGTATATTTTCTATACTTATGGGTATAAAAGTGAGATATTTTTGTATTGTATTGGGCAGTTTGACCACCACCAGCCGAAGTTGGTGCTTTGCGGAGTATCGTGTGAAGGTTACTGTATTCGGTGTTGTGATCGTATGTAGAGTAGCACAGAGTAGAGATATTCCCCTTTGACACACTTTCAATAAAATATGACAATGTTGATGTTCAACATTTATCTTTATTGACCTTTTGCTAATTCTCGATTCAATTTTACCATGGTAATGCTAATGGCGATTTAGCCAATATCGTTTTAGATAACGTTGACACTGTTACGTGTGTAACATTATGGACATCTAATGAAAACTATGACATTTACTGTGTTAATGTTGACACCATCAAGTAGTGTTCAATTTTTTGACCTAAAATTTTGAATCAGATCAAATTCTTAGTCATGTTGGTAAGAAGGCAATGTTTTAATGATATTAGAAGTAATTAACGATATTTTGACGAATCTCAAAGCTATAACAAATTGCATCAAGTCTTGTAATATGTATAGTCTTATTCATTTAACAATTAGTATTTTTACATTTACCATTACTATACTCCGTTTTTTAAGTTGTCATATCATAATGTTGCTAAAAGAAAATAATAGCCGGATATCAATTTTAAATGCTTGAATAAATAATGGAAAATTGAATGACAATTTAAAAGACGTATTTTGTGAAGTGACCAAAATAAACCCACGAAGTTGTTAAGGTCACTTTTTCTGAATCTCAATTTGTATTGTTGTGACGCAAATCCGTCAGAAACTATCTCTCTTTTATAGTTAAGTCGTCGATAAGGCTTTATGTATTTACTATTTCTTACGCCATTATGAAGTTTGTTCGCACCACACGATTATCAAGTTATTCAAGTTGATGTTTCCATTTTCGGTCTGCGACGGGGTCGAGACGGGTGCACATACCAGTGTTGCCATACCAAAATATTATATTACCAACTAGTTTCAAAATCATTAGCACCGGCAACCGTCTTCGCCCTTTGTCTGAGTTGTATCTCGTGTTTAGATGTAAGGCTAGGGTCTCGTGTTAACTAATGTTAGGCAGCTAACGCGTTTGCTTGTCGCAACTGTACTGTAACGATTTTATATTCTTTGCATTGCGTGTCCATTTAACACGTACACTGCTGGCCAGTCTCAGCGGAACACTTGGCAATATTATCATAAGCGGGGCCAATTTCAGTCGCGACGTTACCCTCGCAGTGTACCTTATCCTACTTTCAATATATTTGTGTATATTTTTTTTTCTTCGCCTGAAAGGTGTCGGGTCCTAATAATACATTCCACGCGGTATAACCAATTACGTTGAGTTTTCAAATGTCTTTTTATTTATCGTATTCGTACCTCACCGCCAACAGTCGGATGTAATCTGAAAGTTTCTAAAACAGGACTGTTGCGGAGAGAAGTCACAGAGCAACTACTTACTTTAATTTTATTTAATTCATGTCATCTCATCTATTTTTCTGTATTTAGTATATAATAATTGCAACTTGATAATGCAAGAATCTTGATCGTTCTGATTTAGAGCTTACACTGTAACCATTCGTACCTTATACATTGCATTATATTCATATTTGAATGCACTGTTATATAACCCCTTTGAGTTGTTTGTTAAGGAGTCTTTATCATGTCTATTGTCTAGTAAGAATTTAATATATATGTATATTAATTAATAGTAGGGAAGCCTTGTTCGATTGCGTCTGTTTCGTCGCTTTTTATACAGCAAATGTTGAATGTAATGTAAAAATCTCTTGAAATTTGTTACGGTTCGATATGCCTTCTACTTGAGAAATTGTTGAAGATATTTCTGCAAGATGATTGTTGTCACTGCCTTTCCTCTCCAAAAAACCTCACAATCCTCCCATGTGTTCATTTAACTTTTTACAAAAGATATTGACTTGTAGATTTTTTCTAAAATACACTTGCCTTATGTAATTGTAGAGAAAGTGATTCATTATTGGAGCGTTCTGTGTAGTGAATGGCAGTACTCGTACATACCACTAGCACAAGTTTGCATTTATTTAAAGTAGTTCATCATGTGTCACAATTTTCATTATTTGGAATACGAATAGAATCTAAATTAGTTTTAAATACAAGCATGCTCAGCTAGATTTTTTTTACAAACTAATAATGACAGTGTATAAATTGTATTGTATTATCCGAGACACATTTATTTGGTCGATAGTGTATCCTAATGTTTTAAAATACTGGAGTTATTAATCTGAAGAGTGAGTGGAAAATTATAATGTGTAAATTAATAATTCTTAACTTTATAAACCGTGTTTGTTACAATAGGATTCATCGTAATGTGTATTCAAAACAGATCAATCTGGTAGTTATTGTTGTATGGTACGATAAGACAGTGTTATGATGTGTAATAATTATAACTTGTAGTGTTGATGCTTTGTTTTTATGGTCATTTTCTAGTGCAGATTTGTATAGACAAAGCACAAAAAAATAAAAACCCTCACTCTTGTGCTTACATAGTTAAGACAAATTGAGTGGAAATAGTTCGAAAGGATTACCATAGATGTCGCTAAGCACGCTGTAACGTGCCAAGTGGTTGCCTATTGTTGTGAGAAAACAAGCAAGAACGAATTTCGGCGCTGCCACTATGCCCTCCGTGGTTTAGTTGGTAAGCGCGTTGGCTGCATATAGGCCGAAGGTCGTGGGTTCAAGTCCCGCCGAAACGTTTACAATTTTGGTTGTTTTCTGTGAGTCTAAAAAAATCACGAAAAAATCAGCGAGTGACACGCAAATCAATGGTAACAAATTGAAAGTAAGACCACAAAAACGAAGCATTTGCACAACTTTATGATATTTGCTAAGCTACGATGTTGTTTAGAATAGTTTGCATTTACAAGTATATCCGAAGTTGGAATCATGACAAAACTGAACTGTAATATTCTCCTATCGATTGGCAAAGCTGCCTCGGGCGAAACGATATTCTGTTCACGAATTAATAATTTACATTTTAGTTCGCAATTAAGTAACTGTAATTTATTGTGTAACTACGATGAATATTTTTTTATGTTGCATAGAAAATAAATTTTAAGAAATTGTATTTGTGGTGTATTATTTTTGATCCTAAAACATCCTTGTATAGCTCCTTTTTGACCGAGCGAGCGCGAAGCGTCCCCATACTTCAGCCAGGCCAAGATTGCTTTTGTATATCCATCTGTCCATCCTGTCTGCCTGTTTATGTGTGGAAGAGACATAACAATATCGGTCATTCCATACATACATACATATTATACATAATACACAAATAAATAGGTACACAAAAACAATTACATTCACCCATCTTAACACATTCTTTTACCATTTTTGCTTCCTTTGTGTTCTTGAATTTGGTTTGTTGTCACACGATTGATCACGTTTCGATAATTACTGATACCTAAGATACAGGTTTTTACCTAGTTTAGGAATCAGGATTTCCACTATCTTATATTCCGTTTTCAACATGCCACCAAACTCACTTGTTCTAGTTTCTAAGATACTCAAAATTGTTTCTTTGGTTAATAAAGATATTATTATTATTATATTCATTACAAAAACTAAAAAGATTAAAAAAGAAAGAAAAAAAAACCCGACTGCGTGAATAAATGAACTTAAAAACTGCAAACAAGATTTTTTTGTTTTATTTTGAATGATCTTGGTTGATAGTGTTCACAATAGCAGTCTGAGGCATCAGATATTCACAAAATGATCCATCATAGCGTTTTTGTGAATTATGAATCTTTTCAGTTCATTTATTAATCACGCAGTCGGGTTTTTTGTTTTTTTAATAAAAATTGTATATTTATTTGTCTTCCTACGTGTTTACTATACTGATACTTTAACTACAATGATATTTTAAGAAAGATACACGTTCATACTGCATGCACAACATAAATTGTTCCGCGACACAGACACGCTATAAGTGCGACAGGAAATACGCAAAGCGTAAGAGTGAAAGAGACAGCGATCACAGCTCGACTGCAATGGTCACAATTAGGACCAATTCACGGCACGCCTTTGGTGCGTTGGTGGCATATCTACCTCTTGTATGTATATAATATCATTGGTTGTAGCCCAGCAGCTGCCACGACAGGACTGCTGGCCGCACGAAGATATATAGCAAGTATGTAGTTTGAAGGTGGTGAAGAGAA
The DNA here is from genome assembly GCA_951230895.1 of Carpatolechia fugitivella. Classification (NCBI taxonomy): domain Eukaryota; kingdom Metazoa; phylum Arthropoda; class Insecta; order Lepidoptera; family Gelechiidae; genus Carpatolechia; species Carpatolechia fugitivella. Next base: position 18,916,941 of record OX579646.1, on the reverse strand, counting down.
GATAACTGAACCCATGAAGCTGAACAATTGTTGTTCTGCAAGTTTTAAATGTTTTTCAAAAACTCGAAGAAACTTGATATTTCGGAAAAGTTTTAGAGCAAATCTTGTTTGGTTTCGCGGATTTAACAACCACACGTTATATGGGTAATTTATTTACACAGAATTTATTTTGTTTGAAAATAAGTTTGTTAATGTTACACCCTGTATAGCTACATAGAGCGTCGGTGGTCTAGTGGCTAGGGCCGCTGCTGCCTCCCGTCCGGGAGACGCGGGTTCGATCCCCATTCGACGCTCTTACGGTGAAGGAAAACATCGTATGCCTATACACTCCTGCGAAGAAATTCAAAGGTTGTGTGTGAAGTCTACCAACTCGCACTGGGCCAGCGTCATCGACTAAGGCCTAATCGCCCTAATTCAGGGTAGGCTCGAGCCCCTCGGTGGGGACGTATATGAGCTGTTGATGATGATGATAGCTACATAAACTACCTATATACAATGTATTATGTAGCGTTTGCAAATAAAGTTCAAGATGTATAATCTTGTATCCGACCAGATCAATTAGCCGGGTTAAATGCATTAACCCGGGACTTTAACCGTCTCACTTTAATTCATTCAAATGGATCTTCCTTATTACCGCAACGATTAATTACCGGCTTATTGATTGCGCTTGTAAAACAGCTGGAAGAACTTTACCGTTGTAAGTAACTTTACGTTAGTGGCTGAGAAATGCTTTAGTTACTTAGTAGTTTTTATGGGGTATAATCATCAACAGCTCATATACGTCCCCACCGAGGGGCTCGAGCCTACCCTGAATTAGAGCGATAAGTAAGGCCTTAGTCGACCACGCTGGCCCAGTGCGAGTTGGTCGACTCCACACACAACCTTTGATTTTCTTCGCAGGAGTGTGCAGGTTTCATCACGATGTTTTCCTTCACCCACCGTAAGAGCGTCGAATAAACGTACATATGAATTCGAAATTCGAAAACACATTGGTACGTGGTGGGCATCGAACCCGCGTCTCCCGGACGGGAGGCAGCGGCCCTAACCACTAGACCACCGATGCTCTATGGGGTATAATATTTATATTTAATTTAAATGAAGGTTTAGATATATTTAGAAATAACATAGAAGTTAAATGATGGAATTTAAAATTTCATCGCCAAATACATTGTAACACCAACACCACACACACAGTGGCCGAAAAGACCATTCTAGCTGGACAGAAATGGTTACTTCATATTATGTATTCTTTACCCAGAAATGATAGCCTATATTCTAGAACTAAGAAATCGAGTAAAAACGATGTACAAATACCATCCAGTAAACAAGTAATTAAATCGAAGTGTGGGTAAGTGAGTATTTTCACTATGAGTTATTCGGATCGTTATAATACACGTATCAACATCTCAAAGTTAACCAGAGAATAACATTAAACTTTTAGCCATGGATCCTGCGGTAGATGGTCAGTAGTATTTATAATAATTTTAACTTTCTCAAATATCTTTTCTGTTACATAGATAAATGCAGAGAAAAATCATAAATAGTACTTTTTTGACCACAATTTTATGTTTCATAGTGCGGGAACTAAAGTAGGATTTTTAATTGAACGGAGTAATTTGACATTAGACAGAAAAATAATGTTGCCAGCTCCATAATCTTAGTGATGTTTTCAGTTCAATTCTAACTCAAGTGAGTTGAATCATTCACACTATTAAATATAAAAAAATGCTTGTTACCCCAGCCTATAAACATAGACTTCGTCTACATATCATGCAGTTCGCAATAGTTGGAATCCATCAGAATTGGTGAGTTGGTTTTAGTATTACTGGTAACAACAGTCAGGCTTTTTATGTAGGTAGGTAATAAAAGTAATTAGTGTTTTTTTTATATTTCTAAGAGATAACTTGCAGCTGCGACACAAACGAATGACTCATCCATACAACTAATTTCCTATTGGATGACGGGAGAAGCGTCTATTTTTTTATTATTATTACTTTCCTATTGTTCGTCATTCGGCTTCTTACCTCCGGTCTGCACCTCCATGTGTATCGCATGGGGTGTTAAGTTGCCGGTCCCAAGCCCGGAAAAAAGAGGAGGGCACCAGGGGCGCACAGATAATTTTCTTGCAGGGATGCTAGAAATTACTGTGTGACCCACTCCTTCCTCCTTGGATGTTCATGCTTACGGCATGGGGATCTAAGGGGGAAGACAATATAGGCACGCAGAGCAATTGAGAACTCAATTGCTGTGCGTGCCGAACCAAACTCGAGCGACCCTCGGATCGCTAGATGACGTACGGACGGGAGATTAGGAAAAAAATATGAACAGACGCGGCACTAAAAGAACTACCCAGGAGGGTCCCAACGCTCACAGCGTTGGGGAATCCCTCGTCGAGGAGGCAACATTGGCGGAATCCGCGGATGATGCCTCCTCGGGCAGCTCCCCATCGTATTCTGGGGGGGGGCAAGTTGACGCTGAAGTTAGAGGAGGGGGGGAGGACTTGATGCTCGCATCAAGCATAGAGGAGCTACTGCTGTCACCTCAGACGCAGCCTAGCTTCATTGAGTACAAGCCGAGTACGACGCAACCTGTGGTAACGGGCGAGGGTGAAACCAAGTCCGGGCCCACAGGAAGTGACGAAAAGGTGGACGTAGAGATGGAGATGGTGACACCGGGCGCGGGCACAAGCGCAGACGGCTTCGTCACCAAACCAACAAGGGCCCAACGGAGAAGGGAAAAGAAGAGGAGAAAGGAAGCCTTGCGAGCCGCGGAACAGCCGCCTGTCCCTGGGACGGTGACGACGAATGCGAGACGCAAAACTAAGAGGCAGAACACAGACCCGGAGGAGAAGTCTCAACAGCGTCCTGCAAAACGTCCCTTCTTGGGGCCGGGGGAGGGGCCGCGAGGCTCTGCTAAGGAGCAAAGCGACCTCGCCCTCATGGTCTACAGGAGGGATGGTCTGCAGATGGACGAGGGCTTCGTGGAGTTCATTCGGAGGAGGCTCAACGAGCTAATAGGAAGGGACCTAGAAGACGACAATGTCCCGGGAGAGGCTCTGTGCTTCGCGACATCGGGGTTGGTGTCGGAGGGATTCTTTCTTCTGACCCCAATGACGGTGGAGGCGAGGGACTGGGCTCTCTCCCAGGACTTTGGATCCGTTGAGGGTGTATCCCTGGGCATCAGACCCATGGACAGAGTCCGCGCATCGATATGGTTTCCCGGAAAACGGGAACACCATGTCGATGACGTCATGAGGTATATCCGGGGCCAGAACAAACACAGGGCCCAGGAGCTCAGGACGAAGGAGTGGGTTCTGCTGACCAGGGAGACCTACCCTCTGGGAGAAAGACTGACAATAGGACTACCCCAAGGAGTTTTGAACGAAGACAGGGATCATATCTGGATCGCCCTGGAAGCCACCCAGGTGCAGGTCCGGATGATTAAACCCAAAGGGACAACAGACAAACAAGACACGAAGGTTGCGATGACTGAGGGAAACTCCGCGGGAAAGCATATGCCTCATGGAAGGGGTAGCACCGACCATGGGCGGACTGCGCCAGCGGGGGGAACCAATGTTGTCGGACCCTCAGGACAGACAGCAGGCCCTGTTGCGGGACCTTCCTCGGAAGCTGAACGGGGGTTTGAGGGCACAAGTCGTTTTCGGCAAGGGCCTGGGAACCTCAGCAGCTGATGAGGGGGGTCCAGCTGCAGCGCCAAGACATGACAGACACACATACACATAACAAAAACACAAACACAAATGGCGTCACACAAACAAACACACACACAAAACAATAACACTCAAACACTAAAGATACTTCAGCTAAATATGCAACATTGCAAAACGGCAACAGCCGAACTATGCAGATATGTTGTGGAGAAGAAAATTGACCTAGCCCTTTTGCAAGAGCCATACGTCTATAACAGGCGCGTGGTGGGGCTGGGATGCCTGGGGGGAGATCTCTTCTATCATTTCGGTGAGGAAGATCCGAGAACATGCATCTTTGCCAGCAAAAGAGCTAGGGCATTAGGACTAATAGAATGTGTATGTTACAGAGATCTAGTGGTAGTAGAAGTAACAGTTCCAATGAGTGAGCAAACTGAGAAGAGGATGGCGTTTATGTCGGCCTACACCCCCAGTGAAGCGGACTTCGAGCCTCCAACAAAGGTACTAGAGGACGTTACAGCAGGATACATAGGTAAGAACATCTCATTTATAATCGGATGTGATGCCAACTCACACCATGAGTCGTGGGGTAGCACCAACTGTAATGTAAAGGGAGAATTCTTTCTAGAATATATAATTAGCAACAACCTTGAAATAGTAAATGTAGGGGACACACCTACCTTCGTCACTCGGACCAGGCGGGAGGTACTCGACATTACACTAGCTTCTAGGGGCATGAGCAAGCATATAGGCAACTGGATGGTAGATACTGACGATTCCTACTCGGATCACCGAAGGATCACCTTCCACATTAACAGTAAGATTGAGGCGATTAAAACAAGGAATATACGCAAAACGGACTGGGCACTTTTCGATAAGATAGTCGGAGAATATACCCCATCCACAAGCGAGATACCAAAAAGCAGGGATGATATAGAAGCCATGACAACTAAGATTGAGGAATCCCTTATAAACGCCTTTCAGCAGGCATGTCCACTAAAGGAGATAAGGGAAGGCAAAGGACAAGCATGGTGGTGCAAAGAACTTAAGAAGGAAAGAAAGAGAACACGCCGAGCACTCAGGGTTGCTCTCAAGAGTAACAACCAAGAGAACTGGGACACGTACAGGGCCAACAGGAACATCCTCAGGAATAGGTGTCGCAAAGAAAGCAGGAAGAGCTGGAGGGATTATTGCAACAACATTAATTCATATCCAGACACTGCAAGGCTGGTGAAAACACTAGCCAGTGACAAAGCAAGCAGACTAGGCAGCATCAGAGAGGGTGATAAACTGATAACCGAACCTGAAGAAGTGCTGGATATCATGATGAAGACGCATTTTCCAGAGTGTTCGGTACATGACAGGGTAACTACAGACGCCACACTACCTCTCGGAGGAGACATAAGCGGCATAGTCACTGAAGAACTAGTCAGATGGAGCATCTTCTCCTTTGCGCCATATAAAGCGGCGGGACCGGATGGAATATTCCCAAAGATGCTTCAGATGGCTTACAGATATATAAAAGACGACCTCACAGACCTATATAAAGGAAGTATACTGTCCGGATACATTCCAGCTAGCTGGAGAAAGGTGAGGGCTGTCTTCATTCCAAAACCTGGCAAGAAGACATATCAGAACCCCAAATCCTTCAGATGTATCAGCCTTTCAACTTTCATGATGAAGGGCCAGGAGAAGATAGTTGACAGACATATACGCAGCAGCATAGAAAACAGCAAAAATCCATTACATGTGAACCAACACGCGTATATGGAGAACAAATCAACAGAGACTGCGCTTCACAACTTAGTGACCAGAATAGAAGACTCGTTACAGAAAAGGGAAATTGCGGTCGGATGCTTCTTTGACATAGAAGGAGCGTTCGACAAGGCCACCACTGAAGCCATTGACAGATCCTTGACAAGAGAAGGCATCAAACCAGTCATCAAAGGCTGGATAATGAATATGCTGAAGCAAAGGCAGATATCAGCAGAGCTGGGAGGAAAAACAATCACTGTGAGAACCAACAGAGGCTTCCCTCAGGGAGGCTGCCTATCCCCGCTGATGTGGTGTCTACTGTTGGACGACCTCATAAAGGTGATGAGCCAGAAGATGATATACATGCAAGCATACTCAGATGATGGAGTAATTCTAGTTACAGGAAAGGACCTAAATATGATGAACAACATCTTGAAACTGGGTATAGAGACAGCTCTAAAATGGTGTAGAACCAAAGGACTGAACCTCAATCCGGAAAAGACAAAGCTAATCATATTTACAAAAAAGAGGAAACTACCAGGAAACATTTCGGTCTCAATAGACGGAACCAAACTAGAGATAACTAAAGAAATCAAATACCTAGGTGTAACATTAGATAGTAAACTAATGTTTAATTCACACATAAAGAAACAATGTACGAAGGCCAAAATAGCCATGATACAATGCAGCCGGGCGATAGGCAAGACTTGGGGACTGGGGCCAGGTATATCATACTGGATATACAAAGCCATAATCCTCCCGAGACTTCTCTACGGAGCAATTGTATGGTGGCACAGGGCTAGCATCAAAAGCAATCTCAAAGAACTCAATCAAGTACAAAGACTAGCGGGCCTTATGATAACAGGGGCAATCAAAACCACGCCGACTGCGGCGATGGACATGATTCTAGGATTTAATCCACCCGACTTAGAAATAAAAAAGAAAGCATTAGAACAATTCTATAGACTGAAATCCTTTGGAATGTGGAAACCAAAACATGCAAATGGTGGACACGCGGTCATAGGAAAGGAATTTGAAGAAAAAATGTCATTGATCTTTGCCAACAATGATCTCATCAAGAAGCAAAGAATCTTTGATAAGAAATACAGAATTCACATAGGGTCAAGAGAGAAGTGGGAACTAAGTCAAGGGGAGGACATAACAATGTGCTTCACAGACGGGTCAAGGAAAGAATCAACAGGACTATCTGGTGCTGGTATCTACATTGCCGATAATACTCCTGTAAAGATATCGGAAAGACTAGGCAAATTTGCAAGCGTATTTCAGGCTGAGGTATTTGCCATTCTAGAATGCACCAGACAACTCCAAACTGAGGAACCTGGCTGCAAAGACAATGTGATCATCTACAGCGACAGTCAAGCGGCCTTGAAGGCGCTGGATAAGCCAGAAACTATGTCAGCCCTGGTAAAGGAATGCAAACAAGCATTAAATTTACTATCGAGGAGAAGAAATATTACACTAGCGTGGGTGCCTGGTCATCAAGGCACTGAAGGTAATGAGATAGCGGACGAACTGGCCAGAACGGGTGCTGATGAAACCTTCACTGGTCCGGAACCTCGGCTACCAATACCTCAAAGAATAACAATTGGAGTGATTAAAAAGAAGATAACCACAGAAACAAACGCCAGATGGAGGGAGACAAAAGGTCTCCGACAGTCAAAACTGTTCATCGAGGCGATTGATAAAAAAGCAAACCAAAAGACTACTGGAATGTAAGAAAAATGAGGCGAGGCTGGTCACTGGGATAATTACTGGACACTGTGCACTAAACAGACACCTCACTATTATGAAGAAAGCCACAGATCCGTCATGTCCCGAATGTGGGGAAGAAGAAACAAGCATTCACCTAATTGCGGAATGCCCTATGTATTCTCTACCTAGATGGGAGATACTAGGAACCGATAGGATTGATAGGGAACAGTTAAGGGACATTTCAATAGGGAACATAATCAGAATTTGCAAAGCATCGGGTAGATTCGAGGGGTCGACGCTGCCGGGGCACCAGTAAAACCAGTGCTCCTCGGTTGTCTCCTAGAGGAATAGCGGGGCGAGGACTACCTGTTGAACCGCCGAAGGGGACGAGTTGTGTGACACCATGCGATCCGGAGGATCCCACGCTAAGGAAGTGTGGGAGCACTAACGAGGAACTCTGGTCGGGGGGGGGGAGCTCCGTGGGGGGGAATCTCCGGGTTTCCTTCATGCGAAGTGGTACCCCCTTCTGTCAGTGGTGAATCGGCTAGGACGCTCCAGCAAGCGCTTACCTGGAGCGGTGGGAGAGGATACGTGTGGGGGCAGAACTCGTCCGGGGAGAGCGAGGGAACAGGGAGTAATGTCCGATGCACCGCGAGTCCGAAGGGTGACAACCGAACTGGGAATTAGGGGTGAAATAGTTCTATGAACAGAGCAGGTCACCCGTCTGCGCTCCGTCGCGGACGTCCCCCACTAGACATACATACATACATACATACATACCTCCGGTCTGAGTGTTCGAATGTTTCTCTTGCCTTTGCATTTCATCGTTGAACTTTTCGTTAAGTTTTTTGTTAAGTTTTTGGTGAAGTTTTGTTTTGTTTTTGTTATTTCGTTGTTGTTTATAAAACTGTTATGGATCCTGGCCCAGGGACCTCAAGTAATGACAATTTCATGTCTCCGAGAAAAAAGAGACCAAAGCGTGCTTTAAGTATGATTATTTTCATACACATAACATGCATTTTCATTGTACCAAAATAACTTTTCTAAAATACGAGTAATACACCCTCATAAAGAAGAAAGTTAAAAGCCTTTAAAAATAAAAATAAATATGAATATTTTAATTTAAGGTAGTTGATATATGTTAGCTTAGGGTAAGTCTGAAAAGCAACAGTTATGCTGAGACTCTGCCTTTTCATACCTTTGTAAATATTTTTTTGGATGAATAAATGACTTCTATCTATCTATCTATTTAGCTTAAGCATACTTACTTTGACATAGACTTAGTTTTACATAATACAAATAAAAAAATGTTTTATCTCCACACCACAAAACTATATACGTTTCAGCACAGGAGATACAATTTTTGTGGAGGGCTGTTGCCTAAACTAAGTTTAAACCTGTGTTATAGGACATTAGTCCTTCCCCCAGGAGTCCACATTACTTAGTGACCATATCACCAGGGAACCGTTTCATGAAGCTACAAGTTACAAATTACAAGTACAATTTGATGTACATTGCGTAGACAATGAGGTAAAACGATAAGGGCTTCCAGTTTTGGCGAATTGGCTACGCAATGAATATCAAATTGTAACTTGTTACTAGTAAATTGTTGCTTCGTGAAACGTGGCCCAGATGAGTGATTGAATCATATCTTTTTAGCACAACACTATATTTTTTTCTCAAAAAAGCGGCAACCCACCATTATGTCAGATTACTCCGTTCAATTAAAAATCCTACTTTACATGTACCCTCTTGTACCCAGGCAATTATTTTCATATATGATAGTCGCATTATCTCGCATGTAAATGAAGTTATTTGCAAGCCCCTCACGAGAGTACTTCTATTATTTATATTTTTTTATTTCAGAACACATAGTGTCCGTTTCAAGGAAAGAATTTTTTGAACAATGGGTTAAATACACCACGGACAAAAGGAATGCGGGCTTGTTTGATTATCTTTCGAAGAGGTTTGATTTAAAGAACGTAACAGAGGAGTGTTTACGAAATATAAAAATGAATATATCTAAAATTTCAGCAAAATTAACTCATAAATAGGATAGTTGCGGAAAAACACAGAGTCGATTTGTAAGTTTACCCGTGGGCGTTGAATGGTTAAGTGGAGAAGAAATAAAGTTTTATTTATCATTCCATCCGAAGCCATCTACGTCATCGTCGGGTACTCGTATTACTCCCGAGGCCAGGCCGCCTTAAATCATCGTTTTCCCAAGCTTCATTCAAAACAAAACGAAGGCAAGTAGATGACTTAATCAAGTCTCGTTCTCCAGAAGAATTGGCAGTGGCTGCTCAGGTATCCACGAGATTATCAGGAAATCGTGATGCTGCCAAAGTCATACAGTACGTCTCTGAATGTCCCGGAAAAGGTACAGAAATTAAAAAACTACTTTCTGGTGCCTCGAATATCCAAAAATGTTTGTCAAATGAGGAAACATTGGTATACTTTATCGAAGCTAAGTGCACCAAGCACTCATACAATTTGAAAACTGGTCATAATTTTTATCCCTCATATGATCGAGTAAGAAAAGCTAAAATTGATTGTTGTGTACTTCCTGACGACATAATAATAACCGAAACACGAGCAGAAATTAAATTGCAAGCAATTTTAAATAAAACAGCTGAACGTCTGATTTCAACGCAAAATGAAGTAATTAACAAAGTCCTCGTTCCTCGTTTAAATTAATAAGCAAATGGGAGTGTGACAAAAAACCAGTATAAACCGATCTCCATTTGCGTACAAAATCTACTATTAGAAAGGTCAGCTTATACTGGATAGAGCTTTTTTGATAATTTGTAATTTTTATCAGTTGATATATATTTTCTATGATGAATTTTATATTATTACAAAATGTGGAATAAAAAAATGATAGTAATAATATTGTCCAGCTAGAATGGTCTTTTCAGCCACTGTGCACCACCAGGAAGTGACAGTGATTGGCTAAAATTTATATTGTTCCTATAAATCCGTTCAGTAATTTAGCCGTGAAAGAAAACGTAACAGACAGACAGTGACTTTCGCATTATAATATTATGGTTAAGTAAGAATAACAAAAGTTTGGGTACACAAAAAGTCAAAAAGTAATTATTTTTGAGACCGTGTTTGACCTACGCAACCTACCTGAACAGTTGGCCTATACATACGAGTCTGTAATTCAGGCACGGCTTACAAGTCGTTGCGTAGTTAAGTTATCCCAAGACTTATGTAATCCCAAACAACAAATGTAGCTAAACAACAATTAACATTCATATTATAATGTGGAAATGTAGATGAATTATTACCAACCTCACAATGCGGGAGCCGAGGCTCCTTTCAAAAGATTTGCAAGTTAGACTAAACAATGCCGGCGGCTGCAGGTATATTAAACCCATAATGGTCTCCATTCAAAAGTCGGTCACACACAATCACAATAAGTACAGAACCGAAGGGCTTCTGAGCACTGCTCCCGAGTTACGTGAGCTTTTTTTTTACTGCTGCAGGTTATCTTATATCACGGTAAATAAATAAATAGGGAATATGCATAAAAAAATAGTTTCGTTCATAGTTCATCTGAAAGTATACAAATATAGAAAACTGACAGTCAAAACAGAATCGAAAAACAAACTAGATACAACACTATTAAACAAATACCTATATCTGTCCCTCTTACGAAAACAAAATTTTCTATGCCGGAATATGGCCCGCGCGACCAATGACGTCACATGTCACGTCGGACCTCTCTGTCTAACCATCAACTTTGAAGCCTTATAACTTTATTTCTGTGCAATATATTTGATAAATTATTTCCGGAACTTGAAATATTTCAATTAATGAATAAAAAAAATTGTGCATATTCTCTATAGAGATGAAAGAGTAATTTATCTGACTAGTTAAGGTGGCTAACATATTTTCAACTACAGTTCCCAATTTGCTGTCGATCGATGGATTAAATAGTATTCAAAGTGGGAGCCCTTAAAACCAGAATAGGAAGAAAGAAACAACAGGATTCATAAAAAGACCACTATGACAAAGATTTATTGGCACAACGCCACGCACCGCAAACCTCTGAACAAAAGTCTCTGATTCGTTGTCGGATCAGACACAAAGTTCGCGATAACTTTAAAACAAAATCCAAACTTTTTTAATTCGATCGCGCTCTTTCAAAACACGGTTAGACAAACAGGGAGCCCTAATTCTTTGACTTATAGCGTTTCAATTCCCTTGATTTAGATTTATGGCGCTGTATAATAAAGTTGTGTATTCAGTAAAGGAGCAAAATATAGGCAGTCTGTTCTCGGTCGTTGTCGGGGCGACACGTTTGTGTGAACTGGCCGTTGGGTGAACACGGTCGTAGGTGTGGTGTTATAATGTCCCTGCATAGTGCCTTTGTTACATCCTGACATCCAGGTGCCTAAAGATATATTTAAGACAGAAGGTTGGTCATCGGAATCGGCAACTGTTATCCAGACCGTTGATCCCACTTAAAAGTTAATTGTTTGAAAGATATAGCCATCGATTACTACTGATAGAGTTATCAATTGCATACAGTTTAACTAGGTATCTTGTGAAATTGTTACTATCATAAACGGAGATAAATGTGTGTTAAAATTACAAGTGTTGAAGTGTTATTGTAAATGGAATAGACTGAGTTTTGTATTAGAAAGTTTTTCAAAGATTAAAGCATAAAAAAGGTAAACATTGCTATCTGGGAAGGTAAACAGATCTCGAGGAGTTATTAATAGTATCTGTATGGGAAGGTACGTCTGAAGCTCGGTACAGGGGCTTGTTAAAGTCTGCTTTTCATTAACGGATAGTGGCACGGACTCCGATTTGACGCGAAACGAGTTTTAGCGCGAAGAATGCAATCGATATACCGGTTCTTTTTAATTGATCCGAATCGGATATGGTTTTGCTAATTTTGGCAAGACGAGCCGAGTCGAGAACGAGCCTGTGGGACATCGTCTTGTCGCCTTTACAATGACTCGGCAATTAAAGCTCAGATGAAGACATCTGCGTTTGCGCACTTTCTGTGCTTATTAAAGTTACGAATTTCGCAAAAGGAATTGAAGATTGTAACTACATACGCGTCTTATACATACGTACTTATAGGTATAAGCACGTATGTATGTAGCAGGTGCTACATCTATAAACATCTCAATTTTTACTAAACTCGAATTTTAGCATTAACATGTGCTTCAAAGCTTTCAAACTTCAGTCTGTCAAACACGACGATTTATTTAAAACGAATTTATACCTATTTATCATGACTGTAAGTTATTTAACGAAATATTGAATACCATCAATGAATGACTGCAGTTAAACAGGAAAAATCAAAAAGGTAATAAATAAGCTCTTGCTACTAACGTGGTATCTTTATAAATTGTAATGTTATGTCCTCAACCAGGACTAATTGTCCGTAGCCTTGATAAGGATGAGTGCGATACAGTAGTGCTGTCAACAAAATAATTTAAGATCACGACAGCTTTTACGAGCTGTTCGTGGCTTCATAAAGCCGAGTTCACCGTGTTCACCGTGCAAGTGAGCACGCAGCTTTACCAGGAGCGCCGCAGCGGCCGTCAGCAAGTTTTTTACTTTTTACCGTGTTACCTGTTCCAACATAGGGCTGACCAACGGGACTTGGTAACTTTAAACATTTTATAGGACTTCTTACAGGGATCTGTAAATTACAAAATATTTACAATTAATTTGGTAACCAACTTTGCGAAAAAAGAAGGTTTTTAAGAAGGGAGAGAAAGAAATAAAATAATTTATCACTACTTATCATTTTGCTTAATTAAACCGTTTTAATTTAACAGCAGTGTAAACTGAAAAAAAAATTACCATCCTTGGCAAGGTTAAAAAATGTTTAAAGAGTTTTAGTTTTCTATTTTATATCATACGAGTACTCGTACAATACATCAAACAAAACACGTGCTTTTGAAAAAGAAAAGAAACTGTATGGCTTACATGAACTTAAAAACGAGAAGTTAATAAAAGTAGGTATGAATGGAGGCAACCCTATTCCGAGCTGCGCGGGCGCTGCTCGGGCCGAGACTGGGCGCTGCTGGTTAGGCTAACAAGTGCACTCCAGGGGTGCTACACATTTTCCACCTTGTTATTTATTATATTAACACTTGCGTGCGTGTATTGCTGCAAGAGGGTGAGCAGGGACAAATTCTTTGGTACTCAACACTCAGTTGAATCAGCACTGATTACACACCTTATTTATCAAAATCGATCAAGTCATTTAAGCGTACGAGATTGAAACGAATTACGCAGACATACACGGAAAGCTAGTGGGTTTATAAACTGCGCTAGAATTTATTAAAAGTCCTATTAAAATTATAAAATTAAACCTCCATAATAAAAAAAAATAAAAAATCCGTTACGCCCCCTTGTGATTCGACCGATATATTTTTTGGTTTTTGTAGCTAAGTATACTGCAAATTATACTTATGCTGTGACGATTTGGAATTCCCAATTTGAGGGAGGAGTTTTAGCAAAACCGCAATTTAATTTAGGTTCAGGACTCATCCATAAGTTCATTCGCTCTCGCTATCACAGGATGCGAATACGCGCGCGCGCCTGAAATTTACAATAATTTCATTTTATAAATGTTCCATAATTATTTTTTGTCGTTATATTAAGTACGGTAATAATTTAATATAGGACCATCAAACGTCGAGTCAAAACCTACGTTACATGAGTCCAGTCAAGTAAGACATTCGAAGATTCTATAAATATCTTGAAGCTGGTGACCTCTCTCCTCCACTTATATATCTTATAGTTTTTGCGATTGTTCCCATTAGTTCTACCGAGGAACTAGTGGGATTTTATTTTCACTAGTCCTATCACAACTGTACAGTAGAACTATTAAAACTTTTCGAGTCTCAGTTACTGTCTCAGTATTTCTACGTTTAAACCCTTTATTTACTGTTACCAAACAAAAAAAAAATCTATTATTTAATGGGTAGGTAAGTATTTGTTTATTAAATAACGTAAATAATGTAAAACGAATTGATTAAGCTTAAGTATTAATAGAGCATGCTTATCTTTTTTGATGAAATGATAAAATACATAATTCAACATATAGTTTTACGTGTTGGCTATAAAACAGACACTGTTCAATACTTATTAGTTAGGTACTTAGTGAGTATCTTGTAGAAAAGAAAGAATTTATTTCGAGAAACAAAAGAGGCAATTTCTCAATGGATAAGCAAGTTTTGTTTGAATTGATTACGTTACTAACATATCAAGTAAACATTATCTACGTTAAAGAGAAATCCTTGACATGAAAAACGATACTTACGTTATGTGAAGATTCTAAACAATGTTTTATGTTGTTTGATGGACTTACTTACTTGCATATGATATAAATATGATTGAGTAAATAAAATTGTTTACGCTGCTTGTAAAAATCAAACCAGATTAATCTAATCAGCCACACCTTCGTTAATTTGAGGTTATCGTTTAAAAAATTCAACTAACGACCAGTTCAGCACTTCCGTTGCTTTCTCGCGAAAAAGTGAAAAAAGGCAAATATTTTAACAAACATTGTTTTTTTATGATAATTTTATATAGATGCTGGCTTGAAACTTCTACCCAACAAAGGACTAATAGACGTTGATAAAAATCCTATAGAAAAAAAAACTGAATTTTATAATTTTCAGGACATGTTTTAATTTTTTATTTTCCTAAAAACCGTATGCTTCACACATTAAAATTTTACAAATTAATACATCCGTTCTCAAGTGATGCGATTACAAATAAACAGAATTTAATTTTATCTATATTGAATTATGTAGATAATTTAGGCATATTGATTTTTTTTTATATTATCATAATATGATATATTATATCAAGTGGAATTTGTGGAATGTACTTATTTTATGTGCATACTTAGTAAACTTATCCTTGTTGTTATTTTGTTTATTCTTCAACTACTTATATAATATAAGTAGATAAATAATTGTATTGAATTTTTAGCATTCAATTAGCAAGGCCTTACATAAAACTCCTAGATTAAAATGTTAACTATTCCTCACTTCTTATAGATAGGTGCTTCTTTTTTGTTAACACCTTTTGTAGGCTTGTAGCTATAATTTGACATCGGGAGCGAGAAAAAAGTAGTAGACATTGGTTTTTGACAGGGGATATTTAATGAAGTTGTCGGTGCTTAGAATTCTCTAACAGGGGTCTCAATCGAGTTTCAAACAATTTATTTCGATATAACAATTAGTATATCACATACATTTATTATTTATTTATTTATGCTACATGTACTAGCTTAGGATCTACATAGGTTACATTGCAGTTATGTACATGTGCCTTGTCAAGGCATTGCATAATTGGATCAGAGGCATGCAGTGAGAGGATTATTACAACTCTAAAATAAATTAAGAAATAAAATTCACAAAAAATAATAACAATAAAAAATAATAAAATTTATAAAACATTGGGTTATGTATAAAGTTTGAATAGATTAAAATTGTAAACATTCAATATTGTAAAAAGTAAATAAGATTTAAAATTGTAAAATTAAAAATCATAAATAATAAAACTGTACTATACTAACTATACCTACACTTACTATATTTTTGTAAATAAATTATTCTAGTTAACAGTTTAATAAAAATTTAAAACTAATTTGTAAACTGTTTAGGGTAAAGACTAGATCAGAGTATGATACTTTTATAAAAACTTTTTTTAAAGGGTAATCAATGTTTTAAATAGGTAAATGACTTAATTTTATTTTAACTAGATTAGATCATGATTCACTTAAAAATTCACTAACGGAGTAATAAGACTTTGATAAAAGAAATGCTTTTAGTTTTGTTTGAAAAGGTATATCATCTGTTTCGTTTACATACACCTGCCATGTGGCTGGATGAGGAAAGCGGGTGATCGTGCGCTTTGGGGTGACCTTGGGGAGGCCTACGTCCAGCAGTGAACTGCAATAGGTTGATTGATTGATTGATATCACATAGTACAGAAAAAAAATGGGGGAAAAATTGTCTTACCGAATAAATAATTAATATAACAAGACGTTTTGACTGTTAATTGTCTATGTTTATGTTGAAATAAAATATGAAACTAGAATTGAATAGTCGTTAGTAGATAAATATTTTAGCATAACAACACATTATTAGCTAGCAACTTTCGAGTTGTTGAAACTTGACAAATATTTAACAAGAACAAACGCGAAAAGTAAATTTAATCTTAAACAACTACGTAGTTTAATGTAGTTTTAGGTAGAAGCATTTGCCAAGTGCCTACCTAACAATAACAGTAAGTGAGCATTATAATTTTTTAAGCTAACAGAATTTAATGAGATGAATCATTGTTATACGAGTACTACTAAAAATATTAAGTCAATATATTTTACATAACAGAATTAATTATTTACTTACATTTACGGGTTATTTGCATGTAAATTTTATCAAAGTTGGTTAAGCGATAGATCTCCGCTTTCCCCTTAAAAGAGAAATTCCTGAAGATGCTAAAATTCAATACAAATGTCTCATTTTTTATATTTCATATCTAACTAGGCACATTTGAAAACTGACGGACTTTTTATAAAATCTTTTAACTCTCATAAATAGAAGATGGAAAAATAAAAATCTACAGAACACTTAACTTAACCAAACAATCCCACTTATCAGTGTTTTACGGACACCGGCCGTTTCTCACGGCGCGGGCGCTCCTTTTGTGGGAGCACGTCCCAAACGGTCCCAATCAATTATGTTAACTGTGATAATTTTATTTTTTCCACTTTTTTGTGGCCCGGCTAAAGCTACGTCCACAAACAAATTATATGCCAGTTACACGGGTATTATCGTTGGGTATTTTCGTTTTTAATTCGGTCCGGTTTCGGGACGGTTCGGGGCGTGATAATCTGTGATTTGTGTATGTTCAAATTAGATTTAGTGGTGACAGTTTAAATTGATGTCAAGAGTTATTGGTTGTTTCTGGAAATTATGTGTAGCGATCCGACAGGTTTTTAAACACACTCGGACGAAACATGGCATGTTTTGTTTGATATTCGTTTACCTACGTAAATATAATATGACCTCATAAAAACAATGTGTTTTGCTAGTTATTATGTAAAATAGGTAGTACGTAATAAGAAGGTTACCTAGGCTTTGTCCCTTTTTATATGTACCTACCATTTTTCAATAACTAAATAACAAAGAATAAATATTGCAATGATTTGATATTTGTCAAAGTAGATAAATATCAAAAGTGGCCGTTCAAGGAAAGTGGCCGTTCAGGGAAGTGGCCTTTCATGGGAAAGTGGCCGTTCAAGGAAGTGGCCGTTCAGGGTAGTGGCCTTAAGTGACCGGATCCATCAAAACACATGGGCATTTAAAAATATAATATTTGAAATTGTAGGATGTGGCAGTCAGCACCGATGGGCGCGCGGCTATGTGCAGGAGTTGCGTTGGCGTTGTCTTTAACGCTGAGTGCACGCGCAGGCCGACGCGACTACACTGACCGCACCTCCGACATTTCACTGTGGATCGAAGAGCGGCAAGTTCGGATGTTTAGTGGTAAGAATCTTATGGTTTGATAAAAAAGCTGTGATCTTGGTCAAACAAACGAGTCTGTTATCTTGCAATTCCAGCTTTCAAGCTGCAAAGTCTAATAAAAAAACATGACTTTATCAAAAGAGGAACAACTAAATTGGAAGCTGTTTTAAAGTGTCGTTAGAGTAAGCTAAACTGAAGACTCTAATTCAGTATACATTGCTGAGTTTGGGTCGCTCTATGAACTGTAAATTAGTACTGCAACAGCAATGATCTGTAAACAAAGTGTAAAACGGATCTTACTTTTAAAATATTCAAGACAGCAGCAGCAAGTAGTGGTGAAAAGAACTTTAGTTGGCTCACAGAGAGTATTATGAATCAAAACTAATATTTTTTATATATTATAGTCACCATGTCTTGCGGGGACGCACTGGAAGATAATATGTTCTATTTGTAAATATTTTGTATATTTTAAATTTTAATTTTTTGTTTATTATTAATTTTTATTTTTATTGTATGTAATAGATGTAAGACTGTTTTTGAATTAAAATAATTTTTTTTTTATTTCACTTTACAGGTATATCAATGCAAGTATTCGCCATACTAAATGGGCACATATCACCATACATATTAGACCCAAACTTTTCACATAAACTGCCTATCATCCCGTCTGAAGTGGGTTATGTAAATTTTACATGGAAGTCTAAAAAGAGATACCATTACAACTTCGACACTTTGACGTCATCAGATCCAAAAGTATTGCAAGCGCCAGTGTTGTCTATCAAAAGGCAAGGAAGGGTGCCTAAATCTGCTAAAGGTATATATATCTATATATATCAATTATAATTATATTTAAAATAAAGACGGTAAATGAGAGATCTCGATTAATCTTGAATGAATGAATGAATGAATATACTTTATTGCACACACAGAAATAATAAATGACAGAGTGGAAGTAAGAACAGGAAGATTCGAGAAGATTTTAAAAAGTTCTGAAAATTTTAGCAAGGACGACGTATATGTAATTTTCTACTTTTATTATGATATTTATAGATTAAATTTAAGATTTTTAATCAATCAGCAATCCTTCGCAGAGTTTAGTATATTCTTGCCATGTGTGGGCAACAACAGTGGCGTTGCAACTTTAGAAATAGGACTAGTCCTAAAAAATGGCCGAGGCATCCAGCTGAAAGGCACGCCTTTAAGATTAAACCTAAAGAAGGAATGCGCACAGAGAGGTGTGTATTTAGAAAGGACAGGTATTGTATCGCCAACGCATTTTTAACACTAACCGCCCGCGGTGCTCAAGTTGATGTCATGAAAAAAATAATATTGTTTTTTGTCTCCACATATTTTTTTTTTTTTTGTAATGGATTTATGTTAATATGTCAAACCAAGCTAATATAATATGTAAGGACTACTATTACACAGATGGGTTTCATTTTGACTGCATTGCAGCATCCGTAGCAGATATCGGCTGTCATTACCAAGTTCGCGCCCGCTATATTACCATCAACAGCCCATATACGTCCCCACCGAGGGGCTCGAGCCTACCCTGAATTGGGGCGATCAGGCCTTAGTCGACCACGCTGGCCCAGTGCGGATTGGTCGACTTCACACAAAACCTTTGAATTTCTTCGCAGGAGTGTGCAGGTTTCATCACGATGTTTTCCTTCACCGTAAGAGCGTCGAATAAACGTACATATGATTTCGAAATTCGAAAACACATTGGTACGTGGTGGGGATCGAACCCGCGTCTCCCGGACGGGAGGCAGCGGCCCTAGCCACTAGACCACCGACGCTATATTACCACTTTGGTAGAAATAGCGATTATAGGTCCGAAGGGAAAAAAGCTCTCATCACGGAGTTTCCGGATGCAAACACTGTGGTCAAACAAAAAATACTTGGTGAGACTATCCCTAACTTAAAACAATCTTCACCGCACCGCAGTGGAGTCACTGCAGAGGGAAAGTGACGCAATAAGAAATCGAAGCTAGGGTAAGAACCGACGAATTATCAAGAAACGCAACTACGCTTCAAACTTTGTATCCCCACCAAATGAATATCAAAGAAGCCGGGGAAAAAAAACTATACCATACCACATTCGAATACGCGATACAATGATGTTTTATATGCATTGGTTTGTAAGAACGTCGAAAGTAAGCTTCAATGTAGGTACAGCAGCGACATCATCTGCCTGTCTGTCGTCTGTCACAATTGATTGTGCGAGTTAGGTGCTATGTTTAAGTGGGCTTTGCTAGGCGGTTACTCTTCAAGACTATTGTAGTTCGTTGGTAACAACTCTGCTGAATCGTCTGATTGTCCCCATCTAAAGGCGCCTCACAAAGTAGTCCCACCGATAAGACCACGGATAAAAAATGCTCGTAAACCAAGCAGTAGTACCGTGACAACATAAGGTTATGACGACCGCACTCTAAAAAGCAGCTTTCATTCTGTCCTGCTGTTTTAAGAGTACTCCATTTCAACAATGGTGCTGGGTGCAGCCAGAAAGAATGTAGATTTTTAGAATACAGTTCGTCTGTATCGACCCTTATCGACCAACCCGCACTGGACCAGCCTGATCGCCCTAGTTAAGGGCAGGCTCGATCCCCTCGGTAGGGACGTGTATGAGCTGTTGATCGTAAATAAATAAATAAATAAATAAAATCAAACTCCAAAAATGACATCAGCCTGACACCAACTTGAGCACTACAGGCGTTTTGCTTTATTTAGACCTTTTTGCCACCATAAGTAATAGGGGATCGGACTGTTCCTAAGTTTACCATATTTTATGAATTATTTTTAAAACATAAATTAGTAGCAGACGATTCGCGAAGAAAAAAAACAGAATCGGTTGAAAAACGAATTTACAGTGATATTTTAAAGTTTCAATATATCTGTCTCTTTCAAAAACGATTTCGGATTCGGAATCGGCGTTACTAACAAATGACGTCACAAGTGGGTATGTGCCTCTCTGTCTAATCTTGAATTTCAAACCTTTATAACTCGGTCAATTTTAAAGATAGAGCAAAAAGTCTTTTAGTGTTCGATAGCAGAAACTAAGAAGTTTGGATTTATAAAATAAATAAAAAAGTAGTCCGATCCCCTATTATATCGACAAAATATAACTCCCATCTTTATCAGAATTTTCATAAGCTTATAATAAAAATTTCATCAGTGCTTTAGAATTACGAATTCCAAAACCGAGGAACCCACAAACATTCTTCATGGTTGGAAGTACTAAACAGCGCATTTCATCTATTTCTAGAAATTGTTTGCTTACGCTACTAATAATACTCTTACAGGCGAGTAAGAGTACCTAGGGGAATGATTTGGTTCACGTGTTTTACTTAGCTAGCGTTGAAACAACGGCTGATGGGGTTATTATGTATTACCACTGTAACGAGGCATTCGTCCTCTTTCCGGTTTTATGACTGGCAACCTTTCTTGCTGGCAGTTTTATCTTTCATTTTAAATTCATTTTCAAATTTAGATTTCTTACGTTTCGATTTTGTCTTTTTTCTGCCAAATTCCTCACTTCTTGTCCTGTCTAACTGTAAACTTGTTCATGTTTCTACTTCTCCAGTTTTATAAAATATATAATATAAATACATAAATACCTACCTTTACTTTGGACTGAACCCTTATTTACATTTAACTTTTTACATTTTGATTTGTATTTCATGTTTATATATATATATATATATATATAATGAAGCTCCATTTGTAATAGCTTTCTATTGAGGAGGAGCGGGGCCTTCTAAAACAAGCATCTTTAGCTTAAAAGAAGTGTCTCAAAGATATAATGTAACAGTAGGTAAGAGAAAGTAAATAATCATTTTTGTAATTTTTTTTTTTTGCCACCTTTTAAAACCTGTACAACATCTTTCGTGTGGTGCTCAGCGGCTCCGTGGCGGCTGCTGGGCCGCACCACTTTGCTTATATATAACAGTGGGTCTAGGAAAAAAAGCGACGGCTGACAGGGATGTAAGGAAGAAAAATACATATTGCGCCGACCCCAAATAGGGAATATGCATAAATAAATATTGTTTTTTTTCATAGCCAGTATTCTATTTTTGTATACTTTTAGACGTAAAAGTATACAAAAATAGAATACTGGCAGTCAAAACAGAATCGAAAAGCAAACTAGATACTAAAACAAAATTTTCTATGTATGGCGGATGTATGGCCCGCGTGTCATATGACGTCACATAACACATCGGACCTCTCTGTCTAACCATCAACTTTGAAGCCTAATAACTTTCTTTCCGAGCAAGATATTTGAAAAAATATTTTTTATGTGTTTATCTCTTGAAATATTTCGATTTAAAAAAATGTGCATATCCCTACTATGGGATAAGGGCAAGTGAATTTTGTTTTATCGAATACTGGCTATTGGATGCATTACATTTTTTTTCTACCGTAGTGTTATGCGTACATTGGAACGAAATATTCAAAGCTCAAGAGATTTATTTACTTCTTAGCTAATCTATAGTATATAGCTTTCAGACACACAAAAATAACTTGTAGACCCTAAATATTCAAATTCAGTTCTGTCCGAACGAGAATCTAAGCGGGGACCTTTGCGTAGAAGAAATTCTCGCAAAATGATAGGGTACATTTAGCCCATGATTTTAATTCAAAAATAAATAAATATGCACCGTGAAATTTAACTAGTTGTTTTTCGTTAAATGGAGTGTTCAGTCCATTAAACTGAACAACTTTCTCCAAGGAACATAGGCTCGCAATTTTTTTTTAAATTGCTTCTCCCATAGCAAATCGATCAGCTGGCCGCGCGGTTTTGTATGAACGGGCCATTTTTTTTTTCGTTTTTTTCGTGTTCCTTGGGGAAAGTTGTTCAGTTTAAACGAAAAATAACCAGTTAAATTTCACGGTACATATGTCGCAGGTATATTGTGAAAGTCGTGACATTATAATTACACTAGTGAAATTATAATTGCAAGAATAATTGTCAGTCAGCTCCATTTCTTAAAATATCATCACTCGGTCTTCTCAATCGCCAGCTGTGGGCGACGGGAGCCAGCATCAGCCTCACGGCTATGGCTGGGGCTGTCCTCGCGGTCCTCTACTAAGGACCGGGCGCGGGAAACGGCTTGTTAGCCGGTGCCATCTTTGGGTGGTGGAACTGTGGCCTTCATTGGCTTGTGGTGTCTCTCTGTGATGCGGGGCTCTCCTCCTCAGCGCTTCTCGCCAGTAGAAGCTCCCTGGGGAGAGCCTTCGACCTTGTGTCCGGTGGGCGTCCGTGTAGTGGGGCAATCCCGCGAATATGTTATATCTATCTATCTATCTATCTATATGTTCGAACGAGGACTGGTCCGCTCGTTCGAACATTGTGGTTGCTAGGCGAGCGATGAAGGCGTCTAAGTTCTCGTGCTCCAGGTCCCGCAGGATGGTGGAGTTACGCACGAAGTATGGGGCGCCGGTGATCATGCGCAGGCTGATGTGCTCTTGGGCTCTGAGGCGTCTCCTGGTCAGCTCCGGGACCAGGGCGTACCATGCCGGCGCGGCTCTTAAAATATAACGGCCTATTCTTAGTGCCATTATAATTTCACGGGGCTACTATTGTGATATTGCAAGGCAGTGATATTTAGACAATTTAATTGATCGTTAAATTATGAGGCGACCACAGATTGGGCCGTTTTCTAATTGCAAATGGCGGATGAAAAATAATTGACCAATCAGAACATTCGACGTACCCCACCTCCAACTTCACTTATAATATACCTGGTGTTATTATAATTTTACTGTAGTGGCTCAGTGAAATTATAATGGCACTAAGGATAGGCCGTTAAACTGTAAGAAATGGAGCCGATTGACAATTTTTCGTGCAATTATAATTTCACTAGTGTAATTATAATATCACGACTTTTACAATATGCCTACGACATATATATATATAAAAAAAAACTGCCAACTGGAAAATTCGCAGTATAGTTCAGATGATATGTTTAGGAAGGATGTGAGTGTTGAAATGACGGCTGATAGGGATGAATGGAGGAAGAAAACATACTGCGCCGACCCCAAATGATGGGATAAGGGCAAGCGAATGAGTTCAAATTACTCTTAAAACTCCGCACTAGGATAACACTAGCAAACATCCTGTATAGGCTATACCGGTCAACATAAAGGGCGTCACAGACGGTTAAGATACGATATTATAGCACGAGTCAGCCAGCTCTCTCGTCGCCATTCACATTTTATGCAAAGCGGGGGTCAATCAAAATGGCGAATCAATCAGTGACCGGCCATTCTGTTTGACCCCCGCTTAGCACACAAAGTGAATGGCGACGAGAGAGCTGGCTGCCTCGTGCTATAATATCGTATCTTAACCGTCTGTGACGCTCTTAAGCCTTAAAACAGGTAAGAATATTAGAAGTAAAAGACTTAGAGGAAGTGCCAACTCATATAACAGTTTTTCTAAGTACACACTGACGCTAAATCAACCCCTGTCCATCATCACGAACTGTTTGTGTTCCTAAGGTGGAACAATACGGCAATTGGCGTTATTGGTCATTGTTTTTTGCACTTTATGATTATTGTGCACTCGAACAATAATCGCGGGGCACGGATGTCCAACAATACCAGACATAACATTGGTGTTCTAATGAAACGAGCGCTTTTATTGGCTTGTGGAAACGCTCCGGCCGTAAAGTAGATGTTACGCCGATTTTGTAAACAAACGTAAAACCAAATGGATTGGTCGTAATTCCAAATGTAACGTTCAATGGGTAACTTACACAGTAATAATAAGAATAATAATTAAAGGTGAACTGAAGAAGTTTCCCCATAATAATAATACTTTATTAAAATTGTCCAGTTACAAACATTATGCATAATAGTAACCACACCGGGCACAGCCTGTATCGCTGCTACCATTTGTTCAAAGAACGATTAGAACAGGGACCTATGGCTAGATAATATTTAGAAAATAAAATTAAACAAAGTTATTCTAAATCAGAAACACTAATAAAGAGAAAGATACTACTGTGTTATTATGGCGTTACAATAAATAAATACGATGTTATTTTTACATAATAACTGTAAAAAATTGACAGTAAAAACAAAAAGAAATGTTATAGACCGGAATCGTCAATTTGACTACATTATAATACATTATAGGTAGGAATGGAGAAAGTTGAAGGAGGCCTACACCAAAATGGTTGAAAAAGGCTGAAGAAGAAGAAGAGATAATGCGGGAAAATAATCACATTCCCACAGGAAAAATCAAAAACAATGCTGGCGGACTTTTTTAAGCTTCTTATTGTATTTATTATGGTATGGTGGGTCCGGAGCGGGTAACACGCTAAAACACCTTTTTTTCGAGTGTAACATTTAAATTCAGGCAGACGGAAGACGTCTACGGCAACTGCTCAAAATGACTCCCCCAAGGATCTCCATAACGACTGGTACTGAATTATATTTTATTTAATAACTAGCGGTTCGCCCGCGGCTACGCTCACGTTGGCGTAGGATTTTCCCGTGGGAATAAGTGACTTTATCCCGTAAAAAGTATCTTATGTGTTAATCCAGATTACAAACTATCTCCATTCCAAATTTCATTCAAACCCGTACATTCATTCGTACTTTATGCGTGAAGGCGGAACAAACATCCAAATATATTTTAGTGTGATTTCAAATCAAAATCAACGGCCCGTTACAGTCCACTGCTGGACTATGAGCCTCCTCCACTTAAATAATCTCCACGCTTGGCAGGCGGGTTGGAGATTGCAGATTAAAAGGTTACTGTATCAGAGAGCGCTGCTGCCCGTTCCCTGTTCAATGTGTAGTCCCTAAGTCGCCTTTTACGACACCCACGGGAAGAGTAGGGGTTGGTGACAAATGTATTCTACTCTGCCGTCACCACACGGGTTAGTGTGATTTACTTACTGGTTCTATAAAGAGAAAGCGGTGCTAAGATGGATTGTATTTATTTAATCTGTTCAGTAGACCAATGTGACCAAAAGCCGTACTGTTCGTCCCACTAATTTCTGTGTGCCCCTAAAGCCTGCCGAATACAGTCAGGCCAGCGATTAACCAAATGCATTTCTTTCCGGGCTATCGCCGAGTGCTGATTGGTCCAACTCACGGTGCCTCTGCTCACAGCATTTGCGTTTTTAGGTTGGTACGCTTGCTTTACTTTAACTTTTAAATGAGGAATATTGGAACTAAATAGCGCCAGAAACGGTTCAAATGTGTTAAGAAAGTCTCTGAATTTGTACGAATGATCCTTTTTCAGTCGTGTGGGTTGTAAGGTCGACAACCGACCTCACAAAGCTTGTGTCAGTACTGTAGTGGCGCTATTTAGTTCAGCGTTTCCCCTGCCACTATACATTTTCTTCCATAAAAGACTTGTGAAAGATTTTATAAAAGAATTATTTAATATAAACTAGTAACAGGTTTCAGTGTAACTAGTTTATATTGTCAATGTAAGAGTAAAAATAAACATTTTTTTTTTATTATAATACTTGCTTATTATCCCTTCTACAATATTATATAGTGTAACTTTTAGCATAAATAAAAACCGAATTTGATTTAGGATTTAAACTCATAAATTGAGTAACAATAATGATCATATTTTTAAATTGATGAAGATATACAACGTGTTACAAAAAATACCAAAAAAAAGAATATTCTTCATCACAGGCATTTAATTAAAATTTTCCCATCTCTAGTGTCAATTGACACCTAAAATATAGACTATCGTTTATCAGAACGGAAAAGTATTTGTACACCATTTGTGCCTACATTTTTAAAAGAGATGTACAAACAGCAACACCCTTAACTATACATGTGTCGAACCGGAAAAAGAAGAGACTTGCATTTGACGTTGACTGTCACAACTAATAATGGATGAGCCACTAGCAAGCTTTTTCATTTATCCGAGTAATATTCAGCTATCGGCCATTTTCGACTGTTTTCGGTGATCATCGATTTATATCCTCTTCGACTTCAAAACCGGCATTAAATTCCTACCTACCTAACCACAGAATTAATATAGACCAAACCTAACCAATGAAGTCTATTAATTAAATACAGCTGCACTATGCAAACTATCTTATAAACTTTCACATTTAAATATCACAACAACAACAGCTTCCGTGACCAAGTGGTCGAGATTTCGACGCCCATTACTGAGGTTCCAGGCTCGATTCCCGGTGGGGACACTGTCAAGCAAAAATCTCTTTGTGAGACTTTCCCCAATTTGGTTAGGACATTGCAGGCTGAATCACCTGATTGTCCGAAAAAGAAATACTAAGTGCTTCGGAAGGCACGTTAAGTCGTTGGCCCCGGTTACTATCTAGTCGTTACACGAGCCAAGGATAGAGGATTACCATATGCAGAATACCATTTCTTTCAAATTATTTCTGGTACGCATATCTGTGGGATCCCAGTTAAGAATCATTTGGCCCCAAATATTCTCAATCAGGTTTAGATCTAGGCTTTTAGCTGGCCATCGTACGAGTGTAATGTCAAACTGAGTTGCGAGTCATTCTTGCACCACGTGTGACCTATGAATTCAACTAATGTCCTGGGCAAGATAAATATTGCCTTGAGGATACACAGTTCGAACAGTTGGTATAAGAGTATTTCTAAGTAGTTCCATATACTGGTATCCGTTCATTCGACCGCACACTTCAGTGACTTCTCCTGGACCTGCTGCACTCATCCATCCCCAAATACCCAGGCTTATTCTGCCGCTTGATCTATTTGGTAGAGTGTTTGCTTCAAAGAACCATTCGTTTTTTCGCTTGTATAATATTTTTCGGCCATGTTTATCAGACCTAAAAGTCTTTTCATCAACGAATATCACAATATTATTTATCCAGTCATAATTGTAAAAGATTTTTTAATGAATATAGTAATTTAATAAAACTAATTAATTTTATTCCGTTTTTGACAATAAGAACTATCTATCAAAATATTATGTCTCCATGAATCAAACAAAAAAGATTTAAAATGTGTTAAAAAATTTATGAAACTCAAAAATCTCCCCCCAGAAAGTTTCATCCAAAGACAATAATAAGGTTTATATTTTGTCAGTTATAAAAAGTTATCTCTGAATTCGTAATTCTTCGGAACACGAATTTTGTCATTGGCATAAAGCTACACGACGGAGTTAAAAGTCATTACGAGCGACTATAATGAAATTGATAGACAAACATAGATACATATTATTATATACATCTCTTTCAAGCAGTGAAAATTTCACTCAGTTTCGTCTTTAATGGTCACTTAAGGATGTTGCTGTTTGTACTCGAGTCAAATTATGTTAGAAAACATTTTCTTTTTTGCCTTAATTATCTTGTTTACGTTTTTACAAACATAAATATTATTTTGAAATATTTAGTTCATTATTTCATAATTTATTATTTCATAACAATTATTTAGCAAAGCTTTTTTTTTATTTATTTGTTGTTTTTCAATTTGAAATTAATTGTTCTAATGTGAATGTTATGGTAATAGTAGTACGTAAACATTTTTAACCATAGCGGTAAAAATAGGCACATTGACCTAAAATGACATATCTGGTCCGAATATTCTTTGACACAGCTGATCACTAGAGATGGGAAAATTTCAATGAAATGCCTTTGATATTATTTTTTTGGTATTTTTTGTAAATCCATTAGTTTTCAGTTTTTCCATTTTGAATTATTTGTAAGTTCGTATATTCATTTGTTTGGTTTATCGTAGAGTTTTCTTATAAGTCTTTACAACATTATAAGTACTCAAATACAAATTCTCTGTTTTTCTGTGTGTATATTCAACATTCTCTGTTAACTTGTAAACATTTCTTTTTCACATAGTTTAATCTATGCAATATAAGGTACAATATTCACAGGTCCCGACCCGGAGTGCGATAAAAAGTGTGCGAATCAAGGATGGTGTAACCATGAGAAGATATGCCAATGCCCTGAGGGTTACATGGGGCAACATTGTCGCACGGCGCTGTGCTACCCGGCTTGTATGAATGGAGGCAACTGTACTGCCCCTGGGGTCTGTTCTTGCCCCCCAGGGTATCAAGGGAGGAATTGTGAGGGTGGTGAGTGTATTTTAAGTTTTTTTGTTTGATTATTGTTTCGTCTTGTCTATAGCCTTTTTTTAACAAATATAGTTAGATGATGGGTTAATCGGGCTGCAATGAAAGATTTTCTGACAGCTCTTTAAAAAATAAAAATAATAGTTCTAATTAAGACGATAGATGGCGCCAGGTGTACTTCGTGGATTCTTTTTTTTAATCCTTTTATGGCCTCTTAGGTGCCTCGCTGGATTTCTTTGGATCCACGAATCGTCAACGCCATCTATCGAAGATTTATGAACTATTTTTTTTAATTTGCTGTCGGAAAATCTCCCATTGGCGCATGGCGGCGTGCGTAAAAGGAACCACACAAATGTGTTGTAAGAACGGGATGGTACGATAATGTCGTACGCCAAATGATTGCGGCCTATTATGCCTAATAATATTCCTAAAATTATTAGTATGTGTATGTGGTATGGCATTTTACTTGCTATTAAAGTGTTTCTTTTTACCGTCATAAACAGTAAAACAACGGCATACGTAATTACTTAGTACCCTAGTTCTTCTAGTCAGTAACTAACAGCACACATCTTTGCAATGTGTAAATTCATTATCAAAAAGACGAATCGCAATAGACATGGAAAGAGAAGAATTTAAAAGATAGGAAAGCAAGAAACTACTTCTGCTTAGGCCCGGTTTCCACTAAAGCGGAGAGGAGAGGAGATGTGTTTGAATAACCAATCAGGTTTCGTTATTGAAGCTAAGCGGAGAGATGTGGAAATAACGGAATCTGATTGGTTATCTCCTCTCCTCTCCGCTTTGGTGGAAACCGGTCCTTATACTTTGGGGACTTACTACAGAAAATCAAACTACATAGCTAACTACGAAAATTAGTATATTGACAATGTTGAGCTGGACCTACCTAGTATTGCACTTCTAAATCTTCTTCGATATAGCTATGGCGACTTTACAACCAGTTTTGATGACCTCCGTCAACGCCTTATAAAATGGCGCCTGTTCCGCCCCGTGGTCTATCCCTGTGTCGTGGTGTTCTTGCTCTTCGTCCCTGAACTTGGTTATGGTAGCTAGTATGTCCTTGTCGACATTGGGGTCTTCCATTAAGGTCCTAAGCTGGTCGTTGTAGTGGTCCACGATGACGGTTTCGACGGCGACTGTGCAAGCCATTGCTGCTTCTTTACCCATCAATGCTGTGCCTGAAATAAGAACATTCTTTTTTTAAAACAATATGCTACAGACAGAAATAGTTGTCATGAAATGAGGGCGCTGTACGAAGTTAATTGGCAACACTGGTGATGTTTCAGCCATTCATTGCAACTTCCTGTTTTTGGCTACCAATCACTGCCAGTTTATTTGGTGTTGCCTTTGGTAAAGAATAGGGAATATGCACTCGAAATATTTCAAGTTGCTCAGAAACAAAGTTATAAGGCTTCAAAGTTCTGTTTTGACTGTCAGTATTCTATTTTTGTATACTTTCAGATGAACTATGAAAAAAACTAATATTTTTTTATGCATATTCCCTATTTAGTTCCATCATTATTTAATTTCTACTCTTTTGTGTCGCACTGTAAGTCTTCTAGATAATCTCCGTCGATGGTGTAGTGGTAGTGCTATCTTCCGTTTGGACAGTGCCAGTTCGAAATCCACCACGCACTTATGTTCTATCGAATTTCTAATTCATAATGGTACGTTTATTTGGCGTTCTTACGGGAAATAGGTATGGTGAGAAAACCCTGCGCATACATTCAGGTGTCAGGGAAAATAGCGTATGAAACTGTATGAACTACCGTACATTTAGTAATCTGTGGTTGTCGGTGCAGGTTGCACAATAAACTCTTTAGCTTGTAAGTTAGAATAAGTAATACCCTATTATACAACCGTTTGATAACCCTAATAAAAAAAAAAAATGTTGTGGATGGACCAATCCACAATGGGTCAGCGTGGAAGGCCTGATCGATCACCGAATGCAGTGAAGATTGTCTGTAGCCTCGTTAGAGAAGTCAACGACAAATGTATTTATGTATTTGTTATTTGTGTCGCCTGGTGGAGACGAAGACATACTAAGTATACCCCTTTACTTTACTAACGGCCTTGTAATAGGGGATCGCACTGTTTCTAAATTTACCGTATTTATTGAATTATTTTTAAAATATAGATTAGTAGCAGACGATTCGCGAAGAAAAAAACAGAATCGGTTGAAAAACTAATTTACAGTGTTTTTTTTAAGTTTCAATATGTCGGTCTCTTTCAAAATCGATTTTTTGTTTGGAGATTATATGGCGTTACTAACAAATGACGTCACAAGTGGGTATGTGTATGCCTCTCTGTCTAATCTTGAATTTCAAACCTTTATCGGTCAATTTTAAAGATAGAGCAAAAATTATTTTAGTGTTCGATAGCAGAAACTAAGAAGTTTGGATTTATAAAATAAATAAAAAGTAGTCCGATCCCCTATTCTTGGGATATACTAGATTGTAAAGGTGAAACTCACCAGCTCCAAGCACAAATCCCGCGACATTCCAAATAGGCGTGAGCACAGTCGGGCGCACTCGATAATTATTGATCAACGTTTCGAACTTCCTCCGATGCTCCTTCTCCTGGTCCCACATATGCTGGATAGTGGGACCTTCCTTGGTGTTGCCCAGCACGGCATACTGCCCGGCGTATATACGGTCTGCTCCTAATTCACCCGCGTGGTCGACGCGGATTATTTGATCGAGCTGTAAGAATAGCATCATCAGTGCATGTCTACTGCTGGGTCCCGTTTCACGAAGCAACAATTTACTAGTAACAAGTTACAATTTGATATGCATTGCGTAGCCAATTCGCCAAAATTGGAACCCGTTATCGTTTTACCTCGTTGTCTACGCAATGTACATCAAATTGTAATTGTAATTTGTAACTTGTAGCTTCGTGAAAGGACCCCCTGGCCTCTCCTATCGCGCGCCACTGAACACAATTTTCAAAATATCAAATCAAATATATTTATTCGTAACTATAAGAAGAAGATGAAGGTAGGAAGATGTCCTTAATTAAATATGTACAAACTATAATTAATTAGCCACTCTCGGCATACGAAAATTATGAACTAAAATTCTTACATAAAAATTAAAGTAAGGCTAACCTACCCTAGGATGTAAATTTTACAATGTTAGGTTGCAGAAATGTTGTCGTCTTCAAATAATTCTACAAGGCTGTAGTAACACTTCTCTGTTAGGATGCGAGTTGTTATAAATATTTGGGGCCATCTCTAACACGCTTTTTTTCAATAGTGCTGATTTGCACATATAGGTTTCGATGGTTTGCCTTACCGTGTCTCACTGCAGGGTAAAACCTGCCTATCGCCTTCTCTACTGGGCCATCTTTCGTCATTCGTTGCGAAAGGCGTCTTCATCGCACAATTTCCTCAAGGGATACCTTAACGTCTTCTACTTTAACAGAGACCCAGTCGGTTGTAATTATAACCCAAATTTGGCAAATAGATAGTTAATTACACAAACACACCAGATACGCCTAGGGAGGACCTTGAATTGACTTGTGTTGTACCAAAGTGAAAATATTAATTCCCGGCGAGTTTACACGCAATTTAATCCAATTCATATTCTATTTCAAGTATCAACTTTATCTCGTCCATAATTGTCACAAAAAGAATGAATAGGTACTTGAAACTTGATACTTACAGCTGGATTCTTCTTCCATGTCGCCGAATGAGCTCTTCTGACTTGAAAAAGGAACGTCTGAGGACGCATCATTCTTCTTCACGAGTCACTTTCACGGTTATTCTGAAAATAAACAAACAGGCATTCTTAAAAAACGAGTAAAATGTTTTAAATTAGATACTTAAAAGTGTTAGTTGTATGTTATTTGTTTCAGGAATATGCTCGCAAAAATGTATGAACGGCGGGAAATGTATTCAGAAAGACACGTGCGAGTGCCCTAAAGGATACTATGGACTGAGATGTGAATTTTGTAAGTACAACATAACACATAATATATTATTTACAACTGTTCAGCAAAGAATAATGCAAAAAACAAATGATACAGCAAAAAAATAGAGACTCGAGCCTCACAGCGGGGACAAATATGGGCTATTGGTTGATGTATTCAAGGAACACGAAACGAGCCGAATTTATCGACGGCGGGCGAAGCGGCAGCAGAAAATTATCTCCGTGTGATGATAATTTACACCTAATACTTCTATTCGCAGCCTTTTACGAGTACAGCGACAATTTACCACATATAACTCTGGCTTTATCCAAAAATCTGTCTTCCTTTACAGCGAAATGCGTAATTCCCTGTCTGAACGGGGGTCGGTGTAAAGGCGTGAACAAATGCCGGTGTCCGCCCGGTCTCGGCGGGAACCACTGTGAGGTGGGTCGCAGGGGGGCCGACTGCCCGCGGGCCTGCCGCCACGGGACCTGCGTCGCCGGCGTCTGCGTTTGCGAGTCCGGCTGGAGGGGCAGAGCCTGCCATCGCAATTACGGTACGTGATGCCAGGAACTAATGTGAGTCGGGACCAAGCAGCCAAATAACATCGCTATTACGGTCACGAAACCTGTCACAGTAACTTGGAATCGTCAAAATAAAATGGCGCAATCAGTCGTACAGTCTACCACGCATCCTAGGCGCGCAACGATAACTCGCTTCGCGCACAGTGGCGCACACTTTCATCAACATCAACAGTTCAAATACGTCCCCACCGAGGGGCTCGACCCTACCTTGATGTAGAGCGATTAGGCCTTAGTCGACCACGCTGGCCCAGTGCGGGTTGGTCGACACACGACCTTTGAATTTCTTCGCAGGAGTGTGCAGGTTTCATCACGATGTTTTCCTTCACCGTAAGAGCGTCGAATAAACGTACATATGAATTTGGAAACACATTGGTACGTGGTGGCGATCGAACCCACGTCTCCCGGACGGGAGACAGCGGCCCTAACCACTGAACCACCGACGACGTTCCCTTTACTAGTAAGTAATTACTAGTAGTAGAAATTTGAAAACACGACGGTTATATGTAGCAGCCGAAAGTCTTTCAAAAATTTTGTCCTAAAAAATGTTTTTTTTTTAGGGTCATCAGAGGAATCCAGTGAATTAAAGCGTCCTAGACCTCGATAATGAGATAAGAGACACTTTGTGACATAAATACTTACTGATGATGTGATTTCTTAATTTAATAATTAAATTCTATACATATTAAATGTAATGTTAAAATTAGTCATAGATGTTAAGTGCTATTGTCTTTTAGTTATACAGTAAATTTATGCAATATAAATAATAAGAGATTATTAAAATAATCATCATTTTAGTTTGATTTCCTTTCCTTGCCGGTAGGTATTTATTATTTTAAATAGGTTAAAACTCAATATTTAGTGATGACATGGGTAAGTAGATTTGTGTTTTATTTACTGCTACTCATGCAGGGGCAAAGAATAAAATTATTATAATATTATCATACAGAGGATCTAGAGTACCTATTCTAGAGTGTAGAATGATATGCTGCACAAATAGTAAGTTTGAATGTAAAATAAAAGTGTTACTAGAGCAGCTTTAATAATAATAATGTGCTTTATTTCACTCCCACATACTTTTGTACTACAACTAATACAGTTAATCATGATAATATCATCGTACAATACAATATAATTTGTGGGAGTCAGGAGCCCAAACTAGGATACCCTGTGCTATGGACTCCTGGCTCCCCCCTCTCGGAAAAATAAGTACAATTGGTCTCGATTCGGGATGTTATTCTCTAGTTCTAATTCTAAAGTCCAGCTATCCTTTTCGTTCTTATGACTAATGAGAAAGAGGTGATGAATGAATGATATTAATTTGAACGAATGATAACCTAAATTAAAAAAGTAGGTAGTCCTTTGACTAATTTAAAACAGTAAGTGAAATTGAGTGAAAGGTGAGTAGATGCTAAAACCTTCTGGTAATAATACAATCATGCTGATGAGACTGGCATAATTGAAGAGAAGAATTTATAAATTCCAGTTATTTATTGAATTTGTACCTAAAAATATAGGATAAAAATACGACATTCATGTTTATGATAAATATAAATAACGACAGGAGGTTACTGAACCAAACACAGTAATCAACAAATTACCTCAAGGTCATGCTACAACAACAAAAAACTTGAGATAACTTATTACCTATTTTAAAACTTGGATGAGCATTTTTAACTTATAAATATTCCAGTTCAAAGAATAATCAATGTTCTCAGTAAATTAATGTCTACAATTTTTAATGTTGTATGTCTGTAATGTGTTATTAATGTGTCTATGTGTACTTTTGGTTAAAAAGTGCAGGAAATAAGAAATCATTACGTAAGTAATTTCTAACATCAGTAAGAGGGTCTAGTTTGGGCAAGACCTACCAATCATTGGCTATTTATTTATTCCTATTAAGTTGCCAAACCTAGCAACTTAATAAGAAACTTGAAACATTCAGAATACTATGGAAAGGAGCATGTTGGGAAAGAAACTTATCTGACAGAGTTAGAATTACAACTATAAAGGAACAAACAAAACGAGCAAAGGATGTTAAACTTACAATCAGAAAATTTAACCATTTAAATTAAAACTAATTACAACTATAAAGGGACAAACAAAACGAGCAAAGGATGTTACACTTACAATCAGAAAATTTAACCATTTAAATTTTCTGATTGTAAGTGTAAAGGAACAAACAAAACGAGCAAAGGATGTTAAACATACAATCAGAAAATTTAACCATTTAAATTTTCTGATTGTAAGTGTAACATCCTTTGCTCGTTTTGTTTGTTCCTTTATAGTTGTAATTCTAACTCTGTCAGATAACTTCTAACTTTATTGTATGACCTGTCCATTTATATAATGGACAGGTCATACAATAAGAGGGAAAGGCAAATAGTCGAAAATAGTGTCCTTCAGGTTAACAAGACACAGGAAAAGAAACCGAGGCAGACCACTCAGAAGATATCAAGACCATAGCAGGAGCAGGCTGGACGACAATAGCGACTGACAGGGAAAAATGGAAGGAGTTGGAGCAGGCCTTTGCCTATAACAGGCATATGGACAGAGTTACCGATGATTAATGGAAAATATTATGTAAGGTTGTAAGTAAACTGTCTGAATAAAAGGCTTTTATTATTATTAGTTAGAATGTTTAATAACATAGAACTACAGAATTAATACATACGAGTGTGATAGAGGATTTAGGTCCATAGCTCACGGATACACGGTGCAGTGCTGGGCAGAAATAACGCGTGTAGGTATAATGATGATTTTCTCAAAGGTGGAAAAGCAGTGGAAGAGGTTAGTTTATATAAGAAACAAAACAAGCAAGTATATATAGTAGGTATAAAACTGAAGCAAACAATAATGGCTATGGGACAACAGAACCGTAATAAAACTTTGATGCCAATAAATCTACGGCACAAAATATGGGTCTAAAAATAAAACAAACAAAAAGTTGTTTACCACGATTTCTTATAACCAACAGCACTGCGTCGTCGTTTAAAGAGCTTCAGTACGTTACTGGGACTCGAGACTAAGTATTTATTCACAATACAATCATAGAATATTTCAGTTTTTTACAAAAAAATATTATAACTTTTAGCTGAAAACTCGGAAAATTCACTGTTTACAACTGAATAGAAATGTCAAAATTAGTTCTGAAAAGTTTCGATGATGGCGCTAGTAAATGACGTGATCAATCAATGTTTTCGAAAATAAACTTGGAATTTTTCTTCAGTGCCCAGGCCAAGCCCACAGGGCGCTTCATAAAATCCAGAAAAATATTTCTGGAAGAAAATTGGTAAGTGTTTTCAAATTATTAAAGCTATTTTGTACGTACGAAACAGAAATTCCGGTCCCCCCGCAGGTTGAGGGGCGATTTCCCTTTCCATGCGAAAATCCCACCGCGCAGACTCGTACAAAATGGCGTCACGCGAAACGAAGTTCATCCGATCCTCGTATTGCTTTGGCCGATCGATAATAATGGAGGATTTGAGTTTTTCGGGGTCTCTGGTGTCCTCTGCGTATTTTCTGAATTCTGTGTCCGGTTGAGTGAAACAGTCTTTAAAAGTGTTGTTTTTGTCCGGTTACATCACAGCGAGTTCCTGAAGCTGCTGATAAGGTCACAAAATGTATTTCAAATCACGCAGGTGCGTACGCAGCCGTAGTCTTTCTGTTCTATCTGAGCCTGCTCGAACGGCGGCGCGGCTCCCTCTCATGATGGCCATTCATTTGGGCTTATCCTTTACGCCGCCGCAAAAGAGTTCGTGTCATTTGTCTTCGAAATTGACCTGCCATGGCTTGCAGCCGTGCATCTAAACATCTAAACAAAAACACTAAAATAAAATGCGTCATTTTCTGTCGGCCTAATAATGTTTTACGTGTAAAAGAATCCATATTTCTATGCTGGAAAGCTTTTATCAGGAATATAGCTTGAGTTTGATAGCTCGATTTATGCATGGCTGGCTAGTTTATGGGCCAGTTTTTTGGGATATATTCCTCAGCCTAGGAGAAATGTAGGATGTTCGAGTATTGATTTTTCGCCCTGTCGTAGCTACTACACAATAGAATAGTCAAACACAAGTAGGTACTTGGCTCTTTTAGGGTGGGTAATGTAATGATTCAGCTTCTGCCTTTGAGGGAGTTTTAACTTGGTCTATTTCATGATTTGGTATAAAAAATAAAAAAAAGGATTTAACAGCAATGAATAGAAACAAGAATAGTAAATTAAGTAACTTGCCAAAACCAATAGGACTAGGACTTAAGTAGGTAATTGTAATTGGGGTAATTGTACTGGTTTATTTTATCCATTTGCCTTTTTAGATTTAAATTTTTATTAGGTAATATTTTAACACTTGAACTGAAATATTAGCTTAGTTAAATCTGTAAGGATGAAATTTTTTGTATGTCCGGTCTGTATGTCTAAAGTGTAAGAAAGGATATGGGTAGTTAATTAGGTACTAATTGAAAACACAAATTCATTATATTTATTGGTATTCACAATACAAAAATCACTTGAGACGATTGGCACATTCATACAAGGTTCTCATACTTGGAACTTTTAATAATACCACTAGACTAGAGAAATGGTTACACATAATAATCCACCAATTAATGAATTTATAAACTTGACTTATTCCAGTAACAAATCATTCTTAGGATACCCCATACACTTCCAGACACAAGCAACCTATTGTGTTTTAATGTTATTCATAATGGAGTAGGTATAAGTAGTTACAAAACTGGTATTAAAAAAACAAATAAGAAATTTCATTATAGGCCTTAATCTTATGTACAGCAGCAGCTAATTATTTGGGTTTCTTATTATGTTAGGTATTATACAATTTTATTTTTAATTAATGCATCATAGCATGATTGGTGTTATAACCGGTCTGTCCTGTCTTTTTCAATGAGTATAAGTACATAAATATAAAGTAACAATATAAAGTAACACGCGTACGTTATGTCGGGCCGTAGCGTGCCGGGTCGCAGCGCAAAAATCCGCTCAAATCGCTCGTATGTATTTTATATGAACTATCGCACACTATGCCGGGTTGCAGCGGGCCGCATAATCCGCCACGTATTTTGGTTGGTGCGATGCAGCCCGTCCCGCCCCGCTGCGCCTCGACACAGTGTGCTATAGCAAGCGGATTGGAGTGCTCGCGCGCACGTGTTTATTAGTACCATATTTGCGTAAAATCCGTCAATGCGCTCTGCGGCCCGGCCCGTCACTAATGTGCTAAGTACGCATTTTGCGCTGCGATGCAGCACAATATGCGCGTACCTTAAGAGGAAATGATTTCTAGAACTTGTACACTTCTACCACTTTTGCAAATAAGAAATTTAAATTTCACTACATAAAACTGACCAACTTAATTTACACCAGGCACTAAACCCCACCAAAGAGAAGACTAGATAGCTACCAAAGAAACATAAATAGTGTGTTGAACACCTCCTTCATTGAAGACATAGAGACTCATGGTCCGAGATTCAGACGAGGATACAAAACAAGACCAAGACTGTGACAACATGAATTCTGCCGTCAGCTCCGAGTCCATGGACATGGCTGAAGAGGTATGTAATTACATATAATAATTTAACTTAATTACATAAGTGCATATCAATATAACAATGCGAAAAGAAGAAGCTGTAGTGACTGTGGTTGGTAGGCGACAGGATATCCCCTGCATTACAATTTATTTTTTAAACTTGAGCACATAGTTTTTGACTTTTGATGATGTTAAGGAGACAGAAAGATAACTAGTCAGGTATTATGTAATAGCAGAGAGGTCATTGCCCTTCATTGGGATGGAATAAGTTCCTCATATAGTGGACTTGGCCTAATGTTACAAAGAGGACAGCGATAGTGATTAAATAGCACAAATTATTTAGTTATATATCTCTATTGTATAATTTTATTGAAACCCTAACTTAAACTAGCTATCCCAGGACATGTCAACGGTGGAAGGATGCGGACTGTCTGGCGGATCTGATGAAGAGGACGAATGCGCGTCATCGCCGGCAGGGTCCACGTACGATGACAGTGGAGACATCATCAAGACCGCTATGAATGATGAGGTCACCAAACAACTTGCTGCTGCAGGTAATATATCATTAATACTGTCTGTTTAAGAGTCTGATGATGTAGACAAGTTCAGCGTACAATGAGAGCAGAGTCATCATCAAGACAGCTGTAAACAATGAGGTCACATTACAAATTACTTGCGGCATTTACAAATCCAAAATTCGTCCATTCAACCACACAATGAAGTTTTTTTTTTTATACTACTAGGGACTAACGCAACAAACTATGAGCGCTCCACTAACATCTTCCGTCGAATCCTAAGGACACTCTCTCCTATACAATTTATTAATCCCAATTGATAGTGGGTTCTGCTTTCTTCATTTTCTCCTTCCACTTTGTTCTATTTGACGTGTCGTGTTCAGAGACGTTGCAGGACTCCAGATTTTTGCAAAAATTCCCATCCATCTCATCTTGTTCTAGACACTGTCCACAAAAAAACACTTTTCAAGAGTTTTCTCAGTTTACGATGTTGCAGACTGAATCTTAGGAAAAGTGTTATACAGTGTGGAATTTTTAACGTCACCTGGTGATATAGCGCGACTCTGGACTTGGATGAGCGAAGAAAAAGAACGTTGTCAGGAACGGAAAGGAATGGAAAGACGTAGTTTATAAAAGAGCAAGTTTTTTTTCTAGTCTACCAGATCTCGCTGCTGGGCAAAGGCCTTTCTCGACTTTTTCCACCGCTCTCTGTCCTGCGCGTGCGCTGGCCAGTTTTCGCAGAAAGCGTCATAGCGCAAAGTTCGTCACGCCATCTCTTTTTGGGTCTGCTGGCACCCAATGTGTGACGATTCCGACCCACCATTCTTGACCTTGCAGAATGCTGCAAACATGCCCCGCCCACTCCCACTTGAGCTTAGCAGTCTTTTCTCTAACTTCAGCTATATCAGTTCGGGAACGCAGGGTGGTGTTTCTGATTCGGTCTAGCCGTGTGACACCTAGCTGCATTCCATTACTCTGGCAAACCTTGAGTTTGAACTTTTGACACTCTGTAAGCGACCATGTTTGAGCACCGTGAGTTAGAAATAGTCGTCGATGAGAATATGCTTAAAAAAAGGGTCTGTCATAAATTGCTTTAGGTACCGGAAGCTTTTCCAGGCGTTTTCGCGCGGCTACAAGATTATGGTCTCATAAATGACATAAAGTACTGTATTCCACAGGCCCAGTAGGAATGGCTGCTGCCGCCGCCATAGCTTCTTCGAAGAAACGTAAGAGGCCGCATTCGTTCGAGACCAATCCTTCCGTACGCAAGCGACACCAGAACAGACTGCTTAGGAAGCTACGGGTTAGTATATCTTCTTTCTAAGCTCTTATATTTACAGGTGAATTTTAGTAATATTAAGTAGGTGGAGGGCCGCCGCGAGAAGCCGGTTCGCACCACTGTAAAGGAAGATATCGTGAGAGAACAACATAATATTCGATATTCAAAACACAGCAACAAAGATTTTGCATATAAACAGTCCGCTCGTCCGCCAATCAATACTATCCACTGAGGATGGGTCGGCTTCATCAACTTCAACAGCCCGTTACAGTCCACTGCTGGACTATGAGCCTCCTCCACTTAAGTGTTTGGTTTTGCCATAATCTCCACGCTTGGCAGGCGGGTTGGAGATCGCAGATTAAAAGGTTACTGTATCAGAGAGCGCTGCTGCCCGTTCCCTGTTCAATGTGTAGTCCCTAAGTCGCCTCTTACGACACCCACGGGAAGAGTAGGGGTTGGTGATAAATGTATTCTACTCACTCTGCCGTCACCACACGGCTAACTTTTGGTCGGGTCGGCTTAACTTTTGTTTATTTTTACCAATTTTAAGCACTGAACATAAAAAGGCTTAAGCCACTATGTGTCCACATGTAATAAAGTCTATATCTATAGCCTTAGATTACAAAAAAAGGTTCCAGCATTACAGACCTACCACGTTGCCTATCACAGAATCTGTAAAATGAGGCAAAATGGTCAAAATTAGAACTACAATCATTAGTATTTAAATGTCAACTTTCAGAAGAATCTTGATTGGTTGAAATGCAATTTTGTATTACTACTAGCGCCGCCGCCGTTCATTTCCCTGTACGCCCTCCCTAATGGTGGAATACGTTCAAAAACTACATTCAAATTGCTTCTCCCACCAGCAAACCATAGAAGAGTTCGCGACCCGCGTGGGCCAACAGGCCGTGGTTCTAGTGGCCACTCCCGGCAAGCCCAACACCTCATACCGCGTGTTCGGGGCCAAGCCCCTGGAGGACGTCATCCGCAACCTTCGCTGCATGATCATGGAGGAACTGGAGAACGCGCTCGCACAGCAGGTACCAAACAAGGTCTTGGTCTTCTTCTTTGTGTCCAGGTTATTTAAGCCTAGTACACACGAAGTACACCCTTTTACATACATTCATTAACATACAATTATACATACACAGGTGGCGGAGGCGGGAAAGATTTGTGTTGTTAGTGTCTCTGGTGCTGGCTAAAACTGCCACAAATTAGTGTTGAAAAAAAATAAATTTTATATAAAAATATGCTATGTTGTTAATAAATCTATTGATAGTATTTATTACTCAAAACAAGGATCATGGGTAAGTAACTATCAAAATTCTAGAAAGCAATATGATAACAATATCCATTAGCAACAATACTATGGATAGTCCAAAACGATCAAGTATTTTAACCAACAGACAGAATTATACATACATGTCATTTGTAACAAGGATGATGAAAATGGGTAAAGAAAAAAATTATATTTTGTCCATAAGCCAGGTAATTAAAAAATATTAGACACATATTTTTTGTTTTATCAAATTAACAAAAAAATACTTAGTTAAACCGAGTTGGAAAGGGGCTACGTCACAACTAAAATTGACTCAATTGTGACGTCATACACTATTTCACCTCAATATATCTCCGGAATTTTTTGATCACGTGAAAAAAGAAAAAATACGTGTCCAATACTCTCTACCTGATAGACAAAGAATTAAAAATTAGTCATCATCCAAGAATTAAAGTTAGCGTAGAAGTCCAAATACTGTTGTACTAATGACTAATCCGTATTCACCAGTTCGGCATAGGCGCGGGGGGCCAAGCCCCGCCTCCCCCGGCCGAGGACCCGTCGTTGTTCGAGCTGCCTCCGCTCATCATCGACGGCATCCCCACTCCCGTGGAGAAGATGACGCAGGCGCAGCTTAGAGCCTTCATACCGCTCATGCTCAAATACTCCATGGGTAAGACACACTATACTGAAGACTATAGAGCATTCATACTGCTCGTTATAGGGTAACCACTGCAATTTATGGCACCTTGGCTTGTAGAACATCTAAAGTCAAAGTCAAAATTATTTATTTCCATAGGATGTTATTACATAATTTAGATCTGTCATTAATTTTTTTTGGGTGAGTTAAAACACGGCTGTAAAATAAAAATGTGTATACAGATATTTTTCATTCCCACAACATACCAAAGGTATTTCGAATTCATATCTACATACGGTGGAAAAAACATCGTGAAGAAACCACTCAGAAGAAATTCAAACGTCGTGTGTGAAGTTGACCAGTGATCAACTAAATTAAAATTCAAGGAAAATTCCTTCGGTGGCGACGTAATAGGGAACATGCACAATTTTTTTAAATTTATTGATCGAAATATTTCAAGATCCAGATATATACAAAAAACAAATAATTTTCCAAATATCTTCATCAGAAACAAAACTTTGGGTTTTTTTATAACTATAAGGCTCAAAGTTCAAAGATGGTTAGACAGAGAGGTCCGACGTGATATGTGACGTCATATGTCACGCGGGCCATACAAAATTTTGTTTTCGTAAGAGGGACCGATATATTTGTTTAATAATGTTGTATCTAGTTTGTTTTTCGATCAACTTCGATTCTGTTTTGACTGTCAGTATTCTATTTTTGTATACTTTCAGAAGAACTGAAAAAAGCTAATATTTTTTATGCATGTTCCCTATTCGAGCAGAGCTTCAGACGCAACATTGTTGACACCAAAAAAGTAAAACCAAACTGCTTTTCAAACAAGTCTGTCTCCCACAGTACGCGGCAAACCAGGCTGGGGCCGAGAGTCCACTCGTCCACCGTGGTGGCCCAAAGATCTACCCTGGGCCAACGTGCGCATGGACGCGCGGACCGAAGACGAGAAACAGAAGATGTCCTGGACACACGCTTTGAGGCAGATCGTCGTCAACTGCTACAAGTACCACGGGCGCGAGGACCTGCTGCCGGCCTTCACTGATGACGACGAGAAGCCCAACACGCCGCACACGCCGCAGCAGAGCGTGAGTAATGTTTAATGTCTA
The DNA here is from genome assembly GCA_951230895.1 of Carpatolechia fugitivella. Lineage (NCBI taxonomy): Eukaryota > Metazoa > Arthropoda > Insecta > Lepidoptera > Gelechiidae > Carpatolechia > Carpatolechia fugitivella. Next base: position 18,873,354 of record OX579646.1, on the reverse strand, counting down.
CCACTAATACGTCGGCGGTCTAGTGGCTAGGGCCGCTGGCTCCCGTCCGGGAGACGCGGGTTCGATCCTCACCACGTACGGTCGCCTGCAGAGAAATCGGACCCCCCCTAGAATACTATGCACTATGCCCCACTGCCAGGGGGTCCAATTTCTCTGCAGGCGACTGTACCAATATGTTTTCGATTTTCGAATTCATAATGTACATTTATTCGACGCTCTTACGGTGAAGGAAAACATTGTGATGAAACCTACACACTCCTGCGAAGAAATTCAAAGGTTGTGTGTGAAGTCGACCAATCTGAAGGCCTAATCGCGCCAAATCAGGGCAGGTTCGAGCCCCTCGGTGGGGATGTGTATGAACTGTTGATGATGATGAAGAAATTTAGAAGGTTTTGTTGCTTCTGGGTTTAGCACTTATTACCTGACTTATCCTGGGTATGTAATTGAAAGACTTATGCCCATTTTCACCAACTACCCCTAAACTGTTCCTTAACTAAGTATCACTTATTCAAAGGAGTACCTTAAACCATCCCTTAACTTAAATTCCGTTTCATCATTGTATTCGTCCCTAATGGCTGGTTTACACGTATTAAGTTGTCAAGTAGCAACTAAATTTTAAGTAAGTGTTTACACGTCATTTTAGTAGTTAAGCTCTTTAGTTAGCCCAAGATGGACGATCAACAGCGAATTCAAATCTGTAATATATATAATAAATAAAATAATAAAGTATAATAAATATTTATTTTTATATAATTAATATTATATAATTATTTATTTTTTATATTATATTATTATTATTTTTAATGATTAATATTTAATATGAATAATATATTAATCATTCATGTTTTTATACCTATATAATAATATATATTAAAATATATCCAAAAAATAAACATAAAACACTCGCACTTAACTTCGCACTTCGCATTTAACTTAAAATTAATTAAATCGCGCCTTTCCAAACGTGTCAAGTGACAGGCCACGCCCACCAACTTACCCGAAAAATAGAAAAAGTTCTAATCTACTTGTATACTTGCACACTAAATTTTAACTTGCAACTTACTACTAAATTCGCTGTTTACACGCATTAAGTTGCTTAAAATTAAGTTAAAATTTAGTTAACTACTAAACAACTTAATATGTGTAAACCAGCCATTATGTAAGGGCTACTTAGTTAAGTGACGTTTAGTGATGCGCTGCATCTGTTATGCCCCGGAACAACATTAGTATTTTGATTATTTACCGTTTAATTACCATTTCATAACCGTTTAAATACCTAAAAAGAATAAAGAATGCGTAATTACTTGAAAATATATTGACTTATCATTGTTATTGATATTATGAAGTAAAGGGCTGTATGGAAAATAATCCTTGGCCTTCAACTATGGTTTTTAAATTTTGACAAGCAGGCGGAAGTCGGAACCCTCACTTTTTTTGCGTTGGTTGGTTGGTAGGTAGGAAAATAGGTAGTACAGATACCTACACTTACCTGTCATCAGGAAATTCTAAAAATCTTTCTATGTTTTGAAAATCTGTACCTATCTTGTGAAAAAGTCCAAGTCATCATATTTTTCAAAAAAAAATTGGTTGTTCGCGAAATAATTTAGGCCGCCGTATTGATAATACATTTAAAATATCTTCCTCAGTTTCTATATCTTCTAAAGTATCCAAAAACTCGAACAAATAACTACCCATAACTGTAGTTTTACGAGCGAAAGCGTAGAGAGTAGAGAAAGGTCGGATGCATACTGTCCCTTAGTTAGGGGCGGGTTTATGATCCCGATATTCGACCCCGTAAGTTTAAGGGACTCCTTTAGCCCTTAAGTGACACTTAAATGTTGGTGAAAACCAAATTCGCCCTAAGTGTTACTTAAAATGAATTTAAGTGTCCCTTATATTTATTGATTGTTGGTGAAAATGGGCATTAGGGGCTTAGGCTTCATTTACTTTGATGTCTCGGCGATCTAAAGTGGATCCTTGGCCTTCGACACTAAAGTGAAATTTTATTTGTGCAGTAATCGGTCACATGCTGCTGGACATTCTGATCTTGAGAGCGTTTTAATTCTGTAATAGCGGGAATAGTACTTGAAATATATCAAGCTGCATGTGCAGGTTTCTATATTTAAAGTAACACCTTATGTCCGTGACTTCAAAATCTCTAACCAACTAATTCTCTACCCACGCCTCCATTGGACTGCCGCTCGGATCTGGTAACTCGCACACGTCACACACACTCACACACAGATGTCGGTGTGCATGTCTAGCTCGCACGACTCGCCCGGCGGCAACAGCGGCTCGAGCCGGCATCAGCAGCAGCAACAGATCACGCAGCAAGTCTGCATCGACCAGATGACGCTGGCCGACGTCGATGTATGGACACACTATAGACAAATTGTCCACATACGCGTTTCTCGTTAAAAGACTAAAAAGAAAAAAAAAACAATGATTTTACATCACTTAGATTGGTCTTTAAAGTATATCTTGATTTTATATTTTTCTTTCTTTTCTTATCTTTTTTTTTCTTTTGACTCAGCGTAAACGGAAAAAGAACAAAATCAAATCCGTTATGCAATAATTTTATTTCTAAAAAAACTTTCAGTGTTTTTATGCTTAGCTTTTTAATTCCTGTGACGACAACGCCATAGATATAAAACATCGCGGAGTGTTCTACGATTTGATTCTGTAATAAGATATCGTCTTCTGTGGAGAAAATCACCTGCAAGAAACTTCACAGAACTATATTTTTTTGTACTTTCACATACTAAACACTAGGTATCTCGATGGTTCCGTAGCCCAGGTGGTAGTGTATCTGCCTCCGACGCACAGAATCGCGGGTTCCCGCCCAGGGCAAACATTCGTGTCATGAGCGCTTGTGTTTGCCTTGTGTCTGGTTGTTATCTATATAGGTATGTATTTATCTATTTATGTAATGTATATTACCTGTCTGGTACCCATAGCACAAGCTCTGCTTAGTTTGTGATCAGACGACCGTGTGTGAAGATGTCCCCACATATTTATTTATCTCTAAGAAGTTGTTCTTACTTATTTTTTCCATATTTTGCCTGTATGTGCAATTCATGAATTGATTGTATATTTCCGTGTCCAGATGTCAGGCTACGCCCCAGCCGTGTTGCAGACGATCACGAACCCCGACGGGTCGGTGTCGCTGATCCAGGTGGACCCCAACAACCCCATCATCACGCTGCCCGACGGGACCACCGCGCAAGTCGTAAGTATACCGCAGGTACTGACACTCCACTCACATACTTGTAGCTGTAACTGTAGTTAACCAGGGCCCCGTTTCACGAAGCAATAATTTACAAGTAAAAAGTTACAATTTGATATTCATTGCGTAGCCAATTCGCCTAAACTGTAAGCCCGTATAGATTTATCTCATTGTCTACGCAATGTACATCGAATTGTACTTGTAATTTGTAGCTTCGTGAAACGGCCCCCAGCCGTACTACAATGCGATTAAAATAACAATAGGGCTAAGCTGGGAAATATTGTTGATTATATTTTTTTGGTAGTGGCCATTTGTGACGTCATTCTGCTAGATCTACTTCACATCAGTATGGTGTACAAAAAAAGGATTTTAGAAAGTTACTTTTTGTATGGCAAGATTACTATTTTACTTTTTCATATTTTTTTTCTATGTTTTTATCTCCCTTCGGCCTTTCCAGTTTGAATTAAAACAACATTTTGAATAATCTATCATATCGTACATAACTAATTAGAAAAAGAAATGTTTTTTACTGATGAAAAGAAACATAAACATCCGGCATCGTTGCATTTTTTTAGTACTCTGTAATGTAGACGTTGGATACATACTATTTACAACTTTCTAACTACATCAAAATTAGGTATTATTTTTACACTATACTTTTTTATGCACACAGTACGAGATTTAAGTGAAGTTAGCGCTAAGCCACACGAATTGTTATTAATCGCATTGTAAACGAATTTTACGGCTATGTTTTTTTTAATAACTTATTTTCAAAGGGAGCTGAGCCATATTTCTACAGTCATAGTTTTCCAGATTGACTTAATTCAAACTATAACTGAGGTAGGTATGGGAGCAAATTGTTAGCTATTATCTATATTATATTTTCGTAGTGAACTTACCATCAAAATTGGAATGTTATTTTCACTTTGTAATTTAATTTATTTTCCTAAATTAAGTATATAAGGTGCCCGTTATTAGTGTCAAATATTTTCAGGGCTGAAAGTAGAAGTACTGATCATCACTTCATAAAAAATGAGATCATTTGACACGTTAGTTTTCGAGTAATTAAGCCAAACAACTTGGTTACCTAGTCATAAAAGACATTTGCATTCATGCACGCACACACGCGTTTGATGCGTGTTTACATGTATTTAGAGTAATGTATACATGCAGAGGGTGACCTATTTTTGTCATATTTTATGATATTTTTTTAATTCGGAAAAAAGTCTTTTTAACTAACGTGTAGATTTTCGAAATATTTTTTCTACGTGATTAATATGATTACTACATTCAGCCCTGAAAATATTTGACACTAATTACGGGGCACCTTATATAAGCGTCATATTATGCTTTTGATTCCCCGGCGAAACTCAAAAGCAGTGAACTTTATAGAAAAGTGAATTTTACGGGAATGTTGTATACGCCTGAGAGCGTCGGTGGTCTAGTGGTTTGGACCGCTGTCTTCTGTCCGGGAGACGTGGGTTCGATCCCCACCACGTACCAATGTGTTTTCAAATTTCGAATTCATAGTATGTTTATTCGACGCTCTTACGGTGAAGGAAAACATCGTGATGAAACCTGCACACTCTTGCAAAGAAATTCAAAGGTTGTGTGTGAAGTCGACACTGGGCCAGCGTGGTCGACTAAGGTCTAATCGCCCTAATTCAGGGTAGGCTCGAGCCCCTCTGGCCGGACACGTATATGGGCTGTTGATGATGATACGCCAAAAATTCTCATTTTCTCTTTCATAGTTCGTTATACTAATTTTGTCTTGCTCTTCACCTTCCCTTTTCTTAGCAACCAGAAAGTTACTTGCGAGCGAACACAACGCCATCTATAAGAAATTGGCCGAACTTGATGCCCCCCTGCCAGGGGGACTGATGACCTGAGGAAGGTCGCTGGTGGTGGCTGGACGAGGAGAGCGGGTGATCGTGCGCTTTGGCGTGCCCGAGGGGAGGCAGCAGTCCAGCAGTGGACTGCAATATGCTGATTGATGAGGCTGATAGTTCGAGATAGTTTCCGTAGATGTCGCTAATTTGTACTATATTTGTGTAACGGCAAGGTTTTCTGTTTCTCTGTTCACTTCCGATCGGCTTTCAATAAAGTCGACTCGAATTTGATTAACAACCCAACAAGTTCGGCCAATTTAGTATAGATGGCGCAGTGTTTAACAGAAAATGTGTCTCAGATCCACAGCGGGGAAGGCGGCGTGGTGCAGGCGCTGGAGGGCGAGGTCGCGGTGGATCTCAACGCGGTGGCGGAGGCCACGCTCAACCACGACGGACAGATCATACTCACCGGGGAGGACGGACACGGTAATTATAAAAATACATTATTATTTATTTATTTAATACGGGAACACTCACGTAAAAATTTAATTGTTTAAGTGGCGCCTCTAGCGGGAGAAATAGGTAGTAAGATTCTTATTGAAAAAAAATATATATATATTTGTATACTCGGACCCACCACCCACTGGACACCGCATTCTGTATAATTTACTAACAAGCTAATTAAGAAAAAGTTGGGGCGCGGGGAACGCGTCGTGATTGGTTCATCTCGCTCACGCAACGTATTGACAGGTCTCATAATTGGTCGAAACTGAAGTGAGCCGCGAGGTATTGGCCGCCCAGAGATATCTATGTGCGAATGCACCTATGCGTTTCGGAAAGTAGCGCCCTGACATGACATGTGGTGTCCAGTGGGTGGTTGGTCTGAGTTTGTATACAATTCACCCTAAGAATTTACTTCTTTATGCTAGTATGAACAATTGGTAATTTTAATGACTTCGTTTCCAGGTTACCCAGTATCGGTGTCGGGCGTGATCACAGTGCCGGTGTCGGCCTCCGTGTACCAGTCCATGGTGGCCAGCATGCAGGCGCAGGACGGCGTGTGCGTGGCGCCGCTCGTGCAGGTACCCAACTACACCACCAGCGTCAAGGTCGAGCACGACTACTGACAGCTCCAGACCGAGTACTCGGCTACAAGCACGCCATCAGACTCGTCCCCGTCGACTGCAAACCATACAACCGACGCCTTAAATACTTACTACTCGATTACCCTGTAGTGACCCTGTACGACTGACAACGCGCTTATCGTATTGTACTTGAAATTAATACATTTGAGTCTACAAACTTGGGTGACCATCGCCGACTGTCGTAGTGCTACCGTTTTATTTTATTTTTATTTATTTAGGAACAAACAGTCTGCTTATATCTAATAATGTACATATAGACGGACTTACAGTTCCCTATATTAATATAAAACTTAATACACATTACTGTAGTTAGCCAAATTACAAAACAATTGGTATGCTCATAAATTTGTTTCTTAAAACAGTTTAAGCTTAGACTAAATATATCTATATGTGAATAGTTATCGTTGTAATGTTTACAACTTCCGTTTGAACTTAAATAAATCCTAACACACAAGGCAGTACTGAAGGCATGGCCGAGGCGAGAAGGCGGTCTTAGACTACAGAGCTCCAAACGGGAGCCCTAATATTATTTAAAAAAATATCGTACTCATAATTTAATGTTTTACCTTGAGTCGGTGTGAAGATAATAATATGCAAAGGACTTATTTTGACCGTCATGTGATTCGTCAGACGTGTCGCTCGGTCGCTGCAATATGACGGAGTAGTCGCGCACTATCCCTCCATTGCGTCGCTCATGTTCGATCTTGATGGAAATGGTGTAATGAGAGAGCTAGATGGGGATTACTGTATCATTGCGCCATACAAATCACCCTTTTCTCTCCTAGGGTAGATTACTGGTCAAATAACCCCTATCCCCCCTTTTTCAGATAAATAGTAACTAAGCCCTAAAGGGTCCAGTGAAATTTATATAAAATTGAAGAAGAAAAAGTGGCTCAAGTGGCTCAATGTCAATGTCAAATTGATAATTATTTAAACTACTACTTAAGTAGCAAAAAATAATTGAGTATTTTATTTTGTTGCTTTATTTATACAAGCTATATTTGATTATTTTATAACTTAGACAAATATTATACCCAAAGATGTGTGAAGTACAATTATTTACTCGATTCAACGATTCCGTGCCATTTCGGGATTTTAGTTTTAGGTACTGTCCTGTTACCAGTAACTTAGATGTGATAAAATAAACTATTATAACGAATTTTCACATGCCAAAAAATGTAGGAATCTGTTCCACTTAGGAAGTTGTGTGGAAATTCAAATTTTACATATAAGTATAACGAGTCGTTTTTTGGAATAGCTAGTTTAATTTACAGATGGAACACACTATTAATTTATGGTTTAGGTGAAAAAATATAAGGTGTAATAATTACAATATGATCTCTGCGTGTGCTTACTAAGTTACCGCCATAGAGATAATTCTTGTATTTTTTTTATTCTAGTAAGTAATTTTATAGCCTAGATCCTGCTTCAAGCGGATTTTTATTTGTTAGAGTTTATAAATTACGTAGTTCTTTATTTAATAAAAAATAGATTGAAAATGTTACCAGTGATGCTAGTAATTTAGCCTACCGCATGTATTGCCATATAGTATTACGTTTAGTATATTAATGCACACATTCGTTGTATGTTTTATTCACTTTGTTGATGATACAGTTTTTTTTAAGGAACGTGTTTGCTTGCCACCATGAATATGCTTGATAATCCATGAGGTTATTTGAACAATTTAGTTACGGGGTTCTTAATAAAACCCTTGATAAAAATATTATAAAATTTATTTTAATACTGTAACTAGAAATATTTTACAAAATTTTAATTATCCTATTATAATAAAATATCTTGGTGGTAAGACAATACTAGCAAGCTTTGCTTTCCTAGAACCTGTGTTGTTTTTTTAATTTTATATTTTAGTTCAAAATTGGTTGTACCTGTGTACATTATAGTTTTATTGTTTTGCTAATTTTAAGGGAAAGTTTTAAGTTATATGTGCATGTTGCGTTTTCAAAGTTTTAAATTGTTAGTCTTAAATAAAATTGTGATGTGACAATGTTAGTGAGTATAGCTTATAACCCGTTTACACTGTTTAACTGGATATAGAGTTGATAAAAAAAAGATTCATAAAGAATTGAATATATTGTTCGTCCACGTGTCTCGTAGACTACTTTCGCTTATTAAAAACATACTGTCAGAAATACGATATACAGCTCATATTTCAATGCTTTACATGACTCGAGTTACATGACAGATATGCAATAAACATTACTACAGTTTATAATAGGTATAATAATTAAGTATTTTTTAATATATTGCAAAAGAGCAATCCAAATGGGAATTTTCCGTCAGCCAATTAAAAAAATTATTCATAAAAAGTCGGTAGATGGCGTTGACGATTCATGGACACCTGTCGCCATCTATCGTCTTAATTAGAACGATTATTTTTATTTTTTAAACAGCTGTCAGTAAATCCCTCGTTACCTTTTGTTTGACAACTCGCGACCAGTGAAATGGTGTAAACGAACGATAACGAGTTGTTGATGAACACTTGAGGAGTTAAGTATGATCGCATTGCGTGGTTTTCGGAGTTTTAAATAATACTCTGCGGGTTCGTCACGAAAAACCAGCTGTGAGACCGCATAACTTAAGATTTTTGACTGATTGCCTAAACTGAGAGGACCTATATTTCATTTCAAATAACATTGGAAAAAAATATGTATGGCAGTGAAAGTGAATCACAAGTAACCTTACTTGTGATTCACACTTATCAGCTAATCGAGATTGACATATGTCTGGAAATGTATCCTATAGTATCCAATGTTATTTGAAACAGAGTATAGCTAGCCACTTGGAAAAACATAAAACCATATTTGACTATATTGGTGATTTAATATAGTATTTGTCGAATCATGCATGCAGTTACAAGCAGTGTGATCAATAGTGGTCATACCTATAAAACATTTGTATTTTTTATTACCAAAGATTAGTGTTACACAGCGAATGCTCGTCGTTCATTGTGGCTATGTTTTTTTATTTGCCTGCCATTATTTAAGTATTTATGCTAGTTAAAATGTTGATTGTGTCATATTGTGTGTATATTCGATTTCCTATTTGTGTTGTCGTATAGTCCTCGCACACAGCGAATATAATAATGCATTATAATTAACTAGAGCACCCGTCACTAGTGTTGCCGTTCGATAGTCCAATATCGATAGTTCATCGATATACTGTCGATACTATCGATAGTGACCTTTATTTACTATCGATATTGAAATAAAGATCACTATCGATAGTACAAACCTATTGGGTACATGGTTTTGGTGTTTACTATCGATTGTAAAACTATAGATTTTTTGGCAACACTACCCGTCACCTTCAAATTATACGCAAGTAGCGGTCATGCAAAAAGGCTAAGTGCGTCGGCCGACATGTTTTGTGATCTACCAAAGTATTTGCTTCTTACCAGAATGTTGTAAATACAGTGTTGTCTGTGACGGGTTCAAGAAATTGAATGTTCTGTCGTTCATATAGTAGGAATAAAGTTATAATAGATTTAATAGTGAAAAAAAGTCAAGTGGTATGAGTGAAGAAGTTCTAGTTATACCTTGTTATGATTATTATGGTGTCGATTCTTAACATAGCTAAAATCGCCTCTAAAATTATATATTTTTGTTGTTTCCAAGATGATTCATGTTTCAAAACAGAATTTTCAAATCCTTAATTTTTCTTATAACGTTCACAGGATTCGACACCACTGTCATTGATTTTTCATTATTTAGAATGTATCAGTTGGCTCAAGTACATTTGATTCAAAGTACCTGTAGCAATGCTAGTAATGCTATGTGCAATAACGCAAATAAACTTGTCAATGTATGCCCTTGTTTTATTTTGTTTTTTTGCACGTGTTTTCAGTTTTTCACGTTTTGTCTGCATGTCCAGGTGTGTATTTTCCTTTATTTTTTGTGCTTTAAATGTAACATTTATAATATTTTGGCTTTGATTTATTTTAGGTAAAGATTTACCTTTGAAACACGATATAGCTATTTCGCTTGCTCTAAAAATATTACATTCTCTGAATAGGATACAGAATAAATGTTTCTGAAAAACATTTTGTAAATATGTTAAGTGGAAATCTATTTATTCTACACGAAAATATAGTCGTCCTATACTGTTCAAAATGTTAAATAAACATTTAACTACTTTACATTTTTTTTATCTATAACAATCTTCATTATTGCTGGTTTAACATACCTATTTCGATTTAAATTAACTTTATAACAAGGTCTCCGTTTTTATCAATTTATGTATGTACTTAATTAAAAAATCATAATTGACGATACAGGTCGCTAACCGTTAATAGGATACGAATCAATTGAAATTATTACAATATTTTTAACTAAAAGTGTGTAGAATAGGTGGATCGCATTATAATATCCCAGACAGCTAAAATCTCTCGACAAAAATAAACGATTCGTTGCCAACAAACTGACCAGTAAACCTTCCAGGTTGATAACAACGGCGAAGCTTTGGAAGCCATCTCGATGAGCGGCGTGAGTGGAATGGCAGGAGTCATGCTGCAAGGTGGAGCTGATGGCCAGGTGCTCCAGGTGCTCAGCCTTAAAGATGCCACCGTGCTCACCAAGGCCATGGTCAGTATAGCAGGCGCTCGGTCAAGGTCATGCTGCAAGGAGCAGACGGTCAGGCCATCATCATCTCAGCCGGAAGACGACCACTGCTGAACATAGGCCTCCCCCATAATTTTCCACCGTGAACGCGCGGCGCCCAGCAACATTCACAAAATCATTTGTTCACTTCTTCACCGTGTGGGTTTTAAGGTCGACAACCGACCTCACAAACTCTAGTGTCAGTGTTGAGCCGCCAAAGGCCACACTGATATGGCTCGTGTAACGACTAGATAGTAGCCGGGACCAACGGCTTAACGTGCCTTCCAAAACACGGAATCATCTTTTCGGACAATCAGGTGATTCAGCCTGCAATGTCCTAACTAAACTGGGGAAAGTCTCATAAAGAGAATTTTGCTTGACAGTGTCCCCACCGGGAATCGAACCCTGAACCTCCGTAATGAGCGGTGAAATCTCGGCAACGGAGGCTGTATTATAATTTTTTACCTTTATAAATATGTAAAAAGTATATAAAAACTTGTTAAATAGTCGACCTGTTCGTTTCCAGCAAGTGAAGGCGGAACGCGACGGAGTTGTTGCGGATTCCTAGCTACTGACGCTAGTGGCGGCATCCGAGGATGAGCACGCGTAGCCCGCGCCCGGCTCCCCCCCGCAACAGTACTACTACATCCTGGGGGGGGCCGCCGACGAGGACCGCACTAGTGACCCCGAATGAAGTGCTTCGGGGGAGGCCCGCCGACGGGAAACAATGACACCGAATGAATGACTTCGGGGGGACCCCGCCGATAGGGACCGTAACAGTGACGTCAAATGGTTCTCTTCGGGGGGGACCCGCCGATGGGGGCCACACTAGTGACCCCTAATGATTCGCATCGGAATGGACAAAGTTCTTTATTCGTTGTAAGTAGACACTAGATACAATCTTCGTTTTTATACCCCGCAGTGGAGGAAGGAGAAAAGAAGAACAACGAAACCAACATTGCTAAGTTGAAAGCTGCGTGATTTCATGTACAAAACTGTATGTTAGTTATATGTAGGTACGAATGGGGGATTCTCTGACAGCTCTTCAAAAAATAAAAATAATAGTTCTAATGATAGATGGCGCCAGACAATGATATTTTAAGAAAAATACGTCACGTTCATACTGCACGCACAAATTGTTCCGCGACAGACACGCTATAACTGCTATAAGTGCGACAGGAAATAGGCAAAGCGTAAGAGTGAAAGAGACAGCGATCACAGCTCGACTGCAATGGTCACAATTAGGACCAATTCACGGCACGCCTTTGGTGCGTTGGTGGCATATCTACCTCTTGTATGTATATAATATCATTGGCGCCAGATTTACTTCGTGGATTCTTTTTTTTTTAATCCTTTTATGCCCCTGGGTGATTCGCCGCATTTCTTCGGATCCACGAATCGTCAACGCCATCTATCGAAGTTTTATGAACTATTTTTTTTAATTGGCTGTCGGAAAATCCCCCATTGACTTTAATACCCCTGCGATAATAGGAGATTGTAAGATCAGCTGCTTGACAGCCAAGCGACTTTACAAACTCTGCCAAACTGCTTTCTTTATCAAGCTTGCCTGTTGAAGGAAATTAAGACTCATCCATGTGATCTCTGATTAAAACTTTGCAATGTTTGTGACTAATTAATGGAACACGAAACAACCGTGTCTTGATCTCTACCTAGCCACTATTCACAGATCTCTGTACCAGTGTACCACTTAGTGCAATCGGGATCCTGCTCAATACAACAATTAAGCCCAAGTCACACAGAGCGGGAGCGGCGCGGTCCGGGGCCGGGACAAGCGGGACAGCGCTATGCCGCGCCATAGCGCCGTCCCGCTTTCCCGGCCCCGGACCGCCCCCGGCACGGCTCTGTGTGACTTGGGCTTTAGGGAATATGCATAAAAAAATAGTTTGTTTTTCATAGTTCATCTAAAAGTATACAAAAATAGAATAATGATAGTCAAACCAGAATCGAAATTGATCCAAAAACAAACTGGATACAACATTTAATAAAAATAAAATTTTCTATAGCGGATGTATGGTCCGCGTGACATATGACGTCATATGTCACGTCGGACCTCTCTGTCTAACCTTCAACTTTGAAGCCTTATAACTTTGTTTCTGAGCAAGATATTTGAAAAAATATTTTTTATGTGTTTACCTGGAACTTGAAATATTTAGAGTGCATATTCCCTATTACTATTCGAAGTGCATTGCGTAGCCAATCAGCCTAAATTATACACCTTCATAATATTTTTGGTACATCGGTAACGCAGTGTACGTCGAATATTAATTGTAGGTGTTTTAAATAGCCCCAGGTAGTGTTTCCAAACATTGTGCTTCGTAAATTTCACTATTAGTTAATAGGAAATGTGTCCAAGTTGTTAAATAAAAAAACTAATAGATGACTAATTAATTATTGGTCTCTAATCGTTTGTCACTAAAGAGAAGCTAGTCGCCTAGATAAAATAAAATCTATGTAATAATAATAATGACTGGCAGAACAGTTTGTATAAAATGGTTGGCCCAATGTAATCAACTAAAATATTTTCTAAGTAGTAAATAGTACCTAGAAGGTATGACATAATTTTGGACTATGTGAAGGTTAAAATAAATCAAGGTCCTGTATTTATATAGGAGATGTGTATAGAAATGTCCATGGATTTTGAAGTGATTTCAGTGTGATTGTTTGGATGTAGAATAAATGCCAATAGTCAATGGATGAATGCCATAAAATGGAACTATTGTTCGATTATTATAATAAGCAATTTATTCATGTATTTTTGTTCACATTTGTGCAATATTTTAGCGAAGCCCTATTTATTTTTACAAGTGAAAGTATTTTTAAACATAGAAAATACACCTAAGTTTACTATATTATTTTATATAAACCTACATTCCTTTAATTTATTTTGCATAAGTTAACAAGTTTGTTGATTGTTATGGAATTATTTGTTGTTTGAGTATTTTATTTTTATTCTAGTCTGCCTAACCCGACATAAATAGTCTAGTCTGATGTGTGAGAAATACTATTAAATTTTTGTATAAAACTTAGCTAAATATTTAATGTGGTTTAATATAGGTAGATATAATAACTACTGCGTCAAAGATAATTTATATACTTTATACAGGGTGAAATATGGACCCTTGATACCTTGATACATGCCACTTAGATAGAATGAGCTTTTGTGATGAAATTTAATTTGTAAATGACAAATTGCATGACGGCATCAAATTCTATTGATACTCGTATGTTACCTTTTCTATTGGTTTCAAGCCAATCACATAAATTACCTACAGGGTTATTTATTAATCAGTGCGCTTATAAAACTTTCAAAGCGCACTTTTTTAAAAATAACCCTGAAATGTAATAGCAGCACCCAGAGCTCCTTCGGTATTACAATATTAAGTAATTTTCAAATTCGTAAAAAAGTAATTCGGAATTTTTGGGTGTTGCCATAACTAAAGAAATTTTTCAGATCGACGAATTTTATCTGTTAGGAACCCTACTTACTTAACTTACATAAAATAATAATTCTGTGTATAGTCATATAAATAATTATATCTGTACAGATAAATTAAGCTATCTTAGTGTTAGCTACTTTTTGATTCCTATATTGTTTTTTTTTTAAACAAAGCTTTGAAACTTATTCAGAAAAAACAAGATTTAAAAATCTAGTCATTAAGGTAGTCTGAACCTAGAAAAGTACAAATGGAATTATTATTTAATTTATAATTTACTAGTTTTATTTGTTTGCGAAGACAAGAACCTACGAGTTGTTTTTATTTTGCCATATTTTATGCCGGTTTTTAATTTATTTTCTAATATTATTATTACCGATATTGTGTTTTGTCGTTTTTATTGTGAATAAAAAGAAGGCACAATTTTGTTAAGAGTGAATTAATGGTTTACGATTGTAAATAATTGTATGACTGTGTGAATATTGCAATCATTAAAGTATTTACGTACATACATCTTTTTTTTTTATTAAAATAATACTAACTGTCCAACCGCGTGATTTTCTATCCAGGGGGATATTAGAAAGAAAAAAGAAAGAAAGAAATTTATTTGCAGTACACAAAAACATATATAGACAGAAGTTATAGAAAAAAGAAAAGTAGGTACATAAAAAAACAACTATTACAAAAAAGGGGCAGATCGTGTCGCCATACGCCACGCCGCCGCCGCCACTACAGTAAGGGCTTGGAGCACAATGGCAACCCGAGCATGTCCTGGTAGGGGAGTGTTCACACCAGTCGCGGCTTTAACCGTACAGCAACTGATGTGAATCTTCCCAGCAAAAAGAAAAATAAAAAATTATGTTCACAACTACGGTATGTTTTGCGCACCGCAAAGGGGCTCCAGTTATAGATAAGGAAACGAGTCCGCGTCCGCTTTATTACTATTTTGATAGTAATAGCGATTAGGTCTGATAGAAGAAAAGGTATAAAGGAAGATAAGGCTAACTAATAGGGGTAAGAGCCTTCCGCTCCCCCAAAAGTCCGGTTACGCTTGATACGTCGATTTTGCGACACAAGCATTAGGTCCTTGTCAAAAAAAAAAAAAAAAAGGCTAACTAAATAATAAAGTATAACAACCAAACCAATCCTTGTGATGCTTCTTGGGGTAGTCATACAAGAATGTCTTACTAGTATGACACGTTTGGAAGGTGAGCATCAAGATGGCAGGACAAGTCTTCAGATTTGAATTTTTTCACATGAGGATGTTAGTGCTTCATATGTGTAGGTAAATATCAAAATCCAGTAGGTCCACTCTAAGTGAAATGTGAGAAATTGAGAAAATAAGTTTTTGGTTACAGTCATATATTTATAATATTTTTCAATAAAGGGTTAGTCGTGTAGGAGTTCTTATAAGTATCAATTCATAAAAATAACAAAATTTTAACAGATAAAGCTAGAAAATAGCGTATCAGTTTGGACTTACAGGTGTTTGAAAAAAACTACTGTGGGCTTACCGGATATCGAAAAATATCTATCGGACTTACCTGGTTTTGATCGTGGAAATGGCAGCCATCTTTGACGCCATACTTAATTCTTATTTATTGGTGCGTGGACGTGCTGGAGTTTGATTAACACTTGTCAATGGACGTGCCGGGTAATGAAAAAAATCATCGATTTTGCAAGCTTTTATTTAGCTTGCACTGTATGTATGTATGTGGGTATGTCGGGCGAAATCTTGCAACTTAATTTTGAAGCACTTGCTGCCATTGGAATTTGCTGAAATTTGGTATACTTACTTATGTAACCGCGATAACAATGCAATATTATGGTACCATGGAGCTGGTCTGATGATGGAGACGGAAGGTGGCCATAGGAACTCCTCTAATACACAACACAACCTAGACGTGTTTGGGCTCGTTGGATTTATCTTAACAAGGTCTTTAGTCATACTTGATGTCCAGGGTCTCATGATGGAGCCGGAAGGTGGCCATAGGAACTCCTTAAATACACACCACAACCATCGGGTTGAAGGGCTCGACATTAAAGAGCTCAGAATCTTCACCGATGGATCCAAAACTGAGGCAGGCACAGGTTCAGGAACCTTCTCGGAGGACCTAAACATCAAGCTAGCCCTTCCACTGGGTGCCCATAATATAGTTTTTCAGGCTGAATGTATGGGCATCATCACGGCCGCTAATGCTATAGCATCGAGAATGGTAAGAAACGCGTAACCCTTCAATGGATAAAAGGACATAGCGGGTCTAGAGGTAACGATGCAGCGGATGAGTTGGCTCGTAGAGGTTCTAGCTTAACAGCATATGGACCCGAGCCCATCATCCCTCTTCCCTTCAGGATGGTACGTACATTACTTAGAGAATCAACTAGGAACGAACATGCCATTATTTCGACGAACCATGAAGAGTGTAGACAGGCGAAGCTGGCCTTGCCAACCCCCAGTGCCAGGCTCGCTAAGACCCTGATTCGGCTAAGGTTTGGTGACTGCAGCATTAACTGGTCATGGTTCTTTTAAAAAACATCTATATGTCCTAGGTGTTACTGACAGCCCCCTTTGCAGAGCCTGCTTGGAGGCAGAAGAAACGGCTGCTCACATCCTCATGGAGTGCACGGGAGTGGCGGACTACAGGGCTAAATACCTCGGTCATGCGAGGGACCTTCCAGGGATAACCGGTAATGTAAAGGGCTTACTGGGTTTCCTAAAAGAGTTGGGTTAGCTCGAATGACACCGCATTCCCACCCACACGCAAAATAGGCGCATTAGACGTCGAGTTGCGGAAACCAGCCCGATATGACAATGACAACACACCACAACCTAGTCGTGTTTGGGCTCGTTGGATTTGTCGTAACAAGGATACTCCACTCCACGGCTTTAAAAGCTTGTTTAAAAATGATTTTTAATTATTACTTATTATTAGCTTGCACAGTATGTGGGTGGGTTTGTGGGTAATGTTCGGGTGAAATCTTGCAACTCAAATTTGAAGCACTTGCTGCCATTTGGTACACTTATGTAACCGCAATGACAATGCAATATTATGGTACCATGGAGCTGGTCTGATGATGGAGCCGGAAGGTGGTCATAGGAACTCCTTAAATACACACCACAACCTAGTCGTGTTTAGGCTCGTTGGATTTGTCTTAGCCTTGCGAGGCTCTCAAGAGTGTGA
This sequence comes from Carpatolechia fugitivella, assembly GCA_951230895.1. Classification (NCBI taxonomy): domain Eukaryota; kingdom Metazoa; phylum Arthropoda; class Insecta; order Lepidoptera; family Gelechiidae; genus Carpatolechia; species Carpatolechia fugitivella. The sequence goes on along the minus strand of OX579646.1, from coordinate 18,855,901 downwards.
CAGTGCGTCCACCGAAAAAACAGTGCGATAAGGAAGGCTTCATTAAAGTCGAAAGGAGAAAAAAGAAGCCCGCCAGCCGTAACCATCATGGCAACGCACCGGTCGGACCGGAGCACTCACTGCGTCCCGAAGTACGTTCGACGCAGCTGTACGTGTCCCGACTACACTGGTCCACTAAGGTTGAGGAGTTGGTGGATTTTGTGCGAAGAAAGTCCAATTTCACCCTGAGGGTCGAACGGTTAGCATCGCGCCACAAAGTGAACTTTAGTTCGTTTGTGGTACGATTGCCGACCCACCACCTGGAGACCTTCATGAAAGAGGACTTCTGGCCGCAGGGAGTCGTGTTTCGGAAGTTCCGGGGACGGCTGCCAGCTGACACGCGCTACACGTCGCTGACATCACGTGTTACCTAGTTATAGTTTTTATAAATATGTATGTTAGTTTTAAGGTATTTATTATATGGGCCTCTGTTTACATATTTAAGACCTTTATGTAAATATTGCCTGAAATAAATGATTATTATTATTATTTAACAAGGATACTCCACTCCACGGCTTTAAAAGCTTGTTTAAAAAGAATTTTTAATTATAACTTATTTACGATTATTTTCATAGAGTTTTAAGGGACTTAACTTGATTTAAAGAAGACGAACATTATGCAGTTTTAAACAAAAAATTTACCGACATTCATAGTTGTTTGGAGTGGGGGTAGGACCTGCCGGATTTTGATATTTACCTACACATATGTACTAATTGTACAGAAAGCATCACATTTGTACGTTTAGAAGCCAGGATAGTATGTTAAATTTAACTTGGTCCCGCTATTTTGACGTCAAGATGTCGGGATCAAAGAGAAGCACCATTCGTAGACAGTTAAATTATGCCAAAATACTCAAATCTAAAATCAAGAATGTGAAGCGATTGCAAATACCAAAATAATAAAAAAGAACTTATTACTTTTCCAAATTACTGTCTGCTAACTACTCTCAAAATACAAAATAAAAATCACAGTCAAATTTAAATTAATTTATAATATGTAGTAGTTAATAATAACAAATAACTAATATTTATTTATTTGCAGATGATGGTTGGTTGACATTCTATTGTTATTATTTTGTTATAGCATTAAAGAAGCAATAAGATGTGTAAAAATTATATAAAAATGAAACAACATTAATATCTGTCTAGTAGTTTATACATTAGACAAGTTTGATGATCTATTGGTGGATCATGAATACTCTGTTTATAAGTTAGAAGGCTAGCTTCCTCACAATTTAATAAAGAGTTGACAACAAAACTATTATACAAATTTCTCTACAGCTTATTTAATCAACGATGACCTTACATCTCGAAAACACTTTCTAAAGCTAGCTCTGGTTTGTCATAGCCAAGTTCCTCAGGGGTGTCAATTCCCAGCTCAGTGAGGACTGGTTTGATTTCTTGAATGATGTATGGGTAAATTTCATTTACTTTAGGGCCACATTTGTCTTTGCATGCCTCAATGAACCTGACAGCGAGGGCATAGTCATTGACCCTCCTGCAGGCACACAGCGCGGCTCTGATGATCCTTGGGTCTGGAACCAAGTCCATACCGCAGAGGTCATTCATTCCTTTGCGGATTTCCCAGCCGTCAATGTCGTGTCTGTTGAAGAATGCCTCATATCTGCAACAATAGATCATTGAAAAGATTAGGTAACACTATAACAAAAGGTAATCATGAAAGATTATTGGTAGGTAATCATGAAAAATTATTGCTATCAGTAATGCAGGTAAACGACGTTGTTATACTTCGGAAGCTAGTAGCCCTAATCACACTAATATTATAAATGTGAAAACATATTTGGATGTTTGTTCTGCCTTCACGCTTCAAAGTACTGGACGGTTATAGATGAAATTTGAAATGGAGATAGTTTGTAACCTGGATTAACAGTTAGGATACTTTTGACGAGAAAAAGTCTTATCTTATACAACGCGAGCGTAGCTGCAGGCGGAAAGCTAGTAATCAGAATAATACAATAAGCTAGTTACCGACTTAACAGCTATTGACCAGCCTGGGTAACCTAATCAAGCCCGTATCATAGAAATTCTAACATTATCAGGCACGGGTGTAACCTAAGCAAATGAACGTGTCAGGAAGACAGAATTCCTTATTTACTACTTAGCAAAATGGTCATTTTCGACGGAATAGTTAGCTGGCGTGTTAGATAATACACCACGGCATGAAGTTCTAGATTCTTGAGGTTACCTAGGCATTTATCAACATTTTCAGTTACATAACGTCAAAATTACAAGGGAGGATAACCTGCAGTCGAATTCTTCGTCCGTCTCTACTGGACCGCCGTGCGCTCTTCTTGCAGGAACCACTGCACTGACCCTCACAGCTGGAATTAAGGACCTTTTGAGGACATTAGCCAGCCTGCCAGAAGCAGATTTCAACATTGTAGAAGAAAGGTTTCACGAAAACTTTGGCAAGGAAAGGATAACAAATGGCTGCCGTAAACCATAAAGCAAGAATTTTTCATTGCCAGTCTGGCAAATGACATTTGTCGCAGTAGTGGTGCTGGTAAATCGATCGATTATATGAATACAAAAAATATATTTCAAGGAGAGTTGCCAACTTTACTCTACCTACTTCTGAATAAATTAATTTTAAACCAATGTTGAAATGAAAATAATTCTGAATACCTTTTCCAGATATTTTTCGTATATGGAATTACTATCAGCGAGTGGGCGAAACCCATAATTTTTTTACTGGTAAAAATCGCCCGCTGCAATCGATTACAACGTGAGAAGATATAATCTAGTCCGACAAAGGAACATTGTTTCTGTACTTGCGTTGAGGAAATTAAATTCTGGCGATTTGTTGAAAAACAACAGAAAGTGCCAATGACTTGGCTGAACACACTTAAGAAGATTGCACAAAATAGCTGTGCTGCCAAGTCATATACTTTTGTCAAATTGTACCATGACCTAGATTTTGAAAATTATTCGGCTGAAATGACAATAAAAATTATCTTGAAATAATACTTTATTCTTAAAAAGTGTAATTTGTTCGTTAACAAAAAATAATGTTTACTATTACAAGAACAACAAGTCAATTAGTTATGTTTCATTAAATCTAGTAATACAAAAAAGGCAGGCTTACACAATACCAACATCCACTAATTACCTGGTCACCTAGTCATGCGTAAAGAACAAATATTAATACATATCAAAATTGATTAAAATGCCTCTCGGCGGTCAAATACGGTTGCACTAAATTTGATACTACTGTAAGGCTCATTGGTCTTTTTATAATTTCCTTCGTCGCTTTTTTTTGTGTGCAGTGATGCTCTCTTGCCCACTGTCCTCCTCACTGGAGTCGCTAGAGCTGCTGTCGCTGTCACTGCTGGAAGAACTACTATTAGAGGAACTGTCAGAGGCCACCCCTGTACCCTGGCTTAAGTCCATTTGACTTGCAATCTTGTACAGTTCTGGTTGTTTGGCTTCCAGCACTTTGATCCATTTTTTGGAGAGCTTTGGTCTCCCTCGTACGGTCTTGTGCCATACAACAGGGAAGTTTGTGCGACTACAGAAGTTCTGAGTTACGGCCACTGTATCGTCTAAGTTCAGAACCACATGCCACCAGCCTCCAGGCACAAACACTGTCTCTCCAGGCTTCTGAAGTATTTCAACCTGCAAAAAAAATATTATTCTTTGTATTGTATACAACTGTTAACCCATTAAGAATTTAAGATTAAGACTGAACTTATTAAAATGAATAATAAATAACACAATATTTTTAGACTTACTGGTTTGTACTCTTTTGGCCAGGTATCCAGCTGAGTCTTTGGGTAAATCAGTTTAAACCATGTGATAGCTTCATCTCTCTGCTTGCCTCCCATTGCCCCAGTCACTTTGATCAATTCTCTTGGAGTCTGTGTAGGGAACAAACACCATCTTTTATGTCCGAACACAAGAGCATTCCAAGCACTAGTGCCAAGAGGATCAATATGAATCCCAGTGCCAGAACGCTGCGGGCCCATAACGAACCAACGGTATGGAGGCCTTCTTTCTTCTCCGCAATATTTGAATAGATCATCCCTAAAATATTTGGGAGCTTCATAATCTTCTAGAATCTTTTTCCTTCTCAGGTGTTCTCCAAAACTGCTATCAAAAATATAAAGTGGACTATCATCAGTCGTTGTCCTCATGTACTCTATGTAATACTTCATTTTCATCTTAACGCTATAACCCTCATTGTCTTCGCCACATTTAAATTTTTGGTTCCTATACTTTTTGGCTAGTCTATCTAAAGTCCATTTCTGGTTGGCTTTCCAGTTTGTCTGGACATTTGTTATAACTACGGGCTTGTAAATTTTTTCATACTTTTCTATAAATTCTTCAGGACTGACTTCGTCTTCATTAATTCTGTCAACATTGTCTTGACATTTTGAAAACTCTTCAAAGCTGCCGGCGTATTTCAATGCAGTCCATTGGTATTTATCAGCTAATTCTGTAATAAATAAGCAAATACTTAAAGAAATGAATCTGAAAAGTACAAAACAGAAAAGATTGGAACACTTGAATGCAAGTCTTTTGTTTTATCTAATTAATAGAACTTTATCTTTGCTATCGAAAAATACTTTACATAATACTTAACATAACTGTCTCTCCAATACATGAACATTAGTAGACAGTGAATCATGATCAGGTTAATTGAATGATAGGTTAGATTTTTGGTGATGATTTGGTTAGGCGATTGCTGAGCATATCATAGTAATTTACAAGCAAGCTCTAAGGTGATCTGAAGGCCATATCCGTTACGTGAGGATGCTGTGATTATGATGCCACGCTCTTTCAGATCATTCTAGAAATTGTGATGTCCTTTATACTTTAAAAAACAATAGACCGTTTTATTATATAGTAATATTAGACCAGAGATGGATTGCATAAGGGAATTAAAAACATTATGCCAAAACAAACGAAAAACAAGTAGAAATTACTGAGAATTCGAGTTTGCTTTAAACCTCAAATCTGAATGAAATACTCACCAGGTCGTGCTTTTCTTTTGACTTCCTTGATTCGTTTTCTGGCTTTGTGTGATAATTTAGGTTCACTTTCCATTTTTTGGTCCATTTAATATAGAAAATTGCCGCAAAACCTTGCTCGCTGCTTTGAGTTGAGCAAATTTTTTTTTTTATTGACAGATTCTTTCCCAATTTTCCAACCTCATATTGCCCGCAGAAAAATAAAACTTGTCTTTGGTACTAGGCTTGAGCTGCTGTCGTAAATCGATCGATTTAATTATTTTTTTCTTATCCTGAACGCATCCATAACGAAAAAAGGAAAGTGATTATTTTTTTGTGCTGGCTATACAAACAGCAATTTTCGACGCATTGGTGTTCAGACTGATAATTTTTTTGGAATTTCGTGTTATAACCGAAATAATTTGAAACATTTGTGGTTTATTAAGTTTTTAGTTTCATTATAATTCACAAATTTCAAATCAATTACTTATGCTTGCTTGGGATTAGAAAGTAAAGTGATTGATTTGACTGTTGTAGTGAAACAAATTTCAAACGTTCCAGTCTGAAGTGTGTAGCTAGCTCGATATAACTGTCAATTTGGGTGTAGAAATTTATTTGTAGTTTTCACCGGTTCTCATGTGTAATTTCCAAATGTGTTAGACTATTTTTGAACCTAGGTTCATTGCGAAATAATGTTCTATAGTGTACGTGGTGCTTAAACCTGTGCGAAAATGGATGACAGTTCAATCAAGATTCAGTCCGGGATCAACATCAATATAAAAAGAACAGATGGTGAGTATTTCCTTCCTGTATATCCTATCGGCTTTAATCCCTCTCCACGTTACTGGCTGGTTGTTCTTTATACGCCGTTCGGCTGGGGTACAGTTTATCTTACAAATGAATCACACAATTCGTGTTCTTGTATGAATCAGCTCGTCTTTTTGCTAACAATTTACTGCCTCGCAAGCCATTGAACGTAGGTTTCCGTTAATCCTAACGAAACCAGTAGGATCCATCAATGAATTCTTTGTTTAGAGCTGATGTGTGGATGTGGTGGTAGGAAAGTGAAAGCATGCAAAGTCTTTTGTTCTGGCTCTAACAACCCATGCTCCAATGATTAAAATTTGTACAGGTCAACAGCATGAAGTACCGTTTTTTTCCTTAATATGTGTTCTAATGTATTTCATTATATTAAATTATTTACCAAGGACTATTGAGCATTTACGGTGGAAAATAATTGGATGTGGATGTCTTAGGCCAAGATGATGATGATGAAAACTTATTAGGTACTCACTATAGAAAAAAAAAATATGAGATCAAGTAGATTATACTATTATTCCATACAATAAATCGTAGGTATAGAATAATGTAGCCCACCGATAATTTTAACACTAAAAGACCTAAATGCATGAATGAAAAGTAAAGGATATTTCTGCACAACTTTAAGAAAAACTATAAAGGTTCTTAGAACCTTTATAGTTTACACAAAGCTATGCTTTGTGTTGTTTATTTATATTAAATCTTCTACTGAAAATGTTGATGAAGTGGCTGAATTGTGGGAAAATTAAATGTAATGTGAATCGATTAACAAAAAAACCACATACATATAGGTACTCAATATCACACTCCTATCCCCCAAGTCATTAGTTTTTGTTATATCATCAACAGCGCATATACGTCCCCACCAAGGGGCTCGAGCCTACCCTGAATACATTTTAGCACCTTGTTTATCTTATACTTTGTAAGTTATCTCTAAGGTGGATATTTTGACAAATATTTTTTTTTTATGTCTCACTTCATGTCTTGCTACCTAGCACAATAAAGTCATGCTGAATATTTCAGTTGTTTATTTATTATTTCGGGACATAATAGATTTTTTTCATGAAAGCAATTTTTTCCTAATGCATCTAATCATAGTAAAGAAATGTAACAGCATTTCGTCGGCTTATTTCAAGAAGTCATTATTTGCAAAAAGTCATTAACTGCATTATTGAGTCTAGCGCATAGCCCGCGTTGTGCTCTATATTAATCAAAAATCCTCATTTTTCTACCTGTTACACTTTAGAAGAAATTGAACTTTATGTTCATGGTCGAAAGATGATTATTGCAATTTACGACTTTCTGTACGAACAAAAATCATTACAATACGTTGTTTCAAATTTTTCAGAAACATGTTCGAATATTTTTGGTAAAAACACACTAAATGTTATTTAGGTTTTTTAGTAGAAACTAAGAAACATTAAACATTACTACATTTAGCTTTGTTAAAAACCAATAATTTGTTTTAATGACTTTTGGATATGTTCAATAAATGTATGGCATATACTATGATCACATTTTGTATCTCATTTATGTTATTTAATTATTTTTGCTGGAATAAGAAAACTTATGGTTTAATACAAATACAGTTTTGTTACAATTCAGTAAATGATTTTAGTGACTTTCGGTCATTCAAAATAACTGTACCGTTTATATCTTCGTATATTGTAATAAATCATTATAATTCTTACATTAGTTTTGGGTACTTGAGATTACCTCGATGCGGTCACTTTAAATTCATGAAATAACATTTGATGGTTTTAAAATGTTTATTATTTCACTCGATAGTGATTTCTGTTAACAATTAACAACTAAATTACATTAATTTGTGCACTTTAATTAGTTCTGCCTTAAAAAAAACTTTTAATTAACCGCGGGGCGCGCAGAGGGAGCGGTAAAACAAGCAGCGACATGCATGTGTGTGTAGGTACATCGCGCGCGTGCCGCGCCCGCGCCGCCCCGTCCCGTCAATCAGTTCGCCGGTAGGTGAATTAGTGACTTCTAGTGAAATGCCCCGGAAACGGAAAAATTTAGCTGCTCGAGACAAAATACAAAAACGTAATGATGAAAACTCTAAAACCTTATATCAAGTAAGTTTCTATCTGTTAAACTATATTACCACTTAATTAGATGTAAAATTCATGACGTACGTGTGGTTTAAATTAATTAAAATTAATTGAAAAGTCATTAACATATCATAATGATTTCAGGGAACTCGAGGTAAGAAATTGGTTGATCTTAGTATTAATCCCACTGAAACATCCAAGATTTCTACAGAACAAACAATGTTGAAAGTATGAGCCGTGACAGTAACAGTCCTGGAATTTCATCTGAGGCTGAGGTCACTATACATTTAACTTTATAGGAGTAGGAAAAACGTTTAGGTATTGTTCTATTAATGTAATAATACGTTCAGAGGTCTTTAAACTCATTTCGAATACCTACCTACTGGTAGGCAGCCAGTATGTACTTATTTAGGGCCGAAATATCAGTATAGGAAAGACTTTTCTTTTAGAAAAAATCTCTTTCATGGGCTGTATTATTAAATGATCGCAATGTAACGTTACATGAAGTCAGAGATTATACTTACCTATTTGTTATTACTGGCAATTTCAATCAAACCAACATTCTAGTCTTAATACCTACCTACCTAAGAAAAAAATCTAATTAGGGTAGGTACTTACCAACCTGTGTCCCTGGTTCAATAGGTATCATGCGAACCAGGCATGCCATTTGCCAGTTAGGTAAGAACTTTACTCTGTTCTATGGAATCAACTTTGTAATAAGCATGTTCTTAAATTTTATATTTCACAAAGAATATTGGTGGATATACAGCTTAATCCAGAAAGACTTATTCGGGATATAGAACAGTTGATTGACTCGTGTAATAGTGACGAAAATGGTGTATTACCCGAGGTAAGTTACAAGTAGGTACCTAGGTATAGTATAATATTATAGAAAAAAATACTGTCATTCTTTACTCCTTACCTAATCTATCAACCGCCAATATCTAATGAGGCATAAAAGGCGTGTCATTTTACTGCTTCGTATTCGTACGTTTAAAACAAACAATAAAAATAATTAGTTTCAAATAACGTGCACGAAGAGCATCGGTGGTCTAGTGGCTAAGGCCGCTGCCCTTTTTAGTCCAAAAAACAAACTTACAGGTTATCGAGCACAAATATTTAGAGTCGGGTCACAGCCACATGGAAGTAGACAGCATGCACAGTGCGATTGAGCATCAATTGAAAAATATGACAGTATTTTCTATAACAGATTTATGTAATGAAATCAGATTGGCAAGATCCAATCGCAATGCAAAAAAAGGCAGTCCTCAAAAAAAACCATATGAATCTATATTATTGCGTCACACTGATATTCTTGATGTAAAAGATTTGGCTAATAACCTTATGCAAAATAGAAAGATTGGGTGTGATGGTGATGTGATCCAATGGCTAAAGGTCAAGAGCTTTAGATTTGAAAAGACACGACCAAATATTTGTGGACAAGCAATAACAACAAAAACCAAAACAAAGACCGAAATCTAAGGAAACGCAAACAAATCGAGCCCGAAAAACCATTCGACTATGACGATTTTGTCATAAAAAAGGCATACGATCAAAAGTTGCCGATAACCAAACAGAAAGATTTATTAAAAATGTGTGCAGAAAAGATTATTCCCACCGAATTACACCCCTGGTATGAGAGCTTACCAGTCAATTATAGTCTTAATTACATATCAGATGAAGATGAAGAGCTGTAAATTAAAATGACCTTTCTGTGTTTCTTTACCTTTTTTTGTGCCGTATTTTGATTATTGTTACGAGATTTAATGATGAAGGTTAATAAACCGCTGGTATTGATTTCAGTCATTGTTACAAAATTATTTCTTATTTTTATGGCTATTGTATTTTTTGTTCATTTCTCTAATCCAAACAGCATTGTATTTGTTAGTAATAATGGCGTTAAGACTTTAGAAAGTTATGATTAGTGAGAGAATCAGTTTATTGTTGTTGGATAGAAAATAAGGGCTGTCTGGATATTGTCAAGCTGGTCATTATTGATTAGAGTAGTTTAAGTTTTCCAAAATACGTACTTTTAATACAAAAGTGTGTGTGTGTTATTATTATTATTAAATAAGTGTCTGTTTAGGCTGTCTAGGTATTTTAGAACAGATTTTTATGTCAAAACTATAAGTGGATCTAATTATGATAGAAATATTATTTTAATACTGACATAATATCTTAAAGTACAAAAAATAGTATTATTAATATAAAGAACTTTGTTACAAAAACTTTTAATGGCATTTTTTAAGAATTTAGTAGTAATTTACAGATTTTTTTAAACAATTTTCCTGTTAAAGTCATTAATTACATGGTTTTTTGTTTTTCTCAAACACTAGAACTCATTATCTTTTTTTTTGGGTTTTTAAAAAAATCTGCGTTACTTAAACTTTATTTTTTTTTTGTATAATAATAAAGACTACAATCATCTTTATATTGGTGTTTTTTTTGTTTATTTAGGACACCGATTTCCGACGCTACGGCCAAAAGAATAAAAAACATAAAACTGCGATTATCTCGAAACTACTTTTTTGCAGCTAATGACTTCTTGAAATAAGCCGACGATTTTTTCTTATTATTTATTTAATATAGGATTACCGATGTATGATGCACCTTTACAAAATTGGTAATAAGATTAAATTAGCTTAGATTCATAGCTAATAAGATTTTTGTTTTAATTTTCTATTTATCTGTTTTTATTTTGCTAACGGATTTTCTTTTTCATATATAGCAAATTACAACAATTTACTGAGATTTAAATTTTTAATACTTGTTTATTAAAACCTTCATTACAATACTAAAGAACTTGCTGAGGAAGCATACATTTTTGTTTTTGAAGTATTCTTTACTTGTATTGCAAATTATTTAAATGGTTATATTTAGGGCAGAGTTAAGTTTAGTAGTAAGAGCGTTGGTTGTCTAGTGGCTAGGGCCGCTGCCTTCCGTCTGGGAGACGCGGGTTCGATTCCCACCACGTACCAATGTGTTGTCGAAATTCGAACTCATATGTATGTTTATTCAACGGTCTTACGGTGAAGGATGTTTTCCTTCACCTTCACCGTGATGAAACCTGCACACTTCTGCAAAGAAATTCAAAGGTTGTGTGTGAAGACCAACAACCAACCCGCACTGGGCCAGCGTGGTCAACTAATCACCCTAATTGAGGGTAGGCGCGAGACCCTCAGGAAACGCAAAAGATGCGATGACTGTGGAGTTTCTTTAGTGAGCTCTTCTCCACAGATTACATTGAAAAAACCTGCATATAGAAGAAGACAGAAAAAGTTATTTTATATCTTAGTGGGTTGATGGGCTTTTGATAGGTCAATTTAATCTTAAATAAATGATAGGTCAAAATTTAATTATAGTTTGGGTTGTTAGCCAAATTAAATTTTACAATATTTAGTAAATCGGTAACATTTTTATTTCACTGAATAGGGTATTTGACTGTTCCTAAATTTACCATATTTTATGAAATAATTTTAAAATATAGATTAGTAGCAGACGATTCGTGAAGAAAAAAACAGAATCAATTGAAAAACTAATATACAGTGATATTTTAAAGTTTCAATGTCTGTCTCTTTCAAAAACGATTTTTTGTATGGAGATTATATGGCGTTACTAGCAAGTGACGTCACACACATGCTAGTAAGTACCTCTCTGTCTAATCTTGAATTTCACACTTTTATAACTCGGCCAACTCGAACAAAAGTTCTTTTAGTGTTTTATCTTCTAGAGATGACACATTTAGAGTTAAACCAGACACAGATTAGCTTATTGTATCACATACAGCTTGCCATGTAGCAGAAGACATAAAAAAAAAGTGTTTGATAGCAGAAAAAAACAAGTTTGGATTTATAAAATTTAAAAAAAGTAGTCAAATACCCTATTACATTTAGCTATATTGTGGGTTCTTTTCTAATTTAATGTAGTTAAATTTGTTAATTTTAGGGAAAAGACAAGTTTCTAGATATGATTATTTTCCTTTAACCTGTTATTTCTGCGGTATCCTCTACCCTACACCAGTTAAAGTATTTTATTCATATTTTTAGGAGGTCTCAACCATAATAGTTGCAAGACTTAGTTTCTATACTTTTCATTTGAGTTTTTACTCTCTTGAAATAGGAAATTGATAGCATAATAATTTAGTCTACATATAAAGTAGCGCTGGGACACGCCGGCCTTGCCAGGACCCGCCATATACGGTGCGGCGCGCGCGTCGGCCGACTCTTTAGGCTGTATGGTGATTTTTTTTGTACTGAAGAGCAACTGGTTTTTTTAACTTGACGTGTATTGAATTGCGATGTTTCGGGATGCTGTTGTTTCCGTCACAGTGGATGATTTTACTTACATTAGAAAGTTATTTTTTAATAGTAGCGCATGTGTATTAATTACGCTTAAGTACTTTTGGTGACAACTGGAGTTGTATTGACTTCGTCGCTTATTCTAATCTCTGAAGTACCTGTTTTTGCGTATTCTAAGAATGAAGCATAGACTGCGGCCAATCTTATTGAAAAATATGGGATATTTTGTTTATTTGTGGGCCGGCATTCTCAATAACCACGTCTAGTAGTAGTCCATAGATTTTATGTAAGTAAAATTGTATTCCATTTGACGCTCCTTCAATAAAAACTAAGAGAGTCTTAACTAGTTCAGTCAAATAGAAATATTAAGTTTAATTTCTTATTATCCGTTATCTAGGCCATTCTTCTTCTACCCGCTTTTTCTTAACATGACGGCTGCTAAGCACCTACGACGTATGTGAAGCGTGTTTAGACTGCCGTGCGCGTAAACCTGCTTCGTAGGTGCAATCATTTCCTGACTGCGCGGCCCCTACGTCGTAGGTGTGCTGTTACCAAACGCGAATGCGGCCACCTAACCGACGCGGGTGGGGGGGCGCATGGCTGGCGCTCTATAACACTGACACCAGGGTTTGCGAAGTAGGTTGTCGACCTTACAACCCACACGATGAAGAAGAAGAAGCACTGCTCCCTCATCAGTCCGGTTACCCATTTTGTCAAAACATGATCATGATATTGCATTTCATCGAAAATCAACCTGTTATATCAAATCCTTTTTCACATAGTTGTCTGGCTTGGTGTGACCGTGACAGGAAGTCGTCAATAGGGAGCCACGCACAGTAATAAAATTGACGAGGTTATGGTGCGTTAGTTCAAGGGGAACATGCCTTTAAATAGGACTACTGTTTTTGCTACGATAAAATTGAGAGGTGAGGTCGATACCAATATCACAAACCCTAGTGACCGAGTTGCCGCTAAGGACCTCTGACATTACCCTATTCCTTTTTAATCTATGAAGTATAATTTTATTGTATTGTATTCATAATAGGGAACATGCACAATTTTTAAAAATTCATTAATCCATATATTTCAAGTTCCAGATAAACGCATAAAAAATAATTTTCCAAATATCTTGCTCAGAAACAGAGTTATAAGGCTTCAAAGTTGATGGTTAGACAGAGAGGTCCGACGAGACATGTGACATCATATGTGTCGCGGGCCATACATCCGCCATAGAAAATTTTGTTTTCGTAAAGAGGGACAGTTATATTTGTTTAATAATACTGTATCTAGTTTGTTTTTCGATCAATTTAGATTCTGTTTTGACTTTCAGTATTCTATTTTTGTATACTTTCAGATGAACTATGAAAAAATCTAATACTTTTTTAGGCATGTTCCCTATTATTTCGTAGGTAACAGCCGGTTTCTTCCGATGCATTAAATCATCTTACTTCTTGAATAAGGCTGAAAAATACTGCAGGAATTGCTTGAAAGAAGCATCATGATTCTCCAGTAATACTTATTTCTTAGTTCTTTGGGAACAGCTCGATTAGTCCTGTTTTATTTTAAGAAGATGAGTTGGTACTCAGTCATATCATTTTGTGGTCAAAATGCCCTGTGATTTAGTTTATTGACCACGATGAGTAGGGAATAAGATGAACAACTGTACTGTCATACGAAAAGCGAAGTAGATCCTTTTTGATATGTCTGTCTGATAAATCTACTACTTCTAAGTCTTCTCAAAGAATACATTACTGTGCCTCTGAACTACCACTTCAATATTTTTAAACGTGCAACCAACTAAAGATCTCGCTTGTAGAGTTGCAGAACCATTCTAACTCGCATGTTCCAAGTTCACTTCCTGACGCCCACGAGCCAAGGTTACGCCATCGATCTGGCCGAGGCTTTGGACCACGATTGTTGCATATAAAAATACAGAGAATTGTTATTGTTGAAAAATTAGTAAACATGATTTAAGTAGAGGGCAGCTTTAGTAATGTAAGTTTATGTTTGATAAAATCACAATTAATTGTTGGTGATGGACCGTTTTCTTGTGGCATATTAAGAAACATGGCGTGTGATGTTTTACAAAATAGTCCGTTGAGTAATTTAAGCGTGAAGGCGAAACAAACTCAAATATATTTTCACATTGTGATTTAACATTGAAAAAAAGCTTGTTTGTTGCATTTCTAGTGGCAATAGTGTAATAGTGTGTAGTGTAAATTGCACAGTGCACGCAGTACAATGCGATTACGCGACCGTACGGTATAAAATGTAGGTTAAAATTATATGGAGAACGTATGGTAAGACTTAATAAGCCGACGAGCCTCCTTGTGGTAATTTCTTGCTATTTTAAACACCTACTCTGTACATCACAATACAATCAAATTATACCCGTAATTAAATTTCTTAAGTCCTATAACGTCCCCACTAAGGGTCTCTTTCCTGATTTGGGTTTGAATAGTCTTCGCGTGCCTCTCACAATCATATTTTTAAAACAGTGTAATTAACCCCCGACGCAAAAGAGGGGTGTTATAAGTTTGACGTGTCTGTTTGTCTGTGTGTCTGTCTGTCTGTCTGTCTGTCTGTCTGTCTGTGGCATCATAGCGCCCGAACCACTGAACCGATTTCAGTTTAGTTTTTTTTGGATGAAAGGAGACTTAATCGAGAGTGTTCTTAGCTATGTTTTATAAAAATCGATTGAGCCGTTTAAGAGTTATGAGAGAGTTGTGTATCTGTGTATCTGTCTGTGGTATCGTAGCTCCTAAGCGGATGAACCGATTTTCGTTTAGTTTTTTTTGTAACATAGATAATTTTACCCCGAGTGTTCTTAGCCATGTTTCATGAAAATATCTTCAGCCGTTTGAAGATCATCAGCTCTTTTCTAGTTGATGAGGGGATCTGACGAAACTTCCTTATCTCCGATCGATTCGAAATTTGGTACCTTGTTACTTCAATCATATTGAAAGTATATGGTAAGGTAACCATGACCTGATCAGCCGTTTGAAGATCATCAGCTCTATAATAGTTGATGAGGGGATCTGACTTACTTCCATTTGTCCTATCGATTCGAAATTTGGTACCGTGTTACTTCAATGATATTGAAAGTATATGGAAAGGTAACCATGACCTGATCAGCCGTTTGAAGATCATCAGCTCTTTAATAGTTGATGAGGGGATCTGACTACTTTCCATATGTCATTTCGATTCAAAATTTGGTACCGTGTTACTTCAATGATATTGAAAGTACCTATATGAAAAGGTAACCATGACCTGATCAGCCGTTTGAAGATCATCAGCTCTTTAATATTTGATGAGGGGATATCTGACTACCTTTCATATGTTCTATCGATTCGAAATTTGGTACCATGTTACTTCAATGATATTGAAAGTATATGGAAAGGTAACCATGACCTGATCAGCCGTTTGAAGATCATCAGCTCTTTAATATTTGATGAGGGGATATCTGACTACCTTTCATATGTTCTATCGATTCGAGGTACCATGTTACTTCAATGATATTGAAAGTATATGGAAAGGTAACCATGACCTGATCAGCCGTTTGAAGATCATCAGCTCTTTAATAGTTGATGAGAGGATTTGACTACCTTCCATATGCGATTGATTTGTCATCGAATTCTATAAATATCTTTTTCGGGAGTTCTCCTTCTTCCAACTGATCTCTGCGAAGTGCGTTCCACTCAATTTTTAGATATGACTGTACTCATATATCATAATTTATTTGTAATAAAGTTTAAAAATTATGAAATAAAATAAATTAAAAATTTAAAAACCCCCGAAGCAAAAAAAGCTTAGCGGTACCCCGACGCGACATTATAGCGTCATTTCAAAGAGCAAACCAAATCGTGCCATCCATCAATTTCTATAATAAAATTAAAATATATAGGTGTTACTTTATCGAATTTGATGGCTCAACAATAAGTATTATTTTTGACTTCTTAAATTTTTGCTTTTTTTGCTTCGAGAGATTTTTAAAACAGTGTAATTGCTAGGAGTTTTAGTGGAGCAACAGAAATGGTGTGACCATCATAAGTTGAAAATTCTGTAAAAAAACTCAGCCAAAAACGTTGTAGATATGAACGTTTGTCACCAACGGTTACCTATTGTATTTCCGATTTTTTTTGTTCCGAATATTGTTTTTCCGCTAACATTTTGTCATTTTTTAGTTAGACTTTTTTTTATAATCCTAAATTATGTTTGCATTTGTATTAACTTTCCGCGTTTTGATTGACCTTTTTACTTGTTCACCGTTGTTTCAAATTTCCGCTAAACTATTTACCGGTATACCGAAAATTTTTCATAACATTAAACATTTTATTGCTTGTCCGATACTTCGATTTACCATTATATTACAAGGCGGATTTTCTTTTCTCCGTTTTATACTTTTCGAGTAATATAATGATATAATGGTTACCTATCTTTTGTCCGTATTTTTTAAAACCGATTATTATTATACTGAAAACTATTTGCATTTTTTTCACCTTCCCAATTAATTATTTACCGAAATTATTTTTCCCATATTATTATTTCCCAGATGTTTATGTTGTTTTTTATTTAATTGACTTTTGTTTTGATTTACCACAAAGATGCATCTCCGAAGAAACTTTTTCCAGATAATTCAGAATTCCACATAATTATTTTACCCAAGCATGCATGCAGGCAAGCAGGCAAGCAAGCAAGCATGCATGCAGGGATGCATTATGTTACAGTAAATACCAGTTTTCAAATAGAACGCGTTTTCCCTAGTTAGAACTAGTTTTACTAAATGCCTTTGTTATAACTAGAACTTGTAAACTTATGGAAATAGTAACTTCAGTTATTAAAACTTATGGAAAATGAAAATATATGGAATGACACAGCTAGCAAACAAAAAAATGTTGTTTTAAGAATAATATGGTTATAGTTATTCTGGGAAATGATACTTCTGGCTACTGTATTTATAGGATTATGATGTTCTGGAAAATAATACAAATGGGAGCTAAAAATTCTGTGAAACGTTTTCGGCCTATTAAAATTCGGGTAAAAAATATTCGGAGTTATAAAATGTTACCTTTTTTAAGTAATTAGGTAGTTTAATATAGCTGACAAATAAGTTTTCGGAAAAATTATACTTCGGAATGCCAAACATATGTCAAATAAATTGTCTGGCGTTTAAAAAAAGGACGAGTGAATTTAAGGTAATAAGTAAAAAAGGTTAATCGTAAAACGGAATAACGTTGTGCGGAGAAATAATAATTCTGTTAAGTGATATTGCGGTGATTTAACAATATGTCAAGTCATACATATGGAAATTGCAAAAGTACGAGTCGTTTACGGAATATTGAAATTCGGATATAAATTTTTCGGAAATGTAATATGTTACCGTCACCAACCCCTACTCTTCCCGCGAGTGTCGTAAGAGGCGACTTAGGGACTACACATTGAACAGGGAATGGGCAGCAGCGCTCTCGGATACAGGAGATTATGGCAAAACCCTCCTTTAAGTGGAGGAGGCTCATAGTCCAGCAGTGGACTGTAACGGGCCGTTGATGATTGATTGACGAGAAATTAAGAATTGACATTCTCTTACATACGAGTAATTAAAGCCAATGATGAGGAAGTTGAGAATTTTCCTTCGACTGCACCTGTATATTTTTGTTTTATCTATTTACTATCAACAGACATCTGATATAAGCATGATGTAATGTCTTTATCAATTCAGAGAAGAGATCATTTTTTTTTACGAAATTTGCACTTATTATATTTTCCATAAAGAAACGCATGATTCAGGCTTCGGCAAAGTCCAATCATCGTCATTTCTAATTGTTTGTTTAGTTTGACTAACTGTGAAAAACATTTTACAGCAAAATACAATTTAAATGTGTAATTTTATTGTTTTAAGTCTCCTTTTAAATCGTTCTAAATATTGCTTATCTGTAACTTAAGTACTGAAAGTAATAAATCCAATCACGTATTTTAATTAATAGTGTAGGAATCTATTTAAAACATATAGGTATTTACAATGAAAGATATCGTTTAATTTGTAACATGCACGTTCCATTTCAATTTTAACCGTTCGAATTGTTAAGCCTCACGCATGCGCCTTGCCCGCGCCGACTTGCGCGGACGCATGACTCATAGAGCGGGTTCCCTCGTGTCTCCACGCTCATACTTACTTATTCACGCAGAAGTCAGCCGTCCAATGTAAGCTGACATTCAATGATATCGGTGATACACGTGTTGTAAGGTCTGTTGCTATTGTACTGGTTAGTGGTTAGGTAGGTCTTTCGTAATGCAGATTACAGTTACAATGTGCAGTATTACTGAAGTCTGCCTGCGTTCTAGATGCACTATATCGGTATTGACGGTATATTTTTGAAAGGCCTTCAGATGTTTCGAACGCGTTCTTTTATATGTTCTTCAGAATAAACGGATTTATCTCTAAATATCTATTTATCATTTAAGTAGTGTCGACACAGGGTATAAGACCCGTACGCTCACCACAAGGAGTATTAACGCCCCCCAACCCCCCCCCCCCCCAAGGCGCTTTAGTACCTATCTAAAATCCTCTAGGTAGAAACTCGGCTCATGAAACTAAACACCTTTTTTTCTACTACATATTTTGGAAACTAGCGAAAAAAAATTAACATTCATAAAATATTTACATACATTAGTTTGTACAAAAGTCTAAAATATTTTGTGTCTGACTTGTACCTATTACCTAAAAACTTGTTTTGGGATTGGTTTTAAAAGTGGTACTGGTTTGGAATACAAAAAAATATGATTGAAAAGAAATACCATTTGGTATTAGAATGGGGGATTCGTTTGGATTAAATAAAATTTTCTATTGTGAAATTTCAAAAGTTGTAAATAAAACAAATGTTGTTTCATGGGCGTTGGTGAGGTTTTGCGTTATTTAGCCCAGCAGCTGCCACACGCTGCTGGCCACGCGATGTAGAGTAGAAGCATGAAGGTGGTGAAGATGAGGTAGAAGATGTTGCTTTAAAGAGGGAGAGGGAGCCTGACAGAAGAAAACAGGGTTCAGTCTAGTTAGTTGCACACACGGTATATTAGTTCAAGAAATTGACGTAACACTTTTAAAAGTTTAAGGAATACCTTAGCTTAGAATACTTTCGAATAAAATCAATGAAGTACGGTCAATAAGATGGTCACAATTTTGCTTAGGAAACTAGAACTGTATGGAATACGCGGACATGCACATAACTGGATAAAGAGTTACCTGAGCGAAAGAATTCAGAGAGTAGAAATTGAAAAAATAAATAAGTACGAAACTCTGACTACCTATAAATCAGATTGCTGGCAGTATTCTTGCCCCTTTGCTGTTCATCCTGTATTTAAATGATCTGCCATCTATTACCAAGTACCCGTGTACTTTATTTGCGGATGACATTTCAGTAATAATTAATAAGTCTCAAAACAATGACTATAATAAGCAAATTAATGAGACAATAAGTAGTATAATAAATTGGTTAAAATGCAACAATCTACATGTTAATATTTTGAAAACAAAATTCATACAATTTATAAATAAAAATGGAAAACCTTTAAATTTAAAAGCAGTCCATGATACTCAACCTATAACGGAGGTAGCTACGGCAAAATTTTTAGGCATAACCCTGGACGCCCACTTGACTTGGAAGGATCACGTGACGGAAGTCTGTAGTAGAATCAACAGATTCACCTATGCTCTATACCGCCTCAAAATTATTGGTAATACAATGACGTCTAAAATGGCATACCACGGTTATGTAAGTTCAATATTGAGATATGGTCTTGTGCTATGGGGGAATTCAGTTGACATGAGCCGTGCGTTTTTAATTCAAAAGAAATGTTTGAGAGCCATGTGTGGGGCTGGTCCCCTGGATTCCTGTAAACCACTTTTTTAGAAAACTGCATCTACTCCCGTTGCCAGCAATGTACGTTTTAGAAATAGGTAATTTCGTGAAAAATAACCTAGAGTTATTCACGACCAAAAAAGAGACCTGCTCTTTCTCGACAAGGTATCCTGATAGGTTAGTGGCTCTACAGGGCACCACGGCATGCTTTCAAAAAAACTGCTACAATATGGCTGTGAAAATCTTTAATAAAGTTCCAGGACATGTTAAGAATCTGCCTGCAACTAAATTTAGAAACGCGTTTTACAATTTTTTAATGGAGCGATGTTTTTATAGCGTTGAGGAATATTTAGAACATAAGCACAAAGATTAGGTTAAGATTGACATTAATAATTATTCATAAATGACATGCATGCAATCATTGTTTATAATTCTAATTTTTACAAATATCTTTTTTAATTTATTTAATTAATTTTTGCATACCAAGTAATTTACTGGTTAAGTGTGTGATACTACCAAAATGTAACAACTCTGTAAAAACCACATTTAGTGCAAATAAAGCTTCTATTTCTATTTCTATTTCACAGTCTGATGTATTGAGGTGGAAAGAGGAAATTTTGATGAAAATGGCAGAACCGAATCGGATGAATTTGAAATTTGAAAATAAATTTAAAATGAATGATGAGACTGCCAGTAAACGAAATAGCTGAAGAAGGTAGGA
The DNA here is from genome assembly GCA_951230895.1 of Carpatolechia fugitivella. NCBI lineage: Eukaryota > Metazoa > Arthropoda > Insecta > Lepidoptera > Gelechiidae > Carpatolechia > Carpatolechia fugitivella. Next base: position 18,835,136 of record OX579646.1, on the reverse strand, counting down.
TAGCAGTACTGCTACAACGTTATATAGGGATCTACGCAGATATACCACTAAAAAACCTATATTCTATCTGCAGAATGGCTATTCAAATACAATCCATATGGAGAATATAATATGTAATTTGTAGACCTTATATTTAAGGTTAAACATCAGCTGCAGTAGCGCTACCAATTGAAATAAATCATTTACTTATTGTCAGTAACTTCGATCGAAATTATTAAACAAATTTTAAACACATAATAATTCGATCGAAGTCTCTGATAATGATTTATTTCAATTGGTGGCGCCACTGCAGCTGATGTTTAACCTTAACTTGAAAATCCCGAAGCCTATCGCTCATTATTCCAGTTTGGCTGGCTTGCGTCAAACACTGCGTGGGAGACATTGTCAAGCAAATGTTGGTTGCAGAACTCGATTAGACCAATTGAATTGGAACCACACTACTAAATTTGGTCTGTTTGCATCACTCGGCTAGTTGGTTAAAAAATAATGTTTTTGTTCACCAACGTTTCCTGAAATTACCTGTGTTAAGGGTGCTATGACATTCGCAGACGAACACAAATTCAAATTCATATTACATTTTCGTCATTCAATTACCTGCCAGGCTGGGAATCGAACTCGGGACTTTTGCGCAGAAAGTAAATGCTCTTGTACGAAGAGGGATCAAAAAGTAGTGAGAATGAAATAGAATATAATGACTATTGATAACTTAATAATTTATTTTTCTACATAGTCTCAGAGTCTCTCTACACACCGAGTCCAGCGCTTTTTCAAGGCTTCAATCCCTTTAAAAAAACAGTTTTGTCTTGGTCCTGCAATAAGCTCTCCACGGCATCCATCACCTCGTTATCGTCTTCGTACCTGTTTCCCCTTAAGTATTCTTTCAATTTGGGGAACAGATAAAAATCGCTAGGCGCCAGATCTGGTGAATAAGGGGGGTGGTCAACCAATTCGAAGCCAGCTTGCTGAATGGCAGCCATCGCAACTGCCGACCTGTGCGCGGGTGCGTTGTCGTGATGAAACAGCACGCCCCTTCGAAGTTTCCCTCTCCTTTTCTCTTTGATGGCATTCCTCAACTTGGGAATTAAAGCTTCGTTTTTCTCCATTTTCGAGAACACGTTCCGACACGAAGCAAACAATTGACTACATTCAGAAAAAAACAAAAGAGAATCGAAGATTTTTTTTCTTTATTAATATTACAAATATGTATCTGAGCTATGCCTGCCAGTATTTTTTTTTCTTACCAAGGAGTATGTCGTTCTCACTACTTTTTGATCCCTCCTCGTAATTATAATATATAGGCCATAAAACTTTAATGATGTTTTTAATAATTTCGCTGGTTTAATCGCGATGTTGTATCTAGGTAAACAAATCATTGATAATTCCTTTTTGTTAATAATGTTACATCAATCAATTAATATACCTATTGCAGTTCACTGCTGGACGTAGGCCTCCCCAAGGGCACGCTAAAACGCACGATCACCCGCTTTCCTCATCCAGCCACCACTAGCGACCTTCCTCAGGTCATCAGTCCACCTGGCAGGGGGGCGTCCCACACTACGTCTTCCGAGACGTGGTCTCCATTCGAGAACCCGTCTGCTCCAACTAATTTTAAATAATAATAATTCCCCTTAAAGGTGAACTGAAGAAGTTTCCCAATAATAATAATTTATTTGCTCTCACAAAATAGGTAACTTAAATTATACTAAGAACTTAATCTAATACAGGAGTAGCCTATTGCGATGTGAGAGCCTGATGTCCGTACTAGGATAAATATAGGTTTTAGATACCCGCCACACCAAAAAACGAGTAAAAATCGCGACAGCTTAAAATGTTTATAAATTTCTTTCACAATTTCAAAAGATGTTCAAGTTAATCAGATTTCAACATTATCACCATGATATTCTCTTAAATCCTAAATGTCCATGTTCGTCCAACATGATCAAACAACCTGTATGTCGATACTTGAGCTAAAATAGTCAAGACTGGACTTTCAGTTTTAATCTGATGTCATCGGCGAGGCGTGGGCGACCCAGCATCAGCTAACGACGTATTGATTAACCGTTGGTTACTTAACCGGCTGTATAAAATAAACGAACCTTAATGATTTACTCCGCTTTTATCGGTGAAGGAAAACATCGTGATGAAACCTGCACATTAGGGTGGGTCAAAAAAAATTTTTTTAAGTAATCGATTTCTAATAGCGATAATATGTTGCAGTAAGGTATCGTTATGAACCCTTTAAATTTTTGTTTAGTTATTTCAAGTGGAACAGCCCGCGCAACGCACTTGAAGTTTTGAAAAAAAGAAGTTCAAGTACCCTCTTTTAAACTTGGACTTACATGTTTGACGTTGGGTATAGTTTAATATTTTAAAGAGTATCCAGTGAAATACACGTTACTTTTGTTAAATAAACTGTGTTGTTTATTAAAAGAAGACTTTTGACGTAAGTACATTTATATAATTCACGTATCCATGAGGCTACTTTCTTGTAAAATCTTGTGAAATTGTAATTTGTGTAATTTTTGTTTTAGGAAGTGGAAATTTAGTTATCTCATTATGTCAAATAATAGACAGTCATACAAGTGCCCTATATTTGGAACTATAGAGGATATAAGACCAAACGCGTTACCAACATACCAGGATGTAATGAAATGTTACGAGTGGAATAGACTACAGGTGAAAATAAAAAATGGCAGTAACAAAGAGCCCTCATTTTCCGAAATTGTAGAAATTGTAACCCAAAAAGTTGAAGGAGTGTGGCAAAAGGCATCAATCCCTGTGGTCTCGCATATAAGAGTCATTCAGCTCCTAAAAGCTTATCATTCGAAATGCAAAAATATCATCAAATCATTGAAAAGGTTGTCAACTGAGAAAAAAGCAGATTTCTTGCAAAAAAGCGAAATTTTGTTCGATATTTGTTCATGCAAATGCAAGATAATAAGTCAGTGCAAATGTCCCAGAGAAGTTAAGGTTCCTAAAGAAGAACACGACTTTTTGATTGATCAACGGGGTGAGAGAAAAATGCGAATCGGTGGCATTGATCGCAAGCGAACAAAATGTTTACAAAAAAAGTTTGTTCGAAAGCAAGCTTCAACAAAAATATGTCTGAAGAGCGATAACAACCCATCGAAATTGCCAGAACAAGATTTAATGTTATCAACAAGTAATGATTCTGATAGTAGTGTTTTATTTTCTTAAAAGCTACAAAAAAATATAGGTGAGCCATTACCTTCTACCTCAAGAATAACAGAAAATAAAAAATGCGTGAAAACTTTACCGGTATTGTCGCAAATATGTGACCGTTATTGAGTATCCGACAGAGCTGGTGCTGCGATTGCTTCTGCAGTTTTACACGAAGTTTCATCAGATATCGTTATAGATAAATCAAAACTGCGAAGAGAGAGAAGGAAAACACGTGACACGCTTATGAACAATCAAGCGTCTTTAAACTTGCCTGCTTTATATTTTGATGGGCGAAAAGATAAAACTCTGAAGATAGTCAAAAAGGGAGCCAAAAGTTATAAGCAAGTAATTATTGAAGAACACGTATCTGTAATTAAAGAACCGGAGTCTATTTATGTAGGATATGTGACGCCTTTACAAGGAACTGCAAAGTCCATTGAGATGTCAATAAACGATCTTCTTTTCGCCAAAAATATTAGTACTGTTGACCTCCTGGCTATTGGATGCGATGGAACAGTAACAAATACGGGTAAATTTAGTGGTGTTATAAGGCTATTTGAAAAAAGACTTCAGAGACCTTTGCAATGGATTATTTGCATGCTTCATTTAAATGAACTGCCTTTGAGGCATTTGTTTGATAGTAAACGCGATTTTTCTTATAAAAATTTTACAAGTTAATATGTGTCTTTCGTAAAATAATTTTTATGTTTCAATAGTATTTAAAGTAATTTCTAATAAAGAACTAAGCCTTAGTAATACGTGTATTTTTTTTTCAAAAACGTATAGCATGCGCGGGCTGTAGATATATGTTTAATTATCCGTTTTTTAGCTAAAACTACTTTTTATAGTACACTACAACATAATATTACTATTAGAATTTGATTCATCAACTTTTTTTTTTCTCCATACTAGAGTGACCCACCCTACTGCACATTCCTGCGAAGAAATTCAAAGGTTGTGTGTGAAGGTGACCGCACTGGGCCAGCGTGGTCGACTAAGGCCTAATCGCTCTAATTTAAGGTAGGCTCGAGCCCCTCGGTGGGGACGTGTATGAGCTGTTGATGATGAATGATTTACTCTATGCACCGAAGAGTTTTTTATTCTCTTGCAATTGCGGGGTAGGTTAGTTTGCAAAAGTCTGATATAGAGTTCGGAATCGTCAACTGAAGGTTCTAAGTTGGAAACCCAGTGAGGATATTGACAAACAAAAATAATTATGTGATAAAATAAATATGAGACTGTCCAACTTAGTCAAGATTTCAGGCTGATTGTAAGGTGATTCCGTGCTTCGAAAGGCACCTGAGCCGTGTGTGAGCTCGGTTATCGACAATACACACGAAATTTTGTAAAGGCGAATGAATCGATTTATACACCATTTTAATACTGGGTCAGACCTTTTCAGGTTAATAATAAACAAGACAGGCACATACGTAATTCTGACCGCGTTCTCGAGTTTTAGCTATAACATTCTATTGTGTGGTAAAATAAGGGTAATCGCTTTGTAGTTTCGAATAACATTAGTATATTGAGTGTATTAACACGGTTACCGAAATGAGTTTTCGGAAATTAAAAATATTTATTTTATATTATAATATTTGTCACTAGAGCGCGCGTGCTTTGCGATAACTTAGTATTCTATGCGATTTTTTAATTTTCTTTTTGTTTAAAAAAAATGTATTTACAGGTCTGGTAAAGGCATCGCGAATGGGTGACCGTTAGTGGCTTTCATTTCGAGTGTCTTTCGTGCTTCTAAAACACGTTAAGTCTTTAAGGGGCTTGTCACGAATTTTCCATGTTTTATCTAAGCTATATTTGACGTAAATCGCAATGTCTGTAGCTGAACTATGTATATAGTAATGTTAATGATATTTATAGTCCGTTGGTAAAAATGAAAACACGATGGAAATAATTTCATTCGATAAAATTATATCATAAAGTTCAGTCTTACAAAATTTTAAAAATGTTTTAAATGATTATTAAAAGCCACGAACCAACTGAAATTTGTCTCTAAATGTTAACCATAATTAACTTCATCCGTTTAGGTAAATTTTCTTGATATTGATCCATTTTTAATTCAAAATTTTAAAAAATTGTTACTTGTCACTTACGCTAATAATTCCGAGCGACTTCAAATCTTGTCTCCTTCACTAATTCGCAGCGCCTGACAGTGACGGCCGAAACGTGATGCTAGGCGGACGTGTGTCGCTCGCATCCTCCACCGACTCGCGCGCAATTCACGACTAATATTTTAAATGATTGGAGATTTGTTCCTATATTCGTGTGTATTTCGTTTTGTGATGTGCTGTATGTTTTTATTTAATATTAAAACAAAGTAAGACTTGTGAATAAACATATAAAATGGGCCACAAAGACAATGCTAAGAAAAAAATCATGCATTACACATGTTGGAAGTGAAAAGGTAAGAAATGGTGTGATTTATTTATTATTTTATAATTTACGAATTCTAAATTGCAATATTTATTGAAAAAGTGCTTATAAATTCATTGATCAACAATAGTTAGTCTATCTTTATTTCGCATGTCTAGTCCTAGACACTATGGCGTCTTGGGAAAGTCGCAAGAGTTTAAGTAATGATTTCTGTTTTGGTGGTACTTGGTTCGATCCTTACACCTACTATGGATGTTTCATTTTTATTTTTATTTATTTTTTTAAGAAGGTAGGTATGACAGATTTTTAAAATATTTTTACAGAAAACGGACGTGTGATGTAATTGAAGACATAAATGCAGAACATAACATTGATAAAGGCAGTGAAACAACCACTCCCGTTCATGAGATGTGTGTATTTATTTTTAGTGAGACCTACCTATCTATTAGCAAACTATTAGCAATACGACACGATAGGCATCGAAAATATTATTATTGTCTTTGCTTTGGGTAAGTATCCTTATTTCACATAGTAAATGTAAGCCGCCGTGGCGTCGTCGTAATCAAACCAGATTATTGGTTTCAGAGTAGAAGTTCAATCCTTGTCGTTAGGTAGTTATTTTTTCTTTTTCTAATAATAATATTTTTTTACAGAAATTCGATTGAAAGAATCGATGGAATAAACGGGGACCATTTACAAAGATGACGAGTTCTGGAAAAAACAACATGAAAGAGAAGTTGGTAAAATTTTACATGGATTGTTTATTACCTGAGCTTGTTGACCCGCGTCATCCACGAGGAATGCCAATAAAGGACCCGCATTCCATAGAAGAAGCAGCAAAAAAAAGAAAGAAAAATTGACGTCTCGAAAGCAATGAGAACATGTTCAATATTCTCAATATTGTGAAAATTATACTTTTGATTACCCATCATAGTTATTTTGTTTTATTCAAAGAAACTAAATATAAATATAAACATCATTAAATAATAATATAAATATAGATAGATAGATAGATAGATTAGATCTATCTATCTATCTATCTATCTATCTAAATAATAATATAAATATCATTAAAATAGAAATATAAATACCACTATTTCTGTCATAACGTAGTATATTATTATGGTTAACTGTCGTCGGTCGTCATCCGGCTTTTCAGAACACCCAAGTCTATAGTTGTCTTACTTTTTGAGATATTGTTACTTGTTTATAGTGTAAATACGCACTGAATAATAGGTAAAGTAGGTGTTTCACGTTTGTTAGTTTATAAAATTATTATACGTAGCTAAATCAAAAGTTTTGTCAATTGTTATATTTTATTCAATAAAAACAATCTTCTATGCAAATAAAAAAGAGAATAATCAAATATACAAAAGTATTTCAGTTTGGTTTAGTGATGGGTTGGGATACGAGCAAAGAATGAGAAATTGTTTTAAGAATGGCACAGATGGTGCTGGACGTAAAAGTTCTTTCTGATGTGAATAGATGGCGTCACTTAAAAAGGTTCGTTGAACTCGTATAATCCGTCAGCGCGGGGAACGGTGCGGGATGAAGGGAGGTGCGGAACTGGAACGCTCAAGGCCATTTGCTCACACCAGCCCCTTAATGTCCGGCTATGAAGTAAAGTCGGGCCATTTTGGCGCCATGAAAAACAAAAGAGTTGGGTTGCCCGCTAGATTGAAAATCAAACAATAATACTGGGTGGCGCAAAAGTAATGACCCTATTTGGTTTAGCTACAAGATCTATTCTAAATTAGAAAACTAGAAATAGTCTTTCATATATGTATATTTGGGCCATGAAATTTCATCGCATTACGATTTGAAGACGATGTCTCCTAATGGTGACCTCCAGAGTTGATGCACATTTGAGCCCTATTTATGACATTTACCATAACTTGCCGTAACACTTCCTGCGATATGTTCCTTATTTCTTGATGAATTTTTTCTTTTAGGGCTGCGAGAGTCTGTGGCTCATTCACATAAACCACAGATTTCAAATAACCCCAAAGAAAGAAGTTTGGACAGGTGAGATCGGGTGATCTTGCAGGCCATCAGGGTAAATCGCCAAAACGAGAGAACACGGCCTGGAAAAGCGTCCCTCACTAAGTCTCTGGAGGTCACCATTTAAGAGACATAGTCTTCCAATCGTAATGCGATGAAATTTCATGGCCTAAATATACATATTTTAGAATAGATGTTGTAGCTGAACCAAATAGGGTCATTACTTTTGCGCCACCCAGTACAAACACACGTGCTTATTCTACTGTTGACTTTATTTTCCATCTTATAGTAAAAAATATACAACACACATGAGCCATGTCAGAATTCATTTCTGGTTCCATCAGCGTTGCCAGAATGTTACTTTTGTAACATTTTACGTTACTTTTGACCCTCTCATGTTACCTCCACGTTACATGACTCTATATGTTACTTTTATGTTACTGTCAGGACAGTTTATCTTTCTTTATAAAATTTGTAGTTTAGTGTTTTGTAATTTTGTATAGAGAGAGTAAAATTTATGTATTTAGAGATATTTATATGCTTAGTTAGTGCACTATGATTAAGGAAAAAAAACGTAATCCCTAGTAACTACTAGTTTCTAACAAAGCAGAAATTTTCTTTTACCTTAACTAGTTGCAAACCGGCGGCGCTGCGGTTTCGTACGCTGCTGGAAAGGATTCGGTCAGTCAATAAATTATAAAGGAAAAGCAGATTTTTTTTTAATGTAATAAAGTGCGTATTAATGTTTCTTTTCCTTTGTAAATGTTACTTTTTAAGCTGTTTCATGTTATATTTGACTATCACTCACTGGCAACACTGGGTTCCATAACTCTGACACTAGAGTTTGTGTGTGAGGTCATTCGTTGATAAAAAAAGAACTGATACTCTAAAACCTTTTTTCTTAAAGAAAATTCCGCCTTGCAAAAGCCTCTATTCTATTTCTAACTATAAAAAGGCACGACTAGTAACCTCAAACTTTCCATTTAAAGTCTTAGAGTGCCATGTTTCCCATACGAAGTGGTTTTGCGGTGAGCATCCACGCGAACTTTGTTGTTAGCGCAAGGCAAAAGCGATGTACATTGAAGCTTATTTTAACAGTGTAGCAGTACATCTTATATAAACATGCAATGTTTCTCTGGCAGCTGAATAAGTTGAAGTAATTGGCACCTTTACAAACATTTTCTAGACTGAATATACAACCTGAGGCGTTTTGTTTTATGGTTAGAGTTTACTATGGTTTGTGAAAGGGTACAATCTTTATATTATTATGCGATAGGATAGGATATGAAAGATTAGAGGCAACATTTTCAGTTTTATTCATACCAAAAAGTCCATTCGGGGTAGATAAACGAAATATAGAGTTAATGTAGGATTGATTTTCCGATAATCTAGGCTTACGTACGTACGGACGTGCCCATACGTTTCCTATAAGTATATTCAAAGAAGTAGAGAGAGTTGTGTTGCAGTATTTTCGCTTAGGTTTTCCACCAGTCGATGGATCTTATGAAGGTTCCCATAATCTATCTCAACCATAAGTTTCAATGGTCATGAAACCCTAAAAACCAAGCTGCAGACAAAATTAACCAGGGCATAAAATCATTTGTTAATTACCATATTAAAGCCTTATCAAATGATCTTTAAAATCAAGAAGCTCCTTCGCCCACGTGTACAGGCTAGTGTAACCTTGCTTCTATGAACAGTAACATTCCGAAACTCCGATATAATGGTACTAAGCCTCTCTGGTTTTGTTAATATATTTTATTCTGTGGCTCGCCGGTTGCAATGGCTGCTTTTTGGTAAGATCTAGTTACTATGTATCAACATTCTTACAAACTTTACTATCCATCCGTATACATACGCCCTTTTCGAAAACAACTCTAGGCGAAGTTTTACCAAACACTGCAACTTGATAGTCAAGTCGAATAAATTCTTCTTTCCTTTTGGACGTTAACTGGCTCAGATCGCCTAATTAATTCCATTTAGTTAATTAACATTAAGATTGCCGGAACCTCTATAACACCCACGCTAAATGCGTTACGAGTTTGAAGGACAAGATGGCCAGCAAATTATTGCAAGAGAAGCACTGGTTGTGACTGCCCATGGCTTTCGGTTGAAGCGTCTTATATGCTTCGAAAGGCAGAGTTTACTGTAAAAAATATATTTTATATAATAAATTGCCTTGATTTTCTATACTAAACAGTAGTTACTTAAAGCTGATTTAGAGGTTTCGACCACTAACTTCCATCAAAGAGTCAACTACAAGTTCGACGCTGCCATTAGGGAGTTGTTGTTAAGATTTACGCAGGCCTATACCTCTACAATAATATAGTCAAGTGGTTCACTGGTATCAAGGCCAGCCCTGGCCTAATTGCCTCGAATCTGGGTGAGGCGATTAACCAAAATAGATTGTAGGTTAATGAATGAAACCTTAAGGCAATCTACAGATTTACAGGAAATTGATATTAGCCTCGTTTATGTTATTATATTAAGGTACATTAATTTTAATTGGTAAATTAATTGCATGTGGCTAGAGATAGACAGTAATTAAAACTATAAAAGAAAGCGATGGCGAGATGATTTACACGGGTTTCTCAAGGGCTATCATCTGGAGGTTCAAGATCGGGATGAATGGTGAGAGCGAAGGGAGGCCTTTGCCAAACTGTGGGACACACTAGAGGCTTATCTTCACAGACTTCATCCTCTACTTCCAGTTCCTCGACTCGATCATTTATCTAAATCAGCCAAGTGATCTGTGTGCCAATTATCACATTGGTCGGCTTGGCCAGTCGATTAGCGTTATGTTACAGCTTGACTCATAGTACGATGACTCTTTTTACGTCTTTGGTATTATATTAAAGATAGTTTTCACATTTATAATATTAGTGTGATATCTATCGTTATTATGTGCTTCAAGACCTGTTATTCCCATAAATCTATTTTAGTGCTACATTGCAAATGACTACGGAGTGGTTGGATAACTGCACCAGACGCGATATCGCTGCATTTTATGGTTCAAATAAAATTTGTTTGTTTGGTGTTTTGAAAATATTACTCGCGTATCTTTCAATGTAATAAAATATCATTATTCTATTTTGAACTGTATTATATCTGAATAGTTTTTGTATTTATTACATTATTGATCATAAATATTTAAAAACTACGCGTAAGTACTATAATTACTGATAAATAACATTTTAAACTCTAGAGATTTTTACACTGGTTAAAAACTGGTTTTAGCGGGTCTAAATACCACGATACATTCAATTTAATTTGTTTTACCTAATTATATATCGTGATTACACCCGATAAACTAAACCAGGTTTTAAAACTAGTGATAAAAAAACGTAAAGTGCATCTTTCGCAAAAAAATACCCTATTTATTCTGAAATATTTGAATTAGGTTGCATTAAGATACACTCGTAGCAAGCTCGTCATCAATAAACATTGTTATGTTATCATTTATCTTTGTAAGACTCTTGTTTAACCATAACAAAGTTAAGTAAATATCAAACTGCTACGGTATGATTTATGTCCGTGCCCACGCGTCCGAGACGTTGCATTGTAATAAATCTATTTACTTAGTATGTTTTCAATAGACTGGTCGGTCATAATGTCCGTTAGGTATGTCGACGCCTAGTAAGCTTGATTGCCAGCTAAGCCTGTCAAATTGATGAGTTATTTATTTAGTTGCGATGTTATCTTGTATTGTACGTTCAAGTTGTTAAAAACACCCACCTAAAATGTCTAAAAACTGTATACCAGCATGTTTGGTAATAGCTCACTCACTGTTAGGAGTGTAGGCAGGTACATTTACTGCTATTAGCTATCGATTAACCTAAATAAGTACGATAGAAGTTCTGATCTGAAATGCATGTTTCACTATAGGTATAAGCAGTTAAATTTACAACTTCCTATTATCTTCAAGAGTTATTTATATCGTCATCCATTATTATTAAACAACTTACATATTACTTAATCTTCTCCCTCAAGCAATATCAACTTTCTTCATCTTCAAACTAATGTACCAATTCCAAGAAAGACCGCATTAGATGTCTTCATTACCATGAGTAATAACAGCTTGGACCTCTGTTCCTAATAGTTGTCTTGAACACCGCAAGAGCTGGCGATTAATCTTGGATAGCCATGTTTTGCATCGGTATATCACCTTGGGTTAGGCTGCGACCATGTTGCTTGAGCGGGCGGCGATTGTGGTCATTTTCCGCATTTTACAAGTCAGTGTGATCTTGGTGGCTACGTGGTTAGATTGGGTGGTTGGATTGTGTGTAGCGTACTTAATACCTACTCTGCAATATTAAGTTATTTTAGTTTTGCATTGCTGCATAAAACACAAATTAAAACGTTGATGCATGTCTACGAGTACTGGTTTTTACTTAGAGAGACCCAAGAAATTTTGTTTTTTCCGGGATAGAAGCGTGATCCTGTATGTATGTATGTGTAATTTTATAACGTTTATTTAACGCAACATTCAATAGGATAAAATACTCAAAATTTAATCCATAAGTATTTCCCATAACACATGCTGCTGAAGATTTTGGAAGATCTACTACCTAGTTGGTGTAAAATTTGATGTCAGCTACTTGACCAACTTTAACGACACATCACCCGCTGCCGCGTCTTCCCTAACCGCTGCCTTCCACAAGGTTTTGCAAGGCGACTTACCGTAGGCGGGCAGTGGGCGGCGGTTCCGTCTGCTGATGTCATCGCGGCCTCACTGCCCAGCTTGCTTGCACTTGAGGGCTTTAGGCCTTGGACAAGAGCCCTAAACAGTCTTTATAATCCCTTGATGCTAGCGTTCAAGTTCTCCTGACGGGCAGTGGTTAGTTCCGTCTGCTGACGCCATCGCGGCTTTACTGCCCATAGTCAGCTTACATTTGAGGGCTTTGGGCCTTGACAAGAACCCTCAACGGTCTTCAGAATCCCTTTCAAGTCCTCAGTTATAGTGGTAATAGATAGTAGTCAGTGCTGCCCGATTCTCCAATCAACCATAACTTTTAAACCCAGCCAGCTTGCATTTTGGTTTACATTTGTGAGACTAGTACGAATAATTTATTACATTGTCCATAAGAACTATGGTGTAAATACCAATGATGGTCTGGAACTTGTGTGGAGAACTTGTGTCTCTCTCTTTTGAAATTCCTCTAAATAATATCATCAAAGCTTAAATTGATAACGTCTTTAAAAATGACAACGACTTTAAGAATTTTGAAAAATCTTAAGAAGTACGCGAACAATCTATGCAACGTTTAATTCTTAGATCGATAAAATGCTTTAATAAGTTTCTACTGTATTGTATGGATATTAATCAATGATCTGTATCTGTAATCGATATTGTAGTTCACGCGGAAGAGTTCAGAAAGCGTTAATAATCGTATTTGATCAGGCTGAGATCAATCTTTAGAAAGGAGATACTTAACAACAACTTGGATATACCTAACAAACTATCGACGACCAAACGTACATTATATTGACTTCATTACAATCTCTGATATTAAGTCAATTGCTGAAATTAGGATTTCATCCAGTAACCATGATTAGCTCTTTGATTTGCCCAATAGGATACCCCATTTAAAATTTAAAGTGTGTTTATTATTGTCTATTAAACACAATTTATTTCACAAAGTTAGCATTTTTAGTTTTCGAGACTTTCCGGTGTGTTCTTTACCCGACCCGGATTCTTTGCTGTTGAATGTACCTATTTGTTAATCCTATACTTAAGGATTTTAATCTATTACAAAAGTAGATTTAGTTCGCTCGTATAATTCTCTTTCTGTTCGATAGAATAGAGATTCAGCGACGTCTCCGAAAACTAAACGCCTGCTAATTATTGAAACAATTGAAAAATGTTTCCTCAGGTTTTACATAACATTTCTATTTCTTTGGGCCAGACGACTCTGTGGAATGGGTCTTTATGAATGGCATGCTCGATTTAATCCAAGTTTTGGACAAATCGTTGGTGTTATTGCCAAAAAGGCGACGTTGCACAACTTCTTTCGAGGACATCACTCGTTTTGGGAACATTTGCCAAGTTATTGTTTTGTTAATCGTATTTTGAATATTTCCTAACCCGATTTTAGATTCTATTGGTTTGTGATCAAATGCAGATTTAAGGTTAAAGATTTCCGAAATATTTGGTTAGTGGTGCTGTAGTACAATAAAATGGGGGCGCTAGCCAGAAGGGTTTTGAATGCACTATGGAACTGAATTTATTATATTTTATCTTCATATCAGTTTTTCATTGGGATGAAATTTAGAATAGAGATAGTTTGTGCCCTGGATTAACACATAGAATACTTTTTACGGGAAAAAGTCTTATTCCCACGGGAAATCTTACACATCGCGAGCATAGCCGCGGGCGGACTACTAGTTAAATAATAAAACAATAAAAAAGTACGTAATCCAAATAACCAAATAAACTGATCAACTATGGAACACATTTACAAATTTTAAAAGCGCGTTACGGTGTAAACAAGTTTTGAAATAATATTAGCTTTACATGTTAATAAATAACAGGCATTCCCTCGAAATAGACTCACATTCTACTACGTATTGTAAACATAATTTTTTTCTCAATGTTGACAAACTAAATATTTAATAGCCCGCCTAGAACTAGCCCGAAACCCAAACGGTTTTATTATAGCACATAATCGATAGAACCTATCAAATATCTATTCGGTCATCTTGATGTGACGTCAGCCGCTATAAAAGATGGCGTGATGTGTCAGGACGATTTCGTGCAGTCGATCAATATTGTAAAACAAATTGGTATGTGTATCGCACTGTGTGTAGGACTTTGCAGCTGAAGGGTAACCGGGTTACCGGGTTTAATACTCATAGAACTTTTTTAAAAATTTCTATTACTCTTAAAATCGAGTGTTTTTATTACAAGCTTTTATTTAGCTTGCACTGTATGTACGAGGAGGGATCAAAGAGTAGTGAGAATGAAATAGAATATAATGACTATTGATAACTTAATAATTTACTTTTCTACATAGTCTCCGAGTCTCTCTACACACCGAGTCCAGCGCTTTTCCAAGGCTTCAATCCCTTTAAAAAAAAAGTTTTGTCTTGGTCCTGCAAAAAGCTCTCCACGGCATCCATCACCTCGTCTTCGTACCTGTTTCCCCTTAAGTATTCTTTCAATTTGGGGAACAGATAAAAATCGCTAGGCGCCAGATCTGGTGAATGAGGGGGGTGGTCAACCAATTCGAAGCCAGCTTGCTGAATGGCAGCCATCGCAACTGCCGACCTGTGCGCGGGTACGTTGTTGTGATGAAACAGCACGCCCCTTCGAAGTTTCCCTCTCCTTTTCTCTTTGATGGCATTCCTCAACTTGGAAATTAAAGCTGCATAATATTGGCCTGTAATAGTGGTTCCACGCTCCAGGTAATCAATCAACAATATCCCTTCTGAGTCCCAAAATATTGAGGCACGAAACTTCTTCGGGGGCGGTGATGATGGCCGTTTCCATTGCGAAGATTGCTGTTTTGTCTCAGGATCAAAATGATGGACCCATGTTTCGTCCATTGTTACGAAACGAGACAAAAAGTTATCAGAATCTTCTTGAAACTTGTCCAACAATATCTTCGAAATGTCAAGTCGATTTTGTTTCTGACTGTCGGTTAACATTCTCGGCACCCATCTTGCGGAAACTTTTCTCATATTCAAAGATTGTTTCAATATGGATTGAATACTTCCATATGAAATGCCCGTTTCTTGAATTAAGTATCGGATGTTAACTCTTCGATCGCTCAATACAATTTTCTCGACTTTCGCAACATTTTCTTGGGTGACTGACGTCGATGGACGGCCGCAACGATGTTCGTCTTCCGTGCTCGTTCTCCCTACTCGAAATTGAGAAGCCCACCTTGCGACAGTAGAATACGGCGGAGCAGACTCTCCTAATGTTGCCTCCAAATCGCAATGAATCTCTTGAGTCGTTAACTTTTTTAAACAGAGGTATTTAATAACGGCTCGCACTTCGTTTTTCTCCATTTTCGAGAACACGTTCCGACACGAAGCAAACTGACTGACTACATTCAGAAAAAACAAAAGAGAATCGAAGATTTTTTTCTTTATTAATATTACAAATATGTATCTGAGCTATGCCTGCCAGTATTTATTTTTTCTTACCAAGGAGTATGTCGTTCTCACTACTTTTTGATCCCTCCTTGTATGTATGTATGTGGGTGGGTTTGTGGGTATGTTCGGGCGAAATCTTGCAACTCAATTTTGAAGCACTTGCTGCCATTGGATTTTGCTGAAATGTGGTACACTTATGTAACCGCGATGACAATGCAATATTATGGTACCATGGAGCTGGTCTGATGATGGAGACGGAAGGTGGCCATAGGAACTCCTCTAAATACACAACACAACCTAGTCGTGTTTGGGCTCGTTGGATTCGTCTTAACAAGATATTTAGTCATACGTGATGTCCAGGGTCTCATGATGGAGCCGGAAGGTAGCCATAGGAACTCCTTAAATACACACCACAACCTAGTCGTGTTTGGGCTCATTGGATTTGTCTTAACAAGTTGCCATGATATGCTGCGATCTCTCGCGTGCTTTCGATACGGCGGACCACAAACTCTTGCAGGATAAACTCAGCCACTATGGCATCCGAGGTCCCGCATTGGCGCTGGTAACGTCGTTTTTGTCAGACAGAACGCAAACCGTGGTGGGTGACGGGGGTAAAGTGAAGTCATCGGAGTTGTGCAGCTTGATGGACGTTCCGCAAGGCTCATGCCTTTCCAACACCCTGTTCAGCATTCTGCTGAATGACCTGCCGGGTTCTGTTAGCGACGCTGATATATTCATGTAAGCGGACGATGTGACAGCTGTAGTGAGCGCGCCGACCGTGCTTGCACTAGAGAGAGCACTAAACGTAGCTATGCTACAGCTCAACGACTGGTTCACTTCAAATGGTTTGGCTCTTAATAGAGAAAAGACCTGCTTTTTACAATTTAAGCTGAACGGCCATAGGCAGGATCCATTAAGAGTGTATGCTGGTGACGCCCCTATTGAGCAAGTCAGCTCCACCCGACTACTGGGATTCCACGTTGACAGTCCTCTTTCGTGGGAAACGCACATCGATGAAGTGTGCGTGAGGTTGGGGCGAGCGTGTTTTGCGCTGCGTCGGCTGGCGAGCACGGTAGATGTTGAAGTGGTCAAAGCCTGCTATTTCGCGACCGTGCATTCGCTTCTACTATACGGGGTGGAGCTGTGGGCGCGCGCGGCGGAATGGCGCCGAATCTTCGCTATGCAGAAGCGAGCGGTGAGGGCGTTGGCCCGGCGCGCCAACATTTCATCAAATTTAACATATTGCCCCTACCTTGTTTATACATATCGCAAGTCGCACTTGTCACCCACTTGAATTTAGACCAATTTAAACGCAGAGGTATGAATGTGAGGCACAATCTCCGGAGCAATAAATATAGAAACAATCTTGTTGTAGATATGCATAAGCTGGCGAAATGGGAACGGTCGTTATATTTCATCGGCCCCGAGGTTTATAATCGCCTGCCGGACGGCGTACGTGATGCACCTTCCACCGGTTCTTTTAAATATAGATTAAAGAAGTGGTTGTTAAGTAATAAATTTTATGATTATAGCGAATTTTTTGAGTTGCCGTTGCATTTAATACTATAATGTAATATATGACATAATGACGTGTAACAGTGTTGCCAATAAATAATTTCTATTTCTATTTCAAGGATACTCTACACAACGGCTTTAAAAGCTTGTTTAAAAAGGATTTTTTTTTTTTTTTTGTTTGTTTGTTTGTCCTGAGCCACAAATGACATTCTGAAAAATGTATTATCGATTTTATTAATTTGTCGACATCGAGACTTGAACGATTTGATAATAAGCATTAAAAATGCAGAATATTTAAATAAATAAAATCATTTAATTTCGGTAAAAAAAAAAAACTAGGAATACCATTGAACATATGCATTAATTCCACACATTTCAATTACCAAGCTGTCATCGTAAATGGGATCACTAATTACCGTTCGCACGAGCAGATGAACTGCCAGGTTAGCGTGAAAATTAAAAACGTATCGCCAGAAACAATTATACATAACATAACATACCGTAACAGACCGGAGCGTAACGTTATACGCGCCTACCATTAGGTGTCGATAGGGCTGCCACCAGCTACGTTTCCCTGGATTGTCCCTGTTTGAAGGGTGTCCGGGAAAACTTTTTTTTATTTTTATATTCTATGGGTTTTCTCTTGATCTCGATCCAGCCCGAGAGGTGGAATGGGATCTACGACGTAGCGAGCTTACCCAGAAGGAGCCTATTCACTCTGGCATACAGACGCCGGCAGGAGATTCCACTCCTATGCGGTACGCATTATAAAAGACGTGGGAAGCGCCTGAGTTTTTCTCCTGGATATTTTTAATGTCCGAAGATAGAAACCCGAAGAATACTGCACTATACATCAGTCAACCAATTGGCATGCTGAGTCAGCGCCAATTGGTTGGCCCAATGCAGATGGCGCGGTGCACTCCGCAAACAATTTCATCCGTTTGTCTGTGTTCAGTAACTTCTGTGTAAATTGTACGTTTGTAATTATTTTTGTTTTGTGTTTGTTTCTGAACAGTGTCTATTTTTATTTGTAAATGTCTGTTTTGTTGTTTCTGGTGTGAAAATCTGTGCAATACTGTACTGTATGTATGTGTCATTCAATAAAGATTTTTATCTATCATTATCGATGATGATAGAACATGAATAAAAAAATATATTTAGCTTTGATGTAAATAAAGTTGTAGGGTGTTGGAGCCAGTTTGATGCTGGCCTTCGAGATAAATAGACAGACCGACTATATGACGATGAAACTAGACAAAGGGTTGTGGACTTGGACTTCGCGATGAAAGGCCGACAAAGAAAGACATTTGAGGAAAAGACGTTTCCCTGAAGTAATAATAATATAATAAAATATGTTTATTACTCCCACTGTGCCGTGTGGTGACGGCAGAGTAGAATACATTTATCACCAACCCCTACTCTTCCCGTGGGTGTCATAAGAGACGACTTAGGGACTACACATTGAACAGGGAACGGGCGGCAGCGCTCTCTGATACAGTAACCTTTTAATCTGCGATTTCCAACCCGCCTGCCAAGCGTGGAGATTATGGCAAAACCCTCCACTTAACTGGAGGAGGCTCATAGTCCAACAGTGGACTGTAACGGGCCGTTTTGATTTGATTTTTGATTTGATTACTCCCACAAGCTCTGTAAAATTTAAATAAATTATTTGTATTTGAAAAAAAAAAAACAAGCTTAGAAAAAAGTACAGTATAACAAGAATAATGCTACAATCCTAAAAGCTGTAACAGGAGCCTGATGCCTAAAGTAGGAAGAACCTGTACTTCAGGTCACGTCCAGGTCTCCGCCCCACAGAACTCATAAGTCACAGTTTTTAATTTTTTTATTTAGCCTAAGCATAGGCTGTACCCAAAGAACAAAAGAGACAAGAACAAATAAATGGATCAGAAAACTATTATTGTAAATACAAAAAGTAGCGACCATTCATAGGGTGTCCGGGTAAACTTCTCGAATTCACCAGAATATCCAGGGGTTTTTAGTTTTTGGCTGGTATCAGCAATTTGGGTGATGGCAGCCCTAGGTGTCGAGGGCAGTAGTTGTCGCGTGCTTAGTTACATAGGCCATATAGCACTACTAATTAAAATATTTACAACCATTCTCTTAGTGCCGTGTTGACTTTTGGGATTCGGATTACCCATAGGCAATAGGATTAAGCAGACAAAATTACTTTGCTTTTAGATATAAAATCAATGTAGTGTATGTGTCGCAGTCATCTGGTTGAATCTCCTATTCAATTGAATGACTAGCGCGTTCATTAAATGACAACATTCAATTAAATGACTAGGCCAAACGTTGATTGAACAAGCGTCACTCAACGTCCAACTAGTTAGCGGATTGTAACATAGCCCTTTGAAAAGAGCGGACGTAAAATCAGTCAGGTGATTCAAATTAAGTTCATTTTTTTCCTACTGCGGCGCTATTAGTCACCAAAACAAATATGGCGTCAAACAGCTCGGACAGATAGCACTGTGTTGATATTTTTATTGATTTGAATTTCTTGAATAAGTTGGTAGAAATAGGCAGTATTGCCTATCTTAAGACTTAAAATACAATATAAAATCATAATAAGGTGTGTTATGTCATGTCCTCATTTTTATTATCTAAAGTAAGGTTAACTTTTTAGTTGCGCACTTATGGTCACCCTAATCAAATATTACAAAGTCGTACAGATCCTATTTAACGAGACATTTTATAATTCATTTATTTTTATTTAAAGAAAGGTTAACTTTTAAGTTGCGAACTCATAGTCACCCAACCAAACATTACAAAGTCGGCTTTAACCCATTCAACGACTTCGCTAAATGACGTTTAGTCAAGACGTTGAACGTTACATTCAACGACTTGACGAGTTGTCCTTTAGTCATTTAATTGAATGTTGTCATTTAATGAACGCGCTAGGCATTCAATTGAATAGGAGATTCAACCAGATGACTGCGACATATGTATATAAGAAAAATAATCCGGAATATTGGTTACAATCATTTAAACGCGCGTTAGCTATCTAACCATACACTACATTGATACCTATACTTTGGAAGGTATTAACAATATGTTATAATATGTAACTAAGTTACGCAAAAACTCTCGTGGTAGTTCAGCCCATCAAACTGAAGATATTTTGTTCCACAACTTTAATATTTATTTAAATTGAACCTGATCAATACACCTTGTTCGAAAATTGAACTTACGAAGGCAGTAAACTGTTACCGCACTAGTGCAATTTTCATTACAATTTTTTTATCTTCTTCGGTCCATAATTTTTATTCAACCAGGATCATTTAAATATTAAATAAGTAATTGAATCGATACTTTCAAAGAAAAATATTTTTTTATGTCAACAAATTGTATTAAAAACATTATCAGCCAGTAATATTTAATAGTAAAAGGCACTAAAACAAGACTAAATTTGACAGTTAGTCGTGAAGACAAAGACAAAAACAAAACCGATGATCTTCGGTCCCTTTTCAATTTAAAATGATAGAAAGTGACAGGACTAATTTAGTTCAGTTTAGTTGGGAGTATGCCGAATCGACACCATTAATGAATAAAAGCAAAAGCTATCAGTATTGGTAAAGCAATTCAACTTGTCACAACTCGCTAACTCATTTAGCTGAAGGCCGAAGAGGAATTGGCGGGAAATGTGGTTTCTTCCGACCTCATTCTGAAACGGTCTGACGTTGAAAGTTTATAACAAACAAGACTCCGTAAATTTTATTGAATTTACGTTTTTACGAGACTACCTATAATAAGATGGAAAAGTGTTCCGTTGCGTACTTATTTTTTATTTCTTTAAAAAGCTGTGCTTGTTTCGTGCTTCGGCGTTATTAACTAAAAAATCCTCATCATGATTATAGTCTAAGTACTGACATGACAGTAGGGACTGTTCCTAAATTTACCATATTTTATTAATTAATTTTAAAATATTGATTAGCAGCAGACGATTCGCGAAGAAAAAAACAGAATCGGTTAAAAAACGAATTTACAGTGATTTTTTAAAGTTTCAATATATCTTTCTCTTTCAAAAACGATTTTTGTATGAAGATTATATGGCGTTACTAGTAAGTGACGACGTCACATGCTAGACTATGTGTCTCTCTGTCTAATCTTGAATTTCAAACCTTTATAACTCGGTCAATTTTAAAGATAGAGCAAAAATTCTTTTAGTGTTCGATAACAGAAACTAACAAGTTTGGATTTATAAAATAAAAAAAATGTAGTCAAATACCCTATTATAATCATGAAAGTTTGAACTACCGATAATTCTTATTAAAGACCATTGAACAATGGAAAAGGAATTTTATACGTATACGAGCCGAGTCGTTATCGCAACGTAAGCGAAGCCAAGCTCTACATAAAGTGCGCGGGCGCCGGTCGTCTAGCCGGTTCGAACCGGATCGCTGACTCATGATCGTGAGCAGCCTTGCCGGGTCGGGTACGGTCAACGTCAGCACAAATTATACCTTATCGTGTAAAGCGTCTTTAGCAACGCGCACAAATTGCATCAAGATATATAGCTTCAGCTTTGATGACCGTACCAATGAGATATTTCGGCAAAATATCGGGACTGCCTTCGCTATTGTAATTTGTATAACTAAAAATAAATTAAACTACTGTACACATTTGGTATGGAATATTACTGTTCTAAAGAAATAACAATAACATCTAGTCTATAGCTGACTAAAATTTAGTATTTCATACTTTAGTGGAAGTCCGTAGTGATTCGATAACTAAATAACAAATCAAAATGGTTTTGCCATAATCTCCACGCTTGGCAGGCAGGTTGGAGATCGCAGATTAAAATAGGTTACTGTATTAGAGAGCGCTGCTGCCCGTTCCCTGTTCAATGTGTAGTCCCTAAGTCGCCTCTTACGACACCCACGGGAAGAGTAGGAGTTGGTGACAAATGTATTCTACTCTGCCGTCACCACACGGCATAGAAATTTATAACTAAATAACGCTGAGGAAAAATTCCTTCATCTTTGAAGTACAACTCGAAGATACAAGTACCATTCTCATCGAGAACAATCCTGTCTGTTTACCGTAAAATAGAAGTGGTTATTGCCTTAACAGGTCAATACCCGCTGGTTACATAACATTCGGCTTCTTGCAATTATCATGCTCACCTTGGATAATTGATGTTTTATGATATCTTCTGGTCTGAGTCAGACTGTTGGTTACTGTTCTCAAAATGATTATAGATTTGGCTAGATCTTCTTGCTCTGTATTATTGCTTCTTGCATCTTGGATCTTATTATTGTGTGCTTTATTTTTAACTAGCTGCCTGTGTGAAGTCGCGTTGTGTAAGATTTTCCCGTTGGAACGCGACTTTTTCCCATTATGTTAATCCAGGGTACAAACTATCTCCATTCATCCAAATTCGTTTAGGCGTGAAAGCGGAACAAACATCAAAACATCCAAACGTGGCTCTGTGAGCTCGCGAGTTTGTATATATCACTTTATATTTATTAACTCAAATATATATGTTTTTATTTTATTGATTGAGTAATGTGACCTGTAGAGGTAATCAGCCTCAGCGGTAGACCTTGTAAGCTGGCAACCCCCATATCTCCGTCATTTTTTAAATTTCCAAAAACTGACTCGACAAAAAAACTATTAATTTATCGAACCTGCTCACAAAATTTCACGAGAATTGGTTGAGACACGCGACCTGTAAAGTAGAACTTACAGACAGATAGGCATAAAAAAGCAATTTTGGCCAAGCTGAAACGGAGACGCTTCGCTCGCTCGGTCAATTAGTGCGAGTGTGATTCCTATAACGCAAACATCCACGCATTGTTTCCAAGTTTTTCGTTGCGTTTTCCTGTATTTTTCTGAATGTTTCTTGTGTGCAATTAATCTATTCTAATTAGGTTGTTCTGTACTAGTGTCGATAATAGTGAAAATTACTATCTCATTTCTAAGATCTCATTGATTTGTTTTCCCTGCCAACTGCTTAAGATTCCAGCGTGGCAGAAAAAAAAATGTTTACAAAGAAGTAATAGTAATGAATGTATTAAACTTGTGATTGTTTTACATGTAGGCCACGGCCGCGTTGTGAAATCACAGTTACTGGCGAGAGCCTCATTATAGATACTTTTACTTGGAGCCCAGTGTAGTGAGTAGAACGGGAGCCAGCGTCAGAATACGTCGTTTGAGAAAGAAATAAACTTATTATAATGTGCCAGTGTGCCTTCTTCTTATTGAGCCGATATTTTGGCGCCGCGGCGGAGACGAGTCAAAATTCAAGACTGAATTTGTTTTTTTCATCGTATACTTCGATTATACTATTCTAAATTATCCAGAAGAACTAACTCTATGTTGTCAGAATTTTTAACCATCAAATGGCGTCTGATATGGTTCATCATCGTTTTCATATCAGCGGAAATACGTCCACTACCAGACAAAGGGCTCTCCCAAAGTTCTCCAAAATACCGATATTGCGCTGCCCGCATCCAGCGGCTTACCGTAGCTTACACCAAATTCTCGGCCCACCATAACATGATTTAACGAGAAGGCGTTTAGCAACGGGTTCCCGTCCTATAGTCTCGGGGTAATGAGGTGGCAAGTAACAGCTTGTGCTAACGACTTCACATGTTCATATTCTAATATCTGATCGATGTCATATAATGAGCTCGTTGCAGAAAACCACTCGATATAATGGAAAACATGCGCATTTTTTTTAGTTAACTAATGAGGAATATCAACTTAAAAGAGTTAGAAGCACCATATTTTTTATGCGATCTGACATCGCAGTTACATGCAAATTGTGAAACTATACCTATAGTGGGCAGGACGTTATATGGCAGATTTATTTTATGGAGTCTCTAATAGAATGCTGGCTAAAAGACGATGGGTCAACAGCATCGAGCAGGTTGCTGGAGAGTCGAGGGCAATCGCAAAGGATTGCAATGGTTGGCATGAAAAATAGAAGGCTTGCCTTGCAGTGGATTACAAAAAACTAATTCTGTTGATGTCGATGCACTCTCACATGATTTTCCGGAGTTGCCTATAATGTCTGTCTCCTATCACAACTGATGATGATGATGATGCCGATGATGTAATCCTGTGATCCCTCATCAGGGACATAGGGCTCGAAGAAGAGATTTCCACTTTTCTCAATCTTGTGCGGCAGCTTCCAGGTCCTTCCAGCCGAGCCCAGTTGATGCAGCCTCTTTTTCAACAGAGCGCCTCCAGGTGATACGGGGGCGGCCTGGCCTTCTTTTCCCATGCGCTTGCTACGTTAACCCTTGTTTGGGTAGATGATTATCTGGTCTTCTCAACGCATGTCAAATCCAACGCCATTTCCTCATTTGGATCTCCTTGTCGATGGGTTCTAGGGGAGTAAGGGGGGTATCTCAACTGACTTTCATCAATATCGGTTAAACAGTGAAAGAACGACAAACAAAACACATTTAAGCATTACATAACATTAGAATAAGGATGTTCAATCAAAATAACAAGAGCAAATGATCCGGTTTTTAGCAAATGTACTTAATCTAATCCCCATTTCACCCCTCACATTTTCTTGGAATCCGCGTATTAACTCTTATTAGACTTCAGAAATTCCTTAAAATTAATCCCTCCTTCATCTTGCGACTCTTACATTTACATACAATGTCTTGCTAATGAGGGTATATTGGGCTGCTTAGGCGTGAATGTCTTGGAATATTCAAATAGGCATGTTAAGCTTAGCTAGAAGGAGTAAAATTATACTTATTTGGTAGATGTGATGTGTGCTTACGTAATTTGTTCTAAAATTGACAAGTTCTGGTGGCAGGAAAGTATTGAACATAATGTTACGACCTGGGTCCCGTTTTATGAAACGACAATGTTACGGGTTACAAAGTACTAGTCAATAACTTAGGCCATAAAATGAAAATCAAAATTATTTTATTCGAATTAAGATTTTTACAAATAATTTTTCGATGTCAAAGCTATCATGGATACTGACACAAACACAAAGGTAAACAAAGAGAACCCTAATCCCACTTCTGATTTCGGGATCAGAGAAAAGTAATTGTCATGATAGATAACTGTGCACTGTATGGAACTTAATATTTTCTGCAGTTCCATAACCAACAAATAGTCTGTTCTATTTTTCAAACAGAACAGGATCCTAGATAATTCCCACACGAAGTCGACCAAAACGGTGGCTAAGCTAGTTATTTGCCCCGTATTAGGAGTTTACATGGAGCTATTACACGGCGCGGGCGCATGGCGGGAAAGCCGAATGGTGCTGCCATTTCACGATCCTGACCCTGTTGGATGTTTCACCTTTCGGCCTTTGTCGCCAAGATGGTATCTGGTATCTCATAAAGATGTTTTAAGACCCGACGGGTTTATAGGAAAGTAGCGTGGTGTGAATCATCATCATCAACGGCCCGTATAGTATAGTATAGTATATGTGAATAGTATGCTTTTGATGCGTTTATTTAGATCCCCAGTGGGCATAAGTTGACCTTATAGCTAAACTAGCTATGCCCCTGAGTTGTTTAAGGTTGTTTTATGCGATATAAAAAGTACCCTTTTTTGGGGGTTTCAAACTTGCTATCTGCATCTGTACTTAAAATCGGTTTAGTTGATTAGACGTGAAAGTTGAGACGTTTATTATTCTAGTATGGATAATATCTATTCATCATCTCGGCCGAAAGACGTCTCGTATAAACTGAGTTCCTTGAAATTAGCTCAACGTCGCAGGGTCATAGGCGTAGGGTAAACATTTCCGCACGATGATCCTCAAAATGCCTACTAAGAAACACAAGTAAAAATGTAATCCGCATTGAAACCCATGTTCTCTTGCGCTGTAATTGTACACCTCGCTTACCGCTGACCGAACACAAGAGACCTCCGTGTTGTACGAGTCAATTTGCGAAGAAGGTATCACTTACATTGGTCGTGATGTAGTTACCATTGTCTCCAGTAAACTTGACCGTGGGAACTGGTTGGTTTCTATTCCACTTTTACCATGCTAATTATTGGGTGCAACGTGCTATCATCTAAGAGCATTAGTGGTGGATGGATACTGTCTTTTTTCCAAGAAGTTGGGCTTGGAAAACGTTTAATTAGAAACTTAAAGTGGTTAATATTTACAAGCAAGAACTATCAGTAATTTCTTATTCCGTCGTGTCTATGGCTTGTCATTTTTTTTATTTTTTATTATTGACTAATTATTCATTCATTCGATGAAAGTCTCAACTTGACTGACTTCCTATTTTTTTTCAAGTCCTTTAAAAATCCAATCTGAAAGATTTCATTTTTGCATTTGATTTAAATCTCTTATATCACTTAAACATATTTAATAAACATATCGACTAGGCTCTTGCAGTTTTCTTTAGCACGAAGAAGAAGACCACTGAACTTTGTTTGTGTTGTATTGTAATTATTGTTTTCAAGGAATATGCTTTTCTATTCTATTCTATTTTAACGCTTTTCTATGTTTATTCTAGACAATCACTTCAGGTCAAGTGCTCTTAGCCTAGATATTTCCTGGCACGTTCGTCAATTAGACTACGCTTAATGGCCTAATATTATCTAGGCTTAACTATTTTTATAGCTCATTTATTCTTCCAAGCCCTCTTGTTACAAAGGCCTTTCCCGGTTGCCTATCATTTCTTATTACTAGTATATTTTGGTGGCAGTAAAGTTTTTCAATTATTTTCAAATAAAATCCTAGCGCTTTTAATCAACCTATTAAGTAACGTATTTAGAATTGCTGTGAATATAATTGTCTTGAAACCGTTATTATAGTTTTCTGCACAGAATAGAAGCGCCTAATTTCCACGTCTAATGTGAACGAACGAACGGTTCGGTATGCGTCGTATGCACAATAATTTAAAGAAATGGCCTGTCGTATGCGCAATAATTAAAAGATGGCAGAGTGGACTAGGTCTGTCACCGATGATTTACTTCGCGAATTAGGAAGCACTCGTCAATGACTTCGCTTGTTAGTCATTCATGTAGATGTATGGTTGTTTTTGTATTCTGTTGTTTGTTATGTTGTGACTTTGTAACATTCTTTTTTCTCATAGCTCCCATTGCGACTTCTTAATGCAAGTTGTAAGCTTATTCTGATGACTTTCTAACTAATACGTTCATTGTTTTTTTGAAATTTTTATTCATTTGCGCTGACCCTAAAAAATCGGATAGGCCAAGGGAATGATGATAATGAAAACTGTTCATCTTTATGTGAAAACTAAACACGCTATTAATAAAAAGGATTCTACCGAGCAAGACTAACCAAATTGGATTACAGTTGTCCAATCTAAGCACAAATCAACCGAGCGGAAAATACATGGCCATGTGCCAAAGTGTTTATCTATGACACTGGTGCAGGGAGACCCGTGCTTTCTTCTAAACACAATTAAGACTGGGGGTCTTCGTAAACTAGTTGTGGACGTTACGATTTCATTCGTGCAGCAGGTGTCATTGACCCGTTAACGCAATGCTGAGCTAATTATAATTCGGTTGCGTTTCCTTGCGCTAGTTTCTTTTGGTGTGAGATGCTGCTGGCTGCATTTAATAATGTAGATTTAAGGCATCATCTCATTCGAAAGACGTCCACAGCTGGATTAAAGCCCAAGGATCTCCATCCACAAAAAATTTACTGATCCATCATCATCTCAGTGGAAAAACGTCCTGGAGAAAGACCTCCTGCAATGATCTTCACAATTAGAGCTGCTTGCCAGCATCCAGCGACTTCCCGACACCTTCACCGGTTCTATCATTAGATTCGTATCTTAATTTTATGTTAATATTTTATAAATTTTTTTCTTGTCACATCAAATTTCTTTCTTGTCGTCATGTGTTAACCTTTTTGTCTATAAGCTAACCTACTATAGAAACTACCGTTTGACCAGGATGTTTTTTCACTGACTTGCGTTGAATAAACTAATAAATAATAATTGAGTTCGTTAGTAACACATTTCAGCCATGTTCTAGTAATTGCCGCGTCGCACTGTATGGCTATATGTTTATAGTAAAATATAATAATGATTCTCAGTCACATAAAGACGTCTAACTCCTAATAGACGCCTCCAATAGACATTGACAAATACGGCGGAGGCGAGAAAGCACATCGTGTTACTATTGACTGATCTACAGCCTATTAGTGTCACTTAACAGATAATTATAGTGGAAAGGTGCGATGTGCTTGTCATTAACAAACGCAAATATTGACTAGTGAAAGTTTAATTAAATGATGTATAATATAGTTACATCAAGAAGGACTTATCGTACGTAAATCGTTGTTACCAATCTGAAAGATTATTGACGGGATGTCGATAGTGATGATCGTTAATTGAACTATTCTGAAGCTGCAGCTGTCAAAATGGTATGTTAGACACTTAAGTAGTTTCAGACGTTTTTTTGTTACTTCTTTAGTCTTTCTAGACTTCTAGAATGATTCTATCTTCTAATTTATTGATGTCAGGAAAGGGAGGTTCGTCTATTTAGTTACACATTCGCTTGTTTACCAGACCTACTCCCACGTGTAAGTAAGTAAACTGCACGTAGCATCATCTTAATATTTACGTTCTGATGCACAATAGCTACACGTGTAGAATAAATTAAATACCACGTTTATCGACTATAGTTCTAACCCTTTTGCACATAAAATTCACGCGTGATTGAACAAACAAAACGCACTTTCACTAGAAATGGTATCCCAAACAGCACATAGCCGTATCTGCATCGTCGATTTCCGTAACGGTGTTTTTTGGCGTTCGTTCCACTTTCCGTGACCATGGCGACCGTTTGCTCGATATTTGCGCGTTCGTATTGTGATAGTCTATTCTATTTGCTTTTGGTTTTAGTGGTGTAAGGTAACCTTACACCACTAAAACCAAAAGCAAATTTGAGCACTGATTATGACTGTCTTCTTTTTGAATGTCCTCTTCCCAAAGGTTGTCTGGAAGAGATCGCTACAAGCGATAAGGCCGCCTTTGCGCACTCAAGCTTTATGTTTTTGATCCTTTTATTTTATTATTATTAGTGACACTTCACAGCACATAAACAATTCTTAAATAAGTGACATTAAAATTATACATAGCCAATAACGAAGATCACATAATTATTACATTTTATCAAGGGTAGGGAGAAAGTTTTTTTTTTAATCGATAAAAAATTTTGTGTGCAATAAAGTGTTTTTACTTACCATAGTGTATGCTCAAGTTGTTACAGTTTCGCATGTAAAGCCATTTTCAATTATGGAAACATACATAAAGTCACAACTCACAACTTTAATCACTAAAGGTGAAAGGTTATGTTACTTTTCTTTACAGGAGTCACGCGCTCTAAGACATTGCAATTTTTTTTTTTAATCTAATCATTTTATGGATTTAGTTAGGTCATGTCTACTAAGAAGATAATTATTCGATGAGTAGTCCATTCTAACAGAACACTAGAGAAACGATATGAATCACTAGAAAAGCCTGCCAATTTCAGAAATCCTAACAATAATGCCAAGTTCCCAGCGTCATGCTGGCACAAATTACAATCTGTAAAGGCATTGAGAGCTCCATTGTGATTTCGATACGGTTTTATTTTGTTTGGACGTATTGATTCCATGCTAACTGAATACATGAATTTGCTACTTATGTGTCATAGCCAGATAGGCGCTTTGCCAAAACCTTTAGCGGCTTTGGTCATGTTTAGATTGTTACTACAGAAATTAAATGAAATTAATAGTTTATTAACTTTTGGATGTCTCTTAGTTTCGTCATTACATTTTTTTGGGTGAGTTCACTACACAATGCGCGGACTATGTGGAGAAGAACTCACCAAAGAAACAGCTGCAAGTATTCAAATATTGGTTAGTCAAGTGATCATGTTTGTAATTCTCAATATCCTATCTGCAGGGTCAACTAAGGCTTTTATTTTAATCATACATAAGTTCACTTAAGTCAAGTCGTAAAATTTATGTTGCATAGTCTGAATATTTTTATAAAGACGTTTTCAGTAAAGGATTACCTAAAGTATGAGTTTTATTATTGCTATCTCAATTTTACGACTTCAAAGTTTAGTCATCTTCATCATCGTGTGGGTTGTAAGCTCGACAAAGTTTAGTAACTAAGGTAGGTACATTGATAAAACTGAATTCTAGTTTCAGTCTTGCAACCATATGATGTCTCTCTATATTTTATAAGACATTTTTATTTTTATTAAAAATTACGTAAAATATTTTTATTAAAAACATATCAAGTTCTACTATTCGTTAACCTGAATCATGTGTAATCGAATAAGAAGCACGTGATCAATTTCTAAAACAATACTTGGCAGTAATGTGGTTTTTACGACCAGCTTTTGTTTGTGTGCATGCAGTTCTGTTTTAGAAGGGGTGGGGCAGGTCGGGGTCGTTGACCTTGTCCTCGACTATAATTAGCAGTCAGTCTTGTTTACAGTTTCAAACGCATGTATTTTCTCTAGCGTGTTGAACAGGCTCCTCTTCTATTTTGTTGTTCTGTACTTCTATTTTGTGAATCTTCCTTATTTTCATTTCAACAAAATAATAACGTACGCGAAAACTAACAAACAAATCATTGAAACTAGGTAATAATATGGGTTTTCTTAATTTTCTTGAATTATTTCTCTAGTCAGAAAAAATTTAACTACATATAAAAAATATATTTATTTGATCCTCATCCAGGATCATAAAAATGTTAAGGGAACATGCGTGTTGCGTTTAAGCCTCTGTCTGGGATGCAAAAGAAGTCACTTTTTTACTGTGTTCATATTTTAAATGACCAAACTGACACTGGCACAAAGTAGATATAGACTAGAGCCATATAAAAAGAAAAAAGTTTGAATTTAGAATCTAATTTATTATTTAGATGGATGTAAATTTGAACATAGCCGCCTATCCGTGCACTTTTGTTTGAAGTGTTTTTACAAGCTTTTATTTAGCTTGCACTGTATGTGGGTATGTTCGGGCGAAATCTTGCAACTCAATTTTGAAGCACTTGCTGCCATTGGATTTTGCTGAAATGTGGTACACTTATATAACCGCGATGACAATGCAATATTATGGTACCTTGGAGCTGGTCTGATGATGGAGACGGAAGGAGGCCATAGGAACTCCTCTAATCACAGCACAACCTAGTCGTGTTTGGGCTCGTTGGATTTGTCTTAACAAGGATACTCCACTCCACGGCTTTAAAAGCTTGTTTAAAAAGGATTTTTAATTATTACTTATTATATATTAGAGTGGTGTCTTTGTTTGCCGCAGTAGGAGTCCGTCAAGTTCGCTGACATTCTTTATGCTACCCACTTAGTTAAGCGGTTTGGCTAAACTTGTCACGTTAATCACGAAAGTTTGTCCTTTGTTTCAAGCTCAAGTTTCAACGCCCTCTGGTGGCCGTTTGAGTCATTATGAAGACAGTTTTGAAGTTGGAGAAACTGAAAGTTCGAACAATAAGCACAATGTCGACTTTAATTTGATAACTTTGTACCTTAGTACATAAACTAGGGTTATCTTTTTACGTTTCTTGTTTTCCCTTTTCTGTTTGGCCGAAAGAAAATAAATGAATGCTGTTTACACGACTGCCCCAAAGATAAGTGTCTGTAAGGTCCCTTTCAATAGAATCCGGCAATAATGTAAACAAGATAATTTTAACTTTCCAATATCAAACATGACTTTGATGAGTAAAAAATTAATATGGCAGTTTTACAAATTATTGAAAGTTTTGTCGTCCGAGTTTTTTTAATTAAAATATCATAAAGAAGTTAATGGGGGCGAAATGATTGTAAGAAGAATGTATGGTTCCTTGAAATGTGAATATGATCAGGATTGATACTCAAATGTAAGTAATTACGGAGTAATCGTGTTTAAATTGGTTTGTTTGCATAATTTCCGGATTCTATTGAAAGCAACATTATGTATGCGAGTTTCTTTACTCCGCCATAACCTCTAAATGCCTGAACAGTGTATCTTTAGAATCCTTACATCGGCCTGAGTGACAATGGCTACAAGTTTTTCAGGGCAGTCGCGATTTTTTATTTTTAGATGATTATTCCCATTTATATCTACCCAGTTATATCATTGCATTCTAATAAGTAGACGTATCTATGAGCAAAATATTGTACTGAAGACCTTGGTCTCCATTAAAAAATGAAACAATATAATCCTTATTTTGTGAAAATAGCGTATGAAAATCAACAAGCCTTTTGAAAAGGGGAAATCCTTTCATTAGCCGGCACGTCCTTGTCAGTTGCCATAAAAGACGCGTTCAAATTAATGTGTCTAGTCACCCCCTCTTTGTTATCTCACGCTCTCCCCCTCTGACACCCACGTACAGGGTTACATTGAAACATGCATTTATAGAATAATTTTCCAAAGGATAGACTCCGGTTTTATTTTTATATGTTATACCGTACACCTTACGCTGCATATTTTTTAATTAAAATTATGTATCTCGATATGTGTCATGTTGAAAATTATAAAACTTTTTGTATAGGTCATTTACATAATACAGATGATAAAATAGAGATTGTTTCTTCATCTTTTTGTGATCAGATCTGATCTGTAATTGAACAAATCTCGAATAAAACAAATGAAGTTTATTAAATAGCATAATTTTTCAATTGTCCTTTAATTGTTTCATATATTTTGCTCTGAAAGCTACGATGTTATGTGGATGAGTCAATCAGGTCATAAGGGTTATCTATAACTTCTGCCAGTCTACAAGCAGTCTCAATGAGCTCCTTGTTCTCATGATCGATTCATAGTGATAACAATGGCTAGTCTGAAATTAACACATATATAAAGAATAAATAAAAATCAACTCGTTTCACGTGAATTGCACTGAAATATTTTACCGTACCTAAAGTGATATTGTATGTTGATACAATTGTCCAAGTATCGCTACACTAACATAATGGATGTGTTGCATTTGTCACGCATTAAATACATTTGGGGTCCGTTTCACGAAGCTACAAGTTACAAATTACAAGTACAATTTGATGTACATTGCGTAGACAACGAGGTAAAACGATAACGGGTTCCAATTTTGGCGAATTGGCTACGCAATGCGTATCAAATTGTAACTTGTTACTAGTAAATTGTTGCTTCGTGAAACGAGACCCTGGTTTTATATATCAGTTTTTTCATGAAACTATAAATTATTGTTGTCCATTTATTACCCAAATAACACTAAACAACAGGATTACAGTAGTAATTTCATATTGATTAGTTATTTTTGTCAACTCCATCATGTCTATTCAATTTGACCTATGATTGGCGACTATATTTATATTTCGGAATATCGACGTAACAATATTAAATATAAACGTGGTAAAAAACCTAGTGTAATAAACAACCACGAAAATCTTAAAACATAGTCTAGAACGACATTCACAGTTGTAAAACATTTAACATAATTGGCTTTTTTTCCGATTCCAGGACGCATCCACTCAGCAATCGTGTCAGGGGTCAACCTGGAGACCAGGTCCGTCACAGTGGAATGGTACGAGCGGGGCGAGACGAAAGGCAAGGAGGTGGAGATCGACGCCATCCTAGCGCTCAACCCTGAGCTCGCGCCGCGCCACCACACGTCGCACCTCCAACCTATGCCCAACAAATTAGCTCGGGTAAGCTCTTCCGCACTTATTTGCTCCTGGTATATTTGCGTGGACAGTAGAGTCAATATTGATTTGGTCTGGAGTTTGAATTAGGTTAGGTAAGCTCCTGCATACTCATTAACGCCTGGTACATTTCGCGGAATATGTGAAATCGAACAGGATTTGAGCGAGAAATTTGAGCTCTTTAATACTCATGAGCGCTTAGTATGTTTGCGGGAATTACTAGGAGAGTTTAGTGCTTCATTTATTTTCATTAATACTTCTCAAAAAGGCCTGCTGTGCGATAGTGTCCTAGTATTATTAATCAGTATAATACGTGAAACACCTTGCTAGATAGTGTTTCATTATCGCCTAGTACTTTTCAATATAAGGTATCGAGCAATCATTATTATGTAGGAATGCTTAGTTTTTTGTAACGTATTCCAAACTTTTTTGCGCTTGTCTGCGTCTGTCTGCTCCGAATTGAATTTTAAAGGTCACATTAAATTACACCTGTGTGCAGACCGGGTGCGAATATGCTCGCCTAGTACTTTTTCGCTGAAGTCTAGTCTAGATCTAGTCGAACCAGACTTAGCTACGTGAGGCGTGACGATTCCGAGTCAATGGCCAAGTCACTCTCGCGCTCGTTCACTTGTAGTAAAACAATGTAGCCGAGCAATTTACCACTTTAAACCAACAGTTATGACGACAGCCATTCTTATAATATCCAACGGCTGATCGCGTAACACAGATGCAAATAAACGCTTGACTTCGCAGATAACAATGCGTGCTAACAAATTAATGCAATGTTACCTAACGCGCTTGAATTTGTTTGCATAATAACCCCTTAGTATTCAAGCCTTGCTTTAATTTGAATGTAAATTGTGCTAACCGTATTCAAAGCGCAGTGAATTCCGTTAAAATAGTAAAGGTCATTGAAGAAAGCTGGCAGTTCGCTTTCGTCTTTACTGCAGGTCGAATTAATTATACCGAGGCACTTTTATGCAGTTTTTGCATAATTATTTCCTATGACGTCACTGAAAAGTGGTATCCTTTTAGTGGAAGTAGCACGGAAGCTTTCTGTTATCGATCTAGAAGGGGTTGTACGGTACCAAGCCGCGATAACACTCATTGTTTGGGCTGCGAACAACGTTGCTAATCGACGGCAGTCCAGCTTTGAGCACATATTCGCGTACATCGAATGTGTGGACAGGTTATGGTTTCCTAGTACTTGCATCTTTGAATAGACGTAAATCATGATAGAAAAGACTTATTAAATTCAGGATAGCGCTGCGCAAGTACATGAAAAGTGAACAATAAATAAGTGAATCAGAAAAGTGCAACTGCAGTGCAAAAATGTCAACGTAGAAAATGTTCCCGTACGTTATTACATGGCAGGTGAATTCACAAGTGTTTTATTTTAGAGCACGTTGTCATAGCAACAGGCACGCTTGGACACTTTGAAAGTAGTGTTTACTAACACAGTAGTTGCGTGCTGACCGATTGATTGTCCGAACGACCGACCTTCCAATAGCTGGCTGCTAACTAGCCGGCTTAACTTGTAAGGCTGCGTCGTGGACACCGCATCATCGATTTTCCACACTCGCCGCACCACAGTTTCACTTTCCATTCCAAGACTATTAGACACGTTAGACAAAAAAGTTTATTTATTATTATTATAATGCCAGTGTTGGATACCGCAGAGAATTCAGTAAGTGTAGCGTTTTTGTTGTAGAAGACAGGGAGGTAAAGGTGCGGTGTAACAATCTGTGCATTGAGAAATGTAGTTTTCGTTTATATTATATCAAACCATTTAGGGTGACCTATAATTTCACTATAAAGGATGAGCTTGCTTGTTTCAGCGCGGGTTGAGAAATCCAATATATTTGAAACTCTAGAATTCTAGAAATGGAACAGAATTTTGTGCTGCAGTTTTGCTCCTAGTCTTAACTTAAATTATTTGTTAAGATTTCGGATCAGAGTACTTCTCAGGAATTGTGTTAGATATCAGTTATTTCAATAAAGAGTTACCTAATTATTTTATTTTACTTATAGGATCTTCGTAATTAAATATTGACTCGAATATTCGAATCAGTCAAATATTTATTTTCTAGTCTGGACGATGTAGACTACGATTACTACATCCTTTCTAAATAGGGGATCGGACTGTTCACCATATTTTATGAATTTACCATATTTTATTAATTATTTTTAAAATATAGATTAGTGACAGACGATTCGCGAAGAAAAAAACAGAATCGATTGAAAAACGAATTTACAGTGATTTTTTAAAGTTTCAATGTCTGTCTCCTTCAAAAACGATTTTTTGTATGGAGATTATATGGCGTTACTAACAAATGACGTCACAAGTGGGTATGTGCCTCTCTGTCTAATCTTGAATTTCAGACCTTTATAACTCGGTCAATTTTAAAGATAAAGCAAAAATTCTATTAGTATCGATAGCAGAAACTAAGAAGTTTGGATTTATAAAATAAAAAAAAGTAGTTTGATCCCCTATTCTTATATAAGACAAATACTATACCGTACTATCTGCAAAATATTATGGTAACTTTCTGAAACGCGGTATCAAAATTACCCCGCGTTGGTACAAAAGGCAGCTAAAATCGCTGCACATCGTCGCTTGGATCAACTTACTAGTGCCTAAGCTGGTTTGTGACGTCACTGTGTCTGCGAAGGACCCGTCGGGCTCATCGTCGGACGACGGAGGCTTCCTGCCGGGGGCGGAGGCCGACGCGGATGCCGGCCACACGCTGCCCGTGCGCAACTCACGATCGGTACTGTGCCGCAATCGTTCACGCAATGTGCACCTTATTTTTGCACTATTTGGGCGTTCGGAGGGTGTATATTGGTTTGGTAGACTTTTCCAGTAACTTTTAGAGAAAGGGTTGGTTTTCCACTAGAGCGGTGCACCAGTAAAAAAATACATTGCATAACACAGCAACCCTAGACTTTTTCCTGGCGCACCGCACAGCATCCTTGCATATTCCTTGTGGAATTTGGACTAAATCTACAATGGATAAGGATAACATTTACATTTCTCACTGTAATGATATCTCAAACAATACAATCAATATCCATAAGGGTAGATTCACACCTGATCGGAACTGAACGGCGGCGAAGCGATAAGGCCGGAAGAGCCGACCGCGGATGCTCGCGCCGCCGCGCCGCCGGCGGTCGCTGGCAGCCGCACGCGGCCCCCGATTGCCCTCTTCGACCAGTTTAGTTTCTACATTTGGCAAGGAAACTCGTGTCGTGTATTTAGAGTGAAAATGTTGGAATTGGCTATTATAGCACACAAATCCTAAAATTAACTAGAATTGTGCCAATTTTGTAAAAAGAGCACCAAATAAATAAAATTAATCAAAATATATAAAAAAGAAGTTTTTATTGAGAATAGTGTTAGTATTAGCGGTTGTTAGTTATTAATGATTTTAACTATGATTCGGATCTAATTTTGTAATAATTTGCAAGAACCAATTCAGGGATTCCTCTAGAGAACAAAACTCAGATCGGACGTTCTTTTTCCACTATTCAAGGAAACAGCTATGCTATCCTATCCTTGTCGTATACAATCACTGAATTCTAGAATTCGGATACGCGACTATCAAGAAATGCACTAGATCTAGCGCTGAAAGCACTAAGTTGGCAACATTGAGTGCAGCGGGGGTGCGCGCAGGGAGCGGGTAGACGCGCGCGGTCGCGCCACCGCGGGCGCACACAACCCGTGGTCGCGCGTCTTCCGGCGCTGGCGCGCGGCTTCCCGCGACGTCGCAGGCGGGCGCGCGTCTTTTTCGAACTTTTCAAACGATACTAGTCTTTTAAGAATGTAGATAGAGTTCAAAATTATTTCACACTGAAAGTGCTCGTCGCTTCGCCGCCGTTCCGATCTGGTGTGAATTGAGCCTTATATTTGTTAGAGAATCGCAGAGCGCAAATAGCTCGCTTTTATGAAGTGTTAAATCAATAGAAAATTATATCTTACAGTAAAACTATATCGTCTTAGCAAATAATTTCTATTGTCTAGGTACAGTGCTCAACACGCTCGTATTTAGCAGATTAACTTGCGCGGCAGCTCCTAAATGCTAGCTAGAGCTTTTGTTGACTCAACAAGAACAATACTACTGCTAATTATTTGGCATGCTGCCCAGAATTATCCTCAGTCTCTATGGAGTAGTTAAGCCAGTAACGTTTGCTCAGAATTCATAATAGAGCAGGATATTTTTTTAAATATAGAATAAAAATAAAAACAATATATATAGTGGTATAAAGTGGAATCAGGAATCAGTTTATTTTTAATTCGAAATTAGATTTTACAAAATACTAGGACAAAGAATCTTGGTCATAGTTGGCACGTTAACTACTAATATACGCTCTTCGTGGAGAAGAACGGCCAGAAGAAACTCCACATTTTCGTGACTGTTTTTGGAAACGCCTACCTCGTACACAGGACCCTCCGAATGCGCTTCTTTTTACCCTTTATTTGACACGTTTCGATTATTTTGCTCCACAGTATCTTGATTTGCCCACGAATGGCCTTCTTTGGTGTCTTGTCTATTTGATTGCGATTTTGTTAACTCGTTGTGACAATATGTGAAATAAGAGCTTTTGTGTTCTTTAAGACGAAATAAAAGTTGAAGACTGGTGAACTAACAAACTCTTAATCATTTGAAGAATTCTAATGTCAACCATCCGTGACAAAAACTATAGGTATATCTATATTATATACTCACCGGCACAACTAACCGCCCACCCTTCATTTCAGGGAATACTCGTGATTCTTTATAATTCTATTAGTTACAGCTGATGTTAGTTCAAAAGTAGTTAATTTAACGTTTAACATCAACATTAACGGCGCGTTACAGTCCACTGCTGGACTATGAGCCTCCTCCACTTAAGCGGAGGGTTTTTCCATAATCTCCACGCTTGGCAGACGGGTTGGAGATCGCAGATTAAAAGGTTACTGTATCAGAGAGCGCTGCTGCCCGTTCCCTGTTCAATGTGTTGTCCCAAGTCGCCTCGCTAACGTTTATTTAAGTGTGTTTAATTTATCGTAAAATTATCAATAAATCAATTGTAAATGTATAACAATAAGCGTAGTTTAAAATTAACCCGAAATACAAGGGGGGCGGTTAGATGTGCCGGTGAATATATATAGAACGGCTTTACCGATTTCATTCATCTTTTTTTAAATGATTTCTAATACTTCGTAGAAGGTTCTAACATTAAAAAAAATAAGAAAATTGCGCAGGGTAGGTGTAAGGTAGATGTTGGGAAAAATGGCAGAAAAACGTATGCCGGGTCAGCTAGTTCTATAATAAATATCGGACTACATTAGCAGCAATAGAGCTACCAGAAAGCTGTTCAAATGTCAATTCAATTTACTCAATAACAGTATTACTGTGTGCGAAATTTTACAATTCAACCTATAATATTAATAATAATCTTAACAATAAACAACCATAATCCCAAATCACAAAATAAAAATACAAACAAAACAAAAATGTCAATTACAAAAGCAAAAATATTAAGTTAATTAAAATGTAGTAATTAATGTCATCACAATCAGCGTACCACATATGATATACTAAATTAACCATTACTCAGTTTATAAATCATTAACACTATACAACACTTTGTCCAGCAAGTAATCCTTCAACTTTCTCTTAAAAGCAAACAAACTATCGATGTTTTTTAGTTTGGTAGGTAACTTATTAAATATTTCTACAGTACGGTACATAGGACTATGCTACAATGGCGAAGGGCGAAATTTTGACAAAGGTAAGCCGAAAGAGCACGGCCTACCTAACTAAATGACATGCTTTTTGTTTTCAAAACAGTGAGTTCGGAAAATGGAATTCATCGCTACACAAGTAGTCAAATATTCAGTTGATCAGCAATCCATATGAATTAATGCCAGCATACAGAACTCACAACACTCACTCAACAACTTACCGTATTGAACATATCGTGCAAAACAGTAAAAACAACAATTTCACTGTTTACAAACAAGCACACACTAAATTGGCGGATACGTACTTACTAATTAAATGTATTGTATCACTTTACTTCCCCATATAAATCCTAATTTAACCAATCACATAAAATCACACAATTTCGACCCCGCGATGTATTTTCTTACTGCAACTCTTCTTTTTCAATTTTGCTATCTTATTAATTCCTCTCTCGCGTATGCGCTATGCGTTAGAAAGAGAAACAAATTATGGGAAGCCGACCCGTCTCGGCTTCTATGGTGCCATTTTATGGGTGTATTTCAAATCAAACTGACAGCGCCGGCAACATGCGCGTGAGAAGGCAAATAATGGAAGTAAACCCTTGGAGCGCCAGAGACAGAGTATACGGCAATTCGCACGAACTCGGTCGGTCGTGCGACTCGTGCGTGATCGAATATACTGTATTAAAAAAAAGCAATGTATCTTGCGCTCGCGTGTACGTAAATTACTATCAGCATTAGAGGCTGTTGGAGCGGATTTTCGAAAGGTAAGCCGAGGGGAATCGGCTTGTATGGACCCTTCGCCACTGCTATGCTATGTTGTCCGAACCACTATTACAGGCCAATATTATGCAGCTTTAATTCCCAAGTTGAGGAATGCCATCAAAGAGAAAAGGACAGGGAAACTTCGAAGGGGCGTGCTGTTTCATCACGACAACGCACCCGCGCACAGGTCGGCAGTTGCGATGGCTGCCATTCAGCAAGCTGGCTTCGAATTGGTTGACCACCCCCCTTATTCACCAGATCTGGCGCCTAGCGATTTTTATCTGTTCCCCAAATTGAAAGAATACTTAAGGGGAAACAGGTACGAAGACGATAACGAGGTGATGGGTGCCGTGGAGAGCTTTTTGCAGGACCAAGACAAAACTTTTTTTTTTAAAGGGATTGAAGCCTTGGAAAAGCGCTGGACTCGGTGTGTAGAGAGACTCGGAGACTATGTAGAAAAATAAATTATTAAGTTATCAATAGTCATTATATTCTATTTCATTCTCACTACTTTTTGATCCCTCCTCGTATATCAGTTACTATCGTAAACCTGTTTCGGTATCCAGTAATCGCGCCGTCATCAATTAATAATTCAGTCAAACGCTATGGTGACCTATATAAACCTTACTATACATAGTTTAACTGGTCACAGCTGTACAAAACCTAACCTACTTCGTCGAAGGGTCTTTGTTATTCGCCAAATACGTATTGTTGTTTGTAGTATTCAGTGAATACTATAATACATACTGCCACAACGAAGCTGACAAAAGCGCAATCCAATTATTATTTGATGTTTTGTAGTGTAATATAGAGCAATCGTATAAATTGCACCAATTTTCTATTCTTAATTTTAGCAGGTTACTAGTTCATGGTGTTAAATAGTTTTACTTAAGTTAATATTTGACGCTACAGAGCAGAAAAAGTCTGTTCTAAAAATGCAAATTTGATAAAAATATTATTCTAAATCCGTCCTGACGTCCTGTTCTATACGTCCCCACCGAGGGGCTCGAGCCTACCCTGATTTAGGGCGATTAGACCTTAGTCGACCACGCTGGCCCAGTGCGGTTTGGTCGACTTCACACACAACCTTTGAATTTCTTCGCGATGTTGTTCTTCAGTGATATGTATTGGAATTAGAAACATTGATTTAGGCCTGTTGTAAATCAATGATTGGAAATCTCAAAATCGTGATTGTTAGCAGAAGGTAGGGAAAAGGAATAGGGCTTATAGGTATAAGCTGGGTAATAGAGCTACTATTTATTTATTCTGTGGTGGTAGTGTTGTGAGACATAATATTTGGGGCTATTTTAAAAAGGTACTGAAATATAAAATGCTGAAAAACCGTTAATGTGAAAGATATTCTATCACAAACAAAGATTGTTTTCAGTTAACATTTCGTAAGCTTACAAAAGAAAATCAGTTATGTATCAGGCAATAAGAATAATGTTTTCGTACCGCTTTTAGGAACACATGACATCATAGCTGTTGTTGTTGGTGAATCATGTCGAGATGTCTGCCTCAACTTAATTCAAACAGTTACGGAAATGTTTTGCGTACTTACTAAGTGCAGAAGCATGTCTCACTTTGTAAATTAAATGTTTTAAATATCAGACAGCATTTTCATAAAATATTTACATATGGATTGTTTTGACTTTTTTTAAGTTGACGACGAGGTGGTGTATTAAGTGATGCATCAATATAATTTTTAGTTACCGTGATTTTTAAGAAAGCTGTATTTAGGAAATTTTGCTTTGAATCATGTGGTTTGATATTTCGCCTGTAATACATAGGGTGACTGCACTTTAATGGTTATTTCATTCCAGCTCAATGAGTGGAAGGAGATAAGTGGTATCTAGTGAAATATTGCTACTTTCGGGGGTGGGAACTGTGGAAAATAGTAGCTGCAACCGCCGCCATTTTACTCGTTCTTGTTGTACACTTATGAAATGGAAAACAAATTATTGTTGTTAAAATACACTTATTCAATTCGTCTATGTTTTCCTGTGCAAATGTAATTTTATTATTGACTATGAAGTTAAACCAAAGCAATGCAGTTAGGACCACTGAACCCCAAAGCGTTACATGTAAAAAAAACCGCGTATTTCACTTTTAGCCTTATTACATCGATCCTCATACATAATACAGGGCCACATCCATGATTATGTATGACATGAAGTAATCAAATCAAATTGACTTGACACAGGTAGTA
The DNA here is from genome assembly GCA_951230895.1 of Carpatolechia fugitivella. Taxonomy (NCBI): domain Eukaryota; kingdom Metazoa; phylum Arthropoda; class Insecta; order Lepidoptera; family Gelechiidae; genus Carpatolechia; species Carpatolechia fugitivella. Next base: position 18,792,651 of record OX579646.1, on the reverse strand, counting down.
TATGGTATTTTTAACCGACTTCAAAAAAGGAGGAGGTTCTCAATTCGTCTGTATTTTTTTTTTTTTATGTATGTTATTAGATATCTCCGCCAATTGCTAACCGATTTTAATAATTCTTTTTTCATTCGATTGGATTTACTCTCGAGGTGGTCCCATATTAATTTCGTCAAGATCTGATGGTGAAACATGAGGTAAAACTTGGAAATTCCTCAACAATGTAGCATTCGCGTCGTTATTCGTCTATTCTTTTAGTCATATCTCAGTCAGTTTTCAACCGATTTTGATGATTCTTTTTTCATTCGATAGAACGTGCTTTAGGGATAGATCCATACCAATTTTGTTAAAATCTGATGATGGAATAAGAGATAAAAGCGGAAACTCCTCAACCAGTGATAGCAACATACATGCATCGCGCTCGATACCGTTTGTGGTGGAATGTTGCTAGGCAACGAAATAAATTTGTTTTGTCAGTTTGCTGAAAATCTACGTTTCCCTTGTTCCATTTATTCGATTTTATCACATTATTGGCGACCGTGGCAGGGCAAGAACCTGCAATCTTCGGATATTGTATTGGAAATCACAAATAATTTAGCTTCTATGACCGAGTGGTCGAGTGTTTTAATCTTTTTACGGAGGTTTCGGGTTCGAATCCCGGTAAAGACACTCTTAAACGAAAATGTCCTTGTGAGACTTTCTCCAGTTTAGTGTGGACATTGCTGCCTGAATCACCCGATTGTCTGAAAAGAAAGATTATTCCGTGCTTCGGAAGGCACGTTAAGCCGCGTGTCTCGGCTCTAATATCTACAGAAGGCGTCGTTACTCGAGCTAAGTCAGTGGGTTTTGACAAGGGCCCAGTACTATATTAATTGTGTGACCAGGGTGTGTGAGGTTGGTTGTCGACCTTATAATCCACAATATGAAGAAAAAGAAGAAGCCAGCTTACGTTCACTATCTGTAATCAGCTAACGATAGACTTTCAAGATACCATCTCAAACCTGAAACTCCTTACGAATAGCCCAGGTATCGGGGTAAACTGTAAGCTTATTAAGAGGGAAGAATCGTGCTCGTCCATACAAAAAGAGAAAACGTTTTTCCACTTCTAGGTTTCATTCGATAAATAATTAATACTCGTAGTTTCGTCATCTTCAATTTTTGGCTGGCACCGACTCCAAAAGGAAGTACAAAATTCTAAATATTTACTTAATACACTACCTATCTATTTAATTGAGGATATTGGCAATTTTTTTTTTCATGTTCCATCTGGAATGTTATTTTATTTGTTACTTTTTAGTGGAGATAACCATATAAGGCAATTTGAAGGAGGTTTCTATTTTTTTGTTAAAATTATTTTTATGTATGATCGAATAGATTTTGCATGGTTATAGAAACCTTTCAAAAGCAGCGACAATGAATCCGTTTCCGTGCATTTAGGAGTCAGCCTCATACAATTTGGTAAATTAGTTTTTTTTTGTTGGGATTCTTCGGTTGATGGCTATGATAGGAAATTAAGCGGCTAATTGAAGCTTAGTCGGTTAGAATATAATTTATACTTGCGATTGTCGGTAACAAGTACAAGCACAGGTACGAGTCAAAACAAATCAAATCAACGGCCCGTTACAGTCCACTGCTGGACTATGAGCCTCCTCCACTTAAGTGGAGGGTTTTGCCATAATCTCCACGCTTGGCAGGCGGGTTGGAGATCGCAGATTAAAAGGTTACTGTATCAGAGAGCGCTGCTGCCCGTTCCCTGTTCAATGTGTAGTTCCTAAGTCGCCTCTTACTACACCCACGGGAAGAGTAGGGGTTGGTGACAAATGTATTCTACTCTGCCGTCACCACACGGCAAGTACGAGTACAAGTGTTTAAATCATCAATAATATTAGTCGGTTAGCTTTAGTGGCAGTCATTATTATAAGAAGCAAAAATAGTCATTGCAATAATTTTGTTTTTCTTAAGCAAGTATACTTGTAAGTTAGTAGACCGCTGTTCATGATTTTAATATATTTTGATAAATGCATTGAATAAGAGACACATAAACGAGGATAAAAAGTCGCGACAAAGAGTGCAAATTATTCAACGATCCTTTTAAATTCTTAACGAATTAGGTCTGTTCTATTTAGATAATAATAAAAAAAGTCTTCTTCATCGTGTGGTTTGTAACCGACCACCCAAATTCTGGTGTCAGTGTTATAGAGCCGCCAAAAGCCACTCAGACCAAGAAGAATCTCCATAGTTTTCTTAACTCAAATAAAATTACAGTACAAACTTAAGATTACGTATTTCCATGGGTTATGACGTCAGAGGTTGAGACGGTAAGGAATGCAAGCAGGGCGCCGAATGCGGTGTGCGGTTGCAATTTCCTCCTGCACGCTCGCTGCTATTTCCCTGGTGGTTACGAAGGAACCCCATTTAGATTCCGAAGACTTTACTGCCGACACTAAAATCTTCATCCAAATTAATAAAACTTCAGATGTAGAAATAGTAAAGTTTGTTTAAGAAATATTTCCTGGATGTTCTCCTAAACCTGTGTGCTGTAAATAAATGTATTCTTATTTTAAACATGCGAACGAACGAGGAAATGTTTTCTTCGTTATTTCAAAATCTCGGTGCATATAAAGCTTCGATCTTACCTTATACATCACCAAATAAAAAGTGAAAAAAAAAAAAAAAAAAAAACAGGAATCTTGTTTACATAGATACATAATATAGAGATTAGAGCTCCTATTTTTCCGACTTATTCAGATCTCGTTCTATATAAATGTCGAAGCCATAAACAAACGTTTCACGGTGGTAAATGAATACCTTAATAAACCACATAAAAGGTACACAGGTTCAAAATTCATTATCACTTAGACCTTTCGGTGCAAATTGCTTCGCAACCAAATTACACACTCGCTAATAACCTTATAACCGCAACAATGATGTTTTCACTGTTGCAACTTACTGAACTTGAATCATAAATTGCTGTGTATTTTCCTTTCGCTGAACACGACCTAGTTTTTCTGCAACTTAACTGTTTACCAAATGCATAGTTTTAACAGAAAATAAAATAAAATATAGGTTTTGAGTTAAAATTGAGGTCAGCTATAACTTCGGAATTAGTCCGTGCTATATTTTTATATTTGTGATAAATTTTGTTTTGCTATATGTTTTCCAGCAGTGGACTGCAATAGGCTGATTGATTGATTGATAGTTTGTGATATGATTACTCCACAAACATTCATTCAAAATAGAAAACTAATCTAATAGAGAACTATTATGAAATTGTAGTTTGGTAAAACTCGTCTGAAACGTAGGTTACAAAACTATTACGACAGAAAGTTAAGATGTAATGGCTCAAGCAAGAAAAGAGTTATTTTTCATTCATAAGAGATTCTTCATATTTAACTTGTTTTTTTTTTTTTAAATATGTGTTCGAGCTTTAAACAACTTATTTTTGTACCTTAGTGGTACCTTACTACTTGCCAAAAAGTAAATTAGCGCTAAATCTAGGTAAAGCAATAACTGAGGCAATCCCGCATGTACGCCGTGGTTACTGCGAAGGATTTTCGAAAGTACTGCATTGCAAATAGCTTCGTTTTCTATACGGGCTACTCCTATTATTTATGTACTAATACCGACTACTTACGACAATGCGTTTACAAATTAAACGTTATTGTTAACTAATTATTTACTAAATGCTCACTGGTCACAATTCACATAGTCACGCTCTAATCCTTAATTTATGCTCGTAAGTCCTTTTCATCTTTTAAAGATTAAAAAGGGACAGGAGATGGCCATGCTAATATTAGAGCTGTCAAACATCGAATGTGAACCTTACAGACGCGTTGATTGCACAATTTTAGAGAGCACGTAAAACAACCGACTTAAATCTGACAGCTATGCCCTTATTTTAGGTTACCATTCATTCAAAATAATGTCATTCGTTCGTCTGAATTCATCACTTCTCTTTCATTGGTCATAAAAATGAAAAGGATAGCTGGATTTTAAAATTAGAATTAGAAGATGACTTCCCGAATCGAGGCCACTAACTTGTTTTTTATTTGTAAATATTATCTGTTGTTATTCGTCCTGTTTTTTTTTTATTTATGTTCTACAATGTCTATATCAAACGGACTGCATAAGTTCAAATGCAGTCGCAAAAATAACATTATTTAGTGTCTATTGAAGGTTACTTACAAATTAACTATGCAGGCAACAAGGGTGTATGTGGTAACGGTAACACTTTGAACACACTACCACGGGTTAACGGGTCCTTTGTGATTTGTAAATAGTACTTGCCGTTTTAGTCTCTCCTCAGCTTTTTATTTAATTTAGCTTCTTACGATTTGGGCCCTGAATCACAAAGCTACAATGTAAAACGATTCGATATATATTGCGCAGCCGCATCCTATAATATGATTAGGATAATAGGCTTACGCAACGCAATGTACATCGAATCGATCTTTTGTAAAATGTAGTAAATAATGTGAAACGGGGTGCGAACGAAAAAATTATCAATATTAAATGAAAGTAGGTACTTGAGTACAGGGTGTAACTAAAAATATATAATATAAATAATATATAAAAGGCATAAAGGATTAATAAAACAAAACAACTTTCCGAAAAAAAAAAAAGCTCGAAGTCGAGGTTTATTTTAGTATTTTGACCTTTTTTGTTCGGTTTTCAGTTACATCCTGTAAAATTTGCAATTCATGTGTTTTAATAATTTTGTTTTGTGTTTTAGGATATGACACGACAGTCCATTCCAGTGGCTACAAAAGGTGAGTGTTTATAGCTTAATTAATACATTTTATTTTTATATATACTTTTCATAAAAAAAATCGAAACACCTTGCAAGTTTATGTTTTGTAAGGAATAACAGAAAAATGTGTATTTTTAGGAATATAATGTCAAGTAGTGAGTAACGAATGATCACATAGGATCTGAAAACTTCATATTACTCATTATTAAAGGACATTTGACATATATTCCTAAATATACACATATTTCTGTTATTCCTTACAAAACAAAAACTTGCAAGGTGTTTAGATTTTTTTGATGAGAAGTGTATTTTTATTATAATTGAAAGTGAAATATCATGCGGTTTGGGGTGTAGGAAATGTTAAAAAAGTAACAAAGAATAAAAGTTACAATTCAATAAAATAACTAAGTGCCTCCTCTTTGCAATAAACGCACTCATCTGATGTAAATAATTAAAAAGCAAGTAATAAAGCTGTCAACTCTATTAATCACCACTTCTGCTGAGTTCTGCTACAGTTACTTTTTTAAAACATCGTTAAGCCAAATATTAATTTTATTAATAGCACCATCAAAATCTTATTGGTCGAAGTTGATCACCCCTACGCTTCTATCGACCTATCAGATTCACGATCTCTTAGCGAACTACCAATTATAAACTATGATCTAAACATCTTAATAGGTTATTTTATTGCTAACTGTACATTTTGGTTTTTAATTTAATTACTGTCTACGCATTCTTGTAAACCAATTAAAATATACAGAGTGTTATCAATTCTTATTTAGACTCGTAACATAAGACAAATAAGTTTTGATTGGGGCTTTCAACATTATAAGCACAGGCTTTTAAAATCTATTTAACTAATATAAAAAAAAAACTTTTACCACAAATTGTTTACAATAAAATATGTTTACAATAAAATATGCTTCAATTCAAGTCATACGATAATGTGCATGTATAATTCTTTTTGAGATAAAAAGTTATGTTTTTTTTTAACACCCTGTATAATCATTACTCTTAGCTCAAATCAAGCTCACATTTGGGCACTTCAAAGAGCGTCAGTCCATGAATCACAAAACAAGAACAGTTATTGTGTGTCATTTGGTAAATTTAGTTCACAAAGACAGAATTCTTGTGTGAGGTGGTCTTAGACGCACTATTTTTGTCTGTTGACGGCAGTTTTGGTGACCTAAATCCTTTGATCAAAATTATTTTGGTTACTCAGGCGACTAGACCATTAATGGAGGATTTTCCGACAGCCAATTTAAAAAAAAATAGTTCATAATTCTTCGATAGATGGCGTTGAGCTGTTGACGATTCGTGAATCCGAAGAAATCCGGCGATTCACCCAGGGCCATAAAAGGATTAAAAAAAGAATCCACGAAGTACACCTGGTGCCATCTATCGTCTTAATTAGAACTATTATTTTTATTTTTTAAAGAGCTGTCAGAAAATCCCCCATTACACGACTACCCGAAAAAAGGAGTGTAATGTGTTTAGGGTTTATGTATGCGAGTTTCTTTATTCCACCATAACTTCTAAACACCTGAACAGATTTGGATGAACAGTGAAAGGCACATCAAGTTATACACCGGGATATCTTGCGCGTTGGTAATAGTGTCTAGTTTGCAATGTATAGCTTGATGAGCTGTCTACTGTACATTGTGACACTGGCTATAATTTTTTCGGAAGGGCAACCGTGTTTTTAATTTTGATGATTAATTTAGCTAGGTATTTTGTTTCTTATACGTTAAGGATTTAGCAAGCAACCTATTCGTACCCTCCTATTGTAGGTATACGAGGAGGGATCAAAAAGTAGTGAGAATGAAATAGAATATAATGACTATTGATAACTTAATAATTTATTTTTCTACATAGTCTCCGAGTCTCTCTACACACCGAGTCCAGCGCTTTTCCAAGGCTACAATCCCTTTAAAAAAAAAAAGTTTTGTCTTGGTCCTGCAAAAAGCTCTCCACGGCATCCATCACCTCGTTATCGTCTTCGTACCTGTTTTCCCTTAAGTATTCTTTCAATTTGGGGAACAGATAAAAATCGCTAGGCGCCAGATCTGGTGAATAAGGGGGGTGGTCAACCAATTCGAAGCCAGCTTGCTGAATGGCAGCCATCGCAACTGCCGACCTGTGCGCGGGTGCGTTGTCGTGATGAAACAGCACGCCCCTTCGAAGTTTCCCTCTCCTTTTCTCTTTGATGGCATTCCTCAACTTGGGATTAAAGCTGCATAATATTGGCCTGTAATCGTGGTTCCACGCTCCAGGTAATCAATCAACAATATCCCTTCTGAGTCCCAAAATATTGAGGCCATAACCTTGCCAGCCGATGCCACGGCACGAAACTTCTTCGGGGTCGGTGATGATGGCCGTTTCCATTGCGAAGATTGCTGTTTTGTCTCAGGATCAAAATGATGGACCCATGTTTCGTCCATTGTTACGAAACGAGACAAAAAGTTCTCAGAATCTTCTTGAAACTTGTCCAACAATATCTTCGAAATATCAAGTCGATTTTGTTTCTGACTGTCGGTTAACATTCTCGGCACCCATCTTGCGGAAACTTTTCTCATATTCAAAGATTGTTTCAATCAATATGGATTGAATACTTCCATATGAAATGCCCGACTTTCGCAACATTTTCTTGGGCGACTGACGTCGATGGACGGCCGCAACGATGTTCGTCTTCCGTGCTCGTTCTCCCTACTTGAAATTGAGAAGCCCACCTTACGACAGTAGAATACGGCGGAGCAGACTCTCCTAATGTTGCCTCCAAATCGCAATGAATCTCTTGAGTCGTTTAAAGGCTCGCACTTCGTTTTTCTCCATTTTCGAGAACACGTTCCGACACGAAGCAAACAAATGACTACATTCAGAAAAAAACAAAAGAGAATCGAAGATTTTTTTTTCTTTATTAATATTACAAACATGTATCTGAGCTATGCCTGCCAGTATTTTTTTTTCTTACCAAGGAGTATGTCGTTCTCACTACTTTTTGATCCCTCCTCGTATGTTCTGGTTTTTTCGGAAGGGCAGTCGTGTTTTTAATTTTAATGATTAATTTAGCTAGGTATTTTGTTTCTTATACGTTAAGAATTTAGCAAGCAACCTAATCGTACCCTTTTATTGTAGGTATATGTTCTGGTTTATGTGTGTGACAAAATATTCATAGAGTTTTGTCTATAGCACCCGCAGTCCCACGATCCGATGAATTTTGAATGTGATGATGTTTATTATTATGTATTTTATGCTACATTCTCAAGCCATTTAATTCATTTATCAGGATTAGCTTAACAACTGTTGCGATCTTCTCCTTTCTCTTTGTTTCATCAGGTTAATAGTTTTTGTTTGAAATTAACAGCTGGCTCACTGTTCAGTATGTGAGAACCAACAGCATTGTTTTGACTTATTCGTTTATTGCTTCCTTAATATGGTGTGTTTTATAAACGACATCAATTTATTACACAATTTGTTTGTAACTTGTGCTATCGTTTCACATGAGCTGATGTTGGATGAGTTGTTTTATTTCTTTCATTTCTATATGACTTTAGTAGTCATTATTCACTGTGTTACATTTCTTCATTAATAATTTTCAGTATAGAAAAATCTGCAGGATACTTATAAGATATTCATCTTTATAAACTTAAAATTTCTTAGAAAAGATGAATTTTTAGTTTATTATCTTTTTTAACGTATAATACGATGACGTCACCAGCAACTAAAAATAACCGGCCAAGCACGTGTCGGGCCACGCAAAGTGTAGGTTTCCGTAGTTGTCCAACACTACTCTGCCTGTTTAATTTTCTATGATATTTGACGATATCAACTAGTTTGGTCCTCTGCCGGTTGATCAAAATGGTTTTTGCAAACTCGCATTATTTTTAAAAAACCTATCCAGCGATACTTCGCACTGTAAGGTAGTTAAGAATAATAAAATAACCCGAACATCACGTGTACCAGAAGAAAAAAAAAAATTTTACAGCCTTCTAGTACTAAGAGTCTCTGAGCTAAGCCGCGGACAGACAGACAGACAAACAGACTTTTTGACTTATTGACTACGGAACCCTAAAAATTGACGACGAGGTTAAGGGTAAAACACACAAATATCTAGAAGATGCTTCAAATACATCAAGCTCGGTCTATAGATCTTGTTTCAGACTTCAGGACCAGTTTTCTCCATTTCCGAAAACTTTATAACCTAACCCGAACACAAAACCACATAATAACGGAACGTCCATACAAAAAAGCAATCTCGCTCGTCCCATTCATTTCCAAATATTGACATTCACGAAGGAGGTTGCCGGTCGTTCCCAACACGCGATGATTCATGCAAGCTGGCTGTCTCTTTCCGACTCTACATTGACAGACAGAGAAGCATAGATGCAGCATACAGAAGGTTGTAAGGTCATCGGACTCGGATCAGTTGATTGAACAGGTGGATGACTAGAGCTATACCTGTGTTGATATATCGCACCTAAGTTCTGTAATTTAGCAAAAAAAAGTTAATGTGAAGTCAGGTTATTCACCTAACGGTAGATGATTATTGTGGAGCTTCGTTTGATGATGGTGATAAAGGCTTGGTGCTTGGAACTGTATTAGTGTGTCAAATTATTATTAATTCGTGTTGTACTTGTAACTATAATGACATCATCAGAATCTTTGCCTAGCTATTAGCTATTTTTTCATCTAATGACGTGTTCATGCGGTAGGACCTATTCCGGCCTCTCAGCTATTTTCATATCAAATATGAAATATGAAAATGCATTTTTCTTGATCAGTCCATTTCTAATAATTATTGTATCGAGTGGGTTGTACCTGATTTGGATGTACATTGTGACACTGGCTATAATTTTTTCGGAAGGGCAGCCGTGTTTTTAATTTTGATGATTAATTTAGCTAGGTATTTTGTTTCTTATACGTTAAGGATTTAGCAAGCAACCTAATCGTACCCTTTTATTGTAGGTATATGTTCTGGTTTATGTGAGTGATAAAATATTCATAAAGTTTTGTCTATAGCACCCGCAGTCCCACGATCCGATGAATTTTGAATGTGATGATGTTTATTATTATGTATTCTATGCTACATTCTCAAGGTTGGTAAGGTTGACGGCCGACCCCACAAACCCTGTCAGAATTTTTGAGCTGCCGATGACTTCTGACATGATTCAATATAACGTATCAAACAATGCAATCGACGCACTCCCCTAAAAATGACCAAAGAACAGACGCCTTCGTCACGCTGACCCCCTTTTAAATCCAACGTCGATAATGCGATCCAAAGATAAGACAGATCATTCAGGTCAAAGAACTCAACATTGAAATCGTGTCACTTGTTCACGTATAAAATATACAGAATTTGTTTCGTATATTTGGGTATGGCCGCTTCCGTGTTTTCCTAATGTCACAGTTATTAACACAGAATTTTATATTTTGTTGATCCAGTTGTAAATGGATTAGCACTCAAATGTAGAACATCGTTTATTGTAACAGCTCTATTTTTATGGCCATGTGATAATTGTCTCTATTTATAATGCGAGTATCTGCTTGTACAAAAAAAAAACTTAGAAATTACAAATAATAATTCCTGTGGCTTGTGCGAACTTCTCTCGAACGCTGTGATTTTTTATCTTTGCCCATACAATACGAAATTTCAGTGAAGTTGGCACATGAGAATTGTTAATTTGAATCGCATTGTTTTTACCCTTGATAGTAATAAGAATAATATCTAGAACTATTCCCTTTTCCATGATCTTGTTATTTATCTTCACCCCAAGCACTGTCTACTTGTTTAGGGATGTAAAAACCAGACATTCTCTATTTCATTTGGCTCTTCTCCAATGACTCCAGCTCCTGCTTATATGTCTGGCAAAATGGATCCATTCATATTGCCCTCGTAAAAGTAAATGTATCCCTCCCTATCTTTGCTGCCGTTTGCTGGCCAGTAGATTATGATATGACTTTCAAATCGTGATTTAAAAGTGGAACATGGTAGCTGAAACACTTATTCGTAACAGAAAGAATAAAATTATACATTAAGTTTTTACAGTCGTAAAATTTCTAGTATATTTTTCACTTGCTTGTTCTGGCTCTGACATAAAAGTGAATAATATTAATTCCGTTTCATAGATGATATTGTCAATTTTAGTGAGTGCAAAGCAATTTAGATGCAAATTAGATCATTCAATGTTTCTGTGTTGCATTGTATACCAATGATTGAGTTGTGCAACCAGTGATTTGGCAGCGTCTCGTGCATCAGATTAACGTTCGTGCGCCCTGATTATCTGGCCTACATTTGAATTCGAATTTTCACTGTTGTGCGCCGGAATTGATCAAACTTCTTCAGGCCTTACATGTTCACGTGCAACTAAATATAAAGCAACCATTTCCGATGGCCAGTCTCTAGATAACAACTGCTTCTTTGAACACTTCTTTACTTGCCCTCCTTTCGGCGTACAATGCATTTAGAGCAAAGATTATCATATTCAAGGCTTTATTTAGCTTGCATTTACATAACTTAAAGCACCGCCGTCACTTCCACATCGTTTTTGCACCCACCACCTTATGAAAATATTTCACAGCGCGGCCTCACGGCTGATAGTTGCTTCCTGTAACCCCATTCCTTGTTTCTTACCGTTTTAACTCGGGTCAGACCTTGACCGTGACTTTGGTTTTAACTGTTTCAATATCCTTGACTTTGCCAAGGTCATTCATGTGACGCCTTTATACTTTTGTGTTTTTCTTATAATTTTATTCTGTCGAAGTAAAAGTGCGGAAATGTCGCTTGTAGTCAATTGGTTTTCATAGTAAGAATGTTTTGTGTTGCTATGATCGTCTTTGTTTTGTGGCACCGTTAAAATATTGTTTCGTGTGCTTATAGGCTCATACCTGTGGTTGGATATTTAAAATGTACAAATATATCTTTAATATTTTCGCTACTTTATTTCTCAACTGTTGATTTACTACTCCCCAAATTAACTGTTTCCTACACACTGTCTGTGATATCTTTTTACTTCGCTTCTTATTTTTCAAAATTTCATTTATTTACGACATCTTCGCCAACAACGTTATCGTTTGATTCGTAATTCTAATACCACCGTATTATCCATGTTCAAATGAAAGGGTTTAATTCCACATAACGACTCCTGGCAAACGTCACTAATCAGTAACCGTTGCAGTCGGCCAAGTGGTTCCGTTCGCACGATTATTTTCATAATAAATTCTTGTTCCCACCTTCTTGGAAACGCTCCAAGAGGCAATGCACTGCTATGTGATGGAAAAATGTTCTGACTGTTTACAAGTTCATTTGCGAGATTGCAGAATGGCATTACTAGCTTGTTTTACATAGCTTAGAAATTCCTCTTGGCATGTTAATGGAGTTTTCTAAACGTAACTTTTAAGTATATGTAAAAATGTGTACCATACTAATCTATTAAGATTACTGGAACTGAAATAATCTCAACCAGATCGACGGGTTTCATGTTTTTCAGGATTGTCATTTCAGAAGATATAATCAAAACAGCTTCAGCTCCTTTAAATCTCTACATCAAAGTAATATTAAATATAACACATGTACAAAGACAAGCACATTCAAACGTAACAACGATTATGTTCATGTTGATAATGACGCTATTATATTTAACGATTATCTTTGCCCATCCTCGCAACCACCCATCGCCGTTTAATTTAGTATTGCATTAGCTACGCGTGCATTAGCGGACCTTTGAAGATTATAGTGCATTCTGTCATCTGTAATAATCTGTGACCCAACATGTGCAGTATGGTTCTTACGATGATCTTATTTAAACGTGACGTCATACTATTCTTTGTCTTAACATTTATAACATTTCTCGGACCTATTTATTTAAAAAATTTTTTAAGGAGCCTGTTGTAATTTTCATAACGGTATAAAATAAATTGCTGAAAGTCTTAAATGCAGTAATCAAGTTCATTGTTTTATGCAAGCTTGAATGTAGTAAATGTAATAATTTATACTTGCTATGTTAGAATTAATTAAAGTTACAAAAAATGTGAGCAGTTCTATTTTCAGACAGACCTTGAGTTCAAGCTCAAAGCTGCAGGAAAACGCGGTCATTTTCTTTCAACCTAACATTTCCTTTATCTTTATTACCGGCCATATTCGGGGTGTATGTTTACCTGCTGTCATAATTAAAACATTGCGTGTGAAGCGCAGATATGTTAGATAGTTCCGTTATTTCAGGGGTGTTGCGTTGTTTCATGGGGTGGTCAGGCCGTTACTCCGAAGTAGGTATAAGCGTGCCGGCAACCCACGCGCGGACAGTGCTCGGCCGGCCGCGTGCAACACTGGCTGGCACACAACATTTTTTAAAATTATAAAAAAAGAACAGTGCTTTTACTTTTTTAATTAAAAAAGTTTATCAGTTTTCTACGATGGCAGCAGTGTTATCACAAAGACGCGTGCCGTCTCAACGGAATATGAAAAGCGCAGGCAGTAAGTGTTATGGACCCTATGGCTTTGTGATAAGCGTCAATGTTATCGGTGTCTGGATAGTTGGGGGAGTTGTTTTCGCTACGTTTGTCGCTTATTGATGTAGCGAGGAAAGTTTTCATTTTGGATGGTTCAGGTATTGTCGGCGCCAAGCTTGTAGCCAGTCGACCTTTGGAGGTTATTATATTTTTTATGGACTGTTGTATTTATGTCTTCGTTGAAACATTCTACTTCTGTTTTAAAATTTTGTTGCTATCCTCGTCTGTATCTCGTTTATCCAAACTGGTATGGATATGAGCTTACTTTTCTTTTGAAGATCTCATGGATATCAAACAACTATACGCTTATCATACATGCATTCTCGTAAGAAAAGTGCTAAACTAATCTGGTACTTTATTAAAGCGAATACAGTTCCCCATGAATGAATTGTTAACCTTACACAGTCTAAATTTTGGGTGCGCTTTTTTATTTTTATTTCTAGTATTTATATTATGAATGTCAGAATTCTTAAGAAATAGCGTTTTGTTCTTCCGGATATACAAGATATTTTCAAATATGTACTGTGACTACTGTGAGGATACCGTGAGGATATCAATTTCTTTAAACAATTCTCTCAGGGAATCGCGACCACGCAATTCATATTATATGGAACGTATCGCCCTCTTCTGTAACACGAAGATGCTATTTATGTTAGCAGCTTGACCCCACAACATAATTCCTATTATATACCTACCTTATATATTGAGAATAACAATAACAAAAACACAGCCTTAATGTCTAGAATATCAATTTCATAAATGCATGAGCTGGGCTGATAGCTCGTTTGTTACTCTTTGTTATATTGTAGCAGTATTTAGGGTTCTGTATGCACGAGTGGGTATGAAAAGCGAGCGTTGTCATGAATATGCAACGTCACAATATTGGCTCGCGTTCTAGAGGGAATTCCGCAGGGAAATGCAATTTGCTCAGTTACTGTTTCCTATTTTCTATCTCGTCTGATATTTACAGTTGCAGTGTGCACTTTTTTCACCTAGACTTGATAATGCTCAAGCTGTCGTTGTTTTGACTTTGCGTTTGAGAATAATCATTCCTTTTTCGCCCTAATTCAGGGCCCTCTCGGTGGGGACGTATATGAGCTGTTGATGATAAATAATCTTTCTAATTAAAAAGATCAATAAGTATATGCCAAACCTGTTTTTTCATAAAATAAATCCATCAAAAAATTGTCTTTAAACAATTTGTTATTAATAGTCTAAATAGTCTAAATACCAATTATTTCATTTGAAGATGACAGGCTTTCATTTGTATAAAGAACATTAAATATGAGACCCAGTAGCAAGTCTTGCAAAACCCTTCATGGTCATCGGTGTCCTAACGTGGGAGGACCATTAGTTCCAAAGATGAAAGATAATCCTTACTTGCTTCCGTCTTGTTCGTCACCCACCACACTTTCAACGCAGTTATGTAAAATATCAGCTCAATTAGGTCTTGTCTTATTGCATAAAAATATGCAGGGTTTGATATTACTAGCTCATTTAAAATTCTATGTTAAATAAAAGCTTTTAATATAATTACAAATAAACTTGCAGAAGTCTGGACCATTTGAACGTTTAAAAAAGTCCAAAACGTCTCCTGAAAACTGTTCAATATACCTGGAAAATTTATTTAATTCATCTATATCTTTACCACGATACGCAGTTGTAACGTGTCGTGCGATACTTTGCATTAGTTTTGAACATATCGTTTCCGAAAAATAACTACACGGATAGTGAGAAATATGAACGTTTTTGCACATTTAAACAGCTCTTGTGATCTACAAAGATACAATGGCTAAGTCACAATATAAATGCGCATTAAGGATCTAATCTATCTCTTAATCCGTCGTCGTCATTAACTCCACATGTCCAGTAGAATAGTGTGCGCGCAGTGTTCATCCTGCCCACATGTTTTATGCGACAAAACAATAACATCGCTTTGTTTATGAGCCAAGGATAACGCACTCGCACTCGTGAATCAGATGTCTGTAGGTGGTGGCTGTTGACCCCAGGATTTAGGCAAAGATGTTCAGTGTTTAGCTATCATCAACGGCCCGTTACAGTCCACTGCTGGACTATGAGCCTCCTCCACTGAAGTGGAGGGTTTTGCCATAATCTCCACGCTTGGCAGGCGGGTTGGAGATCGCAGATTAAAAGGTTACTGTATCAGAGAGCGCTGCTGCCCGTTCCCTGTTCAATGTGTAGTCCCTAAGTCGCCTCTTACGACAACCACGGGAAGAGCCTATACCCTATATGAAAGCGATTACGTGAAGTGGATTGATCGACTTCACACACAATGACACCTCAGTAATCTCTTTAAGGACCTGAATCTAAGACCTTTTGCAAGTTGCCTCATGACGTTATGAGCGCCGAATAAACGTACTCTCATATGAATTCAAAATTGGAAACACATGAACCCTAAACGCTTCGCTACACCAGCAACTTTGTAATGTAACTGTATGCTGGCGTTTATGATCTAGTATAATAACATACATCAACAGCTCATATAGGTACGTCCCCACCGAGGGGCTCGAGCCTACCCTGAATTAGGGCGATTAGGCCTTAGTCGACCACGCTGGCCCAGTGCGGATTGGTCGACTTCACACACAACCTTTGAATTTCTTCGCAGAAGTGTGCAGGTTTCATAACGATGTTTTCCTTCACCGTAAGAGCGTCCAATAAACATACATATGAATTCGAAATTCGAAAACACATTGGTACGTGGTGGGGATCAAACCCGTGTCTCCTGGACGGGAGGTAGCGGCCCTAGCCACTAGACCACCGACGCTCTCAAGAATATCAATAATACTTACCAATATGACCAATAACCTACCGGTAATTTTTGAAGTACAACCACCAGAGTTAGTAGTGTACTAAAAGAGCTTTGAACTGGGATCTACAGAGCAATAGAATTAAATATTAAAAGAGTCACAGACAAAATGTATCGGACGACTTTCGAGTATTTACAAGTTCCATTCCACATATATAGACATTGGATTCACGGGAAACGTATCCAGTTTGATATTTTTCTTTGAAAGACTTCAATACAGTTTTCTGCTAGCAAGAACCTATATTATGTAGACAGACAGTGTTGTCTCATTACTTGATTGGGATTTAACACGCTCAATCATGATCAATCCAGCCCTGTTAACTGTGTTAACGGTCAATTTTGCAATTAACAGATATAAGAATATTGACCGTATCCAATCCAAGTCACCTTCACGGTATTCAAATAATAAATAAATAAATAATAAATATTATGGGGGACATCTTCACACACGGCCATCTGATGCCAAACTAAGCAGAGCTTGTACTATGGGTATCAGACAGCTGAAATACATTACATAAATAGATAAATATATATAGGTAGGTAGGTACATATATAGATAAACAACAACCAGACACAAGGCACATCACACGAATGTTTGCCCTGGGCGGGATTCGAACCCGCGACCCTGTGCGTTGGAGGCAGATACACTACCACCTGGGCTACGGAGCCGTCAGACAATTAGACTTGAACTCTGAAAGGATCCCGATACCTCATATCTTATGTAGCCTACATCCTACATGTAGGATCATTAACCAGGATCCCGTTAGGCAAGGTCAAAAGATAAGCAAGAAGTCTTAGCTACAAATTTTCAACATGCTGAGTTAGGGCCGTTTTGTGGATGTGGTACACTCGCTTAAGTCTTATGTTATATTGAATGTTTTTAGCATGCTGCAAAAACTATGTATTGCATTTACAAATAAACGATTTATCTATCTATCTATCTAAAATATATAAATACGTGTACCATCTTCGTAACCAGGTTGTAAGAACAGTATGACCTACATACGTAACCTGACCTAACCTCATAAGATAGCTGGTGGAAATCCTCACACGGCGAAGGAAGCAGTTTATTGCTTGAGTGCATCCGATAAAGCTGACTAGAGTTAGAGCTAGCCTTGCCTAGGTTTAAGTGGGGTGCTTAGATATTGGAAAACGTGGAGCGATTGGATTTGAAATTTTAAAGTGAACTTGGGAATATTATCAAAGCCAGTTTAGAGTGTAGGAGTTTCTCGATTCAAGATATGGGAAGAGCACCTAGATATGCCACTATACGTACTTTAAATGGATCGCAAAATTAATGTTACATTTTTTTTATTTGTTTAATATTTGCAGGGATGTTTATACTAAGAATTATGTCTATAAAAAATGACCTGCATTTAACTTCATCGTCATTACCGCCACCACCACTATCGTGTGGGCTATAGGTTAATGACCAACTTTACACCCTGGTGTCAGGGGTACAGAAACGCCGAAGACCTCTGGAATGGCTGGTCAACCTTTATGCCATCAAAAACATAACTTGTAAAAAAAAAAAACAAGTCTCGCTTGCAACTCAGTTCTTCTACCGTAAAAAGTTGTGAGATCCATGTAATACCAAGTTGGTTAATTTATTCAGTCCCTACTTAAGGGTCTTTCTGTCTTAAGTTATTACATAATTCGCTAACCTAACAACATCTTATAGTGACCTGCATTTAACTTCATCGTCATTAACACCACCACCACCACCACCACCACCACCGTATGGGCTGTAGGTTAATGACCAACTTTACACCCTGGTGTCAGGGGCACAGAAGCGCCGAAGGCCTCTGAAATGGCTGGTCAACCTTTATTTGATTGCTTACTTTTTTAATTGAGTACCTACCTCATCCAACATATTTTTTTCTTGCGACCATGACCTATTATTACACTTTTCTAAATATTATTGAAGTAATCGTATTTTCATCTAATGCATCCTAGTGAACCCATAGCAACAGTACAGGACTACACTAGTGTAACGAGGCATTCGTCCTGTTTCCTGTTTTATGACTGGCAACCTTTCTTGCTGGCAGTTTTATTTTTCATTTTAAATTCATTTTCAAATTTAGATTTTTTACGTTTCGATTTTGTCTTTTTTCTGCTAAATTCTTCTCACTTCATGTCCTGATCTCCAACAGTAAATTCCTTAAGCTTATCCGTGTTACTATTTTTCTTAAACTGTAAGACTAGAGAAGAGATATATAATATATAAATACATAAATATCTTTCCTTCGGACTGTGCCCTGGTTAATGCCACACTTTATTGTATTATTATTCTACAACACTCTTCGTGTGGTGCAGCAGCTTGTGGCGGCTGCTGGGCCACACTAGTATCGATTTCTGGCTCCTTACAAGCTTAAAAATGTATCGGATAGATATCGGAATCGAATTTTGTATTTGTATCTCCATGCCAACGGTTGTCAGGCGGTCCGTTGCTATGCATCGGTTTTCCATTTACTACAAAATTATTAAAAAAGTTATCTAAAACACCCTAAAATGTTAAGATTAATGACCTACTCTGTCCACAGAATTCTGTTGGTGTTGTCAGTAGCACTGAATGTAGCGACAGTGTCGTCTTGAAATGTTGTGAGTTAATTTTTTTTAGTGTGGGGAGTATGAAAAGACTGATGGACATTGTTGCCAGTGGTCGAATTACAGTCACCTTGAAGAAAGTTATTTCTGTGACATTTTGTGAACCTTGACATTCAAGAAAAAATGGACGTTTGCAATCGTGTTCGGTCAAGTTGATGTAGATTATTTATGGAGTTTATTTATGTTCAAGTTCGCCTTTTACCTCGATCTATTGATAGTTATTGATCGAAGTTTCTTCTGACGTCTAACGTCTCCATTTTTCATAGCGCGACAAAGCCGTCTAATGTTACAAATGGCCAGCTATTATTTTCCAATTTCGCCCGCCTTCACTGAATAATTGTGTAATTGGTTAGGCTTCAGTTTAGTCTTTTCAACGTGGCAGTGTATCTCCCGCCGTTTGCCTCGTCGGGAGTCTTTTATTTTCTCTTTCGAACGTTTAGCTTTTTTCTAGTCAGCGTTATTTTTATTTTATTTTCTGGTTTATAATGGCACTGTCATTATTAAAAAAGTCATCTCTTTTTCAAGGCTCGCTGAGAAAGTAATACGGTGACTTATAAGACTTTTTATCTGAAGGCCGTAGATTTCGTGTTAAATTGCAAATCGGGTTATCGACGTAACTTTCGTAAGGACGTTGTTAATGCTGCGCGCGCGCCGCGGCCCTGCCTCGCGTGTGTCACGGTTCACTGCTCGAGAACGCCTCCTAATATGGACGGTCGAGAGATTGCCTTGCGCCAACGCATGCTGCCATTTCGAACAATCCGTCAGAGAGTCAACACATTTGAGACTGATCTGATAAAATGAGACTGTCCATTATAAACTTTATATCAACGACATAAAGACTGAATTGGCCAAAGATGTGTTGCTCGTGGTTGCGATGTCGGCGACGGATCGCTGATTCCACTGAACCTGGAACTCCAGCTGAAGCTTTTATGAAAGCGGAAAGTCCTGTGACGTCAATAACCCCCATAGAAGATACTGTACCAGAGGAGCATGAACTCAAGAAACCACGTAAGACTTGTTTTTATAGACGCCACATAGACTTGAGGTACACGAGTTTTACTAAGCTTGATGTAGTTTATACACCAATTTACTAATCTGTTCAATTGGATTGCGTTTAGTTTTTGGTGTAGGCGTAGATCAGCTGATTGCACTGTTTCGTAGGGCTGCGTTCGGTTACGCTTTTTGCACCACTCCGTTTGCGAATCCGTTTCGGTTTTGTATTCGATATGTTTTTGTTTTGTTGCGGTTTTTGCTAAGTTTTAGGAATTTTTGCGGTGTTATGATTCATGGACTGAATTAGTGTACACAAGGTTACATTGGACCAAGTCAAATGAGGGGTTGGTTTGACTTGGTTTATTGTGAAGATGTGTTGTCATAGCCTCGAATAGTCTTGTAAGCAGAATTAATAGAATAATGTTTGAAGTTTTACTATGCAATGTATAGGTATAAGACCAGTCATCAAACCTTATGAATCTCAAACACTTGAGACCACTTTATATCAGAATGTATTATTAATTCATAACATATTTACGATTAGGCACAACAATAAAAGCCTCGGTAAAAATAATACATTACTTTGAAAATACCTTTATTAATAATTAAAAATTGAAAGCTACCAATTCTGCTTCGATTTTTAACTTCGGCTGGTCACTAATAAAAAACTATCACACCACCACATTCTAAATTCAAACCCTTACGTTCCAGCGTCGAATTTTATCGCCGCGCCATCGTCGCGGGTCACCCGCAACAACCAGATGCGGGTGTCAAACGCGGGCGGGTACACGAACGGGCATGGCGGCGACACCACGGGCCGGCGTGGCGCCGAGAACGTCCCTCCCCCCGTGCAGCAACCCGTGCCTAACTCTAGGGTCACGCAGCAGGTGAGAATTGCAATGAAAGGCACTAGAGACTATCAATACAACACCAGATGTGGGTGTCGAACGCGGGCGGGTACACGAACGGGCATGGCGGTGACACCACGGGCCGGCGTGGCGCCGAGAACGTCCCTTCCCCGTGCAGCAGCCCGTGCCTAACTCTAGGGTCACGCAGCAGGTGAGAATTGCAATGAAAGGCACTAGAGACTATCAATACAACACCAGATGTGGGTGTCGAACGCGGGCGGGTACACGAACGGGCATGGCGGTGACACCACGGGCCGGCGTGGCGCCGAGAACGTCCCTTCCCCGTGCAGCAGCCCGTGCCTAACTCTAGGGTCACGCAGCAGGTGAGAATTGCAATGAAAGTCACTAGAGACTATCAATACAACACCAGATGCGGGTGTCGAACGCGGGCGGGTACACGAACGGACATGGCGGCGACACCACGGGCCGGCGTGGCGCCGAGAACGTCCCTTCCCCGTGCAGCAACCCGTGCCTAACTCTAGGGTCACGCAGCAGGTGAGAATTGCAATGAAAGGCACTAGAGACTATCAATACAACACCAGATGCGAGTGTCGAACGCGGGCGGGTACACGAACGGGCATGGCGGCGACACCACGGGTCGGCGTGGCGCCGAGAACGTCCCTTCCCCGTGCAGCAGCCCGTGCCTAACTCTAGGGTCACTCAGCAGCTTTAGCTTAAAGAATCTTGTTTCTAATTCTTACTTTAAACGGCACAAAAACATCCTAAATCTACCAAGAAATATTGCAATTAAGTTGACATAGTAAGGCGCCTGTATGTGCACTTGTATGCAAGCAATGCAATCCATGCCTTTTTATATCTGCTAAAAGTTAAGCAGAGAAAGAAGAGTGGATAAATGCATGATGTATTCGCAAATAAAGACCTGCTTTTAGGTGTCTTCCCTTCCTAACTCCTGCGTAACTTTCCTTTTCCTTTCTCCCTTCGTAGCAGCCTCAGTCAGGCGGTCGGTCACGGTCTGGCAGTACGCCCAGTACTGCTTCCGTGCCTCAGCAAGCTGGAGCCGCGCCATACATGCCTTTAGCTCGGCGGATCCATAACAAAGAGGTTCCTTTCCTATTGCATCCTTCCTACATCCCACAATCCTATCTCACCTTTCAGTATATTTCATTTTTTCAACCCATACCATTCTGATAATAATCTTGTTGGTTTGGTAGTTTGTTTTCCTAGCTACATTATAATTATTTTCAGGTTTGGATACAGTCTTCAAAAGTTGGAATTAATATTTAATATACTTAGTAAATAGTTTCTTCATTTCGAGCATTCTTCTCTTCATTAAATCCCACCATTTTCCCTAGTTTTTTTTAATGTTAAGTTATTTACAATTTTAGTTATTCTTTTCTATTAGATTTGTGTTTAGACTAAGCTTTACTGTCTTAAGTATTTATAAAACGAAAGCTAAATAAAAAGATTTCTTTCCTTCATTGTACTTCATCACATCCAGTAACTTTGTTGATGTTTTATTCAATAAAGGTTTCCTACAAGTGTAAAAAAATGTGCATGTGGTCGACAATTTCTTCAACTCCACACATCATAAAAACTAAACACTTGTTCAACTATATTTGATCACCCTAAACTAGTACAAATAAATGTATTTCTAATTCCAGTTCAATCCACCAGTGGGCGCAGGAGGCAATCGGCCGGCGGCGGTGTCATCCACTTTGTCAGTACCTCATGCGGTCGCTTCGGGGGCTGTTCGGCGATCCAATGTTGTCAAAGAGGTGGAGAAACTCAAAGAGAACCGAGAGAAGAGGCGGCAGAGGCAAGCCGAACTCAAGGAAGAAAAGGTAAGACTAAGAATGCTAGATATAGGCCAAGTCTACTGTTTCTGTGCTACACGCGGTCGCTTCGGGGGCGGTCCAATGTTGTCAAAGAGGTAGAGAAACTCAATGAGCACCGAGAGAAGAGGCGGCAGAGACAAGCTGAACTCAAGGAAGAAAAGGCAAGACTAAGAATGCTAGATATAGACCAAGTCTACTGTTTCTGTGCCACACGCGGTCGCTTCGGGGGCGGTCCAATGAGGTCAAAGAGGTGGAGAAACTCAATGAGAAATCTGAACTCAAGGAAGAAAAGGTTCTTCTTCTTCAGCCTTTCTCTACCAATTTGGCGTAGGCCTCCTTCAACCGTTCAGTATTCTTCACTTATCAGCAAGCGAGTGAAACGCAAGCTAATTTCCCTACATTTTTTATTAACATCATTAACATTTAATGTTCCAGGAAGCACTAATGAACATGGATCCCGGCAACCCGAACTGGGAGTTCCTAGCAATGATCCGCGAGTACCAGGGCTCCATAGACTTCCGGCCGCTCACCGGCAACGAGCCCGTCGAGGACCACCAGATCACCGTGTGCGTCAGGAAACGCCCGCTCAACAAGAAGGAAAACAATAAGAAAGAGGTCGGTATTGAACCAACTAGTTTGCATTGAGTTCTTCTACCAGGGCTCCATAGACGTTAGGAACCGCCCGCTCAACAAGCAGGAAAACAATAAGAAAGAGGTCGGTTTTGAACCAACTGTTTCCATTGAGTTCTTAGCAATGATCCGCGAGTACCAGGGCTCCATAGACGTTAGGAACCGCCCGCTCAACAAGCAGGAAAACAATAAGAAAGAGGTCGGTTTTGAACCAACTAGTTTCCATTGAGTTCTTAGCAATGATCCGCGAGTACCAGGGCTCCATAGACGTTAGGAACCGCCCGCTCAACAAGCAGGAAAACAATAAGAAAGAGGTCGGTTTTGAACCAACTGTTTCCATTGAGTTCTTAGCAATGATCCGCGAGTACCAGGGCTCCATAGACGTTAGGAACCGCCCGCTCAACAAGCAGGAAAACAATAAGAAAGAGGTCGGTTTTGAACCAACTAGTTTCCATTGAGTTCTTAGCAATGATCCGCGAGTACCAGGGCTCCATAGACGTTAGGAACCGCCCGCTCAACAAGCAGGAAAACAATAAGAAAGAGGTCGGTTTTGAACCAACTAGTTTCCATTGAGTTCTTAGCAATGATCCGCGAGTACCAGGGCTCCATAGACGTTAGGAACCGCCCGCTCAACAAGCAGGAAAACAATAAGAAAGAGGTCGGTCTTGAACCAACTAGTTTACATTGAGTTAGCAATGATCCGCGAGTACTAGGGCTCCATAGACCTTAGGAACTGCCCGTTCAACAAGAAGAAAAACAATTAGAAACAGGTTTGTATTGATGCCAATAATTTTATTGTCTTATTCCATACGAAATACCAAAGTCAGTAATCGCCCACTCAACATGAAAGAGGACCTTATTGAACCGCTGCTGGATAGATGTCCAACATTCACATCCGCTTTTCCTCGTTTTCAAAGTCAAAATATTCATTTTTGAATAACAGCAATCACTGATTGGCATGTTTATTAATACGAGTGTTTTGTGGAGCAAAACGTGCAGGAGAATTATTTTCTACAAGGAAGATGTTCGACCGGCTATGGAGCATTTTATAATTATAGTGAATGTTTGTTGGCAGGTGGACGTGATATCAGTACCGACGAAAGACCAGATGATAGTTCACGAGCCCAAGAACAAGGTGGACCTGACCAAATACCTCGAGAACCAGAAGTTCCGCTTCGACTACGCCTTCGACGACACCTGCACCAACGAAGTTGTCTACAAGTAAGCAAATCATATCAATAATAACAATAAAGACGAGCAAAGCGAGTCAGAATAAACATAAGTTTTACCAGCCTCCTAGCCACACTTACATATTATATAAAAAGAATGTTAATAATATGTCTATTACTGTTTTTAATAATCTTCCTGACGAATTCAAAACCTTAGATAATAAGACTTTAAAAAAAACTCTGACAAACTGGCTATTAGATAATAGTACATTGTTATACGAGGGGTGAAAGTAACTTATTTAGCGCCGAGACGGGGTTTGGGGCCTGAGCGTAGCGAGAGCTCTAATAGTTCGAGGCATTAAATAAGTCTTTAAACAGAGGACTGTGCTTTCCATTACGAATACAAGGAAAGTAAAAATAAAAAATAAAATAAAAAATGAGTGAGTTCCATATCTGAATCAGATGAGCTCATTGTAAACAAAACCCTACAACTCGAGAAACAAATGATAATCGGATTGTTGCTTTCCCGCCTATTTTTTATTTTTTGTTGTGGCCGTGCCGGCCAGCTTTTGAGCCATTATTTTTAATATCCATCATTGAAAAATGTTAAATATTTTGCCCAAATCTATTTTATTTTAAAGAAATAGTTGAAAGTTAATTATAATAAAGTCATTTAAAAAATATATATTTAATTAATACTTAACTTTGTTATTTCAATTTAATATTGCGCTGTAATTGAGTGGCTGTATAGAAAGATGGAACATAGTTCAATAGAAATTTGCCAGAATGAATGAATGAATGACAGCTGTCAGTTGAAAGTGATTCTCCCTCCGGGCTAAAAAGCTCCGCTCCTCAGGCAACTTCCGAACTACTTTCAGAGTATGAGTAATGAAAATATTTGTACAGTGTGAAAGATTTCTTAGAACATAAACATAAATTACTTTATAATGTAAAATTTTTAAAACACAGGTAACCCACAGGTTGAATACAAGAACCGTCAAAATTGTAACATTCCATTACTGTGTTCATGCAAACAAACTCATTTCATTTCAATGTAACTTTCTAAAATTACCACCTGTGGACTAAAGAAGATTCCCCATAGTAAAATGGCCACGTGATCCCACCCCGAACTAGGTAGAATCGGTACTATGCTTATCAGACCAATTATAAATAGATAAATTCAAATATATTGCTGGACTTACTCTTATCGCGTGGTTGGTATAACGAGTATTTTCCGTAGATAAATAATAGCTGGGATCAACGTTTTGCCTTGCCTTCCGAAGCACAGAATCATCTTATTTTCCAACAAAGATGCAATGCTTGGGCAAAATGGAAACAGTTTCTTAAAGTAATTTTTGTTTGATCACAGTATTTGAACCTAGAATAACCGAAAATCGAATGCTCTGGTAGACTGAACTAATTTGACAGTACGAACCGGTCTTGCGTCCCGAATGCCATCTATTTAAAAAAAAAAAGCTTCTATAAGGTCCCTTTCAATAGAATCCGGCAATAATGTAAACAAGATAATTTTTTGACACTGACTTTCCAAAGACAAACAAGACTTTAATGAGTAAAAAATTAATATGGCAGTTTTACAAATTATTGAAAGTTTTGTCGTACGAGTATTTTTTATTAAAATAACTATCATAAAGAAGTAATAGGGGGCGAAATGATTGTAAGAAGAATGTATGGTTCCTTGAAATGTGAATATGATCAGGATAGGATACTCAAAAATAAGTAATTGCGGAGTAATCGTGTTTAAATTGGTTTGTTCACATAATAGGGGATCAGACTACTTTTTTTTATGTTATAAATCCAAACTTCTTAGTTTCTGCTATCGAACACTAAAATAATTTTTGCTCTATCTTTAAAATTGACCGAGTTATAAAGGTTTGAAATTCAAGATTAGACAGAGAGGCACATACCCACTTGTGACGTCATTTGTTAGTAACGCCATATAATCTCCATACAAAAAATCGTTTTTGAAAGACACAGACATATTGAAACTTTAAAAAATCACTGTAAATTCGTTTTTAACCGATTCTGTTTGTTTCTTCGTGAATTGTCTGCTACTAATCTATATTTTAAAATTAATTCATAAATTTAGGAACAGTCAAATACCCTATTGCGGAGTAATCGTGTTTAATTCATAAAAAAATATTTGCAAAAACATAGTATAAACAAGAAGATGCTACATAAGGTTTTTGTATCACATGTTCCACCAAACAATGGCATGCAAACATTAAAATTTGTCATAGAATTAAATTGGTTTGTTTACATTATTGCCGGATTCTATCGAAAGGGACTGTACATATATGTTTTCTGTGTTGCAGATACACGGCCAAGCCGCTGGTGGCGACGATATTCGAGGGCGGCATGGCCACGTGCTTCGCGTACGGACAAACCGGCTCCGGCAAGACACACACCATGGGCGGAGACTTCCAGGTAACTGACAACATTCAGGCTCATTCTTCTTCTGAGCAATCAATCAGCCTATTGCAGTCCACTGCTGGACTGCTGCTTCCCCTCGGGCACGCCAAAGCGCACGATCACCCGCTTTCCTCATCCAGCCGCCACCAGCGACCTTCCTCAGGTCGGCAGATATTCGGGGTTGGGAAGTTATCGGTTTCTGAGCAAGTCGAACTTCTATTATCTATTTGTGCCAAAAGAAATGTCGGAGGCATATGCGGCGACTTCCATGTAACTGACAAACACAATCTATCATTCATAAATCAGATTGAAGTGTGCATGTTTTGAAAGATATCAAACGTAACCCAGGAACGGGACTACCCGTTGAAAAACCCCTTCAGTCGTTTGGGTTTTAAGTATTTACAGAATGATAATTAAAATGAATATATGTTTATCAGATTCCTTGATAGGGTTACCCTGTTGGATTTGCAAACGTTATAATTATGGCATAGTAAGAGTACGAGATATCGTTGATCAAAATCGTATTCCAAGGCCTTTGCTATTATTTCTGAGTCGATCCATCAAATATATATCTATCTCTAGAAAAAGGAAGAATCATAATTAAAAAAAATAAAGGAATCCAGAATCATGGACATGGTGCTACATATTCAAAGTGACAACGTTTTCTGATTGTTGTGAGCACCCAGTGTTTCAAATACATCTGAGCACACACAAGGGTTCCAGTCCCTGCACACACCACACCACAAACTTGGTTATGTGTATGTGTCATACACTACAAGATCAAAAATCATTATTTTGATGGAATACACCGTGTTCCCGTATACATTCTGTTTTTGTTTCTGCTACTAATCTATATTTTAAAAATAATTCTTAAAATATGGTAAATTTAGGAACAGTCCGATCCCCTATTGATATATGAGAATGTTCGCAGTACATCGTATGGTGTTGTAATCACAGCGTAGTTGTTTCTGTTCTATGAAGCCTCATTTCGCCATGTTTTGTTGACGGCCAACCAGCCTCAAGTTCCGAACCCTCGATTGTTCGCTATTGTATCTCCTCGTATTGTGTTCGCAGGGCAAGACGCAGGACTGCAAGAAGGGCATCTACGCGATGGCGGCGCGCGACGTGTTCATGTACCTCAAGTCGCCCAAGTACAAGCCGCTCAACCTCATCGTGTCCGCCTCCTTCTTCGAGATCTACTCGGGGAAGGTCTGTGCCGTGCTTCGGGCAACAAATACAACTAGATAACGGGTCGCATACAAAATCAAAGCTGTGTCAGGTTCCGCTATTGTGTTAGTGAACTCACCCAAAAAATATAATGAGGGAGTTAAGTGATGTAATTACATCCTATGGAAATAAATATTTTTTTATTTTGATTTTGAGCCGCCAAAAGCCATTGACTTGGCTCATGTAACGACTTAAGGTCTATCCACAAAGCTCAGTGCCGTGTCAGGGACGGGGCCGGAACGTAAATATGTCATAGAATATCGTCATCGTCACGAGTCTAAAAAAGTATCGGCACATACATTTTTTATGACATTTGCCACGTTCCGGCCCCGTCCCTGACACGGCACTGAGCTGCGTGGATAGACCTTAAATAGTAGCCGAGACCAACGGCTTAACGTGCCTTCCGTAGCACGGAATCATCTTTCTTTTCGGACAATTAGGTGTTTCAGCCTGCAATGGCCTAACCAAACTTGGGAAAGTCACGCCAAGAGATTTTTGCCTGACAGTGTCCCAGCGGGAATCGAACCCGGAACCTCCGTAATTTGCGTTGAAATCTCGACCACTCGGCTACGGAGGGTGTTTGGACATTGAAGCTTTTATTGGACATGAATCACATGCATTATTTATTTTCCAGGTGTTCGACTTACTAGCGGATAAAGCGAAGCTACGAGTGCTGGAAGACGGCAAACAGCAGGTGCAAATCGTCGGACTCACGGAGAAGGTGGTGGACAATGTGGACGAAGTGCTGCGGCTCATACAGCACGGCAACGCCGCACGGACCTCGGGACAGGTCAGATTACACTTGTCTATCTTTTATTTATTTATTTATTTATTTCAGCTACAACGGCGAAACCAATTACAGTAACTGTATGTCAATACTCTATAAATAAATTATTTATAAAAGAAGATTAAAATTATTTACAAAAGTAAATATCAGTCATTAAATCAATAAGAAATAAAATAACAAATCAAGAATGAGAAAAAAAAAATTAATTATCATGTCAAAGGGATGGAAGTTTCACATTCATACGTCATCTCACAGAAACGTAAACAGGTATTCGTTATCGTCGACCATCCATCCGCAAACAAATCACCGTGGGGATTCGCATCGAGGAGCGCGTTCAATGTGATGAGCATACGACACAAAGGTGAGTGCGCGCGGGCCGAGGTGCGTGCGGCGGGCTGAGGTGCGTGCGGCGGGCTGAGGTGCGTGCGGCGGGCTGAGGTGCGTGCGGCGGGCTGAGGTGCGTGCGGCGGGCTGAGGTGCGTGCGGCGGGCTGAGGTGCGTGCGGCGGGCTGAGGTGCGTGCGGCGGGCTGAGGTGCGTGCGGCGGGCTGAGGTGCGTGCGGCGGGCTGAGGTGCGTGCGGCGGGCTGAGGTGCGTGCGGCGGGCTGAGGTGCGTGCGGCGGGCTGAGGTGCGTGCGGCGCGCTGAGGTGCGTGCGGCGCGCTGAGGTGCGTGCGGCGGGCTGAGGTGCGTGCGGCGGGCTGAGGTGCGTGCGGCGGGCTGAGGTGCGTGCGGCGGGCTGAGGTGCGTGCGGCGGGCTGAGGTGCGTGCGGCGGGCTGAGGTGCGTGCGGCGGGCTGAGGTGCGTGCGGCGGGCTGAGGTGCGTGCGGCGGGCTGAGGTGCGTGCGGCGGGCTGAGGTGCGTGCGGCGGGCTGAGGTGCGTGCGGCGCGCACGGCGAACAGCGCGCGACTACGGCGACCGTCAACGCGCAAGTACTTGTTCGGCACGAACAGGCGGCATAGCTGTGAGTGCAGGCTGGGCGCATTGATAAGACCACGCAATACTTTAAGGGCGATTACACATTGGTTATTGATTCTACGTACGTTAAGTGAGTTGAATCCCAAGGTCCCTAATAAATATAACGTTGGGTACATGTACGGGTAGTATCCGAATAGACGCTTATAAAGGTGTCTCAAAAAGGCTTTCTGTATTTTTTCGAGAGTTAAGGTAGATGAACTGGCGTGCGGATTCCATACGCAGCTACTAGTTTCAATTTTACTCCTTACTAACGAAGTGTACAGAAGTCTTATTACAGTTAGATTTTGAAAGTCACGAGCATTGCGAAGTACGAAACCCAAACGCCTAAAACACTCTTTTCCAAGTCTGCTTAAATGGGCCTGAAAAGTTAATTTTCTGTCGAAAATTACACCCAGGTCCTTAATCTGGTCAACTCGAGTCACCAAGGCATCGTCTAACTTGTATTGGTAATGAATTGGAAGCAATCCACGACTGAAGGTCATTACAGAACATTTTTTAGTGTTGAAGAGCATACCATTTTGCTTGCTCCACTCACTCACGGCATTTATATCATGCTGCAAGAGAGCACAATCATCCGGATTACGAATCTTCATTACAAGTTTGAGGTCGTCAGCATATAAAAGGCATCTGGCCACTAGACCACGTTAACCAGATCGTCAATCATAATCAAGAAGAGGAGAGGTCCAAGAATTGACCCCTGACTTACACCGGAACGCGTGTGATGGGGCTGGGACGTATAGCACCCATACTTGACGAACTGCTGACGGTCACTTAGATAGTTGGCAAAAAGACATAGTAGTCTTTTAGAGAATCCAAGCAACGAAAGCTTAGCAAGCAAAATGTCGTTATCAACCCTATCAAACGCCTTCCGGAAGTCGAAGTACAGCACATCCACCTGAAATCCCTCGTCCAAAGATCTGGAGATGAAATCGACGAGAGTAAGGAGATTAGTATCTACAGATCTGCCCTTCCTGAATCCTTGTTGCTCGTCACACAGGTGGGCATCAATCTGCCTATACAGCTGACTATGAATAATCCGTTCGAAGATCTTAGCGGGTGCACATGGTTCCGCAATAGGACGGTATTCCTCTACAGCAGACTTGTCGTTGGACTTAGGTATGGGGGTCACCCGGGAGAGTTTCCATTCTTCCGGGTAAACACCCGTTTTCAAGGCTAGGTTCATAATGTGACATAAGGGAGCACACAAATCGCACTTAAATGTTTTAATGATGGCAGAAGGAACGTTGTCGGGACCAGCACCAAGCTTTAGTTGATTAATGCCAGCAATCACCTGCTGAGTCGTAACGGCAGGAACATCAATATTTGTAGCCGGTAGCGAACCCGAAACACAGATGCTGTCAGCATTGAGCAGAGGTATTTTAGGCAAAAATACGCTAGAGAAGTATTCGGCAAACACCTTAGCGGCATCGGAACCAGAGAAATTCTCACCATTAAAGGAAACAGTTGTTTCAAAACCGCCCTTGGATCGAAGATTTGAAGTATGTTGCCAAAATGCCCTAGGATTGCGTACAATATTATTCTCAATCTTACTTACGTAGGCCTCGTATGCTGCGGGGACACGAACCTTCAGCTCAGCACGAAGATCGGAGAATAATTTATAAGCATTATGTGAGCCCGTAGACTTCCATTCTTTATGCAATTTTATTTTCTTAACAACATCTGAAATTAGCTCGTGAGTAAACCACACGGGATAACGACGCTGACTTGCTTTACGACGGATTTTTTTTGGAACAGCCGTATCAAAGATATTATAAATTGTATTATAAAAAGATTGAGTAGCAACACTTACATCGGTCTCCAAAATAACATTGTCCCAGCAAGTTTTCTCTAATAATTCACCGATGAGTGTGAAATCAGCCTTACCGAAATTCCAATCGCACGTCGGAGCGATATTGCTGGGAGGCTGGCGGTTACTACTGCGGTGTGCGGTCGACCTTAGACTGAGAGATATGTCTAACGGAGGATGGTATTTGTCGCAGGGCACTACACCTCCAAAACATGACTCAGTCACATTAGCACGGCCATCCTCCCGGATGAGGATCACGTCAAGCTTACCCCCACGCGAATTATATATGTCATTCATCTC
Organism: Carpatolechia fugitivella; assembly: GCA_951230895.1. NCBI lineage: Eukaryota > Metazoa > Arthropoda > Insecta > Lepidoptera > Gelechiidae > Carpatolechia > Carpatolechia fugitivella. The sequence continues at coordinate 18,760,941 of OX579646.1, read as the reverse complement.
TTTCATACCACATACTGTCAAAAAGTAACAAAAATAATTATTTACAATCACAGAAGCGCTATTTAGGTTAAGATCACCAGTTATAATTATGTCATAGCTTATCTTATTAATAAAACTTTCGACTTTCGTAAACCAATTTAAATATTCTGAGTCTTTGGCACTGGGGCTTATGTATACAGTACACAAATATATCCTACGTCCACGGTATGTAAAGGTAACCCACAGGTCCTCTCCAGACTCGGTTTCCAAATCAAGGCAGCGACGCAGTTCAATTGGCGCACGCGCAGCTATCAGCGCGCCACCTCCAGATACAGTCTTCAACCGAACTGTCGAGGAATGTCTCAGTCACCGCGACTAAGTGGCAGCTGAGAAGAATTAGACTCGCTCTCCATTTCTTCAGTTTAGACTTGAGACCGCGAACATTCTGGTAAAAAATATCTAGTGTGTGCGTATGTTTACTAGTGATATCAGATAGTACATTAGGCTCCCCGCTCCGCGCGGGGGCGGGGCAGAAACCAGTCTGAAATGCGAACGCCAGTCGGCCACACGGACGGCGAGCTAAGCTTGTCATAGGTGCTCTCCGGTAGTGAGATCACAAAGGACGCGTGCCGTGTTTTTTTTAATATCACGTTTCGTAACTTTGTAGTCGTCATTTTTAACAATTTTGTTAAGGAAGGTGTAGATGTTTTCTTCTGTAGTCTCGGGCTTCAGTTGCCAAATTTGAATGTGCCGTTGTGTTTCAACTGTTTGAAGTTCATCGTTTATAGCACCCTTACCGACAATAACCGAGCGCCGCTTCCGATGATTTGTTTTAGAGCGCTTCCGTGACCGAGCCGGTTGCCATTCCTGATCAGCTGTTTTGGCGCCAGTGGGCAGTTGAATGCCTAGCGAGTCGTCATGAGTGTCCACTACAGACTTAATGCTTCCGCAGCTAGTTGTAGGTGCATTTTCCCGCTGTTCATTAGGTTGTATTGATGCTTTTTCTGCACGCGCAGCCGCACGTCGAGCCCGAGCAGATTGGTTCGGGTCAGGTGGCACGGTAGATTTTTTAGAAACAGTGTTTGCCGTCTCGCTTACTCCAATATTATGTGCCGATGTGATGCGTCTTTCAACCTTGTCGGATAATTCAGATATTACCCTCTTTAAATCACTTATAAGACTTTGTTGTTCAGATATTATGGAATTTTGCTTTTCAATTCGGTTATTTTGGGCCTCGATCAGATCACTTTGGGTTGAAATTTGTTTGGAAATGTCACTTAATTTCTTCACAACTTCACTGAGCGATAAATCAGAGGCCTTTTTGGCCATATTCGAAAACATCAAGTACACAGTGGTTACACAGCTTTCTTTTGGCAGCTATCTTTATATCTAATACCGTGTGGTGACGGCAGAGTAGAATACATTTGTCACCAACCCCTACTCTTCCCGTGGGTGTCGTAAGAGGCGACTTAGGGACTACACATTGAACAGGGAACGGGCAGCAGCGCTCTCTGATACAGTAACCTTTTAATTTGCGATCTCCAACCCGCCTGCCAAGCGTGGAGATTATGGCTAAACCAAACACTTAAGTGGAGGAGGCTCATAGTCCAGCAGTGGACCGTAACGGGCCGTGATGTTGATGATGATATCTAATACTACGAGCAATTCTTGTAAAAAATAGGTCCGGAACTGAAAAAAAAAATCGATCTCCCATACAAACTGCCGCAGCCAACTCAGCAATTGGCATGGGAGGTACGAAAGTTTCTTTCATTTCCGGACCCATGTTTCTTGTGGAAAGTTGTTCAGTTTCATGGCCTGAGCAACATATTAAAGTTTGTGCACCGAATAAAAAATAACCCCGTATATACAGGGTGCAAGGAAAAAATCTACTGTTTGTATGAAGCTGTTTTTTTTTTTTGAGTTACAGAGTTGGCCCCATACTAAAAGTTGTTGCACATCACTAACACAACACGTCATTGGTTTAAAAGATAATGAGACTTTTCCTTACATCCTGTATCGTGTATATTTTTTTAATGTCTGATTTATGTTTTTTTTTACGTTTTAAAATTTCAAAAAACTGACTCGACAAAAAATCGAACCTGATCAAAAATATCACGAGAATTGGTTGAGAAACGCGACCTGTAGAGTGGAACAAACAGACAGATGGACAGTTAGACATACAAAAGCAATTTTGGCCAAGCTGACCGCCAGTAAGTGAGCGTCGGTGGTCTAGTGGCTAGGGTGCCTGCCTCCCGTCCGGGAGACGCGGGTTCCATCCCCACCACGTACCAATATTTTTTCAGATTTCGAATTCATATATACGTTAATTCGACGCTCTTACGGTGAAGGAAAACATCGTGATGAAACCTGCACACTCCTGCGAAGAAATTCAAAGGTTGGTCGACTAAGGCCTAATCGCGTATGCTCGAGCCCCTCGGTGGGGACGTATATGAGCTGTTGACCCCACTAATCTATGAATGATTTGTTTTTCCTTTGCAGACGTCAGCGAACTCGAATTCGTCGCGGTCGCACGCCGTGTTCCAGATAGTGGTGCGCTCGCCCGGCATGCACCGCGTGCACGGGAAGTTCTCGCTCATCGACCTGGCGGGCAACGAGCGGGGCGCCGACACCAACTCCGCCAACAGACAAACCAGTGAGTATAGTCCACAAGTAGGGTTATAGATAGTGGTGCGCTCGCCCGGCATGCACCGCGTGCACGGGAAGTTCTCGCTCATCGACCTGGCGGGCAACGAGCGGGGCGCCGACACCAACTCCGCCAACAGACAAACCAGTGAGTATAGTCCACAAGTAGGGTTATAGATAGTGGTGCGCTCGCCCGGCATGCACCGCGTGCACGGGAAGTTCTCGCTCATCGACCTGGCGGGCAACGAGCGGGGCGCCGACACCAACTCCGCCAACAGACAAACCAGTGAGTATAGTCCACAAGTAGGGTTATAGATAGTGGTGCGCTCGCCCGGCATGCACCGCGTGCACGGGAAGTTCTCGCTCATCGACCTGGCGGGCAACGAGCGGGGCGCCGACACCAACTCCGCCAACAGACAAACCAGTGAGTATAGTCCACAAGTAGGGTTATAGATAGTGGTGCGCTCGCCCGGCATGCACCGCGTGCACGGGAAGTTCTCGCTCATCGACCTGGCGGGCAACGAGCGGGGCGCCGACACCAACTCCGCCAACAGACAAACCAGTGAGTATCACACTTGACACCAATATTATAAACGAGAAAATCTATTTGGATGTTTGGATGAACTACTGAAAATGGTTTGTACCCTGGATTAACTCATAGGATATTTTCTACGCGAAAAAGTCTTATTCCCACGGGAAAATCTTACATAACACGAGCGTAGCCGCGGGCGGAAGTAAAGGTGAAACAGCAGATTACCCGTCTAATCTCTTCGCACTGCATATGAACATTATGAACCTGCAGTGCGTTAATAAACAAATTGGTCGGTTCATACACAAACCAGTGCGCTCATACACAAACCAGTGCGCTCATACACAAACCAGTGAGTTCATACACAAACCAGTGCGTTCATACACAAACAAGTAAATTCATACACAAACCAGTGAGTTCATACACAAATCTGTAAGTCCACTCACAAACCACATAAACCAAAATCCACTCACAAACCAGTGCGCCTAAACACAAACCAGTATATTTGTTATCCTAACCCGACAACCTCGTCCCCAGGAATGGAAAGCGCGGAGATCAACAAATCCCTGCTGGCGCTGAAGGAGTGCATCCGAGCGCTCGGCATGAAGGGCAACAACCACCTGCCGTTCCGCGTGTCCAAGCTGACGCAGGTGCTGCGCGACTCCTTCATCGGGGACAAGTCGCGCACCTGCATGATCGCCATGATCTCGCCCGCCATGTCCTCCTGCGAACACTCGCTCAACACGCTGCGGTATGCCGACAGGTGAGAATCACTCTACTTTATGGCTGTGCCAACCCAAGAAGTGCCACGTGGTATCGTAAAAAGAAAAATTATTCTTTGATTGAAACCGGTTACGTACAAAGATCATTTATTCCGCATTGGAAACCGGTTACGAAACTGCGGTTACGCAGGCGGCCGAAGGGAATAGGGCCAATAAGTCTCCGCTGTCCGTCCTTCGGCCTGTATCTCATGAACAGTTGAAATTTTCACAGAGTATTTATTTAAATAATAATAAAATAAATATGTGGGGACATCTTCACACATGGCCATCTGATCCCAAACTAAGCAGAGCTCGTACTATGGGTACCAGACAGCTGATATACATTACTTAAATAGATAAATACATACTTATATAGATAAACAACAACCAGACACGAGGCAAACACAAGTGCTCATCACACGAATGTTTGCCCTGGGAGGCAGATACACTACCACCTGGGCTACGGAGCCGTCATTTCTATTGCCTCTATAAAATGAATATCCAAAAAATGTGCCCATGTGAACTGTTTGGCGTTTTATGCTTGACACAGTACGTACGGGCCCGACTCCTTCCGAATTCTTGAGTTTTCCTTGAATGATCGATTAGTCGCAACAATTTTTTTTTTCTCTCCTGTTTTCACTTTATGACGGTAGTGAAAACGTCAACTGCAGGATTGTTTTATTTCGGTATTTGTTTTACATGGTATGTCATCAACTCATATACGTCCCCACCGAGGGGCTAATACATCAATACTAAAATGTAGACTTGTGAGCTTTTCTGTAAAATTTTCCTAAGACGAAGAAGTTTATATGACCTGGAAAAGCTTTGTTATATTCTTCTTAGGTTATTATTTATTTAAAATGGAAACACTTAAAAATAGAAACTATGTCTACTTGTGTTTTTACGTGTCTCCGTATTAAATAAATAATAATATTGTTACAGGCAAGGGTTCGTAATTTAGATTAAAACACTAATGACGTAATTCGAGGGTGTATTCGACGATGAACAACTGGTTCCCGGGCAAATCACACTATATTCCAATTCGCACAGTCACTCGTAGTCCGTAGGTATCGCTTAGGTCGCAGGTTTCTTCGCTCTTGATCGCTTTGAAGTTTTCACTTTTTCACTCCAGATAGCTCACTCGAAACTGAACTGAACTTGCGCAGAGCCGGCCGCCTTATATATGCGCCGAAATCGGGTCTAGAATCTTCCAGAAACTACTAGTGCAGTCCTACACTACGACGAATATTCTGGAATAGAGTCGCTATCTAGTATCGAGTAGACGTATTACTTACACAGCTCTCGAGCGTCTTGAGATATCTAGATAGTTCCCGGCTCTGTGGATAGATGGTGCTAGCTGCTACTGCTAGACCGTAACAATATATTGTTCTTGTTTACGTTCCAGAGTGAAGGAGCTAGGAACGAACGACTGCGGGCGGGTGCGCGCCGAGTCCCCGCAGGCCGACGTCGAGATGGAACCCGCGCAGGACGGAGACTTGGCACAGCTGCGTTCACTCAATGTACGTCATCAACGAATTATCTATACTCAAGGATCGAAACTACGCTTCAAACTTGACCCCACCAAATGAATACCAAAAAGCAAAACTATACCAAACGACATTCGTATACGCGGTACAATGATGTTTTATATGACTCGGTTTGTAAGAACGTCGAAGGTAAGCTTCAATGTACAACAGCGACATCATTTGCCTGTCTGTCGTCGCGCGTCGTCTGTTTCATTCGGATTATCCTACAAAAGTTTGAAGTTGCCTCAACCCTAGCGTAGTGCGAGTGCATTGCGAATATAGCCGGAGAATAGAAGTCAATCCCGATAAAAGCACAGCAGTGCTCTTTCATCGTCGCGCTCGTGTTCAGGGGTACCCAAGCGTCTCTCTGTTCGGTCGCCAGATTCCGTGGTCCGACCGCGTCAAGTACTTAGGCGTCACTCTCGACTCTAGGCTATATTTCCGCTATCACTTGCGAAACGTTCGCAACCGCGCCGCGTTCATTATAGGCCGGCTCCACTCCCTCCTTTGCAAACGGTCGAAGCTCTCCCTACGTAGTAAGGTCCGTCTTTATACCGCTTGCGTCCGTCCCGTAATGACATACGCGTGTCCGGTGTTTGCTCATGCGGCTCGTTCCAATTTGAGTCCCCTTCAGGTGATTCAAAATCGTTTCATGCGCAAGGCCACGGGCTGTCCGTGGTACGTGCGCAATAGGAATCTCCACATTGACCTCGAGGTCCCCTCCATTAAGGAGTACATGCGTCAAGCGTCTAAACGATATTTCGATTCGGCCGTTACTCACCCGAACTTTCTGGTGAGAAAAGCGTCAATTTACTTTCCGCATCCCACTACGCGATTCAAGCGTCGTCCTAGACACGCTCTCACAGATCCGGACGATGAGATCACCGTCGCGATTAAAGCTGCCATTGCGTGTAGGCCACACACTAATACAGAATGCCCTTCAGGTAGCAACCGCCCCCGCCGGCGGGGACGCGGAACTAATAGTAGAATTAATTCAGTAAGACCCGGTAGGGGTCATTCTTCTCCGACGCGCTTCTCGCCCTGGCAACGTTCTGGGCCGCGGTCCGAGCCCGTCTGAGGGCGCCCCCAGATACGTTGTCATAAAATTCCTAAGGGGTACGAGCCTTCTGCTCCCCCGCAAGTCCGCGCCCACTATATTACCACTCTGGTATAAATAGTGATTAGGTCCATCAAAAAAAAAAAATATAGCCAAATTAATAGGGTATCGAACTGTTCCTAAATTTACAAAATTTTATGAATTATTTTTAAAATAATAATAACAATAAAAAAAAATATCATCTCATCACAAAAAGCAGCTTAAGATAGTTACGCAACTAGCTATGTGTAATTACAAAGAAAGCTTGATTGTGAGAGACTGGTGCCTGAGATTTATTTATTTTATTTATTTTTATTTTTATGTATTCGGAATACCAACAGCTATAATACATAAATATGGTGACTACAGAGCCAATAACAGGTATTCGCAACTAGAAACAAAATTCTGGTTCGAAATACGTACATAACATAAAATTCAAAAAGCACCAACTATAAATAAATAATAATTATATAGCATTAATTAGGCATGGGATGTTGCTGCGCTCGCGACGGTGTTGGACCAAAGAATTCTTCAGTAAAGATTCGCCTTATTGCTGATGGATTCAAGCAGAATAAATCCAGATGTTTGTGCTGTTTGGACAAAACATTATATAATTTACTGACTCGAATGAAAAATGAATTTCGACGATAATTTGTGTTCGCTCTAATACTTCCTAAAGGATCAAAATGTCTGATAGATAACCTGTTAGGAACATTTATACAGACGTTTTCTAATAAGTAGGGACAGTCTACCACTCCATTAAGAATATTACTTAAGTATATTAAGTCAGCTATTTGCCTTCTTTTATCCAAAGGTAGGAAATGATACCTTGCACATCGAGTTTCGTAACGGTGGTCAAGACGTTTGCATTTAAATTGCAAATATCGGAGAAACCTTTTTTGTATAGATTCAATTTGATGAATGTGTACTTTATACTGCGGGTTCCAAACTACAGATGCATATTCCAAGGTGCTGCGCACATAAGAGCAGTACAGTACTTTGATTGCCTTGAGAGTTTTAAAACTGACGGTGGATCTCTTGATAAAACCGAGAGATTTAGAGGATTTCTTAATAATGTAGTCAATATGATGATCAAAAGCTACTTTTGTATCTTGTATGACTCCAAGATCCTTCATAACATTAACTTTGGAGATGGAGTTATTGCTCAGTGTGTAATTAAAAACAATTGGCCGTTGTTTGCGGGTAAAAGTTGTAACAAAACATTTTGAGATATTTAAGTTTAATTTGTTTTTGACACAGTATTCGACCAAGTTATTTAAATCGTTTTGTAGAAGTTTACAATCTGAGTCATTTCTAATAGACCTATAAATTTTAGTGTACAGGACTTGAGTTACAGGTCACCAGGTTCCCACTCCACAGACATAAAACCTAAATTTTGAATTACAGAGCAATCAATTTATAATGAGAGAAATAAAAACAAAAAGGAAAAAAAACAGTAAAAACAAAATATAAGATAGTAGACACGGGGTGAGTATGAGGGTATGTTGGTATGTTGGTATGTTGGTATGTTGGTATGTTGTGTGTGTGTGTGTGTGTGTGTGTGTGTGTGGAATATATCCGTGCGTGTGCGGGGGTGGGTGTGGAGGTGTGCGTGGGTATATATATATATAATATAATAAATAATATACTTACTACACAAATCCTAAGACAAAGGTATTAGTAAAGCCTCAGTGCTATCATAGCTGAGAGTCATTAGCCACTCATTAACTTTTATTCTACACAAGACTCTAGGCAGGGAATAAATTTCAACGATTGAGTTAATTTTGTTGTAAAGATACAGATGATGCAGTATCCTAAAATACTTTGACACAACGCCAAATAAACTGTCCTTAAGACAAGACGATCAGCAACGTGCCTTAGATTTTTAAAGACATACACAAGTTTGCGTATTCTGGCTGACACAGCTGTAATATGTGGTTTAAAAGTTAGTGTGTTATCAAGCAATACGCCAAGATATTTAATGGTATCGGTACACTGGAGATAGGGGAATTGTGCAATTAGAACAGGACGTGGCCGAATGTGCGACAAGCGAAAATGTAGAAGGAATGAGATCTTTTCTAGGAGTGAACGTAATATATTTAGTTTTGTCAACATTTAAGGTTAGTAGATTTACACGCAGCCAGTTGCTAACTAAATCCAATCCCGCTTGGGCACTATCAAACGTCTCCTTCCACGTTTTAGTTGTAAATACTAGGGCAGTATCATCAGCGAAGGTGATTACTTTACCATTATTGATTTAAAGCTGACATAAGTCATTGATATAAATCAAAAATAATGTTGGGCCGAGGATACTACCCTGCGGGACATAGTAAACAGGTAGCTCGCCACTGTAATCATTGCCTATTTTAACCTGTTGGGTGCGATTTGACAGATAGTCTTTGAATAAAAGCAAAGGTAGGCCTCTCTCGTATAGTTTCCATTTTTTTAGGAGGATAGGCATAGAAACCGTGTCAAACGCCTTCGCCAAAAAAATATAGATCAGTAGCAGACGATTCGCGAAGAAAAAAACAGAATCGGTAGCAAAACGAATTTACAGTGATTTTTTAAACTTTCAATATGTCTGTCTCTTTCAAAAACTATTTTTTGGTATGGAGATTATTAACAAATGACGGCACATACGAGGAGGGATCAAAAAGTAGTGAGAACGACATACTCCTTGGTAAGAAAAAAAAAAATACTGGCAGGCATAGCTCAGATACATATTTGTAATAATAATAAAGAAAAAAATCTTCGATACTCTTTTGTTTTTTTTCTGAATGTAGTCATTTGTTTGCTTCGTGTCGGAACGTGTTCTCGAAAATGGAGAAAAACGAAGTGCCAGCCGTTATTAAATACCTCTGTTTAAAAAAGTTAACGACTCAAGAGATTCATTGCGATTTGGAGGCAACATTAGGAGAGTCTGCTCCGCCGTATTCTACTGTCGCAAGGTGGGCTTCTCAATTTCGAGTAGGGAGAACGAGCACGGAAGACGAACATCGTTGCGGCCGTCCATCGACGTCAGTCACCCAAGAAAATGTTGCGAAAGTCGAGAAAATTGTATTGAGCGATCGAAGAGTTACCATCCGATACTTAATTCAAGAAACGGGCATTTCATATGGAAGTATTCAATCCATATTGATTGAAACAATCTTTGAATATGAGAAAAGTTTCCGCAAGATGGGTGCCGAGAATGTTAACCGACAGTCAGAAACAAAATCGACTTGACATTTCGAAGATATTGTTGGACAAGTTTCAAGAAGATTCTGAGAACTTTTTGTCTCGTTTCGTAACAATGGACGAAACATGGGTCCATCATTTTGATCCTGAGACAAAACAGCAATCTTCGCAATGGAAACGGCCATCATCACCGACCCCGAAGAACTTTCGTGCCGTGGCATCGGCTGGCAAGGTTATGGCCTCAAAATTTTGGGACTCAGAAGGGATATTGTTGATTGATTACCTGGAGCGTGGAACCACTATTACAGGCCAATATTATGCAGCTTTAATTCCCAAGTTGAGGAATGCCATCAAAGAGAAAAGGAGAGGGAAACTTCGAAGGGGCGTGCTGTTTCATCACGACAACGCACCCGCGCACAGGTCGGCAGTTGCGATGGCTGCCATTCAGCAAGCTGGCTTCGAATTGGTTGACCACCCCCCTTATTCACCAGATCTGGCGCCTAGCGATTTTTATCTGTTCCCCAAATTTTTTTTTATTATTTTAATAAATGTAAGGTTACATTTTTAACGTAAATAACTCGCCAAACTTCACAGTTTGATGGCGAGACGCGCTCGTTTTCGCACATTTACCTTTACTTATTTCTATTTTCTATTTGTAGTACCTATCTTTCGAGTACTTACACTTGTAAGGTCGACCAAAAAAAGTGGTTTACCATTTTTCATTCAATTTCCTAGTTATCGAAAATTTCAATAAGGTTTATACTGGGTATCTGACAGATCGTTCTGCAAACGAAAATAGTCTTTGTTGTTTTATAATTAGCAACTGACATTCAACCTTAGAGTGATAAACCAATTTATCGGTTGACCCCACCTACTTGCCTCAAAATATGCAATTTTTATCTTTTTTTAACATATCAAAAATTTATAAGAAAGAAAAACATTATCTAACGCCTATTAGTATTCTAACAGATAACGTCTGTCTACTTATATCTAACGCAAACAGACGCCATTAGGCCGAAGGTATATAAATATGTAAATATAAGTAAGTAACACTACACTACGAAGTATCATAGTATAGTGTCACTCACCCACATTTTCATAATAGTCTCATTTCTCGATGACGCTGCCTCGGATAAAGTCAGCGTTACCGAGCAATGATTCCTTCAGCTTTGATTTTAACAGATTCATACTTAATTTAGGGCATTTTCTTAACAAATTGAAAGAATACTTAAGGGGAAACAGGTACGAAGACGATAACGAGGTGATGGATGCCGTGGAGAGCTTTTTGCAGGACCAAGACAAAACTTTTTTTTTAAGGGATTGAAGCCTTGGAAAAGCGCTGGACTCGTTGTGTAGAGAGACTCGGAGACTATGTAGAAAAATAAATTATTTAGTTATCAATAGTCATTATATTCTATTTCATTCTCACTACTTTTTGATCCCTCCTCGTACATGTGCCTCTCTGTCTAATCTTGAATTTCAAACCTTTATCGGTCAATTTTAAAGATAGAGCAAAAATTCTTGTAGTGTTCGATAGCAGAAACTTAGAAGTTTGGATTTATAAAATAAAAAAATATTAGTCCGATCCCCTACTGTGCGAGTCAGGTGCTATGTTTTAGCGGGCTTTGTTAGGCGGCTACTCTTCAAGACTATTGTAGTTCGTTGGTCTATATACAGAAGACACGGTCGTTATAACTACGAAGTTTCATACAACTTCAACCCGTTTTTCCTTTCATGAACAGCTTTTCTTTTCCTTTCAGCAAGCCGAACAGGCAGACTTCCGCTTTTTCAACAGACGATATTAAATCTTTGCGTTAAATATTAATCTAGTATCCATCTTAGCTCCCAAGACCTTACCATCAAATTAAACTTTTGAAATCCATTAATTTAAAACCATTTATAAATACATTAATTGAATTAATTTCTATTTTCAGGAGGGCGATATGTCAGCAGAAATGTACAACTTCCACGAGGCGATAGACGAGCTACAGAAGGCCGAGGAGGAGGTGCTGGACAACCACAAAGCCATCTCGGACTACATGCAGCACGCCCTGCAGCGCTGCAACCAGCTACTGTCGCTCACCAGGGACGTGGATTACGATCAAGATGGTATGATTGATGTTTATACCTAAGGATATCTAGGACTCCATAGCTAGGAGTCCATAATGTCTGACTTGATGCTACTGACTTGCTGACAGGACTATCCGATCGCTGATGTTAACTGCGATCAAGCATGGTAAGCCTTGTCATCATATTTGATAGTGTTGCCGCTCGATAGTCTTATCGATATTTTATGTAAAAATTATAGTATCGATAGCCTATCGATAGTATCGATACTTCTTTTAGTGCAATACTATTGATAAGCAGCAATATTGCATAAACTATCGATCATCAACATCAACATCAATCAGCCTATTGCAGTCCACTGCTGGACTGCTGCCTCCCCAAAGGCACGCCAAAGCGCACGATCCCCTCGTTCCTCATCCAGCCACCACCAGCGACCTTCCTCAGGTCATCAGTCCACCTGGCAGACTAAACTATCGATAGTGATCTTTATTTCAATATCGATAGTATCGAGGTAAATAAGGGTCACTATCGATAGAATCGATACGTTCGATAGTTTATGCAATATTGAGGAGCAATACTATCAATGCTATCTATAGTATTGCTGCTTATCAATAGTATTGCACTAAAAGAAATATGGATAGACCTATCGATTGGGTACATATTTTTGGCGTTTTACTATCGATTTTAAAACTATAGATTTTTCGGCAACACTATGTTTGACCAAGCGAGCGCAAAACGCGAGCGAAGCGTCTCCGTTTCAGCTTGGCCAAAATTGCTTTTGTATGTCTGTCTGTTTGTTCTCCTCTAAAGGTCACGTTTCTCAAACGATTCTCGTGAAATTTTGGGAGCAGGTTCGATAAATATAAAAAAAATATTGTCGAGTCAGTTTTTGGAAATTAAAAAAAATTACTAAGTTATGAGGGTTGAAAACGTAAAAAAAAATCTTAACATCCTGGAAAGGAGGGGGCGTAGGAGCAGAATGTCAAAAGCGCACATAATAGGATGGTGCATCCACATCCCCAGGGGTGTCGTCCGGCGGAGCCTTGGGTCCGGATTTTTCCTTTTACATTCTTGGACATTCAACTTATTTATCGTTCAAGGAAAGTGGCCGTTCAGGGAAGTGGCCTTACGTGCCCGGATCCCTTTGAACTCGTTGATCTAAGTAAACACGGATATTTTTGTTTCTTTGAGTGTTCTATATCATTGTCAGAGTATTTATAGTGAATATGTGAATGAATGGGATAGGTAACTTGCAATTTATTTCGATTTGTGTTTGGATGTTGTTTATCTATATATGTTTGTATTTATCTATTTAAGTAATGTATCGGTTATCTCATACCCATAGTACAAGCTTTGCTTAGTTTGGGATCGGATGGCCGTGTGTGAGATGTCCTCACGTATTTATTTATTATTATTCTTGAGAACGGTTTGTATGATTGTGAACGCCCGAGTTAGTATATAGTATAGTTTATAATCTGACTTGATATATTATAAACTTACGGAAAATTGTGAACTGAAACCAACCATTTACAATTTAACGTATTATTTTTCGTTACTTTATAATCTATCGATGTCAAATTGTGAACTGATTAAAAATTGGCATGCGACGGAACGCACCTTGCACGCTGATTGGTTAAACGTTTGACGTGTCCAGCGCGGCTATTCTTGGCTGTCATTCTGTTGTAATTGTTGGTCGAAGCTTGTACGGTCACCTTCAAAAGTGGGGTCATATCACGTGTTTTTATACTTTGAAATAAATTATTTTCTAATAGTTATTTCTTCTTGAATTTTGTATTAACGTATGGTGTGTACGGGACTTTATTAATATAAATAATAATATGCAATAAAGGTCATAATAATTAAAAGAAAAACACGTGATATGACCCCACTTTTGCAACTGACCTTTTAACGAAATAAACTGTTATTTTATTTTATTATTTTTACTATAGATGTTAATTATGTGCCTTTATGCTAGCGATAGGTAGGTATTAGTGCAGAAAGCTTGTGTATGAGTGTGGCTTGCACGTTGCAGGCTGCTGGCCCTCGCGCCGCAAGCGCCTGCGCGCGCCGGGCCGCGGCACTGGCATGTGGAAGTCGCGCGCGATGATAGGTTTGGCACGTCTCCACCATCCGATACCAATTCAAATAATAACCTCATCGATCTTTAAAACTCGATCTAAATTAGAAAAATTGCAAATGATGCTGTCATTATGAACATGCATTGCTTTGTTAATTTGAGGCTTCTTTTATTTTTTTGTCCTATTGCACGCCAATAAAATTGAATGCGTATTTTCTTTATTCGCGTGGAAAACAGACAATCGTACTGAAATAAAATAAGTTACTTAAATTATGGTTCTGGCCCTATTGCTAATAACTAGAACAATTTTAAATTTGATTCCATAATGATAATATTTCTATTTATTCGATCATGGAATGAACAGCCTCGGTCGAGGTTTCGCCGCTCATTACGGAGGTTTCGGGTTCGATTCCCGGTGGTGACACTGTCAAGCAAAAATCTCTTTGTGTGACTTTCCCAAGTTTGGTTAGGACATTGCAGGCTTGAATCACCTGATTGTCCGTAAAGAAAGATGATTCCGTGCTTCGGAAGGCACGTTAAGCCGTTGGTCCCGGCTACTATCTAGTCGTTACACGAGCCATGTCAGTGGCCTTTGGCGGCTTTATAACATTGACACGAGGGTTTGTGAGGTCGGTTGTTGACCTTACAACCCACACGATGATGATGATGATTAACTATACACCGTGAAATTTACATCGTTTTGTTCCCGCCGTGTAGTGATAGTACCCGTCAAACTGAACAACTTTTCACGAAAGAAAAAATCCCTGCGACGAAAAAATTTTTGGTCTCCATACAAAGTGAGACTCCCGACCGACCCATTTTGTATGGAGAGACCAAAAATTTTTTTGTCACAGGAAATTATTTTTTCGTGAAAAGTTGTTCAGTTTGACGGGTACTATCACTACACGGCGGGAACAAAACGATGTAAATTTCATGCTGTACTGTCATAATAATTTACACGCAGTCGTTCATAGTGATAATGCAACACGCTAGCCTAAGCTAGTCTCTTTTATAGATCGATTCGGTTACAAGAGATCACCGCTTCCAATAATGCCACTGCTGTCGCTCATGCCATCGTCGCCGATGTTAGAAAGGGACTGATCGGTTTATCATCAAAAATGTTTAATGAAGTATCAAATAAAACAATAATCAGGGGTATGAAGATATTTTCGGTTTCAAATATACCTTTTTGTAATAAAACTTAACAATTTACATATGGGAAGCGTAGCCAGAAAGGCTCTAAGCTAAAAATAAGAAAATGCGTAGGTAAAGATTTTAGATATCGTATTTATTTATATAAAACATGAAACGCGTGCAGTCTCTAGCACGACAGCATCAAGACTTGCAAACAAAATAAAATTAAAGAAAAAAAACCTTTTTTAAAAACAAGCTTTTATTATTTGTTAAGAAAATGAACTAAAAAGTTAAAAATAAATTAACTCTAATTAGAAGTATAACACTTTATAAGTTCATTGTAACCTTTAACGATAATTAAGCTTCTTTGTCTACGACAAAATAATTCCA
The DNA here is from genome assembly GCA_951230895.1 of Carpatolechia fugitivella. Taxonomy (NCBI): domain Eukaryota; kingdom Metazoa; phylum Arthropoda; class Insecta; order Lepidoptera; family Gelechiidae; genus Carpatolechia; species Carpatolechia fugitivella. The sequence goes on along the minus strand of OX579646.1, from coordinate 18,745,562 downwards.
TATCGTAATCATATATTTTTAACACCAAAACTTTACACCTTAATTATTAAATCTTCCCGTTTTTATTACAGTCTCAATTTTATAAATAAAAAAGCGTGTTACATTGTGATAGCTTAATTATACCATCAAAATGTAACACGCTTTTATTATTTATAAAATTGAGACTGTAATAAAAACGGGAAGATTTAATAATTAAGGTGTAAAGTTTTGGTGTTAAAAATATATGATTACGATATGGAATTATTTTGTCGTAGACAAAGAAGCTTAATTATCGTTAAAGGTTACAATGAACTTATAAAGTGTTATACTTCTAATTAGAGTTAATTTATTTTTAACTTTTTAGTTCATTTTCTTAACAAATAATAAAAGCTTGTTTTTAAAAAAGGTTTTTTTTCTTTAATTTTATTTTTAACTTTTTAGTTTGTTTAATACGAGATTTACTACGACGTAGTTAGTAGCGCGTAGCAGCGTTTTTCCCTTATGTAGTCCGTAGTACGTTCACATAATAATGTGCTGCTTTGAGCACTTAAAGTTTATGTATTTTATTTGTATTTAAATATTTCATTTTTTTTGTTTGTAGTAGGGTAAACTAATGTTTAAATTAGTTATGTAATCACAAGTTAGTTATTTGTAACATTTCTCATTCTATCCATTTCTTTTAATGCATCAACATTACAAGGTTTCTTCGAAGTCAACTTGGAGCAGTCAAGTTCTTCGATTCGAAGTCCTGCTAAAGACTTAACTCTGCTTAAAGCCACATAAGCTTGACCAGCAGCAAATAATTTAGAGCCTAGATAAATAACAGCATGATCTACAGTAGTTCCCTGCATTTTGTGCACAGTTGAAGCCCAAGACAAGACAATCGGAAGCATTCTTCTTTCAGCTGTGCCGTAATTAAATTTAGCAGGAAATTGAATTGATTTAGGCTGTATTATGTGAATGCCATCCTTGCCGAGGTCCATTGTAGAGGGATAAGGGCTTCAGTACAACAGGGTTCGCCCTGGTACCCTGAGGCGCAACGTTAGCGATATGAAATGTTTATACACTCTCATACCATTCAGCCCTCGGCACGTGCTCACCTTGGCATTGGGGCATCCATCTAATCAATCAGACATAATAATATAATAATCCACATTCATAACAAACGGAACGAACTTTTTCCCAAATCTGTTGGAGTTGCATATTCACGCCAACTAAGATGCTCGTCAAAACGAATCAAATGAGCGCAAACTCGATCGGGTTGCGTCGTTTAATTACGGAGTTCCTATGACCACCTTCCAGCTCCATCATCAGACCCTGGTTACCATATAGTATCACAGTACTCGACAAGACGAAACAAATGGGCCTAAACTCGATGGAGTTGCGTCGTTCCGGAGTTCCTATGGCCACCTTCCAGCTCCATCATCAGACCCTGGTTACCATGTAGTATCAAAGTACTCGTCAAGACAAATCAAATGGGCCCAAACTCGGTGGGGTTGCGTCGTTTAATTACGGAGTTCTTATGGCCACCTTCTAGCTCCATCATCGAGTCTGATTTAGTTTTTTTTTTGACAAGGACCTAATGCTTGTGTCGCAAAATCGACGTATCAAGCGTAACCGGACTTTTGGGGGAGCGGAAGGCTCTTACCCCTAGTATCAAAGTATCAAAGTCTGATATTATCTATCTAGTCTGATTTAGTATCAAAGTATTCGTCAATACCAATCCAACAAGCCCAAACACGACTATGTTATGTTGTGTATTTGTGGAGTTCCTGTGACCACCTTCCAGCTCCATCATGAGACCCTGGACATCACGTAGGACTGAAGATCTAGTCAAGACAAATCCAACAAGCCCAAACATGACTAAGTTATGTTGTGTATTTGTGGAGTTCCTGTGGCCACCTTCCGGCTCCATCATGAGACCCTGAACATCACGTATGACTAAAGATCTTGTTAAGACAAAACCAACAAGCCCAAACACGACTAGGTTGTGTTGTGTATTTAAGGAGTTCCTGTGGCCACCTTCCGGCTCCATCATGAGACCCTGGATATCACGTATGGCTAAAGATCTTGTTAAGACAAATCTAACGAGCCCAAACACGACTAGGTTGTGTTCTGTATTAGAGGAGTTCCTATGGCCACCTTCCGTCTCCATCATCAGACCAGCTCCAAGGTACCATAATATTGCATTGTCATCCGATTTATACATGAATGCAAAATTTCAGCTCAATCGGAAACTGGGAAGTGGATCAAATTTAACTTGCAAGATTTGATTACAGACAGACAGACAGACAACGGGACAGGTGAAACTAAATAAAAGCTTGTAAAAAGAACAATTCGCAATTCAAAATTTACACAACTTTAGAACGAAATATGAAAACCGACCAACAGCCAGTAACAACAAAGGAGGCCGATCCTTACCGTACTGTTCTAATTTTTGTAGATTGGGGATAAAATTGAGTTAAGTTTGAAAAAAAAAAAACAAACTAAAACCTTAAACATCCTTTATTTCTCTTGCAATTTCCTTAGTTGTTGTTCTTTAATATTATATTATGATAATTTAACTTTTTGCTACGCTAAAAATCGCGTTTAATTTCGGCTAATTTTACGCAATTCCATCAAAAAAATATAATTTCACATTTATTTTAGATTCCCATTAATACGAACAAATTAAATTATCTAAAACATTAACGACGGGCGAGGTTATAATCAATTCTCACTTTAAAGTGTCGATGATAATCTAAAACTCATCGAGCTCCACTAACCAATACCCTGAACACTTCCAGCGTACGCGACCCAATGGGAGGAGCTTCTGAACGAGCAGCTGGCCGTGCTCAACCAATCACGGGACCTGGTGGCCGAGTTCCGCACCAAGATGCAGCAGGAGGAACACATCAGCCGCCGCATACAGCCCCCTCCCAGACACCACTAGCCGCCGGTACGTAAGTGGCTTGGTCATTATTATGTTGAGGCTTCACTGTCACGCTCTAATGGGGGATTTTCTGACAACTCTTTAAAAAATAAAAATAATAGGTCTAGGTGCCAGGTTCGTGAATTTTTTAAAATCCTTTTATAGCCCTGGGTGACTCGCCGGATTTCTTCGGATCCACGAATCGTCAACGCCATCTATCGAAGATTTATGAACTATTTTTTTTAATTGGAAAATCCCCCATTCTCAATTTAAGTTCATCAGTCCTTTTCACATTTTAAAGATTAAAAAGAGACAGTGGCCATTCTAATATTAGAGCTGTCAAACATCGAATTTGAACCTTATGGACGCGTCGATCGTACAGTTTTGGAGAACACTTAAAAATCTCTTAATCTGACAGCTATGCTCTTATTTTAAGTTATCATTCGTTCAAAATAATATAATTCGTTCTGAATTCATCACCTCTCTTTCATTGGTCATAAAAACGAAAAGGATAGCTGGATTTTAAAATTATTATTAGAGCATGACTGGTTGAATCGGAGCCATTGTCTAATCTGTGGGTGAGCGTCGTTCTAAGGGTTCGTAATGTGGTCGGGTTCAATAGGGAATGCACATTTTTTTCAAGTTCATTAATTGAAATATTTCAAGCATTTAAATATAATGTTCAGACCATCATAAGTTCCCAAGGAACATGGGTTGATAACCCCCAAAAATTTCGACCTCCCATACAAATGAGTAAAATTGATTGTGTATTTTGTATGAAAAGTCGACTTTTTTTGGGGTTTTCAACCCATGTTCCTTGGGAAAAGTTGTTGCTTGATGGTCTGAACATTATATTTAAATTTTGCTAGGGATTACAAAATCATGCTGTATAATGTCCCTCTTACGAAAACAAAATTTTCTATGGCGGATGTATGGCCCGCGTGACATATGACGTCACTGGTCACGTCAGATCTCTCTGTCTAACCTTCAACTTTGAAGCCTTATCTTTGTTTCTGAGCAAGATATTTGAAAAAATATTTTTTATGTGTTTATCTGGAACTTGAAATATTTGGATTAATGAATTAAAAAAAAATGTGCATATTCCTTATTGGTATATTTGCGGTCACTTTTCAAATTAGAATGACGCTCAAAATTCAACAATCATGCGTAAAAGTTGTTTTTGTAAAGGATGGAATTGATGGTATTTTATAATAAATGTCACGTTTAAGTTAAATAAAATGAGGTTCTAATACAAAATTGTCATGTCTTTTCTGGTAGATCATCTAAATTCTTATTAAATTCGAATCTCTATCTTTTGTAAACATGGGTTTTAATTTGTAATTTAAGTAACGTATGTAACATAAAAGATCTCGATGAAAAAAGCTTTGGTTTATTGTTTATATAGACGCAACAATTATCTATAGTCTAGAAGAGTAACCGTCTAACAAAGTCCGCTAAAACATGGCACCTAATTAATGTTGACAGACGACGACGACAGACAGGCAGATGATGTCGCTGCTGTACATTGAAGCTTACTTTCGACGTTCTTACAAACCGAATCATATAAAAAAACATTGTACCGCGTATTCGAATGTCGTATGGTATAGTTTTGCTTCTTTGGTATTCATTTGGTGGGGTCAAGTGTTACTCTTCTAGACTATAGATAATTCGTTGTATAGACGACGTCTTTGACTCTGACGCTCCGTACCTAAACAGTATTTTTATTCATTAGAAAAAAATAGTAGCTAAGTGGGAGGCTCTAAAATTATAAAAACTATTGTAAAGCACACAATGTTACAGTCTTTCCTTAACTGCTAATTCTTTGTAATAAATTTAAAATGCGAGTTATAAAATTAATAACCCGCTTGCTCGTGTGTCGACAGCGTTATAAGATGGCGTATTCAAAATGGCTGCCAACTGTCAAGTTCCAACTTAAAACCAGCGCGTCTGTCGGCGCGAAGAAACCACGTGTCGGAAATGGAAACAAGAGTGAAAATATCGTAGCTGGCCTACCTTTATTTTCCATTGAAGTTCATAAAGACAGTTTCAGTTAATTATAAAACTTAGTATAGAAAGGAGGTGAAAATGCCGTCGTGTTGTTATGAAATTATAGACTGTTTATAATAGGAGTGTTAGAAGCACAAAAACTTGTATTATGTTGATAACCTACAGAGCTACGCGTCGTAATAAACCAAGGTTAAGAAAACTGAACTTTACTTTCACCAGACCTAAGAGCTCCATTCTCTAGCTATCCCTTTCTATCGCTTAGAAACGTCGTCGGAGAGAAAAGAGAAACACGCGTGCTCGAAGAATAAAACACCGTTTATCTTTATTATCGGATGACGTCTCCGATGGCTAGTAAAGGATGGAAATACGGAAAAATATTATTCCGCATCATCAACATCAACAGCTTAAATACGTCTCCATCGAGGGGCTCGAGCCTACCCTGAAGTATATGAGTTACAAATTTTGTGTAAGCTTGGACTTACCTCTGGCTGGACACGAGACTCCCTGACACGTTTGCATAATTATTTACCATAATAAAATATGACATGACATTCGCTGATTATGACTGACGTGATGTGAATGTAATTAACCACTGTGTGACGGAATATCTACAACGTATTACTTACGTCTACGTTTCGCTGCGTCCTGCTTGATGATATTATTTATAGTGCGTTGTCTAGAGGTTGGTTAGTCCTGTCTTGTAGCTCGTCATTACAGTACTTTGCTTTTTTAAGATAAGACAAAAAAATAACAGATCCACTTCAATAATATGTCAGTTTTATTATAACTGATAATGCAACGGGCGGCAGCGGACCGAATTGTATGCTTTTTGCCTAATCTTGAAAAAAAAAAAAGCAAATATTCCTTTTGGTCTGTGTGAACAGTGGTTCAGTTTTTAAATATGGCGCTGTAAAACCCTCCAATCTTACATTTGATTACCCTTTCATTTTTAACATTTTGTGACGTGACTTGAATGCATTTAACTCACCTAATGGCCTACTTATATTATGAATGTGTAGATATTTTTTTTTTTGGAATTTAGGAAGATTGTGAAAGTACAAAGCCATGTTGCAGCGACAGTGTCTTACGCGTGTATGATATGACAATTTTAGGTATTCAATTGTATGATTCTAAACGCGTTGTGAAGTAGTTCAATTTTAGTTGGCCTATTTTTTCTTTTGCTGAACTTTGTTCTGGATTGCGATGGAAGCTAATGCGTACCAGAGAGCAGCAATGGACTTTGTAGTAATGTTTTTTTAACAGCAACTGAAGATGTATTTATGTGTATACTACAGAGCCTGACCAAGAATATTATGAGGTCTGTCAAGAGGGAGCCACTGACAAGGAACAAGTATCATTTCAAATGTAAGAATTAGTTCCAATAAAATTCCGCAGTATGGCCTTCTTAATTCCTATTCAGATTTTCAACAAATTAAAACGATTTTCAATAAACTCAGCGTTGTTTTTGGCGAATACTTAACACTACACTTGCTTAAGCTTATATCAGCGCGTGGCTCCTTTTAGTCGCATCTCTTATATGTCCCCCGTGCCTGGTACGTTTGGACATACATACCTTTGAGCATAACTCTATGGAAACTTGCGCTCTCTGGTAATATGTAGCATTCATCGAACGATACGTGAGTATTACATATCGCGTTCGCCTTCGCTTTTCATAGCATGATAATGATTATGCGTTTCAAATGCTAGAGAATCCTTTTCATTCCATTTCGTTGAGATTATGTTTTTCAAGTATGGTGCTAGCCGAATGTAGACTTTGAGAAATACACAATGTTGTCTCATTTGTAAGGTTTTCTTTCATTGTTGAGCACCCAGATTTATGGTTGTTATATAGATGTGCGTGCATGACAAAAATATGAATTGAGCATGCCGGCAAGGATGTCATAATCTATGAAGCTTGACCTTTTCGTAGACAAGTCAAGAAGGAAAAAAATAAGACCGTTTTCTCTAAACACTGTTCTTCTCGCTCTAATCGTACATGTATGAGTGAGATAGAATGTACGTTCGGATCGTTTCTTGGTTGAACTGTATTATAATTCATTTTCGCTGTAAATTCGACATACTTAATCGATATGAGTAGATCTAGTTTTGAATACTTATTCGACACAATGATTGTTGGAATTTGTAACTGATTTAGTTTTATTTTTGTGAAGGTTTTTTTTTATTTATTTGCAAATGTTTTATTTGCACTGCACTGTGCCAGAAAAAATAGTAGCCATTTTTTTCGTTCCGATGAAGGTTAAGAATCTGTTAAGTATTCCAAACGTCGGTGGTGATCATCACATTTGCAAATTGATAAAATGATCTGACTTAGGTATGCCGTGACAATGATATTGCCATGTAACTAAGAGAGCTAAGCTCTTAATGTAACTACGATGGGATGAGCCGGTGGATAACAAAATCCTATTTATAAATGCAACGTAAATTCATCTGAACACTCGTCATTTTCATCATAAAAATAGTAAAACATTGTTTTTTTTACGTTCATTTAAAAAAATAGCAAAATAACTATAAAAGACTAACTATGATTGTAAGTTTTTCAAGTCCTTTATTTTCAGTTTTGTATTATTTAATTTATTATGTTGTGATAATGTAACGTTGTATTCGGTGAGCGTCTCAATGTTAACGGCAAATAGCGAATAAAAAAGACGCTTATTTCGATGTCATCTACATGCAGGTAATGTTTTTGATGATGATAAAGAGGAGTTCTTTTCAGCTTAAGTTATATCATCATGATAAACATACAATCTCATAAACTCCATCGGAAACAATGCCTGTTGGTAGACAAGCGCGACGTTGCCTTTGTTATAGCAAATTATTTGTAACCATGTATATTTGATTGAAAAAGTTTGTAATAAAAATAAATCAGAATTTACTGCCTGGCGTTGCTTCATACTCGTTTGCTAGGCTGGTCTCGCTCGAAGTTTATTTTTATAGATTTTCATAGATTACTTTTTGCTTAGCCATACATACCATTTGTTTCACTACTGCGCTACGAGCGATAGATTTAAATAATGAAAATGGCATAAAAAGGTTGCTTTCAAATTGTGTTTCGTCTAATTCGTTCGTAGCTTTATGAGTACTCAAAAAGTGACGTCCTTTTAGAATTTTGGTCGAAATTCGCCACCGAGACAAAGAAAACTTACATTCAGACCTTACGAAGTAATGTATAATATGGCTTAAAGATTATTAGATAGTGCTTATTAATAAATAAATAATAATTAAAGTAAATCGGTACTCTGTATCAGAGTCGGGGTCACTGCTCACCGATGCTTAAAGGTCTTAAGTACTGCGGCTTGATTTAGTATAAACAAAACTGTAATAAAATTAAAACTTTCTCATGAATTTCACAAAAATAAGTACAATTCCAGAAACGCGAGATCAATTTTAATTAACTGTCTTTCTGGGAAGAGTTCGTCTCTCAGTATTATTTGGAAAAATAAAATTGGTCCTCGGTAACATCTTAGATTAAATGAAGCTGCCGTACGATAAGTCCAATCGAACTGAACGAAATCTCTCTTTTACTGTCATGATTTTTAAAGATAATTGTAATATTTGTAACTCTGATTTTGCCTTGAAAATGAACTTGTATAGAGGTGGCGTGTTGAGGACGGATGGTGCAGACGCGCGATCGGCGCACTACCTGTCTAGTTGAAATGCTTTATTGTAATAAACATATTTTAACATCGCACATTATAATAAATTAATCGAAATTGACTGGCTTTTGTTTTTTTTCCCCACCTAAAAAAAAACTTCCCTACATAAAAGGGTTCCCGAGAATGAATAACTTATGATAACATAAGAGGTGAAGTATTTTTTAGCTATTATGGTTTTTAAACTGAATAAAAATGTTGTGGTATGAAGAACTTTGAAGCTGTCATAGCTCTTTTTTTTTTGTTCGTGGCACTAGTTAACTTTGTGCCAGTGTCGAGTTTATAGTATACTAAAAACCGGGTATAATAAAAACTACTTTGCTTTCTCTCGTTAATACACGCACAAATTTTCAGAAGGAAATAATATATACACTTATTATAGTTGGGTTATTATAGGATGGGTTCTGACAGCTTCAAACTTTTTTTAATAATATTCGGTTTAAAAACCTAGCTAAAGTATTTAAAAAAAGTAACTTCACCTCTTATTTTATCATTAAACGGTATGTAATTTTACTTAATAAATAAAGAAATAAACGAAATAATATTAATAAGTTTTTAAAATTTTATTCTGTCAGAGCTCATCCTATAGTAACCCAAGTATAGTACATGCCAATCTTAGACCATATATGATGCCAATAATGCTTTCGTCAATCACAATCATAAAATTACTTAGGTTGATCAACAAAAAACGTAAAAGGATAATATTAGCTAGAAGTAGCATGGAGAAGTAGCTTCTGTCTGACAGCTTGGTTAATTAAAAAACTCCCAATTAATGTCAAAATTATATTTTTAAATTAATCAATTACATATTTACAAAGTTTGTACTAGTATCATGGAAATGCAATAAATAGGACATTCACACAAAAAGACTGGAAGACTAATAAACTATAAACTTTCATGTAAAAAGAGTTAATTTATAATACATAAAAACAGTAGTAGTATACCTTCAAGAAGGGCGCAAGAGAGATTGTGTTCGCAAAATATAGGACCGTGTTTGTTGACCTAATGGCCAAGTTCTAGGACGCTACGCTACGGAATTCCTTCAACTCGCAAAGAAGTCAGAATCATATAAGGTTCTACAGATTGCGGTCCTCACATTTAGCTAACAAAATTTATCTTGGCCTGATAAAAAAAGAAAAAAGAAATAAAGATTATTTCTATTTCTAACCTAGAGTACAATAGCGGAGAGGTGGTGGTTATCATCAATCAACTTGCTGGCAGAATGAGGGATTTTCTGACAGCTCTTTAAAAAATAAAAATAATAGTTCTAATTAAGATTATAGATGGCGCCTGATCGATACTATCGATAGTTTTTTCGTTTTCAACAATCGATACTATCGATAGTATTGCTGTTTATCAATAGTACTGCACTAAAAGAACTATCGATAGGCCTATCGATTGGGTACATGTTTTTGGCGTTCAACTATCGATTGTAAAACTACCGCTTTTTCGGCAACACTATGCCGTTATTGAAAATAAGTTCAAAATCAATTTTAAGACCTATTAGAAGGCTGTCATAACATAACAATAGGCGTTTTCCCCCAGTATAACGTTTGCCATCATTTCAAATCTTTGCGTCGCACTCTAATTTATAATAACAAAGTAACAAGGATTTTATCACAGAACAACTTTAGTGATGTTTAATTTTAAATTAAAAATATATTTACATGCAATTTCTTTGGTTCTTGAGGAATCGCATCGAATAATAAAAATCAATGTTAATAAACTTTACTAAACTAATTATAAACTTTTATGTTAGTTTTCAGAAAAAATTTCATATCGCTCCTTGCATCGATCAGCTAAAAAATATTCCGATCTGGCATCGTACAAAGTAATGAGCTAAAAACATCAACGTTTTATTATGCAATGCGAATCCAAAGCACATACAAATAAAAAATAAACAAACGTATTCAGCACTATTTGTGCGTATTTTTAAATGTCACTATTACAAACATTTAACGTTAGGGTAGAGACTTGGCTTTGGCCTTATTCCTTTCAAAACCCTAATAGAAGATTATTAATAATAAAACAATTGTTTTATTCCAAAATTAACAGGCATTTCAGAACAGAGCCCTTGAAGAATTTGCTCTGGCCTTACTCTAAAGCCCAAGTCACACAGAGCGGGAGCGGCGCGGTCCGGGGCCGGGACAAGCGGGACGGCGCTATGCCGCGCCATAGCACCGTCTCGCTTTCTCTGCCCCGGACCGCGCCCGGCACGGCTCTGTGTGACTTGGGCTTAAGGAATTGAAGAAATTAAATCAGACGAGGCTGTATGGTCAAATGATCTTTGCCTGCCAGTACACAATGAGTACGGTGAAGAAAAAAAAAATAACCACAGAATCTGTGAAACTGCCAAAATTAGAACTACACCCAAAGATTTATGACGCGCGTCGCCTCGAGCGAAGCGACCCTGAGGGGTCTCAGAGGAACAAAAGACGGTCGCTTCGTTCGAGGCAACGCGCGTCTGAAATCTTTGCTACGCCCAGTACTATGGAAATGTCATCTTTAGGGAGAGTCGTGATCGGTTCAAAACCAGTTTTGTATTACTACTAGCGCCGCCGTTCATTTCACAGATACGTTGGTGGGGTCTGTAGAGATGCCTCATCCCATAGAACCGAGAGAACAGACGGAGCACAGTATCCGCAGTGCGGGGGGCTAATTTCATAGCGGCTTATTACGAATTTATCTTTTAAACGGTAGAGAGAAATCTATATACTTATATAAAAATCAATTGTCAAATCGATCTAGCCATTGTCGAGTTTTAGCGAGATCTACGTACAGGTCTCGCTAAAACTCGAGAATCGCTGATCTGAATGGGTAGGGTAGGTGTAGAGTAGATGTTGGGAAAAATGGCAGGACAACGTTTGCCGGGTCAGCTAGTAAATAAATGGCGGTAATAGTTGAAACTAAATCGGAGCGTACTGGGGGCCGTTTCACAAAGCTACAAGTTACAAATTACAAGTACAATTCGACGTAAATTGCGTAGACGATTAGATAAAACGATAAGGGCTTACAGTTTAGGCGAATTGGCTACGCAATGTATATCAAATTGTAACTTGTTACTAGTAACTTGTTGTTTCGTGAAACGGGGCCCAGGAAGTTCGCCACGTTTAGGTATGCTCTGACTTCACGTTTCTAAGTTTATTTGAATTCGTGAAATAATTACTATGCGAATTGAAAACCTTCGCTAATGCGATTTATTAAAATAGGATAATAAATTTTTGCTTGAATATTAAGAATAGAAAATTAGTTGAGTAGCCTCCGTTGTATGAGACGCCATTGTTGCGCATTTCATATTGTATCGCCTAACTGTAACTGCAGGCTCTATTTACGAATTATCCTTATCCTTATTAAGGGGTCCACACACGTCAGCTATAATGTACATTACATCCCGGGATGTATAGCTTGATTTCTATGGAAAGATGTAATGAGATGTATCGACAGGTATCGTGGTACATCTTTACATTATAGCTGCCGTGTGTGATGCCCTTTATCCTTATTGTTCGTCCGTCCCACTCGGGCATTGCATCTGTAGGAGTGGGACGGCAATATATACTCACCGGCACAACTAACCGCCCACCCTTCATTTCAGGGAATACTCGTGATTCTTTATAATTCTATTAGTTACAGCTGATGTTAGTTCAAAAGCTAATTTAACCTTTATTTAAGTGTGTTTAATTTACCATAAAATTATCAATTAATCAATTGTAATGTATAACAATAAGCGTAGTTTAAAATTAACCCGAAATACAAGGGTGGGCAGTTAGATGTGCCGGTGAACATATTTACGCAGGAGTAACAGAGATAGGTACAAGTAATAACAGGTCAACGTACGAAATTCTTTCTGCTCGGCGACCATGCTTTAGCAACATCGTTAATAGAGTTGTCGTGCGACTTTAGCCTAAATTGAGTGCGCGCGCGAGTGTATCGCCTAATAAGTTTAGTGATGTAAAACATTAATAAAACCTTGTCGACCTTACAATCCACACGATAATGATGATGATGATTAATAAAACAGGTTTTAGGATCTTCCGATGCTATGTTTGTGACATTAAGATAATATCTTATATCTTATGTATGGTGACGGCAGAGTAGAATACATTTGTCACCAACCCCTACTCTTCCCGTGGGTGTCGTAAGAGGCGACTTAGGGACTACACATTGAACAGGGAACGGGCAGCAGCGCTCTCTGATACAGTAACCTTTTAATCTGCGATCTCCAACCCGCCTGCCAAGCGTGGAGATTATGGCAAAACCAAACACGCGGAGTGGAGGAGGCTCATAGTCCAGCAGTGGACTGTAACGGGCCGTAGAGTATGTATGGTTCAAGTAGAAAGGAGCTGAGCAGCTATCGTAAAGGACAAGTACAAAATAATTCCATATAGCAATATAGCAGCGTTTTCTCAGGACCTTTTGACGCTAAAACCACTATTAAATATTGCAAAAAGATTTCTTTCCCTTTTTTATTTCGACTTCACTGGATGTATGGTTTGGACGGGCCAATCTAAATATTGCGGTGTTATAATAAAAATTAATAACATTATACTATAACAAATAAATAAGTAAACAGTTCGATACAAAATAATAAAAAATAAAAATATTTTTGCAGTGTTTATAATAACGAATATTGGTATCTTAGAGATTAAGAAAATACAGATCACTATTTTGAATATTGGAATTTAGATCTGTATTTCAGGACATGCTTGGATATCATGATTTGAGAATTTTGAGAAGTAGTCGGAATGAGAAATCGGCTATTTGCGAAGTAGACCCCTGGTGCGGAAAGGGTTGAAAGCACATTTTAGTTGAAAGTATTAATAAGTTCTTAAAAATATCTGAACGCTATTATTTTCAAAGTGAAAATATTTACAAGTGCTCTATTTGATAGTAAACACTCAATGTGTTTAATACAATAAGTACAGTGTGTGGAACGCTTTATTTTATAGTTTACTTTTCATGTAATGGCATCTTGGCCATCTGGCAACATTGTCTTTGCTTGTCATTCCCAACACGAACAATATGTGAATTTATAATAAATCGCATTTAAATAATTAAATCCTTTTAATTGCCGCCCCACCGGCCCTAATAACTCGATGGCGTAAACACAATGTGTTTTGTTCTTTTACACAATAAAATTGTATTACATACCTGGCAGACTATGGGAATCAGAAAGCTGATATACATGCATATAATTATATAAATAAACATCATCCACACAAGTGCTCACCACACAAATGGTTTTCACTGGGATTCAAACTCGCTACCACGAGCTTTGTAGTCGTACCAATACCAACTAGGCTACGGAGACGTTTGGCGGTCGTCATAGAGGATCCTCGTCGAAGTCTCCGCTGATGATGATGTCAGGGTTCCCTATGGCGGGCACCATGTGGGAATATTCACTGGTTGCCCAAAGGTACAGGTTTAGAGTTCGCTCCGTACATTGGGCTATGAACCTGGAAATAACCAAATCATCAATATTATACCTAATTTTACATATAGTATAGTTAGTATAAAACAGTCATGGTAGTTTTCTTTTACAATACAATAATCTTTTCATTACTCATACTCGGAAAGTAGGTCTGAAGTTACCTGAAGACCGGGTTAAATGTAATACTTTTCAGCCCGAGGGAGAATCGTTTTCAACTGACAGCTGTCAAATTATAAAAAAAAAACTAGTTCTAATTTCACATTTCTATTGAACTATGTTAACACTACGGCCACAGAAAAAAATAAAAATAGGCGGGGAAGCAACAATCCGATTATCATTTGTTTCTCGAGTTGTAGAGTTTTGTTTACAATGAGTTAATCTGATTCAGATATGGAAGTCACTCATTTTTTCTTTAGCTAATTCGTGTTTTTATTTTTACTTACCTTGTATTCGTAATGAAAAGCACAGTGTTTACCTCAGGTTAAAGACTTATTTAGGACCTCGAACTGTTACGGCCGTCTCGGCGCTAAATAAGTTACTTTCACCCCTCATATAACAATGCACTATTATTGACAACAAAAATAAACAAGATGGAAAAACCACGACATAGAGGAGTAAAAAGGCGGCCTTAATTCTTCAATGAAATGAACAGTTTATTAACTTTTGGATGTTACATCTTATTCGTCATTACATTTTTTGGATGAATTCACTACACGATGTGCGGTCTCTGGGGCTGACTCAACTGTTTCTGTCTCTACAGAGGCGCTCGAGATGGCTTAAGGGCCCCGGAGACGGTCAAACGGTTTGACTCAAACCTAAACGGCTCCGCGCAGTCTGATTCTGTACGCTGCTGTCGTAATTACACTTCTGACGCGTCAAACACAACAAAAATATAAAATTGCATCAAACATGCTTCAAACACGTAAATGTTTGACAAACCGTTCAAACCACCTTTGTAAACGATCAAAATGGTTTGAGTCAAACCAAACGTTACGTGTTTGAATCAAACCGTTTGACCGTCTCCGGGGCCCTTTAATCGATCACTCTGGCCTAATGCGAGTGATCAATTAAGTTGGTCTACACAACCTT
Source organism: Carpatolechia fugitivella (assembly GCA_951230895.1). Lineage (NCBI taxonomy): Eukaryota > Metazoa > Arthropoda > Insecta > Lepidoptera > Gelechiidae > Carpatolechia > Carpatolechia fugitivella. Next base: position 18,730,477 of record OX579646.1, on the reverse strand, counting down.
GAGTGTCTACACAGGTGTTGACCAATTTGCACACAACCCCAAGTGGATGACGGCATGAAAGCTAACTGGTTCGAGACATTACCAAACTAAAGCTGTGGTCCAGCAGCCGCCACGGAACTGCTGAGCACCACACGAAGAATGTTGTAGTGGATAATATTATAAAGTTCGGCAAAAACCAGGGTTCAGTCCGTAGAAAAGGTTTTTATATTTACTTATGTATTTATATAATATATTTTATAAAACTGGAAAAATAGTATTTCACTGTTGGAGATCAGGACATGAAGTGAAGAATTTGGCGGAAATAAGACAAAATCGAAACGTAAGAAATCTAAATTTGAAAATGAATTTAAAATGAAAGATATAACTGCCAGCAAGAAAGGTTGCCAGTCATAAAACAGGAATGCCTCGTTACAAAGCTTTCATTTTGCTACGATTTTGAAGCCTACGTATGTATTATAGATTCTGTGATTGTAGCTTATATATCTGTGATCCGTGACGTCCATATTTATGCAAGTAAAATTTAACTAACTGCTATCGGTCGTGATTCGACCCGCTTGCTTTTAATCGCGCAACCGCGCGTCACTATCGCACGCAATCGATTTGTTTCCCAACTCCAACCACGGTCACGGTAGGCTGGCTTCAAATGGCTGATCTGCCCACCAGACTGATAATGATAATGCCCATTCAGTATACGACATCTATCCACCCCCGCATCGAATTATTCCATCTAACAGTTTCGGTTACAGGCCCTGTATTGGGCTTAGTATTAAATGAAAAAAAAAACATTTTAGGACACCTGGAACTAGGGTTGCCAGCCCTACTATATAATAGATTCAAATACTAGAGTTCTAAAAAATATATATAGTAGGCGAAACTACTATATTTTGTGTAAATCATTTCTTCTTTCGATTCCTGCAACATCAGCGTTCACAGAACGCATATTTTCTGTTATGAAAACGAAATGGAGAGACGAATTAATGGTGTTTTTAACTTAAATTTGGATTGCAATCAATCAATCGTATGAATCGTTTTAAAAAAAATATGTATTAAGGCGCAGAGCAGAAAAAATATTCATTTAAAAAATAAAGTACATAACATTTTAACCACATACTATTTTCTTTTTAATTTTTTTGCCATCTACTATATTTTTAAAGGTAGTAGCTTCGAAAATACTATATTTAATAGAAAAAAAGTTGGTAACCCTACCTGGAACTCGTTAATTCTATAAACAATATTTTTGGGGACAAATAAAACTACTTTTCTTTCTGGCTCCCCTTCGGGACAAACAGGTGGGGATAGGTCGGACACATGTGCACCAGCGCCCGACTGACTAGGAGTCGAAGTTGTCGTCACGGCTAAAAACGGTCGGAAAGATCAACATCGTCATTAGGATATTATTCGGTTTGTGAGGTCTCTCGTCGACCCATGGGTAAAATACGAGCGAAGCGTCTCTGTTTTAGCTTGGCCAAAATTGCTTTTGTATGTCTATCTGTCTGTCTGTCCATCTGTCTGTTTGTTCCACTCTACAGGTCGCGTTTTCCAACCGATTCTCGTGAAATTTTGTGAGCAGGGTCGATAAATTAATAATGTTTTTTGTCGAGTCAGTTTTCGTAAATAAAAAAAAATACGGAGTTATGGTGGTTGCCTGCCAGCTTACAAGGTCTACCGCTGAAGCTGTTTTCTTCTACAGGTCACATTTCTCAATCAATTAAAATAAAAAAAACTAAAAAAAAAACATATTTGAGTTAAATAAATTTCAAGGGGTCGGGGATCTTTGTGGAGAAAAAATAAAAATAAATATAAAGAGATATACAGACTCGCGAGGTCTAGCTCACAGAGCCACTAGTGTAACGCGCTTACCTAACAAAAGGTCTAACATCCCCTTCATTCGCCGTCTGCAAGTGCTGGTAATACAGATGCCGATGCTGCTTTGGTATGATCACCGGCGGGAATCCTGCCTGCATGAGGAGCAGATTCATGAGGAGACGCGACGTGCGCCCATTGCCGTCGATAAATGGGTGGATGTGGACCAGCTTGTAGTGGGCCAGCGCAGCGTATCTGTTAGTTAGATAATCAATCATCAACCATCATCAATCAGCCTATTGCAGTCCACTGCTGGACGTAGGCCTCCCCAAGGGCACGCCAAAGCGCACGATCACCCAGCCAACATTAACCTTCCTCAAGTCATCAGGCCACCTGGCAGTTAGATACTACAACTGTAAAATTGATTTAGATATACAAAAAGATTCGTCTTGGCAGACGAGGTGGGTGGATCGTAGACTACAAAGGGTCAATCTTTGAGTTAGGGTCACGCCTAAAGGCAACAATTGACATCTTCAGCGAGGATCTATTTATACTCGTATGACCATCTTGATTAAGATATTTTTTACTATTTTGAAGTTAGAAATAATTTACTGATCGCCCTATTTTAATATTCCTAAATATCGGAGATATAAGAGCGTTGGTGGTCTAGTGGCTGGGGCCGCTGCCTCTCGTCCGGGAGACGCGGGTTCGATCCCCACCGCGTACCAATGTGTTTTAGAATTTCGAATTCATATGTACGTTTATTCGACGCTCTTACGGTGAAGGAAAACATCGTGATGAAACCTGTACACTCACTAACTATGAGAAATAAAGACTGATTACACGTAATTATAAATGTCAGTATTTTAAATTATTACATTATTAGATTAAGGGGATTTCTGAAAAAAAAAAATCCCCTTAAGGGGATTTAGGCAGGGGATTTTTGGAATAAGCCCTCGGATAGACCCATCCTGTTCAAATGCTCGTAGAGAGAGGTTAGCGATAAAGATGATGATGATGATGATGGCAGTATCGTATAATTAACTGCAGCAGTAAAGGGCAGCAGTCCCAGAATCTGTGGGTTAGACTAACAGTCCAATCGATCCCTGCCAAAGACCGCGAGGTGGTTGCTGAAGATGGTAACTGCTGTTGTTGCTGTTGCAGCCCCTGTGGCCGAGTGGCTGAACGTTCGACTTTCATGGTTCGATTCCCGGTGGGATACTGACAAAACAATAATCTCTTTGTGAGACATTCCCTAGTTTGGTTAGGACATTGCAGGCTGAATCACTCGATTGTTCGAAAATAAACATGATAACACAACGCTGCGTGCAGGCAGAGCCTATTTCGTAAGAGGAGATAGAAAAAAGTTTTTGATGTATTTTACCTACCTAAGTATTAGACTACGTAATCAGGTACATTTAGCTTATAGTATAAAAATGCATCGCATAAAAATGTAAATTGACAATAATAGGTGTAAAATTAGGTACTTATATGAATATACCACCCACAGAGTATTATTTATTTTATACAGCTAATATTTAGAAAATCATCATCATCATCATACTCAGGCCACATCAACCCACTGCTGGGTATAGGCCTCTTCTCTATAGCGCCAATTCTCACGGTCCTGTGCCAGCCTCATCCAGTGAGATCCCGTCATCTTGACGATATCGTCTGCCCACTGGCCTTGTCGCCCCTCTATAGGCCACCACTCTGACTGCTTTGGTCCACCGTCCGTCGTCCCGTCTAGCCAAGTGCCCCGCCCATCTCCACCTCGGTCTCGTTATCCGCTTACCTACGTCTTCGACTTTAGTTTTCCGACGAATTTCTACGTTTGGTATGCGGTCAACGAGTGAGATACCTAACATAGAACGCTCCATTGCCTTTGTGCTACCTTAATTTTGTGCATATTTTGCTTAGTGAGCGTCCATGTTTCGGCACTGTAAGTGAGGATCGGCAGGACACATTGGTTAAACACCTTGGTCTTCAGGCATTGCGGGAGTTTGGATTTAAAAACGTTGTCTAGTTTCCCGAAAGCAGCCCAGCCTAATCCGATGCGTCTTTCGATCTCCTTTACCTGCGCTGTTCGGTCAAAGGATAAACGATGTCCAAGATAGACGTAATCGCTGACAACCTGAACGGTGTCATTGCCTATACTTATGTTAGGCATATTTAGAAAATAATAAAAATAAAAACGTAACTACTAAAATAAAGGTTTTATTTATGCAAAAACAAAATAGTAAAAAAGCAAATAAAAAACAAATAAAATTCTGTAAATAAAAGACATCAAAATAATAATGTATCAACTCGTTCTCTATACGAGAAGTACGGTTCGGTATACTCACAGAGCAGATCAGTATTGGCTTATCTCCATGGAACAATTAAATATGCATTCTGTGGGTATACTAAAATATGCATTCTGTGCGTATACTGAATAAGACATAACTTTTGATGGCGTCAACTTTTGCTGTTAAGTGTTTAAAAACATTTGTTGGTCAGTGCATTCAATCATCAAGGAAAAACAATCAACAATAAAGTTATTTCGTTGATCTCTGACGGAGCGCACGCTACAAAAATAGAGAATGGGGGCCTTTATCCACTAAGTTTGAAACGTATGAAACGATACGTCATCAGAACACCAAAACCTAATGCTAGAAATTTCGAAGTGCTTAAGTAATTAATTGATGCTCCGAATGAACGCAGAGCACTATGAATAGATACTGGAACTACTCCACTGGCCACATCCTTGTAAGACACGGCTTGAGGACGCAGAGCACTCAGCAGGTGTATGTATGTGGAGTGTCCTGCTTCCAAAGCCCCCACAACATCGCCTTCAGAATATATATCCAATGCTCCCCACTCCAAAAAACTAGCAGTTTTTTCAACTGTTAATTTCCTATATTCTACATAGTGCCCCAGACGCGGGACGCAGATTTTTCGTATAGGCGTCTCTACGTAAGACACTGGAGTCGCGGCTTCTTCACCGAAAAGATCCACTAGCTGATCTAGAACTTTTTCTCGTGAATTCTGTTTGTCTTCTTCGAGTTTTAAGTATCCTATAAGTGCAGCGTATTTATCAGAACTTCGAGTCTTGGACAACACAGGGCGTTCCATCGCCCAGATTATCGGACCCCGAACGCTCAGTATGTCTCCACTGTAACCTAAGGGCTGCCAAATATTTTTTTCGTATTCTACAACGAATTTCTTTGCTACACCGTGACGCATACTAGTAATCAGATTAAGGTTTTCTTCCGATACTAATTTATTCTCCATCACGATATCACGCAGCTGATCTGGTCTTATCGCCATTGCTACCAAATTGCAAATATAATCAGTCTCTCCGAGTACAGGTTCGAGGATCACCTGCTGGTTATCAGGACTAGTCCTGATCTCCTTAATGGAATCTGTTGGCACGGTGATATCTGCTATGCTCTGTTGTAGTTTACAAGAGAGACGTTTTCGGTAGTTTATTAGGAGCTTTTCACGAAATCTAGCATTATCTCCATCAATGAGATTACTTGAGCTATTGACGCGGTAACACTGGTGAAGGTAGAAAAGAAGGGATACTTTGTCTGCGCTGGTACCACAGATTAACTCCACTATCGTCCGCATGATATTTCTAGACGTGTTAAAAAATAATTTTTTACACATGTCCGTCTCCACCGTAGTTTGATCGAAATACATTAGTTTTTGCCTTTCTGCTTGAGTGATTAAACTATTCACGCGGAAAAGGTTCGTCATATGGGTATTGAGCAGCGTTTGGTATTGCAGCAGTTCAAATCTTTCCAAGAAGTTGAGGTAGTCGAATTCATGGTAGTTCTGTACGCAACGGACTGAGCTGCCGTTTAGGTGTTGGAACAATTTGTGTAAAGTGGTTTCCTGTTTTTGAGTTTCGAAACTGACAGGAAGTGGTATACTGAACTCGGCCGAATAACTTTCTATGAAGAAGCGGGCGACGTTGTCGGTGTCTGGGTTGGGTTTCTGTTCTTCAGTTTGTGTTTCGGGCTCGTCTTCGTTTTGCTGTAGAAAGTCTTGGAAGGCGATGGATATGCCGGCTTTAGGTTTCGGCGCGCGACCAGCGTCGAAAGAGGGGTGGTCAGCGGTGATTAAGTCCAGGACTACGACATCCATCGAGTCCCCAAACTTCTTCCTCAAGTTGTGGGCGGTCACGACGCCCGGCAAACTGCATCCTAGTATGATAACATCGGCCTTGATGTGGTTCTTGAAGTGCTTCCGATGGATCTTTTCGTATTTTTTTACCATTTTGCCGACGTATTAAACTATGTCAGTGATCAAAAATCGAAGATAATAAAGTCTTGAATGCTACGAGTAAGATAACTTACTCGTAGCTTGATTGACCTGATATTCAATTCATTATTTATAAATAATATAATAAATAAAAATAATAAAAAACACCAATTACTGTCTCTTTGATTATGTCACATTGCTTTATTAGCCTGACAGAAGGTTTAAAAAGGTTAAGAATCATGAAGGAAGGACCTTTTCTTTCTTCATGTTAAGAATAGTTATCTCACTAATCACACAAATATTATAGTGAAAATATATTTGGACGTTTGTTCCGCTTTCACACCATAAACTACTGAACGGATTTGGATGAAATTTGAAATGGAGATAGTTTGTAGGATAATCCTAATAGGATAATTTTTATGGGAAAAAGTCTTATTCCCACGGGAAAACCGCGAGCGTAGCCGCGGGCGGACCGCTAGTGTTGTATAAGCATAGAAGTTCAAGGTTTGCCAAACGCGCCATGGTGCGTAGCATACAGGGAAAGAAAAGAGTACAGACCTCGGAGGAAATCCGAAGAACAGACCATATTCGAAACACAGTACTGACTGCAGAAGTATATTAATTCTGTGGTACTGCGCTCGAAAACTGGTGAACAAGATGTTGAGAAAAAGAAGTAGGACTGGGTTGGGCAGTGGGCATGTTTAGGCTACTCTTCCCGTGGGTGTCGTAAGAGGCGACTTAGGGACTATACATTGAACAGGGAACGGGCAGCAGCGCTCTCTGATACAGTAACCTTTTAATCTGCGATCTCCAACCCGCCCTCCAAGCGTGGAGATTATGGCAAAACCCTCCACTTAATTGGAGGAGGCTCATAGTCCAGCAGTGGACTGTAACGGGCCGTTGGTGGATAGAAAGGCTAGAATAGTCACGGAATAGGTACCGGAGGATGGTCGCCGCCGGCGATGTCGACCACGTAGTCGATTTGGACGGGTTTCTTAGGGGTTGGCATTTGGAGGCCCAAATCGGGATGGTTGGCGAGAGCAGCCAGAGGCCTTTACCCAGCAGAGGCTGCATTACCATCATCAGCGTCGCAACCGAGGGGTTCGAGAGTATTAAAAAAGCGAAAGTTGTTTCGCTTTCACACCTAAATGACTGAATGAATTTAGATGACATTTGGTAGGTAGCAGGCACTGGTTTAAACCTCCTCAATCGCAACTGGTTCCGAACAGGGACGAATAAGTCCTCGATCGTAACTGGTTACTGAACTCATAGTTACATTTTACCACATGGGAAAGATTATACTTCCATTTCCTAGTTGATAGTATTTTAGATCGCGGTTTTGAACCCAGTCAAAGCACTTGTAATTGTAGTGGCTACAATGCACAATATTAACTGGTTGATCTATGACAGGCTCTACCTAGGTAGGGGTCAGGTAGCTATGTGTAGTTATTTATTTATTTCATAATAGATGACTTGATTTGCCCCTTATTTGCAAAATACCAAATCTCTGAGAATTCTATTCAACATCAACATGTTGTTTTGTAAAGACTAATCTCATTAACTGGTGTCAGAGTAATTTTACTGCCAAAGGCAGTCAAATGGCACATGAACATAGTCAGATAGTTCAAATTTTGTAAATAGACCTTAGAGCAGAAGATGTGAGAGAAAGATGGGAGTACTTGTGGATGACCATAACATAAACATGTTATTAAAAAATAAGATAATATTAATTTACATAAATCTTATCAGCACCTATCAATTATACCTATTTTATATTATCTGTCAAAGTCAAGATAATTGGTCTATTCTGTCAAGGTTTGTATAAAATTTGATTAGATAAAATAATATTATAATCATCTCACCTGACTGGATGCAGCTCCAAAGCATCTTCAGAATTCACCCATTCCAGAAACTGAGCCATTAAGTTTTGTATCTCTGAAGGTCCCGGAGGTATGTGCCCTCCAACATACACTTGTGTCCTCCTGAACTGCCCACCTTCTACTGGGTCCACATGCCCTAGTACTCTTTTATGGATTTCCAAAATATCTCCCATAGTTATAGCTCTTAAACGGTACAGTAATGTGGAATTTATGTATTTCATTGCTGCATCTAATCCTAGAATCTCGTTGTGTTCATCAATACTCTTCCCGGAAACTGCTATTCGTGTCTCCAATATGCTTCTTGTTTGTGACAGTGTCATTGTATTACCTTCTATTGCAACCGTGTGGTGTATGTGTTGGAAGTAAGCTTCTTTCTTTGCCCTTCGTAATGCTGAATTGTTTTCCGGTATAGACTGTAATGCATCTCGTTTTTCGTCAATCTTCCTTAACATTTCTCTGTCCAAGTTCTCAACAATACTAGCTGTTCTCTGCCTATTTGTTAAAGCCCCGGAATGACCAGGATAATTTGATAATGCTAGAGTGTACAACTGATCAGCTCTAACCACATCCTTCTTGGTGTCTTCTAGGAACTCTCCATAGTGATTCAAAACATCAGGATGTTTAGGTGATAATGCAAATGCATGTTGAAATAGTTTTAGCGCTTTATCTGACTTTCCATTTTTTTTCATTTCTAATGCAGCATTTAAAGAGCCTACCGCTTCAGCGTCTCGTGCTCTATCTGCTCGTTTAGAGGAAACTGGGGCAGGAGTATCATCGTTGACAGCTTCTAAGTAAGTGCCATATAAGCCAGCAGGTATGGGCGAAAAAGGCTTTTGAAATTTCACCTCATTACTTATTAACCTATTTAAAGATATTATCACAGCAAGAGTACATACCAAGCTGGATAGTATTAATACTGTTTTACACCGTTCTACGATCATTTTCGTACCAAAACTCAGCTTAGCACTCTTCATGTTTTCACCGTCCATATGAGTGTTTATAAATAGCATGATGGTTTAAAATTATTAATAACCGCACTGCCGATATACAATTCGCGTTAATAATAGCTAAATACTGAGACTGCATGATTTATTACTTAAATATTTCAAATCGCAAATAATAAAAAACCACGTAAGGCCATAGTTTGGAAAACGTCAAAAACCAGCTGGCAAAAGACGTTTCTTTGCACGCATATCTCTATGAAAATGTAAATCTGTACATTGTTGTAAGTAAAGGAACGTAGTAGCTGCGTTCAAGAATAATAAAATGCATTTTGTGTTCTGCCAATGAGGAAGCGTGCGTGCAGCGCCAACATTTGAAACTTTTAACAAGTTTTAATTTGTTAGGTTGGAGTGAAGAATTGGAATGGCGCAGTCGAAAACAGGACTAAAGTGGGTGGATGTAGACTGAGAATAGTGAATTCGATTAAAAAATAATTTCATAAAGGTGTCGGCGTTGCAGCACTTAATTAACGTTTGGTTTGTTGAGATTGTTGTTTTAGTATACTGTTTTAGTATATTTTTATTATATTATTAGCCTGAGGTATCCCACTGTAGAGCAAAGGCCTCCCTCGCCTCTTTCCACTTATCCCGATCCTGGGCCTAACTTTCCCACTCGCCACAGTAGGCACCGAGCTCGTCTCGCCACCTCTTGCTTGGCCGGCCACGACATCTTGCCATTAAATTAAATTTGCATTTGTTGTAATTAGTTGTAATGGCTGTTTCTACTCAGTTTAAAGTGTTTCCTACCTACATAATTAATTTGAACAATCGTGATTCGCGATAGATTCTTAGTTAAAATAAAATAACGGCGGGATAGTAGGTATTAATCATCATTTTATTGTATATTTTCAGCTTCTCACTCAAATAAATAACAAAAACCTTACATGCTAGCTTCCAGATCATTAAGAAGATAAAAATACTATTTGTTAGATTATCACTACTTTATTCACATAAAATAATTACCTAATAAGTATAGTATTTTTCTAACTTAATTCTAGATAGGATATTGAATATGAGTCTTTTCCAGTAGGGCGTATTAACTGCTTGATCCGCTGCATTAGGAAATTAAGTTTTTTTTTTGTTAGCAAAATTTAAGCCAGCGCATAAAAACAGCATTTTTCAATTATTATTTTGCCATTATTTTTACTCTTAAACGAAACATAGACGCCAACTTCAATCGTCACTGAGATCTTCTATAGTAATATAGGTAAAATAATAGAGATAAATGCAGTGCGATTGTATTTCTATGAACGTAGCACTAGGTTACTATCGAGAAAAGTTGGCGTAAATATTTTAGCCTCACAATTTCCTGCAAAAAATTCTTATGATATTCGCTTCTATTTTTACCCAACAACTTTTTTTTCCTTCTAATGTTAACACTAACTTAGAACTATCTATATGGCAGTCAAAGAAATTTGACCTCCTTCGCTGCGCAGGAGTTTCTTATCAATGATGGCAGTGCACTGCAGGAAATTAGAGAGCATCGTCGTGGTAATCAAGCAGTTTTGATCTCTAGTGAGAGAAGACTCTAATATGCTCAAATCTGTCAGACGAACTATTTTAAACTTTATCAAAAATGGAAAATGCATTCCGTTCGTTTTATAAAAGATTGATGGCAGTTTGAATTAAGTTCAGATGCAATTAAGTATGCCAACTGCATTGGAACTACATCAAAACTGCTGTTGTACAGTTAGAATAAATACAACCTGTTTGTATAAAGGTGTTTGAAAGTGCAAGTGCGAGTATTAAACGCGTTCTTTTTAGTTCGTAAAATATTTCTGAAAATATTAATTAGTTCGAATTTCATGTCATCATCGATCAGTTACTATCACTTGCATTCATATTTATACAATAGAACTTAGTGTTTTATTATAAAGCATATTTACAATGCGATTCTATTGGCAAGATTATAAAATCCATATATTTTTAAACATAATATTATAAATTCATAATACTACTGCAAACAGTGTGACTTGACCATAAACATGTTATAGAAATTGCAACTTAAATTTATTGAATATAAACAAATTTGAAACGACCATCATCACTAATTTCTCTAAGAAATAACAGAAGCGCCAGCGCCATTTTGAATCTATCACAATTTATAAATTTCTTGTGCAAAGCAATTACTAAGTATAAACAGTATCCATTCCTAATTGTTATTATTGTGTAAAAACTTGTCAATGCAGCTAGAGTTCGCACAGGCCTAATTTCGACGACTGCGGCGCAGTCTTTCTTCAGTTCCTTTTTTTTTCTTCTTCCTAACTAATGGCGACACATCTTATGTAAACGTATTTCGCCAGTGTCGAGTGATATTTGTAGGTTTAAGATATATCCTTGGATGATTGTTCGGTGAATTGGGCTCAGTAATGTGATAGTACAATTACTGAAGCCACAATGAGGCCTCTTGGCGTCATCTAAAATTGTCAGCAAAGTGTACGCGATTCAATTGTTCCATTAAAGTTTATAGTCCCGAAACATTCACTGGATAATACACTACCGAAATTATATACTAAACACTTCTATAAACTAAAATAAAAAAATTAAAACGAAAACACGTCCGCCATTGTCAGATGCTGACCAACAACCTTTCTTCAGTTCTATTTTCTTTCATGTTAAGGGCTTGATCAATTGTTTTTTTTTTCGTTTACTTGAGCGATTACGCGAACTCTAACATCAAGTTTTTCTCTTGACTCTAGAACTTCTTGGTGGCTAGGGCGGGATTGGCAGAATTTAATTTAATATTTTAAAACATTCTGAAAAAGCACATACTTATTGACATACTTACTATAAATAATTTGATTCAAATTGGGTAGGTTTTATTAGGAATAATCTGTTTTCTCGTTAGTTATAAATTTTTTATTGAAACATTATTATGCAAAATTAAGTATGTAAGTAAGTAAGTTTTAATGGCCAATCGTCACCCATATTATATTTTTATTGTTTTCCGCCCTTGCTTGCTGCCTTCTTCAAACGTGTTTCCAAAATGTTTAATTAACTAGATGTTTAGTAAGAAGCTTAAAACCTATTATAATAACATTATATTCCTAATTCATAAATACAAAGTTTTTAATGATAAAATGATTTATGCTACGGTGGAGTTGACATGAATTTTCAAATGACCTAATTCACTATTATACTATGGACTCTTATCCTTTACAGGGTAAATATCTTCAGGTGGTATAAAAACCACACATTCAAACTACTCTTCAGCAAAAAAAATGGATCTTTTACCAATAACAAAACTGCCTTTTTGCAGTCACTGTTCTCAACTTTCCCGCGAGAAGATAAACCGCTGATGCATCTGTGTCATCATCATATCAGCCGAAAGACGTACTCTGCTGGACAGAGGGCCCCCAAGGATAACAACCGGTCCTGCTTTTCCTGTGACCTTCATTCACCAGATCGTTGGTCTACCTAAGTTTGATCCTCCATCAAAATAAAGCATCTTTTATTCAATATTTGACGTTCGGTGGGATTAAACAGTGAGTTTTACATAATATCAGCAATGCATTTGAAATCGTAGTTTATTTAGTCCCCGTTTTCTTCAGCATTTCCCTCGATGCAACTCAAAAAGATACAGAACCCTTCTAACCAAACCAGTTCGAATCTATATGATTCAGGGCGGTTTTCTCCCACTTCTTAGCTTCGAAAATAATCTCTGAAATAAACCTATATATTTCTTCCTATTCTACCCGGCCACTCTTGATTAAAAACACATTGAGTCAACGATGATCATGGTGGAGTATAGGGAGCATCCGAGGGTGATCATCGTGCCCATGGCGATGGTGGAGTGGTAGGAACGGAAGGTCTTCAGAACGCGAAGGTAGCGCGGACAGTGTGCAAGCTCGCCTAAGATTAGGCGACCGACCTGGAACAATACAAAGTAATGTTAGATACATCTAGTTAATACAATGGAATATAGGTAAACACTGGGAATGACGGAAATTTATAATCAGTAAAATCAGCTTCCTCTTCACCATAGTGTGGGTTGTAAGAGTAATAACCGACAGTCAGTGTTATTTAACCGATTATAATAATGCCTTTCGAAGTACGCATTCTGCCTTCTTCGGACAAACGTCCTAACGAAACTGGGGATACTCATATGTTTTTAATAATGTATCGAACCAACCAAAGATAAGATAATAGTTACCTACTACCACAGATAATGTAATACTACGTTACTACCTAAGAACAAGTACTTGTTTTAGGTTCAGGTTTGAGGTTACTACCCTCTAGCGGCCACTGCTACGGCGTAGCACTCGTAGAAGGAGCTACGAAGAAGAATGCGTTCATCTACTATCATAGTTTTGACACAGAATATTATAATAAATAAGTTTCGATAAAATTGATTTGTGTGCCGTTGCTATATCACCGTTTACAGTGTCCTAAATATCGGACGCTAACTACGTCATGCTGTACTAATTTACCCCTCGTTAGATACCCATGTCATTAATTATTTATATCTTGGCACGCTGAAGTAGTTTGTCAGATGTCATTGGCCTACCCACTTTTTATTAAGGTGATCGGAATCAGTCCAGAAAAATAAATAAACGTTCAATGCGTTTTTATTAGCAATAGCTTTCAGTGTCGCGCTATTATTTTTGTACAGATCCAACATCACAAGGCAAGATTATTGAACTAATAAAAACATGTGACAACACATTAGTTTTCTAGATCGTTTCGGCATTAGCTCGTCTAATCCACAAAACAGTGAACTATTTATTTATCTGTGGTCTATCCATCGGAGCGTGTCGGTGGTCTAGTGGCTAGGGCCGCAGCCTCCCGTCCGGGAGACGCGGGTTCGATCCCCACCTCGTACCAATGTGTTTTCGAATTTCGAATTCATATGTGCGTTTATTCGACGCTCTCACGGTGAAGGAAAACATCGTGATGAAACCTACACACTCCTGCGAAGAAATTCAAAGGTTGTGTGTGAAGTCGACCAACCCGCACTAGGCCAGCGTGGTCGACTAAGGCCTAATCGCCCTAATTCAGGGTAGGCTCGAGCCCCTCGGTGGGGACGTATAAGAGCTGTTGATGATCTATCCACCTAAAGATTTTTTGGCGTTTGATCAAAGAAAGAATGAAATGTCTTCGTTAACTTTTTATTATAAAATAAAGAACAAAGCTCACCTCTTGTCCGCCACCAACGGCCTCCTCCATCTGCGTTTTGATGTGTTTCGCGCGCAGCATCGGACGCACCAACCGCAAGCGCACGTACGCCTCTATGCTGAATACGCTGATCAGGAGTGCCAACTGGAAAATAAAATAAATACTAAAATTAAAGTCGTTTATTATTGTTGCCAGGTGGACTGATGACCTGAGGAAGGTCGCTGGTGGTGGCTGGATGAGGAAAGCGGGTGATCGTGAGCTTTGGCGTGCTTTGGCGTGCCTTTGGGGAGGCCTACGTCCAGCAGTGGACTGCAATAGACTGATTGATTGATTATTTTGTAAACAGCTCGTACTATGTCTCCACTGCACTGTAGAGTTCAAGCTCACCCTAAATAAATAATAATGCATCGAGCCAGAAAAAGATGCGTGTATTTTTTCGAGACATATTGTACCTATCTAAAAACTCATTATAGCTTGTCTAGGCTGAAATGACGCGCCCCACCACCGCATTTACACACACAATTTTTTTTTGTTTTTGGTTTCAGTTTTTCTGTTTGACCATGATGTAGGCATACAGATCGTAGTTCACGTAACAGTCAACGCTCCCACACAGATGAATATTGCACTCGTCATCTAAAACAACTAAATAAAACAACTTTCAATCAATCTTTTAATCGAATTTATCTAAAACAACTTTTTTCCTGTACCCGAAGGTTGCCTGGAAGAAATTGCTACCTTAGCAATAAGGCCGCCTATCTGTACACTATTATTTGAACTGCTTTTTTTCTGTGTATCTCTTGTGTGCAATAAAGTATATTCTATTCTATTCTAAATAAGTGGTGGGGCGTGTCATTTCAAACTAGACAAGCTCTACGTTAACTTTAATGTGAACTAAAATGTTCCAGAGAACAAAAGAGGCCGAGAACGACCTCCATCTCTGGTGGACTAGCATGACCAAAACCCTACACAAAAATAATCTACCCGAACCGAGAACCCAGGACAGTGATCTGGCGCAGAAATATCTGGAGAGCCGACCCCACCTGTAGGTATCCCTACATATCAGTAATTTTGTGGGTAATTGCATATTTCTCTAAATGTTCAAATTGTATAAATGGACGAACATTTTGGTAATAAATGAGATCTGCACGGACCTCACTCGCAACAACAAGTTGTATAATTTCAACCCTCTCCCTGACCAACTAGCTACACACGCTACATCCCAACCTGCCGCTAAACTGGTGACCCCGACGTGATACCTACATACCTAAAGAGGGAATGAGCAAAGAAGAAAAAGAGTGAACTAAAAGGTGAAGTACATAAATAAAACCTATGGAATTTTCTGATAGTCACTGGATTCCAGCAGGATAGCAAAGGTCAGAAGTTAAGACCACGGTTAAGACCAATCAAGATATTTCCGACAGCCACACTTCCTTTAAAATTGAAAAGAAAATAAATCAGCTTTATTATAGCGCAATGTAAAGTGCATTCGATGACCTTGTAAAAAACCTTGTGAATATTGCCATACATTTTTTAAGTAAGTATGTACCGTGTGTACGCCGTGTGGTGACGGGAGAGTGGAATACATTTGTCACCAACCCCTACTCTTCCCGTGGGTGTCGTAAGAGGCGACTTAGGGACTACACATTGAACAGGGAACGGGCAGCAGCGCTCTCTGATACAGTAACCTTTTAATCTGCGATCTCCAACCCGCCTGCCAAGCGTGGAGATTATGGCAAAACCCTCCACTTAAGTGGAGGAGGCTCATAAGCCTAATCTGTCTGTACTGTCACCCAAAATAAACGTTATATCTATCTATCTATCTATCATAGTCCAGCAGTGGACTGTAACGGGCCGTTGATTTGATTTGATTTGATTTGTACTTGTGCTTGTACTTGTTGATGTTGATGAAGTATGTACCTATATAAACCTATATAAAGTATACTTTGTGAAATAGCTTCCTATTACACTTAGGATTAGTACCTAAAGGATTTTTTTGTAGGAGTTGAGTAAGAACAATATCATTAACAAACTTAAAAAATACAGCAACCTCGAGTAGTTAGGATGAAATAATTGATGATCTTTCTTTCTTATTGAAATGATAAGTCAAGGCTTAAATACTTGCACAATATTAACAATAATATTTGCATAATCATTCTTAAAAGCAAATCTACTTTAAGTAATCAAATCATCAATCATTTTGCTGCATTTGCCGAAAAACGTATTGAGAAACGCCAAATTGCAACTTTGAATAAAGTTATCAGTCGTTTGATTAAGTGCTTCATAAGTTTAATCTTGCGTGAAAAATCTTGTTCATATCAAGGTTGAGTGACATGGACTGACTAGTTTGCTATCGGACGCTACACATTATGCAAAAGGCAAGGCTTATCGAGCACGCGAGCTGCAATGTGACTGAGTTTCAGTGCATCTCTCTTATCGCTGCCTAATATATATTGTTAGTAACACATGTACAACAATATGATATTTTCCAAATAAAAAAAATAAAGAAAATGTTATTTACGATGTTTATTTCAAATTTCTTTTGATAGCCATATTTACTTGATAATAAAATGGCGGATTATTTTTTAGCTCGGAGTTTCTTAGCGTTAAAACAGTGAAATCGGAAATTACATTTTTATACTTTTTTATTGATAATAACAGTAAAACAAACGATTATGGCCAGTGTTTAATTTTATTGTCTTATCGATTAAGGTTAATACGGTGAAAGGTTCGATTCGAACGAATCGGAACTAAGTCGGTCGCAAAGTGCACAATTTTGAATTTATTACATAATCCTTGCCTTAATCTTGTCTGTACCTTTAATGCGGGATTGTGCGCAGCCTTCATGCGATTTAAGTTAAAAGTCAACATTGTCTTATTATAGTTCCGATCTCGTAATCACGATCATGCTCTTGCTTACAAATCTTTCCGGTTTAAAAATAATTGAAATTCATAAATCATCAGTTCAAGAAAAGGCAGTTTAGTTTTTGACATTACAAGTAAATCAAGCGCAGTAAAAGCGTGTAAGAATCTTCCTTTTTGCACGCTTTTATAAGCTTCACCTGTATGTTTGTAACTCCTTTGTACTCGATTTTGTTTTACCCACTTTAAACGGACAGATTTAATTTAAACGTTGTACACTTATTAAGAACCGGTGACAATACAATAATTTGATAAGTTTTTTTTCACTTTTTAGTTTGATGTGCTTTAAAAGCGTGTTTTTTAGATTTTTTGAACTATATTTATTGAAATAGGTAAGAACGTTGTCGTCACAACTCACAACACCCGTAGACAAAACCAGTTTTATATATATATATATATATATATATATATATATATATGGATTATAGGTATTTGTATAGGTCTTACCTGAACAAAAGATGTCTGCTGGAAGCGCGTCAGACACTGTATTCTGAAGTACGCCATGAAGGCCAGAAGGCTGACGCTGGCGTTGAAGGCGTAGTAGCATGGAAACAGCACAGTCTGGACTCTACCGAACTCATGTCGGGGCAGAGCGAAGTAGAGAACTATGCCTGTGGACAAGAGAAACAAAACTATAAGCGGATGATTTTATGTCCCGGATCCTCACCTGCCTCTTAAATGTATTCGAATTTTAAATAGTTATGCGATGCTTTTTAACACGCTTTTATTAGCTTCACCTGTTCGTTTGTATGCTTGTATGTATGCATATGAATGAAATATGTATTTGAATTTAGAATTTTGAAGAAACGGTGACAATACAATAATGTGAAAAATATATAAGTATAATACACGCTTTCACAGTACATCAAATAAAAAGTGAAAAATAATTCTTAATATGTATAAGCTGAAAACAATAATGAACGAAAAATACTTTATGATTTTTAGTTTTTTTTTTGTGTCGAAAGTTATACTACCAACCCAAAAAATAATTATTAAATGCAATAACAATGTTGGTTTTCTTCATAAGCATGCAACATTGTTTTGTGGGAATTTATAATTGCGTAAAATACCTCTAACCTACTCTACGTGCAAACTGCTTTCATAAAATCAAGTCATAAAAGTCTAGACTTAGTAACACATAAAAGGTCTTGGATTGCATGACCATGCCAAGAGTTCTCTTATTCAATTAGGACTAATTGTCTTGATTGCAAGAAAGTTGCTGATCAGGAAATATAAGAGAAACTTATGAAACTTTGTCGCTATGTGAATGAGAGACTCGCATATTTCTTGGTAAGGCCATTGATTTGTGAATGATACGACTACGAATAATTACATGATAAGTTAATTTATCTTAGCTTCTTCTCCTTCTTCATCGTTCGGGTTGTAAGGTCGACAACTGACCTTACGAACCTTATCTTAGCTAACACATTTTATTCAACTTGCTGTCTTCTGAAAAAAGATCTCCGATTCGTTAAAATACCAATTAAGTACAATTTAGAAATATCATCTGACCGTTTAAGTTTATTGATGCTCTAAGAAAAATATCGTCAACAAATCCGCCGATATCTGTGATAAATAATATACTAAACATCGAAACATACATTACGCAATTAGGAAAGAAATAAATACAAAATGATATAAGCAGTTTCATAAAACGGGTTCGCCTTCAGTCCAATAAAGATGCATCTCAAATCTCAGTTTCATCACTGTTCATAGTTTTGTGGCCCAGCGGCCGCCATGTTAGGTCCGCTGGCCGCACAATGAAGGCGGTAATACTACCTCACGGTAGCGTGGCAGAAAACAGGGGTCAGTCCAAATTAGTTACTCCAAAATCGTTGCACAAACGGTTTTTATTAGTAGGAGATTTTGACAACACTTTTAAAAGCTACTATCGATAAAAAACATAGTGGTCTGGTCAGGATGGTAAAGGATGGTAATAGCCGGGTGACTTGGGGAGGAACGTTAGCTTCTCTAGGTAGTCTGTCGGACCTGTCGGTGGAATGAGAAAATTCTGATGAAAATTACAAAACCGAAACGGATGGATTCGAAATTTGAAAATAAATTTGAAAATGGATGATGAAACTGCCAGTACTAAAAAAGTACTGGATTGCCAGTAACAAAATATCAGGAGAAGGTAGGATAGCAGCTCTACTACAGTTTTGTACAGTCAGGTCGAATATAGGGTCGAATCAATCGACCTCGAGGCACCGGCCGCGGAACGAACGTCTACTCGCAATCATCACAATAATTTTACAATTTGCAAGTTGGGCCCTGAACTGTCAGCGAATGGAAGATTTTAAGGAGTCGGGAGAGTAAACGCATTTTTTATTTATTTTAGACTAGCGGTCCGACCGCGGCTACGCTCGCGTTGTGTAAGATTTTCCCGTGGGAAAAAGACTTTTTCCCGTAAAAAGTATCCTATGTGTTAATCCAGGGTACAAACTATCTCTATTCCAAATTGCATCCCAATCCATTTGGTAGTTTTTGCGTGAAAGAGTAACAAACATCCATCCATACATATAAACTTTAGCGTTTATAATATTAGTAAGGACAGGATTATAAGTAATAATAAACTACACTATGCATAATTTAGGGAACCTAAAAGGAAGAGACAGATGAGATTTCTAGGTCGATTTGGATAGCATAATCGAGATCAGATTTTAGTGGAAACTTTTCAAAATCCAGCGAGGCGTTTTTTAAGATAAGGTATTTTATTTAAAAGCGGCGTCATCTCAAAGGTGCGATAACCAGTCTGAGACAGACAGTCATTTTGTTAAACGCCAAAGTAAGTATGAAAGTGACAAGCGTCTATTTCATGCGTGTTCTGTCTCGTTAAATTTTAAAAGCCATGATGTGGGATAAGGCCATTTAGCAGTCAGTTACAAATATACCGCAAACCCCGTAAGAAATTAAAATTTGAAATCATGACCAACTGCTAAGTGGCAGTACGAATACGGTATACCGGTTCAAATGCAATCTTTTAGAAATGCAAGAATGAGACAAAAAGTGATAGATAGATAGTGAGATAGTAGTTGAACTTTTTTTTATTTAGCCTTTAGTTGTCCCACTGCTGGGTAAATGTCTCCCCTCTCTCTCTAGTAGTCTATTTCCAACTATATAGTTGAACATACACGTTTTAAATCAGAGACATTCGAAAATTTATTGGTCACTTGTAGAACCTGCGGGTAGACTTTACTAATTCCATGACAATATAGTAAAAATCAAGCTAGCAATAATTTTATATTTTATAAAGCTAACCTAACCTCTACTATTATTTCTTCTGTGAAAAACCTAACTTTTTTTTAACTTTTTACGATCAAGTATTTTATTATCTACCGACCTTGGGAGCCTTTACGTTGTCCACATATAAAACTGTCCAGTTTTTAATTGTCATTAAAAAAGTATAAATAAATTGCACTTTATTACTTTTTTACGACTTTAGCACTTACTTGTCCAATAAAAAGACAATGTCAAACTTGCCATTTCAATTTAAAAACTCAACAATGCAGTACATTAATTTATCATTCGATTCATGAAATCGCTGCATCTATACAAAAAGTAATGTATGTATGAGAGATGTACGCCATCATGAAACTTGTATTGAAGAATGCCAAAACTTTGTCGATGTAATTTGTTTTACAAATTATTCATTATCTTGTTTTTTTGTGTAAGTTCATTTTAAGGTAAATGGAATATAATATATAACGAAATAATATTATTTTAACTAAATGTGATTATTTTTAGTCATATTGGATTCGATTGATCGTTTTCATGTTATCAATAGTATAATCAAAAGCTCATATAGGGGCGCGAGCCTACCCTGAATTAGGGCGATTAGGCCTTAGTTGACCACGCTAGCCCAGTGCGGGTTGGTCGACTACACTTCAAGGTTGTGTAACCTTTGAATTTCTTCGCAGGAGTGTGCAGGTTTCATTACGATGTTTTCCTTCACCGTAAGAGCGTCGAAAAAACGTACATATGAATTCGAAATTCGAACACATTGGTACGTGGATATGGGATCGAACCCGCGTCTCCCGGACGGGAGGCAGCGGTCCTAGCCACTAGACCACAGACGCTCTACTCTCTAACACTAATATTACATTAACTTGTAATAGATAATATCATGATCATTGTACCTTCATTCACAAGTTTGCTTTTAAAATGTGCAATAATATTAATGGTAATTCAGGTATGCACTTTTTAAAAATCGAACAGTTCTCCGAAAAGTAGCCAGAGGCGTTTTTATTTGGACAGCAACATGCGCACGATTCGAATGTGAAGGAATCTGCTGGTGTAATTGCATACTGTTATAGAGGTCGTTAACTTATCGAGCTGGGCTTTCTGTCTTAACATGATTAATTGTTGTGTAATTTTAAGGTAATTAAAATTGATCAAATATTTGATCGTAATTAATCAAGCTGACTATACGGTTGGAAGGACTTCTTATATGTAAGTACAGAAAGTATAGTTAAAGTTAAACAGTTTATAAAACTGGAAAGGTTGGTATATTGATACATTAATTATTTATTTGTTTATTTATTTATGCTCACATGTACAATCTTAAGTTCTAATTTAACATGACAGATAAGTACATGACCCTGTCAGGGCATTGCATAAGATAAAACAATCATTAATTTTAACATGCATAATTTCATATGAAATTGTTTGCTTATTATATTATATAAATACTAAAAATCAAATTAAAATTTAATTTAATAATCATTTGCAATAATATGAAAAAAAATTCATGTGGCACGTAAATTAAATAGTTCTGTAAGTTATTTTTATCCAAATTAAAATGACTATGAGCTTTGACTAGATTAGATTGGATCGTGAAGGAACTCGGTAACAGAATAATAACATTTATTTTTAGTCTTGAAATGCATAAGTCAAGAGGACTAAAATTAAATCCTCCTCTTTCTGTCTCGGTTTTTGTTATCCAAAGGCTGCCTGGGAAAAAATGCCGCCTATGTGACTTAACTTAAATAAGGCCGAATATGTGACTTAAATTTGTATCCTACTTCCTACTAATATTATAAATGCTTGGATGAAAAGATAAAAGTTTGGATGTTTGTTGCCGAATCACGCTTGAACCATTGGACGGATCGAGATGAAACTTGGCAAACATACAGGTTAGGTCCTGGAATAGGACATATGCTACTTTTTATCACGGGAAAACACTTCATTCCCACGGGAAAACTCATTTAACGCGGGAGAAACCGCGGGCGGGGAAGCTAGTAAAAAATAGTTGTGTTCTTGTCAAAGATTTCAGACGCGCGTCGCCTCGCGCTAAACGAAGCGATCGTCTTTTGTTCCTCTGAGGTTCTTGTGTATTGTGAATCTTTGGTGTCCAAGCAATTATCTATCAATTCGTTGTTGGTGTCAATAAAGAATATTTCTATCTGTATTGTATTATGAAATAAAACATAATACTGGAATTTGGTAGGCCTGGCTGGCTACATAGGATTGAAATGGTTTCAAGTTGGTTTAGCTGTCATAGATATAACTAAAGAAGAAATAACTGTTACAAATTTAAAATCAAAGATCGGAGATCTTTGTTTAAAATAGACTTACCAGAGACAAGAGTCATCCAGATTTGCGAGCCCAGATGCGTGGCCACCGCTCCCACGTACAGGGCCTTCCATCCTCGGATGCTGGTGCCGGTTTCCGTCCTGCTCAGCCAGGCCAGAAGCACCAGGACTGCCAGCGCCAGGTGGAACGGCTGGGAGGTGCGGGTCAGGATCCTGGGGAAGAACGAATCAGAGGTCAGTTTTTTCTTGTTTGACACATGGTCCTACCACGATCAGTCCAGTGGTGGATTGAAGAGTAATTTGCTTGTGTTTCTGTTGACAGCCCGACGTTCCCTCCGAGGGGCGCGAGTCTATCCTGAATTAGAGCAATAGGCTCAGGCTGCAGTTGATTACGCTGACCCGGTGCGGGTGGTTGACCACAAAATTTTAATTTTCTTTGCAGTTATGTGAAGAGCAAGTTTCCTCACGATGTTTTCCTTCACCGCAAGTTCCCGGTCATTGCTGTTACAGTACTAATTTATTATCTCAAGTGTGAACTAAAAGCAGTAATGTAATTTGAATTTGTCACTACAGAAGTTTAATCGCTGCGTTAGATTTGGAACGTTCTGAAAAATTCGAAACATTATTCATTTACAGAGCTTCAAATATACTTAGTTTGGGATCAGATCGCCACATATTGTTATGTTTTGTTTTGTATTGTATATTTAGCAAGGTTTCAGGGAAAATAGCGTATGAAACTGTATGAACTACCGTACATTTAGTAATCTGTGGTTGTCGGTGCAGGTTGCACAATAAACTCTTTAGCTTGTAAGTTAGAATAAATAATACTCTATTGTACAACCGTTTGATAACCCCAATAAAAAAAAAATACTTGTCATGTGATCTGACTAAGACAGCGTGGGTAGTAAATTCTAACAAGGTGCGTAGGTACATACATATAGTAGTGGATCTTTTAAACAAAAGTCATATGACTGAGTTCGTAATAGTGCAGTCTTGGTATTGAATAACGAAAAGAATAATATTAACCTCGTGATGTATAGTAAGTATAAATAAAGGTGCTAGTAGGTATTGCACGCGTGTCACAATGTGATAATGACATAAGTAGTTTACATCTAGTAATGTTATAAATAACAATGTAAAATCAGTTTTCTCCGATACGCTCGAAAATGATCATTACTGTAAAAAAACAGTACGCGAAGTGACTCATTTTTAAACGAAACATTGCCCCATACAAAACAGCGGCCGGCAATGTGCCCTCAAATGGCCTAGGCCAGCAAAGTAACTTTCGTTCAGAAATTTAAAAGTTTTTGAGTCTAACATACTCTTCATAAGTTTTAATGTTCTAAATTCAAATTTTATATGAATCGTACACGGCTCCTAGTAATTTGAGTTGTCTGTATGCTCTGTTATGACACTGGCACAAAACAAAAAAAAAAAGAAAAGTGTACAATATGGCGGTTTGTTTATAATTTTCGCCGCTTTTATTTTTATCGTACTATGTATTTATTTTGTTACTTATTTTTCATGATGGAGATAACTAATCATTGAATTGGGGAAATATTATAACAATGAATGGTTCAAGAAATCAAAGTAGAACGTGATAAAGATTAGAACTCATAAGTTTAGTGTGATACAAGTAGACGTCTAAATTCAAGGTATATTATAATATTTTTAGTATTTTATAATTTCCTCGCATATTTCAGAGAAAACCACTATACAAGCCTCGGCCGCAATAACTCTTGCTGGACGTCCAAAATAAACGTGCCCTCGTCCAGCAATAACTAATTTTGCGGCCGCGGCAGTAATTTACTATCGAAATATTTGTAATTTTATTACGTTAATTTACGTTGAGCTACCCTACCCGTTCGCACTTCATGTAATTTTTGGATTCTTCTGATTTAAAATCGTGTTTTTATTTACAAGAAAATATTTTTTATTACCCTCCCCATGGCTCATGTTTAGTATTCATCCTCATGTGTATAAATAATTCGGAGCGAGGTGGTGGGAAGGCTAGCTAGGCGCATTTGTAGGAGCGACATGGTGGGAACAGTATCAGAGCGAGCACGGAGCGACGTGGTGGGAAGGCTAGCTAGGCGCAATTGAAGGAGAGATATCGTGGGAACAATTCGTTTTACGCGTTGTTTCTTTGATTGATTTTCCCGTGGGAAAAAATGTTTTACCATAGGAAAAAGTTACTTGTGTAAATTTTAGACCCATAAAAAATCTCTATGTAAAAATTACGTCGATTTATTCGTTGCCACTTTAACACATAATAATTGTAATAAATATGTACCTTATATTGTATGATTACTATAGGCACACAAGGTATTTGTTTGGTTTGCACTGCTTACTCGCGACAAAGCTACATAAAGCTGGCCGTGTGAAAAACAGGGCTTCCGCAGGTCTACACCAACGCGACTCATAGTCTGTCCCTGAGCTCATACAGAAACTCACACTTATTGGGAACTGCACGCGTTTAAACCGGAACGGATAGTTGTTCGGTATTAGCGGTATCCGAGGAATAAAATAACGCTCACCAGCACCACATCCTGTAAAATTTGCCCCTCTATCACGTTGCGTTGAAGTGATATGACTTTTAAACGTGTGCCGTTACACAGTTTTGGGGGACTTAAATTTGTCAGTAAAATTATGGGCACACCGTCTTTTAATTTAATAATATGTGCCGGAAGGCCAGGAGCGGACAAAGAATTTAAAAACTCGACAGGGTAAGTTGTTGCTTCATCTCGGTCGACAACATTGTTAATCGCAGTTACTCTACTTGTGACCCGTCAACGCGTTCCATAATTATATTATTTATTTCAGCGACTTCTTGGTGTACCAGACCTTCGATTTTTGTATGTCGTTAGAAAATACTTATCACGCTTAACAACTTTTCCTAAAGTGCTATATTTGTATCTCTTATAGTTTAGCTGTGCTACTAGGGTTCCACATCAGGTATACCAGACCTTCAATATTTATACGGCAATAGAAAATGCTCATTACGCTGAACAACTTTTCCTAAGGCGCTATTTTCATATCTCTCATAGTTTAGCTGGACTGCTATGGTTCCACATCAGGTATTCCGATCTTCAAAATAAATTATAGCCTATATGTTACCGAGGACCAATAGCTATACAACAAAAAAAGTTTCATCAAAATCCGTTCAGTGGTTTTTGCGTAAATCGCGGACAAGACACAGACAGACAGACAGACAAAAATTTCAAAAATAATATTTTTGGTATCTGTTAAGTTTAAGAAGACCCCCAGACGTATTTTTGTTTTTTTATTTTCAATGTACAGAATTGGCCTCTTTACATCTGTAAAGAGGCCAATAAATCTTTATTATATGTATAGATTTCTAGTGAAAAGGCGATTAGCAACCCCATTTATATAATCTAATAAATAATAATAAATAAATAAATAAATATTGTGGGGACATCTTCACACACGGCCATCTGATCTCAAACTAAGCAGAGCTTGTACTATGGGTACCAGACAGCTGATAAACATTACATAATATCGATAAACAACAACCAGACACAAGGCAAACACAAGTGCTCATCACACGAATGTTTGCCCTGAGCGGGATTCGAACCCGCGACCCTGTGCGTCGGAGGCAGATACACTACCACCTGGGCTACGGAGCCGTCAATAATACTTAATAATATGCTTAGATCACTTAGCATAACCATATTTGCTTAGTTTACTTATATTATATTTCACACCTTGGGTTCACACCTACTGACACGCCTTCACGTGAGACTACGTGACGTATAGTGACGTCAAGTGACGCTATCTATGTGCTGCGCTTGTACTAAGAACTTAGGGTTATCGCACACAAATAGGTACTTAACTACAATGTGCGTAGTTCCCTATCTAAAGTAGATAGATGAGAAAGCGCATCTACAGATTTAGGCCGGCAACAAGATTAAGTATAACAGAATACGTTGATTGATTATTGGATACAATACAGAAATGGTTAAAAACAAACAAATAGTACTTATAGCGCGTGTGTGTGTGTGTGTGTGTGTGTGTGTGTGTGTGTGTGTGTGTGTGTATGTGTGTGTGTGTGTGTGTGTGTGTGTGTGTGGTACCTACACATGACTTTTTAAATTATCTTATTCTGAGTATTTTAGTTTCAAAATCATTTAGTGTAAATCTATACCAGGTTATTTTTAATTATTTTTTTAATTAACTGAATATCCTTACTAATATTATAAACGCGAAAGTTTGTAAGTGTGGATGTATGGATGGATGTTTGTTACTCTTTCATGAAAAAACTACTGAATGAATTGGGATGTTCACACCTACTGACACGACTGCTGACTTCTCTGCAGCTATACCAGGTTCGAATCCCGGTCAGTCAAATATTTTGTATGAGTCGATACTGAGCAATAAATCTTATGGCAATCTATCTTAATAATAAATGTTTCTTATTTCCTTTGAATAACAAAACGTAAAATTGCAGTATGTTATAGTAATAAATGATTTATCTATCCATACGGACTCTACCTATAATAAGTGCGTATATTTTGGTTTCGGCATACTGCTTTTTTGGAATGGTGCGATTTCGGAATGGTGCACCTAAATCGCGCCAGTCTGTCTATAAATCAAAGAATGTGCCTTTAAGACTATTTCGAATTTGCTTACAAAGGACTTGATCATATTTCATTCGCAGGTGTGACATTTTGCCTAGCGTCTCATTTGTGTAACCTGGCACGTGTATTACATTATGCAACTACGAAATTGCAAATGTAAAACACATGTGGTTATTGTAGGTAGGTGCAGCGAAGGTTTTCGTGTGACTCACTATTTGATAGACAACTCTCAGACTAGTACATAGAAAATGTAGATAGGAACATAATGATAGAGCTACTTTCGACTAAAGTTAACTAAAGTCTTTAGTTCTTCTTCTTCATCGTGTGGTTAGGTCGACAACCGACCTCACAAACCCTGGTGTCAGTGTTATACTCGTAGAGCCGCCAAAGGCCACTGACATGGCTCGTATAACGATTAGATAGTAGCCGGAACCAACGGCTTCCTATCGAAACACGGAATCATCTTTCATTTCGGACAATCAGGTGATTCAGCCTACAAAGTCCTAACCAAACTGGGAAAAGTCTCACAAAGAGATTTTTGCGCGTCCCCACCGGGAATCGAACCCGGAACCTTCGTAATGAGTGGCGAAATCTCGACCACTCGGCTTGGTTAAAGCACTAATATGCGTCAGTCAACGTAAGATAAAGTGTAAAACCGGGATAGATGCCCCGAAGGTATAGTATTTGCCTTGATTGTGATTACTATAGTTTCGCAGAAAAACCACATGCATTTTTTTAATCTATCGAAAGATTCTCTAACTATCACTAAGTACAAAAGATACAATTCCTGTGGAGTTTTTTTCTGGCAGTTCTTCTCCACAGCGAGCGTACACTGGTAGTGAACGTGCCCATGATAGCTTTGACGTCGAAAAATTACTTGTAAATATCTTAATTAGAATAAAATATTTTTGAACACAGCAACCACACACAGCGCACACAGTCGTCGACCGAGCTCACAAACCCTGGTATGAAGTTATGGAGTCGCCAATGGCTGCTGATGTGGATAAGCTCTGACAGATTAAAATTTTAAGAACTTATTAATTTTATTTCGTTTATTTAATTATTTATTAAGTAAAATTACATACTGTTTAATGATAAAATAAGAGGTGAAGTTGCTTTGTTTTAAAATTTTAGCTATTATGGTTTTTAAACTGAATATTATAAAAAAAAGTTGTTAACGTTGTATGAAAAATTTTGCAGCTGTCAGAACTCATCCTATAATAACCCGACTATAATATCGTACATAACAGCCTAGAGTAGAGTGGCTTCCCAATCATCATTTCGGACCATAGCCGATTCAATATGCAATATCCTAACTAAAATAGGTGCAGTCTCAAGTAGTACCAAGATCCCCACCGAGATTCAAACCCCGAATCTTTCTAATGAGAGCCAAGCGCTCTACGACTACGGAGGCTACTATGCCTTCTACGGATGGAGTTTAAATATGCTGTTATTTGCTATTATTATAATTAAGATGCAACCATTTTCTGCTAGATTGTAGTTCAAACGTAAGATCCCTTTCAATAGAATCCGGCAATAATGTAAACAAGATAATTTTTGACACTAACTTTCCAAAGACAAACAAAACTTTGATGAGTAAAAAATTAATGTCGCAGTTTTACAAATTATTGAAAGTTTTGTCGTCCGAGTATAATTTTAAATAACTATCGAAGTTAATAGGGGGCAAAATGATTGTAAGAAGAATGTATGGTTCCTTGAAAAGTGAATATGATCAGGATTGATACTCAAATGTAAGCAATTACGGAGTAATCGTGTTTAAATTGGTTTGTTTACATTATTGCCGGCAGAGGACCAAGGTAGTTGATATCGTCCAGAAGTGGCAGTGGGCTGGCCACGTCTGTCGCAGAACCGACGAGCGTTGGAGCGATCGAGAACCCGTTCTCGAATGGAGACCACGCCACATGAAACGTCAATTGCCAGGTGGACTGATGACCTGAGGAAGGTCGCTGGTGGTGGCTGGATGAGGAAAGCGGGTGATCGTGCGCTCTGGCGTGCCCTTGGGGGGCCTACGTCCAGCAGTAGACTGCAATAGGCTGATTGATTGATTGACATTATTGCCGGATTCTATTGAAAGGGACTTTAGTCCGTCTATTCAGGCCCAAAGAAAGTACGTTTCTTTCTCCAATAACAAGTAAACATGACGCTACTGGTTATCAAGATTCACGTACATACGAGCCAACGTGATACCTCGCACGTATTACGTACAGTCGCCAATTTTATAAACTTTTTTTTCAATGCGTTGAACGATAAGTGTGACACGGTCATGCTATTGTATGGAGATCGCTTCCGTAATGTTATTCTTGTGTTTGCACTGGCGAAGTCGATGAATTAATAGTGTGGAGTCGGTGTGCGTTAAATGGGCGTATCAAAATAGGTCGGGATTTATTTACATTCAAATCCAATCAACGGCCCGTTACAGTCCATTGCTGGACTATGAGCCTCCTCCACTCAAGTGGAGGGTTTTGCCATAATCTGCACGCTTGGCAGGCGGGTTGGAGATCGCAGATTAAAAGGTTACTGTATCAGAGAGTGTATCCCTGTTCAATGTGTAGTCCCTAAGTCGCCTCTTACGACACCCACGGGAATAGTAGGGGTTGGTGACAAATGTATTCTACGAGTACTCTGCCGTCACCACACGGCGTACATTATTTACATTAAATTTGATTATTAGGTGCTCACATATCTAATTTATACTTTCATTTATTTTTGTTGTTGTTATTGTGTCATTTTCTTGCATGATGCATGTTTTTTCTTCTTGTGTACAAAATCATCATCATCATGAAATTAATAAAAAATATAAAAAGTAGGAACTTGTAAGTATAGGAAAGTATCAATATAAATTAGCTTAGGCCAAAGTTACAGGTAGCAGTAACAGTAGCAGGTGGACTGATGACCTGAGGAAGGTCGCTGGTGGTGGCTGGATGAGGAGAGCGGGTGATCGTGCGTTTTAGCGTGCCCTTGAGAGGCCTATGACCAGCAGTAGACTGCAAAAGGCTGATTGATTGATTGATAGGCCAAAGTAAAGGTACGCTGGCTAGCGTTTTATTTTTATTTTATGAAACACGATTATTTTTCAAGGTGCACATACGAAAAGACAAAACGTAAGCTTTTAATATAATAATAGAAATAGAGCACAGCGCCGTTTGGGGTTATTGCCCCGAAAATGAAGTGAAAATGAGAAGCCGAGGCACAGGATAAGTAAACCTACTGCCAAGGCGCACGTGATGTTTATTCTGGCAATGAAGTTGTATAAATCAGGTCATATCGCGGATCAACATCAAAGACGTCACAGCGCAGACGCAACGCAGTCTTTACTCTTTAGATCAAATATTGTTGTTTTGTTCCACTATAGGTATTGTTATTGTGTGGTTTAGTAATAACAGATAAGCAAAGAAATTAATCGGTATTTATTTTAAATATTCTCGTTTGGTCACGTCTTTCTTTACTACGCACATTTAGGAAGGTTTCGGTAATTATTATTTAATTTTCGATAAATAATAAATCCTATCCTACTAATATTATAAATGAGAAATGGATGTTTGTTGCCGAATCACGCTTGAACCACCGGACGGATCGGGATGAAACTTGGCACACATATAGGTTAGGTCCTGGAATAGGACATAGGCTACTTTTTACCGCGGTAAAACACTTCATTCCTACGGGAAAACTCATTTAACGCAGGTGAAACCGCGGGCGGAAAGCTAGTAGGTCATAAAGCTTTATTAGTTACTAATTTTTTTCAGATAATATTTTAGAAAGTTCCAGCAAAATTAGCTTTTCAAGACTTTGGTTATATGTATAAGCACTTTAAAATATAACTAGTTTTTATTTATTTACAAAAAAATAATTTCTTCTCTCAGTGGGCGGCCGTTTCTTATCATTTTCGCATACAAAAAAAATCGATTTCGATTTTAAATTCATTCAGAAGTTCAAGTTCAATGTTCACGAAATAATACAAAAAATGCTTCTTTAAAACTGGCTGGATTTCTTTTGGCGGCGTTATACATAATTCATTCACTTTGTATGTAAACAGTTTTCAATGGTTTTGTTTAGAAAGTTTGCAGTGTTCGTTTTTTGAATATTCAGAGAAAGTTTTTGTTTTTTTTAAGATTTTTAAGAAGCGCAGTTCCTGCTATATGCATGTGTGAATGTGGTAACAGATAATTTTTAAGGTCACTTAATGTTATAAAAAAAAAACAAAATGTAGTCCGGAGATTTAAAGATTGCCAACTTAAAATAACGTGTTGATACTGTCCATTGACTTTGTCCAGGATCAACACTTATCACTATCACTTGTAGATCATGCATATAGATCACGATGTTTGTGATCGCTGTTTGTATAATACGAGTACCTTTTATCGATTTATTAATTAATCATATGACTCTGATACACGATCTAGAGAAGTAAATATATATGATAGAGTAATTTAATCGTGGTTCATCAACGGCCCGTTACAGTCCACTGCTGGACTATGGGAGGGTTTTGCCATAATCTCCACGCTTGGCAGGCGGGTTAGAGATCGCAGATTAAAAGGTTACTGTATCAGAGAGCGCTGCTGCCCGTTCCCTGTTCAATGTGTGGTCTCTAAGTCGCCTCTTACGACACCCACGGGAAGAGTAGGGGTTGGTGGCAAATGTATTCTACTTTGCCGTCACCACACGGCGAGGTTAAGCTAGAATAAATTTGTTTTCTTGCTTTCTCTTTCTATTTATGTAAGTAAACCTCAATTTATATTATCCTCAGAATACTATTTTAACAAAGTATTTTAAATCATAATGAGCTGTCATTTACTGACTTACTTGTTGCATTACTATATATTATGGTAGCCCATTATATTTATCTTTCTAAGGGCTTAATACTTGTGCAAAACCTTAATGCTTATTAGTTGTACCGGACGGACATTTAATAAAAAAATGAGAGCAAATTAGATAAATAACTTTACACAAGGTATATAATAGTATCTATTTATAGCAGTTACATCAACAGCTCATATACGTCCCCACCGAGGGGCTCGAGCCTACCTTGAATTAGGGCGATTTGGCCTTAGTCAACCACGCTGGCCCAGTGCGAGTTGGTCGACTTCACACACAACCTTTGAATTTCTTCGCAGGAGTGTGCAGGTTTCATCGCGATGTTTTCCTTCACCGTTTATAGCAGTTAAACATTAATAAAGAGAAATATTTTTTTGTTCTATGAATACCTACAAATGAAATATAACTCGGTCATGAGACATCAAGTGTTTGCGGCCAGCAACAATATTAAACTGGTAAATAATTAATAATTGAATTGCGGTCAAGTAATTCCGGAATTATTAAGTTTTCCTTAGTAAGTATTTAGTTAATTTGCAGGTAATCTTTGAGTAAGTAATCTTTGAATAAAAAAGTATTGTAAGCAAGTATTTATGATGCGAGGATGATCTTGTAGTATTATTTTAAGTGCCCCGGCTATAGCTTAAGCAATTTCTCAGTTCACATGTCAGAAAATGAACACCATAGTCTTTAAAGGCCCAAATAAAAGATAAAAATGTCTTTATTCGAAGTAAGATTAAAAACAAAATAATTTTTCGACGTCGAAGCAAGATGGCGAGTTCACTACAAGGAGAAGAACGGCCGGTAGAAACTCCACAAGATTCGCATCTTCTGTACTTTTTTTTTTATAATGAACATGTTCACAATAAATCAATCAATGCTCCTGTTTTCTGTGCCGCGCTGGAGCATCAATCAAATAGACATTTAATTTATAGTAAGACATTTTGCATAAAGTCTGTTTTACAACATTTACAAGATATTTAAACTTTTTTTCAGGAAGACGTAAAATACCGTCAGGTGTTTTGTTATAGCAGCGTACACAGATTATACTGTATATAGACCTCTTTTGTATTGTATATTTTAAGTTTTGCTGCTTTTCCACTGGCGCATGGCGGCGGCGTCGTCGGTGGCGGCAGCGGCGTGGCAAGACGAGACGAGGCAAGGCAAAAATTTTAAATTGTATACCAAAAAGTTAATTTTAGTCTTCTTTTTGGATTAGTTTAAAATGTTTTTATTGTAGGTGGATTAAAAGAGAAACCATAATTACGATAAAATAAGTAAATAATATGAAGTAAAATTCCGTTTATTTATTAATGTTATTTTTCCTTTCTCTTATGTTTTTCGAATAATTGTACCTATGAAATGACGCAAGCGCGTTTGACGTCAACCAAATGCATTTTACCACCTGTTCAAACGAATCATAGTAATAATAATTTATTATTAATATTTATTTTCTCCTTTATTTTTATTACAAATTTTCACTTTTATTACAAATAGGCTTCGGTCAACAAAGAATGATAAATATGTGATTTGTGGCTTAGACAGATACTATTACAAGCTGAGAAGAGAATGAGATCACGGGAATTCACGGGATTTATGAGTAACTAGGTACTTAGTGTTCCAGTTCACGTAGTAACTACCTTGTAACATGCTGACTTTTATCACGTAGTGGTACATATTTTCTATGATCAGTTACAATAAAACATGGTTTCAATTAGAGGAAATGATTCAAACTACGAGTAAATATTACGCATAGAATTTACCTACAATTTTTTTTAAATGTCGTATTAATAAATCTCTCTTAAGTCAGGTCACGTTTAGTTGGGTGAACAGTTAGCAAAGTAGCTTAAAAGTTTCTGACTTGAACTTTTCTGTGGGTATACACTTGTTAAATCTATAAACAAAAAAAAAAAGAACTGCACTGAACATTACAATATCATCGTTTACATTTTACTACTGCCTGCCTTTTTTCTAAAGATAATCCCTCCTGATTTTCAATCATCGATTTTTTTTTTGGCATGGTGCGGTTTGCTTATCGCCACAGACATAAAAACGAGGAAACGATTATTATAAAGATCAGTCTGTCTAGAAATATAAAAGTACCTAATCGAACTGCTGTGTTAGTCTACCGACACAAGTAGGATAAAACTTATATTCAATCAGCCTATTACAGTCCACTGGTGGACGTAGGTCTCCCCAAGGGTACGCCAAAGCGCACGATCACCCGCTTTCCTCATCCAGCCACCACCAGCGACCTTCCTCAGGTCATCAGACCACCTGGCAGGGTAAACTTATATAAAGCTACAATTTTAATAGCTATACTCTATTGTAAAGTAGCAACATAGTAAAATTTTCCGTTGTTTGCAAGCTATCAAGATTTACAAGTGCCAATATAGATGTCCCCGCCAAAGTGTCTCGGGTCGTTACTCTATTGCGTAATCAGAACGTGTCAAGTAAACTAAGGCTAGGGTTGCCAGCCGTCCGATTTTCCCCGGATTTGTCCTAGTTTAGAGGGCGTCCGGGGAGCGTCCGGGCGGGGCTTCATTTGTAGTCCGGGTTTAAACGTCCGCGATACACGCAATACAATTTGTAAAAAACTGTAAAAAGATCCTTTATGTTAGGTACAGTTATAATGATGATAAAAGATGACTAATTTTAATACCTTATTACCTTTTATTTATTTTTAAATAAATAAAAGGTAATTTATGACATTTTCAACTGTTTTTTATTACACTGACTATTTTTTTTAAAAACCTGTTGACATGTCCGGGTTCTGGGCTCTAAAATCCGGGGTTTTCACGCGTCTTGTCCTGGTTGCCAAATTTTAGAGATGGTAATAACCTGACCTGAGGAAGGTCGCTGGTGGTGGCTGGATGAGGAAAGCGGGTGATCGCGTGCTTTGGCGTGCCCAAGGGGAGAAAGCAGTCCAGCAGTGCACTGCAATAGGCTGATTGATTGATTGAACCCTAACAAAGGCTTATTAGATGGAATCTTGGAAGATTCTGGACGGCTTTGATAGTGACTCGAGAACTTTATGGTATTTAAAATATAACGATTTAGTAAATAACGCTTTTTATAAACTTCTCGGTTCGTTGTTCAGCTAATAAAACTGCACATCTTTATTTTCACATATTTCAGCTACAATTTTTTTCTTACCAAATTTGTAATGTAAAGTTGTTAATTTAATTAACTCGGTCGGCTTGTTTAGTTTATTAGTTTTTTTTATTATATATTTCTAGATTAAAAGTTCTTTACTTTAGCTACCCAAGGGAATAGAATAGGGAATCCTAGTTTGTATGATAGGATAACAAAGTTTTTATTTTATTTTATGATTATTTTTATAGTATACGGACTGTACTTGAGAAGTATATTTTATGGTTCAGGTGCGCGTGCGCCACAGGCTGAAACCCGAGCTGAAATCATTGAAAAAGCAACGAATGATCAGTTGCATTTTGAATCTTATTTATTAGTAAAATTAATTGGTCTACTGACCTAATGCTGTAATTTCAGTAACTTTTTCGCCAATTTGGACCCTAATCAACTGTCAGGACAAGAAAGAGATAACACACAATGGCCTCGATTCGGGATGTCATTGCTCTAATTCAAATTTTAAAATCCAGCTATCTTATTCGTTTTTTGACCAATGAAAGAGAGGTGATGAATGAATGATATTCATTTGAACGAATGAAAACCTAAAATAAGGGCATAGCTGTCAGTTTAAGAGATTTTTAAGTTACATGTTTTAAGTGCTCTCTAAAGTTGTGTAATCGACACAGCCATAAGATTCAAATTCGACGTTTGGCAGCTCTAATATTAGGATGGCCATCTCCTATCCCTTTTCAATCTTTAAAAGATAAAAAGGACGGACTAACTTAAATTAAGGATTAGAGCGTGACATCCCGAATCGAGGCCAATAATGTGTGAAATGAGAAATCAATAAAGAGTTCTCTGACACATAACCTAGCGGTAGATACGTCACTTAATGTCGTTATTACGTAATACACAAGGCCGCGCGTCTCGTCGCGTTCATTGGAAGTTATTTGACCCTTGTTGCCAAGCGGTTGTTCACACATTACTCATGTGGTTGATGTTATAGATAGGTTATTAATAGGGTAAAACTGTGGTAAAATAAATTTCCGTACCTACATTGTTCAGTTAGTAGGCCACTTAGTAATTATTTCATTCATTCATTGTACTGACCAACTGGCTACTACAATAAAATCATCATTTTGTTTTTTTTTTTCGATCAGTGTCAAAAATGTTGAGTTATCTTTCGCTGTGCTAAGCAAAGGAGTTTGTTTATAATCCGAGGTTTTTATGGATAGCAAAATTAAAAGAACTGCTTTGAACTGAATACCTAACCTAAACCCAGCGAGCACTATTAATAGGGGATCCGACTGTTCCTTTTACCATATTTTATGAATTATTTTTAAAATATAGATCAGTAGCAGACGATTCTCGAAGATAAAAAAACAGAATCGGTTGAAAAATGAATTTACAGTGATTTTTTAAAGTTTCAATATGTCTGTCTCTTTCAAAAACGATTTTTTGTATGGAGATTATATTGCGTTACTAACAAATGACGTCACAAGTGGGTATGTGCCTCTCTGTCTAATCTTGAATTTCAAACCTTTATAACTCGGTCAATTTCAATGATAGAGCAAAAATTCTTTTTGTGTTCGATAGCAGAAACTAAGAAGGTTGTATTTATAAAATAAAAAAAATAGTCCGATCCCCTATTGTTAAAGTATCTAATAAAATAGAGTATAATCTCCATATTTCTGTTCACAGTGTCCTTCAGCTACTGAAACGTTCGCATGTTTTTTGTTTGTTTATTAGTTACATTTGTGTTTCAACCAACTTTTCTTGATGCTTTTACTTCTGCCCTAACAAGAATCTGCCGTGACCCGAATCTGTCCTTAAGCGAACGAGGGGAAAAAGGAAACTTCCACACTTAAAAAGTTATCTATCAGTAAGGCTTGAGCTACGTCTTCAATTGTCTTATATAAAACCGCTCTTAATAATCGTGATGTCTTGATAACAACGTGCATGTGAATAAAATCGATAACGCGTAAAACGGAAAAGTTTTTTTTTTATCTTAAGGGATTATTTATATTTTTACATGTTATGTTAGTCTTTAGTGGTCCGCCCGCGGCTACGCTAGCGTTATGTAAGATTTTCCCGTGGGGATACGACTTTTCCCGGTAAAAAGTATCCTATGTGTTAATCCGAGGCACAAACTATCTCTATTCTAAATGTAGTCCAAATCTGTCCAGTAGTTTAGGCATGAAAGCGGAACAAACATCTAAACATCCAAATATTTTATTCGGAGAAACCACGGAATTTAGCGTATACAGTAGTACATAAAAAAGCTTAAGGTATCAACAATGCTTTACACTAACTTCCATAAACATTTCTCGCTAAGATAAACATGAAGAAAAATTTACGAGGACTAAAAGGATGACATTTTTATTTTTTCTCCACAAACATTCTAGACCCCTTGATTTGTTGATTTTTTTTTTAATTTTTAAACTTTATTTTATTTATTTTATCTTATTTTATTTTATTGGTTAAGAAATGTGACCTGTAGATGAAAACAGCCTCAGCGGTAGACCTTGTAAGCTGGCAAATCCCATAACTCCGTCATTTTTTAAAATTTCCAAAAACTGACTCGACGAAAAAAAAAACGTTTAATTTATCGAACCTGCTCACAAAATTTCACGAGAATTCACGTGTAGAGTGAAACAAACAAACAAACAGATGGACATACAAAAGCAAATTTGGCCAAGCTGAAACAGAGACGCTTCGTTCGCTCGGTCTACGTAGGTCGGTCTACGGTAACATACGTGCAGAAAACTTCTCCGATTTTGAAATGTATAGCTTTTGCTGTTTAGCCTTTCTCTCCGTTGCTGACTGTTCAATCTGTTTAATGTAAAACGACATTTTGAAAAATAATTAAACACGAATGAACTTTCAAACAAGTTTCAGGATGTTCGAGCAACTCTATAAGAGTATTGATGAGGGCTAATGTTGTGACGATGTAAAGACGATTTTCCAATCAAAAGCTTAAGTATGGAAATATGACTAGAAACGTGTATGCGCGAGAGCAGGGACGGGATCTACGATGTAGCGAGCTTGCCCAGAAGGAGCCTATTCACTCTGGCTTTAAAGACAGTTAATTATTATCTTCTAGTCATTTATCACAATAATATCTAAGCAATAAACATCAAATCCGTTAGTAGAACAAAGATGGCGATTGAAGTATGGTACCATGTATAACAAACGAATCGGGAAATTTCCTTTGCGTTGATAAGCATTATTATTGAGAGCAGTTCACACAAACACGAGTTTTAGGTACTTACGTGAAAATATATTACAAGTAGTCGTTTTAGTTGAAGTTTTCTTTTTCGCTTTTATATTTATTAGTTAAGTAGTTAAAACAAAAATACAATCTCACGTAAATGTTTTCACTAGTAAGCTAAACAACGCAATAAAATATAACTGGTTTAGCAACTCTATATTATTATGATGTCCAGCCATAAAATTTAGTTAAATATAGTCATCCTAATCCGATCTCTGCTTATTCGGAATCTAACAAATCAAGCTTCACAAACCTATTTAGAATTCCCGTATAATTTCTTCATCCATACAAATTGCTGGCTAATAACTTCAGAATGGCACAGTACGAGAACTTATATCCGATAATTATACCTTACAGGCTTATCAAGGAAACCTGTTCCATACATACACAGTTATTTATGGCTGTACATCAAAGGATTTTCTCTCAATACCATTTCAAGAGATATCCTTTTTCGCAGCCCTGACATTTCTTAATATGTTTCTGTTGACCGATTTTTTAATATTGATAAAGATTTTTTCGCTTTTATTCCGGTAATTTGTTTACTTTTTTATGGAAGTGTTAAGCTTGACAAATAGCATTTTGGGTGGCCGGCCGTAATTTTAACTTCAGGGTTTTCGAATCTTTTAACTTAAAAACTGTTGATAATTTTATTTCATATGATCTGGCGCCAATGTTCGAGGAAGT
Source organism: Carpatolechia fugitivella (assembly GCA_951230895.1). NCBI lineage: Eukaryota > Metazoa > Arthropoda > Insecta > Lepidoptera > Gelechiidae > Carpatolechia > Carpatolechia fugitivella. The sequence continues at coordinate 18,691,507 of OX579646.1, read as the reverse complement.
AGTTATTTTATTCTGCCTCATTAATTTCATTGCGTAATTCTGGTACAATAATAACGATATTTGTTCCTTAAATTATTGTTTTGAATTGTTGATATTTAAGTAGTTAGGTATTTAATTTATAATAAGTCAACCAGCCACTTTTACATTTGGGCTATTGCGGCTAGAGATAAGTGTGTAATAATAAGTGAAAATACAAAAAATATACAAAAAAAGACATGATTTTTATTAAAAACCGTTCTCGTAGACAATGTCTACGAGTGCTACGATAATACTACGCCGTAGTGGTCAGTAACGTGTTAAGGCGGGGTTATGTGGAAATAGCGCCCATAGTCGCTACTTTGACGATCAAATACCAGCACTTCTATTGATTTTATAAATGTAAAAAAATATATGCTAACAGAATATATGCTTAATTAAATTTTAAATCGAGTAGAATTTTTAAATACATTATAATAATTTAGACATAAAAAGCAGCAAAGAAATTTTTTTACGTCCTAGATCTCGTAACTTAAAGCGATAACCATAGTTTTTTTTTTCGTTAATATAACTTGCCAATTACTGACTTAGATTTTAAATCGATCACATTTTGACATCAAACTCTGCCATTTTCTGTTAACAAGCAAAAGAGTTCAAGAAAAACGAGTTTTTCGCACGATTCCTGCGCAGTGTCGGACGAAACCACCGTGAAGCATCGCACGCTAATATGAACGTCATTTCAGTAATGCGTCGGTTGAACTTTCAACTAAACCGCGTTGAGTTGCTAATTTTTGCAATAACCCGGTATTTGTAGACTACACAATTCTACTTCTTATAATATAATGTCATAAGAATACCTCAAGATTGGGAATCGTATTAACAGCTTCAACTTAAAATTGACATGGACAGACGACTGTCGAATCTGTAAGAATATTATAATAATAAAAAAATAATTATATGAAAATATAAAATAAAAAATAATGAAAATAATTTAGTCCAAAAAAATAAAAAGAAGAAATAAGTAGTTTCATTTAAGAATTAAGTTTTAGTTTGTCTTGCATCGGTCTGTTTGCGTTTACCAAAAATAAAAATATGAATTACTTAAAAAAGTCATTTACATTTTGTCAACAGATAAAATTATCTGTACAAGATCATTTAACAACAGCCATTAGTACTAATGTAAGCAAATTCAAATTGTATTACCTCGAACACCGTTTACGACAGCTTAGCGATACGCGAATGTTCGGATTATGGTAATTTGATGAAATATATTTAAATATATGCGTTTTAATATCGATAAATTTAGAGAATCTGGTATAAGGGCGAATGCAGACCGTCACATAACCGTCTTGTAGTAAACTGCATATTGCATATTGCAGTTGGATATGTATTGGATCAATGCAACTTTCAAGAACTATCAGCATTTAAAATTTAACTTCGTAAATGTAAACAGCCGTGTGGGTGGTGACGGCAGAGTAGAATACATTTGTCACCAACCCCTACTCTTCCCGTGGGTGTCGTAAGAGGCGACTTAGGGACTACACATTGAACAGGGAACGGGCAGCAGCGCTCTCTGATACAGTAACCTTTTAATCTGCGATCTCCAACCCGCAAGCCAAGCGTGGAGATTATGGCAAAACCAAACACTTAAGTGGAGGAGGCTCATAGTCCAGCAGTGGACTGTAACGGGCCTTTGATCTTGATTGATTTGATTGATTAATACGATAACCCGAGATTGAAACGCGGCGTGGACGGAAGGCGCTAGAATCAAAGATCACAATATTGCATCAAAACCTTTAATCCTAGTTTTAAAGTCAGATAAATCCTTATCGATTTCGTATTCCGTTCGATAAATGAGTGATTGACAACGTGATTGACGATTAATGAAACCATTATTGTACTTTGCACTGGGAAAATCTTCCATATACCCACAGAATGATTAGATTATGATGCTTATCTGCGTTTTCAGTAGCTTCCTTGTTACTTTGCAAAACGTTGAACATATTGTTGTTTTTTATTTATTTATTTTGCCAAGTTTTTATTTGAGATAAGCAAGATAGATTTTATGTTTCAAACTCAATAGGGGATCGGACTGTTCACCATATTTTATTAATTATTTTTAAAATATAGATTAGTAGCAGACGATTCGCGAAGAAAAAACAGAATCGGTTGAACAACGAATTTACAGTGGTTTTATAAAATTTCAATATGTCTGTCTCTTTCAAAAAAACTTTTGTATGGAGATTATATATTAAAAAATGACGTCACAAGTGGGTATGTGCCTCTCTGTCTAATCTTGAAATTCAAACCTTTATAACTCGGTCAATGTTAAAGATAGAGCAAAAATTATTTTAGTGTTCGATAGCAGAAACTAAGAAGGTTGTATTTATAAAAAAAAAAGAAATTGTCCGATCCCCTATTATATGTTGTTTGCTTTCTTAATCTTATCTGTTAAACATTAAAAAAAAACTAAAATACCTATCTTTGAAATAGTCATTCTAAACTACTCCTAAAATTTATTAGATACCTTGCCAAATAATAAGATTTTAAATAAATAACAAATAAATCACTGAACGATTTTATGAAGGCCCTGCCCGCTCTTCTTTAGAATATACTAGCTTTCGGCCTGCGGTTTCACACACGTTAAATGAGTTTTTCCCGTGGGAATGAAGTTTTTTACCACGGTAAAAAGTAGCCTATGTCCTATTCCAGGCCCTAACCTAAATGTGTGCCAAGTTTCATCCCGATCCGTCCAGTGGTTTAAGCGTGATTCGGCAACAAACATCCAAACATCCAAACTTTCACATCTATATTAGTAGGATAGGATATAATTCATTGAAATTAATTATTTATGTAATTTGAATCTCAAAGTACAAAGTATTCGACTAGTAATCCACGAGCACCTTGCATACCAAAAGTTTTAATTGTTTGGATGTTTGTAATTTTATCACGTACAACCGAATATTGTTTACGATTTCGACAAAATGTTTTCACAACCAAAAGCAAGCTTGAGTCACCAAATATTTGAGTTACTGTGCTAAATATTTCTCAGGACATTGTGAATATGTTATATTTGTGGAATTATTAATTCGAGCCATGTTTATGACAGTTAGGTGAGGTCAGTTTTCAACCTTTTAACCCACAAAAAGAAGAATTCGATCAAAATCATGTACGTGGGGTGAAGTTTCAGGCAAGACAAAAAAAGCTGAAACTACGCTTCTAAAAACATGAACCATTAACGAAAATAACTGATTCTTGCAGGTTCAGTTTTATAGTTAAGTTTATAAGTTGGTGAGCTGAATTTGGAAATATATTCTACATAATATAAGGTGCAGTTTACAAACCAACGAATACGTCTCTCCGCGGCCTCTTTCCCACGATGCGCCGGCACGCGCCCGCCACTACTGCACTTAATACTATTGTTTCAAACCCTTTTTCATTGGCCAGAGAAGACAAAAGTCGGTCGTTTACAATAACAAGATGACGAGTATAAACACCTTCGTTCAGGTGAAGTTACGTGCCCGGGCACACGTCGATCACGTCGGCAGATCTCGGTCTTGTGACTTACTGAGTTGGGAGTAGGCCAAGGCGGTAAGGCTGGAATTGGCGCATTTGCAATGAGCTACGGACTGAAACTAATTTTTGGTTCCCATGAGGAGAAAAACGATGTTATTTTAAAATAACACTAGAAATGGAATTATATGCGGAAGGATTTTAAAAGGAAGGATGACTAGGCCATTCTATTTGCACGTTTATGTTGAATTTAATTTGTATATTTCACTTTATTAAAACAGTTCGGAAATACTTTTGCTCCGCGCATCTTATTTTTTACTTTCTTCTAGGCAAAGGAAACAAACATAATGTTTTTAAAATACCTGCGAGGTAAAACTAATATTTTTTTTTTCATTCCTTCAAATCAAACCGATGCATTGCCAACATGTTTTTATTAAGAGAAAAGACGATACTCATCTAACCGGGTAAACAAATATACTCATACGTCTATACGGAAGTTCTTATGTCGCTATCTTTTTGTACTAGATAACATCAAGTTCTATTTGTAACTAGTGATAAAGTTAGGCGCCGGTATTTGTCTATTCATCGAACATGATAAGGCTAGAAAAGATGAGAAGATTATTTCTTAGACAACATTTGGCAAGAGGCTTTCTTTTGCGTGATTTTAGACAAATGGCGAAAATAATTTTTTGCTTACTGCTTACGTTCAAAGAATACCGATCACGTTGTATGAAGAAAATGTGTTTTTCTGTTGGCGCGGTATTAATATCGCTATTTTGACCATGTTTTGTGGTATAAAGTAATTAAAATATTGAAATTAGGTCATCTTCACAGCGATAGTTGAACAAATGAACTTGATCTATATTTTAACAACATGTGCGAATGTTTTTCTAGTGCAAACAAACTTCATTCTCGTTTGTAGACTCGGGAATACGATAATGAAAATCCTTGGCTTATTTAATTTGATACCTAGTGCACCTTGAACCTTGAACATATTTGAGTTTAATGTCGGAGTGCAGGCAATGTAGACTGAATTGGAGCATGAGTTTACAAGCTTACGGATGGAGCCTTGAGTTGCTGTTTGGGAACCACTGAAAAAGTATGAGAACTGCTAGACTATGAATTATTAGCTAGGTACATGTGTGTAGAGCATGTGTGTGGTTAAGGGGCAGTCTCGCTAAGAAGCCTGCGCACCGCTCAATGATTCATTTTTCAATTTCGGCTGTGCTAACCTATAGTACATTCATTCAAATTTTTTATACGGAATACTACGTCATTATTACTATCTACTCCTATTATTTCTAAAACAGCTGTAATAACAATAAATTACCATAAATCTGTCTCATGTATTTTACTCGTATATTATGCAACCGATTTTGATACGGACTATAAATAAGTTTTAGCTATCTATGTAAGATATTAACGATGAAAAAAATAAGGTAAGCTCAAGCAAGTAAAAACCTCTATGGGCATTAGCCCTATGCCTCTATGGGCATCATCATTAGATGATCAGCATAAGCTATGAAAACAGTGCAATACTTATTGTGTTCAATAAGTCCTTAGACCTTACTATAATTTGATAACGCGAAAGTTTGTATATTATATGGATGTTTATTACTCTTTTACGCAAAACCTACCGAACGGATTGGAATGAAATTTGGAATAGAGATAGTTTGTACCCTGGATTAACAGTAAAGGTCTTTTTCTCACGGAAATATCTTACACGACGCGAGCGTAGCCGCGGGCGGATCGCTAGTACGTCATAAATATGTTGCTCAATACGACTTTTCAAGGAAACGTGAAATGCATTAATTGTTTTGATTTCGAATAGGAGCGAGGTGAAATAACTGTTAGTTTCTGATAAGCTGACCTCGCAATTTAGTTTGGCTAACGGATCTATCAGTCACTCAATATAGAGATTGTGAAGCAGCTCTGATTGACAACAATCAAATTGATTGCTGGCGCACAACACTTCTACCCGTGAAATTTACATCGTTTTGTTCCCGCCGTGTAGTGATAGTACCCGTCAAACTGAACAACTTTTCATGAAAAAAAAAAATTGCTGCGACAAAAAAATTTTTGGTCTCTCCATACAAAGTGAGACTCCCGAGCGACCCATTTTGTATAGAGAGAGTAAAAATTTCTTTGTCACTGGAATTTTTTTTTCGTGAAAAGTTGTTCAGTTTGATGGGTACTATCACTACACGGCGGGAACAAAACGATGTAAATTTCATGCTGTATACACCGTAAAAAAATCCTTATACTTTCATAAAACTGAACAACTTTCCTAGGAAAATAGACTGAGATACGACAAAAAATTGGTCTTTTAATACAATGCCGCGTCCAGCTGATCGTTCTATAGGCTCACAATCATTCTATCTGACAACTTATGTTCCTAAGGTATTATGCACAGAGATCAATCTCGCAAAGGTAAACGAATGAAATTTTATTCTGTACAAACTATCAACAGCTTATACGTCCCCAACGAGGGGCTCGAGCCTATCCTGATTTAGGGTGATTAGGCCCGAGTCGATCCAGATGGCCCAGTGCGGGTTGGATATAAAATTGACAATGATATATAATTTCTGCTACGCGACGTCGTCGTCGTATTCACCCTTTCAAACGCGGTTCATAATTTTAGAGATGTTTTGTCGATAAGCGAGAAAATTAGTAATTTTCTTTATCGAAGAAAAGTACGTATATATTATGTATGTTTGGTTTCAAATCAAAGGCGTCTCAAAATGTAGTTAAATAAAAGTGAAATTGAAACATGAGTTTCCGTTTTCCCACGCTCGCGTTCAATGGAAATTGGTTAATACTCATACAAAAAGGAAATCTCTTATAACTGTCGCTGAATTTTATGAACTTATCAAAATTATCAAAACGATGAACGTTTCAGGGATTATTATAAAGCCACGTTCATATTCTTAAAGGGGTGAGCAGATCTTTAATTGGCTCATAAGGAGCACATAACAAAACTATACGTAATCGAGTATTTTTTAAGCTGCATGTATATTTGTAATTGCGTTTTTATAAATACTTGCCGCACGCGCCACGGTGCATACGTGATGTATTTCTTGCATTGGTATTGAAGACAATAGCTTTGTCAAAATCACTGCAAACCATTCAAGAAACGGGCCCACCGTTGTTTGTTATCGTTCACTGTTGCACAAAAGGCGGTCACGTGGAGCAACAACCGGATAGATTTCATGCAAATTTATGTGCGAAAATCTTGTTGAAAACAGAATAATTCATCTTAAAAAAAACTTACACAAAGCCTTTGGTCTCCTGTAGCCGCGCCAAGGCACTTTTGCAAACATCATACGCAGCTTTCGTCAGCTGCGTCGAAACTGATAGAAGATCAGGCTGATATGCCACTTCCTTCTGCTTATCCTCACAAGCAGGATCCGTCGTGATGTTGTGCTTCTTCTTTAACCTTTCTAAGTTATTTTGCTGTTTTTGCACAACTTCTGGAGGCTCCATGTTGGCCGCTTCTGCCGAATCGGGCCGGTTTTCGATGACGTCACGGGTGCACATATTACACATTTTTTTTATATCGTCACGCGAACGTTCGGCTAAGACTGAGCCGGTCGCCCGCCGATCACGAATATAAGTCCAACATTTCCCCCCACTACCAAACGCAACCAGTCTGAACAGAACTCTCGCCGTGACGTTCTTTATTTGAATTGGCGAAATGGAAGCTCTTGTTTAATTGGACGTGGTTTGTCAGTATCACCACGAGGTGTAAGCGTCCGGTTATGCTAGAGCTCCTGCGTTGTATTAATGTTTGAGCATAATTTGAGGGCGTGACAGATCTTTGACGTTGGCTATCTCGTTTTGTTACGTAGAGGGTTTACGTCCTGCACCAACATTTGCACACACGCCTTCCGATAACAGTTTTTCTTAGATATTTTAGTTAAATCAAAAATAACTATCCGATTTGATTATTCTGAACTATTTTTAACATCATTATTTTTACACGATAACACCATTAAATACACCCATAAATCTCGTTAAAATTGATTACAAAATATTGTCTCTTCATATATTACTCGTATTTCCATCTGAAGATAATTTGTTATTCCTTAGTTTCACTTCACCTATCACTATGACTAAGGCACTTTGGGAATACACACTCGACGAATAATTTGTATAAATGCCAGTGTGATATCAAACCTTTCTAAAAGTTCTGGGGAAGTCCCAGGATGCAAACTTTATTTATAAGGCTGCTGACATAAAGGTGGACCGATGATCTGGTGAAGGTCGCGGGAAGCTGCTGGATGCGGGTAGCGCACTCGGCCCCGGAAGGTGTCATCACCTCAGCCGAAAGACGTCCACTGCTGGACTCCTGCAGGACTGGTCGTTGTGAAGATCCTTGAGGGAGGCCTTTGTCCAGCAGTGGACCTCTTTCGGCTGAGGTGATGACAGCCTCCGTGGCCGAGTGGTCGAGATTTCGACGCTACGGAGGTTTCGGGTTCCATTCCTGAAACTTCCGTGAGAGAACCGGATGCTCTACCACACGAACACTGCATTTAGATGACTGGCGTCATTTTTATTCGTGTCTGATTCATTTATTATTCGGACTAAGTTTTGTACTTAGAAAAACTAAAAATAGATACCGATGCAATTTTTACCAGGAAAAGGATTATATAGGTAGTTAATATTGGCATAATAATTAATTATGGGAAACCATGTTGCGATATAATAAATCAATAGGTGCACTCATGGTGTTGTGACGTATTATTAATTTAACAATGGCGTAGTGAATTATTGTAAAACAATAAAAAAACCCATACCTATTAATATTAACATTATTGTGGTTTCGTGCAATACAGTAAAAAACTACTGGAAAGATTTATTGAAAATTGTTCATGCTATCCAGTATATATAAAATTGTGATTATTCCCTGATGTATAAATGTATTTATACTTATATACAAGCATATTTAATATATTAACTTGATATTTTTATTCAAACACCAGAAAATATAAATATTTTCGAAAATAATCAAAAATTCCCGGCGGTAGGATTTAGTTTTTTATCGTTTTCATTGGTAAAAAATACTTAACAACAAGCATAAAATATTTAATATTTTGTCTTCAATAATCCTTAATTTGGTAAATCTATAGAGATAGGTATAATAAAATTGTAGCTGGCTGATAAATGTAAGATATTTAAGAACAAATAATATGAGTATATTAACAAAGAATATAATATGATATTATATATTTTATATTTTTGGGTATTTATTTTAGTATCGTATTGTGTTAGTTTATTTATGTATATTTACATAACATTATATAAGTAATTCTTGTGATTGCCTTGTCCTTTTGTATTTCATAAAATTGTGCACGTTTTATCTGCGTCTTACTATCTCTTCTCTCTTCCGTGAGTCTGCTGGAAGATGTTTCTTTAGCAATGAGCGAGTCTGTTGTGTCGTTTTTTCAAATGTAATTGTATTTTAGTCACCTATTGTGTATAATAAATAAACTAAATAAATGAGGGGACTTTATACAGACGAATACATAAAAATAATAATTTTTGTCTGTCTGTAGTATGTATGTTTTACGCGTATGTATTTTCTTTTCTGTATACGTCATCACCATCATCAACGGCCCGTTACAGTCCACTGCTGGACTATGAGCCTCCTCCACTTAAGTGTTTGGTTTTACCATAATCTCCACGCTTGGCAGGCGGGTTGGAGATCGCAGATTAAAAGGTTACTGTATCAGAGAGCGCTGCTGCCCGTTCCCTGTTCAATGTGTAGTCCCTAAGTCGCCTCTTACGACACCCACGGGAAGAGTAGGGGTTGGTGACAAATGTATTCTGCTCTGCCGTCACCACACGGCGATTCTGTATACGTTTTCTGTATTCTGTATACGTACAATAAAGTATTTAAATCTAATAGAGTGATAATGTATTTTTATGGGTACAGTAAATAACAAAGTCAAAATAATTTATTTCCATAGGATGTTATTACATCACTTAGATCCGTCATTACATTTTTTTGGGTGAGTTCACTAACACAATGGCGGAATCTGTGGAGAAGAGCTCACCGAAGCAACTCCACTGTCGTCGCATCTTTTGCGCTTCCTTTTTTAAATAAAAAAATAAAATATTACAAAATTAATGCTAATTAAATATCGAAAAGGCACTCAAGCAATCTATTCCCATGGACATCTGTCCTCTAAGTAATCAGATATCGTAACCTTTTTTATACAATTTCTGTTTTGTAATTATTTTAAACTTGTCTAAAGGCAAGTTTTTAATATCAGTAGGGACCTTATTGTAATAGCGTATACAATTGCCTTTAAAAGAATTACTAATTTTATGTAACACAATATAAACACTTAAATCTGATTATTGACTTTTATCTCTACCATAAACAATGCGCCATCAACAAGGGAAAGTTATATTTCCTGAAAAAATAAAAACCGAACTGAAACAATAGCTATATTAGCCTTGGTAATTTTCCTTTAATATTTATTTCTATGTCTTTGACCTTGAGGAATTGCATTCTTATATAGAGTTAAAAAGCTAATTTAAAACATGTTATTGTATCATCTTACGTTTCAAACTCAAGCCTACTATAAAATAAATTTAAATAAGTCGATAATTGAAATAATATTGTTGTAAGTTATAATAATGTATTTGGCTATTTAAAAGTTAAACATAAATTGACCGAGCGAGCGCGACGCTGCTGCGCGAGCTAAAAAGCTTGGCCAAAATTGCTTTTATCTGTCCATCTGTCCATCTGTCGATCTGTTTGTTCTCATCTACAGGCCGCGTGGAAATTTTGTGAGCCAGGTTCGATAAATTAATAGAATTTTTTTTCGAGTTAGTTTTTGGAAATTAAAAAAAATAACAGAGTTATGAGGGTTACAGCCCACAGGGCCACTAGTTAGTATTAATTTATAAAGGGAAAAATTAAGAATAAAATCTTGCTTTCTTCGGAAATCCGTGCCAGACAGGCACATCACAATAATATTATAAATGTAAAAATATATTTGGATGTTTAGATGTTTGGATGTTTGTTCCGCTTTCACGCCTAAACTACTGGACGGATTAGGATGAAATTTGGAATGAAGATAGTTTGTAATCTGGATTAACACATAGGGTACTTTTACCAAGAAAAGTCTTATTCCCACGGGAAAATCTTACATAGCGCGAGTATAGCCGCGAGCGGACCGCTAGTTTATTTTATCTAATAAAAATATGCTACCCAAGTACCCAGCTTTATTAAGAGAGCAAAGTCGACTCTCGCCGACTTTGAAACCCTAGCGACGCAAACCATTCAAGATTTATTTTGTCTGTTTTAAGATAAGCATAAGTGACAAGTATAATAAACTACCGGCAACATTGTTATAGATTAGATTATAATGTCCAGCCTCTTTGTTAAATTGATAAATGTTTTATGTGACTTGTAGTACAATACATACAGATTTAAACAGGTTGGTAACTAAATGCCGGATGGAAACAACCTTCAATATTATTAAAGACATAATTAACTATGTTTATTTATATATCAGAGAACGTCGCGATTATGTCAATAAAACTACAAAATTTATCTGTCTATATTATGCGTATTCAATAACAATACACCATACATACTTACTACATCTGTGCTTATCCTACAAATGCGAAAGTTTGGATGTTTGGATTGCCGAATCACGTTTGAACCACTGGACGGATCAAGATGAAACTTGGTACACATGTAGGTTAGATCCTGGAATAGGACATAGGCTACTTTACAGCGGGAAAACACTTCATTCCTACGGGAAACGCGGGTGGAACCGCGGGCGGAAAGCTAGTACAAAATATACGGAAATATCCGTATCCGTATCCGATCCAAAATAATGGTAACTACGATATTGTAGAGAACAGAGTGTAGATATTTCTTTTTAACACGCTTTTATTAGCTTCACCTGTATGTCTGTTGGTATGCTTGTATGTAACCGACTCGTTTGTTTGGACTCGATTTTGACCCACTTTAAACGGACAGATTTAATTGAAACTTTGTACACTTATCAAGAACCGGTGACAATACAATAATATGAAAAAAAAGAAGAAAAAAAATACACGCTTTCTCAGTGCATCAAACTAAAAAGTGAAAAATAATTCTTAATATAAGCTGAAAACAATAATGAACGAAAAATACTAGTATTATTGTGAAAGAAGCGTGGGGTGCCTTGAGCCATTGTCGTGGACCTGACCACAGATTAGATATGTTTTGCTCTTTGGTTGCTTATCATGTTAGCTATCGAAATTATAGCACTTGGAACTAAATCAATTTTATTTTTATTTTATATCCCCGACAGCCATATTTTTCGTACCTATATCGTGTGTCGAAAGTCAAGTTTTCGCGTGGTCACTATAATCGAGGCCTATAGTTAGTTACCGCATAGGTATAAGAATTGAATATAGATAGTAAAATTACTTTATAAAAAAATCAGCCTGACTGCTTACTTTCGCTAGTAAAATAAAACACAGTTAAACATGAACCAAGACAAGAGCTTAAACCTAATTAGTCATACTCAAATAACCTAGATTTTAGCTCCTTTTAACGAGATGTTTAATTTTAATGGGCGCCTTACAAGGTTTCGTCATTGCGTGCGCGCAGCGTCGTCTAATGAAGCTTGGAAAGAAAACATCCGATCGTACATTTTGCTGGAGTCCGCACGATTTTTTTATTTAATAGGTATATAACTAGTTGAAAAAGAGAAAGAAATTATATCTGAACATGATAACTGCACAATTTTATCACTTTTTTAGATTTTTAAAATGTCATATTTCGACTTGAGCCATAGAGAACACTGCCTATAGGAAAACTTTTATTCCAGTTTCAATAAATTACAGGTAAGTTTTTAGGCGATTTTCACTTATGAAATTTCTGTGACGGTTTGAGATCTATAAAACTTGGGTTGCGAAAGCACGCTCTATTGAAATACTGTTATGAAATCTAAAAGAGATTAAACTTTTGATCGATTGATAGCCCATTCTAGAGGCACAAAAATCAATTATAATTTTGTAAATAGATCTTAGTAGATAAAAAAAGATAAGGTATACATGAATGATGATGACGATGATGAAGGTATGCAGATCATCATACAGTAAATCTGATGAAGAGATCTAATTACTCATACTGCTTTATTACAATACAATACAAATATCTATATTCTTTTTATTAAGAGTCTGTATTTACCTTTTTTTTCTGATGTTCACTAGGTAGCATTTAGGTACGTACCTTTTCCCATGTACTCCCATCAACTTCTTGAACGGGCACGTCCCACGTTTCACGCCGTGGGTTTCCATTCTCTACCTTCTAAACCGCACGTAGGCTCAAGAAATCACTTAAAACACTCTTAAAATACTCTTAAAAATAATGTTTAGTGTGTTTTGTCTACAATCACCAAATATTTCTAAGATAAAGATAATATGTGACCGTCCTCGAATACTTTTGTTTATTATGTGAAGCAAAACATCATTGGTATAATTATGTAATTTGATTTCGCGTTTATAATATCATATTGGGTATTTTTAATGTCGAATATTATATTATAAATTGACGTGAACTCTTGAGGAATAATTTTGCTATACTGAACGCGGATGGTCAATACAAAACCAATATTGTTTGAATGCGAAAATTCCAAAAAATTTAGGGATATTGATGCAATACAGGAAAATAAGAAGATCTGAATCAATTTATTTACGTATTTCACTCACATCACAATCCACAGAATCCATCAGTCTATCTACATATATACATTTAATTTTATTGGTGTCTATAAAATACTTTTATTAAATCCGCAGAATCGTAGCACGAATATTAATTTCTTAGATTTCTGAGGTCACCACTTTGTTTTATTTAGGTGTTATATGACGAACACTGGGCTTGATATTTTACACCATGAAAAAATTATACTGTTTAGTCAGACTATGAAACTTATTAACTTATTTCTCCAAGAAACTAAAAAATATCAAATGATAAAAAATTGCTTGGTTATCGATCAACTGGCCGCGCGATTTTATACAAAAAGGCATTTGTTTTTTCTTTGGGGGAAAGTTACATGGTTTTCGTATGCTTCGTCGCGAGCGTATACTAGCTAGAGAAACGTTAGCCTGTGGGACTTATAAAAACAACTGAATTTTAAAAGAAGGGCAAACTAACGTTATGTAAAAAACCTGTGATCATCTCACGTGTTTGGTCAATGATTCTATTATATAGGTATACCAATTCAGTATGTTATGTGACTAGTCAGACACCGTCTCCGCACATCACATGAATTATTGACGTCTATTTTAAGATACAACATCAAAAATAAAATGTGAGCAATGACGAGTTAGTCACGTCTACACAGTCAGAAAGGTTGAGATAACATTTGCTGAAAAATTTGTATTTTAATTTGTAAACAGAATCTACGTCGTATGAGTTAATAGTCAGCATATGCAGCAAACAGACACGTGCATTATAATTACCACCTCTACTCCGCTTTAACCTAATCAACTGCTCTCATTATACTTACGTCCCAACCTAGGGGCTCGACCCTCAATCCCTGAGCGGTCCCTACAAAGAAAAAGGTTCTTAAGGTCAAAGTGTCCATTTGCATTGTGCTGGCTTAATATTATGCTCGTACTTAGGGTCGAGCCACACTTATCGACGGCGATCGACGGTTTGCCTATAAGCAAACCGTCGATCGCCGTCGACAAGTGTGGCCTAACCCTTACTTGTAGAACCCAAACCCTTTAAACAACTGTTTGCGCAATCTTGCCAAACCAGTTTGACAACCCCTCAAACCAGTTTGACAACCCAAAAACCTGTCAGAGTGAGCGAAAAATAAAACCCTTCCAAACGTAATTGCTAATTGCGTGTGACGGCGCAGAAGACCCTAATTACGTATTTATCGAACTTCAAAACTGCAAGCTTGCGTCTGCTATATTACAACTTTGGTATTTATGTAGCAATTTGGTCAGCTAGGAAAAAACGGTCTTCAAAATGACTGCGAAAAAACACAAAATGAGCTGATAATTTTTGGTCAGTGTTTTGTGTGGTATTTTAAACGTTTTTCTGATCCGTCTGCTGGTCAATCTGTGTTCTGACTGGCTAGCCAGTTAGTCTACAAGACTAGACTCAACAACGTAATAAAACAAAATAAGTCATCCATCATCATTATTTATCATGTAGGTTGTATTGTATCTAAGGTTGATCACCGACCTTAAAAATCCTCGCTTCAAGAGTTATTGAGCAGTCTCAATAACTCAAAAGACCTCTGGTTCTTCCGCGATTAATAGCCGAGACCATCATACCTTTTAAATATAACTTTTGGATGTTACATCTCTTAGTTTCGTCATATTCATTCATTCATTCATTTTACATTTTTTTGTGTGAGTTCTCTATACAATGTGCGGAGTGAACTCTGTGTACTCTTTCACGCAAAAATTACTGAACGGATTGAAATGAAATTTGGAATAGAGATAGTTTGTACCCTGGATTAACACATAGGATACTTTTTAGGGGGAAAAGTCTTATTCCCATGGCGATATAAATAATGAATACTTAAATATGTGGGGCATTGTGGGGCTATCTCACACACGGCCATCTGATCCCAAACTATGCATCTTGTATTATGGGTATCAGACAGCTGATATATATAATATATATATAGGTATTACTTAAATAGATAAATACATAATTTATGTAGTAGATAAACAACATCCAGACACAAGGCAAACACAAGTGCTCATCAAACGAATGTTTGCTATTGTAACCCGCGACCCTGTTTTTCGAAGGCAGGCGTACTTCCAACTAGGCTACAGGGTCGTCCGTTAGCCAATATAATATGAATATGAAAAATATATTGGGAAAAGTTATTAGTAATGTTCCAACGTTTAAAATTTGACTAAGTACTACTTTTGCCGTGTGGTGACGGCAGAGTTGAATACATTTGTCACTAACCACTACTCTTCCCGTGGGTGTCGTAAGAGGCAACTTAGGGACTACACATTGAACAGGGAACGGGCAGCAGCGCTCTTTGATACAGTAACCTTTTAATCTGCGATCTCTAACCCGCCTGGCCACCGTGGAGATTATGGCAAAACCCTCCACTTAAGTGGAGGAGGCTCATATAGTCCAGCAGTGGACTGTAACGGGCCGTTGATTGATTTTTTGATTGACTACTTTTTCCAGTAAGCAAAATGTAGAAATCTAGACTTTCTTTACTGTAGAGTCTACAATGTAGAGACTTAAAACAAGAATGAATCTTCTTTGATTTTAAGACTTGCGTTTTGTTTACTTTTTTGCAAAGTTGTTTGCTACTTTACGACAGTAACATACGCCTCGGAGATGTGCCTACGTGATCGAGCAAGAACAGTAGGTCGCTGCACCCATTTCAAATATCAATTCTTCCCGCAAAACGATTACATCCTATATCCAACCCACCAACACTCAAACATCAACCATGTACTGTTACTGGTAGAGTAAAAAATTGCAAGTATTGAGCTCGTTTACAGTGTTTTGACGGAAACGTCAGGTTTCGCATTCCTGGTGGTCAATTTTTGAACTCATTTGCTGGTCTGTGTTTTTGCAAAGCAAATACTATTCAGTCATCCCGTCGTCAGCGGGGGGTTTGACTGTATTTTAACAAACTCACGAGTATATACTAAGTCACTTATCACTTACGGGATAGTTCCCTATTTCTATCATAAAGAGGACTTCAAAAATAGGATCCCTTGTAATGAGCGCCTTCCCGCTGACTCCCATCACGTTCGTCATGATTACCCTAGGTGGTCCTCTGGGCTAGCTCACGAGGGTGTGTCAATTGAAGCTACGAGCAGATGACGCTGAAGAGTTGTGCTTCCTTCCCTTGGTACTGCAAAGGATGTTGTTATCACATCACATCACACTTCAAACTTTACATCACACTCATATTATAAAATGTGAAAATATATTTGGATGTTTAGATGTTTGGATGTTGATTCCTTCACGCTTAAAGTACTCAATGGATTTGAATGAAATTTGGAATGAAGATAGTTTGTAAACTGGATTAACGTATAGGATACTTTTCACGGGAAATTTTAAATAACGCGAGCGTAGCCGCAGGCGGACCGCTAGTGGTAGATATTTTCAAGAAAAAATAAAATAAAATATTGACTAACCCGTGGTCGACTAAGGCCTAATCGCTCTAATTCAGGGTAGGCTCGAGCCCCTCGGTGGGGACGTATTGAGCTGTTGATGATTGATGAATTTTTATTTTAGACTAGCTGTCCACGTTATGTAAGAGTTTCTCGTGGGAATAAGACCGTTATCTGTAAAAAGTATCATATGTGTTAATCCAGGGTACAAACTGTATCCATACAAAATTTCATCTAAATCCGTTCAGTAGTTAAGTCGTGAAAGCGGAACAAACATCCAAACATCCCAATAATATATTTTCACATTTATAATTAGTGTGATGTGATGTGATTCTCCAGCGGGTTTGAGCCTAGAATATTCGGATCAAGAGGCTGTAGAAAATAACTCAATTTATTATAATTCGCTCCTTCTAGGTCTTCTTCTTCTTCCAGTGCCATACCCTAACGGGTGTCGGCGACCATCTCTCTAAACTCCTCTCTATGTTCTGTCATCCTTCTTAAGTCTATAGCTCTGTCTATGCCGTTCCAACTTTTCAGGTTGTCGTACCAGGACGTTCTTCTCCTTCCTCTCCCCCTCTTGCCCTCAATTTTTCCTTCAATTATCTCTTGCAATATGCTGTATTTGTTATTTCGGTAAATATGACCGTAGTATGCAATCTTTCTCCTTTTGAGCGTTGTTACTACTTCCAGGTTCTTTTTCATCCTATTAAGTACCTCCAAGTTGGTTATCTTATCACGCCATGATATTCCTTCTAGGTAAAATTCCTAAATACTTTGTAGTTTAGTTCATTTAAGATTTTATAGGAGTCAAAAGATTAAGGTTCTTCGGCTTTAGAACGTATGATTAGACCGTAATCAAGTGATTATAATATGACGATTTCAAAATTAGGGTTCGAAACTGAATAGGGTATCGGACTACTTTTTTTTACTTTATAAATCCAAACTTCTTAGTTTCTGCTATAGAACACTTTAAGAATTTTTACTCTATCTTTAAAATTGACCGAGTTATAAAGGTTTGAAATTCAAGATTAGACAGAGAGACACAGGCACCCACTTTTGACGTCATTTGTTAGTAACGCCATATAATCTCCATACAAAAAATCGTTTTTGAAAGAGACAGACATATTGAAACTTTAAATAATCACTGTACATTCGTTTTTCAAACAGAATCGTCTGTTTTTTCTTTGGGAATCGTCTGCTACTAATCTATATTTTAAATACAATACATAAAATATGGTAAATTTAGGAACAGTCCGATCCCTTATTTTCAAAAGTCTAAGTATGGTAGAGTCGATCACTCATCATTCGTATTATTAACATTCTTCTTCTTTGCGTGTAGATGACAAATTAAATAATTTCGGCCCAGAACTTAGCCACTTCGACTGCACTATTTGTGGCGTCCATTAAATCCTGCTGCAAACAGGTGACAAGGCAGGCAGGACAGGAAACTAAATGAGCTATGGACGGCACCACATTAACAGCCAACTTTTCTGCGACAGAAAGGCCATGCTTAAAAAAATCAGCAGACATTATTCGAGAAACTTCGTTTTTATATTTTACGTTCTATTATTAATTCAATCTTGACAAACTATTCAGTTTATCAAGTTTGTGCTAATTCTAGCACCCTTGCTTTGCCTTTTTCTATTTATTAGCTCATACAGCTCGAGCCTACCTTTAATTGCGATAAGGTTTTAATCGACCGGGCGGGCCCTGTGCGGATACGATAAATTCACACAACCATAAAGAACGCAGGTTCTCTCCTGATGTTTATTAATTTGCTATAGCTATATTTAGCTAATATCTACAATATTATAAAGTGCGAGAGTCTGTCTGCCTGTCCGGCTTTCATGGCTAATTGACAGAACCAATTTTGATAAAATTTCCTACAAAGATGTTTGAAAACCAAGGACCGAGACGTTGCCTACTTATTTTTTTGGCTCACGATCAGAAGTTTTATGTCGTGTCCCACTGCTGGGCAAAGGCCTCCCCTCGCTTTCGCCAACTGTCTCGATCTTGAGCCTCCAGATGCCAAGCCAAATAAAAAAACTGTCAATGTCGAGGCCGGCCTCGGAGTCTCATATGGCGTTACTAGCAAGTGACGTCACAAGTGGGTATGTGCCTCTCTGTCTAATCTTGAATTTCAAACCTTTATAACTCGGTCAATTTTAAAGATAGAGCAAAAAATCTTTTAGTTTTCGATAGCAGAAATTAAGAAGTTTGGATTTATAAAATAAAAGTAAAGTAGTCCGATACCCTACTTATTTTAAGAGTTTCTATACATTTAAGCCCAGATCAGCGCTGCCATATTTTTTTTTGCTAAATCGGGATTTTGAAACTTTTTGTAGTGAAAAAAGCGGGATTCTTTCGTCGAAAGCGGGACATAGTAAACAAACGTATATAATCAGAAGTTTTTATTTATCTTTTTATTCCAGTTTTAAATTACGTTTACGTGACAAAATATAGCAAAAATAGCCACAGAAAATGTATTTTAATAATTAGGTAGTAGACTCTTCTTCGTCTCCTGAATAAAAATAACAAAAATCAAAGTAAAAAAAGTTTCCTCGGCACACTGCACGCCAAAGATTTCCGACGCACGTCGCCTCTGCGATCGTCTTTTATTTCCTCTGAGCTGCACGCACGGCCGCGTTATCTCCGAAAAGCGGGACTGAGCCTATCCCGCGCGGGATATTTAATTTTGATTTGAAAATCGGGACGTCGTCCCACCAAAATCGAGACGTACGGCAACGCTGGCCCAGATAGAGACTATTGACACAAATGCGCAATGACATTAAACATTTCGTCACACGATTGCAATATATATTGACGCCTTGGATTGACGCAGATAGCGTCTGCAAAACAAACTGATTCCATGACGATAAACTGATAGCAACCATCTGCATTAAAACCTTGACGTGATGATGACTCACGAAGGCAAGGTGCGGCAAAAATCTAATGATATTTTTATTTTCATATTAGAGATCATCAACAGCTCATATACGTCCCCACCGAAGGGCTCGAGCCTACCCTGAATTAGGACGATTAGGCCTTAGTCAACCACGCTGGTCCACTGCGGGTTGGCCGACTTTACACACAACCTTTGAATATCTTCGCAGGACTGTGCAGGTTTCACCACGATGTTTTCCTTCACCGTAAGAGCGTTGAATAAACGTACATATGAATTCGAAATTCGAAAACACACTGGACGGGAGGCAGCGGCTCTAACCACTAGCACAAATTACGTAAAGCCGCGGCGCGCCACTAGATCACCGACGACGCTCTTTTAACGAGTATCATATTAGAGATATCTTTATAAATAAAAGAGGTGGCTGGTGCTGGACAATACTCGTAGAGGGGAGGCGTTTTCCCAGCAGTGAGACATATTACAGGCTTCAAAAAATATCTCTTTCAACTTTATTTCACAGTGTACCTTCCACGGAGTTACCGATATACATCATCAGTATCAGCCTGGACGTAGGCCCAAGGCGCACCATTTAGCCCGATATTTACCAGATAGTTACCTGAGCTACTTGGCCGACGTGAATATTACCAAACAGACTCTGAATTCACTCGAAGCATGGAGAACCATCATTATATGGAGTGGGTTGTGGGTTGTAGTGGGTGATTAAGCTTTCAATATCCTAATCCTAACCTAAAAGGAAATTAAAACTTACTGTTTCGTCTAAGTATATTTTTTATAAAATTTTACATTAATTTTTATTGGTCTTCAATTTAAATATTAATATTATGCCATGGCTGGTTTGATAAGAATAAGTACTATTAATTTAGGTCCTAGGTCTTAGGTCCTATCTATCTGTTGGTTAATTTTTAGGGTTCCGTAGCCAAATGGCAAAGAACGGAACCCTTATGGATTCGTCATGTCTGTCTGTCTGTCTATCCATCCGTATGTCACAGCCACTTTTTTCGGAAACTATAAGAACTATACTGTTGAAACTTGGCAAGTAGATGTATTCTGTAAACCGCATTAAGATTTTCATACAAAAATAGAAAAAAAAAAACAATTAATTTTGGGGGTTCCCCATACATAGAACTGAAACTCAAAATTTTTTTTTTCATCAATCCCATACGTGTGTGGTGTCTATGGATAGGTCTTCAAAAATGATATTGAGGTTTTTAATACCATTTTTTTCTAAACTGAATAGTTTGCGCGAGGGACACTTCCAAAGTGGTAAAATGTGTATCCCTCCCCCCTGTAACTTCTAAAATAAGAGAATGATAAAACTAAAAAAAATATATGATGTACATTACCATAAAAACTTCCAACGAAAATTGGTTTGAACGAGATCCAGTAAGTAGTTTTTTTTAATACGAACTCTTATGTTACTTGCTGCTACGGAACCCTTCATGGGCGAGTCCGACTCGCACTTGACCGCTTTTTTTTTATTAAATAATAAAAAATATACGTAACGTTGTAAAAATACCATTAAACCTCTCCACGTGCTAGTCTGCAATCACAGGTAGGCATGTAGGTATAATGTTTTACAAGTCATTAAACCAACTAAAGGTATGCTTTTGGTGTCAAGTGCCTAGTGATTAGCTACCGTTTAAAACCAATACAAATACAATACAAATATACTTTATTGACACCAAAAACATAAAACATACAGAACAAGATAATTGAAACAACGAAGGTCAACAGGCGACCTTATTGCTAGGGTAGCAATCTCTTCGAGGCAACCTTAGGATGCAGGAAAACAATATTTAAAAGTTAAAGCGCAGCGGGTTGGTGGCTAAAAATATAATAAACTAAATACAAATAATAAATTATATAGCACTACATAAAATACTTAGATCATCATAACATAGACTAGAATATAATAAAAATATATAATTATAATATTATAAACTAATATACATATTATATTGACATATTATGTATGTAGGTATATATGTATGCCCTAAGTATAATTAGTTTGTTTATGTAACTTTGATTATTAGTATTAATTAGCTTATCCTATTCTGTTTTTCTTGTGTGCACCGTCCCACAGTTCCAATGAAGTTTTCTTGTACCCTAAGGTTGCCTGGAAGAAATTGCTACCTTAGCAATAAGGCCGCCTATCTGTACACCCTTTTATCTATCTTCTGTACTTTCAAGCTATATCCTTGTGTGCCATAAAGTATATTTTATTATATTCTATTCTATATATCATATCTACTATATAAGGAGGAAAACTCTCGCTTTGAAAGATTCTGGCGTAGGAGCGCGTCTTATAGACTCGGGAAGATTGTTCCATAGGCGGTACAAATTTTAACTTAATCATATCATTAAGTTTAGTCTGTTAATCATGCGCACAAACTCGTACAGCAAGACATATTTTTTTAATAGCCCTGTGGTTCTTCTTCAAAGATACATTTTTCCGTTTGATTTTGATATCATCTTACTACACTTAATATTATTGATTAGGGTTTTGTTTGATTAAAGACAGAAACCAAAATATTTGACCTCTGGGCTTCAACATAAAAATATTATTATAATATTGACTGTTTTGAGTTCTCTGTAATAAGGATATCACATAAATGTTGCAATTTTAGTATCAAAGTTCTTATTACTTTCGTCAGAATGTATTTGGCAACATTAGTTTTGGCGTTATCAATCGATTGAAAGTCTTACAAAACATATTTTTTTTACATTTATTTTGATACTCCCATATAGGCGGCTAAATTTATTAGGTATATATTATTTCAAAATGATTTTTTTTTGGTGTGGCTGTTCAAGGCTAAGCCCATTTTGGTTGCCCCCTTTGTGTCGATTGTCTACCTTACAACCCACACGATGATGATGATGATGATTGTAAAATAAAGCTTATCAGCAGGAAAATTGGTTGATACCCTACCTAGCTATTTCTCAGTTCTCGCTAAACGAAGTATTATTAGAACTAAGACTTAGAAGATACGCATGACCTCTTACCTTAGGTACTTCTTGCTAATAATTAGCTAACAATTATTGTCATAACGTCCTCCGTGAAATCCTAAAAAAAAACTGTGATTTCATTGCAAAAGTCACGTAAGCAAGCATTTCATAACTTAAGAACGTGGGTATTGTTCTTATCACAACACACTAATATTGGTAATGGTAATTAATGGTAAGAGCGGATCATTATCCGCAACTCGACGGCTGATGCGCCTATTTTGCGTGGGGGTGGAACGATTATTCGAGCCACCCGATTTCCTCAAGGGACCTTATAAAGCCATTAATCTTGATGAGGACCTCAGGAATCGAACCCGGCGATCCCACTAATATTATAAATGTAAAAATATGTTTTTGGATGTTTGGATGATCCAAACATATGTGTTTGCATGTGTGTTTACATGGATTTACGGAAAAAGTCTTACTCCTACTTACACCACACAAATAATTTTGTTAGATACTGTCATCAACAGCTCATATACGTCCCCACCACTGAGAGGCTCAAGCCTACCCCGAATTAAAGCGATTAGGCCTTAGACGACCACGCTGGCCCAGTGCGGGTCGGTCGACTTTTCACACAACCTTTGAATTTCTTCGCAGGAGTGCGCAGATTTTCTCACAATGTTTTACTTCACCGTAAGAGCGTCGAATAAATGTACATAAGAATTCAAAATTCGAAAACACGTACGTATCTAACATTACTTTCTCTAAATGTACGTAAACTAACTACCGGCTACTATGTAACGTGCAACACGAATATCATTCATTACATTGTTTGAGTCCAGGTCGTCATATTCAGCCCATCAGCTGACCTGATATAGGCAGGCCCCTCGACATTGCAATTGCAAATCTGACTTTGCAACGGGAACGGACTCGTTTTGCACTTTATACGCGGCGCGCACGTTTCCACTGTCGCACGACACGATTTATTGAAAGTAGGTCGTTGCTAACGGAATTTGTCTGAAGCATCAACAGCTCATTTACGTCTCCAGAAGCTCGAGTCTACTCTGAATTAGAGCAATCATACCACTTTTTTCTATTTATTTTGGTCCACATGGTATATAGTCAATATTTTCCACATCTTGGTTCCAAATCAATATTTAATAATACAAAGCTGAAGGCACACAAAATTGACAGCGTCCGATGTTGACTATGATGCTAAAATATGCAAAAAAACGCGAGATATAATGAAGTAAGTGATGTAATAACATCCTATGGAAATAAATTATTTTGACTTTGACTTTGAGTAAAGTTTGTAGAAATAAAATGTGCTACGACGCCTCGTAGCTGCTACGGGCGTAGTTAGCGTAGCGATGCGTAGTCACTTGCTACGGCTTATAGCTGTTAAGTAGATTGGAGTTCTTAAATGAAAATCGCAACTATGTTGTTATTTAAATTAAAATGAATTAAGTATTTTACTATGTTTTCAAAGCTTATTGACATCGTTATTTTGGAAATGTGAAATTAGATAGAATCATTTGAATATACAAAGGAAGATATTTTAAATCGAAAAATACATTACTTGTTTAATAAAAAAAAGTATGTCATTGTTTAAAAGATTTATCAAGATCCTAAACCGATAGACTGCACCGATTAATCCGAAACGAAATCCGTGAACGTAAGAGTACATCCGTTCGTGTCGGTGCCCGTGTGCGAATGGAGACGCGCGTGCGCTGTGGCGTACGTGCGCGCTGGCACGTCTCGTGCGCCTAGCGACTAGCGCCGCGCGCCAGCTGCCTATCGCGTTAAGGCTTATCTCTCTCCCCTGGTTTAGACCAATTTAGTTTTAGGTTTCTTTTATGACGCCGATCCAGCTATCGATGAGTCATGCAGGCTTGGAAAACCTTCAGGAAGTTGAAAGGAAGGAAGATGTTCAGTTGATTGTTCTAATTCCTGTCTTTATTGCTTGCTCGTAGAACTGATAGCCATTGAGGCCGAAAAATTCTTGAGTGAAGATTGCGTATCACTCGAAGACGCAATGTAGGGAAGGGAGGCTCCATACAAGGTGCGCCGACGATCTGGCGAAGGTCGTGTGAATGTGTAAAGCCAATGGATGCGGCAGCACAAGATAGGACCACTCGTTGTGAAGATCCTTGGGGGACACTTTTGTAGGAAGCTTTAGCAGCGAACATCTTTTGGTTAAATTGATGAAGATGCACTTAAACCACGACCCATTTTGAAAAATTGTAATTGTTAAGGGATTACTACCGAACTCGAACCTGACGCAAAAGGAAAATATTAGTCTGAAGCATGTCTGAAGGCATTTTGGCAGCTTCTAAAAATGGTTTAGATAGAAGAAGAGTGGAGAAGATTGAGTAGGAAAGCGGACCACAGCAGGTAGCACTAGGCCGGGAAAATGCTAGGACGAAGAAGGTATTGAAAAATGAAGTTTACAAAGGCATAACATAAAATCTAATGCCAAAGCGCTAATAATGGAAATGCCACCATACGTTACACTTTGACATAGTAGATTAGATTACGTATGTTAGGAGAATATATTAGAGACGTAAGCCTCCCCTTAAGTATGTCTAGACAGGAATTAAATGGTAATTAGATACGGCTTCTCCTGTTATGCAAAGTAATGGATATGATGCAGTAATTTAGAGTTGACACTAGTTAGGATAGGACTAGATAGAAGCAAACTCTATACAAACCATATAGCTAGCACGCGACGTCTTTATAAAACGCTCGTCAATCCAGTGTCGACTGGCAACACATGACTATTAATATGTAAATTTTACGCCCTTTAGCATGCAAAAGCAGAGTTTTTAATTAGATGTTGATTAGTGTTTTTATCAATGTATAGGGTTTTGTGCGTCGATTTTTATACGCAAGGAGTAGAACGCATTTTCTACGTCAATGTTCCTTGGTGTTTTCAAGGCTAGAGTGAAGTTGCATCATCTGGGTAAGCATGTCTTTTGGCCTCGTCGTGAGTTTCCATCAGACGAGATTTTAGTTAAACGCGAAGGTCCGGCATAAACATGTTTTATTTTGATGTTTTATACATAAGTGAAACCTAGTATTCTGTGAAAATTTTACCGATCTCAAGTGCTCAAGAGCAGACAAAGCGTGTAACATGCCAACAATACAAGTAGTTGATTAGTTGAATTACTTCGATGACAACGATCTGGTTTAGATGAGTAAATCGTCATATTTCTAAAACTAACTGTTCTAAGTGAGAGTAATGTTGATTGTGCATTTGTGCTTGGCGTTTTGTTTTGAGTAAAGATCTCAATTTGCAAAAATACATAACATATCATATCAAATTGCATGGAAAGTTTTTTCAGTTTCAATTGTTCCACAGGCTCTACAAGATTAACAACAGGGTTTGAAAGGTCGGCTGTCGAACTCGATCGTAAGATTCATTGGAAAATTCACAATCCACTCCAATCAATTCCCTCCAGCCAGAGGCAATTAAAGTTTTGTGGCAAAGTGGCCACACTCATCAACAGCTCATATACGTCCCCACCGAGGGGCTCGAGCCTACCCTGAATTAGGGCGATTAGGCCTTACGGGTTGGTTGACTTCACACACAACCTTTGAATTTCTTCGCAGGAGTGTGCAGGTGTCATCAAGATGTTTTCCTTCACCGTAAGAGCGTCGAATAAACGTACATATGAATTCGGAATTCGAAAACACATTGGCACGTGGTGGGGATCGAACCCGCGTCTCCCGGACGGGAGGCAACGGCCTTAACCACTAGACCACCAACGCTCTGCCACACTCACTACTATTTATTGACCAACCGAGCGAGCGCGAACTGCGAGCAAAGCGTTTCCCTTTCAGCTAGGCTAAAAATGCTTTCGTACGTCCGGATGGCGATGGCGGATATGTCCGGTTCTCAACCGATTCTCATGAAACGTGAACAGTACTTGCTTGTGACTTGTGACATCAGCATTTGCCTCCCTGTCTAATCTGGAATTTCAGACCTTAATAAGAGCAAAAGTTCTTTTACTTTTCGATAGCACAAACTAACAAGTTTATCAAATACCATATTACCTTCAGCATGACTTAATCTGTCTACTTACTTACTTATTCCGCTTGCTCAGCGATCCAAAGTGGACCTTGGCCTCCGATACGAGAACACGCCATCCATCTCGATCTTGTGCAGTGGACTGCCAATCTTCGGCCTGCAACTCACGAAGATCGGCAATCACCACGTCGCGCCTTCTGTGTCTCGGGCGGGCGCCCGACCGGCCGGTCGATTGCGTAAGCGGACTTGCTTTGCTTGGGGCGGGTTTGAAGACCGCCAGCGGCTTTCAAGCGATAGCGTAAGGAGCAAGCCAAGTCAACGAAGACGATTGCAAGTGAATATTTTTACTCTTTGTCCCCAAGACGATTACCGTCCCAAAAGTTAGACAATTCCTACAATCGGAATCGGAATACCGTTCAACTTGCTTGAAGCCAAGTCAAGTGAACGAAGCAAGCTCGACTTACGCGATCGAGGCCCGGGCGTCGCGTCGTCGGCCCGTCGCGACGCCTTCGTACGCTCTCTTGACGGCTCGGTCCTCTCCCATTCTTTCTTGATGGCCAAGCCAGCGAAGTCGGTGTGATTTTGTTTCACCAATGATGTTTGGAGCGACAAGAAGTTCCTCAAATCTGTCTAACATATCAAAAATGTATCTCTTATAAATTTTATGATTACAGAAAAGAAAACAGTGTTTGATAAAAATACAAACAGTTACGCGGCATTATTGCTTCATTTATAGCAATTTCTTCCAGGCAACCTTTATTCTTCTTATCGTGCGAGTCGTAACGTAAGGTCGAGGTGATCTATTTGTTTCGTATGTGTATGCTCGAAGTGATGTAGTTGTTTGTATATTACGTAATGTTACTGACCTCGGAACAAGTCAGGGGCACGGCATTGGCGGCGCCTTAGTCGTCACAATAATGGATGAGTGACGACCTCTGACGCTACTGCCGTTCTTCTTTTTGATTTTTCTTTCTTTTTGAATTATTATCACACACACTCAAACACCCACTTTTGCTTGTACTCACTCACCTTCGGTGACCCCAATCAGTCTAATCACACATACAATACCACTCGCGATAGATGTCTGGGTATAAGTATGTACTAACTTAGTTTTAATTTTATGTGCATTTACATTTCTTTGTAATAAGTAAGGTATATTAAGTCAAACCCACGGTCGAACACTGTTCCTTGAAATACAAGAAATCATCTTAGTTTAAGAAACAGGGTATCTCTATTGTTAATTTCTTGTACCTTCATGTAATGTAGCATAAATATAATGTACTCTTCTATTTTTTGGTTCAATAAACTTATTATTATTATATTATTATTATTTATAAACCTTTTTACATCTCCACTTTGTCTTTCTAACATTGTCCCAAAGAAATATTGCTTTAAAGAGATTGTTTATCACTTCTGTACTTAAACGTGGATTTTCTGTCGAATCCGGAATCTGTTCGGTAAGGAATCTGCTTAATATATAAATATAATATAAACACGTGAATATGGTAACCCTCAGTCAGAGAAGGGACGTTATGGATCTTTTGTCTCTTTATAAAGTTCTGCGTTCTCAGCTAAATTGTCCACTTTTACTGCAGGACTTTAAACTAAAGGTTCCGTCACGATACCCGCGCTACAGAACTACGCCTCTCGCAGTAGCGAGAGAGTTCAGTGCGCTAGGCAGTAGCTCACCTGTTCCCAGACTCTCCAAATTGTATAATTCACATTGTAGCGAATCAGTGGATATATTTGGGGATAGTCTAAACAGTTTTAGGAAAGGTGTCCTCATTAAGTGTACAAATTTGCTCAATAGTTCGTAAAAATCTACCCTCACTTTACTTAACTTTATTTTGTGTCTTTCTAATTAAGCATTTGGCTGTGTGTTATTTCACCTTAAATGGATATTCGTTGACTTTGCGTATTATAGTTATATAGGTACTACCTGTTAATCACCACTGCATGCGGTGACAACCTATAATTAAGGCAAAACTTTAGCATGTTAACTTTTGTTATTGTTTTTATATTTATATGTATCGAGTGAGTGTCTTGTTGGTTGCCCTAAATAAATAAAATAAATATAAACTCTGTCGAATCCGGAATCTGTCCTAAGCGGATTAAGGGTATATATAAACACTACTCGATTTGTCTTAAGATTTTACTAAAAATTAAAGAGAATGTTTAAAAGTTATAAAGGCAAAATAAAACATTACCTTTTTATAATAATATACTCACTTAAAACTTTTTTGATTGTTTCATTGTAATCTGTGGTGTGGCCTAGTATGCTAATGTCTAAAGTTAATGTCAGTAACAAGCATGGCTGACAGTCACAGATCTCTCTTATAATTTCGATATTGAAAACCATGAAATAATTATACCTAAATGGTGAAGAAATACGAAAAAGTACATAGGCAAAACTTCAAAAATCATATCAAAGCAGACGTGATCATACTAGGATGTAGTTTGCCTGGCATCGTGACAGCTCACAACTTAAAAAAGAAATTTGGAAATTCAGTGGACATTGTAGTCTTAGACCAGGTAGGCGCACGCGCGAAAATAGGCAAGGCTGGAGTCTCCGTCGCCTTCCAAGATGCTCCCATAGAGTTGGATGAGGAGGATAAACCGGAATCAACCGCGATTCTATCAACGGAAGAACTTCCTGTCACAGCGAGGCCTGTCCAAGATACTGTAGCTAGATTTTTTTTAGAAAAATATGCCAAAGATTTCCGACTACCGCTGCCCTCAGCGCTGCAACCGAGACACATCGACTTTTCTTTGCGCAAGTTGTTCCAAGACACAAACGGGAGTACCGTTCCTTGTAAGCAGAACTTCCACGAATTCGATTACTTAGGTTTCGTGGAAAGATTTGAAATGCTACAATATCAGACTCTTATCGATCGCAGCATGCAGAACCTTTTCCATGTCTATGATTTGACCAATGAAGCGGATAGACAAAGGCTGCTGTATTTCGACCAAACGACCATGGAGACACATTTATGTGAAGGGTTGACTTTCTCCACATCACGAGACATCATGCGGACGATCGTGGAGATAGTCTGTGGTACGAGTGCAGACAAGATTTCTGTGCTATTCTATCTTCACCAGTGTTACCGTATCAGCAGCTGCAGTAACCACATTGACGGAGACAATGTTAGATTCCGAGGAAAACTCGTAGGTCACTTCCGAAGACGACTTACTGTTAAACTGCAGCAAAGTGTAGCTGATATCATAATGATAACGAAACCTATTAAGGAGATCAGAACATCTCCTGGTGAGCAAGTGATCCTCGAACCAGCAATAGGAGAAACTGATTACATATGTGATTTGTTAGCAATGGCTTTAAACCCGGATCAGCTGCGTGATATCGTGATGGAGACGAAATTGGTGAAAGAAGAAGACCTCAAATTGGCAAGTGATTTGGAGCGTTCAATAGCTACGCAATTCGTTGTCGAATACGAGACAAATTTCTGGCAGCAATTAGGCTATAGTGGAGACATTCTGAGTATTCGGGGTCCGATAATTTGGGCGACTGAAAGACCAATGATGACGAAGACGCGGAGTTCTGACAAATATGTAGCTCTAATAGGGTATATAAAAGTCAACGAAAGCACACGGAGTTCAAAGGAAGAAGTTATAGATCAACTCGTCTTGTTTTTTGGAGAAGAAGCCCGCAATCCAGTCTCATACATTGAGATCCCTTTACGGAAAATTTATGTGCCGCGTTTAGGATGCTATGCAGGTTTTCGAAGATTGGTAACTGAGAGTAATCCCAAGTATTTAGAATGGGGAACTTTGGATATCTTCGCTGAAGGTGATATAACAGCTGCTTTAGAAGCAGGACACACGGCTTACATCCACCTGCTTACATCCTTGCGACCACAAGCTGTTACTTACGAGGATGTGGCTTGCGGAGTTGGTCCTACCAACCTGTATAGCGCATTAGGTGTGTACACGGCTTCCTTTAACGTAACAAAAGCTACAAAATACCTCTTGGTCAGCTTAAGTGTCATAGCCGCATGCCACTTATTACGCAACGCACTTCGCAAATAATATTTGTTGCCATGTGGATCCGCGGAAGGTTGCCTTCATTATAGCTTGAAATGAAATTTTACGTTTACAGCTAGTCACATTATTGGCAGCACAATATGCGGCTGGATCCTTTGTTGGATGCGAGCGTGTAGCTGCATGTGTTAGCTACTGTAAAATAGTTGTAAGCCTAAACGTCAAATTTCATCCAATAAGAAAATAGCTGCCTTACGCGGTTCC
Source organism: Carpatolechia fugitivella (assembly GCA_951230895.1). NCBI lineage: Eukaryota > Metazoa > Arthropoda > Insecta > Lepidoptera > Gelechiidae > Carpatolechia > Carpatolechia fugitivella. Next base: position 18,660,731 of record OX579646.1, on the reverse strand, counting down.
ATCGATATCCTCATACCACCGAACACATAATTAGGACATCGTTTATTTTGAAATTAATTTATTTGTTGAATCAATTTTCTTTATTTTGTTTGTTATTTACTTTGTTTTTTGTACAGCAATTTTATCCACTTATTGCATTTGTTGATTTACTTGTGTTTATAGTTTGCTGATTTTAGACCTTTACAAAAACATCTATGGGACATCAACCCCTAAAACGGACTAATTAAAATAGATGCAAGTTTCAATTTAGTTAGACATAATAAAATCAACAAAGGAACAAGAAGGAAGATGAACTTTATGATTGTGACTTCACATTAATTTGGGGACAACTCACACAAGGCCGACTACCGATCCAGAGCAGGTCCTATGAGAATTAAACAGCGGGATTCGAACCCGCGACCCTGAGCTTCGTAGACAGGCGTACTACCAACTAAGCTACAGAACAGAATGGCGAATACTCCTCATTTTCCTAATACGTGGTCTTATATGCATGATCTACTCCAACCTTCTATACGGCTATGACAGAGGAAGCAGGAAAAAAAACCAGGTCAAGCTCATTGTGCTTGTTGCTTAATTAAACATGATAATGAAAATCTTCTGCTTTTTCATTCATCAACGGCCCGTTACAGTCCACTGCTGGACTATGAGCCTCCTCCACTTAAGTGGAGAGTTTTGCCATAATCTCCACGCTTGGCAGGCGGGTTGGAGATCGCAGATTAAAAGGTTACTGTGTCAGAGAGCGCTGCTGCCCGTTCCCTGTTCAATGTGTAGTCCCTAAGTCGCCTCTTACGACACTCACGGGAAGAGTAGGGGTTGGTGACAAATGTATTCTACTCTGCCGTCACCACACGGCAAGCTTTTTCATTATGAAGACTCCGTGGCCGAATGGTCGAGATTTCAACACTCATTACGAAAGTTCCAGGTTTGATTCCCGGTGTGGACACTGTCAAGCGAAAAATCTCTTTGTGAGACTTTCCCCAGTTTGGTTAGGACATTGCTGAATCAACCTGATTGTCCGAAAAGAAAGATGATTCCGTGCTTCGGAAGGCAACGTTAAGCCGTTGGTCCCGGCTACTATCTAGTCGTTACACGAGCCAAGTCAGCCTTTGGCGGCTCTATAGCACTGACAACAGGGTTTGTGAGGTCGGTTGTTGACCTTACAACCCACACGATGATGATGATTATGAATATATCCAGAACATACCCAATACCCATAATAGTACTTACTATATTAATTTTATGCCTATGTGGTTCTTGGCTCAAGAAAAAGATTACCCCCATGTTTTATTTTTACAGATCCAGGATTTAGGATGTAGCTAATAAATAAGAGATGTAACAACATCCTATCGAAAATAAACGTTTTCATTTTCATTGCCGACTCGTAGTCGCACCAAGTTATCACACCAGTAGTGTTACCAACAGGTTTTTATTTCTTGTTTGTTTCATATTCCTCGTAGGCTCCCCTTTTCTTCTCTTGCGTCTAGAGACTTAGGTTTGCGTGTAAGTACCTATACAAGCAAAACTATTACCAACGCCTGTTGAATATTTTTTGCAACGCAACTAAGGATAGCTAACCGACGACGCGCGCGCGAGACGCGACCGGACACGACGACCGCCTGATTAATGTTTTGTGCAAAGCTCTTATATTTTAGTCAACTTTGTTGCTATTCTATTAGTTGCAGGCGTTCAGTTCCTTCAGGTTCATCTGGACAACTGTGCCATTTCATAGTGCATTTCATCCACTGTGTCAATGTTCAGTAGTGACTATTCCTTTCGCTGGTGTTGGTGATGGTTGACATTGGTAATAGGGGATCGGACTACTTTTATTTTATTTTATAAATCCAAACTTCTTACTTTTTGCTACCGACCGAAGGTTTGAAATTCAAGATTAGACAGAGATGCACATACCCACTTGTGACGTCATTTGTTAGTAACTCGTTTTTGAAAGAGACAGACATAGTGAAACTTTAAAAAATCACTGTAAATTCGTTTTTCAACTGATTCTGTTTTTTCTTCGCGAATCGTCTGCTACTAATCTATATTTTAAAAATAATTCATAAAATATAGTAAATTCATAAAATATGGTGAACAGTCCGATCCCCTATTTCGGGACTGTTTGAATTTTGACAGCTGCCATCCAAAATTAACTCTTCGAGACCTGTATTTTATCCGTGAAAGGATGCCTGGAAGAAGTTGCTACCGAGCAATAAGGCCGCCTATTACACTATGTTTGTTGTATTATTTTTTATTTCAAAACTGTTTGAACAAGACGAATCAAACCTGTTCCAACTTTCTTTTCGTGTAGGATGAGCTCTGACAGATTACAATTTTAAAAACTTTTTAATATTATTTCGTTTATTTATTTATTTATTAAATAAAATTACATACTGTTTAATGATAAAATAAGAGGTGAAGTTACTTTATTTTTAATTATTAGCTATTATGGTTTTTAAACTGAATATTATAAAAAAGTTGTTAACGTCATCGTATGAAGAATTTTGAGGCTGTCATAGTAACCCAACTATAGTTAATGGAAAAAACAGGTGTGTTCTATTAAATCGAAGGAAGGCTTATGTACAGGTAAGCGTGGCGGCAAGGTTTTCGACTTAACCTTTTCGAAGGAGGTTCCGAGTTTGAACCCTGGTAGGGACACTGCGGTCAAATAAGTACAAATTACTTTATGATAAATATTGACCTCATTTTAGTTAGGGTATTGCAGGCTGATAAGGCTGAATCCCCCGATCGTCTGAAAAATTAATGACTCCGATGCTTCGAAAAACACTATGACAGAAGAGGTCGCCGCTACACCATCGATGCTCTTCGATAAGAAAACGATTCAAGTTCAAACTAATAAAATATTTTTGGCTACAATCACAACATTTCCAAAGTAGTCCGTCTACGTACATCATACATAGTGTAGATATGTTATACGAATTACGAGTATCTAATCATTATTATATTTATTTTCATCTCTCATGTTTTGAAAGTAGTCCAATAATGACCCCAAAGAAAGAATGTAAGTCCAACTTACATCCCATCCCATCTTATTTGAAATTGTAACTATTTGTAACCCTTCTTTTTATTATTTGTGAAAAATTGCACACCGTGGTGGCAAAGAAATAAACGTATACGTACGTGTGCGTATTTTTTTTTATACAGACTAGAAAATCAATAAATAATAATATTTTAATTAAAAAAAAAATCTTGAGTTTACCTCAAATATGCTACGAGGAGGGATCAAAAAGTAGTGAGAATGAAATAGAATATAATGACTATTGATAACTTAATAATTTATTTTTCTACATAGTCTCCGAGTCCAGCGCTTTTCCAAGGCTTCAATCCCTTAAAAAAAGTTTTGTCTTGGTCCTGCAAAAAGCTCTCTACGGCATACATCACCTCGTTATCGTCTTCGTACCTGTTTCCCCTTAAGTATTCTTTCAATTTGGGGAACAGATAAAAATCGCTAGGCGCCAGATCTGGTGAATAAGGGGGGTCAACCAATTCGAAGTCAGCTTGCTGAATGGCAGCCATCGCAACTGCCGACCTGTGCGCGGGTGCGTTGTCGTGATGAAACAGCACGCCCCTTCGAAGTTTCCCTCTCTTTTTCTCTTTGATGGCATTCCTCAACTTGGGAATTAAAGCTGCATAATATTGGCCTGTAATAGTGGTTCCACGCTCCAGGTAATCAATCAACAATATCCCTTCTGAGTCCCAAAATATTGAGGCCATAACCTTGCCAGCCGATGCCACGGCACGAAACTTCTTCGGGGTCGGTGATGATGGCCGTTTTCATTGCGAAGATTGCTGTTTTGTCTCAGGATCAAAATGATGGACCCATGTTTCGTTCATTGTTACGAAACGAGACAAAAAGTTCTCAGAATCTTCTTGAAGCTTGTCCAACAATATCTTCGAAATGTCAAGTCGATTTTGTTTCTGACTGTCGGTTAACATTCTCGGCACCCATCTTGCGGAAACTTTTCTCATATTCAAAGATTGTTTCAATGTGGATTGAATACTTCCATATGAAATGCCCGTTTCTTGAATTAAGTATCGGATGGTAACTCTTCGATCGCTCAATACAATTTTCTCGACTTTCGCAACATTTTCTTGGGTGACTGACGTCGATGGACGGCCGCAACGATGTTCGTCTTCCGTGCTCGTTCTCCCTACTCGAAATTGAGAAGCCCATCTTGCGACAGTAGAATACGGCGGAGCAGACTCTCCTAATGTTGCCTCCAAATCGCAATGAATCTCTTGAGTCGTTAACTTTTTTAAACAGAGGTATTTAATAACGGCTGGCACTTCGTTTTTCTCCATTTTCGAGAACACGTTCCGACACGAAGCAAACAAATGACTACATTCAGAAAAAAACAAAAGAGAATCGAAGATTTTTTTTCTTTATTAATATTATAAACATGTATCTGAGCTATGCCTGCCAGTATTTTTTTTTCTTACCAAGGAGTATGTCGTTCTCACGTCTTTGTGATCCCTCCTCGTAGATGAATACGAAATAACAATAAATAGATAAAAAAATCACAATGTAAACAAATTATTCTTTAAAATTTTGGCTAAAATGACACGAATGCGCACCTAAAAAAGGCGGGAAAAAAAGTTTGTATTATTTTGTCTATTTTAAACATGAAATATTAAGGCTTGTGCGTATTCACGCACAATATGCAGTGATTTCATTAATACCAACTGAAAATTCCCAGTTTGTGTGTCAATTAGGGTGAGGCGCACTAATATGGTGCGTATATGGTACGAGGTATGTAGCATTTCCTTTACTACTGTTTTGTTTGGCTTATTCCAAAAATCCTCTGCCTAAATCCCCTTAAAAGGATTTTTTTTTTCCAGAAATCCCCTTAATCTATAATGTTATATTTTTTTATTAAAATAAATTACTGACATCTATAATTACGTATAATCAGTATTTATTTCTCATAAAACTGTTTTTTTTTTAACAATCCAAATACAAAAACCCTCTCGTAATATTTACAGTAATATAACAAAAAAAATTTTTTTTACGATTTATCTTTAAATTTATAATCACTAACTATGAGAAATAAATACTGATTATACGTAATTATAGATGTCAGTAATTTATTTTAATAAAAACAATTTACATAATTAGATTAAGGGGATTGCTGAAAAAAAAAAATCCAAAAATCCCCTTTAAGACATTTTTTTTCATTCCTCGCAATCGAGATGAGAAGCAGAGTGTTACCTAGTGGGAACTGATCAATTCCACCCTCACACTATAAATAAACACCCTCGCGACGCTCATGCGCGAAAATACTTCGGGTGTTCACCCCTTGGTTAACATAACAATCTAATTATATACCCACGAAGGTAGACCAACTGCTTTGAATTATCTGGCATACTAATCTCTCCGTGAATTTGCTTCTGTACTTATTAGCCTAGCCTTAATACGTGGCTTAGCATTGTTTTTGCTTGCTCTCCTAATAAAGAACTTTTTTCTGCACTTTTCTAGGCAATTCCGTGTGAAAAACATAATGGCGATGTGACCGAGAACCAGGAAAGGGAAATCAATTTGTGATCGAATTGCTCAATTAATTCCGGTCGACTGAATACGAAGCATCTCAGTTCTTTAATGAAGACTATTGTAAAACGTTTCCTACTTTTTAAGTGAAAATTTTGGCGCTAAATCTTTTTTTTAAATTATAGGTTAGATTTAGAAACCAGTGACGAACTAAGGTAAAGTGGAGGTAAGGGAAGGTGGAGAATAAGACGGTTGGGGTACGACGATGCTACTATTATTATTATTCTGAGGTACGACACGGAATAGGAAAGTTGTCGTGTATGTATGAAATATAGTAAAAATGTAGTAATGAAGGCGTAGTCTGAGTCTGACTAATCACAAAATAAATAATAGCATTCTTTTAAATATATAATAATAGCATATGTATATATAATATAGCATTATTAGTATTAGTATTATTAGCATTATTTATTTTGGGTGTACAGACAAACTTGATTAAGTTTTTGTTGCACCCTTTGTGTTTATTATAAGTTTAATTGTATTTTCATATAAATAAAATAAAATAAAATAAAATATTAATATGTAATAAAGCTTACTATAAGTTAGTTGATTATTTAAATGACAAAGAGGCTTGGTGTTCAGATGGTCCAGCTCGGCACAGGAAAGATTAACAATGTATATTGACTATTGTAAACAATATTTTATTTAAAAAAAAAGGAAAGTACAAAAGATACGAGTCCTGTGGAGTTTCTTCTGGCCGTTCTTCTCCACAGAAGGCGTACTCTTGTAGTGAACGGGCCATCTTGCTTTGACGTCGAAAAATGATTTTGTTAAATCTTACTTCGAATAAAGACACTTTTATCTTTATCTTAATACAAGGTATTTCTGTAAATATAGGTAAGAAGATAAGATCTTGATATCCAATTAACTTAGTTTTACAAAACAGAGATAAACTCATTTGCGTATTTAGTTTTGTTCTGTTTTCCTAACCTACTTTATAAAATATTTTTTACAGGCCTTTGTATTCGTGACGCCATAAGTAAATTGAATTTTTGGGTCACTACCAAATCGCACGCACAACTGCATGAGTAGAGCATAACAATTAGACATACCTACATAATATAGTTAAAATTATGCAATAAGCTTTCCATTGCGAATACATGGTATAACTTATGTAACTAAATAGCGTGATAATTTTTATCATAAAATTGCATTGAAACAGAAGTCATTTATCGAGATTGTCTACTAATGACACTGCGTTAAATAAATAAATTGCAGTTCTTGAAAGCCACTTGTGATTATCCTAAATGATTTCAATTTAATTTATATCTAATTGTATTTTTTTAAGAATATGCAATCTGTCAAAACTTAAAAGGAAAGTGTATTTAAAACAAACTTAGCAAATAAAATCAATTAATCTACCTTTTCTATCTAGCCACTTGACTAGACACAAAATTAGGAATAAACGAGGTTTTTATGTTTACGTATTCCATTTACATGTTACCTATCAATCACACATCCTCTCGAATGAATTATCTATAAAATCGCACTATATTCACAGCATCCTGATTAAGTGGTATTTTTACACAGATTGCCCAGAGAGTGCTAGAGATGTGCACACGTTAACAATGTGCCAGTCATTACTGTACAAAGCCAGGCAATTACCTATTCATCGTGTCTGCGCGTTGATCGTCATAAGTGGTTGATCACATTTGTCAATGCGTGCGGTTAGTTCAGTTCCTGACAATCTCGAGTGCACTAAAATACGTCAAAGTAGCACTTTAAAAAATTATTAGAATACAATTTTCTTCTTTTCAGTTCTTAACGTGTTCTTAAAATTAATTACCGAGATCTTATGAATGACTTCGTTTGAAAATCTTACACATTACATATGCGTTTTTTTTTTAGTTTATCAACATAGGCTTTTGGAGCTTTACTTCAAATAATTATTTAAAAGTCTACATTTTTTTACGACGATGACATAATACGACTAAAACTAAACACAGATCTCGACACTTCCTATGAACAACAACGTAACTTGAGATACGTGACTTGAGATACAAAATTACTTTAGTTAATATTATTGAAGATGTCCCCCCCCACATAATTATTTATTTATTTATTCCTTATAATAATTTTATTTACTCTTAACTTTCTGTCCAAGCAGTTTCTAAGTACAATAGAACTGAAGTTAGCATTAGTCAAAAAACCTAACTATAGGTAAAACGTATTATTTTTTCTCTTTAAACTGCTGCTGCTGTACTGATTAGTTGCTAAAATTGAGTTACGTTGTTGTTCATAGGAGGTGTCTAATGAACCGATGAATGAATGAAGCAAGCCATGAGGCAGTAAAAATATCCTTGGCTGATTTGGCCGTGGTTTTTATTCAGATGTTTGCGGTTTAAGGACGATGGTTAAGATACGATATCGTATCTTACGAGGCAGCCAGCTCTCTCGTCGCCATTCACTTTATGTGTAAAGCGGGGGTCAAGCAGAATGGCCAAATCAATCAGTGACCGGCCATTCTGCTTGAACCCCGCTTTGCACACAAAGTGAACGGCGACGAGAGAGCTGGCTGCCTCGTACGATAAGATCGTAATAAATATCTTAACCATCTGTGACGCCCTTTAGGTGTATTTTGACGGCTCCGTAGTTCAGGTGGTAGTGTATCTGCCTCCGACGCACAGGGTTGCGGGTTCGAATCCCGCCCAGGGCAAACATTCGTGTGATGAGCACTTGTGTTTGCCTTGTGTCTGGTTGTTGTTTATCTATATAAGTAAGTATGTCTTTATCTATTTATGTAATGTATATCAGCTGTCTGCTACCCATAGTACAAGCTCTGCTTAGTTTGGGATCAGATGGCCGTGTGTGAAGATGTCCCCACATATTTATTATTATTATTAATATTTTTCATATAAATATTAAGTATAAATTCTTACTTCATGCTGGTAAATATTCCTTCTTTGGTTGATGTAATTTTCGTGTGTTGTTGTTTTTATAACAAAATAATTTTCATTTCAGTCATGCGAGTAGTAGAGGTACCTACTAGGTATTATACGTATTTGCATTTCTCACGCTTCCTCTACTAAATTGGTGGCATGTCCATGCCACAACTGATAATGATAGTGGGTATTTGATAACTAGGTAATTATTAAGTAGGTATATTTAAAATTAATTACGAAACCACATTTGAATTATTATTTTTAGTCTACATCTCATGGTTTTGTGGAATGATAAGTGCTGAAAAGCACATCAATCCGTGCCACGGATTCCGTGGCGGGCGGCGAAAAAACATATTCGCATTTTAATATTCGTATTTCGTGAAGATTCAAAAGGTTATTTTAAATTCTTCACAATAACAAAGCTGTCTATTCGTTTATGTTGAAAAACTTATCTAGACTGTTTACCTATTATGTAAAATGGTCTTTTCATGTAAAATTATGCAAAAAATCAAAAGTTAGTTAGGTATTCTGACTATTCCTGATTATGCAAAAAACAACTTCCGTACAAACTCTACAAGTAGGCAACCTGATAATTTAAAAACTAAGTAAGTATACAGGTGCACGTATAGTATAAGGAGGAACGGGAAGGAGGGGAATCAATGGTTTGATGTGTGACATCATTTCTCTGTAGTTAAGTGAAGAATAGAGAACCTTTACTTATTAAGTCTTTAATCATCATCAAGAAATAGGATAATCGTATCCACACACACACACACACAGTCTCGTTGAATTTTCAGCGGAACTCACGTACTTTACGTACCATAACAGATCAGATATATTTTACAGAGGTATCACTCTCATAAAATGGTGAAAAATATCTATGAAGTTCCCTACTTATCTATGAGAGTCTATGAAATAAATTACAAAACCAGGCCGCAATACAAAAGCACCAAACGTATACGAGATAGCAGACGGGTTGTTTAGTAGCGACAAGGTAGTATCTAGCGACTGAATTACATATTAACATAATTTGCACAAAATGATAACGAGACGTGTTTTATGTTCCATATAAACACTCAATTAATTTTTAACTGTTATTTAAGTCTTATTAACAAACGAGTCTGAAAGACAGATAATAAATTATATTTAAATAATAACCACTTTTACACCTATAATATGAAGCGTCCTCCTTTATCCTATTTCAAATTGCTGTGCCTAACAGGGTCCATGATGTACGTAAGTACCTTCTATTTACCTTTTATAACATCTACTCTACCATTGTAGAACGCAATAAATTGATTGAATTGAATTGAAAATTCACATCAATCAATCAGCTTATTGCAGTCCACTGCTGGACGTAGGCCTCCCCAAGGGTACGCCAAAGCGCACGATCACCCGCTTCCTCATCCAGCCACCACCAGCGACCTTCTTCAGGTCATCAGTCCACCTGGCAGGGGGGCGTCCCACACTACGTTTCCCGAGACGCGGTCTCCATTCGAGAACCCTTCTGCTCCAACGCTCATCGGTTCTGCGACAGACGTGGCCAGCCCACTGCTACTTCAGCTTGCTACATTTCTGGACAATATCCACCACCTTGGTCCTCTGCCGGATGATTTCGTTTCGGATTTTATCCCGTAGCGAAATACCAAGCATAGATCTTTCCATAGCTCGCTGAGTGACATGTAGCCGGTGGGCCAGCTTCACCGTTCACGAAAAACCACATAATAAATTTCATTTCATTCACCGTAAACCTTCCGTTCACATTTTCATTTCATTACTAAAAGATGGTAAACTGAATCCTTTGGTTAACTTGGAACCTAAATATCCATTTGACATAATGTCATATAAAGTGAATACGTATGAGTTATACGAACATTTGAAAACTAAGCACGTCTAAGGTCAAGTGACCAATCGGTCCAGCCTCGGAAGCAGCATGTTACAGCATTTAAATTCCTGGGCCATGGAAGACGATGACGCTGGTGGGGTGATCAAGGCAGGTGATTGCATAATACGTAAAATAAATTAAAAATGCATAATTTATTAATATATTTTTTATCTTACAAATCATGCCTGAATACGTCCCTGTAAGCATTTCTCTCAAAAAATACGTTTCGTTTCATCTTTCGCCGGAAGTCTTGAAAAAGTTTCTTCCTATTACTATTAGGCCAAAACGTTTTGATTGAGCAATTACTTATTTATCATCACCATTACATACCGACACAATAGAAATTTTGCCTTCACCCTCGCCACAAAGCGCAGATGGCATTGAACCGTTGCGTTGAATGTGCTTCGTCAGATTTGTAGTTTGTCAGACTTTTTTCGCGGTTTAAATTCAGTAAATACAACACGACCAGTTAAGATATTCAGTATCAGCGTTCTATTCGAATCTTGGTCAGTGTTGTTGCGAATTGGGTCGCGTTGCATTGTTTTGTCCAAGCGCGCGGCGGCTGGCAAAACGTTCCGTTTCTCCGTCCGCGAGTCAGTCACCCGACAACACAGATTGACAGCTCTCGCCTGACGTAGTGTTTGGTTGCCGAGATGTCATCAAATATAATTAGCGAAAAATATCAAAACGATAGCAAAGTGAACGGTTTAAGTGCATTTTCCGATAAAAATTTGGCTCCTATCAATGGACGGTACAGGTCGAAAAGTTTGTCTAGTGATAAGTTGAACAAAACGAATGAGGATCGGGCAGCGATTTTGGAGGATGTTGAGGATTATCACGTTACGGCCAAATCTGAGACTCCTGGGTGCCTAGTGGGCAGCAGGATCATGGATGAGACGACACACAGTGCCATGAATGGGTAAGTCTACAGCTATGTCGTATATTTTCAATTTTTCTCACGTTATCACGAGGCTGACCTTTTGACACTTGGAAACTGATCTTGAATGTTTTTCGCGTGTTCTGTCGATAAGCGGCGGTAAAATTAAAACAATTTTAATTGGTTTGATATTAGTCATGCGCAAATAGGTTACACAATTTTTTTTATCGTTTTTTCCATGTTTTTAACAGTCACTATTGATTTGTTGACTCAAAATAAATAATTGGGTAGGAACCGTAGAATGAAAATGCTATAGGCAGGTACAATAAAAAATCGTATATGCAAAAATTACCTTAGAGCATGGAACCTATGTTACTTACTATTTTGCCTCATTTTCCAAAACTTAAGTCAAATGAGGTTCAAGAAATATAATAAAAAAGATGTCATTAAAATAAAATACAAACTATTTATTAAATTTTATGATGGTGCCTGTACATAATTTTTTAGTTTCTTTCTAATATTAAAAAATATTTGAAAATGTACATATTGATAAACTGAACACACTATAGTGAATCTTATTACAAAGTACTATAGTTTAGAAGATGCTTCCTTCTAAAATATGTATAAATAAATGTATTTTTTTTTTGTATGGCCATTGAAAAATATGAAATTGGGGCAAAACAATTGATATTCAAAATATTCAAGTAGGTGGTACTAATGTGGACATGTGAAAAGCGTAGCGAAGTCTGTTATCTGTGTAAGATTGGGGTCAATAGCTGGTACACTTACCACCTAAAGGACAGAAACCAAAATGTTTGACCTCTGGGCTTCAATATGAACATATAAATATTATTATAATATTGACTATTTTGAGTTGTCTGTAATAAGGATATCACATAAATGTTGGAATTTTAGTATCAAAGTTCTTATTACTTTCGTCAGAATGTATTTGGCAATACTAGTTTTGGTGTTATCAATCGATTGAAAGTCTTTCAGAGAAATTATATTTTTATATTTATTTTGATACTCCCATATAGGCGGCTAAATTCATTATATATTATTTCAAAATGTTTCGTGAGTTTAATTTCTTTTGGTGTGGCTGTTCAAGGCTAAGCCCATTTTGGTTGCTCCTTTTTAAGTACTGCAGCATTTAATAATGTTTTCCCAAATTTTTGTGGTCAGCATCCTTTACTACTAGCTTTTTATGAAATAAGCAGGTAGTCAGTATCAGTAGTATATTATGAATATAATACAAATATATTTTACTTTCGGTGGGGACGTAATGAGCTGTTGATGATATCGAGTAATCACACTAATATTATAATTGTGAAAATATACAATGTGTTACAAAAACAACCAAAAAAAAAAGAATATTCTTCATCACAGGCATTTAATTAAAATTTTCCCATCTCTAGTGGCAATTGACACCTAAAATATAGACTATCGATTCTCAGAACGGAGAAGTATTTGTACACCATTTGTGCCTACATTTTTAAAAGAGATGTACTTAAATCAATTTATGTTAGAAAACATTTTGTTTTTTTTTGCCTTAATTATCTTGTTTACGTATAATTACAAAATATTACGATTATTATATACGAAATATTTAGTTCAATTTATTATTTCATAACAATTATTTAACAAAGCTTTTTTTATTTATTTGTAGTTTTTTCATTATGAAATTAATTGTTCTATTGTGAATGTTATGGTACAAGTAGTATGTAAACATTTTTAACCATAGCGGTAAAAATAGGCACATTGACCTAAAATTAAATATCTGGTTCGAATATTCTTTGACATAGCTGATCACTAGAGATGGGAAAATTTTAATTAAATGCCTTTGATAAAAATATTATTTTTTTGTATTTTTTGTAACACATTGTTTGGATGTTTGTTCCACCTTCACGCTTAAAGTACTCAACGGATTTGGATGAAATTTGGAATGGAGGTAGTTTGTAACCGGGATTAACACGAGGATAATTTTTACGGTAAAAAGACTTATTCCCACGGGAAAATCTTACATAACGCGAGCGTAGCCGCGGCCGGACAGCTAGTTATAATATGTAGTTTTGGCCACAGATGTTAGTTTAGTAACTGAAGGAAAAAATAGTTAGGGAAGCTACACTGTCCTGCAAACAAATTCAAAGGTTGTATGTTGTGGGCTCTGTTTATTGTATTATAATTTTCTCTCTACTCTAAAGGGTTGAGCTCTAAAGGGTTCAGGCAGCTTTCAGCAAAGAGTACACACTGCTTAGGCTGCAAAATAAATACTTAATAAAAAAAAAAACTATTATCTTAAATTAATATTCAGTACCTACTTCTAATACATAATGCTAATGATGATAATTATCTAGCAATTACTGTCATGTGGGCGTAGAATGATCAGACCGGTCTTAGAATAAATCTATGTTTTATTCTATTTATCTTAGTATATGGTTGAATAGTGTAGGTAATGAAATAAACATAATCTATTTCATTTGTTTACATTGATATGGTGTGGGGTGTCCATTTATTTTGAACTTAAATCAGGATCAGGATTTTCCTCACCACAATCAATATGTAACTCCTAATGCTAAGTTAACAGAAATTTCTCTAACAGAAGTTATTATATTAGCTTTGTTTGTAGTTTGCTTTGTTTTTCAAATATCAAACACTAAAAATGAAATTGTCACAATTTTCGGGTTTGTTTGGTTACGGTTCGATTTAATATTGTTACATCGATAGTGAACAACCACGAAAATCTTAAAACATAATATACTAAAAATGAAAATTACAAGAACTAGAAAACCATTATCATAAGTGCCTATAATTCATAAAAACTTGTTCTAAAGAAATAGCAATGAGATCAGTCAACATGTGTTTTATTTACAACTTTGAAGCTTATCTTTGATAAGTACTTTTATTTGCTTACCTTTCATATATGTATTTAAGTACATGTAGCATCTACCTTAATAATAATAAATTTAAAATCTAATTAATAAGAAGAATTGTTCATAATGATGGACTTCAATCAGATATTTCACACATTGTTTCTATGTTTATTTACCTTATTGTTGTACATGGGCAGCTACCAACCATTCCTATGTGGTTTTCTTTCAAATTAGTTGGTAATAATGTAAGACATTTAGTTAGAAATATGTAGTGTCTGCTGTGTCGTTTTTCTATGAGTTTCCTGTTTGCTGTGAACAATAAACAATAAAATTAAATAAATTATAATACTACTGAAATAGAAGCCTATCAGTCCTAATGGTTAATTGTTATCTTCATTAGACAATGATTAACTCAAGTGCAACCTTCTCATGCAAGCTAGATAATATTTGACACTGAGTATGTTGGTTGAGTGTGGTACTTACTTGTAGTAAATGCATCAACGCGGGGTTGTCAACCTTCGGTTATCTTGTCATTGATGATATTATTGTGGTCATCTGGTGGTTTTATTTATATCGTACACGTTAACAAATAAAAAAAATATGATTTCAATAACATATAAAAAATATATATAAATATTTGTTATTCTCGCTATTTTTGAATCTCTCTTTTTCCTTTAAAGATTGTATTTAAATTTTATTAATCCATTTTAATGTCGATGTCGTCATTTTAATAACAGTTGTCGAGATTTCTAAGCTCCTCAAAAATAAACCGCTAGATCGTATAAAATATAATAAATCTCCAAAAAAAACTAATTGTTATGTGCATTCCTAGATGAATATACTGTAGAACGAAGTAATGGCGAGGAAACCAGAAAATTCAAAACTATGTAAGGTCGACCAAGAAAGTGGTTTACCATTTTTCATTCAATTTCCTAGTTATCGAAAATTTCAATAAGGTTTATACTCGGTATCTGACAGATAGATCTGCAAACGAAAATAATCTTTGTTGTTCTATAATTTGCAACTGACATTCAACCTTAGGGTGGTAAACCAATTTATTGGTCGACTTTACATATGAAGTCGTTCAAACCGCTTTAGACCATGGTGGAACCGCTATCCTAACTTCTGCTATTTTGTTTCTGGCAATTCAGTACGTTTAACTTTATACTGGCAGTCTCATCATTCATTTTAAATTTATTTTCAAATTTCGAATCCATCCGCTTCGGTTCTGTAATTTTTTTCATCAAAATTTCCTCATTCCTCCTCAAGACATCAGACTGTGATCATCTTATTATGATTTTATTTGAAAGTAAGCTTTTAAAAGTGTTACGTTAATTTCTTATACCAATAAATCGTGTGTGCAACTATCTGGACTGAACCCTGTTTTCTTCTGCCTTCGCTACCTCTCTACAACTACATCTTCTACCTCATCTGCACCACCTTCAGACTACTATCTATCATCGTGCGGCCAGCAGCGTGTGGCAGCTGCTGGGCTACAATCGTATGCGTTGTAAGGTCGACGGCCGATCCCATAAACCTTGGTATCAGAATTATTGAGTCGCGCAATGTTCTAACCAAACTAGGGACAAGCTCACAAAGTTGTTTTTCACTCATAACGCTAAAGAGTGACGGCTCCGTAGCCCAGGTGGTAGTGTATCTGCCTCCGACGCACAGGGTCGTGGATTCGAATCCCGCCCAGGGCAAACATTTGTGTGATGAGCCCTTGTGTTTGCCTTGTGTCTGGTTGTTGTTTATCTATATAAGTATGTTTTTATCTATTTATGTAATGTATTATCAGCTGTCTGGTAGTTGGTACCCATACTACAAGCTCTGCTTAGTTTGGGATCAGATGGCCGTGTGTAAGTACATCTTCACCCCACATTTTTTTTATGTACTCTACCAGCGTATGTTTATTCGAATTCGGTTTTCGGAACAAGAGTAAATACCTATGCATCTTCTGGCTTGTTTCGCTCTCGACCTCATCATAGCTTTCCAGCTAGGTCAAACGCGATAGAACCTCAGAAGGGGCGTAAATTTGCTAACATTGCTGTAAAATCGTGACATTAGTCATTGTAAAAATGGAAAGCTACTGCGATAAACTACATGATTTTATTAATCTATAATCCGAATTAAATATCAGCCCAATCTAGGTATCATAATCCTATCATCATATTTCAATAGGTAAGCATTTATCGAATTCTAGCTTTATAGTACTTAATTATGCAACACGTGCTCTGCTTTAGTATAAGTTTTTAATTGATGTCTTATCGACTAGACTAGAAAACTGACCGCGACTTTGTCCAAGTATTTTTTTAATCTTCTTCATACGTCAGGTTTTGGGGGAAATAACCGACCTCACAAACCCTGAGACGACGAGTTAAAAACTTGACGAATACGAAACAAATCAAGAGTGTCGTCGGTGGTCTAGTGGCCAGGGCCGCTGCCTTCCGTCTGGGAGACGCGGGTTCGATCCCACGACGTGCTTACCAATTGTTTTCGAATTTCGAATTCATTTCGACGCTCTTACGGTGAGGGAAAACATCGTGATGAAACCTGCACAATCTTGCGAAGAAATTCAAAGGATGTGTTTGAAGTCGACCAACCCGTACTGGGCCAGCGTGATTGACTAAGGCCTAATCGTCCTGATTCAGGGTAGGTTCGAGCCCCTCGGTGGGGACGTATATGAGCTGTTGTTGACGAAACAAAATCTAAGCCGTCAAAGTCTTGTTTGTTTACATAAGCCATTACTACTTATATAGATAGAATACATAAGCTTAACGTGCCGGAAATACTTACTTCTCAGACAAACATGTGGTTTAGATTCACCCTACAGTTAATTTTATTTTATATATTTTTTTATTTAACCATTTATTGCACACAAAATAAATGTCAAAAACAAGACATTAAAAAAGACGACACAACAGCTACTGCTTATTTCTAATGAAATATCTTCCAGAAGACCTAACATGTTACAATCTACTTACTTAATTTAAAATATACTTAATTCACAACAAAATAAATACTATATACTCGTAAATAATAAACTTTTAATACATATCCTACTTATATTATGTAACTATACCTACTAACCTACGGTTTATTTGGAAGTGAGAGATAATGCTCTCGCTTTTTGAAAATAGCGATAGTTGGACTATCACGAACAGTGTACGGGAGAGAATTCCACAGCCTTACCGCATGAACAGTAAAAGAGATATTTATTGATATTTACATCATAAAAATTTTACATGTTCATGTGGTGAACAAAGTGTCGCTTAGATGTTAGATGACTTAGACCAAGTCTGAAACTACGTTTAGCTTTAGCCTTACAACAAACATAACCTCTTATAAGTCAGTAGGTAATAATTTTACATTTTTACCCGACTACATCGAAGCAAAAAGGAGTATCATTATTTCATTTTTCAGCTTGATTCTGTTGAATGAACGAACAGACAGTATCGCTACTTGTTTGTATTTGCACATCGAAACTTATCTAGTGCCCTTCCAACGAGCGCATTAAACGTATTGAATCACAGTTTTTTGCACATTACTCCTCTACCAACATAGCTTCCTTAGATGTCTGGTTTAAAGCAGGCAATGTATTTTAAAGTGTAAAGTAAATCCTCAATCGTTTGTGATTCTGATAGGGGTTTTAAAGGAGCGCCAGTGATACTCAATGCGTTTCAGATAACACGAATCGACTTTACAATTAGTACTACGTCAGTATTAGAAGGAAACCGACATTTTCGTCTGGCGACAATTTTGTAATCAAATATTATAATCGCTTCAATAGTGCCAAAAATAGTGAGCATCGTAAATCGTCGCTTCGAAAACTATATTTTTTTATTTAAACAACAGGACCTATTATGTATTCTGTGGTTTTGTCGTGATATCTCAGAAGATATTTGAAGTGAAATATTGGTGTACGTTGTGGTGAACGTTGGACGTAACAATTGTGGTTTGCTGAGTAATTATCTGCCGATAGTTACAGGTTGGTTAAAGGAAAATGGTCGACGAAGCTACCAACCCTCTGATTCTGTAAGTTATTATATTTTTTCTAGTAAAGTTTTCCGTGTGGTTCCTGGCTTTAAAATAGGGCTACCCTGTACGTTCCCATCATGGTTGACAAAAAACCGCGTGGTTCCCGACCTGAACAGGGCCAACCCATATATTCCCGTGGGAGTTGTATAAGAAGAACAAAGCTAACATACACGAGGGAAGTTTTTCAAGCCAGGAACAAAAAAACTAAAAATAAAAAAAATCTAAATCATCTTTCTTTTCGGACAATTAGATGATTCAGCCTGCAATGTCCTAACCAAACTGCGGAAAGTCTCACAAAGAGATTTTTGCTTTGCTTGACAGTGTCCCCATCGGGAATCGAGCCCGGAACCTCCGTAATGTAATGGGCGTCGAAATCTCGACCACTCGGCCATGGAGGCCGCTATTTGTCTCATAAACATACTAAACTGTGCAAGTGCAAAGTCCAAAATCACTTATCTGTTCGTTCTCCACTGTACTATGCTAATACCACAGCCAAGACTAGCCATATTGGGGCTAATTCCGGCTGTCACGCCCTAATTTTAAGTTCGTCCGACCTTTTCGCCTTTTAAAGATGATAAAAATAGCTATCCTTATATTACAACTGTCAAACATCGAATTTGAATGTTATGGACGCGACGATTGCACAATTTCAGAGAGGACGTAAAACATCTTAAAAATACCTTAATTTGACAACTATTTTAGGTTATCATTCAATCAAAATAATATCATTCGCTCATCTGAATGTCATCTCCTCTCTTTCATTGGCCATAAAAACGAAAAAGATAGCTGAATTTTAAAATTAAGATAAGAGCGTGACATTTTGAATCGACGCCTTTGTATAGATAATACAAAATACATGATAGTACTAATGATCGCATAATCAATCAACACTTACAAATGGCATGAATAAACAATGCTTAGCTAATGTATAAACATAGTTAGTAATTTCCTGTTGCCATTACCTATACTCGTAGTATCTAAATCGCTTCATTTACAAACATTTTCATTTCAAGTAGGATCTAGATTTTATGACGTAATTTTCTATAAATTTTCAAAGTTGTTCCGCTGATTAGTTGTACTTATTACCGACATATTTATTCTCTTAAAAGATCTCTATTCATGAGAAGACTGAGCATCATCGGCTTGTCAAAGGTCTAAAATTGTTTAGTTTCGTGCCTGACACGATGAGAAGAACTGTCAGCAGCTGTCATCCGGTACGCAGCTGTCAACCAATACAATAATGTCAAATTACTATTCACGTTCCGATTATCTTATTTCCAATGCATGATTGGTACGTATTTTCCTGGTTTTACTTACATCTGTATCGTATATCGTAGGTAGGATAGATACAAATATTATTTTGACGTGACAACCAATATCTTTATTTAATTTCTTCTTTTTCTTAATGTCGCGAACTCTATAAGCACCCTGGGGCCTATTTAATAATACTTACAATTACAATTCGAAGACATTGAGTAGCCAATCAACCTAAATTATAAACCGAATTCTACGATTAATAGGGGACCGGACTGTTCCTAAATTTACTATATAATATGAATTATTTTTAAAATATTTATTTATTTATTTATTTACGGAAAACATACAGCTTACATGACACATAAGACAATAACATTTGAAACATTACATTAGCCAATTAAGTTTTCACTAATTATTGATACAAGACATTGGGTAAAAAACAATGGAGGTTACTAAATGAAATTATAAAAATTTAGAAGAATTTTACGCCTGTTAATTTTAAAATTTTAAAATAAAGATGCTACCTATCTGTAATCGATATACTACTTGATTTGTTTGATGGTGGAAACAAATTTAGGAAACTTAAGATGGAAGATATCAACATCTTTGAATTTAGTGTTATAAGAATTGCATGCTCGTCGGATGAAGCGGTTTTTAGCGTAGTTGGTACGCGAACGCGGCAATGCGAAGGTTGCTCGAGTTGATAGACGAAGGTTGGCTCTTGGACAGTTAAGAGAGACCATGCTGAGGAGGTAAGGAGATTCAACTAAGTTATGTAAGATTTTATAAAGAAAAACGACATCCCTGTGCTCACGACGCACTTCCAAGCTATGCAGCAAGTTAAGGGGAATATTTTTAAATTTGTACTTTAAACGCTTCAGAAATTTATTCTGGATTTTCTCCAACGCAGTTCTATGAACAGAATATTGTGGATTCCAAACCGTAGATGCATAATCAAGATGAGATCTTACAAGAGAATTATAAAGTACAAGCAAAGTATATATATTAGTAGTAGTAGTTATAGATTAGTAGCAGACGATTCGCGAAGAAAAAAACAGAATCGGTTGAAAAACGAATTTACAGTGATTTTTTAAAGTTTCAATATGTCTGTCTC
The DNA here is from genome assembly GCA_951230895.1 of Carpatolechia fugitivella. Classification (NCBI taxonomy): domain Eukaryota; kingdom Metazoa; phylum Arthropoda; class Insecta; order Lepidoptera; family Gelechiidae; genus Carpatolechia; species Carpatolechia fugitivella. The sequence goes on along the minus strand of OX579646.1, from coordinate 18,640,248 downwards.
TTTCAAAAACGATTTTTTGTATGGACGGCTACGCTCGCGCTATGTAAGATTTTCCCGTGGGAATAAAACTTTTCTCAGTAAAAAGTATTCTTTGTGTTAATCCAGGTTACAATTGTTACAAACTATCTTCATTCCAAATTTCGTCCAAATCCGTCCAGCAGTTTAGGCGTGAAAGCGGAACAAACATCCAAATATATTTTCACATTTATAATATTAGTTTGATTTGATTTGATAGGGGTTTTGAATTTTCTCAGGGATACAAAATGATTTCCCGTGGTAAAAAAAAGTATTTGCGTTCCAAATGTCATCCAATTCCGTTCAATCTTTTATGTGGGATGGGATTGAATCATCGTTATGAACATCCAAACTTTTAAACAGATAAAATATTCGGACTTGAAGTAAATGGATTCTTAAAATATTAGCGTGTTATTTTCTGTTTAGGAAATGTTCGATTTTTTTTTGTTTATTTGCTTACGTTTCGCGTTACATTTAGACACTTAAACCTAAAGGAAAAGATGAAAGAATGTATGTTATAATAAGTAGTACATAATGTTAAATTTTAAGGTTGCTATGTTGTATACATCAACTGCTATTGAGCGCAGCGCCGACAAACCACTGTAGTTTGGCGATGATTTGATTTGTTTAAATAAATAAATGAAATATAATAATGAAATAAAATATAATATATAAAATTATGATTATGTAGTTCTTTCAGTGGATATTTAAAATACGCAGGTCGGATTTCCACTGCGCTGGCATCCGATTGACGCCAAGCACATTTCTTGTTTCTTTTTCAATCTGTTTGTAGCATAATATTTATGTTTTGTTGACTGCGAATAAATATAACTATTCTTATTCTCACACTGTGACTGCAGAAGTCTCATTTTTCCTCAACATACCCATATTAAAAGTAGTAATACAGTCTTCAACCTAGTAATCAAAGAATAATCAAACGAGGCATAGACTTCTAGATTTCACTTCTGATATCGAAATGTTTTGATTCAGATATATCATTACAGCCTCCGTGGCCGAGTGGTCGAGATTTCGACGCCCATTACGGAGTTTCCGGGCTCGATTCCCGGTGGGGACACTGTCAAGCAAAAATCTCTTTGTGAGACTTTCCCTAGTTTGGTTAGGACATTGTAGGCTGAATCACCTGATTGTCCGAAAAGAAAGATGATTCCGTACTTCGGAAGGCACGTTAAGCCGTTGGTCCCAGCACTATCTAGCCAAGTCAGTGGCCTTTGGCGGCTCTATAGCACTGACACCAGGGTTTGTGAGGTCGGTTGTCGACCCACACGACGATGATGATGATGATTTCATTACATACCACATTCAGCAGCAAACGTCGTGTTCTTTGATAAAAGTTGTTCAGTTTAGTAAACAAAAAATACTATTTTAATTTTTGATTATTTTTACTAATAATTTTAATTTCCTAAACTACCTAAGTATAAATAATTATTTATATATCTATTTATCGTTGTTGTTGTATTTGTTTTTTTTTTAATTTTGGTCTTGATTACCACCTGTAACCATCACCATACCTACTTACTATCTTACGATTACCGTCGAAACACGTGTAGGTTAATAATTAAACGTTTCGCGCCCATATCTGGCCGGAAACTGATAAGAGCAACAATGTATGTCCCAATAAACCTCAGCGAAGGTCGAAATCGGGTCAATACACTTTTATTGATAAGGATTATCATGATGCCCAGGGGCCCGGCAGACCGACTGCTACCTACCTGGCTGCTTTGCGACTTCGAAAATACTTCAAATAAAAAGAAAAGTGTTTATTTAAAGCAGCCGTTCTCAAAGGTGTGGCAGGGGTCTCTATATCGTCAAATCAATTCAAAGAACGAAATAAATCGAGCCTTGTCACACCATCCGTTCATTTTCAACACGTAAAATAGGCGAAGCAAAAAAAAATCTTAGTCTATGAATATGCATATCCAGTCTGCAAAATAATGGTTTTAAAACTACAATCTTGCCCATTTAAATAGTGTGAACAAAATACATGAGTGTCAGATTTTGAACCGACTTAAAAAAAAGGTTCTCAATTCGACTGTATTTTTTTTTATTTAAATAATTATCTGTCTTATTTTGCAAGATTTTCCCGTAGGAATAAGACTTTTTTCCGTAAAAAGTATCCTGCGTTTTAATCCAGGATATAAACCATTCCAAATTTCATCCAAGTCGTCCAGCCTGAAAGCCTGAAAGCGGAACAAACTTCCAAGCATACTTTCACATTTATAATTAATATTTATTTGTGATTTACTGATTATAAATGTTTTTTTATAGATTGTGTCATTATTTGTTATTAATCTACCTATATACTGTTTGCGCTTTTAAGATCTTAGCTATAGCTGACTTAATTTTATTAGCTGTTGAAGCTGTTCCATTGTGGTCGGTCTATTTAGCCTAGAGCTGAAACGGTTACTATAAAGGGCTTCACACACGGCAGCTTTAAAGTATATTAATGTACCTACATTATAGCTGTCGTAACAATATCATCAACAGCTCATATACGTCCCCACCGAGGGGCTCGAGCCTACCCTGAATTAGGGCGATTAGGCTCACGCTGGCCCAGTGCGGGTTGGTCGACTTAACACACAACCTTTGAATTTCTTCGCAGGAGTGTGCAGGTTCCATCACGATGTTTTCCTTCACCGTAAGAGCGTCGAATAAACGTACATATTATGAATTCGTAATTCGATAACACGTGTTACGTGGTTAGGATCGAACCCGCGTTTCCTGGACGGGAGGCAGCGGCCCTAGCCACTAGACCACCGACGTACTATTAATTTTGTTGCTATGAATGTCACAATTTAAATCTAAAGATGATGATGAATAATATGTCTGTAAAAATATACCTATATATTATAGCTGTCGTGTGTGGTCTCCTGTCGATTTCTATGGAAAGATGTAATGGGATGTATCGTGCTATAATGTACATCTTTACATTATAGCTGCCGTGCGTGTGTGAAGCCCTTTAGGCGATAAACAAGTTTTGAAGATAAGAGTTGAAGATAGTGGGTAGGTAGCAAGCAGCAGGTAGAAATAATTTTTTGTGTTTAGCGGTGTAGCCGGTGTATATGGATGAATTATAGCTATTTTGATTCACAAAATAAACAAGTTGTTATTTATTAAAATTTTAAAACGGAAACACAAACAAGTAAAACAAGAAACAAGAACAAAAAATTTGTTTTATAAAAATCAACAAGTAGGTATCGGTGTTGCTTGGTTGTTGTCGTCAACGGCTCTCAACGCGCTTTGGGGTTGTTACCTGCGAACGAAATACGAATACATAAACGAATACGTAAATTATGTAAAATATAATTATACATACTCCCTATATGTATGTGGGAAGTAGAAATACATAGTAGCAAACTGCAAAAAAATACTTAATAATAACAAATTTTTTAAACGACTTTTGTATTGATATATGTATATCATAAAAAATAATTTGATATATATATAAAACCCTGCACTAGACCATCGACATTGATTGCATGTATAGGTATTTAATCAACACATTGTACAATATCTGTGCGTGGCGAACTCGTGCGGTAACACGTGTTCACAAATTGAAATAACTATTAAAACCATTATAAAACATAAACGAACATGAATGTGAAAACGTGAAAAAAATTGCTTCACAAAACGCGACAGTTGAATTACTCCAACTAGGCTAGTTACTAGACGCTGTATAGTAAACAAGCTACTTATTGCAATCATTGTGTTTAACTTTTACAGTTTAAGTACCGAGTTTAAGTATTATTAGCGTAATTTACGTGTTCATAGTAATGAAGCAGGAAAAACGGGGCCTTTTTGTTTGTTTGTTTGTTTGTTTTAAATCCTAGAATTTCAAAGTTATCTGCTGTTTTTGTACGTTTTATTAATCATCAACGGCCCGTTACAGTCCACTGCTGGACTAGAGCCTCCTCCACTTAAGTGGAGGGTTTTGCCATAATCTCCACGCTTGGCAGGCGGGTTGGAGATCGCAGGTTACTACTGTATCAGAGAGCGCTGCTGCCCGTTCCCTGTTCAATGAGTAGTCCCTAAGTCGCCTCTTACGACACCCACGGGAAGAGTACGGGTTGGTGACAAATGTATTCTACTCTGCCGTCACCACACGGCTAACACAAACACAACACAACTACAAAACTATTATTAAAGATTCGGGGAAGTGTTGAACAATATTTCTGTGAGCATTAAATATCAGAAGTAATATTGTCATAAAGTTAATGTTGATTGTCAGTTTAAAAAGTTATAATTTTGTTATATGTACTTTGATTTATAATAAACATTATTAATAAATAATTTGGATTTTTCCATTTTTTATTTGACTCTTCACTTATTTGTAGAAATTCCGGACGATTTAAGATTCCCTCCGCATTCTAGACAAAGACCTATATTTCCAGACTTGTCCGGAGAATTCTGGACATATGGCAACCCTAGGTGTACACCATACCTCCGTAACACCATAAGAGGTATAATGGACTAATAAGTCTAAGATAATCTACACAAATGTTTAATATCGAACTAGGAAATGAAAGCTAGTTTTTGCTATTTCTAGCTTCCTAAACAATCCTTTCACTTTGATGCCTTTGTAGTGTTCCGGTCAATACATATTATTTGTGGTTAATAGAATTCTATTCTTAGCATAAGCATCTGTGGTGTTTGGGAAAAACCTGTTAACTCCAAATTGGTTATTTCTCAGAATAAGCATTTACTTTTTATGAATATTCAAAATTTGTATGGAAAATTCGTTATTATCATGTTTTTATATACCAGTGTATTGCTTCACTTCTACAAAATGTTATTAAATATTTTGTATTACCAAACTCAAAAATTTACGTTAAATTGGAGTTAACAGGTTTCTCCCAAACACCACAGGCATAATTAGAGCATCAGGCTTTAGTAGAACAAGCTAAATTAGTCGACAACACCTTCACAAACCACCCCGCCACGCGCACTGGGCCGCGTGGTCGACTATGGCCTAATCGCCCTAATTCAGGGTAGGCTCGAGCCCCTCGGTGGGGACGTATATGAGCTGTTGATCACACACAACCTGAATTTCGGTCAGGCAGTTTCCTTTAGGATCTTTTCCTTCAAAGTCATCGTAAGAGTGTCGAATAAACTGTAAATGTGGATTCCAAACCACAATATATCTCAATATATTTTATTTTTTTTACTTTGTATGGCTGACGTTGCTCATACTGCGGCCAGGCTGGGCTGGCCACGTCGCTCGCATGCCTGACACCCTGTGGGCTAAGTTAACTACTTACTGGAAACTCCCAACTAACAGGCGACGACGTGGCAGACCTCGGCGGAGATGGCAGGACGAGCTAAAAAAATTTTCCAAGACCTGGCTTACTGATGCTCTAGAAAGAAAAGGGTGGAAAGAAAAGAGAGAGGCCTTTGCCCAGCAGTGGGACAGCATAGGCTAAGTAAGATAAGATAAGATGTTATATTATTGTATGTGGAGCGTGCTAAGACTGCCGTGCGGGTAAACCCGCCTCTGCCCTCGTGTAGGTGCAGTCATTTCCTAATGTGACTGCGCGGCCCCTACGTCACCCTACGTCCTAGGTGCGCTGTTATCAAATTCCTCGAACGTATGCGGCGCACCTACCGAGGCGGGTGGGGGTGCGCATGATATTATTGCGTTTTTTTTCAGCAGCCAAAGTGGCGCTGAGTTTTTCCTTTCGTTTCAGAGAGTCCCTTTGTCAAAATATTTCGCCTCCTGACCTGAACAGGAGTGTCCCTAGTAATTTCTCAATAATAATTCTTACCCTTTTTTCTAGGTACAAAGATGGCAAAGTGACGTACGGTACAGGCAGCCCAGCTAAAGGGAGGCGGGTGATATTCTGCGTGCACGGGAACCCCTCCACGGGCTGCTGTGCTGTCATAGAGACGAATGCAGGTGGCGACCCGGATAGAAGAAATGGCAGCATCAGTGAGGTTGAAAGTAAGTAATAAATAATAAATAAATATGTGGGGACATCTCATCCACGGCCATCTGATCCCAAACTAAGCAGAGCTAGGCAGCTAATATACATACATATAGGATAAACAACATCCAGACACAAGGCAAACACAAGTGCTCATCACACGAATGTTTGCCCTGGGCGAGATTCGAACCCGCGACCCTGTGCTTCGAAGGCAGGCATGCTACCAACTAGACTACGTCAGTATTGTAGTACTCCTATCCTACCTTTTTCTGCTATTTTGTTTCTGGCAATACAGTACTTTTAAGTACTGGCAGTCTCATCATTCATTTTCAATTTATTTTCAAATTTGGAATCTATCCGTTTCGATCTTGTAATTTTCATCAAAATTTCCTCATTCCGCCTCAAGACATCAGACCGTACCAACCTTTAATATCCGGATCTTATGTATTTAAATTGTTTGAAGCCTTCAAGAGTATTGTGAATCTTCTAATGTCTTTGTTTTACGATTGATATTCCAATAAAACCCGTTTGTGCAACTTTACCCGTTTTGTGCATGTTTAATCTGGACTGGACCCTGTTTCCCTGCCACGCTAAAATACTACTTTTAAGCCCAAGTCACACGGAGCGGGAGCGGCGCGGTCCGTGTGACTTCATCGTGCGGCCAGCAGCGTGTGGCAGCTGCTGGTTTACAGTATCAATGATGACCAGCGTAGTTGGTTTTTACGCCTTTTTAAGCCCTCGAGTTTTGGGTTCGTTAACAAGTCGGGCAGCGATTTTAATGATGGATTTGAAATCTGGTCTGGGTAGTAGTGAAGATGTAGCTTAGCAATTGTAGTCTCTAGAAATGAGAATTCGATGGAGAGACTGGTAGTTCAGGGCCAGGTGGAAGGCAAGAGAGCACGCGGTCGATCGCCAACCCGTTGGATAGACGCCATCACAAAGACTACTACCATGGTCCAGTGTATTCGCGACGCCTCTAAGCGTCAGAAATGGAAGCACATAGCCAGGAGAGCTACCCTCGGAAAAGATATTGACCCACCGAACACTCCACCGTGTACCTCGTCAGCGCAACCACGACCACTCTGTCAAGAGTGTCCGACTAAGAAGAAGCTTAGCAATTAACAAAGCAATTGAAAATACTGCCGACACCATAAAATATGGCTACAGTTTTTGAAATAAGAAAATAATATGTATGACTCTCAGGCTAAAAACTGAATGCAATTTTAGAAGGCTCTTGAAAATTTTTATTTACAGGATTCTGACAAATAACGAGTTCTTTGTCTATGTAGTAGAGACCGTTTCGTCAGTCAGATTATAAGTATGTGAAAAGGTAAAAAAAACCTAGCAGAAAACTTCTCAGACAGGCGTGGAAACCGTCTAGGTAAAAATTCGCGAAAATGTGACGCATGTGTCACAACCATTATTAGGTTCACAATTACCTAGTTAGCTGGTAAATATTACTTAGATACAATTTACAGCATTCGTGTTCTAAAGAATACTTGTTCAATAGTAAGCTTACATATATTACAATAAAAACAAAAAATAATAATAAACAAAATATTAAAAAATATATAAAACATTTACAAATAGAAGATATCTTCCAGTGCGTCTCCGCAAGACATAGTACCCAGTAGACTGGCCGCGTTTCCTCTCTGAATGGCGAGGCTTATTTTTTGCCCGAGGAAGCTGCCGGCTCTGCGGTCACCAGAGGTCTCGATGAGGCGCTCTGAAAGATCTCTTAATATTATTTTGGTATCGGGGCCCCAGGGACCCATGGTCTCAAAACCCAGAGGAGAGAACATGTAGGCACCGGAATTCTTGTATCGTTTTATGTGATTGTTTGTCCAGACCATATTTCACATAAGTACCTATATATATATACCTGGGCTGATTGATAACTGGCCGAAACGACGAACTTAAAAAAATTATACGCAAAAAAAAAATATTACATTATATTTTGGCATCTTTTTGAAAATAGAACGCCAAATTTGAATTTAATCGAACTGGTGGAATTTGTTTGATAGGACGTAGAACTTTCTCTGTCGTAAATTTTCTTAACAATGGAAAGAAACGAAATTCGTGCGGTGATAAAGTTTTACGTTTTAAAACAGAAAACAGCAACCCAGATTAAAACCAAGCTAGACAGTGTTTTAGGTAATTCTGCTCCTGCATTGAGTACAATTCACACCTGGGTAACTGATTTTAAACGTGGAAGACAGAGCTGCGAAGACGCCCACAGGTCTGGCCGTCCAAATGAAGTCACGAATCCGGACATGATCAAATAAATTCACAAAATTGTATTGAATGATCGGCGCTTGAAGTTGCGAGAGATAGCAGAGATGGTGAGCATTTCATCTGAACGCGTTTTTAATATTTTGCACCAACATTTGGGAATGAAAAAGCTTTGCGCGCGATGGGTGCCGCGTTTGCTCACTGTTGACCAAAAGCAACGTCGAGTGGACGATTCATCGGAGTGTTTGGCGCTGTTTAACCGAGATCCTAACGAGTTTTCGCGGCGTTATGTAACAGTCGATGAAACCTGGATACATCATTATACTCCGAGACAAAAAAAGAATCTAAGCAGTGGACTGAGAGCGGAAGACCTGCGCCGAAGAAAGCAAAAACGGTTTTGTCGGCCGGCAAAGTGATGGCGACTGTTTTTTGGGATGCTCGAGGGATTATTTTAGTGGATTATCTGCAAAAAGGAAAAACAATAAATGGAGAGTACTACGCAAGCTTGCTGCAAAAATTAAGTGAAGAAATCCAGAAAAAACGACCACATTTGGCCAAGAAAAAAAGTTTTGTTCCACCATGACAACGCACCTGCACACACGTCAATGGTTGCAGTCGCCAAACTCCATGAATTGCGGTTCGAATTGCTACCGCATCCACCCTATTCCCCGGATCTGGCCCCGTGTGACTTCCACTTATTCCCAAACCTGAAGAAATGGTTAGGTGGCCAGAGATTTTCATCAAATGAAGAAGTCATTGTTGCCGTGGACGAGTATTTTGAGGGGTTGGAGAAAACATTTTATCAAACTGGTGTAACGGCATTGGAGAAGCGCTGGACTAAATGCATCGAGGTAGAAGGAAACTACGTTGAGAAATAAATTTATTTTAAATAGATTTTTAAAGTTTTTCTTTGTCGTTTCGGAAACTTATCAATCAGCCCTCGTATATATTTGGTTTGGGCATCCCTACTGGTCCATTCAGGCTGAGCAAAACACTTCACATGCTTTGGTCTTTTTGCCAATTCGTCTATACTACCTGTAATGTGAAACGATTTTAATGTGTCATGTCAAGGTTAAAAAGGTATTTGACTCAAAAATGTCTTGAAAATTATTTATAGAATTTGTTTGTTTGTGTACACAACACAACAAATTCTCAAATCTAAATATAACTCAATGATTTTTTTTAAACTCAATTTATGTTTCCTTATTTAGACTTAAACTGCTTGTTGTTCATCTGTTTAGTTTTTTACAAATAAACATTGAGATACACCTTAAATTGGTAGCCAAAAATAGCGTGTAGATTACTTACTAATTTGCTGATGTAATAGACAACAAATTAATATACAATCTTTGATATCTACATAGTATAGTAAAAAAAAAACAGTTTTGTCTATTTCTGCAGACCAAAACAAGGTATCCAATAAGGAATTTCATAGTTCCTCTGAAAGTAGGTATACAAAAATAGAATACTGACAGTCAAAACAATTGAAATTGATAGAAAAACAAATCTGTCCCTCTTACGAAAACAAAATTTTCTATGGCGGATGTATGGCCCGCGTGACATAGTCACAGGTCACGTTGGACCTCTGTCTAACCATCAACTTTGAAGCCTCATAACTTTGTTTCTGAGCAAGATATATGAAAAATATTTTTATGTGTTATCTGGAACTTGAAATATTTCGATTAATGAATTTAAAAGAAATGTGCATATTCCCTATTATTATTATTACAACTACAACTCGCATGATGTCCATTTCATCGAATTCAAAATTCTAGCTAAGCATCAACTTGGTAGATAACTAAACTACACCTGGATTACATAACACTACGGTCAAGTATCAAAACACAGTGACTAAAGATTAAACTATAATACGCGCTCTACACAATAGGCCGTTCCAGTTCTGTTTCAACATTTTTGCTTTTTTTTTTCTAACTTGGAGTGCAAGTGTGGTGCCGTTCCCCAAACGATAGAGTATTTGATGTCGTGCCCTGCGTGCCCAAATAGCTGCACGCGGGAGGATTTAATTTTATGTACTGACAGCGCAATTCTTGTGGCCAATTTTTGGGCTGAGACAGTCTAGGTTTGCCAACGACTCGAAAAGAAGAATTCTGCTTTCAAAGGACGAAAAGTTCAGATAAGAGTTACAGTAAAATAATGATGGAAAAAAATTCGCTGCCAGTAGCAACGTCAAAAGTAGGGATTGGCTGTGGAAGCACAGGGCGTGACATTGATTGACTGAAAATTTAAGCCCAAGTCACACGGAGCGGGAGCGGCGCGGTCCGGGACCGGGACAAGCGGGACGACGGCGCCATGCCGCGCCATAGCACCGTCAAGCTTTCCCGGCCCCGGACCGCACCCACGGCACGGCTCTGTGTGACTTAGGCTTTAACTGTGTTGCCAGTAAACACCGTCTTACTACGTAGAGCACCAAAATACAGTCCCTGTTTTAGGGTGTGTTCAGAATCAAACTGGCAGTGCCGTCAGCGATCAGAAAACCAAAAGATTGTATGGGTTTCGCCTGCTGACAGTAATTCGGTACGCGCTTTGAGTGCGCTAAAATCGATTTCAGCGCGTCTCGGAACGCAATGATAGTCATATGGTTTATGCCACGCTGTAGATAAAATAATTTTTCCGGACGTCAACTGTTTATATTATTATTATCAATTATAATTTTATTAAGAGCGTCGGTGGTCTAGTGGTTAGGGCCGCTGCCTTCCGTCCGGAAGACGCGGGTTCGATCCCCACCACGTACCAATGTGTTTTCGAATTTCGAATTCATATGTACGTTCATTCGACGCTCTTACGGTGAAGGTAAACATCGTGATGAAACCTGCACACTCCTGCGAAGAAATTCAAAGGTTGCGTGTGAAGTCGACGAACCCGCATTGAGCCAGCGTGGTCAACTAAGGCCTAATCGCCCTAATTCAGGGTAGGCTCGAGCCCCTCGGTGAGGACGTAAATGAGCTGTTGATGATACTTTTATTTATTTAATCAGATTTAACATTGAAAAATTTCGAAAATTTTACTACGGTTTAATTCTAGCGATATATTGTAGCTTTGTTTGTACACACTTACACGTTTTTTGATAGCGTATAAAATTTTATTTAAGAGCCTGGGCCGTCGTCTGTACGTCAATATTAAACTTACTCTGTACGTACATAATATCTTATTATAATCCATCTTAGGCCATTGTGTATGGTCTTTATTATAGTAGGCTCAACACGTGCTGTTTCTTGTTTAAAATCGCATGCGCATCTCTTGGAACCACCGTGTTATCGTGTGTTGCCTGAAATCGATACCTAATCGATAGGCCGAAACGATTTGTTATGTTTGTAGCCAATTCGTTGGCGGGATAAGATCTCTCTTTAAAAAAAACAACATAATAATTATAACCATTAATTATTGTAGTATGAAAAATAAATTCGTTATCTGATTCCCATACGAGTGAAATAGGGATGTGGAAGAGGCCATGTGTGAGATGCCCTACATATTATAAATATTAAATAATTATCATTATTTATTTATAGATAGTAAAGCTGTTCATGTGCGGCGCAAAAATACAGTTATTTCCAGATTAATTTAATTTAAATTATTTCATAAGTATTAATTTCAAGTCAATATTATAAACCTGGTGTAGATACGACACTGGCTGCATCGCTGGTTTGTTTCTTTTTTATTATTTATAAGTAATTAGATATACATTTCTTTTAACAGACTAATAAAATTGCTATTTCTACCACAGGCGCGGACTTGAGTAGATATATAGGTACATAATCATTTAAAGTCATCATGACGTTATTATATTAGGTACTACCTAGGAATTGGCTTACTGGAAAATATTCTAACTAACATTATATTTCTTTTTCAGGACATTGCCACAGACAAAGAAACGAAGAGGTAGACAAGAGGGCGCGTAGAAAACTCATCATAGCTAGCATATTGTGTGTAGTGTTTATGATAGGTGAAATTGTAGGTGAGTTACCTTTCTACAATATTTAATTGACCGAGCGAGCGCGAAGCGTATCAGCTTGGCCAAAGTGGCGATGGGCAGGCCATATAGCTCGACGAACTGATAACCGATGGGGAAGAAAGGTTCTCGAATGGCGACCGCGGGCCGGAAGGCATAAGTGTTGGACGGCCTCCCACAAGGTGGACAGATGACTTGGTGAATATTGCTGGGCGCCGGTGGATGCAAGTAGCGCAGGACCGTTCACGGTGGAAACCTATGGGGGAGGCCTATGTTCAGCACTGTCCAGTGCAGTCTTCCGGCTGAGATTCAGATTCAGGGTAGGATCGAGCCCCTCGGTGGTGGCGTGTATGTTGATGAGCTGAAAATAACTTTTAATTCTTGCCAATAAATTGCTCATTTCATTGTTAATTAACTTGTTATTATGTTTTCCAGGTGGTTACTTATCCAACAGTCTAGCGATAGCGACAGACGCGGCGCATTTGCTCACAGACTTCGCTAGTTTTATGATATCCTTGTTTGCGCTCTGGGTGGCAAACAGACCAGCTACCAGACGGTAAGAGTCATCATGCTCATAAATTCAAAGTTCGAACGTAAGCACGATATAGCCAAGGAGAAGCAGGTTCGAGTCCTGTCCAAGATCGACACAGTTTTTCAATAATTATTAGATATTTCGTTATCAGACGTAATCTGTAACAATAATTATCTATATTTGTATCTTGTTTGTTTTTCGATTAATTTCGATTTTGTTTTGACTGCCAGTATTCTATTTTAACAAACTATAAACAATAATCTTAATTATTTCTTAAAGTAGTTTCTTAACATAGTGGCAGGGGCCTCCTTTTAAGCCGAAGCCTGTGTCAGGAGGCACCGCTCTTCCTTAGTTACATAAGATTACAATTAATAAAACTTAGTTTCTTGATAATAAAGCCTCTCTGTTTCAGCTTGGCCAAATTGGCTTTTGAATGTCCATCTGTTTGTTTGTTTATTTCACTCTACAGGTCGCGTTTCTCAACCGATTCTCGTGAAATTTTGTAAGCGGGTTCGATAAATTAATCGATTTTTTTGTCGAGTCTGTTTTTGGGAATTTAAAAAAATGACAGAGTTATGGGGGTTGCCAGCTTACAAGGTCTACCGCTGAGGCTGTTTTCCTCTACAGGTCACATTTCTTAACCAATAAAATAAAATGAAGTTTAAAAAAAAAATCAAGGGGGTCGGGCTTAAATAGCTGAAAAGCTCGCGCGGCGCTCGGCGCGAGCTTTTCATTTATCTAAGGGGTCGGGGATGTTTGTGGAGAAAAAATAAAAATAAATATGAAAAGATATACAGACTCGCGAGGTCTACAGCTCACGGAGCCACTAGTTTAATGATGTTATAAATGTATGTATTATGTGGATTAGTGTGTAGTCTGTCCATGTATATATAGAAGGTGAGAATATTCTGTGTGTGTGGAGGTGTGGGTATTTTTGTATACTTTCAGACGAATTACAAAATAAAACAATATTTTTTTATGCATATTCCCTATAACAGTGTAATTATTTCACCAGGATGCCGTTCGGTTGGTACCGGGCTGAGGTGATAGGTGCATTAACATCAGTCCTACTGATTTGGGTGGTGACTGGCGTGTTGGTCTACATGGCTATTCAGAGAGTTATCTACAAGGACTTCAATATAAACGCCACTGTCATGCTCATCACGTCCGCTGTAGGCGTACTTGTCAATCTTGTGTGAGTATGTTTACATAACAACACTTATTTATTTATTTATTCACAAAAAAAAACACGCGGCTTACAGATAAAATATCCAAATCACCTACACGTCAAATATGTAGAAGTTAACAAAAAGGTAATTAATATAACAAAGTTGTACAAAAAAAAAAGTTGCTTATACGTGGGGCATACTGGAAGTCTCTGGATCTGGCCACTTACAACAAAATAATGAAAAAACAATTATGGATTGTTCTTTTTTCGTTTGTTTCTTTTTTTATATTTTTTTATTCTTTCATTTAGTTATTTAAATACAAAAATGAAAGATTTCTGATAAATTTTCTGGTGGTCTGAAAGTTTTCCATCAGATGGCCCGAGTAAAACGAGGAAAAGAATATATTATGTATTATAAAATAATAGGATGGGACTTTTGATAGGATTCAGAAAGGATATTATAGGAAAATAAATTATTCCCATACCAACTAACCTACCAACTTATTAGCAGTAGTTCCAATTTTGGCCACTTCACAGATACAGTGGTAAAGGCGGCGCTAGTAGTAATATAAATTTGCATTTATTGAGGTTGCGTGGATAATTTATATGAAATTTAGCATTATATGGGGTTTCGGGAGCGATAAATCGATCTAGTTAGGTTTAATTTTTGGTAAAAATAGATTTCCCTGTACTGACAATAAATTAGGATCGGAATTTGGATAGAATTCAGAAAGGAAAATAAATTATTATTCCCATGCCTAACAGTGGTAAAGGCAGCGCTAGTAGTAATTGTAGCGTTTAAAAAAAGAAGCTAGCTAACCTGTGGTTGACAACCACAGGCAAAACGGGAAATTTAGGAGAACAAAGAAAGATTTAGTTAAATTTGTCCGAACGGTATAATTGAAATTTAAAAGGGCCTAGATATTGCCAAAGTATCAAAAAGATGAGCCGAGAGTCGGGTCCTGAGGGGACTCCGTCGATATAGTGTTGGTGAACTAGTGTTGTGTTGAGAGTGTATCGATGCAGGAAGGTGAAAAAACCGCGGAGTTCCCCGGGAGAGTATAGCCAAACGGGAACCAAAAAAGGGAGGGCCAGAGGAACCTAAAGGGCCTTTTTAGAATTTAGAAAAGAATTTTAACGGTAAATAAAATTTGGCAAAATCCGTATACAAAAATTACATCCAACAGATACAAAAAACAAGCTAAAAAATCTGCCAGATGGGCAGTATTCCAGGGGGGACTCCAACGCCGGTGCGCGGGTTTGCGGCACTTAGCTGGTACGTGTGCGGACGCACACAACACGGGAATCCGGGCTCGTCCAATGCCTGGTGGCCTCAGGTGTCCGGAACCACAGAAAGAAATCGTGGAAAGCACGGAGGGACCCTCGCGTGTGTGGCGTCCTCGCAGAAGCCGGAAATACACTGTAAAGATTGACAAAGAAATAATCGCCATCCAACCAAGACAAGGAAAGAGAAAAGTGCGTCGATAAAAACCAGTAGGAAGACAACACAAGACTTACCCGGCTAGTCCAAACGGGCTCCTAATATTTATGGTATTCCAAGGCTTATTGCCAAGGCTTATGGCACAATACGGAATCCTCCTACGATCACGAGACTCTTCAATCAGTATTTACTAACATAATCTAATGATTCACGTATTCAAGAATTTTCGTTTCTCTTATCACCCGATGACAATTCGGAAAACAATAGACCATTTAGAAAAAGGTCAAACCAAGAAAATTTGAAATTTCAAAAAGTGACATAAAAACCGGCCAAAAGAAAAAAGAATCATACCAAAAAGGTTATTAAAAACCTGCAGTAATGCTGCATAATATAAAATTGAATTTGTTGAGGTTGCGTGGATTAAATAACGTCTCCGTGGATAAAATAGCATGTTCCATTTCTGTGTTACATATCTGAAAAAATAACTGAAAATACATTTAAATGCTTTTTTAGAAGAAAATTTCGTCACTATGTGAGTTGTAGTGCCATCTGTAGCAGAACTTCCGGTGTAAGAAAAACGAAGTGATTTTCTGTAAAGGTATTTTAATTGAACTAAGTAAATGAAAAAAATAAGTAATAACAACGACGACGACGACGGTAAGTAATAAATAAAAAAAATATACCTATAAAAATTGCTCTATCTGTTTTGTATTTAAATAACTAAATGAAAGAATTAAAAAGTTAAAAACAAACAAAATAAGAAACATGAACAAAAAAAATAAAAAAGGATATTCATGTGGATTCGATCGTCTGACCTTCGGTTTCATTGCCTCCCGGTTCCCCAACAGAGCCACCGCGTCGTTACGGATAGCGGCGAAATTAACCTTCTCTTTTAATGATATGGCGTACAAATTCTTTTAAGCCCGAAAACATGGGGAAATCCTGTTTTACCAAAAACAAAAGCTAGCTAGATCGATTTATCGCCCTCGAGACCCCTTATATACCAAATTTCATCGAAATCGTAGCAGCCGTTTCCGAGATTCTCATTATATATATAGGTATATAGGTATATACAAGAATTGCTCGTTTAAAGTATTAGATATTAGATAGATATTTATCTATAATACACATATACACTCACCGGCACATTTAACCGCCCACCTTTCATTTCAGGGAATATTCGTGATTCTTTATAACTCTATTAGTTACAGCTGATGTTAGTTAAAAAGTAGTTAATTTAACGTTTATTTAAGTGTGTTTAATTTATAAATCTGTTCTAATGTATAACAATAAGCGTAGTTTAAAATTAACTCGAAATACAAGTCTGGGCGGTTAGATGTGCCGGTGAGTATACATACATACATACATATGTTTTTTTTGTGTTCATTATTTTATTTTTCGTTTATTTAGACGTTTTATTTTATTATTTCGATGTAGAATGGGGCTCACGTTGCACCAACACGGGCACAGCCACGGCGGTGGCGGCGGACACGGTCATTCCCACGGGAGCAGCAACCCCGTACTCAATAATAAGGTACGTTACCAAGGGAAATCAATATTTTCACAAGGGAATAAATTAGATTCTTTTCAGAGGTAATATTTTCCAATGAGAATACACGAGATACTAGGTGAGATTGTTGCCTAATTATTTGTGTCTCTATTATCTGTTTTTTTGGGACTTTTTATTTTTTAATTCTTCTTAAAAATTAAAGATGATCGTGTCTACACAATGCCAATAGATATCCCACTGGTGTCGTTTATAATTTATGACGGAAACAGCTTCTTTGTATGTACGAGTAATGAACAACTTTACTACTGGCTCTGTGAGCTGTAAACCTCATGATTTTTTTACGTTTTCAACCTTCATAACTCCGTCATTTTTTTAAATTTCCGAAAACTGACACGATAAAAAAAAATACCAAACCTGCTCACAAAATTTCACGAGAATCGGTTGAGAAACGCGACCTGCAGAGTGGAACAAACAGACAGATGGACAGATAGACATACAAAAGCAATTTTGGCCAAGCTGAAATGAACACGCTTCGCTCGCTCGGTCAATAAAGATATTGATGTGACTTTTCATAAAAACGACTTACATGACTTATTGATTATATTTAGGACTATAAAACTATAACTATAAAATATATTTGTAACTCTTCTAATGTCGTTAAACACATAATAATTTCGATCGAAGTCATTGACAATAAGTAAATGATTTATTTTAATTGGTGGCGCTAGTGCAGCTGATGTTGCCAAAAACATTTCCAAAATATGCCATCTACGCATTGAAATATCAACGAAAACTTCGCTTTTTTTCGATTCAACCTTCATAATCGACGTAATCTGTTTAAAATAAAACCTATCATTGTCCTCAGAAGGAAGGTTCAACGGAGCCCGACGTAGAGAGCTCAACATCTCAAACACACTCGCATCACGCTGAAAACATCAATGTCAGAGCTGCCTTCATCCACGTATTGGGAGACTTCCTACAAAGCTTCGGGGTTTTCATCGCAGCTATTGTCATATACTTCAAGGTAGGTTTTACGTCTCTTTCTCTCTTACTGTATAAGACAGAGAAAGAAAACTCTCCCATCTATGTTAGAGCTGCATCTACGTTTTGGGAGACTTCCTACAAAGTTTCGGGGTTTTCATTGCAGCTATTGTCATATACTTCAAGGTAAGTTATAACTAGTTGGAAGGCGTCTCTTTCTCCCTTCCTGTATAAGACAGAGAAAGCAAACACACTCCCATTACGTAAAAACATCAATGTTAGAGCTGCCTTCATCCACGTATTGGGAGACTTCCTATAAAGCTTGGGGGTTTTCATCGCAGCTATTGTCATTCAAGGTAGGTTATTAGGTGTCTCTTTCTTTCTTCCTGTATAAGACAAAGAAAGAAAACACACTTCAAACTGAAAAAATACACGATGGCACTGATTCAGCAGGAAAATTTAAAACAATATTTAATTTTTTGCAACAAAAAATCACAGCTGTTTGGATAATTTGGATGAGTTGTAGTTTATGACACAGAAACTCAATTATTACATTCTGGATATAAAAAACCTACTTAGGCTGCTGGAAATATTTAAAACTTAATCGGAAACCACATGTGCGTAAACGCGGTTGGACAGTTATTATTTAATAATACTTAATCATTTTAAATACATAGACAGAGAACTCAGCATCGAACTGTTGCAAAGTACTGGTGCAAAAAGTGATAAAGACTACGTTTTACATCAGCTCATAGCAAGACAAAAAGCTGTTTAAGTAGGTAGTTTAAATGGTTGGTTGCACCTTCACACCTGGCGAAGATGTTCTTAACGGAGCGAGCATTCATGTACTGTAACACCTAAATACTGTAATTTGTTGAAAAGTTATCAAAATGTTCGGCAAACCTAACGTTATCTAAGTGCAAAATAAAATTGTTTATAATGTAACCTATTTGAATACTGGAGAAGATTTAATAACAAAAAACAACTCAAGAAGGAAATTTTATATTTTTTTTACTGAAATTTCCTTAACATAAGTAGTTGCATTATTTTTAATTTTTACTCGTTCTTAAATTGATACAATAACTAGTAAATTAAATAATGAGATAGGCATATAAAATATGACTTTATAATTCAAGGTATTTTATTTTTATTTATTGATTTATTTCAGCCGGAATGGGACCTGGTAGATCCGATTTGCACATTCCTGTTCTCCGTGTTGGTTCTGATCACCACGTTCAACATCATCAAGGATGCGTTGCTGGTGCTCATGGAGGGATCGCCCAGAGGAATCGACTTCCAGGTATGAAAGACCATTAAGCGTGTCATTATACCTATCGCATCGTAGGAATGCCGTCTTGACAGCTGTCATACACGTACAATTCTTTTTCTGTCTCTTTTGCACCCATTTGGTTTTTCATATTTCCTGCCTGCTGTCAGGACGGCATTCTTACGATGCGATTACTATACGTATGCGGCCCTGATTCGGGAAGTCATGCTCTAATTCTAATTTTATAATCCAGCTATCCTTTTCCTTTTTATGACCAATGAAAGAGATGTGATGAATTCAGATGAACGAATGATATTTATTTAAACGAATGAAACGAATAAAATAAGGGCATAGCCGTCCGAGAGATTTTTAAGTCGCGTGTTTTGTGCTCTCTAAAATTGTGCAATCGGCGCGGCAATAAGCTTCAAATGCGATGTTTGATAGCTGTAATATTAGGATTGCCATCTCCTGTCCCTTTTCAATCTTTAAAAGGTGAAAAGGACAGACGAACTTAAATTAAGGATTAGAGCGTGACAGTGAGAATTAGCCCCATTGTCAGTAAAATTACCTTGTATTAACTTGTCAGTTAAATGAGGTTAAATGATGCAAAACATCTCGCTAGTTCAAGCCCATCAAACATCTCGCTAGTTCAAGCCCATCAAACATCTCGCTAGTTCAAGCCCATCAAACATCTCGCTAGTTCAAGCCCATCAACTTGAACATCTCTTAAGTTCTAATTAGATTTTTTCTATAGAAACCGATTTCGTCAGCTGATGAAAATGTAATGACGGATCTAAGTGATGTAATAACATCCTATGGAAATAAATTATTTTGACTTTGACTTTGACTTTGATCACTAAGTCTGAACAGTCTAAATGTTTTTTTTTGTTTTTTACTGTTAGTTTCACAGAACCCAAGAGGCATTGCCGTTTTTATTTAACACGTTTAAAAAACAATAACTAACTCTATTTTCAAGACAATTAACAGGATTTTAAGCTTACATGATATTTTAGTATATTATTAATTTAAGGTTAAACATCAGCTGCGGTAGCGCCACCAATTGAAATAAATCATTTACTTATGTCAGTAACTTCGATCGAAATTATTATGTGTGGCCATTTTTAACAGTTACGACTTACATAACTTAACTTATTGATTATATTTAGGACTATAAAACAATAACTAAAATATATTTACAACCATTCTAATGTCGTTAAACACATAATAATATCGATCAAAGTCATTGTAATAGTAATAGTAATAATATTTATTTGCTATAGATATGGTTACAAGGGTGTTACAATATAAATGGTTACATACCAGTTTCACATATCTAGCCTAAAACTAAGCATGCAAACAATAATAATAATAGAATAGAATAGAATAGAATATACTTTATTGCACACAAGGATATAGCTTGAAAGTACAGAAGATAGATAAAAGGGTGTACAGATAGACGGCCTTATTTAATACAAATCTTTGTCTAATATTTTTTACACATAATACATGTCTTAAACTGATGCTCCAAAAATTCCTTAAATGAATAAAAATTATGTTCATACAGCCATTCTTTCAATATCTTTTTAAAGCGCTATTATTATTTTTGAAAACATCTGGGATTTTGTTGTACGTAGCTTTACACATTGCATAACAATTTCTACTGTATCTGGCACTTTTTGGTACTACGTTAAAGACTAATGCGTGCTTATTTCTTAAATTTCTAGATGTGATATCTTTTGTTGTTGTAAATAGTTTGTTTTTTTTTTTGTAAATAAAGCTACTTCCAAGACATAAAGGCAAGGAAGAGGTAGAATCTTTAGTCTTGTGAACAATGGTTTACAAGAGATATCTGGGGCTGCCCCCACTATTGCTCTCACACATTTTTTTTGAGCCAAAAATGCTTTGCTAATGTCAGTGCTGTTTCCCCAAATAACAATCCCATAGCGAAGGATCGATTCAACATATGCGAAATACGATATTATGGCAGTATCTTTAGATGTAACCTTGGCTAATTTATATAGTGCATAGGAGTATTGATTAATTCTATTACAGATATGTGTTACGTGGGCTTTCCAATTTAGTGCATTATCAATTTTTATGCCTAGAAATGTAGCACAGTCAGTTTTTTTAATCGCTATATTATTATCAAGTCTTACGTCTACGTTTATATTATTAAAATTAATATAAATTAGTTTTATTAATGTTAATTTTTAAATTATTTTGATTTAGCCATGTCGATATTAATTTTAAAACATTATTGGTTTCCGATTCATGATAATTCAATGTCAATGTTTTATTAGTAGCTATAATAATGGTGATGTCATCAGCAAATAAAATGCTTCTATATTTGGTTATACTCATTATGTCATTAATATATACTAAGAATAGAAGTGGTCCTAGCACACTGCCCTGCGGCACACCAGATCTATTACACTTGTATTCAGATTTATATGATTGGGATATCATTTTTGAATCTAGGCGAGCTATTTGTACAGCTTGGGACAAAAGTAAATGATTTATATCAATTGGTGGCGCTACTGCTGTATATTAAATCGATGCATCTAGCGGGACTTTTCGGAACTAACTTATCATTCGGCATTGCAGGACGTGGCCAACACGTTCCTCGGGCTGCCCGGCGTGCTGCGCGTGCACAACCTGCGCCTGTGGGCGCTCTCTCTGGACAAAACTGCTCTTTCTGCGCATATCGCCATACGTAAGTTTCATTCATACACAAATAACATCACGTCACACGAATCTCTGTGAGGTTTACATCTCAGCGCGTCTTCGCTCGCGCTATGTAAGATTTTCCCGTGGGAATAAGACTTTTCTCCGTAAAATGTATCCTATTTGTTAATCCAGAGTACCTACAAAACTACCTCCATTCCAAATTTCATCCAAATCCGTTCAGTAGTTTAGGCGTGAAAGCGGAACAAACATCCAAACATCTAAATATATTTTCACATTTATAATATTAGTGTGATCTTGAACCATTGTTTTTTTACGAGTATCAAAGCAGCAGTGAGCATTGCAATAAATAATATGAGTTTAAGCCGATTTCAGTCAACCAGATATTAACAGGTTAAAATATCCAAGAGCGTCTGTGGTCTAGTGGCTGGGGCCACTACCTCCCGTCCGGGAGACGCGGGTTCGATCCCCACCTCGTACCATTGTGTTTTCGAATTTCGAATTCATATGTACGTTTATTCGACGCTCTTACGGTGAAGGAATACATCGTGATGAAACCTGCACACTCCTACGAAGAAATTCAAAGGTTGTGGGTGAAGTCCACCAACCCGCACCGGGCCAGCTTGGTCAACTAAAGCCTAATCGCCTTAATTCAGGGTAGGCTCGAGCCCCTCGGTGGGGACGTTTAGGAGCTATTGATGAAAAAATGTCCAAAAGAGCATGATTTTAAATGGTTAATTTTGTTTCCCCAGGTTCGGGCGTGTCCCCTCAGAAGGTGCTGGAGCAGGCCACGCGGCTGGTGCACGAGAAGTACAACTTCTTCGAGATGACGCTGCAGATCGAGGAGTTCAGCGACGGCATGGAAGACTGCAGCCAGTGCAAGATGCCTCAAGCGTAGTGGACAGTATTACACACTAGCTTTCCGCCCGTTGTGTAAGGTTTTCCCGTGGGAATAAGGCTTTGCCGTAATAATCATCTAAAAAAACATGACTGCGTCGCCAAAACATTTATAGCCAGTGTCACTCGGGCTGATGCAGGGCTTCTAACGTTTCATCCAAATCTGTTTAATAATAATAATTTATTCAATAAAGTAACAAAGAATCATTAAATTAGACTCAATAAAGAAACTCGCATACACCACACTAATATTATAAATTAATGTAAAAATATATTTGGATGTTTCGATGTTTGGATGTTTGTTCCGCTTTCACGCCTAAACTACTGAACAGATTTGGATGAAATTTGGAATGGAGATAGTTTGTAACCTGGATCAACACAGAATACTTTTTACGGGAAAAAATTACACAACACGAGCGTAGCCGCGGGCGGACCGCTAGATCATCTAAAAATTGAAATCTAAACATGACTGCGCTGCTAAAAAGTTTATAAAAAAAATATGTGTGGGACATCTTCACACACGGCCATCTGATCCCAAACTAAGCAGAGCTCGTACTATTACTAATTATTACATTGTACAGTTGATTTACATTACATACCTATCAGTGGCGAAGGGTCCATACAAGCCGATTCCCATCGGGTTACCTTTCAGAAACCTGCTCCAACAGCCTAATGCTAGAACTAATAATTTCCTTTCATGAAAACACGCAAGAGTAAGATACATTGTTATTTTGAATACAAGTCGAGGCAAACATCTAAACATCCAAATATATTTTCACATTTATAATATTAAAGTGCAGGGTGGCCCAGATTGTGATAACATTAAAGGAGTTTAATGTTATCGAAATCGGGGCTACCCTGTCACGTTAAAAGTCAAAAATAGAATAAGATTTACTAGTATATTTTTTCACACTTAAGCGTCGGTGGTCTAGTGGCCTAGGGCCGCTACCTCCCGTCCGGGAGCCGCGGGTTCGATCCCCACCACGTACCAATGTGTTTTCGAATTTCGAATTCATATGTACGTTTATTCGACGCTCTTACGGTGAAGGAATATCGTGATGAAACCTGCACACTCCTGCGAAGAAATTCAAAGGTTGTGTGTGGAGTTGACCAAACCGCACTGGGCCAGCGTGGTCGTCTAAGTCCTAATCACTCTAAATCAGGATGGGCTGGACGTATATGAGCTGTTAATGATGATATTTTTTCACTAGGAATAGTGCAGGCAGTTTTGTAACAATGACTAAAAAATCTTATTAAATTTTTGCCTTTTTCGTTTCATAATATAAACTGGCTATTGTCGACACTCCCTTGTTCTCGTCGGTCATGAACCTGGGACCCGCGCGGTGCGGTGCGAATCCGACTTGCACTTATTGTGAACGTCGTTATCTACGAGTATAATTTATCTCGCGATATTTTAGACTGACGTAAAATTAGTTTCGAAAGTGGCCGAAAGGAAAACTGTGAACTGCAACCAACCATTTACAATTTAACGTATTATTTTTCGATAATTTATAATCTATCGATTTTAAACATTAACAATGTATATTAAGTAATCGCATCGTAAGAATGCCATCCTGACAGCAGGCAGGATATGTGAAAACCAAATGGGTGCAAAAGAGACAGAGAAATTTTTGTACGTGGCTGTATTGCGAATCTGATTGCACGGCTCAAAGTACTGACAGCGATTACTCGCGTACCGATTCAGAAATCGCGATAATACGGCTCATGAGCGAAATCAAAACGGAACGGCGTTTGAGCGCGCTGAAACTGCTTATAACTCAGTCTTGCCAGATGTTGATTACCGTACCAAAACTGCAAAATTCTAAATTATTATACGTATTAAAAAAGTATCGTACAGCTGTGAAAACAGCACTTTTCGCATGGCTAGTACCCAAAATAAGAAAAGCCATGCGAATTTTAAAAAATGGAGATGTAAATAGGCACATGAAATTAAAAAAATACAAAAAAGAATGTTTGATATTTATATTTTATCAGATTGCCTATGATATTATCTTATGTATGTATGTGCCTGAGTCAAAACTATCGTAATATATACATAACCTACTCGATACTTTTACTATCGAACATCTGGCAACCCTAACCTACAAAACAGATTGATTTAAAATATTTCAGTAATTTATCGCCATTTCATAATTGAATAACGTGTTTTTAATTTTGTTCAACCAAATAAATATAAGACACGTTAATTTTACATTTAACCATTTAACGTTTAAAAATAAATAAACAATATGTCAAAGTCGACTTTGACATTACGCTTACGTGAATTTCGCTCTGGAGCATGGGCGCCGTTAGCGGAAGATGGCGGCGGTCATGACGCAGTCCGTGACGTCACAATGGCTGCCGTAATCCCAATGACAGTGATTCGGTACGCGGTTTTGGGTACTCAAAGTGCTGTCGGCGCAAATCGGACAGCTGTCAGGACGGCATTCTTACGATGCGATTACTGTAGTCGGTTTTTCTTTATTTGCCTGCATTATGTCACTAGAGTGCTTTTGAAATACAAGTATTTTTTGAAGATGTATATTTTTAAATTAGTTTAATTGAAACTAGTATTTGAATTAGTATTTTGCTAGGGCGTATTTACAATGTGTAGAGTAAGTACCCAGCTGAGATAAGATATTCAAAACCGATATTGGTTAGTGTGGATACGGCCTCGTATTGAAAATAACGAATTTATTACAAAGTTATTTTATAATAGATAAATAATTTATTTTAGGTTCTTTTTGTAACAAGCATCTGCTCTAAACTGAACAACTGATTTTATCTTTTTTATAAATAGTACACGTTTATTTTTGGCAGACTATATTATAGAGTATATCCATGGTAAAAAAGTGTGCAGAAAAAAAAGTTGTTCAGTTTTCTAATGACCCTATTTATACTATTATTCTGTGAAAACAATAAGTTAATCACAATAAGTGAGTATTTTTAAAGTGTAGGTAGTCGTAAAATGCATAGATAACAATGTTATAACATTCTTGCATTTTATAGTTTTCTGGGCTCAGCCCAACTTCAAATATTATATACAGGGTAAGTAATAGGAAGAATTTGTAAAATATATAGAACAAACGTATTTTTGTATGTACTTATTTGGCACTTTGTAATGGTATTATATTTACAACGCATTAGGTAATAAATAATAATATTACCTAAACCTATGTATATTTTAGACTGATGTAATTTTCCGCCAATGTTGTACCTCTAAGGTTGAGCATAAAATATAATAAAATGATTGGGTCAGCGAGGGTAAATGTCTTGGCAACTAATCATCATCATCGTGTGGGTTGTGAGGTCGACAACCGACCTCACAAACCCTGGTGTCAGTGTTATAGAGCTGCCATAGGCAACTTATAAAGATATAAGAGAAAGTCAGATATATAACTTTTGGCAGTCAAAACTGTTAGGTGCTCTATTAAGTGATAGTCAAAATTCCCAAATGCCTGATAATGCTTACACGCTAATAAGAAAAAAAAAACGTGTTGTACATTTTATTCTGATCTACAAGAAAACTTATCGATTCTGCTATGTGACTCGGACCGCACGGAAAATTCTTCAAAATGAGCCGCGTTTCAGTAGGTCAATACACATAGTTACCGGTTAAAGTAACTTTATACTTCCTTCACGCACTACTCCGTTTCCGTTCACTGTTTCTCTATGGAAAAAAAGGTCTGGAAGAGATCGCTATTACGTATGAAACTTCTGGCTTATTCGGGGACAAACAGGAAATTCTAATTCCTGTTTGTCTCTTCAATTCGATTCCTGTTTGGCCCCGGATAGTGACAGATTCGGGGACAAACAGAAACAACTTGAATATAATATCGATTAACAAAATTCTTTCAAGAGTTTTCCAGACGGTCTGAGTCACATTCTGCTTTATAAATCTTTAATAGGGTATTTGACTACTTTTTTTGTATTATAAATCCAAACTTGTTAGTTTCTGCTATCGAACACTAAAATAATTTTTATTCTATCTTTAAAATTAACCGAGTTATAACAGAAAGGCACTTACTAGCATGTGACGTAACTTGAAACTTTATAAAATCACTGTAAATTCGTTTTTCAACCGATTCTGTTTTTTTCTTCGCGAATCTATATTTTAAAATTAATTTATAAAATATGGTTCAGTCAAATACCCTATTTTAACATTTAAAAAAGCCAAGAGATGTTGAAACTTGAGCAGTTAAACCCTTGTTTACACTATTTAAAAATAATTATTAATTATATGAAACTATCATTATACTTTAATAATTATCGTTACTCGCGTACTAAATTATGCTTTATTGAGATAACAGTAATAAATGTCTTTTAAATCATTTTTATTGTAGTGAAACTTGCAAATAATAAAGAAGGAAAGTGCTTTGTTTATTGATTGTCAATATACGAAGCAGTAAAAAATATATTAATTGCTTTTTTAAAAACCTTTCTTCTTTTCTTGTATTTCAACGTATTGCTTACTTCTCACAGTCATATTTATAAGTGTTCCTAAAAATGTCTTCCAAACTAATATTATTAAGTAAATAAAGTTACAACAGAATTAAATATAGTAGGTAGTACATAAGTTAAGATGAAACCTTGATATATTTTTGTTTTGAAATATATGATATTGTTGTAATGATATAGTAGAAATAAAAATCCAATTTACTATGTATACGCATTCTTTTATTTATTGTCATTTCATACCTGCATGGAACTGTTTAATTTTTTATTTAATTGTAAGTTTTACAAGATATTTTTTCTCATAGATTTCTTAGTTTAAATAAATATGTGGGGACATTTCACACACGGCCATCTGATCCTAAACTAAGCAGAGCTTGTACTATGGGTACCAGACAGCTGATAGAAAAGATAGAAAAATACTTTATTCATCAAATTGTGACACCATACATGATATACACACAAATATATAAATACATACTTATATAGATAAACAACAAAAAAGACACGAGGCAAACACGAGTGCTCATCACAAGAATGTTTGCCCTGGGCGGGATTCAAACCCGCGACGCTGTGCTTCGAAGGTACTGTTTGTGTCTGTCGATATAAGTACATAGACAACCGTTGCGTTGCGTTATCTTATAAAAAAATACTGTTTCTTGTCGTACATAGAGCTATCACATTTTAATTTTTGGCTACTTACCTCTTTATTTTCTTTGATTTACCTAGGTTTACCTATAAAAGTATATCAATGGTTTTCATAGTGTAAAGCAGTTGTATATCTGCGTCGATAGGTACAACCGTTTTTTTCTTCTTCCTAACTAATGGCGACACATCTTATTCCGCCAGTGTCGAGTGATATTTGTAGGTTTAAGACTACATCCTTGGATGATTGTTCGGTTTGGGCTCAGTAATGTGATAGTACAATTACTGAAGCCACCACGAGGCCTCTTGGCATCATCTAAAAATGTCAGCAAAGTGTAAGCGATTCAATTGTTTTATTTAAGTTTATAGTCCTGAAACATTCACTGGATAATGCACTATCGAAATTATACACTATACACTTCAATAAACTAAAATAAAAAATTAAAACGAAGACACGTCCGCCATTGTCAGATGCTGACAAAAGACCGGTGCAACTGTTGCGTTACCTAAATAAAAAAGAAAACAGTTTCTTTACGTCCATGGAACTATCACTAATTTAATTCATGTATGAATATGTATGTATACATATTTCTCTTAATTATTTTCTTTAAATTTTCATAGTTTGTAAACCAGGTTATATTTCTGCGTCGGTATCGGTATGCATCCATTGCGTGTTATCTTGGCGTAGTAGGTGGCCGAGGAGCGCGGCGTGCGCGTGCGCTTAGGAGACGTGTAGTCCACTTCGTACAGGCCGAAACGTTCCCTGGGGATAAGAGAATACGTTTTATAAAAGGGAAAAATAACAGAATAGCATCTACTTTATGGCACACAAGAAAAAGGAAAATATACACAAGAAGTCTTAGTAGAGTGTGTAAATAGGCGATCTTATTGCTAAGATAGCAATTTCTTCCAAGCACAGGTAAATAAGACCAGCAGTCCGACCGATGTTTAAGTCATTATTATCATTACAAATGATGACTTTATTATTATGGTCAATGTTACAGTATAATATGTAATTATGATCTGTTTAATAATATGCAGTTCGCTGCCTACTGATATAAACGAACTGATAATGTATATTGCACAACAAGGACCAAAGGTCATGTCTCACTGATAAGTAGCGTCAGACTAACTACAGACAAAATGTACACTAATTATTCACAGTAACTATACCTTGTGCAATTAACATTGGAAAAATCTTTTATAGGACACATTTCCAGACATATATGTCAATCTCAATTAGCTGACAAGTGTGAATCACGAATAACCTTTTTTAGGCCATATTTTTTGTCTATTTTCCAATGTTATTTGAAATGAAGTATAGGTAGGTAAGTATACATACCTACCTACTATGTTAGAAAATTATTAGTAGATTTTGTCAAACTGTAAGCAGAGGGTGTGAGTGACTGCTCATGACATGAAATTTTAATGTAAAATATTTAAGCATATTAGTATGTTTACAGTGGCCAAAAATTAAAAAAATTGGTACCTACGTTAAAGTTCTTACGCACTGCCTTGTGAATGAAAGATAAAAATGTTAGGTATCTATAAATTGGTATAAGATCGCTACACAAAAATAATTAAGCACCATGATAAAGATTAAAATTTACAAATCAGTTCGTCGACCGGGCATTCTTATATAATATGATAAATAAAACTTGTTTTGTTATCAACTCCTCACGAAATAATGTTACTTATAAATGGTTACTTATTTGATTCTACAGGCATAACTCTGGGGTACCAACCCGAAACACACAGCGAACAGTCTACTCATGAAACTGTACAACTTTTCCCTAGGAACATGGGTTGAAACGTGAAAGAAGTTTTTTGACTCTCCATACAAATTGTTCAATCAGCTGAAATCTGACTGTTAGTCGTGAAGTCAAAGACAAAAACAAAATCGATGATCTTCGGTCCCTTTTCTCAATTAAAAATTATAGAAAGTGACAAGACTATTTTAGTTTAGCTTAGTTGGGCGTATGCCGAATCGACACTATTATCTGCAAAAAGTTGTTCAGTTTCATGGGTACTGTCGCTGTGTTTTGGGTTGGTACCCCTGTTTTGTTACACCCAGTATAATTACATAGAGGTATATTGCATCCAAAAATTCACTGGTTTAAGGTTAAACATCAGCTGCAGTAGCGCCACCAATTGAAATAAATCATTTACTTATTGACAGTGATTTCGATCGAAACAAATTATGTGGTTAACGACAGTAGAAGGGTTACAAATATATTTTATCTATTGTGTTATAGTCTTAAATATAATCAATAAGTTATGTAAGTCGTTATACTGTTAAAAGTGGTAACTTATTAATTATATATTATTTAGGACTATAAAACAGTAACTAAAATATATTTATAACCCTTCTATTGTTGTTAAACACATAATAATTTCGATCGATATCACTGCGATACTTAGTAAATGATTTATGTCAATTGGTGGCGCCACTGCGGCTGATGTTTAACTAACTAACCTAACTAACCTACTTCTAAATAAATAAAACTAAACTAGGTACTTACGAATAGCCCCTTATCCATTCAAAGTTATCCATCAGACTCCAGTGCATATATCCTAGTACATGGCACTTGTCCACTGTTATTGCTGAGTGCAGCGACCTTAGATAAGCGTCAATGTAGTGCACTCTTTTAGTGTCCTGCAGCCCTGGTGGAAAAGATACCCCATTCTCCGTGATTACTACCGGAGGATTGTTGTAAGTCTGCTTTATCCAGTTCAGAGTCTTTCTAAAACCCCAGGGGACCACCTGGGAAAGAAAAAGAAACTTGTAATTCACATAGAATCATGACATGATCTAATAATGACAGGAGAGCGTCGGTGGTCTAGTGGCTAGGGCCGCTGCCTCCCGTCCGGGAGACGCGGGTTCGATCCCCACCACGTACCAATGTGTTTTCGAATTTCAAATTCATATTGTGTGTTTATTCGATGCTCTTACGGTGAAGGAAAACATTGTGATGAAACCTTCATTGCGAAGAAAATTAAAGGTTGTGTGTGAAGTCGACCAGCCCGCACTGGGCCACCGTGGTTGACTAAGGCCTAATCGCCCTAATTCAGGGTAGACTCGAGCCCCTCGGTGGGGACGTATATGAGCTATTGATGAATGGCAGAATATAAAATTTAGAACATTACATCTTCGTCATCGTCGTCCTAATACGTCCTGATTTATTGAGAACCCTACCTACTCACTCACCCATATCATCATATCAGCCTTTTACTACCCACTGCAGGGCATAAACCTCCTCTTTTTCGTGCCAACCTTTGCGATCCTGTGCAAACCTCAGGCAAGTCTTTCCAGCGACCCGCACCCGCTCTATATCATCGACCCACCTAATACCCCATTTGAAAATAGCTTGATTTCATTGATGATGATGATGGTCTTTCCGACCGTTTTCGGCCGTTTTTTTTTCGTATTCATCATCTTCATCGTCGTGTGGGTTGTAAGGTCGACAACCGACCTCATAAACATTGGTGTCAGTGTTAAGAGCTGCCAAAGGCCACTGACTTGGCTTTTCGTATTGTATGTAGCAAATATCTTGTATGCCTGTTTTCCTTTCGTTCCCTGGACACTACTGTGTGGCATTACCAGTACAGAATAGGAGTTTTTTTTCATTTAGGTGAAGCCCAGGTGTACCAAGAAAACATAAAATACTAGATTCTCTTAGCTTCATACAAACTCACCCTCAACCAAGTAGAGTTCGATTTCGGCCACTCTTCTTTCTGATAAGTCTTCACTCCCATATCATCGTAAAAAGACGGCTTTTTATTGATCTTTCCATCGCCTTTTTTTGCCATATTTGTGGTATAGTGGTTCAGCCCCAAGAAGTCATACGACCCTTTTATAACCTCTACTTCCTCCCTTGTGAAGGTTGGAAGCCGAGATCGGGGGAAGTTTTGGTGTCGGGATATCTCGTCGATACGCTGCCTCATGATCGGGGGATAGTCGCCTGTTGTCGAGAATATTGCGTTGGCGAACCAACCAAACTGAAAAAGTTAATATAAGATTAATGATCCGATAGATAGAGGTCTTCTTGTTTTCAATTTTATAACCCTCCTTCTAAAGCAGTCGGGTAAAAAAGTACAGAAAATGGGACTCCTGTGGAGTTTCATCTGGCCGTTCTTCTCCGCCGTGTGGTGACGGCAGAGTAGAATACATTTGTCACGAACCCTTACTCTTTTCGTGGGTGTCGTAAGAGGCGACTTAGGGACTACACATTGAACAGGGAACGGGCAGCAGCGCTCTCTGATACAGTAACCTTTTAATCTGCGATCTCCAACCCGCCTGCCAAGCGTGGAGATTATGGCAAAACGCTCCACTTAAGTGGAGGAGGCTCATTAGTCCAGCAGTGGACTGTAACGGGCTGTTGATTTGATTTGATTTGATTTGTTCTTCTCCACCATTGAGTGCAATCTTGTGGTGAACAGGCTATTTAGTTTTAAATACTCACCAGAAATTGCCTGGCTGTTTCAGCAGCTGTTTTATCGTCTGCTGAAGTACTAGCAGGCTCTACCCAAGGCATATCTAATGAGATGCCCACTCCTATTTGAGAAAAACGAACATTATAAAAGATTGATTTATCCAAAACTAAATAAAATAGCGTTAACTCGAATAAAGAACGAACCGCCTCTGTGGTCTACCCACCAGACTGTTCGGAATTTCTGAGCCCGAATACTGTTGGAGTCACTGTTAATCAGTTAAAATTTATTCGACTGTCCTCAACTAATATTAAGACATTGTAGGCTGCATCTGCCGTGTGGTGACGGCAGAGTAGAATACATTTGTCACCAATCTCTACTCTTCCCGTGGGTGTCGTAAGAGGCGACTTAGGGACTACACATTGAACAGGGAACGGGCAGTAGCGCTCTCTGATACAGTAACCTTTTAATCTGCGATCTCCAACCCGCCTGCCAAGCGTGGAGATTATGGCAAAACCTTCCACTTAAGTGGAGGAGGCTTATAGTCTAGCAGTGGACTGTAACGGGCCGTTGATTTGATTTAAAAGGCTGAATAATCTGATCATCCAAAAAAAATAAATTGTCCAAGCTTTATAGGGCACTTGCTTTGATTCCGTGCTTTATTTGCGGTTATTATCCACGAAAACTAGACGTTACACAAGCCATGTCAGGACTTTGGCGGATCAGTAACTCGGGTATCAGGGTTTAGGAATTCACATCCCACTCAATATGGTGAAGATTACGTACCTCCAGTCTTATTCGCGAACTCCTTCTGAATCATCCTATAGGTCATTCCATGAGCTCTCAACACGTTATGTCCACACATGTAGTCCTCCAGACCACTGGATCTGCCGCCAGGGGCGTGGTCCCCACCGTAGCCTTCTTGGCAGAAGGTCAGCGGCTCGTTGAAGGTTATCCAAGCTTTGACCTTCGGGACGAAGGCTTTCATGAGGACCTGGGGATAGAAATCAAGAAATCACACTAATGTTATAAATGTGAAAATATATTTGGATGTTTAGATGTTTGTTCCGCTTTCACGCCTAAACTACTGGACGGATTTGGACGAAATTTGGAATGAAGATAGTTTGTAACCTGGATTAACACATAGGATACTTTTTACCGGGAAAAGTCTTATTCCCACGGGACAATCTTACATAGCGCGAGCGTAGCCGCGGGCGGACCGCTGCTAGTGCATTATAACAATTTAAAACAAACTGGAGTTTTATAAACTGCAGCACAGTACTTACAGCGTTCTCCTCTCAAAACTTATTTCAGCTTTTGTTCTTTTATCTATGAACTCGCTGCATTACTTCTCATTACCCGAAATCGTCAGAGCCCGATGGATTACCCGACAGCGTCGGTGGTCTAGTGGCTAGGGCCGCTGCCTCCCGTCCAGGGAGACGCGGGTTCGATCCCCACCACGCACCAATGTGTTTTAGAATTTCGAATTCATATATACATTTATTCGACGCTCTTACGGTGAAGGAAAACATTGTGATGAAACCTGCACACCCCTGCGAAGAAATTCAAAGGTTGTGTGTGAAGTCGACCAACCCGCACTGGGCCAGCGTGGTCGACTAAGGCCTAATCGCCCTAATTCAGGGTAGGCTCGAGCCCCTCGGTGGGGACGTATATGAGCTGTTGATGTACCCGAAATGAACTTACCCTAGCATAGTCCACAAAATATTCGGCCATGATGGGATTCGTCCATCCGCCCAGGTCTTGCAAAGGTTGGGGCAGGTCCCAGTGGTACATGGTCACCAGGGGTTCAATGTTGTTAGCAAGAAGTACGTCTATCAATTCGTTGTAATATCGAATTCCATCTGCGTTGACTTCGCTGGGAAAGTAATCGCAAAGATTAATCTTGTAGCAAATAAGTATGGAGGGCAACCGTAGGGTAGGGTGTGAACACTAGCGCCAGACAGCGCCAGCCACATCGATAAAAATCATAATTTAGTGAAAACACAAAATATAATAAATCTGTACGATCAATTTGAAGTGTAGGTATTTAAGTATTTCAAAAACTATAAATTTTATAATTATTATTATTATTTTCAGCCGTGTGGTGACGGCAGAGTAGAATACATTTGTCACTAACCCCTACTCTTCCCGTGGGTGTCGTAAGAGGCGACTTAGGGACTACACATTGAACAGGGAACGGGCAGCAGCGCTCTGTGATACAGTAACCTTTTAATCTGCGATCTCCAACCCGCCTGCCAAGCGTGGAGATTATGGCAAAATCCTCCACTTAAGTGGAGGAGGCTCATGATAGTCCAGCAGTGGACTGTAACGGGCCGTTGATGTTCATAAATTTTATAATAGGTACCTTATACGCTATAGTAAGAGATAGCAATTGTGCAAAAAACTGCTGTTTTTAACACTAGTAACTACAATTAACCATTGTTTATTGAATTAATCAATTCTAAAAATACAACAAGACTTATTTATAAAACAATTTGATCGTCCAGAATTTTGATATTTTGTGTTTTCACTATGGCACTCGTACGTATTCACATAAAAAAAAGGAAGAAGGAGGAGGAATATAAAAAAACCGCTTCTTCAGTTCATTCTAGAAGCAGAGATCTGCATACAAGCTTACTTGCTGAATCCACTCGGCAGTATCCTAGGCCAGGATATTGAGAAGCGGTACATCTGCACGCCCAGCTGCTTCATCATGCGGACGTCTTCGTGGTAGTGGTGGTATGAATCGTCTGCGACGTCACCATTGCTGTGGTCAAATACGCGTTCTGGGTGCGTGTGCGTGTAATGGTCCCAGATGCTTTCTCCTTTGCCTGGGTAAAGAAGTATTGGGTAAGGTGTGAGGTGCTTTGAACCATAAATAAACTAGTGGCTCTTGAGCTGTAGACCTCGCGAGTTTGTATATATGTTTATATTTTTTTTACCACAGACATCCCCGACCCCGTGAAATTTTTTAAAAATAAGTAACTGAAATTTATATTTTTTATTATTACTTTTTTTTTTTTTTTTTTTTTTTTGGTTGAGAAAATATTTTATGTGGCCTGTAGAGGAAAACAGCCTCAGCGGTAGACCTTGTAAGCTGGCAACCCCCATAACTCCGTCATTTAAAAAAATATCCAAAAACAGACTCGACAAATAAATTTGATAAATTTATCGAACCTGCTCACTAAATTTCACGAGAATCGGTTGAGAAACGCGACCTGTAGAGTGGAACAAACAGATGGACAGAAAGACATACAAAAGGAATTTTGGCCAAGCTAAAGCAGAGACGCTTCGCTCGATGTTTGAACTAAATAAGAGATCAATAATTCTCAGCCGCAAGACGACCACTGCTGGACAAAGGCCTCCCCCAAGGATCTCCAGAACGACCGGTCCTGCGCTGCCCACATCCAGCGGCTTCCCGCGACCTTCAATAGATCGTCGGTCCACCTTGTAGGGTGTTTGTCCACGCTGCATGTTCCGGTGCGTAAGATGAGAGGTCAAATTAAGAACTCCTACCTATTTAAGTTTTAAATTCAAATGTATATTGCTTTCATGTTGTATATGTACACTGAGTCTCAAACATGAGCCCTGCAAAGGCACTGCAAGTAATATTACTAAGGTAGTACATCTTTATATTAAATATTTACATTATAATAATGATTTCATAACTAATATTATAATTAGGTACGGTAGGTACCTTAAAGATTATCCTCTAAAAACTCCTGCAGCGAATAACGCTTGTCTGATAAGAAGTGATTTTAATCTATTTTTGAATTGTTGTATGTTCTGATATTTTTTATTTCTAGTTTTGTTTGTTATAAAACTATACTATTAAAATAATAATTTATCAGAAGATCTCCGGTTACGGACACTTCACCGAAATCATAACCTTTATGTACACCGGTTGTATTATGTACACAGGCTTTTATTTGGTTGGTTTTATTTTGATTTTGGTTTTTAGGTTTTTTATTTTTTACAGTTATTTCATACGATTAAAGTATTTTTTCGTAGCTAGTTATGAAAAACAGTTACGAAAATGGACCAAAGGTAATATTTAACATAAATATGTGACCGTGTAAAATAGGTCTACATTTGCAATAAAAAATAATCAGGATTCCTTTGTTTTTAAAATATGTATAATGTGTGTTTATTCTAAGTATTTTAAGAACGTATGTATGTAAGTATTTTAAGTACCTCTGGGTACCTATGTAGTCTATAAAACTTTATTATTTTTATTACGTCCATCAACCCGCTTCACATTTTCTGCGTGTTATAGATTAATGCCTTGTGGTGACGGCAGAGTAGAATACATTTGTCACCAACCCCTGCTCTTCCCGTGGGTGTCGTAAGAGGCGACTTAGGGACTACACATTGAACAGGGAACGGGCAGCAGCGCTCTCTGATACAGTAACCTTCTAAATCTAAATCTGCGATCTCCAACCCGCTATGGCAAAACCACACAGTGGAGGAGGCTCATAGTCCAGCAGTGGACTGTAACGGGCCGTTGATGAAGCAACAACTTTTCCCAAGGAACATGGGTTGAAAACCCCCAAAAAAGTTTCGACATCCCATACAAATTAGTAAAGTTGATTGAGTATTTTGTATGAAAACTCGATTTTTTTTCGGGGTTTTCAACCCATGTTCCTTGGGAAAAGTTGTTGCTTATGATGGTCTGAATATTATATTTAAATTTTGGATTACAAAATCAGCATCAAATGTATAGGTATTATAAACGCGAAAGTTTGTAATTATCGATGGATGGATGTTTGTTACTCTTTCACGCAAAAACTACTGAACGGATTGGAATGAAATTTGGAATAGAGATAGTTTGTACCCTGGATTAACACACAGGATACTTTTTACGGGAAAAAAATCTTATTCTCACGGGAAAATCTGACACAGCGCGAGCGTAGTCGGATTTTTAGCCCGGACCCGTCAAAAACAAGGTTGGTGGGATTTACCCCCCCCTCACCTGCGGTGTTCCAGGCACCCTCGATCTGGTAGGATGCAGTAGCTACTCCCCATATGAATTTTTGCGGGAAACACAACTTGGAACTTCGAGATTCACTTCTGAAAAGAAACGTCTACGTTATTTTTTTAATTTTTTTTTTTCATTACTGACCTAACTACTTTGTCTACCAAAGTGGTAATATGTGGGGGGAAGGCACAGGTCTCAGACAGACCCGTAAAACCCTGAAAAGGCTGATAGTTGCATATCGTCGCTTTAGAGTGAAAACCTCGTCTATCCTTTTTTTCAAGCGGAATAAAAAAACAGCGTCGTGTAAGATAATTGGACCAATGTTTAAAAAAAGACGTGTTATTAATTTATTATAGAATGCTATTAGAATATGGGATGATTTCATAAGAAAAAAAATAAGGGCTTGATTTTGTGAGTTCTTCTCTCCAAAAAAAAAAAAAAATTTAGACCGAAACCAGTTTCCGAGGTTTTCACTCTAAGGCAACGATATTATTCTGTGGCTATCGTGGAAAATATGAAAATTCTCAAAGGTAATACCAATGAGTAATACAATATTTCGTCACATTAATATATATATATATATATAATAAATTTAATAATATAAACTAACTGCTTGACCTTCCAAGTATTATTCAAAATTAAAATCAACA
Source organism: Carpatolechia fugitivella (assembly GCA_951230895.1). Taxonomy (NCBI): domain Eukaryota; kingdom Metazoa; phylum Arthropoda; class Insecta; order Lepidoptera; family Gelechiidae; genus Carpatolechia; species Carpatolechia fugitivella. The sequence goes on along the minus strand of OX579646.1, from coordinate 18,602,458 downwards.
AATGCCTGCAAAACACCGTTCTTACCTTAACACAACAACAGAAAGTATCAATATCACTCCGCTCCACTTTATCATTTTAATTATTATTTTTTATTCAAATTAATCAACCATTAATGTTATAATGAACTGTTCACTAGGGCTGACGACACGACACTACGTCCAGTGTGTAAAAAATTATCGTCTAACATACATTCCACTAACATAATAACGACACTAGTCTGATAGCCTATGACATTTCAAATCAACGGCGAAACGAAGGGATCGCACAAAGTATTATAAAAAAATACTGCTTTAGGGTCGTTGGCTTTTGTCCGAACAGGTACTCAAGCCCTTGATCTGACGAACCCAAGGCCTTTGGCAAAATGCAAGTAAGAGAATGATACGTCATGCCACTCAACTCAAATTGTTTTTATAGTTGGGTTATTATAGGATGGGTCTGTGGTTCTGACAGCTTCAAAATTTTTAATGCGACGTTAACAACTTTTTTAAATAATATTCAGTTTAAAAACCATAATAGCTAATATATAAAAAAAAAGTAACTTCACCTCTTATTTTATCAACAGTATGTAATTTTACTTAAATAAATAAACGAAATAATATTACATTTTAAAATTTTAATCTGTCAGAGCTCATCCTATAGTAACCCAAGTATAGTCGATTTTTCCTCTTCTTTCACATGGTTTAAACATGGTTTCAACTGGTTTGGTTTATCGGGAACTAGCTGTCCGCCCGCGGCTACGCTTGCGTTATGTAAGATTTAAGATATTTTCCCGAAAAAAGTATTCTATGTGATAATCCAGGGTACATACTATTTTCATTACAAATTTCATCCAAATCCGTTAAGGCGTGAAAGCAGACCACACATCTAAACATCCATCATCATCATCATCATCTAATTGAGTACCTGTCGTTAGGAGGCTATCCTGAATGCATCATGAATCTGTCTATTTAAATACCTACGTAATTATACAGGATGTATTAAAAGGGAACAGTAAGTTGTTCAGTTGTTTCTGGTTGGTACCCCTGTTTTTTAAATACGTACTTTTATTATAAAATAAAAACGTGTTAAAATTATTACATACTTACTTTAATAACTTTACTATTATTAAATTTATTACTTAAGAATTTTTCCTTTCGGACCGTGCGTTGGTTCCACTGCTTGGTTCCACTGGTGGGTCCAGCAAGATTTCAAAATACTCATGGACCCGTTTAAGTTTTATTTGATTGTTAGGTATTTACCCCTTCCAAGCTTCCCAATAAATAATATGGAATCGGTGTTCGCGTATTATTTAATAAACCCAGTTATATGATTACCCCTGTTATAGTCGCTAGTAATAATAGTTCAATGTTTATAGTACCCTACAAACCGACTACATTCAGAATAGGTACCTATTGATACTGAGTTAAATGCATTAGAAAACAAGTCTTAGTTTGAGGCAATACTTTCCACTTGCTTAGCTACCATTTTATGGTATGAATCTGCATTTTTATTTTGTATATTAGTATTTTATTCAAAAATAATATTTTCTCAGGTAAGTAAAGTTATAAGTTGCATTATATATACCTACCTTAACTATAAGAAATATCTAATGAATAACATTTAATTTAAGTAGGTACCTATATCGTTTTCTGATGCCGCTTCCGACCAAGCTTCAAGCATTTTCAGGTATTATTATAACACACTTTAAAAACTATTTACCACAATAACAGATTACTATCCACAGACTGGTATTATTCTCTTTCTCGTTTTTCTCAGTACCGCTACTCGACGCTAGATGACGCTGCAATCGAGTTGTTCATATTACCCGTCTGATTCAAAGAGACGTCGTCTCTGGAAACTAATGGACGCGACTAGTATCTTTTACAATAGTCGAGTTGTTTCTGGATATCATGAAGTTTCTCGAATTTTCAATTCTATACTTCGATAAGAGGTGGCGCTGACGCCGGGAAGTATAAAAGCAGACTAAAAGCGTGTGTACGCAGTCATTCAGTTGCAAAACAAGAAGCGAATCGGTAAACGTCGGAAGTGAATTTTCAGAAGAAACGTCATATTACAAATCTATTGGAAAATGTCGATCATTCCAAAAATGTACGATTTCGACAGCCACTTGCGGATGATGGAGCGCGATTTCTTTAGACGCCGTGACGATTTCTTGGGTTTCAACACTTTCAACCAGCTGATGCCCCGGGAATTCTGCGCACCACACTTCTACAGGCCTTGGGACAACGCCTTTCGCATATGGGACGACTGCTTCAAACCCATGGAAGATCTCTCACGGGCAATGAACCAAATTATATTGGAGGAAAATGCTTCTGTGCGCAGTGACGACGAAAAATTCCAGATCAACGTCGACGTCCAGCATTTCGCACCTGAAGAAGTGACCGTTAAGGTTTCTGATGGCAATGTTGTGGTCGAAGGGAAGCACGAGCAGAAGATGGATCAGCACGGATATGTGTCCAGAGCGTTCGTGAGGAGGTACCCTCTGCCTCAGGGCTGTTTGCCTGACACAGTGGAGTCGAAACTCTCTTCGGACGGTGTTCTGACGGTCACTGCTCCGAAGGTGCTTCCACTACCCTCGCCTGGTGAAAAGATCATTCCTATTCAGCACACTGGGCCAGTTAAGAAGCAGATTGGATCTCCGGAACCTGTGAAAATGCTTGAAGACGAAAGATCGAATGCTTAAGTGCCAATAGTGTTATTGTTTTTTTTTAAGACTGAATTTAAATTGTAACTTTCTGTGGTATTTCATCTAAGATAGTAATTATAATCTGTTCACTACGCAATGGCAGTGCTTATAAGACAGATTTATTTTTGTTCATAATGTAACTAAATAAATAAATAAATATGAGGCAGTGTTTTAGTTATCGTTTCTCAATCTAGATAAATAAATATAGACAGTGAGTCTAGTCATGCGCGCGCATTAGGCGTTGTTTGTTACGTAGATTATTCATACTCGCATTTTAGTAAAGATGACGTAAATTCATACATACTGTTCGATGTTCTTTGATTACTTTTTATGCTGGCAGGCAGGCATTTTGCTGCTACTTTTTTCTTAAATCAAATTACAACAATGGGGGAGTTTCCAGTGAAACGAAATCATTATTTTTTTAAATAAATTGCTACATTATAATAACATATTAATTATGACGAAAGAATTATTTGAATATCTTGAAAAATTACGAAATTATTTGACTTTAAAAGTAGGTAGCCCTTAAAAAAAGTCATGAATAAAAGAAATACTTAACCCCCACTTCACGTGTACGAGAAGAACCCTATTTTTTTTTAAGATTTTATTCTGCAGCTTTGTCGGCATGATAATATGTATATCCATGCCAAATTACAGCCTTCTAGTATTAAGAGCCTCTGAGCTAAGCCGCGGACGGACAGACATACAGGCAGACGGACATGGCAAAACTATAAGAGTTTCTTTTTGACTATGGAACCCCAACCTTGAAGATGCTATTTTGCACATCCGACACTGTGAAATAGTATGTAGCGAAATAGTCAAAGGTCTATCCGTATACCAATTCAGGTAAACCCACGAGGCCCGGAGCAACGTCAGGGAATAAGCATAAAAAAATATTATTCTCTGTTCATGTGAAAGTACAAAAATAGAATACTGACAGTCAAAACAGAATCGAAATAGATCGAAAAACAAACAGTCCCTTTCAATAATAGAATCCGGCAATAATGTAAACAAACCAATTTAAACACAATTACTCCCTAATTACTTACATTTGAGTATCAATCCTGATCATATTCACTTTTCAAGGAACCATACATTCTTCTTACAATCATTGCGCCCCCTATTACCTTCTTTAAAATAGTTATTTACAAAAAAAATACTCGACAATACTTTTTTTTTTTTTGTTCGTGGCACTAGTTAACTTTGTGCCAGTGTCAAGTTTAAAAGGTACCTAAAAATATTTCAATAATTTGTAAAACTGCCATATTAATTTTTTACTCATAAAAATCTTGTTTGTCTTTGGAAAGTTAGTGTCAAAAAATTATCTTGTTTACATTATTGCCGGATTCTATTGAAAGGGACCTCAGACTGTTGTAACATTATTCATTATCTGTCCCCAAAATTTTCTATGGCGGATGTATGGCCCGCGTGACCAATGACGTCATAGGTCACGTCGGACCTCTCTGTATTACCATAAACTTTGAAGCCTTTGTTTCTGGGCAAAATATTTGAAAATTTATTTTTTATGTGTTTATCTGAAACTTGAAATATTTCGATTAATGAATAAAAAAAAGTGGATATTCCTTATTGTCTGAAAATAATACATAACAACATCCACAACTAAATAAATTATCATACGTATGTACGTTAATTTATCTACCAGCAATATCATCATAATTGTTTACACTCAGATTTACGTCATACATACATTTCAATAAGAATGGCAAATGATTTACTCACAGTTTATTTTCATCTCACAAAAACATATTACAAAATCTTTTGATATGGCATGGTCATTAAAAATACGGTTTTAGATAGGCGATGGATGATGAATTAAAAACTAAATAAATGTGGCTAAGTCGGGCCAAAATACTGCCTATATTTAGATCCTGGCATTGTGCCCGTCTAATGCAAGTTTCAAGACTGCAGTTCGTATACTAATACTGCAGCTATAGATTTGGCTGTTTCCAAATATTTAGGTGATGTTTGATTTTTCATTTCAAATATTTTTAACAGACGTAAATTTTATGTATCCAATTTACGATTCAATAAAAAAATGAATTGTATCGCGTCGCTCATCTTTACTGTAATGTAGTCGCAATCGTTTCTGGCGATTCACCATCACCTGCCTCGGTCTTCCCTTCAGTTAGACTCCTCACGGGCCCAGTTTGGACGATAGGCACCATCCTTTCAGTCCTAGGTCCACTACTAGGCGCAGTTACAGTCAACACCCCATCAGATGACAAACGAGACTCTATAGCATCAACATCACAACCGTCAGGCAAGGCATAACGTCTCGAGAACTGCCTCTTGACCCAACCATACTCATCCCGCTTCTCGTCATGACTAGCCTCGATTATCAGGAACTTATCAACAGTTTTCACAGAAATATCTTCGGGAGCGAAGTGGTGGACGTCTAAATTGATCTCGAAATCATGCCGCCCAGTGATATTGATATTTCGATTGCGAGTTATGGCGGGCGGGTTCCAGGGTTGGTTGGTAGGACCTACGAGGGTCAAAGCGCCTTCGGGGGTCACTCCAAAAATAAGCCGGTGGTTCGAAGGTTGTCCGCTTCGACGCCCAGCCGAGCGGTCGGCGTGAAAATATACAGGGAACATGGACATCGCAATTACAAATAGTTCTAATGTAAAGATTTGTAACAAAAGCGAACAGGATAATAATGGTGTTCTCTAAACTAAATATATCGTCATTGGAAATTAAACTAAAAATTTCCAATAACATAACGTCACAAATATTGTCATTTTATGGCATATTATGTCAATTTTGTTCTACTCTTTGAGGAAAAGAATGAAATGCGTGGAAATGGCAGACAATATTAAAAAGGAGATTTTAGGGTAAAAATACCAGTTCATGAGATAGGTGGGTGGACACGGTTTGTATAATACACGTATTAAGTTGTCAAGTAATAACAAATTTTGAACTTAATTTTAAACGAATTAATTTTAAATAAGTGTTTACACACTAACATTATCACAATTTGCGGGTTTGTTACCACGGTTATATTTTTCACTACAACCACGAAAATCTTAAAACATGAGTGTTTACACGTCAAATGCACTTAATACTAGCTAAGCTCTTTAGTTATCCCAAGATCCGCCGCGCGCCGGCAAACTAAATTAACTAAACCGTACCGTTCAATCAAACGTGATAAGTGACAGACACCCACCAACTTACTCGAAAAATAGAAATAGTTCTAATCTACTTGTTTACTTGCACGCTCATTTTTAACTTGCAACTTATTACTATTAAGTGGCCTAAAATTAAGTTAAGTAAACTCACCCAAAAAATGTAATGACGGATCTAAGTGATGTAATAACATTCTATGGAAATAAATAATTTTGCTTTTGACTTTAATAACTTAACACGTGAAAACCAGCCTTTAGAAGAGGATAAAGCTTATAGTGGCATATAAACTACAGATTATAATTTATGCACCAAGTAGGTAAAGCGGCGCGTAGGTCTTTTTATCTCGGACCTTTTTATTTTGTGATTTAAGTATTTGTATCATGGGCGTTGGCATTGTTTTTGTTAAAAGTGACAGGTTGTCTCAACAGTGAATCTGATCTGATTTGAAGGATAGGTTTTCGTTAAATAAAATAGTATGTTACCTTACCTTAGTTTCATTTTAATTACGTTGAAGAAAATCCACAATCATTAAACACTTAGGTTCCAATAAACATTTTAATATAATATGAACACATATAATATCCTGCTCAATTTGTTAAATAGTCTTACCTATAATTGTTTTGTGTTTAACATCACCGCACCTAATATTAAACATTTATAACAAAACTTAACTTTAGTTTAAGGCACTTTGTATTTATCTTACTTTTAGCACTTAATTTTGTCTTTGGTATTAATTTCACCATCTTAATAACTATTATATTGAGGAACCCAACTCTAATACTTGTCTTATTTTAATCACTATCCGAATCTGATTCATTCTCTTCCTGATCACTATCTTCAGAGTCATCATCAGCATTCTTGAAGGGACTTTGGGAATCTGAAATTTCATCGATCAATTTATCTGTAGTTTTCAAATCATTTTCCTCTGCTTCAACCACTCTACAGGCTATTTTCCAGTCTTCTTTAGTAAGTGACAAAACCCTCTCTTTTGCAATTTTCATAACACTCTCTACATTCAAACATAAGTCTTTTCCGACGTAACTTTTCACTGTTGTCAATATGTTTTTGATTGGGCTAAGTTCCCTGTGATAAGGCGGCATTCGCAAAACCGTGTGCCCTTGTTCTGACAGTAAAGCGTGCGTTTTATAGTCCCAATATTTGTCTTTGTTTAATTGCACTAATTGGTACAACTGTGGTTTATACATGTCCGGTGCATGAGGTACATTTCTCGCTGCTAAATAGTCCATCATTTCTTTCTTCGTGGAATTTGAATGAGGAACAGGATTAAGCACTCGGTTGTGGAAAGGTGATCCGCCGTCAATAATGACCACGCTATTCGGTTTCAACACGGGTATTAGATGAAATTTGAACCAATTTTCCATTTGCTCAAAGTTTTCCTTCCTACTTTCACTTTCATCTTTCAAATCCCTTTTGCTTGAATCGTACATAAATAAAGTGTTTCGTAAAATCTCATATTGGTCTCCAGCCATTAATAATACCAGTCTGGACTTCGCTGGTTGCTTGAGCATTGTGGAGCTTCCATCTGGTTTCGGCTTAGATGATAAGCGACTGCTTTCAATCGCCGTTTCGCCGGTATAAACAATGTTCCGACCTTGAGCTCTGTAATACTCAATCTTACTCAAGTACTGAACTCTTGCAAATCTAATCTCGTGTTTTTCAATCAAAATACTATTATTATCCTCCTTTTCCATCCATTTGAATCCCAACTTCGCTACGTCTCTTCTTAAAGTGCATAATGACCCTTGATAATCAATGTCACCTTTCATTACAAGGTACAAATCCTTCATAATCGGAAATTCTTCGTTATTATTGTAGAATCCGTGAATGATCCTTCTGATGGCTTGGGCGTCAAAGTCGTCCGAAGTGATGCTTTTCTTACTTCGTCTTTTCGTGTATTTGTATTCCTTCTTAACGTTGACCTTGTCCTTATATTCTGACAGAACGCGTTTGATAGTGTTCATTGAAATGCCGGTCGAGTGCGTGACAAGCTGCGCCGCCGTCACAGTAGAATCGGGGTCTCTTTCTATCTCTGTCTCAAAATATCTATAAATCTTCTGTAACACTTCTTTTGTCTGATTCTTCAAGGGCTTCCCCCGTCCCAATTTCGACGACGGAGCCATTTCGCAACTAATTTTACATTTATTGTATGGAAATAACAAAAAACACACAACTGTAGCTGATAATCAAAGGCGAATGACTGATGTGAGACGCAGGAGGGGCACGGCCGCTGAGAGCGCAAAGGATAGACTACGCTGGTTTATATGCGTAAGAAAGAGACAAAAGTCAGCTGTATGCCATGCCGGTTGGCTCTGTTGTATTATTTTTAAGGTTATGTTATGTTTTTGTATCAACAAGTTAACTGTACGTCTGTCTAGCATTTTTTTGTATTGTTATATGAATGAGGTCTTTGCTATGTTGATGTTGTCAACAATATTTTAGGAACTTGCAATATACAAAACAGGTAATGTCTACCTTTTACAACCCCTTGAAAAGATAATTTTTACTGTTAAATTATTTATCAGGCGTTTAGTTAAGTCAAGTACCTACTTAGATGTAATATAATTTCCAACCATGAATAGATATACTTAGGTACCAAAGTGAGCGTGCACCGACCTTACCCTATTCTAGTAGGTGTTAGGTTAGCCATAGATGATAAACTATATAACGGGTGTTAGCCACACTAACCACTGACTGACCACATTTGAACGATTTGGCAACACTGGCTAAGCCAATGCTAATACCTACCTACTAATAAAATGCAATCACCTAGATACTAGCAAAATTAGAATACATAGTTACCTAACTATTATTTACTTATTTATAGTTTTCTATACTTATCCAGCTACTTGTAGACCATTCATTGCTATAGCAATTACTCATCGATGTAACAAACAATCATACCTATCTAATACAATTTATGTTCAGCTTTTGTCTTTTATGTAATCTTTATTTATGGGCTACTCGTTTGCTACATACTCTCTGGAGATGGAGTAGGACGAAATATTTTATTGCAGCGATACAGACATTAAGCGACACCTAGTACTGAGCAGCAAAACAAAGTGGAAATTATCCTACTTATTGTCATTTTGTTAATTTGTCTAAAATTATACATAAATATCATCTCTCTTTCTAGTTAAGTTCAAGTATATTCAAATGATTGTTTTAAAGTGTCAATCTACAAATTTTCCAGACTATTCAGACAAGGTGAGTTTTTTCTGGAAATTGATGAAAGACGACGTCACGAGAAGCGCAATCTGGTGTCAAGTGGAGATACTAATATCAGAGATTTTAAACATTTTGATATTAAGAATAGAATAGAATAATATTATTTATTTGCACAGAATATAAGTATAAAGATTAAGATTTATTATAAAAATGATGCATTAAATTTATGTTTCGTTTGAGAGAACATTTAACATAAAAAATATATAATTTATACTTGCGATTGTCGGCACTTGATGAAACTCCATAGTATTATTGATGATTTAAACACTTGTACTCGTTCCACTTATTTATATTTAAATGAACCCGACCGGTTTTGCTTCACAGCATCTTCAGGCGTTAAACTACATGATATTAATTACAAAACAAGACAAAGCCACAGCAAAATTTTTTCATCTGTGCAATATTAATCTGAAGATGCTGTGAAGCGAAACCGGTCGGGTTCATTTAAATTAATAATGTGGAACGAGTGCAAGTGTTTAAATCATCAATAATAAAAAAAACATAGTTTAAAATAAAAAAATGTAGTTTCATGAGAATATAATTGACTTGTTTTTTTAATCAAAAAGAAATAAGTAGTTTATTTGCACCTATAGGATATTTTATTGATCGAGCGAGAGAAGCGAGCGAAGCGTCTCTGTTTCAGCTTGGCCAAATTTGCTTTTGTATGTCCATCTGTCCATCTGTTTGTTTATTTGTTTCACCCTACAGGTCGCGTTTCTCAACCGATTCTCGTGAAATTTTGTGAGCAGGTTTAATGATTATTAATCATTTTTTTTTGTCGAGTCAGTTTTTGGAAATTTAAAAAAACTACGGAGTTATGGGGGTTGCCAGCTTACAAGGTCTACCGCTGAGGCTGTTTTCCTCTATATATTTTTTAACCAATAAAATAAAAAAAATTAACCGAAAAAATAAAATAAAATAAATAAAGTTATAAAAATAAAAAAATCAAGGGGTTGGGGATGTTTGTGGAGAAAAATAAATATAAAAAGATATACAGACTCACGAGGTCTACAGCTCACAGAGCCACTAGTTTAATTGTTTTCAGATTTAAAAACTGTGCACCAAAATGATTGGTTATTTTGGTTGTTAATATTAGGCCTGTTTAAATCTTATATTTTTAACTTACACATTGGGAACTTAAGTTCTCTGTTGTAAGATTCTTGAAATAAAATTTTGCCTTGTTATTTAAACTTACAATAAAAATGAATTACTACAGATTATAACAAACTAACCAAGATTTTATATTAAAATAAAATCAAGCCTAAGGTTTACGATCACTGCCTTTCTAGAGCATGCGCGTTAACATCGTAAAAGTTCCAGAATTTTCGAGACTAACCCAGATGGCGCTGCAAATATAAAGTCAACATCGAGCCGTCAGAGCCATTGTGAATGTAAACAAGCGAAGCGAGTGTACATACGACTTACCCTCTACTAGCCGGTGAATTTCAGAAGCGAGTCCCAGTGATTTTGTGCAATAATTTGAACTACCAGTGAAAAAAATCTTAACTTAAAATGGAGTTTTATCCGTTCTTCGCTGAAAGCAACCGCCTTAGACGCCACAAGCCTAGACAACTCTACGATCAACATTTCGGCTTGGGTCTGACACCGCAAGACTATTTAACAGTGATTGCCGTGCCACAAACTACCCCAGACTATTACAGACCCTGGAGAAACTTGGAAGCAGCATCGAGAGACGTTGGATCGACCATTAAGGAAGATAAAGACAAGTTCCAGATTAATTTAGATGTCCAACACTTCGCTCCGGAAGAGATAGCTGTTAAAACAATCGACGGCTATTTAGTAATTGAAGCAAAACATGAAGAGAGACAAGATGAGCATGGTTTCATCTCCAGGAGCTTCGTCCGAAGATACCCGTTACCAGAAGGTATTAAAGAGGATTCAGTAATTTCCAGATTGTCATCTGACGGCATTTTGTCTATCACTGCGCCTCTAAAGCCTAAACCAAAAGCTGTCAATGAGAGGGTTGTGCCTATTATTCAGACGGGCCCGGTCAAAACACAACAGCCAAGTGAACAGATTGTAGAGAAGAAGCAAGAGGGTTAAATAAAACCATGTTAAAACAAATTAATTAACACTCAATTTTGTGACTTTAAGCAACTCTGCAGCATTTATTGTTAATTTATGTAGTTGTGGACATTCCATAGCTTGCTATATACTAAAATTAAATTAATTAAGTAATAGATGAAATTTTAATGTAAGATCTACGTGTGACTGAAAGTAAAAAGAAAGGAATAATAAATAAAGGTTTCCTAGTCTGTAAAATGATTTTCCTTTGATATTGCATGCAACCTACCCAAACCTATTTTAAGTTACTGCATAGGTGAGGTTGTTCACTCATATTTTTATGCCAAGCAATATACCTAATGCATCGATGTATATTTCGAGGCATGCATCGACGTATATTTTCCATACCAATAATCATTGCCAAAAAAAAATTAAAAAAATCCACGGCCAGTCGGCCACCATCAAAACAAACCATCACAAAGAAATATTCTAAACAGCGCCATCTATTTTAAAACCTAGGTACAATAACAAAAGGTTTGCGACCTGCTACTACTTGACATTTAGCCAAGAAGACAGTTTAACGGTTGCATTAGTTCTACACCTGTCTATTAGATGGCAGTGTATAAAAAAATGTATCCTGTACATACGAGGAGGTTACTATGGAATTTAAGAGTTCATTCTAATCATAAAAATAAAACATAAATTTAAATTTTCGCTTAGTAATTTAAGTTTTGTTCTGTTATCTATACTTTCAAGTTTTTTTAACTAAAGCTTTGACATTGCCCAACCACTTCGAAGCAACTACTACCGAAAAGATTTATTCGGAGTTGCTATTTATAGTTTGTTTGTCTTCGAACAACTTTACAATGCTTAGCTGTTTACATTCCACATCTCACTTCTGACGGAATTCTGCGTGCGCAGAATGATCAGATCACTATTGCGATGGCCTTTCGATCTTTTTAATTAGGAGCTGTAAACACAACTGGCCACTTGAATCCAAATTGATTACTTCAAACATTTCAAATTACGAATCCAAATATTTCTGTCATTTGTCTATCGTTGCCAATATTTTCTCTGAAAACTGTAAAACTTACCAAGTGAAGTGTTTTTTTGGAATAAAGGCGTAAACTTGTTAAAATGAATATCAATACATCTCTTTTGCCATATCTACTTGACCGCCGTCGAGCCTACGACCAGCTGCTGAGTGAAGAAGACCTCTTCAACTCCGTTATGCCTTTCATGTCAGGGGACAATCTCCTGAGGCCTCGAGATGGCTCCATGGGTCTCAAAACTGACAAGAACAACTTCCAGATAAACCTGGATGTCCATCACTTCGTGCCCGAAGAGATTTCCGTGAAGACAGCTGATGGGTTCATAGTAGTTGAGGGTAAACACGATGAGAAGAGGGATGACCACGGTTGGGTTTCTCGTCAGTTTACTAGGAGGTAAACTATTGTGTAATAATCAGCGTAAAATTCCACCTTAACAAGAAACAAGTCAGGGGTTAGTAAAGTCAGGACCTCTGTTAATCCTCCTATCTTCATTGAACTATTATCTGTTAGGTCATTTGCCATATTAACATTTTAAAATTGACTGTTACAGAAGCTGATAACCTCTGCCGAAAGGATTAATTTTATAATAATAGTTCCTTTAGTGCAGTCGAATCTCTTGTATTCAGCCTTTACTACCATAATAACTGATGAAAGATCCCACTGCTGGACAAAGGCCTCCCAGATCTTTCCAACAGGTCTTACGCTTTCCGTATCCAAGTTTCCCAAAATATCAGTCCACCTTAGGAGAGCCTGCCCTCATATCGTCTCCCGGTACATGATCTGCCCTAACGGCCGTCAGTTCTACAAGCTAGTCTTCTATTTATTTTTAAAGGTACCCTCTCCCAGAAGGCTGCAACGCTGAAGCTGTCCAATCCAGGTTGTCTTCCGATGGTGTGCTGACAGTAATCGCCCCGTTGGAGTGCAAAGCCAATGAGAGGATCGTACCAGTCATACACACTGGACCAGTGAGAAAGGAAAGCCAGGAATCTGCTATGAAGTAGTGAAGAAGGCATAAGTTATGGAATAAAGTTATTTTAAAAGTTTACGGTTTTATTTTTTAATTTAGCTTAGTTTAGTGGTTAACTATACCTGCTGGTTTGAGACCTGTTTAAGTAGAAGTAAAATGCTATGTGGTCCCTGGAAGGTACCACGGGCATTTTATTGTGCTATTGGAGAATTTGTATCACAACGGGATCTTTGCTATGGCTGCCGTAAGAACGAGGCTGCCGAGTCGGGAGTCTTTAGGAAAGTACATCATCGATTGACCAATCAATGACAAAGGCGTTGCTATTTGCTACTTTGATCACAAAATAAGCACATCACATTACGCTAATATTAAGAATGTGGAAACATATTTGGATGTTTGTTCCGCTTTCACGCCTTAACTACTGAACGGATTTGAATGAAATTTGGAATGGAGATAGATTGTACCCTGCATTTGAAAGAAAGAAAGATTTATTATTCTTACGCCACAACACAAACATAGAATAGATATAATGGTAATCATTAGTGCTACTGGAATGTGCCGCGACGTCAAAATAAAAGGACCGCACTCAGCTTATGACGCGATCGTGAAGACCGCGACGCTGCCACATTGGTTTAGAGATGTGCCGTGGGGAATGTTCCCATTCCCAGTATTTTCCCTATGGGAATATTCCCGGTAAGTTACCGAAAGTTTCCAATGTTCCCGGGAATATTCCCCTACACATGAAACATTTAATATATTGAATTCTTTCTTTACCTAATGTTTTAATTTAGTTTGGTTGGTTGGTTGGCTGGTTTAGTTAGTATGATTTAATTTGCAAAATTGATTATTTTTGATATAGACAATTTTATATTATTTAAGTGAGAGATTTCACTCACGATCATCTGATCCAAAACTAGGCAAGGCCTACTACGAGTATGGGTGTCAAAGATAGACAAATATTCAATACCCAGACACAATGACCCTTGATGTCTGCCTTTTTTTCTTTTCGCGCCTTAGCTTGGTACTATAGAAAACTGTAATTTTATTACAGATAGCAGTTACAGGTATCAGTTTTAGGGCAGTAGCCAGATGGGCGCTAGCTAATCTAAGTGAAAATCGTATAATAAACGTATATGAATTTATTTCATGTTTTTTTCCACTCTAGAACAAAAAACCCGTCAATTCGGTAACACGGAGACGTCCCGAGTCAAAACAACAAAAAAGAACCATTCGTATTTCAAAATCTTTAAACTCAATCGAACTAAACGAACAGCCAGTCCGCTCAAAGGAGGCCGCTCCTTACAGTACTATAGGTATTAGTCGTTTTGTTAGTTACATACAGCCAAGTAGATGTTTGCCTGTTCAATGCTGACTGTAAGATGTGGATTAACTGTCTCACTTCCTCTTTAAAAAAAACACTTTATTTGCGAATCTCTTTATTTGAGTGGCAACAAGGTCATCAAACAATGAAAGCGTCCTTTTTTAGTTACCTGTAATTTAATTTGTAACTTGGTGCACGTATTTAAACATACAAACCTCGTTGTTAAAAATAAATCTGAATCTTTGTGGTCGGATTTTAAAAGTTGCTTTGCTTTATACCTATAACTTATGAAAAACATGTTGATCGTTCTGTGATTTGTTAATTATTTTAGTATACTTAAAATTGTTAATACTAAATTTTTTTTGATGTTTAATTGTTGATTATATTGATAACGAATATTTGAACACACATGAATAAAAACTATCAAAATTTAACGTCTGTGTTTCTTTTTCTCTTATTAAAATACAGTTAAAACTTTCAGAATCTGCCCGGGAATATTCCCGGAAACATTGGGAATATTCCTAAAAACACTGGGAATATTCCTCGGAATATTCCCATTTTTTCGGGAGTTTTGGGAATATTCCCGTGCATGTGGGAAATTTCCGGTTATTGTTCCCGGTAACATTGGGAATATACGAAATCTCTTAGGTTAGTAAGTATTCAAGTATAACTTGTGATTTGTCTCCTAAAACTTAATATTGTGACATATAAATATATAAAAAAAATAGAAGATTTCGACAACTTTCCCATTGTTTAAGTTCTCAAGGGAATATTCCCCGGAATATTCCCACACAAAAGTAATTTACCGGGAACGGCACATCATTACATTGGTTCCATTTTTTTTAAATCATGGACATTGCAAATTTTGAGCTAATTTTTTTTATGCGTTCCTCTATTGATTATTTCATTTTTTCAAGAAACCTTGCCGTTTTCGAGAAAAAAAAAATGTTAAACGATTATTTTGTATGGGAGTCATTAGTATTATATATTTTATAATGTAAAAATGATTTTTTTCAATATTATGTTATTTTGACATATTAAAATTTATTTTAGGGTAATGCAAGCAATATTGCAAGTATTTGTTCAAATATTTGTTTTACATGACAAAAAATACGTGTTTTTTTCATATACAATTAAATGCCTGTAACTCTGAAGGCCGCAACGCGATTGAAAAAAGTCATAAAAATTTTTGATTGAGAATAAGCCTTCTTTCGTTTCTAGCAAGTTCCAGCTGGACATCTCCACGCAATTTTGAGTTATTACATTAATAACTTCACTCCCATACAAAAAAATCGTTTAACATTTTATTTCTCAAAAACGGCAAGGTTTATTGAAAAAATGCAATCAATAAAAGTTGTTTGTAATCAATAGAGGAACGCATAACAAAAAAAATATCTCAAAATTTGCAATATCCACGTTTTAAAAAATGGAACCAGTGTGCGCTGGTATTCTTTATATTCAATTTTACACACTTAATACTTTTACGGGAAAAAGTCATCTCCACGGGAAAATCTTACATATCGCGAGCGCAGCTGTAGGCGGACAGCTAGTAATATTAATAATACTTTAATCACAGAAAAGATTTGCTATTTGCTATGATCTGGAGTAAACTGGTTCAGAATGTGTCCTCTTTGCGCTTTCGCTCTCATTACATTATTTTACTTCCGCAAACTATATCGTTCTATTTGCCAATTTGTTTATGAGGCACTGATTTATTTATCAAGCCTCTCGGGTCAAAGTTACTGTTTATGTTTTGTACAGCAATTTTTTTATTATTGAAAACAGTGATTGTTGTGACTTCCTAGAAATAAAACAATTGATTTAGTCACTCAATGTGCATTTAGTAATTTGTTGATGTCATTTATAGGAATGGAGCCCCAGAACCATTGATTTACAACAGGCCTAGATATAGCACGTCATACAAAAATACACTAGAAAAATGTCACCTATTTGAAGGTATGTACGCTGGGATTAAAGTGGCATGTGTATTTTATTAATAGCAACCTTATTGTCTACCATTATAGTAGTATTTTTATTGACATGCACTGCGGAAATGTAGTGCTTAAGCACCACTTTGCCGGTCCATTTTTTGAACATTCATGTTCTATCTAGGCCTGTTGTAAACACAGTGACACAATGATATAAAATAATTTATGAGATATCATTTTTGTTTCCTATGAGTGCGGCACACATATTTTATGCGAAATACACCGTGAAATTTACATAGTTTTGTTCCCGCCGTGTATCACTACACGTACGTAAAAAAAAATCCAGTGACAAAAAAATATTTAAAATGGGTCGCTCGTGAGTCTCACTTTGTATGGAGAGACCAAAAATTTTTTTGTCGCAGGAATTTTTTTTTTCGTGAAAAGTTGTTCAGTTTGATTTTATCACTACACGGCGGCGGGAACAAAACGATGTAAATTTCATGCTGTATAATAACTACTACCACATACAACTGCAAAACAATGACACTGCGACAACATGGGGTTGAATGTGTTTGAAACAGCGCGGTTCGCTTGCAGTCGACGTGCAGTTCAAGGAAACATTTATTAGCTGTCCGCTCGCGGCTACGCGTTATGTAACATTTTTTCCATGGGTATAAAACTTTTTTCCCGTAAAAACTATTCTATGTATTTATCCAGGATACAAAACCTTATCTTCTTTCATTATTTCTAATAATATCCGTATCTAATTAATTTTATATCTTCTATTTTCCTTCCTAATAAATTCCTGTTCATTAAACCAATCCTATTCCTTTTCCGAATTCCGTTTTTCCTAATACTTTAAATCGCGTTACGTTTCCTCACTTTGTATGTGGCAATGTGCGAATAGCATTATGCCAAAACGAAAAAAAAAAAAAAAAAAAACTTTTTGAGAGCTAAACTATCCCTGCGTTCCGAAACGCGCTGAAATCGATTAAAACACCCGTAATTGCGTTCCGAATTACTGTCAGCTGTCAAAACGCATACGTTTTTTTGCTTTTCTGATCGCTGACAGCGCTGAGAGTCTGAATCGGAATAGGGCCATTGCCTTCCGTCCGCGAGCTCAATCCCCACCACGTACCACTGTGTTTTCGAATTCATATGTCTACGTTTGGTCGACGCTCCTACAAAAAAAAACATCGTTGCAAACTTTTGCGAAGAAATTAAAATGTTATGTGTAGAGCGACCAACCTGCACTGCCTGGGCCCCGTTTCACGAAACAACAATTTACAAGTAACAAGTTACAATTTGATATACATTGCGTAGACAATGAGATAAAACGATAAGGGCTTACAGTTTAGGCGAATTGGCTACGCAATGAATATCAAATTGTAACTTGTTACTTGTAAATTGCTGCTTCGTGAAACGGGGCCCTGATCTCTTGATTCTGGGTAGGCTCCAGACCCTCGGCGGGGTGTACATGAGCTGATGATAACAAGCTATCTTTATTCCAAATCCGTCAGTAGTTGAGGCGTGAAAGCAGAACAAACATCCAAACACCTCAATATCCAAACATACTTACTTTCAGATTTATAACATTAGTTTGATTTTTGAACGCATTCTGGCTGTTGTCGCCTCAACTACGTCAAGACTGCATTATAATAACGGTGCCAATGTGGTTACGATGTAGTTTAAAGATTTTATATCTGTAGACCAACCCTGGAATTTACGAAATAAGAGATCTAGTTTTTATATTCCATCCAAGACTCGCAACAGCAAGATAGTCTCAACTGTATTAATTCCTAACATTTGACTATTCAAAAACATTTAGAATTAACACTATCTTCTTCCAAATAATTTACTACCACAAGAATGACACAAAAACCATTTTCCACCAATCCTGAGTAAGTGTTTTTTTCCTCATTAAATGTCTAAACAAGTTAGCTAAAAGTATAACTAATATATGTAGATACTTACTTAGTTATAATTCCCAGAAAAGTCACCAACGTTCAGTGTGTTTACTCATTCGAGAATAGGATGATAAGGGATAACCTCTGACCGTCTGTCCGTTGTATAAATTAAACGCAGTAACTCAGCCAGACCAGTGTACGCCCAAGTAGTGTTACTTGAATCATGATCACGTTCTTCGTCGCTTGCCTGGCTGTAGCCAGCGCCGCACCACAGTTCCCTTTCAACGGACGCCAAGAACTTGGACCCTTCATGCGAAGACCTCAACCTCCACACCATCACCATCACCGTCACCATGACCACGATAGTGAAGACCTTTCTGACTACTTCAGCAGTGACATCTTCGACACCCGACGCTTCTGGGCGGAAATGGCCGATGAAATGCAGAAGTTCGATCAGCTGTTCACCGAATTCTACCAACACTTCCCTTCCACAACTTCTCAAGACGGAGTTCAAGGTGACGAGTATGTTGTTGTTATAAATATGAATGGATTCGACGAGAAAGATATTAAAGTTAAAGCAAGAGAAGGAGTCTTGATGGTTCAAGCTGTCCATAAAACTGATGGTGGTAACGAACGCTCTTATTTAGACTTGAAGACCCTGCCTTCTTATGTAAATGTCAACGGAACTTGGACGTATGATATGGGAGTCCTTAAGATTACTTTCCCACTGACCAGCAAACCTGAGGTGTCCACGGAGACGGCTGTGGTGGACGTGGAAACACAGGCTCCGGACACCGAAGACCGTGACAGGGAAGAAATGGACGAAAACCAGGGTCAAGACAGAAACCACGACGCCGATGTTGGTGTTGAAAGGGGAGACAGAGATAGAGATGCAGAAATTTTAACAAACATGATCCCTAGTGAGAGTCCATTTGAAGCCACCACGTACGCAGTAGATTTGACCAACGAAGTAGAATTTGTTCCCGTCAAGTATTAGTGTTTCAGCAGTGTATCTTACACTTCTACAAATAAGTCAATAAATTATAATTTCAAAATTACTGTCATTCTTATCTTACTTTACAAGTATTTACTTGTATTTATAATATTCCTTGGTCATGTTTTACAGATAACCTAATTAACATTTGCAAATATTATACCATACTAACAACGCAGTGCTTATCTAAACTAACAAATGATTATAAATTAGAAGACTCGGCTTGCAATAATTATGACTCTATTACATAAATAAATGAACCTAATATACCTACCATATCAGACACAATTATTATAGCCAATCACCCTATTATTCTAAATGATAACGAATTTCTGTGAAAGAACAATCGTTTGTTTCAATAGCTGGCTAATAATTAATATAGGATTAATGAGGTAACATTACTCTGGTGATTACTTTATTTAGTTAGGGTACCAAAATGGGCTTTATGGTTAGGTAGCTAGAAGTGTTCAACTATGTATATCAATACATCATCAATACCCCCACTAAGGGGCTCGAGCTTGTCCCGAATTCAGGTGTTTTTTTTAAATATTAATTAAGCAGGCAACCGAGCGGACGAGCCATAGTGGCGGTAAGTGGTCGTCGTCGCCCATGGACATTCGCAACACCAGGGAAGTTGCCTACGCGTCGCCAGCCTTTGAGAGCCCTGTAAACTCGCCCCTTGAAGAACCCCATGTCAAAGCGCAAAGGAAACACCTCAGGGGAGAGCTTATTCCACATCCTGCAGGTACGCGAGAAGAAAGATCGTGAATCAATCAAGCAATCGTTTCCAGGCAACTTTTGGATGCAAGAGAACAAAATTGAGATAATGAGGAGGTTTGTTGTACAGGTTGTTACAAAAATCGGTACATGTAACTGAATAACTTCGCCAAAGGAACACAGGGTAATTGACGACAAAAAAAGTTGCCCCTTTCATAAAAAATACAAAATCGCACCGTCCACGACTAAAGTTCTGCTCACTCCTTAAGTTATAAAAGCGTGACTTTATTTAGGACATATTTTAGGATCATAGTTATGTAGCATTTCCACGAACACTTAGAAATATGTTTAGTTCTTTTTACTAAAGTCGGGCCACGTTATGAAGCGACTTTTAAAGGATGTCATTGTGACGTAAATAGTGATGTCCCGTAGTGTAATGGTTGACTTTGCCTAGTATCTAGTATTTCAGTCAGACCTTTTCATTTCTTATATTTACTTACAAAGATGCCTACCTGTTTGAAATTTATTATTTTCATAATTAGTTACGAAAAAGAAATGATTTAGTACTTTGTTAAATTTTGTATTACAATCGGTGTTGACGATATTTTGTTATTGGAAATAATCAACATACACATTCTGTGAAGTATCAAAGAATAAAATTATTTATTTGATACTATCAATGTACAGATTATAATATTATATGAAAATATGCAGATGTCATATTAAAATTAACAGATCGACCGTTTAGAATTATAATTAGAAAAATATTACAAAATATGCTATTAATAGAAAAAAACATAGATAAGTTAAAAAATACAGGTATTTAAAAAAAGCAGGACCAGAGTCCAAAAGAGAGCCAAACTGTAAAATAATACTTTGGGAAACGGAAAAAAAACACATGTAGCCACTGCGCACGAAAACGAAAGACTGACTGACTGAACCGAAACATTAACAAGACTACACTGAATAACTAATTATCTTTTCTCAGAATTTTAAGTACAAAAGACGCCGATGCACTCTACACAATCGCAACAATGATAGATAACAAAATACCTATACTCAAAAGTAACTCTTGAGCATACTCACGTTATATCTGCTATCAGGCTGGTACTGATAGTGACAACACTGGGAATTAAAAAAATATATATTACGGCCGACGTAACTTTTACGCGTCGGCCTAATATTTTTGTTATAGCTTTTTTAAATTGTCGCGCTCACATAGCAGCTGTAATTTATCATAGAAATAGTGTAAAATTTAAAGTTCTTTGATTATATCTAAGAAGTATGCTTCAAAAGTGCTTCTTTTCTTGTTTTTTATTTGTACGCTGGTACAAGGTTATCGTTCTTTGGTAAATACATGAAACTTCAAAAGTCGCTTCATAAAGTGGCCCGACTATAAGTAGTAGTTAAATAGGAAGGTCTATTTTCGGCTGTTGATTATTTAGCATGAAAAAGAAACACAAAATTGTTTATACTAATCATAATTTATTATACAATTAAATACAATTTAATAGTTATAATAATATTAGCCCAGAATAAATTACTTTTGTTCTTTCATTGTACATAGTTGTATTTGAGAATATTTATCTACGTCTTTGTTTACCAAATATTTTGTCTAATATGTTTGTGTCGATCTTAGGCTTTTCAGTGGCTTCTTCATCTTTTTGAGGATTAAGTTTATTATCTTTGCCATCACCAGTTTGTCCCCCACGAGGCACAGTAATTTCTCTTGTATTTACTTCAGCGTCACAAACTGGCGGCATTTCACTATTCAATATAAATTTGTAAGGACTAGTTATTTCAAGTTTCAGATTTTTTATGTCCCAAGTGGTTTTACTAATATCTTGCAAAGCTGGCAGCGCTCTTATATAACTGAAACTATCTTCGGTATCGGCGTTCCATCTAGCGTTAATTTCGGGAGATTTAAATTTTACGTATAAAATCCTATGTCTAATCTTCACAATCACATTCTCTGGATCATTATCACCAAGTGGAATAATCAACTTGTAGCTATCTGTACCATAGATTTCTGTGACTCCAGTAATTGTATTTTTTTTACAGTATTTCGAGTATAGCTGATCATTAGCAATAACTTCTGAGGCTAAATCTTGGAAAGCCTTTTCAGGATCGTCAGAGATGTCTTTTCTAAATGCTGGTTGTGGTAGTGGTGGTGACGATGTTGATGTATCTTGTTCATTACTATTGTTCGTATTATCACAACTGCACCCATCTGCATTTTTCTCAACTTTTTCTCCACTTGAACTTGATCCCTCTTTTGAGCTGTCTTTCGAATCTTCTCTCGAGTCTTCATCGTCTCTGTATTTATGGTAACCGTGTGGTCCTTTGTGGAATCCGTGATAGCCTCCATGAAATCCGTGTGGGCCTCCATGAAACCCGTGTGGGCCTCTAGGATGCCCGAATGGGGGTCCAGGATGTTTATGCCACCTATCTTTTCTCCACCCCCAATCACCTTGAGATTCCACAGCATTTATTACTACTACTGCTGACACAGCTATTAACCACAATACTTTCATCTTACCAAGTATAGCAACTTCTATAAAGGCTGATAGTAATGTGACAGAAAATATCCCGAGAGATCGTTTTGTACTTTTTACGAGCAAAACAAATTAAAAAGTAATTTGTTAATCGGAGATAGTGATTGCGGTCAACTAATTGATATTTACATCGATAGATAAACCAATTGATGATGTTCATTGTAAACCATAAAAAATACCGGGGAACATATTTGTTATACAGTGTATTACTAACTAACATAATTTAATACACTTTTGTTAACTCGGTCATCAGTTCCTGATGACCTGAAGAAGGACGCTGGTGGTGGCTGGATGAGGAAAGCGGGTGATCGTGCGCTTTGGCGTGCCCTTGGGGAGGCCAATGTCCAGCAGTGGACTGCAATAGGCTGATTGATTGTTAACTCGTTATTTTACCTAATTACTTAAAACTTCTACATAAAAGTATTTTTCAAAGATTTCAGCTACAGGTCCTGGGCTCCTAACGGCTTCCCGCAACTTTTATGAAAAACTAGCTGACCTGGCAGACGTTGTCCTGCCATTTTTCCCAACATCTACCCTACACCTACCCTATACGTACCCTTGATTTTGTATTGGAAAACTAAATTGTTATTATTATTTATGTTTCTCACAGTTTAAACCTTCCCCGTACTTCCACAAATATTTCAAGATCAAAATTAGCCAAATTGGTACAGCCATTCTCGAGTTTTAACGAGACAAACGAACATTAATTGATTTCAAAAAAATTAAAAAATAGATAAAAAATTAACAACCTTGTGAACAAAAAATGAGAAGACTGTCTTAGGGCTGCATCTCACACAACTATTCACAACGATGCAGCTAGATAGATAAATGCTAAAATAGTGAAAACTGATTGAAAAACGACCAAAAAGAATGAATGAAAACGGTGCAGCCAGGATACAAGGAGTGCCATTCTGCAACTTGAAATTCTTGCGCAATCCATGCAGTCTAGACATCTCTAATCCAGTCGTAGAGAGAGACTATCATTATATATTTTTTTTTTGTGTTATGCATTTTTAAACTAGTGGCTCTGTGAGCTGTAAGTAGACCTTGCGAGTATATATATATATATATATTTAAATGGCTGCTTTATGATTTGTTTACGTTTTCAACCCTCATAACTCCGTAATTATTTTAAATTTCAAAAAAGTGACTGTACAAAATCGATTAATTAAACGAACCTGCTCACAAAATTTCACGAGAATCGGTTGAGAAACGCGATCTGTAGAGGAGAACAAACAGATAGATGGACAAATAGACATACAAAGTAATTTTGGCCAAGCTGAAATGGAGACGCTTCGCTCGCGCTTCCGCCGTGCACCAGTAAGCCGTAATGTAGTTAATGTTGGCGCTGAGAAGCTCACGACATGATACCGTTTGTTTGTGTAGTTTGACTGAATGGCTAGATAGCAAACGGACCCTCGGATCATTGGCCCTACCATTATATTATATAAAGTTTATTATTATTATAGTTCTAAAGTAGGTACAATAACTATCAAGACACTGCAACGTTTTTTATGGAACTGTTGTGCTTTTGTATAAAAAAAAACTGTTACTTTCATTAAGTAAACGTCTTTGTTATGTTATTGTGGGACTGTGACTCTCATTAGGTACTTGATGGGAGACCGAGAGCTTTGCTAGAAACCGACCGAGATTTTGTTAGAAAAAATACTAGTTTTCTACGTAGACCTTCCAAACATAGCGAAAAATAGTACATTGTAATATTTGAGGGGTGAAAGTAATAGTTCGAGGCACTAAATAAGTCTTTAACCCGTGGTAAACACTGGCGTGGCATTACGAATACAAGAAAAGTAAAAATAAAAACACGAATTAGAATTGTAAACTTAAACTTGTGTTGTGAGCGACGAAGTGAAGTGACAGTTAAAATTTTAAAAAGACTTGGCTTAAAGGTCTAGTAACCGGGCCACAAATAAAAAAAAAAACTAAAGAACAAATGAGTGACTTCCATATCTGAATCAGATGAACTCATTGTAAACAAAACTCTACAACTCGAGAAACAAATGATAATCGGATTGTTGCTTTCCCGCCTATTTTATTTTTATTTTTTTGCTGTGGCTGTGTCGGCCAGCTTTTGAGCCAGTACTTTTAACTTCCATCATTGAAAAATATTAAATAATATGCCCAAATCTATTTTATTTTAAAGAAATAGTTGAAAGTTAATTATATTAATGCCATTTAAGAAAAATATATTCTTTAATTAATACTTAACTTTATGTTATTTCATTTTAACATTGCGCTGTAATTGAGTGGCTGTATAGAAAGAAGGAAAATATCAATAGCAAAATATAAATGTGAAATTAGAACCAGTTTTTTTTTAAATAATTTGACAGCTGTCGTCAGTTGAAAGCGATTCTACCTCGGGCTGAAAAGTATTACCTTCAATCCGCTCCTCAGGCAACTTCCGAACTACTTTCAGAGTATGAGTCATTACTCAAAAATAATGCTTTATGCTTTTTAAAAGGTTATTCAGATAATCACACTAATATTATAAATGTACAAATATATCTGGATGTCCAAGCCTAAACTACAAAACGGATTTGGATGAAATTTGGAATAGAGATGTACCTTGAATTAACATATAGAATACTTTTTACGGGAAAAAGTCTTAATCCCACGGGAAAATATTACAAAACGCGAGCGTAGCCGCAGACGGTCAGCTAGTCGCCGCTTTGTATGGAAGATCAAATTTTTTTTTCGCCATTTGGTTTATGACAAAGATGACAATACTTACCTGTCGATTTTGTTTTGTTAAAAATTTGACTTTTTAGTCTGTGCTTTTGCACTGTTAATATTTTAATTTTCCCTATTCCTTAATATTGAGCACTTGTGTTTGCCTTGTGTCTGGTTGTTGTTTATAAGTATGTATTTATTTATGAGTATCTATTTATGTAATGTATATCAGCTGTCTGGGACCCATAGTAAGTACAAGCTCTGCTGAGTTTGGGATCAGATGGCCGTGTGTGAAGATGTCCCCACATATTTATTTATTTATTCATGTTATCTACCTATCCAAAAAATAAAGTGAATTTCAGGAGGGATAGAAAATAATAGTAGTGGTAGTTCCGATCGTTAATACCACAGATAATGCAATACTAGCTATGGAATACTGATTCGTGTGTTAACCTAATTTACTGGGCTATTGATTGGAGTATTATATTGTACAGCTGTGGAGCCCGTGATGCGACGTGATCTAAGCTCGGCATTATGGCATGATGAATAGATCGCTACGAAATATAGTAATTATTTCGAATAAATGTGAACCTATTACGTCTATTACATTATATCGTTATCTTAGGGTTCAGGTTTCCTAAATCATCATCATAATTCTCAGCAAAATTTTATATCTCCGGTGGACTGATGACCTGAGGAAGGTCGCTAGTGGTGGCTGGATGAGGAAAGCGGGTGATCGTGCGCTTTGGCGTACCCTTGGGGAGGCCTACGTCCAGCCGTGGATTGCAATAGGCTGATTTATTGATAGAATTTTTTATAATCCGCGAATGGGTCGATATCTCTAAGCTTTTGAACATCACAGCTAAAACTGCGCGCATTTCTTTGGTCTTCTTTTCAACTTCAGATATCCCGAGTTTAGAGTGCTGATGATGATGATTTCCAACCGTTTTCGGCCATAACACTAATAATCTACAAAACGGAATTTTGGGTACTTACACATAATTGCCAGTGACACAATATAATGATTAAAACTTCGTATTGCTTGCGATTATGAAAGTACTTCATCACTCCAGTTAATGTCAGCTAAAGATAAAATAAATAACCGGCCAAGCACGTGTCGGGCCACGCAAAGTGTAGGGTTCTGTAGTTGTCTAATACTACGATTAACGTTCATCAAAATAAGTTTATATGATATTTGTACCGAATTTCTTTCTACTAAGGTACAAGTACATTTTATAAGTTGGTCTATTATTCGTAAACCTATTTTTCTTGATGTTGATAGTTTTCCTTTTAATTTCACCATAATGCACTACTACCGTGAATTTTTTCATATTTCCATTATACAACGGTTTCACTGGTAGAGGGGCGGGGACACTTGACTCTAACAAAAATAAGCACTTTAAAACGAAATATTTCTGAAACGTACACTTACCATCGAAAAAAGGTTATAGCAAACCCACATTATAAAAACCTATCCACCGATACCTCACACTGTAAGGTATTCGTGAATAAAAAAAATAACCCCCACTTCGTGTACCTGAACCAGAGGAAGCCTAAAAAGATCTTATTTTTTTAAGATTTTATTTTACAGCTTTATCGGCATAATTATTATGTATATTCATGCCATGACAAATTACAGCCTTCTATTACTAAGAGTCTCTGAGCTAAGCCGCGAACAGACAGACAGACAAACAGATGGACACGGTGAAACTATAAGGGTTCCTTGTTGACTATGGTACCCTAAAAATACATCTACCGCAAAGAATGTACTACGAGTATTTTATTTAATACTAGTGGTCCGCCCGCGGCTATACAATATATAAATAAAATTCCTATGTGTTAATCCAGGGTACAAACTATCTCTATTCCATATTTCATCCCAATCCGTTCAGTACTTAGTTGTTGAGTGAATGAGTAACAAACATTATGGATGTTTGTGATAAACGCGAAATTTTGTAAGTATGGATGTACGAATGGCCATACATCCATACAATAATACTAGTGGCTCTGTGAGCTGTAGACCTCGCGAGCCTGTATATCTTTTCATATTTATTTTTATTTTTTCTCCACAAACATTCCCGACCCCTTGATTTTTTTTAAAACTTTATTTATTTTTGTTTTATTTTATTTTATTAAAATTTCCAAAAACTGACTCGACAAAAAAATTTGATTAATTTATCGAACCTGCTCACAAAATTTCACGAGAATCGGTCAAGAAACGCGACCTGTAGAGTGAAACAAACAAACGGAGACTGTGTTATGGGGGTTGCCAGCTTCCAAGGTCTATACCGCTGAGGCTGTTTTCCTTTACATGTCACATTTCTTAACCAATAAAATAAAATAAAATAAAATAAAATTAATTAAAAAAATAATTTAAAAAAAAAGTAAAAAAAAAATCAAGGGGCCGGGGATGCTGGTGGAGAAAAAATATAAATAAATATGAAAAGATATACAGACTCGCGAGGTCTACAGCTCACAGAGCCACTGGTAAATAAACCTTTTAAAAAAATATTCATGTCAATTTCTGAGACTTACGAGGGAGAAGAGGGCTATTCGTTTGTGGCGTACTCTGTAGATAGGATTGGAAAGAAGTAAAAAACTAGTAAAAAGGTTACTTTATATTCACACTTCGCGCAATAAGTACGTATTTTTAATATTCACGCAAAGTGTGTCCTAAAAAGACCTAAGAAGACAGCGGTCACAAACATTAGTACTGATATGCAAAATTTTTAACAGATTTCGAACGCACCGTTAAGGTCAGACGTCATGTCATGAATTGAACTGTCACTGTCACTGTCACAAGTTAATCTAATAATTAATTAATAAGACCTGAGCCTATCTACTCTTAATATTTTGAACTTGTGCTAAAATATTTACTGTCACTGCTTCCTTTTTCCAATGTTATATGAAATGGAGTTAGCGTCTTTTAAAACCTTGCATATCCTTGCAATTTTTAAAACTTGCTTCTTTTATAACCTTGAAATTATGGCACTAGGTTCTGGTTGTGTAGCCAACATCAGTATTTTGAAATTTTCCTTGATAATCTTGGTATTTCTCTTCTACGAATAATATCCAAGTAATATTTTACTTTGGTTTCACTATAGGTTTTAATCCAGTCCTCGGCAAAAACAATTGGGTTTTACTTTTGCTGCCATTTTAAATAACCAGAATTTTCCGTCACTGCGTTCTCTTTTATATTATTTACGGTTGTTGTCGATTTGTTGTCATTGTTAAAAATAAGATCTATCAAATTCTGGTCTGAGCTTTCGTTCAGCGTGTCGTCCACTGTCACAACTTCACTGTTAACATTTTGTACAACATTGTTTTGGTTATTTAACACATTTTGATATTTATTTAGAACGGTGCCTTGTCTGGGTTTTGTGATTATGTTTATTTCTGTGTTTGAAATTGGATATGTGAAGTTGAGGTTAATATCTAATTCATTACTTTCGGGGTTAGATGTTTCCATGTCTGACTTATTAACAAAAGCATGATCTAATGAGTTTTGATCAACTATTACAACTGAGTCTTCTGTTGTTGAAGGCATGGCTGGATGTGCCATAACTGCAGAGGGTTTACCAGCAGCAGGTTTTAATTCCTTCTCTCTTAGTATTTGTAGAATGCTACCTGATACTTTATTTTGAATAATATTTTTAAATTCATTATTTGATGCCGTTTTTGGCATAGTATCTCTGCTTTTATTAAAAATATTTAATATGTCATCATTTAATATTCCATTTTGTTCTGTATCAGGCGTTACATCATCAGCAAGTTGATTTGATCTAGATTTGTTGTTACTTTTCTTTTCGTTCGCAAAATTGTCATTGATATCTTCCCATAAAGAACGGTTATCATTGGGAATTAGTATTTCTTTCTTATCAGATTTTTTATTTATTTTTGGAATTACTTTCAGTGGGATATCCGTCACTGTGCTTTTTATTTTTTCTGAATTATACTCCATGCATTGATCTGGGCTGAACTCCTTATTTTCTGAACTATCATTTGCACTTTTGTTGTCCATTTCATACCATAAAACTTTCTCATCGCGAGGCACTATTATCACCATTTCATTTGTTTTAAAATCTGTATTACAACTTGTTTTACATACCTGATTTAGTTTAAATTTGTATGGAATTATTACCTTTATTCCCACTGCTGTTAAGGCCCAGGTAGCTTTTGTAGTGTCTACGAAGCTGGGTAATGTCCTTATGTCTTCAAAACGATTATCTTTAACATTTGACTGCCATTTTGAACCCCCTTTAGTGTACATGACTCTATTTTTGATTCTTATTAGAATATTATCTGGAATAAAACCTTTTGGTGAAAAGATCAGTTTGTAATGTTGTTTTTCGTATATTTCTGTAGGTTTAATAGCATTCTTTGCACAGTATTTTGAAAGCAATTGATCGTGAACTATAACTTCTCTAGCTAAATCTTGAAAAGCCTGTTCAGGGTCATCAGAAATTTCTTTTCTTAACGATTTCATTCGTCTTATTGAACGTTGAGAAATTTTGATGTCATCTAGTTTATTGTCTATTGCTTCTGTTTTTTTCACATAGGATATCCAAGTTGGTGTCTTTTTTTGCCACTTACTTCTCGATTCCTTCAAGCATAGTAAATTAACTACTAGTACATACCAAACCACTTGCATTATGCTTAGCTTAAGAATTTGATATTGATTGTGTGAGAACAATGAAAGACGAAACTGAAAATAAAAAAATAAAAAAATTGTTAGTACTGTAGAAGAGGTAAATGTTAGTTTACTAATTGATAACATTGAGGGAGATTCGATTGAGCAAGAGAATTAAAAAATAAACTAAAAAATAAATAAATGGTCTTTGTGATGGATTTACAGATGTAAAGGTATTGTAGGTTAGAAATTATGTGCATTTTTACTGGTGGAGGCATATTGTGCAATCTCTTCGGTTTTATTTATAAAATAAACAATCAGAAATAGGGAGAAAATAAGAAGATGATATTACATGTCTCACTAAATAAAAACATATCTGAGTGAAGAAAAGTTATGTGATATTAATGTTTATCTACCCACTCCACATACTGTTAGTGTGTTTTCTCCTTTCTTTGGAGCTAGTTCACTTGACAAAGTCTAAACTAAAAATAATAATGACATTATAAAGGCAACAGCAGTTGGAGAACAACTCTGCAATGGAATGAAGCTCAGCTCTGCATTCAACGTAGTAATATCTAGGAGCAGTGAAAACGTCTGCCATTGTTGTTTATAGGGCTGCTTGTAACTTTGTTTTAATCGAAAATTGAAAAACAAATCAAAAGTGTGTCATCATCAACAGCTCATATACGTCCCCACCGAGGGGCTCGAGCCTACCCTGATTTAGAGTGATTAGGCCTTAGTCGACAACGCGGGCCCAGTACGGGTTGGTCGATTTCACACACAACCTTTGAATTTCTTCGCAGGAGTGTGCAGGTTTCATCACGATGTTTTCCTTCACCGTAAGAGCGTCGAATAAACGTACATATGAATTCGAAATTCGAAAACACTTTGGTACGTGGTGGGACCGAACCCGCGTCTCCCGGACGGGAGGCAGCGGCCCTAGCCACTAGACCACCGACGCTCTAAAAAGTGTGTAGTTTAATAAAAACATCAAATATTACCGAAAAAACGAAAACGATGACGATGCAAAGGTTCTAATTTAATATTATAATTAATACTTACTTGTGTTTTAAAACTTTTAAGTCGGTTGACGTACAATTTTAATGTGAAAGGTTGTGATGTGACTACTAGACCTCTTCGATGTCGACTCTACGATTCTGCGATATACTTACGAGTATAATATAATATTGTTTATTACTGATCTAATATAATAACAATTGTTTGAATGATTCTGTTTATTCATTAGATACCTGAAGCAAAACAAAACATAATTATTTTACCAGAGCGTATTTTAAACATACATGCGTGTACGAAAGAGCGTCGGTGGTCCAGTGGTTAGGGCCGCTGCCTCCCGTCCGGGAGACGCGGTTCCGATCCCCACCACGTACCAATATGTTTTCGAAGTTCGAATTCATATGGACGTTTATTCGACGCTCTTACGGTGAAGGAAAACATCTTGAGGTTTCCAACCACTTGCTGTCATACACATATCCACTTGCATCAGGTACTCCTATAAACTTCATCCTCATTTATCGATGTCTTCAAGCTCATAGGTTTATCTATAGTTTCCTATTTACACGACTGCCCAAAAAAAGGAGTGAAATATGCTCAGGGTTCATGTATGTATGTAAGTATGTGTGTATATGCGTTTTTTTTATTCCACTATAACTTCTCAACGCCTACAGATTAGGGTGTATGGGGTATAGTCAACGAATTATCTATAGTAAAGAAACGTAACTATAAAGAAGCCGGAAAACTGTACCATACCACATTCGAATACGCGGTACAATGATGTTTTATATGACTCGGTTTGTAAGAACGTCGAAAGTGAGCTTCAATGTACAGCGACAATATCATCTGCTGCCTATCTGTCTGTAGCTTCGATCACAGGGATCTGTAGTCAAAATTGATTGTGCGAGTTTTTTTTATTTTGTGGAGTTAGGTGCTATGTTTTACGCCGCCGCAGCTTTACGTAATTTGTGGTTTTAGTGAGCTTTGCTAGGCGGTTACTCTTCTTGACTATTGTAGTTCGTTGGGAATAGTTAAAATCCTTACAGCCCGAGTGAAATTGGCTTAATTTTTGGCAAGGCAGTCTTGTTTAAATTTTAAATGTTTATTAAATCTTTCGCGATAGGGTATCGTTGGATTTTGTATACGTTTGTTTCTTTCTATGTCTGATTCCCAAACATCTTTAAGTCCTATATCATACGATTCCAAATAGAGAACATTATAATCTGTTTATATTTATATGTATTACATCTAGTTATTATTCTTTATTCCTCTCTATAGAATCAGAAACTCTAAACGAGATTTAACGATGACATAATGTGTTTTGAATGACTGCAGTTTGATATAGGAGTCCATTAAGCTGAATGCACAACGCTAGATTGTCTTATCTAACTGCATAACACAACAACAGCAACCAATAATACCTATATTATGTTCGGTTCAGAATTAGTAAGTGCTAGCGGTCCGTCCGCGGATACGCCCGTGGGAATAAGACTTTTTCCCGTAAAAAGTATCCTATGTGTTAATCCAGGTTAAAAACTATGTCCATTCTAAATTTCATTTAAATCCGTTCAGTACTTTAAGCGTGAAGGCGGATCAACATCCAAACATCTAAACATCAAAACATTTAAACATCTAAACATCTATACATCTATACATCTAAACATCTATACATCTAAACATCAAAACATTTAAACATCTAAACATCTAAACATCCAAATATATTTTCACATTTATAATATTAGTGTGATTATTACTGCTTTATCTAATTTTATATGATTTTCAGTATACCTATCCTAATCGCCCTAATTCAGGGTAGGTTCGAGCCCCCCGGTGGGGACGTATAAGAGCTGGTATTTTATCATATAATGGCATAATTATGGTAATTTTCTATTTTGTCAGTTTGAATCATTCTAGCAACAAATTCTCTGATTTATCGGATAACCTATGGTACGCGTGGAAGTAATTATTTTAACTTAAAATTTTACCAAAATGTAAATTTTTGTAAGGTAAACAAAAAATAATCATTTTTTTATTTATTGATTGCCAACCCTAACCAAACACAATAGGGCCAGCGGTCGTACAAATAGAGATTTCGAATATAATAGGGATTCTTTTAAAGATATTATTTGGGCTAGAATTCCATTATAAATGAATTCTCTGAGGCTCGTTGGACGCGCATCTGAATGGACGAGAATATTGCTGGAATCAGAAAACGAATAAAAAAAATGAAAATAATAACACCCTCCGTAGTCAAGCTGTAGAGCGCTCGACCTACCTTATGGAGGTGCTAAGTTCAAATTCCGGTGGACACACTTTGGTCAATCAAAAATCATTTTGTAAGATACTGTCATCAACAGCTCATATACGTCCCCACCGAGGGGCTCGAGCCTACCCTGAATTAGAGCGATTAGCCCTTAGTCAACCACGCTGGCCCAGTGCGGGTTGGTCGACTTCACACAACCTTTGAATTTCTTCGCAGGAGTGTGCAGGTTTCATCAAGATGTTTTCCTTCACCGTAGGAGCGTCGAAGAAACGTACTGAATTCGAAATTCGAAAACACATTGGTACGTGGTGGGGATTGAACCCGCGTCTCCCAGACGGGAGGCAGCGGCCCTAACCACTAGACCACCGACGCTCCCGTAGAAGATACTGTAGTCAAAGACAAACCATTTTGTAACGTCAGGAACTCTCGTAATAAGCTTGTCACACTGAGATTGTTTTTTTGCACTGGGGTAAGTCACTCTTTATAATGAGTCGACGAATTACTCTAAATTAAGTAGCAATTGTACTTATAATGAGTCCAAAACTCATACGCGTCATGCGTCTAGCTCATTACGTCCGTCTATCCCGTTTTACTAGGTATTTTCTAGAGCTTTGCTATTTATGTAAGGTGTACGGCTCATTAATTTTTCTCAGTGCAGTTCTCTTATTACTGCCAGCTAGCTAAGCTGCATTATTTCGTTGTTACTTCTACTTCCTTCCAGGGGGAAGGGAACTCATAGTCAGGCTATTGGCTAAATTCCAGGTTGTCAAAACTAAAACAGCGATAGACCTCTGGATCTGGTGACTATCTCAAATTATATTGGAGTGTTTAGGTCTGCACTTTGAAGAGTTAGATCCAATAATAAGATGTGTAATTATTATATTATTACCATACTAGGGGTCCGCCTGCGGCTACGCTCGCGTTATGTAAGATTTTCCCGTGGGAATAAGACTTTTTCCCGTAAAAAGTATTCGTTAATCCAGGCTACAAACTATCTCCATTCTTTATTTTATCTAAATCCGTTGAGTCCTTTAAGCGTGAAGGCGGAACAAACATCCAAACACTTAAACATCTAAACATTCAAAAAATTAAATATGATATTTATTCAAGAGGAAAGTCATTATCAATCCCATGGCTACATAAATCTTCGGAGAAATTTCTATAGGTTTCAATTTGTTGATAAACAGGGTGTTCTGTGGCAATTTATCAGCAGCAGGGTTATAAATAAACACCCTTTATTGTGGGTTCGGTTGGTCACGGTATTGTCCGAGGAAATTATTTATCGCTACCGGAAAATATGGTATAGCCTGATAATTAACGTCTCGTTGAAGCGAATGTTTAGGATAGAAATAAGGTTAACAAATATGTAGTTGCTTGCCGCCCGCGTGTAATAAAGAATGAGATCCTTGCAACAGCTCAGAAAAGAGCTGATGATCTTTAAACTGCTGGACAGATCTTCATCAAACATAGTTAAGAACCATCCCAATCTTTCAATTAACAAAAAAACATTGATATCGATCCAACCGTTGTTGTTCAGGAGTTACGATGTCACATACAGAGTCCCTTTCAATAGAATCCGGCAATAATGTAAACAAGATAATTTTTTTACCCTAACTTTCCAAAGACAAACAAGACTTTGATGAGTAAAAAATGAGTATGGCAGTTTTAAACATTATTGAAAGTGTTGTCGTCCGAGTATTTTTTATTAAAATTACCATCGTAAAGAAGTTAATAGGGGGCGAAATGATTGCAAGAAGAATGTATGGTTCGTTGAAATGTGAATATGATCAGGATTGATACTCAAATGTAAGTAATTGCGGAGTAATCGTGTTTAAATTGGTTTGTTTACATTATTGCTGGATTATATTGAAAGGGACAATCTTTATTGATTGAGACATGTAGACAGCACAGCTTTGCACACCTGAAACAACAAAATACAGACATTTACAATAAAAATAGGCAAAGTTATAAAATCATTACAAATGCACAATTTACACAGAAGATAGAAGAATATAAGATAGAAAGAATGAGGGATTTTCTGATAGCCAATTAAGAAAAAAAAAATAGTTTACAAATCTTCGATAGATGGCGTTGACGATTTGTGGATCCGAAGAAATCCGGCGAGTCACCCAGGGCCATAAAGGGATTAAAAAAAGAATCCACGAAGTACACAGGTGTATCGCGTTTGTCATGGTATGTCGCGCTATCTATCGTCTTAAATATTTCGGCGCTGTTGCAAGCACCATGGTCGGGTCTCCTCAACAAAAATAATATCGCGGTAAGCCCGTAAAATGTCTCATAAATGTTATAATACCATATAGTAAAGCAAAAAATAAATAAATGTGAAAAAGAAAAGTTTAAAGTTGAAACGCTAGACTCACTCACACACACATAGGCGTTATACTTTATGACACCGCTCGGTCCGGTTTACCTACTTTGTGCCCCGGTTTTCGAAATCAGGGGTATAAAATGCATTTTTCATTACTCATACTCGGAAAGTAGGTCTGAAGTTGCCTGAGGAGCGGCTTGAAGGTAAATAATACTTTTCAGCCCGAGGGAGAATATTTTTCAACTGACAGCTGTCTCGGTACTACTATACTCAGATAGAGCTTTTACTATAAATTTGAATCATAAATAAATATTTTAGCAGTAGTGATAATAATTGGCAGGGGTTTTTTAATTTTATTTTTTCTTTAGCTAATTCGTGTTTTTATTTTTACTTTCCTTGTATTCGTAATTGAAAGCACAGTGTTTACCACGGGTTAAAGACTTATTTAGTGCCTCGAACCTCAAATCCACGATATCTTTCTGAATACAACTATTTGATTTGATTATACTTTTTTTTTACTTTTCCGCCAGAGTAAGGAAATCAAATTGGAGTCGAATAACGGATAAACCGATTCATGAAATTAATTTAGCACCAAGTTTGGTGCTAAATTAACAGAGCTCCATGTTCTGTCAATGAAATTCGTAATGTCATGTCGGTGAAATTCATAGCCTGTCGGAATACTATAGTTAGTATTGAAACTGTAATCATGATTGCTAACTTCATGGAATTCAAACCACCATTGTTTTCAACTTCGTGACAATGTCAAACTTAATGTTGTAGTTTGGTTATATATAGGTAGTTAGCATAAGTTTGGGAGTGCGGGCTGAACGGCTGGCTTTGTATCGATTATTCCGGGTTTGAATTCAGAATTGAATGGAATGTTTTGCAGGGCTTGTAACCGGTAACAAAGATACCTGGTTCCGGTTATATCGGTACCTACTTTTTATGGGTATTAGGAACCGCAATGAAAAATACCTGATAATTTCGAATATTTCAAAATGCCTTCATGGTTTGTTGCAATTTCAATTGACGTCAGCGTTTGAGGCATCTGATATGGCTCATAATAACGACACCTTCTGTAGATAATATATAGCCTAGCTAGACCAACAACAACGGCTTAACGTGGCTTCCGAAACAAGGATCCATCTTACAAGCTTCAGTCAAAAATCAAAAATCAAATCAACGGCCCGTTACAGTCCACTGCTGGACTATGAGCCTCCTCCACTTAAGTGGATAATCTCCACGCTTGGCAGGCGGGTTGCAGATCGCAGATTAAAAGGTTACTGTATCAGAGAGCGCTGCTGCCCGTTCCCTGTTCAATGTGTAGTTCCTATTATGTATATTCAATGTGTAGCTTCAGTCAACTACTAATATTATTTATCGTATATTATTCTGACGAAAGCGGAATCTGTCCTGAGTGAACTAAATATAATAGATAAGTTTATCTCGAAAAAAAAAAAAAAAAGTAGGACGTCTTCCTGATGGATGGACGTCGTCTTGATGATGAAGAATAATATTTAAAAAATATATTGAAATAAAAACAACAACAATAATTCAAGCAATATCCAGTCAAACTGTGGCCAAACTAGAGTTTACTAGAGACAGTCTTTTATAGTGATTTTTATAGTGTCTACCGGGAGTCGAACCTCGAGCACCCTCGGGGCTCAATGGAAAAGTGCCTATTTTATTCTATTATAAAATTCCATTATTAATAAAGTATTTTTTAAACGGAAACACTCACGTAAATATGGAAACTTTGTCTCCACTTTGTCATTTTAAGTATATATTTGTACATAATTGGTAAACATCATTTCTTCTTCCTAATGGCTACACATCTTATATAGACGTATTTCGCCAGTGTCGAGTGATATTTGTAGGTTTAAGATATATCCTTGGATGATTGTTCGGTTATTTGGGCTCAGTAATGTGATAGTACAATTACTGAAGCCACCACGAGGCCTCTTGGCTTAAAATGTCAGCAAAGTGTGCATACACTTTGTTTTATTAAAGTTTCTAATTCAATTGTTTTATTAAAGTTTCTAGTCCCGAAATATTCACTGGATAATGCACTATCGAAATTATACACTAAACACTTCAATAAACTAAAAAAAAAAAAAAAAAAAACGACACGTCCGCCATTGACAGAGCTGACAAAAGACCAACATCACACCTTATAAAAAAAATCTAGAGAAAACCAATCCAACTCTGAAATTATAAAGAGTTGAATCCTTTCAACGAAATAAAAACAAAATTACTCTATATTTCGCATTTCCAAGCGTTCCCCAAACCGATCAAGCCTCTTGAAAAATCCCTTCAAAGTAACTGCCTTAATGGATGATGAAAAAAAAAAAGAAAACCTCCGCAGCCTTTTCATTTTTCTCCCAAAAGAAAAGCAGACTTAAAAGGTATTAGCGACTCTAAGTTTATCAATCTTCGCCTCGTTTTTTCTGTAAAATTAATTGCTTTTTAATTTGTGTAAAAATATTTTGATAGATTGTGATACTAGCGGTTTTGAGAATTCCTATTTCCGGAAATAGTCCGCCACAATACCAGTCTATGAATTTTGAATACATTCATAGACACGTTTGTTCAATGTTTCCAAGGCTAAGAAAAACATGAAACCTGCACACGCCTGCGAAGGAATTCAAGAGTAGTTTGTGAAAGATGGCCTTTATTTCCATTTTATACCCAGGTTACTATTGGAAGAGCTCTGACAGACTAAGATTAAAAAAAAACTATTTAATACTAGCTTTCCGCCCGCGGTTTCACCCGCGTTTAATGAGTTTTCCCGTAGGAATAAAGTGTTTTCCCGCAGTAAAAAGTAGCCTATGTCCTATTTCCAGGACCTAACCTATATGCGTGCCAAGTTTCATCCCGATCTGTCCAGTGTTTCAAGCGTGATTCGGCAACAAACATCCAAACATCCAAACTTTCGCATTTATAATATTAGTAGGATTAGTAGGATAGGATTATTTCGTTTATTTAGTTATTTTTAAGTAAAATTACTGTATAATGATAAAATAAGAGGTGAAGTTATTTTTTTTTCAGTTTATAGCAATAATGGTTCTTAAACTGAATGTTATAAAAAAAAAGTTGTTAACGTCATGTGAAGAATTTTGAAGCTATCAGAGCTCTTCCTATAATAACCCGGGTTTAATAACAAAATGAAGAGATCCACGATAAGCTAAACTCATTTTAAAAAAAACAGGTCAAGTGCCAGTCGGATTCGTGCACCGAAAATTCTGTACATTTCCTTTCTCGGAAAGATACCTAGGTATATTTCTGACGGACAAATAAGTTGCAATAAAAAAAGAAACTTTTGTTTTTGAAAGATTATGTACCTATGGATGTACAACATGACTAAAAATCTTGAGTCCGCAGCACCGATATGTAAAATCCTCTATTTGTCTAGTCATTTCTTCGTCAAATAATTTTTTCACCAAGAGTTTTTATGCCAAATTCTCTTTTCATCAACATGTATGACCGAGTTTTTATTGCCTAATTTATACACATCAAAGTGAGCTAATTTATGTTTATAATAATACTAGCGGTCCGCCTGCTCACGTTGTACAAGACTTTCCCTTGGGAATAAGACTTTTTCCCGTAAAAAGTATCCTATGTGTTAATCCAGGGTACAAAATATCTCTATTGCAAATTTCATCCCAATCCGTTCAGTAGTTTTAGCGTGAAAGAGTAACAAACAGACAGATAGACGGACAACGAAGTGATCCTATAAGAGTCCTATAAGTGTTCTTTTTTTCCTTTGAGGTACGGAACCCAAAAAACTAATGCTCTAATAAGAAAATGTTAAAATGTATGCTCTGTGAAATTTTAAATGAAAAGTCACAACCTAAATACGTCTGCCAACTCAGCGAACCTCTCATAGACTTAAGAGTGAGGCCAGGTATGTATTCAGGAACAAGGCGTGGGCGTATATAAATATAGACACTAAGCGGACACTATTACTAGCCCTGCATTCCGAGACGCGCTGAAATCGATTAAAGCACCCGTAATCGCGTTCCAAATTACTGTCAGCTGTCAAAACTCATACTTTTTTG
This sequence comes from Carpatolechia fugitivella, assembly GCA_951230895.1. NCBI lineage: Eukaryota > Metazoa > Arthropoda > Insecta > Lepidoptera > Gelechiidae > Carpatolechia > Carpatolechia fugitivella. The sequence goes on along the minus strand of OX579646.1, from coordinate 18,562,933 downwards.
CTTTTCTGATCGCTGACAGTGCTGAAAGTCTGATTCGGAATGCGCCATATGTGTAACTAAAAACACCTCTGTGTACCTTCGTTGAAATGTATTAACGAATCTTATAAAATATTAAAAAGAAAATCAATTTTACAAACTCAGTTTTAGTTTTAGTGTGTTATAGTCACTGCTCAAAACACGTGAACTAAGTAAAGACATTACGTTTCATAGTGTAAGGGGCGTCACAGACGGTTAAGATACGATATTATAGCCGAAGCAGCCAGCTCTCTCGTCGCTGCTATTCACATTTTATGTAAAGCATTTTTTTCAAACAAAATGGCGAATCAATCAGTGACCGGCCCTTCTGCATGACCCCCCTTTGCACTCAAAGTGAATGGCGACAAGAGAGCTGGATGCCTAGTACTATAATATCGCCCTTATGGGCTAAAAGCGTGACTTATAGTACTAGGTGTTATAAAAAATACCCAAAGAATACACACAACCTTTGAATTTCTTCGCTAGAGTGTACAGGTTTGATCACGATGTTTTCCTTCACCGTAAGAGCGTCGAATAAACGTACATATGAATTAGAAATTTGAAAACACATTGGTACGTGGTGAGGATCGAACCCGCGTCTCCCGGACGGGAAGCAGCGGCCCTAGCCACTAGACCACCGATGCTCTTATTATAGTATGTATATATTGCCCCTGCCCCTTCCAGATCGACTGAGTCCTCCCCTGTCCGTTTCTAGCACCATCAAAGCGGGTAAATATTTAGAGGGCGTAATATTAAACTGGCAGCAATTCGCTTCTCTCGTCGTTTTAATTTCATCTTATTACTTTGCCTTGCTTCTTGTGGTTTAAGGTATAGATATTGCTAGTTAAAATTTTAGCTAGGTAAACGCACCGTAATTAATTTATTTCACTTAATTACGTCATACATTGATATGACGCTTGTTTGAGAGGCTGTGGCGACCCCACCATTTACCATTACCTAATATGTTAATCTTTATAATTTATATTATAAACAAATCGTCTCTGCCTTTGATAGTAAAGCTCTTTATTTTATCCTGACGTAACTGCATATGCCTCTGTGTACAGTTTGTACACTTGAGTTAGATGTTAAGTTGGTATAGTTAAGTTGATGAGAGCACAGAGAAGAAACACACGAAGTTAAAGTAAAACAGTAGATATAATCGGAATAAAGTTGTACAAATAAAAATAGATTGGTGACTTCTCTCTATGACGTATGAACGTACTCTAATAATAAGTAATCGAAATAAAGTAAAAGACTGCGACAGCTATAATAGTAGGTTGCAGTATAAGCAAAATATTAAGTAAAATACAAGGTACTAAATTATGTGCGGTCTTAAACCGTACACTCTGATTTAAAATGAAAATATTACTACTACTATTTACTGTTTGGTTGAATACTAAAAATCTTTGAACAATAAAAATCAATTGCTGTTCGTTTGTCTCGCTAAAACTCGAGAATGGCTGGACCGATTTGGTTAATTTTGATCTTGAAATATTTGTGGAAGTTCAGGGAAGGTTTAGAAAGTGAGAAACATAAATAATAAGTAACAGAAAAAAAAAACTACAATTTAGTTTTCCAATACATAATTGTCAAGGGTAAGTGTAGGGTAGAAGTTGGGAAAAATGGCAGGACAACGTATACCGGGTCAGCTAGTAATAATATAAATAAAACAATAAGTGCCGTGTGGTGACGGCAGAGTAGAATACATTTGTCACCAACCCCTACTCTTCCCGTGGGTGTCGTAAGAGGCGACTTAGGGACTACACATTGAACAGGGAACGGGCAGCAGCTGATATACAGTCAACTGTAACCTCTGAAACAGTAACCTTTTAATCTGCGATCTCCAACCCGCCTGCCAAGCATGGAGATTATGGCAAAACCCTCCACCTAAGTGGAGGAGGCTCGTAGTCCAGCAGTGGACTGTAACGGGCCGTTGATGTTGGATTGCCATCAGTATCATAAGAAAAAACAAGTTTATTCACTTAAGACTGAGCGATTGTAATTTATCTAACGTGGGCCGGAGTTAGTGGCCATTAGGCGCGTTCGGCAAGAAATTAGGCATTATTGGGCGTCATTAAGGTAATGGGCCGTATTGGCACTGATTGTTCAGTCCATCAGGCTGAAATAGGGACGAAAATCGAGATTATTGACTCGGGGTTGAAACTGTCAAGAAAAAAAAAATCCAAGTCTGTTAGTAAATGTGTCCAACATACATACGTAAAATTTAGCTCCTGTCACACAACTTTAGTTCAAGAAGCATAAGCTAAACAACGTAATTTTTTTGGGTTCAGATGCGGCTTTTTTCCGTAAGAGCAACTAAAACAACTAAAACGTGTGTACGAAGTTGTTACGAAACCGATGAAATTTAATAACACGCTCATTTAAATTTTTCAAAAATTTCCTTGCACGATATTCTAATTCTAACACAAAGGATGTTTCCGGCAGCCACATTTGTCATGCAAATCACTTTCTTTCAAAGGCGGTGAAATTTTTACTACAATTTTAAATATTTCTTAAGTAAACGCGAACGCGACCGTGACAATAGAATCCAACAAACGTCTCCTTACAAGCAAATTAGTCACAGAAATGGAAAACGCATCGCCGCGCGCCGATATGCTCAAAACCCTGAAAACAAAAGGAAACTTTCTTCTTACTATGAATTTACACGTGCGACATTGAAAACAAACCTTATTTATTGGCCGCAACCCGAGCTGAACAGACTAGTGCCGAACCGGCAGAAAAACAAAAAATATTTGAAAAAAGAACGTATAAAAGTAAGTTTATGAAAAGGATTAAAAGTTTTAAAGTTATCGAACTGGCTGAAACCGTGCGTGAATTTATTGGAATAAATTTTAAAAGTTTTGCTGCGCGGTAAATAATAATAGTTAATTTACGCTCCGTTCTAAATATCTTCGTTATTTAAAATGTTGAAGGTTGTAACGGTTATTTTAGTATTAGTAGCGTGTTGCTATTGTGCCGATAACGAGGTTGATGTAGGGGATGCGAGGGCGAGTAAGAAAAGAAAAAATGCTCTCAAGCTCGTGGGTAAGTTTCTTGTTTATGCTTTGTAATTATTTTTAATGGCACAACTTGGTTTCCTTTCGTAGTCACGCTCTATTGCAATATTCAAGTATAGTGTATTGTATTCGATTGTCTGAAGTTCCTTAATTTATGATCCTGAAAAATTTACTTAGTACCAACTCATTAAAGAATCTACAAGAATGTTAGTTATTCCAAATTATGTGCAACTATAAAATTTAACCTTACGTAGACAAGGTTCCGTCATTTGAACTTTCGTGAACAGAGACAATGACATCTATTTACCCGATTTTTGGAGCAATGCGCAAGCACACATTATTCTGTCAAAGTCGAAGATTTTAACCGTCCGTGGATCAAAAATTGTTATACACTTGGCAGGAGTAAATAGCTACGATTCTTTTGTTATAGATTTACGCTATTTGTCCACCTAAATTATGTAAAAGTTGTAATATTGGTTTAAAAAAACAGAAGTTTAATTTGCTATTTTTGTCAACATTCTAAAACAAATTCAATTATTTCGAGACAGATTTCTGGACAAAGCCTTTTGTCGTTGAGACACCTTCAAAATTTAGTTTGTAAGAAATACTAAAATAAAGTTTCAAGTTTCAATCAGTTAGTGATTTTATAGTATCTGTGGTGATTTATAAATAAAATCAGTTTTTGTTTTGACCAATGGAGTAAAATAAGTTTCTGCAATATAATGTAAAAAGCATGGCATAAGTACATGAACCTGAAAGATTTCAGACTGATACCCAATCATGCCATGGGCCAAAATTATACGTTGTTGGCAGAAAACAATCAACCATTTCTCTTTTTTTTACAGCCATGGTCCTCATCTTCCTCTTCTCCAAGGTAGCGATCTTCAAAGTGGCATCATTCATGTTCTTCTTCATGATATTCCAAAAACTCTTCACCTTCGCCGGAATAATGCTGAGCTACTTCATGAAACAGAAATTGGAGAAGCCTTCACCCCCCACTATGTACGGCCCACCTGGACCCCCCACGACTTCTGATTATAATACCCTAGGGTACAGCTACGGCCCCCCAGATTCAGGAAATAATAACGCGGAGAACGTTTATCCAGGACCGGAATACGGGTTGCCGGGTTTGACTGATATTGGGGGGTCTTTTAACAACTGGCTTCATCATAAGAATCCTTAGAGAACGAATTAATGAGAGAATAAAAACCCAAATAAGTCAAACCAATGTATAAATGACGTAATGTCTCATGTTCTAGTTGTAATAAATTATTTACCTATTTATTATTTTGTAACAGTGTGTTTTATTTCGTTGCTATGTTCCTGGATTTTTAATATATTTTAGTTTCATTTAGACACAGAGCAATATGAGTAAGACAAATGTGCTTATACTTTAAAAGCCTTTGCATAGCTCTATCATTTCAAAGAATGGAGATTGTGTATGTATCCTGTTATTCTTTTCTCGACAATACCAGTGATTGTACCGGGAGATATATCTTCTGTATTGATGTCATCGAAATAAACTATCTTGTACAGTGGATTTGACAAAGCTACAGTTTTAAACACTAAGAAGCAAAATTCAATGTAAATTTTGTAATCAGTATTGATCAGGTACATAGAAGGGTGCAATTGATGAAATTATTCCTCCCTTGTTTCACGATCGACGTCTTGAAAGAATTTTCTAACCAAAAATGAATAAATAAAATTAGAAAGACCTTTTTGTAAGTCAGGTACAATCATAATTAACTTGTCTCCCGTAACCAAAATAATGAATCCGTACGTGGTAATGGTACCTACTAGAAAAAGATTGATCAAAAATATCCATCGGCAAAACCCATACAAAGGCTTGTATATATATATATATATATCGACACCTCCTATAAACAACAACGTAACTTGAGATACGTGACTTGAGATACAAAATGACTTTAGTTAATATTATTCCTTATCATAATTTTATTTACTCTTAATTTTCAGTCCAAGCAGTCTTTAAGTACAATAGAACTGAAGTTAGCATTAGTCAAAAAACCTAACTATAGGTAAAACGTATTTTTTTTTCTCTTTAAACTGCTGTACTGATTAGTTGCTAAAATTGAGTTACGTTGTTGTTCATAGGAGGTGTCGATATGTCACCGTAAGATTGTGAACGCCGTTAGTTTATAATCTTACGATGTAAAACCGTCCAATTGTGAACTGATTAAAAATTGGCATGCGACGGAACGCACCTCGCACGCTGATTGGTTAAACGTTTGACGTGTCCAGCGCGGCTATTCTGGGCTGTCATTCTGTAGGTAGCTACTGCCAAAACCGACCAATGAGGTACACGGTTCACAATTTTACGGGTGACAAAACCCGATAGATTATGAACTCTGCACCTTTGTTTAAAATTTGACGGTTTTACATCGTAAGATTATAAACTAACGAGAAATAATATGTTAAATTGTAAATGGTTGGTCTCAGTTCACAATTTTCCGTAAGTTTATAATATCGCGAGTAAGATTATAAAGCGTTCACAGTCTTACGGTCACATATACATCGAATTACACTGTACCTACCTGTACAATATTTCAGCTTTATGAAATAGGTTCTCCTCGGTTTATTCTTATTACAAAACGGATGCAGCTCTGCGCGTGGCATCGCGTGACGTAGAGCGCGGAACATTAGTTATGTTACTTGCAAGGTGACCACGATGAAACATTAATACTTATATCTATTTGGATAATCATAAGAACTCCACTGACTATCCGTTCAACTCATTCGACTTGTTTGTAGGCCTGTCGTACGACAAAATTATTATTTTTCCTAAGCTTTCCTTTCCTTCCTGCGTCTTGCATTATCAATCTCACTTGTTACACTATTTTTATAGGGAAATTGCGTTCTAGCGTTTTCCCGGCCTAGTGCTGGGGTCCACTTTCCTACTGAATCTTCTCCACTTTGCCCGGTCTTCGGCATCCTTAGGTGTGAGATTGTTCTCTTCCATATCCACTTTCACGACGTCCAGCCAGCGCTTTTTAGGCCTAACACGTGATCTAGGGCCCTGGACAGTGAGGTCGATCGACGCATCTATTTTCTACGTAGTCTGTCACATTCGCCATATGCGCACGTAATCACACCAATTTTAATATTTCTTAGAGAACTTTTCTTTTAATCAGGAAATATCTCTAGATTTTCATAAATTATGGTCACCACAAGGTACAAGAACAAATGGGGCGATAAATTTCTGCTCGCAACTCCTGTAGGAGAAATAAAAATTGCATTCCCTGAAAGTTGCGGGAACTGACAAACAAGTAACTATTGATGATTGGTCTGTATTACAACTATTGCGTAGTTGGTAATATGGTTTTAGTTTAAACGAAAGTTAAATAAATAAATATGTGGGGCCATCTGACCCCAAACTAAGCAAAGCTTGTACTATGGGTATCAGACAGCTGATATACATTACTTAAATGGATAAATACATACATATATAGATAAACAACAACCAGACACAAGGCAAACACATAAGTGCTCATCAGTTGTTGGTTAGATTCCCGAAAAAATATAAAGCCACTTCTATTTTTTTTTACACAAAATGGGTATAGCTTTTAAATGTGAGTGAGTAACAAGATGATTGTTTACGGAATCGTGAGTAATTCCTCCTGTTATATTAGAAGGCTGTGCGTACGTAGTAAAGTTTGGTCTACGGCGGCGCGGCACCAAACTTCTCGAGTCCTTTCCCTCCAGGTGGCATTAAAAAATTCCAAACTGTATATAAAAAACGAATATATTACACAAAAAGCAAATAAATATATGAATATTAAATAAATTATAAGAAAATGATATAGTAAAGTAAAAGATGACCTGTACACGTCTACGAAGAACACTGGGCTCACGTGATCAAATAGAAAAACAAACATTTAATTTCACTATCCCCAGAGTGATATAAGAAGGTATAGAGCGCTTCAGAGTGAGAACAGTAGGCACGGGTGGGAACATTGAATCGTTTCGTCAGCAAGCTCTAGTAGTTATTATCGAGTACCGACACGGCGTAAGCGTCGTTTGTATTTCAATAATTAGACAAATATTATATGTTATTCTAAGAAAAATTGTGAAATATCCAGTAAAATATCGCAAAAAATCACGAGACTTGCCTACTGAAGCTGCCTACGCTGCGCACTAGGTGATCCGTGCAATATGCTTGCTCTATAGAAACTTATATACTCATATATACTCTAAGACTATCCCACTACAGCTAACAAGATAAAAAGGTCTCAACAAAACGTTGTTCCCACATCATTTTCCTCCCGACGTTTCATATAGCGCCCCTTGGGGGCGATCGGTTGCGTTTTTCATAAAATGAATCCAATTACCTCCCATGTGAGGATGGGGCCTGGGCCTAATGGGGATAGATGCCGACTGCTTATCGATGGATGGAGAGGCAAGGATGTGTAGAGAAAAAATGTCGGGGTTTTGTTTTATTTTTAACGCTTTTAAAGATAAAAAGGAGGGGCGCTATAGTTGGCGATTTGAATGCAGCTCTGGTGTACACGTGACTACTGTAGCAGTACTGCTATTACCTTCTTCTGCTATTTTGTTTCTGGCAATTCAGTACTTTTAAGTACTGGCAGTCTCATCATTCATTTTCAATTTATTTTCAAATTTCGAATCCATCCGTTTCGGTTCTGTCATTTTCATCAAAATTTTCTCATTCTACCTCAAGACATCAGACCACAACATCAGACTGTACCGACCTTTTAATATAATAACCGGATCTTATGTATTTTCATTATTAGTAGCTTCTAAAAAGTGCTATAAATCTTTGTTGTTCTAATTAAACCCGTTCGTGCAACAATTACCCATTTTTTGTGTTCGTTTATTCTGGACTGGACCCTGTTTCCCTGCCATTGCCACGCTACCATACTTCTATTCTACATCGTGCGGCCAGCAGCGTGTGGCAGCTGCTGGACTACACTACTATGGAAAGGCAAGAGCAGCATTCTGTCAGATCGAGCGTGGACTGTACCTGTGGCATCGTGATTCCAAATGGATGAACCGATTTAGTTATTTTATTTATTTATTAAAACACCTTTACATGGGTGCTTTCTGTTCGAGCGGGTTCTCTCATAGGCAGCCCTAACAACAGCGTTCGAGGAAACTTAAAATGTCGTCGCTTCATGAACGTAGACTCACGACTGATCTGTGTTTTCTCCACAAAGTGCAGTCATCTCCTAAGCCAAATATCCTTAAATGTTCCTTATAATTTTCCCCGGAATGAGATAAAAATAATTTTACACACACCTTTTTGCAAAACTAGCTTGGGGCTTCAATCTCCACTAATTAGAATCTCAAACGAATATAATAAACCCAATAGTGAATTAGCAAATCTTGTCATTTTTCACGATTCGCTGCCTAAATTCAAAACAAAAATTGTCCAACCTTGTGAAAGTTATCGGTTTTGTTTGATTGTTTATTTAGATTTCTTTATTTTCTAAATTTAAATTGTATTACCTCTGGTTACTTACTACCCGTGCATATGCTAGTAGCTTGTAAATGCTATGTACGCCGTTATTGTCCATAGCATCAGAACTAGGTGCAAATTACAAAAATTCTTAGATTATTCTATATTTAATGTTATGCCCCGCTTGCTATAGAAAAATTTGTCATCTCCTCTCCGCTCCGCTTGATCCATTTCCACTGAAGCTAAGCGGAGAGGAGATGTGGAAATAACGAAATCTGATTGGTTATTCAAACACATCTCCTCTCCTCTCCGCTTTGGTAGAAACCGGGCCTTACAGTATTATTAACGTGGGTGGGTGGGTAAACAACCTCCGTGGCCGAATGGTCGAGATTTCGACGCTCATTACGGAGGATCCGGGTTCGATTCCCGGTGGGGACACTGTCAAGCAAAAATCTCTTTGTGAGACTTTTCCCAGTTTCGTTAGGACATTGCAGGCTGAATCACCTGATTGTCTGAAAAGAAAGATGATTCCGTGCTTAGGAAGGCACGTTAAGCCGTTGGTCCTGGCTACTATCAAGTAGTTACATGAGCCAAGTCAGCGGCCTTTGGCGGCTCTATCATAACACTGGTCGACCTTACAACCCACACGATGATGATGATGATGATGATGGGTGGGTAAAATATCAGTTTTAGTTTTAGATGGCTTTTGTTCGTGCATTGTTGACCATACCCCTGTAGTACTATACCCCTGGTGATATATAAACCTCGCTTTGTTAATGGTACCAACGGTAGTGATATTATCGCCCGAAGATAAGGAGCATCACTGTTACCATACCCTTGGCCAACCTGGAGAAGTCTAAATAGGCTGAGGACCCAGGTTGGCCGAAGCAAAGATAACCTGTGTCGGTGGGGGTACTCAAGTAGCGCAGACGCCAGCTGTGAATGTGGAGAACCCTTGCAAACCATGGTACACCTCACTAACTGTCCCGCGTGCCCGACCACCTGCTCGCGTGAGGACTTACTTGTCAGTAACCAGAGGGCTACCACGGTAGCCGCTTTCTGGGCAAGTAAGATTTAGCCCGTGTTCTTGCCGACACGAGAGAAGAAGAAGACCATACCACCAGTGGTACGGTACAGGGGTATGGTCAACAATGCATGCTTCTGTTAATGTTTCCAGAATAGATAATTCTGTTGCTTGTCAATTCGTAGACATTATTTATTTCGTAATAAGGAACCCTAACCAAGAGAAGATGCGTCGCCTTTTCTCAACCCTTACATCTTTTTAGCGTAATACGCCTAATTTACTTTCAGTGTAAAAGCTCGCTTATGTACTTTATTTGTCTCTGCCTTTACCTTTCCATTTTGAGAGAGAAAACATGTAATGGATACCTACTAGGTATTTTTTTGTATCGGAGTAATTTCTAATAGTAAAATGAGGGATTTTCTGTCAGCTCTTTAAAAAATAAAAATAATGGTTCTTATTAAGACGATAATTTGTAATTTGTATTATTATATATTTTGTGACATTATTAATAAAAATGAGGACGATAGATGGCGCCAAGTGTACTTCGTGGATTCATGGCCCTGGGCAATGGCCCTGGGTGACTCGCCAGATTTCTTCGGATCCACGAATCGTCAACGCCATCTACCGTAGTTTTATGAACATTTTTTTTTAATTGGCTGTCGGATTATATTCGTATCGTTCATAAAAAAAAGTTAAAAGTTGACTATGACATAGTAAAACATTGTAAGGAAACACATTTTCGAAGAAGTTTCAAGTTTTTTTTTGAATGAACCTAATGTCGCAAAATCGACGAATCAAGCGTAACCGGATTTTTGGGGGGCGAAAGACTTATCAATAAATTAAATCAAAGATTGTAAGTGAATGTCTGATCGATCACATTAATGCAGGGTTACCCCTTGGTAGGAATAATACAAACAAGTAGGTAAGTACTACCAATATTTATTTTATTTTTTGATCAGATCATTAAATTGTGAACATTTTACGATTTTGTCGTCCACGATTGGCCATATCGTGAAAATAAGGCGTCCATGAAAAATATTTAATAAGAATCTAAATTATGTTTGGTACTTATTGTTCTCTAAGTCCGATAGACATTTTCAGAGTACTTTTTCATCATAAACTCTTTTTTCTTCATCATTTTAATAACGAATTATTCACTTTTTCACTGCGAGAAATAACGCGGCCGCCGTGTTGGTACACAAACAAAGCGCTTCCAGCGCCTCTATCGGCAATTTTACGATATGGTCAAATAATCTTGACCATTTCATGAAGTAGCTGCGTTTTTAGTTGAACATATCGACAAACGATTTCTTATCATTGATCTGGCCAAGGCACATCATGGTGACATTATGGTAATATTATGGCCACGATATACCTACCATGATTTCTGATTGATGACGTTCAAGAATGTCTTTCAAAAACTTTGGACCTGCTCTGAATTTTTCGGTAAAGTTGGCGTCCTCAATAATATGGATCAGTGGACAAATAATCAAGGAAAGCCAACCTTGCTTTCTTGATGAATAGACTCCCCGCTAAGTTTTGAAGAAGTCGATGACAAATTATCTCCGTGTTTTTTTAGATTTGGTTCAAAAACTTTGGTAGGCTTTTTAGGCATTTTTTGATCTCTTAATCCGTTTTTCTGGGGATTCATTAATTTCATAGAGCGTCGGTGGTCTAATGGCTAGGGCCGCTGCCTGCCGTCCGTCCGGGAGACGCGGGTTCGATCACCACCACGAATTCATATTACTCGTATGTACGTTTATTCGACGCTCTTACAGTGAAGGAAAACATAGAGATAAAACCTGCTCACTCCTGCGAAGAAATTCAACGGTTGTGTGTGAAGTCGACCAACCCGCACTGGGTCAGCGTGGTCGACTAAGGCCTTATCGCCCTAATTCAGGGTAGGCTCGACGGCTCGAGCCCCTCGGTGGGGACGTATATGAGCTGTTGATGAATTATTTAGTATTAAGTATTTAGTATTTTATATTATGTTTTTATCCGTTCCGGGAGCCGCGGGTTCGATCCCCACCACGTACCAATGTGTTTTCGAATTTCATATTCGTATGTACGTTTATTCGACGCTCTTACGGTGAAGGAAAACATCGTGAAACCTGCACACTCCTGCGAAGAAATTCAAAGGTTGTGTGTAAAGTCGTCAACCCGCGCGGTGCCAGCGTGGTCGACTAAGGCCTAATCGCCCTAATTCAGGGTAGGCTCGAGCCTATCGGTGGGGACGTATGTGAGCTGTTGATGATGATTTGTATTTCGGTATATCGGTCCGGATTCCAGTAAAATGCAACTTCCAACACTGATAAAAAAAACGTCACCGTGTCAAAAAACCTTTATCGTTCATCATTACATTACTAAAGTAATTGACTAAAATTACTTAACGTTCATAATATTTAACGATGTCGTACTGAGATAAGGCTCGTTCGGTTCACGGGGAACGTAAATTTCTTTAATCGCCAGGCTATTAGGAGGTTCATCAGCCATCTGAGTGGTGCAGACATTACTGCTCCTACGAATATGTCGCTAGGGATGGGCACGGTGATGTCGATAAACGGGCACCTTCTCCTACAGGTTCAGTCTGGACACACACAAAGTGGCAGACAGTTTTTTTCGAACATAACTAATTAATATTGAGGTTCATCATCAATAGCTCATATACGTCCCCACCGAGCTCGAGCCTACCCTGAATTAGGGCGATCAGGACTTAGTACGGGTTGGTCGATTATTGAGGTTCAATCAATCAGCCTATTGCAGTCCACTGCTGGACGGAGGCCTACCTCCCCAAGGGCACGCCAAAGCGCCGCTTTCCTCATCCAGCTACCACCAGCGATCTTCCTCAGGTCATCAGTCCACCTGGCAGGGGGGCGTCCCACACTACGTTTCCCAATACGTGGTCTCTATTCGAGATCCCGTCTGCTCCAACGTTCGTCGGTTCTGCGACAGACGTGGACAGCCCACTGCCACTTTAGTTTGCTACACTTCTGGACGATATCAACTACCTTGGTCCTTTGCCGGATGATTTGGTTTCAGATTTTATCCCGTAGCGAAATACCAAGCATAGATTTTTCCATGGCTCGCCGAGTGACATGTTGCCGATGGGCCAGCTTCCCGTCATGTTCCACGTCTCGGCTCCGTATGTCAATACGGGTAGGACACGCTGATTATACATCCTGCTCTTCAGGCATTTCGGTAGTGGTGACGAGAAGATATGACGCAGTTTCCCAAATGCTGCCCAGCCCAACTGTACTCTTCTTGCGATTTCACGCTCGAAGTTGTCTCTACCCAACTGCAATGTCTGGCCGAGGTAGACATATTCTTGGACAGCATCGAACACTTCGCCACTGATCGAGATCGGTTCCGGAATGATTAGTTCGTTGAACATGACCTTAGTCTTGTCCAAGTTCATCCGGAGACCGACTGACAGTGAGGCAGCGTTGAGACTGTGCAGCATTTTTTGCAGATCCTGCAACGATTCAGCCATTATCACTATGTCGTCGGCAAAGCGAAGGTGACTGAGATATTCGCCATTAATGTTGATGCCCAATAGGTTCCAGTCTAGGGTTTATTGAGGTTGCCTGGAAGAAATTGCTACCTTGGCAATAAGGCTTCCTAATTGGCTCGACCAATTGTAAAAACTAATTCTTGTAAATTCAGTCAGTAAAGAATTATTTCTATAGTATTGGATTAATTATTATATTGTATGCTCCAGAATCATAAGGAAAAACACACCGTTCAAATATTATATTTTTAAAGAGAAATTTGACTACATACTCACATTACGTCAAATAATGATATCCATAGAATGTGACCTAGGACGCCTGAACCATAATAACGCCTGCCAAACTTTGAAAAGCAATTGCTCACACACAAACTAATATCAGAAATAATACGTGTACTTTTTGACCGAGGACGGCTTCATTTCTTATCATGAATTTGAGTTTATCATTTTGACTAAATTTAAATACTCTTATCATCACATTCATGACGTTGATAGTTTTTTATACAGATTTTTATAGCAATTTGCTTAATATTATCTCTAAGCCCTGATTTTTAATTAGATGGACTAAAGTGACGTTTGGAGTGTTGCCATTTAACGCAACATAAAAAATGGTGATGTAGCCTGAGTGATCCAAAGACCAAGAGTAAGTGACTTGTAACAGTATGATAAATTTAGAGTTCATCAAATTTTACTGTATTCAATCAAATCAACGTAACGTAACAATTAACAATGAAAATATAACAAAACTTAACAACAAGTAACAACGAAAGTCGGCGTTGAAAGCGCAAGGAATATTCGTACGACCAATCGCGAGCGAAGTGGAAAGACGAATGACGCACGCGCCGGTTAGAGAGCATGATCCATCTACCCTTCATTCAAAAATAGTACGAATCATTTTTTGCTTCTATTAAAAATATTCTATGAATTATTTCATGAACGATTGGTTAACTGTCACCAAGTTTTTAAACATGTTTTTTTTTTTAGTAGACAAAGCTATTAGATTTTTATTTTTATTAACGTTTATTCTATCATTCCGCGGGTAATTGTGCTATTCGGCTAATTCAAGAGTATTAGGTGCTCTCACACAGGAGTTATGTTGCAATAATATATTTTTTGTATAACTTTTTTAACTTTATTTAACTCATAAATACATGTTACAGAAGTTTTCTATAAATCAGTTCAATTTATTTTATTGTTAACTATTTAATTAACATGTGAAAAGTTATAAAATACATTACGTACCAACCTAACCTACCAACCTATTATTCGTATTACAACTATATTAAGTAAATTTAAATACAGGTGTCTTGTTGCAACGATACAACGAATTAGCTCAATGAGTCAATTTAATGAGTCATGTCACATCCCTATGATCTTCAGCTTGCAACATTAAAAACAAAAAACTACCTTTGCAGCTGTCACTTTAGTCCATCTAATTAAAAGTCAGGGTATAGTATTCATCAGGGTAATAATGATTGTATTATGAACTGATAATAATTACAGAAATAAGAGGTAAAAAGAAAAAAAGTATATATTTTTTAATGAACGACAATCTACCTTTAAGTTAGACTCTGATTTTATTTCCCATAATATCGTAAAACCCAAACACCTAAAACAGATGACTCACTCCAGCCTTTTCTTTTTTTTAAACGCCAAAAAGTTCAGTACGGGATCACGTCCTGCACCAATTTTCTAGCAAAAAATATCGATAAATCTCAATCGATATCGATAAAATCCTGTGTCCATTACCAAACTGTCTCTCGTAAAGTGTCTGCGCTCATTATTTCCAAATTTAACGATGATTGCTACACACGGCCCGCCAGGCGTTATTCCGCCAATATTAGACGCCGAGACCGAATTACTTAACGAATTATGGCCCGTGAGGGAAAAAATCAATGCTCGGATTGAACGGGAATATTCCGAAATTTTAGCTACGAAATTTAGAGCATTACAACAAAAGTTATTTTGTGATTATAATGAGGCTAATTCCTACTGTCACGCTCTAATCCTTAATTTAAATTCGTCCGTCCTTTTCACCTTTTAAAGAATGAAAAGGGACTGGAGATGTCCATTCTAATATTAGAGCTGCTAAACATCGAATTTGAACCTTATGGCCGCGTCGATTGCACAATTTTAGAGAGCACATAAACCATGCGACTTAAAAATCTCTTAATCTGACAGCTATGCCCTTATTTTAGGTTATCATTCGTTCAATTTAATATCATTCGTTCTTCTTAATTCATCACCTCTCTTTCATTGGTCATAAAAACGAAAAGGATAGCTGGGCCCCGTTTCACGAAGCAACAATTTACAAGTAACAAGTTACAATTTGATATACATTGCGTAGCCAATTCGCCTAAACTGTAAACCCTTATCATTTTCTCTAATCTTCTACGCAATGTACGTCGAATTGTACTTGTAATTTGTAACTTGTAGCTTCGTGAAACGGCCCCCTGGATTTTAAAATTAGTATAGAGTTTACATAGGTACCGTGTATATTTTATGTCACAAGCTGATCGTTTTTTTATTTTTTTTTATTTATTAGAACACTATTAATCTTAATCTAAAACTAGGTACCACAAAACTGCATGTACAGTTTGACTGTGGTATCCAAACAAAAGTAATTCGCGTCACAATGCATTTATCTATAAACTATCAATATAATGTTTTTTTGGTATAGATATAAACCTTTGATTTGGGCCGATCGAGATCTACCTGGGCAGCCGCCATTTCGTGATTTGAAAAATGGTTTTATGATTTGCTTAATATAAAGTTAGGCGGACCAATGAGAGCAACCTATTTGTCGATATCCCTAGCTATGACCACATATTATGCTGAGCGTTGTTTATTATACACCGTGATGATATGGAACAACGTATTAACGTGCCTCCCGCAACACGAACAACGTCTCAGTTCATTTACTATACTAATGATCTGGTCATAAACTGCGGTTATAATAAGATAAATGGTTGGTTAACTCGTGGGTAGGTTATTTTATATTCGAATTAATTATATTATTTTCGAACTTCTATGGAATTTTCATTTTTATCATAGCAAACTTTTCAAATAATATTATTATGAAGAAGTTAATAACTCCTCAAAAAACACAGTTCTTAAAAAAACTTAGTCCATTTGAAGAGAAAAGCGAAGAAGAATATACATTAGCTATTTATACTAGCTCTCATCACTGAAAAATCCCTCAAATATTTTATTCAAATAGATCTCAGAAGAGTTATATGATGTTTCGTGATTTAACATAACATTTCACTTACACACTTTCACACTTTGAAATATTTATCACTTTGTTAACACCCATTTTACACTAATTCACACTTAAGTCCAGCTCTCTAACTGATATTCGACTTGCTACATTTTGTTATTGGGCTCTGAAGTGAAATCAAGTGCTGAACACTGTTATTTACTAGTAATAAGTTAACTTGTATAAAATAATGTGAATTAACAACATAAATAAACACGACATTATTTTGTTTTTAAAATTTGACGTTTGTTTAAATTTAGGATCATAAAACGTAGTAGGTAAAGTAATTAAGAAGAAAACGGTGAAATATTATTTAAATCAATGTCACTAGCTGCGCTTTGTGCCAGTGGTAGTGTCAAGTCATTTTAAACAACGAAGCAAAATACTGGCTGCAAAGAAAAAAGAAACAGTTGAAAAGAGAACACTAAATTTGAAGCCAAATTTTCCTTTATATTTTTGTGAATTCTGAGCAAAATTACCGGCCTGATAGTGATAAAAATACAGAGCAAAGGATTTAACGTATACAGCCTTTAAGGAAAAAATATAAACATAAAAATGAGACTTTTCTATAATACAATAATGGCGATGTTGTATGTGGCTTTCGTCGAAGCTCAGGATCACGAAGACAAGGAATTGGAAATAGAAGGTCGAGGAAAATACAAATATGCATTATTGAGTAAGTATTTATTCAACTTTATAGTTCATTTTTAGCAAGTGAAATGCTTTTTAGTGACTATAAACTCAATCAAAAGGAGTTCTTGTCTATTTTGATTCATGCCGAAAAATTAAACCCCTGAAAGATAGCTCTCGCGTCTGTTTGTCACATAGGTGATTTCTACAATTTTATTCCTTAGGCTCACTTTCTAGTATGTTAGTGATAATATTTTAAGTTTTACTCACAGGTAGTTTTACTTTGATTAGTTTTGACACTTGTCATTCAACTTCTGGCGTAAAAATAATTACTTAAATAGGGAATATGCATAAAAAATATTAGTTTTTTTATAGTTCACCTGAAAGTATACAAAAATAGAATACTGACATTCAAAACAGAATCGCAATTGATCGAAAAACAAACTATTTACAACATTAATAAACAAATATACTCGTATCTGTCCCTCTTACGATGGCGGATGTATGACCCGCATAACATATTTCGTCGTCACATGTCACGTCGGACCTCTCTGTCTAACCATCAACTTTGAAGCCTCATAACTTTGTCTCTGAGCAAGATATTTGAAAAAATATTTTTTATATGTTTATTTGGAACTTGAAATATTTCGATTAATAAATAAAAAAAAAATGTGCATATTCCTTATAAAGGTAGATATTATGTATAGCTACTTACCTGAAGCATTTTTATAGGTAACTATTATAATTACAAAAAGATTTGTAAAACATAAAAACTGAAAGACCCATAACTAGGCACCTACCTAAAATCTTTTCTCACAAATTCTACGAATTCCACCAACTGGAGTAATTTACGCGACGCTATTCTGAAATCTGAAATCCGTGAATAAAATTAAAAAATTCTAACGCCAACATGAAAAGGGGTTACTTTTATTCAAATCCCATTCAGCAGTGTCTGGTTTGGAGACCGAGGAAGAAAAATTAATGGGCTGCTTCATTGTATACCAGCGCCATAATATTTATGTATTATACTTACTTCGTTGATACAAGATTTAATGAACGAAATATCAAATAGAATTTGCTCTTGTGAATGTGACTTTTGGGGAGCGAACTGTTACTTTCATTTTAAAATATAATTACGTGATTGACAATTATTATTTTTTGTGAAATATGATTTTTATATTGATAATATAAAAAGGTTATTGAACCTGCCCTTAAAATATTTGGAACTAATTCTTTAACACACTACGAGTATATTACCACTTTGGTAGAAATAACGATAAAATTCGGTATTTTTATAGATACTTTTCAGATTAAGATTACGCCGTGTAGTGACAAACTGAACAATTTTCACGAAAAAAGAATTCCTGCGACAAAAGTGGAGTTTCTTCGGTGAGCTCTTCTCCACAGATTCCGCCATTGTGTTAGTGAACTCACCCAAAAAAATGTAATGACAGATCTAAGTGATGTAATAACATCCTATGGAAATAAATTATTTTGACTTTGACTTTGAAAAAAAATTTTTGGTCTCTCCATACAAAGACTCCCGACCGACCCATTTTGTATGGAGAGTACAAAACTATCTTTAATTTTTTTTTGTGAAAAGTTGTTCAGTTTGACGGGTACTATCACTACACGGCGGCGGGAACAAAACAATGTAAATTTTATGCTGTAGATTTTAGACCTTACTTTTTATCGAAGCGGCTTTAGTGTGCGTCTAGGCAGCCTCTTAACGAAAAAAAAAAGTGTGGAGGTCTCCCGTTCTTGGCAAATTGAAAATTCCTTTAGACTTGTTTTACGAAGCGGGTTTTCTGTTGCGAATGAAAACATTGAAAGACTCGGGTTAAAAGAAGGTTAAGGGAGGTATGATTAATTTTATTTCTGGTTCTTAAAGTTAAAATTTAACTTGTAGGAATTGTTTGATCGCCAGTTCTACTGGAAATGACTAGATCAAGTCGAGCTGGCTTGGTAGCGCCTAGAATGCTAACTATTATCATAAATACCGTTACGTTAATTGAAAAAGTATTTGATAGTTAAGAAAAAAACGTTTTTTGAATACTTAAGTTTAGACAACGCTTATGGATTCCTTGAACTTTCATCATTATCATCTTCTTCATCAGGTCAATACGTCCTCATGGAGAAGTTCTAGCCTGCCTTATTTAGGGCTTAGTTCCGTTGGCCAAGTACCTCAACGAACATTCATCACTTTTGAAATATTTATTTACGAGTATGTAGTTTAAACAATGAGTAACAGCCTCCGTGGCCTAGTGGTCGAGATTTCGTCCATTACGGAGGTTCCGGGTTCGATTCCCAGTGGGGACACAGTCAAGGCCATCACACACGGCATCTATAATATATATTATAGCACGAGGCAGCCAGCTCTCTCGTCGCCATTCACTTTCACGCAAAGCGGGGGTCAAACAAAATGGCGAATCAAGCAGAATGGTCGGTCACTGCGGCCATTCTGCTTGACCCCCGCTTTGCACACAAAGTGAATGGTGATGAGAGAGCTGGCTGCCTCGTGCTATAATATATATTATAGCTCCGTCTGTGATGCCCTTCAAGCAAATATCTCTTTGTCAGACTTTCCCCAGTATGGTTAGGACCAAGGACCGGTATTATTTGGTAACCACCTTTATTTTTATGCCGGTATTTTAAAAAGGTAAGCTTTTGGCGTATTATACAACCGGTACGTAATACCGGTAACCTTATTAAAATTACCTTTATTTCGTGAGATCTCGCGACACCTCGGCACGCGCTATGACGCGCTGTCTATCTCACTCGCACCCGTCGCGTCATTTCGTCTCGGTCGTCGGTTGGTATATTCAAAGAGCGACCGGCTCCTGTCTTATTTGTTAGTAAGTGAGGAGGTCGCCCGATCGCGGTTAGCGTATCTTTCTTTTTCCAGTTTCATAGCGAATTTTGGATAGTTTGGTCTACCCGAGTGTCATAGTTCTACTAGAAATATTAATTAGTCATGAGACGGACTACGTTTACTTTAAAATTAAAATAATGATGATGATGAAAATAATATACACTAAGGAGACGAATACCTCAAAATTTAACATCGCAAATTGTAGTAAAATGTACGATTTTCTCCGTAAAAATAGGATCTTTTCCTACAAAAAGTATCCTATGTGTTAATTCAGGGTACAAACAATCTTTATTTCAAATTTCATCTAAATCCATCTAATAGTTGAGGCGCAAAATCAATACAAATATAAACATCCAGACATACTTTCACATTTGTAATATTTTATTATTATATCTTATTAAAGTGTGATAAGACGCATACGTATGAAAAAAAAAACGCATTTCGTTATACTTTTATAATTGATATTTGTTATGATAATAAATATTTTTATATATATTATATATACTGAGATTAATATGCTATTAAAAAAAAGAGAACGTAAACTTAAGAAATTCAAAATAGCACCTATGATATGTTTATGGACCGATTTTGTTGAAACTTAGTTGGAATAATATTTTGACATGCAATGAAATCCGTTTCGTAAATACGATGATACATAGACTAGAAAAAATCAATAAAATTAAAATATCTCGAAAACAATGCGCCGTAGCGAAAAAATAATGAAAATTTATGCCCCCTTAATAACCCTGAACACGACCATGGTCGTTCTATATAACGACCTTACTTGACCTTGACAAAGTTAAAAAAGTGAGTGTCAAGGTCAAGTAAGGTCATTATATAGCATGGCCATGGTTGTGTTAAGGGTTATAAAGGGGGCACAAATTTTCGTTATTTTTTCGCTACGACGCATAGTTTTCGAGATATTTGAATATTATTGTTTTTTTCTTATGTCTGTCTGTGTGGCATCTTATTTGACAAATTGATTTTCATTTCATGTCAAAATATTGTTCTAAACCAAGTTACAACAAAACCAGTCCATAAACATTCCCAAGCCAAGTTTTAACAAAATCGGTCCATGAACGAAATATAGGCCGACATGTTGGATTTTTGTCATTTTTAACATTGCTTCGTTAATAATTGGAACTATCTTACCATTCTCAATCAATCAATAATTAATGTTTACAGGACCATTAAGATATATTTTTCACAAAGTAAAAAAAAGTGAGTGTCAAGGTCAAGTAAGGTCATTTATAGCATGGCCATGGTTGTGTTAAGGGTTATAAAGGGGGCACAAATTTTCGTTATTTTTTCGCTACGACGCATAGTTTTCGAGATATTTGAATATTATTGTTTTTTTCTAATGTCTGTCTGTGTGGCATCTTATTTGACAAATTGATTTTCATTTCATGTCAAAATATTGTACTAAACCAAGTTACAACAAAACCAGTCCATAAACATAAAAATTGGTTGCCATCTTGGATTTTTGACATTTATATCATACCGTTATTAATCTCATGTCAAAATAATGGTCCTAAGCCAAGTTTTAACAAAATCGGTCCATGAACAAAATATAGGCTGACATGTTTGATTTTTGTCATTTTTAACATTGCTTCGTTAATAATTGTAACTATCTTACCATTCTCAATCAATCAACTTATGTTTACAGGACCATTAAGATATATTTTTCACAAAATTAAAAAAAGTGAGTGTCAAGGTCAAGTAAGGTCATTATATAGCATGGCCATGGTTGTGTTAGGAGTTATAAAGGGGGCATAAATGTTCGTTATTTTTTCGCTACGACGCATAGTTTTTGAGATATTTGAATATTATCGTTGTTTTCTAATGTCTGTCTGTGTGGCATCTTATTTGACAAGTTGATTTACATTTCATGTTAAAATATTGTTCTAAACCTTGTCTAAACCAAGTTACTACAAAACCGGTCCATAAACATAAAAGTTGGTCGCCATCTTGGTATTTTGACATTTATACCATACCGCCGTTAATCTCATGTCAAATTAATGGTCCCAAGTTCAGTTTTAACTAAATCAGTCCATGAACAAACAAGTTGCCCACCATTATGGATATTTGTTATTTTATAATTCAGTTGCTATTTTCTTTTCAAAATAAAGTATCAAACTGAGTTTTATCGAAATCAGCCCATAAAGAAAAAAGTTGGCCACCATTTCGGATTAGCTTCACCAATGCGTAATATTAGATGAATTTTAAAATAAATTGCTTGCTAAATAGATTAATAAATTCACATTTTGATCGTAATCGATAGTATCGAAAATACAGATAGCCTATCGATACTATCGATAGACTATCGCTATCGCAACAACACTAGCTGGCATTAAGTTTTAAATTAAATAACTACGAAACTGCGAGATCGCAAAGAATTTATAACTATCTACATTTTCGATAGTTAGAGAATATACAAAATCTAAAGAAAAAACCAAAATATAGTCATGTTCTCAACGTAGAGGGGTATATTTTAATTATTTCATGCATAAGCAACAAATAACTCTTAAAGTGGCGCGGATGAAAATGGATTACTTCCCAATATATTTCTAATTTTCCCTGACTCCGAGTAGACCCACCATTAATCGGGCTAAGTTGTGACCACAATGCAATGTGGTGTTTAAAAATCTCACCGAGTATATATTGACAGTTAAATAAGATCTAATTAATAGTCATTCCAAATATATTAAAGTACTAACGGTCACTACCCAGTTTCTGTAGACAGGATGTTTTTTAATTTAAAAAATAAAGTCACTTTATTAATGCAGATGAGTATATTTTAATAATTGAATGCAAAAACAACAAGAAAATCTTCAAATTACGCGGATGAAGATAGATTACTTTCTGAATCATTTATAATGCCGACGATACGGCAAAAAATCGCTAGCGTTGCCATTATTAATTCCTTTCTAAATCAAGGACATTTTTCGGTAACCGATATTAACACCGGTAACCAAAGCTAGAGGTAACACGTTTATAGGTTTCGCTAACCCAAATATCGGTTACCTTTATCTTAAATGTAACCTAGAATTTCTACCTTTACGGCATACCTTTACCGCAAATTTTAAAGGTTTTCGGACCCTGGTTAGGACATTGCAGGCTGAATCACCTGATTGTCCGAAAAGAAAGATGATTCCGACATTAAAATTTTGAATTTTGGGGTGATTTCAGGTGATTTTAAGTATTTATTTTTGCTTTATTCCTTGATTATATGTAAAATCTAGTTGGTTACGTCGCTAAATGATAAACTCTTCCGTTGGTTGTAATTGATTTGGTACATATTCCGAGACGTGAGATACGCGAGTTAAAAAAGGGGCCCAAGAACGATTTTTCAAATAGGGCCTCGCTTTAAGCCGTTGTTGGTCCCGGCTACTATCTAGTCGTTACTCGAGCCAAGTCAGTGGCCTTTCCAGGGTTTGTGACGTCGTCGGCTGTCGACCTTACAACCCTCACGATGATGATGATGATGATGATGAACAATGAGTCAAGTTGAATTAACGTCCCGGAGAACCCTTAGTAGATATTACTTTTACACCTACCGACGGAACAAAAGTAGTAACTAAGGAGCTTTTTTAAATTGAACTCCAGATGATAGAATTGAGAATAAAGACATCGGAAACTCTATTGTATTGAATTTCTCATTACGTGTTTTATCTAGGTAACTTCAGCAAGCTCAGCTAGCTAGCTAGATCTGTTTTTTTTTCTTGTATTGTATTTATGTCTTCACCGCCCGTGTGACTCTTCGCTATTTATTAAATTATCAAAATAACGTACCTAAAAAAAGTATTTTACAGTTAGTTGAGTCAATTAGGCGGCCTTATTGCTAAGGTAGCAATTTCTTCCAGGCAACCTTTGGTTAAGAAAAAGCTGTTAAAAAGAGAAAGAGCAGAGCGGGTAGGTGGCTGGTTTCCTATAATAAACTACATACAAATATCAATATGGGTACTTAAAATACATAGAACGTTACATAAATAAGTTAACTAAAATAAAAAAATAAAATATTTATATAATATAGATAACATATGAATATACTAATATATACTTATCACTATTTATATAGTTAGTACATACACCCCTCTCCCCAAATATTTGTTTTTAAAGTTTTGGTTTATAATAGCATCTTTCTTAATAACATTTCAATATTTGGAAAAACTTTCTGATATTTCTATTTGTCTTATGCAAAATTAAACTTGTTTGTGCAATAGTTAATAAAAAAAAAAAACGTACCAGCCAAATCTGACTCCAATTTCTTTGTTACAGTAAATCTGGCAATACTCGGAGCAGTGAAAGCTGGTTTAGCCAAGCTATTCCTAGCTGTACTAGTTGTCATTACCAGTATAAAAGCGATGGTCGCCATGGCGTGGATTCTGGCCATTTTCCGATACGTGCCGGAGATAGGATCCTCTCTACAAAACGCCCTTTTCAAGAAAAATATCCCGTTTAAAAAGATTGGCTACGAGCCTTACGAACATTCTCATGGACATGTTTTTGACAAGATTTTAAACTTTTTTGGAAGACGTTCTTCATCAGCTCATAAACACCCTCACTGAGGGACTCGAACCTGCCCTATATGTCTTAGTTATTCAAATGGACCTAGGAGATTTTATTTTAGGTGCGTAGGTTTTTTTATGTAATAATGTTACAAAAATATTAATCATCAACAGCTTATATACGTGCCCACCGAGGGCGACCACGCTGGCCCAGTGCGGGTTGGTCGACTTCACACACAACCTTTGAATTTCTTCGCAGGCGTGTGCAGGTTTCATCACGATGTTTTCCTTCACCGTAAGAGCGTCGAATAAACGTAATTATGAATTCGAAATTCGAAAACACATTGGTACGTGGTGGGGATCGAATCCGTGTCTCCCGGACGGAAGACAGCGGCTCTAGCCACTAGACCACCGACGCTCTCTTTTGTGAAATATTGTTACAAAAATATTAATAATACGTAAGCCGCATGCATCCAGAACGGTGGGCGAGAGTCGTCACGCAGTGGACTCCTCAAGACGGGAACCGACGTCGAGGCAGGCCCCGAAAAAGATGGCGAGACGAGTTAAACGCCTATCGACTGGACTGGTGGGAGCTTGCCCAGGACCGGGAGGAATGGCGGAACAATGGGGAGGCCTTTGCCCAGCAGTGGGAAATTACAGGCTGATTATAATATAATATATTATATTTAATAATCTTATCTTAAAAACGTACCCACCAAAAGGACACAACTTTGTAACTTTTGCTGACGAAAACTTGACTCATTTTTCACGAATTTTCCGAATTCTGAACTTTCATACAACAGGCCTCTAGTCTAAACCACTTAATGCTCCATGTAGTAAAGTAACATTGTTGAAGTAGCAATAGTGGGTGTCGTAAGAGGTGACTTAGGGACTACACTTTGAACAGGGAACGGGCAGCAGCGCTCTCTGATACAGTAACCTTTTAATCTGCGATCTCCAACCCGCCTGCCAAGCGTGGAGATTATGGCAAAACCCTCCACTTGAGTGGAGGAGGCTCATATTCCAGCAGTGGACTGTAACGGGCCGTTGATGTTGATGAATGCTCCATGATCAAAATATAAATAATTTTAATTTGATTAACAAGAACATGAAATTATCGTCGCTAAAAACATTCTCTTTGTCCTCAGGTCACCTCTTCTTCGTAGCAGCATCAAAGTTATTCATACTTAAAATAGTTTATGGCTTCTTATTCTACGCTCTTGCCATTAAAGCTTGGCATTTCTTCTTATGGTTTGCCAAGTACCTTAAAGAGCAGAAACACCATCATGAATATGTAGAACACATCAGCTACGAAGACGATCACGACCATGGTCATTTCCAAGGTTATCATAGTCACGACCATGGTTTTGATCATGAACCTTACGGTTACTATAAGTCAAGTTACGGTCCAGAGAAGTTTAGTTCTTTTAATAAACCTGTGTACGATGCGGATGGTTCGTTCTCGGTGCTAAGTAATTGATAAGAAATTGATAAGAAATGGTATTTTATTAATGAGAAGTGTTATGTGCCATTGGAAAATTATAAGAGTGTCATATCTATTCATATTAAGTAAATATAATTTGTTTCGTTTTTGTAGGTTTGTCGTTCTTAAACGCAGAAAGCCAAAAATACTTGTAAAATAATAAAATGTGTTAGGTATAGCAATACCTACACTCCTTACTCTGTTATTTAAAAATGCTGGCATGTGATAAATGCACACTGGCAGCTTTATTTTGTTCTAGAATCGTATTTTCAAACGATTTCGAGACATGCCGGTTTGAAGGGTGTTTTGACTCAGTCTAATTTGAGAAGCCCTTCGACATGTTTGACTAGTACTATAATATTCTCACTTCAAATAAACCTTTGTGTTCCCTATTATTTTATTTTTTTAAATTTATAGTTTAACATAGCTTGTATAGTCTAGTCTCGTAAATTCAATCAAATCGACAAGAAATTAAACCCTATTAATTATATTTTATTTGTCTTCACACGCCCACCATCACAAGAAAATGTCATTATAAGAGTGTTTTTTTGTGTATTATATAATAGAAACAAGTTTGTTTTTAACCATTTACTTTGTATTGTAAAACTTAGTGTAAATATATGTTTTGTAAATAAATATGTATTTTAGACAATAAACTTATGATAATTTATCAGTTTATTTATTTTTGCTATGCTCGTCCCGTTTTGAGCCACAAGTGTGATTTTAGTATGTATGTATTCGCTTGTTTTACTTTTTTATTTACGTTCATACTGTAGATAAGCTAGTGTAATAAAAATGGTTTATCGCCCAGAAAACAACCAGCAAGTGTGGCCACGAGCTAAAGCCAATTATATTTTATTAATAGGAAAAGTCCAAATCGAAATTAATTACTTCTCTGTAGGCCAATCCTTCAAAAAGGAAACTCTGGAAAATTCTTACGGTTCCTTTGATCAAATTAATTAACACCGAGAGAGGAACGATCCACTCGTACTTATCAAGAAGTTATTTTGATGAGTTTGCCGTGTTGTGACGGCGGAGTAGAATACATTTGTCACTAACCCCTACTCTTCCCGCGGGTGTCGTAAGAGGCGACTTAGGGACTACACATTGAACAGGGAACGGGCAGCAGCGCTCTCTGATACAGTAACCTTTTAATCTGCGAACTCCAACCCGCCTGCCAAGCGTGGAGATTATGGCAAAGGGCCATTGATGTTTGATTTTGATGCCCAATTTATCATTTGAATATCCTTTGTTTTGTCTCGTACTGTCATCAGCATTAACTAGCTTTCGCTAAATAAATGTTAGACAATAGGGCGTTTAATTGAGCCTACAGGCCTTTTTGTAATGTTAATTTGACGGTTATCATGTTTTATATTATTATTTTTGTAATAAACTATTCTCTAATGTTAAGAAATCCGTCGAGACTTATACAGAGAAAATTATACAGGGTTATTTTTTATCAATACGCATATTTAAATTAGATCACGACAGACGGTAGAAATTCGACAAAAAATTCACAGATTTCTTGCCTCACACGACTATCGAGCACATTGGAAATGAATCAACGGAATTCGAAAAAATACTGTCGCTGAGCGACGAGAAAGTCGGGATAAGGAAAAGGTTACGAAATAAAACTACAACGTTGAATGATAATTATTTTATTCTTCGATTGAAATACTTATTTATTTATCCACGACATAACGCCTGTGAACAAATAAATTGCAAAATTTCCACACGATCTATAGATCGCGGCGCGTAAGTAAGCTATAGTAAGACTATGGTCTTTAGTTGT
The DNA here is from genome assembly GCA_951230895.1 of Carpatolechia fugitivella. Classification (NCBI taxonomy): domain Eukaryota; kingdom Metazoa; phylum Arthropoda; class Insecta; order Lepidoptera; family Gelechiidae; genus Carpatolechia; species Carpatolechia fugitivella. Next base: position 18,535,388 of record OX579646.1, on the reverse strand, counting down.
AGTTTGGCAGAGGATGAAATTTTAGCACAGTAAGTTTTGAAAATAAAGTGTTTTTTTTTTAACATTGAATGCGCAGTGATACATTTTTGGGTCTCATTCGAAGTGCGGTATGAGGTGCGACGCGAGAGGCTGTTGGTGGCCCCTCATACAAGGTATCGTCTTTGTTTTAGGCTCAAATTGTAGCTGACTAAATTGTCCAGAGGATTTCCCCAAATTTTTTATATCATTCTTCGTTTCCAAAATATCGAACGCCAAAATGAGCGAGTTTATTTATTTATTTATATAATGTACAGTGGTTAAGAAAAAGCCCATTCGTGAGTATTAAGTAAGATGGACCCTTCTTACAGCAGAGCTAAACTGGTTTCAGCAGGTTTTATTACGACCAGTTTCCAACAATGTACATTCATTATCTATGCCCAACAATACAACAATGTACACAAAATGTACAGAGCAATCTCAGTGAGAGTTTTCCTTACGGAACTCATTACCGTTGTCACTTTCTACTGTACCTTGTTCTTTGACGTTCGTAGCCTAGTTGGCAGTACCTGCCTGCGTAGCTCAGGGTTGCAGGTTTATTTCCCGTCCAGGGCAAACATTTGTGTGACGTTTAATTTAATTTTGAGTCTGTACGATATACGTATATCAGGCGTCTGATGTCTATACAGTATACAGACTCTGCCTAATGGCCGTGTGTGAGATGTCTCCACTAATTAATTTATTTGAAATGAAGTGAAATGAAGGCAGAGATGTGGTCACCATATCAAGTGACCTTTACGGGTGAAAACAATAGCAAAGGGTAAATGAGGTAAACACTAGTGGCTCTGTGAGCTATAGACCTCGCGAGTCTGTCTATATCTTTTCATATTTATTTTTATTTTTATTTTATTGGTAAAGAAATGTGACCTGTAGAGGATAACAGCCTCAGCGGTAGACCTTGTAAGCTGGCAACCCCCATAACTCCGTAATTTTTTAAAATTTTCAAAAACTGACTCGATAAATAATTCGATTAATTTATCGAACCTGCTCACAAAATTTCACGAGAATCGGTTGAGAAACGCGACCTGTAAAGTGAAACAAACAAACCAACAAACAGATGGACAGATGGACATACAAAAGCAAATTTGGCCAAGCTGAAACCGAGACGCTTCGCTCGCTCGGTCAACAAATGGACAGCACCAGCAGCAGCTATTTACCAGTTGCAAAGAAAGTTGGAAAGCAGCTTGCAGTTGGTATGTCTGTATGTAAGATGCATGCACTCAGGCTCATGCTAACTAGATATTTGTGAATTTGTGATACAACTGATGCATTTGCATTCGTAGAGCTGTCAATTCATGTAGAAATCCAGTCGAAAAGCTAAAAATTTTAAAATTAAATTCTTGTGTCGACCGCGCGTCTCGTGAGCGAGAGCAGGAAGAGGAAAAAAGACTTACTCTTCTGTTAGTCAACAGTAAACCTATAATAAAGTAAAGTTTGATCACAGCTCATAAAATACTAAGCCAAGTCTAAATCAATATGGCGCCTTAAAACTATCAACAAGGTTCTTAAGTGGTCGGCCTTGAGTATGCAGGCTACAATACTCGTATAATACGAGTAAGTACAAAATCTGCTAGATTCATAACTCAAAACTTCTTAGGTTTAGTAATTGGGCGTACAGGAAACAGATACAATATTTTTTTAAAAGATTTTTTTAAGAATTTTATTGCGAATAAAGGTATTTTGACATAAAAATTTCCAAGCCACTGGTATCTGAACTAACCAGTCCCTTCCATGTGATCATTTTCATATATTAACCTATCAACATCAACATCAACGGCCCGTTACAGTCCACAGCTGGACCTCCTTCACTTGGAGGGTTTTGCCATAATTTCCACGCTATGGCAGGCGGGTTGGAGATCGCAGATTAAAAGGTTACTGTATCAGAGAGCGCTGCTGCCCGTTCCCTGTTCAATGTGTAGTCCCCAAGTCGCCTCTTACGACACTCATGGGAAGAGTAGGGTATTAACCTATAGTGTAAGGTAATTATGTAATATAAAATAGTACAGATGAAGAAATTAGACAGTACACATTCGCCAAGATAGATACCAACACACGAAATAGGTAAAAAAAATAAGTTTTTGATATTTTCACGACGACATCGGCCATTTCTTACTATTATTAATTAAGTAATTTTCTGTTGAAACTTGAAATAATGTATAAAAATAAAATTGAAAAGAAGGATATAAAAAATCTGAGAAATTCCGGTGGAATATGATTCAGAATCATGGGCTGAACGTACCCATTGTTTTGTGGAGACCTGTCACTTGTTTACACCCTGACAAAGTATTTTTTTTATGTTTAGCCTTTAGAGAGCTTTATGACCTAACTAGCTGTTCGCCCGCGGTTACGCTTGCGTTGTAAAATTTTCCCGTGGGAATAAGACTTTTTCCCGTTAAAAGTATCCTACGTGTTAAATCAGGGTGCGAACTATCTCCTTTCCAACTTTCATCCAAATCCGTTCAGTAGTTAGGGCATGAAAGCGGAACAAACATCCCAACATCTAAACATCCAAACATCCGAATAATATTTTCACATTTATAATATTAGTGGCCAGTATAATATTAGTAACCACTGTTACCCACTGTTGAATCTTTTTGATCACGAAGTAGGAACCTATATGACCTGGTCATGCCTAACATAACCTGTATGGCCTGGTCATGATGGGTGATCGCTAGGGTTAAAATTATTCAGAGAATGCTCCGTGCTTCGGATGATTCTCTTCTCAATTTGTTGCAATTTCTGTATCAGTGGTTTCAGTCTCTGTTGTTCTCACCCCGTAAAGGAAATGAGCGTGATAATTTATGTTGACAAGATTACCTACATCCTATGTTTATGTCATGCCGTATGGTGACGGCAGAGTAGAATACATTTGTCACCAAGCCCTACTCTTCCCGTGGGTGTCGTAAGAGGCGACTTAGGGACTACACATTGAACAGTAACCTTGATACAGTAACCTTTTAATCTGCGATCTCCAACCCGCCTGCCAAGCGTGAAGATTATGGCAAAAGAGGAGGCTCATAGTCCAGCAGTGGACTGTAACGGGCCGTTGATTTGATTTGATTTGATGTTTATGTTCGATAGACTGTGTTAGTAGCCAACACTAACGGTGTGCCCCGGTTTCGGTCGAGTAATCATAAAATTGTTGTAAACTTGTAAGTAGGTACCTACTTTGCTTTGTTATTCATGCAATTCGCAACATCGTAATTTCTGTATTAGCGTAATAATAACGACGCAGTTTCGAATAGTGGTACATACCACATAATAAGTAAATAGTACTAGGTACTAGCGTAGTTTTACAGTCAGCAAAGGCGATCAAGGAGGAAGGAGATATATGGCCTGGCGATGAAGTTTAATGTACTTGTACAGTTTATTACCAGTTACAGTTTACTAACAGCCTCCGTGGCCGGAGGTTCCGGGTTCGATTCCCGGTGGGGACACTGTCAAGCAAAAATCTCTTTGTGAGACTTTCCCCAGTTTGGTTAGGACATTGCAGGCTGAATCACCCGATTGTCCGAAAAGAAAGATGATTCCGTGTTTCGGAAAGGCACGTTAAGCCGTTGGTCCTGGCTACTATCTAGTCGTTACATGAGCCAAGTCAGTGGCCTTTGGCGGCTCTATCTGACACACACACTGACACCAGGGTTTGTGAGGTCGGTTATCGACCGTACAATCCACACGATGATGATGATGATGATACGAAATTATATGACAAAGCATAAACAATTACCCGAGTTGTTTTTTTCTCTTTTGCTGACTGTACCCACCCGAATGTAACCTACGTAAAAACTGTCGCTGTTTTTTTCTCGTGAGGTGTAAGTAAGGTCGACGACCGACCATACAAACCCTGGTTTTGATGGACAAAACTACTTCACGAACTGTGACTTGTGTTGTTGTCAGCTAATTTATGTCCCCGCCGAGGGGCCGAGCATTATGAGTAATCTAGACAGGAGTTTCATTGTGTTTAGTACTGACACTAATTACAGTAAGTACACGTCATAATGACACATACTATGCCTTATTTAAAAGCAAGCTATTTTGCTCACTCTTGGGGCAAAAGTCAGTGTTTACAGTACAGTAGACGTAAGTAGGTATATACCTATCGATTTGTTTAATAACACGATATTGCAAAACGTTTACTGCAAAATCAAAAATTTTAGTCTTACCTGAGTTTACAAAACAGCGAAGGTCGTTCAGTGATTCTCTTTCTATTTACAAACAAAGTTTTCCTGTTACTATCTTGATGTAAAATCTTGGAAAAGAAAGTCGAAGAAACTGTGCTTAAGACGTTTCATCTGAGTATATCGTTTTAAAACCAGTTTGTTGCAGACTTAGAACAGCATGATCGTAATAGAATCTCTAGGAAAGCTTGTTTTGAAATGGAAATACTAACTTGATATTTTATTATAGTAACGTGTCGTATCGTATTACTAGTGTCAGAGTTTTTAACTGCGGTTGAAATATTAGTATAATTCTAACTGGTAGGTTCGAGCTTTTGTCAGAAACATAAAAGTTGACAGAGAAATTACAATAATTGTAACCAGGATAAAACTCAAATATTTTAAGTGACATATATTATAAACAATTAATCGTGGTAATCTTTCTGAAAATGACTTTAAGGTAGATCAAAAGATAAACTTATTGTTATCAAGGAAATGAAACAAAAGACTATAGTAGGTACATTAAATAACATTTATTCGCAACAACAAATATACCCTATAAATCACAAAACAGTACCGCGGCGTCCAGAATAATCTCATGAAGAATGGCCATCATATTTTTGCTGGAGACATCCCGGGTGTAAACTTGCACGTACTTTGAATCAGTCTTTTGGCACAGATATAACTTACTTCCATTCACTCAACGATAAATTTCACTCAGAGTCGATTAGCGCATAATCCAATCCATTGTTTTCTACTCCTTTGGCTACTTCATTGTCCTTTGATGTTTTGGTCTCTTTCAGTTCCTTCTTCCTGATCTTTCCAACGTGCGTTGTAGCCTCAACTAATTCTAATTGCTCCAAAGGCGTTGCAGGTGATGTAACGATTGGCTGCACTTTCTTATCAACTTCAGCTTGTTTCTCTGTAATTATTTCTGGTGCTTTGGTCGGTGGTTCCGTCACTTTGATGGGAGTTTCAGATGCCTTTTTGGGGGGTTTGTCAGTTTTCTTCTCGGGAATCTCCATAGGTTTTTCTGTCGAAGCAGGTAGCAGTACTTCAATCGGTACTTCTCTTTCTGGTGGTGGTGGAGGCACTTCGTGTCTTGGGACAGAGATGGACAGGACACCATTCTCTTTGAGAGTTGCAGTTACTTCCTCCTGTTTGCTGCCAGCAGGAAGCACGAAGCGCTGAACGAAGTGGTTTGCCAAAAACCTGTTATCGTTGTCCATTTTTTGTTTCCCTTCAACAATAATATTCCTGTTCTTCACTCGGATCCTCAATTCTTCCGGCTTGAACCTCTTGACGTTCATGTTCACTACCATTTTTTCTTTTTCAGAAATGATCTTTGGTTCATTGAAGCTGTCTTCATCCAGAAAAGCTGCTGCCTTCATGAGCTGGTTCCAGGGCCAGAGGTAGTGGTAAGAAAACGCCTGGCTGATGTGCTGGTCCAGAGCTTTGAAAGGATCCACATATTGTTGTTGTTGTTTTTGTTGCTTTTCGCAGGACGCGAGGGTGAATAGAGTTAGGAGGATAATCGCTTTCATGGTCACTGTGTTAGTCGCGGTTGCTTTCGTTTCGCTTTCGAACTATACTTGGTCGGCGTGCGCTCGCGCCGGCTTTTATAGGCTTGGTGAGCGAGGGGCGACTATTCGAGAACGTACTCCATTCAGACCCGCCACTAGTTCAGGTGTGTTCAACTGTTTGGGAAAGTGTACGTTTGTTTGTTTTGACTCAGACGTCTCGTTTCCAACTACAGCTATTATTCGACATTGTCCATTGTAACAACATAATCGTATTTCATTGGTTCGTTTCACCTGAGTCAACTCGTAATTTTCTAGCTTCGTGTGTGATTAAGTGCTGTGACTAATTTGTTTTTCATTTCCACCACTTGATTAAACTTTGTTTTACTTAAGTTTCTACGAAATCATTGCGATAACCTTCACGTGTATAACATTCGTCGCAATTTTACTGTGTCACAGTCATCTTTTTAATTAGCAAAATGTATGTTTTACCTGTTGTATGACAAACATTTTAGAACTAGCTATCAGATCTTGTTTTTTTTTTCAAAATGCAGATCACAATCAAATCATCACAATCTTTATTGCAACTTTATCAATAACGGTTACATTTCTGAACTGTGAAATAAGAATACTAGTACAAAGAAAAACTTTCGCATTTATAATAATGACTAATGATTGCTTTAATAATTTAATGAACCAAAATTCAAGAATCTATTGTTTGATAACTGTTCAATTTAAATAATGGTGAACACTGATAGGTTGTTATTTCAATAAAACATGCCTTATATTAAAGTTTATATCATGTACATTACATTACTTTTTATTTCACTTCAATACATGCAATATTACTAAAGTTATGACCGCGCGTGTGACGTCATATTATGCATGCAGTGTAGTAGTGTTTGCGGGTGGCGTTGCGTGCATATGACGTCAAAATGACGTCACAGCTACCACTCGCCTCGTGCGGAAGTGTGCACTTTGATCGTTAATAAGTCAGTCATTTTTAAATATATGAAAAAAATAAAAACAGTTTTTTTGATAAATTAGTCTGAATTTGAATTTTTTTGGGTTTAATTTTTTATAGAACATTTTGGCATTTTCAGCTAAAATCGTCGGTCAGATCCGTTATGCGAAGCTAAGACAAACTAAGGATTGTAAAGTTCAGGAGATTGACATTGATTTGTCATCTTTGGATTCATGTTCCTAGGGAGAAATTTTTAGTCTGATTGGTGATGAAACCTGCACACACCTATATAAAACAGTGTGTGAAATCGACTAACCTGCAATAAGTGGTCGAATAGGGTCGCCTATCCAGTTTAGACTAAAACTCCTCGGTGAGGATGTATATGAGCTGGTGACTGACAAAAGAGTCGATACAGACGAACTGCATTGATATTGCTTTGCAGCTAGCAAATTGGCAGTTCGGACGTAGTCCAAATGCAGTCATTATAACTGTATCGAATCTACAGTCCGATTGTATTCCTTGCAGTCCGTCTGTAGACCAGACCCTAACAAGAGAATCTTCAAGAAAGTCCTATGGTTGCGGACCCCTGGACCGGGATTGCATCAACACATACTCATGCGCAGGTTCGTCGACCGCTGTGTGCGTGTACCGTTAGCAACAGCACTGGGTCACTGGTTGCAACTTTTTTTGTCGTGTCTTTCTGCCAAACAGTTTTTACGACGTTACTAGACGTGTTTTTTTAAATGTCAATCAAGTGTTGTTTGTTTATTGTTGTTTATCATGCAATTCGTTTGATAGCACTTTCTCTCAGTGATAGTATCTTGTGTTGTCGCGTTTAGAGAAAATATTGTCAATCGCAGATCAAGCGCATCAGTTTGAACCTTTATTTTGATCGTCTTTCGGCTGTGTTATTAATGCAAGTGTAACACTTAAAGAATGGTAGAGTTTTTAAGGTGAATCCGTGTCAAAGGTTTTGTTTATTTCCTTTGTGACTCTACACCTTTCTAATGAGTTAAGGTATTATATTGGTAATAGAACACATAAAATATCTAAGTTTTAAATAATGCGAAAGCGAAAGCTAAATCGATTCACGAAATAAGTCTCAAGTGAACAAGAGTTCACTTAATTGTAACCCTAAAATTTAATTCTTAAGATTTTTTACCACATTGCAAGTAATATGTACTTCTTTCTTCTTTCATCGTGTGTCGGCTTGCGAAATTCGAGAGAAGTCTGTGTCCGTCTGAGGGCGCCCCCAGATACGTTGTCATAGATTTCTAAGGGGTACGAGCCCTCCACTCCCCCGCAAGTCCGCGCCCGCTATATTACCACTCTGTTAGAAATAGCGATTAGTTCGAACAAAAAAAAGCTATTAATTCAGGGTAGGGTCGGGGTCGACGGGGATGTTTGTTTATGGGCTGTTGATGATTATGTCAATAAAACTGTTCCTTGCTGCTAACAACAAAATGTGGTAACTCAGTTATGCCACAAATACTCGTTTAAACCAAAAGATAATAAGTTCCTAGTAGGTTCTTGTCTATTGTCTTGGTTGCATGTTTCCTCAATAAGAACAGTGTAATGAAATCACTCATAGATATAAACATAGCCGTATCAAAACAATGACTGTACGCTTAATGACTGTAATAGTAAGTACTAAAGTCAAAGTCAAAGTAAATTTTAATAAATTCGAATCAAGATTTTTACAAATCATTTTTCGACGTCAAAGCTATCATGGATGGCACGTTCACTACCAGTGTACGCCCTCTGTGGAGAAGAACGGCCAGAAGAAACTCCACAGGAATTGTATCTTTTGTACTTTTCTTTTAAATATATAAAGAATCATTCATGAGTCATAATTACAATCTACTCCGCTGATTTGGAACAACAGTTGTCCAGACGTTTTTATCATCTAAGTAATCATTTATCGTATAATAGGCCTTAGAACATAAAATAGTTTTAATAATCCCTATATGCTTATATAGTGGATCAAGTACACATAGAAATCCAATGGTAAAAAATACTGCCTATTTCTATGACATTGTAGAAATCAATATTTTATTTAAATCATTGACAACGCAGTCTCTACGCAATCTTTACACGTAATCGAAAGGTGAAGTAAATAATTTTAACAAAAAAATAGAAACCTCCTTCAAATTACCTTATGTGGTTATCTCCACTAAAAAGTAACAAATAAAATAACATTTCAGATGGAACATGAAAAAAAATATTGCCAATATCCTCAATTAAGTAGATAGGTAGTGTATTAAGTAAATATTTAGAATTTTGTTCTTCCTTTTGGCGTCGGTGCCAGCCAAAAATTCGTACAATTTATCGAATGAAACCTCCTGGACTTTCTTGGTAGCCGCTCCTGTCGTTATCCCTGCATTTGGTCGGGTGAGGCATTGCATCCCGCGCAGCACAACAAAACATTTATATCATAGACTATCAAAGAATTTTATTGATAGTCATATAGAAATATGTACTGACTTAACGACGACGACGACTTAAAACAGTTTCCCACGACTAATCGACGATATTTTGGCTGGCACCGACTCCAAAAGGAAGAACAAAATTCTAAATATTTACTTAATACACTACCTATCTACTTAATTGAGGATATTGGCAATATTTTTTTTCATGTTCCATCTGAAATGTTATTTTATTTGTTACTTTTTAGTGGAGATAACCACATAAGGTAATTTGAAGGAGGTTTCTATTTTTTTGTTAAAATTATTTTTATTTTATGATTTTCAGTGTTTCATTCAATATATTTTATGTAAGTAATTAATCCTAACCTCGACACATTTCCTATTATTTTTCTTCATTATCCAAAGCTAGGTAAGCAATGTCCCAACTAAACTGGGGAAAGTCTCACAAGGACATTTTCGTTTAAGAGTGTCTTAACCGAGATTCGAACCCGAAACCTCCGTAAAGAGAGTAAAGCACTCGACCACTCGGCCATAGAAGCTAAATTATTTGTTATTTCCAATACAATATCCGAAGATTTCCGAGGAGGTTCTTGCCCTGTCACTGTTGCCAAAAATGTGATAAAATCGAATAATATAATTTTGGAACAAGGGAAACGTAGATTTTCAGCAAACTGACAAAACACATTTATTTCGTTGCCTAGCAACCATTCCACCACAAACGGAATCGCGCGCGATGCATGTTGCTATTACCAGTTGAGGAGTTTCCGCTTTTATTTGCTATTTCATCATCAGATTTTAACAAAATTGGTATGGATCTATTCCTAAAGCACGTTCTATCGAATGAAAAAAGAATCATCAAAATCGGTTGAAAACTGACTGAGATATGACTAAAAGAATAGACGAATAACGACGCGAATGCTACATTCCGTTGAGGAATTTCCAAGTTTTACCTCATGTTCCACCATCAGATCTTGACGAAATTAATATGGGACCACCTCGAGATTAAATCCTATCGAATGAAAAAAGAATTATTAAAATCGGTTAACAATTAGCGGAGATATCTAATAACATACATAAAAAAAAATAAAAAAAAAATACAGGCGAATTGAGAACCTCCTCCTTTTTTGAAGTCGGTTAAAAACGACTTTTCGTCACACTAAAATTTAACACATTTTAGAACACATTCAAAATAAATGTTTCTTTATTTCAGCGTTTTCCAATTAATTAATATCATGACCAATTACATCTTCATAAAAAATAATACAACCGAATTGAGAACCTCCTTTTTTTGAAGTCGGCTAAAAATTTACATTTTACTATTCTAACTAAAGAAATAAAATACAACAACTTTATTTTTATTTTTGCTCGATGTATTGTCAAATATGAACGACTTAGAATAATTATAGATTTGTCAACTTTACACACTTGCAAGCGTGTGTACGATTCCTTACGATATGTTTTTTAAGGTAAGAATTTCGAACATTGTACGTACGTACATCAGTAAAGTGGAAAAGGTAACGCATTAATAACGTGGTCGAAATCAAACCACCGCCTTCCGAACTGGAGACAACAATTCCAGCTATTATACTACCAATACCAATGTCCTGAACCTAAGCAATCTAGGAAAATGAGAATTAGTCGCCATACCGCCATGCTTCATGGGAAAAAATACATTTTCACTTAAAGCCTGATTAATTCAGCCAGTTATTTAAATAAACATGAAATGAAACAAATGTTTGCATTAAGTCCGCGCTATTCAAAGAAGGCATTAAATTTCCGTTTTTATGCTCAAGATGAATCGTAAATATTTTTCTCCCTTGAGTTTTATTTATTTTCTCTGAGGGAAGTTTTTATAACTTATTTAATGTAGGTATTTATTGCGTAGTGCTTAGTAATAATAATAACCGAGCAGTTAGGGGAGGCTGTTGCCTAGAAGTAGGTTATATACACCACACTAAAAAATACTTAGAAAATTTTCTAGATTAATAAAATTCTAATCTGTTCTAGATACATAAATAGTTAGATCTCTATTGATATATTTGGATCTACCTAAAATTAGAACGCAAAAGCGCGGAAGTATATTCATACTTGTACAAAAATTACACGAACGGAACAGATAGGATACACAACACACGAGAGAGATGTAGAGTTTATTGTTACAGCTACGGTAGCAATTTCGTCCAGGCAACAGACTTTTACTACAGGTACTACGATATTAAAAGTCGTGACGGAAATAAAGAAATTGGGAGTAAAAATACAATTTCCTCACAAGGTTTTAAACGAGTTATCAGCGTCTTACATAATAATCGTGACCTTCATTTGCCACAGACTAAACATGCTTTACAAACATGCTGACCCTACGTTGTAGCAATTCTGAACGCAATTTATTCCCAACACTGATATAAACGTGCGAATACCAACTTTGCTACCTTAAAACCAAGACCCAAATTGCTGCAAATGAAAATAAAAAAATACCGGCGGATTTATTGCTGGGATCGCATTTCGAAACAAAACGTCTTATGTAATAGAATTCGTCCAAGTAAATAACACTTTTAAAACAAAGGAATAATGTTGATATTAAAATGAAGGTTTGATTTAAGTTAGGTTATTTTTCTGGAATGTTCTCCAGGCTTCGAGTAGCTAGGGTCGAACTGTAAACAAACTCAACAGGTACAGTCAGCTGACGAATTAGTTGACCCCCCCCGCTCGAAACCGATGAAGTTTTCTTGGGTAATTGTTTTTGCTTTATCATGAAATTTCGTATAATTGTGCAGGTTAATAAACTGTACGAGTATATAAAATGTTATGTAAAAATATAAATAATCACCGGAGAAAATGTCATCGGTTTCGAGCGGGGGGGTCAGCTAATTCGTCAGCTGACTGTACATGAGACAGGGGGACGACAGATTAAGGGGAGAGCAGGGTATGTTGGAGTGGCATTTTTTAATTAAGTAAAAGTTACATGTTTTACAATATAAAACAAAACTTGTTAACAAGCTTGATTGGCTTTCCTATCAGTAACTTTTACTGCTATAGAGAGTTTCAAAATTAAATGATAGTCGTAAAATTATTATAAGCTTTTATTACGTTTTTGTTGACGCTATATTTACAAGAACCTTTTTGTAAATTCGAAAGTAAACAGTCTTATCTCCAAGACGTAGAATTAGAAAAAGTTTAGTTGAGTTTTAAAAACTTGTTTAATGGCTTTGAACATAGATGACCACAGTCTATTAGTAGATGCATTGAGAACCAAGCATTGGCGATGGGGTACCCATGGATGGGTCGTGTTAGTGTTAGTGAAACAACACCAAAACCACTCGGGTGATAACTCAGCATATGAAACTGAACCCTACACTTTGCGTGGCCCGACACGTGATTGGCCGTTTTTTTTTCTATATTAATTATTGCTACATTACACGAGATGCAGACGAAATAGTATCCTCGGAGGCGGCGGAGGAGAAATAAAGTGGTTAGGGCCGCTGCCTTCCGTACGGGAGAAGCGTGTTCGATCCTAACCACGTACCAATGTGTTTTCGAATTTCGAATTCATATGTACGTTTATTCGACGCACTTATGGAGAAGGAAAACAACGTGATGAAACCTGCACACTCTTGCGAAGAAATTAAAGGTTGTGTGTGAAGTCGACCAAGTCGCACTAGTCGACTAAGGCCTAATCGCGCTAATTTAGGGTAGGCTCGAGCCCTCGGTGGGGAAGTTAATGGGCTGTTGATGATGTATGAACTCAACCAACCTGCACCTGGTCATCTGATATCGTACATTATCAAACAAAACAGCTTGCTACAATACATTCAATTGTAATAAAATAAATAGAACAGGTACTGATACTGATTTTGTTAGAAATGAGGAGATCCTTAGAAGAACCAAAGTTGCTGACATAGACCGTAGGATAAGCAAGCTGAAGTGGCAATGGGCAGGCCACATAGCGCGAAGATCGGATGGCCGATGGGGCAAGAAAGTCCTTGAATGGAGACCACGTACTGGCAAGCGCAGTGTGGGACAGCCACCTACGAGATGGACCGACGACCTGGTGAGGATCGCTGGGTTTCGTTGGATGCAGGTGGCTATGGACCGGTCGCGCTGGAGTGCGATTGGAGGGGACTATGTAGCAGTGGACTTGAACAGGCTGAAATGATGATGATGACTGACTTTATATATATATATTCTTTATTGTAGTAGTAGTGCTTTGTCAGTTTTCAAACCGCCATTATGTTACATGAATATAATTTTTCATCTGCCATAGCTGTTGAAACTGCAATAAATGAGATAATACTTATGCCATTGTAAGGTATAGTTAAAAACAAACATTAAAATTATGTATAATGTTATCTATCAGTTAGGTTATCAAGCTACAACTCACTCACACAGATAAATCTTCACTTATCATTTTATTTATCAACAAGACTTTTGGTCTAAATAATCCTTCTTGTTAAAGATACAAGCTTATCTCAAAGTATTTAAAAAATCAGAATTTCGCACTCTGAATTTTCAGAGGAGACCCAGCTAAAAAGAACGTGTAGACGAGCCAAGGTCGTGACAAAACGTAACGTGACGTAACGTAACAAAACTTAGATTGTAGGTATGCATCATGATAAGCGGATAAGGTCTCACAGACAATAACAACCGAAGGACTCAAACAAGCCTACCCTGAATTAGGCCGATCACGATCAGGCCTTACCAGGGGGGGCAGGGGTTTGATATTCCGTCAAATTGGTAATAATAGAGCGAAATAAGTAAAATCACAAATAAAGGATATACGAGATTTGACATAAGGCAGCTGTAGGCGACGCATTCATTATTTACATATTTACACATATAAGTATACCTAGATTTAAGATTTGTTTGTTTACTTATGAACTATTTTCTTATATATTCAAAGCATAGGTGTATGATCTACATAATTTTTCTATGTAAACTTTTAATACTTTTTCATTAAAATTGAGCAATAGGGTAAAAACGCAACTCAACTATTTTAAATATTCGCGGCCTACCATTGGTCAGTCAGTTATTAGCAAATCCTCGGCTGAGATGCGCTTGCTCGCGCACGATATTTTCCAAAATTGTCGTATTTATTAGTTCAGTGCCCCAAAACCTAACATTCCATCGTCTAATCAGCGTCTATCGGTTACAGCAGCGCTCAGACCACGTGCTCCCAAAATGCCCAATCCGCTTGTCATGAATCACCTTTAATATTGCTCGTGACGTGAATAATAAATGTTTCAATTTGCTGCGTCAAGATAACGCTTTTTGGAGGATATTTGATGTAAATGACACCACTCGGGTGCTGATTTCGTTACCTTGATGGTTGTATAATCTATTTAGTTTGTGTGATTTGGGTTGCTTACTTTCTTCTTTTTAAGAATATTATTCTGCGGCGTAGGGTGGTGCCATCTCATTGTTGAAGCGTCTTGCTGCGCTGCTTATATTTCTCGTTATAGTTTGTTGGGATCTTCATTTTTTAAATGGAAATCACGTCGTAATTGGTTGACAAGGTTTACTTGCATGTCTTATCACAAATAGCTTACAATTGTCCATGAAATATAACGAAAATCAATAATTAATCACGCGCGGCGTCGGTTTTATAGAACGATACAAAAAATGCAGGTGGTATCACTACAGAATGCCGCTGTCAACTCGTAATGTCGTCTGCTGGTGCTTAGCTTGAAATTCGCAACTGGAACAATCGTCATCATCTCAGTTAAAAGACATCCACTGCTGTCAAAAGGATTTACTTGGTTACGGAACTTGCGGTGATATAACTCAATTATTTTAACTGTGCACTTCGAGCTGTCAAAATCGTCATGTTGGTGGCATTGAATTCACCCGCCCGCTTACTTCCTCACCTCCTCCGACGCCTATCAAAACGGATACCAAACCTACCAACATGCAAATATTATGACGTTGACAGATGCACAGTTATAAAAATTGGGTTATACATTGTTCCTGATTTACTATCTTTTCTCCTGAAGTGATAAAACAGGACACGCCTGTGAAAAAAAAACTATAGATTGCATGTAAAGTCAACCAACTACTTTATGAGTAGGCGTGTTCGATTACTGATCAAAGCATACTCAAACCCCTTGGTGGGAACGTATATGAACTGAAGATAGGTAGAACAGGCCGGTTTTTTTTTAGTTATGCCAATTGTGTTATTGTATGTACCATGTTTCACGTATAAACTATAAAGTTAAAAAAAGAAAAACACACACACATCACACACACAAAGAAAAGTTAAAAAGTAAAGTAAAGTTTTAAATAAGAGAACAATGGTATAGAATCTGCACTAAACATTCACTTAAATGATTATTTATTTATTTTATTTATTTAAAAAACAGTTTTTTCACAGTCAAATAATACATTTTGAATCGTAGTATGAGTGTAACTTAATTCATGTATCTTGCTGCTAGAATACCATTTAGAAAATAAACAAAATATATAAATTGTTTTCGGTATTATTACTGAAGTTTTCAGTTCGTAGTTCGTACTCCACGTACACCCGTAAAATGTCAAAAACGGAATGACGTCAAAGTGACGTTACGCGTCAAAAATTTTGGTTTGCAGCACCATCTTTAATTAGATGTGCAATGTGTTAAGTTTACTAAATAATGCAAAACCTACTAGCCCATGAAACTGTACAACTGTTATTTCCACTACTTTTTCAATTCCTACTCTACTTTTCTTGAGTTTTCATACTAATGGTCTCCGTAGTCTGCTAAACGGTTTGTATGAAATTTTTATTATTTTCATTGAATGTTTTGAAAATGTTCTAGGCTGCTTTTTGACGTCATTCCAATGCGTCATCAGTCATGATGTAAGATTTGCGTAGTTAAAATTAGGTATGATCTCGTCATAATCTTACTTTCTTCTTCATCTCCAGCATTTATTTCTCCCGTCGTTGGGCATAATGCCTCTTCAGAGCACTTCCACTCGGCTTTCTGTTATTCGCATTTTACTTTAAAAGCATTGTATAGAATAGAAGATAACCTTGCCCCAGCGTCCCCTCAGTTAGGGTCCAGGGGCATTTTGAATTGAATGATTGCTCGCTGTTACAAGCATTAAGAATGGTTATCCAGAAATATACCTATTTTATTTATTTATTTTATATTATTTGGGAGGCTTACAGCTATTTTTACAAAACATATATCATAAGTAACAAACATATGCCATTTACAAGCTTCCATATGTGAGAAGGTCATTGTGTTTACTGTTGCAAACGTGCATTGATTTTAGTAGCTCTACAAAATATAATTCAATGAATACTCCAGGACTGTCATCAATAGCTCATATACCTCCCCACCGAGCTTGAGCCTACCCTGAATTAGGGCAATTAGGCCTTAGTCGACCACGCTGGCCCAGTGCGGGTTGGTCGACTTCACACACAACCTTTGAATTTCTTCGCAGGAGTGTGCGTGCAGGTTTCATCACGATGTTTTCCTTCTCCGTAAGAGCGTCGAATAAACGTACGTATGAATTCGAAATTCGAAAACACATTGGTATGTGGTGGGGATCAAACCCGCGTCTCCCGGACAGAAGGCAGTGGTCCTAGACTAGACCACCGACACTCTCCGGAACTGATTTCACTATTTTCACCCGAGATTTTTACTTGAAAAAGTAATTTATATACTTATATAAATTACTTTTTCAAGTAAAAATCTCGGGTATCTCTAGTACAAACAGGTGATTGTACTAGATTTATCTAGTTAATATTTCTTTTATTGTGGTTGATCCTTCCTTACTCACTAATTTGCTAACGAAGCTTGCAACATCACCTATTGCTATTGCATACTGCATGCAACGTGCATGTGAACCTTGCAGTTACGCAATCAATACCATTGATATTGATTCAGATTATGATGTCAAACAAAATGGTACCCGCCTACACAAACTTTATCGTTTTATTCTTATGAATAGTATTGTGTTTTCGAAAACGTGGTTTAGAACTGCTTTGTTGCTCGCAATGTAGGATATTTGTCTACATTCAAATTTGTAAATATTTTATTCATAATTCGGCCTACATTAAAAAAATTGTAGTTTTTTTCATAGTTCATCTGAAAGCTTACAAAAATAGAATACTGACAGTCAAAACAGAATCGAAATTGATCGAAAAACAAACTAAATACAACATTATTAAACAAATTATATCTGTTCCTCTTTTCATCATCAACGAAAACAAAATTTTCTATAGCGGATGTATGGCCCGCGTGACCAATGACGTCAATGGTCATGTCGGACCTCTCTGTCTAACCATCAACTTTGAAGCCTAATAACTTTGTTTCTGAGCAAGATATTTGAAAAAAATATTTTTATGTGTTTATCTGGAACTTGAAATATTTCGATTATTTAATTAAAAAAAATGTGCATATTCCCAATTAAAATATTGTTACCAGTTTGGTAGAAATAATAGGTCCATTTAATGTTGAACAGAAGGTTGAACACGATTTGTTGTAAATCACTTTCCATAGTTAAGACTTTTAAAAAGAAAAGGAGCTCATTTGCAAGGATTTCTGACGCGTGTCGTCGTCGCCTCGGAGCGAAGTGATCGTGTCTTTTGTTCCTCTGAGCTCATTTTGTTATTTTGATCAATCTCTTTTTAACCGACGAAAAAAACAAAACAAAACGGAGGAAGTTCTCAATTCAACACGTATATTTTTCTTTGTTGCCAGCTCATATACACGTCGTCTCCTTAAAGGGCTGGAACCTACTCAGAATTAGGGCGATCGGGCCGTAATCGACCACAATGGTCCAATGCAGATTGGTTTGTTTATTTTATAGAACTTATTTGTATGTCTGCAAAAAAACTGCTGTTACAGCCTAGGACCGGTACGTATGGAAGAGTGAAAGACAAACCTTCGCCCTGCAATTGGGACAGCTTCATCAACAGCTCATATACGTCCCCACCTAGGGGCTCGAGCCTACCCTGAATTAGGGCGATTAGGCCTTAGTCGACCACGCTGGCCCATTACGGGTTGGTAGACTTCACACACAACCTTTGAATTTCTTCGCAGAAGTGTGCAGGTTTCGTCACGATGTTTTCCTTCACCGTAAGAGCGACAGCTTATAAGAACCAATATTTTTTTACATTCTGCGAATCACCAGCAGGTCTTTTCTGACCTATTCGCCAACACTTTACCTGCGTTTATGCTTTCTCGCCATACCTACTTTCTCTCTCTCGTGCATCATTCGCTCGGTCGTTGCTCTGCGCTTGAGTTTGTTTATGTTTTTTTTCTGCGAATCTATCAATAGCGTATCGGAAGAAAGTTCTTGTTATTAGGTAATAAAACCACATAGTCAGCTGGTTATCGGTGTTTGAATTCGATTTTGTTAGCGAAGGATTGTATTTTTTATAGCATTGTTTTTGGTGTGTATATGTCGTGGCCATATCGTAGAATTGACCACATCATGAAATTTTCGATCATTTCATGAAATGGTCGCATTTCATGATGTGGCCAACTAAATTTGACCAGATCATTAAATCGTGTGCATTTCACGATTTTGTCGTCCACGATTGGCCATATCGTGAAAATAGGGCGTCCATGAAATATTTAAAAAGAATCTAAATTATGTTTGGTACTTATTGTTCTCTAAGTCCGACAAACATTTTCAGAGTACTTTTTCATCATAACTCTTTTTTTCTTCCTCATTTTAATAACGAATAATTCACTTTTTCACTGCGAGAAATAACGCAGCCGCCATGTTGGTACATAAACAAAGTGCTTCCAGCGCCTCTATCGGCAATAAATGTAATAATTTTACGATATGATCAAATAATCTTGACCATTTCATGAAGTAGCTGCGTTTTAATTGAACATATCGTCAAACGATTTCTTATCATTGATCTGGCCAATGGACAGTGAAAATTTCATGAAATGTGACCATTTCATGAAATGATCGAAAATTTCATGATGACGTGATCAATTCTACGATATGGCCACGACATATACATAAGATGTTTCTACACCGTGAAATTTACATCGTTTTGTTCCCGCCGTGTAGTGATAGTACCCATCAAACTGAACAACTTTTCAGGAAAAAAAAATTCCTGCGACAAAAAAATTTTTGGTCTCTCCATACAAAGTGAGACTCCCGTGCGACTTATTTTGTATGGAGAGACTAAACATTTTTTTGTCACTGGAATTTCTTTTTCGTGAAAAGTTGTTCAGTTTGACGGGTACTATCACTACACGGCGGGAACAAAACGATGTAAATTTCATGCTGTATAGAGCAAGCATATCGCATGGATCACCTAGTGCCTAGCGTAGGTAGCTTCAGTAGGCAAGTGTTGAGATTTTTCTGCGATATTTTACTGGAAATTTCACAATTTTTCTTAGAATAACATATAATATTTGTCTAATTATTGAAGTACAAATGACGCTTACGCCGTCGGTACTCGATAATAACTACTAGAGCTTGCTGACGGAACGATTCAATGTTCCCACCCGTGCCTACTGTTGTCACTCTGAAGCGCTCGCTCTATACCTTCATATAAACTCTTTGATTAGAAGTAATTAAAAAAACTGCTATAGTTAACAGGATAAACTTCATTCAATGTCCAACAAAAATACTTTGTAATACTTTGAAACTGTCCCCATTATGATAAGGACCGAAAGTAAAGGCCAGTTCATACTTTGATGAGAACAGTTGCGAGTTGCGAGTCAACTTAAGGCGGGGTTATGTGGAAATAGCGCCCATAGTCGCTACTTTGACGATCAAATACCAGCACTTCTATTGATTTTATAAATGTAAAAAAATATACGCTAACAGAATATATCCTTAATTAAATTTTAAATCGAGGAGAATTTTTAAATACATTATAATAATTTAGAAATAAAAAGCACAAGTTTTTAAAAAAAAGCAGCAAAAAATTTTTTTGATGTCCTAGATCTCGTAACTTAAAGCGATAGCCATAGTTTTTTTTCGTAAATATAACTTGCCAATTACTGACATAGGTTGTAAATCGATCACATTTTTCATAAACTCTGTCATTTTCTGTTAATAAGCAAAAAAGTTCAAGAAAAACGAGTTTTTCGCACGATTCCTGCGCAGTGTCGGACGTAACCACCGTCAAGCATCGCACGCTAATATGAACGTTATTTCAGTAATGCGTCGGTTGAACTTTCAACTAAACAGCGTTGAGTTGCTAATTTTTGCAATAACCTGGCCTTAACTGAAAATGAAAAAATGAAAATGAAAATAGATTTATTTAACCATTTGCACAGACAAAATCACATTAAAAACGATCCCCGCACTAGGATAAACCTGTATCGCGGGAAATCTTACTTTGGTTAAACAGAAATATTGACAATTATGTGCTATATCAAGAAACATTAAACAATACAGTTTGGAAACTACAAAAAAAAGAAGAAATTAAATCTAATCATCGTAATTGCCGACAAGCCCAAA
This sequence comes from Carpatolechia fugitivella, assembly GCA_951230895.1. Taxonomy (NCBI): domain Eukaryota; kingdom Metazoa; phylum Arthropoda; class Insecta; order Lepidoptera; family Gelechiidae; genus Carpatolechia; species Carpatolechia fugitivella. The sequence goes on along the minus strand of OX579646.1, from coordinate 18,514,867 downwards.
TTACATGCGTAGACAAATAAAACATAATATATAATATACATGCATAATAAAATACATAATATGAAATATATATATATATATATATATATATGGGTAGACATAAACTGCATACATTATAAAAATGTAATGACGGATCTAAGTGATGTAATAACATCCTATGGAAATAAATTAATTTGACTTTGACTTTGACTTTACCTAAGAGTTTTGTTTGAACTGAGCTGATGTTACATATTTGCACAATCTATTTAATAATCTCAAGAAGAGATTCAGTGGAATTATAGTCGAGAGATGATAACCACTTTACTAAACTTAACTCGCAGGTTACCGATTAGATAGTTGAGAAAAGCACGCTAATATCTTCAGAATTAGTCGTTACGTAAGCCATGTCGGGGGTCTTTAGCGCTTCAATAACTTCGGCACCGTTTACTAGGTTTTTAAGTAAACGATGATACTATTGTTGATGATGGTAACAGTCATACAGCCAGATAGAAAAACTCTCGTATATATACAGAGAGCAGTAATACCATTTGGTAGAGCTCATGGAGCACTATTAGTATCGGTAATCCGTTTCTCGATATCTTGTATAGAATAAATCGAGTTTCCACCCTGTATGGGTCGGGCCACACTAACGGCGATCAACGGTTTGCAAAACGCGCGTAAGGTAAGGAAATCCTTTCGCATCGACGTGGCGATGTTTACCGGACAAACTCTGCAAAATTCAGTCATTGTTTTGACTTGCAAACCACAACATTTTGAAACAAGGAACTATCTGGATTCCGCAGTAACGATGATAGTTTACAAACGTAAATTAGCAAACTATTACTAACAGGTTGCAAGTATTTGATGTTCATTGCGTAGCCAATTGGCTTATACTACGTATAGATATTATCCTACGAGTACAAAGCCACGCGTGGTCGTTTAATTTGCATTTTGCAGGCATATGGCATGGAGAATGGGCGCTAGAGAAGAAAAGTTCTCGAATGGCGACCAGCTTAGGTAGGCCCCACAAGCTGCACCGACGATCTGGTGAAGGTCGCGGGAAGCCGATGGATGCGGGCAGTATAGGGCTAGTTTTCCTTGGGGGAAGCCTCTGTCCAGCTATTGACGTCATAAAGATAATGAGAGCGTTGGTGTTCTAGTGGCTAGGGCCGCTGCCTCCCGTCCGGGAGAGGCGGGTTCGATCCCCACCACGTATCAATGTGTTTTCGAATTTTTGAATTCATATGTATACGTTTATTCGACGCTCGTACGGTGAAGGAAAACATCGTGATGAAACCTGCACACTCCTGCGAAGAAATTCAAAGGTTGTGTGTGAAGTAACCGACCCGCGGGCCAGCGTGGTCGACTAAGGCCTAATCACTCTAAATCAGGGTAGGCTCGAGCCCCTCGGTGGGGACGTAGATGAGCTGTTAATGTTTTACCGCGTTTCCTTTCTTATGCACCGTAAATTGTGTGTACCTCATATATCCGCTTCTTTGGCTGTTTGTTGTGCTACTTTCTTTATTTTAAAATGACAATTGGCGGTTTCTAAGGCAAAAAAAACTAAACTCTTGTCCATCTGTTGTAAAAGCTAGTGCTCTAGTTTAAGTAGGTTTAGGGATCACTACGCTATAAAATAAAACTGTAGACTGAATTACAAACTGCTGGCTATATTAAAAATTCGAAGAAAATTTCAAATGAGTTTTAGTTTTAATTTTGACATGTTATTTAATGATTAATACTTAACTTTATGTTATTTCAATTTAACATTGCGCTGTAGTTATTTTATTACTGTAGATAAAAGAAAGGTTCGAATTTCAAAGTTACTTACATCCCTTCTTTGGGGTCATTATTGGACTACTTTCAGAGCGTGTAAGATAAGATAGACTTTTACATTCTTGGAGACGAGATCCTATAGTGTAATATTAGCTACGCAATGTACATCGAATCGTATTCGTGTTTTAAGTAAATTGGCCCCTGTTATAACTTGTTCCTAAGCTAGTATTACTTAAGGCGCGATTCTAGCAGTAGCTCACTCTAGATACCAAACATACAGGTGTATTTATAGTCATTAAAGAAAAAATCCACACGATTAAGAAGAAGATAAAAAAAAGCAAGGAAAAGGAAGCATTGGCGGCCTTATTGCTACCTGAGCAATAAGGCCGCCAATTGTACTATTTTTACTTCTGTAATTACTGTATGTTTCTGTCTGTGTGCAATAAAGTATATTCCATTCATTCATTCATTCAAGGATGGGATATGATCGTAGATATAATTTTATGACTAATTCTTTGGGGCTTTTAACTCTTGGGGGTTTAAACTCTTCGGTCTAGAGTTTGAAATGTTACAACCGATACCACAGAATATATAAATAACTCCAACTGTGCGATAGGGGATCGGACTGTTCCTAAATTTACCATATTTTATTAATTATTTTTAAAATATAGATTAGTAGCAGACGATTCGCGAAGAAAAAAAAAATGAATCGGTTGAAAAACGAATTTACAGTGATTTTTTAAAGTTTCAATATGTCTGTCTCATACATCATACACCAAACACACAAACACACACACAGTACATATTAAATATGTTTCTAATTATTATTATATATATTAATTACATCTTTCCTTTTTCTTTCTTTCTAAATAACGGTTTTTACCGGAGTCTTTTGTAAGTGCCTAAGTTTTTTGTTATTGGAAGAGCGGAGTCTCCCGTTACAGGCTTCACGCTTAAAAGGAGACTCCGATCACTAAATTAATGTAAGTAGTTTTCTAAGTGAACAAAATATTTGTATTTGTATTTGTCTCTTTCAAAAAACGATTTTTTGTATGGAGATCATAATGGCGTTACTAACAAATGACGTCACAAGTGGGTATGTGCCTCTCTGTCTAATCTTGAATTTAAAACCTTTATAACTCGGTCAATTTTAAAGATAGAGCAAAAAATATTTTAGTGTTCGATAGCAGAAACTAAGAAGTTTGGATTTAAAAATAAGAATAAGAATAATCTAAAAAATAAAATAAATAAAAAAATAGTAGTCCGATACCCTATTGAATGCGTCCTCAAATGTTAATCCAAAATTTAAACAGAAGATAAACTAGTCCTTATTAAAAAAAAAAAAGTTTTAAAGGATTACTGCCAGAATCAGGGAAGATATCTGTGGTTCCTAGCTAACATTCCTTCCTCTAAGTTGAACCTAGAAAACAAGACCTTAGAGCGCTACTAAAATATACAGTAACAGGGGCCTTTGATGAATGGTTGTGGTTGATTCATGTAATTTGATGAAATGACGCGGTCGTAAGAAGTATGTAGGTAGCTTTAAAGAAATTGAACGACTAGGTTTCATAATTCGTTTATAAACCGCTGTATGAATCCTGCAAAATGCGCACTCTTTACCCGTGGTCCCGGTGAATGGACTCATTACCGGGTCCATAGGTAATTTTAATAACCCGTGGTTCCATGACACTAGGGATTACAATTTTATGAATGCCTGGTACAAATTTAATATGATGAGTCATCATCATCTATATTTCAGCCTGTTAAAGTCCACTGCTGAACATAGGCCTCTCCAATCGCACTCCAGCGTGACCGGTCCGTAGCCACCTGCATCCAACGAGACCCAGCGATCCTCACCAGGTCGTCGGTCCATCTCGTAGGTGGCCGTCCCACACTGCGCTTGCCAGTACGTGGTCTCCATTCAAGGACCTTCTTACGTCCTTGAATGGAGATATGTAAGTACGGATAAGTAATGGATACGTAAGTAGTACTTACTATATTTTAAGCATCTTCTTATAATAAATAAATATATGTGGGGGACATCTTCACACACGGCCATCTGATCCCAAAGTAAGCAGAGCTTGTACTAGATAAATATAATGTTTTGTATTTTGATAAGAGCTCTGTATTTTAGGTTTGTACTACCACGTGTTATTTATTTTTTTAATTTCAAAACGCTCCTTTCACGATTTCCTTCATTGCACAATGAAGGAAACCATCGTGTGGTCTCTGTACCCACTTTGTAAAGGGCCTGATCCCCTTTATTTAGGGTAAGCTCTAGATCCTTGGTGTAAGAATTTCTATTATCAAGCTACAAGCGTGCAAAGCAAACAACATGCTTGAAATTTACCCACGTTTTGAGGAAAACTGATGAAAAATTAAAATATTATGCAAAAAACAAAAGTATTATTTTAAAATCTACTCAAATTATTCCGGACAAAAACTCGAAATTCCGGACATGCCCCGAAAATCATTTAGTAACCCTATTGATCGATCAACCATTCTGAGCTCCCTGTGCTAATTAAAAGGTTTCCCGCCATGCCTGACCTCCATTGCAAATTTTGCAAAGCATTCATTGCGAGCAACAAGCCATGAAAATTCTTGTGTTGATTGGCGTAAACATTTGATAGATGTGAGATTGCTGTTATGAAGAAGTCGCCTTCGATAGAAGTGAGGACGTGCATTTAGTTAAATATAAAAAATAAAAATAATTCGTGATGAAACCTGCACACTCCAGAGAAGAAGTTCGAAGGTTGTGTGTGAAGTCGACCAACCCGCATTGGGCCAGCGTGGTCGACTACGGCCCAATCACCCTAATTCAGGGTAGGCTCGAACCCCTCGGTGGGGACGTAATGAGCTGTTGATGATGACACATTAAATAAAAAAATGCTAAAAAAGTTTTTTTAATTTAATAAAATTGGTCTGTGATTAATGTTTCTAACCGAGTTTAAAAAGGAGGAAGTTCTCATTATCAACAGCGCGTATGCGTCCCCACCGAGAGGCCCGAGCCATCTCTGTATGGATGAGGAGTCCGGGTTGGTTGACTTCACACACACACACACACACGATTCTTGTGGGTGCAAGTTTCCTACGATGTTATTCTTCACTATAATAAATTAAATAAAGGTCTGCTGGATCAATGAAAAAATCATCAAACTCTTTTTGAAAAACTGCACGTTTGGATTTCTATTTGACCGTTATTAATCTTAAATTGCATCAGCACCTTCGCTGCCTCTCATCTCAGCCGTACTATGCGCTCAGCTGGAACTGCTGCTGAATTTGCAGCCGACAAAAAGCGAGCCAAGTACTCAACTCTGGGGGGTAATTATAATTTTGTCCCGCTGGCGTTTGTAACAACAGGTTGCTGGGGATCAGAGGCTTTGACCTTTGTTGCCGAAATTGGTCGCAGACTCAGAGAGAGGGGGTTTGACGCCCGCTCCGGTTCCTACCTGGTGCAAGGGTTGTCCATTGCCATTCAACGCAGCGAGTGTCATGGGCACCTTTGCGGCGCGGGTATGACCCGGGGAGGTATTTTTGATTGACATTGATTGACATTTATAATTTAAGTTACTAGTAATAAAAAATGTATATTTGAAAAAAGAACTAAAGATTTGCGACATCTTTAAAGTTAATCTAAACCCGACTGGCATTACATAACACCTTTGTCTATGCGTCTTCACCGTATGCCCTCTGAAAAAAAAAATGCGTACGAATATAGACAGGTACCCGTAAGCTCATTTTCAACACAGATCATGTCTCAATCTTGCGAACTTATTGACTGATATCCACTGAGCCGGCAAATCAGCTATGTGGGGAAATATCGGATATTTTCATCTGTTTACTTATTCTTTGCATATCATACGTGACGGTTTTTGGAATGATACCGAAATGGAGAAAGTATCATGAATTAGGTTATCGTGTGTGTTTTGTTAGGTTTGGTGTAGAATCATCTTGAGGGTGTGAAGCTACGTGGGTAGTTTGCAAAAGTCTGATATGCATGATATACATACTAGAAATAAAAACTAGTGGCTCTGTGAGCTGTAGGCCTCGCGAGTACTTTTTTTTTAAATGTCTGATTTATGATTTTGTTTACGTTCCAGCACTCATAACTTACAATTTTTTTTTTATTGGTTGAGAAATGTGACTGTAGAGGAAAACAGATTCAGCGGTGGACGTTGTAAGCTGGCAACCCACATAACTCTGTATTTTTTTCCAAAAACTGACTCGATAAAAAAATTTGATTAATTTATCGAACCTGCTCACGAAATTTCACGAGAATCGACTGAGAAACGCGACCTGTAGAGTGGAACAAACAGACAGACACACAGACATACAAAAGCAATTTTGGCCAAGCTGAAGCAGAGACGCTTCGCTCGATCGGGCAATAAAATAGCGCACCCAAAATTTAGACTGTGTAAGGTTAACAATTAATTCATGGGGAACTGTATTCGCTTCTATTTATAATAAAATACCAGATGATATTGTACATCGTCCAATAGCCAATTTAAAACTAAAATTAAAAATATGTTATGTTCTAAGGGCTAATATACGATAAATGATTACTTAGATGATAAAAACTTTTGGTCAACTGTTATCGCGGCAAATACTAATATTAGTCCAATAGGCGAGTTTCATGTCTTTTGAGAGAATTTATGAGGTACATTGTCAACAGCTCATTTAGGTATACGTCCCCACCGAGGGGCTCAAGCCTACCCTGATTTAGAGTGATTAGGCTTTAGTCGACCACGCTGACCCAATGCGGGTTAGTCGACTCCACACACAACCTTTGAATTTCTTCGCAGGAGTATGCAGGAGTGTGCAGGTTTCATCACGATATTTTTCTTCACCGCAAGAGCGTCGAATAAACGTACATATAAATTCGAAATTCGCAAACACATTGGTACGTGGTGGGGATCGAATCCGCGTCTCCCGGACGGGAGGCAGCGGCCCTAACCACTAGACCACTGACGCTCTCATCTGTCTCAGATTATGTACTACTGACGCGACGCCGTATAGTACATAATATGTATTATAATGTCATATAAATATCCCGTGAGGCGACGCGAGTCAGAAATCTTTGAAAAATCCTCTTAAAAGCCATGAAACTCACTTTACCCCGCGGCTGAAAATATTTTGATCTCAATGAAGAAACCAAAAATCTTGCATGGATGGACTTAGGAGCGAATATTCTTTCACGTACGCAGTTGACGCGGCGCGTGGCAAAATTCTTTGATCTACGGAAGAGTAGGCAAACAGGGCCGTTTTGAGTGTAGGGTGCCAAAAACTTTATAAATCTGGGTCCACTATAATACGAGTGATATAAATGTTTTTAAGGACCTTGGCGGCCAACCCGCACTGGGCCTGTGTTGTCGAATAGCCTGATCGCTCTACTAGCCTCTCGGTAAGGACATTATGAGCCGTTGAAGATGATGATAAAATACCATGGACATTTTATTATGAAGTCAAGGCTCACTGTAAAATATTGTTGGTAAGACTTTTAAAATTACGTAAAGACCTTATCCTTATTTAAATTAACGAGGTAACGATAACATTAATCATAATTCATATCACTAACAGTCCCGATCTAGATGAATGCTTGAAGTCATAGGCGTTTACATTAATAAGAGCCTATGCTCTTATTGCTATGCTGTGCCTCTATAGGCACAGGATTTACAGCATCACATCAACGGCCCGTGACAGTCCACTGCTGGATTATGAGCCTCCTCCACTTAAGTGGAGGGTTTTGCTATAATCTCCACGCTTGGCAGGCAGGTTGGAGATCGCAGATTAAAAGTTTACTGTATCAGAGAGCGCTGCTGCCCGTTCCCTGTTCAATCTGTAGTCCCTAAGTCGCCTTTTACGACACCCACGGGAAGAGTAGGGGTTGGTGACAAATGTATTCTTCTCTGCCGTCACCACACGGCTAAAAAAATACATTGAATATGAAATAGTTTTTTTTCTTTTCTAACGCCTTCTCTTAAAATTTTAAGTTACCATCAAGACGTCAAGCAATACACGGTCAACCAAGTACTAATTAATTTTTCTATTCAGACAACATGAGCGTCAATTTCCTACAGCCGGCCCTGTGACATTCTTTTTATAAAACCTCCTTTTCCTCCCAAGGTCGATCCTTCCAGTCGAAGGCCTCAGTTTTCGTGGGTCGACGGTTTCGCTAGCCCTTATGTCGGTGTGTCAATTTGCTCAAACGATGATAAATAGGTTCGAGTTCTGGGTGGAAAGATGAAAGCTGATAGAGGTCATCTGGACATCGGCAGTATGGCCGCGAAACGCACTTTGCTTATCCGAATGGGCTTGGAATGATTGGTTAAATCCTGTGGTTAAATCACTGTAGTTTTAGTTGTTGGTAGCTCACATAATCATCATCAACAGCTCATATACGTTTCCACTGAGGGGCTCGAGCCTACCCTAAATTAGGGCGTTTAAGCCTTAATCGACCACGCTGGTCCAGTGCGGGTTGGTCGACTTCACACATAATCTTTTAATTTCTTCGCAGCAGTGTGCAGGTTTCATCACGATGTTTTCCTTCACCGTAAGAGCGTCGAATATACGTATGTACGTGCGCGTACGTGTGTTTTTGAATTCGAAATTCGAAAACACACTTGTATGGCCACATAATATGGCCTTATCAAGGCTCTCAAGCCTACCCTCACATAGGATGAACAGCGAACGTATAAACCTATTTTGCCGTGTGGTGACGGCTGAGTAGAAAACATTTATCACCAACCCCTACTCTTCCCGTGGGTGTTGTAAGAGGCGACTTAGGCACTATACATTGAACAGGGAACGAGCAGCAGCGCTCTCTGATACAGTAACCTTTTAATCTGCGATCTCCAATCCACCTGCCAAGCGTGGAGATTATGGCAAAACCCTCCACTTGAGTGGAGGAGGCTCATAGTCTAGCAGTGGACTGTAACGGGCCGTTGATGACATATTTTTCTTATATACTATCTTATATAATCATATTATATAATCATTAGTCAATAAAATAATTAACATTAATTGTCATTCATGAAAAAATACAAAATAAAAACTCTGGTACTATGTAATGATAAAAACCTATCCACATGAACCCCATATAAATGTCGATCGACATTCAATCTCACCCACCCCACTCCTAATACATCCCGAATCAAACGGAATACGAGACCAAACGGAACCCGAAAACCGCATTTTGTTTATTTATCTCAGGCTTTTTAGGGTTCCGTGGGTGAATAGCTCTTGATTAGCAGGGACGGGACTACCCGTTGAAAAACCCCTTCAGTCGTTTGGGTTTTAAGTATTTACAGAATGATAATTGAAATAAATATATGTTTATCTGATTCCTTGATAGGGTTACCCTGTTGGATTTGCAAACGTTATAATTATATAAGTAGCGTACGAGATATCGTTGATCAAAATCGTAAGGGTTCCAGTCCCTTACAAATTTAACGTGATGAGATGTGAACTTTAGGCAAAGAGAAGTTTAAATAAAACATAGCCGAAAACTAAAAATTTCCCAACTTCGAAAAGTGTGGATAGAAATAAGTACCGTAAAAACACTTTGTTGCACACAAGATGAACTAGAGAGGAATATGCAAACAGTGAGAAGGTTATTCAAATAAAATGAGCTTTTGAATAAATAAATGTTTAATATGGTTTAACTATATGTTTTGAAGAGCGTCGGTGGTCTAGTGGTTAGGGCCGCTGTCTTCCGTCCGGGAGACGTGGGTTGGATCCCCACCACGTACCAATGTGTTTTCGAATTTCAAATTCATATGTCCGTTTATTCGACGCTCTTACTGTGAAGGAAAACATCGTGACGAAACCTGCATACTTCTGCGAAGAAATTCAAAGGTTGCGTGTGAAGTCGACCAACCCACACTGGGCCAGCGTGGTCGACTAAGGCCTAATCGCCCTAATTCAGGGTAGGCCTGAGCCCCTCGGTCGGGACGTATATGAGCTGTTGATGATATGTTTTGAAACTATGATCTTGAAAGCACGTCACAACAACATGCTTTCAAAATTCTGTTATAATGCCAAAGACGCACGTTACATTTATAACATCTTTCCTTTTATAGCTGTAAATATTAGATAAATAGCTCGTAGAAAAAATGTAACGAAAAGTCACAAGTACTTGAAATATTAAGGTTATTGAAAAATACATTTATTTCATCAAGGGAATTGCAGTGGATTATCATCATTTATAACTTCTTCTTCTAAGATACAAAGATTTCAAAATAAAGTACTAAGGGGTATCGTAAATGCTCCTTGGTACATAAGAAATGACGACCTTCATCGAGATTTAAAAGTGAATAAAGTTGATAGTGTTATTAAAAAATATGCCGAAGCTCACGAACTAAGACTTCATCATCACGTGAACGTTGAGGCTATCCAGCTCCTCGACACCACGGACATATTGAGAAGACTGAAAAGGACAAAACCCTTTGAGTTAGTTTAGTAAACATTAGTGTAACGTAGTGCAGTCAGTGCTTCCCGTAAAGAACACACGAACAAAGTGTCTTCCCCTTAATAGAGACAATAAGAAAAGTGTTGATGGACACATTCTTAGCTAACATCTACTTAGCAATTTAAGTTAAAATTTAATTACTCATTAGTCTTTAGGCTAGATTGTAATATTTATTTTGGATGTCTTAAAGGCAAACCAAATATAACAAAAAAAAAAAAAAAAATTTATAACTTCTAATATAGTAATTACTACATTCCTTTTTACTTTCGACTCCTATGTGAGTACTCGAAGATGCATTTTAAATCGGTGATACCTGCGAAACCCGATTGCCGTATAGATTGATTTTTAAAATGGAGAATAACTTATATCAATACAACTGAAAATAAATAAATAAATTTCTTTTATAAATTATTGAACGAATAAATTCATAAATTGAACTGAACTTTTTGATTTGATAACTTTGTTAAAGAGAGAGATCAAATCCTTTATTGGTTACACCTTTTTGAGCTTTCTTTAAAAGTTGGGTTCAACGAACTACAATAATTCGTTGGTTGGGCTGTATGAAGAATTGAAGAAATAATAGGAGCTGTGTACCAAAGACTTCTGACGCGAGTCACGCGCTTCGTAGCCTCGCGCAAGCGATTGTCTTTTGTTCAATTAAATTCAATCTTTTAATTATGGCGTTTCACTTGTAGTATTTCGCCAGTATCAAGTGGTTTTGCTAAGTAAGTAGCATGAGGTACACAGACAGCCCTGATCCTAAGACTAGGGTGCTGTGTACGGTGGAGGACTCCAGTAATATGATAGCAGCATTACTGAAGCCACCACGTGGCCGCTGCAAGTCATCAATAAATGACGGCTAAATGCAAGCGTTTCAAATGCCCTATTAAAGTTTATTGATCAGAGTCATTCATTGGATAATACACTATCGAAATTATACACTAAACACACTCAAATAAACTATAAAATGTAAATTAAAACGAAAGCCCGACCGCCATTGACGGATGCTAACAATCGACCCCGTCATTTGTTCCTCTGAGCTGTGTACCAAAATGTCAGTTTGTTGTTGACCGTACAGTCAAACGTCATATTCGATCACCAGTCAATTTCCGTTTCCAAAAGTTTGTGATGTGGAAATATAAAAAAGAACGTGCGACAAGCGTAAATAAATAATTTGACACGGGTGTTCCGTAGAGATTCGTTATCTGGGTCGTTCGTTTTGTAAGTTATGGGAAAAGCCTTTGCAACATGCATTTGTAATATTTAATTTCCACCCAGTTTCTGTATTTATTTTCGATGAACATTTCTTTTTATTTATAAATCTATCCTCAAACATAGAAGGCGCCTTGTTACACAAATAGCTGTAAAGTACTGAGTTCGCAACTAAAACGCTTTTTTCGCCCTGGCAACGTTCTGGGTCGAGGTACGTGCCCGTCTGAGGGTGCCCCCAAATATGTTGTCATAGATTTTAAGGGTTACGAACCTTCTGCTTCACCGCAAGTCCGTGCCCAGAGCGGCTATATTACCACTCTTGTAGAAATAGCGATAAGTATGTTTATTTCGTTTTCTATTCACCGTTTACGGAACCCCAATCACACGTGGAAGGATCATGCGTACAACATTTGCCCCAATTCGCTCGTTTGCCGCTTCACAAACGGGCGCGTTTTATTTCGCGTTTATTGGACGCGCCGGCCGTCATTCATTCGGAACATGTCCCCAACACGTTATTCAATTACACTTTGAAAGTAAATAAATGTTTTATTGGCTTTTCATTAAGGCTTCGAGGTTTAATTTATCTCTGATAAACGAAAGTTGTTTTTAGTCTATTTAAAATTAAAATTGACAATCAGATTTCTACAATCCAGTACGGAACCAATCTTTAGCTGCTCGAATCCAGAATATAAAAAATAATTTTATTTAGAAAAAATATCAAATTCTATTTAATTATTTATGTGAAAATTTTGTACAAATAAAAATACAGAATAACACCATCGAAATACGAGTATCTACCTGCAGACGTATGGAAGAAAGAAAATTAAGATAACAGGATATGGATAAAACAAATACAGAATAGTAACAAAGGTTTTTTTTTTTCAAATTTGTGGCTTGTTAACATAGTTTGAATAGATCATATGGCATCATAAACAGCTCATATACCCACCAAGGGGTACGAGCCTATCCCGAATAATTAGAGCGATCAGGCAGGCCTTGTCGACCACGCTGGCCCAGTGCGAGTTAGTTGACATCACACACAACGTTTAAATTTCTTCACACCGTAAATATTTGTATGCGGACGCCTACTTTCGGCCCCGCGCTGCAGTTAGAATCGACTTTACAGTCCACACGATGATGATGATGATGATGAGTGTACTGGTTTCCTCGCGATGTTTTCCTTCGCCGTTAGGGCGTCGCGTCTTCCAAATTAGGGAACATTGGTATGTGGGGGTTTCTCGAGCGGGAGGCAGCGGCCCTAGCCACACCACAAACATTATCCAAGAAAGATATTGTATCTCTTCTTATATTATCTTATCTTATCCCTATCTTATGTAACTCACTCAATAGAAACATTGGCTCTGATTCGGGAAGTCATGCTCTAATTCTAATTTTAAAATCCAGCTATCCTTTTCGTTTTTATGACCAATGAAAGAGAGGTGATGAATTCAGACGAACGTATGATTTTATTTTGAATGAATGATAACCTAAAATAAGGGCATAGCTGTCAGATTCATGGATTTTCAATCTGACTTGTTCCATTTTTGACAGCTCTAATATTAGAATGGCCATCTCCTTTCCCTTTTTAATCTTTAAAAGGCGAAAAGGATTGACGAACTTAAATTAAGGATTAGAGCGTGACTCTGTGAATCGCTACCATTGCATCTCTTATTCCTAACGTATGTAACTCGCTCAATAGAAACATTGTCTACATCACGGGCCACGGTCTGACCTAGACGAGGCGAAAATAACCGCCTCCCCCTTCTCGTAATGGACGTTGAGTGCCTGACGTCCGTCCACTAAATGGGTTAGTTCTGGCTATATCCGGATCAAACTGGAATATACTGGCAGTAAACCAGAACAAAGCTAGGTAAGCGAGCGGAAATACTATATCCGATAGTTGTTCGAGAATTCAATGAAAGTATCATTTACTATGGTCATGTCTATTTGATTAAATACAAAAAAATAAGTAACTTTCTGTGGAGGAAAACAAACAAACATACAGTAATTATAAAAAACGAACAGATTTTTTTATATTTTTTATTTATATTTACTTGTATGTTGCAGGCGTAAATGAACCTAAAGCAGTCCAATAGGTATTCAAATTATTAATCTGCACTAGCGCAGCGGTCCGCCCGCGGCTACGCTCGCATTGTATAAGATTTTCCCATGGGAATAAGACTTTTTCCCGTAAAAAGTATCTTATGTGTTAATTAAGTTAACAAACTATCTCCATTAAAAATTTCATTCAAATCCGTTGAGTACTTTAAGCGTGAAGGCGGAACAAACGCCCAAACATCTAAACATCCAAACATCCAAATATATTTTCACATTTATAATATTATACCTATATACTTTTTTTTTTTTTTTTGTTTTGGCATAATGCTATTTGCACATTGCCACATACAAAACGAGGGAACGAAACGCGATTTTATGTACTACAGGTCATAAGTATTAACACACAGTAAAAACTTTTCTTTTAGAATGCTGGCCACAAAAAAGTTTATTGAATTCGAATTTCGAATTGTTCATGAAAATAAAAATGTATACTTTTTAGAATTTTACTCATTTTTAAATATGGAGTGGACGCTTAAAGAAGACCGTGTTGCAGTTATTGCGTTGCATCGTTGCGGTTACGCGCCAATTCAAATTTTTGACATACTGAAAAATTTGAATATAACCAAAAGATTCGTTTATCGTACCATCAAACGATACAATGAAGACTCTAGTGTAGATGACAGGTCAAGAAGTGGTCGCCCTCGGTCTGTTAGGACTCCAGCAGTGATAAAAGCTGTGAAGGCGCGAATTCAAAGAAATTCCAAACGTAAGCAGAAACTGTTGGCCCTTCAGATGGTATTAAGCAGAACCACGGTGAAAAGGGTGTTAAATGAAGACTTAGGGCTTCGGGCATATCGAAGAAAAACAGGACATCATTTGAATGCTCGTCTAATGGACCTGAGACTGAAGAGATGCCGCGCTTTGAAGAAGCGGTACGCGGGAAAAAAATATCGGGAAATTCTTTTTCGGATGAAAAAATTTTTACCGTAGAAGAGAGCTACAACAAACAAAATGATAAGGTGTACGCACACAGTAGTGAAGAAGCGAGCAACCGTATTCCGCGTGTCCAACGAGGTCATTTTCCATCCTCGCTCATGGTATGGTTGGGAGTGTCTTATTGGGGCTTAACAGAGGTACATTTTTGTGAGAAAGGTGTAAAAACGAATGCAGTTGTGTATCAAAATACAGTCCTGACAAACCTTGTGGAACCTGTTTCTCATACCATGTTCAATAACAGGCACTGGGTATTCCAACAAGATTCGGCGCCAGCTCATAGAGCGAAGAGCACACAAGACTGGCTGGCGGCGCGTGAAATCGACTTCATCCGGCACGAAGACTGGCCCTCCTCCAGTCCAGATTTGAATCCGCTAGATTACAAGATATGGCAAAACTTGGAGGAAAAGGCGTGCTCAAAGCCTCATCCCAATTTGGAGTCACTCAAGACATCCTTGATTAAGGTAGCCGCCGATATTGACATGGACCTCGTTCGTGCTGCGATAGACGACTGGCCGCGCAGATTGAAGGCCTGTATTCAAAATCACGGAGGTCATTTTGAATAAACTTTAGTGTCATAAGAATCTATGTTTTGTTAAGTTCATTTTGGTATATAAATGGTTACATAATGAATAAACTTGTTTCAATTATTTTATATTAAACATGTGACAGAATTTATGACCTGACTAGGTATATTTTAGTTATATTTTAGATTTATGAATATTTTAACCTCGAAAAATTAACAGACGAAAATCGTCCAAACCATGGGCGAAAATCATCGGGAAAAGAAAAGGTTTATATAAAAAATCTAATTAAAATAAATTAGGATCATCACATTTGTGGCATTTATTGGAAAAGTGTGGACGGAGTGTCAGACCCAAGGCTGCTATCAGAGCGCCAGCAAATATCAATAAAACTGATGACAGTGTGGTCTAAAAAAAAGTAGTAGCAGAGAACATTTATGCATTTATTAGGAAAATAATACTTATGCATTTATTATTGTAAACAATAAACAAAAGGTACAGAAGATGCGATAGAGTTGCTTACTCGGACCAACCACCCACTGGACACCACATCCTGTGCAATTGACTAACAAACTAATTACGAAAAAGTTGCGGTGCGGGGGCGCGGGGAACACGTCGTGATTGGTTCATCTCGCTTACGCAACGTATTGACAGGTCTCATAATTGATCGAAACTGAGTTGGTTGGTCCGAGGTTCCGTAGTTCTTCTCCACAGTAAGCGCACACTTGTAAACGTACCTACCAACCATGTTGAAACTTTTTTTGTTCATGGTATTTATTATTTATTATTAACTAGCTTTAACTTCAAAAAATATTCTGTAGAATCTTATTTTGAATAAATATTTTTTTATTCTATATTATTTGTATTAAGCTAATACAGGGGCGGTGGTCTGGTGGCTAGGCCCGTAATTGCCGTCCGGGAGACAAAGTCAAAGTCAAAGTCAAAGTCAAAATAATTTATTTCCATAGGATGTTATTACATCACTTAGATCCGTCATTACATTTTTTTTGGGTGAGTTCACTAACACAATGGCGGAATCTGTGGAGAAGAGCTCGCCACTAGGTATCAATGTGTTTCCTAATTTCAAATTCTTGCGGTGAAGGAAAACATCGTGAGGAAACCTGCACACTCCTGCGAAGAAATTCAAAGGTTGTGTGTGAAGTCGACCAACCCGCACTGGGCCAGCGTGGTCGTCTAAGGCCTAGTTGCCCTAATTTAGGGTAGGCTCGAGCCCCTCGGTGGGGACGTATATGAGCTGTTGATGTTGATATATTCTTATATCGAACTACCTACTATCAACACGATACCGAACTCATCTCAGCCAGTCTGGGCTTTTCTTTATTACAAGTTTGATATTTCTTTTGTTATACTCGTAATCACAAGGTTTTTTTTCACTTTATATAAAAATTTGATGAGTTTATGACTTGTACCAACCCTAAAAGTCTTTTCATGGAAAGTTAAATTACTAAATCGTTTCAATTATCGCAACCCTAGATTCCTTTCTGTAACAGTCAAAGCGGATTTTCAAATTAAAATCAGAACTTTTTTATAGTATAAATTTTTTTGGGTTTTTCGTAATGGTGACCAAATTACTCGCCTTTAATTCTGGAAATAGTTTTTGAAGTTTAATTATTGGTGGAAAAAAAATAAATTGACTGTCGATTTGGAAGTAAGTAACAATGCATTATAATAGTATAATAATAAATTATAAATAGTTTTCTTCTTATCACAAAGTTCTGGAACGGTTTCTTGCTTTTTCTAGGTATGTTGCGTAACAATAATATTAATTTACAAAACAGCTTTTGAATTCGTGAAATACGAGTTATCCTGTTTTAGGCCTCTTCTCTTGCCGAATAACAAACAAAAAGAAAAAGAAACAAACTACAAAAAGAAACTGCTTTGCGATGAGGTCATTGTAAATATTAGCTATTGCTACGCCGTAGCAATTGTGTAGCAATGGCGTAGCATTCGTAGCAAATTTAACAACCACAGGAGACAGGAAACTGCATGAATGCGAGCAGCATAGGGCTTGTCGTTTTGAAAAAAAAAAACTTAAATAATCATCATCATCATCATCAAGAGATCATATACGTCCCCACCGAGGGGCCCGAATCTTTCCTGAATTAGGGCGATTAGGACTTAGTCGGCCACGCTGGCCCAGTGCGGGTTAATCGACTTCACACACAACCTTTGAATTTCTTCGCAGGGGTGTGCAGGTTTCATCACGATGTTTTCCTTCATCGTAAAAGCGTCGAATAAACTTACATATGAATTCAAAATTCGAAAACACATTGGTACGTGGTGGGGATCGAACCCGCGTCTCCCGGACGGGAGGCAGCGGCCCTTAGCCACTAGACCACCGATGCTCTTATACTTAAATATTTTAATTTGATTACCCGGGCTCGAGCTTAGCCCAAATTAAGGCGATCTTTTTATCATACTATTTACGTGACATCACACTATCCCAATAATATAATATTATAAATGTAAAAATTATATATATTTGGATGTTTGTTTCGCTTTCACGCCTAAACTACTAAACAGATTTAAATGAAATTTGCAATGGAGATAGTTCTTAGCTTGGATTAACACATAAGGTAAAATTTACGGAATTTTTTTTATTCCTGCGGGAAAATCTTACACAATGCGAACGTAGCCAAAGGCGGACACTAAGTAAAAATTAGCTTGAAAACTAAAACCCGACTACGTAAATGTACGAGTCGGGTAAAAAAGCAAATCGTCCGCGGTGGGTAATCTAATAATTTATACAACCCTCCCGAGGTCCCGTAGCCCACAAGCACCAATCACTTTGCGTCAAGTGTGGTCCACAAAATTGACATTTCCAATTTAAGTTACAATGGGTCCGACAAAGGCGCGAGGGTGTTCAATTAAGCAAACACTTTCCGGAGGATTAGTGAACAGCCTGTAGATGGGATAGATGGAGCTGGACCGAGTATTAGTAATGAGAAAAAAAAAAACGATTGTTTACCAAGCAAAGTGCTAGAAAAGCGTTTCCGTGTCAGCTTGGGAAAATGAAAATGCTTTCGTATGTCCAGCGGATGTCCGACAGATGTCCGGCTGTTCTCCTCTACAGGTCGCATTTCTCAACCAATTCTCTTGAAATTTTGTGAGCAGGTTTGATAAATATACATACATACAAATGTACATATAGGTATTTTTTCTCAATTCAGTTTTTTGAAATTTTTCAAAATGGTGGAGATATGGGGGAAAAAACGTAAAAAACATAAATTAGTCATTTAGAAAAAAAAAATGCAAGGTCTACAGCTCGCAAAGCCACTAGTTTATTTCATCAACGGCCCGTTACAGTCCACTGCTGGACTATGAGCCTCCTCCACTTAAGTGGAGGGTTTTGCCATCGTCTCCACACTTGGCAGGTGGGTTGGAGATCGCAGATTAAAAGGTTACTGTATCAGAGAGCGCTGCTGCCCGTTCCCTGTTCAATGTGTAGTCCCTAAGTCGCCTCTTACGACACCCACGGGAAGAGCAGGGGTTGGTGACAAATGTATTCTACTCTACCGTTACCATACGGCAGAGTAGACTAGTTAATTTGCAGCACACAAAATATATATTCTGATGGAGTTCATTCGGTGAAGACAGGCATCGAAAGGAAGCATTGTATTCAAAAGTTTTTGACTGGCGTATTCTGTTCCCTGCACTTGTATATTTTTTTGATTAACGAAAATTCTAAAACCAGGTTAAAAAAAATATTTCGTACTCTCTCCAAAATAACTCAACCCTACAAGGATTCCCTTTCATTGCAGCTTGATCGACAGTCATTGACTTTGTAATAATTGACTTTTATCGATCATTGTTCTAACTGCGCTAAATCGATTTCAGGAAATTAAAATCGAACCAAAATGGCAGCGTCTCCTAACAAAATAGTATTGGCATTTTTGAAAACGTCTAAAGGGTTTTGAAAATAGTCAAAAGTCGATTGGTTTTATTGAAAGACAATATGGACGACAATATTTGGTTCTTCTCGCTGATGTTATCTTAATTTCATTTATTTTAGTATAGGTATACCTAGAAGCTTATCAAGAAGCAAACATGCGTAGTTGGTCTGATAATTTGTGGTTTTGGCTAGCGATCCACCCGCGCCCGCGGCAATAAAACTTTATCCCGTAAAAAGTATCCTATGTGTTAGTCCAGGTTACAAAATATCTCCATTCCAAATTTCATCCAAATCCGTTCAGTAATTAAGGCCTGAAAGCCGAACAAACATCCAAATATATTTTCGCATTTATAATGTTAGTAGGGGTAGCTAGTGTGAAAAAATAAAAACTTTTTTGTAGATAAAAAGCAGAGACTGGATAAAAAGACATTGGGCCAATTCACGTTGAAAGAAAAGGGATGATTAGTTGTATTTTGTATCTCGACTACTTGAATCGCACAGAAGAAATTATAGTAGCAACTACTAGTAAAAAGGTCGTTCAGACGATTGGCCCCTACAACTCTCGATCTCGTTACCGCTGTAGCCCAGCAGCTGCCACGACAGGACTGCTGGCCGCACGATGATAGATAGTGGTTTGAAGGTGGTGAAGATGAGGTAGAAGATGTAGTTTTAGAGAGGTAGCGTGGATGAAGAAAACAGGGTTCAGGCCAGATAGTTTATTAGTACCACACACGGTTTATTAGTATAAGAAATTAACGTAACACTTAAAAAGCTTACTTTCAAACAAAATCAATAATATACGGTTAATAAGATGATCACAGTCTGACGACTTGACGTGGAATGAGGTAATTTTGATGAAAATGACAAAACCAAAACGGTTGGATTCGAAATTTGAAATTACATAAATTGAATATGAATGATGAGACTGCCAGTAGGTACTTAAAGTTACTGAATTGCCAGAAACAAAATAACAGAAGAAGCAGCAGTACTGCTACACCGCTGTATATCATAAATTCAAAACATTTTTACAACGATGTTTCTTTTTTATATTTTACCTAGACATCCATGGGGCATGAAAGATTTTTTACAACTTATACCAAAGTATGTCACAGTTATGAACCTCACGAACACCCTTACATCAGGATTGTGGATCTCACTACTCGACTTTTTTCCATAGACGATATTTGTGGCTTGTGACCAGAAGCATGCAAGCAGTCAGTTCTGATTAATTTGAGATCCATAGAGGCTTTTATTCAGCAGTAGACGACTAGAGATGGAGTCATTTCCTCATACCGTTTTTGGACAGCTCAAAATTTCCTTTCCTTTCTTGTTGGATAAACTTGATGATGAAACTAAACAGCAGAGAACCAAATCTGCCGGTTACTCTAAGCAAGACTTGCCGACTTGAATCTCAAATTGAAATCCAATTTGTAAGTATAGTGAATGGGAGTAAATTGAATTCCCATTGATTTAAAAATTCCCCTTTTTATTTCAATTTCAAGACCAGACTTTGTTTTGTTGTCTATGCTAGTTTAATTTTAATAGAAAAGCGGTTCCGTATTGTTTCTTTTTATAGCAGAAATAATCTTACTCGGTAAAAAAATTAAGGAAAGTTTACCCAATCGAACCTTTACACTAATGTTAGTTGCAGCACAAAGTGTATTTGATTTATGTTCTGTTTCTATGTTCTACTCGAATTTGTTGAAAAAAAAATAAACCTATGTTTTTGACTCTATACTATTATTATTTACTCCAGGAAACTGCATGACTTATTGACCGAGCAAGCGCGAAACGCGAGCGAAACGTCTCCGTTTCAGCTTGGCCAAAATTGCTTTAGTATGTCTATCTGTCCACTCTACAAATTGCGTTTCTCAACAGATTCTCGTGAAATTTTGTGAGCATTTATTTCTGACAGATGTATTAGCTAAATTCAAAGTTGGTGTTTTGCGTAGTTAGTATTTTGCGTAAGTGGTCTTTTCCGAATTAGGTGTTTTGAGTAAAGGTGGTGTTTTGCGTAAGTGGTTTTATGCGTCGAAATGGATTTACCAGCTTCGTTTCCCGCCAAGTGCTTTCGCTTGTACCATGTTCAGTCCCTGGCAGACGGGATGTTCATTGCAGTCAATATCAGGCCTTCTGATGGTGGACATACGCCATATTTGGAAGGATGTCTAGGAGGATCGACCACCTCGCACTAGGCCAGCGTGATCGAACAGAGCCTGATCGTTCTAATTTAGGATAGGCTCGAGCCCCTTGGTGGGTTGTATATAAGTGATGGTGATGTTTTTACTGTTGGTTCAGTATTTCGTGATTTCCGACGACACACGAACTATAAAAGTTTCACAAAACGGTAAAAGATTTTGAGAGGCATTTAGAATAGAACATTTAGTAAACCCGAAATATTTACCGCGTTCTTGGTCTAACTTTCCTTCCACAGTAACCAAGACAAAGGTTGTGCATAGTTGGATAAGTTAGCGACTGGAATAGTTGAAACGGCTTAAGCCACGATAAGCCTGTTCGCTATACCTAACGCCTGGCAATCGTCGGTGGTCTAGTGGCTAGGGCCGCTGCCTTCCATCCGGGAGACGCGGGTTCAATTCCAAAAGCGTACCAATGTGTTTTCGAATTTCGAATCCATATGTTTATTTGACGCTCTTACGGTGAGAAAAACATCGTGATGAAACCTGCACGCACACTCCTGCGAAGAAATTCAAAGGTTGTGTGTGAAGTCGACCAACCCGTACTGGGCCAGCGTGGTCGACTAAGGCCTAATCGTCCTGATTCAGGGTAGGCTCGAGCCTCTCGGTGGGGACGTATATGAGCTGTTGATGAACGCCTGGCAAAACCATCTGAGCTAGCTTATAATTTGACTACGCAAGCGCGCTTTTTGTTAGGAGATTCAGTGTGATTTAAAGAATTTATTTTATTCGGACCATTGAAACTGAATTCTAACAGAAATATAACAGACTATAGTTGGGTTATTATAGAATGGGTTCTGACAGCTTCAAAATTTTTCACACGAAATTAACAACTTTTTAAAATAATATTCAGTTCAAAAACCATAATAACTAAAATATTTAAAAAAAGTAACTTCACCTCTTGTTTTATCATTAAACAGTATGTAATTTTACTTAATAAATAAATAAATAAACGAAATAATATTAATAAGTTTTAAAATTTTAATCTGTCAGAGCTCATCATATACGAGTAGTAACCCAAGTATAAAGCGCAACGATCGTGCCATCGTTTTTCAAATGTATCTCTTAACCCAATAACTGATCGACTTGGTTTTAGTGTGTGCTATTTACTAGAGGTCTGCTCACCTTTATGAAGATACTGCGTTATATTTATGTGTTTGTGTATGTAAGGGTAGCCAAATCTTAGCTAAGCATGCTTAAATAAATATAGAACTGAGCAAGACCATAAAAAAAACAGATTATAATTTAAAACTAGCTGGGGTAACTAACACACACCGAGGTTTAGGAGCTCTGACGTCACGCCTGTTGGTCATAGCATAGCTATCTTGCCATTTACCTACCCGTCCTCAATAGCTAATCCTGTGCTAATGGCAAGATTTGCATGCAAATTAGACCCGCCAACGTAACCAGGATAAACAGATCTTGACACTAATGTCAATATTATAATAGTTCCGTCTGTTTGTTTGTAAATGCTATCAACTCGACAGCAGCCCAGTTTCCATCGTCTGATGAACGTGCAATGGCTCTGAATCCATAGTTCCTGGATTCTCATGCCGGTTGGGATTCATAAAAATCATGACTGTCTCTTAAGGAGATTACGGGATCTTCTGATAGTCTGAAATGTAAAATACTACTTGGTTGATCTAATCAAGTCAAGTTAGTTTAGGGTAAACAACTTTTAACATTTTATGTAACTTGGTTGGTACAAGAAGAGCTATGGTTAGAGTTAGTATTAAATATCTTCAAATTCTGTAACAAATGTGGGGCCTAAAGTCCTGATTAGAAAAGATTTAAATTTTATCTTTGCAAAGCTGTGGAACAAGCTGTCTAAGGTTATACAAAGCAGCCCAACTATCCACTCTTTTCAAAAAAGAGTAAAAGAGAACTTCATCTCTCAGTTATCATAAGTTTTTTATGTTTATGTGAGTATATTGTAGTATTTATACATATTGAGTAGCGTAGGTATATGTTTATTATATTTGGGTAGGCATATATAAATGTATTTATGTAGTCTGTTGGCATGTATGTATTAATTAAGTATGTTAAATTCTAGTACACGTTCTTGTCATCTCACTTTAATGAAGTGTCTCTCACAACACACTGGTTGGCTGGAAGAGATCTCTCTTTAGAGATAAGCTCGCCTCTGCTACAGCTATTAAAAATATCATTTTTGTATAGTGTACCGTTGCAATAAAGAATATATATAACGACATATAATTTATTAATGGACGGAAAAACGGAAATTGCTTTAGGGACCTCAAGTTAGCCAAAAAATATTTCATAAAACGTGATACTAAAATTTCTAATTAAGTTCTCTCTCGTCCTAAATTAAAATCCCATAAAGATACAATTCCGAAAACTTTACTAAAAAAAATCGTAAAAAATACAATTATTTTTTTAAAGGATCGTAATCTCTTTGAGGAATGTAAACCTTCTCCAGCAGTTGTCCAAACTTTTCTCCATTGAGGCAATAACCCTGGGTGCTCTCTTCATCGTAAGACCTGTTAGCACCAGTTCTATTACGTAGTAGGCCTGCAATTAAAAGGATTGCATTAAGTCATTGTCTAAAAGTTGCGCAGATCTTTGTAACGCCTAATTGTTGTAATTAAGGGCAGTTTGAAATTTTCAAGCAGGTTATAATACAGGAGCCGTACATAAAACTGTTGATAGTGATAATATTAGATTTAGGTGCCTGGGAGAACCTTCTTTGTGAAAAAAAGGATATCTTATTGCCATTATATTTACCACGAGCAGTCCGCCCGCGGCTACGCTCGCGTTGCGTCCCGTGGGAATAATACTTTTCCCTATAAAAAGTGTCCAATAAAAAGTGTTAATCCAAGTTACAAACAATTTCCATTCCAAATTTCAAACCAATCCGTTGAGTACTTATAAGCGTGAAGGGGGAACAAACATCCAACCATCTAAAACGTCCAAATAGGTATTTTCAGTGTGATAATGACGCTTATCCTAATACTGGTATTATCGGTTTTGTTTCATGCTAAAATATATGTAATTTATGTACCTGAAATCTCGCTGTCACAAGTTCGGTTGACCTCCTGGTTATGTTTTCCTGTTTTCCCTAAATAGTGGCTGTTGTTGATTTCATTTCTTAAACTGCAAGAACACGCCGCTTTGACAATAGCATTTAAAGTCATTTCATCCTGCATCCTTCTTTCTATTGTAGTAGCTTGTACATTGGCAATTATTTCCTTGTACTTTGCTTCTAACTTGTCTAAGGTCGTATTCAATTCTCCTTGGTTCTCATCTGCTATTTCGTTGATAACTTGAGCTCTTTGTCGCACTAACTGAAGCTGCAAAGCACACTCAGCCAAATGTTTCTCTCTTTGCAAATTAGCAAACTTGACTTCGTAAAGTTTTATACATTTAGATTTAGATTTTTCCATTTTGTTCAAACGTTTTTCAAGCTCCTGTGCTTTTAATTTCATGGCCTCTACAGATGAATCCTCACATGGCTTTTCTAAGAACTTGGTCATGATAGAGTTGAAATTAGTTTTCTCATCATCTAGTTTACTTTTCAAGTTTCTGATTTCATCGTCTTTGCTTTTAATAATGTTTTCTTTTTCCATAATTTCACGTGTTCTCTTTTCTTCAATTTCTCGAAGCTTTCCATTGATCTCTTGGTTAATTTCTTTCAATTCTCTTATTTCATCGTACAAAGCATTCTCACTATCAGATTTTTTTTCGTTTCGAGATTTGATTATATTTTTTATCTCAATGCTATTTGCATCTTTTAAACTTTGAACCAAATTTTCATAATAATCTTTAAGTTCTACAAGTTTTTCTTCATAAATATTTTTATTTTCGTCTCGCAAACTAGTTTTAATTTTAGAAATCTCCATTCTGTGTTTGGCTTCTATGTCTTCTATTTCACGTCTTTTAATTTCTTGCATGTTATCTATCTGGTCTTGCAGGCTTTCTAAAGTGTGCAAAAGATTTTTACGGTCTTCTTCCACCGACTGCAACTTATTTTTTATAGATTTTACAGTTCCAGTGCTTTCTGTTCGTAGGTAAGCACTAGTAGCTGTGTTTATTTTAGGTAGACTTTCACAACTGCTTCTTATTTTAGATTCTTCTTTCAAAGCAACAAGTTCGTGCTGAAGCAACATGTTTTGTTTTTTAATTTGTCTCAGCCTTTTAATCAAATTGTTGGCTCTATATTCATACTGGTCTTGTCCTTGAACTTGGCTACATAGATCGCTAGATATTTCGGCAGCACAAGCTCTCATCATCTCTGGACAAGTGTAACACAAAATAGTTTGATTTCTAGTTGCGTTTGAAGTTTTATCTTCACTCACCTTGTTTGTACTTTCTTTGTCGCTATACGTATTATCTAAATCGTTATCTTTTGATTGATATTCAGTATCAGAAGTTACGGGCCTATTATTGTTATAAAGAACTTGCGTATCATTTTCATTGTCGTCAATAACGAGATACTCTATTTCAGAGGAAGAAGCACTATCGTCGACTTCAGATATTACTGGAAGTTCCACTTTTGGAGGGAATTTAAGGAAAGGCCCTTCAAGAACGCCTTTTGAAAGTTGGTAGCAAAGAACGAATATGTATTTGTTGCGCATAGACTTCTCCGTATCACAGCAGCTAGAAAGTCTTTGAATCCATGCGTTGCATAATTTGATAGCATGCTCGTCGACTAACTGCCCTAAGTAAGGCCTCATTATTTGAAGATATCGTTTGTACTCTAAATCCAGATAGCTTGCGTTTTCTTCCATCTTAGTAAATTTGTAAACAAATTGCTAATTTTGATAAGATCTTAAATAAATAACAAAAAGGTGTTAAAATTAAACGTCTAGCCTGAGGTCATAACAAAATTTGACATTGACGTTTAACATAGATTTTTCGTAAAATATACACTTTGAGTGCGTGAAGGTTGAATAGAAGAAGACTTTTATAGATTTGAGATTTATGTTTTATTTTGGCAGGAAACTTAAGTAGAGAAAACAGCAAGCTTATCTTAATAGGTTTTCTTTATTGGATTAATACTATTGTTTTCATAGTCATCAATAGCTCATATACGTCCCCACTGAAGGGCTCGAGCCTACCCTGAATTAGGGTGACTTGGCCTTAGTCGACCACGGGGGCCTAGTGCGGGTTGGTCGACTTCACACACAACCTTTGAATTTCTTTGCAGAAGTGTGCAGGTTTCATCACGATGTTTTCCTTCACCGTAAGAGCGTCGAATAAACGTATATTATGTATTCAAAATTCTGAAACACATTAGTACGTGCGTGGGGATCGAACCAGCGTCTCCCGGGTGGGAGGCAGAGGCCCTAGCCACTAGATCACCGACGCTCTCATACGCCGTTTTCATAGTATACTTGCGTAATTTGCAAAACGTATAATGTTACATGTATTGGACTTGTTGAAATTGAATTCTATATACCTATAACCCTGTTTCAGATAACATTGAAAGGTTGTGACTTTTTGTATTGTGTAGTGACATGTAGCCGGTTAAAAAAAATATAACAACGCAAAATCTAAGGCCCATATTCCGGCTTACACCATTTTAGGATCCACGAAAATAATATATTGTGGGTAGTCTTGCAAATCCACCCCTAGGGCAACTTAAGGCGCTTATTGTTGACGCCTTAGAGCCATAAGCCGGTTCTGAAAGAAACTTGTTAGGAATTTGAATTGGAAAGAAAATAAGCAGGGATGGTCTCTTGGAGATGGCTTAAAGAAAAAATCGGGTTAGAATTACGTAGTTAAATTATATTTTTAGTACGTAAAGAAATTAAATGAAAGGAATAATTTATTAACTTTATTATGTCACATCTCTTAGTTTCGTCATTACACATTTTTGGGTGAGTTCAATACACAATGTGCGGACCATGAAGGAAGAAGAAATTTTACTTAAAATGTTTCTTCCTTCATGGTGCGGACTCTGTGGAGAACACGGCTATACATGTTGTCAAGTGGTTCTTGGTGAGTCAGGCAACCTGACACTAAGGTACATCTTTTAGCAAATACAAAGATTGTGGTATTTTAATGTAGGTCTAAATACTAATTCTTCATTAAAATTTAATATATGTCCACGCCGCCGAGGGGCTCGAACCTACCCTGAATTAGAATCAGAATTGATCAGAATTTATTCTAAAACGCTGGCCCAGTGTGGGTTGGTCAACTTCACACACAACCTTGGAATTCCTTCGTGTGTGCAGTTGCCGTAAAAAAGGATCGAATCTGTAGTGTATGCAATAATAAAAGGTTGTGCATGATGTGGCTGTATACTGTCGTTTCCGTTGCCTATGGTAGGAGAGGAAAAAGAAGGGGGAGTTTGAAGGAGGATCTTGGAGAAGCGAGTGGTGTTAAGTTGTGGAAAACCTACGTTAGGCTCGGAACCAATATAAAATACATTTCACCGAAGCACAGATAGTACAGAATCAAATACTTGGTTCGAAAAATACGTAAACTTATAATCAGTTGTTTGTTCAAATTTAACGACAGATAATGAAAATTTCCGATGATTTTTTGTCACTATGCGAAATGAGTTCCCGGCAGAAAAACACAGTACATGCGTTTTGTATTTACATTGGCATAATAAAAAAAGACATTTACTAAACTTAAGCATCCAAAGGCCGCCTTACAGAAAAGCTAGCAATCTTTTAAGTAATTTCAGCCAAACGTGGAGAACAGCTTGTAGATATGAAAATTCAGAGATGAAAGGCGTAATCACTAATCCCACCAAAACACTCATGGAAATGGGTGCCAAGTTCGAGTAAGGGCTTCGCCAATACAAAATTAGAGATTTATATAGGTATCAAGTTTTATAGAAGTTCCGTAAATATATACACAACGTTCTCAAATTGCTTTACAATTATTTATATGACTCGTGTATTCAATTAACATGTGGCCCAGCAGCCGCCACGAAGCTACTGAGCAATACACGAAGAATGCTGTATGGGTTAATAATATAAGGTGTGGCAAAAAATCCAGGGTTCAGTCCGAAGAAAAGGAATTCATGTATTTATATATTATGTGTTATATCACTAACATGAAAATAATAACAAGGATAAGTTTACTAACGGAGATCAGGACATGCAGTGAGAAATTTAGCAGAAAAAAGACAAAATCGAAACGTAAGAAATCTAAATTTGAAAATGAATTAAAAATGAAAGATAAAACTGCCAGCAAGAAAGGTTGCCAGTCATAAAACAGGAAAGAGGACGGATGCCTCGTTACAAACATATACAACTTTTATTTGACATTAAACACTCAACGGCCCGTTACAATCCACTGCTGGACTATGAGCCTCCTCCACTTAAGTGTTTGGTTTTGCCATAATCTCCACGCTTGGCAGGCGGGTTGGAGATCGCAGATTAAAAGGTTACTGTATCAGAGACCGCTGCTGCCCGTTCCCTGTTCAATGAGTAGTCCTTAAGTCCCCTCTTACGACACCCACGGGTAGAGTAGGGGTTGGTGACAAATGTATTCTACTCTGCCGTCACCACACGGCAAACATTTACATTTACAGACATAAACACAACAATTGGGTTACTTGGCAAGTTTTCAGTAATTTTATAAATACATTTTCCTTTGTCCTTTGCGATCAATCAGCCTATTGCAGTCCACTGCTGGACGTAGGCCTCCCCAAGGGCACGCCAAAGCGCATCGATCACCCGCTTTCCTCATCCAGCCACCACCAGCGACCTTCCTCAGGTCATCAGTCTACCTGGTACGTAGTATGGGACGCCCCCCTGGGGCCCCCCTGGGGCGTCCCATACTACGTTTCCCGAGACGCGGTCTCCATTCGAGAACCCGTCTGCTCCAATGCTCGTCGGTTCTGCGACAGACGTGGCCAGCCTACTGCCACTACAGCTTGCTACATTTCTGGACGATATCAACCACCTTGGTCCTCTTTTGTCTCCTCTGTCGTCTGTCTTTTGCGAACTTGGCTGATATGTATTCAGATATTGCATTCTATTGTGGGTGGTGTTGAATCTCTTGTTGAAACTCAAGTGCATTTTTATTGGCTAAGCAAAAGTAGGTAACCTGACAGTGTTTGTTGTATTTTAATTCATTTTTTAAGGTCTTTTTCTATGGTTAATAGCATGCAAAATTGTTATTAATTAAGTAACTAATTATAATTAAATGCAAAAATCTAGTTACTGTATTCTGCAATCGCAGTGTAGCCAATTCTACCTATCTTATGCATTCTTTATCTTAGGGTCCTAGGTCATAGTAAAAATACTGATCGGTTGCTAAGGTTAACAAAATTGATAAAACCGTACGATGTTATTTTGCCAACAATATATCTGACTCAAAATAATAAAGACTAGTTCACAAACTCCACAAGTAGTATTAGTTCGCGCGCGATTTGAATGCAGCTTGATGTATGTGACTACTAGGGCCACGAATGCGTACAGATGGCGCGCGGACAGAACATCTTTTATATTATTATAAATATCAAATAATTCGAGAGCGTCGGTGGTCTAGTGGCTCAGGTCGCTGCCTCCCGTCTGGGAGACGCTGGTTTTATCCCCACCACGTAACAACGTGTTTTCGAATTTCGAATTCATATATATGTACGTTTATTAGACGCTCTTACGGTGAAGGAAAACATCGTGATGAAACCTGCACACCCCTGCGAAGAAATTCAAAAGTAGTGTGTGAAGTCGACCAACCCGCACTGGGCCAGCGTGGTCGACTAAGGCCTAATCGCCCTAATTCAAGGTAGGCTCCAGCCCCTCGGTGGAGACGTATATGAGCTGTTGCTGATGATCTAATAATTGTGATTTTCTGACAGATCGTAAAATAAAAATGTTCCAACCAAGCCGATGGATGGCGTGAAGAAGTAGTGTTCTTTTTTCGTAGGAATCCATGTAATTTAAAGTGCAATGAAGGAATTTTCAATTTGAGATTACCACAAAGACAAATGTCAAGTTAGGTTTTTTACCTTGCAAAAATAAATGAGACATCATGCATGTCAAATTTTCGGATCCGTGATTTTATCAACGCCATCTACCGTTTTTAGGGTTCCGTAGCCAAATGGCAAAAAACGGAACCCTTATGGATTCGTCATGTCTGTCTGTCTGTCTGTCCGTCCGTATGTCACAGCCACTTTTTTCGGAAACTATAAGAACCATACTGTTGAAACTTGGCTGAAAGTAGATGTATTCTGTGAACCGCATTAAGATTTTCATACAAAAATAGAAAAAAAACAATAAATTTTGGGGGTTCCCCATACATATAACAGAAACCAATTTTTTTTTTCATCAAAACCATACGTGTGGGGTGTTTATGGATAGGTCTTAAAAAATGATATTGAGGTTTCTAATACCATTTTTTCTAAACTGAATAGTTTGCGCGAGAGACACTTCCAAAGTGGTAAAATGTGTGTCCCCCTGTAACTTCTAAAATAAGAGAATGATAAAACTAAAAAAAATATATGATGTACATTACAATGGAAACTTCCAACGAAAATTGGTTTGAACGAGATCCAGTAAGTAGTTTTTTTTAATACGTCATAAATCGTAATACAAGAACTTTTATGTTACTTGCTGCTACGGAACCCTTCATGGGCGAGTCTGACTCGCACTTGGCTGCTTTTTTTTTATGAACTTATTATTTTATTTCAATTTGTTGTTTCTCACTGTCATAGAGCAGTCACAGTATTTTGTTATGTCTAAGAGGTTTGTGTTTGATCTCAGTTCCATCTAATGGAAATAAAAAAAGAAATACTCACCAAGCACGTTTGAACAGTCCTTGACACATCACTTCAGTATTGAGGCTGAGGTCAAATCGGTCAAACATATATCCTGAACAAATGTATGTATATTTTGGGTAAATTTTGTATTGTAAAAGTATGGCACAGCATTGTCATAAGAGAGCCTATAACAAATTTTAAGAAAGCAAGTAATTTGGTAAACTTCTGAGTCGCAACAGTGTGAACATACCTTTAATGTTCATTATCAACAGTCAAATTAGGTATCCAGCACATTCTCAAAAGTGTGCATTCTTATCAATAGAAATGGCCTGTGTCTGCAGACTATATAAACTCTGGTTTTGAGCTGAAAATTCAGTTCGACTTTGCCAGCGATCCAAACAAAACCACAATGCTGAAGTTCTTCGTATTCTCCGCCATTTTGGCGCTTTCTGCCGCATACACCGTCAACGACTTCGGCGGCGAATGGAGAGCCGTCAAGGTCTTCTCCAAGTTCCCCGTCGTCCGAGAGTGCGAACCTATGACCATCGCCAACGACAAGAGCTTCTGCAAATGCGGTTCTGACGAACACTACCCCAAGGTCAAGTTGACCATTGGAACCAAATTCATCGCCTGGCCCGCGTACTACGTCGACTCCTTCCCAGCTGTCACTGAGAGCTTCAAAACCGAGTGTTTCTGCGACGACAAGAAGTCCGGTCACTATGTCTTCTACCACCTTACTGACAACTACTTCCTCCTGATGTTCAGCGACCCCGCTTTGGAGTACGCCGTTCTCCTGGCCAAGCATGTGCCTTCTGAGACTGAGGTCACTGAATTCGTCAAGACCGTCGACTACTTCAAGGACAAGACCTCTTACTTCGTGTGCACCAGCGAGACCCTGAACGCCAACGAGAGCAAAATCGCCGAAGGCAGGAGGTGGTGGCAATACCACGGCTACACTGCAGCTAAAACCCTGTGATTTTATCCTCTCACTTGTTTCGCAAAATGACACATATTAAAGATGTCGGCTCAGTAAACATAAATTTTCACAGATTTAATATTTTATAAAAATGTGATATTTGTAGAGTAAACCTTACTATGTTTCTTCTCAGTCACAATGTCCTTTAAGTAAGAAAACTACAAACCTGTAAACGGTTATTAATGCCATAACTATCTTCATAAAATCTTGAATATGAGTACCTATCTTTTAATATGAAATAAATATAATAATATCAAAAGAAATTTACTTATTACTCTAGAAAAACAGAAATAAAATAAAACTGTACAACGACACAAAATACTTGATAGCCCTCTTGTATGTATGTAATATCATTGTTGATAGCAATACCAATCACTATCATCATCAAATATTTAAAAACTCAGCAGTCTAGCCAAAATTATAGCCTGTGTTACTCTGTCTGATATACATAAAGATTCTAATGATACCTCAAACATCCAAATCTCTTCAGGCAGGTGGAATACTTTCTTTTCTTTTCTGGATTCTTTTTTGGACAATCGTGTAAAAAAGTGTTGGTTCATCTTTTATGGTGGTTGGTGTTGAAATAAGTCATCATCAACAGCTTATATAGGTCCCCGAGGGGCTCGAACCTACCCTGAATTAGGGGGATTAGGCCTTAGTCGACCACGCTGGCCCAGTGCAGGTTTCATCACGATGTTTTCCTTCACCGTAAGAGCGTCGAATAAACGTAGGTACATATGAATTCTGAATTCGAAAACACATTGGTACGTGGTGGGGATGGAACCCGCATCTCCCGGACGACGGGAGGCAGCAGCGGCCCTAGCCACTAGACCACCGACGCTCGAAATGAATGAATGAAAGAATGAATATTTTATTTGCATAAAACATGGTCACAAACAGGTCTTAAAATTATTCTCACATTTCACTTATTACAGCATGCAAAATTTTAAGAGTTAAGATGATACACTTTTAGTAAATATACATAGAACTATTCTCTTACGTGGTAGTTTCAAGTACGCGGCAACCAAGTGTTGGAACGATATTCCTCCCCCTTTGCGCAAACATCTTCTTCTCATACAGATGTCAAGTGCTTGAAACCCATAAAATAGGTTTTTCGCACTTTTATCGTATGCAATTAATAAAGTTTCCCTACCTTTAAAAACTCGACACTGGCACAAAGTATAACTAGCGCCATAAAAAAAAAAAAAACATATTATTATTATTTTGTAGGGGTGTAATTTTTATCATAGATACACTTTTATTTATCTTATTCATCTTTTTAGGCATGTAGTATGTACTTTATGTTATTTGTTTGAATATTTTTGGCTATAATGTAGTATCATTATTTATTTATTTTTTATTTAAACTTTTCTATTTCCTATTTTATATTTATTTATTGCTTTACTATTTGGTATTATTATTTACATAAAGCAAAACGGTTGGGATCCGGTTGCGCGTTCGCTCGATCTGGCGCTGACAGAATACCAGCGCTGTCGTCTTGTACTGCAGCACATGCTGAGTCAGTGCCAATTGGTTGGCCCAATGCAGATGGCGCGGTGCACTCCGCAAACAAATTTACCGTTACAGTAACTTCTGTAATTTGTATGTTTGAGATTATTTTTTGTTGTGTTTGTTTCTGATCTGTACTTATTTTTATTTGTAAATATCTGTGTTTTGTTGTTTTTGGTGTGCAATACTATGCTGTCTGAATGTGTCATTCAATAAAAAAATTCTATTCTCTTCTATTCTAAGTCAATGCTACAATAAACGATTTATAGGTAGGACGTCAAAAAAACAATTAATATAAAAAAATAAAGAAATATAATAAAGCTCAGCATGTCAAAGGATAAAAGATTAATAAATTAAGATTAATATTTAATAAAAATGTCACTAGCTTTAAAATATCTCCTCTTTCAGCCATTTCAATAGGAAACGTTTAAATAGTATGAGTACTATTCGGAATAAGTTTCGGAAAAATACTAATATTTAAACGCTTTGGATTTTGGTGTCAGGCGGCCTTATTTACTCATAACACATTCATCATACTATTTAAATTGTATGTAGCATTAGAATCTTATGTAAAGTAGCCAGCACATGTAGTAAAGTAACCCGATCAGTTGGCTAGGCGGTTTTATACGAAAAGGGTTTGAAACGTATAAAATTTGTTCGTTTTAAGATCTACGACCAACCTCACAGTATGGAGCCTGTTGGGCTTCTCATAGGGCCCGTATATCGAATATTTTCCGTAATTACGCTAACGTGCCTTCCAAAACACAGAATCATCTTAACTTTTGGACAATCTTGTGATTCTGCAATACCCAAACCAGTCTCGATCAGTGTTATAGTTGTCAAATTGTTCCTACCTAGTATTCAAACTTCAAAATTGGTCTTAAATATAAGTACTTAGATTCAAACGTGACCCGGATAGGGCACAGCAATTTTACAGAGCCGTAAGTATTGTAGGTGTCCCTACATATTACATATTTAGACGGTAGTTTAATAATGAATTTAGTATAAATAGAGGCCCACGGCCAACAATAAATCAGTTCTGCACTTGAACTCAACCTCTTATCATTTACACCCTCTCCCTAACCAGCTAATCAGTACGCATCTGAATAGCATCCAAATCGACAACTGCTTACCAGCGCACGTCTGGTAAATTGGTGACCCCAAAAAACTTTACACGCGACAACATGCCGGATGAGGACAAGTCAGAGGAGCTGCAGGCTGCAATGCTCGCCGCCCTGTCAGTCAAGTCGCAGATAATACCATTTTGGCGCGATTCGCCGACGACTTGGTTCACGCATTTCGAAGCCGTCATCGAAACACAGCATAAAACGGATCAGCAGAAATATAACAACGTAAGGAAAGTATTAAACTAAACTGAGGCAAAAACTAGATGCAGTAATGTATCCAAAACAAAACAATCAAAACATCTATCCATCGTCAAGGAACTCTTTTACACTATAAAAACATTTTGCTTAAGATAATTTTTTAATAGTTATTTAAATTTGTGAGGATTATCTTCGTTTTTTATATGGTTTGGAATATGGTTGTAGATTTCTACTGATATTGCAAAAGGGCCGGTGTTAAATAGTTCCGCTGTTGAATACAAGTAACTTACAAGGCCTACTTAGATGACTTAATAAGTTGGGCTTGATTGAACCCCTTTGTAGGGCCATGTTTAATAAATAGATAACATACTTTATTAAGTAGAAAAATAACAACCTGATAAATATTGACATTTAACCTCAGATTATGCTTATTTAAAATATGAATTCGTGAATTATAAACCACTTTCGTGAATCTGTCCCTCAAGATGTACAAGATAATTGTGCTAGCAATATTCGTCGCTGTAGCGAACTGCAATAATTTAGATAAATTGAGTGGAGCATGGTATCCTCTGGCTTTCTTCTTGCCAGGTGAAGATTTATCATCAGTCTACCAGGTGTGTCATTCCAATGTTTATGCAAAGTCCGATCAGACCTTTTCGTGTGGAAGATTCAACATAACTGGAGGATTATCCGCAGACTTTGGAGATGGTACCACATTCACGGTACCAGCAATAGTAGTCGAGACTTACAGAGATGTCACTCGGACTATGAACCTGCTCAAGGGATGTCCAACACTCAACATTTTTCGATTCGTCGGCAAATACCTGATTGCTTACAACAACTTCGTTACCGAAAGTGAAATAAGCATGTACTTGCTGTCGCAGGAAGTGCCGACCCAAAGAGATCTTGATGATTTTATTGAGATGGTGCCAGAATTGGAGAGGAGTGAAGATGAATCAGTGGTTTGTACTCAGGAGGTGATGACTGCGACCAATGATAAGAGAGGATCGCGAGACCCGAAGAAGAATACTAGCCCACAGAAAATATTGCAGAACAAACTTTTTGCTAGACATTAACTGAAATTTTCGATGTTTGAAGTGTTAATATAATAATAGATGTGTTAATATAAACACGCATTTGAAATCTATAAAAATTGTGTTGGCATTATTTTAATTTGTACACTCGTATTTATACTTTATTCTTACTCTAGGTTCTCTTTTGGTAGCTCTAATAAGGTGGACAAGAATAAGAAAATACCTTGGTCGAAAATTAAATTAACGAAGGCAGTAAACTGTGCGGTAAATGCGTTTTACCCACGGGTTTTACTGCACTAGTGCGATTTTCATTACATTTTATTTTTTATTTTTATGGTCTCCATACAGCCAGGATCATTTAAATAATAAAAAATTATTTGAATCGATTCTTACAACCTCTTACATTCTTCAACAAATTCTATCTAAAATAATAATACTAATATTAATAATAAAAATTTGATAACATAAATTTAAAAATAAAACTTATACAGGGTTTTTAATTACAAGCTTTGATTTACCTCGCAATGTTTGTTTGTTCGGGTCAAATTTGCAACTTAAATTATGAACCACTTTCACTCAACTTTAAAACTTTACACGCTTGTTCAGTTCTGGTGACAATACACTTAACACTTTCACAGTCCAGGGAACCACATATGGGGTCCGGTAGACAAGCCACACACACAAGTCCGGTTACCAGGGTCCCACGCCTCACTCTGTCAAAAAAAATTATGCCGTACATCTCGGAAAGTTTTTAGCGTTTGTTTGGGGCCTGTGAAAGTGTTAAATGACTAAAAAGATGGGTCCCGTTTCACGAATAACAATTTACAAGTAACAAATTACAATTTGATATTCATTGCGTAGCCAATTCGCCCTGTTAGCACTTACCGTTTTATCTCATTGTCTACGCAATGTACATCGAACTGGACTTGTAATTAGTAACTTGTAGCTTTGTGAAACGGCCCCTTGATGGTCCAACCAGGAGTATTAGCCTAAGTAGCACAAAGTCGAGACTTTTTATTATGCTTACAAGGAAACTCCTCAGTCAGTAGCTTTTAAAAGCTACTGACTGAGGAGGTTAGTTTAGTTTCGCAGTTAAAAGCTTGTGCAAATTTTTAATCAGTACATTAATTTGGATAATGTATTCAGATCATTAACAACAACTTTCGCAATGAATAAGACAAAGGACGTCAGCAAAAATTTACATTCGGTCTCGTACAATTTATATAGGAAGTTGACATTTTTGTGTTTTCGTCGACCGATATGCCATGAAAAAATTGTTGTATAATGGTGTAATTAAACACCACCATTTAAATAAGCTCGCTGATTGAAAGTGACCCCAATTTCAAAACCACAAAAGAAAGACTCACGCCGGTAGGAAAAGGCAGAGATATGTCTGGATGAGAGAGCGAAATATGTCTGGATGGTGTGGCCCAGCAGCCGCCACAAGCTGCTGAACACCAAACGAAGAGTGTTGTGTGAAGAGGTTATGTGGCAATAATCAGGACAAAGTCCGAAGGGAAAAATATTTTTATATTTTTATATATTTATATATTATATTTTATATAACCGTCAAGGAAAAATAGTAGAGAATAGTAGTAAAGCTTTAGGAATGTACAATCGGAGATAAGGACATGAAGTGAAGAATTTAGCAGAATAAAAAAACAAAATCGAAACGTAAGAAATTTAAATTTGAAAATGAATTTAAAATAAAAGATAAAACTGCCAGCAAGACAGGTTGCCAGTCATAAAACAGGAAAGTGGATGAATGCCTCGTTACAATGGTAACAAATGTATGTACAAAAATAGGTATCGTTTTTTTTTGAGATAAATTCTAATAAAGTTCAAAAGGAAACCATAGCATCAAAACGTGATAGTGATAAACGCTAACTGTAATGTTACATGTAACTGTATGTATTTTTTTAAAGCGTGTTTACAATAATCATATCGCAACACTGACTTCAATAACCTCAGCCGTGATTGTATAAAATCCACATAATCAAAAACATTTGCTTTAGTTTATCTATCAAAATGTACAAACTAGTAGTGTTTGCCATTTTCGTCGCCTTAGCAAATTCCAACGAATTAGATCAAGCTGACGGACATTGGTATCCTTTGGTGTTCTATTTGCCTGGTGAAGATGTATCATCAATGTACCAGGTGTGCCAATCTACCCTTTACAAAAAATCCGATCGTGCCTTCTTATGTGGAAATCTAAATTTTACCGGTGGGGTGCAAACTGAGCTAGAAGATGGTCTAACTGCTATAGTACCAGCAATCGTAGTCCATACTTACGAAGAAGCTACACGGACGCTGACCCTCCTCAAAGATTGTCCGTTCCTCAACGTCTTGCGCTTTGTAGGCAAATATATGATTGCATACAATGTTTACGATACCAATAAAGGACTAAACATGTTTGTGCTGTCAAAGGAAGTGCCTACCCGAAAAGAGCTTGATGACTTTATTGAGTCTGTTGCTGAATTGGATAAGAGTGATGATGAAGCAGTCGTGTGTACTCAAGAAGTGATAGCTGCGAGTGATAACAGGAGAGCTGGCTCTCGAGACCCGAAGAAAAATATCAGTCCACTGAAATTTTTAAGGAAAAAATTCTTCGCTAAACACTAAGAAGAATGTACAATGTTGCGAAATACTCTGTTATTGAAAATAAAACCTACTTGTGTTCGAGTTATTTCAAATTAACATTAATTTTAAAGGATAATGTCTCTATTAAAACTGCACTTTGAACCTGACTGATTTTATTAAAAAAAAGGTAAGGACTCTAGAGATACAATGTGGATTATTTTTAATAAACTAAAAATATTATTTTTAATAAAATAAACTGCGCAATATCTGCAACAGGATGTGTAGGGATGCCAAACGTAGCTATATTCATTCTTCCTTAGACTGTCTATCGCAGGCTCAGACGTGGAAGTTTTTAAAGTCTCTAGCCTTACCAACAGGCCACGGGGTCCTCTTTGGGCAACGTGGATTTAAACAATCTTAATAAACATTTCTCTGCGCCTCCCGTCACCCTTGATGGTGCAACTAAGTCTTCTTCTCTCTATAACCTCTCTAAACTTGCAACACCTGACTGCTCTCCCTTCAAGTTCGAATCGGTCACAGAGGCGGAAGTTAAAATGAGCATACTTTTTATATCTACGAAGGCCGTAGGTGATGATAACCTAATCCTGGATATGATTAAACCTGTGCTGGATGATATTGTGCCTATCATCACACATATTATTAACTATTCTCTAATGGCCAATATCTTCCCATCAGCATGGAAGAGGGCTTTTGTTATTCCTTTGCCTAAAATATCTAATCCATCTTCACTTTCTCACTATCGACCTATATCCATTCTGCCCATTTTATCTAAAGTTCTAGAAAGCCTTGCTCACAAGCAGCTTTACTCCTTTATGACTTCTAACAATCTCTTATGTCCTTTTCAGTCTGGCTTTCGCCCTTCTCACAGTACTGTTAGTGCGTTGTTGAATGTCACTGAGGATGTTCGGTCTGCTATGGATAACACCAAGCTTACCGTTATGGTCCTCTTAGACTTCAGCAACGCATTAAATTCTGTCGACTTTGACATCCTTCTCGCTTCTCTTCGCTGTGATAACATCTCCGATTCTGTGATCGACTGGTTCCAAACGTATCTTCATGGTCGCCAGCAGTATGTGAAAACCACCGATGCCTCATCGGATTGGGCTAACTTAACTACTGGTGTGCCACAGGGCGGCGTACCCTCTCCGTTACTATTTTCTATTTTTATCAATAATATTTCTCGTGTTATTTCGTCCCCCTACCACCTGTATGCAGATGACTTGCAAATTTATAGGCACTTCAGTCTATCTGAAATAAATGATGCAGTCAACGATATAAACAAAAATCTCCAGGCAATACGAACATGGGCTAATAGTTTTGGTCTCCTTGTAAATCCCACAAAATCTCAAGCCCTGATTATTGGTAGCAGCAGATTAAGATGTAGACTTGACGTGGCGTGAACACCTCTGGTATATTATGATGGTACGTGTATTCCATATACTAGTAAGGCCAAAAATCTTGGTCTCATAATTGACAACAACCTGTCTTGGACGGCTCAGGTTAGCGAAGTGAGTAGGCGCATGCACTACTCTTTTCACTCTCTCAAGCGACTCCAGAACTTCCTCCCTTTTAATACCAAAATCATGCTTGCACAAGCACTTCTTCTCCCCATTCTCGACTATGCTGATGTATGGATCTATTTGGATGCAACTGAGGAATTGCTTAATAAGCTTGAGCGCTTACAAAACTTGGCAATTAGATTTATCTTCGGACTTCGCAAATACGACCATGTCTCTGAATTTCGCGTTCAACTGAAATGGCTTCCAATTCGCTTTCGCCGCGATGTGCACATTTTTTTCTGTCCTATATAATATCCTCCACAATCCTGCAACTCCTGATTACTTGCGCTCTCGTTTTCATCTACTGCCCCCTGATAGCCGTCCAAAGCGCGAGTGTAACACAAAGATGCTGGTGCTTCCTAGAGCGAACACCAAATTCCTTCTAAATTCCTTTTCGGTGCGAGCAGCAAAGCTGTGGAACAAGCTGCCTAAGGTTATTCAAAGCAGCCCAACTATCCACTATTTTAAAATAAGAGTAAAAGAGCACTTCATCTCTCAGTTATCATGTTATTTATGTTTATGTAAGTATATTGTAGTATTTATACATATTGAGTAGGTATATGTTTATTATATTTGGGTAGGCATATATAAATGTATTTGTATAGTCTATTGGTATGTATGTATGTATATATGTATTAATTAAGTATATTAAATTCTAGTACACGTTCTTGTCATCCCACTTTAATTAAGTGTCTCACACAACACATTGGTTGGCTGGAAGAGATCTCTCTTTAGAGATAAGCTCGCCTTTGCTACAGCTATTAATAATACCATTTCTGTATAGTGTACTATTGCCATAAAGAATATATATAATATATTATTAGAATAAATTAAGCTATCCTTTTCCTGACACCTCAAAAATGCCGGAATAAAAAACAGTTATAGCAATGTGCAGTGTTGTGCTGTGCTGATTGTAGTGGAAAACCAAACTTAATTTTGCATGTCGATGATCTAAGTATGATGCACTAAATGCACTATAATCAATTTGGAAGAGCTTCACTTCCATCCTGTGTTTTATAAAATTGAGTTTACCGGTGTGGTGTACGGTTTATCTATAACAATAAGACTTAATAACATCAACAGAGATTGTGTTAATCTACAAATTCATAAACATTCTTAATTTATCTCTAAAGATGTATAAACTACATGTGTTATCTCCCTTCAGGTAGCAACCGCCCCCGCCGGCGGGGACGCGGAACTAATAGTAGAATTAATTCAGTAAGACCCGGTAGGGGTCATTCTTCTCCGACGCGCTTCTCGCCCTGGCAACGTTCTGGGCCGCGGTCCGAGCCCGTCTGAGGGCGCCCCCAGATACGTTGTCATAAAATTCCTAAGGGGTACGAGCCTTCTGCTCCCCCGCAAGTCCGCGCCCACTATATTACCACTGTGTTATCTGTAACATCTTCTTCTTCAAAACATGTGTTATCTGTAACATCTTAGCAATTAATTGTAAAGAGTTGGATCATGTTGTATGGTATCCTTCTTTTTTCCGGAGGATGTATCAATGTAAATTAATCTACCATTTATTCAAGATGCTTTCCTGACCTTCAATAGGGGATCGGACTACTTTTTTTATTTTATAAATTCAAACTTCTTAAATTCTGCTATCGAACACTAAAATAATTTTTGCTCTATCTTTAAAATTGACCGAGTTATAAAGGTTTGAAATTCAAGATTAGACAGAGAGGTACATACCCACTTGTGACGTCATTTGTTAGTAACGCCATATAATTTCCATATAAAAAATCGTTTTCGAAAGAGACAGACATATTGAAACTTTAAAAAATCACTGTAAATTTGTTTTTCAACTGTAAATTTGATTTTGTTTTTATAATATGGTAAATTCATAAAATATGGTGAACAGTCCGATTTCCTATTGTAAAAATAATAATTTTACAGGTGGAATGCAAATGGTCCACAGTGACACGGTGTAACAGTGATCATGTTCACACTTATGAAGAAGTTACACAGAGGCTGAGTCTGCAGAAACCTTGTCAGTTTCTCAAAGTTCTGAAAATTGAGGCTCTATGAGCTGTAAACCTCGCGAGTCTCTCTTATCACGTTGTTTTTTATCTCTTTCCTCCTCTTCACTCCCCCAGCCCTTTGAAGTTTATGCGTCTTAATAAAAGTAACAAAAATGGCTGAAATAAAATGTTTTTTTATACGGTTTCAACCCCCATAGCTCCTATAATAAAAAATGAAAATAGTTTATTTCTTTATGAGATTTGTGATTATAAACTAGGGGCAGTGTCTCCTAGTAGGCTTGTTGCCTGTGGCAAGCCGCAAGAGGCACCCCTTTTCTATATAGGTATTTAAGAGTTAATAAACTAATTCTAATAAAAAATAACAAATAACATTATAAGAAAGAGGAAGGCGCATGCGCATATTGAAAGGAAGGTGCATGCTATATTGACAAAAAATATATAGGTATATAAATATATTATAACTATCGAACTACTAACTAAATTTCACAAGAATCGATTAAGAATTGTGACCTATAGAGAACAGCCAGAAAGACATGTATTACGAAAGCATTTTTGCTCCTTCGATGCACTCCAGGAGTTTTTACATCAATGGTTCAAAAAGAATAACAACAGTTTGTGTTGTCTAATCTAAAGAAGTGCCGATATCAGCAAAACTCCATCAGTGGACGAGTAGCACATACTCGTTGATGATGATGATGATGAATTGTGGCTCTGTGATCTGTGGGTACACAAGGAAGCTTTGATAAAATATAGGTAGATCTGCAGCTAAAATTCTTCGTAAGAAGATCAGCACCGAGTAATGAACCTTATACCAAAGAAAACTTCTAAATGAGCGATAACAGCCTCCGTGGCTCGAGATTTCGACGCCCATTACAAAGGTTCCAAGTTCGATTCCCGGTGGGGACACTGTCAAGCAAAGATCGCTTTGTGAGACTTTCCCCAGTTTGGTTAGGACATTGCAGGCTGAATCACCTGATTGTTCGAAAAGAAAGATGATTCCGTGCTTCGGCACGCTAAGTCGTTGCATGGTCCCTCCCGGCTAATATATCTAGTCGTTACATGAGCCAAGTCAGTGGCCTTTGGCGGCTCTATAACACTGACACCAGGGTTTGTGAGGTCGGGTGTTGATCTTACAATCCACACGATGATGATGATGAGTGAGCGATAAACCCATATAAGCTACATCAACATAATATATTAACATATATAAAACTAAGCTTTTTTTTTCAAATTTGCTTTATGTTTTTTAATCGGTTTTGTATCCTTGATATTCACAAATTATATTTACTTGTATTGTATTGTATGTATCTAATACTTTAATAAACAATGTCAACATATTAAATAAATAAAATTACATCATTTAAATAAAACATGTCAATATGATCAAAGTCAAAATTGAACTAAAACTTAAAACTACCTACTCAAACAAACCACCCCGAATCGTAGCCGGCGGGAATGATAGCCAGCGAGATTTGCTGTATCAGATACGACTCGGCGCGGGGGTCAGCTCCATTTTGTCGTAACTAATTGGACTCGATAAGTTCGAGTTATTCCGTTACTATAATATTTTATTTCCTTCTCTTTTATTTCTACATTCTTAAAATCAATGTTTTCAAAAGCGCCTGCCAAAATATGTAAAGCAAATGAACTAATCGATACCAATATCAATAACTCAAGTTGTTGTTTATTAAACTTGTAATATAAGATCAAAGTCATTATTAACAGTTCATATATGTCCCCACTGAGGGGCTCGAGCCTACCTTGATGTTTCGACTTTCAATCAGGCCTTAGTCGACCATGCTGGCCCAGTGCGGTCGACAATCACAACAACACGAAAATGAAACGTTTCTCCATCAACAGCTCATATACGTCCCCACCGAGGGGCTCAAGCCTAACCTAAATTAGGCCGATTAGGTCTTAGTCGACCACGCTGGGTTGGTCGACTTCACACACAACCTTTGAATTTCTTCGCAGGCGTGTGCAGGTTTCATCACGATGTTTTCCTTCACCGTAAGAGCGTCGAATAAACGTACATATGAATTCGAAATTCGAAAACACATTGGTACGTGGTGGGGATCGAACCCGTGTCTTCTGGACTGGAGGCAGCGGCCCTAGCCACTAGACCACCGACGCTCTCAACGT
Organism: Carpatolechia fugitivella; assembly: GCA_951230895.1. Lineage (NCBI taxonomy): Eukaryota > Metazoa > Arthropoda > Insecta > Lepidoptera > Gelechiidae > Carpatolechia > Carpatolechia fugitivella. Next base: position 18,470,937 of record OX579646.1, on the reverse strand, counting down.
TTCTCCAAAACATGCCAATTTGTCTCTCCTGCTTTTTCCAGTTTAAAAAAAATGTTATAATGTAATAAATCCTCATAATGCACCTTGATCATCATCATTGCCATTCGCGATAAGTTGAAGTATAATGTAATGTCATTACCTGCCTGCGTCAGTCCAGTGGGTAATGTAATACTGTGGTAATGAGTAATTTCTCGTGGTAATCTTCCTGCTGCGACAATTTAATGTTTTTCGCAACTTGAGCGTTAAATAGCATTTCAAGTTTAAAGTATTATATTTTTTATGAAATTTTACATAGAAATATATTACTCGTAGATAGATTGAGGTGAAGACAGATAGGACACCTAGTATAGGTGGACCACCAGGCACTGGTCCGTAAGGTGTGGCGAGAGCTTTACTGGACTGAAAATATGTTATGAATAATATTTTTAACATGGTAGGTTCCGACACCTGCACGATACAGGGTGGCTGCCTATTGGCACGTATTGGGCTAGTATAATTTTAAGGTTTATTATCGACTCGCAAAGAAGAAGAAGAACATGGTAGGAAGGGTCATTCATAATACAAAAATACAACGACAGTGGACACTGAAACCAAGTATTAATGTATGTTAAATATATAGTTTTTTAAATTAATGCAATCAAAAGTAAACTAACTAAACTGTTATTGATTTTAACAAGAAATCTTATAACGCTATGCATTTTAATACTGTAATAATTTCACATCTTAAAAATAAACTAGGAAGCATAGAACTTACTACATTTGCATGTAACAATGTAACGCACGTGCATAATCTATATACAAGTTACCTTAAAAATAAAACTAACAGACCCAAGTTTATTTAAAATATTATTACAATTAGTGCGTGTTCAATCTGTTTTCCGTTTTGCAGAGTCTTGCATCATTTGTATAAAAAATTAATGAAGTATGTGTCATTGTTTTTTTTTCTATATAAGCAAAAATTAATAGTTATGTAAATCAAATCAAATACCCCTTATTTATTTCCAAATGATGTCGTTACATCACAGATTCGTCATTACATTTTTTTTGGGTGAGTTCACTAACACATTGGCGAATCTGTGGAGAAGAGCTCACCGAAGAAACTCCACAGTCGTCGCATATTTGCAACAATTATGTCCCAACTATCGTCGTCATCATCATCATCATCTCAGCCTGTAAACGTCCACTGCTGGACAAAGGCCTCCACAACGACCGGTCCTGCTTGGCCCGCATCCAGCGGCTTCCCGCGACCTTCACGATCGTTCCTTGTGACGTCACCTACCGACGCTGCGTCATCCGGTGCGTGGTCGCTTTTCGAGAACTTTTCTGCTGAAGCGTCCGTCGGTTCTCCGTGCAATGGGACCCGTTCACTGCCACTGAGTTATTTTGCTAACACGTTGTAGAAGGAGTATGGTTTCACCTAAAAGATGCTCATTAAGAAATCATCCAGTAGAGGACCAAGGTGGTTGATATCGTCCAGAAGTGTAGCAAGCTGAAGTTGCAGTGGGCTGGCCAGTGGCCACGTCTGTCGCAGAACCGATGAGCGTTGGAGCAGACCGGTCCTCGAATGGAGACCGCGTCTCTGGAAACGTAGTTTGGGACGCCTCCCTGCCAGGTGGACTGATGACCTGAGGAAGGTCACTGGTGGTAGCTGGATGAGGAAAGCGGGTGATCGTGCGCTTTGGCGTGCCCTTAGGGAGGCTTACGTCCAGCAGTGGACTGCAATAGGCTGATTGATTGATTGATAAAGATGCTAGATAGAAAAAGTAGATTTTTAACCAAGATGTGAAACTATCAATTACACGAGCGTAGTGAGGGCACTTATACAATACAATACAATACAATACTAATTAAATTATTCTACAGATTGATTGATCAGTTTTCCACGTGGTGAACAGTACAAGTACCTACTACCAGCTTATTAACGATTTCAATTAATTTTCTGTATTAAATAAAATGACTTTGATTGGCACAGTGATTGAACCGGATTTTCCTCTGTTCATCAATCAATTAATATAATCAATCAACTGATATAACTGGAGTGGTTTAATTTTGAACTCGCTTTTAGTTCGTTTAATTCTGCTACGCCTACACCTATTAAAAAATCTGGCCAAGCGCGTGTCGGACCACGCAAAGTGTAGGCTGTGGTCTAGCTGTGTAGGGTTCCGTAGTTGTCCAATACTACTTAGGTACCTGTTTAAAAATAAACATAAGAAGGCGTTTATTCATTGTCATTACATTAACCATAATGTATCAATAAGTAGTACAGACACGAAAATAAGGATGACAACGAAAATGTGATACGTCAGCTATGCTGTTTTTCAGCCTTTTCTATGATATTTGTACCGAATTTTTTACTAATACAAGTTCATTTTATAAGTTGGTCTATTATTCGTTAACCTGTAAAGCCTATTTGATGTTGATAATTTTCCTTTTAAATTCATCATATTTTATGCATGGTAGTAGCCATGAATTTTTTCACATTTGTGGGTCAGCTATCTTCCGGGAGGTTTTACGTTACGTTACGTTACGTTACGTTATTTTGCTAACATTTTGTACACAAGCTAGGAAGTCCAAATTCTTGACATGCTTGCTTCTTACATGGCTTAACTAACGAATATTTCCGTGGATAATAGCCGAGACCAACGGTTTAACATGTCTTCCGAATGTATTAATTAGACGGCCTGTAGCCTAGTTGGTAGTACGCCTGCCTTCGAAGCACAGGGTCGCGGATTCGTATCCCGCTCAGGGCAAACATTCGTCTGTGACGAGCACCTGTGTTTGCCTTGTGTCTGGATGTCGTTTATCTATACGCCGTGAAATTTAACTGGTTGTTTTTAGTTTAATGGAGTGTTCAGTTCATTCAACTGAACAACTTTCCCCAAGGAACATGGGCTGGCAATTGAAAAAAAATATTGCTTCCCCCATAGTAAATCGATCAGCTGGCCGCGCGGTTTTGTATGAACGGGTCATTTTTTTGCCGTTGTACAGCCTATGTTCATTGGGGAAAGTTGTTCAGTTTAATTTACTGAAAAACAACCAGTTAAATTTCACGGTGTATAAGTATGTATTTATCTATTTATGTAATGTATATCAGCTGTCTAATACATAGTACAAGCTTTGCTTAGTTTGGGATTAAATGGCCGTGTGTGAGATGTCTCCACACTATTTATTTATTTATTAATATTGCTTAGGCTGGTGGTCGACGTCCCAACCCCTGGTTGCTAGAAAATAATTAATAGCGTACCGAGTGAAACGCGTCTATAAGGTGAGATTACTTTGTTTACCTTTGACGTACAGAACTGTGCAAATAAACGAACAACGAAGCAGTCGAAAACATAAACAAAACTAGTCGAACTTGCCAGGATTAATAATTTTTGACAGTGCCGTATTCAGATCACAATCATAGGGTCTTGATATAAGCCAAAACTAAGTGACTGATCTTTATGTTTTTGAACGAACATAATCGATATTTCTACCAAAGTATATCAATTTTGTGCCAAAGTGGTAATATAGCGGGCGCGAACGGACTTGAGTGGTAATTATAGCGGGCGCGGATTTGAATGGATACCAGTTGTTTACTAGGAAGAAAGAAGCTAGAAAACAACTGATCAATTTCTGCCATAAGATCCATATTCAATACGCCTACACAATTTTACAAACATTGTAATTTTCCGGGTCGTTCTACTGTATAAACGAGTGCGAAGTTAAAACAAATTGAAAATTGGACAAGCTGCGAATAAACCTACTTGGTCCGTGGAATAAACCGAGTTGCGAACGGAACTACTGGGGAATGGGACGACTTGTGTAGCCAAACAGTGGTTTTATTAGAGGACAGGAAATATTAAAAATAAAAAGTGAAATCAGACGTTATTATCGCGTCTTCAGATTATTATATCTATTCTAAATGCTTTTCTATTCTATTCTATTCTGTGTTAATGTAAATCGTTATGGATTCTGTGGAAATATGAATGATTGAGAATGAAACAATACTGAATCATAATAATAGTGCTTATCTAATGACAATAACCCTTGTTATGCGGTGAATCTAACAATTATTATTTTATATATAATATTACCGATACCTACGTTATTATAGTAAACTATATAAAATATTATTATAGAAATGTTATTTTAAAGAATGCCATGAAAAATAAAATAAACATTTAGTGTGGTATTTGGGCGGGGCACATAGCGCGGCGGGATGACGAAAGGTGGACCAAAGCACTGACAGAGTGGCGGCCCAGACTTGGACAACGCTCCACCAGCCACCAGCCCGATGGTCAGATGATATAGTGACAGTGGAAGGGAAGTACTGGATGAGAACTGCACAGGACCGTGAAAAATGGAATAAAGAAGAGGCCTATACTCAGCAGTGGGTGGATGTGGGCTAGATAGATAGATAGATAGTGGTACTTATATACTTACGCGTTAACGCATAGTTATGCATGATAAGAAAAAAAATATGTAAAGAAAATTCTAGCATTAGCGCATGTCACAGTTAGGAGTCAAGACTTAGCTATTTTAATTATTTATGTTATTTATTACATAATCGAGAATTTTCCACAAGTGTTTATGCGTCTCCGTTTCAGCTTGGGCAAAAAACGCTTTCGTATGTCCGGTGAATGTTCGGTGAATGTTCGGTGAATGTCCGGTGAATGTTCGGTGATTGTTCGGTGATTGTTCGGTGAATGTTCGGTGAATGTTCGGTCGATGTCTGGCTGTTCTTCTCTACAGGTCACATTTCTCAACCAATTCTTGTGAAATTTTATGAGCAGGTCATTGAGCTATTATTACTACATATAGAGAAGACACCGCCCCATCTCAAGCGTTCCGTTCAACTGTGGCCAGTTGGCCACAATTCACTCAGTTGCTTACTAGCTCTTGAACGCTTCAGTCTTCTTTGTTTCGAAGCAAAAAAACGTGAAAAATCATCAAATATGCCCTCGTGTGTGTTATGATGTTGCACTAATAATTCTAGTAATACGGCGAAGTGCAAAGGAACAACTTTCCATCGGTGAAAAACTAGATAATCATTTTTAAACTTAATTCGAGCAAAATATTTAGCGGACGCCATGTTGCGTCATTTGTCTTATATGAAACAATTAAGATGTGACATTTAGGTGTGTAACAAGAGTAGATCATAATAATATCTTTTACAGTGGAAAATGATAATCTTACACATTATTTAGTAATAAAATTAGTAGTAAATCAAGAAAGATGAAAAACAATTGTTTTTTTTAATTGATCGTTTTCATTGATTGATTGTTTGTACAAGTAGATATTATTTATTTATTACGAGATATTTTGTAACATTGTATTACTTCCAGGTTTCCAGGTCTGGGCCGTAAAGATAGGGAAAAATTGATAAAGTTCATCGAATATTGTTTGTTTCGCAGAGTAAATTCAGTACTTATAACTAAAATAAATATTATAATTAAATTTATTTGTCAGACATCTTTAAATGTTCCCACCCAATTGAATAGGCAGAATATAAACAAAGTGTCGCGTCTATGACGGTGACCTCGCATCTATGACTTATTAGCCGGCCCCCGCGCGCCCCACACTGCTGCGCTTGTTGCACAGATTTTGTAGGCAGCGTCTTTTCTAGTACGTAGTACATTATACTTCAATGGAGCAGGTTCGATAAATTACTAAGATTTTGTTCGTTGAATCAGTTTTTCGAAATTTTTCAAAATAGCGTAGATATAGGGGTTAAAAATTTTAAAATAAAAACAATCTTGCGAGCTCTACCTACAGCTCACAGAGCTACGGACAGATTTTTGCTTTATTCCTTGATTATATGTAAAATCTTTTTACGGTTACGTTGCTAAATGATAACCCCTTCTGTTGGTTGTAATTTTCTTGATTTGGTACATAATCCGAGACGTGAGATACGCGAGTTAAAAAAGGGGCCCAAGAACGATTTTTCAAATAGGGCCTCGCCTTAAGTAAACATCCTTTTCTGAGTCCGGCCCTGTTATAAAACTTATGTATTACGCGAATCTCTTGTTTGCTGTTTGGAACGGATTCGAACCCAGACCGGGCATCAAACTTTCTAATTGTGATCCAGAAATTAATCTAACTCCAGTCCCTATCCCGAACTTTGATAGGCAAATATGCATAATTATATTGTTGTACGTATACTAAGATTATTATACACCGTAAAATTTAACTGGTTGTTTTTCGTCAATAAACTGAACAACTTTCTCCTAGGTATGTTCCTTGCTGGCAATTGAAAAAAAAAATTGCTTCCCCCATAGTAAATCGATTAGCTAGGTGCGTGGTTTTGTATGAACGAGCCATTTTTTTGTCGTTTCACAGCCCATGTTCTTTGGGGAAGTTGTTCAGTTTAATGGACCGAACACTCCATTTAACGAAGAACAACCAACTAAATTTCACGGTGTATACAGTCTCCGTGGCCGAGCAGTCGAACGTTCTGCTTTCGTTCACAGGTTCAGGGTTCAAAACCCGGCGGAAGCACTGTAAAATAACCGGCCAAGCACGTGTCGGGCCACGCAAAGTGTAGGGTTCCGTAGTCCATACTACTTAAGTACCTGTGGATAGGTTACAAGGTACAGCTAGCGGCACGTATCTCTGGCTCTGAGCGAGTGGTGACTCTCTTTCTCGCATAGGGTACGAGTGGGGTGACTGAGAGAGAAGTACCGCTCGCTCAGTACTAAAGATAGCTGTACGAGCAGCTGATGTGATAGTAGACAGATACTGTGCTGTGCCTGTGTACTCGCAAGAGAGTAGCTAGACTCGCCTCGCTCGGTCACACCAATGCAAACTGCTGGCATCGCAGTAGACAGCTACTGCACCAGTGTACTCGTATTTACTTCGTCCGATGTATCATGTCCCGAGCGTACGAGCTACTGTCATTTCGAAAAATCGTGCGAGTTGATGACCGAGCGGCGTGCGAGCCGTGGTGGAAGAAGGCGAGTGGCGAGTAAAAACAAAAAATGTTATAGTAACTTGGACGCGAGCAACTGCTCCGCTTAGCTTTAATAACGAAATCTGATTGGTTATTCAAACACATCTCCTGTCCTCTCCGCTTTGGTGGAAACCGGGCCTTACGGTAACTGACTAGGTCAACTCGCATGCCACTGTGTAACCTCGGCATAAGACAGTTAACATTCAACAAAATATTTTTCTATGATATTTGTAGTACCAAATTTCTTACTTGTATACAAATACATTTACCCAAAACCTCCTTAATGGGTTCCCGAACGATCTATAGCTCAATAACAGAGGCAGTTAATAATCTGATCCGACCAATTAGTGCTAATTACTGTGATATTATTAAATGGTCGGGTCAAGTGGCAATGCTCATGACATGACTAGGTAAGTTTTTATTTACCTGATATATCAGTATGAAAATACTTAATACTTAATACACTTCACACTAATAATTATCTGCTCTTAAATTTAATAAGTAGCCTAATAAAAATGCAGATATTATTTCGAACGAGTTTGGCATTTGTTGACGGCCATCCCTAAAACTCAAATGGCTGGCACTTCAAGTTAAACTAACAGCTTTAACGAAGGTTTCAGAGTTAAACTTTAAGAGCACTCTGGCTTTTGTAATGTGATAAAAGGGTAAAGTTTTGGTGTAAATTGTTTTAGTTAAGGGCGTAGGCTCTTTGGTAATTAGAGTACTTGCGTGACGATGGAGTGTGCAAGAAATTACAAGTGTGTTGCTTACTCGACGATGTGTAGGTGTCGTGGCCATATCGTAGAATTGATCACATCATGAAAGGAGTATGCCCAAGCGACTATGGATCTTAGTATCGGTGTAAAACCTAATGTGTCACAATGATTTCTTGCTTAATTTTAAGTTTGTTATATGAACTTTCAAATACAATTAGCCATTTGATTATAACTCTCCGGGCTTCGCTCTAAGGCTCCAAATTCTAGTTTCTACTGTCGCTGAACAAACGGCTATTTTATACTGTTAATGAAGATAAGGGAGGTTGTAATATAAATAACTTGAGGTTGGCTACAGGTGAGAGCGTCGGTGGTCTAGTTGTTAGGACCGCTGCCTTCCATTCGGGAGGCGCGGGTTTGAAGCTCGCCAGGTACCAATGTTTTTTCGATATTCGAATTTATATGAACGTTTATTCGACACTCTTACGGTGAAGGAAAACATCGTGAGGAAACTTGCATACACCTGTGAATCCTAAGATGTGTGTGTAGTTGACAAACCCGCACTGGGCCAGCGTGGTCGTTCAGTAGCAAAATGTCCAATTAGCCAAATGTCCAAAGTAGCTAAATATGCTAAATTCTCAAAATGTCCAATTCGCAAAATGTCCAATTACCGAAATGTCCAATTCGCAAATTGTCCGATTCGCAAAATGTCCAATTCTCAATCAGTCACGCAAATTGTTCAAATTATACTTAACTAGTACGAGTAGTGATATTATAGTACTCTGCGAATACTTTTAGCCTTCCAAGGACCAAAAAAGACCATAGGCTTAAGAGGGCTAAAAAGGCCTTTAGGCTCCGAAGCTTGTCAAACGAAACTTGAAAAATACTGTGTATCCCGCACCTTGACGTCATTAACGTGTTGTCTCAGTTCTTGCAACTGCAGTATTGACAAGTTAGAACAAGATAGCAACAAGTTAACTTGCCTTCTGTCTGATAGCGACCCTGTTTTTTTCATTAAAAGTCCATAAACAATAAAGTTGGCCGCCATCTTGGATTTTTGACAATTTTACAACTGCATTGTTATTTTTATTCCAAAACAGTATGTCAAACCAAGTTTCACCTAAATCGGTCCATAAACAAAAAAGTTGGCCGCCATTTTAGATTTTTGACATTTTTAACATTGCATGCGCTAAAAACGTCTACCGGAATCGGTCTATAAACAAAATAATTGGCCGCTATCTCTTTAATTTGTATTATCATAGCCCTGTGGCTTCTGAAAACCTATTGAGGGCTATAGGCTTTTTGAAGCTTGTTTTAATATTTATTTTTTTCAAAACAGGCAAGCTCGACAACTGAATTTAACACAATTAAAAATAATTTATATTTACAATGAAAAATATTTTATTCATTTACTTATTTACATTTTTATACATATCTTATGTTGCAATTTTTTTTTTTAATACAAGACACTTACCTTTACACGCAACAACTAAACGCAGATACCATATTTATGTTTTGAGGGACATTTTTCTAATTGGACATTTTGAGAATTGGACATTTTACTACTGAACGGGTCGACTAACCCTGACCTGAATTATTTCCTGCATGTTATTGAGTGCGCATTGTTGCAGCGCGCCAATAACTGGGGTTTGTTCTGTACTGAATACTTATCTGCACGTTATTGGACTGCGCGTTATTACCTGCACAATGTTCCTTACATTTTATTCAAGCGCTTCAACAAAATGCAGTAAATAATTCTCAACAAAAAAAGTAAACATTTTTTGACGCTAAGTATTCAGTGCACATTATTTGGCGCGCTTTTTTTAATTCCAATTTTTGGTGCACATTATTTGGCGCATTTTACTTGAAAAACCGACGAAAACGCAACAGTGACGTGAGTGAAAACGTGACGTTTGAAAGTGAATGACAGAAAGTAGTGTTGCCGGATAGATGATAATCGATTTTTCATTTCTAAAGAAATCCAAAGAATCAATTCTAACGATTCACATCGTATAACGTGACAATTATATTGACTATAATTATCGTAATCCTAAGCCGTGACGGCAGAGTAGAATATATTTGTCACCAACCCCTACTCTTCCCGTGGGTGTCGTAAGAGGCGACTTAGGGACTACACATTGAACAGGGAACGGGCAGCGCCAGCAGCGCTCTCTGATACAGTAACCTTTTAATCTGTGATCTCCAACCCGCCTGCCAATCGTGGAGATTATGGCAAAACCCTCCACTTAAGTGGAGGAGGCTCATAGTCCAGCAGTGGACTGTAATGGGCCGTTGATGATGTTGATGATCATAATCCTTACTTCTTAATTTTTCTCTCTCTCAGCCAAAAGAAGTTCGCTATGAATAGAATATAAATCCGTATCTTTGTCTATCAGTCTGTTACGCTTTCATGTCTAAAAAGCTGCACGGATCGCGATAATACTTGACAGGGTGAAAGCCCATAATATTACCTTCGGAACACCGTTTATTTCTCTACTTAACCCCGCATAATAGAATTACAATCATATACTTAGATTAATCGATTTCTTTGCCCATACTATTATTGACGACACGTATTTAATTACACTACATTCACGTAATTCAGGGCTCTTACCGGGCCGGTTTTAATTACCTCGAAGACATCGAGTTTGGCACTGTCTACGGTAAGTTAGCACGGCAAATGCAATGACTGGTAGTTAAGGCCCTGACTGACCGGGTAGTGCAATAGCAGCATTAGATCGGCGGAATGTTGTTTCGCTAAACCTTTTTCTATTGATTGATCAAGGTTTATCATTGGTTTGATCGAAAAAATAACACTTTGTTTACAACTTGATCCTCGTAATATACAAAGTATTACCCAGTGAAAAAACATTTGAAAGGAATGGCAAAGAGAAAGCCCATACAGTCAAGTCTTAATTATATTTTATTTCATGTACAAAAGCTATATATTATTTTATATAAAGCTTGATGATGTTTTTACTTCTTAGTTAACTCCCCAATACTTATATGATGACTGGTAGGTATACGAGAAACGAAATTCGAAAAGTATCATTACAAAAGTATCGGTACAGTACATTCGTATCGATTTCAGTGCAAAAATACCCACCCGAAATGAGTGAATGAGTGAGATCAATTTATCAAAGAAGGTAAATAACGGAAACAAGAAAAAACACAAAAAATATGTATTTTTTTATTATATTTATCCGGAGAAGTTAAGTTTTATTTAATAGATATAAAATCATATTATAAAAAAATATGAATTACATATTTTATGAACTTGTGACACAACTTGGATTTTAAGATTTTAGCGATACCACCCGTGGGCAATTTCCTTTTCGATCATTTCATGAAATGGTCACATTTCATGAAATTTTCACTGTCCATTGGCCACATCATGATGTGCCTTGGCCAGATCAATGATAAGAAATCGTTTGACGATATGTTCAACTAAAACGCAGCTACTTCATGAAATGGTCAAGATTATTTGATCATATCGTAAAATTGTTACATTTATTGCCGATAGAAGCGCTGGAAGCACTTTGTTCATGTACCAACATGGCGGCTGCGTTATTTCTCGCAGTGAAAAAGTGAATTATTCGTTATTAAAATGAGGAAGAAAAAAAGAGTTATGATGAAAAAGTACTCTGAAAATGTTTGTCGGACTTAGAGAACAATAAGTACCAAACATAATTTAGGTTCTTTTTAAATATTTCATGGACGCCCTATTTTCACGATATGGCCAATCGTGGACGACAAAATCGTGAAATGCACACGATTTAATGATCTGGTCAAATTTAGTTGGCCACATCATGAAATGATCGAAAATTTCATGATGTGGTCAATTCTACGATATGGCCATGGCCACGACATAGGAACCACGAAGGACTTCTTCAATGAATTTTGATTATTTTTAAAAAGAACTATTAGCAAGAATAGTCAAGTTCTATTATGGTGTGCTTCTGTCTCTTCTTACCTTAAACGTTTTTGCTAAATAAATAAATAAATAAAATATATTCATTTTAGACATGTTTTGTCCTACCTACCTAGCACAAACTAATACTAATAATGCAGCATATACACTAATAAAGCCGTGTGTGAAGATGTTCACACATATTTATTTTAAAGCCAGGTGGAATGACGACCTGAGTAAGGTCGCTGGTGGTAGCTGGATGACGAAAGCGGGTGATCGATGCGCTTTGGCGTGCCCTTGGGGAGGCCTACGTCCAGCAGTGGACTACAATAGGCTGATTGATTGATTGATATTTTAAAGCAAAACTTCTTGAGTTCTCTCATTCTGCCATTTTGTTCAGCGCCGCTACTGAGTCAGAATAAGTCTGAATAAGTATTATAGGATTGTTTTAGTACTTGTTCTTAGGATTGGTTTTATTCTGAATCGTGTTCTTGTTTAAAGACAAGAACAATGATGTTGATTATAATCTTTCCGACCATTTTCCACAAGAACAATATAATTTAATTAATTTTATTTCAGAAATTTCTTACTTTTTCCTGTCATAATTAGCATGTTCCCGCGTTTAGAGAAAAAGACCAAAAAACTCCACAGGTATTTGTTATTATATAATATTGCATATTTTAAAGTGATGTTTATTTTTCCACAGAATTTTTTTGCCTTTCTAATATTATAATCATTATTTGACATCAGTTTATTCTAGTTTACGCTGTAGCGTTGCACTCTTTTCTTTTTTAAATTATTGTCGAGTGCTAACTCGTCAAAAGGTGACGTAGAATTTTAAATTTAATTAATTAGTTAGGTACGATTAAAAAAAAGTATAAACCTTCTCAATCAATCAGCCTATTGTAGTCCACTGCTGGACGTAGGCCCCCCCAAGGGACGCCAAAGCGCACGATCACCCGCTTTCCGCATCCAGCCACCACCAGCGACTTTCCTCAGGTCATCAGTCCACCTGGCAGGGGGGCGTCCCACACTATGTTTCCCGAGACGCGGTCTCCATTCGAGAACCCGTCTGCTCCAACGCTCATCGGTCCTACGACAGTCGTGGCTAGCCTACTACCTTGCTACACTTCTGGACGATATCAACTACTTACAATACACCGTGAAATTTACATCGATTTGTTCCCGCCGTCTAGTGATAGTACCCGTCAAACTGAACAACTTTTCACGAAAAAAAAATTTCCTGCGACAATAAAATTTTTGGTCTCTCCATACAAAGTGAGACTCCCAACCGACCCATTTTGTATGGAGAGACCAAAAATTTTTTTGTCGCAGGAATTTTTTTTTGTCGTGAAAAGTTGTTCAGTTTGACGGGTACTATCACTACACGGCGGGAACAAAACGATGTAAATTTCATGCTGTATAAACCTTCTACAAATACATAATCTTTAACCTAAGATGCTGTAAGACAGGCATCAGTGTTTTTCCATGAGGAAAATCTAGGTGGATTAGGTATCATAAAAATTGCAAATCGAAGTAAAGAATCTGACGTGACTGGCGTGTTTTTATCAATGTTTTAGCATCTTTATGGGTAGGTGTTATTAAAATACGAGTAATAACACGATTTAGGTTTACAGGTGTAACAGGAATCAGATTTCCTTAAAAAAATATTCCATTAAAATTTGAAGAGAATTATTATGTGAGATACCTCTCGGGTACATGCTTCATTAGCAAATTTTAGAAATAAAATGATTTATTTATCTATCTATCAAATACAAAGGCTCACCGCAATATTTTTATAATACAAATAAAAACACGCAAAAGATGCGACGCGTATTGTGTTACTTCGGTGACTTCTCGACAAGTTTCACGATTGAGTTACTCAACTCATCATCATTATCATCTTGGTTGGAAGACGCCGACTGCTGAAGTGCTGACATAGGCCTCCCCCATAAGTTTCCAACGTGAACGGTCCTGCGCTACTTGAATCGACCGGCGGCGGCGCCCAGCATCCTTCAAATCATCTGTAAATCTCGTGGGAGGCCGTCCAACACTACGCCTTCCGGCTGGACGCCATTCGAGAACCTTTCTTCCCCTGCGGTTACCGGTTCGTCAAGCTACATGGTCTGCCCATTGCCAATGAACTCACCCAATAAATCTGAGAAATTCAAATAACAACATCCTATGAAAAATATAATTTTGGGTTTTGGCTTTTGCCGTAGACCTGCGACCCTGAGCTTCGCAGGCTGACGTACTACCAAATGTGCTGCCAAGCAAACTACCGTGTTGATCTTAAACTGTTTGTTTACTAAAACGTGACAGTGCCTCCGAATATAACCTCTCTTGAACTCACATTAGCGTGCGTTAATATTTTAACTCATTACATCGACCACGTTAGTTATAGCTTTAAAAAAACTTGAGTAGTTGTATTAGTATAATAAGCAGCTGTAAATAAACTACTTAACCGGTTTTAATTATCAGAGATCGGATAAGAGTGGTTACTCACGTACCTAAATTATGCGTCGGCATCGCATAGAGTTGTTTAAATTGACAAGTTTAGAGTTTATGTATTTTTTTTAATTTTGTGACAGTATGTAGTATTTTGCTAATAATCAGTATATACCGATGTTTGAAATAACCCAAGCAATTATAAGCTTTCCGTTTTGTATGTAACTTTTTATCTTCTTCTTGGTCCTAGCGTTTTCCCGGCCTAGTGCTGGGGTCCGCTTTCCACTTTGCCCGGTCTTCGGCATCCTTAGGTGTGAGATTGTTCTCTTCTATATCTGCTTTCACGACGTCCAGCCAGCGCTTTCTAGGCCTACCACGTGATCTAGGGCCCTGGACGGACAGTGAGGTCGAGGCATCTTTTTCCTACATAGTCTGACGGTATCTAACTTTTTATCAACATAAAAAAAATATTTTTTTCGTTTTTTTAATCTCAAACATTTTTATAATTCTCACTAAACACGGGTTTGATGTTTCGCCGCGAAGAAGAGGCACCCTTATTCGATCTACAGTCATAAAAAAAACTACTTATACCTTGATTCTTAATTACGTAGAATTCTAACAGTTCTCAGGTCGCTTGTCGCAAACCTTTTTTCACATGTACATTTCTGTTATAACTATTATGACAAGACAGGCAAATCATAATTTACATACGATGCAATTAAAATAACAATTCAGTGGCTTGTGCAAACTCTATTAAAATCTTGTATGGTTTACACTGTGCTTTTTTATCTGTGGCTATACAATACGAAATTAAAGTGAAGTTTGCATGGAAGAATTGTTATTTTAATAGCATTGCTAATATGTTAGATTAAGAACATCTTTATTTTTTTGATTCCATGCATTTTTAAAAGCCTTTTTGCATTAGATATAGAAATATTGACCAACTGTTTGAAAACTGCGGTTATTTGAAAATGATACCCGGCCTTAGTAAATATTCTCCCACATTGAATGTAAGTAGTAATTTGAACTTAAAAATATTATAGTAATCCAACAATTGAAAAAAATAAATAATATGAAGGCTGCATTAAGTAGTATGACTTTAAAATAATTCACTGTTTTTTTTTTATTTATCCAAACTTGATACCTGTAATTTTGGTAACCTGTTTTCTGCCTGGCAATACTCCATCTGTCAGAATTCCACGAAATTAAAAATCAAGGTATACCTTATATCGTTAACTACACCAATTAGTTTTAAGGATGTATGAAATTGCATAAACTAAATCTTTTATGATTAGTTTTATTTTACGTAAGAGACAACAAAATGCAGTAAATAAATCATTACTTGTAGTTATTAAGACCTACGACAACATACTTAGGTATATGTGCAACCGATTGTAGTAATCTACCTTATGCGAATAAAGACCTACAATGGAATCAAGACGTTCTCTTGACCTATCATTTATCTTGTAATGTACCCAACATTACAAGATAAAATGATTATGTTTCCTAAAACGTAAAAGAGGAACTGTTAAAGAATATCATTTATTTTTGGACGTGTATTAAAAATATTTTACAATTATGAATCTACCAGGTGGACTGATGACCTGAGGAAGGTCGCTGGTGGTGGCTGGATGAGGAAAGCGGGTAATCATGCGCTTTGGCGTGCCCGAGGGGAGGCCTACGTCCAGCAGTGGACTGCAATAGGCTGATTGAATCTACGAGGACCCTCGCTTTTTATCACCAGAACTTGATTGTCAGATTATTGCGTTGTCACTACTTGTCACCTGTTATACAAATAATACAAAATTACGGTTGGAGAAGGTAGTTATAAACATTTGACACAGATGAAATAAAAGCTTGTAAAAACTATAAAATAAAACATTTCGAGCCGCTCAATGGTACCTGATTTAGAATAATAACCACCGTCCGCGTAGGCTTCAACAAAGACTAACATGCTTTCCAAAGCACGGAAATTTGTTCTGGTCAATATACATACACCATGAAATTTACATCGTTTTGTTCCCGCCATGTAGTGATAGTACCCTTCAAACAGAACAACTTTTTGCGAAAAATAATAATTCCTGCGACAAATAATTTTTGGTCTCTCCATACAAAGTGAGACTCCCGACCGACCCATTTTGTATGGAGAGCACAAAAATATTTTTGTCGCAGCGCAGGGTTTTTTTCACTCGTGAAAAGTTGTTCAGTTTGACGGGTACTATCACTACACGGCGCGGCGGGAACAAAACGATGTAAATTTCATGGTGTATTAACAGACTGTCACATCGTTGCTAACTTTTGGGATAGCATGAAAAAATAATGAGACATAGCTTACGATTTCCATGCTGGACCCTTTATAAATTAACATTACTAGTTTTTAATTTAATAACCACCTATAAAATAAGTATAACTTACGATCCAACAAGAAATAAACACATCCGAGCTCCGGAACAGGCTGTATATTTATCTCGTTATCAGAATTTATCTTATACAACCGCATAATCTCAAAGATCACGAACACGAACAACTACCTACTTATTTGCAATTTTGCATAAAATTATGCCTATCGCCAGTGACTCAAACGTTAAAGAACACGTACGATGTATCAAGCTGGCGTGATTCAAAAGTGGAAAGAAAAATGAGCTAATTTCGCTTGGCATCAGGATTACTCTAGAAGCCGGCCTTACAAGGTCGCGGCCAGCTTGTCATAGATTAAATTGTTATTGTTTTTTCCGCAGATGCGACAGTTGCTTCATCATGGTTTTTCATCACGAAACCTAAGCTACTCAACCAAAACTTTAATTTTCAGGTTCCTAACTATTTAAAAAGTTTTAGAAAAATATGTTATTTAAAATATTTTTAAGAGTACCGAGCGAATAAAACGTCTTTTAAGTGGTATTTAGTAATTCTAATGATAAACATTATTTTCCATGAGTACTTAGGTAGTTATATTGTGACCAGAACCTGACCATTTAAAAAATAAAGCATTTTGGAATAAATCGCGTGTATGAATAATCCTGAACTAACAAAAGCGTATGTGTTTGTGGAGTTTGAGTTTCGATGAAATGTAACCAAACGGAAGCAATGTATCAGTAACCAATGCTACAAAGTTTAATGACACTCTATACAGCAAGACGACACTTTCAACATCCGCAAGGGGATCATAACAAACAGATAGAGTCTACCTGACGGCGCGTCTGCGTGCGCGCCTCTATATCTGGCGTCAGCAGGTCCGGCGATGCGCTGGCCGCGCCCCCCGCAGCACTATATAACCTCCTACCACCGCGCTAGCCTCAGTTACATACACGCAACCGGTACGAACACACGTGAATAATAAAACACAATGCTTTCGCCGCGATTCCTAGCGGTCCTTGCGCTCGTCGCAGCAGTTGCTGTAGCTGCTCCACCTACAGACAGCAAGCCCACCGGCTTCCCGCATCCAATCACAACCATCGCAGAAGACGACGTCGACGATTCCCCATGGTTCTCCTTCCCGCTCTTCGGAAACCTGTTCGCCCCTCTCTGGAGATTGCTCCCCAGCTTCGGCGAGATCGGCCCCAAAATCGTCGCTGACGACAACAAGTTCCAAGTTGTCGTGAACGTTAAGGATTACAAGAAGGAGGACTTGAAAGTTAAGGTGAAGGGAGACTTCATCTTTGTGCAAGGTTCGCACGAAGCCAAGCATGAAGACAGAGACGTGTTCGCTAGCCAGTTCTTCCACACGTACACCCTGCCGGTCAACTCAAGTGTTGATGATGTCAGTGCAGAGTTGAGCAACGACGGATATTTGATTGTCACAGCTCCTCTCAACGGTGCTGCCAACGAGCGGGCTAAGGACGCCGATCGGGAAATACCGATCGTTGAAAATGGAACACCTTACCTGAAGGAAAACGCAACGAACACGACCGAAAAGCCAACCACGACGATCCAAGCCGAGCAGACGACGACTGTGCTTCCGCAGAAAGAGCGAGAACCTACGACCCCCGCCAAGGACCGTGAAGAGATCACCGAAAAGGACAATGACATTCCCCACGGCAACGACATAGCCCCTTAAAGAGGCCCTAAAAGTGATAATTTAGCTGTAAATTAAGTATCAAAACAGTATTTTAATAAATATTTTTCGTAAAAGTCAGTGTTTTGCTTTCGTGTTGGTATGCGTGTTCCGTCGTTTCTAATGGTAGGTGCGCATTGAATACAGATGTGGTTGGTACGTGAGGCATTGCGAACACAATGGCTGTTTCTGTAAATGTAATTCTTTATGACTCATTATGAAGTCAGAGGGAGGAAAAACGACGGAGATAAATTTAAACACATTCTTTTATCTTTATACTGATGATTCAAAGACGCAATAGTCCTGTAGTACGCCTGATTGGATAACCAATTGAGTGTAAATTCGATTCTGATTGTTCAAACTTTTTGTCGTAGTTCTGTTTACATTTTTTCGCCAGACAAAGGTTTTTGTGGCCATTGAGTTTTGGATTTGCTTTGTCTTTATTTTTGTCGAAGTAATGATGTTTAGATGATTGACGTCGATTTTACAAAATCCTTTAAGTTGTTAAGCTACAAAAAAAACCATGCAAAAAGCAAATGCATTAAAATGCAAGTCCATAGGAACAGGTCGGACATCTGATAAACTACTGTACACTGCACATTTACAATTCTATACAAATCTCAATCTTAATTGACTGACAAGGTAGACGGCAATTATTTTAATTTTCTTTTATTGTAGTTAGTTTTCCAATATTTTCTAGAATCATAATCATCAACTTATACACCGTGCAAATTAACTGGTTGTTTTTAGTTATAAACTGAACAACTTTCCCGAAGGAACATGGGCTGGCAATTGAAAAAAAAAATATTGCTTCCCTCATAGTTAATCGATCAGCTGACCGCGCGGTTTTGTATGAACGGGCCATTTTTTTTGTCGTTTTACAGCCCGTGTTCCTTGGGGAAAGTTGTTCAGTTTAATAGACTGAACAATCCACTTAACGAAAAACAACCATATATTTCACGGTGTATATTGTACTATAATTTGTGCACAATATCAAATTACTCTAAGTATGACTAGCTTTCACTCAAAGGTGCTTGTTATGCTTACAACTTCTCACGACTTTTCGTTATTTTTCTCTACGGTTTCTTTTTCCTAGTTCTAAGTTTTAAAATCTCAGGTCCTTTTTTGGTCAATTTTTATAATAGAAAATAAGCCAGGTGAATCATTTGTTTTTTATTGAGGATAGCCAACAAAATATATACATCAATTTATAGCTCGCTATAACGTTAAAGTTCGCTATACTAAACTAATATAACATTATTAATATAACATAAAAAAAAACTAGAATTGCCTCACAAATTGTTTTAAATACAACCGGATAAGAACATTATAATGATTGACGTATCCTCATGAATTCAATTCTTGCAAGAAAATTCTAAAGTAGTTGCATTTTTTGATCCAATTGATTGCCAGTGTTTCGGTTTAAATGTTAATTATCAGATCTAGTTTTTCTAATTAGTAGAATGTACAGGTAACACAAAAAGTGTAACACTAATATTATTTTGGAAACGACATGCTAAATAACGTAAAAAATCTTAAACAACTTTTGTTCTAGAACTTTTATATATTATATAAAAATAAAATAACTTTACTGACGGAGTTAATTTTGAAAAGTTGTCGAACATAAGTTGCTCAGTTTGCTGTACAGATGATTATGGTCAGTTTGAATGTGTAGCATGAGTAGCTTAACTATTTTTGATGCTGACTGTACCTACGTAATAGTGTCGGGTCATTGCGTAGTTGTAATAATTTCTAGATTATGAATAATGAATATCGGTCCGTGGTTATGGTCGCATTGTTTTAGATTTTTCCCGTGGGAATAATATGTTTTCTGTCGCAAAAAATTGCTTTTCTCACTCTAGAGTTCATAAACTATATTTGTGTACGAAATAATATCGATTCTTTGCCCATTACTGTTAGAAACTGAACATTTTTCACTTAGGAATCATACGAACCCAGTTTTAGACTACCTAATACAACGAATTATCTATAGTCAACGCACGCTACAAACTTGGTCCACCAGATGAATACCAAAGAAGCCGGAAAAAAACTATACCATACCACATTCGAATACGCGGTACAATAATGTATTATACGACTCGATATAAGTTATGTCAGTATAAGCATTTTGTGTACAGTACCTGCCACTCACTTCTTCCTGCATGCTCAAAGGTTGACTGGAAGAGATCCCTCACGGGATAAGTCCGCCTTTGCACTGTAAACTTTTCTTGTGACTTCTTATTGTAATGTTACTTTTAATGCTTTAATGTACAGCAACGACATCATCTGCCTGTCTGTCGTCGTCTGTGAAAATGTGCGAGTTAGGTGCCATGTTTTAGTGGGCTTTGCTACACGGTTACTCTTCTTGACTAATAGGGGATCAGACTCTTCACTATATTTTATGAATTTACCATATTTTATGAATTATTTTTAAAATATAGATTAGCAGCAGACGAATCGCGAAGAAAAAAACAGAATCAGTTGAAAAACGAATTTACAGCGATTTTTAAAGTTTCAATATGTCTGTCTCTTTCAAAAACGATTTTTTGTATGGAGGTTATATGGCGTTACTAACAAATGACGTCACAAGTGGGTATGTGCCGCTCTGTCTAATCTTGAATTTCAAACCTTTATAACTCGGTCAATATTAAAGATAGAGCAAAAATTATTTTAGTGTTCGATAGCAGAAACTAAGAAGATTAGATTTATAAAATAAAAAAAAAGAAGTCCGATCCCCGCCGTGTGGTGACGGCAGAGTAGAATACAATTGTCACCAACCCCTACTCTTCCCGTGGGTGTCGTAAGAGGCGACTTAGGGACTACACATTGAACAGGGAACGGGCTGTAGCGCTCTCTGATACAGTAACCTTTTAATCTGCGATTCCAACCCGCCTGCCAAGCGTGGATATTATGGCAAAACCCTCCACTTAAGTGGAGGAGGCTCATGGTCCAGCAGTGGACTGTAACGGGCCGTTGATTTTTTTTTATACACAATACAGGACTAGCTTATGTCGTCTGCATGTGTCATAAACAAGTTGCACTAGGTTTGTGGACAGTAGGACATTTACTATAGATAGATAGATATTATGTGCAGTGGCATTATAGCTTGTGAATTTGAATATCCACTGCGTAGTTCAGTGAAACAGACTTCATCGTTAAGGTTATAAGGTATAGATAACCGACCTCACAAACCTTGGTGTCAGTGTTATAGAGCCGCTAAAGGCCACATGGCTCGTGTAACCACTAGATAGTAGCCGGCACCAACGGCTTAACGTGCCTTCCGGAGCACGGAATCATCTTTATTTTCAGACAATCACCACCATAACTTCTAAATGCCTGAACAGAGTTGGATGTGTGGGGTATCGTTAGAATCCTTACATCAGCCCGAGTGACACTGGCTTTATATTTTTTGTCGGCGCAGTCGTCTCTCGATTCGATCTCGATTAGTCGGCCACGATGACTAGTTACCTAATAATAACAGTCAATCAATCAGCCTATTGCAGTCCACTGCTGGATTGCTGCCTCCCTATGGGCACGCCAAAGCGCACGATCACCCGCTTTCCTCATCCAGCCACCACCAGCGACCTTCCTCAGGTCATCAGTCCTCCTGTCAGGGGAAAAAATAACTGTTAATCAAATAATATTTTAAATCCAGAGTTATTTCAAAATGTAGAATTTCTATAACCAAATTACTTACAGGGTTTAGGGTTACCACCGTTAAATACAGATTACAGCCGCAAACCGCGGAAGTCTAACTTGAATGTAGTCAACATATATTCTAGACATGTTCTAGCTTAACAATACGTTAGAACATCAAATACGCATAAGCTTTGGCCGTACAATTTCACAACCCGGAGATACGTACATTTTATGACTGTACTAAACATACATTCCCAGGCAGGCTGTAACATTTTGTAGTGCATTTTGTTGCAAGATTAACTGCTAAGTATTAGGTCTAGAGAGTGTCGGTGGTCTAGTGGTTAGGATTGCTGTCTTCCGTCCAGGAGACGCGTGTTTGATGTTGTTCCTGCAGGGCCTAGCTGAAAACCAGCGTTGTAGTCTCTTGGCTACAGCATTAGCTGAGCTAGTAGCCCTTTTTAGTATCGAGTGTGATGGCACTATTTATGTACTTTTCGGACAACTATGTTTTATTTTCTTAGGTTAAGTTTCAAATGATGTACTGTATGTGTCGTCATCTCTTGTACTAAATAAAATGTATTTCTTTCTTTCTGTTCAGCAGCAGTGGACCATTAGATGACGATTTTATATAAATGTGCATCCAAATCCGTAGCATCAACAAAATACCAATACCTAAATACCTATTTACGTAAGTATGTAGTAAAATTTATAATCTTAATTCAACGTGATTCTGGAAGAATTGAAGAATAATTGAAATAAATAATAATAAAATCTTGCATAATATACATCCAAGCATCCAGTTAAGTAATTAAACATATTTGATATGACACACAAAATATTATAAAATGTGAAAATATATTTACTCAACTGAAATTTGGAACGGAGATAGTTTGTAAAATAGAATACTTTTACGGGAAAAGTTTTATTCCCACGGGAAATCTTAGATAACGCGAGCGTAGTCATTTATAATTTCAGCTAAAAGACTGAAACAAAGGCTTCCGCTTCTTAACAAAGACCATGAACCATTTTTTATACAACGTGTTACAAAAAATACCAAAAAAAAGAATATTTTTATCAAAGGCATTTAGTTTTCCCATCTCTAGTGATCAGCTGTGTCAAAGAATATTCGGACCAGATATGTAATTTTAGGTCAATGTGCCTATTTTTACCGCTATGGTTAAAAATGTTTACGTACTACTTGTACCATAACATTCACATTAGAACAATTAATTTCAAAATGAAAAAACCACAAATAAATAAAAAAAGCTTTGTTAAATAATTATTATGAAATAATAAATTAATGAAATGATGAACTAAATATTTCAAAATAATATTTATGTTTGTAAATACGTAAACAAGATAATTAAGGCAAAAAGGAAAATGTTTTCTAACATAAATTGATTCAAGTACATCTCTTTTAAAATTATAGGCACGAATGGTGTACAAATACTTGTCCGTTTTGAGAATCGATAGTCTATATTTTAGATGTCAAATGACACTAATGATGGGAAAATTTTGATTAAATACCTGTGATGAAGAATATTCTTTTTTTTTGGTATTATTTGTAACACGTTGTATATTAGATGACTTCACTGACTCGCTTTTCTCTCACAACTTGGTCGGGCACTCCCGTATGCATAGCATGCACGTAATGTTTACGTAAGCTCTTTTTATTGTTATACTGAGGTTTGTGCAGATGGCAGACGGTGTCCGGCTTAAATAAACGAATATTTAAAAACTGTCCTCTGAGGGATTTCGCTCATGTAAATTAACGCTAAGAGCGGGAGAACAGAAGGTAAAGAACTGTAAAATAAGTTTTTGGGTTAATTAAAAACTCTTGGTTGTCTGATGATTGTAAAATTGTTGAACGCAACCTAGTTTATAAAGTATTTACACAAAGTTATGATCAAATAAATAAATTGAGCATTTGTGGAGAAGAACACTCAAAAAACCCCCTTGCAACTTTTTCATTTTGTAAAGCGTTGTGCGTTGTTGTTGCGTTGTTTCCACCATAGCTTCGGTACTTCTTCTTCATCGTGTGGGTTGTGAGGTCGACAACCGACCTCACCTTTAGGTACTTGAGTAGGTTGAATAAACCACGTAAAATACCCACGCGGTATCCATACATTGCGTGAAAAACAATTTCAAACGTTTTCAATATAGGTTTTATTATATTATAATCAGCCTGTAATGTCCCACTGCTGGGCAAAGACCTCCCCATTGTTCCGCCATTCCTCCCGGTCCTGGGCAAACTCCCACCAGTCGCCAGCAAAATTTGGTTTGGTTTTGGTCAACAAAATTTGTCGTTTGTTTTCCACATTCATTGCTTAATATTGCTTATAACTCAACTTCTCACATTTCCCGCGATATTCTTTATATTAACCAACTTTCATTTTGCGATGCTGTCGTGTCGGGTAAAAGAAAATACCTTAACTAAATAAGTGTCACGTTTTCTCCGTTAAACCTGAAACCCTGGACTCATTCGTTACTGCCTAGTTTTTTTTTATTAGACCTCATCGACTTAATATTTATCTTCCAAGTCATCAACATCAACGGCCCGTTACAGTCCACTGCCGGACTATGAGCCTCCTCCACTTAAGTGGAGGGTTTTGCCATAATCTCCACGCTTGGCAGGCGGGTTGGGATCGCAGATTAAAAGGTTACTGTATCAGAGAGCGCTGCTCAATGTGTAGTCCCTAAGTCGCCTCATACGACACCCACGGGAAGAGTAGGGGGGTTGGTGACAAATGTATTCTACTCTGCCGTCACCACACGGCTAAGGCCTATCTTCAAAGTACTTTTTTATGCCAAAGTTATAAAAAGAAGTATATTTATTTATTAGATATATACCTAGGTACTTAAATAGCAAACCGTTTAACTATAACTGTAAAGTATAAACAAATATTTTAGTTCTAAAACAGAAACTACAGCAAAGAAAACTACCAAAATAAAAAGAAAAATAAATCCTGCAAGTGCTTTTTTACTTCAATTAAAAACCTCCGTTTAATTGAATAAAATTAATTCGATTAATCTTCGAAGAGCTAACGAAATGCAGACTTTGGTCTGGCTGTCCGCCAAATAGTTCGCCAGTAGTTAACTAGGAGATTAGGCAAATGAGCAAAGTTACTTGCTATTAAATTACTTGATCGCAATTCAAATCGGTGGAAAAGAAAATTATGAAGAAACTGTCTTTTATGGATCATGAAAATTTTACTAATCAGAAGTGAGAATGATTGCTAGTACGCACGATTTTTACCGCGTTTATTGGGATTTAAAAAAAAGTACATTTATTCAACGAACTTATGAAGGGAAATATTGAACAACCTTGAAAAAAATAAAATGGCCGTGGTCAACTGGCTTAGATTTAAAGATTCTGTAACGAGGCATTCATATTCTTATTATTATTATTATTCTTATTCTTATTCGTCCTCTTTACTGTTTTATGACTGGCAACCTTTCTTGCTGGCAGTTTTATCTTTCATTTTCCATTCATTTTCAAATTTAGATTTCTTACGCTTCGATTTTGTCTTTTTTCTGCTAAATTCTTCACTTCATGTCCTGCATAGACAACAATTTTTAACACACTCCGATAGTAATCTCCTAAAGCTTATCTACTATTTTTTACTATTTTTCCATGTTAGTTATGTAATATATAATATATAAATAAATAAATAAATATGTGGGGACATCTTCACACACGGCTATCTGATCCCAAACTAAGCAGAGCTTGTACTATGGGTACCAGACAGCTGATATACATTACATAAATAGATAAATACATACTTATATAGATAAACAACAACCAGACACAAGGCAAACACAAGTGTTCATCACACAAATGTTTGCCCTGGGCGGGATTCGAACCCGCGACCCTGTGTGTCGGAGGCAGATACACTACCACCTCGGCTACGGAGCCGTCAATACCTTACCTTACCAATACCTTTTTCTTCGGACTGTGCCCTGGATATTGCCACATATCAATCCTCTACAACATTCTTCGTGTGGTGCAGCAGCTTGTGGCGGCTGCTGGACCACATTCTTAGGTTCAAAGATTCATTATTCTCATAAAAGTCCTAACTGAGACTTGAAACCCTAAATAAACTTTTTGTTATTACTGAACAAATAACCGCCCGACCGACGCTCGAACTTACTACTTACGGAAGTGTAAATTAGCCTTTAAAGATTCACGATGCGCCTGGTGCTGTAAATTTTCAACTAGTTTATATGTGCATACTAAGTAAATACGTACACATTAACTGCCTCACTCAACCTTGGCTATCGAATGTCAAGTTGAGCAGCATATCCTGCCGCTCGTAAAATCATTGTCTTTGTTTAATATATAAGTATATAAGCGAAGTAGGACATGAAATAAAAGTGTGTACCAAGAAGGCAGAACCACCAAAATGTGCTACATGCTTGCATTTTAAAAAGCCGTGTAATCATAAAACTGAAGACGATGATTGCCCCGCTAAAAAACTAGCCGAAAAACGGTACATTAACTCTATAGATTATGACGCCGCCTAAGAGCGCCATAAATGTAAACAAACTTGAAGAGGATTTGTGCAATATTGACTTTGACCCAGTTTATGAATGTGCTGATGCGGATGCTTGCATGTCATACTTTATTTTGCGCCTATTGCCATTTTACTTTAATTTATTTATATTTAGCATGTAATTGTTTATATTTATATAGGTAGTAATAATATTTAAATCCTGTTTTTAGCCTGAAATACAGGATTTTCCTAGTTCAGGCTCTTGTTGTTATTTCCCTTTGTATTTATTTAGTCTGTAGTAGTTTTATTGTACATATTACTCAATAAATTTATTCTTATTCTTATTCTTAATATGGGCAACGAATAATTCTAGACGGAAAAGTAGGAAGCAGGAATTTTGACTTCGGAACTTTGTTTGGACTAGTTAGGTGGTATACACACTAAAAGTCCTGACCCCTCCGAGGTCCGGGGGGGGGAGACAAAGAAGGTCCCGTTTTGTGGTTGTTGGTTACATCTAGTGCTTGCTTTGTGGTTCCGAAGTCAAAATTCCTGCTTCCGACTTTTCCGTCTAGATTCCTATATGAGCATTCATTTACAATATTAGCTGCAACGGAAACAGATTGCAAATGCAACCATAAAACTTGATTTGTGACATCTTCCTTTTTAAATATGTTCGAACCAACCATAAAAATTGATTTGTGACATCTTCCTTTTTAAATATGTTCAAACACCTCTCTTCTGTCTGTCTTCTGGCAAGACTATTCTTACTTGCTTTAACAATAATTTATAATAGAGTGAATTGTCTTGTTTTAAATATCTACTCATCAGTATTATCAGTCTGTCTGTGGTCAAAAAACATAGATACAGTTTTGAAATTCGACAAAAAATGCTCATGTGACTATATAAACAACCCTAATTTACTACTTTATATTCTATTAGTAAAATTTCGTTGCGGTCATTACCAAGGCACGACAAATTTCGTGATTTGTAGCGTCTAGTAGCAACTTACCCAAAATACCATGTCATTATTTTGTGTTTAAACAAATGTTTTCTCTTATTAGAAGGTATACACATAATAACAACGGTAAAATAATTATTGTTACCCACTTCTCGTTTGTACTCTACCGCACCTAGGGTTACCAGATGGACGAAATTTTACGGATATAATGTCCGAAATACTTGCCGGAAATTGTAAATAAATAGAAAGTCGGAATAAACAAAGAACGCTGGACGGAGGAAGGGCACAGTGCCACACCAAAGCACTATAGGTGATGTAATGAATAGAATATAAAGAATGCTGGACGGAGGAAAGGCACAGTGCTACACCAAAGCACTATAGGTGATGTAATGAATAGAATATAATAGAATATAAAGAATGCTGGACGGAGGAAGGGCACAGTGCCACACCAAAGTTCGAATCAGGCACCGGTTCGAAGAGGGCACGTATCTACTAACGCGCAAAGATTTATTCGAAATTGTAGTAAAAAGTAAACATTTAGTGGAGTATTTGGTATCATAGTGTAGCTAAATACATTATCTATCGTGTAGTGAAATTTATTTGGTGAATTTTGTTCGGGTTTTAAAGATATCTCGGTTTTATTTTGAACTCAAATCGTTGTAATTCTGTAACTGACCTACGCAATTCGCCGTCCGCTTGCTGCGCGCTGTGAGTCATCGCATCGCTACTCGACGAACAAACATCTACCTACCCACCGAGCTCGGCAACGGCTGCGCTGCAGTGTATAACACGACAACAGCGTATAACGCGACTACTTTAAATATAAATCGGAGGGAGTGGAGATGGCGACGACAACGTCTAACTGCGCTGGATGTGGTAGTAATATTCTAGATGTTAGTTATTTAGAATGTATGAAATGCCATAGCAAGTACGATTTGGATTGCATAAATGTCACTGCAAAAGCCTTCGAAGAATTAACCAAGGAATTTAAAGATCTATGGCGCTGTCCTTCCTGTGTTTCTACGCGTCGCATTGGTGACGATGACATTGCGACTCCATCACGAAACAGAGTTGGTTCTCTAAATGACACCTTTAGCAAGAATATTAGTAATGAAGCTAATGCTAACGTAACCTTAACACGCGGGAGCAGATCGCGTACTGAAATACCTAAGGGTGAGGAGCAGCAACAGAGGAGCGGAGGGGATGACATGTCTGTGTTAATAGCTGAATTGCGTTTATTGCGGCAGGAAGTTTGCGATCTTAAGAAGCAAAATTCTGAAATTAAAACACAATTAACACTTATCCCAATGTCCATAACCGAAACAATGAAAGAGTACTCTATTAAATTGGAAGAAGCTGAGCGAGAGATTGTTGATCTGAAAGAGACGAATGGACTTTTGCGTCAAATGCTAGAAAGGGGGGAGCAAGATAACTTGAGAAATGAGTTAGAGATTGCTGGTTTTCCTGAGAACGAGAGTGAAAATTTGCATCATTTAGTGATGGTTGTGTCACAGAAAATAGGTGTTGATCTAAATGAATCTGATATTGACGAGGTGATGCGCGTAGGACAAAAAGCATCCAAAGATTTGCCTCCAACAAAGAGTAAGATTTCTCGGCCTATAGTTGTCAGATTATTACGTCGCCGTACACGTGACCAACTTCTTAGTGCAGCGAAGTTAAGACGCAATATAACAACGGAAGGCATTCTGGATGGACAACCATCGAAGTTATACTTTAATGAAAGACTTACCAAAAGCAACCGGTTGTTGTTTCGCGATTCTCGGCAACGAGCAGGAGATCATGGTTTCCGGTATTGCTGGGTTCGAAACGGTCTCATTTACGTGCGACGTTCGGATGGGAAGCCTGCCATTCGTATTTCTTCATACGCAGACCTGGATGAAAAGCTTGGACCCAAACCGAAGGCACCGCAATAGAAGCATAAATTTTCGTGGGATGTTTGTTTCTCTTTTTTATTTTTTCTGTACTTTTATATTTTATAGGCATTTGATAGAAGTTAACATAATTGTAACAAAGTCACGCACACACACATCATACACAAACATATCACACACTAAATCCTTAAATAATTATACTGAAGTCATACTATTCTCGCGTCTGGGCCATCAAGTGAAGACCTTACCGCAAGACAAATTTATTACTTTGCTTAATAGGAAGTATATAAAATGGAAGATTTAAATTGCGATATAGATAAAACACTATCGATAAAGTGTTCTTCACTTGATGATCTAGAAGCTTGTGATTCAGTTTTAAATGAGTCTCATGGTTTCAAACTACTTACATTTAATATAAGAAGTATTCAACATAACTTCGATGAATTTCTAGTGAATTTAAAGCGTCTTAACATAGAAATTGATGTAATAGTACTGACCGAATGTTGGCTTAGTGAATCATCAATTATTCCTCAGTTGCAAGGCTACAACTCTTACAGAACTTTTAAATTCATAAACCAAAATGGAGGTGTAACGGCTTTTGTCAGAGACTACTGGACCGTTTCTGTAAGTGAACCATCCTTTGATGATTGTAACTGCCTACAATTAGACCTTGGTTCGACTATAAGAGTTCTTGGAATTTACAGGTCACCTTCTTTTAAGAACACAAATCGTTTTCTATCGTCACTTGACACTCAATTACGCGTAGCGAAAAATAAAAAGATGATAGTAACTGGAGATATTAACCTGGATTTGATTGCAGTACCTTTAGACGAACAGTGCTCGGATTACGTATGTTTACTGGCAGAAAACAAGCTTCTGCCAGCTATTACACTGCCCACGCGAGGTAAAGCATGCTTGGACCATATATTTGTGGAAGCTACAGTAACAGCTACAGGAATTGTGTGTCACACAGACACCACAGATCATAAAATTTGTGTCCTAGGTATGTCAATTAAAGCTGAGCATACTTCTCACAAAAGAACAAGATCGAAGATTGATCTAGTTCAAGTAGCGGAAGACCTAAAAAAGGCAAATTGGTCAGGGGTCTATGATAGTTGTTCGGTAGACGAAGCGGTCATGCTCTTTGATAATATTATTGAAGAAACTATTAATAAAAATACAAGATCGGTGACGGTAAGTAGAAGTAAATTTAACATAAAACCCTGGATAACGCCTGGTTTGATAAGGTGCCAAAGAACCCGAGATAAATTACATCTGCAAATGAAAAGAAACCCTAATAATAAAATATTTTTGGAAACATATAAAAGATACCGTAACTTTTTAACACATATTCTTCATAACCTTAAAACTAATTATGAAAATCAACAGCTAACAGTTAATAAAGATAATTCAAAAAAACTTTGGCATTCCATTAAAGACATATGTAACTTATCTCAGAAACATGTTGAACCCTTAGAGTTGCTTAAAATTAAAACGGATCCAGTTTCCTCACTCAACCATTGCAATGACTACTTCACGAATGTAGGCAAAAATTTGGCAAATAAAACTTTATTGGACATCTCTGCCACCCAAACATCCTTGGCTACTAGTTTTAAAAGCTCCAAATCTGTTGTAGATTCATTTTTTATGTGCCCTACAGATGCCGATGAGATAAGTAATTTAATAAGCGATTTGATACCTGAGAGTTCCCCTGGTCTTGACAAAATTACGCCAAAGTTGTTAAAGGAAATAAAAAATGAAATTATTCAGCCTCTAACCCATATATGCAATTTAAGTCTGTCATCTGGTGTTTTTCCGCAAAAATGGAAAGTAGCTGTATTGACTCTTATTCATAAAGACGGAGACAGAAGTGATCCTTCCAACTATAGACCAATCTCGCTACTGAGTGTTTTTTCAAAATTATTAGAAAAACTCGTTAATAAAAGGTTGATAAAGTTTCTTGAGAAGAATAAAATTATTCCGGATCGACAATATGGCTTTAGGAAAGGCAAATCAACCGAAGATGCAGTGCTAGACCTTACTAACATCGTCTCCTCTGCTCTGGATCGGGGTCGGAACTGTGTCGGAGTGTTTCTGGATCTAGCTAAGGCCTTCGATACAGTTTCGATTCCCATTCTTCTTCAGAAATTATATTGTAGCGGCATACGTGGAGTGGCACATAATTGGTTCCACAGTTATCTCACGGACCGATTGCAGTGTCTGAGGGTTGCGCAAATCATAAGTGATGTTTTTCCTGTGAGTTTTGGCGTACCTCAAGGTAGTGTCCTTGGACCAACACTATTTTTGGTGTATCTTAGTGATCTATTAGACACCCCCTTGCAAAATGCTGATATAATTTGCTATGCAGATGACACTGTTGTACTGTTCCAGGAAGACACATGGGAAAAAGTTTACGAAACAGCTGAAGTTGGTATGAGTGTCCTCAAAAATTGGTTAGAAAGAAATCTATTAACGTTAAATATTAATAAAACTAAATATATTGCATTTTATAAAACCAAAGCATCTCAACCACAACATTTAAAACCTATAAAGTTACATTCTCCCTCTTGTTTGTTGCAAAGTTCTCCTTCTTTTTGTAACTGCTACTCAATTGACAAGACAGATTTCATAAAATATTTAGGTATTACGTTGGATACAAATTTAAATTTCAAAAATCATATCTCTAATCTATCAGCACGTGTCAGGAGACTAATATTTATTATGAAATCTCTTAGGTGTTCGGCGCAAAGGAAGACACTTCTCTTGGTTTATAAATCTCTTTGCCAATCCCTGTTAATATACTGTATAAGAGCTTGGGGAGGGATTGCAAAAACAACATTAATAGGGATTGAAAGAGCGCAAAGAGCAGTTCTTAAAGTCATGCTGAGAAAACCTTTCAGATACTCTACAGACGCCCTATACCAAGAAGCTAAGGTGTTAAGTGTCCGCCAACTGTATATACTACGAAGCGCGGTTGCGATGCACAGCGCCACACTGAAATCATCAGATTATGATAAACTTATAAAACGACGAGTATACAAAGTAAATACCCCTCTGGTGCAGACTGCATTTGCGAAGCACCTTCCTAAATTTCTATTTCCATACATATACAACTACGTCTGTAAAAAGCTACCGCTTATTATAAAAATCACTCCCAGCCAAGCTAAGCATCCCATTGAGACATGGTTACTTAATCTAGGTTATTTGGAGACGGAAAGCATCTTGCCGTCATCGGAGACTTGACTTAGGAGACTACACACACATCCAAACACAATACTCGTATATATTATATTCATTATCCACATATACTTCTCACCTACACATACACATCACACATTTATTTATTTATTTATTTATTTATTTTTGATATCAGATTTACTAACTTTTTGTTACTTGTTATGGTAAAGCTAATTTTATTGCAGAACTTGTACAACTGTCCGAAAAGAACCGAGTGCAATCTATACCTAGAATCCTTGTGTCTGGTCCCTGCGATACAAGCTTGCTTAGTGCAGGGTCCGCTGATAAATGTATCGGTTATTTGTCTTTTGTTAATTTGTTTTTTGTAATGATTTTGTAAAATGTGTTTGATAATAAATTATTATTATTATTATTATTATTATTAAAGCACTATAGGTGATGTAATGAATAGAATATAATAGAATATAAAGAATGCTGGACGGAGGAAGGGCACAGTGCCACACCAAAGCACTATAGGTGATGTAATGAATAGAATATAAAGAATGCTGGACGGAGGAAGGGCACAGTGCCACACCAAAGCACTATAGGTGATGTAATGAATAGAATATAATAGAATATAAAGAATGCTGGACGGAGGAAGGGCACAGTGCCACACCAAAGCACTATAGGTGATGTAATGAATAGAATATAATAGAATATAAAGAATGCTGGACGGAGGAAGGGCACAGTGCCACACCAAAGCACTATAGGTGATGTAATGAATATAATATAATAGAATATAAAGAATGCTGGACGGAGGAAGGGCACAGTGCCACACCAAAGCACTATAGGTGATGTAATGAATAGAATATAATAGAATATAAAGAATGCTGGACGGAGAAAGGGCACAGTGCCACACCAAAGCACTATAGGTGATGTAATGATTAGAATATAATAGAATAGAACAGAATAGAACACAATAGAATAGAATAGAAAATTCTTTATCACTTCTTTTTTTTATTCTTTTTCCTATTTATAATAAATTAATGATCTAAAACAATACACAACAAATAACAGCCTCCGTTACGAAGGTTCCGGGTTCGATTCCCGGTGGGGACACTGTCAAGTAAAAATATCTTTGTGAGACTTTCCCCAGTTTAGTTAGGTCACTGCAAGCTGAATCACCAGATTGTCCGAAAAGAAAGATGATTCCGTGCTTCGGAAGGCACGTTAAGCCGTTGGTCCTGGCTACTATCTAGTCGTTACATGAGCCAAGTCAGTGGCCTTTAGCGGCTCTATAACACTGACACCAGGGGTATGTGAGGTCAATTGTCGACTTGATGATGAATACAGAAAGTACTTTCGTGTTAAAACACACAAGTAACCTGTCTTAGGTCTATGTACGCGTTTTAAACAAATCTCCTCCACTTTATTCAGCGTTATTTTTAAGTGACGGAAACTTTTTATATTTTATGGTAACTTTTCAGTCACATTTAAAAATTTGAATTTCTTCGCAGTTTTGTGCAGGTTTCATCGCGATGTTTTCCTTCACCGTAAGAGCGTCGAATAAACGTACATATATTATTAATTCAAAATTTGAAAATAAATAAATAGGTACGTGGTGGGGATCGACTCTCAGACGGGAGGCAGCGGCCCTACCCACTAGCCTACCGACGACGCTCCCAATTACTATAAGTTAGTGTTATATTTTTTACTGGCAGTTTTATCCCACACAAAATAACGTCTTTTTTTATTTTGAGAATCAGGAACTTTGTCCGGTAATGGTCTTTTGATCTGGTTACCCTAGCCGCACCGTTTGCTGGTAGCATGTCATGCGTATTTACAAAACAAAGGTTGGTTTTGTCTCATTTCTCTGTGTGAAAGTCTGTTTGGAATACGACTACGTTTCGCTTAGTTTCAGTTTGTTTCGAAATGTGTGGTTATCAACCGCGCTATGTGATTAGGTTGTAGCCTAGCAGCTGCTACGTAACGTATGACAGGACTGCTGGCCGCACGATGATAGATAGTAGTTTGAAAGTGGTGAAGATGAGGTAGAAGATGTTGTTTTAGAGAGGTAGCGTGGCAGAAGAAAACAGGGTTCAGTCCAGATAGTTGCACACACGGTTTATTTTATTTTATTTATTTAGGGCAACCAACAATACACTCACTCGATACTTATAAATATAAAATAATAATAAAATTAATAAAATGGAATGAGGAAATTTTGATGAAAATGACAAAACAGAAATGGATGGATTCCAAATTTGAAAATAAATTGAAAATGAATGATGAGACTGCCATACTTAAAAGTACTGAATTTCCAGAAACAAAATAGCAGGAGAAGGTAGGATAGCAATACTGCTACAAGGTTACGTGTTAATTGCTTTATCGCTCGGCGTAGCCTAGTCTATGTAACTGAACAACTTTCCAAAAGTTTTAGAGTTGGCTCCGTTTTGAAGGATTTTTATTTCCTGTACCGAAGTGGGCTATACGTTTGGCTACGAATTTGTCTGAAAGCATAGCGTCCCTTTGCGCACGCTTTACTATTAATTCATTTTACTATTAAGTCATTTAAAACGCTACGGTTGTATGGAATAGCCGATTTGTGCTTGTGTCTTGGCCGCGAGATGTATCGTGTGGCTTAACGTGCCTTCCGAAACATAGAATCATCTTTCTTTTCGGACAATCTGGTGATTCAGCCTGCAAGTTCCTAACCAAACTGGGGAAAGTCTCACAAAGAGATTTTTGCTTGACAGTGTCCCCAACGGAAATCAAACCCAGGACCTCCGTAATGGGCGTCGAAATCTCGACGACCACTCGACCACGGAGGCTGTTAATAATAAAGATGTATGATCTAAGATGATATAGGTTTTAAGTTAAACATGCAATTCATTTCATAAGAGTTCAATTTCAGAATCATTAATATTATTTGGTACAAATCGATCGATATATTCATATTTTTATTCATTAGTTACACGGTGAAGGAAAACATCGAGAGGAAACCTGCACACTCCTGCGAAGAAATTCAAAGGTTCGTGTGCAGTTGACCAGCCCGCACTGGGCCAGCATGATTGACTAAGGCCAAAACGTCCTTATTTAGGGTAGTCCTGAGCACTCGGTGGGGACGTATGTGAGCTGTTGATGATGATTTAAAAAAAAAACAATTATGCGATATTTCATGACTCTTTACGAATAGTTGGTCTCCGTGGTTGGATAGGTACATGAGCATGGTGAATTTGTTCCCAGCATGTCGCTTCCCACGATATCGCTCCTTCAAATGCGCCTACTAGCCTTCCTACCACCTCTCCAATCACGTACGCCTATACTTTGAAATATATTTTTAACTATTTAACCCTTACTGTATTTTTTAATTCCTGTTTATACAGTCCTGTACTACACTTCATCTTTAGCCGCAAAGACTGAGAAAATAATGCTTTTAGAAAAAAAGTTATTTCAAAGTATAAGAGCACGTGATATGACCTCACTTATGAATCTGACTGTACATTGTATTGTTATTGACTGTACGGACAATACATTCTCAAACTGGTACCGTTACTAGTAAACCCTCCATACACGCTTCGCTTGTATTCATGGCGTTGTTCGTGGTCAGCTCTAACCATAGACGCAGTAACAGGAGAGGATGCCGCTTCAGAATTAAATTTTAATGGATAATTTGAGAATGGATACATTTTTATTCACAGTTCAAGCCACATAGGTGAAAATAATCTTTTATTTAGGTATTTTGTTTTTATACATCAAGTTCTATTTATGATATTTAAACAGAACACACACAGAATAAATAATAGTACTAGCGTTACATATTTTAAGCAGCACGTAGAACATGATGTGTTTGATAAATAAAGCAAGCATAATGAACATAGTCATCAACGTTAAGTCTACTAATTGAATCGGTTATTTTGAAAGGGTTAAGTCCACTTTATAAAAAAATACATATTTAAATAAAATATAATAGTACCATGCACTTCTTGAAAAAAAAAAATGAAAACTGACTATTGTCTTTTTCAAAATATTTCCAAATTAACGATTCAATTAGTCATGATAATGTTTTAAATGTTTTTTTATGACAATGTTAATATATTATCCTACTCAAAAATCAAATGTCATAAGTAGTTTTTTTTCATCTAAAAATAACATAGAACCACCGAATTGCCTATAGTCAAGAAACGTAACTAACTACGCTTCAAACTTGACCCCACCAAATGAATACCAAAGAAGCCGAAAAAACAAACTATACCATACCACATTCGAATACGCGGTACAATGATGTTTTATATGACTCGGTTTGTAAGAACGTCGAAAGTAAGTTTCAATGTGCAGCAACCACATCATCTGCCTGTCTGTAGTCGTCTTCGTCTGTCAAAATTAAAGGTGCTATGTTTTAGCGGGCTTTGCTAGGCGATTACTCTTCTTGAATATTGTAGTTTGTTGCATAGAAGGAACAGCGTAGTCTTACCAATATAATAGTCTGTGGCCCACATCGATTGTCACGCTTCGAACATGGTAACGTGCTATGTAGAGGTCTAAATGCAACAAAGCAATCTAGATTTCACCTAGAGTTTGATTAGATTAGACAAAGTTATGTCATACATACTGTCTGAATATTGTACGGACAGACACGCCGATCTTAGTGCACTTGCATATTAACATTTTTAAGGACTAGTTATTTGAAAGTTAAAACATATGACAGTAGAATAAATATTACGAGTAGGTGTTTAAAGTTATCTATACAAAAAAATATACCAAGAGAAAAAACTAAAATTAAAACATAGTTAATTATTCATTTCATCGCAGATGCAACTGCATATTTTACGATTAAAACTTCTTCCACAAGGTATGGTTATAATTATCATCAATGACAGTTTTTTAGGTTACATTTTAATTTAAGCTTCTGTCTAGACGTAACTGTAAAAAAAGAAAGATAAAAATAATTGAATTTATTATTCAATTATTTTTATCTTTCTTTTTATTATTACGAACTTCTATTATTGTAATTGCATGGCGAACCGATCTGTCCCTTTTCGTTATGTTATTTCCGTGTTTATTTATTTTCTTATTTCTGTAACTTCTGTGTATGTATGTTTTGTGTCAATCAAACAGCCTATTGCAGTCCACTGCTGGACGTAAGGGCACGCCAAAGCGCACGATCACCCGCTTTCCGCGAAAATATATATTTTGTGTACTGTAAATAAATTTCTTCTTATTCTTAAACTAAAAAGTAGATTCTGTAGAGATCACAATACTACTTGAACTGTAAAGTGGATACAGACGTCCAAAATACACAAATACCAAACAAGTTTTATTGTAAAACGTTGCATTTCTTGTAAAAACTGTCACCAAAAAGTGCATTCCAGAACATCACCCAAGAGGATAATTTTAGTATTTCTTGTCGAATTTTATCTTGTCCAGTCTTAGCAGAATCCCTTTGGGATTAGGGTTACCGATGGAAAAAAGCCAAATGTAGAATAGCTGAAATTGAATACATAAAGTTACATAAAAATCTTACGTGTATTTATGTCACCGTAAGATTGTATACGCCGTTAGTTTATAATCTTACTCGCGATATTATAAACTTACGGAAAATTGTAAACTGAAACCAACCATATACAATTTAACGTATTATTTTTCGTTAGTTTTTTTTTTTTTTTTTTTATTATGGCTTCTGCATTTATCAATTTAGCTTCGTTCGTTTATAATATCGATGTCAATCGTCAAATTGTGAATTGATTAAAAATTGTCATGCGACAGAACGCACCTTTCACGCTTTCGAAAAAATATAACGTTATCTACTTGTTTATAAAAAGTTAAAGGCTGATTACTAATTCCTTTTAAATTGGTGTTTTGGTCGGGACAATATAAAGAAGTTTAATCGATATTATTCCCTTGACGTTTTAATCAAAATGTTTGACCACCCAGAATCAGATTCGAATACAAATTCTCGAAATACGAAATCGTCCAGGCGAAAAAGAGGGTTGGTAACCCTACTTGGAAACAATGACCAGTGGAAAACCAGTGGATGACGGTTGAACCTACAGAGTTGAAGGAACGTCCGAAGTTCAATAACTTACCTACATATATATATACTTGCAGTTCGGGTGACCATACGTCACTGGTAAATAAGGACTGTTTTACTTGGTACCGAAAGCAAATACGCACACTCGACCGATTTCACATGCAATGCCTAAGGGATATCATGGGCATCCATTGGTCTGACCGTATCAGAAATACAGAAATCTTACGTCGCTAATATCTGCGGCGTAGAAGCGTATCTGATGCGGCGACAACTACGCTGGTGTGGCCATGTATTCTGGATGCCAGAAGAGAGGGTGGCTAAGCGCATCTTTTACTGTGAGCTTCAAGATGGCAAGCGGAAGCAAGGTGGGCAGCTATTACGGTATAAAGATGTGCTAAAAAGGCACATGAAGAGATGTAACATCGAGCCCTCTAAATGGGAGTCGCTTGCTGGAAATCGGCCTGAGTGGAGATCTCTCGTTAAGCAAAACATATACGCTTTTGAAAACAAGCGAAAAGAAGAGCTAGTCGCCAAGCACGATGAGCTCAAGGCCAGACCAGCAGGTGCCATAAATTACCATTACCATGATGGTGTTCTCACCTGCCCCAAGTGTGATCGCACGTTTCTCGCTAAGATTGGCTATGCCAGCCACCAGCGAGCTCATGAAAGGGCAGGTCAGTAGAACCTATCCAGAAGGAGATTCGAAAAAGTGGTCACGTTAGCCGAAATCGGTTCGGATCATATACTATTATTGACCGAGCGAGCGAAGCGTCTCTGTTTCAGCTTGGCCAAAATTGCATGTCTGTATGTGCATCTGTCTGTCCATCTGTCTGTTTGATTCACTCTACAGGTCGCGTTTCTGAACCGATTCTCGTGAAATTTTGTGAGCAGGTTTGATTTGACCAAATTTTTTTGTCGAGTCAGTGTTTGGAAATAAAAAAAAATACGGAGTAACCCCCATAGCCAGCTTACAAGGTCTACCTCTGAGGCTGTTTTCCTCTATAGGTCACATTTCTCAACCAATAAAAAAAATAATGAAATGAAATAAAAATATATATTTAAAAAAAAAGAATAAAAAAAACAAAAAAGAATAAAAAAAAAATAATAAAAAAAATTGAGGGGTCGGGGATGTTTGTGGAGAAAAAATAAAAATAAATATGAAAAGTATACAGACTTGCGAGGTCTACAGCTCACAGAGCCACTTGTCTTAAAAGGTATTGATATTCTGGATTTTATCTTCAAGAATGCATTCCGTTTGATTGAGTCCGTTTTATACTGAGTGGAACTCTACAATAAGTACGATAATAATATTATTTATGTTCGTCTTCCCTCTTGAAATCGGTCTTGAATAAAAGACAATAGAGAAAATTGGAAAACTTCAGTTTAAAGCCTTAATCGTGTTATATGAAAACTGTAGATTTATGACATAGGGGACTTTTCGACTAGATTCTGCAAGTTGTGCACTGCACTGTCTAGTTTATAATGTATCATAAAATAATATGATCGAAAATTTTATGATCAGCTGCTATAAAATGTTTTGTAGCATTTCACAGGAAATTATAATTCACTAGCGGTCCGACCGAGGCTACACTCGCGCTATGTAAGATTTTCCCGTGGAAATAAGATTTTTCTCGGTAAAAAGTATCCTATATGTTAATCCAGGTTACAAACTATCTTCATTCCAAATTTCGTTCAAATCCGTACAGTAGTTTAAGCGTGAAAGCGGAACAAACATCCAAACATCTAAATATATTTTCACATTTATAATATTAGTGTGATTGTTGTCTTTATAGGCCGATTTACACTTCGACAAGTGGCAGGTTGCATTGTAAGTTTTTCCTATTGCCAAGGAAACACTCGCACTTGCAAAAAATAGAAGTTCGGTCTATTTTTTGCAATTTCAAGTGTTTCCTTGGCAACAGGAAAT
The DNA here is from genome assembly GCA_951230895.1 of Carpatolechia fugitivella. Lineage (NCBI taxonomy): Eukaryota > Metazoa > Arthropoda > Insecta > Lepidoptera > Gelechiidae > Carpatolechia > Carpatolechia fugitivella. Next base: position 18,430,767 of record OX579646.1, on the reverse strand, counting down.
AAAATGCTTTTTGACAACAGGAAGATATGAAACTTTTGTTTTGACAACTGTACTTGCAACTCAAAGTATAAACTGGTCTTATGACTGAAGAAAACTTTCCATTTTTCAGCTCATAATAATATATGTTGATCATTATCATACTCGAGTCGAGCCCCGTGATCTAAAGGGGCGAGAGTTGACGTTACCTATTGTTTCGCGTCTCAAATGTCAATTATGTTCAACTTTATACACATTTTACAATTTCCCTTGCAAGCGTATGCAAATTTTCTTACAATTTTTCCTTGACTGCATACAAGCGTAATAAACGTAATTATACGAAACGTGGAATAAAATTTGCGACCCTGTGGCATTTTCTTTCCTAAACTATTAGGAATTATATCTTTAATTCGAGTTCTGGTAGCGTTAAATCCAACAATTTAGCGGTTTACCCGCGGCTACGCTCGCGTTGTGTAAAATTTTCCCGTGAGAAGTATCGTGTGTGTTAATTCAGGGTACAAACTATCTCTATTCTAAAATTCATCCCAATCCGTTTAGTAGTTTTTGCGTGAAAGAGTAACAAACAACGTACTTACAAACTTTCACGTTCAAAATAAGGAAGTAAGCATTTTTGATTCATAGATAACAACCAAAAACGTAAACGTGCATTTCAGCTACACCACAGAGCAGAGGGCTTAGTGGCAACGCCAAATTCTTTCTTGCCTGTTTTCCGATTATTATTGTTTTTTATTTCTAATTCATCATCATTCGTCATTTTATTCAAACGAAACTGTACTATTGTTTTTTTTCTGTGACAATAGTGCGCGATCTTCTTCTTTCTCCGGCCTTTTCACATGGCTGTCCTAATCGCACGTCGCCAGCGCTCTCAGTTCTGGGTCGTCAATAGGTCTAACTGAAGATCGTTCAGGTCCTTATGTACAGCCGAAATCCACGAGAGTAGGGGTCTACCACGATGTCTCGGTCCCGACGGAATGTTTAGGACTTTTTAAGTCATATGATGTTCGGGCCTTCTCATCACAATATGATATAGTGCGCGATCTTAACTGAAAATGTATATTTTATCACATTACTTAACGTTATTGTACAAATGACAACGTCGAGCGAATCTGGCATCAAGACAAACCTACAATGTTTGATGCTTTTTATTTAAATTGTATGTATTTCTTGTATCATAAATAAAAAAAAACCTCAAACATCTTTGTCTCTGCCCTAGCTTGCTTCCTGGTCACCCTATCTTAAATAATTCAAAAAGGGTCTGCAGTAACATGTGCAGTCTGAACCGGACTGTGAAACCAGTTGATTTTGATAAGAATTCTGACCTTTTCCAAACGTAATATCAATTCAATGTAATAAACTTGTTTTCTGATGATTTTGTCCAGAAATAACTTGTGTTTTTAAGGCGTAAGATTATCTTGAATGTAATGTTGATTCTTTTCCTTTTCACTGCATAATTATGACGGCTGATCAGCTGTTTAGTCGAGTTGCTTACTCATCATCATCAGCTCATATATGGCCCCGCTGAGGGGCTCGAGCCTACCCTGAATTAGGGCAATTAGGCCATAGTCGACCAAACTGGCCCAGTGCGGGTTGGTCGACTTCATACACAAACTTTGAATTTCTTCGCAGGAGTGTGCAGGTTTCATCACGATGTTTTTCTTCACTGTAAGAGCGTCGAATAAACGTACATTTACGAGCGTCGGTGGTCTAGTGGCTAGGGCCGCTACTACCCGTCCGGGAGACGCGGGTTCGATCCCCACCACGTACCAATGTTTACTCATACTTCACGAAAACATCTTGATCTAATATTTTTTTTCAGAAATTTTGATTTATTGGTACGGAGTTACACCTCAGGCGCCAGTGGTCTACTTATCAAATAGCCTAAATAAAAGGCTAATAGTCTAAATAGCCTACTTCTCTAAGTGCAGTGGTTCGAATCCCAGTGGGTTCAATGTCAAACGAAAAATATATATACGTGGTGGGAATCGAACCCGTGTCTCCCGGATGGGAGGGATTTTAACCAATCGCGACAATTTTGTTTGAAATTTCCAAGTAGTAGTTGGTACTCGTAGTAGTACATTGATAGATCATCAACGGCCCGTTACAGTCCACTGCTGGACTATGAGCCTCCTCCACTTAAGTGGAGGGTTTTGCCATAATCTCCACGCTTGGCAGGCGGGTTGGAGATCGCAGATTAAAAGGTTACTGTATCAGAGAGCGCTGCTGCCAGGGAACGGGTAATGTGTAGTCCCTAAGTCGCCTCTTACGACACCCACGGGAAGAGTAAGAGTTGGTGACAAATGTATTCTACTCTGCCGTTACCACACGGCGTTATAGATTTGACGTCATTGATAGATCAGCAGTTTTAAACAATGCCATGCTTTTGCGGTAATATCGTAAAGCAACACGTTTCAAAGGTAGTATGTCATCATCACAGTGTTCGCGCTACCACGGCACATTTGTTACGGCTAACCGGCTAATGCAACGTCAAAACAAAGCTAATTGAAATCCGGTGAGCGAGTCATATTAAGTACATCCTTACGTAACTCTCTAACTTCTATTATAGTATAGTTCATCATGTGAACCTTGAGGCTATCTCGACACCACGTATATAGTGAGAAGACTGAAAAGGACAAAACCCTTTGAGTTAGTTTAGTAAACATTAGTGTAATGTAGTGCAGTCAGTGCTTCCCGTAAAGAACACACGAACAAAACAGAGACAATGGCCTCGATTCGGGAAGTCATAGTCTAATTCTAATTTTAAAATCCAGCTATCCTTTTCGTTTTTATGACGAATGAACTCAGATGAACGAATGATATTAATTTGAACGAATGATAACCTAAAATAAGGGCATAGCTGTCAGATGAAGAGATTTTTAAAGTCGCATGTTTTATGTGCTCTCTAAAAGTGTGCAATCGACGCGGCCATAAGGTTCGAATTCTATTTCTACTTCAGTTACTTTCATAGTCTAATGACCTATGGTATTTTATTGTGGGGTCACGCTGCGAATGCTAATAGTTGACCGAGCAAGCGAAGCGTTTCTGCTTCAGCTTGGCCAAATTTGCTTTTGTATGTCCATCTGTTTGTGGATTTGTTTGTTTGTTTCACTCTACAGGTCGCGTTTCTCAACCGATTCTCGTGAAATTTTGTGAGCAGGTTCGATAAATTAATCGAATTTTTTTATCGAGCCAGTTTTTGGAAATTTTAAAAAATGACGTAGTTATGGTGGTTGCCAGCTTACAAGGTCTACCGCTGAGGCTGTTTTCCTGTACGGGTCCCATTTCTTAACCAATAAAAAAAAATAAGATAAAATAAAAAAAAAATAAAAAAAATAAAGAATAAAAAAAAATTAAAAAAAAAATTAATGTAATTCAATTTAAAAATAAAAAATCAAGGGGTTGGGGATGTTTGTGGAGAAGAAATAAAAATAAATATGAAAAGATATACAGACTCGCGAGGTCTACAGCTCACAGAGGCACTAGTATATTTATTTTGCAGAAACGGGCTGTTCGTGCAATTTATAGATTAGGGCCTAGAGTGTCACTGAGGGAAAAGTTTAAAGAAATCAATATTCTGACATTTTTGTCTCAATATATCTATGACAATCTTGTGTATATAAAACGAAATATAAGTAATTTTCAGAAGCACAGTGATATACACAACTTTAATACTAGAAATAAAGACAAGTTGGTTGCTTATGTCAGCCGACTACATAAAATTAGTAATACTTTTAAAGGCAATTGTATACGCTATTACAATAAGGTCCCTACTGATATTAAAAACTTGCCTTTAGACAAGTTTAAAATAATTATAAAACAGAAATTGTATAAAAAAGGTTAGTATAGGATATCTGATTACTTAAAAGACAGATGTCCATGGGAATAGATTGTTTGAGTAGCAGGCTTTTTCGATATATAATAAGCATTAATTTTGTAATTGACAATATTTTATTTAAAAAAGAAAACGCAAAAGATGCGACGACTGTGGAGTTTCTTCGGTGAGCTCTTCTCCACAGATTCCGCCATTGTGTTAGTGAACTCACCCAAAAAAATGTAATGACGGATCTAAGTGATGTAATAACATCCTATGGAAATACATAATTTTGACTTTGACTTTATGTTTGACAGGTCTAATATTAGGATGGCCATCTCCTGTTCTTTTTCAATCTTTAAAAGGTGAAAAGGACGGAAGAACTTAAATTAAGGATTACAGCGTGACAGTAAGAATTAGTCTCAATAAGAAAAGTGTTGATGGACACATTCTTAGCTAACATCTACTTAACAATTTAAGTTAAAATTTAATTACTCATTAGTCTTTAGGCTAGATTGTAATATTTTTTTGGAAGTTTTAAAGGCAAACCAAATACACCATCTAAAAAGAATATAATAGTATCGCAAGATTTCATGGAAGGTAAGTTTCTTTTGTCACTTGTTTTTAGGCCTCATGAAGGGGCTCGAGCATATCTTGTAATAGAGTGATCACGACTACACTCTGACTTGGGTTTGGTTAGTGAAGTCTCACGTACAATTTTGCAGTCAATTTTACAGAATTGTCTCCGTGCATACAACATTCGATTTTCTTCTAGACGTATGCAGTCCCCTTTATCCTGAGCGTCCTGAATAATATTTCAGACGACGATGTCCATTTACAAATGATTACAATATAAATATAAAATTAAATAACATACAGGAGCATACAGGTTAAGATATTAAAAAAATAAAGTAAAAAAAATACAACACAAATAAAATTTTTGAAATTAAAAAATAATGCAATTAATAAATTAATACTCAAAGTGAGTGTCGCTTAAACGTTGAACTAGTGTATGAATTTTAAATTTGAAAATATGGTATTAGCCTTTTCCTGCAAAGGCCGACGCGGCGGGAAACAACAGTCCTAGCCCTATACCACTGGCTTACATTTAGAAATGAAATAAACGAAACGACTTAGGGACTGCACATTGAACAGGGAACGGGCAGCAGCGCTCTCTGATACAGCAACCTTTTAATCTGCAATCTCCAACCCGCCTGCCAAGCGTGGAGATTATGGCAAAATCTTCTTAAGTGGAGGAGGCTCATAGTCCAGCAGTGGACTGTAAGGGGCCGTTGCACCCACGCTGGCACAGTGCGGGTTGGAGATCGCAGATTAAAAGGTTGCTGTATCAGAGTTCCCTGTTCAATGTGTAGTCCCTAAGTCGCCTCTTACGACACCCACGGGAAGAGTAGGGGTTCGTGACAAATGTATTCTACTCTGCCGTCACCACACGGCAAATCGAAACGTAAGAAATCCAAATTAATTTAAAATGAAAGATAAAACTGCCAGTAAGAAAGGTTGCCAGTCATGAAACAGGAAAGAGGATGAATGCCTCGTTACAGGCCTAAGTCAACCACGCTGGCACATTGCCTTTCACATGCAGCCTTTGAATTTTTTCGCAGGAGTGTACTGTGCAGGTTTCATCATGAATGAATAAACGTACATTATGAATACCACTAGACCACCGCCGCTATACATAGTAAAGAATAAATCAAGCAGAAGAGGGTTCCAATTAGTTAATTAAATTACTTCACTAACCCCTCATATAATACTGTGCAAAGGCCTTTCCGACTCAAAAGCGACCGATAGACTAAGTTCCAATAGATTCTAATGGAAACAAGATCGTTTTCCGATATTTACCACTACTCTAATATATCACTTCTAGTTAATTCCAATATAGACTCTGTAGTTTAGTGGTTTGAACGTTCGGCCCCCCTTAAATGCATACGTTATCAAATTTGATAACTATCTGAAATATTATTTATTATTTTTTGTTTCTATGATGACATTTTTAGTACAAAAAAAATCGAACAGTTTTTTTTTTATTTTTCAATTTTTTCTTATTTTTTTTTACGGCAGGTAGAGTTTGCTGCCAAAACGAAGTCAGAAATCGAATTCCAAATTTAAACAATTAAAAAAAAATAGGTACCCACAAATGTCCTATTGATACCAAATAAACAATATTAAGTAAGGAATAAAACAAAATATTAAAAAAAAAAAAATTCGAAAAAGAGTGTATTTAACTATTTTACAGTATTTTTTAAAATTCAACGAAAAAAAAATTTTTTTTTTACTTTTTCCATTTTTCTGGATTGAAAACAAGCTTGCCAAGTATTATTAAAAAATAAGAAATCAAGTCTTGGGTTCGAATCTTGAGGGGATACTGTCAAAATTGGTAACAGCCTCCGTGGCCGAGCAGTCGAGCGTTCAACGCTATTACGGAAGTTTCAGATTCGAATTCTGGTGGAAACCATGTGGGACTTTCCTCAGTTTAGTAAGTCATTACAGACAAAGTCACCTATCGTCCAAAAAGAAAGATGATTTCGTGCTTCGGAAGGCACGTTAAAACTTTGGTCCCGGCTCCGGTACTCGTTACATGAAACATGTCAGTGACCATTGTTGACTCTATAACACTGACACAGGGTTAGTAAGGTAGGGTTTGTGAGGTCAGGACCCCGTTTCACGAAGCAACAATTTACAAGTAACAAGTTACAATTTGATATTCATTGCGTAGCCAATTCGCCCAAACTGTAGGCCCTTATCGTTTTATCTTATTGTCTACGCAATGTACATCGAATTGTGCTTGTAATTTGTAACTTGTAGCTTCGTGAAACGGCCCCCAGCTGTCAACCTTACATCGCAACAATGAAGAAGACGACAGTATTTGTGATGTCTGTCAGTATATGAAAATGAGGACCTCACTTTTTAGAGTCCTGGTCCATATTTCCAACACTGCCATCTATCGCCGTGTAGGTGAAATATATCGATGCGCACAATTTAATGATGATTATGTGGCTGTTATAAAGTTTGATCGATAACGATTGTGCAATAATACAATTGCAACGGAAACTGATATCAAATTGAGCGCATCGCTTTAGGCAGCGCGCGCGCATGTGGCGTGACGATGCACAGTGTAATGGCAGTTTTTGTTCATACTTCACTGAAGGTCGTAATGAGGAAGGTTCTCTTAACTTTAGATAATTGCATAAAAATAGATTATTTTACACTATTTAGGAAATAAACCTTACATATTTCAAAAAATCTACTTTGTATCTATCTTTAGGCATTATTCGATTTATTATTACAAATTCAAACTGAAACTATAAACGTATTTATTTAGATGTGACGTCATTTTTGTGTCGGATTTTTTTTATTAGTCAATCATCCATCAATCCTTATTACGAGGAGATGAAAAAATTTACCTTTGGAACGAATGTAGGAAGAACAAAGCCAAATAGCTGCACGCCGACCGTATAGAAAATAAACCGCGCGACATAAAACGTAACCGCTAATAGTAGCATAGTTCTTATTATCGCACGACATAAACTTGGATACAGTTAGCGGTCACTTAATATGTCGCGCGGTTTATTTTATCGACGGTGGTCATGCATCGGGGGCAGGAATGTATTGATTTGACAATATAAGAAAAGCCCAAGTCGACTTCGCTAGCCCAGTGCGGGTTGGTTGACTTCACACACAACCTTTGAATTTCTTCGCAGGAGTGTGCCGGTTTCCTCACGGATGTTTTCCTTCACCGTAAGATCACGTACACATAAATACAAATTTCGAAAATACATTGGTGTGTGACGGGGATCGAACCCGCGTCTTCCGGACAGCCACCACCAACCTTATAAACAGACATTAAATATTTAAAAGCGAAGTTCTTTTTTTAAACGATGTAATTTTTTTTAAGCTTCTACGAACCTAATCACATCACACTAATATTATAAATGTGAAAATATATTTGAAAGTCTGAATGTTTGTTCCGCTTTCACGCCTAAACTACTGAACGGATTTGAGTGAAATTTGGAATGAACATAGTTTGTACCTTAGATTAACACACAAAATACTTTTTACGGGAAAAAGTCTTATTACCACGGGAAAATCTTACACAATGCGAGCGTATGCGATAAATAAATTGTTTATTTTTCTATGATATGAAAGATGAAAGCATGGTATAATGCCAATGAAAAAAGGCTGTCTTGTTTTCATAATTCACTAACTGGGCCTTGTTTCACGAAGCAACAAGTTACTAGTAACAAGTCACAATTTGATATACATTGCGTAGCCAATTCGCCTGAACTGTAAGCCCTTATCGTTTTCTCTAATCGTCTACGCAATGTACGTCGAATTGTCCTTGTAATTTGTAACTTGTAGCTTCGTGAAACGGCTCCCTAGTAGCAAAACAATCAGCTAAACAAAATTCATTATTACCAAACATTTGTAAGAACTCCGCTCCGAGTGACGTCAGCGATTACCGGGACTTCAAAGGACTCGTCATTACGTAATTAAGTTAAGCTAAATAAAAGTGTTGATTCTGGAACGAACCCAGAATGTCTTTTTTGATTATAAAGCTTGTGTCGCAAAATCGACGCATCATTAGCATTACCGGGCTTGTGTTGCAAAAAAAAAAACATAGTTTTAATACTATACACCGTGAAACTTACATCGTTTTGTTCCCGCCGTGTAGTGATAGTACTCGTCAAACTGAACCACTTCTGGCGAAAAAAAAATTCCTGCGACGAAAAAATTTTTGGTCTCTCCATACAAAGTGAGACTGCCGACCGACCCATTTTGAATGGAGAGCATAAACATATTTTTGTTACCGGAATTTTTTTTTTCGTGAAAAGTTGTTCAGTTTGACGGGTACTATAAATTTCATGCTGTAGAAAAGCCTCTATCAACTTATCACTTTTAGCGTAGTCTATCGATAGGTTATATTATTATCAATATTGGTCTATCGAGTGGCAAATCTAGAGCGGAAGGCCTGCCATCCTGCGTGCCAGCTAAACTGTGCCATATTGGTCGACTATAGATAGAGTGGTCAACCTTATTCAGGGTAGGCTCAAACCTAGTGGCTACGGCCGCTGCCTTCAGTCCAAGAGGCGCGGGTTCGATCCCCACCACGTACCAATGTATTTTCGAATTGCGAATTTATATGTACGCTTATTCGACGCTCTTGCGGTGAAGGAAAACATCGTGATGAAACCAGCACACTCCTGCGAAGAAATTCAAAGTCGGTGGGCAACACGGTGGGGTTCATGTTAACGACATGATTCTTTTCATATAGGCCGCCGGGTTGTGTCGGATGGCTATGCCGGCGGGTCGGCGGCTTAAGTGTGTATTGCGCTTTACAGTGAAGGAAAACATCGTGATGAAACCTGCACACTCCTGCGAATGAATTCAAAGGTTGTGTGTGAAGTCACCTAACCCGCAATTGACCAGCGTGGTCGACTAAGGCCTAATCGCCCCCTCGGTGGGGACGTATATGAGCTGTTGATGTGAAAGATGCTGACTAACTTCAATAATTATTTATTTATGATTTCCTCTGTCATTAATCCCTTATACTTTTTTGCAGAAAAATCATCATTAACTGCAAAAACAAATTTAATTTATTCGTGTGTTTGTCGGAATCGACACCAGTAATTAGAATTTGTGGTTCATTAGTACAATGTCACGCGCACGCTTTGTTCCATGTTCAAGGTTTGGAGTTTAGGGCATTGACCTCAACTTAGGTATAGTAGCTGTAGTAATATGATTAAGGTATTAGTCATGACAAACGGGTTGGGTAGGGTCAGAAATCTACATACAGCAGCGTCTTCAAAAAAATGATAAATAACAGGAGGTAATTTTTTTTATTATTGTCAAAACGAAAACAAATTTCAAAGTTTTCTTCATCATCAGCTCATATACGTCACCACCGAGGGGCTCGAGCCTACCCTGAATTAGGGCGATTAGGCCTTAGTTGACCACGCTGGCCCAGTGCGAGTTGGTCGACTTCACACACAACCTTTGAATTTATTTCTTCGCAGGAGCGTGCAGGTTTCATCACGATGTTTTTCCTTCATCGTAAGAGCGTCGAATAAACGTACATACGAATTCGAAATTCGAAAACACATTGGTACGTGGTGGGGATTGAACTCGCGTCTCGCGGACGGGAGGCAGCGGCCCTATAGCCACTAGACCACCGACGCTTAAACAAAAGTTTTCTTATGCTAGTTCAATTTTAAAAATGTTATCAATAATTATGTTGTAGTCTAAGTAGTTGGGTTCTTTAGTATTACCAAGAAAGTTAGAGGATCGGACTACTTTATTTTTATTTTATTATAAATCCAAACTTCTTAGTTTCTGCTATCGAACACTAAAATAATTTTTGCTCTATCTTCAAAATTGACCGAGTTATAAAGGTTTGAAATTCAAGATTAGACAGAGAGGCACATGCCCACTTGTGACGTCATTTGTTAGTAACGCCATATATAATCTCCATACAAAAAATCGTTTTTGAAAGAGATAGACATATTGACACTAAAAAATCACTGAAAATTCGTTTTTCAACCGATTTTGTTTTTTTCTTCGCGAATCGTCTGCTACTAATCTATATTTTAAAAATAATTCATCAAATATGGTGAACAGTCCGATCCCCTATTGTTTTAAATGTGCGTGAACGACTTAGGCGTGCGCCTTATTTTTCCGCTTATCACGTTTCAGGCTTAAAGTAGTCTTGGATGATTGGGTTTTGCTGCGGAAATGATTAGGTTTCAGGAAATTAACTAATTATTTAATCCATTCCCTTCTAATTTCCGGTTCAAAATTTAAATATACGCGTAATATTGTTAATATAATATCCTGTGAGTTGCTGTTTATGACGAAATATAGGGTGTAAATTAATTACCCATCAAATCAAATCAAATCAATACCCATGAAACTGAATAATTTTCCCCAAGGAACGTAGGCTGATATATGAAAAAAAAAAAACTAATCAGCTGATCTTGGACTATTGAGCGGCAACATTATCAAAATGACAAATGATTATTCTGAAGAACATCATTTGTCACGTGTCGAACTTCAATAATGTTTCAATATCATATTTTTGCTTCATCCCTCATTCCATCACGTTTCTTGATCATTAGATAAATACGTCCATACTTCAATCAACGGTCGTAAAAACGTGAGATAAGTGTAAGTAATTATGCAGACGCTAGTGATGTCTACACCATTATCAAAAATAATTTTATCCTGAATTTATGAATATGCCTACTTTATTGGACACGTGGGAAATAATGAGAATGAAACATATCAATAAAACATACAGAATTCGAGCGAGCGAAGCGTCTCCGTTTCTACTTGGCCAAAATTGCTTTTGTATGTCTGTCCATCTGTCTGCTTGTTCCACTCTACAGGTCGCGTTTCTCAACCGATTCTCGTGAAATTTTGTGAGCAGGTTCAATAAATTAATCGAATTTTTTGTCAAGTCACTTTTTGAAAAATTAAAAAATGACGGAGTTATGGGGGTTGCCAGCTTACAAGGTCTACCGCTGAGGCTGTTTTTCTCTACAGGTCACATTTCTCAACCAATAAAAACAAAGTGCATTGCATTTGCATTTATTCATGAATGCACAGTCCAGACGCGATAAATTTGTTTTTTATTACTATAAAATACTTATTTAATATAACATTTTTATTACCTAATAATATCAACAAATGTGCAATTCATTTCGTATACTTTTTTTCTAACTTTCCCTAAATTGAATACACGCATTTTTTCGTATTCTTGTTGATTCGTAGTAACTCCTACAGGTTTTTCAACACTCGATAATCGATTTTATCGACATTCCGACATCACTAAAGTACTCTAACTAGACAAGATAATAAGTAAAATTAGTGATGTTAATAAAATTATAATGGTATTTTAATTGACAAGGTAATTATAGATTTAATTGATAGAGCGTTATATCCATTGTTTACCAACTATTTATCGATGTTGTATAACCGGAAAATTGATCTATTTTAGTAGTTCTACAAAGTCCAGCAGTGGACTGCAATAGGCGGATTGATTGATTGATTGATTGACAAAACAGGATCTTATGTATCTTTCAAATGACAGATAGAACATATAGTAAAAAATTGTAATTGCATAAATTAACTCTGTGCTGTAATCAGACTTTTTTTGAGTATGCTAAAACGTTAAACGAACAAAGGTGTTAATATTTTATGACATTGTGTACAATTATTATAGATTTACTGGAATTTACAGATCTTAAGTTTTTTGAAATTATAGTTAAGAAATCTATGGTTTTTCGAGATTCGAGACATCTACGCAAAATATCTCGATTGGTTATTTTGTCCTTATATATATTTTAAGATTGAATCGGTTTTAGGTTATAAGAAAGCAATTTTTTTGATTGAGATTTTAAAAAGTTTTCGATTGTCCAGTTTATGGAAAGTTGTTCAGTTTAATAAGACCTTGGTTTTGCGTTATTTAGTTAGCTCGTTAAATACTCTCTTTAGCACGTTACTCCTTTGGAAGCTTTCTCTTATTTAATAATGGGTTTCAATTCCAAACCACGTACAGTATGTAATGTTAAAAATTATGAGAAATCAAAAATAGGGCTTAGTTGGAATCAAGTCTGAGAACAGCTTGTTGCCACCGTTACTATACAAAAGATCTAAGTTAGAAGCGTGCTAAATGAATTAGCATGCGTTTGACGGTAAACAAATCTTTCACGTTTATCTAGAGTACGGTACATGTATGTGGGCTTCGAAATCAGCGAGCTGTTAAGGTTGTAAGTTGTACGAGTAGTTCAAGATTTTTATTTTTATGCTTTTTTAAGATGCATTTGCATTCAACACTTATGCATTTGACAATACCTACATTGACGCAGGATCGATGCAACATCGTGAGGAAACCTAAACACTCCTGCGAAGAAACTCAAAGGTTGTGTGTGAAGTCAACTAACCGCACTGGGCCAGCGTGGTCGACTAAGCCCGATCGCCCTAATTAAGGGTAGGCTCGAGCCCCTTGGTTGGGACGTAATATGAGCTGTTGATGTCACTGGAGTTATAGAAATAACTTGATGATGCGGTCAGCACGAGGGAACTCCTCATTAGTAACTAAATTAGCTACTAACCGTTTGTAGCATGGACTAGAAATTTTGATAATATTTAAAAGCTTGTCTCAACAAATATAAAAAAAATATCTTATTATTTATCCTGGGACGCAACGCTATTATAGTTTAACTTATCATATCTTCGTCAAATTGAAATTTAAAAAATTATACTCATGATATTTTCTCCACAGATTGCGTGGATATGAAGATGTCCCCACATATTATTATTATTATTATTAATATAATAATATTGCAAAAAAATGCTATATCCACGCAATCTAGATATTGAGAGACAAGTTTTGCTTCCTATAAATTATTCTGTCTTATTTTTCCAATAGCACAACGAAATGGAATATCGATGTCATGTAAACAAAGTCGATGCCAAATGTTACTTATTCCTGCTATCGACGGTCAATACCCCGTTTCGCCAGCTTCCGTGGCATTGGCGGTCAGAACTTCTGGCTCTCGTTCTAGACGTTTTGAATTTGAATCCCGGTAGGGACACTGATGGTAATACTTTTGTGTGTGTCCCAGTGTAATTTGGTTCTGGGCTGAATCTTTACATATACATGAATTTTTATGTCCAATTTAAAAAAAAAATATATCTGGAGACATAATACTGGGATCTGCGTCTGGGTTATCTGGGATCTTATTGATCCCGATTCCCGATCTTCTTATTCTCATCTTGATGTAAGATAACAACCAACCTCATGAATCGTGGTGTCAGAACTAGTGCCCCCTAAGCACCAGGTTTTTTCTGTTTTTTTTTATCTGTTTTTTTATTATTTTCCTGATTGTTTCGTGTGTTTGGAGGCCTAGGGTTAGTGAGGTTGGTCATTGACTTTAACACACATCAAGAAATCACGTTATGACTACAGATTTAGTAGCTCCACAATATATACATATAATAGGTAGTATCACATATTGAGTTCAAACTGCGTCGTACCGAACTTTCTAGAAATGATGAATGTGTTTTACATTTTTTTATGCATTTTTTCCTATAAAATGTGTGCTATTGTTCGTGAATCATAATATTTTATTGCGCACACGTCTGAGAATATGCACCGGATATTTTTACTATCAAGAATTATATCATCGGTATTCAACTGATAGACGTAAATATTTTACTTGCTACTGTAGAAAGTTCTAGAATCTAGAATTACGAGTAAAGACATGAAATGCTATAGTAAAAATTTTACCTCCTAAGGGAATATACAAATCCCAAGGGCTTTTTCTTCTCTTCTTAGTTAGCCTATGTTATCCCATCACCATCATCATCATCAGACGTTTCAACCTACCTACGCTGCGTCTTCCGGTGCATGGTCGCCATTCGAGAACTTTTCTGCCGAAGCCCACTGCCACTTAAGTCTCGTAATTCTTCGGGCTAAGTCAGCAACTTTGGTTTGCGTGCGAATCACATCATTTCGATCTCGTAGGGAAACTCCGAGAATAGCCCTATCCATTGTCCCACTGCTGGGCAAAGGCACAGCATACAATAGCCCTACCCTAAGATTCAACTAATTTATTCCGATTAAATAATTGAATTGTGTATGAGTGCGTGATATACCTCATCTCTAAAATCCAAAGACAATGTAGATCGACCGATCGAAATATGGTTTGAGGTTAAAAACGATTCTTTGATAATTTTGCGAAAAACTTAAGTATTTGTTTCAGGTATATTTGTATTTTGGACTAGTTCTATAGTGTGATTAGCACGTAAACTTGAGATTTTGTCGAGGTGAGTGGTTTGTTTATCAAAAAAGACAGTCAAGTTGGTATCAGGTTAACGTAGGCAAAGGCTTCTCCCTCTTTCTTCCACCTTTTCCTATCAAGAGCGTTAGTGAGCCAGCTTTTGACAAAACTGCTGAGCGTATCATGCCATCTTTGCCATTCTCTGCCACGTCGTCGCCTGTCAGATTAGGTCACTCAAAAATGTGGTCAGTAAGAAAAAAAAAACGTATAAATCATAAATTACCACCGATGGTTTTCATACACTTTATTTATATAAAATATTTATACAGTTGCCGAGATGGCGGAATCTTATCAAATCCTAAGTCTTCGAGACTCCCGCTCGGCTCTGTAAAGTGAGTTAAGAAGTAGCTCGAAGCTAACACAGTTTTGGGTAAGTTAAACTTTAATTAACAACCTCTTGAAACTAATATTGCAGTTTGAACAATTTGAAAAGATGTTCCTGTGGAAATAGCAAGTTGTAG
The DNA here is from genome assembly GCA_951230895.1 of Carpatolechia fugitivella. Taxonomy (NCBI): domain Eukaryota; kingdom Metazoa; phylum Arthropoda; class Insecta; order Lepidoptera; family Gelechiidae; genus Carpatolechia; species Carpatolechia fugitivella. The sequence continues at coordinate 18,415,642 of OX579646.1, read as the reverse complement.
AGAGTTCTAACACTAAATTTAGTATCTTTCATTTGTAAAGAGAAAATATTGATTGCTAGTTCATACTGCTGGGGGATTTTCATCTACACTATAGATTCTATAGGAAATACTAATAGTGTTGTACAATATTATTGAAGGAGAAACCTGTACTAATTGGCTACTTCACAACAAATTCCTGAACGCTGGAAATACAAACTTTACCTATATATTTATTTTAATATTTATTGTACACAATAAAGTTAACAGAAAATGAGCACATATAGAAAAACGACACAACAGGCACTGCTTATTTCTAAAGAAATGTCTTACAGCAGACCTTGGAAGTAAGAATTTAGAAAAGAAGCGGATAGTAACGTGCACAACGAATTTCAATTGAAATATATTTTTCAACTAAGGGGAAATATCTTTACTAAAAGGTTAAAAACTTTATTAAAGTTGTAACGAGGCATTCGTCTTCTTTCCTGTTTTATGACTGGCAACCTTTCTTGCTGGCAGTTTTATCTTTCATTTTAAATTCATTTTCAAATTTAGAATTCTTACGTTTTGATTTTGTCTTTTTTCTGCTAAATTCGACACTTCATGTCCTGATCTCCGACAGTAAACTCCTAAAGCTTATCAGAATTTTTCCTATATTTTTTATTTATTTAAATAAATAAGACATGGACGGACAGGCATAGACAGATACGATGTCACATAAACTAAAAAACAAAGTTTTTCTGGACACCGCAGGTCGTCAGTAGATTTCTGGGTGTTTGTTTACACTATAAAATCTGCACAATAAGGTGGATAGCAACTAATTTCTTTTACTACCTAGGTACCTAGACAGTAAATGAGTTGTTATTATTTGTTTAAAACAATTTGAGAAGGTAGTATAAATTAATATATTCTAGTTCTATCATCAATAATTTCCGCAGCGCATGCGATGAAAGAAATTTTTGAGCAAATTTTTTGACACCTTGGTTCACGTTACTGAAGTTTTAGCAAGGATGCCTTACTTTTTCTAGTAATAAATAAAGCCTATGTTACTTAGAGATAATGTAGCATTCTATCTAATGGTGAAAGAATTTTTAAAATCAATTCTGTAGTTTTTGAGTTTATTCCTTACAAACATACAAAAATACAAAGATTTCCTCTTTATAATATTAGTGTAGATTATAGTATAGATTAGTCATCGCCCGGCAACACAAACAAAACATTACGCGACACTACATAAACATGTTGATTAATAAATATTTGAGTTTTTAAGTAGGTATCACTAATTCACACTTCAGTACAAAATAAATGCGGGATTCCCCATGAAGTGCCATATCTAATTAATATCTAAATATTGGTTTGCTGACGTTTATAATCATGCGCTATGTCCTGATCGATATTTTATTCTTGTTCTATTTTAATACGTCATGACGTCATGTAAACATACTCGCTGACAAAATAAGCGTTTTTTTTTAAATGTAAAATGGGTTCTCGTTTGACCACAGTCACAGAAACAGTCTCACTTGGAATGGATGGAAAGTGATGACGAGGTCGAAGATGATACGCGGTCACCCAAAAGATGCCTATTCACTCTTTTCTTATATTCTTCTATTCTTTGGTGAAGCCGAACGAATAAAAGGAACGCATCACTCGCATTTTTTTATTATTGAGGTACACCTTAGATTACATTAGATTTAATTCGTAAAGAACACATCCGTGGCAGTCTCGGAGTCCGTGACATAGCGGATAAGCTTCAGGAAAGTCGCCTCCGATTGTATAGCCATATAAGCCGCAGACCGTCAGACTACGTAGGAAAAAGATGCCTCGACCTTCACTGTCCAGGGTCCTAGATCATGTGGTTGGATCAAAAGCCCTGGCTGGACGTCGTGAAAGCGGATATGGAGGAAAACAACCACACCTCAGGATGCCGAAGGCGCTCGCCTAGATACCGCGCTATCTAAAAACAACAGCTCCGTGAATGCGGCAACTCAACAATGACAATGACAATTTGGAAGGATGCAAGCTCGAAGGAAATAGGACGTGCGTGAAAAATTGTGCTGCCAGCTGCTTGTTTACAACGAGACTGCGTCGGCGCGAGCTCGGGTACGCCGAATTCGGCGTAGTATTTATTGCCGCATTTTACAACTACGCCAGCGGTATCTAGGCGAGCGCCGCGCGAGCAACTAATTTCGTTTTTTCATTTATCTAAGGGGAGATGTATTTTTTCTTCTAGCTTAATAGCGGTACCTCAGATTATTGTAAAGTTATATAATCAGCTAATCAATAATATTGTACAACACTATACATGTTGTTTGTTATTATATTATTACAAATGCGATGTAAGTCCTTCAAACAGGTTTGACATTACATAAATTATGTTGATAAGGGTACGTCTACACAATAGGTTACCTACTATAAATGTAAAGGTAGTCTAACTTTATAACATCATGTCTGAAATACACTGTCACACTTATCACACTCACACTGATATTATAAATGTGAAAGTATAATATGTTTGGATGTGTGTTCCGTTTTCACGCCTAAACTACTTAACAGATTTGAATGAAACTTGGAATAGAGATAGTTTTTATCCTGGATTAACACATAGGATATTTTTACAGGAAAATGTCTTATACCCACGGGAAAAATCTCACACAGCGGAAGCGTAGCTGCGGGTGGACACCTAGTTGAATATAAAGCCTGACTAGAAAAAATAAAAGTCTATTTTAAAGGCGCGACATTTATTACCTTTTTTTTCTTTGCAGCATCAATATAAATGTCATAGAAATAGTTTTTCCTCTCTCGGGCATAAAAACTTTTCAAGATATTCTGATTTAAAACCTTTCAATTTATTTGATGATCTACCCGCTTCTATCTGCTGTCTACGCCTAAAGCCTCTGGTTAGATTTTGATGATTAATTAAAATATTTCTTTCGGGTTTGAGTGTTATTAAATATTTATTTCTCTATGTATCCTCCCATCAGAAATTGGTACAGTGTATCCTAATCTTAGTGGAAGCAGAAGTGTAGCCGCTTGCTACGCCGTAGCGACCGTGTAGCAATCTAGACTTTGTATGCTACGGCCTACGACCCTCAACATTTATTTTTTACTAACTGAGTCTTTGTAAACGATTCCTTATTTTACAACAAGTGACCTTGGTTGTATCTTGGTTGTATCGGACTGTGATTTACGATTCGGCGTTACACACACCATGGCATTACAGTGGACATGTTGTATTTGCATGTGTGCGTTTCATATGTGCATTGAAACACTTATGTGAGTAAAGAAACTGTAAATATAAAATAAAATAATTTGAAGAGTTGAAGATAGAATGCTTTCTTTACATAACGAGAGACGAAGCCAATAAGACAGAAGAAAAAAAAGGTTTCAAAATTGACTTTAAAATCATATTATTATGGATCAGATTTATATAGCATTGCATACATATAAATTGATGACACGGCAACGGTTTTTACCTTTTATCTATACAAAAAAGCGCTTCCAACTATCGTAAGTTATCTTACTTGTAGAGTTAATACAATGATTACCTACTTCAATTAATCGTTAATACAATGATTACCTACTTCAAAAAAATGTAATGACGGATCTAAGTGATGTAATAACATCCTATGGAAATAAATTATTTTGACTTTGACTTTGACTTTGACTAATCAGTTACAAGTGTGATATGTCCGTTATTGATTTTCCATCGTTTTGATTGAGAGCGTTTCCTTTTCTTCGAAAGCCACGGCTCTTGGTTTCGGCTACCATCGCAGAGCAGATACTGTTCGTTCAGCCAAGCCAGACAGGATTTGTCTGCTTGATAATAGGAAATTTGCATAATTTTTTTAAATTCATTAATCGAAATATTTCAAGGTCTAGATAGAAAATAAACAGCCCGTGTAAGTCCCCACCGAACACATGAAAAATATTTTTTCAAATATCTTGCTCAGAAGCAAAGTTATAAGGCTTCAAAGTTAATGGTTAGACAGAGAGGTCCAACGTGACATGTGACGTCACGCGGGCCATACATCCGCCATAGAAAATTTTGTTTTCGTAAGAGGGACAGATAATAATGTTGTAGGTAGGTATCTAGTTTGTTTTTCGATCAATTTCGATTCTGTTTTGACTGTCAGTATTCTATTTTTGTATACTTCCAGATGAACTATGAAAAAAAAACTTTTTTTTGCATAATCCCTTCTGATGATGATGAAATTATCTATTTACAAGTAATACCGGACTCTGTTTATACTTACCTAGCAAACACAAACAATACGTGTTAAGGATCATTGTTTGGTTAATCTGTCTATTGTCATTCGTTTCTCAGTTAATAGGCACTAAACTTGAGAGCGATATGAGCATAAAATTATAGCTTTGTTTACGCTTTCCCTTATAGGAATATTCCCTTGTATTTTATTCGTTTTCATAGACAGCATAATAGGAATTGACGTTGCTTAACTATTCATATTTATTTGCAAGAATTTTCTGTATAGAACAGACACACTTGCGAAGAAATTGCTAGATTGGGTATGCAGTTTTTTTTTGTTGTATAAATGTGTATTTTGCATTGGAATCCTAATATTCATTGCTGGATAGATATTTGCAATGACAACGAGGTGTCACTTTATATTAGTACGGTTTTTTTGTTGTGTGGATTATAAAGTTGACGACTGACCTCACAAACCATGAGTGACCTGACATGAGTTAATATTGAGCCACCAAAGGCCTCTAACCTAACATGGCTCAAAATATTACGATGAAATAGAAGAAAAAAGGCAATTAATATTTTCTGAATTATCAGAGGGCGTACACTGGTAGTGAACGTGCCATCCATGTTAGCTTTGACGTCGAAAAATGATTTGTAAAAATCTTATTTTGAATAAAAATTTTTTGACTTTTGACTTCCCTATATTTTTCAGACACAAACCATTGCGGAGTCTTATCCTCTCCGTCTGTGGTATATTTACATGTATTTTTATTGCCGTAGTGTAGTAGTAAAAATGCGGCAAATCCTCGTAGTAAGCAAAAGACGCAAGTACAGGGCTTCTTGCCGTATTCAGCTAAATCGCTTGGTGCAGAGTAAGCAGAGACGTTCGCTGAAATCAGCACATTACGCTTGCTATTATGTAAAACTGATTCTCTTTGGTACAGCACGTGATATTTTTACTAAGTTTTGTATTTGTTTTACACGTTTCATACAACGACCGTTAGTGTTGATAAAGATTAAAACTATTATGTAGTTTTTTCGTCAGAGTCTGAGGAGCAAAACGCACTTCTATTTTTCTACAAACTCGGCTGTTATATCTGTTGGCAACACCAACAAATAGCTTTAAGTTTTTAGATACAGCAACACTGTTTTTTTTTTCTCTCGCTCTGTTCGTTCTCTAAGAATTGAATGTCGGTCCTATATTTTGTGACTTTGTGTTTCCATTTACACGGTTATAATTAAATTGCTGTGAAGCGAATTGTAAGAACGTTGTTTATCTCCTATCAGCCTACATTCCTACAGTCCACAAATTAATGAAGGAATCGTTCAATATCTCTAAAAATAAAACCACTATATTTATGAGAAAGGATTGTTAGTACTATAAGTAATTTTGATAGCTGTAATAAAAACAAATAATAAGGTAAGTAAGTTGGCATGTCTACTATGCTGATGTGACGACTTCAGGTTGGCCAAAATTTACGCTTTCTACAAAGATAAAACATATTATTTCATCAACATCAACGGCCCGTTACAGTCCACTGCTGGATTATGAGCCTCCTCCACTTAAGTGGAGGGTTTTGCCATTATCTCCACGCTTGGTAGGCGGGTTGGAGATCGCATATTAAAAGGTTACTGTATCAGAGAGCGCTGCTGCTCGTTCCCTGTTCAATGTGTGGTCCCTAAGTCGCCTCTTACGACACCCACGGGAAGAGTAGGGGTTGGTGACAAATGTATTCTACTTTGCCGTCACCACATGGTATTTCTTTGACCGACTTGAATCTATTTTTAAGAACTTCCAAATCAGACAAGCTGGAGCTTATTATACCTTGACGTAATAGAGCGTCGGTGGTCTAGTGGCTAGGGTCGCTGCCTCCCGTCTGGGAGACGCGGGTTCAATCCCCACCACGTACCAATGTGTTTTCGAATTTCGAATTCATATGTCGTTTATTCGACGCTCTTACGATGAAGGAAAACTTCGTGATGACATTCTTCGTGATCACCTGCACACTTTTGCGAAGAAATTCAAAGGTTGTGTGTGAAGTCGACCAACCCGCACTGGGCCAGCGTGGTCGTCTAAGGGCTAATCGCCCTTGTTTAGGGTAGGCTCGAGCCCCTCGATGGGAACCTATATCTTATATGTTGATGAAAATCGCATGCATTTACCATGGGTGAATTACCTAGGTTAGTTTTCCCGGAAGTTTGTGTTCATATATACTCGTATTTCTCCTTTACGCAAAAAAGTCATTAATTTAACAAATGACCTACTTTACCAAATAATGGGGGTACTTAGCGGAACTACTTTACTTTTTTGTAGTTTCCTTTTCCTGCGTTATAGCACCCTTATAACGCTAATGTTGTTAAAATGGATGTAGAGACGCGCTCCTTCATCTGAGTTTAGGGTTCTGTAATAAAAAAAAGTAACGTTAAAACTTAACGACTATGTAGTTCTAAGTTTGAATTGACCTACCCAAGACAAGGCTGGAGAAGTGGGCAGAGAAGTTCCCACAAACCGGAGATCGGATCCCTCTTGCAGATCACCTGCCTCCCGGACATAACCTACCATGGGCAACCTGGAAGGCGCTGAACCGAGTGTGCAGGTTTCCTCGTGATGTTTTCATTTACCATAATAGCGTCAAATAAACGTACATATGAATTAGAACGTGGTGGCGATCGAACCCGCGTCTCCCGGACGGAAGGTAGCGACCCTAGCCACTACAATCCTGACATCACTTGCCCTGCTAATGTTGTCCAAGGTCTACCAAACTTGAACTTTTCTGCGACCTATTTATTTTTTTGTCGGTGGTCTAGTGGCTAGGGCCGCTGCCTCCCGTGTGGGAGACGCGAGTTCGATCCCCACCACGTACCAATGTGTTTTCGAATTGAGAATTCATAATATAAACGTTTATTCAACTCTCTTATGGTGAAGGAAAACATCGTGATGAAACCAGCACACTCTTGCGAAGTAATTCAAAGGTTGTGTGTGAAGTCGACCAACCCGCACTGGGCCAGCGTGGTCGACTAAAACCTAATCGCCCTAAGGGTAGGCTCGAGCCATCACCAACAGCTCATATACGTCCCCACTGAGGGCAGTTTTTGGTGCGTACAGCACGAGAGTGGAATGCTCTTCCGGCGTCTGTGTTTCCGGAGTCTTATAATCTTGGTGTATTCAAGGGAAGAGTAAATAGGCATCTTTTGGGTGAGCGTGTATCATCTTCGACCTCGTCATCACTTCCCATCAGGTGAGACTGTGGTCAAACGCGAACCTATTTAACATAAAAAAAAAAACGTATATGAGCTGTTGGTGATGTATTTTTAAGCAGTCTTGACAAGTTTAATACATGTCTTTAAACAAGTTTTTTGATCTGTGTTTGATAGATATTTTTGTAGACTAACTGCAGATATAATGGTGTAAAATGCATATTTTGATGGTAGCTAGATACATAAGTGAATACAGATTTTTGTAGACATTATCAAATTCAACAGCTTCATGTTCTTCATCGTGTAGGATCTAAGGTCGGCAACCGACCTCACAAACCCAGACACACAGCTAATATAAATACGTTTTAATTAAGCATATAGTATAATAAAAACAATTGTTAGGCATGCGTGTAATATTTAGATTTTTCTTGCAGTACATTTTCATGACACGTGTCTTACCTTCGTTTCAAATGTGTACTTCTGTAATTTCGGAAATAGGTACCACATACATGACGCGGGATTGCTAGATAGATGATTTCTAGCCAGACCACTAAGGATTTAATATCGTTAGTCGTTGTGTTAGGTAGTATAGGTTCATCATCATCATCAACATGTTTTCCTTCACCGTAAGAGCGTCGAATAAACTTACATATGAATTTGAAATTCGAAAACACATTGGTACGTGGTGGGGATTGAACCCGCGTCTCCCAGACGGCAGACGGCGGCCCTAGCCACTAGAGTCTAGTGGTTAGACCACCGACGTTTTTACCTTGGTATAGGTTTACGAAAGATTAAATATCTTTTCATTCTAAAAATACAAAGACCCTATAAGAATAAAACTAATTTTAAGTAATAAAAGGTAAAAATTGAATCTCTTTGCTTGATCCTATTAGGGTAATAAATTCTTTTGTGAAGGCTTCTTTACTGCGGTAAATGTAAATAGAAATCTTTAATGGACTTCCATTATTATAAAATACAATATAGGCACATTCACGGCAGTATTATGAAGAAATGGGTTTAGGGTTTAGCACTGAATAATTCATTTTCAATTTTAAAAATTAAAAGTAATATTTATTGATAACGTTATTCACCAACATTGTTTGTGCATGGAATTAAATAGGTTTTTCTTTTTTGTCTAAAAGTCAGTGATCAAATACTTGAAGTAAATAATTTGTAACAGTTCTCACGGTATTTACTTAGTTTGGGAGGCAGAAGCTTAGTTAAGATAAAGCCTGTTGTAAATTTAAATAATATACCCAAACAAAAATGGTCAAACGCTTTTTTGAGAAATATTAAACTTATTGTTATTTAAACAACAATGTTGTGTTAGGTACTATTTCTGAATACCAAGGCAGTGGTATTAAATTGCTATAACAATATGGTAAGTAGAAAACTGGTACTGTTTGAGTTATGCAGAGATTGTGTAGGTGGTATGGCTGGTGTGATGCACACCATCACACGACCATAGAGACGCACTTGACAGAACATTCGTTCACTGGATACTACATTCATTCTTTTGCTTGGAATAGCGTCGTTCATGTCACGGGTCGTATTTTTCTAGTGATATCGAAATAACTCCGTCATTTATTAAAATTTCCAAAAACTGACCCGACAAAAATATTCGATTAATTTATCAAACCTGCTCACAAAATTTCACGAGAATCGGTTGAGAAACGCGACCTGTAGAGTAAAACAAACAAACAAACAGATGGACATACAAAAGCAAATTTGACCAAGCTGAAACAGAGACGCTTCACTCGCTTGGTCATTAAGGGTCTACTACAAAAACGTCAGGCTAAGCTGGCTGGTCAGTCCACTTTTTTTAAGACTGGCAACTCTACCTTTGGCGGCTTATCATTTCTGAGGTTCGTAAGGTAGACTGTTAACCTAAAACACACCGCGATAAAAAAAAAGCACGAGAAGATAGAAAACCAGGCAGGAGTAATCACGAGTCGACAAATAGTGTAATAATGCACATAATCTCGGTTTCATTGAACGTGCTATTTATATGACACAAATTAGCCGCGAACCGTATACGACGGAAATGAACAGTTTCCTTTATTTGCGAATCCTGGCAGGACGTGGCGTCACTTTATTTATTTTTCTATGGAAAATGCGTTGGAAAACTGCAGCATGTTGTTGTATGGTTAGAATCGTGTTTTTTTTATGGCGCACAGCCTCTGAGGTTGAGTGGTCAAGCGTTCGACTCTCATACGGAGGTATTGGGTTCGAATCCTGATGAGGACATTGTCATAAAAACAATTTTATTAAGGCTTTCACCATTCACCATCATCATCGTGTGGGTTGTAAGGTTGATAACCAGCCTCACAAACCCTGGTGTCAGTGTTATAGAGCCTGCAAAGGTCACTGACTTGGTTCGTGTAACGACTAGATAGTAGCCGGGACCAAAGGTTTAACGTATCTACCGAAGCATGGAATCATCTTTCCTTTCTGACGATCAGGTGATTCAGCCTGCAATGTCCTAACCAAACTGGGGAAAGTCTCACAAAGAGATTTTTGCTTGATAGTGTCCCCACCGGGAATCAAACCCGGAACCTCCATAATGGACGTCGAAATCTCGTCCACTCGGCCACGGAGGCAGTTTTCCCAGTTTAACATAGGTCATTCAGGCTTTAACACTTAATTGTGCGAAAAAGAGATAAGTCCTTGCTTCGGAAGGCACGGTCTCGGTTGCTATTTATGTACGCAAGTAGTCGTTACATGTACCAAGCCAGTAGCCTTTAGCGGCTCTAAACACTGACACCAGGGTTCGTATGGCCGGTTGTCGACCTTACAACCCACATCATGAAAAATGAAGACATGATTGGAACTCAATAACTACAGGGTATTTGACTATTTTTATTTTATTTCTTAAACCCAAACTTGTTTATTTCTGCTATCGAACACTAAAATAATTTTTGCTCTATCTTTAAAATTGACCGAGTTTTTTTTTTTTTGACATGGACCTAATGCTTGTGTCGCAAAATCGACGTATCAAGCGTAACCGGACTTTTGGGGGAGCGGAAGGCTCTTACCCCTAGTATTGATAGCAACAGCCTAAGGGCGCGTAAAGGTTTGAAATTAAAGATTAGACAGAAAGGCACATACTTGCTTGTGTCATCACAAGCAAGTATGTGCCGAAATGTTGCGAAATGTTGCAACTTAATTTTGAAGCACTTGCTGCCATTGGAATTTGCTGAAATTTGGTATACTTATGTAACCGCGATGTCAGTGCAATATTATGGTACCATGGAGCTGGTCTGATGATGGAGACGGAAGGTGGCCATAGGAACTCCTCTAATACACAACACAACCTAGTCGTGTTTGGAAGGATTTTTAATTATTACTTATTAGATTAATTCATTCAATATGGTTAATTTAGCAACATTCAAATACCCTATATTTAGGTATAAAACACTTACTTTACTTCAAATATAAAGTTCTCAGTAAATAAATACTGTATCTATACATAAGGTAATTCTTCATACGAGTCGGGAACAACGCCGAGCATTTATCATAAAGCTGAGTATGTAAAGGAGATCTTATTATTCCCCCGGGAGACATTATATCAATATACCGTATGGACACTGGTTTATTAAAACTATAGATAGAATATAATATCACAAATCAGAAACATTTATTTGTTGGACATCACAACACATAACACAGCCGTGTGGTAGCGGCTTAGAATTCTACCATCCCATATCTTAGTCGTGGGGGTCGTAAGAGGCGACCGAGATATCTAATTCTCCCCCCTAAAGACCCGTAAGCAGGGGAATATTAATAAAAGCATTCCCAAGGAGGGTTAGCGTCAGGCAGGCGGCCGGATGTAAAAGAACTGCCAAAACCCTTTTGCAGTATGATAAGTACGAATATGATGCGCGATAGGACTAGGGCGTACCCCGTAGGCGATGCGCAGGGGCAGCACCCGCCTCCTGTGGGAAAGTTGTGTAGTTCTATAATCGAAACTCTAGCACCTTATCTAGCATTTTTATTCAATTCTTGTGTTGATCAGGGTATATTTCCAGATTTAATGAAACATAGTAAAATAATACCTTTATTTAAGTCAGGAGATAAAAAGGATCCCGGTAACTTTAGGCCAGTGTCTATACTTCCGGTACTCAGTAAAATTTTTGAAAGGATAAACTTAATCAAATGCTGTCTCATTTTAATCTGAACCATCTACTCCATAATCAACAGTTCGGATTTACTAAGGGGCGTTCGACCACCGACGCTGCAGTTGCTCTCCTACATCACGTGTACGGGGCTTGGGAGGAGTCGCAGGATGCAGGATGCTATTGGGTTGTTCTGTGACCTATCTAAAGCTTTCGACTGCGTCGATCACGAGACGCTGCTAATAAAGCTGGAACATTATGGAGTTAGAGACGGAGCCCTAAATTTGATCAGTTCCTATCTAGAAAATAGAATTCAAAGAGTTCAAATAAACAGCACGAAGTCACTGGGATCTAAAGTCAAAATCGGAGTGCCACAGGGCTCAATTCTTGGACCGTTCCTATTCTTAGTATATATAAATGACCTGCCTTTTATGTTACAAAACCGATCTAGGATAGTGTTATTTGCTGATGATACTTTTCTAATTTTCAAAGCTAGCAGACATAATCAAGATATTGACGAAGTAAATGACGCTCTTTCCCAGATTCATGATTGGTTTACGACAAATAATTTAATTTTGAATCCCAAGAAAACAAAATGTATAAAATTTTCATTGCCTAATGTAAGGAACAACAACTTAGCTATTGTCTTGAATAACGAAAATTTGCAATATGTAAATGAAACAGTTTTCTTGGGGATCACTATCGACGCAAGGTTACAATGGGACCCTCATTTAAATGCGTTATCCGCAAGGCTCAGCTCGGCGGCATACGCAGTCAGAAAGATTCGTCAACTGACTGACGTTGCTACTGCCAGACTTGTATATTTCAGCTATTTTCACAGCATTATGTCCTACGGAATTTTATTGTGGGGTCAAGCTGCTAACATAAATAACATCTTTGTGTTACAGAAGAGGGCGATACGTTCCATATATGAATTGCGTGGTCGCGATTCCCTAAGGGAATTGTTTAATGAAATTGATATCCTCACAGTATCCTCACAGTACAGTAAAAGCGGAGGGCAGTAGCCAGATGGGCGCTAGCTAATTAAAGTTAAAATCGATTAATTAGCGTAAATGAATTTAATTTATATCTTTTTTTCACTCTCTAACAAAAAACCGTCTACTCGGTAACAACGTGACGTCCCGAGTCAAAACAACAAAAAAGAACCATTCGTATTTCAAAATCTTTAAACTCAATCGAACTAAACGAACAGCCAGTCCGCTCAAAGGAGGCCGCGCCGCTCCTTACATGCCGCGCCCCTATAAAACAAAAAATACTTGAATGGTATTTTTTTGTATCACATATCAACAAAATTCCTCACTATTACAAACCTACCTAATGCGGATATCATTACAACATGGACACAAAATAGCAGACAGGAACTACCTGTCAGCTGCGGCAATCATCTTAAACAATAACATGCAAGAAGTTGATAAAAGAAAATGTTAAGTAAAATATGCTATGATCAAGATGTATTGCTGAAACCCTGCATAATAAAAACCGCAACAAAAAATCATACACAACTACTTGTGCCCATCTACATTCAAAGTCCAAAAGACAATTCTTTATAAATTTAGACTAGTAAGAAACTAAACCTAACTGAAACAACCATAATCCTCATCCAAATTAACTAGGCAAAATCAACCCATAACTGCCCTCAGTTAGGACTAGAATTAATTTTGTAAATAAAAAAAAACTAAATAGGCAGTCAAAGACTAATTTAAACTAGCCAAGAATACAAAAGAGTTGGAAGTTCAAGTATCTGCTAATCTTAATCTCTACCTATTCCAATCATAAGACATCAAAGCTAGAAGACTGCTCCACCACCTAACCTTAACTGAAAACGCGAGGGGGAAAGCTTTTGAGCAACCAGGAGGCTGCAAGGTTGATGTCAAGGACCCAGCAAAGGTCCCCCAATAGCACTATGTGCACACGAGGTTCGACATCAAACAGACTATCCCTTGAATACTCAGATATAAAACCCTAAAAATTGTTTACAGAATACCATTAGCAGAGTAGCAGATCTTGCACGAAGAGGTCATCCCCCACATTCACGAAGACATAATTATAAGATATAAAAAGAATCTGGAACTTATCACTGATTAAATAATTCACAAAAACACAAAAAACATTTTTAACTAAATAAACACTTTCCCTGACTCTAGAAATGTCAACCTAAATTTTTTTTTTTTTTAAACTGGCACTAGACTATCATTATGCCAAGTAATAAAAAGAATTTAAAAGAACTGGTAAAGTGTCATGGCACGATTCAGCCTAATTGGCCTCATATGCCAATGTGCCAATTGTGCCAATGTCCAACCATAACGAGTTTAGATAGCACTACCTACAATATTAAACACGTAAAGAAAAGGGTTTAAGCGTATTATGGTGGAAAACCAACGTTCGACCATTTCTATGTCCTAATTTCCTAACCAAATAGTTGTTATTAGCAAGTCTGCGCACAACGCGATAAGGCCACTTATAAAATCGCGACAGTTTCGAACAAACCTTGGAAACTCTCTTAGGGTTGTACACTAGAACTAAACGACCTGGGTCAAAAGTTACGAACTTAACCTTTTTATCATAATGTCGTTTTTGCGTCCGTTGCGATTTACCAACTATCTTACTTCTAACGGCGTTAGAGATACGGCGGCGGCGACGTCGGCGCCAAGAATTATCAGGCTTCTTACCGAGAACCACCGGCGATGCATATGCACTATGCGATTCTCTAATTACATTATTATGTAACATCTCCTCAACTTGCTCCCTAATAATTCGATGCTGTTCATGCGACACTCTGTATGGCGCCTTGTGAACAGGAATCTCGTCGGAAGTGTTAATCTCCACATCCAACAAAGAACAAGAACCTAACTCTTTGGAATTAAAAGCGGACCGGTCCTCATAACAGGACAACAGGTCGTTCAGTTTACTTTTCTGATAGCAATCTAAATCTTTATTGACATCTAATGATTGGACCGAACTATCTTTCAAGTTCTCAGTGTCCAGAGACGCGCGAAGATTCTCCCCAAGGACTTCTGGTGAGTCCACAAAAAAAACGTAATCAGACTGCGACAGCTTCGGTATCTGAGCAGTTGCATGTATTACATCCAACGACGAGGTGACTTGCGCAGGCTTGCTCATAAAACTAACACAACACCTATCTAAGCGTACGACTTTCTGGCGGAAATCTATAGCAGCGTTATACTTGCACAAAAAGTCTTGACCTAAAATTACAGTGGGAACTAGAGAGTTCACGATAACAAAGGTATGCACAAATAAATATGAATCAATCAAAAACTTTAATTCAATCAAACCATTAGTAACCAATTGTTGGCCATTTACCGCACGTACATAAGGTGCCTCTTTATTCAACCTATCACATTTAATCACACTACAGAGTTTATCAAACAAATCATTCGAAGTCACGGAGACGGTCGCTCCGGTGTCCAACAGGGCTTCGGTTTCGTAGTTGGCGAACACCACCTTCACGATTGGCGAAGTTGGTCCAGAGGGAGCTTCAGTTGGACCAGAAGGAATTCCTCCCACCAGCGGGTGCATTTCGCTTGGGTGAACATTCCTCGCATTACCAGTTGGTCGATTTCTTAAATTATATCGCTGTGTCCGCTCTTGCGACGATGGAGGAGTAGGCGAACGACCTCTCCCAGCACCATACATAGGGTGCGTCTGCTGCTGCAAGGGCGGCGGCCTGACGGGTGTCCGCCACGGCGACTGCATCGACGATGACGGCGAACTTCCACCACGCACGGCGTAATAACGACCACTATCACCCGCGCGGCCATTATCGCCCGATGATCTCGCGCACGACGAAGGAGACGCGATGGTTGCCGTGGTCAACTTGACTGGCAAATTCACCGCCGTGCTATTTTTATTAAAAAGCGCAAACAATTGCCGAGCCGAGTTTTTCAAATCCGCTAGTTTTGTAAAAATCTGTCCCCCTAGTGACCTTTTGTTGTTATAAGACATGCTTCTCAGGCATTGTTGAATAACAATCGAATCATCGACGATTTTGGCCGATCTGGCTAAGGCCTCTATTCTATAAATAAAATCGATTTAACTCTCATTGTACTCCTGCTTGGCTGAATAAAATAAGGAAGCAAAATCGACGAGAGGAGGAAACTCTTTCCTTAGGCTCTCGGCAAATTCCTCGAAGGTTTTCACGCCTTTGATCGAAGATTTGTAGAAAGACAAGGCAAGACCGGAGAGATAATTTTGGACCACTACAAGTTTAACCTGGTCGGCCCAGCCGTTCACTGCGGCGATTACGTCGAACTGTGACACGAATTCATCAGTCGTTGTGTTTAGACCGTTGAATGACTTGGCCATTTCTACGAATAACTGTTAGACTTATCTAGAGATCGGAGCGTCGACTCGTCGTTCTTGCGCGACGAATTGCGCCTTTGGCACGCCGCTTGCTCGGTCGGGTTTGAGCTGCGGCACGTGGCTTGCTCAGTCAGGGCGGGAAGTACAGGCACCACCGGACCTCGGGATCGTCGCTCAGGATAAGCTCCCACTTCTCTTCAATCGCCCGGCTTCCTCCGTGCGATGAATTTGAAATCTTGAGCTATATGCCTATGCGTAAAAAACTCGCGGCAGCCTCCACCAAGTAAAAGCGGGGGGCAGTAGCCAGATGGGCGCTAGCTAATCAAAGTTAAAATCGAATAATTAGCGTAAATGAATTTATTTTATATCTTTTTTTCACTCTCTAACAAAAAACCGTCTACTCGGTAACAACGTGACGTCCCGAGTCAAAACAACAAAAAAGAATCATTCGTATTTCAAAATCTTTAAACTCAATCGAACTAAACGAACAGCCAGTCCGCTCAAAGGAGGCCGCTCCTTACAGTACATATTTGAAAACATCTTGTATGTCCGGAAGAACACAATGCTATTTCCTAAGAATTCTGATATACATAATATAAATACTAGAAATAAAAATAAAATAAAATACCCAAAGTTTAGACTGTGTACAGTTAATAATTCATTCATGGGGAACTGTATTCGCTTCTATAATAAAATACCAGATGATATTGTTAATCTGTCCGATAGCCAATTTAAAGCTAAAATTAAAACGATTTTATGTTCTAAGGCCTATTATACGATAAATGATCACTTAGATGATAAAAACGTCTGGTCAACTGTTGTTCCAAATCAGCGGAGTATATTGTAATTATGACTCATGTATGATTCTTTATATATTTAAAAGAAAAGTACAAAAGATACAATTCCTATGGAGTTTCGTCTGGCCGTTCTTCTCCACACAGGGCGTACACTGGTAGTGAACGTGCCATCCATGATAGCTTTGACGTCAAAAAATGATTTGTAAAAATCTTAATTCGAATAAAAAATTTTGACTTGACTTTTGACTTTTGAAATGGGTTAGGGTTGTCGCATCTCCCGGAGTTGGTGCGACGTAAGAAGCTAGCCCGGAGAGGGAAGGAAGTGAAGTTAAGGTTAGCTAGTTGGAATGTAGGTACGATGACTGGAAGAGGAAGAGAGCTAGCGGATGTACTAAAGAGACGAAGGATAAATGTTGCCTGTTTGCAGGAGACTAAATGGAAGGGGGCGAGAGCTAGAGAGATTGGTGAAGGATATAAATTCTACTACTGTGGAAGTGATGGAAAACGCAATGGAGTTGGAATAGTGTTGGATAGTGAGTTGAAAGAAAGTGTGATGGATGTCAAACGGATAAGTGATAGAATTATAGTGGTAAAAACTATGCTGAACAGTTTGGTCTTAAATATTGTTAGTGTGTATGCTCCCCAAGTAGGTTGTGATGACAGTGTGAAAGAGAAATTCTGGGAGGCCTTTGACAGTATGATGATGGGGATTCCAGACAGTGAGGAGATTTACATCGGAGGAGACTTTAATGGACATGTGGGAAGATCGAATGAGGGATTTGAAAGAGTGCATGGAGGTTGGGGCTTTGGAAACCGTAATAATGAGGGTGAGGCCTTGTTACAAACTGCTTTCGCCTTTGACCTGGCTATAACAAATACGTGGTTTAAAAAACAAGACCAACATCTTATACCGTACAAGAGTGGCCACCACGCAAATCGATTCCTTTCTTATAAAAAGAAAAAAAATGAGTTGTGTCAAAGACTGTAAAGTGCTGCCAGGTGAGGACTTAGTTTCGCAGCATCGACTGCGCTTACTGGAAATTAAAGTCACGGTCCAGATTAACAAGAAAAATAAACATACCCCTCCGAAAATAAGGTGGCACATGTTAGAAAAGATTGAATGTTCATGCGAATTCAGGAAACAAGTGGTAGATAAAATGTTAGAAATGAAGTTAGCAAAAACTGTTTGTGGTGAATCAAAAGGGAAATGCATGATAAAGAAGGAAACATGGTGGTGGAATGAGGAAGTACAGAAGACTTTGAGTGACAAAAAAAGAGCATTTAAAGACTGGCAGAACGTAAAGTGTGGACAGGAGAGAGTGAAAGAACAAATGAGAATGGTATACTTAGATTGCAAAAAGAGAGCATAACGCGCAGTAGCTATTGTTAGAGCTGAGGTGCAGGATAAATTGTATGAATCCTTGGATAGGCCGGGTGGCCAGAAACAGCTCTATCGAATAGCAAAAGCGAGAGAGAAGAATGCAAGAGACTTATCGCACGTGAAATGTATAAAAGACTACACTGAAAGGCCTCTGACAAATGACGATGAAATAAAAGAACGTTAGAAGATGTACTTTGAAAGATAAATGAATGAAGAGAATGTTTGGAAAGGAGATTTAGAGGACACACCGCTAAATGTAGGATTGGTGAGAGAAGTTAGTGTGGAAGAAGTAAGGATGGCAGTGCGAAGTATGAAAAATAGAAAAGTGGTTGGACCTGACGGAATACCAGTTGAAGTATGGAAGTTATTAGGTGCGGATGGCTGGGTGTGGCTGACCTTATTCTTCTCTAAGTTGTTGCATGATGAGACGATACCTGATGAATGGTGTTAGTTTACTGGTACCCTTTAAAAATAAGGGTGATGTACAAGAATGCAATAAATATAGAGGAATAAAGCTTATGTCACATACCATGAAAGTTTGGGAGAAAATAATTGAAAGAAGGATACGAGAAGAGAGTGAAATAACCCAGAACCAGTTTGGATTTATGCCTGGTCGAGGAACGACGGATGCCATTTTTACACTTCGCATATTATGCGAAAAATACAGACGGGTGCACAAAAACCTACACATGGTGTTCGTTGACCTCGAGAAGGCATACGATCGTGTTCTTCGTGAGGTTTTGTGGTGGGCCTTGAAAGAAAAATGCGTGCCTGGGAAGTATGTAGAGTTAATTCGTGCAATGTATCGAACATCCCACACACGGGTACGGTCAGCTGCCGGGACTAGTGACGAGTTCGGTGTGGCTGGCCAAAAGGGTTTCACCAAGGGTCGGCTCTAAGTCCTTACCTCTTCCTACTTGTAATGGACGCGTTGACGTCGGACGTACAGGAAGAGGCACCCTGGTGTATGCTGTTTGCCGATGACATTGTTCTCGTCGGTGAAGATGGAGCCGAGGTCCAGAACAGACTGGTGAAATGGCAACAGAAACTGGAGAATGTGGGGTTAAAAATCAGCAGAACCAAAACAGAGTACTTGTTCTGTGATTTTGGCGGTCTCTCCAGCTCTGTAGTCTTGTCCCTTGATGAGTTTCCATTACCGGTCTGTTCCGACTTTAAGTACCTCGGTTCACTGATTCAGGGAGATGGCGAGATAGACCGGGATGTAAAGCTAGAATTAACTCAGGATGGATGAAATGGCGGCAGGTCACGGGAACAACATGCGACCCTTGAATGCCTCTTAAGTTAAAAGGCAAAATTTATAAGACAATTATACGACCTGTCGTCATGTATGCATCGGAGTGTTGGGCCATCAAAGGGATGGATGAAAGACGACTTCATGCTAGTGAAATGAGAATGCTGAGATGGATGTGTGGAGTAACAAGAATGGACAAGATTAGGAATGAATATATAAGAGGAAATTTGAAAGTTGCGCCAGTGATAGATAAAATGAGAGGAAATCGCCTTACCTGGTATGGGCACGTAATGAATGTTACGTGGGGAAAAAGGTATTGAATTTGAATGTGGATGGATATGTATGGGAGAGGACGACCAAAGAAAAGATGGATGGATTGCGTAAAAGATGATATGTTCAGGAAGGATGTGAGTGTTGAAATGACGGCTGATAGGGATGAATGGAGGAAGAAAACATACTGCGCCGACCCCAAATGATGGGATAAGGGCAAGCGAATGATGATCACAACACATAACACATACATAAAGAATAGAACATAATGCAACAGAAAGATATGATAATACAAAAACAACGTACGAAATTACCCCTGTGTTGCGACACCCAGACAAAAAGGCTGGCTAATATAATGCTGAAGATTGTGTTAAAAAGAATGCACCAGCCGAAGGTGCCGAACGTCGAGGAATTTGTAATTCAAAAACAGAAAAACGGACTTCAAACCATGCCTCCCAAAAAACTATTAAAATACTTTATAATATACTTATCTATAATATAATTATTATATAGTTTCCGCTCTACATACTCAATACATTTGTTTATAGAGCGTCGGTGGTCTAGTGGCTAGGGCCTCTGCTTCCCGTCCGGGAGACGTGGCTTCAATCTCCACCACCACGTTCCAATGTGTTTTCGAATTTCGAATTCATATGTACGTTTATTCGAGACTCTTACGGTGAAGGAAAACATCATGATGAAACCTGCACACTCCAGCGAAGAAATTCAAAGGTTGTGTGTTAAGTCGACCAACGCGCACTGGGCCAGCACGGTCGACTTAGGCCTAATCGCCCTAATTCAGGGTAGGCTCGAGTCCCTCGGTGGGGACATATATGAGCTGTTGATGATGATAAGAATAAGCGCGAGTAAAACTCCTTTTTATTACCGTATAGTTTTTTTTTTTTAAATTAAATTACACTTAATATCATTAATTAATGTGTGTGTGTAAAAACCGTACTCAATTGCAAATTTTATTTTTCAATGTTGATTCACGTATCTCTATTGTGTTTTATATATCTAATACCGTAAATAATGCCTTGTAACTTTTATGAGGACAAGTTCTTTGAGGTCTTTATTACTTGTTCCCTAAGTAAACATCTGCAGGATTGCTTATTATGTTGTATATCTGTTTTTATGATTGTTTGTTATTATCAAAAGGCTTACGAACTCTGATTTTGGCAATGTTATTTGACAATGAATGTTTTTAGAAGTATTTTGTTAGCGCTGCTTATTATAGATTATTTTTAGTAAGCGTACTTAAATGTTTTTCGCCAATAATTATATTAAATTATTATTTTTGTATAGTTTTTTGTTTACGAGACTGATGATGCCGTTTTCGTCGTATTTGATTTTGAATTGTATAATGATGAACACCATTCGCTGATTAAATTTACAGATCTAATGAATACCAATGATGGTAATCTAATTAATTATGACAAAATTTTCCGATTCGGAATCGAATCCGGGATCTTTGTGCGGAAAGCAGCAGATTCTCTCTACAACAACTACTTGCGATTGTTTATGTATTCATATTTAAAGGTAACAATATTTTATTTAAAAATACTTATAGTTTACGTATTGTTTCCTGGATATTCTATTTTAATTTAAAGATTAATTTCTTAGTTCTTAACTTTTGTGATTATGTATTTTCTCATTTTTAGAATGAACTCAAACATATTATTACCTATGTTAAACAACTAACTTTATTTATTTTGAAAAAGGTAAATAGTAAATAAAATTTTTAATTAAAAATATTACTGGAGTAAAGTTTTGTATATCAGGCATTCTCATGTTCCCCAACGGTCGTTTTACTAGCTATAAACAATAATAATAAATTGGAACAAACGTTCAGCACCTCTGGAGGATCGTAAACAAAACGCTGTCTAATTTTATTTATGTTAAGAACAGTCGTTTTACGAAATACTCGTAAAATTGGCGTATTTCTGGTTAAGTACAGTCAAAAACCAGAACTTTACATATTAGTTAAGTTAAAAATAGCTCTGTCATTATTATTATCAACAGCTCATGTACGTCCCCATTGAGAGACGTGAACTGTTTGTACTTTTAAAGAATAAAAAAAAAATGAGAACAGTTAACTGTTAACCACCATGTAATAAAGCGTACTTACAAAGTTATGCGACTCACATTCTGTTTACAACGTACAAGTAGGTATGTCACAAAAGGTAGGTACATTTTTGTTTGGCTTATCTACCATTAAATTTTGTTAATGATATTTGTTTGAATACAGTATCACATTTAGTTAGATTAGGACATTGCTGGCTGAATCATTTGATACTTAAAAAAAAAGATGATTCCGGGCTTGATAAGGCACGTGGTCCCGGTTGCTATTACGAATCTAGTCAATCAATCAGCCTATTGCAGTCCACTGCTGGACATAGGCCTCCCCTCGGGCACGCCAAAGATCCAGCCACCACCAGCGACCTTCCTCAGGTCACCAACCCACCTTGCAGGGGGACGTCCCGCACTATGTTTCCCGAGACGTGGAATTATTGAATATTATTGACGTGAAATTACGAATCTAGTCACTACAATATAATGTCATGACATAAGCCTTTGGCGGATTTCACACTGACGCCAGGGTTCGGTAGGCTGGTTGTTGACTTTACTTCCTACTCTACCAAGAAGAAAGACATATTCGCTGATTCTTTGGTTTCAATTAAATTGTTTGTACTTCCACGATCAGCTAGTTCTTAATTTAATTACAGTTAATCGTAAGTGTGCTGTTCTTTCCTGTTTTATTATTAACTAATTAATATCTGTCTAAATTTATATAACTTTAATAACATATTTTCTAATTATCATTAAGCAATTACAACATAGGTTTTAGTGCTGTATATGAGTGTATGTATTATGTTTTTCTTTCTGTTTGCTTACATCGTGCATGTCGTCGTTACCTGTAACTGGAGTAGCATTTAGCTTTTCAATTGTGTTATAGTTTATGCGGTATTTAATGTATACTCTGTTGGTAATCTAATAAATAAAATAAAAATAAAGAAAACCCGATGAAAGCGCAGAAAGTTTCGAAACCCGGATACCATGGTGAAATATGCGAATGCTTCCAAACCAACAAAAGCTAAACGAGTGTGTTTCATCTTCCCGACCGGGGCTCGAACAGCGCGAGAATTAAGGTTTTGATATGATTCTGTACGTTCGGAGTTCTTAAAATATTTATATATCAACAGCCCGTTACAGTCCACTGCTGGACTATGAGCCTCCTCCACTCAAGTGGAGGGTTTTGCCATAATCTCCACGCTTGGCAGGCGGGTTGGAGATCGCAGATTGAAAAGTATAACTGTATCAGAGAGCGCTGCTGCCCGTTCCCTGTTCAATGTGTCAAAAAGTCAAAAGTTTTTTTTTTTTTTATTCAAATTAAGATTTTTACAAATAATTTTTCGACGTCAAAGCTATGTGTGATCCCTAAGTCGCCTCTTACGACACCCACAGGAAGAGTAAGGGTTGGTGACAAATGTATTGTACTCTGCCGTCACCACACGGCGTATATGTATGTACCTATATTTACGTATCTTATATTTTACTATAAAAATAAGGATTCATCCATACATCATCAACAGCTACGTCCCCACCGAGCCTACTCTGAATTCGAGCGATTAGGCCTTAGTCGACCACGCTGGCCAAGTGCGGGTTGGTCGACTTCACACACAAACTTTGAATTTCTTCGCAGGAGTGTGCAGGTTTCATTACGATGTTTTCCTTCACCGTCAGAGCGTCGAATAAACGAATTCTAAATTAAAAAACACACCTATGGTGCAAATAAATGTGTTTTCTTTTCTTTGCAAGTGTAAATAAATGTGCAAATAATCATGTTTTCTTTTCTTTTTCTTTCTATGGGGAAGGCCTATGTTCAGCAGTGGACGTCTTCCGGCTGAGGTGATGATGATGACGTTATGCTTTGGAGTACTAACAATAGTACATTTACATTATAACTCTCATTATATAATTGCGAGAGTCAAGAGAGTTTATAAATTAGGTCATCAACCTTTTATCATAATATTTTCTTTAATCACTTCCTTTTTTTCTTTCTTAAAACAACCACGTTATTATAATGATCACAATGGCCTCGATTCGGGATGTCATGCTCTAATTCTAATTTTAAAATCCAGCTATCCTTTTCATTTTTATGACCAATGAAAGAGAGGTGATGAACGAATGATATTAATTTGAACGAATGATAACCTAAAATAAGGGCATAGCTGTCAGTTTAAGAGAATTTTAAGTCGCATGTTTTAGGTGCTCTCTAAAATTGTGTAATCGACACGGCCATAAGATTCAAATTCGATGTTTGACAGCTCTAATATTAGAATGGCCATCTCCTGTCCCTTTTCAATCTTTAAAAGGTAAAAAGGACAGGCTAACTTAAATTAAGGATTAGAGCGTGACAATGTGAATCGGGGCCAATAAGGGCCAAAGTTCTATTGTTAATGATGATGATAAATCATGATTTTGGAAATGCTTTGTATTATCACTATGCATTTTTTAGTTTTGCTATTTCATCGTGAGGAACCCCAAAAAAACTACTAAACTGGTTTATTTATTCCGTGAGTGGAGTTCCCTTCCCAAAATTAATCTTATGGAAACCTGGCAAGGACTCGTAGCTTTAGCCTATTTATTTTGTTATTGTGTTTTGTTAGGAAAATTCACGTAAAGATCACAATTGGAAAAGATCACATTTAAACTAGTGATTGCATAATCAGATGCATATTTATCAAAGTTTCATAAGATAGAAATACGAGTTAGTATCACACTAACTATACCCCGTCCACCTATTTACTTTACTTTTGACAGGTCGATTTCTAGTCAATTAGTGATGTTCTAGTGCGTTACTCATTCGATTTTTTATATTCAATCGACTTTCATTATGAAGATATTGTAATCGATTTGTTAATTACTCATTGTTAATAAAAAAAAAAATATATATTATTATATAAATATACCTAGCACTATGGTAAATGTATTTAGTAATTCTACTCGATTTGAAATTTAATTAAGGATATATTCTTTTAGCACATTTTTTTGGGTCGGGTAGGCACTCGTCAGTTTCCTCGATTCGCCAGTTTCTTTAATTCGTAATTTTACATTACATTTATAGCATCAGTAGTGTAGAAGTGCTAGTATTTGATAGGTAAAGTAGCGACTATGGGCGGTATTTCCGCAAAGCACCGCCTTAACATGCACGCCGTAAATTGCACTCTAGCGAGATACAAATCTCGCGTCGCAGAGAGCGAAAGTGTATTTTAAAATTTGGAAGGTAACTAAACGAAAAATTTAACTATGAAAAATCTACTTTAATAGTCTTCGATAGTACTTATAATAAATTTCTGGAGAGCAAAGCGAGATGTTTGAACTCTGCTAAAGAATGCGTCGTCACTTCACTAATGTAAAAAAAAACTACGTTCATAAAGTATTGCATTTTCTGGGGGCACGGCAGTGCCCCCGCCAAGTCGAGCAAAAAGGCGGCACGGCCGTACCATACTTTTCTCGAAGCAGTTCAGGCCATTTTCGACCCCCCTATAACTTCGTTGGGGATAAAACTAGAAGCCTGAGTTTTCAGTAACCAAGCAGGCATTGTATAAATACGGTATATTTCAAATTTCAATCAATTTGAACCAGTAGTTTATGAATTATAACTAGTCAAAGTTTCTTAATTTTGTCACTTACTGACTGACTTTAAATAAATACATAGATTGACTTGGCAATCGCACTAAACAATCAAATTTAATATAATAATGTATTAATTGTGAGATACATTGTGTTTTCATGCGATAAATACATAGATTGTCTTGGCAATCGCACTAAACAATCAAATTTAATATAATAATGTATTACTTGTGAGATACATTGTGTTTTCATGCGATTGACAGGTCAATCTATGTATTTATTTAAAACATAAGAGATTTTTAATATTGATCTGGTCACTATAAGATGTTGTTAGGTGAGCTAATTACGTAATAAATTAAGACAGAAGGACTCTTAAGTAGGGACTGAATAAATTAACTGACTTGGTATTACATGGATCTCACAACTTTTTACGGTAGACTAAGTTGCGTGCGAGACTTGTTTTTTTTACAAGTTATGTTTTTGATGGCATTTTGTTTACGGTTACCGCCAATAATTATGGAACATAGTGGGCGTGCTTATGTCAAAAGTAAAATTAACGGACCGATAATAATATAAAAAATGTGGTCAAGCAGTCTATTGCAGTCCACTGTTGGACTGCTGCCTCCCCAAGGGTACGCCAAAGTGCACGATCGCCCGCTTTTCTCGTCCAGTCACCACCAGCGATTTTCCTCAGGTCATCAGTCCACCTGGCAGGGGGGCGTCCCACACTACGATTCCAAAAATGTGAAACTATATTTAAATATGTTGTTCCGCTTTCATGCCTGTATCGTTATTTAGTGTTGCTGCTCGATAGTCCAATTATCAATAGCCTACTGATACAAAATCGATATTTTAAATAAAAAGATAGTATCGATAGTAATGAGGTAAATAAAGATCACTATCGATAGTTTTGTATTATCGATAGTGATCTTTATTTACCTCGATGTCGATACTATCGATAGTTTATGCAATATTGAGGAGCAATACAATATCGATAGTTGTTTCGTTTTCAATAATCGATGCTATAGTATTGCTGCTTATCAATAGTATTGCACTTAAAGAAATAATCGATACACCTATCTATTGGGTACATGTTTTATCTTATTTTATATTTATTAGAGAAACCAACAGCTTACATTAAAAAAAACCATTCTTACTTAATAATCTGACATGTTTTTGGCGTTTTACTATCGATTGTAAAACTATCGATTTTTCGGCAACACTACCGTTGTTGTTCCTCTCTGCCACGTGAGTACCTACGGATTTGAATAAAATTTGGAATGGACATAGTTTGTACTTACGCTGGATTAACACAGGTGAAATAGTCTCATTCGCACTGGAAAATCTTACACAATGCAAGCGTATCCCGGGCGAACAGCTAGTATGCTCATTACACCGGGTTCGATTACCGGTGGGGACACTGTCAAGCAAAAATCTCTTTGTGAGACTCCCTAGTTTGGTTAGCACTTTGCAGGCTGAATCACCTGATTGTCCGAAAAGAAAGATTCCGTGCTTCGGAAGGCACGTTAAGCCGTTGGTCCTGGCTACTATCTACGTCGTTACACGAGCCAGGTCAGTGGCCTTTGGTGGCTCTATAACACTGACACCAGGGTTTGTGAGGTCGGTCGTCGACCTTACATACAACCCACAGTTCATAATAAATATCGGTCAAAAGACGTCCACTACTGGACAAAGGCCTCCCCCAAGGATCTCAACAATGACCGATCTTGCACTTCCAGCGGCTTCCCGAGACCTTCACCAGATCTTTGGTGCACTTTGTAGGTATTTCTGCGTCTTCCGGTTCGACGTCATCCACCACACAAGAACTCTTCAGCAGAAAGCAGCTGCCAGTCTGCACTTGCCCACTTCCAATAGCTTGAGGCCCAGCAGCCGCCACGAAGCTGCAAGCACCACACGAAGGATGTTGTAGTGGATTCTAATTAAAAACGTGGCAAAAACCAGGGTTCAGTCCAGGTAAAGGTAAAGGCATTTATTTATATGTATTTATATAAATTGACAAATAGTAGAGTACGTAGAAAATGTTTAGGTATGTACTGTCGGAGAACAGGACACGAAGTGAGAAATTTAGCAGAAAAAAGACAAAATCGAAACGTAAGAAATCTAAATTTGAAAATGAATTTAAAATGAAAGATAAAACTGCCGGCAAGAAAGGTTGCCAGTCGTAAAACAGGAAAGAGGACGAACGCCTCGTTACAAGCTTAAAAAACATAAACCTATAAATGAATAACCTTGACAAAGAGACAGTGTTATCCGTTGTGATATGAATGTTACTACGATAAAAGATGAAAAATGTCACATTAAGGGAAAATGAAGTGTGAGAATAGACGATCAGCTGCCTACTACTATTCCGACAATGCCTTCGCAATAAATCGAATCTAGTATGAGAAGTAAAATCTTGTATCTTAAATAAAAAAACGTTAAAGATATTTTGCCTATAAAAAGAAATGCCGTGTGGTGACGGCAGAGTAAAATACATTTGTCACCAACCCCTACTCTTCCCGTGGGTGTCGTAAGAGGCGACTTAGGGACTACACATTGAACAGGGAACGGGCAGCAGCGCTCTCTGATATAGTAACCTTTTAATCTGCGATCTCCAACCCGCCTGCCAAGCGTGGAGATTATGTACTATTTATAGGGGTAAGTGGAGGAGGCTCATAGTCCAGCAGTGAACTGTGACGGGTCGTTGATTTGATTTGAAAAAGAAAGCTATCAAAGAAAAACTTTATACGTTGTCATTAAATGTATTCTAGGCGTCAGACATGTTTATTTTGTCTGTCTCTGGTTTTGGTTGCTTCTGTACAGTGTTGTTTCCAACTACTGTTTTATTGATTACAGGACTGGCTAGTGAAATGTATCTCTGTTCCAATTTTTCCTAATAGAACCTACATAATTTGACATAATAACTACTTTATTTACACTATCAGCATCCTGTATATTTTTAGGAATTTTGACTAATCAAATTTTAAATTCCCATGAATGTGTATGCCTATTGGTGGACCGCAGAGGACTTTACCGTTTATTGACATTGTTATCTTTTGTATTACCTGTGTGTCGCAAATAAATATCCTTGAATCTTTGAATCTACACTGAAATGAAAAAAATATATATATTCGTTCCATACCGCCACATTTCCTGAACAGGTAAAATAAACTATCAATAACAAACCTATTACATAAAGGGTCTAAATTGTATTAACGAAACCGCTGAAATGAATTTCTACAACTAAACGCACGAATGTTGACTGCTCAAACTAAATACTCACCAAAATATTTCCAATCCCTATGCCCGTACTTTGGAAACCCACAGATTGTTTAAACATAGATCATTTACAGCTCATATACGTCCCCACCGAGGGGCTCGAGCCTACCCTGAATTAGGGCGATTAGGCCTTAGTCGACCACGTTGGCCCAGTGCGGGTTGGTCGACTTCACACACAACCTTTAAATTTCTTCGCCGGAGTGTGCTGGTTTCATCACGATGTTTTCCTTCACCATAAGAGCGTTGAATAAACGTTTATATATGAATTCGAAATTCGAAAACTCATCAAAAGTCTTGTTCCCACGGGAAAATCTTACATAGCACGAGCGTAGCCGCGGGTGGACCGCTATTTTATTATAAAAATATGTCCCATTTTGACAAATAACAAATCGGTCGTATTTTGTAGCGTCGTCTATACAGTGTATGATCTGTGCAAAAAGGTTAGTTTGGCCAGTGGTCCGGAAACAGACCGTTATACCCTAAAACAAGCACAAACAATACAACTATTTCGGCAAAACATCCCCACGAACGGTCTAATGATTCAGTTGATGTTGCAAGAAGATTTGCCCAACCAAATTATCTTCTATGTTACGAATTCGTAAAAACTATAAAAAAGTAACTTGGTGATACCTTTTGTATTCGTAAAAAACAGAATTAAGAATAAAAATTATTCGACGCGTCTTATTGAAATGAATAGCTGTTAGTTGAACGCAGGATTAATATTTATTATAAAAAAAAATGTATTACGAAACATCTGGCTGACAGCATTATCAATTTTAGAAGTTTTTTACGAGCAACCAAGAAAAGAGTAAACAAAATAGATTTTATTAATTAAATTATTATTAATTTGCAAACCGATTTAAGCCTTTCATTATTCTATTTACTATTCAACCACAAAAACAGTAAGGATGCTCCTGCATAAAATACCCCTAAGTTATGGGGATAAGTAAATTTTTGCATAAAACATAAAAATCCACTCACGAGCACAGATACACACAGCAGCGTTATAATTTACATGCGAAAGGAGGCACGTTAATATCATACTGACTGTAGGGTCGTTCCACACATTAGCTCACTTTTGCAAACTTCGTGGAAAAATCTTAAACTATACCACCATGCGCATGCCCATACGCAACGTGGTAGGCCTACAAGGTAGACCGACGATCTGGTGAAGGTCGCGGCAAGCCGCTGGATGCGGGCAGCGCAGGACCGGTCGTTGTGGAGATTCTTGGGGGACGCCTTTCCAGCAGTGGTCGTCTTTCGGCTGAGATGATGATGATGATGATACCACCGTACAGAACGGCCACTCCCGTCATTCGACGCTTTTTCACCCCGCTCCGCATTGTGATGGTGGGAGGGCGAGTTAGGAATATCGAATCAAGATGGCTGCGCCGACACACCGCCAGCGCGTGCGCTGTTTTTTCCATAAATGACCTAATTGTTATAGCAAAGTGGTAATATAGCATAGCGGACATGCAGCGAAGCAAGAACCCTACGTCCACAAGAAGGAAACTCATCAATCAATCAGCCTATTACAGTCCACTGCTGGACGTGGCCCTCCCCAAGGGCACGCCAAAGCGCACGATCACCCGCTTTCCTCATCCAGCCACCACCAGTGACCTTCCTCAGGTCATCAGGCCACCTGGCAGGGGAAAGTCCCACCCTACGTTTCCCGAGACGTGGTCTCCATTCGAAAACCCGTCTGCTCCAACGCTCATCAGTTCCACGACAGACGTGGCCAGCCCACTGCCATTTTAGCTTTCTACACTTCCTCTGCCGGATGATTTCGTTTCAGATTTTATCCCGTAGCGAAATACTAAGCATAGATCTTTCCATAGCTCGCTGAGTGACATGTACATGTAGCCGGTGGGCCAGCTTCACCGTCATATTCCACGTCTCGGCTCCGTATGTCAAAACGGGTAGGACACACTGGTTATACACTCTGCTCAGAAGACTAAAGCAGACTCGTACCCCTAAAACCCTACCTAGAGGCGTCCTCAGATGGGCACGGACCTCGGCCCAGGACATTGCCATGGGGAAAACGTGTAGGAGATGCATGACCCTGACAGGGCTCCTAGATATGTTAGATATCGGTTTGATTTATATTTTAATTTCACCAGCTATACTTTATATCTGATCTAGTACCCGCGGTATTTTATTTTATTTATTATGGAGAAACAACAGCTGATAGCTTATACAGTAATTTGAACAAATACAGGTAGTGCATACATGGATATAAAACTATCTCCTTAAATATTATTATGAACATTATTACAAATTATGTTAATTATATATTATTTGCTCTAATTAACATTAAAATATGTAATTTTAAATTAGGATGCCAAAATTATACAGTACCTAGCGATTTACTTATTATTAATGCAATGTGACCGGTTTTGTGGTTTTCCATTTTTACCGCAAAATTTATTACACGTCATGAATTTAGTATTCGATTGACTCGATTCCTCTTTAAATTGAATGTATGATAGCAAATAAGTAACAGAAAGTTGCTGGGCGCCGGTGGATGCAAGTAGCGCAGGACCGTTCACGTTGGAAACCTATGGCGGAGGCCTATGTTCAGCAGAGGACGTCTTCCGGCTGAGATGATGATGATGAACAACGCTTTCTGTGTTTTGAACTAACATTTTTTCTCTGGATGATTGTGATACCAAGACCGCCATTTATATGTACAGAGAACAGGAAATCTATTTTCCTTTTTTGAAAACGCTTCATTCGCCAAAAGTATAAACACACCTTTTAATATTTATATGTCCTATACTATGATTTTTATTGAGATTTGTATTTTAATAAAACTCTGTCGTAAAAAGCGTTTATGGGGGCCATTTAGGAGATACCCTCGTTGAAATATTTGGTTTGGTAAAGTTTATATTATATAAGGGACCTTGGGTGACCCAATCTTAAAACTGC
Organism: Carpatolechia fugitivella; assembly: GCA_951230895.1. Taxonomy (NCBI): domain Eukaryota; kingdom Metazoa; phylum Arthropoda; class Insecta; order Lepidoptera; family Gelechiidae; genus Carpatolechia; species Carpatolechia fugitivella. The sequence continues at coordinate 18,384,267 of OX579646.1, read as the reverse complement.
TTTTTTATGGGTATGGCATACCACATTACCGTACGAGCAGTAAGTACGTATACAACGTACGTATTAGTTGAATTATGAAACAAATGAACAATAACAACTATAACAAAATAAATCTCGAAAAAAATAATAAACATTTTGACCGAATCTTCATGTAATGGCCCTTTCAATAGAATTCGGCAATAATGTAAACAAACCAATTTAAACACGATTACTCCGTAATTGCTTACAATTGAGTATCGATCCTGATCATATTCACTTTTCAAGGAACCATACATTCTTCTTACAATCATTTCGCCTTCTTTATGATAGTTATTTTAATAAAAAATACTCGGACGATAAAACTGTCAATAATTTGTAAAACTGCCATATTAATTTTTACTCATCACAGTCTTGTTTGTCTTTGAAAAGTTAGTGTTAAAAAATTATCTTGTTTACATTATTGCCGGATTTTATTGAAAAGGACCTTATATATATGTCGCAGTCATCTGGTTGAATCTCCTATTCAATTGAATGACTAGCGCGTTCATTAAATGACAACATTCAATTAAATGACTAGGCCAAACGTTGACTGAACAAGCGTCACTCAACGTCCAACTAGTTAGCGGATTGTAACATAGCCCTTTGAAAAGAGGGGACGTAAAATCAGTCTGGTGATTCAAATTAAGTTTATTTTTTTGCCACTGTGGCGCTAGTAGTCACCAAAACAAATATGGCGTCAAACAGCTCGGACAGATAGCACTGTGTTGATATTTTGAACGTTACATTCAACGACTTGACGAGTTGTCCTTTAGTCATTTAATTGAATGTTGTCATTTAATGAACGCGCTAGGCATTCAATTGAATAGGAGATTCAACCAGATGACTGCGACATAATGTATACCATATTACTTACCTTAGATAGTTTGTACATGTTTAAGTATAACTTTTGTTGCTGAATTTTAAGACATAAAAGCTAAATTATAATTACGTAGACTTGCGAGAATATTTAGATACTTGCAACATGCTTTTACGAACCCATTTACGAAGTAAACTTACATGTTTTAATTACTCCTAATTTTGCAGCACATAAATTTCAATACAGCTCTTTCCACTGTGTTATTTAAGCTCTATTTTGTAAAGATATGCAGATTTCTAAAACCCCAGTGCAATTTCCAGAATTTCGTTGCATATAAACGCAGAGCACAAAATCCGCTTTAGATGGTACGTTCGACCGAATATCAAGAGTAACCAGTTTTATTTTTAGAGTACTTTTTCCTTACATTGTGTGATAAGGTGGAGACGGTATTATTAATGAAACTAATATAAAGGGATTCTATCTATCAGCCAGGCCGCTGACGTCAAAGACTTGCGACCCATAAGCATTTTACCTTTTTTATCAAAAATATTGGAAAGGGTGGTTGCTTTTCAAGTCATCAAATTCTGTGAGGCCAATAATATTTTTCCTGAACTACAGTCTGGCTTTCGTAAGGGACGTAGCACGGATACAGCGTTATTGGACGTCGTGGATAATTTACTAACGGCTCAGGATGAAGGGAATGGATCAATAATTGTGCTGCTAGACTATTCCCGCGCGTTTGACTCCATAAATACATCGTTGCTCTTGTCTAAACTATCTTACTATGGTTTCGACCATTGGGCGGTAAAATGGTTCGATAGCTATCTCAGCCATCGTACTCAACAAGTCGTGATATCAAAACCAGATGGATCACGGGCTTCTTCGAGGGCTGAACCTATTCAGCGCGGGGTACCGCAGGGTTCAATCCTGGGTCCTATCTTGTTTATCTCGTATACATCAGATCTTGCCCGGCACATACAGGATTGCAATTTCCATATGTATGCTGATGACGTTCAGCTTTACCTCCCGGTTGATAAGAATGACCATCAGGCAGCTGTGAATAAAATAAATTCTGATTTAGATCGTATAGCCAAATGGTCAGATAGAAATTGTCTGATACAAAATCCGACGAAATCTAAGTTTCTAATTACTGGTTCTAAGGCCCAAGTACGAAACATAGAAGCTAAACATCTAAATATTGAGATTTTGGGAGCAAGGGTTGAACGTGTGCCTTCAGCTCGAAATTTGGGGTTGCGGTTTGAGGAGCACTGTTTAAGTCTGGTTCGTAACTGTTTTTACCGCTTGAAAATTTTATACAATATTAGACCATTCATCGACACGGAACTTCGAGTAAGACTGTGCGAATCGCTCATTCTTTCCAAATTCAACCACTGCATTGCAGTCTACGGTAACTGCATTTACGGAAAAACACTATCGCTCATACAAAGAGTACAAAATGCATGCGCACACTATTGTTTCGCCATCCCTCCACGGTCACATGTGACGCCGTTTTTAAACTCGTCAAATGTCCTCAAACTTGGAGGTCGTATTAAGCTATTTTTGTCAAATTTATTATTCGGCGTAATTAAAACTGGGAAACCAGAATATCTTTTTAGAAAATTGTCCTGGAGATATGCAAATCACAGATATGTGCCTAGATCGATTTCTCCTATGCTAAGCTTACCTCGACATCGAACTGCAGCCTTCCGCGGTAGTTTCAAGTTCCAGGCCTCAAAGTGTTGGAATGACCTTCCTCCGCCACTTCGTTGTATAGCCACCAAAAACCGTTTTAAAAATGAAGCACGGAACTATTTTCTTACACAACAGAAGGAAACTGGATAATTTCTGGCATAGGAACCATACAAGTTTTGCTTCAACCGCATTTTTTCCTCACTTTTTATTTTTTTTAGGCGGGTAGGTGACACAACACATCTTTCTTCATTATTAAATATGTATTTTTAAAATAATTGTATATGTATTTAGTATTATTTATTCACTTATATTTCATATATTACACATATTATAATATCATTATATATATTTATTGTTCACTACATTGATTGCGCACTCCAACTGAATAGGTGCTAACAGAATAACAGCGCTGTGAAGTGTGGTGATCCTCATGTCACAGCATATGCTGAGTTAGGGCCTAGTTAAGGGGCGGTACACTTTTTCTCTTTTTTCTTTACTTTTGTCTTTTGTCTTCTGTTCTCTACTGATTGATTTTCTTTCTTTTTGTGTATGATGTACTTTCCCTTAATAAATGTTTTATCTATCTATCTATCTATCTATAGATTCATTTTTATCACGAGATCAGTTTTTTACAAAGTCAACAATAGAATCCGCCCTTGTCCATCAAAGAATATTTTCTTCTTCTCAATTCAAATAAACCCAACGATTCTAAAAGTATTTACGGCCAGCAATAACCAACGAGGCTAAGACGTATAGGTATGAACACATACCTAACACATTGTGATGTCGGTCGTCGACCTTACAGACTTCTTTTTCATTGGTTGTAAGGTCGACAACTCTGATCTAAAATTCTGGAGGAGGAGTCGGTGTAATAGAGCCGTCATAGGCTGACATGAAGCTCTTACGGTGAAGAAAAACATCGTGATGAAACCTACACACTCCTGCGAAGAAATTCGAAGGTTGTGTGTGAAGTCGACCAACCCGCACTGGGCTAGCGCGTGGTCGACTAAAGCCTAATCGCCCTTATTCAGGGTAGGCTCGAGCCCCTCGGTGGGGACGTATACTAACTGTTGATGACTATTATTAATTCTGTGGTTTTACGTCAGTTTACTCTCTGTATTTATGAAATTTCATGAAAGACTGCTGCATTTGCTTGCAGGTGTTACTCACAACTGACCTGCATTCCAAAATTGGATCGTTGCGCTATTGCTGAATATTATTCAACGTTTTTTCACTGTAGCAGGTGCTTATGAAAGCTTAAGGAAAGAAGTCAGGTAGTAAAACGATTTTGAGCAAACTACCTATATTTTAAGATTAATTTATTGCTGAAAAATCTTGGAAATTACAGTCGTTTTAAAAATGTAGAGTGCGATATAACAAAAACAGGACACGCCGCGAATAAACTTTAAGATTGTGTCGAAGTCAACCAATCCGCACTGGGCCAGCCGCGTAACCTACAAAATATAAAAAAAAGTGACGAATTTTTTCTAACAATATTTCGATCACGTGAATCGATTAGGTAAATAAATATTTTTACGCAAAAATAAATAATTCCCATGTGATGTAATGAGGATGAAAACATCTTAATTTTTTTTAGTGATCTGATTTTTATTCAATCTATTTAAATATACTTAATATATTTAAATAGATTATATCCGTTTATGCGAACCAAGCTGGACCGACGAATTCGCTTGGGTATTATGTGTTATCTGTTTCTGTGTGTTGGTTGCCCGGAAGAGATAGCTATGTAACAAAAATAAATAAATAAATGTGTGGGGGGACATCTCACACACGGCCATCTTTCTTACCCCAAACTAAGCAAATCTTGTACTATGGGTATCAGACAGCTGATAAACATTACATAAACAACATCCAGACACAAGGCAAACACAAGTGCTCATCACACGAATGTTTGCCCTGGGCGGGATTCGAACCCGCAACCCTGTGTTTTGTAGACAGGCGTAATACCAACTAGGCTACGGGACCGTCAAAAAGTGCTCCATAATTTACCTTTACATTCTTTGTATAATCTCAGACATACCAGTGCTAGCAATTAAAAATGATTAACACCTTAAGGGCCAGTATAAAAAAAAATATTTATTTATTTATTTGCATTACTACAGCACAAAATTCACAATGACCATTAATATTATATTTTGTGATGACATATTATAGACTAAGGAACTTAAGGTAACCAACTTATTAAACAGCGGACCCTGCACTAAGCACAGCTTGTATCGCAGGGCCCCGATACTCGATTTTCCTTTGTATTGCTTGCTGTCAAGGAGAACAGCAGAAAAACAGCAAATTTATAATATTCAGTTCGGCTAAGACAATAAAAACGGGCCATTGATTTGATTTGAAGACAATAAAAATAATAAAAACATGGGTATGAAACAGAGTGTGAGAGGGTACTTTAGACAACGAATTATCTATAGTCAAGAAATGTAACTACGCTTCAAACTTGACCCCACCAAATGAATACCAAAGAAGCCGGGGAAAAAAACTATAAGTACTATACCACATTCGAATACGCGGTACAATGATGTTTTATATGACTCGGTTTGCAAGAACGTCGAAAGTAAGCTTCAATTTACAGCAGCAACATCATCTGTCTGTCTGTCGTTGTCGTCGTCTGTCAAAATTAAATGTGCGAATTAGGTGCTAGGTATGTTTTAGCGGGCTTTGCTAGGTGGTTAAAAGCGTCACAGACGGTTAAGATACGATCTTATAGCAAGAGGCAACCAACTCCCTCGTCGCCATTCACTTTCTGTGCAAAGCGGGGGTCAAGCAGAATGGCCGGTTACTGATTGATTCGCCATTTTATTTGACCCCCGCTTTGATACTTTCTTGACTATTATATAGTTCGTTGCCTCTAGATGACTTTTTAATCTTCGAATGGCTGCAGATTATCGACAAATTATAGCTATGCCATTAAAACTTAGAAATTTGGTCGTTAATAAAATTGAATTGCTTGGCTTCGAGGCGGTCGACTAAAGAATTTGAATTGCTTATTGAATTTTGCATTCTGTAAATTCTTGGAATCGTTTAAATAAAGGTCTGGCTTCTCATAATTATGTTTTTATTTATGCTAGAATTCTAAACATCAAGTGTAAATTATTGAGTGTTGTTTTACTCGTATACGTAGTTTAAAACCGATTGAGATGGTATGGACAATGGACATCTCAAAAGGAGACCACCTGAGTATATTAGCAATGTAACACTCAACCACAGATTACGTATAGCCGCGGCGCGCGCACTCAACCTCAAGATCCCTGGTCAGCGGCGAATAGGAAAACCGAAGCTGCGATGCTTGAAGGTTGTTAAGAACGACATGCAGAGTTGCGACCTCACTGAGCAAGATGTCCTGGATAGGGCGAAGTGGAGAAGAAAGAGCAGGAAAGCGGACCCCGTCGCAAGACGGCACAAACGCTAGGAAGAAGAAGAAAACTAAGTTGTCATGAATGATGATTTATCTGTTGGTACACCAAATAAAATTCGCAAATATTAGAACTAAACATTTAATGTTAAATATTTTAGATTCATCGAAACCAACCAAAAACGTAAACCTTCCGGCGGGACTTGAACCCACGACCTTCGGCCTATACGCACCCAACGTGTTTACCAACAACACCACGGAGGGCATAGTGGCAACGCCGAAATTCGTTCTTGCTTGTTTTCTATGAATTCATGACGTCACCCACAATGGGCAACCGCTTGGCACGTTACAGCGTGCATAGCGACATCTGTGGTTGTCGTTACGAACTATTTCCACTCGATCCCTCTTCGAACGAAGCCGCCTACCTGTGATTTTTAAAAACTTCCGTTTTTATGGTATATTTCACTTGTTGTTTATATTCAAACAATAGAAATATATTAAATATTTAATGTGACAATAGGTCATTGTTTGTCCTTTTTGCAACAAATATAGGGAACAAGTGGTTCAATGGTTTTGTATGGTTTGAACTAAACATACATACTAAACATGTGAACATGTGAAATTATATAAGAGCTTGTAAAGATCTTGAAATATTTTTTTGAAAAGTATTTAGATTAATAAAATAACGTTAGCTTATTGATGTTAGGTGTCTTTCACCTAGTAACATGCCATACCTACCTCTGAGTACCTACACGTTCGTATAGCATTTTTCGCCAAACCCAAATTCCTACTACCCTCACATCGGTATGCGATCCCAAGTGTGGAAAAAGAATTCGTCCAATGGGACGTTGGAACATTCCAGAACATTTTCTGTAAATGTGTTTGTGACGCCAAACTGTGTAAAGGCTTTAAAAATACAAGGACGTATTTGTTGATAGCGGGGGACAAAAACCTGAAGTCGACAAATTTAATCTTGGAATTATTGGCAGGAGTGAGTTATAGATATCCTTGCAATAATATTATGAAATAAACAAATTGAATTTTGAAAACATATTTTAGCATTTGAACCGCGATGTTTAGTTTAGAAGACCCTAGGCGTTACACTACCGATATTTTACCCTAACAATTATATTATTATAATCAGCCTGTAATGTCCCACTGCTGGGCAAAGGCCTCCCCATTGTTCCACCATTCCTCCTGGTCCTGGAAAAGCTCCCACCAGTCCAGTCGATAGGCGTTTAACTCGTCTCGCCATCTTTTTCGGGGCCTGCCTCGACGTCGGTTCCCGTTTTGAGGAGTCCACTGGGTGACGACTCTCGCCCACCGTTCTGGATGCATGCGGCTTACGTGCCCAGCCCAGTCCCATTTTAGTTTCGCAGTTTTGCGGCCCACGTCAGCTATTTTAGTGTGAGAACGTAGGGTAGTGTTCCTAATACGATCTATCAGTTTAACACCTAGGATGCTACGTTCCATAGCTCTCTGGCAAACCTTGAGTTTGGACTTTTGCTGATTAGTGAGTGACCAAGTTTGCGAACCATAGGTTAGGACAGGCAGGATGCACATGTCGAAAAGTTTGCGCTTCAATGAAAGGGGCAAGTCCCCTTTCATGTATTGCTTCAAGGACCAGTAGCTCTTCCAGGCGTTATCGACACGACGATCGATTTCCTTCTCCTGCCTGTTTTCGAAAGAGACTAGCTGGCCCAAGTAGATGTATTCATCGACATATTGTACATCTTGCCCATCGACCTTGACCCTACATTTTACGCTATTGGTCATAACTTGTGTTTTCGTCATGTTCATTTTAAGTCCAACCTCAAGGCTTGCTGTGCTCAGGTCTTGGAGCATTTGTTCGAGCTCAGCGAACGTGGCCGCAAACAAGACTATGTCATCTGTGAAACGGAGGTTAGTTAACTTTATCACCCACAACAACTCCTTAACAATACCTAAATTAAATATTTTAAATTCATAATAGGGAACATGCATACAAAAATATTAGATTTTGTCATAGTTCATCTGAAAATATACAAAAATAGAATACTGACACGACTGACAGTCAAAACAGAATCGAAATTGATCGAAAAACAAACTAGATACCAACAACATTATTAAACGAATATATCTGTCTCTCTTTACGAAAACAAAATTTTCTATGGCGGATGTATGGCCCGCGACACATGTGACGTTACATGTCGCGTTGAACCTCCTGTCTAATAAGTGTCTAACCACCAACTTTCTTTGCCTTATGGCTTTGTTTCTGAGCAAGATATTTGGAAATAGTACATTACGATACAAGGATCTTAGGTGGCATATTACAAACGAGGTGACATTTGTAAGCCCGAGCCGCAGGCGAGGGTTTATAATGTCACGAGTTTGTTATAAAACCTAAGATCCGTGTGTTGTACGACGTTTTTCAATACACTTGTGAGAAAAACGATGGTAAATAATTAAATTGAAATGGTTAAGAAAGGTACCCATACAAAAGCTATGATACTACAGTAAAATTGATCATGTAGAAGTTGTAAAAACTAACCTTTATTATATCGTGCGCAGTTTGAGCATCCTTACTATTCAAATTTATCACTAAATATCAACACTTAATCATAAAATCAATCGTAAAACAACATTCAATGTAAAACAATTAAATGAAAATTTCACAAAATTGGCGCCAACCACAAATCGATATTATGTTTCTTTTTTATAAGCATAATTACGGAGAAAAGGCTCTGGCGGACATTCAGCCTCTACGAACTGATTCTTTGTTAAATCGATATAATTTTATTTTTTATAATTAAAATATTACTGACTGATAATATTTTTGATACAATTTGTAGAAATAAAACAATATAAAATACCTTTCTCTTTGTATGAATCGATTTAAATATTTTTTAGTGTCAAAATGATCCTGGCTGAATAATAATTTTGAAGACCGTAGGAATTAAAAAAAAATTGTAATAAAATCGCACTAGTGCGGAAGTTCAATTTTCGAGCAAGGTGTATTGAAAAATATTTTTTCTGGAACTTGAAATATTTCGGTTAATGAATTTAAATAAATTTTGCATGTTCCTGAACAGCTTTCCAACGCGAACTGTATCCACACACACAAATTCGGTCCGCACACGCTCCTATAACTCGCCTCTACAATCATTTAGAAAAAGGATTGTCATGCTCCCAATCCTGTGAAGAAAAGAATCCATTACCATCTGATTTACATGTATATTAGTGTCCCAGGGTGCGAGAATGCTGACTCAGAGCGAAAAGCGTTCTTCAACGTCTTCTGGGGACGCGAACAAATTGATCTGCCAGATGTACGCTGGGGTGGGTACGATATTATAACTATATTTTTTATGATAAAAAAAAACAAAGAAGACTGTAAGGTTTATAAAGAAAATCAACTGCAATGACTATGCAATACTATACAAAATACAAAACTTAAAATAATATAGGGTATACGGATATACTCTTACTTATTGATAAGGTAGCAATCTCTTCCAGGCGACCTTTAGTTAAGAAGACCGTGAAAAATGTTATCATTATGAACAAAATGTTGTCAAAGCATGTTTAGAAGTATCTCTTTGTTTATTTTTAAGAAAAATTGACTGATGTCATACTCTACTTATACTGTGGCTATTTTGTAAATGTATGCATTGAAAATTAAATTTTCCAAACAAGTGCTAAAACACGCCATATTCGATACGTACGACACAACATACACAAAAGATTTTGTTTACACCCCTCATTAACATTGAGCTCATGTCAACATGTTCTGAGAAATTGAAAACAACAAACACTGAGTCACATAATATAGGAAGTAAAGGTACAAAAGGAAACAAGAAATGACTCTATTAACTAAATGACTGCTTAGTGCCCTTGAGTCATAATGTAAGTCACTGATAAAGGTCGTTTCTTTTCATACAGACTGATGAAAACGGTGTTTATTTCGCAAAGGAGATATTATTTTCAAGACAAATAAACCTTATCTTATATCCTAAACGAGTATAGAAAAAAAAATATTTTATATAATACTAGCGGTACACCCGCTACTACGCTCGCGTTGTGTAACATTTTCCCGTGGGAATAAGACTTTTTCCCGTAAAAAATATCCTATGTATTATTCCAGGGTACAAACTATCTTTATTCCAAATTAAATCCGAATCAATTCAGTAGTTTTTGCGTGAAAGAGTAACAAAAATCCATCCATTAATCCATACCTACAAACTTTCGCGTATAAGGATTGAACCCGATTTTAAACTGATTTTTCTCCTGATATTCGGATTAAGTGATAGCGCATTTTTAATTAAATTATGACAAAAAGAAACTAATAAACAGCCAGTCCTAAGCCTGGAAAGTATGAAGAAGAGTTCAATAGAGACTGAACAATTAAATAGTAAACTCTAGATTTAATAATTACTAGCGGTCCGCCCGTGGCTACGCTCGCGCTATGTAATATTTTCCCGTGGGAATAAGACATTTTCCAATAAAATTATCCTATGAGTTAAACCAGGTTACAAACTATCTTCATTCTAAATTTCGTCCAAATCCGTCCAATAGTTTAGGCGTGAAAGCGGAACAAATATCCAAACATCTAAACATCCAAATAATAATATATTTTTCAATACACCTTGCTCGAAAATTGAATTAACGAAGGCAGTAAACTGTGCGGTAAATGCGTTTTACCGCACTAGTGCGATTTTATTATTTTTTTTTTTTAAATTCCTACGGTCTTCAGAATTTATTATTCAGCCAGGATAATTTTGACAAAAAAAATATTTAAATCGATTCATACAAAGAGAAAAGTATTTTATATTTTTTTATTTCAACAAATTGTATCAAAAATATTATCAGCCAGAAATATTTTAATTATAAAAATAAAATTATCTCGATCAAATAATATTTTTAGAGGCTGAATGTTCGCCAGAGCCTTTTCTCCGTAATTATGCTTATAAAAAAGAAACATACTATCGTTTTGTAGTTGGCGCCAAGTTTGTAAAATTTTCATTTAATTGTTTTACATTGAATGTTGTTTTATGAGTGTTTTAGTGTTGATATTTAATGATAAATGTGAACAGTAAGGATACTCAAACTGGGCGCGATATAATAAAGGTTAGTTTTTACAACTTCTACATGATCAATTTTACCTGTAGTATCATAGCTTTTGTAGGGTACTATGTATGTACCTTTCAATTTAATTATTACTGATACTATCAGTTTGATAGTATCAGTTTTCTCACAAGTGTATTGAAATACGTCGTACAACACACGGATCTTAGGTTTTATAACAAACTCGTGACATTATAAACCCTCGCCTGCGGCTCGGGCTTACAAAAGTCACCTCGTTTGTAATATGCCACCTTCGATCCTTGTATCGTATTGTACTATTATACATTTATAACATTTATAATATTAGTGTGATAGTGAGATAAAGCATAAAATGAAAAATTTTGTTGACCTTGGACAGGACTCGAACCTGCATCTCCTTGGCTATCCGGGCCAGAAACAGGCGCATTACCAATGCCACCAAGCTCTGTGGAAGGTCGACGAAATTTGATCCAGCCGCCACCAGCGATCTTCCTCAGGTCATCAGCCCACCTGGCAGGGGGGCGTCCCACACTACGTTTCCCGAGACGCGGTCTCCATTCGAAAACTCATCTGCTCCAATGCTCATCGGTTCTGCGACAGACGTGGCCAGTCCACTGCCACTTTAGAATGCTACAATTCTTGTTAATACTGTTATATCAATAACAATTTCAAGGAGCCTAGATTTCAAAATGTCATGTTATTTGAATTGATTTGACACGTCGTCGTCGTCCCAAAGTTTGTTCTAACGGTGTTTGATGAACCATAGTTTAATAGTTTCAAATACAATTAGGACATACTGCAGATTAATGATAGAATACATTAAGGGGCTAATCGACTAAATACTAAAGCCACTTAGTCTTAAACATGTTAGTAGTTAGACCGACTTAGAAGACGTTGGCGGGATGACTTACACATTCCTTAGAGGCTGGTGTCAATAGTGATGGTTTGAAAAAGAAAGAGGAGGCCTTTGCCCAGCAGTGGGAAAGAAAAGAGTGTACCTAAAAAAAGATAGGTAGGTATGTAAAATTGACAATGTTGCACTTTTTTTTTTCTTTGCCAAATGGCCGAGCGTTCCACTTTCATTACGGAGGTTCCGGGAATTAGTCCCGGCCACTGCAAAATAAGAATTTTCTCTGAAACTCCTGATTGTTCAAAAAGAAAGATTATTCCGTGCTTTGGAAGGCACGCTTGATTAGTTAAGCCGTCGATCCTGGCCGCCATCTGTGGAAGTAGGTGTTACACAAGTCATGCGAGTAATTCGAGTTGGTTTGGTTGCTGACACCAGGTTTTGTGAGGTCGGTTGTCGACATTGTAACCTACTTATACGATGAAGAGACTTTTCAGAAGCTACAAAATTCAAAAGCTTCTGTGTTTCTAAAGACGACTGGCATGACGAAAATACGCCCACGTTCTTTTGAAAATAATATAATTCATGGTGTGGTGACGGCAGAGTAGAATACATTTGTCACCAACCCCTACTCTTCCCGTGGGTGTTATAAGAGGCGACTTAGGGACTACACATTGAACAGGGAACGGGCAGCAGCGCTCTCTGATACAGTAACCTTTTAATCTGCGATCTCTAACCCGCCTGCCAATCGTGGAGATTATGGCAAAACCCTCCACTTAAGTGGAGGAGGCTCATAGTCCAGCAGTGGACTGTAACGGGCCGTTGATTTGATTTGATTTTGACAATTCATGGTAGGTATGAGTATCTACTGTAGCGTTAAAAAAAAAGAGCTAGCTAACCTGTGGACGACGACCACAGGCGAAACGTGAAATTTAGGTGTACAAAGAAAGAGTTAGTTAAATTTGTCCGAACGGTATAATATAAATTTAAAAAGGCCTAGAAATTGCCAAGCGAGAGCCGAGAGTCGAGTCCTGAGGGGACTCCGTCGATATAGTGTCGCTGGACTAGTGTTGTGTTGTGGTGTATCGATGCAGGAAGGTGTACCAAAACCGCGGAGTACCCCGAGAGAGTATAGCCAAATGGGAACCAAAAAAGGGAGGGCCAGAGAAACCTAAAGGGCCTTTTTAGAATTTAGAAAAAGAATTTAAATTTGGCAAAATCCGCATACAAAATTGATACAAAAAACAGATACAAAAAAAGGCTAAAAAATGATGGGCAGTCCTAGGGGGGACGCCGGAGCGCGGGTCTGCGGCACTCAGCTGGCACGGGCGCGGGCGCGCACAACGCAGGGGTCCAGGCACGTCCAACGCCCGGTGGCCTCAGGGGTCCGGAACCACGGCGAGTGAACGAGAAAGGCACGGAGGGACCCTCGTGTGTGTGCCGCAGAGGCCGGAAATACACTGTAAAGATGTACAAGGAAATAATCGCCAACCGACCAAGACAAGGAAAGAGAAAAGTACGTCGATAAAAACCAGGAGGAAGACAGCACAAGACTTACCCGGCCAACGTAAAAGTAGGTTAAAGTAGGAGCCTGTCCCAAGAATTATCGCATTAGCAAGAGACGATAATAACACTGTGTCCCAAGGTTCTATATCATTTCCAGATATTTATTTCGTAAAAATCAACCACGTTCAAGGGATCAAACGTTTCCATTTCCTGACAGACGACAACTGAGAAAACAATAAACAATTTAGAAAAAGGTCAAACTAACAAAATTTTAAATTTGAAAATGTGACATAAAAACCGGCCAAAAGAAAAAAGAGCCATACCAAAGAGGTTATTAAAAACCCTGCAGTAATGCTGCACTACTTCAAATAGGTACCTATTCTCTCGTTAACGTTTATTCTATTCTTTTTGTCATTTTCAAAGAATAACAAACCATTATCATAAGAGGCCTTCCCAAATTAGTCTGTCTACAACCAAATAATGGTACTCTAACACAACAAGATCTTTTTACAAATCCGCTTAGTATGATCATTTAGAATAATGAGCTGGGCTTGAGCCTTTTTAAAGAAACTTTTTGGATAGAATGTTCAGTAATACATTGAGAAAAATCTAAATGTGTTTTGTTTGTTATCGCTCATATGTATAACGTCCCTGTCGAGGGTCTAGAGCCTATATTAAACTAGCTATCTGAGCTGTAGACCTCGCGTCTTTATTTATTTTTCAAAATGCTTGACATATCGTTTTCAACCCCGGTATCTCCGCCATTTTGGCAAATTTCGAAAAACTGAAACGGCAAGAATAATCTATAATAATATTTATCCTGCTCACTAAATTTATTTATTTATTTTAATCGGTTGAGGAATGCAACTTGTAGAGGAGAACAACTGGACATCCTTCGGACATCCTCTGGATATCTTCCGGACATATGACAGCATTTTTACCCAAGCTAAAACGGAAACGTTTCGCTCGCGTCGCTCGGTCAATTAGGTTTAAGTTGACCATGGCTGGCCTAGAGAGGGATTGTCAACTTTATTCACTGGCTTTCTTTGCAGGCGTATGTAAAGTTCCCTTCGCGATTTTTCTTTCACCGTAAAAACGTTGAATAATTATACTAATACAATAAGAATATGAGCCGCTTGACTAGAAAATATGCTCTTTCTTATGCTTTGTTTTCTTATTCATAAATATGTATTTTCCATGTATAGTACGTGTGTATTATTGGTTGAAATGAAAGCGTAGTAAAATGAAAATTTGTTTTAGAACATGTAGTGCTACTCAAACCTGTAAATGCTGAATTTGAACCGTTCTATAAGTCCCTAATGCGCAGTAAAGTAGGTTTGGGATATTAAAAAAATAAATAAAAAAAGATAATGCTTGATATAAACTATTTGCCTTTTCAGCCAGCCATGACCTAAATTAATACAGATCTACCAGAGTATTAAGAACTACATCGATTATTATGGAAATGTCAAAATTCAGAACTATAACGTGATTGGTTAAAATACAATTTTGTATTACTACTGGCGCTGCCTGTTGGTAGGTCTGTTCTTTTACATAACAAGTGAGCTTTACTCTACCAATATTACACAGTGAGTAATATTCGTGACATTGCGGTAGGTAATAAAACCACAAATTGCCTGAGATAAAGTCATAGATGTTTTCTTGGAAAAACACCGGGTAATAACATTACCATATCGGTGTTCAACACGACTGTATAGTAGAGTATAGGGTTATTAATAAATCAGTGCGTACATTATATCTTCTTTATACGAGTATACACAAAGACTTTTTATAGGTGACCAGGACCTACTGATTCAGACTAAGTAAATGATGGCCATTGCAGTAATAACAAAATTAACATCATCATCATCGTCGCATGTGGGTTGTATGTAAGGTCCACAACCGACCTCACAGACCCTGGTGTTAGTGTTGTAGAGCCGCCAAAGGCCACTATGACTTGGCGCGCGTAACGACTAGATAGTAGCCGGGACCAACGGCCTAACGTGCCTTCCGAAGCACGGAATCACCTTTTTTTTCGGACAATCAGGTGATTGAAACTGGGGAAAGTCTCACAAAGCGATTTTTACTTGATAGTGTGCCCACTGGGAATCGAACCCAGAACCTCCGTAATGAGCGGCGAAATCTCGACCACTCGGCCACGGAGGCTATAATATAATATTTACATGTTTTCTTTTTATAAATTTAATTTTGTATTTTTATTAGGTAAGTAAACAAAAATAATTACAATGAATGGTCTTCCTACATTTGTTTTTTGTTTTTTTTTTTGTTTTTTGCTTGGTTTATTGCATCATTTACGGAATTAAAATGATAACAAAGTCTTGTAAACATACCAACATTACTGTTTCAGCAGTTCTCGTAAAATTCACACACCCTCGTATAAACTACAAAATAAGTATCAAATAAGGTTAAACGTAAAACAAACCCGTAAATAAGTACTTTAATACTCGTACTATTAGAATTTTTAGAATATTTTTAGAGTGAATTTTGTATAAGAAAACGATAGGTGCTACATCGTCAAATTCATGAAAAAACTACGTTTTTATACTATATTAATCCGTTGAAAAAAGTCTACTTTGCTTATCATTATTGCTTTTTAGGCTCTCTTCTTATTGTGTAGGGTCAACCGACCTCACGAACCCCAGTTTATGAGTTACTGCTGAGAACCAAACGCTCTAATACTCAGCCACGATACCTGCAATACTCACGGAATCCATCCAGCTACATGTAAATTTCCAACACTCCTGGAATGGTAGTTACAATGCAAATAGGACCAATATAGTTTACTGCTCAGGGCGTATCCTTAACGACGTTCCGGATAATTCGAACAAACACTCCTTCTGGAAAACTGGAGACGTGTCAAGATTGCAAGGCGTTAAGGGTCGGGCCACACTTATCGACGGCGATCGACGGTTTGCCTATACAAAACGCGCATTTAGTATGGAAATCCTTTCGCATCTTTCGCCGTGTCCGATGCAAAAGGAGTTCCATACTAAATGCGCGTTTTGTATAGGCAAACCGTCGATCGCCGTCGATAAGTGTGGCCCGACCCTAAGTTTCCATTTACGAGTTTAAAGTATCATTAATTTATTAATCTCACAATCAGCTGAAAACCTTCCTCTGGATCTTTATAACGACCGGTCCTGCGCTGCCCGCATCCAGCGGCAAACCACTTTCACCAGATCGTAGGTCCAGCTTTTGGGACCTACCCCTATTTCGGTGCTTATAGTATCAATATTCTGTTTTTCGTATTCGATTCGTATTCGATCGATTTTTCGCGCGTTGCATCTGTAGGAGTGGGACGGCAATATATTTACGCAGGAGTAACAGAGACAGGTAATAACAGGTCAACGTACGAAATTCTTCCTGCGCGGCGACCATGCTTTAGAAGCGGAGTTATGATCACGCAAGCAAAGATGCGGGCAGAGTGCTATCACACTAATTACACTACCCTACTAATATTATAAATGCGAAAGTTTGGATGTTTGTTGCCGAATTACGCTTGAACGACAGGACGGATCAGGATGAAACTTGGCACACATATAGGTTAGGTCCTGGAATAGGACATAGGTTACTTTTTACTACGGGGAAACACTTAATTCCTTCGGGAAAACCCATTGAATGCGGGTGAAACCGCGGGCGGAAACATAGTAATATTATAAATGTGAAAATATATTTGGATGTTTGGATATTTGGAACAAACTTCCAGTACTCAACGAATTTGGTTAAAATTTGAAACAGTTTAAGATATTAATAGTTTTGGATAGTTTGTACCTAGATGTATATGTGTTATAGGATACTTTTCACGGGAAAAAGTCTTATTCCCACGGGAAAATCTTACACAACGCGAGCGTAGCCGCGGGCGGACCGCAAGTGTATAAATAAAT
The DNA here is from genome assembly GCA_951230895.1 of Carpatolechia fugitivella. Classification (NCBI taxonomy): domain Eukaryota; kingdom Metazoa; phylum Arthropoda; class Insecta; order Lepidoptera; family Gelechiidae; genus Carpatolechia; species Carpatolechia fugitivella. The sequence goes on along the minus strand of OX579646.1, from coordinate 18,367,027 downwards.
TCACGTACATATTGACTATCATGCATCTTTGCATTTAATTTAATCTGTTCTTGGCAAGTGAACTGCTAATTCTCTCAGTACATTTCTGAGGGCAATTAACAGCACTTTTCCTTATTTTATAGCCCATTCTATAGTCTCTTATTTTGGAGAATATCTCGGGGTCCAGTGTTAATTAGTTAGGTTCTTTAATTAAGGCCCTTTACGAGATTGACTCTAAAACTACAGTTTCTGACTGTTGCTACCTTTTTTATAGGTCATAAAACATTTGTACGGAATACAATTTAGTTCTAACAACTACGCGGTAGGTAATAAAACAAGAAGAAGAAGCCGTGTGGTGACGGCAGAGTAGAATACATTAGTCACCAACCCCTACTCTTCCCGTGGGTGTCGTAAGAGGCAACTTAGGAACTACGCATTGAACAGGGAACGGGCAGCAGCGCTCTCTGATACAGTAACCTTTTAATCTGCGATCTCCAACCCGCCTGCCAAGCGTGGAGATTACGGGAAAACCCTCCACTTAAGTGGAGGAGGCTCATAGTCCAGCAGTGGACTGTAACGGGCCGTTGATGAATACCTACATAATATGATAAAAAGTACAACTAAAAAAAATAAAAAGTAAAGATTAATTAATTGACTGCACATTCTGCTTCAGAATTTATATTTGTCTTACCTACCTAACCTTAATTGCTGTGGTAATATAGCAGACCCAGACTAATATTTCTTGCTTATGAGCATCAGTTATATATAAATATAATTTGTTATATTCAATTCATTACTGCAACCTCATATCTATTCGCGTATAGCGTCGGTGGTCTAATGGTTAGAACCGCTGCCTCCCGTCCGGGAGACGCGGGTTCGATCCCCACCACGTACCAATGTGTTTTAAAATTTTGAATTCATATGTACGTTTATTCGACGCTCTTACGGTGAAGGAAAACATCGTGATGAAACCTGCACACTCCTGCGAAGAAATTCAAAAGTTGCGAGTGAAGTCGACCAACCCGCACTGGGCCAGCGTGGTCGACTAAGGCCTAATCGCTCTAATTCAGAGTAGGCTTGAGCCCCTCGGTGGGAACGTATATGAGCTGTTGGTAATATCTTTTCGCAAAATACCTTGCCCTACTGAACAGATCACGTTTTCAGGTGATAAAAAACACTATTTTTGATGAAAAACCGTATGCAATCAGTTATTAATTCTTGCTCAAGATCTTGCTCTATACTTTCAACATACACGATAGTATCTACCAACAACCAATTTCGTTACTGGAACTGTCCACCGATGTGGAAATGAACATCAGTTCTAAACGAAAAGAAAAACCCCCTTTTGCCACCCGTTTGCCACCTCTCTTCCACCACTTTTCCACCTCTTTGCCACCTCTGTTGCCTTGTATTGTATTCATATGTGCAATTGGAAAATTGAATACGAGAACGAGGAAAAAACGTCAAAGGCAATTGACGACAAAAGATAAAAACGAAAAATGTAACAAAAGTTATGATGTGCGTTGATTTAATTGTTCGTTTGTCTCTTGTTTATAGTGTCATAGTTTTCTTACAAAGCAGTGTTAATATATTTTTGATTCATATCATAAAAAACTATCATGACGAATTTCTTTCGGCGGCGATCGAATCCACGTTTTTGGCCTTAGACAGAATATAATACGTTTTTAATGTTTTCTATAAACCAAAATATCATAATTTCTAGTGTTTGATTAAAACGTCAAGTCAAAATAACTTTACGTAACATGTCAAATAGAGTGTTTTTTTTTTGCGGTACATGTTTCCTTGCGATATTTTCTTTTATCATAGATCATGAACTAAACCTCATCATCAATCATCAACAGCTCATATACGTCCCCACCGAGGGGCTCGAACCTACCCTGAATTAGGGCGATTAGGCCTTAGTCGACCTCGCTGGCCCAGTGCGGGTTGGTCGACTTCACACACAACCTTTGAATTTCTTCGCAGGATTGTGCAGGTTTCATCACGATGGAGCGTCGAATAAACGTACACATGAATTCAAAATTCAAAAACATTGGTAAGTGGTGGGGATCGATCCCGCGTCTCCCGGACGGGAGGCCGCGTCCCTGGCCACTAGACCACCGATGCTTCTGAAAATGCCTGAAACAAATACTGTTCTTTCAACTATAACAGACAAATCGAAAGATACGTAAATCCTGTAATCAATGTTGGTAGGTTTCCGCAAAAACGAGGCCAACCCTTCTCAGCAGCGGGTTTAGCAAGAACATGCATTAATTTGTCGTTAACCTAGTAATTTGCGGCCTTGTTTCCTCTTCAAAATGGTATGATATTAAGTCGTCGAATTATACACAGGGGGTTTGTAATTTTATAGAATGCATTTTATTCATAATTTTAAATTCGGTAGGATGTATAAAGTTTAATTTGAATATCTTTATTTTTGTATATTTATCTTTAATTTCTGTTAAACTTTTTTGGTAGTTGAAAATTTCTACCTGGCTGTTACGATATTATCACGGTTTTTTGAATATTTGTACTGATTTTTATAAAATTTAGTATAAACTTAATTTAATACCCAAAAAACGGTTGTATCACATCATTGCAGTAGATTTCTAAAACTAAACAGAGCGATCTATGTAACGCGCTCAAAGCGATATAGGTGAGCTAAAGTGTATTTCCCTCCACGTCCCTAGATGGCGCTGTAGTTCTGATTAGTTTTAGAAACGTAATTACGGACGATCAGCTGTTTAAAATAAAACAACAAAGCACCTTTCCATTCTAAACTTAAATTATTGATTTAAATAAATACTTATTATATCAAGATCCACGAAACTAAAACATATTACGCAAAACTATTCAAATATTTCTGTAACTTGAAAACCATATTTCAAACAATTTCGGTGCAAATCTTACAAACATTCATCACTCGCAGTCTGTCCATAAATCACTTACAATTTTAAAATTCTGCGCCAAGTTTCTTGATAAAGGATATTGCGGTGCCTACACTGAGGTGTTTGATACTTTTACTGCTCAAAATGTTCCTAATGTGCTATAGTAATCGCATCGTAAGAATGCCGTCCTGACAGCAGGCAGGAAATATGAAAACCAAAAGGATGCAAAAGAGACAGAAGAAAAATTGTACGTGTATGACAGCTGTCAGGACGGAATTCTTACGACGCGATAGGTATACGTTATGAAAACATACATCACAACGCTACGCTTTTCGTAGCCGTAGCAGATTTTGCTACGGCGTAGTAAAGTATACAAAGTTATTTTTTTTTGTATTATCCGCCATTGGACTATGTACTTAAGACTTTCCAGAAGATGACTGGGTTTTATTGATTGTGCAGGCTGCTGATGCTCCACTTTACACACAATCTGTGAATTTCTTTGCTCGCTCAATGCTCATTATTCAAAATTCGAAAATGGTGGGAGTTCAAATTGAGACCTATTTGTCATTTTCGCTTCCGTTAAAAAAAAAGAAAGTTTCTCCAAAAAGATTATAAAATAAAGAATCTCTGGTTATAGCGATTATGTCATGAAAAAAAAACAACTAGCTTTTCTACCCGGCTACGCCCGGAATTGAAACACTCGTATGACAATCGCTAAAGGTCAAACTAATCGCAAAACAGATATTAAATGAAATAATATTTTTTCTTTATTTCATAAAATATAGTAGCCAAATATATAACCAAATAACCAAACCAAATATATAACCTGGTCCGTAATCTTTTCTATCGATTGGTACAAACCCCATCGAAATCGGTGCAGCCGTTCTCTAGTTATAAAAGGACAAACATTCTGTTTTATATAGTAGCATGGACCAATAACTCGAGTTATCTTGGTCCATGGTAGTAGGTAGATTATTGAGTAAAAAATATTTCTTGACATAACACGTTTTTAACGCACTAAAAAATATAAAGTAATTTAGATTGTGATTTTTAGTAGGACTTAAAACAAAAAACGAGGGGTGAGTTCTTAATGGATTTATTTATTTTTATCAGATTTCTAATTATTTAAAAGACCTGCAAGGTTATTTCGAATTTGAGGTGTTAACTTGAATATGGTTCAAGAAAGCGGGTGAAGTTGAAAACGTAAAAAAAATATTAGTAAGAGCGTCGATAGTTCAAAACGCTTTTAATAAATGTTTTGAATTTGATATTTTGCTGAAAAAGTTTTTTTTATAACTTTCCTCACTGACCTTAAAATGATAATATAAACTGTTAAGTTAGGTTAGGTACAGTTGATAATGGAAATAGTTATAGGCCGCTCAAAACCGATGAGGTTTTCTAAGATGGATTTTACAGATTTTTATAATTTACGGACACAATTGTACGAAATTATTCAAGCACAAAAATTATCTGCGAGTACATCCGTATTAAGCGGTCTGTGTAGTTATTTCCTTTGCTGATTGTACCTACTTTTATGTTTGTCTTTTGACTTATCTACAAGCTTCTAAAAAAGTCCCAGCAAAGTTTTCCGATACGACATTTACTAAGCCACATTTTTCCTAAAGAAGTTCATCAGCAAAAGAATTTACGCCAAGATTTCCTTTAAAAGTTATACAAAGCCAATCTTCCATCAAGATAATGTAAGAGAAAACATTCCCAAAGGAGACCTTAAGAAAATTACGAACTCAAAAACTTTTTCTTGCTGTAAAAGAGATAAATGCACTAAATGTTAGACCCGATTTCTTTGTAAATGTATTATTTCACTTTTCTGATTTCTGACTTCATTATTCTGATACAAATTATATATTTCAAACTAGTGGTCCGCCCGCGGCTACGCTCGCGCTATGTTAGATTTTCCCGTGGAAATAAGACTTTTCCCGGTATAAAGTATCCTATGCGGTAATCCAGGTTAAAAACTATCTTCATTCCAAATTTCGTCCAAATCTATTCAGTAGTTTAGGCGTGAAAGCGGAACAAACATCCAAACAACTAAACTAAAACTAAACTAAATAATCATATTAGTGTGATTGGTTAACTACGTAAAAAATATAAACTATGAGTAGGTTATCTTATTATTTTAAGAATGTTGTTCTTTCGAGGTTTATTTAAGCTGTAGTTTGGTATGTGGAAACCAACTACAATTTTATAGTAGGTAGTAATTTAAAAACTAAATCAAGATTCTGTCTACAAACTAAGTCGATTTAAGTGTTAGTACTATTGCTATTTATTTTCAATAGGCGTATAAATATACACATGTTCTATCGTCAAATAGTTTTGCTATAATTGTGGCTATCTGGATGCTTGTGGGTAAGGATTTCTAGATCCTTCTTGATTTGAGTTATTTACTCTGACTTTGGTTTCCACCTACCTACTTTCTGCCACTTGCCCTGCCCATTTACGACACTAGGGTAAATTTCTTGTAGGAGATTAATGGAACGTACTGATTGCAATATAGTGCAATGCACATCGCATATGTCCTACAAAAAGTCGGCCAGAAATAACTCGCCATAAGAGAGAGAGAAATAAATCGGCCCGATTATCCGTCCTACAAAAACTCTGACGTGGGCGGGCACTCTGAACTTTATTCCGTTTCAACTAAGTAAATACATAACATTTTTTCCCTCGACGCCTTGTTTTTGGCATTTCAACTAAATGAAGACTTACGTCTAAATAACAAGCAGGTGAAAAGCCCAAAATATTTTACGGAAACCGTTGGTGGCAACATTTTTGCTTTTTGCCTAACGAAGCAGGGTAAGTTGCTCTGTCCTGTGCTGTGTCTGGGTAATGGATGGAACTAACTTCACACTGAGAATAACTGAGGGCTTTTTTGTGTAATGTGTTTACCCAATTTTTATAACTTTTGTATAATTTAAGTTCCACACACTGCTTTATCTGTGGTATCCTGTGATTGGCGAACAAGTGCTATACTTCATTCTAAATGTTAAATATAATATTGTTAAGCTGTTGGATATCTAAATCAAATAAAATAATTATAATAATAACTGTGCACCTGTAACGTTATAATATTTGCATGTTGGTAGATTTGGTATCCGTTTTGATAGGTGTCGGTGGAGGTGAGGAAGTAAGCGGGCGGGTGAATTCAATGCCACCAACCAACATGACGATTAAATATTTCTGACGCGCGTCGCCTCGCGCAGCGATCGTCTTTTATTTCCTCTGAGAGTTTGTGATGGTACCGAACGCGCCATTAAGATAAGCGTGAGAAAGACAAGTAATGGTTAGTAGTATTGCTTCGAGAAATGCACATTTGGCAACAATAAAAATTAAAACTGCCAGAGGTCTTTTGTCAGTAAGTAATAAACCGATATTTTTAAACGGAAATATCTAAACACCCCGGGAAGCGGCATCACAAGACAGACGGTACGAAGAAATATAAATTACCACCAAACAATAGGCAGATAAAGTTCAATGGTTTTGCTGTAGCACGTGTAGGAAGATAGAGAAATCCTTATCGACCCAAAACTTTTACACCAAACAGATGTCAGACAAGACAAAATAATATTAAGATAAAAAGGGTGAAACTGCCACTATGGTTTGCTATGCAAAGTACGACTCTAAGTCCTAAGACAAAACTCAACTATGTCTTATGTTAAACGAGTTTCATAATTATATTATTCATATAAACAAAACCCTAATTGATATGACTTTATTACAATGGTAATACTAGACATGTTCCACCTACGGTGTAACACTGTGTATCACAAGTTACATATTATTAACAATATGTGTATGTACAATAGAAACGGATTACGCAAAGGATTTTGCTTCTAAATTCCAGGCTGTCTACATGAAGTCCTAAGCATAGCAGCGGCTATGAAGTCATATGAAACGCTGAAGCCTGAGTGACGTCAGCAGGGCTTTCTTTGAGGCGAAGTTGACGATGGCGCGCATGGCAACAGGAGAGCTTGCAAGGAGAAGCGTCACGCGTCGGTGCGCGGGAGCAGCCGGCCAATCAAGATCGACGGATCGACCAATGGAGAGCGGCCGAACTTAGCTGACCAATTAGATGTTAAGATTTAGGGTTAGGGTTGTAGGCGGAGATTAGATGTTAGAGATAGGGTAGGGGAACTAGGATAGGGATAGTCAAGGCAGAGCTGGAGACCAAGCCGGGAGCGTCGAAGCGAGAGTGCAGTGTATTTCTAAGTGTTGATTAATCATAGAGTCAGTGACAGGGAGTACAAAGAACTTTGGGTTTTAAAACTTAAAACTACATAAATAAATAGTTCAATAAAAGTTCCAATTCTAATCAATATTAATAATATTACTTGAACTTTAAATCTAAAGCTGCATATCATACTAAATTATATTTTAAAGCCCAAAGATAATCTTATTTCTCTATTCCTATTTTCTTCGCTGTATTTTACGCTTCGATATTGACATAAACTATACTCAGATAGAGCTATTATTACTATAAAACTTCTTAGCACTTAATCATAATTTGAATCACAAATAAATGTTATAGCAGTAGTGATAATAATTGGCCTAAGGGGTTTTTTCCTTTTTCTGTTCGTTTTTCCCCTTCATTAGAATACTTTTGGCCTAGAAATCGAACAGAGGGTCAAGGAATACCGTTCTTCGGATTCCTCGATTTAAATCAGACTAAATTAAAAGCAAAGAAAAGAATAATAAACTAGTCTATAATTTAATTTATCTTGTGTTTTCCTCATCTCTCCTCAAAATAAAATAATCTATAATTTTTCATAAATAAATAAATCTGCCCTTAAATTCACCTTACTCTAAATTACAAATTCACTTGCATTAATAATAACCTTAATTTTGAATTAAAGACATTATCAAGATCTAGGTTAAAGCAACTATAATTTACTCAATAAAGTTGCTTCAAATACCTAATCCTTGCAAACATTACATGATAAAGAGAAGTTATAAAATATTAAATTTTGCCTAAAAGACTCTGCTAATACTTTAGTATACACTGCGCGGTGTCATTGAGAAATGAGCTCTGCAAACAAACAAAAGCGCTATAGCTGACCTCACGAGTGGCCACTCACACACACAAATAAAACACAAACCAACTAAATGAATGCATTCTAAAATATAAAGAGGCAGCTACTGTTCTCGGGTCTGACTACGAGATACAGAATATAAAAATAATAAAAGTTACGTAACATAAAACAACAATGCGAGTCTCACTATCCTTGGCACAACCCAGAGGGCTACTTGCAAAGTCGGCTGGAATCACATGTGTTCCAGAAGGCGTAGCCGGGTGCACAGCAATACTCAAGTTTACAGAGAGCTGACACTTTAATCTACAAGGGAAGTCGCTGACGTTGGCTCGCTATAACCTGCTTGCGGCTGGCTGGGATCATGTGTCCCAGAAAGCGTGGGTTGAGTTCAACGCGGAAACTCTTTTTGGGGTTATATGATAAAACTTCATTCACAGGAAGTCGCTGTGGTAGAGCTCGACACAGAAACTTTCTTTGAACCCTTTTCGTTTGCTTATTATGTTTAGCAAGGACAAAAAGTAAAATCAAGTATTACAGAATTATCCACCAAGAAAATAATTACTAGACGATCACATTATAAATTATAACAAATATATCACAGCATAACTGACAGCCTGAGACTTCAGGCTCGGCATTGGGCCATCACAAGTTATACAGTCAAATTTCTTTTTGAAAACAGACAAAGGTATCTGTAGTAGTTTTGATTATAATATTCCAGTTATGAACGAAAGTAAAGAAACAACGAAATGTTCTTTTGTTTTTCGATAAAAGTAATATTTTTTTAAGCTACCGGAGTTGTTGTCGGAAACTCCGTATAGCATATAATGCTTCTTTTTATATTTTTTAATAATAAAAATATAAGAGAGTCTTTATGTTGGAATCCTGACGCTTCTAACTTATAATAATAATTTATTAAAGGAATAATTCAATTTAGATAAAAAATATGGTTAAAATAAAAGTACTATGTCATGAACATACGTATGAAGAAAAAAAAAGAACAGAAGTAAATATAACTTTTACTTTTATTCGACATTCAAAAATAAATATTGCGTGTCTTTTCAATCTTCTTCTTTCTTTATCATATGGGTTGTAAGGTCGACAACCGACATCACAAAACCTGGTGTCAGTGTCATAGAGCCGCCAAAGGCCACTGACTTGGCTCGTGTAACGACTAGATAGTAGCCGAGACCAACGGATTAACGTGCCTTCCGAAGCACGGAATCATTTTACTTTTCGGACAATCACTTGATTCAGCCTGCAATGTAAACAAACTGGGGAAAGTCTCACAAAGAGATTTTTGCTTGACATTGCCCCTACCGGGAATTGAACCCGGAACCGAAATCGAAATCTCGTCCACTCGGCCACGGAGGCTGTAGTAACAATTCAATAGTAACAATTCTTTTCAAATAATGAAAGAAAAAATTAAAACGTACATTCCATACAGCATGAAAAGAAAGTCTTATAATTGCCAAGCGAACAAAAGATGCAGGGTGTTTGAGATGAGACAATTTCCTTAAAGTAGAAATAAAGAATTTAAAACACCTTTTGTAGGCCGGGAACGTTGTTAAAGTTTAACGATGAGAAATAAAAAATACGCTGTTAATTACTGAATTTAAATTTTATTAGGTTTGGGAACAATGGCGAGCTGCTTTAATCTTTCTATCAGCTATTGATGAAAGTAAAACCTGGTTAGTAAAAATGCCTTCTGCAAAAATGTCCCAGATTTGATTCCTTACCTGTACCAAGTTGTAGAATCAAATGCACTGACATATTACTTTCACACATAACGCAATACACACACACACACACACACACACACACACACACACACACGGGCACACACTTTTGCAAGTGAGGGTAATTAATCATATTTTATTTACTTTAGTTCTTTGTTAAAAGCATGTTAACTCTAACTTTAACTTCAACTTTAGCGATTTCTTATTATCATTGTCATAAACCTTGTTCATTTAAAAAGTAAGATGTATGTCATAATTATGGAAGAGCGGAACCTCTTTAAACTGAAATGTATATTTTATAACGAAATAAATGAATTTACTATTATTATTAAATGGAATGATGAGCTTGTTTCGTATTTAGGGGTTATTTATGTATTTTTCTCAAGTCATTCGTAGAACCTTGATGGGGTTTTTTCAGGTCAGTACCCATATTTGCCCCTTCACAGTAGTCTAGGGTCCATTGCCTCTCAAAATTTTCAGAGCAGCTTTGGGCTGTCGCATTCTCTTGTTTGTTTTCGGGATTTTTCAAAGCTCACTTCTCACTACACGCAATAGTCACACACGAAGACGCGAAAGTGAAGTGTAGAGGGGATACGATACCATGTGTTCGCGCCCTTTTGCGGATTTTCGCGCGTTTTGCACGTTTAGTGTGAAGTGGACTTTAAAGCATGAAATAAACAGTGTTCTTACCTTTCCAAAAATAAATAAAAATAGATATTATGTGCTTTTATAACAATTTTTACTCAGTGCACCAAGCAACATATAGAGCTACTTAATTAATGATACACTGGAGTAACATCATCAAAAATGGTACGTTTTATTCATTTTCCTCGGTACAACAAACAATTCAAATTGGATAGGTATACAAAATTTGCTCACCTGTGCCACATGCAGCAGCTGTGTGTATTAGGTACCTTAATTTAATTCATTACAATAATAGAATCATATTTAAGGGTCCAACCACATTTGAGAGCACGCCTGCGAGTTTTTTGTCTACTTTTCCCTTTCGGCAAAGTTAGAACATGAAATGCTAACGAGCCACAAAAAGCGAGTAACAGAAATAGCGATAGAGAGATAGATATATGGAATCTAATGCCGTGCCGTGATTTTAGATGTGGTTATATCATTATTATAAACTAATTAATCTACAGTACTAGGAGCAACTATATGGGATTGCGGTTTTGGTGTGACGTGAACCGAGTCGTTTGAGTGGCAGGTTGAGGAGGCAACATGATGAAATAATAATTAGCTATGTCTAATAATATTATTATTAACAGTGTAGAGCTTAAATTGGTAGGAATCATACTATCAGACTAGGCGCAGAAATTCGTTATGAGCGCTGAGTTATAGATATCATCAACAGCTCATATACGTCCCCACCGAAGGGTTTGAGCCTACTCTGTAATAGGGCGATCAATCCTAAGTACTTAAATAATTTTATTATGTACCTTAGTGTTCCACGCTGCTGGCCCAGTGCGGGTTGGTCGACTTCACGCACAACCATTGAATTTCTTCGCAGGAGTGTGCAGGTTTCCTCACGATGTTTTCCTTTACCGTAAGAGCGTCGAATAAACGTACATTATACGAATTTAAAATTTGAGTTCGTATAATGTTTCGAAATACTTAAATTCGAAATATGCAAGCAGAAATCGAACATTTTTTCTGTTACTGCAGGAATCGCGGCCAATTTAGGTCACGTCTTAGCTAAGAAATTTTGATTAATTTTGTTTGTGATTAACTAAGTTGGGTGTTGGCGACTAATGGCCGTTCGTTACGAAACTTCCTGTCAACTTTGGACGTGAGCGCAATGTGAATACTGTTATAACGAGAAATCCTTTAGTAAGAAGCCAGTTTCTTACTTGGCCGGATTCTGAATTAGACACGTTTTGTTGATTATAGATCAAAGTCAAAGTCAACATCTGGCCACACTGTGTGTGTGTGTGAGTCCAGCAAGAGTTATTGCGGCCGAGGCTTGTATAGTGCTTTTCTCTGAAATATGCGAGAAAATTATAAAATAAAATAAAAAATTGGTACCTTGGATTTAGATGTCTGTATCGTACTAAACTTATAATCTTTATCACTTTAACCTCTACTTCGATTTTTTGGACAATTCTTTGTTATAATATTATATTTCCCTAATTCAATGATTAGTAACTAATTTAACTGTTAACTCCATCATGAAACAAAATAGTACGATAAAAATAAAGAGACGCAAATTACAAACCGCCATATTGCATGCTTTTCTTTTTTTTGTTCTGTGCCAGTGCCATACAGAGCATACAGCCAACTCCAATCACTACGATTCGTATACTATTCATATAAAATTTGAATTAAGAACATAAGGGTATGCGGTCTTTTGTCAGCATCTGACAATGGCGGACGTGTCTTCGTTTTAATTTTTTTATTTTAGTTTTTTGAAGTGTTTAGTGTATAATTTCGATAGTGCATTATCCAGTGAATCTTTCGGGACTATAAACTTTAATAAAACAATTGAATCGCTTACACTTTGCTGACATTTTTAGATGATACCAAAAGGCCTCGTGGTGGCTTCAGTAATTGTACTATCACATTACTGAGCCCAATTAACCGAACAATCATCCAAGGATACATCTTGAACCTACAAATATCACTCGACACTGGCGAAATACGTCTATATAAGATGTGTCGCCATTATTTAGGAAGAAGAAAAATAAAAAATAAGAGTATGCTGTAAAAAGACTCAAAAATATTGAAATTTCTGGACGAAAGTTACTTTGCTGGCCGCTGTTTCGCGAATTGTTTTTTTACAGTAATGATCAAATTTTCGAGCGTGTCGGAGAAAAAAATATTTTATTTTTTTATCAACAGCTCATTTGAGTCCCCATCAAAGGGCCCGAGCCTACCTTGAAGTAGGATGATCAGACCATAGTCGATCATGCTAGCCCAGTGCGGGTTGGTCGATTTCACACACAACCTGTGAATTTATTCCTAAGAGTGTGCAGGTTCAATATTTTCCTTCACTGTAAAGAGCGTCGAATACCTTACACGTGAATTTGAAATTCTAAAACACATTGGTACGTGGTGGGGATCGAACCCGTGTTTCCTTCACGGGAGAGACAGCGACCCTAGCCACTACATTACCATCACTTATATTTTATTTATTATTACTCCTGTTTATTGGATGTCTGGTAGTTGGTAGTGTGTAAAAGTCAAGTTCCTAGTTGAATGGATATTTGAATGATGTTTTTTTTCGGGTTTGTTTGTTATTTGTGTGCGGTCACAAATTTTGTGATGTCATTATGCCAGACTTACTTTACTAGTATGTGTAGGTGCAAAATCTAAACGATTAGAGAAAATCAAGATGACCACAAGTAAACATTTCTGAATACGAGCCTTAGTATTAGCGGTATTTAGAACGCGGGTAAACATCATACTTCAAAAACCGCGGCAGAAAGCAGACAGCAGACATCGTCTATGCCAGCTATAAAGTAAATGAAGATACAAACGATGCATCGAAAAAGCATTTAAAAAACAATTGCACTGCGTTGCGTCGCGGTCACTTCAGCCGTTAGTAAAACTTTTATATCGCGCTGAGCTCGAAAACCTCACAAAAATCTCATCGCTCGCAAAAACCATTCAGCGCCATCGAGTTTTTGTTCCATTAAAAAAAGTGCAATCAGTGTGGCCAGATGTTTCATGGATTGTTGCTAGGAATTAGAAAATTTTACGTACATTTAAAAACTAGTGGCTCTGTGGACCTTGCGAGTTTTTTTTTCGAAATGGCTTAAATATGATTTTTTTACGTTTTCAACCCCCATATCTCCTCTGTTTTGGAAATTTTCGAAAAACTGAATAGACATAAAAATCTATAGGTATATTTTATCGAACCTGCTTATAAAATTTCACGAGAATCGGTTGAAAAACGCGACCTTTAGAGGAGAACAAACATACAGATGAACAGACGGACATATAAAAGCAATTTTGGCCAAGCTGAAACGATTTGTGAACGCCACACAGTAAATATTTTTTTTATCAAATTATATACAACAATAGTAGCGCTGCTGTCAACTTGTAAATACCTGAACCATCATTTCCGATTCAAAAGGGTGTCAAACAGGGCGATCCGCTGTCTCCAAAACTATTTACCGCCACTCTAGAGGAAATATTCCGAAAGCTGGCTCCGGCTTGAGCAAACAGAGGTATTCATATTCATATTCATATTAATTTATTGCATTCAAATGGTACACATTATGGTCTTACATTAAAAAAAGATTCACATTTGATACCTCGTAAGGTGTTGCACTATATATGTTGTATTGTAATTAAAACTTAATTAAATTAAATTGCAATAAAATTATCAAATAAAATAAAATGTTAGTACTAAAATATCACATGCTGCCACAAACCTTAATCTATTATTGTTAGTATTTTAAATTTAATATAAAATGAAACTATTATTATTACCACTAAACAATACAATTCATCGGTATAAATTTTAAAGCTTTAAAAGAAATATTTTATACAGCTTGACCATGAGATCGATATTTATAATGTTAGGTATGTAATTAATTATGTCTATTATGTAAAAATAAGATAAAATACAAAATAAAATTATGTCAAATTTGTTTTTGTTTATATTAATAGTATTTGTTTATAGGGATATTAATGCTCAATTTGGTTTAGAAAATCGTCAATTTTATAATAACATTTTTGTACGAGATATTCTTTTAGTTTAAATTGGAATGTTTTGTATCTTTCTAAAGACTTTATACATTCCGGAATCGCATTGTATATTTTTACTGCCGCGTAGTAGGGACCCTTCCGATACATTTCCATCTGTGTCTTTGGTATATCGAGATTGTAAATATACTTTTTCCTTAAGTTGCGCTTCGGTTGTGTGTCCTTTTTAAGTGTAAAAAGTTGCATATTACGTCTTACAAAAAGAGCGGTTTCCAAAATATAAAGGGATGGCAAGGTAAGTATTTTTTGCTGGATAAAATGCGGGCGACAACTATCTCTTTGTCTAATGTTAACCATCGCGCGAATGCACTTTTTTTGCACGATAAACAAGTTAGGCGCATCGGTACTATTTCCCCATAGAACAGTTCCATATCTGAGCGTATTAGCGTTGGCAAAGCAAGACTGACTAATCTTCGCTTCGCGGATGATATTGTCCTCTTCTCATCGACGATCACTGAGCTACAACAAATGTTACAAGAGCTGAGCAGGGAGAACCTTGAAGTTGGTTTAAGGATGAATATGTCGAAGAACAAGCTCATGACAAATCGCGCCGAGAAAATCGTGGACTTAGATGGGGAAAGAATAGCATATGTCCGTGAGTACAGTAAAAGCGGGGGGCAGTAGCCAGATGGGCGCTAGCTAATCAAAGTTAAAATGGAATAATTAGTGTAAATGAATTTATTTTATACCTTTTTTTCACTATCTAACAAAAACCCGTCTACTCGGTAACAACGTGACGTCCCGAGTCAAAACAACAAAAAAGAACCATTCGTATTTCAAAATCTTTAAACTCAATCGAACTAAACGAACAGCCAGTCCACTCAAAGGAGGCCGCTCCTTACATGCCGCGCCCCTATAAAACAAAAAATTACTTGAATGGTAATTTTTTGTATCACATATCAACAAAATCCCTCACTTTTACAAACCTACCTAATGCGGATATCATTACAACATGGACACAAAATAGCAGACAGGAGCTACCTGTCAGCTGCGGCAATCATCTTAAACAAATACATGCAAGAAGTTGATAAAAGAAAATGTTAAGTAAAATATGCTATGATCAAGATGTATTGCTGAAACCCTGCATAATAAAAACCGCAACAAAAAATCATACACAACTACTTGTGCCCATCTACATTCAAAGTCCAAAAGACCATTCTTTATAAATTTAGACTAGTAAGAAACTAAACCTAACTGAAACAACCATAATCCTCATCCAAATTAACTAGGCAAAATCAACCCATAACTGCCCACAGTTAAGACTTGAATTAATTATGTAAATAAAAAAAAAACAAAATAGGCAGTCAAAGACTAATTCAAACTAGCAAAGAATACAAAAGAGTTGGAAGTTCAAGTATCTGCTAATCTTAATCTCTACCTATTCCAATCATAAGACATCAAAGCTAGAAGACTGCTCCACCACCTAACCTTAACTGAAAACGCGAGGGGGAAAGCTTTCGAGCAACCAAGAGGCAGCAAGGTTGATGTCAAGGACCCAGCAAAGGTCCCCTAATAGCACTATGTGCAGACAAGGTTCGACATCAAACAGACTATCCCTTGAATACTCAGATATTAAACCCTAAACATTGTTTACAGAATACCATTAGCAGAGTAGCAGATCTTGCACGAAGAGGTCATCCCCCACATTCACGAAGACATAATTATAAGATATAAAAAGAATCTGGAACTAATCACTGATTAAATAATTCACAAAAACACAAAAAACATTTTTAACTAAATAAACACTTTCCCTGACACTAGAAATGTCAACCTACAATTTTTTTTTTAAACTGGCACTAGACTATCTTTGTGCCAAGTAATAAAAAGAATTCAAAAGAACAGGTAAAGTGTCATGACACGATTCAGCCTAATTGGCCTCATATGCCAATGTGCCAATTGTGCCAATTCCCAACCATAACGAGTTTAGATAGCACTACCTACGATATTAAAAACGTAAAGAAAAGGGTTTAAGCGTATTATGGTGGAAAACCAACGTTCGACCATTTCTATGTCCTAATTTCTTAACCAAATAGTTGTTATTAGCAAGTCTGCGCACAACGCGATAAGGCCCCTTATAAAATCGCGACAGTTTCGAACAAACCTTGGAAACTCTCTTAGGGTTGTACACTAGAACTAAACGAACTTAACCTTTTTATCAAAATATCGCTTCTGCGTCCGTTGCGATTTACCAACTATCTTACTTCTAACGGCGTTAGAGATACGGCGGCGGCGACGTCGGCGCCAAGAATTATCAGGCTTCTTACCGAGAACCACCGGCGATGCATATGCACTATGCGATTCTCTAATTACATTATTATCTAACATCTCCTCAACTTGCTCCCTAATAATTCGATGCTGTTCATGCGACACTCTGTATGGCGCCTTGTGAACGGGAATCTCGTCGGAAGTGTTAATCTCCACATCCAACAAAGAACAAGAACCTAACTCTTTGGAATTAAAAGCGGACCGGTCCTCATAACAGGACAGCGGGTCGTTCAGCTTACTTTTCTGATAGCGATTTAAATCTTTATTGACATCTAATGATTGGACCGAACTATCTTTCAAGTTCTCAGTGTCCAGAGACGCGCGAAGATTCTCCCCAAGGACTTCTGGTGAGTCCACAAAAAAAACGTAATCAGACTGCGACAGCTTCGGTATCTGAGCAGTTGCATGTATTACATCCAACGACGAGGTGACTTGCGCAGGCTTGCTCATAAAACTAACACAACACCTATCTAAGCGTACGACTTTCTGGCGGAAATCTATAGCAGCGTTATACTTGCACAAAAAGTCTTGACCTGAAATTACAGTGGGAACTAGAGAGTTCACGATAACAAAGGTATGCACAAATAAATATGAATCAATCAAAAACTTTAATTCAATCCATCAAACATCTTAGTAACCAATTGTTGGCCATTTACCGCACGTACATAAGGTGCCTCTTTATTCAACCTATCACATTTAATCACACTACAGAGTTTATCAAACAAATCATTCGAAATCACGGAGACGGTCGCTCCGGTGTCCAACAGGGCTTCGGTTTCGTAGTTGGCGAACACCACCTTCACGATTGGCGAAGTTGGTCCAGAGGGAGCTTCAGTTGGACCAGAAGGAATTCCTCCCACCAGCGGGTGCATTTCGCTTGGGTAAACATTCCTCGCATTACCAGTTGGTCGATTTCTTAAATTATATCGCTGTGTCCGCTCTTGCGACGATGGAGGAGTAGGCGAACGACCTCTCCCAGCACCATACATAGGGTGCGTCTGCTGCTGCAAGGGCGGCGGCCTGACGGGTGTCCGCCACGGCGACTGCATCGACGATGACGGCGAACTTCCACCACGCACGGCGTAATAACGACCACTATCACCCGCGCGGCCATTATCGCCCGATGATCTCGCGCACGACGAAGGAGACGCGATGGTTGCCGTGGTCAACTTGACTGGCAAATTCACCGCCGTGCTATTTTTATTAAAAAGCGCAAACAATTGCCGAGCCGAGTTTTTCAAATCCGCTAGTTTTGTAAAAATCTGTCCCCCTAGTGACCTTTTGTTGTTATAAGACATGCTTCTCAGGCATTGTTGAATAACAATCGAATCATCGACGATTTTGGCCGATCTGGCTAAGGCCTCTATTCTATAAATAAAATCGATTTAACTCTCATTGTACTCCTGCTTGGCTGAATAAAATAAGGAAGCAAAATCGACGAGAGGAGGAAACTCTTTCCTTAGGCTCTCGGCAAATTCCTCGAAGGTTTTCACGCCTTTGATCGAAGATTTGTAGAAAGACAAGGCAAGACCGGAGAGATAATTTTGGACCACTACAAGTTTAACCTGGTCGGCCCAGCCGTTCACTGCGGCGATTACGTCGAACTGTGACACGAATTCATCAGTCGTTGTGTTTAGACCGTTGAATGACTTGGCCATTTCTACGAATAACTGTTAGACTTATCTAGAGATCGGAGCGTCGACTCGTCGTTCTTGCGCGACGAATTGCGCCTTTGGCACGCCGCTTGCTCGGTCGGGTTTGAGCTGCGGCACGTGGCTTGCTCAGTCAGGGCGGGAAGTACAGGCACCACCGGACCTCGGGATCGTCGCTCAGGATAAGCTCCCACTTCTCTTCAATCGCCCGGCTTCCTCCGTGCGATGAATTTGAAATCTTGAGCTATATGCCTATGCGTAAAAAACTCGCGGCAGCCTCCACCAAGTAAAAGCGGGGGGCAGTAGCCAGATGGGCGCTAGCTAATCAAAGTTAAAATCGAATAATTAGTGTAAATGAATTTATTTTATATCTTTTTTTCACTATCTAACAAAAAGCCGTCTACTCGGTAACGACGTGACGTCCCGAGTCAAAACAACAAAAAAGAATCATTCGTATTTCAAAATCTTTAAACTCAATCGAACTAAACGAACAGCCAGTCCACTCAAAGGAGGCCGCTCCTTACAGTACCTTTACCTTGGCCAAGTAGTCTCTTTCCAGACCAGACAAGACAAGGAAGTCGAAAGACGGACTGAAAATGCCTGGAAGAGCTTGGGCCATGAAAGATCTCGTTAAGGGTAAATTGCCGCTAACATTGAAAAGAAAACTCATGGATATGTGCATCTTACCCATCCTTACGTACGGCGCGCAGACTTGGGCTTTGACTGACATCCAAAAGACCAAACTCCAGGTGTGCAAGCGAAACATGGAGCGCAGCATACTCGGTGTAAGGCTAAGCGACCGAGTTCGAAACACGACGCTGCGCTCCCAGACAAAACGAATTGATGTAGCTCAGAAGGCCGCCCACTTAAAATGGGACTGGGCTGGCCACGTCACCCGAATGCCTAACGAACTGTGGGCTAAAAAGACCAACAGTTGGGTGCCCCAGAACGCAGCAAGATGTCGTGGTCGGCCCCGCAAGAGGTGGCGAGACGAACTCGCTGCCTACTGTGGCGAGTGGGAAAGTTTGGCCCAGGATCGGGATAAGTGGAAGGAAGCGAGGGAGGCCTTTGCTCTACAGTGGGACACTTCAGGTTAATAATAAATAAATATTTTATGCTTTTCCAATATCGAATCTGGTCACACTGACCTAGCAGAGCCATGAATTCGAACCAGCTTGCTCTCTTAAAATTACGTCCATCGAATATCGAGTTTGCCAGCTTGATGGAATACAAAAATCGTTTCAAACGGCTTTGTTCCAATCCAAACTCTGCTGGACCTACTTATGTTTGTATAACTTACATAAACCGTATTGAAAATATTCAAAAGAAATTTCTCCGCCATCTATGTTACAGAACTAAAGATCATTATAGCTCTGATAGGTACCTTACTCTATGTAGGAAACATCATATACTTCCAGTCGACGCGAGATTGCTGACATTACTTTCCTCCTCAAAATCGTTTTAGGTAGTATTGATTTTCCCGATTTACTTTCTCAAATTAACTTGAGAACTCCGACCAAGCACCTGCGTTTTAATCCTCCGTTACACCTTCCAGTCGTCAGAACGAACTATAGGCAAAACACTTAAATGTTGCGTGCGAGCGGCAGATTTAACAATCTGTGTAAAGATCTAGACTTAGACTTGTTTAATAGTAGTGTTGAGTCGGTGAGGCGGTTACTCACTAAAGTGGCATTTGATTCTGTCTCTTAGGTTTTAGTTTGTAAGCTGGTTTAAGTGGTTTTTACTGTGTACTGAACTCACGGGAGTTCCGAGTTATTTAGCAAGCTAACTTGCAAGATATATAGCCTAAGTTTTAGCAGATTAGTTTATAATTTCTAAGTTGTTTAAAAAAGATATGTTTTTGTTTTGCTTTTTTAGTATGTATTTATGTAAGCGAATGATGTCGCGGCGAACGAGATTTAATTTTTTCTCGCACGTCTATTTCGTAGTTGTTATACAAGCTAGTGAAGACCTGTAATTTGGCTCTCTGTTTTTAAGTCCAATGTTTATTTAATTATTTGTAGCTGTTGGTTTTCCAATAAAAATAAAAATAAAATAAATTTAAAATAAAAGTCACGCTCATAACTCTAACGGACTTAGCAAGCTTCATGAAGGCTAAGAACTGAAAACATTAGCTAAAAGGACGGCTTGAAAGGAATCTTAGCATTCAGTGATAACTGCAAGCTTGTTCGTCGTCGTCTCGGTAAACGTTCTTTTTCTTAATTGTTTACTTAACTCTCTAGTTTTGGTCTCATCATGCCTTCTGAAAGGCACTTCTTGTGCTAAATGACAAACAATATCTAATTGTCTCTGAAAAACACTACGAATGTGCAAAGTAGGCAAACCACTTTATGAGTAGGTGAGCCGCGAATTTTTTTTAGCGTAACAAGGGTGCCGCGGTGAAAACAGTTTGGGATCCCCTGGCCTAGACAATAAAATTGACCACTATACTGAAACATAACGAAGGAACGATTTCATTTGTTGTGTGTTTTGAGTATGAAATACCCAAGCAAATAATTTGATTTAAGGGTATGTTGTGATCTTTCGTATCAAACTGTAGTCCTGTAGAGTAATCAAATAACCGAGAAAAGAATAAAGGTTTAAATAAATTGTGATGCAAATATTGCTCGGGCAGACTCGATCTGCTCAAATAACTTAAGTCAATTAAATTCCTACATTTTGAAAGAAAGAAAGAAAGAAAGCAAGAAAAATACTTTATTAATTAAATTGTGACACATACAAACTAAAATGCACCGCAAACATAACATAAAAACAAAAAACATAATATATTAAAATTAACATTTTGTTAATAACATTTTGTTTCAACATAATATTCAAATTAGTACTAGTGAAAAGGACACGACTCAGCATTATGTCTATCTCATAGAGCTAGACACTGTTTTTCAGTCGCGCCTGTTTGTAAGGTCAGCTCAACCATCGCAACGTAAATGGATTAGAAAAAAAAAAGTCATCTAGTGGCGATTTAAGTTAGATGAATAATAATAGTAAATATACATACTAAAATAAAATAAATAGTTTTATATCTGTGTGGGTAATATTATTATTATACATTTTGCATTAATTATTGCTTTGAATAAGGTTAATTACCGTTCCTGTTTGTGTGCTCAGTGTTAGTAGTTATTTGCTAAAGTTTCCCAGAATATTTGCCGTCCTCGGAAGTTGCTGTTGCATTCTTGATGCCTCTCTAGACGTGTTTCTATTTGATTAATTAGCTGAAAACTACTACACAGAGAGCATATTAATAGTCGTATTTTAAAGGTTAAATAACTTCATGTTATAACTATTTAAGAAAACTATGTAATTATCTTGAACAGTTACAAGAAACAAGTGTATTTTTAATTAAAACATATTTTTGTTACTCGGAATCTGTGTTGTCGGAACCATTTCCTGAAGTCCACACTTATATCTCGTCTAGTCGTCATTCCGTCTGTCTGTTCGCCTGTTTGTCATCACGGGCCAGCACGAAGATAAGCGAGTAGGCAGCAACATTATAGATTTTATATTGAATTGGAGATTTTATATGGGAAACTATACAAGAAGTAAGTTGCAATCATATCTTTTCTTATAACTCTAGGTTTAACGGTAACATCATATGGTATTTGATTGTCACCATCCATATAATTCAAAATCTGAGGTAAACAAATAAGATAAGAGTTACTTTTTAATCAAAGAGGTCATCAACAGCTCATATACGTCCCCACTGAAGGGCTCGAGCCTACCCTGAATTAGGGCGATTAGGCCTTAGCCGACGGGTTGGTCGACTTCACACAAAACCTTTTTATTTCTTCGCAGGAGTGTGCAGGTTTCATCACGATGTTTTCCTACATCGTACTCGTAAGAACGTCAAATAAACGTACACATGAATTCGAAATTCGAAAACACATTGGTTGGTGCGTGGCCTCTCCCGGACGGCAGCGGACGTAGTCAATAGACCACCGACGCTCTCATAATCATAGAGGTAACTTCAAATAATAAATAGTTTACCTTGCTACGCCGTAGCTACTCTACAAATATTGAATCACCAAGATAAGAAATTGTTTAAAAATGTTCCTAAAACCAATAACAACGGAAATATTATATCGTCCGGGAGACGCGGGTTCGATCTCCGCCACGCCACGTACCAAAGTGTTTTCTAATTTCGAATTCATTTGTACATTTATTCGACGCTGCTCTTACGGTGAAGGAAAACAACGTGATGAAACAAAAATAATAATTAAACAAAAATAATTTAGTGCTTTTTGGGAAGTCACAAAAACGTACTAAGGTGAGTCGTTTTATAACAATAAAATACTGAAAATAAGTTCACAAGAAGCTTTCTTGTTTTTATTAGCATTTATTACAAGCAAAAAAATTTAATGACGGATCTAAGTGATGTAATAACATCCTATGGAAATAAATTGTTTTGACTTTGACTTTGACTTTTTCAAGAAAAGAAAGGTACAAATAGATATAGGTAGGCGTAGTTTGTAAAAGCGAAAAATATACAGACTTAAAAAGGTTGTTTTTTTGTATCTGGTTTTTTGTATCTAATATAAATTTCTTCTACGCAAACTCAGAACAAAAACAAATAATTAGCTGGGGTTAATGTTATTTTAGAATACAGCTATTCTCAAGTTATAACTGCCTCTTATAAACCTTGCAAGTGACAGAAAACTCATTAAATGGAGAAACTTGATAGAAGTATGAAACAAAGTCAAGAAAAATAAATTGCTTTCTGTAATTCATTAATCACATTCAATTAATATTATTTTTTTCTAATGTTATTGAGAATGAAGATCCTTGTTGGCAGCTCTTCCATCGTGAAATTTAATTAATTTCAATCCCTTCGTAACAGGGGAGGGCTCAATCCATAAAACTACAAATTTTTCCTAGTAGATCAATGGACGAGAAAAAAAAAACAATTCTTCTATACAAAGCCGCGTGGTCGTCTGATAAATTTATTAAGTGAGTTGCAATTTCTTTTTTCAACTGACAACATGCTCCATAGGGAAAGTTGTTCAGTTTTTTGGACCGAGCCATCTCGCAATTTTCACGGTGTAGAGCGTCGGTGGTCTAGTGGCTAGGGCCGCTGCCTCCCGACAGGGAGACGCGGGTTCGATCCCCACCACGTACCAATACGTTTTCGAATTTCGAATTAATATGTACGTTTATTCGACACTCTTACGGTGAAGGAAATGTGCTGAAACCTGCACACTCCTGCGAAGAAACTCAAAGGTTGTGTATGAAGTCGACCAACCCGCACTAGGCCAGCGTGGTCAACTAATAAAAAAAAATTCAGGGTAAGCTCGAGCCTCTCGGTGGAGACGTATATGAGCTGTTGATGATACGTCCCAACAGTGGGGTTCAAGCTTTTAAAAATGAATAAAGTCATCATCATTAATGTAATATGTGATCTTCGTTATTGGCTATGTATAATTTTAATGTCACTTATTTAAGATGTGTTTATGTGCTGTGAAGTATCACTAATAATAAATAAATAAATAAAATCATCACCATCATCATTCACTTGCCCTTTTCCCATCATTTGGGGTCGGCGCAGTACGTTTTCTTTTTCTATACATCCCTATCAGCCGTCTCAACACTCACATCCTTCCTGAACATATCATCCTTCACACAACCCATCCATCTTACTTTTAGTCGTCGTCTTCCAACACATCCATCCACATTCAAATTCAATACCTTTTTCTCTAAAAGACATTCATTTATCCGCATTATACACCAGGCAAGGCAACTTCCTCTCATTCTATCTATTATTCTACTTATCAAAAGTTAATTATGTCCTGCCTGCATTAAATTGGAAACCAATGGTGATTCCAATTTTGCGAATATAAATCAAATCACATTTGCAAAATACGATTGACTTGTCAGCTGCGTTTCCGGTGATCCATTAATTTCGAACGCAATATTGTCAGCAAAATTACATGATGTGATTGTGTCGGATCCAATCCGACATTATTATGTCCCAATCATAAATGCGTAAAGAGAGCCTCCTGCCTGTTAGACGCGGGTACACCTCCACCACGTACCAATGTGTTTTCGAATTTCAAATACCATTTTGTCCCATTCGCGGTGGAGGTTGCAGGGTCTTGGTGTGCTGCAGCCAAACATTTTGTAAAGGAACTGGGGCGGCGGTTGCGACAAAATGGAGCTGACCCCCGCGCCGAGTCGTATCTGGTACAGCGTCATCTCGCTGGCTATCCAACGAGGCAATGCCGCCAGCGTGATGGGCACATTCCCGCCGGGTACGATTCGGGTTGGTTTGTTTATTTAAGTAGGTAGGTTTAAGTTTTAATTTCAAATTCATATGTACATTTATTCGACGCTCTTACGGTGAAGGAAAAAATCGTGATGAAATATGCACACTCCTGCGAATAAATTCAAAGGTTGTGTGTGAAGTCGACCAACCCGCACTGGGCCAGCGTGGTCGTCTAAGGCCTAATCGCTCTAATTCAGGTTAGGCTCGAGCCCCTTGGTGGGGACGTATATGAGCTGTTGATGAATCATAAATGCAATAAACTGTACAGCTCATTTTATGGAACAGAGAAATAAGTGTCAATTTGAATGTAATAGAATAACCGAATGTCTAAGAAAAAAATCTAAAGGTCACATAAAAAAACGAGAAAGAAGTTGGAATTGGGTTGTGTGAAAAGTAGTGTGGGACGCCCCCGGCCTGCCAGATGGACTGATGACCTGAGGAAGGTCGCTGGTAGTGGCTGGATGAGGAAAGCGGGTAATCGTACGCTTTGGCATGCCCTTGGGAAGGCCTACGTCCAGCAGTGGACTGGAATAGGCTGATTGATTGACTGAAGTCGACCAGCACGCATTGGGCCAGTATGGTAATTCAGGGTAGACTTAAGCCTCTAAGAAGACCTAAATGAGCTAATTAATGGACCTCTTCAACTAAAATCACTCAAGATGCTGTGAGCCATAACCCGATAAATTTCTTTCAAGCAAATTAAGCTCAATTTACTTTCAGTGCAACTCCATTAAAGCTATCACAGCTTGGTTCCACCCAGTTTGGAAACTTCAAATACTTGGAGCTTTTCCGGACACGACACTTAGGAACTATCGATACTGCAGCGAACAGATCGCTAAGTATTTCGGACGATTTCAATTTACTTTCGCGCCGCAGTTCGCTTTTAGTTCGAAATGGAACGATCCCTCTTATAAACTGGTAACAACTTGTTGTTCTTTAGTTCTGAGGAATGAGTAGTTGTATATAAGTTGCAAGCGCATTTCTGCCTTTTACGAAAAGATCCTGGTTCCTGGATGGGCAGATATTTTGAATGATGAAATTGAATACCAGTAGAAATTTCAGGTGAATTTATCATTTTTGTGCGACAACCAACACTCAAAATATTGGAGCACCGAAGCTTTATAACAAATTATTTTGGTTCCATATTTTTTTTTTACAATTAATGTGTTTTTTATTGAATATTAAAAGGGATAGCCTTTTATGAAACGCACATTCAAAACATAAATATTACATCAAATTTAATGGCTATTGTGTTAGCAGCATTAAATTCGATGTTTATATTTAGATTTTTTTAAATATTTTGTACTTTACGAATCCCTTTTACTCATAAGTGCTATCTTTCTTCTACCATTGTTCGCTGGAAGCAATTCAGAATGAATGAATGAATAAAAATATACTAAAATATACTAATCTGTTATATTATAATCATGAACGTTTTACAAAACTTCATCTTATACCTTTGAAACTTTTGTAAAGCTACATCATTTCGTATTACTCTTTCAAAGAGAATTTAGGAAGAGCTTTATAGTAACTTTTTTCATTTATCTGGTACGAGGCACATTTAACAAATTTGGTCGCAAAAAGATTTGCGCTTTGTACTTCTTATCTTATTCCACAAAAGTAAAATTACAAGGTATTAAAAAAATTAGAGTCCCGTATCCAGGATATAACCTTTTCTCTTTCTAAATATTTAAGTGTCGCAGAACCGCGACACGCAGACGGGTTGGAGCAGACGGGTTCTCGAATAGAGACCACGTCTCGGGAAACGTAGAGTGGGACGCCCCCCTGCCAGGTAAACTGATGGCTTGAGGAAGGTCACTGGTGGTGGTTGGATGAGGAAAGCGGGTGATCGTGCGCTTTGGCGTGTCCTTGGGGAGGCAGCAGTCCAGCAGTGGACTGCAATAGGCTGATTGATTGATTGATTGAAGTATTTCAGAATTCCTGTAGTTTTAGACGACTTCCCAAAAAGAATGTTTTTAATTTTAAGATGATTATTTCTCCTTGAAATGCCTGATTAATTTTAGTTATAGCAAAGTTTAGCGCAATCTTATTGGATTTGCTATTGCAACATGTAACGAAATTTCCAAAAATGACGGTCTATAAATTGCTCTGTTTATGCTGCTAAAAGGTAGCTAAACACCTCAACGCAACTTATTTTTATATCCAAAGAAAAATGGCTCATATTTTCCCTTAATTATTTGCCGTGTGGTGACGGCAGAGTAGAATACATTTGTCACCAACCCCTACTCTTCCTGTGGGTGTCGTAAGAGGCGACTTAGGGACTACACATTGAACAGGGAACGGGCAGCAGCGCTCTCTGATATAGTAGCCTTTTAATCTGCGATCTCCAACTCGCCTACCAAGCGTGGAGATTATGGCAAAACCCGTAACGGGCCGTTGATTTGATGATTTGCTGGTCTTTTTTAGTCAATCACAGTGGCCTTGTGCAGTTTAGACGATATTACACAACCCAGTTAAAAACCACCCAAATAAATCAAATAAAACTCCATAAAGTACGGTAACGAATATTTTTGCGGAACTCTGTATAAATGCATGTTTTCCACGACTTCACCTGTTTTTATTTTATTTCAATGTTCTTTTGCGTGGTATAGTTTGAAGGCGAAACTATATCATAAATTTAACTTCGATGATAAATTAAAGTAGTTCCAAACAAAACTTATAGACGTTTCTGTATCACTGTACTACCTACCTACCTACTAATATCTAAATTATTTATTGATTAGCCGTGTGGTGACGGCAGAGTAGAATACATTTTGTCACCGACCCCTACTCTTCCCGTAAGTGTCGTAAGAGGCGACTTAGGGACTACACATTGAACAGGGAACGGGCAGCAGCGCTCTCTAATACAGTAACCTTATAATCTGCAATCTCCAACCCGCCTGCCAAGCGTGGAGATTATAGCAAAACCCTCCAGTAAGTGGAGGAGGCTCATAGTCCAGCAGTGGACTATAACGGGCCGTTGATGATGTTGATTTATTAATAGACATAATATAATCTTTTTAAAAGGAATTTTTTTTCGCATTTAACTTACTAAAACAAAAATACCGGCGCGAATCTATATATTAGGTCCTTACATATGAAATTGGCGTTTTGTCGTACTGGCCACTTTGATCACAAATTTCTCCTATTTGGTTAGGAATTCGAAATTCAAATTTATACAGCTATTTCCACATGTAGTTGTGTTTCGTAAACCGTCATTCATTTGTTTTTTTACTTATCTTTTTTCTGTTTGCATCGCTCGATTTACAAAATGGAAAATTTGAAATATCGCGTTATTTACGAGTACGAGTTCCACCGTGGCACCAGTGCTGCGGAAACGGCTCGAAGGGTTAATGATGTGTATGGCGGTTGTGTCGCAAAAGAAAACACAGTGCGTTTTTGGTTCCAACGTTTTCGTTCTGAAAATTTCGACCTGCAAAACAAGCCCCGTGGACGGCCGGAGACCCAAGTTGATAATGAAGCATTGAAGGCTATTGTGGAAGCGGATCCATTGCAAACCACGTCCGAGTTAGCTGCAGGCTTCGGTGTTAGTGATAAAACTGTTTTAATCCACTTGAAGCAAATTGGGAAGATTAAAAAACTTGAAAGGTGGGTTCCTCACGAATTGAGTGAAGCAAACCGGCAAACGCGCGTCAACTGCTGCGTTACATTACTTGACCGGCACAATAACGAAGGGATTTTAAATCGAATCATTACCTGTGATGAAAAGTGGATTCTCTACGATAATCGGAAGCGCTCATCGCAATGGCTGGACCCTGGCAAGCCAGCCAAAGCCTGCTCCAAGCGAAAATTGACCAATAAAAAGTTACTTGTAAGCGTTTGGTGGACTAGCGCCGGTGTCGTTCATTACAGTTTTCTCAAATCTGGCCAGACGATTACGGCAGATGACTATTGTCAGCAATTGCAAACCATGATGGAAAAGCTAGCTGGTAAACAACCGAGGCTGGTCAATCGCTCTACGCCACTGCTGCTTCACGACAACGCTAGACCACACACTGCACAACAGACGGCTAGCAAATTAGAAGAGCTTCAATTGGAATGTCTAAGGTATCCACCGTACTCCCCGGACCTTGCTCCAACAGATTACCATTTTTTTCGAAATTTGGATAACTTCTTGCAAGGGAAAAAATTCATCTCAGATGGGGCAGTCCAAATCGCCTTCAAAGATTTTATTGATTCCCGTCCGAATGGTTTTTTTAGTAAAGGGATCAATGAACTACCTATGAGATGGCAAAAGTGCATAGATTACAATGGCTCATACTTTGATTAAATAAATATACTATATAAAATTTTTTCGACTTTTTGTTCCTCCCATACAAAACGCCAATTTCATATGTAAGGACCTAATAATAATATAATCTTTACTTTTGGTCTTTTGTCAGCATCTGACAATGTCTCCGTTTTTTTTTTAATTTTAGTTTATTGAAGTGTTTTGTGTATAATTTCGATAGTGCATTCACTATCGAAATTATACGATTAAGCGATTCAATTGATCTATTATAGTTTATAGTCCCGAAACATTTTTCGGGACTATAAACTATAATAGAACAATTGAATCGCTTAAACTTTGCTGACATTTTTAGATGATGCCAAGAGGCCTCCTTGTGGTGGTTTCAGTAATTGTACTATCACATTACTGAGCCCAATTCACTGAACAATCATCCAAGAATATATCTTAAACGTACAAATATCACTCGACACTGGCGAAATACGTCTATATAAGATGTGTCGCCATTAGAAGAAGAAAAAAGAAGTCATTTTTATTTAACAAAGATAGATTCCCTGAATTTTTAGTGAACATCTAGGTCAAATAACAGAATATCTAATAGTACTAGCGTAAATGGCGTAAAGCCTTATTCACCGAAGGTTTCTAGTTTCTTGAACGTCCAATTCCACTTAAAAGTCAAACCCTTCTAATCGATTGTTGTGATTGGTTATTATTGTTTGTGTTTGTTTTTTATTGTTTGTGCTGTCTTTTAAATTTGACATAACCCATTTTTATCAAACCTCCCGCTTCTACTCATGACTTAGACTCTTCTCCGGAAGCTTGTTACGGAACCTGCAGCCGGACGTGACGTAACCGGATCCCGGTCCGGATAATGTCCGGTATCAAAGACACCGGATTAGACTTGTGTTTAATCGCCTTAACTAGAGCCTCAGAAAAGGATTGTGAAATAAATTGTTAACGTGGATTTCTAAATAAGTTACCGCGGTAATCCTTGTCAAATATTTTATTTTCTTTTATTTGACAGGGATTTGAATTCAAAACCTCCGTTATTTGTGTATTCTATTCGAGATTCTATTCTATGAGAGATAAGGTAAAAAGGTTTCTTCAACAGCTCATATACGTCCCCACCGAGGGGCTCGAGCCTACCCTGAATTAGAGCGATTAGGCCTTAGTCGACCACGCTGGCTCAGTGCGGGTTGGTCAACTTCACACCTAACTTTTGAGTGCCGGTTTCATCACGATGTTTTCCTTTACCGTAAGAGCGTCGAATAAACGTACATGAATTCGTAATTCGAAAACACATTGGTAGGTACGTGGTAAAAAGGTTTTATGAAGATTTAATGACAGCTTTGAAAGATTATTGAAATACATAATTTTTAAAATCCGTGGTCTCGCATTTTGTTCTCGTTACGGAGTTTCCGGGTTTGAATTCTGGGGGACAGTGTGGTCAAACAAAAATCATTATGTCAGCCTGTCCCTAGTTTAGTTAGGATATATTGTAGGCTGATTGTCAGGGAAAGTGCGTATTTTTACATAGGCCATCCTACATCCTCTAACGGAACATTGAGGTACCACCAAGCAACCGAGCTTGGTCACCCAGTTACAAAAGTAATTGCTTAAGTAACTTTATTACAATGGGAGCATTAATATTATGGGAGCACTAACGAGGAACTTTGGTCGGGGGGGGAGCTCCGTGGGGGGGAATCTCCGGGTTCCCTTCATGCGGAGTGGTACCCCCTTCTGTCTGGGGTGAATCGGATAGAACGCTCCAGCAAGCGCTTACCTGGAGCGGTGGGAGAGGATGCGTGTGGGGGCAGAACTCGTCCGGGGAGAGCGAGGGAACAGGGAGAAATGTCCGATGCACCGCGAGTCCGAAGGGCGACAACCGAACTGGGAATTAGGGGTGAAATGGTTCTACACACAGAGCAGGTCACCCGTCTGCGCTCCGTCGCAGGCGTCCCCCATAAGACATACATACATACATACAACTTTATTAAAAAAAAAACTTGCATCTCTTTTATTATCTTTGTTATTTACAGAAAGTTCAATTGAGACTCGTATAAGCTTGGTCAGAGGTTCACATAAATCCATATATATTGCGATTATAAAAACGTTTACGCTACTCATAAAACGATACTGTTAGGGCCATAGAGTAATCACGTCCTATTTTGTACAGATAGGCAAATAGGTAGATAGGCTGTACGTGCTACAGGTTGTACGAGTTACTTAAGGTGAGGCCCTATTTGAAATCGTTCTTGGGCCCCCCTTTTTGAACTCGCGGATCTCACGTACTAAATCAAGAAAATTACAACCAACTGAAGAGTTTATCATTTGGCGGCGTAACTTTTTACATATATAATAATTCAGCATTACATATATATAATAAAGCAAAAATAATTAATTAAAATCACAGAAAATCACCCCACAATCTAAATTTGCAAATCTGTTATCTCAATATTTACAGCGATATTTTCAGCGACAGTATTGGGTAGTTATATTAATACCTAAACGGCTAAAACAGCTAGTTTTTTAATTTGTTCTATATTTTTCACAAAAAAGAGAAACTAGTTCAAGAAAAACGAGTTTTTCGCACGATTGTTGCGTAGTGTCGGACGTAACCTTCGTGAAGCATTGCACGCTAATATGAACGTTATTTTAGTAGTGCGTCGGTTGAACTTTCAACTAAAGCGCGTTGAGTTGCTAATTTAGGATAGGGCCTCGCCTTAAATCATTGACGGATACTGTGGATTTTTTGTTAACTGGAAGTCAACCCAACTCAACCCCGGTGGTTTAGTGATTTTTACAACTTAACAACTTGACTTCGCTGGTTATCGATGTATGTTAGTTAGTTACAAGTTATTTTACAAGTACTAGTCTAATATACGTCAGTACATGGAAATTTTAATGTGTGTGAAAGAGAATGCCAAATTTAAGCTAGACTTTCGTGGGTTGCTGGTCTTACGACAGGCCGAAGATAACCGAAGACACAGCTTGACCAGTCGCGCCACCTTTACCAGTCGCACTAGGTTTCAGCCATCAGCCACGACCCACGGCTTACAAAATAGCTGTTTACCCAAAATGCTTACTTTGCGATATGACCTCATTTACAATAGTGCCCAACCCGTATCAAATATCAGAAATATTTAATTTAAAGAAAATGTGCCTGTGCTGTCTACGAAACCGCAGTTAATTACTGTGTTCTGTGTTTGATTGTGGTTTGGTTATTTGTTGACTGATCGTGTTCCTTATATATTTTTAAATTCTATATAACATAGTTATACTTATCAACATCGATAGCGAAGATAATTATCAGTGAGTTAATTGTTAATACAAAAAAGTGGTTTCTGGGAACTGATTTAAATCAGTGTCGCTTCTGCACAAGCTACTCACGTCTTTATTGATGCAGCGACTTAATTTAATGATGATTGCCGGCTGCCTTTGTAGCAGCGCTCGTTCTGGAGCATTGTAACGCGACGTCATTACGACGCTAGCGTCGTTACATCGACAACGTGGTCGTTATTACGCCCACGACGACGATTCACTTTAAGAGGCAGGTGGGATTATGGGTGAGTTATGGAAACTTGAGGTGAGTAAACAAGCTTCCGATTCTGCTTTTTGAATTGGACGAAATCGTACGTCCAGCATAGCATATTTTTGGGAAAAATAAAGGTGTGTGGGTGTTAAGTAAGAGTGTCGGTGGTGTAATGGCTAGAGACGCTGCTGTCTTCCGTCTGGGAAGCGCGGGTTCGATTCCTACTACGAACCAAATGGCATTAATGTGTTTTCGAGATTCAAATTCATTTGTAAGTTTATTCGACGCCCTTCAGGTGAAGGAAATCATCTAAGTTTATATCGCGCGAAGATAAGAACTACATTACTATTGGCGGTTACGTTTTATGTCGCGTGGATTATTTTAGCTACGGTCGTCATACAGCGAAGGTCGGTCAACTTTTGATCTTACAATCTACACGGCGCAGAAGAAGATAGGACCTGTTTTTCCACTTCGACCAACTAAACAGCACAACTAGTTGTTCCGATCGGAACTCAGTACGGTTTTTCTTCCTATCGAACCAACTACGAGTATACAAGTAAACCATATTAATATAATACTTACTATTTCCATTCATATAAGATTCCGAATTGAATAACTTGAATAGAAAAGTACCAGAGAAAAGGCAGTTGGAATAGGTTTCTTGTGTTTAAACTGTTTTCGAAAAATAATTAACAACACATAAATTAACAATCATTTTTATTTTTTAATATTTTTATTAACAAACATCAATATTTTGTTTTGAATTTCATCAATCATCAACGGCCTGTTACAGTCCACTGCTGGACTATGAGCCTTCGCCACTTAAGTGGAGGGTCTTTCCATAATCTCCACGCTTGGCAGGCGGGTTGGAGATCGCAGATTAAAAGGTTACTGTATCAGAAAGCGCTGCTGCCCGTTCCCTGTTCAATGTGTAGTCCCTAAGTAGCCTCTTAAGACACCCACGGGAAGATTAGGGGTTGGTGACAAATGTATTGTACTGTGCCGTCACCACACGGCGAAATTACCTGAGCATTATAGAGACATAATAGATCATAGAAAAAATATATAAAAGCTGAATCAAAAACCTTAAGGTAGGATCATTTGTTTTGAAATTGTATCCCATCTAAACGGAAAATCGTAAAGCTTTGCCTAGTAAAAAAAATGTAGCTAAAACCTTAGATAAAAACGTAGGAAATATGTATTTTATTCTTCAAATTTCCCCTAATATCCGCTGAACTCCAATGGGAGCCATAACCGTACTCAGAAATGTAGCTAGGGCCCCATTACGAAGTTTTTAACATTGTAATATGTCATCGGGCCCACGGGGATAATTTCCCCAAATTTAAGGGAATTCGCAATTCACTGTAACTCCCCGATTAACGTGACACGCAAGAATTTTTCGATTTAACAACACTGCTGGAATTAATAAAATCATTCTCGTAAATTAAGAGTAGAAAAAAAGAAGCTCGGATTAGATTATTGACTGAGCGAGCGTGAAGCGTCCTATTTCAGCTTGACCAAAAATGCGTTCGTACGTCTAGTTGTCCAGCTAGGATTGCCAGGTCTTAAAACTGAAATGCGGGAACCTTATCTTAGTCTTCACACGACAATTTTAAGTAAAACAAGGCCTTTTTATCATGTACCATAAAATATTAAATTTTAATGAAACAATAATAAAATTGTAAAATTTAAAATGCCTAACAATAGCCGGATGTCGTCTAATTTGGCCGGACACGCAACCAAAAAGCCTGACTGTGTCCGGCTTTATCCGGACGTCTGGCAACCCTATGTCCAGCGAATGTTCGGTGGATGTCCGGCTGTTCTCCTCTACATGCCGCATTTCTCAACCGATTCTCGTGAAGTTTTGTGAGCAGGTTCAATGATAAAATTGAGTTTTTTGTCGATTCAGTTTTAAAAAATCAAATAATACGCGAATGTTTCCGTTTTAAAATAAAAATAAATCTATACCTATTAAAACCTGTAAATCGACCTTTGGAATAGATTTCTTGAATGATAAGCTATTTTAACATGCATGAATTTTGTAAATAATAATAATAATAATAATTATAGAAATGTAACTGAAGAATTTTCCCCAAAATATTTATTTAAGTTCTCCACAAATAACCTTAAAGCTAAACCAACAATCTTAATTATAGATTTCCGTAAACTAAGGTAAGTACATGTGGAGACTGGTGCCTGAAATAGACGGGAGTCTGTACTTCAGGTCACCAGATCTCCAGGATTATTGACCGAGAATAAATCAAACTACTATGTTTTATTTACATCTGAACAGCGATATATGTGCAATAAATGAATGTGAGAATTCTGTGGGTGTAAATAAGACACCCAGTGAATGAGTTAAGTTAAATGACTATATTATTATTTGAAAAAAGAAAGAAACGCAAATGTGAAGTTTCTTTGGCAAGTTCTTCTCCACATAGTCCGCACATTGTGTAGTGAACTCGCCCAAAAGAATGTAATGGCGAAGGAACATCCAAAAGTGAATAAATTATTCATTTAATTTCATTTACCTAATAAAATTATCTTTATCTTTAACACACTTAGCACTGAAATTTAGTGGAACACATCAATTTAGTGTGCGGGTAGGTGGAGCTGCTTGCTTTCGAGAGCGTAATGTGAGGGAACATAAATTTATTGGATCGTGTCTTGAATCTTAATTGGTGGGACTAATATTGTTGAATGAATGAACGAAATATACTTTATTGCACACAGACAGAAACATACAGTAATTACAGAAGTAAAAATAGTACAATTGGCGGCCTTATTGCTAAGGTAGCAATTTCTTCCAGGCAATCGGTTAATATGGAGACACTTAAGTAGGATAAAAACGGTGCGCAAATGTTGCTAGGTAGGTATTACTAGAGCTTACGGTTGTAGGCTTTAAATAGGTACAATGATAAACGAATAATATATGTTATTATCACGTTTATTTTATTTTTATAGCTATTCAGAATACAACACCACGTTCAACGGACCCCGGTGGCCGTCAAACTGACTCACACAAAATAATCCATTCGAAATCCAAAAGATATAAAGTACATCAAACGAACCGGAGAAACAGCCAGCATCTATCAAAGGAGGCCGTTCCCTACAGTACCTAGGGGTATCAAATTTCAAAAATGGAGAGTTTACCCTTTATACAGCATGAAATTTACATCGTTTTGTTCCCGCCGTGTAGTGATAGTACCCATCAAAAGGAACGTTTCACGAAAAAAAAAAAATTCCTGCGACAAAAATATTTTTATGTTCTCCATACAAAATGGGTCGGTCTGGAGTCAATGATATCAACATCAACGGCCCGTTACAGTCCACTGCTGGACTATGAGCCTCCTCCACTTGAGTGGAGGGTTTTGCCATAATCTCCACGCTTGGCAGGCGGGTTGGAGATCGCAGATTAAAAGGTTACTGTATCAGAGAGCGCTGCTGCCCGTTCCCTGTTCAATGTGTGGTCCCTAAATCGCCTCTTACGACACCCATGGGAAGAGTAGGGGTTGGTGACAAATGTATTCTACTCTGCCGTCACCACACGGCGGGTTCAATGATAGTTATACATAAATTATGTTAAAACACATAAGATACTATAGAACTAGCAAATTCATATTGTAGAGAATTAGGTATGTTAATTTAAGAAGTTGTCAAGTTCAGAATCAGCCTAGTTCTCTATCCACTGCATGATAAGAAACCGTGTTCAGAAGCTGAATCTTTAAAATCTTTCTTCCTGGGCCCCGTTTCACGAAGCAACAAGTTACAATTTGTTATACATTGCGTAGCCAATTCGCCTAAACTGTAAGCGCTTATCGTTTTATCTAATCGTCTACGCAATGTACGTCGAATTGTACTTGTAATTTGTGACTTGTAGCTTCGTGAAACGGCCCCCAGTCTGCTATTATACTGCATGCAAAATTACCAACACAAAAAAGAAAATAAACATTTACTTACTACCAGGAATACATACATTATACGAATTCAAATTGTAAATAAGGGTCATAAAAATTTACTGATAGTAAAAAAAAACTATGCGCTTTTGTAACGCTATGAATAAGAACCAGGTAGTAGGAGACAATTTTTTAAGTATACATAGCCACGCTATAGACTTAAACAAAAATCTAAAAACAATATAAAAACTTCATTTGAAAAATACCTGTTTTTGCTCTCATGGCCGAAATAAAAACAAGACCAGCCCACTGCATGACCACTGTCGATAAAATAAACCGCGACGTATAAAGTGACCGCCATAGTATCCAAGTTTATGTCGCGCGAAGATAAGAACTATTGGCGGTTACATTTGATGCTGCGTGGATTATTTCGTCGTTTTTGACCCCGCCTGCATGCGGGGGCAAAAAAAAAGTAGTTCGATCCCCTAATAGGGGTTTTTTTATTTTATAAATCCAAACTTCTTAGTTTATGCTATCGAACACTAAAATAATTTTTGCTCTATCTTTAAAATTTACCAAGTTATAAAGGTTTGAAATTCAAGATTAGACAGAGGCACATACCCACTTGTGACGTCATTTGTTAGTAACGCCATATAATCTCCATACAAAAAATCGTTTTTGAAAGAGACGGATGTCCGTCTCTTAAACTTTAAAAAATCACTGTAAATTCATTCGTTTTTCAACCGATTCTGTTTTTTTTTTTCGCAAATCGTCTGCTACTAATCTATATTTTAAAAATAATCTATAAAATATGGTAAATTTAGGGACAGTCCGATCCCCTATTCCCAAATAGGTATTAAAGTACAAAATCTTCAAGTTTCATAATTTACCTTGATAGAGCTGGTTGGCTTAGTAATTTCCGAAGTGTTATGATCAAGTCTAGACTTAAGCACTTAAATATATAGAGCTAAGTGAATATTAAATTGTACTTAAGTAGAAGCTAAGTAGGTGAGAATATAATGGCATTAATTTCTTGCTCTGACTTTAAGATTAAATGAAAATGTAGTAGGTATGTTATAGGACGAAGGTACTCATTGGTGTCGATTCCCGCAGCGAAACGAAATTTAAATTTAATCCTGGTCTTGTCACCTTCTGACCCACGACGATGAAAAAGGACAGGAGATTGTCAACCATTGTGAGCGCCAAATTTTTTAGCGCAAATGTCAAGTTTTGACGTATGCAATGTAATTTTAAACGGCTTGTTTTAGGGTCCTGCTTAAAATTGACGTTTGTGACATACAATTTGACGTTCAAAAGAGCATGGTCGTTGGTCAGAAAGTGACAAGACTAAGATTAAATTTAAATTTAAGTTTCGCTGCGGGAATTGACACCATTGACAGAGTTTTTTTGCCCATTACAAACTATTGGCTCTGAGAGCTGTAGATCTCACGAGTCTGTATATCTCTTTATATTTATTTTCATTTTTTTTTCACAAACATCCCCGACCCCTTGAAATTTATTTATCTCCATTTATTTTTTTAATATTCTTTTTATTATTTTTATTATTGTTTTATTTATATTATTGGTAGAGACTTGTGACCTGTAGAGGAAAACAGCCTCAGCGGTAGACCTTGTAAGCTGGCAACCCTCATAACTCCGTCATTAAAAAAAAATCTGAATCAACAAATAAAAATTAATTAAATTATCGGACCTACTCACAAAATTTCTCGAGAATCAGTTGAGTAATGCGACTTGTAGAGTGGAACAAACAGACAGATGGACAGACATACAAAACCAATTTGGCCAAGCTCGGTCAATAAAAACTGTCTACGTCACAAACTCAGAGTCTATTGAAGCAGCGTAGTAGCAGATCAAAGCCTCCGTGAACGAGACAAAGATGTTTTTTTTTTGAATGGGCTATGGCCCAGCAACTACCACGAAGCTGCTGAACACACACGAAGAATGTTGTAGAGGATAATAACATAAAGTGTGGCAAAAACCAGGACACAGTCCGAAAAAAAGGTATTTATGTATTTATATATTATACGTTATAAAACTGGAAAAATTGTAACAAGGATAAGCTTTTCACTGTTGGAGATCAGGACATGAAGTGAAGAATTTGGCAGAAAAAAAAACAAAATCGAAACGTAAGAAATCTAAATTTGAAAATGAATTTATAATGAAAGATAATACTGCCAGCAAGAAAGGTTGCCAGTCATAAAACAGGAAAGAGGACGAATGCCTCGTTACAGGGTAAATCGCTATTTCTACCAGAGTGGTAATATCCCGGGCGCGGACTTGCGGGAAAGAAGAAAACAATAGAAGTGGCAAAGTATCAACTGCGCTTGATTGAATAAATTCATTTCAAATGCAGAACAGTGTTCACCTAAAAACTGACAAAATAATACTTATTGCTTGCACTAGACATTGATTACCTTAAGACCTGTAAAGATGGCTGTTATGTGTTTTAGCAAACATCTTGTTTTCTTTTCAGAGAACGTTGCCACAGTAAATTTCTCAAACCTTCGTAATCGGCTTACGGAGTTTGCGCGAAGTTGAAATCTTTCTCATACCGAAATCCTTTGCGGCGCGCCATAGTTAGTGGCAGTTTAATACTTTTGCATAAATTCTGCGCACTTGAAATTCTCTCGGTTTTTCGAAGCTGCATTTCGAGTTTAACTGAAATAAAATCATTTGGGAAAAGCATCTTTTCAAGATGTAGTTTCAGCTCAAAGGTAGCAATTTCTTTGAGAATGAACATTTTTAGCGTCAAAAGTAGAACCGTTTGAAGATGTTGTGTTTAAAATGAATAGTTTCTTAAAATGGTTCCAGGAATCAAAATTCTCCCTTGGGAGAAAAGGGCTTCCGTGGTCAATTTAACTTTTTTTTTGTTTTTATTCGATACGAAGAATATGTCAAAATGCGAAACTAAACACAGACTAAATCTCCACCGTCAATAGGAATATGCATTAAAAAAAATATTAAAGTTTTTTCATAGTTCATCAGAAAGTATACAAAAATAGGATACTCACAGTCAAACCAGAATCGAAATTGATCGAAAAGCAAACTAGATACAACATTACAAAGATATCTGTCAAAATTTTCTATGGCGGATGTATGACCCGCGTGACATAAATGACGTCACTTCTTATCACGTCGGTCCTCTCTGTCTAACCATCAACTTTGAAGCCTTCTTTGATTCTGAGCAAGATATTTGAAAAAATATTTTTTATGTTTTTAACTGGAACTTGAAATATTTCGATTTATGAATTTAAAAAAAGTGCAAATTCCCTATATTCATAATTATATTTTTTATTATTATCTATATAAATATCTATATAATATTTTTGGCTATGCCAGTTTTGTTGTTTTACCATTCTTCATCATTGTGTGGGTTGTAATGTAAGGTCGACAACCAACCTCACAAACCCTGGTGTCAGAGTTATAGTTAGAGTCGCCAAAGGCCACTAACTTGGCTCAGTAACGACTAGATAGTAGCCGGGACCAACGGCTTAGCGAGCCTTTCGAAGCACGTTTCTTACCATACCATTGTTTCAAATTTACAGCTTATTTAGTCAAACTGGTTCTGCCCCAAAGCTGGACGGACATAGTTTTCACGCCCGTCTGCCAGCTCAGTTGAGCTTATGCTTGAGCCAAGGCCTTATTTGAAAAATCGTTTTTGGGCCCCTTTTTGAACTCGCGTATCTCACGTCTCGGAATATGTACCAAATCGATAAAATTACAACCAATGGAAGAGTTTATCATTTAGTAGCGTAACCAAGTAGATTTTACATATAATCAAGGAATAAAGCAAAAATAAATAATCAAAATCACCCCACATTCAAAATTTGCAAATCTGTTTTCTCAATATTTTCAGCGACAGCAACATATTTTTTTGTATTTTTTGGGTGTCTATATTAATACCTGTGGACTGGTAACGGGCCGTTGATGATATTAATACCTAAACGGCGAAACCAGCTAGTTTTTTAATTCGTTCTATGTTTTTCACAAAAAAGAGAAAAAAGTTCGAGAAAAACGAGTTTTTCGCACGATTCCCGCGCAGTGTCTGACGTAACCTCCGTGACACGTTAATATGAGCGTTATTTCAGTTGTGCGTCGGTTGAACTTTTAACTAAAGCTCATTGAGTTGCTAATTTAGCCTCGCCTCGCCTTAAAAGCAAGGCTTGATTTAAGCTGAATTATGTGAGAAACCTCGAATCTAATTGCATCTCAATGAAGCTTAGAATTTGTAGTAGGAGAGTTTATTTACCGTCGAGAATGAGTTTTATAAAATATAATCGCCTATATTAAGTCCGCTAGGAACGTCCAGATCAGAGATAAGACACGCGTTCAATCATTCTAGTATTGTTATCAGACTATTAGCTTCTGCTAAGAATATACTTCTTTCTCTTTTTCTTTAATAAAAATACGTATAAAGCGCATACGTAAACGTGTGTGTTCATTATTACTATCGTAAGTATCACTCTAAACTTTAATATCAAGAATAAGTGATGATACTCTCAGGTGACTGAGCAATACTGAGCATCAATCAATCAGTCATTCAATCAATCAATCAGCCTTTTGCAGTCCACTGCTGGACGCAGGCCTCCCCAAGGGTACGCCAAAGCGCACGATCACCCGTTTTCCTCATCCAGCCACCACCAGCGACCTTTCTCAGGTCATCAGTCCACCTGGCATTAAGTTTATTCTTAGTAGAAAGAAAATGTTAAATAATTTCAATATTTTTTTGCATATTTTAACTAAATATGTTGCCCTTTCGCTGTCTTTTTTGCAATTACTGTGCGCAAACATTTTCTCATCATTATCCAAAAATATTTTTTTAGATTTTGTGTCTTAATAATAGGCATAACGAAATCCTCATAAGATAACTCCCGTATCCACCTGTAATTACAAATTTTTC
This sequence comes from Carpatolechia fugitivella, assembly GCA_951230895.1. Classification (NCBI taxonomy): domain Eukaryota; kingdom Metazoa; phylum Arthropoda; class Insecta; order Lepidoptera; family Gelechiidae; genus Carpatolechia; species Carpatolechia fugitivella. Next base: position 18,325,868 of record OX579646.1, on the reverse strand, counting down.
ATCAACATCAACGGCCCGTTACAGTCCACTGCTGGACTATGAGCTCATTGCCATAATCTCCACGCTTGGCAGGCGGGTTGGAGATCGCAGATTAAAAGGTTACTGTATCAGAGAGCGCTGCTGCCCGTTCCCTGTTCAATGTGTAGTCCCTAAGACGCCTCTTACGACACCCACGGGAAGAGTAGGGGTTGGTGACAAATGTATTCTACTCTGCCGTCACCACACGGCTTACTATAGTAATTTTTTTTTTTTTTATGATTATGTGACAACCGCACAAACGTAGCTTTTGAAACGAACTTAAGGAAAATGTTGATGTTGAAGGTAGGTTGCAATCTGGACGGCTAAGTGCTGCAGCAATTAAGCTCAGCTACCTAGGAAGACAAAGTTATAAAATTTATTTTATGCATATTTATGTGAAAGTCTTTTTACTAAAGTCACTTTTGCATAATTCAAGCTATCTCTGTTTCAGTTTTTAAAGGATTACTCACAAAAACCCAAAGGGTTAAAATTATATTACGAAGTTCAAATGCAAAAAAATTGACTTAAAGCTAGACTGAAAATTAATGTTTTTCCTTCGTGTGCATAAAATTTGTACAGGGTGTCCAAAAAGGGTATTTGCACTTTTAAATATCAATAAATCGTCCTAATGAGGGTAGATAGCAAAAACAAATATAATGTCATACGTGGAATTTATTAGAAATTTAGTTGAAATGTATTCGTATACCGGAGCTCAGCGCGCATTTTGTGTAAGAGCTTATTATCAAAACAATAATTCGATAATAACAGCTCGCCGCTTATATCGCGCGCAGTTCAATGTACGGGACGTTTCTTTATCACCCAGTGGGAATATCATTAGAAAATGGATTAAGACGTAATGGACGACATTGTATGTACTTTTAATTTACTTTAATGTACTTTTTGCAATTAGTAATAAAACTAGTGGCTCTGTGAGCTGTAGACCTCGCGAGTCTGTATATATCTTTTCAAATTTTTTTTTCTCGACAAACATCCCCAACCCCTAGATTTTTTTATTTTTAAAGTTTATTTTGTTTTATTTTATTTTATTTCATTTTGTTTCATGTTATTTTATTTTATTTTAAGAAATTATGTGACCTGTAGAGGAAAACAGCCTCAGCGGTAGACCTTGTAAGCTGGCAACCCCCATAACTCTGTCATTTTTAAAAATTTCCAAAAATTGACTCGACAAAAAAATTCGATAAATTTATCGAACCTGCTCACAAAATTTCACGAGAATCGGTTGAGAAACGCGACCTGTAGAGTGAAACAAACAAACAAACAAACAAATCCACAAACAAACAGATGGACATACATAAGCAAATTTGGCCAAGCTGAAACAGAGACGCTTCGCTCGCTCGGTCAATTATGAAATGATATATTTTTCATATATAATTTTTGGGTATAAACTGCCAACACCATTTTTGGACACCCTGTACATACACTCAAATTTTGTAAAGTAGAATGACTCAGCCGTCTAATATCGTGTCATGCCTTGTCTGTCTGTCACTTGCTCGCCGGAAGGGACGCCACGCCTCGGAAAAATCTTCAGGATGACATATTGCTTAATGTTTTGCAAAATGGTGTTTTGAGAATATGATGATTTGCGAATATAATGTCTAGCTATTATGATGTTTTGTGAATATAGGTACGACGACGAAGGGAGCCAAATGTTAAAACACTACAGTGGACACTCTTGATTTGATTTGAATGGACTAAGATTTCTAAAACAACGTTAAACATATAATAATTCTCAAAGTTTCATCATACTTTTTAACATTTTGTACGTATATAAGTACAAATACGAAGTGTCAACAAAAAACCCAATAAAAACTAGACCTAACACCGCTCAAAACTTTGGCACAAACTCAGAATCAAATGCCAAATCTGAGCTCGGGCAAAAATCTCGGTATCTCCGGCCGGCCGGGCCCCACTGGAGGCCCAAGTACGTGAATAATCCTATAAGATTAGCAACTTGCCAACCAGACATGCCAACTCCGGCACCCGATTACACGGATAAACCGGACCGGACAAAACCGGGTAACTGAATGAGAAAACCGTGTGTGTGGGTAGATTTAATTTTGGACTTGATTCGCTAACATACTCGGTAGTCGATACTTATATTGTTGCTAACATTATAATAAGTACCTGGTTGACCGAGCTTAGCTCGTTTATTTTTTTTGTAAGACACCTACGCATTTCGATAAACTCTACTTACTTCATACGTTCAGAAGAAAGTACACGCGGCTAGACATAGTAGCACCACTCTTATACTTTAAACGAGCAAGATAAGAATAATAAGGATCTCGGAAACGTACGGCTGCAACGATTTCGCAATTTAGTTTCGGGGGCAATAAATCGATCAAGCTTATAAAATAGATTTCCCCATATTTTCAGGCTTAAAAGAATTGATACGCGATATCATTGAAATAGAAAGGTAATTTTGGCTCAGTCGGGACACCGCGAGTTTGCAGTTTGAATCTCGACAAATATTATTTTTTTATTTCTTTGTTCTTTTTTAATTTGTTTCTTTTTTAATTTATTTCTTTTTTTATTCTTTCATTTAGTTATTTAAATACAAAAATGAAAGAGAATTTCTGATAAATTTTTTGGTGGTTGAAAGTTTTCCATCAGATGGCCCGAGTAAAACGAGGAAAGAATAATTATGTATTATAAAATAATAGGATGAGACTTTTGATAGGATTCAGAAAGAAAAAAAAAAGGAAATTATTCCCATACCAACTAACCTACCAACTTATTAGCAGTAGTTCCAATTTGGCCACTTCACAGATACAGTGGTAAAGGCGGCGCTAGTAGTAATATAAATTTGCATTTATTGAGGTTGCGTGGATAATTTCGATGAAATTTAGCATTATATGAGGTTTCGGGAGCGATAAATCGATCTAGCTAGGTTTTATTTTTAGTAAAAATAGATTTCCCTGCATTGACAATAAATTAAGATCGGAATTTGGGTAGAATTCAGTAAAGGCAGCGCTACTAGTAATATAAAATTTAATTTGTTGAGGTTGCGTGGATTAAATAACGTCTCCGTGGATAAAATAGCATTTTCCATTTCTGTGTTACATATCTGAAAAAATAACTGAAAATACTTTTAAATGCTTTTTTAGACGAAAATTTCGTCACTATGTGAGTTGTAGTGCCATCTGTTGCAGAACTTTCGGTGTAAGAAAAACGAAGTGATTTTCTGTAAAGGTATTTTAATTGAACTAAGTAAATGAAAAAATAAGTAATAACAACGACGACGACGGTAAGTAATAATTAAAAAACATACTTATAAAAATTGCTCTATCTGTTGGAAAAAATTTAGGCCACGAAAAAGTAAGGTACTAAATAAGAAATTTTTATTTCTGTCATTTTTGTATTTAATAATAATAATAATAATATAAGTTTATTATCAGACCAGAGTCCATAAAAATGTTAGTAACCGTTTTCTTAATAGCTATGTTAGTACAGATGGGCGAGTAAAATTTTAATTAAATGTGGTGGATCCAACCTCACGCCTTAATAGCGTGGAGTTGCAACCACCTCTGCAGCATAGGGGAGTCCCACCTCGCCGCGAACACTCTCAGGAGGGTGTTAGAACTGCCGTGCAGGCGCGCCAGCAGGGAGGCGCACCGCTTGCGCATGATGGCCGCGAACCCGTCTGTGCGCTCCTCCGCGAACATTCCCGACGCGCTGCACCTCCACGGCAGCCCCAACAGCGCCCTGAACGCGTTATTATATTGGACGCGTAGGTCGCTGTATGTCCGCTGCTTGTAGTTTACCCATAGGCCGCACGTGTAAAATAATTGGCAGTAGGCTTTAAAAAGCGTTAGTTTAACTGTTTTTGTACAGCGTGCAAACATGTTGGCTCGAGCAGCCAGCGACCTACGCTCCCTCTCAATGTCACAGTTATCAATAAGATCCTCAGTGATCCAGTGGCCCAAATATTTAAACTTGCTCACCTTGCAAATAGGTTTACCACAAAGCGATACTTCCGGCAAATTATTATAAGTCTTGGTGCCAGCCTTAAAGACCATGAACTCACTTTTCTTAACATTATATTTGAGCCCATGGACCACTGCATAAGCTTCACACTAAAATAACTAAATAAAAGAATTAAAAAGTTAAAACAAACAAAAAAAGAAACATGAACAAAAGAATAAAAAAGTACATTCATGTGGATTCGATCGTCTGACCTTCGGTTTCATTGCCTCCCGGTTCCCCAACAGAGCCACCGTATCGTTATGGATAGCGGTGAAATTAACCTTCTCTTTTAATGATATGGCGTACAAATTCTTTTAAGCCCGAAAACATGGGGAAATCCTGTTTTACCAAAAACAAAAGCTAGCTAGATCGATTTATCGCCCTCGAGACCCCCTATATACCAAATTTCATCGAAATCGTAGCAGCCGTTTCCGAGATTCTCATTATATATATAGGTATATACAAGAATTGCTCGTTTAAAGTATTAGATACATGAAATAAGTATTTTTAGTACATCCATATTGTTTGTTTTTGTTTGAAAAAAAAAGGAACGCGAAAGATGAGACGCTTGTGGGGTTTCTTTGTTGAGGTTCTTTTCCACAGAGTTTGCACACTGTGTAGTAAACTCACCCAAAAAATGTAATGATGAAATTAATAGATCTAACATCCTAAGTTATTAAACTACAGGTCCTCTCGCGGCTATGCTCGCACTATGTAATATTTTACCATGGGAATAAGGCTTTTGACGTAAAAAGTATTTACAGGTTACAAACTAACTCCATTCCAAATTTATTTCAAATCCGTTGAGTGTTTTAAGCGTGAAGGCGGAACAAACAACTAAACATCCAAACATCTAAATATCCAAACATCCAAACATAATTTCACATTTATAATATTAGTGTGATGTGATGAGAAGTGTGATTCATAAATTTCCAAGAAATGGGGGTCCCGCGCAACGAATTACATAAATGTAATTACATAAATGTAATTACATAAATGTAATTCGTTGGTCCCGCGAGTAATTTCGTGATGGAACGGTACATTACCGTAAAAAGCTTAAACAAAAAGTGAAAGTCGTTCTTGGTTTTATAAATATGTATAACGAAGTCACCACTTAAAATATACCTATAAAACTTAATTTTATAAACGAAATTCAAGAATTAATTATGTACATCGCACAAATTAATTTAGAACAAGATGAAAGACTTTAATTTTAGAAACAGCATCTCTTACATGGGTCCGAAATAACGTCATGATTATATTTTTTACAACCTTTTATAATTAATTTCGTTTATTTGATTTGATTAGAGCGTCGGTCGTCCTAAAAGAGAGGTTATTTTCGGAATAATATCTTACAAGATTAACACTTTGACAGCCAATCACGACCTAGCGTCGGTATGCAATTTTTTCTTCAGCGGGCCGATCACGACCTCAGGTTCAAAGTCAAAGCCAATTTTTTTTTATTCGAATTAAGATTTTTACAAATCATTTTTCGACGTCAAAGCTATCATGGATGGCATGTTCACTGCCTTTGGTTGTCATCCGATTTCATAGACTTAATTAAAATAACGATACTGCGCCGTGATAAGCTTTTGTTGCAATGTGTAGTGGAACAATTAGGCTTCACACACACACACACACACACACATTCAAAGCAGCAAGTAGTAGAAGCTGACATATATATACTTGCTTCATTGAAATCATTGCTTAACGCAGGAATAAATAAGTGAACTGGAGGTTTTGAATTTCCTAAGGGAAATCTTGCCCGGAAACGCTATCCTACAACATTATATAATGCTCATGCCTTTGATATTTGAACTAGTTTGATTGATGTATTCAGGAAAACTGATAATTTGGTCTGTTAAACTGTAATAGAATAGAAAAACTTTATTCAATGTACTTATACAAAACACAAGATTCACAATAGAAATTATCCATGGTAGATTCAATAATATCATACAGGCTAAGTGGTTATGGACGCACTTACAGGACTTACCTAGAAAACATAATATAAAATTCAATTGTCTATACTTAAGATAATCGTACCTAAAAAAATTAAAGATAAATATAAACACGACTACTCACGCTTGTTTGACTACTGTAAAGTGATAGATATATTTAATAAAATAAAAATGTCAATTATATGTGAAGAATTCAAATATATTAGTAATTTAAAACGGAATGTCAGACCAGATTTTCTACGAAGCTTATCATGCTTATCAACGTTTGAGCTACCTAAATACAAAAATGTGGACAGAGAATTAGAGAATATATACTCCCCTATACACTGAATAATATACCTATATGCATCATTGAGAAATTATATACATGTAAGAATACTAAGCATTGTAACACTATACTGAAAAAAAATATTTTAGAGAATAAGTTAGTCCAACAGATATAATATATATATAAATGAAAGTATACACAGCAGCACATCAACCGTAACATTTTATGCATGCATGCATGAGAGCGCTCTTATGCAGAACGATTTGAGAGCGATATGCATTGATGTGCTGTTGACTGTACCTAATTATTTATGTAAAACGCGCACTGCGTGCGACTAACGCCCATCCCCTACAGATAAACCCGGAAGGGATTAGGGTAGGTTAAGGATAGACATAAGCTATTATGTTATTAATAATGGATAATAAATGAAAAAAAAAAAAAAAATATGCATTTTTTAACTAGGTTGTTGTGACTTGTATTGACAGAGAAATGGGGCTGACTCAGCATATCGTTGCTAGTGAGTACTTACAACACTGTTATTCTATCTATCAGCACCAGGGGCGAGTGGCACTTTTATTATTATAATAATAAAAGCCTGTAACTACCTTTATACAGGGTGAATGTGGCAGAACTCTACAAAATGCACAATATGATTCTTAACACAGAAATTTACTTTACGTGTCAACCATGAACAAGCTTCCCTTGACCTTGTATTTGCTAGCTATGACGTCGAAAAATGCCATCCGACGCAAAATATTTTATGAATTATTTTTGAAATATAGATTAGTAGCAGACGATTCGCGAAGAAAAAAAACAGAATCGGTTGAAAAACGAATTTACAGTGATTTTTTTAAGTTTCAATATGTCTGTCTCTTTCAAAAACGATATTTGTATGGAGATTATATGGCGTTACTAACAAATTACGTCATAAGTGGGTATGTGCCTCTCTGTCTAATCATGAATTTCAAACCTTTATAACTCGGTCAATTTTAAAGATAGAGCAAAAATTCTTTTAGTGTTCGATAGCAGAAATTAAGAAGATTGGATTTATAAAATAAAAAAAAAGTAGTTCGACCCCTTATTACTTAAATCCAAAAGTTAACCTAAACGTAAAATTCTCTAAACGTGAAATGACTCGTTTCGATTTCGGCGGGACGTATGTGAGTTGTTGATGAAACATGAATTTATAAAATATTAACCCATACTATTTATTCTCAAGAACTGCCAAAATCAAAACCAACATCAATTTCATCTGAATATCGAAGCCAATATTCGATGGTAAAATAAGGATTTTCCAAAACTAGCGTTACCTACCTTTCGCCCCAGTTCCGCCGGTAATAGCCGGGATGTCATTGGAAAGCAATATCAGTGCACCGCCTGCTTTTTACTGCAAAAACTACGGTTATACGAGCTAAATTAAGATTTTGGGAGATATTGCTCTCGATTGTCGATTTCTGTTCCTTTTGTAAGTCAAAGAATTTAAAAGAGTATTATTATGTTAATATTAAAGAAGTGTAAAGCTGAAGTGGCAGTGGGCTGGCCACGTCTGTCGCAGAACCGACGAGCGTTGGAGCAGACGGGTTCTCGAATGGAGACCACGTCTCGGGAAACGTAGTGTCGCCCCCCTGCCAGGTGGACCTGAGGAAGGTCACCGGTGGTGGCTGGATGAGGAAAGCGGGTAATCGTGCGCTTTAGCGTGCTCCTGGGGAGGCCTACGTCCTGCAGTGGACTGTGATGGATTTGTTTGATTGATATCATGTTGATATCCAAAAGTGCATGCGGAGTCAATCTGTAAGTGGGTTTTACACTTAACATGTTACTGTTATGGTATTATAGATATAGATAATTGTATTAGTGTAAACATCTGTTGATGGACCAAAATAAATAAAATAAAATAAAGTTTCACGGTCTGTCATCGCATGATTTATATTGATGATTTCCTTTCAGGGTTTGACTTCTGCTTCTAAGGAACGGCCACTTGCTGGCTGCTACTACCACTTCCCAAAAAGAACTCTTGCAGTGAACATTTCCCATAGACAGCTGGGGCCAACAACGTTTAATTTCTGCTAAAACCACAAATTTACCCTTCATGGCATAAAAAAAATATATATTCTGAGTATTTTAAAAATGATGCCAAAGTTAAAGTATAAGCCAGTCATAAATTTCCCTTAACTTTCAAATTATTGTGGCACAGCTGTTAGGATAAATTACAGTGATTTTCTTTTATAAATCTATGCATATAGGCTTACTAGTTATTACATAATTGTTTTTCTTTAATTTAAACAGTTAAGATATATTATTTATTTTCTGAAACAGTTTTTTTTAATAAAAGTACTAAAATAAAAAAATCACCAGCGAATTCCGGCCAAATTTTGCATAATACGGCATGTCAAGAGTATTCCTCGTATTTTCTGTCCGCCATTCTGAAATATTTGAAGAAATAGTTGAAACAAACGCCTTAGAAATTATTCATAGCACTAAGTTAACAACGCCAACCCATCCAGACACTGTGAATGATAGGCGCTATGATTCTTAGTTGGCACGTAATGTAGATTGAGGGTAATTGAACTATACATTCAAACTGTTTATTTAAAAATAGTTGTTGGTTCATATCTGTTTGTAAAACATTGCAACAAACAAATAGCTTTGATTTCGCGGATTATAATTTGTTTTAATTAGCTTAAAAATTATGGATAACATTAAAAACAACAGAGATTTGTATAATTTGTTGAAGGAAAATTTAAATAACCGTGAAAGTGCTATGAACAAAGTATTGGAATTATTATCTATAAGGAGATCGGACGAATTCAAAGAGTGAGTTTTTGTAATAACTTTACTTTTTTGGTAGTAAGCAATGGAACGTTTGGAAATATACTTGGCAAACTGCAGAAATGTATGTGTCATTATATGGGTGGTATTACATGCCGGTAACTGTGCATAAGATATTAATGCATGGAGGGTAAATAATTGAATATAACTCAATCGTGCCCATAGGTCAGCTATCTGAGGATGCTCAAGAATCAAACCACAAAATAATAAGACATGTACGACTACATCACACACGTAAGTCCTCTAGGCAGCATTGTAATCTAGATCTTATTAAAGCTATGCTTCTTCTTTCGGATCCACTGCATTCCTCGAAAAAATCGCATGTTAAAAATATACCACTTTTGTCTGATGCCAAGCCATTATTGATACGAAGCGCTGACATTACGTTGGAATTTATCGATGAGTGATTTGCTAAGATTTGATTAAAAAAATATTGTTGTTTCAAGTAATAATAATAATAATAATAATAATAAGACATTTATTCACGGTACACAAAACAAAACACACACAGAGGGTACAAATCAAATAAAAATAAAAAAGGCACATCAACAAAATAAAATAACATTAAAATAAACAATAATGTACGTGCACAAATTACAGCGTGCGCTCCATTCCGCGCACCGCAAAAAGGCAATAGCTCAGCACTTTGCTGCATTGCAGTGCCCACTAAGTACACACTACAAAACAGCGCTGTTTTTCAGCTATTGCCCTTGCCAGATGACGCGCCATCCATACGCAAATACATAACAATAAAAAAGTGAAAATACAAGTGACAAAGTAAGGAACAATAAAAGAGAATAAAAGACACAAATAAGTATAAAAATGCGACCGAAACGCGACAGCTAGCAACACTAGTAATGCAGGCAGCAATACGCTGGCGACGAAGACGTGCGGCCATGTTTTTTTACCATGACTGTTAAACCTGCGTCGCATATCGCAAAATTTCGGCGCAATCACAAGTATGTTATCCATTCTCATTTTAATTTTGTGGAACATCGTTATATCGAGATCAAGTACCGAAAAGTCAAATTTACTTGTTATGCTGCTTAGCGTTTGATCATCATCATTGTGTGGGTGTAAGTAAGGTCGACAGCAACCTTACAAACCCTGGTGACAGTTTTCTATAACACGTAACACTTACACGTTTGATAGTGAGTAATTTTTAACTAATTTAACAAAAAGTTCAATATTTTTTAATGTAAACAACCAATCTAAAATGCCTTGAGAACTATTGTTGGATAAAAGTAATCTTAAGAAGCAAGAAGCAAAATTATGTTGATTTTGATCAAATTATAACTAATAAATTGCTTTTAAAAACAGTTTTCTTTCTCATTTTTTATTTACTTTACAAGATCATTTTAGAGGCAAATCTTAAAATAATAGATAGATAGATAGATAAAACGTTTATTGCACCACAAGAACACTCACAAACATATAGCAAACTTACAACTAAAGAAAGATAAAGAACACAAAGAAATAAAGATAAAAAAGATACATTTACCTAGACTATACATAAAAAAAATCATGTATCTGTGACTTTGCATTCTCAAGTTATCATCAAATAAGTTCAGCATGTACGAATATCCGGACGGTTTTATGGACTCGTTCTACTGTGCGCCCGTAACTTCGCTTGGTAATTTCGTCTTTTTCCGTTCATTATAATCGAACGTCTCTAAATCCGAATCTCGTCAACAACAGCTCATATACGTCGCCACCGAGGAGCTTGAGCCTACCCTGAATTATAACACTCAGGTCTTAGTCGATCACGCTGGCCCAGTGCGGATTGGTCGACTTCACACACAACCTTTTAATTTCTTCGCAGGAGTATGCAGGTTTTCTCACGATGATTTTTTCCTTCACCGTAAGAGCGAATAAACCTACATTATGAATTCGAAATTCGAAAACACATTGGTACGAAGTGGGGACTGAACCCGCGTCTCCCGGACGGAACACAGCATCCCTAGCCACTAGACCATCGACGCTCTACATCCGAATCTAATACAAAACTAGGAGTATATTAGTAGGTATACATAAACACTATGTCGATTCCTCGGGTCTATAACAGTGAGAATGACAATACAATATGGCGCCCTGTAGCACGTGTGTTTTACTAGCTACATTCCGGATAATACCAGTTATGATAAGAGCTCTCGAATACCTGGGTACATACAGGATATTCCATCAAAAACTACAGCCTCCGCAGTTGGACGTTGGAACATTTGGCTCTTATTCCGAAGGTATTGGGTTCGATTCTTGGTGGAGACACTATAAAATATATTGTTCTAAATTTAAGCTGATTTTATGATTTGGAATTTAGGTTAAACCGATAGTCCTGGCTATTAATTAAACAATTGTTATTTAAAAAATCTAAAATATTTATTTTCTTTTACAAAAAAATACATTAAAAGATAATGGCAGGATCCTTCTTTTAATTTAAGCATGGGAATGCCTTTAACGGGCTGAGATGATGATGATGATGAATGCCTGTGGCAAAAGGGTCTGCTTAACCATATCTTAGGTAAGTTAAGTTGGTAATACTTATAACATAATTATTCATTATCGTCGTGTGGGTTGTAAGGTCGTCAACCGACCTCACAATCCCTGATGTCAGTGTTATAGAGCCGCCAAAGGCCACTGACATGGCTCGTGTGGCGAATAGATAGCAGTAGCCAGGTGCCTTCTGAAGCACGCACGGAATCATCTTTCTTTTTCGGACAATCAAGTGAGATTCAGCCTGCATTGTCCTAACCAAACTGGGGAAAGTCTCACAAAGATATTTTTGCGTGTGGTACGTTGGGTACCGACCAAACTTTATTTTTAAAAACACGGTATTGGATAGGGACATACTTTAATAGTACTATTTAGTACCTAGTATTAAAAAAATGTGTACCTATAGACTGTAGAAATTATAGCTAGTTCAAATTGGTCGGTACGCAACGTACTCGCCTCGTACGGGCCAATGGTTTACAATGCAAATTTGAGTATCAGAAGCAATAGAAATAAATAATCCCATTATGTACCTCCTGATTCAGGCACTATAACTTAAATGTAATGCTTAGATCAATTTAAATTCTTATTTAAAGTTTGACAGTGTCCCCACCGAGAATCGAACCCGGGACTTCCATAATGGGCGTCGAAATCGCGACCACTTGGCCACGGAGACTGTTTAAACATAATTATTTATTTACAGAATTAGGTTGTTACGTGAACAATGTATGAGACATTTAGTGCTTGCAGAGTTTGAAAGGTCGATCGTCGACCTTAGAACAACCTTTTGAATGTCTAATGTTTAAAACTTGCTATAGTTATTAGAGCGTCGGTGGTCTAGTGGCTAGGGCCACCGCCTCTTATTCGGGAGACGCGGGTTCGATCCCCATCACGTACGAACGTGTTTTCGAATTTCGAATTTATAATATGTACGTTTATTCGACGCTCTTACGGTGAAGGGAAACATCGTGATGAAACTTGCACACTCCTGCGAAGAAATTCAAAGGTTGTGTGTGAAGTCGACCAACCCGCACTGGGCCAGCGTGGTCAACTAAGGCCTAATCACCTTAATTCGAGCCCCTCGGTTGGGACATATATGAGCTGTTGATGATGATGGTTATTAATAGGTAATTAACTAAATACCTTTAGTGAATACACTACACATTTTACTTTTTGTACTAGTGTCCAGTGTGTACTATTTAAAAAATATAGGCGTGTTGATTAGTCCAGTCTAGAAGAGTAACTACATTTCAAACTTGACCTCACTAAATGAATACCAAAGAAGCAAAACTATACCATACAACATTCGAATACGAGTACGCGGAACAATGATGTTTATATGACTTGGTTTGTACGAACGTCGAAAGTAAGCTTCAATGTACAGCAGCGACATCATCTGCCTGTCTGTCGTCGTCCTCGTCCGTCAAAATTAATTAGGTGCCATGTTTTAGCGGGCTTTGTTAGATGGTTACTCCTAGACTACAGATAATTCGTTGGTGTTTTTATGCTTTCTAGTGAACTCACCCAAAAAAATGTAATGACAGATCTAAGTGATGTAATAACATCCTATGGAAATAAATAATTTTGACTTTGACTTTGACTTTCTTCTATTCCGCGTCCGCTACATTACCACTTTGGTCAAGACCGCGCCCAGTATAGAAATAGCGATGATGTCCGTTTAAAAAATAATTTTCTTGTAAATTATGTTCAATTTGCATGTCATAAAAATGAGACGAGGACCACCATTTTTTCCCTTATCCCAATATCATTTGCGCCCTACAATGATTTGAAACCTCCCAAGTACTTTCCAGTCCACTTCACACAAAAAACGACTATCAGTTTCATCCTTCCAGAGGGATATACCCAAACCCTGCCTTTGATAGGACATCATAACTTCAAACATATTTAACTTTATGACTTTCTGAATAGTGACCACTATTCTGAACGTTTTTATTTTTATTTTTTCTTTGGCGTAAATTATGCACTGGCAGGCAAAGATCATTTGACCATACAGCCTTGTAACATTAAACAACAGTTATCTTGACATTTTTATTTTTATAAAAATATGAAAGTGACTGAAGATAAACGAAAGATCAAATTAAATTACTATGTTGAAATAACTTTACATCATGAAGGAAGAAAAAAAGTTATATTCGGTTCTTTAGTGTTTTTTTTTATAGGTACCTGCGCGCGCGTATTTAAAATTTGACGACTCGACTACGATACCATAACAGTAAGTATAAAACAAAAAAACATAAGAATGTAATCTGTCCCTTTTTCTCTCTTCAGTATAGAGCAATAATTAGGTTTTTTGGAATGTTGGTTATTGCAGAAAACATGTTTTTTTTTTTAATGAAAATGTTACCCAAGTTCTGAAGTCTGATAGTTCTTTTAAGAATTGGCTATAGAAATGTTTCTTGTCGTACGAGCATATCAGGGTATATTTTTTTCCACAACCACACTTCTTTACTAGCTTTAATAAAAAACAAAATTTAAAGCGTTTCAGCAAGAATCGTGAGCAATATTATGACAATGCCTGTCTCACACACTCTCCTCTCAAGGGTTTTGTGACGATTTCACCCATTTCTCCGGGTGATCGTCATGGTGCGCTATAAGTTGCCATACAACGACCCTATTCAAATATCATAATATTGAAATGTTTGGGTTCTGAAGGTTATATCTTCATTATAATTTGAAAATATGAATTTTCTTGGACTGCAGTCCAATGGCCGTCTAATTTGTCTGCCACGGTCTGTACTAACGAGCCGCATAAGAGTTTTCATCACAGAAAAGATGTGATTGATTACACAGTGCAAAAATGTTGACTTTAATTCGTTTAAGTTAGGAATTTTGCTTTAAATAATTGAACGGCTATAAAAAATATTATTTTATTATCTGTCTTCCTATGATGACATCAAAGACCGTGTGCTGGCCAACATTATGACTGCTGAAAAAAAAAACGCAATAATACAGCCATGCGCTTGCGCACCCCCACCCGCCTCGGTAGGTGCGTCGCATACGTTCGAGGAATTTGGTAACAGCTCACCTACGACATAGGGGCCGCGCGTCACATTAGGAATTTATGCACATACGAGGCGGGTTTACCCGCACGGCAGTGTCATCACGCTCCACCTACATAGTAGATGCATAGCAGGCGTGGGAAATTAAGGGTATTGCGCGTGTTTGCAAGGAAATGCAAGGTTGCTCACTCATTTATATAAATCATTGCATACAGTTCCAGAATTAGACAGATATAACGTTTGATATATACAAAAATACACGAACATACCACAAACTGGAATTAAGATGTCTCTTTAATGTAGAAAATAATAAAAATATGGATAAAGACGATATTTTAAGAATATCGCCTAATTCAGGGTAGGCTCGAACTCTTTGGTGGGGACGCATATGAGCTGTTGATATAAAGATAAGATAAAGATAAATTTATTCTGTGAAATCTTAGGCCAATATAAACATTGTACAGGACTACTAAGTAAAATTTATAATTAATATTATTTTTATCAACATACACAATAAGAAAATAAAAACTAAGTTTATTAATTGTAATTTGCTGAGTTAACAATATGATTCCTAAACTAAGTAAGTAAATACCTGTGTCTTAGGAATCAGGTTATTAAGTGCTTATAAAGTAAGAGTTAATCAAAGAGTTTTTAAAATAACAATTATTTAAAATAAGGTAATTTGGTTAACTAATTACTGCTAATAGGTTTTCAGTCACCTCATATGATTTACATTTAAGCCATTTTGTTACAGTTTTTTTGCATAGTATTAAATTCATAGAATAAATGCATAGGTAGAAGTTTAGCTTATTGTATAGGAAAGAGCCAAGAAAGCAGAAAAAATGATGTGAGTGGGCAGTGCGAAAACGTTCACTTTGTCAAACCCTATCTATCCGCCTGTGATGGTTTATAAATGCTGGATCGAATGGAACTAAAGGATGTTTTTTGACGATCGCTTGTAAAATAAACAATTGACGAACGGAAAGGACATCACACTCTGCGAGTAGTCTTGTAGTGGGATATATAAAAGGACGAAAAGTGCAAACTTTGAGGATCGCTCTTTGCGCTCTTTCTAATTCAATTAAGGTAGATTTGTGTGTACCACCCCAAGATGTAATACAATATATTAGTAAAGATTGACAGAGCGCAAGATAAACTGTTCGAAGAAGGGCTGGACTAGTAGCGTGTCTAAGATTTTTAAACACGTAAATTAATTTACGGACCCTAGCGGCAAGAGCTTCAACGTGCGGTTTAAAGTTGAGATGTTGATCAATTATAACGCCAAGGTACTTAATCGTTTTAGTAGTGCTAATCCTAGGACAGGTGCATACGCTATTATTAAAAGTATGATCAGGACAAAGGTGGGCCACTATTGAGAAATTAGGTTGAAAAGGCTGGGTAGAGGAGTTATAAGAGAAAGTCATATATTTTGTTTTATCCGTGTTAAGCGTCAGTGCGTTACACCTAAGCCACTGCATTATATTGTTAAAGCCTACCTGAGCCTGTGTGAAAACGTCATTCCAATTGTCAGCGCTAAATAGTAGCACAGTGTCGTCTGCGTAGGATATGATTTTACCATTGGCAAGCGGAAGAGTGCAAAAGTCATTTATAAAAATTAAAAACAATATAGGCCCTAAAATACTTCCTTGAGGCACTCCACACTCAACAGGGAGTTCCTTGCTTATAATGTTATCTATCTTAACGCGTTGAGTCCGGTCAGTAAGGTAATCTTTCATAAGGTTTAGTTGTCTTCCTCGAATTCCAAGTCTTTCCAGTTTGTCAAGAAGGATAGGAATAGTCACTGTATCAAATGCTTTTGCAAGGTCCAAAAATATGCCCAAACACTTTTTTTTGTGAATCTAAATGTCTTACAACATAATCAGTAAGTTCGTCCACCGCATTAGAAGTAGATCCACCGTCCACCCAGATCTGAAACCGTATTGAGATGGGGCCAGCAGTTTGTTTTTTTCCAAAAAGTGCACCAATCTTTTGTAAATAATTCTCTCAAGGATTTTCGATAAAGACGGCAGGATTGAAATGGGGCGGTAATTATTGAGTTCTTGTTTATTTCCACTTTTGTGTATGGGTATTACTAGTGCCATTTTTAACACTTTAGGAAAGATACCAGTTGAAAGGCAAAGATTGAATAAATATTTAAGGGGCGGGATTAAATGCATCTTATGATGTTTTATGAAAGAGGACGATATTTTATCAACACCTGTAGCAGAGTCTTTTTTTAATGATATTATTATATTTTCAATTTCAGACTCGTCGGTGTCAATCATGGCTAAAGAATTCATGTTAGGGGGCTGTGAAATTAAAAATGTTTTTTTTAGGTGATCGATGAGAGATATTATTTGAAGCCATTTCTGCAAGAGATTTTCCAATGTTTACAAAGAAACTATTTGTTGAATTGGCTGTCTGTGCGGCATTTGTCGAGTTCGCAATTAGCGCTTGAGCAGATGTTTTGGTCTGAGTCACATTAGTGATACTTTTGATAACTCTCCATAATTTATTTTTATTTTGGCCAGCTTTGTCGATTTCAGTTCTTTCATATTGTCGTTTTATTTTTTTAAGAAGAACATTGCAATAGTTTCGATACCGACAGTAGGTAATTTTAAGTATCTCGTTATTGGGATATTTTTTAACTTTTTTATGCAGATTATCTCGGTTTCTTATACAACGTAATAAGCCAGGGGTAATCCACGGTTTGATAACCTTTTGGCGTCGATTTAATAATTTAGTTTCTGTGTTTGTTTCAATTATCTTAGTCAATGAAGTAACAAGATACTCCGCAGCTTCATGTGGGTCACTCGATTTGTATATTGGGGAGAAGTCAAACTTTTCGAGGTCGCGAATTACGCGTTCATTATTTAGCTTAGTGTACGTTTTCATCGTGAATGACCTATTGTAACACTTATGTAAGTAAAGTAATAAAGAGCGGTGATCGGTAAGCGTAGAATCAAACACTAACGTTTTTATTGGTAGTGTGGTCTTCGCTAGAACATGATCTAAGCAATTAGGACCTCTAGTTGGGAGAACATGGGACGGCAAGTAGCCTAAATAAGCAGTTTGGGTTAAGTAGTCTGATGAATTTCGGTCTTGATTCCCAGGCTTTATATCAATATTCATGTCTCCCATAACAAAAACATTTCTAAAAGAAGATAAGTTAGCCAAAATAACACTAAGTGATTGTAAAAAGTTACTTATATTTCTATAGGACGGGGAACGATAAATAGCAACAATTGCAGTATTTTCACCTATTTTTGCTATTAGACAGTTTGCATCTGTGATATCGGGCTCTTCTACAGTGACGTTCGATACGTCTGATTTAATGTAAAATGCCACTCCATCATTTTGTAGTACATTGGTCTTTTTACTTGTGTATGAACTAAAACCGCTTAACTGAGGGGTATGGGCAACTTCTTTCTGCAACCAGCACTCTGTTAGAACTATGATATCGACTTCTAATTTAATTTGACACAGTAAAGTGAGGAGACTGTTAAAATTTCAATTTAAACTTCTAACATTCTGCATAAGCATTTTAAAGTTTTCTGTATACGAATCAATTAAACTGGAACAGTCTTCGGGGTCACACAAAAGTGAATCGAATTCACATGACGCGTCAATATCGTGAACTAGATCAATGTTTACGTTACCCATATTGAGTTCCGGGTTACTAAGACAGCGGCGCTCTAGGCGCCCTCATAGTCAACTGAATTCATGTATCTAGCAATTGCGGTCTTTTTTGCAGGACATAGATCATCACCAGTTTTGTGTGAGCTGGGTTTTTTATACCGCAAACACGAAGCACACTTCGGCGATTCCGCTTGTTTTGAGCATTCCTTCATGGCGTGGCCAACGCCACCACAGTGACCACATGTGGGGTTCAAGTCTCGACAAAATTTAGCCGAGTGCCCATACTGCTGACAGTTGTAGCATCTCGTAACTAAAGTAAAGTCGCGCACGGAGCAAGAGGTCCAGTTGATGTAAACGCGTTGTTGTTGTATAAGGACTCGTCTGAGATCTGCAGTCACCTCTAAAATAAAGTTACAGGCCTCGGTATCCTTTTTTCCTGATTTATGACTTAATTTCGGGGATTTGAAAAAAAATTCTCGATTGATTTTATCCGAAAGGTTTTGTTCGAACAGACATTCAAATACCTCTTTCTCTGCGATGTCAGAGGGCACACCATAGATAATAATTTTAGGTCTTTTTTTCATATTCTCTTCAATTTTTAATCCAGATAAAACAAGCTTTTCGGATTTTTTAAGTTTTTCAAGATCCTCTTTTCTTTCAGAACTTATAATTAGGCCACCATTTCTGATTTTTCTCACTCCACGAAATATGATGATGGATAAAGACGCGTAAGCAAGATTTTCAGAAATTATTTAGAGATAATATGTTCCATCATATTTAATTGAAGTATGATCAGTATGATCACTCAAATAGATCAGATGTTATTTTATTTAGCAACAAATATGTTTTCACAAGCAAACTGCGATGTTCATTGCGTAATCATTGAGCATCTTCATCAGCATGTTCTCCTGGTACCACAATTGCCAACGCAATGTACGTCCAACACAAAGCAAGCAAGTGAAGCAAGTAAGTGAATACGAAGTTTTGTTTGTGACAGGGGCCTGTGATAGATGTTCTCCGTGACAGATCTTGACGTAGGTCCGCAAATTGATTCCGGCATTTTCGTGATACATTCACGGAAGTAGATGTACTTAGGTGAAGTAACGGATATGTCGCGCTAACCGATGGTGGATTTTGTTTAAAATACTTACGTTCTTACATATATATATAAAATTGTGGCCCAGCAGCCAACACAAGCTGCTCAGCACTACACGAAGAGTGTTGTAGAGGGTTATGTGGCAATAACCAGGGCTCAGTCCAAGGAAAAAAAAGGTATTTATATATTTTATTAACTGACAAATAGTAGAGAATAGTAGAAAAGCTTAAGGTATGTACCATCCGAGATTAGGACATGAAGTGAAGAATTTGGCAGAAAAAAGACAAAATCGAAACGTAAGAAATCTAAATTTGAAAATGAAATTTAAAATGAAAGATAAAACTGCCAGCAAGAAAGGTTGCCAGTTATAAAACGGGAAAGAGGACGAATGCCTCGTTACAAAATAAATAGTACAGAAGGCGCGAGTCCTGTAGAGTTTCTTCTAGCTGATTTTTTCATAGAAAGTGCACATCTTGTAGTAACTTGTCTTAGGTATTAAAAGCTATATGGCACAAGCTCAATTAACGTATGATATCCACGGGATTTTTTTACAATATAATGCAAATAATATTCTTTATTGAAACAACGATACACGAAACAAAAATAATAAATTAAAGTTGAGTCATAAGCGGGCTTATTGCTTAGGTAGCAATTTGTTTAAGCATTTTCTAGTACAAAGGAAAATTAAAGAGGTCTTTTGATTTATTGACGCAAATAATCAACGTCCCCACCGAGGGGCTCAAGTCTACTCTGAATTAGGGCGATTAGGCATTAGTCGACCACGCTGGCCCAGTGCGGGTTGGTCGACTTCACACACAATCTTTGAATTTCTTCGCAGGGGTGTGCGTGCAGATTTCATCACGATGTTTTCCTTCACCGTAGGAGCGTCGAATAAACGTACATATGAATTTGAAAATCGAAAACACATTGGTACGTGGTGAGGATCGAACCCGCGTCTCCCAGACGGGAGGCAGCGGCCCTAACTACTAGACCACTGACGCTCTCGGCTCGGCTCTCGTAAACATAGTAGTTCAAATATAAAAAATAATAATTTACCCTTGCCTTTTCAAATCGAATCAATGACTGAGAAAGGAAAATATTTGCTTCAAAACGATTTCTTTTGTTGAATAAACGAAATGTGGTAAAGTCATTCGATAACATTTTCTTGACAAGTTTCTTTCTAAGAAAAATCGTTTGTTTCAGTCTGAAAGAGCTGAAAGTATTTTTCTTGCTCTGCATATTTAAACAGTTTTATTATAAGCATTAAACACTGTTGAAGGTACGTAATACTTATTTTGTGGACGTAATGTTTTAATTTAATCATCAACGGCCCGTTACAGTCCACTGCTGGACTATGAGCCTCCTCCACTTAAGTGTTTGGTTTTGCCATAATCTCCACGCTTGGCAGGCGGGTTGGAGATCGCAGATTAAAAGGTTACTGTATCAGAGAGCGCTGCTGCCCGTTCCCTGTTCAATGTGTAGTCTTCTCGTGGGTGTCGTAAGAGGCGACTTAGGGACTACACATTAAGATAAGATAAGATAAGATAAGAAAAATCTTTATTTAGCATAAAAGTACAGGAATTTATTTATAAATATTAATATATATATAGTAAATATTAATTAATTTAATATTTACTTAATATTTAATACTCTTCCTTTGACATTGCAAAGTAGAATTTGTTGGATGAAATAAGCCAATAAATAAATATTTAAAATACACAAAATATCTTAAATCTATTTCTTAGGCTTTTATTGAATTCCCGTTATCATAAAAAAAAACACAAAAAAACTGGACAGACAATAACTTCGTAACATTTTTAACAACAATAAATCAAATGTTATAACAACGAACATTGCACCAAGTAAAATCCAAAATCCCTATCTTGGATTCCGTTGGCCCTTCCATAAAAACGATTTACTGCAAAATTTCCATTTCGGAATCCACAACTTGCATATTTTTGGTAGCGCAATTACCATATATTTATGGTGTGTAAATTTATTATGCCTTGGTTGACCTACTTCTTAAATCTTATTACTTTCTTCTAGTATTGAATGAAAAATGAAATCGAGGACGTCATTGTAAAATTTTATCTAGGTAAAACTAGTATAATTTCGTTAAAAAATTAGTAATCTGTAAAAATATTGTTCAAAATAGTGCTTACAATAAGGCAACAAGAATTAAAACACAAAACATTAGCACAGAATAAAATTAATAGTACCTACTACGTATATTAGTTCTCATTTACTACGTCGTAGAACTTTGCTACGAACTTCGTAGTACTGCTACGTGGCTATACACAAATTTGCGCTGGTTATTTACCAACTTGGTAGAAATTACTATTTATAGTGACTATTTATAGTGACTATTTATAGTGACTATTTATAGTGACTAGCCACTGACCACCGACACTCTCATCAACATCAACGGCCCGTTACAGTCCACTGCTGGACTATGAGTCTCCTCCACTTAAGTGTTTGGTTTTGCCATAATCTCCACGCTTGGCAGGCGGGTTGGAGATCACAGATTAAAAGGTTACTGTATCAGAGAGCGCTGCTGCCCGTTCCCTGTTCAATGTGTAGTTCCTTAGTCGCCTCTTACGACACCCACGGGAAGAGTAGGGGTTGGTGACAAATGTATTCTATTCTGCTGTCACCGACACTCTAGTAAAATATTAATGAATAAAAAAATCACCCAAGCAAGGGCGCGTGCACACACGTTCCAGTATCTAATAAAATCTTCCTCGTAGCAGCAATCGCTCGATGTCTTGTCATCGCAAACTTTTGTAATATGAGCCCAGGAGTTTTCTAGTAGAAAACTTGGTATGCGAGCAAACGAGCTCAAGACATGAGGGGAAGTAATTTCAAAGATACTCGCCCCACTTGTTCATAAGACGGATGTTATGAGTAAAAGAGCAAAGTAATGTGAAACGAGGCAAATATAATAAGGACTCGTTTCTAATATGCATCTTTTAATTACTGTAATTTTACCAACAAATGTAATTTAGTTTGAAGCGGTTTTTTTTACTTTTTATTGATAGTAAAAATAGATCCAGATATTAAACTTTATTAATAACATAATATCTACCGAGTTATTACCACGGTTTTGGTTAAAATAAGCTTTTTAATGAGCTTACCGATATTTCGACTATGTTGCAATAGTCACGATCACGGCAGAACTGAAGTAGATGATTCTTATATAAATTACAGACTTAATACTGAAACTTTTCACTCTTATTTTCATTTCTGCGTTGCAAAATAATTCTGGATAATTTATGTTTTTTTTTATATTTTTAATATTTTGTCAATTTATGAAAGGGCGTAAAGAATGTCCATAGCTATTCAGCGTGGCAACGCCGCCGCAAGCATTATGGGCTCCTTTGCGTCAGGAATGGTGCGGGGCAAGTCGTTAGAGTTTTAGGTTAAGTTAGGTGATGTGACGTCTGACAGGGATGAATGGAAGAAGAAAACATATTGCGCCGACCCCAAATAAAGGGAACAGGGCAGAATGATGAGGTTAGATCTGTTTTTTTTTAAATATTTTATTGTTATTTTGTATTTTTGCCTTTTTTTATGAATAAATGTTTATTGTTTCTCCTTTTGTCGATTGGCAATCTAGTTCGATGCAAAATCGTGTCTGTAAACACTTGTTTTACTACTAGAACTTTATCAATATCGTAACCTTTTATAGAAAAAATCTAGTGAAATGAGTATTTATATTTCAAATCTAAGCATACGACTGTGTGTCTTGACAAGTTTGCAGAAAATAGACCCCTTTCATAAATTATTTGTAAAAAAAATATTTAACGATTAGTTTTTTTTTATAAGAAAGATTTATCGCTACAATAAAGAATACAAGTAAACGATTCGTTATGGCGTCATAATGAATCTAGAGATACAGTTTCAAGATTAAACAAAAATAAAACAGTCACTCAACCACCCGATATTAAAATAGAAGCCAAAAAATAATAAAATATTCTACGAAGTCGTCTTTGTTAATCTCACTCAACTCATCTTGTGATCAAACTTAATCAAGCGATTACAAGGCGAAATTGATTAGTGGAAAATGTGTCCTTTTTGTACCGAGCGGGTAATCAGGCTTTTATTGAAGATATTTTGCGAGTAGCTAGATGACTGCACACGAACAACAATTGCAGCAATAAAAATATATAATTTTTTTATTTTGATAACCCTATTTTTTTATTCTCAAGCTAATCACATCACACTAATATTATAAATGTGAAAATATATTTGGATATTTAGATGTTTGGATGATTGTTCGTTCCGCTTTCACGCCTAAACTACTGGATGGATTTGAATGAAATTTGGAATAGAGATAGTTTATACCCTGGATTAACACATAGAATACTTTTAACCGGGAAAAGTCTCATTCCCATTGTCATCCTACATAGCGCGAGCGTAGCCGCGGGCGGGCCGCTATGCGCTAGTAGAAGATAAATAAACAGATAGAAACTTGTAGTAGCATAGAGTAGTGAGGTAGGGGGTAAGAGAGGGGATTATTGTCACTAGAAAACCTAGCCCAATATCTAACTAGGCCCAGGTGATACCAGGTTAGATTTATTTTAGCTTCTTCTTTTCGATTCGGTGGCAAACCTAGACAGTCTCAGCCCAAAAATTGGCCACAAAAATTGCGCTGTCAGTGGTGTAAATTAAAACCTCCCGCGTGCAGCTGCTGGGGCACGCAGGGCACGGCATCAAATACTCCATCGTTTGAGGGACGGCACCACACTTGCACTCCAAGTTAGAACCGTCTGAGAATCCCCACCTGAACAGGTTCTCCTTACTTTTATTTTATAGTTTAGCTAGATGAATCCAACAACAAAGTTAAAATACTTCAGAGCATTGCATGCATTTTACTGGATCGTGGATTTAAAGGCTAGCATATTATTTTCTTAGTGTCTTTACTTTTCTTCATAAACCTGCTAATAGTTCATGCTTTCATTCAATAATTAACAATAATCTGTTAACTTTTAGAACGCAAAACGTTGTTCAGATGAAATTAATCTTTGAAATGTGGAACAAAGGGTTTTCCGTTTTTTATACTACAGCCCAAAAAAAGGAGTGTTGTGTGTTCAGGATCCATGTATGTATGTACGGAAGTATGTATGGATGTACGTTGCTTTAATCCACTATAACTTCTAAATGCCTAGACAGATTTGAATGTGTGGTATATCTTTAGAATCCTTACATCAGCCCGAGTGACACTGGCTATAACTTTGACAGGGCAATCGTGTTCTGTAAGTATAACACATCTCATCGGCGTCTGAAAACAACAAAATTTATTTGTCACCACTGTCGCTCGTTTGCAGAAGCCCTTATGAGCTTTGTAGTGAACTCCCTATTGGACTCAAATGACAAAAGTCCATTATACATGGAACGTCGGATTTAAATTGCGTTGTTTGAAAGTGCCATCTGGGAGCCATCTTGTAAATGGTTCTTTGGAAATTTGGCAGTTAATGATGGCTGTGAATTCTAATAGTCGTCATTTTTTTGAGCTACCTAGATAATTACGTCATCAGTCCCCCAGTGCCAGGTGGACTGATGACTCGAGGAAGGTCGCTGGTGGTGGCTGGATGAGGAAAGCGGGTGATCGTGCGCTTTGGCGTGCCCTTGGGGAGGCCTACGTCCAACATTGGACTGCAATAGGCTGATTGATTGATAGATTGACCTAGAGAATTTTTTAAATAACTTTGGCTCTATTCTAATGTAGACATTTTTCATTTGATGAGGAATTTCATCATAGTTAATATCCACAACTATTTAGACCTATCAATGTTGTTCAACGTGATCTATGTTAATTGTTGTTGTTGTCGGTGGTCTAGCGGCTAGGGCTGTTGTCTTCCGTTCAGGAGTCGCGGATTCGATCCCCACCTCGTACCAATGTGTTTTAGAATTTCCAATTCATATGTACCTTTATTCGACGCTCTTACGGTGAAGGAAAACATCATGAGGAAACCTGCACACTCCTGCGAAGAAATTCGAAAGATGTGTGTGAAGTCGACCAATCCGCACTAGGCCAGCGAGGTCGACTAAAACCTGATCGCCCTAATTCAGAGTAGGCTCGAGCCCCTCAGTGGGGACATACGAGCTTTGAATGATGAACTCATATACGAGTAAGTCCCCACCGAGGGGCTTTGAGCCTCGAAGTTTGTTGACACAGCCAGCGACATCTGTTGTTTTGCCTCTGAATTATTGAATTAGCTGTGCATGTAGCCAAGATATCGACCGTGCTATCATGCGCTGTTTTTAAGAATTAATTTTCAATAATTACAATTGATAATTTTAAAATAGGTATATTAAATTTATCGCCAAAATAGAGGAATAATTGGAGACGAAATAAATATCATAGACTATTTTTATATGAATAAATTCATATAAATTATTAGTGTAGACATGTTCTAGAAAATACATTGTCTGTAAAACTAGATAAACATTTTTTTTATATATCATAATTGGGTTCCTATTTGATCACAGTCTCACAAGAGTCACTACCAGAAGATACATAGAGTATAAATTTATCTGTTTTGTAAAAATATCAAATTCTGTTATAACTTAAATTTTGAAGTCATCTCTATTTTATTCTATACTAGCAGTCCGCATGCGGCTACGCTCGCGTTGTTTAAGATTTTCCCGAGGGAATAAGACCTTTTCCCATAAAAAGTATCTTATGTGTTAATCCAGGTTACAAACTATTGCCATTCCAAATTTCATTGAAATGCGTTTAGTACTACGCGCGGAGCAAACATCCAAACATCTAAACATCCAAATATATTACGGCTACGCTCACGTTATGTAAGATTTTCCCGTAGGAATGCGACTTTTCCCGGTAAAAAGTATTTTTTGTATTAATTCAGGGTACAGACTATCTTTATGATATTTTTTTTCTAAATCCGTCCAGTAGTTAATAATAATAATAATAATAATGTGCTTTATTTCACTCCCACATACTTTTGTACTACAACTAATACAGTTAATCATAATAATATCATCGTACAATACAATATAATTTGTGGGAGTCAGGAGCCCAAACTAGGATACCCTGTGCTATGAACTCCTGGCTCCCCCCTCTCGGAAAAATAAGTACATTGGTCTCGATTCGGGATGTTATGCTCTAGTTCTAATTCTAAAGTCCAGCTATCCTTTTCGTTCTTATGACTAATGAGAAAGAGGTGATGAATGAATGATATTAATTTGAACGAATAATAACCTAAAATAAAAAAGTAGGTAGTCCTTTGACTAATTTAAAATAGTAAGTAAAATTGAGTGAAAGGTGAGTAGATGCGGCTTAACCCTTCTGGTTATGCGTTTATGTAATGTGAGTAAAGGTGTATGTGTAAATGTGTATTTATGTATGTATGTGTGTGTGTGTGGGTAACGTGTGTATGCTTGTGTGTGAGGGAAAATAGAAAGTATGCAATATGTGTGTTTTATTTATATTATTACTTGTGCAGGAAACTTTCCGTCTTCTCGTAGTCCAAATCCATAAGCCACTTAATTAACTTATTTTTGCATTCTGTATGACATAATTTTGAAATAGTTTAGACGTGAAAACGGAACAAACATCCAAATATCTAAACATCCAAACATCGAAATATATTTTCACATTCATAATATTCGTGTGATAAAAAAGAAACTATTTCACAGTAAAATGTCCCAAACGAAAACAAAGTAGCGTAATGTCACCACATTGCATTGAGTGCGTTCCAAATAGTCCCTCCATTTGGCGACGTCTTAAAACCAAATAGTCATTGTTACCGTTCTTACTTACTTAGACAATCGCATTTATTACCAACTACTCACGCAACACACAAAAATAACAGAAAACGCCTCACAATTTGCACAAACTATACAAAAAGATCTTAACAACGTAAAAATCCCAATGGAATTCGGAACTTAGTACCATAGTTCTAAAGATGAAATTCAAGTGAAATGGAATACATGTTTGGCGTTAAAGGTATGCTAAGTTCATACTTAAGGCAATCTGAAATACGGTTTAGTCTATTATAACCCCAGTTCACTATATCCCCAAAAAATTACTGTTAAAGTAAGTAATTATTATCATTAGGATATCATATTGAGGACTAAAGTCACTAGTTCCTTGTCTCCTTCACTCGTCCCGCTCTCGGAAAGTCTCCCCCCCCACTGGGTGTAAACTTCCAAGAACTCCTTGGAAGTCGTTAAACAGA
Organism: Carpatolechia fugitivella; assembly: GCA_951230895.1. Taxonomy (NCBI): domain Eukaryota; kingdom Metazoa; phylum Arthropoda; class Insecta; order Lepidoptera; family Gelechiidae; genus Carpatolechia; species Carpatolechia fugitivella. Next base: position 18,298,362 of record OX579646.1, on the reverse strand, counting down.
CTCCGTGCCCAGGTCGGTTGGAGTAAAGAAAACCGTCTCAGGTGGGGTTTTTTAGACGGGGCGGACCTTCGGAGCGAGTGTGACGCGACTCCGCAGACAATGGCCCACCTTTTATCGTGTCCTGCTTGTCCTGATTCGTGCTCCCTGGAGGAGCTCATGGAGGCCTCAGATGGAGCAATCAGGGTGGCGGCATACTGGGCAAACAAAATATAATATCTTTGACGAGCCATCGACTCGAAAGAAGAACTGTGTAGTTATAAAACTGCAATAAATTTATGTTTGAATTATAACTTTCAGGATTATTTGGAAGATCAACACAAATAATAATAAAAAGTTTTTTAAATTAGCTATATAAGCACTTTCCCAATGGAATAGAGACGTGCTATCTCATTGGCGCGGGTCGCTGACAGCTGACAAAGTTTTCTATTCTAAAACTATTTCACTAGATCCATGATGGATCTCTGTAATTTAATTTAAACTTTCTGTAAATCCGAAACGAAATCATCCGACAGAGGACCCAGGTAGTTGATATCATCCAGAAGTGTAGCAAGCTGAATTGGTAGTGGGCTATGGCCACGTCTGTCGTAGAACCGATGAGCGTTGGAGCAGACGGGTTCTCAAATGGAGACGTCTCGGGTAACGTAGTGTGGGACGCCCCCCTGCCAGGTGGCCTGATGACCTGAGGAATGTCACTGGTAGATGCGGAAAGCGGGTGATCGTGCGCTTTGGCGTGCCCTTGGGGAGGCTCCAGGCAGTGGACTGCAATAGGCTGATTGATTGATTGATTGATCTCATCAGCGCGGGTCGCTGACAGTTGACAAAGTTTTCTAATCTAAAACTATTTCACTGGATCTATGATGGATCTTCTGAGAACGACGACGGTGTGAAAGGCTCAGGCGCTACATTTTTAGACGCACCCATTGATCCTATTGCAATCTGTGGAATGTTGTCGGTTGTTGTCGTGACGTTAAGAACAGATTTTTAGGTGAGAAGATGACCAGAAGCCTGGCAACTGGCAACAGGTTTTGTTTTTTGTATGAAAATGTATTAAGCTATTTTTCAGAAATAACAACAGTCGACATACACCGAAATGAGACCAGTGACGCCATATTTGGCGGTCGTCTGTCGGCTATCTTCGGTCTGTCGTATTGCTCCTTGGTCGTAAACCGTCGGCCGTAGTGGGAAGACGGTTAATACATTCCCATACATTTATGCTTCCTATTTTGTCGTGTCGTAACGGTAAGAACCGAGTTTAAAAGGGCCCAACATCCATCAGCTGTCAGCCGTCAGCCGCGATCTAAAGATTTCATCTTGATGCTTACCTGAGATTTTGGGAGATGAATCATATAAGTAAACGAGCATCATCAACAGCTCATATACTTCACCACCGAGGGGCTCGAGCCTACCCTGAATTAGGGCGATCAGGCCTTAGTCAACCACGCTGGCCCAGTGCGGGTTGGTCAATTTCACACACAACCTTTGAGTTTCTTCGCAGGAGTGTGCAGGTTTCATCACGATGATGTTTTCCTTCACTGTAAGAGCGTCGAATAAACGTAATATGAATTTGAATTTCTAAAACACATTGGTACGTGGTGAGGATCGACCCCGCGTCTCCCGGATGGGAGGCAGCGGCCATAGCCACTAGACCACCGACGCTCCAATTAAATAAACGAGCAATAAGGCCGATTTACATTGAGTCAGTTGCTGGCGTCAGTGAGCACTGGACAGACGAGCGCCCTATACACAATAACGCTTGCATGTTAACTCTTGTTAAAAGTGCTCGTCTGTCCTGCACTGACTGACGTCAGTTACTGACTCAATGTAAATCGGCCTATATGTTTAAGGTTTTGAAGTGAACTGGGGCAACAGTGAACTCCGAGATGCTTGCCCACTAGGGTAAGTAAATAGCGCTTATTAGGCTGGCGAACATGGGTTTTCGCTTCGCTGCCAATGCGCTACCTTGTTATTCTTTGGCGAGATGTGATACATTAATTTTGTTTTGGTCATTTAGTCGCTTAGGTTAACTTAGATCTTGACGTTCATAGTCTTAATAATGCTGTAGATGGAAATTGAATAACCTCGTCGTAAGAGGGAATATGCACAATTTTTCGAATTCATGAATCGAAATATTTCAAGTTCCAGATGAACACGGAAACCTGTTCCGCTGTGAAGCGTGCGGATGCAGCCGCGCGAGTGATCGTCTTAGTTGCATTAAAATATACAAACGCAGTCAGTGCTTGCGCATGCGCACCCGTTATGTTGTGTTGATTGTATGGACTTGATTTTGATTTACTTGTATAGACTGTATTAAGCTCGCATGAGTGACGCCTTGTTACACTTTCTTTGGGTGAACAGACAAACTCGAATAAGTTTTTGTTGCACCCTTTGTGTTTAGTTATAAGTTCTTTCATATAAATAACAACATAAAAATATTTTTTCAAATATCTTGCTCAGAAACAAAGTTATGAGGCTTCAAAGTCGATGGTTAGACAAAGAGGTCCGACGTGACCTGTGATGTCATATTATGTCACGCGGGCCATAATCCACCATAGAAAAAATCCATCCATCGTAAAAAGGACAGATATGTTTGATTTCGATCAATTTCGATTCTGTTTTGACTGTCAGTATTCTATTTTTGTATACTTTCAGATGAACTATGAAAAATACTAATGCATATTTCCTATTGTGTCATACTCGTAATGTCAATGTTATTGAGTTAGGCCTCTACGTGGCGCACCGACCACTTTAAACTATTTAACATGCATTTCATGAAACATACGACCATGTAGTTGGTTAAGCATGATTTACAAAGCACGAAAATATTTTAATTTTAGAAAAAAACAAGTAATTTGTTAAATGATTCTAGACAATTGACCAAAAAGTTGTGTCGAGCTACAAAATTTAATGATCAAAATTTTCTTATCGGCAATTTTGTGGAATAGTTGCTTCTTATTACATTTTGCAATAATTCAATATTCTCCTAACCCGTCTTACCAACAGGATGTTTGTTTGTATTACGAGTATAATGTATTAATGATTACAGCGGATATTAAATGTTCTCAACCGCAGCTCTTGACATAGTAATTAATTTAGAAGCACAGTGTAATATAATGACAAGTTAGAGCTTGGATATTGTTATTTTGAGGGCACACTGTACATATAACCGAAATACTGCTTCATTGAAAAAAAAAATCTTTCAAAAATATATTTCTTTCATCAACAGCTCATATACGTCCCCACCGAGGGGATAAATAAATAATATTTTATAGTAAATAATATGCAGGCTGAATCACTTGTGATTATCCGAAAAGACGATGATTCCGTGCTTCGGAAGGCACCTTAAGTCGTTGGTCCTCGCTACTATCTAGTCGTTGCATGAGCCAAGTCAGTGGTCTTTGGCGGCTCTATAACACTGACACCAGGGTTTGTGAGGTCGGTTGTCGACCTTAAAATATATTTGGTTGTTTAGATGGTTATTCCGCTTCCACGCCTAAAGTACTGAATGGATTTGGAAAGGAGATAGTTTGTACCCTGTAAGTATCCTTTATGTTTTACAGGAAAAAAACTTATTCCCACGGGAAAATCTTACACAACGCGAAAATATCTGCGAGCGGACAGCTAGTAAGAAATATTTAAGCAAAAAATATGTGAAAGGTTTTCTTTATAAAAATGTTTGTTCTGGCTTCACTTCTAAACTACTGAACGGATTTAGACGTTTGTAATGAAGATAGTTTGTGCCCTAGATTAACATATAGGATACTTTTTACGGGAACAAAGCTTATTCCCACGGGAAAAATGTTCCATAAAGCGAGCGGAGACGCGGGCAGACAGCTGTTTTGTAGTTAAAACAAACAGTATATGCCACGTTATAATATAATCAGGCAACATGTTACAAGTTCATTATGAGAAACTATCACCACCTGGTGTGTGTACGCTCAACGGATCGTAATTTGAAGGTAGACTGCTAAAAAATTGGTAATTTAAACGGTTTAAAACGTACTATTTAAAAATTTGCGTCTGTCAATGCCATAAAGTCACGGTGGTGAGTAGTTTTTATTGGCCGTTTTTCATTATATACTTAAATATAAAAGAACTAGACTTACTTATAATATATAAAAGAAATATCAATAATTTTTAAAATAATGGTGAGTAATAGAACAGCTATAATACTAGAAATAAATACAAGTTGGCTGCTTATGTCAGCCGACAATTACAATAAGGTCCCAACTGACATTGCCTTTAGATAAATTCAAAGTTATTATTAAGCAGAAAAAAAGGTTGCTATGGGATATCCGATTATTTAGAAGACAGATATATTATCCATAGGATAAGATTGTTTGAGTAACAGGCTTTTTACAATATTCTATTGGCATTTAGCATGAATTATTTATAGCATTATTTTATTTAAAAGAAGAACTTTAAAACTGTTGAAATTTACTAACTTACATTTTACTAATTCATGTTATTAAATATCTTTGAAAATATTCGAGTATCATTTAAAATGTCAAGTAAATACTCGTGGCTTTAACTTTCTGTATATTCACGAGAAAATAGCATAGAAATATGAATCTGCCTGCCTTGGAGTTAATTAAATATTTTAATTAAAGTACATTAAAGTGGATATTCCCGCACTCCTTCACTCCAAGTACCTTTACAAGGTACAAGTTACAAGATCTCTAATAGAAAATTCATCAGCAGCTCATGTACGTCCCCACCGAGGGGCCGAACCTACCCTGAATTAGGGTGATTAGGCCTTAGTCGACCACGCTGGCCCTGAACGGGTTGGTCGACTTCACACAACTTTTGAATGTCATCGCTGGAGTGTGCAGGTTTCATTACGATGTTTTTCTTTCACCGTAATAGCCTCGAACGTACATATGAATTCAAATCTTTAAAAGCTGTTTTTATGGGGGAGTATAAAAATAAATTAAAAATTTAAAAACCCCCGAAGCAAAAAAGCAAAACATTAAAAAGTAAAAAATAATACCTATTGTTGAGCCATCAAATTCGATAAAGTAACACCTATATATTTTAATTTTATTAGAGAAATTGATGGATGGCACGATTTGGTTTGCTCGTTGAAATGACGCTATAATGTCGCGTCGGTGTACCGCTTAAGTCAGACGCTTCATTTGATTGACTATCTATTAATTTGTTAGCATATCCGACCAACTTGATTTCATACGATATATTTTTTTTAAAACTTAGCGGTACCCCGACGTGACATTATAGCGTCATTTCAACGAGCAAACCAAATCGTGCCATCCATCAATTTCTCTAATAAAATTAAAATATATAGGTGTTACTTTATCGAATTTGATGGCTCAACAATAGGTATTATTTTTTACTTTTTAAATTTTTGCTTTTTTGCTTCGGGGGTTTTTAAATTTTTAATTTATTTTTATTTCATAATTTTTAAACTTTATAACAAATAAATTATGATATATGAGTACAGTTATATCTAAAAGAAAATTGGAGAGTATTTTTACTTTGAATCGAAAGGACCTATGGAAAGTAGTCAGATCCCCTCATCAACTATTAAAGAGCTGATGATCTTCAAACGGCTGATCAGGTCATGGTTACCTTTCCATATACTTTCAATATTATTGAAGGAATACGGTACCAAATTTCGAATCGATAGGACATATGGAAGTAAGCCAGATCCCCTCATCAACTATTATAGAGCTGATGATCTTCAAACGGCTGATCAGGTCATGGTTACCTTTCCATATACTTTCAATATTATTGAAGGAATACGGTACCAAATTTCGAATCGATAGGACATATTATGGAAGTAAGTCAGATCCCCTCATCAACTATTATAGAGCTGATGATCTTCAAACGGCTGATCAGGTCATGGTTACCTTACCATATACTTTCAATATGATTGAAGTAACAAGGTACCAAATTTCGAATCGATCGGAGATAAGGAAGTTCGTCAGATCCCCTCATCAAGTAGAAAAGAGCTGATGATCTTCAAACGGCTGAAGAGATTTTTTTGAAACATGGCTAAGAACACTCAGAGTAAAATTATCTATGTTACAAAAAAAACTAAACGAAAATCGGTTCATCCGCTTAGGAGCTACGATACCACAGACAGATACACAGATACACAGATACACAGATACACAGACACGTTAAACTTATAACACCCCTCTTTTGCGTCGGGGGTTAAAAAATCGCCAAAAATGGTCGTTAATTATCATTTAAGTCTGGTGAACGATTTTGCTACAAGCATTTTGATACGTACCCTTGGGGAGGCCTGCGTCCAGCAGTGGACTGCAATAGGCTGATTAATTGTTTGATTTTGATGATATCAGTCTTAAACGGGCGGAAGTACAATTTTATTCTCACGTGATAACTTTTACATAAGATTGCCTACCTGTTTTATCTTTTTCTGTATCTAGCGCCCTTTTTTTATAATAAATAAATGAAATATGTATTGACCAATAAAAAGTTATTCTATGTCGTAGAAAATGCATTGAAACTGAAAAAATTTTTGGTGAAAACGCATCAAAATCTATCAATGTCAAAACTGACGCCAGCCTATTGAAAAACTAATTTATTTATGCTAGATAACTCTGCCTGCATAGTGGTTAGGTTTCATCTACTCTCATGTTTCAAATATTTTATTTTAGTAAATTCTGATGTCGTTTTGTTATTGGTCTGGTTATTTTTTTAAACTTATGTATGATTCTTTATATATTTAAAAGAAATGTGCAAAAGATATAATTCCTGTAGAGTTTCTTCTGGCCGTTCTTCTCCAAAGCGAGCGTACACTGGTAACCCCCAGGTGGCCAGGGGTACGGTGGGTCCGTCATGGTAGTGAACGCGCCATCCATGACATTTTTGACGTCGAAAAATGATTTGTAAAAATCTTAATTCGAATATAATATTTTTTATTTGATTTGATTTTGATTTGAACTTCTTTGTCGTGTCCAAAGTTAAGGAGGACAACCACAGATATGTATAGAAAGAAAGAAAGAAACATTTATTATTTTTACGCCACAACACAAACATAGAATAGATATAATGGTAATCATTAGTGCTACTGGAATGTGCCGCGACGTCAAAATAAAAGGACCGCACTCAGCTTATGACGCGATCGTGAAGACCGCGACGCTGGTATTCTGTGGGCTCCTTGTGGTGGATGTAGATTTCATCTGCGAGGACAATTATAAAGTTTATAAAAATGAATATTTTTTCCGCTGTAATGTCTTCATTGCACCAGACTCACTCATAGTGTGGTGTGACCACTCTTGGCTATCTCGTTATTTCGTGTTTTTTTTTTCGAACGTAATTTGCGTAACTTTTTAATTATATTTCTAGCTGGTTCTCATACGTTTCTCTCATCAAGATTCTCTCATGTTTATTTTTATGCATATTTGTGTTTGCTTTTTAGTATTGACTTGGCTCTTACTACATCATGTTAAATAAATAACTCAAAACCTCTTTCTCTCTCGTTGCTAAAACTCATACAAAATTAAAAAAATAATAATTTTAACCAGCTCAATCTTTAAAATATTTAAGACTTAGCAGAATTTTTCTTATAGGAAAAACGCTTTTTTTACATTAATAGACAATGAAATGAAAAACACTCCATTTCTTTATTTTTCAAATAAAATAATACCAATAAACCACTAGCACTTTTTTATTCCAATTTCAAAACGAATAGCCTTCTAGAATACGAATGATCGAAGCGAATAGCACATAATTAATAAATAAGTAACTGGCACTAATAGCCATTTAAACTGTTAAAAAGAAATATGAAAACAAAAATACAATTTCATGGAGTTAGTCGGGTAGAACACGAGTGGAAGTGAATCTGTGCGATTTCAGTGGGCCGGGACGCCGGTGGAATTTGTGAAGGCGAGATACGGGTACGTGAGTGGAAATAATGTATTTGCCCCTACCATTGGTGGAGAGCTGTTAAAAAACAATTCTCACAGGGTGGACATTTTCATACTCAATAGCTTATATATGAATTAGGGTGCAGACTTTAGTTAATTATAGCCCCAGAGCGAGTTGGTCGAAGCTGTCTCACTGCAGGGCAAAGACCTCTCTTTCACTTTTCCACACGTCTCGGTCCTGGGCTGCTCCTGGCCAGTCGCTTTTGTAGGCGTCTGGCTCGTCTCGCCATCGTTTATGTGGGCGGCCACGGCGACATTTCCCGACAGGAGACCAATTGGTTGTTTGTTTGACCCATAGTGTGTTTGGCATGCGGAGAATGTGACCAGCCTACTGCCACATCAATTTGCTGCTTTTTGGAGGACATCCACGATCTTGGTTTTTAAACGCAAGGTGGTGTTGCGTATCCTGTCTATCAATCTTACACCAAGAATACTGCGTTTCACAGCCCTTTGGCAAACCTTGAGACCAAAAAAACATGCAAAAAACAAAAAAACTAGTGACTCCAAAACCACCATGTGACTTTGAAATCCATAGTAGCCACGATCTTCCGTAGGCTTACCATTATTTCGGTTGCTCCGTGAAGCTCATATCAAGTAATTTATATTAGGTTACGGGTATTTTATTTTCCAGCTGTGCATAAAGCTTTATCTCAATTGTCTTGCGCACAAATAATAGTTTATCTTGTCGTATTTTGGAGGGAAAGATTTTCTGCTTAGATGAAACCATGTGGTTGAAATTTTCGCAACAGAGCGGTGCTGGCCGGTGAAAATTGCATTTTAGCACAGAATATATAATAGTACTTTACTTTTTTGCTCCTCGGTGGGGATGTGCTGTCGTTGAGACATTTTTTTGTCACGATGTTTATTGACTGACCGAACGCGAAGCGTCTCTGTTTCAGCTTGGCCAAAATTGCTTTTGTATGCCTATCTGTCCAACTGTCCACCTGTCCATCTGTCGATCTGTTTTTCTCATCTACTTGTAGCGTTTTTTAACCGATTCTCGTGAAATTTTGTGAGCAGGTTTGTCACAAAGCCACTAGTTTATACTTAAGGCACAGAACAGAACTTAAGGTGAATTCTGGAATTAGTACAGTCATTCAACGAAACATTGCCGTGTGAGTTGTAAGGTATTGTGCTACCTTGGACGATATTTAGAGTTTTATAGAGGCTCATTGAAACTTTTATTATAAGATTTTTGTTCCTTTTTTTATATATTTTTTACAACTTACAGAGGCTCTATCATGTATTGAGTTCAAACAAAAATCCCACAGGAAAAAGCACTTTCAATCTATACCAAATAATCAAATTTTTCTTTCAATAAGAATAAAAGAAAAAGTAGTTCAAGTAATGCGATTTACAAATAGCATAAAATTTTCATGTTTATACTTAGATAGAACAGTGTTTCCTTCCAGTAGTGTGCTCTTGCACTTTATTAAGATATGTGGTCCTTCTCTTAAAGCTAGCCAACAACAACAACAATAACCCCCTCCTTACAATTATTTATTATCTTCTTAATTTACACAAATGAAGTCCATTTCAAAACACATTAAAAATCGTTTTACTCGTAGATCAACAAGAGACTACATTTGCAGTCTAGCTCGTCCTTTTAACCTACCTTGTAATTTCCAAGGCAAACAAAACACGAAAGGCCCTATCGGACTTAGGCCATTTTGATTCAATTGGAATTCCCAATGCGTTCATTTGCGGCGAACGTGTTTGTGGTGTGCCAACACGTTAACGATATCCGAGAACAGTCCTGATCTAGTTTCCGCCTCAACGTGGGACAAACGCGTGCTAACGTTTTGCGATTGGTTCCAAGTTCCATTTGCAATTTTGACTGCATTCCCATTTGTGTAGGGTGACCATAAGACTATTGTCATTGTAGGATTTTGTATTGTTTTTATTCAGATCTTCATCAGCTCTTAGTTTCTAAAAAAAAAGGACAATAGCTTCACAAATTATAGGTAGTATACCTATAGTTGGATTTATATAACTCGTTAATAAAGACAAACATTTCTAAAATAAAATGTATGATATTTAAAACATGAGAAGGGGTCTTCAAAAAAAAAACAATCAAATATTCAAATATTTCCGAAAATATCACTTATGATGATTCAATATTAAAAATTAAAAGACAGTCAACAAAAGTATACCCTACTTTCAATTGTTTCAATTTAAAATAATATTTCGAAGCTATACACCCTACCGGAAAGTTTCCATTTCAAAATTAGTTTAGATGCGCATAGTGGTTTTAAAATGGAGTAGAAGCAGAGTATTTGGGTTTCATACGGTGCTCTAGAGGCCGTCTAGCTTACCTTTGCCTGATACAAAACCTGATTTTGTCACCTTACTAAAAATCGCCTAGTCGTTCAATTATATGATTTCACAAATCCATTTACATCGAGTTTGATAGATATATAGATCTCAGAGGAAATAAAGGACGATCGCTTCGCCGAGGTGACGCGCGTCGTAAATCTTTGATATAGATAAACCGTTTATTCAATGATACAGTACAAGAACTACAAAGACAAAAGAATGTATACAATAAAGAGACGACGAAAGGTATTACGCTATCGTTGATGTACTGCACCCCTGAATGGGCCCTAAGGGTCGGGCCACACTTATCGATGGCGATCGATGGCGTCGATGCATCGTCGGGGCGAAAGGATTTCCATACTAAGTGCACGTTTTGTATAGGTGAACCGTCGCATGGTGTGGCCGGTCCATACATAAGATGGGACAAAATTGTTTAAGGGTAATAAGTAGTTCCAAATGTCGTAATTAGTCTCACTTACGGTAAATAGGAGCAAAATATTAGGTTATAGTAGTAAATAATATAAATATAGACAAATCTAATATAAGATGAACCCCCACGCCTTTGATTTCGTTTTAAAGTAAGGATCAAGTTATACTGGTACTTCGTTTTTTGTAATTTTCCAAGTAATTTTCTATGTAATTAGGCAAATAGGAAATTATTGTACCATAATATGCTATTATTTTTAGGACAAGTGTTATTCTGATTACCTAAATAAAACTTATAAGCATTATTTATGAAGGAAATAATAACCAAACTGAAGTAAGTAGTAAACAATTTAATTTGAACTTACAGAATTGATTTTAACCCGCGCTCAATCAGAATCATCAAAGCTAGGTAGACTTATATCGTCTAAGCGATTATCTTGACGCACTTTTCTAATGAAATCTATGATTTTTATATATGTCGATGAACGTTTCGATTCCGGTATACGATCCAGTTCAAATGCTACGAGCTTGGCAAACACAATATTTCTGGGGTCTTGAGGTAATCCTTCGTTGAATTTATGTTCCGCCCGTATTACACTGTAGTTCCATCTATTTCTGCTATACACAGTTGAATCCAAAATATTGTCATCTGTGACCTGCGTTTCTTTGTCAGCTTTTAATGCTAAAGATGATGATTCTCCTGACTCCAATTTTCTCTTCTTCTGATGCGATATACCTCTCAAAACACTTGGAGAAGGTGGACTATCCTGAAGATTTTCAGTAGACATTTTTCTGGGTAATAATTATAATTTTTGTTAATTTACAGAGCGAGAGCGTTTATAAAAGCGTTTACACTGTCAACAATTAATTTATGCACACTACCCACCCCTTTTAAGATTAAATTTGCTACCCACACGCAATTGAACCTTAGCGTACCGAAACGCAAAATTTATTTTAATATTCTTTTGCGTACTACGTTTTAAGGACACATATATTTAAGGACACATATATTATATTATACATAATAGGACACAGTTTTTTTTTTTTTTTGAGATTATGAAACTATGTGATGATTCAAGTTATGCGATATAATAAAATTATTTAGCGTAACGTAACGCGTACGGTGGAAGTTTAATGAAAAGTATTTATTCTGACTCTTCACTCTCACTTGCAAAAGAATGTGTCAAATGTGTGCTAGTGTTTGCTACATTTAGGGAAATTTCCGCTGGAATCAGCATATTTATCGCTTCAGGGAAAAGTTGACTTGACTTTTTTACAGGAAGTTTACGAAGGCTTGAAATGTACGGGTCTGAAGTAATAAGGAGTCTGTTAAATGTATCGCGTAGATTTGCTTCACGAGAACATTTTCTTGAATAACGTTCTCGGTACTGTTTAATATCTTTATTCCTTGCTTCCTGTGCCTCTTCGCTTAGCTGTCCGATTGGTAATAAGTGTTTAATTACTGCAGAAGAATGCATTAGGATTTTGTGTACCGAAGTCGGCATATAATACCAAGGAAATAGCTTTATAAACATCGCAGCAGTTTTTAAGCAATAATTTTCTAATTTCTTTTCGTCAATAGCATGACCACTAGAAAGTGTCATCAATAACACATGAAAGCGATAAATTAAATTTTTGCTAATTCCTGTTATTTGAGAAGATACCTCAAGGTTCTCAAAAAACCTTCTAGCAGTATTCCCATCGTTCGTACTGCCATAACCAGGCTTTGGGCGATCAATAAGTAAACCGAGTTTTTCTTTAAACTGTTTCTGAATGCAAGCCTTAGTCTCTTCTACTTTAGCTTTGTCTTCTGCTTTTGTTACTCGCCATTTAGCAATTGGTAATTTGTAACTAATATGAATAATGCATTCAAACATCCTGATCCATGCGTGCAAAAGCGATAAGTCGAAATGAAGATTATTTTCTTCTACAACAACTGCACGCATGGCTGCTGTACAGTTAAATTGGCTGGACGTTTTTTTACAGATGTAGCACCTCTGTGTTGAATTCGTTTCAGTAATTGCGTTACATATTTTACCATCGATCATAGTAAAAAGCATAACATGAGACACTTGTACAATTTTATCACCAATAGTAATTTCTGTTGGTACCAAGTCATTTATTTCAGCTTGTACTTGGTTCATCTCTTGGACAGAAACCTCAGTAGTTTCATGAACGTAGTTTAAATGAAGAGGTCGGCAAAACCTTTAAAGAAAAAATAACAAGTTTGAATAAAAATAATAACTTCAACTACTAAGGACGGATTGCAATAAAACTTGGCGCATATCTAGTACTTTATAACACAGAATCATTTTTTTTATGAACACAGAACATCTTTTAAGAAAATATTAAAAAATGGTATAAAAACTACCTGGGAGAAGATGGTCTTGGGTTTTGCCAAAACACAAATTTTTGTGCTCTATCACAACCGCCCACTAGCTGAATTGGAACTAGGCAAGTAACCATCATACTGGAATCTGAAGTAGAGGCATCATCGAATCTCTGTTTGTAGTTTGTAAAGCCCGAGGTCCCATCTATGCCCCATTTTACATACAATGTTAAATTCGATGAAACATTAAGAGACAGTAACTCTTCTTCGATACTTTTTATCAGCCTTATCGTAGTATGATTCAGCAACTCTTGCAAAGTGACTGAAATGCTTTTTTCGGACACAGAAAACGTAGTTTCGATGGGGTAACATTGTTTTTTAGCGGCAGACACTTGCTTGTAAGGTGGAAATTTACATTTATCTACGTCTCGTATGATGTTATACTGATGCACAGTTAATTGAGCATCTAAGAAAGTACAAAGAGCTAAATCAGGATTTAATGCTGTGCGATTATCTTTTAAACTTGCTAGACACATTTTTAATTCGTCTGACGATACTGTTCGTGCAGCTTCGATAACCTTTGCTTTATGAATGTGGCCTTCTTTGCGATAGTTTAAAGACGCTGCAAATGATAACTCACTAGCAGAAGCCATATTTTGCAAATGTTCCGTTTTCCGTCGCTTCGTCTTGCAACTCACTTCATCAAAGTTTTCTTTTGTTGGTCTACTACGCTTACGTGGTGAAGTAAACAAAGGAAAGGATTCCATTTGATTCAGCCAGTTATTATTGTGTTCATAAAATCGGTCTTTTTTACGACTGACCGCGTCGTATTTTTTTTTCACGTAATTTAAAAATCTTGAAACAATATTCTTCAACTCGGTGTTATTTTGTGGACTTTGGGTAAGCTCAAACAAGTAATTCATCAAATGCAAACCCTTTGTAGACCAATTTTTAACCGGATCTTCAAATAAGCGGTCAACAAGTTCTCGACGCGAAATTTCTGCAATCGATGTAACAAAATATTTTTAAAAAGCGCACGTTTGCGCAACTTTATTTGGTACATTATAAAAATAGACATTCTAATAATTAATAACGTTACTGTTTCCAAATCGGGTAAAACCAGGTAAATTAATAAAAATCCTTTTGAATTTTGAAATAAGGCTGAAATAAACTACTTTATTCTAATGAATTTTTATCTACACACCCATAAAGAATTTTTCAAAGTATTATAGCTTTTTGTAAAGTACTTACCAATAGTATTTGATGACATAATTATTTATTTTCTACGTCAATTACAAATAACTTTATGCTAAAGAACAACCGCGGTAGAAAATATCTCCGAGGACGTAAATATTACAATGACTGCACTTTGGTCGGTGATCTCTCGCAAACATCAAAAGTTACTTACCTTCTTTTTTGTGAATATGATGAACAAATATCTAGTGTAAAGGACTAACATTATTTTTTTGGTCTACCTTCATTTTCAAAAAATGATTTTATTCTCGCTGAGGCCACACTGTGCGTCGATCGCCGTCGATAAATGTGGCCCCACCCTAACTCAGCATAATATTGCGGTGACACGAGGCACGTCACAACGCTGTTCTTCCGTTAGTTTGGTACCATTTTCAGTTTTCAGTTTCAGTTCTACAAATGTGAAAACAGAAAAAATCCTTAAAGATAACTTCATTAGTAATTATCGTAGATAAAGTTCACAGTATTGTTATGCCATTGAAAGGCTCAAAGCAATTCGGATAATTAATCATGGGTGGTTTTTGTTCGGATTCGGATTTTTTTAACGGACCTAGGGGCGCTCTCTGACGGGCACGGACTTCGGCCCAGGACGCGACGTTAATAAGGAGAAAATGAGTTGGAGAAGAAAGCCTTAAATTTAGCCTAATAATACCCCACGATATATCAAAGACCTCCCTCCGCTTCTTCCATCTCTTTCTTTTTTGAGCCATCTTTTGCCATCTGTTGTAATTCTTACAATTTTTTTCTTTCTATAGAAAACATTTCCGCTTTCTCTAGAACAAATGTGGAAATCCACACGTGAAAGCGTCCATCCATCAGTGTCTTATGTTCATAAATCTGACTTGATGGATAATATTAATTAATTGCAGAGATCGCCGGAACGAGTGCCATTATCACATTGCGCCAGCTTCGTTACCTTTGTAAGTCTATGTTTCATTATGAAATAGACGCCATCTTTGAAAAATAATATGTAAAAAGAAAGAAAAAAATAGTTCAAATTCAAATTGTTTATTTGCATGTCATAGACCAAAAGTTGTTACAAAAAATATGGTTTAGTACAATATGACACCCCGTTGGGGCATAACAAGAAAATATAAACATAAATCCGAGAGAGGACTCATACTTACTTAAATGTTACTTTTATTGTGCAATACAGTGTCAACATACATACATAAATACTTGCTATTCACCTATTCACTATATTTTATCGGCCATGTATTCTTTGACAGTATAATAACATTTCCTAGACAATAGATTTTTTAACTGTTTGTCAAATTTTAAGTCGTAGTCGTTTCTTAAAGTTTCAGGTAATTGATTATATATTTTAATAGACAATAGACATGGCCATTGGACCAGACGAAAGGAGTTTTATCCGAGAAGGTAGTTGGATTAATAGTTTCTTGCGGAATGATCTTAAGCTATATTTAGTTAGTTTTTAGATTTAAGACGATAAATAATCGGAAACTGTGTTGGACAAAATGCACTTTCATTGTAGTAGTTGATCAGCCTTATTCATGGCTTAGCGTGTCCTTACCTTAATTAGATAAAAGGACGAGACGGATATAAAAAAACTGATATTAAATTGGGGTATTTTTGAAACTCAAACAATTTCCATATTGTGCGTTGGTGTGAACATTGATATAGGAGGGATACTTCTCAGCCGCGTTCGTGCGTGGACGTGCTTTTAATGATAATTCTTTATATCAAAAATACTTACATCAAAATTCCTTTTAGGTAATAAAAAACTTCAAAAAACTGGAGCTCCTGTAGAATTCTACAACGTATAAATCATTTTAATTTGACGTGAAGAATTCACGTGCACAAAGTGAGAAATCGTGCTGATATGAAAAGTAATTTTATTTTTTATTTTGTGGATCTTCTGAATCACAAGTTGTTCAGTTTCATGGGCTAAACCACCACCTGAGAGTTATTAAGCCCGTTGTATAAACCATATATATCAACAGCTCATATACGGCCCCACCGAGGGGCTTGAGCCTACCCTGAATCCTTTAGGTTCATAAGGACCACTTCCCAAAATGTCCACTTCTCACAACGCCCACTTTTAGGGCGATCAGGCCTTAGTTGACCACGCTGGCCCAGTGCAGGTTGGTATAACCCTGGACGATTTATTATTATAAAAAATTAAGGTACCACTTTTAAAAGCTTACTTTCAAATAAAATCAATAAAATACGGTTAATAAGATGATCACAGTCTGATATCTCAAGGTGAAATCCCGAAATTTTGATGACAATGAAAATGACAGAACCGAAACGAATGAATTCGAAATTTGAAAATAAATTCAAAATGAATGAGACTTAAAAGTACTGAATTGCCAGAAACAAAATAGCTGAAGAAGGTAGGATAGCAGTACTGCTACAAAACAAATGAAAGGAAGTCCATGGGCTCCTAAATTATTACGTAAGCTAGATCACTTTCATATTGTTATTAGTATAATGGCAATGACTTTCTACCGGTTGTCACTACTGCCAAGTTCAATAATAAATTAGCACAATTTACAAGGTTTTACTGAAACACTTTACATCATACAACACCATTATGTAACGATATACATACGACACGACTTTTCTAAAACTACTTTCAATATTGAATCTGCTCAAAAATAATTTACTATTGTGGTGAGCCCGCAAAACAATGTCATTACCTAAACTCTATTCCAAATAAAACTAGAAAGTAAGTAAAGTTAAAAAAAAAAAAACAAAATATAGAAAAGGATTCTTGGAAAGAATTCTATGTACCAACAAGGCCTTCTTACGACTTCACTTACGTAAAAAATATAGGTTAATATTTTTATAAAGCTGTGAAGTACAGTTACGGAATTAAGAATAGCAGTACAAGTGGTGCAAATGTTTGATTATTGTCATTTAAATAAAAAGAAAAACATGTCGTTTGAACTAAAGTACCTTTCGAAAAACATATGCAGTATTGGTTGTATGAACGAAAGTGAAAATATAACTTTCAAATTAGCACCTTATTTACACCTATTTAGTGCTAGTATGCCAGCAGCTTCAAAACCTTACGGAATATTACTTCACTTTGTCACTGAAGTTGAAGAGAACAACATTAAAAAAAAAGAAAAAGAGAAATACAACAGTTTCAATTTAGCATCTGGCTGAAAAAAATATCGCAGTGAAAGAAATTGTAATAAGCGAAAGACTTTTAAAATTGGAACAAAATGTATTCAAAACTAGTGTTCCTTTTAACGCTGTCGAGTTTAATAATTTGTGAAGCAGTTGAACAAAATGTGGAGGCGAGAGGCAAAAAGAAGAAAATTGCCTATTTTGGTGAGATTTTGTTGTTTACTTTTTTTTCTTTTAAGTAGCCTCTTGAGTGTCCCACTGCTGGGCAAAGGCCTCCCCTTGCTCTCGCCATTCCTTTACTAACATGTATTTTTTTTATATCTGATTACGTAAACATTCATGCATGTAAGTTTTCATCTGAATAATTTCATCAGATTACATTATGTCATTCGGGTTGTGATGTTTGAGAATGTAATGTATATGGTTATTGGAGATGAAAAGATACGATGTTCTTTTATGTTAAAAATTATGCCACAATTTCAATATTAAGGTATTTATTTTAAGTCTAAAATTCCAAACACTCTTCTTTTATTTAACAAGTCGATGGAATTTCAAACTTCATGCGCATGATTTACTAAATTACTAACAGTACTAAATTATAAATAACAATTTATTTTTCCAACTTTTAAAGTTATTAAAGTAGAAAAACGTGAAATTCAAAACATTAATTTGTGAGGCCCACCGATCACAGGCTATTTACTGGCCACTACGTTATGTTTGATGCGGGTTCGATCCCCACGACGTACCAATGTGTTTTCGAATTTAGAATTCATAATTATGTATGTTTATTCGACGCTCTTACGGTGAAGGAAAACGTTGTGATGAAACCTGCACACTCCTGCGAAAAAAATTCAAAGGTTGTGTGTGAAGTGGACCAACCCGCACTGGCCAGCGCGGTTGACTAAGGCCTTATTGTCTTGATACAGGGTAGACTCGAGCCCCTCGGTGGGCTGTTGATGAAGATAATGGTGAACGATTCTTCTTAAACGTCGAAACAAATGAAAGCTTTATTATATCAAGACAAAAGCAAATCAAACACCATACATCTACGAAAAAACCAATATTCTGGAAACCATTTATCTTGATACCACAACAATGGTTGGCTTCGCTTTGTCTGTATCCATTATCAATTAAATTGTCAGCTGCAACCGAACGCACGCATTCTACAACTGCGATAACAAATTATCTCTTCAAGTCGAATAAATTAAACGATTCTTAGAAAACAATGGAACGGAATCGAAATACTTTATTGCTAGCAAGACACAGCATTGTTCCTAGTATTAAAAAAGTAAAATTTATGAACAGGGGATCGGACTGTTTACCATTATTTTATGAATTTACCATATTTTATGAATTATTTTTAAAATATAGGTTAGTAGCAGACGATTCGCGAAGAAAAACACAGAATCGGTTGAAAAACGAATTTACTGTGATTTTTTAAAGTTTCAATATGTCTGTCTCTTTTAAAAACTATTTTTTGTATGGAGATTATATGGCGTTACTAACAAATGACGTCACAAGTGGGTATGTGCCTCTCTGTCTAATCTTGAATTTCAAACCTCTATAACTTGGTCAATTTTAAATCTTTTAGTGTTCGATAGCAGAAACTAAGAAATTTGGATTTATAAAATTAAAAAAAAAGTAGTTCGATCCCCTATTGTACAAAGATACAAAATGTTGCATGCTGTTAAAGGTAAAACGTGAGGACATAATTTATTTAGTTTAAGATCTGTATTAACCATGTTTTGAGCAAATAAATACTCATATTCATCACAGATAAAGTATAGCGAAAAGTAATAAGCTTCCAGGCAGTTTTCTTTCTTCATTACAGAGTTGATCAATAGTATTTTTTTTTTTCGTACACCGTTTTTCAATGGTTTTTTGATTGTCTCCATCGAGATTTGAACCCGCCACCTCCGTAATGACAATAAACGTTCGACCACTCGGCCACGGTGGCTAAGAAATCTTTATTACTGGCCATAAAAAAACTTTCTACAACGTTCACGTTAGAAAAAGTGCTCAAGCATCTGTAGGCAATTAGGTCTACATGTATCTATGTGGGCACAATATATCTCAGTAACGAGAGACATCGTTATCTGGACGCCATTGTCCACGTGGACATTGCGGTCTGCAAGCTAGCACGCGGCATACAAATTTGTAGTTTGCCGTTTGATAAATGTCCGTGCCTAAGGGTACTCCAGTATCTAGATTTGCAAATGTGTTTCTAATGTTAGGTTAATTTTTTATGTCTGAAATGCCTGGGTGAGCGTGTTTGTTTGGTGTCTGTGGTTTAATGGCTAGGGCCGCCACCTTGCGTTCACGAGACGCTCGTTCCATCCCCAATACGTACCTGCATTTTTAAATTTTGCATATGCATTAACGGTGAAGAAAAAATTGCAATAAAGCTGGCATACACCTGCAGAAATAAAAGAAATATATAACCAAAATGGATTATTTTCAAAGAAGTTTGACAACCTGCCGAAATTCGCAAATTTTTGTATTAGGATAGGTATCACACTAATATTATAAATGTGAAAATTATATTTGGATGTTTAGATGTTTGTTCCGCTTTCACGCCCAAACAACTAGAAGGATTTAGACGACATTTGGAATGAAGATAGCTTAAAACCTGGATGAAACTTTTTACTGCGAAAAGTCTTATTCCCACGGGAAAATCTTACATAGCGCGAACGTAGCCGCGGGCGGATCGCTAGTTAATAAATAAATATGTGGGGACATCTAAAGTAAAATACGATTTTCATTTCTTTATCATTTTCCACGCGTGCGCATAAATGAAAATTACATACATGTGGCATTATTACATGTGGCTTGCAATAAATATCTTATCTTATCTTATCTCATAAGAGATATTCTTAAATTTTCAGTTTGGTTCGCCGATCTCGTAATCAAGAAATTCTTCATCCTCAAATTGATCTACGCTTTCGTTCTATGGGCGATCATTCACAAAGCTGGCTACTTCCTCTCGTGGTTCATCAGCTACCTGAAAGACAAGAAGCAGGAATATCACCATGACCACCACGATCACCATGATCATCACCCCCATTATGAGTACGGGCATCATTACGAATATGGACCTCCGCATCAGTCGTACGGACCTCCTCAATCGTACGGGCCGCCCCAGTACTCTAGTGGTCCTTACAGGAGAGAAGCATGGAGTAATAGTTAGTGTAGTTTGTCATTATGGTGACGTCATAATTTCATAGAAAACAAGCAAGAACGAATTTCGGCGCTGCCACTATGCCGTCCGTGGTGTAGTTGGTAAGCACGTTGGCTGCGTATAGGCCGAAGGGTTCAATTCCCGCCGGAAGGTTTACGTTATTGGTTGTTATCTATAAATCTATAATAATTTATTTAGTTTGTCATGCTCGCTGTTTACAAAGTGTGTGACAGGCGACAGGTCTCACACAGTCTAATAAAACGCAGTTGAACATCGTACTAAAATAATCTGTACACAAAAACAGTTTGAAGTCGTTTTTTACTCAATGTAACATGCACGCGCACTGAAAGAGGAGACAATCATTGTCAGTATGCACCGAGCATTGTATTCTAAAATCTCGAAGGGTGTAAGTAGTAAGTTACTAGTTAAGTAAGTCAGTATGAACAATTCAGAGCGTAAAGCGGCACTTTTCACCTATAACTATATGTGCAAATGTCACTGTGGCCTACAATATCGTTCAAAAATTGCTCGGCGCAAACTATACATTTCTACTCTTTTTTTTTAAGTGACCTAATAATCTCACATACAATGTTATTTGCAGTAGAATGAAACCCAGAGAACAAAGGATATAGTCAGGTCAGGCTACTTGAAACAGATTAAGTTTTCTCTGGTAATTATTTATGCTTTGGCATGAAATTTCGCATAATTCTGCAGTTCGGTAAACTATACATGCGTAAACAAAATTTCATATAAAATATAAAACATTTCTTGAGAAAATTCAAACCGTTTCAAGCGGCCTGGCCTGACTATATCCTTTATCCTCTTACATTAAGAAAAAATAATCGCCAAAAAATGGTTAAAAAGAACGTGCTGACTGATCCCTTTTTCACCTTGAGATTATAAAAAAAAAAAAGTTAGCCATCCTTGG
Source organism: Carpatolechia fugitivella (assembly GCA_951230895.1). Lineage (NCBI taxonomy): Eukaryota > Metazoa > Arthropoda > Insecta > Lepidoptera > Gelechiidae > Carpatolechia > Carpatolechia fugitivella. Next base: position 18,276,925 of record OX579646.1, on the reverse strand, counting down.
TTTGCCCTCAGGCTTATAGACTGAAACTACTTCGATGATATTTTTCTGCTAGATTAATGTTCTAGAATAATTTACTTTTATCTATCTTAATAACTTTATAAAGATTAAAAGCATTTAAGTAGGAATTAAATTATTGGTGTTAAAAATTTAATAAAGTGTTTTTTTTAATAATACGATGAAACTCTGATACGTTGTCGACGTTACTACCCACACGATGATGATGATGATGATGATGATTAGACAGATCTAATGTTTAAAAAAAAAAAGATTTATTTCGACAAAATATCAGGCATTTCATACAAAGAGCCCGCCAAACTGCACAGCAGTTTGTTGGCGGAGACACAAGGAATATTCATTAAATAGGGTATCGGACTGTTCCTAAATTTGCCATATTTTATGAATTATTTTTAAAATATAGATTAGTAGCAGACGATTAGCGAAGAAAAAAACAGAATCGGTTGAAAAACGAATTTACAGTGATTTTTTAAAGTTTCAATATGTCCGTCTCTTTCAAAAACTATTTTTTGTATGGAGATTATATGGCGTTACTAACAAATGACGTCACACGTGGGTATGTGCCTCTCTGTCTAATCTTAAATTTCAAACCTTTATAACTCGGTGAATTTTAAAGATAGGGCAATAACTATTTTAGTGTTCGATAGCAGAAACTAAGAAGTTTGGATTTATAAAATAAAAAGAAAGTAGTCCGATACCCTATTATTGGTGTTAAAAAATTTATAAAGTGTTTTTTTGGTAATACGACGAAGCTCTAATACGTTGTCGACCTTACAACCCACACGATGATGATGATTTTGATGATGATTAGGCAGATCTAGATGGTATAGTAAAATGCATTTACGAAAAATACACCTACTAAGTTCACCTACCTACTTTGTACAGGCTAAAATCTTAAAAGCATAACAAAATTGTTATTTATTCGCACGCCATAACAATTTTCATGATTGTTCTCATTAATTGTGATGTACGAGTGTACGTATTGTACAATCAAATAATTTTACATGTACAACATTTTATTTTCGTTTCTTTAATATAATTTCTCTACTCTACTGAACAAAAAGGTAGCAGTTAAAAATAGATAAGGAATCTCTTCGAAATTCAGGCAAAACAAAAGAAATAATATTACCTCTGTCTGATCCTTCGCAGCAGCTAGCCAACGTCGTAAAGAACACCCTTATCAAGGGTTGGCACGTATGTGAATTTCTCTTGGTTCGCAGAGCCAAATAGGCTGCGCTGTTACTTATGTAAAGTTTAATATATACGACATAATACTGTACACTCACTGAGGGAAAAGTTTAAAGAAATCAATATTCTGAAATTTGTGTCTCAGTATATCTATGACAATCTTGTGTATATAAAACGAAATATAAGTAATTTTCAGAAGCACAGTGATATACACAACTTTAATACTAGAAATAAAGACAAGTTGGTTGCTTATGTCAGCCGACTACATAAAATTAGTAATTCTTTTAAAGGCAATTGTATACGCTATTACAATAAGGTCCCTACTGATATTAAAAATTTGCCTTTAGACAAATTTAAAGTAATTATAAAACAGAAATTGTATAAAAAAGGTTACTATAGGATATCTGATTACTTAGAGAACAGATGCCCATGGGAATAGATTGTTTGAGTAGCAGGCTTTTTCGATATGTAATAAGCATAAATATTGTAATTGACAATATTTTATTTAAAAAAGGAAACGCAAAAGGTGCGACGACTGTGGAGTTTCTTCGGTGAGCTCTTCTCCACAGATTCCGCCATTGTGTTAGTGAACTCACCCAAAAAAATGTAATGACGGATCTAAGTAATGTAATAACATCCTATGGAAATAAATGATTTTGACTTTGACTTTGAATTTGACTTTACAGTATACAGCTCATCAAGCTATACATTTTTGTTGCAAACTAGGCCGTATTACTAACGCGCAAGATACCCCGGTATATAGCTTGATGAGCTGTTCATTGTACATCATCTTTCTTTTCGGACAATCGGGTGATTCAGCCTGCAAAGTCATAACCAAACTGGGGAAAGTCTCACAAAGAGATTTTTGATTGACAGTGTTCCCACCGGGAATCAAACCCGGACCACGAAGGCTGTTATTGATATGATTAATATATAAAAGATTAATTTCTAATATTGCTCCAGCGATCAAAACATTCGATAAAAAAAAAAAATACAATTATTTATTCAGCGACAGCTTAGTGTAATTACATTTTGTTTCCACCAAACTATACAATAGTTTGTAGGTAGAATCATAGCTCCCTTAGATAACAATGTTGCAAAATATGTATAACAATTAATTTAGTTCACGCTATATCCCCAGCGAGGCGAGCAGGCAGGCATGACAAAATTAATGCATGATGATGAAATTAAAACAAAAACATTTTAAAGAAATATAGTAACAAATTGAAACGGTCGGTTTACGAATATTGTCACACAGTAACAGACTTGCATCTCGAATAGGTGAATAATATAAATTCACAATGTTATTCTTAAAAGTGTAAATAAAACATTAATTGGCTTACCAACCACGGTACTTACCGTAATAATAATTAGTTACGAACCGAACCATTAATTCAATTATTATTATTAGTATTAAAAGCAAATCTTTCAACATTTTTCATCAAACTAATTGCATTTCAAAGACAATAAAAAAATACTGGCCAGTATTGCCAAGAATAAAAGGAAGTTTAAATCTTGCTGCTTTCGAGTATTTCATAAAGCACTTTGTTCCCCTAACTTCTTAAGATCAGTTTCAAAAGCAGTTTGAATCAAACTTGCAAGTAAGTTAAGCGCGCTCAGCACGGACTACAATTCTCACCGGAAAACTTAATTCGCCCTGCTATAAAAAAATAAATTAACTATTGAAATATCTAGATTTAACAAATAAGGTGTAAATAAATTTGTTGACACTATTTTAAAGGATCAACCTACCCATGAAACTGAACAACTTTCCCCAAGAAACATAGGCTGTCGGACGACAAAAAAAGTTGTCCCTTTCATACAATACCGCGCGGCCAGCTAATCGATTTACTATAGAAGATGCATATTTTTTTGTCGTCCGACAGCCCATGTTTCTTGAGGAAAGTTGTTCAGTTTCATGGGTAGGATGATCCTTTGAAATAGTGTCAGCTAATTTATTTACACCTTGTATAGTTTTCCACTTAAGTGGAGGAGGCTCATAGTCCAGCAGTGGACTGTAACGGGCCGTTGATGTTGATAGTTTTTCAGTAACCTCTCATCAGCCCTATCAACACAGCTTTCTTATTTTCGCCCTGAACTCCACAGGGTTTGGAACCTTTGGGCCACCTTTTTGGGAATCTGAAACCGGCCCCACACACACCGCTCCTGCCAGGAACTTATCAGATAGTTCTTCAGTAACCTGTCATCAAATGAAGGAAAACATCGTGAAGAAACCTGCACACTACTGCGAAGAAATTCAAAGTTTGTGTGTGAAGTCGACCAACCCGCACTGGGCCAGCATGGTCGACCACGCTAGCCTAGTGCGGGTTGGTAGACTTCACACTTGTGAAATTCTTCCCAAGGGTGTGAAGGTTTCCTCACGATATTTGTATTCAACGTAAAAGCTTCTTCTCCGTAAGGAAACCTGCAATAGCAAAGAAGTTCAGAGGTCGTGTGTGAAGTCAACCAATCCGCACTGGGCCAGCATGGTCGACAAAGACCAGATAACGCATGGTACTGTTATAAAATAACTATGCTAGCGAAAAGGCTTAGCTATCCCAAAAACCAAATGCAGTATCATCATAATTTCTCCTATCGCCCACCTTCCCGTCCAACGCCAAACAGTTCGCCCTGATCCTCCGAGCGGCTCACACGCCCAATTTCTCTGATTCTGTCATTTTACCTAATTTCAATTTCCAAAATCTAAGTTGAATAATTTTAATATAAGCTAGTGTATTAAACATTCTTTTTTTTTAAACCTAATACGCCGTTCCCTCCTAACAGTACGCTCGAGTCTCACGGTAGAGACGTATATGAGCTGAAAGTTTTATCAGCAAAGATTTTGACATATTTTATTGTAATATTGACATTTTTTAGTATTTTATAGTGGTTTTTATTGTTCATAGTATTAATAATTATGAAATGTAAAGATACAAAATTTTGCATGCTGTTAAAAGTAAAATGTCCTCAGACATAATTTGTTTATTTTAAGAACTGTATTGACCCTTGTTTTGAGCAAATAAATATTCATTTATTCATACATTCATACATTAGTATTCGATCTCTTTGAAACATAGTCACAGACCTAGCTTGATTGGTGCATGCATTCGAAATTTGCATAGCGTAGAAACACCGACATCAGATTACCCCGTTTGCAGTTCCAACGCTTTGTAGCGCTATTATTGCTATTTGTGATTGAAGTGCCATCTATTCCCTGCAAAGAGTCCGCTAAACTGAGTTCAAATTCCGAATGAATTTCAGTGCGTTTTGAATGTGGATACATGAAAATCTATTGGCACTCCAGTTTATTAAATTTTACAACATACATAAAAAAGTGTCGTTACGTTTTCGTAAATGATAACTAACGGTTATTGCTGAGTCACTAATTACATCACATCACATCACACTAATATTTATAAACTAGTGGCCCGCCCGCGGCTACGCTCGCGTTGTGTAACATTTTCCCGTGGGAATAAGATCTTTTCCCGAAAAAGTATCCTATATGTTAATCCAGGGTACAAACTATCTCCATTCCAGATTTCATCCAAATCTGTTCAGTAGTTAAGGTATGAAATCGGAACAAACATCCAAACACCTAAACATCCAAAATATATTTTCACATTTATAATATTAGTATGATGTTAAAATAAATTTGGATGTTTGTTCCGCTTTCACGCCTTAACTACTAAACGGATTTGGATGAAATTTAGAATGAAAATAGTTTGTATTCTAAATTAACACATAGGTTACTTTTTACGGTAAATAAAATTATTACCACCGGAAAATATTACATAACGCGAGGGCAGCCTCGGATGGAAAGCTAGTAATTTATAGTTCCAAGTGGGACTCAAATTCACCAATATAATTTGAATTAGTCACTACGGTTTTGTCATTCAGTATATTGGGATTCATAAACTTTCATAAATAGGTAAAGTCAAAGTAAAAAATTATTTATTTCCATAAGATGTTATTACATCACTTAGCTCCGTCATTACATTTTTTTTGGATGAGTTCCTAACACAATGGCGGAATCTGTAAAAGATATCTGGTATAAGATTTTCAATATTATAACCAAGAGACAGCAAAGTATAAAAGTTAGCTACCGTTTATTAAACAAAATTGAGTTGTTATTTTCCTAGACCACAAAGGCAAGAAATTCAAAGATAGGCTACTTAATAAAACTGCTAAGACTTCCTTTGAAATGCATAACAAGACTACTTTCAACTAAACGCTAAAGGAGTCCTTTGCAAAATGACATTCCAGTTTTAAAATTTATACTAAGTAGTCGTTTAACTCTCTGGTTGAGCTCTTCTAAACTTTCATTTCATTATATTGTTCAAGTTAATTTTCACATAATAGTACATTACGATATACGTACATTAGGATGGTTGGTTGGTTAGGCGTAATAGAGCCGAGTGTGTATAACTAATGTTCACTCAAATTCATCATCATCATCATCATCATTTCAGCCTATTCAAGTCCACTGCTGAACATAGGCCTCTCCAATCGCACTCCAGCGCGACTCAAATTCAATATAAATAAATTAAAATTTTATATTGAAATTGGCAAATATCCTAAAAAATAAAAATGATAACCCTATCTCTCTAGGTCGTTACGATGAAAAATCGTATTCAATTATTAAAGCCCGTTTTATTTTGCGGTTTAGAATAAAATGGAATATACTTAAAAAACAGTTGGAAAACGGATTGTTCAAAGAGGTAAATAGTCTGACAATTGTTTTAAAATGCTCGGAAGATTTCAAGTTCTCAAAGCTTCGATAGCAGAAATATAGGAAACTGGGCTGTAATAACTTTAACAGTAAAAAGCTAACGGTAAAATCGTGAAAAGAATAAAAGCTTTGTCGAAGTTATTAGCTCTTATTTTGAATTTTTAACGAAAGTCTTCGGAAGTATGTGTTCCACATAGATCGACTGCATCTGGACTGTGTTTTTGGTACAAAAATGAAGTTTAAACATTGCGGCTAAAATCATAACCCTCCTTTTTGCTCCGCCGTAGTCGGGTAAAAAATAATACTTAATTATAATTGCATTGAACCTACTTTTCAGTTTGTAGAGTTACAGCCTCCTTAGTCAAACGGTCGCCGTGTGGTGACGGCAGAGTAGAATACATTTGTCACCAATCCCTACTCTTCCCGTGGGTGTCGTAACAGGCGACTTAGGGACTACACATTGAACAGGGAACGGGCAGCAGCGCTCTCTGATACAGTAACCTTTTAATCTGCGACCCGCCTGCCAAGCGTGGAAATTAAGGCAAAACCCTCCACTTAAGTGGAGGAGGCTCAAAGTCCAGCAGTGGACTGTAACGGGCCGTTGATTTTGATTTTGATTGAGTCAAGCGGTCGACTCTTATTGCATATGATCCAGGTTTGAATCCCCTTAGGACACTGTAGGGACCAAAGATATCTGACGCGCGTCGCCTCGCGCTAAACGATCGTCTTTTTGTTTCTTTGAGGTAGGGATACTGCTCAGAGAAACAAAGCGAGGCGACGATGCTCGTCAAAAATCTATGGGACATTGTTAAACTAAAAATACTGGTACTTCAACGTTTCATTTCAGTCACATTGATAGATAGATAGATAATGCGTTTATTTTTGACATCGCATATTATCAGTATCTACCTATATAAGGTGTAAATAAATTAGCTGACACTATTTTAAAGGTGGACCGATGACCTGAGGAAGGTGATCGTGCGCTTTGGCGTGCCCTTGGGGAGGCCTACGTCCAGCAGTGGACTGCAATAGGCTGATTGATTGATTGATTGATATTTTAAAGGATCAACCTACCTATGAAACTGGACAACTTTAGGCTGTCGGATGAAAAAAATATGCATCTTCCATAGTAAATCGATTAGCTGACCGCGCGGTTTTGTATGAAAGGGACAACTTTTTTTGTCGTCCGACAGCCTATGTTTCTTAGGGAAAGTTGTTCAGTTTCATTGGTAGGTTGATCCTAATAGTGTCAGCTAATTTATTGTCACCTTGTATAATACGACGATGTGAAGAACAGAACAAAAAAAAATACAAAATTCCTTTATTCGACAAAGAGGATGATTTACGCAAAGTTAAAAAAAGTACTTTTATTTACTGAAACCAAATTAAATCATATCAGTTGCGACCTGATTTAAGCAAAATTATCCAATCATTTTCGCGAAATGAAATAATTGGAAATCGAAATAAAATTATCTTAATGATATGATTATAATAATTATGCAATTGACAACGTATTATACGAAATTGTATAATAAAGTTTCACAGTAATTTGAAATTGTGATTGGTTCCCAATTTTCATCCAATTTAACTTTTGAAGGAGTTTATAATAGGAAAGTTTTAATATAATTCTCATATTACACTATAAATTTTATTGCCCGTAATTTTAGATACTTAATACAACCGATAACTGTTCATTTATTCTCAAGCGAAATGAGAAATCCAGTGCGTTATAGAGAAAAAGTTCACAAAGAGACGCGATAACGCGACAAAGCTACGATTCGGAATTCGATATTATGTAGTACGCACATATTTTCCGTCCGGGAGACGCGGGTTCGATCCCCACCACGTACCAATGTTTTTGAATTTTGAATTCATATGTACGATTATTCGACGCCCTTACGGTGAAGGAAAACATCGTGATGAAACCTACACACTCCTGCAAGAAATTCAAAGGTTGTGTGTGAAGTCGACCAACACGCACTGGGCCAGCGTGGTCGACTAAGGCCTAATCGCCCTAATTCAGGGTAGGCTCGAGCCGCTCAGTGGGGACGATGAGCTGTTGATGACACTGACTTCTGTTTTTCTTAGTGCAGCCAGTTCTTACGTAATACCGACCCAAGTCCTAGTCAGTCACGTAGTTTTTACGTTACACACGAAACAACATGAGGCTCTATCTTTAATCCCGTAACGTAAGTCGTTACGTTTTCACAGCTAATCTAGTGAACCAATTTTGATAAAACTTGGTTCGAAGATAGTTGGACCGCAAAAGTCAGACATAGGTTACTTTTTACTCCAGGTACAGCCTCCGTAGCCGAGTAGTCGAGATTTCGACGCCTATTACGGAGGTTCCGGGTTCGACTCCCGGTGGGGACACTGTCAAACAAAAATCTTTTTGTGAGACTTTCCCCTGTTTGGTTAGGACATTTCAGACTGAATCACCTGATTATCCGAAAAGAAAGATAATTCCGTGCTTCGGAAGGCACGAAGCCGTTGGTCCCGGCTACTATCTAGTCGTTACATGAGCCAAGTCAGTGGCCTTTGGCGGTTCTATAACCCTGACACCAGGGTTTGTGAGGTCGTCGGCCGTCGACTTTACAACCCACACGATGATGCGCGGGAAAATCGAAAAAGCGCGGTTGTATCTGCGGAACGACTTTAGAGCTGTTATCAAAATATAACTGCCGTACGTCCCACCGATATGAGAGCTACTGAACCAACAAGATGGATGGATTCATCCTTCCGTGTCGTGGTTTCCCGTCGCTTGATGGTAAATGAGCTGCGACGCAATATTACCACGAGCAGTGTACAGGACACACATCTATCAAAATGTGTCGCCTCGAGCCAAAGATATTTGATCTACGTTGCTGCGACACCTAAGTAGATAAGATTACGCTTCAAAAATTCACTACTGGCACATCTAATCGCCCACCCTTGTATTTCGGGTTAATTTTTACGATAAATTAAACACACTTAAATAATCGTTAAATTAACAACTTTTTAACTGACATCAGCTGTAACTAATAGAATTATAAAGAATCAAGAGTATTCCCTGAAATGGAGAGTGGGTGGTTAGATATGCCGGTGAGTGTATTTTCTACATTAGTAGGTGCTTACTTGGTTATTTCGGTGAATTTTGTCATTGTTTTTTTTTATAATTATTTTGTCTTTATGTGCGAAAATTAAGAAATAATCAAGGCAATAGGATTTATTTTCAAGATTGAACCATCATTGATTTTTTAAAAAGCTTATTTTGTGTTTCATTGCTGGGCAAAAGCTTCTCTTCTATCACGCCAGGCGTCTGGATCACTAACTTATATGGACTATCCCTTAATGTAAGCGGCCAATTCATCCCGCCAACAACATTAAAATTTAAATGTCCACGTAAGATCATTTACCTCACCATTTACTTATTAATCTAGACACACGGCAGTGTGTCCGCCAAGTTTGCAAAAGAAATTTAAATTGATTAGATCCTAGTGAAAATTTTCGCTAGGTACTGTAGCGTGGGATATTTATACTTCTTCGATGTTCATCTATTTTGAATTTTGGGATCCCATATCGCACTCATTTTTCAACGATAGTTGATATGAAAAGAAAAAAAACTGACCATGGGATTCGAAATTTAAGTTCTGTCTCGTTTTAGCTTCACTGTCAGTTGCGGTGTCGACCACGGAGACAATGTTGTATTCGACGCATTTTTGTTCCGGTCAGAAGTAATCAGAACCTCTCACGTATTGCCTTATTGAGTGCTCTCCTCTTTCTGCTGAGGAGTGCTATCCCTTAGTAATTACGCTACCCCGCCCTGTAGTGCATAATATGTGTTTGTGAATATATACTTGATAAACTACATACGTGCCTTTCCTGTTGTAGATTTGCTAGTTTAAGGCCGTTACAGTACCATGATTAACTTATAATGTGATTTAGTATATTTATAATTTTTTTATGAGGTCCTTCCATCATAAAACCGTCAATCTAAAAGCTCATAAAATTCGATACCTAATAACCTGTCCAGTGAATTATAGAGTATTTACATACAGGTCAGTGCGTTCTGCTTTCTACTCGCGATGAGCTATGACGTGTCAGGGCTGTCAACTTGCTGTCCCGAGAAAGTTATTTCGAGGAAGTGTATGCTTAGTTTGTTGGCTTGGTGAAAGAGTGAAAATAATATTTTGTTTCTTTACTGGTTTTCAATATAGCACATTGTGTACTATAGAAGACACATAAAGTGAACACGCACGTAATGGTTTACCACGGAATACGTATTCTTATTTTCAGTTCTATTTTAATATTACTGTTTTGCCAAATGGCAGAGGTTGTCCTGTCATTTTTCCCAACACCTACCCTACACCTACCCTACACCTACCCTACACCTACCCTACACCTACCCTACACCTACCCTACACCTACCCTACTCTACACCTACCCTACACCTACCCTACACCTACCCTACACCTACCCTACACCTACCCTACACCTACCCTACACCTACCCTACACCTACCCTACACCTACCCTACACCTACCCTACACTACACCTACCCTACACTACACCTACCCTACACTACACCTACCCTACACTACACCTACCCTACACTACACCTACCCTACACTACACCTACCCTACACTACACCTACCCTACACTACATCTACCCTACACCTACCCTACACCTACCCTACACCTACCCTACACCTACCTTACACCTACCCTTCACCTGTCCTACACCTACCCTACACCTACCCTACACCTACCCTACACCTACCCTACACCTACCTTACACCTACCCTACACCTACCCTACACCTACCCTACACCTACCCTACACCTACCCTACACCTACCCTACACCAACCCTACACCTACCCTACACCTACCCTACACCTACCCTACACCTACCCTACACCTACCCTACACCTACCCTACACCTACCCTACACCTACCCTACACCTACCCTACACCTACCCTACACCTACCCTACACCTACCCTACACCTACCCTACACCTACCCTACACCTACCCTACACCTACCCTACACCTACCCTACACCTACCCTACACCTACCCTACACCTACCCTACACCTACCCTACACCTACCCTACACCTACCCTACACCTACCCTACACCTACCCTACACCTACCCTACACCTACCCTACACCTACCCTACACCTACCCTACACTAACCCTACACCTACCTACCCATATTTTCTCACCGTTTAAACCTTTCCTGGACTTCCACGAATATTTCAAGACTAAAATTAGCCAAATCGGTTCAGCCGTTCTCGAGTTTTAGCGAGACTAACGAACAGCAATTCATTTTTATTATATAGAAGATTATTAAAATTTGTTATAGATTACGTCTGTTAACGTAATATCTAATAATTATAAAGCAGAAAATGCACCGACAGATGGAGCTGTAATGCACTCTGAGCATTAAAGTAAAAAGCAGTGAAAAGTTTCGTCGACTTTTCACAGAGCTTGATGGCATAATTTGTAGGCCCGGATAGACAAGGAGATGGAGGTTCGAGTCCTGTCCAAGATCGACAAAACTTTTTCATTTTCTGCTTTATAATTTTATTGTTAGATACCTCAAAAATATTATGAATACTTTGGCAATTCGCAAAGGCTTTAAAACGTATAAAACTTTGCAGTGCATATCTATAAAACTACCTGGTACCTTTTTTCTAAGACACTGATGTTTTTATTTGTGTATCTATAGATGTATAGATGAGCGTGTATATCAAACAAATAATATAATGTTTTGTTGAGGTGTACGCCTTAGAAGGTTGTCGAAGGGTTATCAAAAGATCTTGTTTCCTGATCTATTTCCGGGCTATCAAATTAAATACTCTACCCAAAGTTCTGTGTTCGATTCCCGGTGGGGATATTGTCAAACAAGACGACTTTTTAAGACTCTATCGCAACGTCCCCAATTTGGTAATGAGTTATGACATTACAGGCTAAGTCATCTGATTGTCCGCAAAATAAGTCCATGTTTCAGAAAAAAATATTGAAGCCGTTGATCTAGGCTATTTACCAAAATGTTATGTACTTATTAAGTGAGGTAGATGGTCTAGTGGCTAGAAGCGTCGGTGGTCTAGTGGCAAGGGCTGCTGCCTCCCGTCCGGGAGACACGGGTTCGATGCCACCACGTACCAATGTGTGTCTATGTATGTGTGTGTGCTGTTACGTGTCTCGAATGGAGACCGCGTCTCGGGAACCGTAGTGGGACGTCCCCCTGCCAGTTAAACTGATGACCTGAGGAAGGTCGCTGGTGGTGGCTGGATGAGAAAAGCGGGTGATCGTGGCGTACCCTTGGGGAGGCTGCAGTCCAGCAGTGGACTGCAATAGGCTGATTGGTTGATTGACCCACTCTCTGTGGATTGACCAATGTGTTTTCGAATTTCGAATTCGTATATGTACGTTTATTCGACGCTCTTACGGTGAAGGAAAACATCGTGATGAAACCTGCACACTCCTGCGAAGAAATTCGAAGGTTGTATGTGAAGTTGACTAGTTCAGGTTTCGTCACGATGATGTTTTCCTTCACCGTAAGAGCGTCGAATAAACGTACATAAATGAATTCTAAATTCGAAAACACATTGGTACGTGGTTGAGATCGAACCCGCGTCTGCCTAATGGGACTCAGCGGCCCTAACTAATACACCACCGATGCTCTTCAATAAAAAAACATCGCTGGCGTATACGTGTATAAAATAAACAGCTAAATTTTAAATCATAATATCAGCGACAACGCGTCTAGGTTTCCAATATTTTAGACCAATTCGCAAATTTGTTTTCAGTTCAATTTATCAAATCCAGTACTCAATCAATCAAAGAACGAGGTTTTCAGTAAAAACATTTAGTTAGATAGCTACCATTCTTCACTGGCCCGAGCTAATCTCCATTTCGACCGATGCTATTGGAAATTCATGGTCCGAGCCGCACCGGAATTGCAAAGCCCATTTAAAATGATTTCGGTCTCAATGTACGGCAGGAAACGGTATTTTTAAAAGTAAATAAAGCTAGGTAAAACTTGTTATCAAATATATTCTACTAACGGTCCGCCCGCGGCTACGCTCGCGTTATGTAAGATTTTCCCGTAGCAATAAGACTTTTCCCCGTAAAAAGTTTTTTTATGTTAATCCAGGGTACGCAAGCCGTATGGTGACGGCAGAGTAGAATACATTTGTCACCAATCCCTACTCTTCCCGTGGGTGTCGTAAGAGGCGACTTAGGGACTACACATTGAACAGGGAACGTGCAGCAGCGCTCTCTGATACAGTAACCTTTTAATCTGCGATCTCCAACCCGCCTGCCAAGCGTGGAGATTATGGCAAAACACTCCACTTAAACGGAAGAGGCTCATAGTCCAGCAGTGGACTGTAACGGGCCGTTGATGATGTTGAATCCAGGGTACAAACTATCTCTATTCCAAAGTATCCCAATCCGTTCACTAGTTTTTGCGCGAAAGAGTAACAAACATCCATACTCCATCCATTCGAGAACCCGTCTGCTCCAACGCTCATCAGTTCTGCGACAGACGTGGCCAGCCCACTGCCACTTCAGCTTGCTACAGTTCTGGATGATATCAACTACCTTGGTCCTCTGTCGGATGATTTCGTTTCGAATTTTATGCCGTAGCGAAATACTAAGCATAGATCTTTCCATTGCTCGCTGAGTGACGTGTAGCCGGTGGGCCAGCTTCGCTGTCATGCTCCAGGTCTCGGCTCCGTATGTCCAAACAGGTAGGACACACTGCTTATACACCCTACCACAAAATAAATACGCGCGCCGCGGCAATACGTAATTTGTGACCCTACTCTTCAGGAATTGCGGTAGTGGCGACGAGAAAATATGAGGCAGTTTCCCAAATGCTGCCCAGCCCAACTGTGTCTTGCGATTTTTTTTCTATCCTATTTATGGAAGGTCAAAGTTGGAGAACAACAACTTACCAACGTATTTCTGAATTTTGAAATTTTCTTCGTGGTTTGGGCTTTACATGAACAACCAACCTCATCAAACCCAGTGGTTAAGATAATGTAGGCACTTATCATACACGGCCATCTGATCCAAAACTAAGCAAACTTTTATAGAAACAGAATTAATATAGTAGTTAGTACTACTAATGGGTTTCCGGCTTTAACAAATTAACATCCAATCACAAACAAGTGCTCGTCACATAAAATATGTCAAACACGCAACCCTGTGCTTCGTGGACAGATGTTGTACTACCAACTAAGCTACATAGTCATAAGATTTCTATTCAACTGCTTGCTTACACAAAAGATTTATCGGTACCTACTCCTTATTATTTCTCACACGTCGCAAGTTCTGGAACTTGCAGGAAATTTCTGAGGCAGGTCATTCGACGAACAGCCAACTAAATTAATTCACAAACAAAATTAATCAAAATTTCTTGGAGGAGACGTGTCGACCTACATTCTTTTTCAGTTATTGTTTGTTTTTCTTTGGTGATTAGTTGACTGGAACAAGTTCTTTTAAGGTGTCAGAAAACTAATTGGTTTTAAGCTTTGCCGACAACGTTAGTAAAGTTTTAAGAAAAGGTTAGGTTAGAAAAGGTTTCAGAATTCCATTGTCAGTTCCTTAAATTTAACATCATTCCTCCATCAATGAACCAAATTGTTTAGCAATCAAATTTATATATTGTCTTTTTATCTGTTCCTATTATAACTAAGCATTGCGTCAGATTAAATTACATTGTAATATGTTAGGGCCCTCGACCTAATTGTGTTGTAGTATAGCTGTGCTTTTTTGTAAATGATGCTCTTAGTTTTAAGTAGCATTTTCTTCTATGTATTTAAGGTGTACGCAATGTAGAAGAGTCAAATAAATAAATAAATATTTTATTATTGAACTATACGTGATTTGTGTACATTACATACGATGTACGTACGTTGGAAGACATAGTTTCCATTTTTACGTGAGTGTTTCCGTTTTGAATAAATAATAACAGCTAAATAAATAAATAAATTATCATCATCATCGTGTGGGTTGTAAGGTTGACAACCGACCTCGCAAACCCAAATTGTACGTCACTATTTAGTGACGTATTTACACAAAGTGCATTATTTTCATTAATATGAAACTGTCAGCAGTAACGTCCAGCAGTGGACTACAATAGGCTGATTGATTGATTGAGGTAAATGATCTTATATACACATAACTTATATTACGTGGACATTTTAATTTTCATATCAGCTCATGAAACTGAACAACTTCTGTTCTGGAGCTTTAGCGAAGTGGCTTTTAATTTTAAACTTTAAAACAGAAGTAAAACTGACCAAATGTGAAATGGACAAAGGCTTTGAAAAAAAAAAAATCTAAAAGTTAATATTCTTGTAGTTTCAAACTTTTTCGTGTTTCGTATCCAATTCAGAATAGATATATCTATCTCAAATAGATTTCAATTTACCGGCCACATTTATTTTAGTTTTTCTAAGATTTTATTTGTTCTTCCTTATATATTGTATCTGAAACAAAGCGACACGTCCGAATAAGACAGATCACCAAATTGCCCTACCTTAAGTCTTCAGTAAACGACATTGGGGTAGTCGGCCGAATTACTAGTGTTTCATACATTTACAATCTCGATAAAAATATCGATAAGAATTATATTTAAATTGTCTACAATTACCATTAAATTCTGGGCAAGTTCGCCCGCTAAATTCAAGCCCGCGACCGCTATATTACTTTGGCAAAAATAACGAACATGTTTGTTAAAAAAAAGACATTAAACTCCGAGGTTAAGGTGATCTAAGTGATAATAAGTAGTGTATAAGTATTTTTAATAATAATAATATATATATACTTATATATATATATATATTAATAGCCCTTTTTAGCTGTCCTACTGCTGGGCAAAGGCTTCCCCTTTTTTCTTCCACTGATCTCGATCTTGGGCCACTTTCATCCATCATATTATATATTAGTACAGGTTTTTTTGTTTTATTTTTAATCTGTCAAATGTGTATGTTGATTTTTAGGGTTTACTTATAGTTTTTATTAAAAAATATGCACCCATCTTACACAGTTTCGAAATTGAAAGGTTAATTGGAAGTTTTAAATTTAAATTCCGTTTACACTTCAACATAAAAAATATCCTGTGTTTACTTTATACTTACTTCAAGTATACTCGTACCTAAAGAATTATATTATCATCTGGCATCATTTAGACCGTCTCAACATCATCAACATCAACGGCCCGTTACAGTCCTCTGCTGGACTATGAGCCTCCTCCACTTAAGTGGAGGGTTTTGCCATAATCTCCACGCTTGGCAGGCGGGTTGGAGATCGCAGATTAAAAGGTTACTGTACCAGAGAGCGCTGCTGCCCGTTCCCTGTTCAATGTGTAGTCCCTAAGTCGCCTCTTACGACACCCACGGGAAGAGTAGGGGTTGGTGACAACTGTATTCTACTCTGCCGTCACCACACGGCTTAGACCGTCTATCGACTAATAATTATGTTATTTTCTTAGCATGTCTAATATTAAATTCAGATATAAAAGTCCAACTATCGATTACTATCGTACAACACTAACAACGGCTGGCACAAAGTTTACCGGGGTCTCAATGTTCATCCTTATAACAAAATGTGACTTTGATGGACATTCGCATTTCCGTCGGATATTACGCATAAATACCGAAACTTGTTTCCTAACAAGAGATAGTCAACTCTCGGGAGCTCGGGAGTATGTTTTTAAAAAAAACTAAAATTATAATTAAATCAGTTTTTATTTAAACTGCTAAACTAGGTGAGACGTGTACACAGAGTTTGATGCGCGACACGAATAAAAATAAAATGCTTAGGGCTAACTAACGTTTATTTCTTATCTACTGAGTCCAGGAATCATGCCACCCGTGATATGCTGACCTGGCAGCATTTATGCATTGACAGCGATAGTTCTTAAGGGTTGTGGGGACATAACTCCTCCCTCATCAAGTTCGAAATTGTCTGACGATTTTGAGTCGAGACATTTCGAAAATCTTACATACAAGGAAACCTATAAAACTTAATGCTATATGATTATATAAATGAATAAATTGTCCGACGATTTTGAGTCTAGTCAATTTATACAACTTATTACTATAATTATATAAATGAATAAATTGTCCGACGATTTTGAGTCGAGTCAATTTATACAACTTAATACTATAATTATATAAATGAATAAATTGTCTGACGATTTTGAGTCGAGACGATTTATACAGCTTAATGCTACGATTATATAAATGAATGCAGTTGCTAGGCTAACACTTCGCGTATCTATATTTATAGATATGCATTTGCGTTTCCTTTATCGAAATCACTTTTTAAACTGGCACTTTTTAACACGTTAGAGAGTAGTTTTAGATTGTCCAAATCAACACCCTTAATGTTCACCTTAGCTTCTTCACTAACGTTTATTTTCTTCATCTCTGGTAGGCTAGTGATTGAGGTTATCCTGATACGAGTGTCTGTAGCTGCAGTCCGTCGGCGGTCTAACTGTATGTCTTCTAAGTAGAGGTCGCAGTTGTCATCTGTGAAAATAAGATAAGTTCCCTGCACCTGTCTTCTTATTATGTCTTCATGGCACCTCTCCATCATAATGTGGCTGGTACGGCTGTAGACTATCCTATTCTTGGGACCAATACGTTGAATTTTGATATTTCAATTTCGACTGTGTGCACCTTGCAGAGTGTAAGCTCTTCTTCAAAGTTCATCAGCTGTTCCACACATGGAGACTCTGGATATGCGATTACATCGCCCTCTTTGCACAGGAACTGTTCAGCGGCTATTTCTTCACAGGGGCTATTTAAGGGCAGGTATTTCAAACTTTTCGCCAAAAGGTACAGGTATTTGGAATTATTATAGAAGTAAGGTTTTGGACTGGAATGAAAATAGGTAAGGAATAGATTTTTAAGTAATTGTTACATAATATGACCATCAATTAAAGGGACCTCCATAACAAACGTAATCTGGTTTTTCTTAATATAAACCTTAACAGTAAAAGTTCTTTCAATATCAACTAAATCATTAATACTGACAGGTTAAACTAACCTTACTTATAGATTCTAAAATAGCCAAGAGTTCTTCTGAGTTTACAATAGACTGATAGAGTACTGAGACTTTACTTAATGCTAATGCTGTTTCGATTTCACTTACGGTAAGGTAAACTGAATGGAATTTACTCATAAAAAGGTAATATAAATTTAATATGTAATAGTGTAGATCGAATTATTTTCTTTGGTAGCTAATAATATATATATATTTGGTGTTTAATAATTGTTTCCACACGTTTAAGACGTTCAATCATTATAAGGGTGTTATTATGTAAGGTCTCGGTACTATCTATCATACTGTCTAACATTTTTTGAAATAATTGTTATTTTACTTTATGTTTTTGCTTCATTGCTTTTTATTTAACGGAAGAACAGCGCTGCGTTGTGACGTGCCTCGTGTCGTCGCAACATTATGCTGAGTTAGGGCCCATTCAAGGGTGCAGTACATCAGCGATAACATATATTTTATTGTTTCTCCTTAGTGTATACTCTGTTTTGTATTTGTTGTTCTTGTACTGTATCATTGAATAAACGTTTTCATCTATCATCATCATCTATATGGGAGATTAATTTGTCATATCTTAGAGCACCTTTGTGATCGAGGTTTTCTGTAACTATTTTTATGAAAGAACCAAGAGGATTTAAAAGACCTCTTTTACTGTACGGTATGATTGTTTTAATTATTTTTGTATGGTTACATCGTGCAAGTTTTGAGCCTCCTTCTCATAGGGTTGTAACGTCACTCGGTGTCACTGTGTCCTACTAGCGTACGCTACTGGTTTGTCTTGTCCTATGGGGCCCTGTCGTGCATCTGTTGTCAAAACGTAAGGTTTTGTAGAGTCAGGAAATTGTAATAGTGGAGCGCTTGTTAAAAGCTCCTTACATTTTTCGAAAGCTTCGATAAATTTCTGATCTTGTACAATGTGTGATCTTAGTGAAATTCTTTATCTATAATACCCAATAAGTCCTAGGAAACTTTTGAACTTTGTTATTGTGTTTGGTCTACTGATTTAAAAGATCGTTTCCAATTAAACCATCATAACGTGAGTCTACTTCATATAAGTAAAATTTGTGTGTCGCTGGATTATTAAATGTTGCCATTCATGGAACCTGAATAACTTCGTTATATTGTGAACTAGCATGTGTACTTATGATTTCAAATGGTTCGTGAGGGTTCCCAAATTAAAATATCAAGACATAATTTAATGAAAATTTCGGACTTTCTTGTCAATCTTATATTAAGTCTTATGCATCGTTCAAGTGAATAAACAAACCGAATGGCCAAAGGAAAGAAACAGGTTTCTGTAGTCTATCAAGTCGATTCTCTTAACTCAGTATAATTTAAAACTCAGTACTTAAAATATGACTTGCAAAATGAATTATTAAAAATTCGGAAGTGTTGAACAATATTTCTGGGAGCATAAAATATCAGAAGTAATATTGTTATAAAAGTTAGTGTTATATGTATGTAGTTATAGTTATAAATAATTTGGATATTTTTTTTTATTTTTTTTATTTGACACTGCACTTATTTGTAGAAATTCCAGACGGTTTAAGATTCCCTCCGCATTCCAGACAAAGACCTATATTTCCAGACTATGGTAACCCATTCGCGAGTCACGCATGATGCAAAATACTGATAAGCCTTCCGAGGGCTTGTGAATGACCAAGTAGGTACTACAATCAATCATATCATAAATTTAGAGTAAATTTCCGTTAAGCAAACATACAGTAATTTTATTTATTATCACAATTCAGCTCTATACTTTCTTTGTGCCTATTATCGAGACTTGTACCTACGTGAAAATTTTGCACCTTGACAGTTTTGCTCCGTAGCCATAACACCGTGCTCCGGGTTATCGGCGCTTGCTTCCTCTAATGCAAGCGTGGGTGTTGGTTGCTCGTTCATATCGAATGAACTTGAACTTGAATAATAAGAATAGGGATCTTCACTGTACGACGCATACTCATATGTGTAGGGGTCTTCCATACAATACGAGTTGTCGTTTTCGTAAAGGTCAGTTTCATTTAATTGAAAATCTTGTCTAGCAGGGTTCGCGTGAGGCGCGGTGCGCATGGTTACGTCAGAGGGGTAAGACAGTTGAACATTTTGTTTCAGGGGTCTGTAACCTTGTTGTTGCCCAATTTGTTGGGGTCGCATAGGGGGTATTTGTTGCAAGCCCACTTGGTCTACAACCATAGGGTAAGGACGAGCTACCTTTTGATTTTGTTGAGGACTATCAAATTGTACGGGCTGGGGCGGACGATTATAAAATTAATTTGGTACTTACTTGAGGCGTTCCAAACTTAAATTCACTTTGAGAATTGTTCACGTATTGATTTTGCTGCGCCCGTGCACCATAGCACAGATAATATAATACTTACCATAGTTATGAGAATGGTTCATAATAGGCATATTGAAACCAAATTTAAATTGTGGGATAGGTACAAGTGGGACCTGAGGTTTTGAATATGAAGAAGTGTTTGATCTATTTTTAATCTGTAATTGATCATGGAAATTTACTTCTTCTAGATTCTAGAATTAATTAAAATAATTATTTTTGTTTTATAGCTTTTGTGACTTACGTTTTTATTTTTATGACATTTAATTAATTTTAGTTTTTATTGATGATGTATTTAATTATTTTACAAGGTGTTCTTTTAGTAGGTGTAATTTCGTTATGCGAATTTTGTAAATTAGTTTGACATGTTTTTGTTTTAGTTATAATTAGCCAATTTTTTTTTTTTTTTTACAATTGATATTGTTTTGATATTGTTCATGAATAAATTATCTGAAATATCTGAAATCCGAACGACGCGAAGGGCGTCTTCTAATGTATTAAGTTCATGGAGGCGCACTATCCTCATCATGTTTTCTATTTGTAATTTTACTATTTATCATAGCAATAAGATTGGCTCTCACAGATTGCACACGATTGCAAAAATCTAAATAAAATTCACCTGTTATAATTTTTAGTACTATACTGATAGCACAATGTATTGCCATAGGGCAATACATTCCTCGCTCCAAGGATCTCCGAAATGTATCTGTAATAATTCTTTGAACTCCGCCCACGTCTTTATGTCCGCGCGCTCGCTTATCAGTGCAGCGGCATTCTCGGTAAGTCTGATCGTAATAACTTGCATAACGTACTCATTTTTGGGCACGATTGCCATGCAACTTTATTAAAAACTTTATTTCATTAACTAAAAGTATGGATGGTATGTATGTATGTATTATATCAGGTTAGTGGAGTTCCCCTTTTAAACAAAGAGATTTTTACTTATGATAGGGAGCTCCGCTCTTCCATATCAATCTTAAGCTGTATTTAGTAATAAAAATATACTATAAATAATATACTCGTGCTCTCTTAAAAATAAATTAAGTTGCCTGCGATCACCACTAAAAAGGGGAATGGTTTTTTATAAATCCACCAGGAATCACAACCAAATTAACCTCCGCCATGTCTATAAATTACAAATTTACTTACACAATAACACTTTAAAAAATCAATCAACAATTTTAAATCACAAGTTATACTTTTTATATTTTATGTACTCTTATCTATTAGCTTAATACTATTTAATTCAGATCACGTTTGAAATGAGAGAGGTTTGATCTCAAGTACACGTAATAGGGACTAGAAGGGAGGCGAAAAGTTTTACTCACCATTTCCCAACAGCGCCCATCTCCAAATATCTCCACTTTTCACTTAGACCGATGTGTGACAAATTTATTTGTTCGCAAGATTCGCTTAGTCCGGCACTCACGCACTTTTTCCACAACGCGGGCGATTTTAGTCCACTTTTCGCGAAATAGAGCGAAGCGCACGGGATAGGAAAGCGAATCCTACCGTCTGCGCCAGTCAACTCTCGGGAGCTCGGGAGTATGTTTTTAAAAAAAACTAAAATTATAATTAAATCAGTTTTTATTTAAACTGCTAAACTAGGTGAGACGTGTACACAGAGTTTGATGCGCGACACGAATAAAAATAAAATGCTTAGGGCTAACTAACGTTTATTTCTTATCTACTGAGTCCAGGAATCATGCCACCCGTGATATGCTGACCTGGCAGCATTTATGCATTGACAGCGATAGTTCTTAAGGGTTGTGGGGACATAACTAGATATCGGAAATTGTTATTTGTTGTGAGTAAAGTGCAATTTGCGAAAACAAAATGTTATGTACGCGTTGGGATAGAGAAAACCAGATTGCAGACTAATTGTGATATCGAAAAATAAATAAGTAGATTACATTACTTAACTAAGCTTAAAGAGGCCAATTCTGTTTGTTTATGATTTTATTTTATTTATTCGGTTGCCATTAGGACATGTAATACAAAAAAAGGCTTAAAGTACGCATTATAAACTAAATGCTACTCTAATTACAGGCAACAACGGCATGCACTAAAAAAAAGCGAGAAGTAGATACAGAATAATACAGCTAAAACAAAGAGAAACACAACTAAAAAAAAAAAACGTTAAACTTTTTTTTTTTTTTTATGATAATGATGACATTGCATATAAAATAATTTTAACAATAAATAGTAACCTCCTTCAAATTCCTCAGGTGTTTATCTATCTACACTAAAAAGTAACGAATAAAATAAAAAAATTGATGGAATATAAAAAATAATATAGCCAATATCCTCATTTATGTAGGTAGGATTTATAATTTTGTACTTCCTTTTGGAGTCGGAACTATAAAAATCGGTTCACAATTGGCGATATCGAATAACATGCTGTAACTCCCCGACCCTAATGTAAATTAAAACTATGTAGAACAACGTGTGTCTGTTGTAAGACATAGAGAAAGTTATAATAAAAGATTCGAGACGAATTAAGAGAATTTTTGTTTTTTTTTTAATACGTTCTTGTAATGAATTTTTATAATTTTAATACGTTCGTGTAATGAATGTTTTTAATTTTATTACGTTCTTGTAATGAATGTTTTTAATTTTAATACGTTCTTGTATTGGACATTTTTGATATTTCAAAAATTAATAACTCAGAAACTAAAAGAGATAATGCAAAACTAAATGCATACTTGGGGTGCATAGACTGAGATACGTTCGCATTGTGAGTTTCAGAAATATCGAACAAGTTTAGGAAAAGGGCCTGTTGACCTAGCGCGTACCGTCGATGCGTATCGCCAATATACATGGTGGGAGGCAGTCGGCCGTCTAGGAATAGATGGCTGGCGGAACGTTAAGTTCAAGAAAATTGACATTATTATAAAAGTGCAAAAATAGACTAATATAAGTCTATACTTGGAAAACCAAGTGAAATAATTGCCGAACCTAAAGTCGCAGGCGCTGCACAGCCTCTCACTGCCTTTCGACGGGATTTCGGTCCCTGAAGACTGGCGTGCTGCCTGTTTGATATGGAAACGGTTAATTATGCCTCTATGGATGACATATCCCATCCGAGATGGTCAAAAATGAAAATCAAGGGAATCATAGGCTTGACGCACCTAGATGACCTAATGGAAGCGGACACGGCCGCTGGATCAAACTGATCATATAATGCACTATATTTGACCATCTCATAGAGAGCCCTTATCTGACGCATGAAGACGAGGTATAACTATCGCTGCTATGATATTGTTGGCATTGCATGTCTAGCTCTGAACCGCTGATGTATGGGTCGCATCCTAGGCGTGATAAGTACACTAAGTTTACCCCCGATAGTGGAGTTAACAATATCTTAGTGGCTACCTTCAAGACGCAAGTCTGTGGAGAGATTTCTGTATCTGACCTATGAAGATGTGGAGTAACCATCGGGCTGCTATGAATGCCGCTACCACTGTATGTCTAGCTCTGAACCGCTGATTGACCGAAGACGCATACAGCGACTTGAATACATAGCCGCGGATGGGGACTTGTCCACAGCCGTGTGCGGTGGACCTCAGACTGATTAGTGTCGATGATAGTCTTTCAAGTCTTAACCCCGATAATGGAGATAGCGGAGGACATAGTGGCTTCCTTCAAGACATAAGTCTGTGAAGAGGCATACTGGAACGAGTTTATTAATTGAGAACGAGAAACTGGACGTGAACTGCTCTGGCTAATATCATCATGTATGATTTATTACTGAATCAACTGTGCGATGTAATATCGACACATATGGTTGCAAGGAGAGGAGGCTCATAGTCCAGCAGTGGACTGGACGAGCGATGATGAAAGCTGTAAAGCTATATTCAGAGCGATAGCTGAAATGAGTCTTTAGATTCTTATGCGGTCTCAGGCACGGAGACACGCGGCAGAGATATGTATATATGGAGATATGAAGTTGGAGCAGATCTGCCCTGGCAGTACCGTTCAGATAGACGGAGATCCAGTATGCAGGAGCAATCCAGATATGAGACCCACAGTCAGTAGCAGCTGTGAGGTCATCCCTTCGAGCTTGCTCGTTGGAAGATGGTTTACCATCATAGGCGCTGGTTCACGTGTGGACTATCCTATAAACACACCCTTGAATGCAATACGTTGGACACTTCGGTGGAAGACGGGATTAGCCTCCCAAAAGGTTACCACAGCGGCTCAGCCGTATCGGGAACGCTACGGCTAGTATCGATTGGACGTAGTCCACTAGCTTCGGCTTACCACGAGAAGCTTATGCTTTCAACGAAGAGACTTTGGTCTCCTTCCATCGCTTAAGGCGCACCGGTCGGACCAGAGTCCGCTGTAGACAATCCTTCGGGGTTGTCTATTATTTTAACCTTTTTCCTACACCTCTGTGGTGAGGGGAGGACAGGAGCATTCTGAAGGACAGAGTGGGAAGTGACTCACAGAGAGCGCGTTGGTGGAGCGTTTATTCTCACTCGTCTCGTAAATGCTTTAACAGTTAGTTTGCTGTAAAGGTGTGAGCGTATCGGGTCTTTGCTGCTAAACTGCTGTCTTGCTCGGGATCTGGGGTCTTAGCAATCAACTAGCTGAAAGAACTAAAACTAGTTCCTTCGTCAGGGCTGGATCTTGCTAGATCTTGCTGGATCCCTTGTGTGATGGTAGTATGGAAGACACAGAGAGATTATGTAACTGTATTTTTCAATACGGTTGACATAGCTTAAGGAAAAGGGTATCCCGGTGCGTAGAGCTAGGATGGTCGTTTCCAGGAAGTATCATTAGAGAAACTTGGTTATTGATCATTCTGTTGAGGAAATGCCCCTCAACGAAAGTTCCTCTAAGAACTAGAAGTTCTATTCAGAACTACAGACGACACACCCGTCGCCGGCTCTAAGGACTCGCTGAGGCAGTCCTGGAGCCATCCTTTTATACCTTTTAAATTACATATATCATGTAATAATCCTTGTGATCCATTTCAGGAATCTGGGCTCTTATTGCAGAAGCAATAAACTTCGAAGTTCTTTTCAGAATACGAAGTTAGTATTGTTTAATAAAGTCGCTGGGATTTCCTGGTGACTTTATTCTTTCAGTCCACGAGCATGGGTAATCAGGAGTAGGCTGCTTGCCGGCTGGCAACTGATACTCCTGTGTTCGGGTGAGAGATAGGGACAAATCAGTATATAGGAATAACATAGAAGTTGAGTAGGCGACTCTATGTGTAATTCCGCAGTTAGAAAACATAATATAAAGACGATCACATTGTAAATTTCTAAAAGAGTTTGGGTTACTCTCACAACGTAGAAAGGATCTGTTATTAGATGATCAACGGCCAATTTTGATTATTATTTTTGAGATGAGATGTTCAGTTACAATTTGGTGCCGTGACCAGGATATTCTAAATTGTATCGTGAACGGTGGCTATAAGCCACAATTTGTTGCGTGTGAAATGGAAAGAAACTTTACAATGTGAATGTCTAAAAATACCCATAGGACATAGAGATTGAAACGGGTTTTGTGTATTACAGACCGAATTATATTTGGTTAGTGGTGCATGAGGGCTTTAGTTTTAGTTTGCTAGGTTACTATGGTTATAAACAAACTTTTCTATTGTTATAGAAGGTTCATGAAACAGTGAAGAGGGACACTGTAAGAAGTGGAATAGGACACTTCAAGGAATAAAAACATAGGCATGAGTCATTCATGAGACAGTGAAGAGGGACATTGTAAGAAGTGGGATAGGACACTTCAAAGAATAAAACATAGGCATGATTCGTTCATGAAACAGTGATTGGGGACACTGTAAAAAAAAAATAAAAAAAATAGTGTCATTGTACTATAATAATAAACAATGGAAAAGCGAAATATTTGATGATGAAGATTGGGAGAAGGAAGACCGGAGACGGTTTTCAACATTTATTGTAACAATGTCGACTTATTTAGCGATGTCTCAGGGGCCTCTACGGCTTCGGATGTATATCACAAAAAGCTAAATTCAGAAGTCGTTTAAAAGCTGGGTGTCGAGCGTACTGACGATTGTATCGTTTACGTTTTCGATGCTCTAGCGAATTGCGCGTCAACTACAAGGTTAGTGGCGGTTTGTCATTTTATTGTGGAACTCATCTAATTCCGGGCGGAATCGTTTTTGTCTTGTTGATGGTAAACAAATGTTTTCAGTGAGTTCGACAAACTCGCCGGGTTAATTGGCTTAACACTTGGGTCGTTGCAATGGAAGAGAAGTAGTTGCAAGCAAGTGAATGATGCACATTGTGCACATTAACGAAGAACTTTTAAGTAAGTCTTCGAAAACTGATGAGGGGATCAGTAAGAAGAGATGGTTATTGATCCACAGTACCTCGAGCGAGGGAAATAATAGATGGACCAATATTGATGAAGAGAGATGGTTATTGATCCACAGTACCTCGAGCGAGGGAAATAATAGATGGATCAATATGGAGGAAGAGAGATGGTTTTTGAAGTGAGTCTTCAAAAGAAGAACTTTTTAGAAAGACTTTCTAGACAGTGATAAAATCAAATAGGTGAATAGGGATTTTGGTGCATGATAGTGGGCGGTAATTCATATTATGAGGACCGCCGCGAGGAGGAAGAGATGGCGCAAAAACCTCCTCGCAAAAAGACATAGAAGAGAAAGGAAAGGCTAGGAAGCACTTTATAACATTATGTTTAAAACGGACAACATGCCTCGCAAGTTAGTCCGAAACGCAGAACCGAACAATACTGCCACTTGCACTTTTAGTTGGATGAATCATAAACGCTTCTGAAGAAGCGAACCAAGTCTAGCAAGCAGAATTACGAAAATTGTGTTTCAAACAGATGGAGGGACATTGCACTATCTAGGTGAACTAATGGCTGCGAAGTCGACCGTTGGAACTAGTTCGACGTAGGTAGAGCAGGTGGAGACTCCTTTTTCGAAACACTCAGATTTATATCGTATAATGCTAACATCCATGCAAGTGTGCAGACCATCAATTGTTGGGGGGCTGTACGAGAATTGTGTTCCGAACAGATGGAGGGACATTGTCATATCTAAGCGAACTAATGGCTGCGTAGACGATCGTTGGAACTAGTTCGATGTAGGTAGGACAGGTGGAGACTCTTTTTCGAAACACTCAGATTTACAACGTATAAGGCTCACATAAACCCCATGCAAATGGTCAGAACATCAATTGTTGGGGGGCTGTGCAAACCAACAAAAGTTCGGGGGCTGACTGACACAAATTCAAGGTCAGTTAATTATAATGTTATATTGTTGCGATAAAGATTGGACACTGAGTTCTAAATGGTTCTTAATGTCTTATTTCAATTGTTAGGAAATTATGCACCAATAGGAATTAGGGAGTAGCACAATCCAATGGAGAGATTAAGTCCAGATTAAAACGATAAAAGTCTAGCAAGACAAAAGGCAAGTTAAGAAATTATGCACCAATAGGAGTTAGGGAGTAGCACAATCCAATGTAGAGATTAAGTCCAGATTAAAAACAATAAAAGTCTAGCAAGACAAAAGGCAAGTTAGGAAATTAATTAACATGTGGTCGGTGGCGAGCCACAGAATGTTATTAATATTATTGTTGTTAATTTGGACTGGTTAGGTTTGTTTAGGTGTGGTTGACGGAGATGGACGTAACCACTTAGGTACAAGTTTTATTTAGCTAGATAGAAAATGGATAATTTAGGATTGTGCTAATATAGGTGTGGTTGACGGAGATGGACGTAGCCACTAGGGTAGAAGTTTTAATGAGCCAGATGGATAATTTAGGATTTAGTTGAGAGTTAGGAAAGTTAGAGTTGTGTAGGTTTTGTTAGCTAGGGGAATATAGAAAATTCCACTATAGGGTTTTAAACATGATTAGGTTAGAAGTTAGGATAGGGAAATATAATCGCGAAGCTGAAACCAATGGAGTGAGTACCTCGAGTGAGGGAAATATAATCGCGAAGCTGAAACCAATGGAGTGAGTACCTCGAGTGAGGGAAATATAAACGCGAAACTGAAACCAATGGAGTGAGTACCTCGAGCGAGGGAAAGACGAAAGTTGAATGATTTGGTGAGGGTTTCGGACCGACACGCGGTGGCTTCACGGTCGTCAGCGTTGCTGGAAAGTTGACCAAACTTGATCATTCAGAGGAAGTAAAAGTCGTAACCAGATTTCTGTCGGGGAACCTGCGAAAGGATCATTAACGTATTACGATGCCGCTGCATATGTATTGTATGCTGCGACGGTGCGTATTACGAAAATATCCGTTACTGAATTGCGTCATCGTCGGCTTGACGACGATGCGCTGATGTTTCGGCGTCGCGCAGAATGTTCGATGCAGAAGGGTAAAAATCCGCGCCCCGAGTCGAACGTTGCGTGTTCGTAAACACAATAAAAATGCGGTTAGAAAAGATGTGCATACACACGGAATTGTATAGTACTCGTGCACGCGTGCAACGAGAGAGAGAACCAGATCCCAGGTTTACTGGTTGATTTTGTTTTCCTTTTTCTTCGCGTGTGTATGACTATTTTCATTGCGTCGTGCATCTTTTCTAAGATACATATTTTAATCAAAAGCCTGTAAACATTGGAGTGAGTACCTCAAGCGAGGGAAAGATAACAGAAGCTTGAGATAGAACTACAGTACCTCGAGTGAGGGAAATAATAGTAGTCCTAATCTAACACATGAAATACTTTCCAAATGAAGTTAAGCTGATGGAAATTTTTGTCTTCATGAATTTCAACAAAACTTTGGGGCTGGATGTAACTCCCCGACCCTAATGTAAATTAAAACTATGTAGAACAACGTGTGTCTGTTGTAAGACATAGAGAAAGTTATAATAAAAGATTCGAGACGAATTAAGAGAATTTTTGTTTTTTTTAATACGTTCTTGTAATGAATTTTTATAATTTTAATACGTTCGTGTAATGAATGTTTTTAATTTTATTACGTTCTTGTAATGAATGTTTTTAATTTTAATACGTTCTTGTATTGGACATTTTTGATATTTCAAAAATTAATAACTCAGAAACTAAAAGAGATAATGCAAAACTAAATGCATACTTGGGGTGCATAGACTGAGATACGTTCGCATTGTGAGTTTCAGAAATATCGAACAAGTTTAGGAAAAGGGCCTGTTGACCTAGCGCGTACCGTCGATGCGTATCGCCAATATACATGGTGGGAGGCAGTCGGCCGTCTAGGAATAGATGGCTGGCGGAACGTTAAGTTCAAGAAAATTGACATTATTATAAAAGTGCAAAAATAGACTAATATAAGTCTATACTTGGAAAACCAAGTGAAATAATTGCCGAACCTAAAGTCGCAGGCGCTGCACAGCCTCTCACTGCCTTTCGACGGGATTTCGGTCCCTGAAGACTGGCGTGCTGCCTGTTTGATATGGGAACGGTTAGTTATGCCTCTATGGATGACATATCCCATCCGAGATGGTCAAAAATGAAAATCAAGGGAATCATAGGCTTGACGCACCTAGATGACCTAATGGAAGCGGACACGGCCGCTGGATCAAACTGATCATATAATGCACTATATTTGACCATCTCATAGAGAGCCCTTATCTGACGCATGAAGACGAGGTATAACTATCGCTGCTATGATATTGTTGGCATTGCATGTCTAGCTCTGAACCGCTGATGTATGGGTCGCATCCTAGGCGTGATAAGTACACTAAGTTTACCCCCGATAGTGGAGTTAACAATATCTTAGTGGCTACCTTCAAGACGCAAGTCTGTGGAGAGATTTCTGTATCTGACCTATGAAGATGTGGAGTAACCATCGGGCTGCTATGAATGCCGCTACCACTGTATGTCTAGCTCTGAACCGCTGATTGACCGAAGACGCATACAGCGACTTGAATACATAGCCGCGGATGGGGACTTGTCCACAGCCGTGTGCGGTGGACCTCAGACTGATTAGTGTCGATGATAGTCTTTCAAGTCTTAACCCCGATAATGGAGATAGCGGAGGACATAGTGGCTTCCTTCAAGACATAAGTCTGTGAAGAGGCATACTGGAACGAGTTTATTAATTGAGAACGAGAAACTGGACGTGAACTGCTCTGGCTAATATCATCATGTATGATTTATTACTGAATCAACTGTGCGATGTAATATCGACACATATGGTTGCAAGGGGAGGAGGCTCATAGTCCAGCAGTGGACTGGACGAGCGATGATGAAAGCTGTAAAGCTATATTCAGAGCGATAGCTGAAATGAGTCTTTAGATTCTTATGCGGTCTCAGGCACGGAGACACGCGGCAGAGATATGTATATATGGAGATATGAAGTTGGAGCAGATCTGCCCTGGCAGTACCGTTCAGATAGACGGAGATCCAGTATGCAGGAGCAATCCAGATATGAGACCCACAGTCAGTAGCAGCTGTGAGGTCATCCCTTCGAGCTTGCTCGTTGGAAGATGGTTTACCATCATAGGCGCTGGTTCACGTGTGGACTATCCTATAAACACACCCTTGAACGCAATACGTTGGACACTTCGGTGGAAGACGGGATTAGCCTCCCAAAAGGTTACCACAGCGGCTCAGCCGTATCGGGAACGCTACGGCTAGTATCGATTGGACGTAGTCCACTAGCTTTGGCTTACCACGAGAAGCTTATGCTTTCAACGAAGAGACTTTGGTCTCCTTCCATCGCTTAAGGCGCACCGGTCGGACCAGAGTCCGCTGTAGACAATCCTTCGGGGTTGTCTATTATTTTAACCTTTTTCCTACACCTCTGTGGTGAGGGGAGGACAGGAGCATTCTGAAGGACAGAGTGGGAAGTGACTCACAGAGAGCGCGTTGGTGGAGCGTTTATTCTCACTCGTCACGTAAATGCTTTAACAGTTAGTTTGCTGTAAAGGTGTGAGCGTATCGGGTCTTTGCTGCTAAACTGCTGTCTTGCTCGGGATCTGGGGTCTTAGCAATCAACTAGCTGAAAGAACTAAAACTAGTTCCTTCGTCAGGGCTGGATCTTGCTAGATCTTGCTGGATCCCTTGTGTGATGGTAGTATGGAAGACACAGAGAGATTCAGTAACTGTATTTTTCAATACGGTTGACATAGCTTAAGGAAAAGGGTATCCCGGTGCGTAGAGCTAGGATGGTCGTTTCCAGGAAGTATCATTAGAGAAACTTGGTTATTGATCATTCTGTTGAGGAAATGCCCCTCAACGAAAGTTCCTCTAAGAACTAGAAGTTCTATTCAGAACTACAGACGACACACCCGTCGCCGGCTCTAAGGACTCGCTGAGGCAGTCCTGGAGCCATCCTTTTATACCTTTTAAATTACATATATCATGTAATAATCCTTGTGATCCATTTCAGGAATCTGGGCTCTTATTGCAGAAGCAATAAACTTCGAAGTTCTTTTCAGAATACGAAGTTAGTATTGTTTAATAAAGTCGCTGGGATTTCCTGGTGACTTTATTCTTTCAGTCCACGAGCATGGGTAATCAGGAGTAGGCTGCTTGCCGGCTGGCAACTGATACTCCTGTGTTCGGGTGAGAGATAGGGACAAATCAGTATATAGGAATAACATAGAAGTTGAGTAGGCGACTCTATGTGTAATTCCGCAGTTAGAAAACATAATATAAAGACGATCACATTGTAAATTTCTAAAAGAGTTTGGGTTACTCTCACAACGTAGAAAGGATCTGTTATTAGATGATCAACGGCCAATTTTGATTATTATTTTTGAGATGAGATGTTCAGTTACAATGCATTAAAAATAAAAAAAAAAACAACCGAATTGAGAACCTCCTCTTTTTAAGTCGTTTAATAAAATGAAATAAAGTATGTATATGGAAAAGGTTTAAATCTTTTGCTTTGTTTCATTAGTGTTTTAATTCAGAAAACTGAATTCGTGTTCCTTTATGTGAGATTAGAAAATATTTTAGTGTCAATAAAATTTATGTTTGTGTTTTGATGAAAGTAAAACTGTCATTAAAAGTAAAACAATATATGTTTTACAAATAAAAATAGAAAATTAAATTATTGGCCTATCATATCACAGCCTTTTTCAATGCTTAACTTTTAATTTTACTGTTGTTAATGTAGATAATGCAACGTACATTCTTAAATTTGATCACAAGCTATACTTAAGCCTTCACACAAGGTACTATTATACCTCAATCAATCAATCACCCTATTGCAGTCCACTGCTGGACGTAGGCCTCCCCAAGGTCACGCCAAAGCGCACGATCACCCGCTTTCCTCATTCAGCCACCACCAGCGACTTTCCTCAGGTCATCAGTCCACTGAGGCCCGGAATAGAAAGGCTGCTGGGGGCCGTATAATATCTTGTGCGCTGTCCATAAGGGGTTTATGCCCATACTCACTAAGCAGGCGGGTTGGTGAGCGCAGAGACAAGTCTTACGCCGACGGCTTACACTCGGCCTAATTTGTATTACAACCGCCGCCGTGTGGTGACGGCAGAGTAGAATACATTTGTCACCAACCCTACTCTTCCCGTGGGTGTCGTAAGAGGCAACTTAGGGACTACATATTGAATAGGGAACGGGCAAAAGCGCTCAGAGAGTACAGTAACCTTTTAATCTGCGATCTCCAATCCGCCTGCCAAGCGTGGGATTATATTATGGCTCCACTTAAGTGGAGGACGCTCATAGTCCAGCAGTGGACTGTAACGGGCTGTTGATTTGATTAGATATATTACAATTATCAGTAAGCTAGATTTTCAAACTCGTTTTATCTCGTTAAAACCTAGACAGTGAATTTTTTTCCCAAGAAAAAAAAAACCGAATTCGTTTACAAAACTCTACGCTATTTCGAGGCAGACATAAATTGGCGATAGTAGTTTAGGTACCAAACAAAATTTGTGAGGTAAACGCTCGGCAAAACTAATTTTGGCGCCGAAACGCTACATGCAATCCCCTAGAGTTAAACGAAGTTTTCAAACAAGTCAATTGTCTGACAATTTTACTGTTAGGATAGTAAGTAAACATAAGATAGGTAAACAATTTAATGTTAGTCTGTTTAGCTGGATGGATTTTGTTTGCCATTGTCAATTTGATTGACAGCGCGAAGCAGTCAAAAAAGTTTCTTTGTTTATGTAATGTATTATCATCAACTGCTCATGTAAACATACGTTCCCACCGAGGGGCTCGAGCCTACCCTCTATTAGGACGATTAGGCCTTAGTCGACCACGCTGGCCCAGTGCGGGTTGGTCGACTTCACACACAACCTTTTGAATTTATTCGTAGGAATGTGCAGGTTTCTTCACGATGTTTTCCTTCACCGTAAGAGCGTCGAATAAACGTACATATGAATTCGAATTTCGAAAGCCACTAGACCACCGACGCTCTAATGAAATATAATGTAATACCACAAAATATTTTTTATGTAATGTGTCGGTTGTCGACCTTACAACCCACACGATTATGATGATGAATACCACCACAACGACAGTCCAAATTCTTTCGTACGTATAACCCAATTTTTATAACTGTGTGCCTGTCAACGTCATAATATTTGCATGTTGGTAGATTTGGTATCCGTTTTGATAGGCGTCGGAGGAGGTGAGGAAGTAAGCGGGCGGGTGAATTCAATGCCACCAACATGACGATTTTGACAGCTCGAAGCGCACAGTTAAAATAATTGAGTTATACATCAAATCACGCCCCTTTCCTTGGGTAGGCACAGGCCACTTGCTACGATCCATTCATACTTTTTAAGCTTAATCCTTCTTAAGCTTGTCTAAATATTGACACCATAAAGATTTTTTTGAACTCAAACCATCCTCGTGTATGTAATTCGTAGTTTAATTTTAATTTTAAGATTTTTAATTTTTAATTAAGACCTAATGCATGCATTAATTACTTACCTACCTAACTATCATTCAAAATTATTTCGTTTTTCTTTTGTCATTTAATATTTTTAGTTTCCCTACCTTTTAAACTTGACACTGGCACAAAGTTAACTAGTGCCACGAACAAAAAACAAATTAAGACCTATTTTTTCGCCTGAAACATTTACAGGAATATATTCTAGTTCAGGTATGTGTTTTATTGTATCCCTATTGGAATGTTTAGTCGATAGTATTAAATTGTAAAATAAGTTTCTCAATAAATTATAATTATTATAGTTGCACGAGGTAATAGTAATAGGTCGCCTGTTGATTTTCTTGGTTTCAATTGCTTAATTCTGTGTTTAATTATTTTAATGTATATTTGTATTCTATATTGTTAGAATTGTGAATAATCTACCAGCCCTTTCGTAAATATGATTTTAACATTATACATGTCTATTCATTATTAATTAACACAACACATGTTCCATTATTAAAACCGCAACACATGGTTTCTCTCAGTACCTAATTAACGACATCAATATTAATTAAATAATTGACAACAGGGCCCCCCTTCATGAAACTACAATTTACAAGTTACAATTTAATGTTCATTGCGTGACTGATTTGTCTGAACTGTTTACGCTTATTTTTTTATCATATTGCACACGCAATGTACATTGAATTGTAATTGTAATTTGCAACTGGTAGCTTCGTGAAACGACCCTCAATTTGATCATTTACTATAATAATGATTATTATGACAAAATATGAACTGTGTACGAGTTATATTTACATATTACAACTGACAATTTTATTAGACGTGTTATATACTCGTATAATGCTTGACTGTGTTTAAAAAAATATACTTATATTTTAATATAAAATCATTGCTAATATTATGTTATAATGACATAACAGCTCAAGCCTGTTATTAAGGGCTATATAATCTCCGTGCTTATGGGTTTTAATTACCTTGTAAGCTCTACCACATCACATTTTGTCAACCGATAAAAAAAAAATGCGGTCACGTCAATTACTCACAAGAAATGTAAAGACCTCGCGAGTCGAGGTTTCTTAAATAGTCTTAGTGGATATTGAATTATTCATTGGATTCAGCAAAAAAATATTTGCAGGCAACCATAACGTTTCGACCTATTATTTTATATATTAGTATCTGAATTGTATCAGCCATAATAAGAATTTTATTAATGCGAACAGAGTTAAATAAAAAAATTGAATTCCTTGCTGCGCTTCGGCAAGGAATTAAAATCTATGAATATGGTTGGTCCCTACTCTATTTCCTCCGAGGTCGAGGAGGTTTTCAAGACAAAAAAAATATCTAGGTACTTCTTGTGGAGATACCGACGTGAGAGGCTGCATACAGAAGCCACAAATCTTATGCATAAATTAAGGCAACGACGACTTCTACTGTACTTCAAGTGACCTAACTAGAATTTAGAACGCTTATTTAAGGTTACCGTGTGAAGGATACCCCAATCTTCCCGTGGTAACGTTAAAGGCGACAACCTGGCAACTTAGCTGTAGACAAAAATCTTCGTTTAGAACCATTTAATTAAGTGCAACTCAAAATGTGTTTTCTAATTTCGAATTTATAATTATTCGATACTCTTACGGTGAAAGAATACGTCATGAGGAAACCTGGACACTCCTGCGAAGAATTTTTAAGGCTGTGTGTGAAATCGACCAAACCGCAATGGGCCAGCGTGGTTGACTTTGGCCTAATCGCTCTAATTTAGAGTGGGTCAGAGCCCCTCCACCGATGTATGTGGTGGGGATCAAACCCGCGTCTCGCGGACGGGAGGCAGCGGCCCTAGCCACTAGACCACCGACGCTCGCTTTAGCCAATAACAGCATTGATGTCAGACCGCAGCAGCCTCCAGTATTGAATCATTTGCAGATTCATCCGTTTGGTCAGATTCCATGTTGTAATTAAAAACACAATTCCACACTTCATCGGCCAGCGAACGAAAACGAGAGAGCTTAGTTTTAATTAAAATTTAAAATACTTAACTTGTATTAAATATACAATACTTAGTTGGAAAATAATCTTTGTAGTATCTTTTACAAAATTGAGGTTAAATTCTAGTCGTATTTTTGAGATACAAATTAAGGAATATGCACATTTTTTTTATTCATTAATCGAAATATTTCAAGTTCCAGATAAACACATAAAAAATATTTTTTCAAATATCTTGCTCAGAAACAAAGTTATAAGGCTTCAAAGTTGATGGTTAGACAGAGAGGTCCGACATGACCATTGACGTCATTGGTCACGCGGGCCATACATCCGCCATAGAAAATTTTGTTTTCGTTGAAGATGAAAAGAGGTACAGATATATTTGTTTAATAATGTTGTAACTAGTTTGTTCTTAGATCAAGTTCGATTCTGTTTTGACTGTCAGTATTCTATTTTTGTATACTTTCAGATGAACTATGAAAAACAGAAATATTTTTTTATGCATATTCCCTAATGCTTTTGGAGACGTAGCACCATATTTAGTTCAAACGGTGCTAAAACATAATTTTCCTTTCAAAAATGTAACTAATTAAGTATATTATAAGCATTTCTACGGCCTTGACACCAGGGACCGGACTACCCGTTGAATAACCCCTTCAGTCGTTTGGGTTTTAAGTATTTACAGAATAATAATTAAAGAAAATATATGTTTATCAGATTCTTTTATACCTGTTGGATTTTCAAAAGTTATAAATGTATTATTTTGTATTTAACACGACTTGATATTGCGTTACCCAACGTTATAATTAATTATTATAAGAGTACGAGATATCGTTGATCAAAATCGTAAAGGTTTCAGTCCCTGCTTGACATAGCTTAACCTACTTGTGACATAGAAACGAGAAAACAATAGTAGCAGCAGGAAAACATTTTGTTACTCCCACGTGTTTTAAAACTAAGCAGGCGTAACGTAATGTAAAAATAAAAAAATTTAAAAAAAGTTTCTGTAAAAAGTTTGATTTTTCTTCAGATTCTTAATTTTGACACAATTTACAGTTTGTGTCAATTTATTTATTTTTAATTCAAGCAAAAAAGCCTTTTTTAAGCCTTTTCTGAACAGTTTTATTTTACTAAAGGAATAGTTTTAAGTATTTCCTTTACTCTTGATTGATAATTTGAGGAGGGGAGTATATAATTTCCATTTACAATTACACAGAACGAAACGTGAAGCTCAAGTGCAAACCTTCAAAATTACGTAAACTCCCCGTAATATCAAAATACTTACTTAAAAACACAAAAATAAATATTACCTTCACGAAAATTTAACCGCATCTTCCCTAAGAATTTCCCGTTGCTTATCTCTCATCAAGATGGCGGACAACAAAATATTCCCTAAAGAAAACCCGCCAAGTTAACAGGCACAAAATATTTTCGCGCCAAAAGTAAATGAGATAAACTGCATTTAGTGATAATCCTCGGCGAATCCCCTTCAAAATATTTTAATGAAATTCACCCAACTTTGTATAATTCACAGCTTTGAGTTCCGGCAACATTATTCTTAGGATCTTGGGCTGTCTCCAACGGTTTCTGTGTAGACCTGCTTTGACGGGAAATTTAATTTACTTAATTATTAATTAACACCTAATTGAATAAGGAAGGCAAAATTTTAGGATATGATACAAGATAGGACATCTGAAAATACGGTGTTTGGCTATTTGAGATAGACATAGGTACCGCAATGCCAAGTCGTGCTACCTATTAAATTATCATCTTCGTCGTCATCATCTCAGCCTGTAGACGTCCACTGCTGGACAAAGGCCTCCCCCAAAGATCTCCACAGCGACCGGTCCTGCGCTGCCCGCATCCAGCGGCTTCCTGCGACCTTCACCAGATCGTCGGTCCACCTTTTGGGGGACCTACCCAAGCTGCGTCATACGGTGCGTGGTCGCCATTCGAGAACTTTTCTGCCGAAGTGGCCGTCGGTTCTCCGTGCAATGTTCTCTACGAAAATCAACTTTATATAAGTAGATAGGTTCATCTGTCCATCTGCCTAACAGCCTCCATGGCCGAGTGGTCGAGATTTCGACGCCCATTACGGAGGTTCCAGGTTCACTTCCCGGTGGGGACACTGTCAAGCAAAA
Source organism: Carpatolechia fugitivella (assembly GCA_951230895.1). Classification (NCBI taxonomy): domain Eukaryota; kingdom Metazoa; phylum Arthropoda; class Insecta; order Lepidoptera; family Gelechiidae; genus Carpatolechia; species Carpatolechia fugitivella. The sequence continues at coordinate 18,238,659 of OX579646.1, read as the reverse complement.
ATCTCTTTGTGAGACTTTCCCTAGTTTGGTTGGACGTTACAGGCTGAATCACCAAATTGTCCGAAAAGAAAGATGATTCCGTGTTACGGAAGGCACGTTAAGCCGTTGGTCCCGGATATTATCTAGTCGTTACATGAGCCAAGTTAGTGACCTTTGGTGGCTCTATAACACTGACACCAGGGTTTGTGAGGTCGGTTATCGACCTTACAACCCACACGATGATGATGATGATGATGAGTAGGTAGGTAATAAAAAAATAGGTGTAGTGTAATGGTTTGTCGTAAAGTTTTTTTTTTTATTTAAACCATACAAATATGTAATTTTGTGCTGTGGGCCTGTGGATAGGCTTGAGCCGCTCGGAAGGGACGTAAATTATCTGTTGATGATGATGAAGAAGGACCGACAAAACGAACAATTATGAATACGTAATGATAACGTTACAGTTGATTAATTTTCTTACAGTCTCTTATTTTTAACTTCTTCTTCGTCCTAGCGTCTCTTATTTTTACCATTTCTCTTTTGTTACTTTTTAATAATAATTGTTTAAAAAAAACAATAATATCACCTTTTAATTACTAGGGTAATTACATACAAACTTTAATGCTATTCGCTAAATTACTTTACTACTTTTAAATGAGATTTAACATTCTCTGGCTTTCTTATAGCTAGAGATTCAAAGGCATAAAGACATAAAAACGGCCATTGTCGAAACAGGAGCGAGGGGGTATTATCCACTCGAGATGCGTGATCTCGCTGAAAGCCCGGAAGGAAGTCGCTAGATGTCAAAGTTGCGTCGCTTTGAGGACAGAATGTAGGGCCCTTTTCTTACACGATTAGGTATCATCAACAGCTCATATACGTCCCCACCGAGGGGCTCGAGCCTACCCTGAAATAGGGCTATTAGGCCTTAGTCGACCACGCTGGCCCAGTGCAGGTTGGTCGACTTCACACACAACCTTTGAATTTCTTCGCAGGAGTGTGCAGGTTTCATAACGATGTTTTCCTTCACCATAAGAACGTCGAATAAACGTACATATGAATTAGAAATTCAAAAACACATTGGTACGCGGTGGGAATTGAACCCGCGTCTCCCGGAGACAGGAGGCAGCGGCCCTAGCCACTAGACCACCGACACTCTAGGTAACTATATAAACACGATTATATTACTAAGTATAAACAAAAAAGATACTTACCAAGTTTCATTCACAAGCTTATTTCTTTTCAGAGAACAAGTTTAACATGGAGCAGGAGGTTTTATTGATTTTGTATTGAAACCACATTCTTTGGAGAGTTTTTCTTTTGCTTCGTGTTTTTTTTGACGTACACAGAAAACCTGATTAATGTTTTTCGAATATTTTTTAAAAACACCGTACCGAACTTTTGTCGGTCTTAGAATTTGCAGTGCCAGTAATCATCATCATTTCAGCCTGTTAAAGTCCACTGCTGAACATAGGCCTCTCCAATCGCACTCCAGCGCGACCGGTCCATAGCCACCTGCATGCAACGAGACCCAGCGATCCTCACCAGGTCGTCGGTCCATCTCGTAGGTGGCCGTCCCACACTGCGCTTGCCAGTACGTGGTCTCCAGGACTTTCTTGCCCCATCGGCCATCCGATCTTCACGCTATGTGGCCTGCCCATTGCCACTTCAGCTTGCTTATCCTACGAGTTATGTTAGCAACAACGTTTAATAAAACGTCGGGTATAATAGGTACCGATTTTGAGCCCGTATGTCCCTACCAAAGAGCAGGCTGAGATGTGGCGATAAAAGGAATCCGGCCACACAGATTATCCGGGTTTGGGACGAAAATAACTCCCTTTTGCTTTTGCCTTCATTACTCGCCAACAGTATAATGTGAAGTTTAGATATTAAACGTGTTAATACGCGCAAAATTTGGCAGAAGCTTAGCCCAAAACTGTGCAATTTTCGTTTTGCAACTTTATGAAATTCTAGTTTTTTTTTTTATTTGATACGGTAAGTAATTACTACAAGTTGGTAAAATCAGGTTTTTAAACCGGTTTAGTGGGTCTAATCGCGATATATTTTAGGTAGAAAATTGATTTACCTTTTTTGCCCGACGTTTTGATTCCGTTGATCTTGTTGTTTTTTAGACTGAGTCGAAACTTTGCAGCCGACGTGCGATTTTTTTTTTGATAAAAAATATTCATGTTTTTTAATTATCCATTGCCCGTCTTGATGTCGGTTAAAAGAAAACAAAACATTAATTTATGCAATGTATATAAGTGAATATCGCAAACGTAAAAAGAAAAGCGTTACATACTTTTTAAAACATTCTTTGTTCAGATTAGTATTCACTGTGACACCGTCTAGTAAAAGTATTTACTAATTTCTTTGTAGGAGCTGGTAAATCTTAAGAAACCACTGTCACACCTTCCGATTCTTCAATTTTTGGTACATATTTTGATTTATTAGCTATATTATTGTCACAGCTAACTTCTACTTCTTTTCCAAATTCAATGTTGTATGAGAAAGATATTTCAGCATTTCCATCTTCAATGGTATACGACGACTTCTCTGGGTTCACAATTTCTGGTAATGCTCTAATAACAGTAAATTCCTCAACAATTTTGACAAGCAAAGCTCTGTGGTGTACCTTGATTTTTATTTGTTCATCAGTAGCGTTCTTCAAGGGCACAATTAGTTTATAGAAATCTGTTCCATAGTATTCTTTAAGAATGACGTCATCCAGGCTTTTGCAGAAGTTTTCTTCTTTTTCATCGACTTCAATGACGTCATTGTAGAAGCTTTTGAAGACCTTATCAGTATTAACTTTATTTCTGCACTCGTGGTGGTGTTTATTCTTGTTATTTCTATGGTGAGATTTATGGCGGGCGTCAATAGAATTGAGCAATGCAAATGAAACGAATAGCAAAAATATGCGCGACATTTTGGAGTGATCTCTATGAACGGAGGCCGAATACTGACTAATGATAATTTTGCCACATCCGATGGAGCATCAGCTGAGGGTCAAAACCAATTTAGAAATAGCATGTTCACATGTGATAAGACTATGTACCGGAAATTTTTATCAGAGTATGATAAAAACCGAGTGTGTGCATGTTTTGGTTGTTGCGAAATTTTAGCAGTAGGATTATATAATACTAGCTTTCCGCCGGCGGTTTCACCCGCGTTTAATGAGTTTTCCCGTAGGAATGAAGCGTTTTACCGCGGTAAAAAGTAACATATGTTCTATTCCAAAACCTAACCTATATGTGTGCTAAGTTTCATCCCGATCCGTATAGTGGTTCAAGCGTGATTTATCAAACAAATGTGAAATATCCAAACATTCGCATATAAAATATTATTAGTAGGATAATTAAGTAGGTCCTTACAAATTATTGTTTTAATAAAATTAAACATGTAATTTTTTATTAGATTTACATAAATAAACACGGCTAGTTAGTTATAAAAATATATAAAATCTAGAGTAAAAAATACTTTTAAGTTACGCTTTTTTTTTAATTTTCAATACAAATATATACAGAAAGAAATATCCCATTTCCTTTCATTTAGAGAACTAATGTCACTGAGAAAAGTATTCCAATCAAACAGCCAGTCAATTCAAGTTCCCGACACGGAATTAATCCGGACATATCTGGTACATTCATTGCAACATGGCGCAGGATTTGCTGACCACATCTGCGACAGAGGAATTAGAAACGGCCGATTAGAACATAGCGGGTCTTTTGTATGTAATCAAATCACCTTTCAACATCTGATACACTTATCATGCCGAGACATAAACACTCACAATAACAATCACCAAGGAAACTGTGCACAAGCTGAAAGTAGTAGCATAGAAAGCCATGCAGTGCCACGCTCGGCATTACGAGAACTGTGTTAGATGGGCAGGAGTGCGTTCGGACATGTACAGGTTGGAGTGCGGCGTGAGGCAGGGGGGGTTAAGCTCTCCGCGGCTCTTCAACCTGTATATGAACCAGTTGATAGGGGAGCTCAGTAGTAGCAATATAGGTTGTCATATAGACGGAATCTGTATAAATAATATAAGCTATGCAGATGATATGGTACTACTGAGCCCCTCGATCAATGCCCTACGTATTTTACTGCATAAGTGTGAAGATTATGTGATGGACCACGGGCTCAGATATAATTCTAAAAAGAGTGAGCTTATGGTTTTCAAGGCTGGTACTAAATCTTACGCCTCTGTTCCGACTGTCACTCTTTGTTCCACACCGTTGAATGTGGTAAAAGAGTTTAAATATCTGGGCCATTGGGTTACTGATACACTTAATGATAATGTAGACATAGAAAGGGAACGCAGAGCGCTGTCAGTGCGATGCAATATGTTGGCTCGCAGGTTTGCACGTTGTACAAGTCAGGTCAAGCTGACGCTCTTTAAAGCTTTTTGCCAATCCTTTTACACGTGCAGCTTGTGGGTCAACTTTACGCAGCGTGCTTACAGCGCTCTGCGCGTCCAATATAATAACGCGTTTAGAATACTGTTTAGGCTGCCGCGTTATTGTAGCGCCTCTTCCATGTTCGCCGAAGCTAAGACGAACGATTTCTACGCTATAATGCGCAATCGATGTGCGTCGATGCTTAGTCGTGTTCGCGCCAGTCCGAACAGTGTTCTGCGCACGTTAGGTGATCGGTGGGATTCGCCAATGCTGCGGCGCTGGGTGCACTTACACACAGCCCGTAACTAGTTTTAATTTAATTTTATTTTATTTTTAAGTGCCTACTAATATTAGATTAAGCTTTACTAACAAATTATGGATACAATTATCTGAAATAAATTTATTATTATTAATATTATTATTACATTTGACATTTGAATTAATTGTAGTTATTATTATTTTTTATTTATTTATTTACGATTTATTGTACACAAGTTGTTGTTTGTTGTTTTTTTTATTGTTTCTAATTGTTTAAATTTTTACATGGACAAATTGTATATATTAATAGTATACTGTCAGAAAAAAAAAAAAATATTATTAAGCTTCAAGACCGTATCCGTAATGCCAAAAACCAAGGTAGAAAATGTAGGTAAGCGAAAAACTAAGCTCAACTGGAGGATAAGTAATGTAAGTCGTAACTGTTAAGTGGCCACTTTTAGCAGTTACGACTTACATAACTTATTGATTATATTTCAGGCTATAAAACAATAAATAAAATATATCTATAACCTTTCTATTGTCGTTAAACACAATATAATAATTTCGATCGAAGTCACTGACAATAAGTAAATGATTTATTTCAATTGGTGGCGCTAGTCTTCTTCTTTTCGTGTCGAAGAGGGTTAAACCAATTTAACCCAAAAATTGGCCACTGCCTTATCATTGGCCTCATTTAGGTCTTGTATAGAGCAAGAAACAGGGCAGTTAGGGCAAGACAACAGGTGCTCCATAGTTTGCGTGTCGCCGCAGTCACACTGATCGTCATCAGAGAAGCCTCACCTTTTGCGATTTGCCCTACATCTATCTACCCACACCCGCACGCTTGTACAGCTAGTGTTTATACCAGGTTGCCAGCTTAATTTTTGAATTAAGAATACCTCGAAGCCAGTGTGCATAAAAAAGAATCACAAAAGTGAAAAACTAGATGTTCACAAACCAATCATGACAGTCAAGTAAACCAAACCAAAACCAATCGGCTAAAGATAAAAATATCCCTAAAAATAAAAATATTCCTTACTGCGACCGTCGTAATATTGTAATTTCTTGTACTTAGAAACTTCCCAAAATGCCAAAATAATTGACTAAGTTACAAAGTCGAACGCCGATAAGGGGAAAATAGGGAGCTACTTAAAACTTTCTTAATATGACAGACATGCTTATAAGAAGCGAACGTTACAGGTGGAAGCCTGTGATTTCGCTCATATTATAAAACCCAAGCAAGGGAAAATATTATAAAAAAATAAAAAAGTTTTCATGATCAAATTCTTTCTTCGTCATGTGAATGATAAAATTTACGCTTGAAGAAATGAGTAAACCATAATTTAAAAAGTGCAAATCATGCGACGCTTGTGGAGTTTACTCGGCGAATTCTTCTCCACGTTAGGACCGCACATTGTATTATTGAACTTGCCAAAAAGACACCTAGAATTTGAGTTGAGTATGTGTGAAAGTTAATATAAAAAATATGTATTATAAGATGCATAACACGGTGTCTAGAATATTATCAACCAGCTTCGGAGGCTTACTGGCTAGCCATACCATTTGTTTTCAAAATGGCGGCAGACGGTAAAATCTGTATTAATTTGTAGACACTTAAAAAGTAATTAAGCTCAATAACTACTCAAAATATTGAATGAAATACTGGTAGTAAAAAAAAAATGTATATCAACAAAAAAAAGTTTCTTTACTTAAATTGATCACACAGTTAAAGAGTTCGATAAAATGCATTCAACAATGTGGTTACAAGAAGCAAATTAATATGACCAACATTTTACTCGAAACACTTAGCAAGTTGCAACATATTACCACAGTTAGCGATGTAATAATGCGGACTCTAAGCTGCTGCCCTTATCTGTTTATAGCTTGGTAGTTAACGAAACATAGTTGCTGAGGTAAAATGACTTACTTAGTCCAGGGCCGTTGTAAGTTATGTAGGAGCATTTTTATACATAGCAGGAAGTGACAAAAGTTTGCAGTCTTTTAGTAAAGAAAAATAAAATGCCTAAACGTACTTTTTATCTGTAAATAATAATTAAAAACCAGGCCAATATTCTTTGTCAAGATTTAGTTTTAAGGTTAAAGTTGCTTTTTAAACCAGATGCGTTTTAGGTCAGTAGCTTTTTAGACCTGTGGCGTTTTGAACAGGAAACCAGTTTTTTACTCTTAAAAACTACTTTAAAACATTCAAAAAAAGATCTTAAAATATCAAGATCTTGAATAAGAAGAATAAACTTTATTTGCTTTAAACATGGTATCAACATCAACAATAACGGCCCGTTACAATCCACTGCTGAACTATGAGCCTCCTCCACTAAAGTGTAGGGTTTTGCCATAATCTCCACGCTTGGCTGGCGGGTTGGAGATCGCAGATTGAAAGGTTACTGTATCAGAGAGCGCTGCTGCCCGTTCCCTGTTCAATGTGTAGTCCCTAAGTCGCCTCTTACGACACCCACGGGAAGAGTAGGGGTTGGTGACAAATGTATTCTACTCTGCCGTCACCACACGAGGAACATGGTATAGGGGTGTTAAATTGACAAAAAGTTAGTGCAGACAAATGTTTAACTAAAGTTTAGTAGCATGAAAATATCACACAGGTTATGGCCCTAATCAAGAAATTCCTTAACACTATAGTAGTTTTGTTTCATAAGTCATTCATATAGTTCTAATTCAAATTTTTAAATATGGCGTTTTACTTCACGTGGCCGCTGCAAGTCATCAATAAATGACGGCAAAATGCAAGCGTTCCAACTGTCCTATTAAAGTTTATTGTTCTGAGTCGTTCACTGGATAAAACACTATCAAAATTATACACTAAACAGTAAAAAGCTAAAATTAAAACAAAAGCCCGACCGCCATTGACGGATGCTAACAATCGACTTCTTCATATAGTTTTCTTTTGAATAAAGTCACTTGTTCCTCGCGCCGAAACTAAGGGACCCCCCACACGAGCGTTCGAGCATCGTCGTCTTCCCAGCGCTCGTGCAGCGTCGACGCGACGCTGGCGCTACGTCTTCGCGGCGCCAGCGCTGGGCCACTACTGAACGCCGGTCTACGCAGCGCTGGCGTCGCGCTGACGCGACGCCAGCGCATCGTTTTTTTCGAGCAAGTACAATGCAATGCACAACCCTCTCCCCTTCTCACCGTCCGCAGTTAAAACGTTTACAGTATAGAGAGATCAGTTGTAAAAGCTTGTCAAACGTTCGTTTTGGCATTCGTAAATAATCATAAAAGTGTTTTTGTTACGTTTTATACGTATACAATACAATACGAAATGATCGCTTTCCTTAATTCGATAACTCCTCCACAAAGGATCTTCCCAAAATTGACGATGATGTTTCTTTATTTTTCGTTTACGTAATTTTCGCTTAAGCAGTAACGTTAGCTGTAGTGTTTCTTCGTCGGAATCCATTTTCACACTGATTGTACGCAACAGGCACAATGCAAACGCGACGCCAGCGCTGCGTAGACCGGCGTTCGGCAGTGGCCCAGCGCTGGCGTCGCAGCGACATCGCGCAAACGCTGGCAAGACGACGACGCTCGAAAGACGCTCGTGTGGGGGGTCCCTAAATACGTCACTGGTGTAAATTTCCGCAGCGAATCTAAATTTAAATTTTATATTAGTCTTGTCACTTTCTGACCCACGACCGTGAAAAAGGACGGGGGATTGTCGGCTCTTTTGAACGTCAAATTTTATGTCACAAACGTCAACAAGCCGCCGTTTAAAATTAGATTGCACACGTCAAAACTTCACATTTGCACTATAAAATTTGATGCTCACAATGATTTACGATCTCCTGTCTTTTTCCTCCTCGTGGGTCAGAAAGTGACTGTTTTAAAGTCAAGTCACTTGTTCCTCGCGCCGAAGCTAAATACGTCACTGTGTATATTGGTCCATTTTAGTTCTTGAAATAAAAGACATCATTTATTACGCTTCTTTATCTTTATAGCCATCTTTCTTTTTGTTTACTTTGTTGTTTATAGCGAAGTTTTAAGAGGAAAAGCAAGAAAAACGCAAACAACAAAATGTGAAGAGCAGCTGGCGATTTAGGTCAAATACTAGGTAGTTGATATCGTGCAGAAGTGTAGCAAGCTGAAGTGGCAGAGGGCCACGTCTGTCGCAGAACCGATGAGCGTTGGAGCAGACGGATTCTCGAATGGAGACCACGTCTCGGGAATCGTAGTGTGGGACGCCCCCCCCTGCTAGGTGGACTGATGACCTGAGGAAGGTCACTGGTAGTGGCTGGATGAGGAAAGCGGGTAATCGTGCGCTTTGGCGTGCCCTTGGGGAGGCTTACGTCCAGCAGTGGACTGCAATAGGCTGATTGATTGATTGACTGTAATAAATAACTCTATCATCCACATGCCAAAACATCCTCATGTTTAAATCCTGGCAATTGAACAACAGTCTCCGTGGCCGAGTGGTCAAGCGCTCAACTCTCAAAACGAAAACTTCGCGTTCGAAGCCAGGTGGGGACACTGTCAAACAAAAATATTTTCATTTGACTTTTTGGTTAGGACATTGTAGGCTGAATCATCTGATTGTCCAACTCCGTGCTTCGGAAGGCATGCTAAGCTGTGGCGGCTGCTATCTACGGAAGAAGTCGAAGAGTCGTGTCAGCTTTTGATTGCTCTATAACACTGACACGAAGGTCGACATGATGACAAAGAAAAAAAAACCAGGCATTATAACTCTTTTTAAGTTATTATAAGTCATCTTTCTTTCGTGAAAGGTATAAAAAAATTTGATATTTATTATCACTTTGCCAAAGTAAGTACTTACATTTAACGGCACATCAAGCGCAGTTGCAGTGAACTGTACTAATAAATCCAAGAAAAATATTTTTGTTTAAAACAAGTTCATTGCGTGCTTCAAGAGAATGTTTAATCTTCTGAGACGAGTCCCGAGTACCGACCAAAATTGGGGCTTAAAATTTTATGTTCCAAAGATGGCCGCCTAGACTTTACGACAGCCTAATCTGATGAAGGAAATGAAATAATAATTGGCTGTAAAAAATGTAAAGAAGGGTTTATCACCCCGAAAAAATTTGGGAAGTTGTACTCGGACCTCACAAACTCTATTCTAACCAATTAAATTCAATCATCAACAGCTCATATTCGTCCCCAAAGTGGGGCTCAAGCCTACCCAGAAAAAGGGCCATTAAACCCCACGCGCTGGCGAAGTCAAAATCAAAATAAAAAAATAATATTTCAATAGGATGTTGTTACATCACTTAGATCCGTCATTACATTTTTTTGGGTCAAAGTCAAAATTTTTTATTCGAATTAAGATTTTTACAAATCATTTTTCGACGTCAAAGCTATCATGGATGGCACGTTCACTACCAGTGTACGCCCTCTGTGGAGAAGAACGGCCAGAAGAAACTCCACAGGAATTGTATCTTTTGTACTTTTTTTTTAAATATATAAAGAATCATACATGAGTCATAATTACAATCTACTCCGTTGATTTGGAACAACAGTTGACCAGACGTTTTTATCATCTAAGTAATCATTTATCGTATAATAGGCCTTAGAACATAAAATAGTTTTAATTTTAGCTTTAAATTGGCTATCGGACAGATTTACAATATCATCTGGTATTTTATTATAGAAGCGAATACAGTTCCCCATGAATGAATTATTAACTGTGCACAGTCTAAACTTTGGGTGCGCTATTTTATTTTTATTTCTAGTGTTTATATTATGTATATCAGAATTCTTAGGAAATAGCATTGTGTTCTTCCGGACATACAAGATGTTTTCAAATATGTACTGTGAGGATACTGTGAGGATATCAATTTCTTTAAACAATTCCCTTAGGGAATCACGACCACGCAATTCATATATGGAACGTATCGCCCTCTTCTGTAACACAAAGATATTATTTATGTTAGCAGCTTGACCCCACAATAAAATTCCGTAGGACATAATGCTGTGAAAATAGCTGAAATATACAAGTCTGGCAGTAGCAACGTCAGTCAGTTGACGAATCTTTCTGACTGCGTATGCCGCCGAGCTGAGCCTTGCGGATAACGCATTTAAATGAGGGTCCCATTGTAACCTTGCGTCGATAGTGATCCCCAAGAAAACTGTTTCATTTACATATTGCAAATTTTCGTTATTCAAGACAATAGCTAAGTTGTTGTTCCTTACATTAGGCAATGAAAATTTTATACATTTTGTTTTCTTGGGATTCAACATTAAATTATTTGTCGTGAACCAATCATGGATCTGGGAAAGAGCGTCATTTACTTCGTCAATATCTTGATTATGTCTGCTAGCTTTGAAAATTAGAGAAGTATCATCAGCAAATAACACTATCCTAGATCGGTTTTGTACCATAAAAGGCAGGTCATTTATATATACTAAGAATAGGAACGGTCCAAGAATTGAGCCCTGTGGCACGCCGATTTTGACTTTAGATCCCAGTGACTTCGTGCTGTTTATTTGAACTCTTTGAATTCTATTTTCTAGATAGGAACTGATCAAATTTAAGGCTCCGTCTCTAACTCCATAATGTTCCAGCTTTATTAGTAGCGTCTCGTGATCGACGCAGTCGAAAGCTTTAGATAGGTCACAGAACACCCCAATAGCATCCTGCGACTCCTCCCAAGCCCCGTACACGTGATGTAGGAGAGCAACTGCAGCGTCGGTGGTCGAACGCCCCTTAGTAAATCCGAACTGTTGATTATGGAGTAGATGGTTCAGATTAAAATGAGACAGCATTTGATTAAGTATTATCCTTTCAAAAATTTTACTGAGTACCGGAAGTATAGACACTGGCCTAAAGTTACCGGGATCCTTTTTATCTCCTGACTTAAATAAAGGTATTATTTTACTATGTTTCATTAAATCTGGAAATACACCCTGATCAACACAAGAATTGAATAAAAATGCTAGGTAAGGTGCCAGAGTTTCGATTATAGAACTACACAACTTAACCGACATACCAAATAAGTCTTCAGTATCTTTTAGCTTTAATTCCTTAAAAGTTTTAATCACTACCTGCGTGTTTATATGCCTAAACTCAAACACAGTTGGGCACCTTTGAACATTAGCATTCAGCAGATCGCGAGCAAAAGAAGGTAAGGAATTAAGCGGCTCTGTAGTTTTTAATGGAATGTTTGTGAAAAATGTTTCAAATTCTTGAGCAATATCTTCATCTGCAGTAATGATACCACTAACAGTATTTAATGAATGTCTGTTGTCGTATAGTTTAGCTTTTCCCGTTTCGCAGTTTATCACCTTCCAAATCGTCTTTACAACATTATCAGCCGAAACTATTTTGTTTTTAATATAGTTGGCCTTTGCTAATGCACAAACCTTTTTAAAAGTTTTTGAAAAAGTTCTAACATATTTGTAGGGGCAGTTGATTGCTACTACTCTTTCTTGATAATCTTGATATGAGGAACAGGAAAAACTTGCTATAAACTTGATTAATACTTGTTTATTAAGAAAAAATAATGATTCGTGTGCACACAATACGAACGACGAACTCCAACTGTCTCAAATTATATTTTACAAAGTAATGCTAAAGTAATATTTTGCCGCATAAGCGAAAAGGCAATGTACGACGTAATCGTACATATTCCGGCACACGAGATGAAATCATCTTAAAAATTACATTTCAAAGTGATAAAAAAAATACTTATAAAAATAAACTTGATATGAAAATAAATCATTTAAAAATCTTCGTCCGAAGTCCAGGGGACGTGTTCTTGTCCAAACGCGGTCGCAAGACCGCCATCTCAATGTCTTCGACTTGCAAGCTGCGAGCAGCGTGCGGGGGCGCGCGCACGGCGGTGACGGCGGCGGCGCTGTTGGTAGCTGTCGGCAGTGGTGCGCGATTACCCAGTGTGTGTGTATCAGTGCGAGTCAACTCGCTCTCTTGCGACCTCACTGAAGGTGGCACATTCCATTTACATCGGAACTTTCGTACCATGACTACAATTCCTGTTATGATCATAATGCCCAACAAGACATATATCGCAACGTAGTGATGAACGTCATGATATGATATGTCATTATATGTGAAATCCTCATCCTTGAGAGTGTTTATCTTCTCACCAATTGCAGATAGCTCTTGATGAAATTTGACCGACTCATTTCCATCTTGGGGTAACTTAGGTATAGTTATATTGATTACACGATTTATTGGAGCCATAGTCGGTGTGTATATCTCAGGTTTCATTTGCATTTCACTCAAGTGTAGTTTGTGCGGAAACAGAGTAAACATGTCCGTTTTGATAATGCAGTCTTGACCTACATTTATTAGCCCGGCATGGGTCAGCTGATGCGCGGTCACCTGATCGCCGCATATTGTTCTCGCAGAACAAGTGTTACAGCAAAAATACATGTAGGTATTCATAGCCGCAGTCTGTATCCACTGATTATTACACGAATTGATAATCGTTTCACATTCTGTGAAATTTAATTGACATAGACTTTTGTCTTCTTTCATTTGGAATTCTGGCTTTCGTACTTGACAAAAATAAATATTTGATAGTACTAAGCAAGTTTGAATATCATATTCTGAAAGAACCATGTATACATCTTTTTTCATGTTTATCGAGATGTAATTTGAGACTGGTACAATATTAATCATCTTATCTCCAATAGTTTGTGGAATAGGAACAATTTTTAAGATTTCATAGACATCTCTGCTTGTTAGAGGTATTGTGATCTCAAAGATTATAACTTCTTTTAGTAATCTTGTTTTTACTTGAAGTAAGTTGTAAATCTTTCTCAACTCCGTATGTATATTATCAATAGGTAAAGTTACATCTTTGGGTAATTTGCTTGATATAGTGCTCAGTTCTGCTGTAAGTTGTTCTGGACTTAATAAATGATAGTTGAAGCGGCCATGATAAACATCAGTAACGGTGTCAATTAAAGTACTCTGTATTTCCTTTATATTGCTCAACATGTTGCTTGCTATTGTTGCTCCTAAATTGAACGAATCAACAATCTTGATGTTTTCCACTTCATCATGTAGTTTATTTATTGCATTGCCCAAAGTGTTCATATGCTGATTTATCATCTTGTACTGTTGATTAAGAGTGTTTTCGGCTCGTTTTAATAGATTATATTCTGCTTCCATAATAGATGTTTGATTTTTCCATAGTCTTGCTATATGTTTTTCATTGTCTCGAATTAAAGCAATATCCTTTTGATATTGTTCGGCGAATCTTTCATCGAGTACACCGAACAGGCTGTTTGCTACGTAGCCTATGCCGTTGATAAGGCCTCGGCGGCGGCGACGCAGTCTGGCAGCTCGCGTGCTCTCATGCTGATTGAGTAACATGTGATTATAGTACTCTAATTCCGAGAATCCGTGGCGTAGTTGTAATACGATGACGTCACATTGGGCTTGATCCCTTATCTTTTCGCAGGTTTCTCTCAATGTTTGTGTATACTTCTCAAAGGCGCTTATTGCTTGCCAATAAGGTTCTAAATTGTAGAAAACGATCAGTTTCCATTCGTCTCGAATTTGCATCATGTCGGATAGTTTATTAAAATATAAACTTTGGCTTTTGTTGAAGGGTGTGACCTTGATGTCACACTGTGAGTTTGAAACTAGTGATAAGAATAAAAGAAGTGTCGTGAAAATGGATGCCAAATTAAACTTGATAAAGCAAGTAGTGTTCACTTGAGACCCTGTATAAGGTGTACGACTACTTTCTTGACGCTTTTGTTCGTTCTCTGAATGATTGCTTGATTTTTCGTTATTGTTTGTTTCTAGTAACAACGAGAGTTTGACGATTGGTCGTTTCATCGTTCCGCTCTTGGTTCTTAACGTTACCACGCGGACGTGGCCATCTTTGCCTTGATGCAATTCGATGACTCTACCCATGGCCCACTTGCCTGGCGGTAGATTATCGTCATGAATGAGAACCACGTCGTTCAATTGCATATCTCGTTGTGGATGTTTCCATTTGCTTCTTGCAGCTAACTGTACCATGTATTCTGTGCGCCATCTTTTCCATAGATCTTGCATGATTTTTTGCGTAAGTTGCCATCGAGTCCTTTTGTCTGTTTCACTTTCGATCAATGTCATCGTTGGCCCACCAACTAAGAAATGGGCTGGTGTTAAATAATCGACATCAAGCGGGTCCTCTGTTAGTGGACATAACGGCCTTGAGTTGAGGCAACCTTCAATCTGTGCTAGTAAAGTCGTGAATTCCTCGTACGTGAGTTTTTGCTCGCCGATAACTCTTTTAAGGTGGAATTTAAAGCTTTTGACGGCTGCCTCCCATAGTCCTCCTGCTGATGGCCAAGAGGGCGCATTGAAATGCCAGGTAATTTCCATGTCTGCCATTTCTGCGAGGAATTCATTGCTCATCACTCCCTGTATTTCTTGAAATTCTTGTTGTAAGCATCTGCTGGCTCCTACGAAGTTTCGGCCGTTATCGCTATATATGTGCCTTGGTGTACCTCTTCGCGCGGCCATTCGTCGTATAGCTGCTATGAAAGCGGATGTCGTCATGTCTGATACCAGCTCCAAGTGCACAGCCTTGGTAACCATGCAGATGAACACAGCCACATAACCCTTGGTGGTCTTGATTCCACGCCCTTTACTTGCTTTCAGGTATATGTGACCGGTAAAATCCACACCTGTGTGCATGAACGGTCGTGATGGATTTATTCGGACTTCAGGTAAGTCTCCCATTATTTGATATTTTTTATCAGGATTTTGTTTTTTACAGGTAATGCAGCGGCGGATATGCTTCTTGGTCGCATTGTTTCCTCCTAGTATCCAGTATTTTTGCCTGATAAATGACAGTGTTACCCGAGCCCCGCCGTGATAGGTAAGTCTGTGAGCGTGTGTAATAAGAAGCTCGGTCAGTCTGTTGTTGTGTGGTAAAATTGCAGGATTTTTCATATCTGGATTTATGGATGCTTGATTTAATCTCCCACCGACACGTAGAATTCCTTCTTTTGATAGAAAAGGATTTAGGCTAACCAGCTTGCTTTTCTTTGAAATTATTTTGTTTCTTTTCAAATCTTCTATCTCTTTTCCAAATTCTTGCCCTTGAATCTGTTTTATAACTTCCAGCTTCGCTTGTTTCAACTCAGTGACGGTAAGATAAGCTTCTGTTCTCCGATCTTGTTTTCTCGTAATGAAGCGACGTACCCATGACAGTACGTGAATAACTTGAGTAAATGAACTGTACTTGTTTAACAGCTCTGTTATTATGCTGTCATCTTTACTGTCAATTTTTTGCACAACGTGAACTTGCTTGCTTTTGACTTCTTCCTCTGTTGAAAAAGTTCGGCTTTCAACGTTGTGTGTATCATTGAAGGTACGTAGCCAAGCTGGCCCTTGCCACCATAATTCATGTTTTTGCAGTTGAGATGCAGTCAGTCCGCGGCTTGCGCAGTCGGCTGGGTTATCGGCAGATTTGACATATCGCCAACACTGAGCAGGCATTACTAGTGTTATCTGTCGCACCCTGTTGGCTACAAATGCCTTCCAGCGCTCGGGATCGCCTTGTATCCATCCCAAAACAGCAGTCGAGTCCACCCAACCGAAGGTCTTGATATTATGGTTGGTCAAGGTAAGTGTCACTTTTTTCAATAATTTTGTTAGTAAGAGTGCGCCGCACAATTCTAATTTTGGCAGCGAGACTTCTTTCTTGCTTGGGACTAGCTTTGATTTTCCTGCGACCAATATAATTTTATTTTGGCCTTGGACATTGATTTTACAATAAATTACACAGCCGTATGCCTTTTGCGATGCATCGCAAAAGCAGTGTAATTCAATCTCACTGTTTGTTTCCGTGCCGAACCATCGTGGTATGTTTAGTGTGTTTATTAATATAATATCTTCCTTGATTTTCAGCCACTCGCTGTTTATATCATCTGGGAGCTTGTCATCCCATTGGATATTTACGTTCCACACTTTTTGAAACAACAGCTTCATTGAGGTAGATATAGGGGTTAGCCACCCCGCGGGGTCGAATAGCTTTGATATTTCGGACAACAGTTGTCGCTTTGAAGTAATTTTGCTACTGATAGCGGGTTCGATGCCAGATTCGAACTTAAACACATCTTGAACTGGGTCCCAGTTAAGGCCAAGTGTTTTCATCGACTCGGGCTGTTTAAACATATAACTTTCAGTAAGTTCACCCTTGTTGGTTTCTTCTGATAGTTCAGAAACATTTGATCTCCATTTTCTTAAATTGAAGCCTCCTGTTTTAAGCACTTTTTTGAGATCTTCCTTTAATTTTAGTGCAGCTTGCAAGGACTGGCTTCCATGCAATACATCATCCATGTAAAAGCTGTTCTTGATAACTTGAGAGGCTTCTGGATAGTTCTTACTC
Source organism: Carpatolechia fugitivella (assembly GCA_951230895.1). Taxonomy (NCBI): domain Eukaryota; kingdom Metazoa; phylum Arthropoda; class Insecta; order Lepidoptera; family Gelechiidae; genus Carpatolechia; species Carpatolechia fugitivella. The sequence continues at coordinate 18,221,678 of OX579646.1, read as the reverse complement.
TCATCCTCAGCTAGCTGGCGCAACGTCATCATCGCTAAGAATGGGGCGGCCTTGGTGCCGTAGGTAACAGTCGCTAACTGAAATTCTTGTAGTAGCTTGTGAGGACTATCACGCCAAACAATCTTTTGCAATGCTTGATCATCTGCGTGGACCCAAATTTGCCGATACATCTTCTCGATATCGGCGGTGAAAACAACCTTGTATTGTCTCCACCCCAACAATAGTTCCAAAAGATCTTTTTGTAAATTTGGGCCTTTATACATCAACTCGTTTAGACTTGTCCCATTGGTTGTCTTAGCTGAAGCATTAAATACAACTCTAAGTGATGTAGTTGTAGAACTTTCCCTTAACACACAATGATGTGGCAAGTAGCATTCAAGTTTCTTGTTGCCATGCGCCGGTGTCATGTGTCCGAGGCGTAAATATTCATCGATAAAATCTTTATACTGCGCTGCAACTGTTTTATGTTTAGAAAATTTTCGTTCTTGGTGTTGAAATTGTGCGATCGCTTTACTTTTCGACTGTCCGAGCTCGTCTTGCACTGTCGGTTTAAGAGGAAGTCTCACTTGATATTTTCCATCCAGCAACCTTGTAGTTGTTGACTTGTAAAACTCTACACATTCTTCCTCTTCGTTTGTATATGCCGAATCTTTAGCAATGTCTTCGACTTCCCAAAATGCTTGTATGTCTTGAATGTTGTTCAGTATGATATTACAATGTAAATTTTGCATCTTGCCACACAAAATCCACCCAAGTCGTGTTTCTTGAGCAATAGTAGAAACTTGATTTTCTCTTCGAACTCTGTTCAAGAGGATGTCTGCGTACACGTCAGCACCAAGAATGATGTCGATAGGCTTGCTTAAATGAAAATGCGGATCAGCAAGTTGAAGGTCATTCAGCATTTCCCATGATGGTTTAGCGAAGGTTACATTCGGTAAGTTTCTTGTTAAACTTTTCATTATAAAGGCGTCGGTGTTAAAGGTGTAGCTTCCCCTTAACGAACTGCAGGTAATATTTGTCTTGCCTTTACATACATTGTCATTGGTTCCAATTCCAGTTATGACTCCATCGCATTTTTGTCGAGGGAGCTTTAGTTTTTGCGCAGCCTTCTCGGTAATTAAAGACACCTGTGAGCCTTGGTCGACGAGAGCCCGCAATGTATACTGTTCTCCATCGCTTGCCCTAACTTGAACAAGCGCTGTCGCCAGAAGTACTTCGCTGGGAACTGTGTTTTGTTGAGCCACGTGGGTCGAGTTGGCAGTTCCGATTTTTTGCGTTTGTTGTGCCATTGCGCCATGAAGTAATGAATTATGACTCCCGTTGCACTCCTTGCATACTTTTGTTGAAGTACATACTTTTCCATTATGATTATACAAACAGTTGCTACATAGGTTGAGTTTTGCAATCGTCTTTAGTTGCATGGACGGCGGCATTTCTTTGAATTGGTTACAAAAATAAATGCCATGCTCCTTCGAACAAACTGGGCAATGTGGTTGCTTTGCACGTGGTTTGTTAGATATAGCCTTGTTGCTAGAATAATATTGCTTGAATTTTGCCTGATGAAAAGACGACGAAGGAGCAATATTGTTCGCCCTCTGTTGAGCGGATTCTTGTTTCCGTTTAGACGATTCCAGTGTAGTGAATTTTGTTTCTAGGAAATGTAAAAAATCCTTTAGCTCTGGCAGCTCTCGAGGTTGTTTAAGTGACGACATGTAATCATTATGAGTCTCCGAGTCTAATTTTTGAGACAGAATGTGGACGAGTATAGGGTCCCACGTGTCAATGCTCACTCCTAGATTCTTTATACCATTCAAACACTCAACTGTTACGTCATGTAGCCGCTTGATGTGGCTTGATGTTACTTGTTGTATGGCTGGTAATGACATGAGCGTATTCATGTGAGTTGAGAAGATAAGCTTTTTATTATTATAGCGATGATTCATGATCTCCCAACAGGTGCTATAATTTTCGGAGCTTATTGGCAGATGTTGTATCAAACGCTCGGGTTCGCCTCTGATTTTGCTTTTTAAAAATTGCATCTTCTGAGCGTTTGATAAGCACGAATTGTTATGAATCGCTTCAGTAAAAAGATCTTTGAACGACGTCCACTGTTGGTAATTGCCGTGAAAGATCGGTATGTCTAACTTGGGCGTTGACGTTTCTCGGTGAGCGACAGACCAAAGTTTGCTATTTATTTCTCGTTTTATTTTATTATAGCTTTCTTCGTGTTGTGTAAATTGTTTTTCATAGTCCTTGTTTACTTCTTCATCTAGAAGGCTATCGATCTCCCAATGAAGATTATCAATATTAGTCCACCTCGCTTCAAGGTTCTTTAGTATGTCATTAAATTCCCATCTTTCTGTTACACCGTCCAAATTAATATTTTTCAGAGTTCGGGAAAAAGCCTTGAAGTTAGTTTTCTGTTTGCGCAGTAACTCATCTATCTTGCTAAAGTTACCTTGCGACTGGTAATGCGAAGACTGTCCATGTTCATCTTCTTGTTTCCTGTTTACAGATCGTATTTCACTTGTTTTTTCAGGTTCGATTGGTTCTGACGGCGACTGAAGATTACGTCCGGAGAAAGTAGCAGGTTTTAACAACGTTTCAATCGGTGTTTGTTGTATAGTTTCTCGTGCTTTGTTGTAATAACTTTTTGTTGCTTCATAGTGATCTTCATCTTGATACTCAAATGTTTTCAACTTTTGATGAATTTCATTAAATTCATCCCAATATCGATCCAGCATCTCTACCCGTCTCTTAATGTACTCTGTCGTCTTCCTGCTCTGACTGTCTTTCTTAAAATTTGTCCAGACTTTCTCCATTCCTTCACAAACTTGCTTTTGATTGTCGAGCAAGTTCTCAAATTCTTCTTGATTTGTTTCCATTGTGCTTGATCACTTAGTCTCTTGCTTGATAAAAATTATAGTTGATAAAAATGAATTTGTTGTTTTTTACCTACTTGATTAGGCAATCCTGTTCACTTGATAAAGTTGAGTTATAGGAGTTTCGTTAAAAACTTGTAAATGGTTTGCTTGATCAAACTGATACTTGATACTTGCTGGTTACTTGATATGTTCCGAATAGTGTACTTGTATCCTCCCTGTGACCTTTGCGCCTTCTCCGCTACACCGGTGAGACCCGCTTGTGGGAGGCCGGTGAGCTGACTCGCAATCACAAGAAAAAACACAAAACACTAAACGATGGCTCGAAGGACCATAAAGATGTAGGGGCAGTTGATTGCTACTACTCTTTCTTGATAATCTTGATATGAGGAACAGGAAAAACTTGCTATAAACTTGATTAATACTTGTTTATTAAGAAAAAATAATGATTCGTGTGCACACAATACGAACGACGAACTCCAACTGTCTCAAATTATATTTTACAAAGTAATGCTAAAGTAATATTTTGCCGCATAAGCGAAAAGGCAATGTACGACGTAATCGTACAATATTCAATGAAGATTTCACTATGGTTATACGCCTTTTCAGCATATAATTCGAATAACCTATCTCTACTAATGCGAATGCCCCTAGTAGCCCAGTCACTAAATCTGAATCTAGGCTTAATGTTAATTGTCTTAACTTTAAATATATCCTCAAACTCACAATGTAATAAAGAAAAGAACTCTTTATAAAAACAATTTGGATCATTCAAATCATAATTTGGAACAGGCAGTTTATCGCATAATGCTTTATTGTATTTTTCAATTTTACTCGCGGTTACAGATCTTTTCTTTATTGAAATACTCTCTTTTTTTGGACTAATAGGAAAAGTCACTGCTTGTCCATTGTGATCTGATTGAAGAGAGTTTATTATTTGTTTGCTGGAATAATTACAATCACAGTAAAAATTATCGAGACAAGTAGCCGAAGTCGCTGTGATTCTTGTTGGCTCTAGGAAAATGTTAACCAAATTAAATGATTTAAATAAACCAAGTAGCCTGCTTTTATAGGTTGAATTTACTAACAAATCTACATTAAAATCTCCGCAGACTATGTGAGATTTATTATTAGACTTTACTATTAATTTTAATACATCTTCCATAATTAACTCAAAATTTTGAAAGTTCTGGTCATAAGGGGGTCTGTAAACGCAAACTATAATATGTTTTTCCAACTCAACAGAGGACAGTTCAATACAACCTGCCTTCGAAAGTCCAACAATATCTTTGCGCTCTTTAGATTTTATGTTTTTCCGTAATAATATAAATGAGCCTCCACCGTCGGACTTTCGATTGAAGGTACTGGCAATATAATAATTATCATAGTTAATAATCATTTGATAGTCTTTCAGCCAGTGCTCTGTTAAACATAAAACGTCAGTTTTCCTAGTTTCCAGGAACAACTCAATCTCAAGTTCCTTGCATGAAAAGCTTTGAATATTCTGATGAATAATCTCAAATTGCTTTCCCTTTGTCCGTGAAACTAGTTTAAATTTTGAGATTTACTGTTCCTAGATACATGAATACCGCGGTGACTATAATCATTTGTTATACATTGTATAACAGGGTAAAAAATATTTTTAGCTAACAAATTAGCTAATTGTTTTCTATAAAAATGAGTTAGATACAATGTACCTTTTGTCAAATAAAAAGAATTAAATATATTAATGTCAAAAATAAAAAGTTTGTCACTATGACAAGTCAAATTGTATAAATATTTGTTAAAATTAAATAAACTATTGTTATACGACTTTTCCTGCGACTTTATATATGGTAATGTGCCTATTATACATTTTTGGACCTGAAGGGTCGAGCAGGATTGAATAAAATTATTTAAACCCTGTTTATCCAAACCGCTACTATTACTTAGTAATAAAATAACTGTTGTATTTTTTGTATAGCTCATTCCTAACATTTTATCAGTTATTTCTTTGAAGGAGGCGCCCGGCATACAAATATTTAATACTTTTTGCTTAACATTATTACTAAGCAAGTAGCCTATTCCTTTTCCTATTTCGTCACTAAATATAACAGTCTGAGCGGAAGAGTCTTTGTTGGACGACGAACAGGGTGCCGACGTCGTGGGTACGGTCCATTGAACGCGGTCATCCGGCGTGGGCGTGCTAGTAAGTAAAGGGGAGCCGCCACCGCCGCCGCCGCCGCCGCGACTCGCCGTCCGGCCGTGAGGGCCGGGTCGAGGCGCGCGGACCGTCTCCGGCGTCCACGTGTGCATGCCCGGCGGTACTCGCACAGGCCCGGACGCGCGTCGACCCGACGCTGGGCGTGCCGGCGGCGGCGGCGCGCGCACACCCGGGAGCAAGCAGGCTCCACGCGGCATGCGGTGACCCAACAACGGTGCGCTCGGTGGTTCAGGCGCGCGCGGCCAAGCGGGCGTACCCTGGACCCGGGAGGCGAGTGGCCCCTGGGAGGTGAGCGGCCCTCGGGAGGCCAGCGGTTCCTGGGAGGCGAGCGGCCCCCGGGAGGCGAGTGGTCCCCGGGAGGCGAGCGGCCCCTGGGAGGCGAGCGGCCCCCGAGAGGCGAGCGGCCCCCGGGAGGCGAGCGGCCCCCGGGAGGCGAGCGGCCCCTGGGATGCGTGTGACCTCCTTTTCTTGTGAGATCTACGTTTTTTCTTCTTTTGTCTCACTGGACCAACAGGTACTAGTAAAGCCGAGTTAAATTGTTCAGCTGTGTCGTTTTCAGATAGCACACTTTTGTCCTCTGTAACTGTGCTTGAATCTAAATCATTGTCATCTAGCAATGCTATCATTTCTGTGCATTTTTTCTTGAATTTCATAAGATTTTGTATTACACAGGTAGCTGGTTTGTCAATCAACTGTCTTTGAGAGTCCTCATATTGTTTCTTTAAACATGTATAATTTGATTTTAATAAGTCTATTTCCTGAAGTAATGCGGCCCTTTTGATTCTCTTGTGATGCTGTTTTCGGTATGTTTTTAACTGTCTCTTCAAAGTTCTTATGCCACTGAGTGCCTTAATCAATTTTAGTCTCATCTGGATAAACCTCGAAGTTTTCTTGCTAGACTTCTCTTCACTGGGCTCACTTTGGTCAACCTCGGGTTCCATGCTGATTTCCTCAGTAAGAGATAAATCATTGTCTAGTCCAGCAGAGGTCAGGTTGAAGTTGGCAAATGACAGTTCATTATGTAATGAGCAAGTATGCATGTTCTCCTGTATTATTTTGTCATTTTGTAGGCAATTAAGACTATTGTGAGCCTCTCGAAGCTGTTGTTCTAATAAGTAAACTCGGTCTAGTGTTGCTTGATGTTTACCATTCTCTTCCTTGAGTTTGTCTAAGGCTGCTTGTTTTTGTTCATTTTCTGCAACCAATTCATCATACAAGCAGCGAATGTTAGTGAGGCTTGTTCTCAGGGAATCATTGCCCGACTTGAGATTTCTCACTTCACATTGCAAGTTATTTCTTTCTTCTACTAGCCGATCAATATGTTCTTCATTGCCCTTCTGTTCCTGCAGTAGCTTCTGCAGTCTCTGCTCCGCAAGCATGCTTCTTGTTTCAGGCATCTGAAACGCAATGCAGAGACAGTATCGGCTGCTTGATAAAGCAGGAACGTAGGTATGTGTAGAAAATAGAAAAAAGTAAAAATAACTGCAATAAGGCTAAAACGTATGTTCAAAATTTAATTTTATCAGTCTGTGAGCAATGTATAATAATAAATGACTATTTAAAATTAAAAAAAGATCAGCTCTGGTACAGAACTAGATCTACCTATTTTTCTTTTTAATAATTTATTTAGATTTAAAAACTAGTCACTGTACAACCCCGTGATTGTATTTATAACTATATATTGGTAAATATGTAGCTCTGCCTAAATAAGTCATCAAAATCAATTGTACAGTTTGTCAATTAATAAGAGACTTGGTACCTACTGAGAGCTATTTCTAATAAGACCAGATCAGATGCAAAAATGTCTTAGCTTTACTTTTCTCTGATATTACTGTGTTACAGTGCAATGTTTAGTACGATAAGTAAAAGCATGAGCACCTTAATTCTGTCTTCACTTTCAATTCTACAATAAGTAAATAGAAAAGAGACAAAACAAAGGCTCTGCGGCATACGGAGGGCCGTGTCTGTTTTGAATTATATTTGGGCAGTAGTGTAACTTGTTCTCAAATGATATATAAGTATTACAATAAGTAAATTGATTGTCTACTTTACAAAAGAAAACAATACTCCCCAGGTTTTCCGTTGGCCAGTTCGAATCCGTTGACAGGTAAATAGGTTAGCACTGCACTGGAGTCACAAATCTTCTTGTTTAAGTTGATTTATGGTAATAAAAACTTTCACAGGTTATTTAATGGATTATTCTTTAATGTAATTTGAGTTTTTATAACTAATTTAAGCTAATTTTACAAATAAAATTGAATAAAAATACGAGTGCTTGACAATTCACAGCTGACAGGCGTAGGGTTGCCAGTCGTTTTTGAGGGTGAGTTCTCTAACACAATAGCGGAATCTGTGGAGAAGAGCTCACCGAAGAAACTCCACAGTCGTCGCATCTTTTGCGTTTCTTTTTTTAAATAAAATATTGTTTACAAAATAATGCTAGTTAAATATTGAAAAAGCCTGCTACTCAAGTGAAGAGAAGTGCGGGTTTGTTCGACTTCACACACTACCTTTGAATTAATTCGCAGGAGAGTTCGGATTTCCTGACAATTATGTTAACTTTTAAACCCACAAATAAACGTACATGTCCGGGAGATCGAACCCGCGTCTCCCGAACAGAAGATAGGCGGCCCTAGCCAATACACCGACGCTCTTAATTAAATAAATTTAATTAATAAAAGTAGTGGCTCTGTGAGGCTGCAGACCTCGCGAGTATTTTTTTCTTTTTCGAAATGGCTGATTGATGATTTTTCCCATTTTCAACCCTATAAACTCTGTAAACCAAATGTCCAAAAACATTCTATATAATTATTGAACGTGCTTACAAAATTTCACGAGAATCAGTTGAAATTCGCGACCTGTAGAGTGGAAGAAACAGACAGACAGATGGACATACAAAAGCAGTTTAGGCCAAGCTGAAACGGAGACGCGACCTTTACGGAAAATTAAATAGATATATAATAATAATGATTTATTAAGGTATAACACAATAGCCTCGATTCAGTATGTCACGCTCTAATCCTTAATTTAAGTTAGTCCTTCCTTTTTACCTATTAAAGATTGAAAAGGGACAGGAGATGGCCATCCTAATATTAGAGCTGTCAAACATCGAATTTGAACCTTATGGCCGTGTCGATTGCACAATTTTAGAGAACACCATGGGACTTAAAAATCTCTTACACTGACAGCTATGCCCTTATATCAGGTTATCATTCAATCTAATTTAGTATCATTCGTTCATCACCTCTCTTTCATTGGTCATAAAAACGAAAAGGATAGCTGAATTTTAAAATTAGAATTAGAGCATGACATTCCGAATCGAGGCCAATATCTATCTGCTACATATAAAATGTTACATTGAGATTTAAGCAAATGTCGGAAAATCATTCAGACCCTCTACTAGGAATTAACTTGTACTATAGGGACTGATGACGCTCTTCTGTTACGAAGACATGGTACAATACAGATAAAAAAATAAAAATAAAAATTATAAATAAATAGAATGACTATGTACAAGATAGTCAACTCTCGGGAGCTCGGGAGTATGTTTTTAAAAAAAACTAAAATTATAATTAAATCAGTTTTTATTTAAACTGCTAAACTAGGTGAGACGTGTACACAGAGTTTGATGCGCGACACGAATGAAAATAAAATGCTTAGGGCTAACTAACGTTTATTTCTTATCTACTGAGTCCAGGAATCATGCCACCCGTGATATGCTGACCTGGCAGCATTTATGCATTGACAGCGATAGTTCTTAAGGGTTGTGGGGACATAACTCCTCCCTCATCAAGTTCGAAATTGTCTGACGATTTTGAGTCGAGACGATTTCGAAAATCTTACATACAAGGAAACCTATAAAACTTAATGCTATATGATTATATAAATGAATAAATTGTCCGACGATTTTGAGTCTAGTCAATTTATACAACTTAATACTATAATTATATAAATGAATAAATTGTCCGACGATTTTGAGTCGAGTCAATTTATACAACTTAATACTATAATTATATAAATGAATAAATTGTCCGACGATTTTGAGTCGAGTCAATTTATACAACTTAATACTATAATTATATAAATGAATAAATTGTCTGACGATTTTGAGTCGAGACGATTTATACAGCTTAATGCTACGATTATATAAATGAATGCAGTTGCTAGGCTAACACTTCGCGTATCTATATTTATAGATATGCATTTGCGTTTCCTTTATCGAAATCACTTTTTAAACTGGCACTTTTTAACACGTTAGAGAGTAGCTTTAGATTGTCCAAATCAACACCCTTAATGTTCACCTTAGCTTCTTCACTAACGTTTATTTTCTTCATCTCTGGTAGGCTAGTGATTGAGGTTATCCTGATACGAGTGTCTGTAGCTGCAGTCCGTCGGCGGTCTAACTGTATGTCTTCTAAGTAGAGGTCGCAGTTGTCATCTGTGAAAATAAGATAAGTTCCCTGCACCTGTCTTCTTATTATGTCTTCATGGCACCTCTCCATCATAATGTGGCTGGTACGGCTGTAGACTATCCTATTCTTGGGACCAATACGTTGAATTTTGATATTTCAATTTCGACTGTGTGCACCTTGCAGAGTGTAAGCTCTTCTTCAAAGTTCATCAGCTGTTCCACACATGGAGACTCTGGATATGCGATTACATCGCCCTCTTTGCACAGGAACTGTTCAGCGGCTATTTCTTCACAGGGGCTATTTAAGGGCAGGTATTTCAAACTTTTCGCCAAAAGGTACAGGTATTTGGAATTATTATAGAAGTAAGGTTTTGGACTGGAATGAAAATAGGTAAGGAATAGATTTTTAAGTAATTGTTACATAATATGACCATCAATTAAAGGGACCTCCATAACAAACGTAATCTGGTTTTTCTTAATATAAGCCTTAACAGTAAAAGTTCTTTCAATATCAACTAAATCATTAATACTGACAGGTTAAACTAACCTTACTTATAGATTCTAAAATAGCCAAGAGTTCTTCTGAGTTTACAATAGACTGATAGAGTACTGAGACTTTACTTAATGATAATGCTGTTTCGATTTCACTTACGGTAAGGTAAACTGAATGGAATTTACTCATAAAAAGGTAATATAAATTTAATATGTAATAGTGTAGATCGAATTATTTTCTTTGGTAGCTAATAATATATATATTTGGTGTTTAATAATTGTTTCCACACGTTTAAGACGTTCAATCATTATAAGGGTGTTATTATGTAAGGTCTCTGTACTATTTATCATACTGTCTAACATTTTTTTGAAATAATTGTTATTTACTTTATGTTTTTGCTTCATTGCTTTTTATTTGGGAGATTAATTTGTCATATCTTAGAGCACCTTTGTGATCGAGGTTTTCTGTAACTATTTTTATGAAAGAACCAAGAGGATTTAAAAGACCTCTTTTACTGTACGGTATGATTGTTTGAATTATTTTTGTATGGTTACATCGTGCAAGTTTTTAGCCTCCTTCTCATAGGGTTGTAACGTCACTCGGTGTCACTGTGTCCTACTAGCGTACGCTACTGGTTTGTCTTGTCCTATGGGGCCCTGTCGTGCATCTGTTGTCAAAACGTAAGGTTTTGTAGAGTCAGGAAATTGTAATGGTGGAGCGCTTGTTAAAAGCTCCTTAAATTTTTCGAAAGCTTCGATAAATTTCTGATCTTGTACAATGTGTGATCTTAGTGAAATCTTTTATCTATAATACCCAATAAGTCCTAGGAAACTTTTGAACTTTGTTATTGTGTTTGGTCTACTGATTTAAAAAGATCGTTTCCAATTAAACCATCATAACGTGAGTCTACTTCATATAAGTAAAATTTGTGTGTCGCTGGATTATTAAATGTTGCCATTCATGGAACCTGAATAACTTCGTTATATTGTGAACTAGCATGTGTACTTATGATTTCAAATGGTTCGTGAGGGTTCCCAAATTAAAATATCAAGACATAATTTAATGAAAATTTCGGACTTTCTTGTCAATTTTATATTAAGTCTTATGCATCGTTCAAGTGAATAAACAAACCGAATGGCCAAAGGAAAGAAACAGGCTTTCTGTACAGTCTGTCAAGTCGATTCTCTTAACTCAGTATAATTTAAAACTCAGTACTTAAAATATGACTTGCAAAATGAATTATTAAAAATTCGGAAGTGTTGAACAATATTTCTGGGAGCATAAAATATCAGAAGTAATATTGTTATAAAAGTTAGTGTTATATGTATGTAGTTATAGTTATAAATAATTTGGATATATTTTTTTTTTAATTTTTTTTTATTTGACACTGCACTTATTTGTAGAAATTCCAGACGGTTTAAGATTCCCTCCGCATTCCGGACAAAGACCTATATTTCCAGACTATGGTAACCCATTCGCGAGTCACGCATGATGCAAAATACTGATAAGCCTTCCGAGGCCTTGTGAATGACCAAGTAGGTACTACAATCAATCATATCATAAATTTAGAGTCAATTTCCGTTAAGTAAATATACAGTAATTTTATTTATTATCACAATTCAGCTCTATACTTTCTTTGTGCCTATTATCGAGACTTGTACCTACGTGAAAATTTTGCACCTTGACAGTTTTGCTCCGTAGCCATAACACCGTGCTCCGGGTTATCGGCGCTTGCTTCCTCTAATGCAAGCGTGGGTGTTGGTTGCTTGTTCATATCGAATGAACTTGAACTTGAATAATAAGAATAGGGATCTTCACTGTACGACGCATACTCATATGTGTAGGGGTCTTCCATACAATACGAGTTGTCGTTTTCGTAAAGGTCAGTTTCATTTAATTGAAAATCTTGTCTAGCAGGGTTCGCGTGAGGCGCGGTGCGCATGGTTACGTCAGAGGGGTAAGACAGTTGAACATTTTGTTTCAGGGGTCTGTAACCTTGTTGTTGCCCAATTTGTTGGGGTCGCATAGGGGTATTTGTTGCAAGCCCACTTGGTCTACAACCATAGGGTAAGGACGAGCTACCTTTTGATTTTGTTGAGGACTATCCAAATTGTACGGGCTGGGGCGTACGATTATAAAATTAATTTGGTACTTACTTGAGGCGTTCCAAACTTAAATTCACTTTGAGAATTGTTCACGTATTGATTTTGCTGCGCCCGTGCACCATAGCACAGATAATATAATACTTACCATAGTTATGAGAATGGTTCATAATAGGCATATTGAAACCTAATTTAAATTGTGGGATAGGTACAAGTGGAACCTGAGGTTTTGAATATGAAGAAGTGTTTGATCTATTTTTAATCTGTAATTGATCATGGAAATTTACTTCTTCTAGATTCTAGAATTAATTAAAATAATTATTTTTGTTTTATAGCTTTTGTGACTTACGTTTTTATTTTTATGACATTTAATTAATTTTATTTTTTATTGATGATGTATTTATTTATTTTACAAGGTGTTCTTTTAGTAGGTGTACTTTCGTTATGCGAATTTTGTAAATTAGTTTGACATGTTTTTGTTTTAGTTATAATTAGCCAATTTTTTTTTATTCAAACACAATTGATATTGTTCATGAATAAATTATCTGAAATATCTGAAATCCGAACGACGCGAAGGGCGTCTTCTAATGTATTAAGTTCATGGAGGCGCACTATCCTCATCATGTTTTCTATTTGTAATTTTAGTATTTATCATAGTAATAAGATTGGCTCTCACAGATTGCACACGATTGCAAAAATCTAAATAAAATTCACCTGTTATAATTTTTAGTACTATAGTGCTATGGCAATACATTCCTCGCTCCAAGGATCTCCGAAATGTATCTGCAATAATTCTTTGAACTCCGCCCACGTCTCTATGTCCGCGTGCTCACTTATCAGTGCAGCGGCATTCTCGGTAAGTCGGCTCGTAATAACTTGCATAACGTACTCATTTTTGGGCACGATTGCCATGCAACTTTATTAAAAACTTTATTTCATTAACTAAAAGTATGGATGGTATGTATGTATGTATTATATCAGATTAGTGGAGTTCCCCTTTTAAACAAAGAGATTTTTACTTATGATAGGGAGCTCCGCTCTTCCATATCAATCTTAAGCTGTATTTAGTAATAAAAATATACTATAAATAATATACTCGTGCTCTCTTAAAAATAGATTAAGTTGCCTGCGATCACCACTAAAAAGGGGAATGGTTTTTATAAATCCACCAGGAATCACAACAAATTAACCTCCGCCATGTCTATAAATTACTAATTTACTTATACAATAACACTTTAAAAAAAAAACAATTAACAATTTTAAATCACAAGTTATACTTTTTATATTTATGTACTCTTATTTATAAGCTTAATATTATTTAATTCAGATCACGTTTGAAATGAGAGAGGTTTGATCTCAAGTACACGTAATAGGGACTAGAAGGGAGGCGAAAAGTTTTACTCACCATTTCCCAACAGCGCCCATCTCCAAATATCTCCACTTTTCACTTAGTCCGATGTGTGACAAATTTATTTGTTCGCAAGATTCGCTTAGTCCTGCACTCACGCACTTTTTCCACAACGCGGGCGATTTTAGCCCACTTTTCGCGAAATAGAGCGAAGCGCACGGTATAGGAAAGCGAATCCTACCGTCTGCGCCAGTCAACTCTCGGGAGCTCGGGAGTATGTTTTTAAAAAAAACTAAAATTATAATTAAATCAGTTTTTATTTAAACTGCTAAACTAGGTGAGACGTGTACACAGAGTTTGATGCGCGACACGAATGAAAATAAAATGCTTAGGGCTAACTAACGTTTATTTCTTATCTACTGAGTCCAGGAATCATGCCACCCGTGATATGCTGACCTGGCAGCATTTATGCATTGACAGCGATAGTTCTTAAGGGTTGTGGGGACATAACTAGATAGACCTGGTTGTACTTATTTAAAAGATAGAAATGTATGTGTGTGTGGTGTGTGTGTGTGAATGAGTTTGTGTAGTATTTTTGTTTAAGTGTTAGAGAATATCTCAAAAATTGAAATTAAAAAAAAAAGAGCGTTATATACGCTTGTCATAGGCGTTTTGATGGCTCCATATACCTGATGCCATGGTTAGAGAAGTCGTCAACTTAACCCAAACCATACAATATATCCAGAAACAGATTATCAATACTAAAAGTGCTCCATGAGCTATATCAAACGGTATTACACTTACACTTTTATTTATTTATTTATTTATTACACTTCGTGTTTACTATTGCAAATAAGAAGACTTCGTAGAAAATATGAAATTAATATATCTCGAATTCAGCAGTAAGTATAACAAGACATAAGTCATAGCAGCGCCACCAAGTGGCAAACTCACGCAACTACTTTTCATTATGAAACCTTATTTAAATTTCTCCTCAATAATTACTAGCTTTTTGAAAAATGAATGGGTTATAATGAAAAAATATTTTTTGCGGCTACCCTATAGAATATTTACGATTGAGAACTAAAATTTGTAGTTCGTGTAGATAGTGAGGCTAATTCTTACTGTCACGCTCTAATCCTTAATTTAAGTTCATCCGCCCTTTTCACGTTTTAAAGATTGAAAAAGGATAGGAGTTATAATATTAGAGCTGTCAAACATCAAATTTGAACCTTATGGCCGTGTCGATTGCACAATTTTAGAGAGCAATTAAAACATGCGACTTATAAATCTCTTAATCTGACAGCTATACCCTTATTTTATACGTTCAAATTAATATCATTCATTCGTCTGAATTCATCACCTCTCTTTCATAATAACGAAAACGATAGCTGGATTTTAAAATAAGGATTAGAGCATGACTTCCCGAATCAAGGCAAATAGGTACTTACAACATCTTGGGGATAGTAACCGTGCTGTATCTCTGATCGCGTATCACTAGAAAAATTAAGAGGATTCCTGAACTTAGTAGTAACTTATAAGAAATAAAGTTCTAAGACATTTTATCTTGAATCTTAGTCACTTGTACAAATTCCAGGCATAAGCCTAGCTTTTATAGCAAAACTTTCGATATTTTTCTAAAAGGATTCTAATAGTCAGAAAATTACTTTTTTGTATACCTAATTCACAATCTACCATGTTTGTATAATAAATGATATTAAAAATACCGTTGTCTGTTGAGTATTATCTTATATTACCTATAATATTTTTTATATTTATAGTCAAATAACTTTTTCTCGAGAGCAAAAACTCCGGGTCGGGTAAATATCATGCCTGAAAATCTCGGAACCTAACAATCTTAGATAAATGAAAGGCTCGCGCGGCGCTCGCCTAGAAAATGCTATTTTAGTGAAATAAATTGTGTTTTAATAGACAAATAAATACTCCTTGAAAAAAGTTAAAAAATATTTTTAACTTTGTGATTTATTGTTAAAGAAAACAATATGTTAACCTCATCTTATAAAAAATATAGAAAATCGCAATTATTTTCTTTTCTACAGCTTATGTTTGTTTATTATTTATTTTTTGTGTTACGTGCTAGCTGTTGTTGTGTTACCACGGTTATGCGGTTTGTCCTGGTCACGTGGCAGATCCGCTTAGAAAAGTACAATTTATATTTGGATGGCATCTTGTTGCTATCATTTAATAACCATTTATATATTCCCTTTATAGATATTTATCTACTTATTTATTTACTTGATCTTACCTCTACCCTGTCCTGTCTTTTCCAAATTATTCCGTTGATATTATTTAAGCGCGTTTAGTTTCCCAAACTTGACACTGGCACAAAGTTAATCTAGTGCCATAACAAAAAAAAAAAAAAGTGTGTTTAATTGTCTACTATTCACAATTTATTTTATTAAGATAGCGTTCATAGTTTTTAAGATTTTCAGGTAACTACATGTCTTCATATGACCCGGATTCATTGATGTCGAGTGTAGCTTGTTTCACAGTTACTCTATAGTGTGGCGTTTGACTGGTATAATTCATAGAAATCCTTCAAATAGAGTAGATATATTTTACCCATTTACATTTTAACATTTGCATGTAAAAAAAAAAGTTACGTTCTAAAAATACGTTTTTACATAATATATAAACGAGAACTTATATATAACTTTAGCAAAACACTAGCATTACTCTAACATAACATGCATGTTTGTACTGCATACGGAGCAGGTGACACGTAGTACATTACCAGCATGTTACTAGCCATTTCCTGCTTTCCTTGCGTCATACTGCAACCGGAATGCATATTTTAAACGCGTTTAAGTGAAATGCATTCTAGACAAGCTTGTGTTGCATATTAAAACATACTTGTTACTGCACAAGACATTTTCCTTTTTATTTATTTATTCAAGGTTCGCCAACAGGTAATACACCATATGCTAATGTATATTACACGAGATGATGAAAACTTAGTTGGGTACACCCAATTACAGGCAAATATAAGCTTAACAATCTTGTCTAAGGACTTAATGTAACTCACTCAAGACACAAATAAATTATTATAGAGTATTCACAACACACACTATTATTAGGTACCTTATGCTATATAATAATTATTATAATATAGAATTGCTTCTTTGCTTACATTGGGGTAAAAAGACTATTACAGGGGGCCTTCTATAACGTTATATTAAATTAAATATTAAAATGTTAGATAAGTACCTTTATTTACAATCTTATTACTTAATGGCACAGCGAACACGATAAAAATATATATTAAAAAACATTACGTAATTCTTCAGTAACAAAAAATCGTCTAACGAAGTAATTTTATAATTAAATCTCCAATCATAAAAAAACATTTAACAGAAGAGGAAAATCACACTTTTCAGGATATATTATCTTGTCTCTTCGTTAAAAATTCTTTCTTCCCATCTCGGCATATCAAAGTACCTGGTTGAGCGAGCTTAGCTCGTTTATTTTTTTTGTAAGACACCTACGTATTTCGATAAACTCTACTTACTTCATACGTTCAGAAGAAAGTACACGCGGCTAGACATAGTAGCACCACTCTTATACTTTAAACGAGCAAGATAAGAATAATAAGGATCTCGGAAACGTACGGCTGCAACGATTTCGCAATTTAGTTTCGGGGGCAATAAATCTATTTAGCTTATAAAATAGATTTCCCCGTATTTTCAGGCTTAAAAGAATTGATACGCGATATCATTGAAATAGAAAGGTAATTTTGGCTCAGTCGGGAAACCGCGAGTTTGCAGTTTGAATCTCGACAAACATTTTTTTTTTATTTCTTTGTTCTTTTTTCGTTTGTTTCTTTTTTTATATTTTTTTTATTCTTTCATTTAGTTATTTAAATACAAAAATGAAAGAAAATTTCTGATAAATATTCTGGTGGTCTGAAAGTTTTCCATCAGATGGCCCGAGTAAAACGAGGAAAAGAATATATTATGTATTATAAAATAATAGGATGGGACTTTTGATAGGATTCAGAAAGGATTATTATAGGAAAATAAATTATTCCCATACCAACTAACCTACCAACTTATTAGCAGTAGTTCCAATTTTGGCCACTTCACAGATACAGTGCTGCCGTCCGCTAACTATAATGCCGTTAACTAGCATCTGAGCAATTTTCACTTTTTGATGTTTTCCGAATCAGAAAAAAAGCTTAATCGAACCATCTTCCTCATATTTTTGTATCTTGTTTAGTTTCCGAGATAAAAAAATTAAAATGCAGTTAACTAGTTGGTTTTTGCAAGAATACAATGCTATAACACAGTTAACTTCATTTGCTTAGCTTAATAGCGGTTAAAGGTTTTTAACTTTCATTTCGACCTAAAATTCTATTAAAATTACATAACTTTACTGCCGCTACTTAACTTTCCTTACCTAGAAGAACGTTAAAGCACTTTAACAACAATATTGTTAAGTTTTCTTCTGAGTGGTAGTATTTCAATCCCATACTTAAAAGCCGTTATATGAAAAAACAAGACAAAAATGCGGTTAAAGTTCGATAGCGGCATTTTAGTGTTTTAATTCACGTTTTATTTTATTCAAATTACAGTGGTAATTTCGCTAGCAACGGTCAATCAATGTAAAAATGTACTTATTTCGTAGTGTTTTCAAGACTAAAATGCGGTTAACCCACATTCCTTGTCTAAAATGCGATTAAGCCATCTCCACACCACCGCGAGCAGTACGCAAAGTACTTGCTGCGCGCGTGCTAAGACCTACTTTTCTTATAAGATACCTGTCTAATAGGAAAAGTAAGGTGATACATGAACAAATATTTAGGTACTTTTGACAGCTATTTGTTTTTAAAATATTTCTTTAATAAGTTACTTCAATTAAATATGATCGATTTCTTAAATCTATCTTCATGCACGAAATTAGTAGTAATTTTACTAGATGAGCTATAACTTTACTAGATGAGCTATAACTTTCTGTTTTACTCTTTGATTTTATTTTTCTCTTTGATTACACAATCTGTCTCAAGATCTGTCTATTGTTTTTTACCCTTACCCTTTTACCCTATAGTTTAACACGTTTTTATAACTTTATATTACGAATTATGTAACATTAGATAATGATCTTACCTTTTCTAAATTATAATTCCTTAGGCGTACCTACAACGCTATTTTGGTGAAATAAATTCCAAAATGGCGTACTTAAATATCCGCGTGCTGTTGTTCTTCTTGGGTCTGGTCCTTGTGTTGAACATCACCCAGCTTGCCTTGTCTTCGAAGCGGCGATTGAAGATAGCGTACCAGGACCTGCAGGTGGATGATCAGGATAACGACACGTAAGAGTCATCATTCTCAGTCCCACTTCATGAGCTAATTCTTTGAGTTGGGTTTAAGTTTCTTCGAAGCGGCGATTGAAGATCACGTACCAGGACCTGCAGGTGGATGATCAGGATAACGACAGGTAAGAGTCATCATTCTCAGTCCCACTTCATGGGTTAATTCTTTGAGTTGGGTTTAAGTTTCTTCGAAGCGGCAATTGAAGATCACGTACCAGGACCTGCAGGTGGATGATCAGGATAACGACAGGTAAGAGTCATCATTCTCAGTTCCACTTCATGAGCTAATTCTTTGAGTTGGGTTTAAGTTTCTTCGAAGCGGCAATTGAAGATCACGTACCAGGACCTGCAGGTGGATGATCAGTATAACGACAGGTAAGAGTCATCATTCTCAGTCCCACTTCATGAGCTAATTCTTTGAGTTGGGTTTAAGTTTCTTCGAAGCGGCAATTGAAGATCACGTACCAGGACCTGCAGGTGGATGATCAGGATAACGACACGTAAGAGTCATCATTCTCAGTCCCACTTCATGAGCTAATTCTTTGAGTTGGGTTTAAGTTTCTTCGAAGCGGCAATTGAAGATCACGTACCAGGACCTGCAGGTGGATGATCAGGATAACGACACGTAAGAGTCATCATTCTCAGTCCCACTTCATGAGCTAATTCTTTGAGTTGGGTTTAAGTTTCTTCGAAGCGGCAATTGAAGATCACGTACCAGGACCTGCAGGTGGATGACCAGGATAACGACACGTAAGAGTCATCATTCTCAGTCTCACTTCATGAGCTAATTCTTTGAGTTGGGTTTAAGTTTCTTCGAAGCGGCAATTGAAGATCACGCACCAGAACCTGCAGGAGGATAACGACACGTAAGACCTCCCCGATGTGGGGTAGAGGTGTCAGAGGGTTTTGAAAGATCTTTTCGTCAGGGTATTGATTGATGAATTCACTTCTGCCACTACACCCTCCCTCAAAGCGGCACGTTTCTAAACTTTTACCCATTCTTCTTCCGATTCGATGGGAACTCGATCATGTTGCGGCACTGAGTTAATCACTTGAACGGTACAAGGATCAGTTTCCATCAAACATGTAAACTTTATTTTTAAATATGATTGTATGTACTATGTTGGCTGACCTATTCAATAAAAATAAAATTAAATAAAACTGCCTACTGTACCACCGGCCATACCACTATGGTATTGTGGGTCCTAAACTGTACCAACAACTAGTATTGTCACAATAGCACTTTGAGTCGGGTCAGGCCACATCACAGAGTACCTTGTAATATACGGTAATAGAGACCAATCTTAACTGTCAAAACTGGAAACGCATTGTCTATAGATTTTTATAGTTAGATATATATTTTTAGTTCTATTATAAAATACAGATGGCGCTATTTATAACTTTCATTTAGGTAGGTAGGTACCTATACCTGCATTTATTAATTAATTTAAATTTTCTGTTCAACTGGTTACTAAATAAAACATAATTTAAATGAAATGTTTTTTTTTTTATTATTAACACACAAAACATTTAAAAAATTATGCACAAAATTTTAAAAGACACATACAAATCTCGTAAGAGTACTAAGATAAATAACTAAGATAAATAATCTAGAATAAGAAAATATAATGATAAATAAATATTCCAATGGATCTCATTCAATAAAGACAATGCTGATGTCAATTATTTGAATAAAAAACAATTTTAATAAAGAATACAAGTTTTTATTTTTATCTGCTTTAATGCATCATAAGGTATTTTCTGAATTATCAACGTTCAAATACTAAGCAAAATTGCCGTTACAATGGAAGGTTTTGTTTTAAGCTGCATTTTAGCCTAACAATAAACACTATGAATAATGTACAAAAAAAACACGTAAGCTTAAATGCAGCTAAGTGCCGTTAACTGCGATATAGTTAAGTAAAATTTTGTGTGTAAAAATACAAAAGCATTAGCTAAAATGCCGTTAGACATTCTGACGGCGTTTTAGTCCGGGAATCATTATATATAATTAAAGCATTTTACAATATAGATAAAATAATTTAAAATCAAATACTACAACGCCGCTAAGTTAGTCCTAACGGCATTTTAGTTGTGTGTTCATGAAAGAATATTTATAATAATACTTAGTTAAAACGTATAAATTGATTTATTTCAAAACATATTACACATAGCAATGTGGGAGTTTAACTACATTAAAGCTATTTTAAATATCTACGTAATGGTATCATTAAGTCATACATTAGTCATTTAGTTTTCAAACAGCAAGCATTTTTCCGTTACCGCACTTTAATCCCATTTATCTCGAAACTTGGTTTTGGTACTTAACGGCATTATAGTTAGCGGACGGCAGAGTGGTAAAGGCGGCGCTAGTAGTAATATAAATTTGCATTTATTGAGGTTGCGTGGATAATTTCGATGAAATTTAGCATTATATGGGGTTTCGGGAGCGATAAATCGATCTAGCTAGGTTTTATTTTTAGTATAAATAGATTTTCCTGCATTGACAATAAATTAGGATCGGAATTTGGATAGAATTCAGAAAGGAAATTAAATTATTATTCCCATTGAGGTTGAGTGGATTAAATATCGTCTCCGTGGATAAAATAGCATTTTCCATTTCTATGTTCCATATCTGAAAAAATAACTGAAAATACTTTTAAATGCTTTTTTAGAAGAAAATTTCGTCACTATGTGAGTTGTAGTGCCATCTGTTGCAGAACTTTCGTTGTAAGAAAACGAAGTGATTTTCTGTAAAGGTATTTTAATTGAACTAAGTAAATGAAAAAAATAAGTAATAACAACGACGACGACGGTAAGTAATAAATAAAAAAACATACATATAAAAATTGCTCTATCTGTTGGAAAAAATTTAGACCACGAAAAAGTAAGGTACTAAATAAGAAATTTTTATTTCTGTCATTTTGTATTTAAATAACTAAATAAAAGAATTAAAAAGTTAAAAACAAACAAAGAAACATGAACAAAAAAATAAAAAAGTACATTCATGTGGATTCGATCGTCTAACCTTCGGTTTCATTGCCTCCCGGTTCCCCAACAGAGCCACCAGGTCGTTATGGAAAGTGGTGAAATTAACCTTCTGTTTTAATGATATGGCGTACAAATTCTTTTAAGCATGGGGAAATCCTGTTTTACCAAAAACAAAAGCTAGCTAGATCAATTTATCGCGCTCGAGACCCCCTTTTTATATACCAATTTATATAACAATTACATATACCAAATTTCATCAAAATCGTAGCAGCCGTTTCCGAGATTCTCATTATATATATATAGGTATATACAAGAATTGCTCGTTTAAAGTATTAGATAAGTGACAAAGATATAAGTCATAGTGGCCTTCAAATTACCGCTAAAGTGCCTAACAGATGAAAATAAAATGAAGGTACTTTGTTTTTAGACGGATATCAAAACCTTGCTCTAATTTTGTTTCACCGGCAGAATCATAATAATCTTTTTCGTGTGGGTTGTAGGTCGATAAAGAGGCAACCAATGTTATCTATAAACTAAAACAATTTGTATTTTCATGTAGAAATAATAAAATAATGTTGTGAATCGATAAACTCGATGAAAAGGGGATAACAATTCTGCCTAAGATTCTATTTAGTACACTAAAAGTTGATATAAAAACTTAAAAGAAAAAAAAAACGACTTAAAAACTAATATAAAATATTAAAAAAAAAAACAAGTGATGAGGCGTGTAAATAGCGTGTGATGAACCCTGGAATCCTTTAAAAAAAATGAAGAGTAGGTATGGTGCCTACCGGTTCGCGACTCTAAAACTGACAACTCGCAAAGAAAATCACCAGCTAACCAAAAGTAAGCTATGTCCCACTAACCTGAACCTCTGCATCACCTTCCAGCAAATGAGGATTCGTCTTCGTCCAGGAGTTCCAGTAGGTATAAGCGTCTTCACCACGGCCGTGGATTGTTTTCTTCTTGCACTGTGATTTTTAGTTTTAAAGTACTTCACAGAGGCACATAAAGTCCACAATTTATCAAAAGAAGATGATATCACACGCGACAAAAGAAATACTCGCGGTGAGAAAAGTTCATCGAGAGCTGATCGACGCCATAACAAAATCTGGCCGCTGCATGTCAAAGGGCCGAGCGAACCGACCAATAGCAAGAGAGCACTGTTAATGTTCAAAATAGTCTCAGGAGCGCCATCTCTTAGATACTGTCCAGCAACACAAGGCCAGAATCAGCGGAAACAGACGCAAACCATTTGGAGCGCTAATTTAAATCTTTGCGAGATTTATTATAAAATTAACCTAGTATTTAATAGTAACGATGCCTAACCAACAAGCATTAGAACCTTTACAAGCAGACCGCATAGGGTACTACTAAATGCAAGGTTTCGACTTCGTGCTACTAACAATTGAAGAGTTTCTTTATGAGAAGACAATCTTGACTGCAGAACCAGTTTATGAAAATCTATGAAAATTTAACATTATATGGATACAGAAGGCAAAGTTTAGGAGTGTACGTGGGAACCTCGAAGGTCACCACTTCCGTTGTGCACTCAAAGTTTAGAGTCAGTGATACTAACCATTGAACCCAGGAAGAGAAAATCCTGGCTACAGGATCAGGTCACTGTTATCATTTAAATTGTCACAAAAAATTTCAAAAGTTGAGAGTAATTGCTTCAAAATGTTGCAACACACGAACAAACAAACATTGCAAGTATAAAAGCTTAAAACCAAAAACATTTCTATTGGTTGACGCGCCGAGATCGACACAACGCCGAAACCCTTATTGTATGTCATGTGCTCGTACGTATTTCATCCCACAAAATTGCTAAATTAATCTCAAGGGGCGTATAACGTATTCTAAAACTTTCTAATAAGCCCCTTAGCTTGCTCTTGAGTTCTCTTAAAGAACGATAATAATGCTTGCGATTGTTCAAACGAATGAAAACTTGATTTATTATTCATCTACGGTTCTGTTCTGAAGTTTGACTTCGTGAAGTAAAGTCCAAGTCTAGTTTAGTTGTTGTGGGGAAGTGACGGAACTCGTATTACTTCTTATGGAGGAATGTCTTTTCAAAATGGGACATTTACCTATAGCACAAATTTTCAGGAAATAAGAAAAACAGTTGAGACCTTACATTTATGTCGCCGTAAGATAGTAATAGCCGTAATATGATCATATCACTAGGGATATGATCATATATCGGATGATAGTCATATGGAAGCTGTCATAGTCATATGATCATATCACTAATCTAGTCTAAACTACATACATGAATTTTTTAGAAAATACCCATTTTCAAAACTTTCGGCGCGTCTCATCGAGACCACTGGTGACCGCAGGGCTGGCAGCTTCCTGGCTCAAAGAATCAGTCTAGCCATTCAGAGGGGGAATGCTGCCAGTATCCTGGGTACCATGCGGGGACGCGCTGGATGAAGTGTTTTTTTTTGTGACTTTTGTACATATTTCACTTTGTATTTTTAGATAATATATTATGAGATATGTTTATGTGCTGTGAAGTGTCACTAATAATAAATAAATAAAATTCAATGGATGGAAACAACGCAGTAAAGATTGATGTAGGAATATTTTGAAGACGATTATGACTTTCTTTGGCTGATGTGGTGATGACGACAAATGCAAAATCTGTGCGTTTGAACGCGTCTAAAACTTAAAATAATTAGCGAACCTGCTTTTGGAAACAGTTCGGCGCAGCAGTCATTTAAAGAAGTCCAAATGAAACTACATCATCTATCAACGACCGTGTCAACTTAATAGTGGCATTATCCTTAGCAACAAGGGGCCATGTCAAAATAGTTTTCAGAAAACGATAAATCAAAATCATCATAACATTCCTAGTAATGGATGTCCCGAAGAGACCAGGCGATCAGAAATGTCGAAGATATGACACTTTAGGATATCTCGGGTCCTATGCTAATAAGACCTCCCGGGACAGATATATGCTCTCAGTAAGAATTTATTCAGGCTTCATCGGATATATGGGCGTCATTTTCTGCGTTTTATGACTGTGTACCGTATTGTAGTGAGCCGATTTTATCAGAAAAAAGATGTACAGGAAATAAAATTTCCATAGTCTAGTTAATTAGCGACAGCCTAAATATCTTCCTATTACTTACTATAAAAAATAATCTTAAATATTTTTTTCTAATATTGTTGTTTTTGTAATAGAGTATATTTAAAAATTCATAAAAAAATATGACGCTTAGACGAACTTTAGAAATTTAATAAAATTTCGTCTTCGGTGTCTATTTTTCGGACTTAGTATATTTCTTATAAAAAATGTTACTTTAATGTATGAATGATGGCCTCAATACTATTTTTAAATAATATATGCAATGATTGAAAAACAACCAAAGTTATTATTTAGTTTTTATGGTCTGTCTGTGTTTTCTCCCTATAGATAATTTTCGGTAACCATATGTGATAGGGTTTGAACTACCACCAAAAGATTGAAGGTCATTAGCCCTAGCCACTCTCCGTTTCATACTAGGACATTAGATTTATTAACGTAATCCAGGGTGGAAGTAAATCTAATGCAACTATAAAAGGCGAACATCAAAAACACATCCCGCGTTATATTTGGACCATCTGTCAACATCTACGCGCGATTTATACTGCCAGGGCTGCCTCCAACAAATTACTTACCTACTCTTCAAAAATAACATAGCAAGTTTAAGTTGTAAAAGAGGAGTTCCACTAAGTTTTTTAGCAATAGACACTTTTACATTAGAAACCTACTAAGAATTAAGTTCACCGTTGAAAACAAAATAAATACTTTATTTGAAAAATAAATAAATTATACCACTAAAATATTAGATTTATTCTATCGTATTCATACCTTTTTAAATATAAATAAGTATATGTATCCATTGTTTTATGAATCTTTATTTGGAAACACAAGATTTATTCATTTTATATTCTAACTTCATAGCAAATTTAACATTATTGACCGAGCGAGCGAAGAGATCTGATTCAGCTTGGCCAAATTTGCTTTTGTATGTCCATCTGTCAATCTGTTTGTTTTTTTCACTCTACAGGTCGCGTTTCTCAACCGATTCTCGTGAAATTTTGTGAGCAAGTTCGATAAGTTAATCGAATTTTCAGTCGAGTCAGATTTTGGAAATTTTAAAAAATGACGGAGTTATGGGGCTTGCCAGCTTACAAGGTCTACCGCTGAGGCTGTTTTCCTCTACAGGTCACATTTCTTAACCAATAAAATAAAGTTTAAAAATTAAAAAAAAAAGTCAAGGGGTCGGGGATGTTTGTGGAGAAAAAATAAAAATAAATATGAAAAGATATACAGGCTCGCGAGCTCTACAGCTCACAGAGCCACTAGTTTTTATATTGCCTACTTTTTAACATTTTGTATCCGGAATTTTAAGACTTTTACTTGTACCCAGTAAAGTAATCTCAGCTGCTGCAATAGTGTCAAGAAACTAGATGAATAGCCAACTCCATTTACTTCATGCAGGTAGAGACTAAATTAGACCACTCCATCTAGCCTCTTGTTTTGATATTTACTCGCAAGACACGGTTTTTCTCTTAGGAATCAAATATAAATAAAACGTCTAGGTTGACGAAAAAACCTCAAATCAAACTTTATGGAAAAATCTCACTGGTCATAGAAAATGTACATAAAATTAGTCAGAAGTAGAATGTAACTATTGTAACGAGGCATTCGTCCTCTTTCCTGTTTTATGACTGGCAACCTTCCTTGCTGGCAGTTTTATCTTTCATTTTAAATTTATTTTCAAATTTAGATTTCTTACGATTCGGTTTTGTCTTTTTTCTGCCAAGTTCTTCACTTCATGTCCTGATCTCCGATAGTACATATGTATGTATGTATGTCTAATGGGGGACGCCTGCGACAGAGCGCAGACGGGTGACCTGCTCTGTTTAGAGAACTATTTCACCCCTAATTCCCATCCGATAGTACAAACCTAAAGCTTTTCTACCATTCTCTACCATTTGTCAGTTAATATAATATATATAAATGCCTTATTTTTTCATTGGACTAAGCCCTGGTTATTGCCACTTAGTTGCCACATAACCCTCTACAACACTCTTCATGTGGTGTTCAGCAGCTTTGTGGCGGCTGCTGGGCCACACTACTAACGTAACATTTTGTTAGGTATGTGTACATACCTATACCTCTTTGCCTCTTTGGCTGTTGCTGGCCGTAAACATTTGGATTTATTTGAATTTGGAATATAAGTTTTGACGTAGAAAAAAGAGAGGTATTTCTAGGTTAAACTGCGCGTGTGTAAAGATCTTAGTAAAAGAAAAATAAATACATCTCTTGTGTAATATCTATCTTTCAGTTAAAAAACCACCTCCACCTTCGTTCCACATTTTATATCTTTGTTAGATTTTTAGATATTTTTACTGGAAACCCCCAACCAACAGGCGACGACGTGGCAGACCCCGGTGGAGATGGCAGGACGAGCTAAACAATTTTTCCAAGACCTGGCTTACCGATGCTCTAGACAGAGAAGGGTGGAAAGAAAAGAGAGAGACCTTTGCCCAGCAGTGGGACAGCATAGGCTAAGTAAGATTAGATAAGATTTATTATTATGTGTTTGACATTATTTTTAACTCGGTACAAAAATATATAATATTCATCTAGGACAGGTACTGAAGACCCAACAACAAATTGAAATCCGAAATAGGTACTGCGACATACATAGTTGATGGAATGGCACAGTTTATTAATAAATTGGTAAAAATAAAATGTATAAGTTGTGTGGGTTGGTTAAAATCACTTCTAAGTAAGCGTGTCGAATAAATCTACATATGAATTTGTTTTAAAACATACATCAATTTAGCAGCCACTACATGACGTCAATAGAGAGGAGAAAAGTTTTATAGTTTGGTACATATTTATTAATCAGTAAGAAGAAGAAGAAGTTATAATGTTAGTTCATAATGCAACTTTTAAACAAGGGTGACCTGTTAACACGATAATTATTCTTAATTTAGCACTAAAAGCTTCAATTAGGCCTTTTTCCAGCAGTGGATGTTTTAGGCTAAAATAAAATTATACAATGATACTTAATTTAATGAAGCAACTTTTTTGTTCAAGCTTAACGTTTCGTCTACGTATTGTGTTATATTTACATTAAATAAATAAAATTATTTAATACATCAAAATGTATTTAAATGCATGTATAACAGTTCAGTTTATGTTTGTTTTAGTTTGATATAAATAAGAAAGAAAGAAAGAAAGAAACATAACAAAAAATAATATAATATTTCTGCGTGAATTGAAACTGCGAAAATGTTTTTATAGTATTATGTTTCATATAATTCAAGCTTTTGATAAGTATTTTTACTATGGGAATAAACCTGTAATTAAATAACTCCACTGCCTGTTAAGTATTCCTAAGAAACTGTAAATAAAGTGCTGGTAAAAATATCTCAGATAGATTTTGTAACGTTTAATTCTCACATTGCTCACATTTAGGCATTTTAGCCATATTAATAGAATATTGAATTGAACAGTAGCGCCATTAACTCTATTACTTATCTGTTTTGAAAATGGAAAACCCCTGAATCTCATTTTGAACTAATTGCGATTCTAACCTGCATCCAATTTGACTTAGATCTCGTTCAGAGAACATTCTAAATTTCTCATAGTTCTAAACCTACTACACTTTGAAAACTCTCCATCAAATTCCTGAAAGTTTATTTAAATCCAAAGAGAGAAAATGTCCGTCGCCACTTCTTTGTCTATTCGAACTACCCTCATTCCAGACAGCAGAGTCTCAGTGCCTTTAAACCTTCGAAAGACGTTAGAGCAGGCTGGATCGCTTGAATATTTTATCTAGCTTTACATCTAGGCTGGTTCAGTGAAATGGAAATAGCATTGGATGCTGTGAAGCTTCCAATAATGAAGCTTAGTGTTGCGACACACCTTCCGAAGATTCGGATGAATCTACGCCTCATTGTTTTTTAAAAACATACGTAAGCGACGGTCAAATTATATCCCTTATTGGGTGATCAGAGTAAAAGACGCGTATCACGGTGAGTTATACGTGGTACGACTTCCGTTACGTCTTGGTATGTGTAGTTTATGTATGTTATGTTTGACACTAATTTATATTTTACCTAATTAAGGCAGCCATGCATGTTTTTACTCTTTTGTAAGAAGCATGCCCGCTTTTAGAGAGGCTAGACAGAGCGACGATCTATAGAAAGTAGCTGGCAGCTATTGAATCATCACCAGCTCATATACGTCCCCACCGACGGGCTCGAACCTACCCTGAATTAGGGCGATGAGGTCTTATAAAAACAGAGAGCAATTGGGTGGGGTAATATTGCAATTGTGGTCGTGATACTCTATGTATGTGTGTAATGTACGGTGATTTATAGATAGTACCTACTTTTATTTTATGTTTTTTATTTTTTGTTCTATTTAATTTAATATAGACTTCAACACGTATGTCTGGAGCTGAAGGGATTAACTGCGTGGAGCATTTTCCAGTGTAGCGAAGATGGGGAGATTCTGAAAAGCAGTAATCATGCTGAGACTCTTGCCCTTTTATCAGCAATTTGTACTACTTATTTGTTACGTAGCATTACTTGATACTTGATGTATTGTTGATAAATAAAGCGCTTATTTATTTATTTATTTATTTTATTCAACCACGCTAGCCCAGTGCGCTAGAATGCGTGGAGCTGGCTCCCTTGGGAGATGCCTACGTCCAGCAGAAGACTGCCACTGGCTGATAATGACGATGATGATGCTCGCATTTACCAATGTCTTTTAAAGTGGTATCTACATGCGGTTCTATCTAGTAACGAAAAATAGTAAACGCACTCCCACCGAATTGCGGTTTTATCAGCATGTATGTGACAACACTAAACGTATGTTTCTGTCTCTTTTGTTCCATTTTATTCCTAGAGGACTTAATAATAAAACTGAAAGACAGGACTTTTGGTGAGTAAAAGTATCGTGCAGGTAGGTATATCAATGTCATAGACAGGAACCTTAAAACCATTGCCTTAGTGATAAAAAGCATTTAACTTCCTCAATGGACTCCGGAATAATATCTTTCTAATAACCTTCGGGAACCTAAATTGCTAGATTGGCAGGTGTATGTATAATCTAGTGAACAATCAGTTAAAATATAACCCAATTACGGCCTAGAATACGATATAAGCTAGTAAGCTTATAAATCACTGACATGAGATCTTTGAGTACAAATCCATGACAAAGTATGGTCTTACAGAGATAACATGTTCATAAACTATTCAGTGAACACTACGCAGATGTTTTCGGGTCTAGCTTGAGTTCCCTTCGGCCTTCAAGCGGGGTTTCGTAACTGGTTTCCTGGTTTTTATACTTCTACGTAACTGCTATCGGAAAATAAATTTAT
The DNA here is from genome assembly GCA_951230895.1 of Carpatolechia fugitivella. Lineage (NCBI taxonomy): Eukaryota > Metazoa > Arthropoda > Insecta > Lepidoptera > Gelechiidae > Carpatolechia > Carpatolechia fugitivella. Next base: position 18,191,520 of record OX579646.1, on the reverse strand, counting down.
ATACATACAATTTCCAAAAGATGGAACGATGATAAGTAGATGTCAACTTTCTACGTAGAAGTTTCAAAGTAGAAGTCTTCAATTTTTATTAAATATATTTTCTTAAACAGATTTGAAATGTAATAAAAGTCAATACCAACCAATTACATTGAAATCACATTTACATCGAAATCGAAGCTAAAGTACATTACTTCAGTTATCTTCAGATAACATCAAAATTTCTTGAGAAAAAAATTATTATTTACGCTTGTTCTACTTTAAAATATTAAACATAAAAAAATGCTACTGTTTGCGTTACATCAGTCAGTGTTTTTTAACTTAATTAACATAGAGTTCCATGAAGAAATTACAACACGAAGCATATTGTAACTTTTATTTGCGACATTTGAAAAAAACAAGCTTTTCTGTCTCGTGAACAAAAATAATAAAGGTCGTGCCAACATCCGGTAATGACAGACCATGTTTTCGTTTCAACGGGTCTGACCAACGATTTTAGCTGAAAATGCCAAAATGTTCTATAAAAAATTACAAAAAATACTGTGTTTTTATTTTATTCATATCTTTAAAAATTACTGAGTTATTAACGATCAAAGTGCACACTTCCGCACGAGGCGAGTGGTAGCTGTGACGTCATATGCACGCAACGAACCTATTACACCGCCCGCAACCGCCTGCATATGACGTCACACGCTCGAAACTTCTCGCGGTCATAACTTTGGTAATATTGCATGTATTGAAATGAAATAAAAAGTAATGTAATGTACATGATATAAGCTTTAATATAAGGCATGTTTTAATGTGAAATAAGAACCTATCGGTGTTCTTCATTGTTTTATTTTAGTTTATTTGAGTGTTTAGTGTATAATTTAGATAGTGTGTCATACATTGAATGGCTCTAAACTATGAACTAAGACAATTGAAACGCTTGCATTTTGCTGACATTTCTTGATGGTGTCAGACGGCCCCACGTGGCTTCAGTAATTTTGCTATCAAGTTACTGGAGTCCTTCACCGAACACAGCTCCCTAGTCTTAGGATTAGGGCTGTCTGTGTTTCTCAAGCTACTTACGCGAGGCGAAATACTTATAGTGACACGCCATAAATAAAAATAAGGTCTTAACCTTAATTAAAATAAAAAAGAACCTCGTTTAGCAGTATGCTTAATTATTGTAATATGACGTTTTGATTAAATTTTTGTTTTTGATATAATATTTATTTATGATTCAATTTTGATTTTAATGTATTTTATGATAATTTTTAATGGTGATTTGAATTTTATTTTTATTGATTGAAATTTTTGTGTTCTAATGATATTGTTTTGTTAATCATCTCTGTGTTGTGTCAGGATCTGAGTCCGAAACAAATGAAATTTAATTTAATTCAATTTAATTATTTCAAGTCTAGTGAATTTGAATGACAACTTTTTTGGGCTAATGGATATTCAAAGTTGAAAATATCCTTAACTATTAATTATCCATTGTTGTTATTTATTTGTTATCCATTTGCTTTACTTAAACTGTTTGTTTCTTTTTTCGAATACAGTGCAGTCTTCGGAGAAAGACAAGTTGACAACCTTGGACACGCGTTTACGATTGGCGTTACCGGCGGGTCGGGTGGCCGATTGTAAAGGTGTCGCTTTGCCACCGGGATTAAATTTCAGCCAGTATTTTACGCCTTTTACTCTCTTTTTTCTAAGGATGCTAGTTTACGAGGCAAGAGAAACTGATGGCAAAAGCTAATAAAAAAAAGCAAAATTTTTGAAGTTTATCAACGTGTGGGTTAAGTGTTTCATAAAGTTACGATACTAATCTTGCTAGGGTTGTGAAGTTTTTAATCAAAATACTTTTACACCAGGTTTATCCTTTATCATCAATGTTTCTATATAGCGCAATGTAGACTAAACTGAAATGAAATGAAAAGCTTAATGTCTGGACTACACGGCCACAAGTATTGGTAGACATGGTTCGATATTGACTGACTGACAGAGTGGCTGGCGACTGAACTTTTTTTATTTTTCTTTATTTTCATAAATGACGCTCGACGACCCCAATCAAGTTCTGCATAATCCTGGAAGGCCCCGTCAGGGTCATTCCTCTCCCGCGCGCTTCTCGGAATGGCAACGTCCCCCAAGTGGGTGCCCTTAGGCTGTTGCTATTAATTCTAGGGGTAAGAGCCTTCCGCTCCCCCAAAAGTACGGTTACGCTTGATACGTCGATTTTGCGAAACAAGCATTGGGTCCATGTCAAAAAAAAAAAGCTCGACTACAGTTAGAAAAGCCGACTCTTTCTTTAATTTTGGATATGCGCTGCCACTCTTAAAAGCGCACATACTTTGTCAACAAAACTTACTGCATAATTGGCTTTTTATCATATTGTTGTATTGTACTATTAATCTTCATTTTCATTCATCAATCATCTTCTTTTATATCAGGGTTCTTTGAAATATTATGGTCCTCGATCGAACCGTGTCGTCGTCGTGTCGTCGTCGTGGTTATACTACCGGATGGACAGACCTTGGCCTATCTAGAAGTCTTAAAATCAACTTCAGACTCAGGTCAGTCAATCAATCAATCAATCAACCTATTGCAGTTCACTGCTGGACGTAGGCCTCCCCAAGGGCACGCCAAAGCGCACAATCACCCGCTTTCCTCATCCAGCCACCACCGGCGACCTTCCTCAGGTCATCAGTCCACCTGGCAGGGGGGCGTCCCACACTACGTTTCCCAAGACGTGGTCTCCATTCGAGAACCCGACTGCCCCAACGGTCGTCGGTTCTGCGACAGACGTGGCCAGCCCATTGCCGCTTCTGCTACACTTCTGGACGATATCAACACCTTGGTCCTCTGCCGGATGAATGAGGTCGGTCGGAGAAAGGAAAATATGTTCAGATGGGAACTCTTGGAAAACCCAAACATAGACTGTGTGTGTGGAGCGGTGCAGTGTCCTGTCCTGCCTGCCCTGTCACCTGTTCGCAGCAGGACTTAATGGACGCCACAAATAGTGTAGCCGAAGTGGGTAAGTTATGGGCTAGAAATATTTAATTTGTCATCGACACCTAAACAAGAAGAAGGAGAAGAAGTGGATAATATAATTTAAAAAATATATAGTTGTTTAGCTTTATTTTTTTCCTATCTGACGTAATTGGTAAAATAATGTTCATAACAACAGCTTATAATCGTCCCCACCGAGGGACTCGAGTCTACCCTTAATTAGGGCGATTGGGCCTTAGAGGTTGGTCGACTTCACACAAAACCTTTGAAGTTCTTCGCAGGAGTGTGCAGGTTTCATCACGATGTTTTCCTTCACCTTAAGAGCGTCGAATAAACGTACATATGAATTTGAAATTCTAAAACACATTGGTACGTAGTGGGGATCGAACTCGCGTCTCCCGGACGGGAGGCAGCGGCCCTAGCCACTAGACCACCGACGCGAAATAATGTTCACCAAAATGGTAATACGCGGGCTTTGATTTCTATGTCAGTGACACGACACACGCATTCACATAATTTGCATAGATTTATTTATCTTTAATACCATTTCTTTCATAAAAATGTTTGACAAAATTGACTTAAAAACAATAAAACACATACATACCTGTGAATCGTGTCAGCATTATGCAAAATTACTCAACTTATTTTCACATCATAGTTCTCGAAACTACTAAAATGGTGATTGATTTTATGAAAAACAATCTCAGAAGTAAGGACTCGTACAGAAGGAAACTCCAGTTGTGTATACCAAACTCCACTGTATTTTATTAACCTCCACTAAATACCAAAGATAACCAACTAATCAGCCATATCGTATATCCGTTAACCAAATAACCATCCAACTATTACATCAATCCAACTATTACGTAAACTAACGGTTGAAATTCAAAACGCGTACATTTTAACAATCGACCGCTCGATACCAACGTCGTCACTCCAAAAGTGCCAATTTGCCAGGCTTTCTCCCTAAAATAAATTTTGTGTTGCCAGTGCCTATTTCTAAAAGTCCATGAAAATTATCAATATCACGCCATCGACTTGGCTACCAATAAATTAAAATAGAAAAATGTTTAAATACAACAAATAAATTCCATATAATTATGTACAAACCTTACACTCGTCCATCCTGATATTGTGTATGTCCTCATACACAACCCAGGTGGAACCTTACACTTGGCAAATTGGAACAAAATATTAAATAAGTTAAGACTAAATAACAATAATAATACTTAGATATTTAACTATTCATATACAGGTATATTATACTAATCTAACTTATATACTATGTTTTATACTATACATATCAGTAAACATGTGTATATAAATAATTAATCCTGCTTTTATCCAACAAAATTAACCATCCAAGTTTTATTCAGCCAAAATATTAACCATCCAATTATCCTTTGTAATAACCATCGATATTAACCAACCATATCTATCAACTAACTATCCTCTTCCTTAGAATAGGTCAGATAAATAGATCAACCAATAACCATCTTCGTAACAGGTCAAGTCACGAGCTTATCCGTTTGATGTCACGTGCTTGACCTGAAACAATACAAAAATGCTTGTAGTTATTTCAATTCTAAAATAACTCTAATAATCTTATAAACAATTCAAATAGTTAGAGAGGATTTAAATTAAACTAATGAACCTACCTATACATACAAGTAAGCTAATCATACTTCATCGCACTCATCAAGCACGGCACCATCAACATCATCGTCTTCAATTTCTAAAGAAGCCACGTGAACCCACGGTTGCATTCTGTCTGAGGCAACGGTAGTCTTTTTTTTGCTCCTCATCCCTTCAAATCCCGCAATGGGAGCTATTTTGTATCTATCGTTGCCTATGACTTTGACAACCCTGTATGGGCCTTCATATGAAGGCATGAGTTTAGTGCTTTTGCCACTGTTTTGAAAAGCTACTTTGGTGATCTTGACTAGGTCACCCATTTTATATTCTCGCGCAGGTCGCCTTCCTTGATCATAATATTTTTTCTGAGCCTCTTGAGATTTATCTATTCTTTCTTTTACTTCTCCCCGAATCGTTTCTAAATCAGAACCTTCCCGCGTTTTATTTGTTATTTCATTCATAGCAGCGTTTTTTTCACTATTCATTTTTATCCCGAACATTACTTCTGCCGGTGTCCTTCCTATCGTCTTTTGTATCGTATTATTAAGTCCCCATTGTATCCTACCTAATTTGTCATCCCAATTTTTTTCGTCGTCTCTAAGGTTTTGTGCTGTCAACGAATCGAGGATCGTTCTATTGTATCGCTTGACTTGTCCATTGGCTCTAGGGCTTGCGACGGCATTGAGCACGTGTTTTATCCCTCGGTCCAAACAGAACCTCTTGAACGAATTAGAGGTAAAACAAGAACCTCGATCGCTGATCAGTCTATCAGGGTTTCTAAACACATCAAAGATGTCTTGCAAGGCTTTAATAACGTTTTGTGTATTAGTACTCTTCACCGGTTTAACAAACACAAACTTGGTAAAAGAGTCAACAACCGTTAGTATGTGAGTGTTTCCTCGCTTTGACTTGACAAAGGGCCCAAGATGGTCGATGTGCAAGGTGTGAAATGGAATGGCTACTTTTTCTATTGGGTGCAATAACCCTTCACGACACGATGCAGTTTTTTTTGCGTACGCACAGTCGATGCACGCTGCAACGTACTTTTTAACGAATCGTTTCATTTTGGCGAACCAATAACTTTTTTTTATTCGCTCAAGTGTTTTCTCGTAGCCAACATGACCTATATCGTCATGATTCATTTTGCACACCTGCCATCTTGCGCCCCTTGGCACCACAAACCTAATGCAGTCTTTATTACCTCCTATACACCTGAATAATTTGTTGTCGTTGAGAACGTAATTGTCTTTTATATATTCTAACCCCTTGGGATCCAAGTCATAACTGACAATGTCACGAATTCGACACAACTCCGAGTCTCCTAGCTGCAGTGTTAGTAGCCAGTCGTCATCGCTTATAGTCATGACTGTGGGGTACTGTTCGGGATTTTGGGTCTCTAAATCTTGAATAGAGTTCCTGGATAGCGCGTCAACGTGAGTCATTTTTGCTCCCGCCCTATACTCCACAGAGCAGTTAAACTCCTGCAAAGCGAGCCACCATCGAGCGATTCGTGGTATAAGATCGCGTTTCACGAATGTAGAGCGTAGAGCACTACAGTCCGTGACCACTTTAAACTCCTTTCCGAGAAGGTACTGTGGAGATTGCATTGGTTACATGCAGTCTCCGCGCACTTTTCCCTTTGTTTGTTGTTGCTGGCACTCGATATTCGCCCTATATATCGTTAAAAAGCTAATTAGACGTAGTGAGTCAGAAAATGATGAGCTGAAAAAAATAATGGTGTGGATTAGGGATTGAAATGAAGAAAAGATAATACAAAAATATTGAAATCTAATATTGGAGTCATTATTTGGCTACGGATTTATGCACTAGAAGCGAGTGCCTCCCATCTTCAAAGAGCTACGTCCACCTGACATGGTGTAGACTTATGAAGAAATCGGTACCTCCAGTTACGTATTTTTTTTTCTTTGCTATATTATTTGCCTGATTATTTGCCTTGTAGAATCAACAGCAAATATCACAGCACGGATCGCAGCTATGAAGCAATTTAATTTTGTTACCTTTGTTTAGCTTCGACTGAACGCGGACGCAGAGGAAGACGTGTTTAATCTTAAATCCTTTTTATGCACCATATTAAGTTTTCCAGAAAAAGTCTAAGAAAAGACTGTGAATAAAGAAATTAATATTGAACGAGATGGCCAATGCAGCGATTGCAGCCATTAGAATGATGATGAGATACCATGGAAAGGTCTCTCTGCATTGATGCCTTGGTGATGTACAATTGATATTATTTTGTTAAAAAAAGTTGAATTATGTCTGATAAGTATAACGGTCTGAATTCGTCCGCGGAGGACTTCTTCTCGCAATTCGAGATAATCGCCGCTATAAATAGTTGGAGTGACGATGTAAAAACGTTAGTGTTGGCTACTTATCTATGTGGGCCGGCTCTCAGCTATTATAATTTGACAAAATCGTCCTCTACGAAATATGAGGATATTAAAAAAGCGATTTGTTTAGAATTCCCGTCTCCTATAGACCATGCTTCGTTGTTTTATAAGTCTCGTCAAGATTATAATGAGCCTCTGATGGACTATGTGTATCGTGTGGAATCTCTTGCCGGAAAGGCTAAGATTTCAGACCAGAAAATAATAATTAAGCAATGTTTGACTGGTATGTCATCTTTTTTTAAACGTAATTTCGGAACTCAATTATACAAAGATTTCGCTACCCTCAAACAAACCTGCATGCAGTATTCGATGCTCTTTATGGCCACACACACTGAATTATCGTTGCCAGTGAAGATAACCTCGACTCGATGTGGCGAGCCCAGCAGTTATACGAATTCAATGGGTGATGGTTATCCCAGTGAAAATATTGGACAGCGTAGTGCGCAAGCCTCACCGCAGGAATTATACTCCACGCCGCAAAATAGATCTTCTAGTTGGCCGCCGAGGAGTCCATCTTCTCCACGTACTACTAACTTTGGATCAAACCGACCCCGCAATGATGCGAGATCGTCAAGACCCCAATACACTCAAAACCGGTATAATTTAAGAAGCGGTTCGCGTGATAACGTTGGAAATATACAGGGTAATGACCCAAACTTTCAGCGTCGCCAGTGAATGGGACTACATTGGTAGACGGTCATTTTAGTCGTCCCGTTTCTCCTATTATTTGTGTTGATTTGTACGGTGTAGTGTATAATGCGTTGATTGATTCAGGTGCCACAATTTCTGTGATCTCTTCTTCGTTTCTTGAAAAAGTGGATAAATTCATTCCGTCACACGCATATAATGATAACGCCTCTTGTTTGCGTACGGTGAATGGGATTAGGTTATTAGCTGAATGTTCTGTTATATTGGACATTACAATAAATAGCATTGTTTATAATCATGCATTTGTTGTTGTGTGCGATTTAGTACCTGATATAATTTTAGGGCAGGATTTTTTATATGCAGTAAAGGCCATTGTCAACTTTGATAAACAGTTCATTGAACTGGATAGGAATAAGGTATGGTTCAGAAATGATACAAAAATCGCGGCGTTTTCACTTGATTATGTTCAGTCCGGGACTGAGTCCGAACATTTATTGCCGTTACCGAAAGGTGATTATATCTATTTTCTTAATACGGTAGAATCAATAAATGAAAATTTGGACGATTTAAAAAAGGATACGATCCTAACGAATAACACGAAATGTAATAATTTTAATATTTCTGATGCTTTATTATCAGATCAGAAAAGTAAGTTGTCAGAATTACTGGGCAAATATGAAAAGCAGTTTGCGTTTGATTCAAAGAATTTAGGGGCATGTTCATTAATGGAAGTTGAAATAAATACTTCAGACGAGACTCCTATTCATAAAGCTCCTTATAGAGTTTCACACCATCAACACAGTATAATTAGGGAACAAGTGAGTGAGATGTTGGAAAATGGAATCATTCGTGAGTCGCGAAGTGCATATGCATCCCCGGTTGTCTTGGTCAAGAAACCTGATGACACGTGGCGATTCTGCATTGATTATAGGTCATTGAATAAAAAAGTAATTACCGATTCATATCCTTTACCCAGAATAGATGACATAATTTTATATCTAGCTAAAGCCAAATATTTTGCGGATCTGGATTTAAATAGTGGATATTGGCAGTTGAGAATCAAGGAATCTGATAAGCATAAAACTGCTTTTGTTACCCCTTCGGGATTGTATGAATTTAACGTCATGCCGTTCGGCCTTAAAACAAGTGGTGCGATTTTCCAGCGGGTTATGGATAGTGTTTTAGGGGGCATGAAATATCGGAATGCTATTGTTTATATTGACAACATATTGGTTTATGGGGAAACATTTGAAGAATTTTCTTTATCTTTAAATGAAATCTTATATAGAATTAAAGAATGCAATTTGACACTTAAACCTAGTAAGTGCAAATTTGGTTTTGAAAAAGTTTCCGTTCTTGGTTATGAAATAACGGGTCAGGGAATTCGACCAGATCAATCACAGTTTGAAAAGATTATGAAGATCCAAGTGCCAAAATCGACTAAAGAACTTAAATCTATTTTAGGACTCTTTTCATATTATAGAAAATTCTTAGATAATTATGCGGATTTGGCTATGCCTCTAACAAGGTTGATGAAGAAGGGTGTCAAATTTATTTGGACAGAACTACAGCAACATGCATTTTCTAAAATTCTTTCTCTTATTCAGAACCCCCCTTTATTAAGACATTTTTCGAATAGCGAAGGCATAGTTACAAGATTATTTGTCGATGCTAGTGATAAAGCATTAGGTGCTTGTTTATTGCAGGGTGATGATAAAATATTTCCGATTGCTTTCGCGTCGCGTAAGCTCTCTGATTGTGAGACCAGGTATACGATTACCGAAAAGGAATGTTTGGCTCTAGTGTGGGCTCTTAATTATTTTAAGCATTTACTATGGGGAATGAAATTTGACGTCGTGACGGATCACAAAGCTTTGGTATGGCTCCGTACTAAAAAGGATATGAATGGGCGTTTAGCTCGTTGGTCTTTAGCGATTCAACAATATGATTTTGATATAGTATATTGTTCGGGCAAAGATAACCAAATTGCTGATTTCCTAAGCAGGAATCCATTAATTGAGGATGTTGATGTTAAGGAGACCTCTCCTAAGGATGTAGTTGAGGATGGTTTAGAGTTATACAGGATTGAAGCTTCTCGTTTTGAATTTGATCAAAGCGTTGATAGTTTTTGCACTGAACAAGTTTCAAGGATTGCTTCTAGATCTCGGCTAAACTATAAAGGTTTTCTTACTAGAGACAATAAGCTCTTTCACAGGTGTAGGATAGGTAACAGATATGTTGATCGTTTGGTTGTTCCTCAAGCTTCATTTAATGACGTTATGAAGGAAATTCATGATGATCCTTGGAATGGAGCGCATTTTGGTCTTACGAAGACTTTATGTAAATTTAGGGACAGATATTTTATTCTTGATGCTGAAAAGAAAATTTCTAGATATATCGAAAGTTGTAAAGAATGTCAAGAGAGGAAGAGATCGTATTTGATTGCTCCGATGCAACCGATTGAAGTCAATCATCTTTTTGATAAAATAGCCCTTGACATATTAGGACCTCTTCCGACCTCGGATTTAGGAAACAAATACATCATAGTTTGTTTAGAGTATTTATCGAAATACGCGATAACTAGAGCAGTCCCAAGTGCAACTGCTCAGGCCGTTAGTGATTTTCTTACTCAAGAGATCTTCTGTAAATTTGGTATGGTAAATGAAGTCATTGTAGATCGTGGATCAATTTTCACATCACACATGGTTAAAAATACGATAGTTTTTTTTGATTCCACGTTATCGGTTGCTGCAACTAGGCATCCTCAGACCATAGGACTCGTGGAACGTTTTAATAGCACTATATCTCAGAGTTTAGCGATGTATACAAACGAGAGTCAAGCAGATTGGTGCATGTATTTGCCCATGTCAACGTACGCGTATAATATATCGAGACAGGCGTCATCAAATACGATTCCTTACACTATTGTTTTTGCTAGAGACCCAATTTTGCGTTCTGATGTTGATATTGTATCTAATCGTAATGATTTGGATATTGCTGCTCGCAATAATGCTAATATTAGAATGATCTCTTGTGCGTTGAGAAATATTCGTAAATCGCAAATGACTCAAAAGGAATATTATGACAGGAAAGTCAGGTTCGTAACGTTCGATCCAGGTAGCTTAGTCTTGGTATATAATCCTAAAAGAATAACAAATGTTGGTCAGAAGTTATCGCGTCCATATAAAGGTCCGTTTCGTGTTATTCGAAGGCTATCTAATAATAATTATTTACTACGTAAGATAGATGGAAGCTCCAGACGTGATTTAATATTTCACCATAATTCTCTGATTCATTTTATATATTAAAAAAAGAAACTTCATGAAGAAAAGAAGGTTTTAAAAATCTAGCTATTTAATGGGGTTGTTATTTTCTATAAGGGGAGGGTGAGCTTAGTGTATATGATGTATTTGTTTCCTAAATCCGAGGTCGGAAGAGGTCCTAATATGTCAAGGGCTATTTTATCAAAAAGATGATTGACTTCAATCGGTTGCATCGGAGCAATCAAATACGATCTCTTCCTCTCTTGACATTCTTTACAACTTTCGATATACCTAGAAATTTTCTTTTCAGCATCAAGAATAAAATATCTGTCCCTAAATTTACATAAAGTCTTCGTAAGACCCAATTTTGCGTTCTGATGTTGATATTGTATCTAATCGTAATGATTTGGATATTGCTGCTCGCAATAATGCTAATATTAGAATGATCTCTTGTGCGTTGAGAAATATTCGTAAATCGCAAATGACTCAAAAGGAATATTATGACAGGAAAGTCAGGTTCGTAACGTTCGATCCAGGTAGCTTAGTCTTGGTATATAATCCTAAAAGAATAACAAATGTTGGTCAGAAGTTATCGCGTCCATATAAAGGTCCGTTTCGTGTTATTCGAAGGCTATCTAATAATAATTATTTACTACGTAAGATAGATGGAAGCTCCAGACGTGATTTAATATTTCACCATAATTCTCTGAAACCGTTCAGATTGCGTGTTTAAAAATATTATTTTATAGTAACTTGGCGTTTGTTTCCCTTGATCTGTCCTATGCCTTACTTTATTCACAACTCGTCATGAACTTCTATCGTCATTTGTAGTTGATATGTTATGTCAGCGTCTTTGTCAACAAATAATTATTATTGTCTCTATATATAAATTTATTTTTATTTTTGTATGATGGGTAACTTAATGTTTGTCTATATATGGCATAGTTTGATAACTTATTCTTACATTTTATTTATTTTTGTTTGTCATGGACTTTTGACTTAAGCTATGGTATTTTCATTTAATCAACAATCGTTCGAGATATTCGTTTGGTTTGAGCATTACTTGTCGGATCTCATAATAGGACATATGCATCCTCATGAGATGTGCTTTTTCTTAGCACGATCGTATTGGTTTAGTATTTTATGAGTCGGTGGATTCGAGAACGCTTATTGGTTTCATGTTATGCTTATTAGGTTTAGTCAAGTTCTATTAATTTTTGTTTTTCTCTCGAATGGATTAATCCAGCTCTTATTTGCAGATTCGTAATAAGTAGTTTATAAACATTTTATATATTAAAAAAAGAAACTTCATGAAGAAAAGAAGGTTTTAAAAATCTAGCTATTTAATGGGGTTGTTATTTTCTATAAGGGGAGGGTGAGCTTAGTGTATAGGCCACTCATTTTAGATATGCTATCGAATATTTATAGTTCTTCCCAGTGAAAATATTGGACAGCGTAGTGCGCAAGCCTCACCGCAGGAATTATACTCCACGCCGCAAAACAGATCTTCTAGTTGGCCGCCGAGGAGTCCATCTTCTCCACGTACTACTAACTTTGGATCAAACCGACCCCGCAATGATGCGAGATCGTCAAGACCCCAATACACTCAAAACCGGTATAATTTAAGAAGCGGTTCGCGTGATAACGTTGGAAATATACAGGGTAATGACCCAAACTTTCAGCGTCGCCAGTGAATGGGACTACATTGGTAGACGGTCATTTTAGTCGTCCCGTTTCTCCTATTATTTGTGTTGATTTGTACGGTGTAGTGCATAATGCGTTGATTGATTCAGGTGCCACAATTTCTGTGATTTCTTCTTCGTTTCTTGAAAAAGTGGATAAATTCATTCCGTCACACGCATATAATGATAACGCCTCTTGTTTGCGTACGGTGAATGGGATTAGGTTATTAGCTGAATGTTCTGTTATATTGGACATTACAATAAATAGCATTGTTTATAATCATGCATTTGTTGTTGTGTGCGATTTAGTACCTGATATAATTTTAGGGCAGGATTTTTTATATGCAGTAAAGGCCATTGTCAACTTTGATAAACAGTTCATTGAACTGGATAGGAATAAGGTATGGTTCAGAAATGATACAAAAATCGCGGCGTTTTCACTTGATTATGTTCAGTCCGGGACTGAGTCCGAACATTTATTGCCGTTACCGAAAGGTGATTATATCTATTTTCTTAATACGGTAGAATCAATAAATGAAAATTTGGACGATTTAAAAAAGGATACGATCCTAACGAATAACACGAAATGTAATAATTTTAATATTTCTGATGCTTTATTATCAGATCAGAAAAGTAAGTTGTCAGAATTACTGGGCAAATATGAAAAGCAGTTTGCGTTTGATTCGAAGAATTTAGGGGCATGTTCATTAATGGAAGTTGAAATAAATACTTCAGACGAGACTCCTATTCATAAAGCTCCTTATAGAGTTTCACACCATCAACACAGTATAATTAGGGAACAAGTGAGTGAGATGTTGGAAAATGGAATCATTCGTGAGTCGCGAAGTGCATATGCATCCCCGGTTGTCTTGGTCAAGAAACCTGATGACACGTGGCGATTCTGCATTGATTATAGGTCATTGAATAAAAAAGTAATTACCGATTCATATCCTTTACCCAGAATAGATGACATAATTTTATATCTAGCTAAAGCCAAATATTTTGCGGATCTGGATTTAAATAGTGGATATTGGCAGTTGAGAATCAAGGAATCTGACAAGCATAAAACTGCTTTTGTTACCCCTTCGGGATTGTATGAATTTAACGTCATGCCGTTCGGCCTTAAAACAAGTGGTGCGATTTTCCAGCGGGTTATGGATAGTGTTTTAGGGGGCATGAAATATCGGAATGCTATTGTTTATATTGACAACATATTGGTTTATGGGGAAACATTTGAAGAATTTTCTTTATCTTTAAATGAAATCTTATATAGAATTAAAGAATGCAATTTGACACTTAAACCTAGTAAGTGCAAATTTGGTTTTGAAAAAGTTTCCGTTCTTGGTTATGAAATAACGGGTCAGGGAATTCGACCAGATCAATCACAGTTTGAAAAGATTATGAAGATCCAAGTGCCAAAATCGACTAAAGAACTTAAATCTATTTTAGGACTCTTTTCATATTATAGAAAATTCTTAGATAATTATGCGGATTTGGCTATGCCTCTAACAAGGTTGATGAAGAAGGGTGTCAAATTTATTTGGACAGAACTACAGCAACATGCATTTTCTAAAATTCTTTCTCTTATTCAGAACCCCCCTTTATTAAGACATTTTTCGAATAGCGAAGGCATAGTTACAAGATTATTTGTCGATGCTAGTGATAAAGCATTAGGTGCTTGTTTATTGCAGGGTGATGATAAAATATTTCCGATTGCTTTCGCGTCGCGTAAGCTCTCTGATTGTGAGACCAGGTATACGATTACCGAAAAGGAATGTTTGGCTCTAGTGTGGGCTCTTAATTATTTTAAGCATTTACTATGGGGAATGAAATTTGACGTCGTGACGGATCACAAAGCTTTGGTATGGCTCCGTACTAAAAAGGATATGAATGGGCGTTTAGCTCGTTGGTCTTTAGCGATTCAACAATATGATTTTGATATAGTATATTGTTCGGGCAAAGATAACCAAATTGCTGATTTCCTAAGCAGGAATCCATTAATTGAGGATGTTGATGTTAAGGAGACCTCTCCTAAGGATGTAGTTGAGGATGGTTTAGAGTTATACAGGATTGAAGCTTCTCGTTTTGAATTTGATCAAAGCGTTGATAGTTTTTGCACTGAACAAGTTTCAAGGATTGCTTCTAGATCTCGGCTAAACTATAAAGGTTTTCTTACTAGAGACAATAAGCTCTTTCACAGGTGTAGGATAGGTAACAGATATGTTGATCGTTTGGTTGTTCCTCAAGCTTCATTTAATGACGTTATGAAGGAAATTCATGATGATCCTTGGAATGGAGCGCATTTTGGTCTTACGAAGACTTTATGTAAATTTAGGGACAGATATTTTATTCTTGATGCTGAAAAGAAAATTTCTAGATATATCGAAAGTTGTAAAGAATGTCAAGAGAGGAAGAGATCGTATTTGATTGCTCCGATGCAACCGATTGAAGTCAAGCATCTTTTTGATAAAATAGCCCTTGACATATTAGGACCTCTTCCGACCTCGGATTTAGGAAACAAATACATCATAGTTTGTTTAGAGTATTTATCGAAATACGCGATAACTAGAGCAGTCCCAAGTGCAACTGCTCAGGCCGTTAGTGATTTTCTTACTCAAGAGATCTTCTGTAAATTTGGTATGGTAAATGAAGTCATTGTAGATCGTGGATCAATTTTCACATCACACATGGTTAAAAATACGATAGTTTTTTTTGATTCCACGTTATCGGTTGCTGCAACTAGGCATCCTCAGACCATTGGACTCGTAGAACGTTTTAATAGCACTATATCTCAGAGTTTAGCGATGTATACAAACGAGAGTCAAGCAGATTGGTGCATGTATTTGCCCATGTCAACGTACGCGTATAATATATCGAGACAGGCGTCATCAAATACGATTCCTTACACTATTGTTTTTGCTAGAGACCCAATTTTGCGTTCTGATGTTGATATTGTATCTAATCGTAATGATTTGGATATTGCTGCTCGCAATAATGCTAATATTAGAATGATCTCTTGTGCGTTGAGAAATATTCGTAAATCGCAAATGACTCAAAAGGAATATTATGACAGGAAAGTCAGGTTCGTAACGTTCGATCCAGGTAGCTTAGTCTTGGTATATAATCCTAAAAGAATAACAAATGTTGGTCAGAAGTTATCGCGTCCATATAAAGGTCCGTTTCGTGTTATTCGAAGGCTATCTAATAATAATTATTTACTACGTAAGATAGATGGAAGCTCCAGACGTGATTTAATATTTCACCATAATTCTCTGAAACCGTTCAGATTGCGTGTTTAAAAATATTATTTTATAGTAACTTGGCGTTTGTTTCCCTTGATCTGTCCTATGCCTTACTTTATTCACAACTCGTCATGAACTTCTATCGTCATTTGTAGTTGATATGTTATGTCAGCGTCTTTGTCAACAAATAATTATTATTGTCTCTATATATAAATTTATTTTTATTTTTGTATGATGGGTAACTTAATGTTTGTCTATATATGGCATAGTTTGATAACTTATTCTTACATTTTGTTTATTTTTGTTTGTCATGGACTTTTGACTTAAGCTATGGTATTTTCATTTAATCAACAATCGTTCGAGATATTCGTTTGGTTTGAGCATTACTTGTCGGATCTCATAATAGGACATATGCATCCTCATGAGATGTGCTTTTTCTTAGCACGATCGTATTGGTTTAGTATTTTATGAGTCGGTGGATTCGAGAACGCTTATTGGTTTCATGTTATGCTTATTAGGTTTAGTCAAGTTCTATTAATTTTTGTTTTTCTCTCGAATGGATTAATCCAGCTCTTATTTGCAGATTCGTAATAAGTAGTTTATAAACATTTTATATATTAAAAAAAGAAACTTCATGAAGAAAAGAAGGTTTTAAAAATCTAGCTATTTAATGGGGTTGTTATTTTCTATAAGGGGAGGGTGAGCTTAGTGTATAGGCCACTCATTTTAGATATGCTATCGAATATTTATAGTTCTTCGGAAAAGATCTTGTTATTCGGTTAATATTTAACGTAAGTGACGCATAGTGTAGGTGATCATTATTTTTCTACATATACGAATAGGCCTGAGCTCCTGTTCCAGACCTGCCGCTACTTCGATTTTTAGACTTTGTATTCGCGTTTTTCATTTGTTTTTGTCTTAGCTTAGGTTGAAATATTTAAGTTTAGATTAGGTGTGATCACTTAAAGTTTGTTCATTATGTTGATGGGATTTTGTTGTCATAATTTGATTTATCTGATATTACATAATAATAATTTCGTTTGTTCTTGTTGGTCAATTATAGCAGCATGGTCCAATGTTAATATTATGTTGAACGTTTTGTGTCGCTGTTAGTTGTTCTATTAATTCTTCAAAATTTATTTATTGTTCTCTTGGTTCATGTAGTGTACCATGAGTTGTACTTGAATGAATAATCTTTTGGCGTGGTTTTAATTATTCGTATTTGGTGAAACGTTGTTCCACCAGGTAGCTGTTAGCTATGGCTTCTTGTACAAATCATAGGGTTTGTTAAATGAAATATTATACGCACTTTTAGGTAATTAGTTAGGTTTATCTTTTGTGATCGGCTGATCATTTTCCTGTAGGAGGAGGGATGTGGAGATTGCATTGGTTACATGCAGTCTCCGCGCACTTTTCCCTTTGTTTGTTGTTGCTGGCACTCGATATTCGCCCTATATATCGTTAAAAAGCTAATTAGACGTAGTGAGTCAGAAAATGATGAGCTGAAAAAAATAATGGTGTGGATTAGGGATTGAAATGAAGAAAAGATAATACAAAAATATTGAAATCTAATATTGGAGTCATTATTTGGCTACGGATTTATGCACTAGAAGCGAGTGCCTCCCATCTTCAAAGAGCTACGTCCACCTGACAGTACACTCGAAACTTCTTCAGAGAGCATATGACAGCTAACGTCTCCAGCTCATAGGAGTGAAAGTTCTTTTCTTCGGGCGTCGTTTGTCGACTATAATAAGCCACAGGATGGAAGGAACCTTCACTCCCACGTGATCGCTGCAAGAGGATGCCCCCAACACCTAACCTACTTGCATCCGTGTGCAGTTCATATTCAGCTGTAGGATCATATATACCAAGTACTGGTCTGTCGATCAGCTTGGCTTTTAAAGTGCTAAAAGATTCCTCTTGATCGGTCGCCCACTGCCACACAGCGTCCTTTTTAAGCAGCTTAGTCAGAGGATGCGCCAGTTGTGCAAAACCCTGAATGAACCTTCTAAAATAACTTACGAGACCTAAGAATTGACGCACACTGTGTACGTTTTCAGGACGGGGGAATCCTGTAACACTCTGAATCTTTTCCTTTCCTGGTCGCATACCTCCTGAACTGATCTCGTAGCCCAAATAATTTATTTTATTTTGTAGGAAATTACATTTAGAAAGGTTCAATTTCAGGTTCGCTTTCTGTAGCAATCCTAATATATCCTCCAGACGGTTCATACACTCCGTTGGGTCTTTTCCGAAGATCAAAAGGTCATCTATGTACACCGTAGCCTTGTCAAAACGAGCCGGTCCCAGAACGTGGTTCATCATCCGCTGGAACACGGCTGGCGCGTTTGCCAAGCCGAACGGCATACGATTATACTCATATTGTCCGTCCGGCGTGACAAACGCCGTTAAATGTTTGCTTTCTTCCGCAATTGGGACTTGGTAGTAGCCTGACATCAGATCTAGGGTGATGAACCACGCCTGTCCAGAAAGTCGAGCAATCTCATCGTCTATTACGGGTATTGGGTATCGCTCTTTCACGGTAATTGAATTAAGGAGTCTGTAATCCACGCAAAGTCGAAAATTGTTATCTTTCTTGCGAACAAGGATAATCGGACTTGCATAGCTGGATACAGACTCTCTTATGATCCCTGCCTGTAACATCTCGTCTACCATTGCACGTACCTTCTCACGTTCATGGTGTGAAAGTCGATAAGGCCTGTAGACGACTGGGCGTTGACTGTTTAGGTCAATCTGCATCTCCGTGGTAGTTGTGCAACCCAAATCTGCCAAACTAGACGCAAAACATTCTTGGTGTCGTCGTAGCAACTCCATTAGTTTTTTTTTATCACTATCGGATACCATGTCGCCCAAGTGAACTTCGCTCTCGTCAAAACTTTTGCCTACGGAACTCACAGGTTGTTGTTCCCTGATCGAAGGAGTTCCTACTTCCGCAAGCCTATATACTGCTTCCACTTTTTCTGCTCGTGAAAAGACGAAATTTTCTTGAACAGAACATGGCGTTGAGCATGGTGTCACCATCACAAAGAGTGAACCATCTTTCACTTCATGGATACCACCACATACCACGTATTGTTCATTGGGCTTTCCTACTACTTTAGTGTCTAATATTACGTTGCCCGTAAACTCTGCATGTGTGAAAGCTCTAATGCTAGCTGGCCCAAATAGTTCACAATGAGCTGCTGCCCTAATCCTCATCACACCACTTTCTTCTTCCACAACATCAAAGCTTTGAATTTCTCCACCGATATAAAGAAATTGTAATTTATGTGCATCTTTGTACACTACTATGTGCGGCTGCTCAGAATACGTTTGGCCAATGAGCATTGGCTTCTCTAAAAATCGATCCTCGACTACTCTGCAAACAACGTTAGCGTCTACACCATCAATGCTTAGCTTAAGCTTAGTTGAACCCAAAGAGTAAACCAAATTATTGCCGAACCCCTTCATAGCAGTCGAAACATTATCATGATCAAGTCCCAGCTTTGAAAGAGTAGACTGTCTCATAAGAGTAACTTCGCTACCTAGGTCAACGAAGGCTTCCACAGTTTCGTTCTCTACCACAACGTCTTTAACAAATTTGTTATTCAAATTTGAACTTGAGATGCGCATCGCTTTAGCTGCTGTATCAGATTTCGACGTTCCTGTTTCCGTTTTGGAACGACAAACTTCAGATTTGTGTCCGATTCTATTGCAATGGCTGCACTTCACCAAGGGCTTTAGGCATTTGGAGAAAGGGTGTCCTTTCTCCTTGCAGTTATAACAATAGACATTTGGATTAGTCTTGTTACTTGATCTATAGTTTTGACGATCATCAGAGAAACTTATATTCCTATCCCTGTTAAATGGTTGTTGTACAGAAATTTCCTTATTGTTACTAAGTAAAAACTTTAATAACTCATCTGGCTCATCACATCTTAATGCCAAAGCACTTGACCTCATGGTTTTGTCGCTGATGCCATGAATGATGCAATCAACGGCGCGTCTACCACTGATATCACACTGATTAAGAAGGGCAATTTTTTCATAATAGTAATTCTCAATTAATTCGTTGGGACGACTTTTCCGCTTAAGCATATCTTCTAGCATTTGGCCGTAGTTTTGCTCACAGGGGAAAGCATTCATTAATTTAATTTGCCATTCGTCCCAAGAGAATAATATTGAATTAAGGCTCTCATACCAGGTTTTAGCAAGTCCGTTCAGTTTCTGCATTGCGAAATGCACTAATGTCCTCTCATCCCAGCCATAAACCTCTGCGCACTGATTAACTTTTTTTAACCACATATCCATACGTTGACTTTTTTGAGAAGGGTTGAACTCTGGAAGTATATTTTTATATTCTAGACTTTTATTAATTGACGGTGCGCTTTGATTTGACGGCTGTGATGAGATGGAATCCTTAATAGTCTTAATTATTTTAACAACGTCCTTAGTAGAAAAGGAAGGGCTACATGACCTTTTAGAATGCCGTCCGACGCTTTGCTTGCTGTGACTCCGCCTTGTCTCTCGCTCGCTCTGGACCTGGTGCTGCTCGCTTTGATGAGTGTTGCGATGCTCGTTGCGATGCTCGCTGCGTTGCTCGCTGCGTTGCTCGCTGCGATGCTCGCTGCGATGCTCACTGCACCGCACGCTGCGTTGTCGCCGCTGCTCAGCATCCCGCTCTTGCTGCAGGGCAAGCTCCAGCAGTCGGACCTTCTCTTGCTCTCGCCTCAAAGCTAGCTCGCGATCAAGCAGACGGCGACTGTGGCCACGGCTTTGACCGTGGCTGCGGCTGCGACTTTGATGACCGCGACTGTAACTGCGGCTGCGGCTGCGTCTTGTACGCGAGCGGCTCCTCCGAGGAGTCTCCAGACTACGTATGCGTTCCTCTCCATCCATTCCCTGAAACTCGCAGCATAAAAATTGCAAATATTAGCGACTGACCAACATTTTATAACACTTGTCTAATGTCAAGAAAACTTTTTACTAGTTATTTCTAGACTAGTTGATCTAAAACAAAGATAAGGATGATAGGAATGATAAAATAATATTTGCTACTATCTTGAAAACGGTGCGACTAAAGAAAAATAATAATGCCATTTTTCCCTATTTTAGAAACCCCCACGTATTAATTAATTTATTAATTTATTTTCTATTTAATAAACCCCCATGGAATATTCAGTACAATTGTCAAAGTAATCGACACATACGACATACACGTGTTCCACCACGTGTACGATCACGTGTTCACTTTTCATAGAGTCACAGCAATCCAAAAAAAAAAGAAAAAAAAAGAAAAAGAAAAACAAGTAAAGATACATCTGGACGCAGGCAACATGGCAAATCAATGTCCGTAAATAAATCTACTTAAATGTAATATATATATATATATTATAATATTTATTTCAAACACGAAAGAACCATATATACCTACCTCATATATTTGAAACTTCTCCTAATTTCAAAATAGTAAACCGTCTCCTGATTAATTATTTAAATAAAATATAACAATGTTTGTTCCGTTACCTGTGACGGAGTGCAAGCAAATCCATCATAATTCACAATGAAATGATATAATACCAAGAAAAATAGATGTAGGCGTGTACTTACGTTTTCTTAATCCCACTTCTGAGATATGAAAAACAATCTCAGAAGTAAGGACTCGTACAGAAGGAAACTCCAGTTGTGTATACCAAACTCCACTGTATTTTATTAACCTCCACTAAATACCAAAGATAACCAACTAATCAGCCATATCGTATATCCGTTAACCAAATAACCATCCAACTATTACATCAATCCAACTATTACGTAAACTAACGGTTGAAATTCAAAACGCGTACATTTTAACAATCGACCGCTCGATACCAACGTCGTCACTCCAAAAGTGCCAATTTGCCAGGCTTTCTCCCTAAAATAAATTTTGTGTTGCCAGTGCCTATTTCTAAAAGTCCATGAAAATTATCAATATCACGCCATCGACTTGGCTACCAATAAATTAAAATAGAAAAATGTTTAAATACAACAAATAAATTCCATATAATTATGTACAAACCTTACACTTTTCTATTTGAATCTTGCCATTTTTTTTTGTCTTGTAAATGAACATACTTGGCTGGAAAAACATTTTTACTCGTCTCGCCTGAAAATGCACGTAAAAGTCCCGTGGGTGTCGTAAGAGGCGACTTAGGGACTACACATTGAACAGGGAATGGGCAGCAGCGCTCTCTGATACAGTAACCTTTTAATCTGCGATCTCCAACCCGCCTGCCAAGCGTGGAGATTATGGCAAAACCAAACACTTAAGTGGAGGAGGCTCATAGTCCAGCAGTGGACTGTAACGGGCCGTTGATTTTATTTGATTTGAAGTGATACGGAACCCCAAGTGAAGAGGCAAAACTTGCTTTTTGTCCGTTTTTCTTTTGTTATTCTTCTTATTTCCTCCTTATATCCGTTTATGTGTTCGCCCATTCATCATATTGAAGAAGTCTTTTTTTTATTCCGCAAAAACACAAAGGCAGTTCCAGAAAAATAAAACATAATCTAGTATCTACTTACAAAAAAGTGTTTTGGGTTGCTCTTTTAGCGTTTTTCCGTTTCTCTATAACTATTTTTTTTCCTTATCAAGAAGTAAATTTTGTTTACCTTTTGTACGTAAATTTATAGGTACATACCGGGTGTCCAAAAAGGGTATTTGCACTTTTAAATATCAATAAATCGTCTTAATGAGGGTAGATAGCAAAAACAAATATAATGTCATACGTGGAATTTATTGGAAATTTTGGTATAGCGCGTATTTTGTGTAAGAGCTTATTATCAAAACAATAATTCGATAATAACAGCTCGCCGCTTACATCGCGCGCAGTTCAATGTACGGGACATTTCTTTATCTCCCAGTGCGAATATCAATGGACGTCATTTGGACAACATAGTTTTTTTGTCGTTAACTTTCCATTGTATGTACTTTTTGCAAATAGTAATAAAATTATGAATTTATATATTTTTCATATATAATTTTTGGGTATAAACTGCCAACACCCTTTTTGGACACCCTGTATATTGGGTACATAGCTCAAGTGGCTAGGACGGTTCCACAATTCTGAAACAGGGGCTTGTAAAGCGGGTCGTTGGCCTTACAACTCACATGATAAAAAGTAATTCAAATTCAAAATCATTTATTGTAAGATTGTGGTAATAACTTAAGGGATGGTACATTTTCTTCGTCTCACACAATCCACACTATATATGGGTATACAATAATAAAAAGTAAGACATGCAAAAAATTAAAATTAATACCATACGAGTCAAAACAAAAAAATTAATCAATTCAAGTCAAAGCATTTAAAAATATGATAAGAAAACTATACGTATGTCAAGAATATAATGAAAATAATGTCAAATATAAGATTTTACAACTACGTCAAAGCATTACATACAAATCTTATACAAAAGTTAAAAGAACGGTTCTGTCATGTCATGTAGATGTATCGAGGAATTCTTTGACTGAGTAAAACATGTTTTCCAACAACCACTCCACAAGTAATTTTAAAACTCTTCATTTTGTTTAATTTTTTTTTGTTTCTCTTTCGAGTTCGGTAGTATAAGAAAAATGTAAAAATTAGTAACTTCAATTTTGTAACATTACAAGAAAATGTTCCGACCAAACAATTTTTTTATAATATAAGGAAATGTTATCCATAAAAGCTTCGATGATTTTGGCGAAAGTTATAAAATTTTTACGCTAGTAATAATATTATGCAGTAGCTCTTCAAGATCAAAACCAACGTAGGAGGTACCTCCTGCTAATCTGATTATCCGCTTAAATATATTAAGGGACGATGACCCTTGAGAGTCTTTTTCCACTGCTCCAGTCCAGCACTCGATAATTTACGATCCGGTATAGAAATGTACTACCTTCCTTTACTCGCTTTTCCACTAGTCCGGCATCCGCTTTTTATGAATCCGATAATTTTCTAGATCGGAATGGATTTTATCGTCCGAAGTGGTCGACGTACAAATACAATACACGCTTTTGCAATGCGCATCCGATCCGGCCATTACCTATTAAATTAAAACAAACGCATGCAGTTTGGAGGTTAAATAGGTACATACAATGCCTCTGGAATAAAACAATCTGTTGTTTCTGGAATATAAGGACACAATATTAAAAAGAAACTCCTGGAATGGAATAAACCCCGTTGCGACGAAATAACAACTTTTTACCGTCCGAATATTATCGTATAAGTGGAGAATTGTCGTCCGGTCTTCCGATCTATTGCCGACAGCAACTTCCGATGTCCGACGTCAGACTGGAGCAGTGGGAAAAGGCCCTAAGGCGATTATTACACACACCGCCGCCCCGCGTTCCGTCGCGAAGCATTGTATGCAAATAATATCAGTTGGTATAGAAAACACGCCTAGTATTACACAAAAAGAAGCATCATAAGGGTATGGTAACGGGCGCCTATTTGTGTATAACTACCTCCTTCAGATGGACCGATTATAACCCGAGCAGATAAAGAATAGATCTGAAAATGGCGCCCGCTCGCATGCTAACTCGCTCACAATCTATCCCTGTCTATACTCACACAGTGAAGTACGCGCTGCAAAAAAATAATGACAAAAATCGGTGTTCGCATAAAATGATAATTGTTAATGTAAAATAAATAACTTTAAACTAATACCATGTTGTTTTTTCTTATATGCTCCTTGTTCGTTATTTATTTTATTAATATTCTTTGTCATTATTATTAGTATCATTAATTAATAACAATGATCCCGTCCCGTCCCGTTTTAAATCATAATAATAAAAAAAAAAAAAATAATAACAAAAAAGTCAGTAGGAAAAATAAAAATCGATTTTTGTGAACTTGTTTTGCCAACCGTACCATAAGTACCCGCTGCCATTTTCAGATCTATTCTTTATCTACACGGCTTATACATATATAATAAATAAACGTCATCGCATTATAAAAATTAACAAACCAATATTTAGGATTTCAATACTTATTTTTTTTATATCTTTATAACAATATAGAATTTTGAAGTAGAAAGTAAAAGTGCTTTCGTTGGCTTGTATTTTACGGAGCAATACATTTACGGGTTGAAGATACTTTTTAGCACAGAGATTAAATATGGTCCAGTGCCATATTGGTTACTTATTACCAGAGATCGTATAAGAACTCATAAGGGAAAATTATTATATTATATTATACTCAGCCTGTAATGTCCCACTGCTGGGCAAAGGCCTCCCCATTGTTCCGCCATTTCTCCCGGTCTTGGGCAAGCTCCCACCAATCCAGTCGATAGGCGTTTAATTCGTCTCGCCATCTTTTTCGGGGCCTGCTTCGACGTCGGTTCCCGTCTTGAGTCCACTTGAGTCCACTGGGTGACGACTCTCGCCCACCGTTCTGGATGCATGCGGCTTACGTGACCAGCCCAGTCCTATTTTAGTTTCGCAGTTTTGCGGCCCATCAGCTATTTTAGTATGAGAACGTAGGGTAGTGTTCCTAATACGATCTATCAGTTTAACACCTGGGATGCTACGTTCCATAGCTCTCTGGCAAACCTTGAGTTTGGACTTTTGCTGATTAGTGAGTGACAAAGTTTGCGAACCATAGGTTAGGACAGGCAGGATGCACATGTCGAAAAGTTTGCGCTTCAATGAAAGGGGCAAGTCAAGGGAAAATACTCTTTTAAAAAAACTAATAAAGGTAAAAAATAAAAACATAGTCCTTGTCTGTCGGAGTCAGTCGGAGGGTAAAACAATTTTACTCACACATTCAGGTGATTATAATTGCCGAGAAAATATCCCATTTCATTAAAGGAACACTGAACTCATCCTTAAATTGTTAAAAGTAAAACAATTACCGTGAAAATGGAGGCTCATTTTGATAAATTAACCGTTTTTCCCGTCGTGTAGGCTGTATAAGTTTGAAAACTTAAAATACCGTAGCCATGTTGATATAAAAAAAAGATAAATTGTCCTAAAGTGACCTCACAATACCTTGGTGGAAGAATTATTGAGTGGGCGAGCACAAAGCGCGAAGGATTTCAGCTTGGCCAAAATTGCTATTGTATGTCTGTCCATCAGAGTCCATCTGTCGATTTGTTTGTTCTCATCTGCAGGTCGCGTTACTCAACCGATTCTCGTAAAATTTTGTGAGCAGGTTTGATAAATTAGAATTTTTTGTCCAGTCAGTTCTTGGAAATTTTAAAAAATGACGAAGGGTTTGAAAACGTAAAAAAATCATGAATCAGCCATTAAAAAAAATACTCGCGCGGTCTACAGCTCACAGAGCCATGCACTTAAGCACAAAACCATCTTACTTTCAGACAGCCTTGCGATCCAGTCTCCTAACCATACTGGAGAAAGTAAAAAACAAACAAAATCAACGGCCTGTTACAGTCCACTGCTGGACTATGAGCCTCCACTCCACTTAAGTGGAGGGTTTTGCCATAATCTCCACGCTTGGCAGGCGGGTTGGAGATCGCAGATTAAAAGGTTACTGTATCAGAGAGCGCTGCTGCCCGTTCCCTGTTCAATGTGTAGTCCCTAAGTCGCCTCTTACACCCATAGGAAGTGTAGGGCTTGGTGACAAATGTATTCTACTCTGCCGTCACCAAACGGCGGAGAAAGTCATACAAAGAGATTTTCTTTACAGTGTCCACACTGGAATTTGAACAGAAAACTGCCGCAATGAAAACTGTATTAAATAAAGTAAGAATACACTTCTATACTTTACGTAACAGAGCCATTACACAATGTTCAGTAAAGTAATAAATTTTCCAAGAATTCGCGTTTGCTTCAACTGACTTCAAGATACTTACAACCATATAATAAAATTGAAATTCCACAGGACTGTCTACTAAAACAGTTGAAAGCCTGGCAACCCTACCAGGAAAGCTATTAAAAGTTTAGAAGTGCGAATGAGTGTAGCTCAAATGGATACATGCACAAAGTTACTCCATAATAATTGTTCGACGTACGAATTCAACTTTAAATGCAACTTGATTCCTGTGAGATACCTAGTACTGGTACAATATTACCGTACAAGTTCAAATTAAATTGGACTTGATTCCTATGGGATACTAGGCGTTACCACGCAGTCCCAAACAGTGCTCCAAAGAGTGAGTTAGAGAGTGAGTCTGGCAAGATGACGTAATTATTTTTGAAAAAGGCGGGTGTGGTCCTTTTGTAATTACAAGCTTTTTACAAGCTTTTATTTAGTTTCACCTGTCCCGTTGTCTGTCTGTAATCAAATCTTGCAAGTTAAATTTGATCCACTTCCCAGTTTCCGATTGTGCTGAAATTTTGAATTCATGTATAAATCGGATGACAATGCAATATTATGGTACCTTGGAGCTGGTCTGATGATGGAGACGGAAGGTGGCCATAGGAACTCCTCTAATACAGAACACAACCTAGTCGTGTTTGGGCTCGTTAGATTTGTCTTAACAAGATCTTTAGCCGAACGTGATATCCAGGGTCTCATGATGGAGCCGGAAGGTGGCCACAGGAACTCCTTATATACACAACACAACCTAGTCGTGTTTGGGCTTGTTGGTTTTGTCTTAACAAGATCTTTAGTCATACGTGATGTTCAGGGTCTCATGATGGAGCCGGAAGGTGGCCACAGGAACTCCACAAATACACAACATAACTTAGTCATGTTTGGGCTTGTTGGATTTGTCTTGACTAGATCTTCAGTCCTACGTGATGTCCAGGGTCTCATGATGGAGCCGGAAGATGGTCACAGGAACTCCACAAATACACAACATAACATAGTCGTGTTTGGGCTTGTTGGATTGGTCTTGACGAATACTTTGATACTAAATGGTAACCAGAGTCTGACGATGGAGCTAGAAGGTGGCCATAAGAACTCCGTAATTAAACGACGCAACCCCACCGAGATAGGGCCCATTTGATTTGTTTTGACGAGTACTTTGATACTACATGGTAACCAGGGTCTGATGATGGAGCTGGAAGGTGGCCATAGGAACTCCGGAACGACGCAACTCCATCGAGTTTAGACCCATTTGATTCGTCTTGTCGAGTACTTTGATACTATTATGGTAACCAGGGTCTGATGATGGAGCTGGAAGGTGGTCATAGGAACTCCGTAATTAAACGACGCAACCCGATCGAGTTTGCGCTCATTTGATTCGTTTTGACGAGCATCTTAGTTGGCGTGAATATGCAACTCCAACAGATTTGGGAAAAAGTTCGTTCCGTTTGTTATGAATGTGGATTATTATATGTCTGATTGATTAGATGGATGCCCCAATGCCAAGGTGAGCACGTGCCGAGGGTTGAATGGTATGAGAGTGTATAAACATTTCATATCGCTAACGTTGCGCCTCAGGGTACCAGGGCGAACCCTGTTGTACTGAAGCCCTTATCCCTCTACAATGGACCTCGGCAAGGATGGCTTTCACATAATACAGCCTAAATCAATTCAATTTCCTGCTAAATTTAATTACGGCACAGCTGAAAGAAGAATGCTTCCGATTGTCTTGTCTTGGGCTTCAACTGTGCACAAAATGCAGGGAACTACTGTAGATCATGCTGTTATTTATCTAGGCTCTAAATTATTTGCTGCTGGTCAAGCTTATGTGGCTTTAAGCAGAGTTAAGTCTTTAGCAGGACTTCGAATCGAAGAACTTGACTGCTCCAAGTTGACTTTGAAGAAACCTTGTAATGTTGATGCATTAAAAGAAATGGATAGAATGAGAAATGTTACAAATAACTAACTTGTGATTACATAACTAATTTAAACATCTACTAACTACGTCGTAGTAAATCTCGAATTAAACATACTAAAAAGTTGAAAATAAAATTAAAGAAAAAAAACCTTTTTTAAAAACAAGCTTTTATTATTTGGAAAATGAACTAAAAAGTTAAAAATAAATTAACTCTAATTAGAAGTATAACACTTTATAAGTTCATTGTAACCTTTAAATATAATTAAGCTTCTTTGTCTACGACAAAATAATTCCATATCGTAATCATATATTTTTAACACCAAAACTTTACACCTTAATTATTAAATCTTCCCGTTTTTATTACAGTCTCAATTTTATAAATAATAAAAGCCTGTTACATTTTGATGGTATAATTAAGCTATCACAATGTAACACGCTTTTTTATTTATAAAATTGGGACTGTAATAAAAACGGGAAGATTTAATAATTAAGGTGTAAAGTTTTGGTGTTAAAAATATATGATTACGATATGGAATTATTTTGTCGTAGACAAAGAAGCTTAATTATATTTAAAGGTTACAATGAACTTATAAAGTGTTATACTTCTAATTAGAGTTAATTTATTTTTAACTTTTTAGTTCATTTTCCAAATAATAAAAGCTTTTTTAAAAAAAAAAGGTTTTTTTTCTTTAATTTTTTTTAGTTTCACCTGTCCCGTTGTCTGTCTGTAATCAAATCTTGCAAGTTAAATTTGATCCACTTCCCAGTTTCCGATTGAGCTGAAATTTTGCATTCATGTATAAATCGGATGACAATGCAATATTATGGTACCTTGGAGCTGGTCTGATGATGGAGACGGAAGGTGGCCATAGGAACTCCTCTAATACAGAACACAACCTAGTCGTGTTTGGGCTCGTTAGATTTGTCTTAACAAGATCTTTAGCCATACGTGATATTCAGGGTCTCATGATGGAGCCGGAAGGTGGCCACAGGAACTCCTTAAATACACAACACAACCTAGTCGTGTTTGGGCTTGTTGGTTTTGTCTTAACAAGATCTTTAGTCATACGTGATGTTCAGGGTCTCATGATGGAGCCGGAAGGTGGCCACAGGAACTCCACAAATACACAACATAACTTAGTCATGTTTGGGCTTGTTGGATTTGTCTTGACTAGATCTTCAGTCCTACGTGATGTCCAGGGTCTCATGATGGAGCCGGAAGGTGGTCACAGGAACTCCACAAATACACAACATAACATAGTCGTGTTTGGGCTTGTTGGATTGGTCTTGACGAATACTTTGATACTAAATGGTAACCAGAGTCTGATGATGGAGCTAGAAGGTGGCCATAAGAACTCCGTAATTAAACGACGCAACCCCACCGAGTTTGGGCACATTTGATTTGTCTTGACGAGTACTTTGATACTACATGATAACCAGGGTCTGATGATGGAGCTGGAAGGTGGCCATAGGAACTCCGGAACGACGCAACTCCATCGAGTTTAGGCCCATTTGATTCGTCTTGTCGAGTACTTTGATACTATATGGTAACCAGGGTCTGATGATGGAGCTGGAAGGTGGTCATAGGAACTCCGTAATTAAACGACGCAACCCGATCGAGTTTGCGCTCATTTGATTCGTTTTGACGAGCATCTTAGTTGGCGTGAATATGCAACTCCAACAGATTTGGGAAAAAGTTCGTTCCGTTTGTTATGAATGTGGATTATTATATGTCTGATTGATTTGATGGATGCCCCAATGCCAAGGTGAGCACGTGCCGAGGGCTGAATGGTATGAGAGTGTTTAAACATTTCATATCGCTAACGTTGCGCCTCAGGGTACCAGGGCGAACCCTGTTGTACTGAAGCCCTTATCCCTCTACAATGGATCTTGGCAAGGATGGCATTCACATAATACAGCCTAAATCAATTCAATTTCCTGCTAAATTTAATTACGGCACAGCTGAAAGAAGAATGCTTCGGATTGTCTTGTCTTGGGCTTCAACTGTGCACAAAATGCAGGGAACTACTGTAGATCATGCTGTTATTTATCTAGGCTCTAAATTATTTGCTGCTGGTCAAGCTTATGTGGCTTTAAGCAGAGTTAAGTCTTTAGCAGGACTTCGAATCGAAGAACTTGACTGCTCCAAGTTCACTTCGAAGAAACCTTGTAATGTAAAGAAATGGATAGAATGAGAAATGTTACAAATAACTAACTTGTGATTACATAACTAATTTTAACATTAGTTTACCCTACTACAAACAAAAAAAAATTAAGTGCTCAAAGCAGCACATTATTATGTGAACGTACTACGGACTACATAACGGAAAAACGCTGCTACGCACTACTAACTACGTCGTAGTAAATCTCGAATTAAACATACTAAAAAGTTAAAAATAAAATTAAAGAAAAAAAACCTTTTTTAAAAACAAGCTTTTATTATTTGGAAAATGAACTAAAAAGTTAAAAATAAATTAACTCTAATTAGAAGTATAACACTTTATAAGTTCATTGTAACCTTTAACGATAAGCTTCTTTGTCTACGACAAAATAATTCCATATCGTAATCATATATTTTTAACACCAAAACTTTACACCTTAATTATTAAATCTTCCCGTTTTTATTACAGTCTCAATTTTATAAATAATAAAAGCGTGTTACATTTTGATGGTATAATTAAGCTATCACAATGTAACACGCTTTTTTATTTATAAAATTGGGACTGTAATAAAAACGGGAAGATTTAATAATTAAGGTGTAAAGTTTTGGTGTTAAAAATATATGATTACGATATGGAATTATTTTGTCGTAGACAAAGAAGCTTAATTATCGTTAAAGGTTACAATGAACTTATAAAGTGTTATACTTCTAATTAGAGTTAATTTATTTTTAACTTTTTAGTTCATTTTCCAAATAATAAAAGCTTGTTTTTAAAAAAGGTTTTTTTTCTTTAATTTATTTTGTGGTTTGGGACAGTGGGTAAAACAAAATTCACTTTTTAAGACAGACAAATCATAGAAAATCTTGTCCTCAAATACCAAAATGCCAACCTGTAGGTAGATATATCTGCTAAAAAATAAAGATATTAGGAACAATATTATTATCTTTAATACTAAGGAAGTCTTACAAAACATACCAAAAACGTCAAGAAAGGCAAGTCTGTGAATAAACAAAGTCTGCACAGTAGAAGTATTGTTGTGGAGAGAAATAACTACGTTCCATCTCTCCATTTCTTACAAAAAGGACAAAGAAGGCACGAAAGGAAGGTTAAAAACGTCTTGAGGAATGGCTTCCCACTGTTCCGCACTTCAAGATTTTTTTTGGGTTCCATACAGTGCTAACAGTACCCGAAGCGTTCCGTTTCAGCCTCGGCAAAAATGCTTTCGTATGTCTGGTTGTCCGACGGATGTCCGGCTGTTCTCTTCTACAGGTCGCATTTTTCAGCCAATTTACGAGAAATTTTGTGACGAAGTTATATAATTATATACCTATAATAATAGGTATAGGTAGATACATTTTTTATAGATTTAGTTCTTCGATATTTTTCATAATGGTGGAGATATTGGGGTTGAAAAATAAAACATATATCAGACATTTTAAAAATGTTTTAAATAAAGCTTTTTTATACCCTTACTAGCAGTCCGCCCGCGGTTACGCTTGCGTTGTGCAAGATTTTCCCGTGGGAATAAGACTTTTTCCTGTACAAAGTATTTTATGTGTTAATCCAGGGTACTGTAGCATCGGGCCTCGTTGGTCCGAGTGCTATGTAGTTTGATACTGGCGATAGTATTCTTTTTGCAATATATTCGTTCTCTTTTTAACTATTCAGTTTAGAAAGAGAACGATAGAAACTTCAGACGGGCTGGGGCCGTGGAAGTTTGAGGTACTCACTCTCCGACCGCCGTCGTGGCAGGTTGTTTTTAGTGGGCCTAGCCCACGGGCGAGCCCTGCCCGGGGCAGTGGGCTTTGTAAAACTAAGGAGTTTATAATGGTTAAAATGTGCTATAGATCTCCGCTGTTTTTCAAATAACGTGAATAGAATATGATGTAATGAAGAGTAAAACAAATGAAGAGCGTCAAGGAAAATATAATAAAAGAAGCTGTTGTTGCTGCTGTTGATGCTGCGCTGGCTAGTGAGCCAGAAGCTGCTTTGGAGATTATGCCGTGGTTTCTTCACTGAGCAATGTCTGGAGAAAGAAGAGATGGACAGCAACAGTTCACCCCGCCGAGAGGGCTTTGATGATGATGAGTGTCGTGTGATGGAGCTCGTCGAGAGGGAGGAGTATTCCCAGCGAGTACCCCGCAGAGTATTTTTATTGATTTATTGAGAATAAACGCACGGACGAGGTGGCCGGGAGGCGATTGATGACATCGTCAGCAGGGTCGCAGACATAAAGAGGAAAGTTCCAAGTTATTTTGATTTTATCCCAGCTAATATTTTATTTATAATTTTCCATTGTCAGTTTCAAAAATGGCAGATATTTTCTTTGTTTAATTCTTGACAGTGCAACTATTTGAATGGTTAGTCTGTTATAAATACTTCTTGGAGTAAAATGGCGATCCGTTTCGTCAAAGATAAAGTGTCATGTCTTGGTCTGTCACTTTTGTAAACAGATGTTTACGTATTTATTTTTATTTATATTTTATTGAATTCCCTTTTATTGTATTGAGGTAGGTAATTTCTTTTGGGGTTATGCTTAGGTGACCTGCATAATATAAAATAAAACATAAATGCATTATTGTCACTAGTTTTTACGAATTGTTTGTATGTTTTTCTAAACGGATTGGTAGTTAGGTAGTTGAGGTTTCGTGTAAGATGGTTAGGTTGAGATTGTTTGCGCTGTTAATTGGCTGATTAGGCACAGTTGATACACCTGCTTTAAGAGACATAGGAGCTTTGTAGGGTGATCTGTTTAGGATCACACGTATTCTATCTGTCCTTTTCTAGGTTAGTAAAAGGTTGAGATTTCTATGAGTTATGATGAGGTATGGAGTTAGGATATGGGAAGAAGTGATAGGTAATTTTTTTCAATTCATTATATATACCAATCCAAGTTGTTGTCATTTTCAAATCCACATATTTAATAATTTGAATATGATATTGTATCTTGTAAGAAGGCATTAATGTAATGTACTTGTATCTTAGTCTAAATAATTATTTTTCTTCCTAGTCGCTAGTTATCTTGATATTGTTGTTACTATATTGTTTTTTTCTATGTATTAATCCAATTATTTGTTTCATGTGCGGGCTGATAAAACTTTTATATTTAAACAACAATTAATATTTTCTTCTACACCTCCTTACTGACGCGAGATGTACTTCAGGACATCAGTGATGCCTGAATGAAAAGAAAATAATTTTTCATATTAAAAAAAAAAACATTTATATCTTAGCTCTTCTGATTGTTTTTTACTATATGTTAACTTCTCTTTCTTTGGAAACATAGCTTCAATTTTAACACCTTAACTTCTTTTTCTATTTTGCTTTTAAATTAAATATAATTTAATTCTTGAGATTCTTGAGTATTGTGATTGGTGTTAACATTGTTTTGATTATCTTGATTTAATTTTTTTATCGTTAACTTAAATGTTTTAAATTTCATTTTAAATTGTGCATGCTATGTCTTTGAAGAATTTTATAGATTCAGGTTAGGGTTTGCATTTTGTAATTGAGGTAGCTGTTAGCTTTGGTTTAGGATGGTAAGATATGGGTCCTGTTTTAAGTATTTTTGGAGAGGTTTTTTATTTAGAAAAATTATTAGAAAATATTTTTCTGGTAATTAGACTTTAGCTAAGTCCAGGATCTAAGTCTTCCATTGTTTTTTTTATTAGATTTTTATTAAGTGAATTTTTCCCTCTCTTAGGTAGGTAGTTAGTTACTAGTAGATTGTAACTAGCAAAAAAATTTTTTGGGTCTTCAACCAAAAAAATTTTTTCAGGGAAGACCGGGGGTAGTTGTAGCATCGGGCCTCGTTGGTCCGAGTGCTATGTAGTTTGATACTGGCGATAGTATTCTTTTTGCAATATATTCGTTCTCTTTTTAACTATTCAGTTTAGAAAGAGAACGATAGAAACTTCAGACGGGCTGGGGCCGTGGAAGTTTGAGGTACTCATCTGCCGTCCGCCGTCGAGTGCGGACCATAGTATTATTTCTAGTGCTAAAGTTATAAACAGTACGTTTAAGTTATTAATAAAGTATCGTGTTTTAAAAGTGTCTTTTATATTTAAAGTAGCGAGTTGTAGCCTAAGGAGGTTACAGCCGCTACAGTACAAACTATCTCTAATCCAAATTTCATTTCAATCCGTTCAGTAGTTTTTGTGTGAAAGAGTAACAAACGTCTATTACATACAAACGGAATTTATGACGCATAAACTTCAGGGGGTTGAAATTTGGGTTATTTCAATAGCAAGGGTTGGAAAATAAAAATATATTCTATGCTTTTACTGTCCGTCCGTTCATCCGTCGTCTGTCTGTCTGTCTGCGGGTTGTGTTTTAATAGGCAGGTAGAGTTGAAGCTTCACAAACTGTGAATTCCTATTACCGCTATAATAACAAAAAGTTTTAAAACTAGGGCACCCAATAACGAAACGTGACGTTTTCGGCATTTTTGTTGCTCGAACTGTACGGTATAGAACCCGTCGTTCGCTAGTCTGACTCGCACTTTTCGCTTGATTATGTTCTCAAAACTCCGGTTTTGTGTGAAGAATTTCACGCCATTTGTAAAGTAAGGGTCGAGACAGACGGAATGCTGAATAGTCGGCTCGGTAGCTTAGCTTTCATCACAGAATCAATAAAGTACTACGTACAGAATGGCCACTCACCCCCTCCCGCGAATCCATGCTTCTTCACGCCGCCCCGCAGTTAGGGGGTGAGTTAAGAGTCATCATCAACAGATCATTTACGTCCCCACCGAGGAACTGGAGCCTGCCCTGATTTTACCTAAATTAATATTACCCTCGATTAGGGCGATTAGGCCTTAGTCGACCACGCTGGCCCAGTGAAGGTTGATCGACTTCACACACAACCTTTGAATTTCTTCGCAGAAGTGTGCAGGTTTTATCACGATGCATTCCTTCACAGTAAGAGCGCCGAATAAACGTAAATATGAATTCGAAATTCGAAATCGTATTGGTACGTGGTGAGGATCGAACCCGCGTCTCCCAGACGAAAGACAGCGGCCCTAGCCACTAGACCACCGGCGCTCTCATCGAACAGCTCATTCATCGGGAGTATTGAAGTAGATAGCCCGCGCCGAGTGGTAAGCAAAAAATGCGATGGTTGTAAGAAAGGGCCAAGGTTTGCTTTTACCGTGTTTTCCGAAGCCATTCTATCTGTATAAATATATGATTTGACAGAAGGCTTTGGCAGTTCAATAATAGTTTCTGACGCCAGGATTTCTGGGGTCGGTTGTTGTACCAAGATGATTTGATGATCATGGACATAAATTAAATCATCAAACCGATAATCACACTATCACATCACTCACACTTATCACATCACATCTCATCACATTTCACACTAATATTTTAAATGTGAAAATATATTTGTATGTTTGTTCCGCTTTCATACTTGAACTATACCAAACAGATTTAGATAATATTTGGAATCGAGATAGTTTGTACCCTGGATAAATACAAAGAATACTTTTTACGGGAAAAAGTCTTATTCCCACGGGAAAATCTTACATAAC
The DNA here is from genome assembly GCA_951230895.1 of Carpatolechia fugitivella. NCBI lineage: Eukaryota > Metazoa > Arthropoda > Insecta > Lepidoptera > Gelechiidae > Carpatolechia > Carpatolechia fugitivella. The sequence continues at coordinate 18,155,260 of OX579646.1, read as the reverse complement.
GCGACCATAGCCGCGGGGGGGAAGCTATAGTAATTATGAGTAACAGAAATAATGCTATTATAAATCCTACTACAATCTTTTTCATCATGTATCACACTGTATGTAAAATAATCAGTGTTACAGAGCCACAAAATAAACATTCTTAGTTAAAGACACACAATGACAATTTACAACGCTATTCTGTTAGTTTCACAGCTTTTTTAAATTTAAAGTTATGGTAGTGGCGGCGGTAGTTACAAAGCCGAATAAACTTTAGGGCAAGGGTGGCCTAGATACGAGTAGCTAGGTAGCTCAAAACTCTGGTGTTTTGCTTCCTCTACCCCGATGAAAGTTTGTAACCGACAGCTTGCGCTGGCTCAACTTCGTCATCGTTTTTTTTAAAGTTTGCTATTTTGTGGCTTTTGTTGCTACCAATGAAGGCCTGTAAATTTACACGGAAAATTTACTAAGGGAGTCACCAAAGATTTCAACGCGGAATCAGCTTAAACCCTTTTATGTCCATGCTACAAAATAAAAACGTAAAAGACATTTTCCGCTTCGATTTGACTCGGATTATGGTAAATGTGAAGTCTAATATTTTGTTAAATTAGGGTTATTTTAATCATATTTATGGTTCACAACTACCTTTATATTACGCAGTGCTAGTAATAGCTGTGCCAAGATGGATATGATTCAAATAAAAAATCAACGGCCCGTTACAGTCCACTGCTGGACTATGAGCCTCCTTCACTTAAGTGGAGGGTTTTGCCATAATCTCCACGCTTGGGAGGCGGGTTGGAGATCGCAGATTAAAAGGTTACTGTATCAGAGAGCGCTGCTGCCCGTTCCCTGTTCAATGTGTAGTCCCTAAGTCGCCTCTTACGATACCCACGGGAAGAGTAGGGGTTGGTGACAAAATATGTATTCTACTCTGCCGTCACCACACGGCTAATATACGATACGGTATATTTGACCTTTATGCCTCATTATAACATTTGCTTACAACCCACCCAAATGTGATTATATCCATCTACCCACATTCATGTTATGAAACAACCAAGCGAGATAAGTGTATCTGTTTCCGTGTAATTGCATATTCAATACACTATATTGAATGAAGCACTGATTGAAACTGATTATTATTAATAACAACGATAATATTGTTCTGAAATAATCATTGTATTGTTAATTTGTTTTTATCAATTTCAGTACACGTCAAATGGGATAATAGTGAAGTTAATGGTTTGCATAACCGACAAAATTTAAAATTTAAATTCATTCTATTACTTTATTTTTAAATTTACTTTGTATATTGTGTGGGTTGACATTAATTAAATATTCATCACCATTATCATCGTTTAGGTTGTAAGGTCGACAACCGAACTCACAAACCCAGATGTCAGTGTTATAGAGCCGCCAAAGGCCACTGACTTGGCTCATGTAACAACTAGATAGTAGCCGGGACCAACGGGTTATCGTGTCTTCCGAAGCACGGAATCATCTTTCTTTTCGGACAATCACGTGATTCAATGAGAATTCCTGCAATGTCTGAACCAAAGTGGAGAAAAAAAAAGTCTCACAAAGAGATTATTGCTTGACAGTGTCCCCGCCGGGAATTAAACACGTTTAAAATTAAATATATTATAATATTATACTAAAGTTTTTATTTAAGAGCAAAATTACTTGTTGATTTTAGACGCTAAAATCATTTAAAAAGCGAAACAGTATCTTATTTTCAGTTCAATTCTAAAAAATAATTTAGGTTTATCAATGAACAAATCATTATGTTTGTTAACTTTGCTGTTAATGACAGATACCCGTTTTCACTTTCACAACAAAACTTTAATAAAATGTAATTTAGTTTGCAATGATATTGGAAATTAATAGAAATAGTTTATGGTCAGAAATAAATTATCAACTTTTTACTGGATCTGTTATTACAGGAAACAACGAATACTCTTGGGCGTAGCTAGATTTATCATCAAAAAAATGTTTTTTTTATGCTGTTCGACACGTAAAGACGGACATAAGCTACATTTTACTGTGAGAAAAAGTCTCATTTCCATGCGAAAAACTACAAACACCGCGCGCACGCATAAAAACATGTAATATAGTTTATAAAAAACAAAATACGAGAGCTCTATGTTTTCACGAACGTTTCACTACATTTCGTATTTCAGGCACGCGAAGAACATTTTTACTAAAGATTGACTGAAGAACAATATCAGAGGTTTAGGCAAGATTTATTATATTGTAACGCGAAAAAATACTGAGGTTTCTTATAATAGTACTATTTATATCATTATTTGTTTAATAACATTTGTCTTGCTACGTTGTAGACAATAACATCATCAACAGCTTATTCACGTCCCCACCGAGGGGCTTGAGTCTACCCTCAGCTTAGACTTGAGCCCGTCGGTGGAAGCGTATATGAGCTATTGATGAAATGATTTTTAGAAAAACAATCTGATCTTTTGTCAATCAATCAGCCTATTGCCAAAGCACATGATCACCCGCTTTCCTCATCCAGCCACCACCAGCGACCTTCCTCAGGTCATCAGTCCACCTGGCAGGGGGCGTCCCACACTACCCCGTACCCGTCTGCTCCAACGCTCATCGGTTCTGCGACAGACGTGGCCAACCCACTGCCACTTCAGCTTGCTACACTTCTGGACGATATCAACTACCTTGGTTATCTGCCGGATGATTTCGTTTCGGGTTTTATCCCGTAGCGAAATACCAAGCATAGATCTTTCCATAGCTCGCTGAGTGACATGTAGCCGGATCTTTTATCAGCACTCTTTTCTTCAAACACTTCACGTAGTACAGAGCGAGTATAAAGGCTATCATTAGTAGTTTCCGGGCTCTTACAACCGGCCACTTAGCGCGTAGGGTCATCCAATCACAGCTCTGCAGCTGGTACGGTCAGCAGAAAACGAACTGGGACGCGGCGAGTTTTTCTGCTGACCTTGCTGGTAAAGGGTGGAAACAAGTTTATATCGCCAGATAGTGGAATCTGGAGTAAGAAAGTAGGTATTTAAGGATAGTAATAGCGTCGTCTGTAATGTTATAGTCTTTCAAATGGAAAGATTTGGGTTCAATGCTGACCATAAGTGAAATAAATGATTAAAAACATCGAAAGAGTCGCGTATCGTGCTAGGATCAAAGCTTGACACACAAGACTCGAAACTTTTGGCAGGGTTTATATTTTTTTTAACACTCTTTTATTAGCTTAACCTGTATGTCTGTTTGTATGCTTGTATATAACCGACTCGTTTGTTTGGACTCGATTTTGACCCACTTTACACGGACAGATTTAATTGAAACTTTGTACACTTATCAAGAACCGGTGACAATACAATAAGTTGTAAAAAAAAATACACGCTTTCACAGTACATAAAAAAAATATGTACGAAGAAGATGAAGATGATGATGAAAGATTTTCAGATTATTTTCTGAGGGCTCTAGATCGAGGCTATTTTAGCATGCAAATAAACAAATGATATAGAAAAGAAAAGATAGAGGAAAGATAACGTATGTTAGATACGAGTACAGTAGGCTGTAGTATTTGTATTACATTGTAGTATTAAATCATTATCATCATCATCAGTATTAAAAAATCCTCCATCGAAACCGGTTACGTACAAGGAAGAAAAATTCCTTCATCGCAACCAGTTACGAAACTGCATCTACATAAACGACCAGTGCGATGTAAAGTATGTCATAGGAGACCGCCCTATGTACACGCAAAATATCTGCGGTTATGATTTCTACGCCGTAGCAAGTCGTAGCACTAGGCTACAACTGTCGTAGCGTAAAGAAATCTCTTTGAATCTTGAAAGATATTTCTTTTTGCTACTTTTTGCTGTGCTTAATACAGAATTATAAAAAAAATACATAGATATAATATTCGTAATAATTGATGGGGTTGCGGTTATAGGGTTCCAAATTTTAATATTGAGAAATGTGACCTGTAGAGGAAAACAGCGGTAGACCCTGTAAGCTGGCCACCCCCATAACTCCGTCATTTTTAAAAGTTTCAAAGAACTGACTTGACAAAAGAATTTGATTTCAGGGTTCGGCCGTAAGACCCCATTTCGGTAACTGCTCACAATATTTCACGAGAATCGGTTGAGAAACGCGACCTGTAGAGTGGAACAAACAGACGGACAGACATACAAAAGCAATTTTGGCCAAGCTGAAACGGAGACGCTTCGCTCACTCGGTCAATAAAAAAAAAACGCCATTTGTTCATCTTTTGTTTGATTTTTCGTTGACTTTGAGTACAGTGACTGCTTCATACTTTATTTTTATTTATTTAGGAACAAACAGTTATATATAAATATCTGCTTATATCTTATATTGTTCTTATAAACAGACTTACAGTTCCCTATATTAATATAAAACTTAATACACAATACAGTAGTTAGCCAAATTACAAATCAACCATGCCAAATGCTCATAAAGTTTCTTAAAGCAGTTTAAACTAAGAATAAATATATCTATATGTGTGTGGCAGTATGTGTTTCGTGGGCCATCGTTCTTCTGAACTTGGCAACACTAGACCCCATACTGGCAACATCACTTCCTCTCGATCGATCGAACTGATCAGCCATTGATTTTACATTGCATTATAAATTTTCTGCATCGTGCTGAAATAATTACACGTCGTTGGAATCTCTAAGCTTGTTTGACTGACTCAACACGCAACCAATCTATATACGAGATCTACAAAACGGCCCGCCAACTAGGCGGCCAAATGTGAATAGTAATCATTTTAAAGTTTACAATTTCTCCTTAAATAACTACTGTTCGCTACATACCAGATACCTTATCATAATCTTTTACATTAAAACCCAATTAAAGCTCTGCACTAACAATATATCATCTTTGCTTTATGATTTCAAAAAGTATGGTCGCAGAATTTTTTATCGGCTACGTAACGGATCATTAACTGCAGAACTATCCTGCAACATTGTTTCCTACTTTACTAAAGATGCGGTATAGCGTCGTTAAAATAACAAAGAATAATTCTCTCGTCTATATTACTAGGTAAGGAGAACTTGATAATATAGTATATCACAACGATAGGCCGTGTGATGACGGCAGAGTAGAATACATTTGTCACCAACCCCTACTCTTCCCGTGGGTGTCGTAAGAGGCGACTTAGGGACTACATATTGAACAGGGAACGAGCAGCAGCGCTCTCTGATACAGTTACCTTTTAATCTGCGATCTCCAACCCGCCTGCCAAGCGTGGAGATTATGGCAAAACCCTCCACTTAAGTGGAGGAGGCTCATAGTCCAGCAGTGGACTGTAACGGGCCGTTGATGTTGATATCACAACGAATTGACTATAGATAATTCGTTGGTATATCATCATCAACAGAACATATACCGAGGGGTTTGAACCTGCCATGAATTATGACGATCAGGCCTTAGTCGTTCACGCTGGCCCAGTGCGGGTTGGTCGACTTCACACACAAGCTTTAAATTTCTTCGCAGGAGTGTGCAGGTTTCATCACGATGTTTTCCTTCACCGTAAGAGCGTCGAATAAACGTACTATACGAATCCGAAATTTGAGGACACATAAGTACGTTGTGGAGATCGAACTCGCGTCAACCGGACGGGAGGCAGCGGCCCTAGCCACTAGACCACCTGCACCCACCGGCGCTCATACTTTAAATACCCATTTCTTTTTTTGTTTTATTCTTCTGTTCTATGGGCTGAGGTACCGTGGCACAAATTTGTGTGACCTACTTTCCAAGTCACACCCAACAACATCACTTCCCAACATCGAGCAGCTTTCAAGGGTCCTATAATTGCTATCCAACTCTCTATTGACTGTAATTATTATTCCAAGTGGGGTAATAATGACACCCTGGAGTGAAATAATAATGTTCGCTGACGGCCTGGTTATCCTTATCGGTAGAACTTCTACCGTCAATGTAGAAGGTATTGTTTTCGATACCGTATACATCAATCTTTATCTGATTAATTAATTTACTGTCACATAATTTACGCCATACTGTACAGACTTCTCAGTACCTCCACTTACCGCCAAACGACTTGGCATCGCTGCGAGGATTCCAGTCATTACATTAACAATATGCTATGTATCAATAAGTAGTACAGACAGACATAAAAATAAGTAAGACAATGAAAAGGTTACAGCGTCAGCTATGCTGTTTTTCAGCAATCACCTCGTTCTCTACTTCTTTGAATATGTATTCCATGCACCCCACGTTTTTCGTTTTAAGTCCTACAAGAGTACTACACCAATAAAAATCTCAATAAAAATTATTTTATACTTCTTAGTGCGTAAAAACGTGTTGTTAAAAAATATTTTTTACTTAATAATTATTTTGTGCTTTTTAGTCCAGCGTATTTAAATCTTACAAGATACCCTGAACATAACGTAGGGCTAAATTGCTAAGACTAAAAATCGAGGTTATGTTGTGTTTTTAGTTGTTTTTATGGCCAACTTCCGGCTCCATCATGAGACCCTGAACATCACGTATATCTAAAGATCTTTTCAAGACTAATCCAACGAGCCCAAACACGACGAGGTTGAGTTGTGTATTTTAGGAGTTCCTATGGCCACCTTCCGGGTCCATCATCAGATCAGCTCCATGGTATCATAATATTGCATTGTCACCGAGGTTACATAAGTGTACCGAATTTCAGCACAATGGAATGAGAGAGCACGTGCTCCAAAAATGAGTTGCAAGATTCGGACCAAACAAACCCACAAACAAACAAACAAACAGACAGACAAGAAAGCGTTAAAGAGACTGGGTGCTCGAAAATTTGTGACGTCATTCTGTCATACAAAAAAACACCGTATCAAAGATTTCTCGAGCGATCGTCTTTTACTCTGAGAACTGTATCCTATACGAAACTCGCGTGAAGTTAGTCAAGAGCCCAACCTATATATCTAGACATTAATCTTGTCTTGTTAATACTTGTAAAATACGTGTTTTAAGTATCAAACAATTAACACACTTTGTAATAAGTCACACCATTGATTACAAACTATAGGTATTCCTAGTAAAAATATGGTTGAATAGGTACTTAAAGTTATAGGTATGCATAGAGGAAACGTTGCCAGTGTTGTGGGCACATTTGGGCGGGGGGCCTTGCTGGCCGGACTTTTTATTTAGTTTTAAGTAGACTTGAATTTTATAATTTGTACTATGTATTATTATATATTTTGTGACATTTCTGTTACCTAAAATTGACAGTAAATATTACGCCACTTATAGGTATATTTCTCTTCTTTAGTGCGACCTCAAGAAAGATGATAAGTTGCAGACAATTTAGCTACTCAATAGATTTGAAGTGGTTCCGACAAGAATTCTAGAGAAATATTTCTAAGATTTTAAGATTAAAAAAAAATATATCTTAGACTTGAAAACATCTTAGTGCTAGTGTTTATCTTATCTTTTGTGGATCGACTCTTTGACCCGATGATGGAAGCTTTTGTGATTTTCCTAGAAACTGTCCCTAGCCTTTCTTACGTATCTATTCGTTTTTTTCTATAGCTTTGTGTTTAACCTTACTTTCACCTGATAAAAAAATATGACTAGGTCATAATGTGAAGTACTCACTTCCGAAGACAATTTTGTCCTATTTTTACTCTAGACTTGAAGTCAATTGTAAGTACAATTTCTACAAATACTGACAAAGTGAGAGTATGTACTCTAAAAATGACCACAGTGAACTGTTTGGTTTGAACTTGAAGAATTGCACTTGAATTTTTATAACCCACATAAGGTTGCAAGGGCAACCACTGACCCCACTAAAAGTATTTTTTACTTGATAATTTATTATAATGTAGTAGGTAGGCAGATAAATTTGTAATTTCAGGTTTAGCCAGATTTCTTTTTGCCAGATTTGAGACAAGTCTTGTATGAAGACAAACGTGTAATAGTATTCTTGTAAATTGTGAACGGTGTCAATTAAACTGTGAAAATATATTTAGATGTTTCCTTCACGTCTGAAATTCTTAACGGATTTGGATGAAATTTGGAATGGAGTTTTGTAACCTGGATTAATACATAGAATACTTTCTTACGGCAAAGTCTTATTCCCACGGGAAAATCTGATATAACCGGAGCGTAACCGCGTAGCCGTGTGGTGACGGCAGAGTAAAATACATTTGTCACCAACCCCTACTCTTCCCGTGGGTGTCGTAAGAGGCAACTTAGGGACTACACATTGAACAGGGAACGGGCAGCAGCGCTCTCTGATACAGTAACCTTTTAATCTGCGATCTCCAACCCGCCTGCCAAGCGTGGAGATTATGGCAAAACCAAACACTTAAGTGGAGGAGGCTCATAGTCTAGCAGTGGACTGTAACGGGCCGTTGATGTTGATGTTGAACCGCGGGCGGACCGCTAGTCATTTTATCAATATGTAAAGAAGAATACCTTTTAGTTATAGAATACTGAACTTTCACATATTGCAAGCAAGTCAGTAGGGTGTTCTTACAAAATGTACGTTGAGCGCAAACAGTATGGACGGGCACAAACGGGTAATATTAGATAAAATCCCTTTTAGTGCAAATTTTATTGCGCATAAAAATACTCTGGAGAAAGGGTGTTTTATCGCTAATAGACATCTCTTTCAGACACGACTCAATGTCGTTTAGGAATGTTTGTCGTCAGGTTTTACAAAAATAACATTGTCATTGTGTAAAATGTGATAAGCTAAGGAATTAAATGTGTCCTTCAATAAAATTTCATAACATTAAAACCTGCAAACCGATTTTTGTAAGACTTGCACTGTACCGTAAATTGAAAGACACTGAATGCAACAAGTAAATATTTTTTACAATTCAATTTCTGGTTAGAAGGTAGAAGGGCGTAGACAAACATACATAATTTATACTATACATAAATTTAAAAGAAAATATGTTTAATTGTGGACTCCATAATCTTCCGATTATAATGCTAACATTTGCGAATGTTGTACAATTCCAACTTATGATGACTCCAACAATCCCCATAGACTTATATCATGTAGTACGTACGGGTCGAATTGTTTTTTTTTTATTAAGGCGTTTAATAACTATAGATGCCTATTATAAAACAATATCCGCTTGCCCTTGTCCCATCAAAAAATCAAAAGAAAAATCACCAAATGAACATAAAAAAAGCATTCAATCAATCAACCGATCAATCATTTGGGGTCGGCGCTGTAATTATGTTTTCTTTCTCCATACATCCCTATCAGCCGTCATTTTAACGCTCAAATCCTTCCTAATCATATCATCCTTCACACAGTCCATCCATCTTTTCTTTGATCGTCTTCTCCCAACATGGATATGTTGGATGGATATCCACATTTATCATTTATGTTTGCCAATCAATGCCTTGCAAAAACCTCTATCATTATAAATTTACATACTGACGGTGTCTCAGTGTTTCACGTAAATCTTATTACAATAATGTTATCATGATTTACATAATCTACCATGTTGTTTAAACCGAGACCATTACTTACAATTAATTTACTAAATTAAGACGTTTCATTATAATAATTTCATAATTTTATTAACTTTGGACAGAATTATCTTAATTTACGTAAATGTTTTAGCCGTATCTTTATTTTAGACTAGCGGGCCGCCAACGGCTACGCTCGTGTTGTGTAAGATTTTCCCGTGGGAATAAGACTTTTTCCCGTAAAAAGTATCCTATCTGTTATTCCAGGGTACAAAATATCTCTATTCCAAATTTGATTCTTATCCGTTCAGTAGTTTCTGCGTGAAAGAGTAACGAACATCCATCCATACATCGAATAGGTTATTTGAGAAAGAACATTAATACTCGTAAATATGACTTGACTTTTCAGGAGACAAAAAAAACTGTGTACTGGAAAAAAATAATTACCAAACAGTGATTATTTAATATGCAGTTTTGTAAATAATGGGGTTTTGTAAATAATGGTTTAAAGACAAGGTAAAAGTTATGCTCTTAGAATCTCGAAAAATGGAAATATCCTAAGCACTTTGTAGGTAGCAGACGGAAATGGATAGGTAATTTCCAAGGGTAATTTTAATTTGTGTGGAGTCTGGTTGGGTGTAATTTGTTATTTGTGTGTGTGTATGTGTGTGTACGTGTATCTATGGAATGATAAAAGTCTAATATTATTAATCTATTTCATTGTCCTAATTACAACCTATATAATTAACTATTTGACTTTTACTAATTTAAACCCTTCACCTTATATTATAACTTCTATTATTTAATTTTGTTTGTATGCATAAGACATTATAATTTTATTAGTATTCGTGTGTGTATATATGTATAAATAAAAATACATACAAAATTTATATATATAGTATATATATTATATGTAACATAATATCATTGTAAAACGATCAACTTAACTTGTCGTCGCGTCCGTGTTTCTCTGGGTTGTGGCTGAAAATCAGTGATATCTGCTCTCCTGAGTATGTATCGACGCTGAGCTACGACCTTTTTGCGCTGCTGCAGCACACATGCATAACCTGGTGTGTCAGGTTATGCTATGATATTCTTGGTAATACTAGTTTTAATTTTGTTATGTATATGTCTGCAGTATCAAATAAACGCTTTATCTATCTATCTATAACCGACTATTTACATTAATTTCAGATAATCAACGTTAATGTATCTTTAAAATAAATTCAAAGTCCCTGGACTTATGTTTTTTCTCAACAACATGAAAAATATCATCATCAACATCAACGGCCCGTTACAGTCCACTGCTGGACTATGAGCCTCCTCCATTTAAGTGGAGGGTTTTGTCATAATCTCCACGCTTGGCAGGCGGGTTGGAGATCGCAGATTAAAATGTTACTGTATCAGAGAGCGCTGCTGCCCATTCTCTGTTCAATGTGTAGTCCCTAAGTCGCCTCTTACGACACCCACGGGAAGAGTAGGGGTTGGTGACACATGTATTCTACTCTGCCGTCACCACACGGCTTGAAAAATATATATAAAAAAAAATATATATATTATATAAAAAACACTTATTTTGGAAAAGTGGGGCAAGTGTCTCCCAAAAGGCTTATCGCCTGTGTCGGGAGGCACCGCTCTTCATAGAAACTAACATAATTTAAGTTAATGTTATGACAAGTTCATACAGATGGAAAAAAAGGTAAGTATAATTAAGATAAGTTTAGTTTAGGTCTAAAATAGTTTTAAACTCACATTATTAAGCTTTGCTTCTCTTGATAAAATTTTGACAGAGGAAGTGGTGTTGGAATGTAGTCGTTTATCTAAGTTGGACTTCGTAATTATATTGGGTGGGAGGCATGATGAGAATATTTTAACATTGCAATCTACTTTGCACCGGGTTTTCGATGTTTTGTCTGTAGGTAAATGTGAAAACATTATTAAATCTCAGTCTAAGCTCGACACTGCTGTTTGATTCACGCCTCTCTTCTATATAAATAAACATGGCGCAGCCGGTTCTGAATTAATTTTTGATGAATAGTGATTAATAAGATTATAAATGTTACCAACGAGAGTGTAAACTCAGTACAGTGAAGATAATATTATAGTGATCCACGTTACATTACTAAAATAAGACGTAAATTAATGATAATGGAAAGTATAAGCATTCTGCAGCCGCCGCAAGCGTTTAATTTTGAAAATAATTTGGTTAATGTTACGTCCGGTAATTTATGCACTGAGTGGGAAAGGTGGAAAAAGTCGTTCAATATTTACTATGAAGCATGTGAATTATCAAAAAAGGATGCGAAGGTGCAGATAAATATATTGTTGCACATTATTGGAGATAAATGTCGGGAGGTCTATGATCAATTTACTGGTGAAGTGAAAACTGTTAAAGACGTGTTGCTGAAGTTTGACGAATTTTTTATACCGCAAAAAAATTTGGCAGTAGAACGACAAAAGTTTTTTAAGAGAGACCAGAAGGAATTTGAGTCCATTGAGCAATATGCCTATGAATTAAATAAAATTGCATCAAAATGTGAATTTAAGACTTTGCAAGACGATCTTGTATGTAGTCGTTTAATATGTGGCATTCAAAACATAGCGTTAGCGGAACGGTTATTGAGAGAACCAGAAATTACACTCACAAAAGCTGTCGAAATATGTAAATTGGCCGAGATGTCAAGAATACAGGCAAAAACCATTAAGTCAGAAAATAACAACGTTTATGAAATAACAAAAAATGGGTTGGTGGCACCTGCGGAAATAAATGTGGTTAACCGTAGTCGTAGATCATCAGCTGGGCGTGCGGTCGCTCCCCGGTTTCCACCGCCGCCGCCGCCCCCTCCGCCGCCGGCGGTACGCGGCCCGGTGGCTCAGCGCCGCCGCCGTGACTCATCGTCATACGTGCGGTCACAGTCACAGCAGAATACTTTGAGATTCCAATATTCCAATGATTGTGGTTATTGTGGAAGAAGTCATAGGCGAAATGAATGTCCAGCGTTCGGCCAACGTTGTAACAAGTGCCAAAAGGTAAACCATTACGCACGAATGTGTCGAGCTCGTGTGTATACGGTACGGGAGGACTCCTCTGATCAGGCAAGTTTAAAATGTTATGATATACGTAGTAAGTTTTGTAGCGACTGGGTCGTGGAGTTAGAAATGTGTAGTAGTAAAATAAGTTTTAAACTTGATACCGGTGCCGATGTGAATGTGTTGCCAAAGATATATTTAAATAAAATAAATTTGTCTGAAAATGATTTAACAAAGACATCTACGCGCTTACAGGGTTATTCTGGTTCAGATATTTCTGTGTTAGGAAAGTGTTATCTAAAGGTCAAACATAAGAATAATTATTATTTTTTAAAATTCATTGTGGCAGATGTAGAATCAGTTCCTGTATTAAGTAGAAGTAGTTGCGAAGAGATGAAATTAGTTAAAAGAATATTATCTGTTAATCAGGTTAGTAGTGATGATAAAATATTGGATGAGTTTCCTGACGTTTTCATTGGTATGGGCTGTCTTCCGGGCGAATATAAAATACAAACTCGAAGTAATGTTTCCCCAGTTGTTCACGCACCACGAAAGTTACCAATAGCCATGAGGGAACAGGTGAAAAATAAGCTAGAAGAAATGGAGAATGAGGGAATAATAGCTAAAGTACAGGGGCCCACAGATTGGGTTAATAGTTTAACAATAGTGAAAAAACCTGATGGGGATCTGCGTATATGTTTAGATCCCCGAGATTTGAACAATGCAATTAAAAGGGAACACTTTAGATTGCCCACGTTTGAAGAAATCACTGCTAATCTGATAGGTGCGAAATATTTTAGCACGTTAGATGCAAAGCAGGGGTTTTGGCAAGTAAAGCTAGATATGGAAAGTACTGATTTGTGTACTTTTAACACTGTATTTGGCAGATATAAATTCTTGCGCATGCCCTATGGAATATGTTCAGCGTCAGAAATATTTCATAAAAAATTATATGAACATTTTGATGATATTGAAGGAGTTGAATTATTTATTGATGATTTGTTGGTACATGGGCCAACAAAAGAGATCCACGACGAAAGACTTCAACAAGTATTAAAGCGGTGTCAGGAAATAAATATCAAATTAAATAAGCGTAAATGCAAAATTGGCTTAACAGAGATTAAATATTTGGGTCATAAAATTACAAAAGATGGGATTTATCCGGATGAATCACATATTACTGCAATCAAAGACATGCCAAAACCAAACAATTTAAAAGAATTGGAAAGATTTTTGGGATTAGTAACTTATGTAAGTAATTACGTGCCGAACTTTTCAGAAAAAACATCGGTTTTAAGGGAATTATTAAAAAAAGATATAGAATGGCACTGGGACACTAGACACGATGAATGTTATGAAAAAATAAAAAAGTGTCTGACTTGTCGTCCTGTACTACAATACTACGATATGAAAAAACCGATAGTTATATCCGTAGACGCGAGCAAAAACGGTTTAGGCGCATGTTTGATGCAAAATAATCTACCAGTGTGTTATGCATCAAAATCACTTACAAAGACAGAACAAGCATACGCTCAGATCGAGAAAGAACTTTATGCATGTGTGTTTGCGTGTGAAAAGTTTTATGCGTACATATACGGTAGGTCGGATATCACAATCGAAACAGACCATAAACCGTTAGTAAGTATAATAAACAAGCCTCTTGTTAACACTCCTGCACGGTTACAAAGGATGCTAATGCGGTTACAACCTTATTCGTTTAAATTGGTGTATAAACCAGGTAAGTATCTGTACATAGCGGACACACTATCTCGCGCTGTCGCACCAGGGTCGGACGAGTTGGTACAGCCGCGTGACCAGCTCGATGCGCAAGCGCAGGTATGCGCGCTCACAGCGTCGAATCCGCTTACAGATACACATTTTTTAAGAATACAAAAATATACAAAACAAGATGAAGAATTACAAGAATTAATAAAGTTAATTAGAAAGGGCTGGCCAATTGAAAAGAAAAGCGTGACTGATAGACTAAAAGGTTATTGGAATGGTAGGGACGAGCTTACTGTTAACTTTGGCATAGTTTGGAAAGGATCTAAAGTTGTTGTGCCAAAATGCTTGCGTCGAGAAATGTTAGAAAACATACACGTAGGTCATATGGGACTAGAAAAATGTAAATTGAGAGCGCGTGAATTAATGTACTGGCCAAATCTTAATTCACAAATAGAAGATTTTTTAACACACTGTCAAGCTTGTCTCACCTACAGGAAACAAAACAGCAAAGAACCTTTGATTCCCCACGAAATTCCCAGTAGTCCATGGTATAAATTAGGAGTAGACATATTTCATCTGGGCCAAAAGTCATTTCTGATAGTGATTGACTACTTTAGTAAGTTTATTGAACAAGAAGAGCTACCCTCGTTAACTTCGCGTGAAGTAATAAATAAATTAAAACTAGTTTTTAGAAGACATGGTATTCCTGTGATACTTATGTCAGATAATGGACCAGAATTTTCTTCTAAGGAGTTTAAAGAATTTAGCGACAGCTGGAAATTTGAACATGTAACGTCATCACCTAGATATCCCCAGTCGAACGGTCAAGTCGAACGTGCGGTGCAAACTGTAAAAAGAATGATGAGAAAAACACAGTATGATCAAAAAGACTATAATTTGGCATTGTTGGAATATTTAAATACACCGTTGGACAAGGAAATAGTTTCCCCAGCAGAATTGCTGTATGGTAGGAAATTAAGAAGCATTCTACCTTGTATGCCAAATCTAGTGTTTCCCAGAAATAAAATCGTAAACGAGTCATTTAAAAAGCTTAAAAATAGACAAAATAAACAAAAGTTATATTATGACAAAGGAGCGAAAAAACTGGTTGAGCTAAAAAAGGCACAAAAAGTGAAAGTAAGGCACAATAACCAATGGATAAATGGGATAATACATGGTATACAAGGTCCTAGGTCGTATTTTGTTAAGTTATGTACAGGAAATATAGTACGTAGGAATAGAAAACACATTATCATAGACTCAAATCGCCGAAGCGATCCCACACTTATACACTACGATGATATTAGGAATAACAATGAAAGCGCACACACACACATCGGTAACCGAACAGCTGACAACTACAATAATACTAACAATTATGTAACTCGTTCCGGCAGGACAGTGCGACCTCCTGATCGGTGGACTTATCCTCTGCCGCCAACCACGCGATGTTAAACATGCCATGTATGTATGAAAAATATGCTCAAAGTTAAATCGAAGCAAAGCAAAAGTAAATCAGTACCAATACTTACAATAATAATAGTATAATTAAAATTATGCATGTAAAAAAAAAAAAAAACGAAACTATGAGATATTGTTTATTTAATTACAAAATAGAACTAATAAAAATGAACAATGGTAAGAGCCACATATTGTTAATTGATGTTATCGTTATAAAATCAAGTCAATAAATAACATTATACCCGCATAATAGGTACAAGTTTATGTAGCAATAAATAAATATATTTCATAATCATTATGTTAATTAAACTGTAATACTAACTTAATAAAAAGCAGTTTTCATATCTAGAACACACTAATTTGTAGCATAATATGATTCCTACTTGTTTACGTTACTTCGAGTTGTGAGTTTGATTCCCGTCTATGACAAACATTTGTTTAGTTGGATGCTAATAATTGTCTAAATATGTAACTCTCAATATGTATGTATATTGTTGGATTCACCTACAAAGTTATATTAAAAAAAAAAAAAAAAAACAGCATGTTTATATTTAGAATAAGTAATTCATGTATAAAATAAGTAATTCATGTACTGCGCTTAGTTCCGTATAAGCAACAATTACAAATTATTATTCAATATTAAATTATGAATGCTTGCTTATTGTTCAGAATAAGACAGATGTGTGCTAGTAGGTATATAGGTAAATAAGTAAATTTGGTCCGTGCTTGGTTCCGTGCTAAGCAATGAATACAAAATATTACAATTTTAAAACAAATTTATGGATGCTTGCTTATGTATATAATTAGAAAGAAGTGTAATAGATTAATGCCATAAATATTGTTCTGCGCTTGGTAATAAATTAAGAAAAAGATACAAATTAAATAAAAATTATGTATACGTAAACTACTAATAAATATATAAAATTTAATACTTAAAAAAAAAAAAATAATAATAATAAAATAATAAAAAAAAAAAACCGTTAGTGTAATCATTTGGAATTGGTCTTGTGTATGTTGTATGATAAAAATATTTTAACTTTATTTATGATTCTTAAAACAAGGAGAGTAATTACTCAATGTGTATTTAACCTTTAACCCAAAATAAAGTTGTAACCAACTAAGATAGGTGGTATACCTTGTACACTTTAAATTCTCTTTAAATAGCATACAGTATGAAACTCTGCGATAGAATTAAGTTTTTGAATTCCTTATCTGTTGTTGTTTTATCTTTTATGTTTTGATGAGGGGATTGTAGGTAAATGTGAAAACATTATTAAATCTCAGTCTAAGCTCGACACTGCTGTTTGATTCACGCCTCTCTTCTATATAAATAAACATTGTCCAATACAAACGTTCTCTATAATATACCATACACATTTCCATTACGTCATAAAATTGTAAAGCTATGTTCACAATATTCGAATGTATTTTTTTCTGACTTATATTATAGAAGAGGAAATGTGTTGGACAGGAAAGAGTCGAGTAGGGCTATGGTTAGGGATATTATAATGATTAATTACAACACAAAATATCTAGACAATCAAATTAATTCTACATTGAAAAACAATGAACATCAGGAAAAGTTTTTTCGAATTTAGTATTTATCATCAAAATGTATGCGGTATCACAAAAAAAAAGATCAAATTGAATTGTATTTAGAAGGTTTACAAAATAGACAGGATTATGTATGTATAAGTGAACATTTTTTGAATGACATGTCTGCGCCATTGATAAGTTTTGCAAACTACGAGTTAGCGGCAGTTTATAGTAGGAAAAAAATGACTAGGGGCGGATCGTTGATTTTAAGAGAAAAAATGAGGAAGTGTCAAGATGTAGCCATTTGTAAAAGCTTAAGTTTAAGGGAAGTATTTGAGATATGTGGTGTTAAGGATGACCTCACTGATATTTATATTTTTTGTTGCTATCAGAATGGTAAATATTTTGATAAATTTATTGAAAAACTTGAATTGTTTTTGCAACGGTTCATGGATAAAAGGTGTATAATTTGTGGCGACTTCAATGTAAATATGTTAACAGAAAATGATAAAAAAAGAGACTTTCTAACTTTGTTGGCGAGCTACAACTTCAGGCATTTGGTCAATCAGGCTACGTTTAAGAGGAATGGCGTGGAATCATGTATAGATAACATATTGACAAACATACCTGGAGAAAATATAGGAAATGTAGAAGTAGATGAGAACGGGCTGTCGGACGGACACTCTGCAATAAGCTGTAGTGTGATGACTGACGGAAATAAAAAAACAAGAGAAGAAATTGTATTTAAGGAGCAAAGGTCTTATTCGCGGAAAAATAATATTCAGTTTAGACAAAAT
Source organism: Carpatolechia fugitivella (assembly GCA_951230895.1). Classification (NCBI taxonomy): domain Eukaryota; kingdom Metazoa; phylum Arthropoda; class Insecta; order Lepidoptera; family Gelechiidae; genus Carpatolechia; species Carpatolechia fugitivella. The sequence continues at coordinate 18,137,285 of OX579646.1, read as the reverse complement.
ATATTAAGTGTTGAATGGGAATCATTAGGAATAAACGGATTTCTCAAAAAATTTGACAATATTTTCAAATCTAGTTTTAGAAAGACACGGAAAAAGGTAAATCTGAGCAAAATATCGAAATTAAACTGGATTAGCAAAGGTATTAAGGTATCTAGTAAAATGAAACGATTTTTGAGCAGTGCAAGTGTTTTCCAAAATCACGAAAGTATAATAAAATACAAAGAAAATTATATACGAATCTATAGAAAGGTAATTAATGAAGCAAAAAAGAAAAATATACAAAGAGAAATTAGACAAGCTAAAAACTCTATTAGGCATATCTGGTCGGTAGTTGATAAATGCGGTAGAGCTAATAAAAGAAGCAATAACACATTTGATAATATAATATTGAAGCATAATAATCAAGTCATATCACAGCCACAAGAGGTTTCAGAAATTTTTTCCAAACAGTTTACTCACAGTAATGAAAACGATAATAAAAGTACACCAATGGCTTTGTCTATGTTATTAGGGAGTACAGATAAAGTAAATAGTACTGCAAATTTCAAACCGGTAACGCCATCAGAAATAGAAAGATTGGTCCATAATATGGAAAATAAATCATCGTACGGCCATGATGAAATACCCATTAAAGTTATAAGGGAGAATATCGACATACTTAAAAGACCACTTTGTTATCTTTTCAATTTATGCTTTGAGAATAATGTTTTTCCCGACCAATTTAAAATAGCACGCATACTCCCATTACATAAAAAGAAGGATAAAAGTGACCCAAAACACTACAGACCGATATCTCTTTTACCAGTGTTATCAAAATTGTTAGAAAAACTTATTAAAACGAGACTAACAACACATTTGAACTCTTGCAATGTTTTAGTTAATAGACAATTTGGTTATAGGCAAGGAGTCGGTACAAAAGATGCAATAGAAACTTTAGTCACAGATATTTTAAGGAATATAAATGAAAAACAAAAAGTAGCTGGCATTTTTTTAGATTTGAGTTCGGCTTTTGATTTAGTTGACCATTCTATTTTGATGGCAAAGTTAGAATACTATGGCGTTACAAATAACACACTGCAAATAATTAAATCTTATTTCAAAAGCCGATATCAATATGTGGAGATCAAAAGTATGTCTGGTAGTGGTAATCTTGAAATCGCGACTTCAAAGTTAGTGTCGGTCGTGAGGGGAGTGCCACAAGGATCCGTATTGGGACCAATATTTTTTCTGATATTTATTAACGATTTAGTTAATTATATGAGCATTAGGATACCGGACATAAAACTAACATTATTCGCAGATGATACTACAGCCATAGTTGCAAGTAAAGACATTAATAGTCTATCTGACAAAGTAAATACGGCTTTAACATATTTTGACATTTGGTTTAAGAACAATAATTTAAAAATTAACATTGATAAAACTAACATTATTTTATTTAAAAACACGTCAAGAGGCGGGGACTCCCTTCATCTAAAGTTAAACGGACAAACTAAAGCTACGGTTCCCTCAGTCAAATCATTGGGTGTACACATTAACGAATATTTGAATTGGAAGGACGAAATGTTAGAAATAGAAACAAAAGTGAGTTCAGCTTGTTACGCTCTGCGGAAATTAAGGGAACTTCTTACAACAGAGCAGTTGAAAGGCGTTTACCATGCACTTGTCGAGTCTCGTTTCAGATACAGTATAAAGCTATGGGGCATGAGCTATGACTATAATGTAAAGAAAGCTTTTGGGTTGCAAAAAAGAGCGATTAGGGCCATGGTTAGAATCCCGCCGTGGGAATCATGTAGAGAACATTTTCTTAAACTAGGCATACTAACTATACCCAGTCTTTACATTCTAGTAATACTTACAGACTTTGTGAACACTCGTTGTCAGTTTGAAACTGCGAGCGAAAGAGAAGCTAGAGAGAGAACTAGACGAAAAGATTTCCCGCCTCTGATAACACCTCATTTAAATGTAGTTAAACATGGAGTGTTGCATCAGGTAACCAGGTTGTTCAATAAATTGCCTGCAGAGTTGAAGGTCGAGAACAAACAGCACGTATTTAAAAGAAAATTAAAATTATTGTTAGTTAAAAAATGCTTTTATAATGTAAATGAATTTTTAGAATGTAATATGAATGACATCTAGTTTACTTACTTGTTTATTTATTCTGCATAGTCTGAGTTGAAATTTTTAGTAGAGAGTATTATTGTTTTATTGTTTTAGAATTAAGTATTTCGGACACAAATTGTATTTGTTATCGAATAAATAATAAATAATAAATATTAGATTATAGGTTCAACTTACATTCCTTCCTACAATCTAAGTCCAAGTTTAAGTAGGTACATATTAATTAGAAATAGATTAATTCAGTTCAGTTAGACATGCCGAGTTATTCTAAGTCTAAGCGGTATACTCATGGTTTATCATACTTTCCTACTTACAATCTAAGTCTATGTTTAAGTAGGTACATAATAGCTAGAAATAATTTAGTTTAGTCAGCCATGCCAAGTTATTCAGAGTCTAAACGGTGTGTGTGTGTGTGTGTGTGTGTGTGTGTGTGTGTGTGTGTGTGTGTGTGTGTGTGTGTGTGTGTGTGTGTGTGTGTGTGTGTGTGTGTGTGAGTGGGGGTGAGTATGTGTAAGAGAGTGAGAAGTGGAGAAGAGCTGCCGAGTGGTTAGCCCTACGGCAACTACGCCTTGGGATCGGGTTATCCTATACAGTTTAATATCATTACACTGTCCACTAACCAGTCAGCAGCCTCTCCACTGCTTGTTAGTGTGTGTGTGAGTGAGTTTGTGTGAAAATATAGACATATAATTAGAAAAGTAGTATTTTTATTTATAAAATTAGACATATTATTAATCTTCATCATGAACATCTAGATTATCCCTGTCAGTTACAGAAATTAGGCCAGTCAATATCGACATCAAACATCGCAAACGCGCATGTATCTACGATTTTTTTATATGTTGTTAGGTTCCTTGAGTGTAGTTTACACCCAATTTGCAACCCTGAAAACCCTGTGCTACCTCCATGGTGCTCGAAAAACTGCGAAGTTGTGGTACTTGTTTCAGTTTTTTCGAAAGAACTACCTTAAGGAAGCGTTTTTCAAGTATGTTTGCTACATAATTTAATAAAGCTAACTAAATTTTCTACAATTTGAGTTTAACTCCAGCAATCTAGGTCCATTAGTTGCAGAGATATACAGCTTGTCAAAAGTAGGCTGTTTAAAAAAAAAAAGTGTATATTTTGTGTTTGGGTCATATTCAAAGACACGTACTGGCTAAACTAATGGTCCTGGTGCTGCTTCAATTGTTCATCTGATTGTTTTATAACGCAGACTCTTTGGAATATGGTAAAGGGATCAACATCAACTCTCTTGTTGCATACTTTCACAGAGGTGGTGACTGATGCCAAGGTCTTCACTTTGTCCTGGGTCAGCGTTTTTCGCGGTTTTTCGAGGTTTTTGAGTAGCACAAGGTTTTCAGGGTTGCAAACTTGGGTGTTAACTTCTCTCAAGGGACCTAACAACGTTTGCGATGTTTGTCCTTTTATGTGTTGATATTGACTGGCATAAATGGTTTCGTAGAATTTTTTCAAATCATCAACATTTTTCTTGTTGATTGGTCTTTTGCCTTTGCATGCCCGTTCCGTTGGCAACTCCAAATGACTTCTTTGGGCATTTGGCAAGGAAAAGTCATCACTTTTCCTGAAACAAGGCCTCCTATGAATTCTTTGGCTTGAACAATGCCTTTCTTGTCACATGAATGATAATAGTAGTAAAATTTGCTGATGTTGAATGAAACTTTGTTTTCTCTTGGTACTCCTTTTACCATAGACTCCAAAGGTAGCATCTATTTTTTATAGAACTTGGGCCACCAGCTTTTATAGTCAATTATGTCAACAATGTTGCCAGGTAATGTAGTGGGAAAACAGCATTAGTCCAGGACTGATGTTGTTTCTCAACTACATGCATATTTTAATAGCTTTTGTTTCTACGTAGAAATGTGGACCAGTGCTGTTTCTCCGCGACATTGTGTATTTATATAGAAAAAGCAGCATCATTGACTTGATTTCGTCAAAATCGTGACTAATGTTCTTTCTCAAATAACTAATAATAGTGCCTACTTAAAAACTTTCGCGTATTAATAAGGATATTCTTTAAAAATAAAAGAAGTTACTGTAATGGTACATTTATGGAATCCCGAGACACTATCAAAATAACTTTGTATGTCTCTAGTTTGGATAAGCTTTCATTTTCAACACCCTTTGAAAATTCTCAGTCCATGAAATTTAAAAATTTTCCCTACTAAACAAAAGTTATAAAACGAAAAACAAAAAACTTTTCCCTTAGTAAATCAATCAGCTATATGAACGAGGTTCTGTATGAACGGTCAAATTGTTTGTTTATACTACATGAGCGATCCGCCCGCGGCTACGCTCGCGTTGTGCTTACCTTAATTTTCCCATGAGAATAAGACTTATTCACGTAAAAATATAAGTCTATGTAATATTCCAGGCTATAAATTATCTCTATTCCAAATTTCATCCCAATCCGTTCAGTAGTTTTTGCGTGAAAGAGTAACAAACTTCATCCATACATCCATACTTACAAACTTTCGCGTTGGTAAGGGTTTCTACATATCTCTGTTTTTATAAAAAATACGGCACTGTTTTTTCCGTCATTATCGTTAAGAAAATTTCGTCATTTAATACATATAAATGACGTACTTATGTCCCTTTTCCACCCTTTTGAAATGCTTGTGGCTCAGCCTTAATTTCACATTCCGTATGATCACCAAAGCTAAGCATCTCCAGGTCATGAAAAGGTGGTCGTATATGTAGATGATTTAAATGGTATTGAAGGTAGACTTCCGTGAGTCTAAATAGATAACAAACTATCGTTTTTATGATTTAAAAATTGAAATTATTAAAAACCCCTTCAACAGTGACGACCACAGATCTTCGAATACCAAATTTAACTTTTGAAATTGAATTAATGAAACAATTTTCACGAATGGCGCTCAAAGGGTTAGACCAAGAATTGAATTAGGGGAAAAACGGACGGCGGCGGCCGGTTTTGAAGCTTACCGGTACCCTAATTTGGGGTAACTCGGAATAATATTTGATTTTGAACAAGGTGAAGGTGCCATTTGACGGTTTACCTGTGACTCAGGTGATGTGTGAATTTGGCTAGGTTTTCATCATGAGGTGGATTACGTACACAAAATTCAAGTGGGGTAATTTTAAAATTCGATTCTGGACTAAGTGAATCAGGTTGTCATTGTGACAGTTCAGTTTTTACTTCAAAAAAAAAAAATCAGGTGATGTGTAAATAAGCATTTTTCCTTACTTTTTTTATTTTTTATTTCTCACTTTTACACTAGATGTCTGTTTTATGTGGCCGACCATAGTGCGTTTTAATTTTGTTGTCAAAATGAAGTTTTTTCATAATACAACTTTATGGCTCTGGGTACAGACTTTCAGCATGATGGCAATATTGCCGCGACACAATTTTTAAAGTACCTTAAAAGTAAACCCTGTTGGTATTCTCCTTGACATAAAGCTATCAAAAAAAAAAGTATGTATGTATGTAAACACAGTATTAAATTTACTACTATTAATTACATAAAATGATTATCAATTATCAACGGCCCGTTACAGTCCACTGCTGGACTATGAGCCTCCTCCATTTAAGTGGAGGGTTTTGCCATAATCTCCACGCTTGGCAGACGGGTTGGAGATCGCAGATTAAAAGGTTACTGTATCAGAGAGCGCTGCTGCCCGTTCCCTGTTCAATGTGTAGTCCCTAAGTCGCCTCTTACGACACCCACGGGAATGATATGAGTTGGTGACAAATGTATTCTACTCTGCCGTCACCACACGGCGGAAAATGATTAAATACAAATATTATGTAAAACAGTTTTGATGTGGTTTTTTTTTACCCTATTTGAGTGGAATGTTGTTCAGGTTTGTCAAAAGCCAGCGCCACCTAGCAGGCATTTGTAGACCCCCATTGGGCCAGCCTATGAGTGATAGGGCGGGGTAAGATAGTTCAAGCAGGGTAACTTAAATCCTATACGGTTTTTGACAAGATACTACAAAACAGGAGAATTATAAACACTTTTAGGTTTTCGCGGTAAACCCGGTAGATATCTACACATATATATGTGTTATAGGAGAGTTAGTTTATCTAAATACTAAAACAAAGGGAACTATCAGCCATCATAAACAACATCATATTATATACGTCCCTGCCGAAACTATAAAACTATAAAAGGTCTTAAAAGAAAACATTCTGGCTATAAAAATACCCGCATGTATTTTTTTTTCGTGACTGTCAGTCACCATGTTTCAACAATATCCTGAAGAGTGTTGAACTTTGTTTCTAATAGACCTAACCCTACATAGAGCACGCGTCTAAACGTGATTGCTAAGAACTCTATTTGCTAGGCCACAACGTTCAAATTCCTTATCAACGAGTAAACGGAGATCCAGTTTCAGGGTTGTTTAATTTTTTCATCTGTACCAAAGTTTTAAAAAGAACTGAAGTTAATATTATCTTCATAGCAAAGTAGATGCTGTAATAATTTACGTGTTGTTACTTTATCTCAGCTAATCAGCGCTTGAAGTAACGTAGCTGAGAATTTAAAGTAGGGTATTAATTTTAAACAAAATTTATTTTTAGGGTTGAATTCGCCAAGTTGTTAATAATATTTACTCATTATTTAGTAATACTATTATACTCGTAGGTATAAATGCGATGTGTCTGTTAGGTTAGGTTACTTTTCATCAAAGTCAAAGTCAAAATTATTTATTTCCATAGGATGTTATTACATCACTTAGATCCGTCACTACATTTTTTTGGGTGAGTTCACTAACACAATGGCGGAATCTGTCTATAGGTAACTTGTTCTTCTGATAAAATTACAGAAAATAATAGTAGACACCTAGTTGATAAATCGATTATTTATACTTAATAAAATACCTCCTGAAATTTAAATTATGGGCCCTATATTTATTTATTTTTTAATATGAGACAGCTTAATAAACTTATTTTTTCTCCGATTGGTTTTTTCAGTATCGCAGCGGTGCCGGCTAAGCTGTAAAGCCCAAGTCACACAGAGCGGGAGCGGCGCAGTCCGCGCCATAGCACCGTCCCGTTTTCCCGGCCCCGGACCGCCCCCGGAACGGCTCTGTGTGACTTGGGCTTAAGTGTCGAAATTTCCCGTTCAAACCAAATGAAAGTATTAAAATATAACAACAATGGTAATTTAAAAAAACACACCAATTAGGTTGTCCAATATAACTTGTTTACCCAAAGAAGAACAAAATAAAATCAGACTAAACTAGCAGAAACACGAAGGCAAAGGTTGAAGATCCGATTATGAACAACCTTTGTCTGTTTGAGTATAAGCGGAGGCAAAAAGGGAACGCAATGATTCGGCGTCGTCCTTTCAGGTAGGGCTACGAAATAAGAAAGGAAAGTCAAATTCAAAATATAAGACAAAAAGAAATAGTAGTTACAAACAAAAAGATACAAAACACACAGATCAGATGCCTCAATTCGGGATGTCACGCTCTAACCCTTAATTTAAGTTAGTCCGTCCTTTTTACCTTTTAAAGATTGAAAAGGGGCAGGAGATGGCCATCCTAATATAAGAGCTGTCAAACATCGAATTTGAGCCTTATGGCCGTGTCGATTGCACAATTTTAGAGAGCACTTAAAATATGCGACTTAAAAATCTCTTAAACTGACAGCTATGCCCTTATTTTAAGTTATCATTCATTCAAATTAATATCATTCGTTCATCACCTCTCTTTCATTGGTCATAAAAACGAAAAGGACGGCTGGATTTTAAAATTAGAATTAGAGCATGACATCCCGAATCGAGGCCAAACTGAACATAACTTAGTCAAGGATTCACATCACAAAATATAAGAGGAACAAGCCAATTGATACGACCTCATCAGATAGTAAATAAAACAAAAGACATCCCTATCAAAGATTAAAACTCATCGACTAAACTGAGCCAATTACTAGTGTCCCAAAGGAAACAATTTTCTTACACTATGATTTTATAACGCAACGGACGGGATACAATCCGAAACAAAATCATCCAGCAGAGGACCAAGGTAGTTGATATCGTCCAGAAGTGTAGCAAGCTGAAGTGGCAGTGGGCTGGCCACGTCTGTTGCAGAACCGATGAGCGTTGGAGCAGACGGGTTCTTGAATAGAGACCACGTCTCGGGAAACGTAGTGTGGGACTGCCAGGAGGACTGATGACCTGAGGAAGGTCGCTGGTGGTGGCTGGATGAAGAAAGCGGGTGATCGTGCACTTTGGCTTGTCCAAGGGGAAGCAGCAGTACAGCAGTGGACTGCAATAGGCTGATTGATTGATTTTATAACGCCAGGTAGAGCCATGTCAATGAGCTTTGGCGGCTCTATAACCCTGGCACTAGTATTATGAGGTTTGTTGTCGACCTTACAACCCACACGATAAAGAATAAAGTGCAAGGTATTCTTCTTATTCTTTACGAAGAATCATCAGGACGGGATTGTAAGATTGATAACCCTGGTGTCAGAATAATTGAGTTGCCAAAGACTTCTGATATTTATGTAATGACTGTTTCTGTAGATAATAACATGTTATTCTGCCGATGAGTTAGTTTAAAGAGCCCTCACTGAAATTCAAACTCAGCGAATGGTATTAGACCTTGAAAACGGTTAAAGTAAATAGAAATTTGTATAAAATTTCTTGTTCCTACATGCTTCTATCTATAATCGTGTGGTGACGGTAGAGTAGAATACATTTGTCACCAACCCCTACTCTTCCCGTGGGTGGGTGTCGTAAGAGGCGACTTCGCGACTACACATTGAACAGGGAACGAGCAGCAGCGCTCTCTGTATACAGTAACCTTTTAATCTGCGATCTCCAACCCGCCTGCCAAGCGTGGAGATTATGGCAAAACCCTCCACTTAAGTGGAGGAGGCTCATAGGAGGAGGCTCATAGTCCAGCAGTGTAAAGAGCTGTTGATTGGATTTGATTTTGACATGAATATACTAAGGAGAAAATAGTTCAACACTATTCCTTTTCGCTCGTGAAAAACTATTTCTCTGACTTTGTAGCCATTCGTTGAAGTTATTGAATTATAATATTTTTGGTGTATTATGTGTTCCAAATCTGTTTACATCGAAGGATAGTTCTGTTGTGAACACTTGACTAGACAACTCGATTGGATCCCGTTTATATAAGCTTTTTAGCCCAATGATAGTTTTAGCCCAAAAATATTGCCAATAAAGTTCTGTAGTGGTTTTAGTTTTGCTATTTATAAGTCAAGTATGTCTTTCCATTTCAGTTATAAGCAACTAGCAAAGTTTAATTTTTATTATTTTTCTTCTTTCTTAGCAGTTGAGTGATGACCGAACACATTCCCCAGGTTAAGTAGCAGAGGACAAGAATTCAGCATCATGCCACTTCTATGCAAAACTCTTTATAAGGTAGAACTGCAATAACTGGACCGATTTATATGAATATTAAATGTATGCCAATACGTATTCGTACACGTTTTAGAGAGCGTCGGTGGTCTAGTGGCTACGGCCGCTGCTTCCCGTCCGGAAGACGCGGGTTCGATTCCCACAAAGTACTTATGTGTCCTCGAATTTCGGATTCGTAGTACGTTTATTCGACGCTCTTACGGTTAAGGAAAACATCGTGATGAAACCTGCACACTCCTGCGAAGAAATTTAAAGGTTGTATGTGAAGTCGACCAACCCGCACTGGGCCAGCGTGGTCGACTCTAACTCAGGGTAGGCTCGAGCCCCTTGGTGGGGACGTATATGAGCTGTTGATGATGGTTCTAACAAATAATATTTTTTATAATTCTGAAAATGTGGCAAAGAATTTCCACTGAGCGAGCGAACATCAAAAAGTCGAATTGAGAACTTCTTCCTTGAACTCGATTAAAAAGCGTATCATTAATCAAACATATGGAATGGTTATACTGCTAAAAACGCCTGTAAAACATCATTTAAATTAGGCATATTCTTTTAGGATTGAAAAGTAATTTTGACAGTACAATTAGCAGAATTGCGAGTAAGCGTCCCGAAAAAGGGTTTAACTGTACGTAACACAAATGAATTCAAATCCTTAGAGGATAGCCTGGGACTTGGCTCGCTCGGCTGCCTTTTAATAAGTATTATGACACTTTTAATATGATAATCTGCAGGAAACGCTTTAAAATTCATAGTGTTTAGTAGAATTAATGGTACGGGAGCTCTGCGTAGGTATTATGAAATAAGTTTTCATTAAAAATCCTTTACTATGATACTTGTGTTATTTATAATATGTTCTGGTCCATTATCAAAAACAGTAGGGAGAGCTGTAGTTGCAGTTGTAACCTTCAACAGGGTAAATTTCACCCCGGCCAGCGTGGTCGACTAAGGCCTAATCGCCCTACTCCAGGGTAGGCTCGAGCCCCTCGGTGGGGACGTATATGAGCTGTTGATGATGATTTCAACATTGCGACCTATTGTAAAGGCGAAATAAAACTAATTTTGGCTGATCCATTTTCAGAAAGAGTAAATGCTTTAATTTCATACGTCAAGTCTTGCGTTTAGAAAGAGATCTTATTCTTCATCTTGTATCTCATAATTTGTATTTTTATTAAATATAGGTAGGTTACAGGTTACGAGGCTGGCATTACGCCTTGAGCGTAGGCCTCATTAAAAAAAAAGTAGTGTGGCCCAGCAGCCGCCACAAGCTGCTGAACACCATACGAAGAGTGTTGTAGAGGATTGATATGTGGCAATATCCAGGGCACAGTCCGAAGACACACTGTGAGAAAAAGGTATTTATATATTAATATATTATATAACTCACATGGAAAATAGTAGAAAGCTCTTGGAGTTTACAATCGGAGATCAGGACATGAAGTGAAGAAATTAGCAGAAAAAAGACAAAATCGAAACGTAAGAAATCTAAATTTGAAAATGAATTTAAAGTGAAAGATAAAACTGCCAGCAAGAAAGGTTGCCAGTCATAAAACAGAAAAGAGGACGAATGCCTCGTTACACTAGTTTGTGAGTTCACGATCTTGGAGTCTAGACCAGAAACCATTTTAATATCATCTGATTTACACAGTACGTTATTGTCAGTTTTTGTGCCCGTATGCCATCGAAGAGTGTCAGCTGTGGTGGAGTTCTGCAATTGATTGTAAATTCTGTTGCTAGATAATAACTAACATAATTATGAAAATAACACTGTTTTACTATAATCTGACAGTATTTTTTAAATTTAATTCCACAAGTACAAAACTTGTACAGAATGGGCTCTATTTATAGTAATGTCAGTATAAATTATTTAATTTTACGTCTTATTTTGACTTTTGGACAAAAAGGGCCTTTGTAGTATGACTTTATTTTATATTAAAATTAAAAACTTCCGCTAGACGTCTTTCAAATCGAAAGAATGTAGTTACAAAATAAAACATTTTATCAAACTTTGAACATCAAAGTAATATTATAGTAAATAAATCGTTACAGCCGTTACCGCATTGTTCACGATCTAATTTTTAACTTACAAAAACGCTGAACAATCCAAATAAAACCTTAACAAGTTTCACATATCAGACTGCAAAATCTGTTCTAAAGCCAGTCTGCAGATTGCAATCATGCCTTCACGCTCCCTTTTCACTGCACTCAACGAGAGCAAATAATGAAATTTCTACAAAAGGCTATCGCATCTGCAGTGGAGAAACTCCTTCAATAATATTTCAGCAATATCGTAAGTTCCTTTGCTGTGCGCCAATGCTGGACTGGCAACTTTAAAATTGAAACGACAAAGGTTAATATACGAAAAGTTAAGTTAAGTACTTTCACACAGCAGTTATAACACATTGTGGAACACAATAACGTTCATCAAGCTCAGTGCAGTGTTACACAATTTTTTATAACAATATTAGTAGTAGGCGCTAAACAATATTAGTCAGACAAATAACTTATACTACTACAGCTTACAAACTCTCGGGTGATAGTTACACCTATTTCTTGTTCAATACGAAAACAAAATGTATTTATTGTAGTTCGCATGAGTATCAGAAAAACTAAATAAAGAAAACAACTAAAAACGTACCCTCCAACGGAATGTTTTCTATAAATCAAATTTATGTTTTATAATATCATTCTGTAGTACGTAGTTTGATTACCAACAACACGTTAATAAACACTTAATTTAAGTAAAAGTATTTAGTTAAAAACTTACGTTTTATATTATATGGCTAGTAAATCTATTGTACATTATAAATTTTGTTTTCTTCTGTGAGGGGGTAAGCCCCCTAACCCCCCGGCTATTAACACTGTAATGATGTCTGTAAGAGTAGCTTATAACCCTTCTTATCGAGAGTTAGAAATCCCATCTCACGTTGATCAATTTAATAGGAAGCTTAGTATTTCGCTTTTCTAGAACATCTGTATTCCCTTCCCTCAGCGTCAATAATACACCACTTGTTCCGCACGCTCAGATTCTCCTTACATTTTCCACTTATTACATATTTCCTCGGAACCGTGTGGACTGTTTGCTTGTAGGAACGTTGGAACATGGAACACATTTGTATTTGTTCCCGTTTGAAAGCTTCAAGTTGTTCAGTGAATTCCGGTTGTTTGAAATTTAGGATGTTCCTTTTTAAAATATGTGAAAGTGGTTTTTAAATATTGATTAAATATTTTTATTTATGTAATGTAGGTATAGGCATAAATTACCCTAAATATATTAAAATAAACAAACTTATTTTACCATAACCAAAATAAACCGTAAACTGAGTGATTTAACTATTCTAATTGTATAAATTTACTTAAAATACAACGAGACCTAACAAAATCAATATTTTCATAAGACAGGAGAATTACAAATTTTACTTGTAGAGCGTGTAAGATGAAATAATTTAATCAAACCGAATGTACGAGTAAGTAATAAATGTTCACTTAATTAAATTCCTTTGGCTTGTAAATTAAACTTAAGTCTCGAGTTACCTCGCGAAGTTCAAGTTCACTCCTTAAGGGCGACCGCAAACGGGCAACAATAATCGCGACGCGACCGCGAATATGGTCTCTAGAGGGAAGGTAGTTTGCAGATGAACTAATGGCTCGTCAATCAATCAATCAGCATATTGCAGTCCACTGCTGGACGTAGGCCTCCCCAAGGGAACGCCAAAGCGCACGATCACCCGCTTTCCTCATCCAGCCACCACCAGCGACCTTCCTCAGGTCATCAGTCCACCTGGCAGGGGGGCGTCCCACACTTCGTTTCTCGAGACGTGGTCTCCATTCGAGAACCCGTCTACTCCAACGCTCATCGGTTCTGCGACAGATGTGGGCAGCCCACTGCCACTTCAGCTTGTTCTAATGGCTCGTACTGATAAAAAAAAACAAATGTTTGTAAATTATAACATGAACACTTGACTAAAAATTCAATACAAACTGTTTATGACAGTAACAAAGACAGAGATATTCGAAAATAAAACAAGCCCTTTTACTTTTTTTCTTTCATGTCTTTCTGTTCTACAGCGTATAAACTAGAACGTAGTTTCTATGTTTTCTATGACAGATTCTTCATTAAATTTCGTTTATTCGCGTTAGTTAGAGGAATGAATGATTAAACTAGCTAGAGCATAATCTAGCAGCTGGATGCGTATATCAAGCTGTTTGATAAACATGGAGTATTGTTTTTCACTTACTAGCGTATCTTCTAGCTCAAAATTTACGTGGAAACTGCCATAAAGATAAGAAAACTTGTAACGAGGCATTCGTCCTTTTTCCTGTTTTATGACTGGCAACCTTTCTTGCTGGCAGTTTTATTTTTCATTTCAAATTCATTTTCAAATTTATATTTCTTACGTTTCGATTTTGTCTTTTTTCTGCCAAATTCTTCACTTCATGTCCTGATCTCCGATAGTAAACTTGACCATGTTATTATCTTCCAGTTTTATAAAATATACACCGTAAAATTTACATCGTTTTGTTCCCGCCGTGTAGTGATAGTACCCGTCAAACTGAACAACTTTTCACGAAAAAAATTTTCCTGTGACAATAAAATTTTTGGTCTCTCCATACAAAATGGGTCGGTCGGGAGTCTCACTTTGTATGGAGAGACCAAAGATTTTTTTTTTCGCGAAAAGTTGTTCAGTTTGACGGGTACTACACTACACGGCGGGAACAAAACGATGTAAATTCATGCTGTATATATAAATACATAAATAAACACCTTTACTGCCTACCTAAGTAAATACGAGTACCTTTACCTTTACCTGGACTGAACCCTGGTTTTTGCCACGTTTTATATTAAAATCCTCTACAACATCCTTCGTGTGGTGCTCGCTCAGCAGCTCTGTGTCGGCTGCTGCGCCACACGTTCTTGACTTCAAGCTGTTGGCCACCCTTTATCTAAGTTCAATAATCTTGCAACGCAGTCGACGCGTAACTAAAATAAGCATTGCTTTGCGTTGCCACGAATATTTAAATGTGGGAGTAACACCAACAGAAAATCCATCTGAACGAACATAAGTCAGTGGTTTGAGTGTAAGAGCTTTGATAAATTTTATTCGTAGGTTGCTTAATGTCATACTTGTCTTACTTAATCAAAAAAGTAGGTAATTTAAGCTAGTCTCTGGAAGCTAGAGAGAGATCAAACTCAAAGCTCTAGGAGTCTAGAGTATCAGTGATTCATTGGTTTTGAACACTGTTTAAGTGGAACATAGTTGGTAGAAATTAAATCAAACGAAACATAATATTATTGAAGGTACCCCACTCATGTACCACGCTTGCTAAAAAAATATATTCAAAGGTTTATTTGTACGTTAACTTTGTTCTCTTGATGGCAAAAAATGTATGCTTAATTGTAATGCACAGAAACAAAATTTGTAACGTAATTATATAACATAATTTGATAATCACTTTAAATTATAAAACGATCCTTGTTTTCAAATAAAATTAATTTCATTTCAATTAGGTACAAGGAGCGTCAAGTTACCTCGTAATAAGATGGTGCAAGGTTTCGGGGTGTTTATCTGAAACAGCCTATTAGCCCGGCAGTTTATTCCCAAGGAGATTTTTCCTGGATATAATCAGATATTTTTTAATATCCTCTCACTTTTGCTTTACACAAAAAAAACACAGACACACACACACACGCGCATTTCAAAATAGTACATACAAGGATTCAGCCTCTTACTGATGTTTGATGACCTTACACCACAGATGTGTCCATATTAATGTCGAATTATTTTTAAACGTTTTTTATTGCATTTGGCTGTTGATTCCGTACAAAAATATACTTTTAAAAATCTCAATAAGACGGTCCATTTCTATGTAAAACAGAATACCGTGACTATCGTAAAATATCACAACGCGAAATCCTTATTATTTTAAAGACAATAGACACAAAATAAAAATATTTTAACACTGACCTCAATGCAGCTGTGATCCCACATGCAGCGGCGAGATAAAGCCACAACAAATTTATTTCACTACCGCAACGAAGCCGCTTCTCATAGCTGCATGCAACTGATATACAATCACTTTAGTTAAACTATGAGATAGAGGTGTTGAAAATATTTTACCAAAAATCGCCTGCGCCCTATATTTATGTAAATAGATTCGAACTATTCGAACGGGTTCGATTCCCGGTGGGGACACTGTCATGCAAAAATCCCTTTGTGCGACTTCCCCAGTTTGGTTAGGACAGAAGGCTGAATCACTTGATTGTCCGGAAAAAAAGATGATTCCGTGCTACGGAATGCATGTTAAGCCGTTGGTCCCGGCTACTATCTAGTCGTTACACGAGCCAAGTCAGTTGCCTTTGGCGGCTCTATAACGCTGACACCAGGGTTTGCGAGGTCGGTTGTCGACCTTACAACCCACACGATGATGATGATGATGATGATGAATAGATTCGAACCTCTTGATAGAGCTATAGTGGTATTTGGCGGCTCTTACAGAAGCCCGCACTTAGTAACACTGATATTACGCCAGGGTTTGTAAAGTCGTTTGTAAGCCTTTCCACATTATGAAGAAGGTAGAGACAGTTTTTCGGCTATAATGAATTCGCGTGGGTGTAGGTAGATGTAGGGCAAATCGCAAAAGGTGGGGCTTCACTGATGACGATCAGTGTGACTGCGGCGACACGCCTACTATGGAACATCTGTTGGCTTGCCCTAACTGCCCTGTTTCTTGCTCTATACAAGATCTAAATGAGGCCAATGATAAGGCAGTAGCTCTGGCCAATTTTTAGGTCGGACTGGTTTAACCCCCATCGACACGAAAAGAAGAAGAAGGCTATAATGATAATGATAAAATATAAGGCAAGCCCCTTCTTCATCATGTTAAAGTAAAAATCTGTTATTCTATAACAAAATGCATGACCAACTTATAATGTTAGTTGTTATCAGTAGAAAATGCACTTCTTTAGTTTCGAATTTCATGAAATCTTGTGAATCATAATATGAAAGCGTTAGCTATGCAAACAAATTCCTCTGGAGCAAGGTTTAAATAGTTAGTAACTAGCTAGGTATTAGTAAAGTTAAAATGAAACTGCTACTGGTTTTAAGTTTATACATCGAGCAATAAGTAATACAAGTTTAAATTGAGTTTAAAAATGCTTTAAAGATTTTAATCCTGAGTTAGCTGAAGCATATAAAATAAAAAGATTTTCAGGTTCGCCCGCTCAAAACTCGTTCATGTTTGACACAAATTCAAGGTACCACCGTTTAGAATATTCACATCATCATCAACAGCGCACATATATCCCCACCAAGGGGCTCAAGCCTACCCTGAATTAGGGCGATTAGGCCTTAGTCGACCACGCTGGCCCAGTGCCGGTTGATCGTCTTCACACACAACCTTTGAATTTCTTCGTAGGAGTGTGCAGGTTTCCTCACGATGTTTTCCTTCAACGTGCGAGGGTCGAATAAACGTACATATGAATTCGAAATTCGAAAACACATTGGTTAGAGGTGGAGATTGATCCCGCGTCTCCCAAACGGAAGACAGCATCCTAGCCACTACACAACCGACGCTGGTTCAAACAATCAATCAATCAGCCTATTGCAGTCCACTGCTGGACGTAGGCCTCCCCAAGGGCACGTCAAAGCGCACGACGACGGACGCTGGTTCACGTTTTGAATTATCACGAAAATTTCTCATTTCATAGGTATGCCATTCACTGTGGTTTTGCAGCTAAAATATGTGGCCAGGGTGACTATCTATTAATAATAAGTTGACCTAAAACTTTTTCCTTTGATAGACCAAGTATCCAAGTACAGTCGGCCAAGAAAGTATTTTATATTTTTCATTTATAGTTTCTTACATAAAAAACAAGGTTCATACTTGGTATCTGAGTTCTGACTGATCGATCGGTAAACGAAAATGTTTATAAATTACATTTTTGGTCGACTGTACAAATACAATTTATATTGCGCATAAAATAAACATACGAAATAATAAAAAAAACACCGGATTAGGCAATTGGCAGCCTTATCGCTTTAAGCGATTTCTTCCAGTACCTGCTGTCATAAGCTGATAGAGTGGACCTCAAACCATTACATCATCAACAGCCCATACACGTCCCCACCGAGGGGCCCGAGTATGGCTGCTGCGGCTTAGCTTCGTTGCTGTACCTGTAATTTTTATAAGTAATTTTACGATTTTCATAAATAGATTTGTTTTACGATATAAACATTAAACATGATTTAAAGCAAAAACCTATATTTTTGTAAAAGGTTTTTCAGTATACCCATTTCAGCGACCTTTGCTTGTAATATTTCATTTTTAACACCTTTAATGCCCAACTGCCAATAATTTACTCTTTTTTTTATGGCCGTGTGGTGCTTCTACAATATATATTTTGTTGTAAGAGGCAGAAGAAGCTACCTTCATTTTTTTTTGTGCTTGTCAATATCTCAAAAGGACATATCCCATTACTATTAATATTCCGATAATATTTGTTTGCATTTCTTTCCCAACCAAATTAATGAATTATATGAAAAAGATATAAAGGTTTATTTTTTTCGCAGTTGCAAAGGATTTTATTTTAATACGCTGTTGTTTGAAAAAGCCTTTTAAACCTTTTCGATAGCAAAGCAGTAAAAAAATTGTCATTGTTTTTTTTCTTTTTTCGCATTTCTATGGCAAATAAAACGATTGATTGATTGTTATTTATTTTTCTACTTATCTTCTATTGATTTCTCAAAAAAAGCAAGCGTCATTGATATTGGTAAAAGATAGTCATTGAGCTTCGCGTTTTATTAAGCATGTCTATGAACACTGAAATGCACTCAAGTAGGAATTGGGAATTCACAATGCTATTTTTTCAATTAAAAATAACATGCAAAGCTTATTTTCTAAACTAAAAATTCCATCTTAAGTCTTGTCTCTAAATTTGAAATAGGTAGGACCGTTATATCGAGTACAGGTACATTATTTTTTTTAGGACTATAGGTAATGTCCAATGTACAACTTACATCTTCTCAGCTATCCAGGTCTAATGGCAAACTGGTCTTTAATTATCATCATCACCTTTCTGCAGCACGATTAAGACGGAGCAAAGAGAGTTAATGCTAGTTTGAGTCAGCCACTGACGTCAGTCCACCATCAAATCAGTGCTGACTCAGTACAGCCTTTACTTTCATTGCTTACTGTAAAGAGCCGTCGATGCTGCCTATTGAAGTCTATTATTAACTGATTTGATAGTGGACTAAAAAGTAACTTAATCAATGTAAACCAGTCTAAAGGGTTAAATGTTGTTGTTGTTAGCTCAAATACGTTCCGACCGAGGACTTCGAGCCCCAAATAGCTGGTCTTGTGTAGGTTGGTAGACTTTACACTCTTTAATTTTTCTTCGCAGACTTGTGTGTTCACAATGTTTTCACCGTAAAAATATATATCACACCGCACCTGTTTGGAAAGTTCTCTTCACCTTCGACGCTCCATAACAGGAAATAACTATGAATAAGACATCTCGTAAGGAAATAATAAATAAGCCACTGTTGCAGTCTTGAGCTGTACCATACAAAGTTGTACCGTAGAAAGTAGGCCACTTGCCAGCTTGGGTGATATAGCTTGGGATTATCGCCACGCCAGCCAGTTCGGGCTTTTGGTTGTCAAGTAGGCTTACACTTGCTTCTACGTTGAACTGAAAATAGTGGAGTATTTTAGGAGCGCTATCGACTGGGAGTTCTGTTGCAAACGAGTTGGAGAGAAATTCAAATTGTCTTATGATCTTTATATGGATGATTTTGCTTGCGTTTGCGGTTGAACTAAGGGTCTTCTCCTCTCTATAAAGATGGACTATTTGATGTGCGTTCTAGCTAAATTTGTTGATAGAATACCATTTTGTTAATAATAAGTCTTCGTCTACATTATGTAGGTTGTAAGGTCGACAACTGAACTCACAAACCCTGTGTTAGTGTAATAGAGCCGCTATGATGGCGTGGCTTGTTGTAATGCCTACCTTCGTAGATAGAACTGATTCCGAAGCACGGAATGATGTTTTATACGAGTATGTGATTCAGGTTATTTAGATTGCAACGTCTAATGTTAGGAAAATCTGACAATCATTTTTAGTTGACAGTGTCCTTTGAACTCTCCGTAATGAGAATCAAACGCTTGACTGTATGACTAGCGAGACTGTTAATATGATAAAGATAAATTGATAGGTATAAGTTTTATTTAAATCTTTCGTGTCGTATTGAACTGAGTAAATTTTACTACGGACATAATACAAAAAATCTAGGATCTAAGGCGGTCTTTTTATTACTTAGTTAAAAATAATTTATTTTGAATACTTCACTTCACACTTCACAAAACCCAGTTTCTTTGTTGACTGTAGGTAATATAGTCAACATTGTTTGTGCATGGAGTTAGTTTATTCGACAGTTCTGTATTCCCGATGTATCAGAATTGAGAGTAGCTCGCGGTTAGCGCCATATACTAAAGCCTCATAAATATTTTATGTTCTATCCGTACAGATGACAGATTGTTGCAGGTTTCGAGATGGAACAAATAGAGACAAAAGTATATAAAAGCAGGATAAGTTCATCATCACCATTTCCACTGCTGGAGAAAAGCCTCCCCCAAGCATCTTCACAGTTCCTTTTGGCCCGCTCCTGGGGCTTCCCGCGATCTTCCCCAGATCTTCGGTGCACCTTGATATTATAAAAAGATTGACCGGTCGAAATTGCTACCTTAGCAATAAGGCCGCCTACTTGTATACTATAATTTAGTATTTTTTTTAAATCAATGTGTTTTTTGTGTGCAATTATTATAATATTCTCATTTCATTATACATTGATTCGCGTAGTATTGCTAGCAGGATTTGTTTATAAAACGTTCCGGAAGGATATTATTTTTTGTCACCTTTAAGTCTGGTCTCAGCCAGTAGCGTGACCACCATACAAGCCAAAAAGCCCGGCATGCCCTCACGTAATAATGCGGATATCGAACGAAAGTCCAAAAAAAACAATTAAATTTTCGCGCCAGTTTTCATTCGAAACTTGCAGAATCAATCGCGCGCTCGCTCGCTAACATTTAACCCTATTCCAGGCGACACACACTACAAACCAACGAGTCGCGTTCGTGCCGACACGAAACGCCTCTCGGGATTGCTCGGTAGCTCGGACCGCCGCGCCGCCATCTCACTCCGACCCGTGGGCTTTTATGGGGCATGCTTTTGCGTCTCTTTTACTCTTACGCAATCTTATGGAGATCTGTGACGTCGTTGTGTTATGAACTTTTTTTAACAATATTGAAAATAGTACTAGATTTTGGGAAAAATTAAGCCGGGCTTGCGCATGAAACAGGCTTCCGCATTTGAATGTAGTGGTAAATTGAGTAATGATGCGAAGCTATGTTCGGGACGGTTACGTTGCATTCTTCTGTTGTTGACAGTTGTTGTTTGAGCGGGTGATAATTGGTGCAATTTCTATTTTCTTGTTAAAAAATTTAGTTTTGTGTAGGATTTGCGTTTAAAATGAGTGTAGATCTGGGTGATATTGTTCCGTGTAGTGATTTGAAGTGTGTGCAAAGTTTAACAAGCGGGGGAAAGGTAAAGTTATTGACCTTACCCGATAAAGAGCAGCTTATTTCTTCGCCAAAACCAACACCAGATATGTTGATTTCTCAGTCAAGTAAGTCTCATAAAAGACAATTTAATAGATCTGTGTACAAAACTCATTGGGTAGCTGGATGCTCGCATTCCAATAAGTTATATTGTTGGTGTTGCATATTCTTTTCCAACGAGAAAAATGCATGAAATACGTTTAGTTACGATTAAAATAACGATTAATAATAGTGACGATTTAAATAACATATCTAATGCCATAAAAAGGCACCAAAACTCACAAAACACATGAACACTGTTATTTCTTTTTGTAATTTTGGTAAACAGCGTATAGAAGCTTCTTTATCTCTCGTCAGTTACCTATCTGACGAAATCTCAAAACATAACTCGCGCGTCGACCACAATCGTAGTGTTTTTCAGAGATTAGTAGATATTGTTTGTCATTTAGCACAACAAGAACTGCCTTTCAGAGGGCATGATGAGACCATAACTTAATTAAATAAAGGAAATTTCTTAGAATTAGTATCTTTGCTTTCGAAATACGATCTCGTCTTGGAAAAACATATGCAATACCAAAATAGCGGCAAACCGGGGCCAAGTTATTTATCTAACAAAATTCAAAATGATGTTATTCATTCAGTAGTATTATTCATTCCTACGAAAATATATCATCGGCATGCCCTACTATTAGACCCTAGGCACGCCACTGGTCTCAGCTACCATCTACGGATAATAATCGCTACATAAGCCATATTAAAAAATTCACTAGGCGACTTCTTAATCTGACACCAGGGTATATAAAGTCGAATAATTATTCAAGGGGATGCAGGTTCGAGTCATGTCCGAGATCGACAAAATTTTTAATTTTCTGCTTTAAAATTTATTAGATATTTCGTTAACTGGAACAATAATAATCAATATATGTATAAAGTCGGTCGTCGACCTCATCATCATCGTGTGGGTTGTAAGGTCGACAACCGACCTCACAAACCCTGGTGTCAGTGTTACAGAGCCGCCAAAGGCCACTGACTTGGCTCATGTAACGATTAGATCGTAGCTGGCACCAACGGCTTAACGTGCCATCCGAAGCACGGAATCATCTTTCTTTTCGGACAGTCAGGTGACTCAGCCTGCAATGTCCTAACCAAACTGGAGAAAGTCTCACAAATAAATTTTTGCTTGATAGTGTCCCCCCCGGGAATCGAACCCGGAACCTCTGTAATGGGCGTCGAAATCTCGACCACTCGGCCACGGACCTAATAACTGAAGAAATTATTTACCTGCTTTATTAATAGTTACTACAAGGAGTACAAATCTACATTGTCACTTCATCATCATCATCATCAACAGCTCATATACGTCCCCACCAAAGGGCTCGAGCCTACCCTGATTTATAGCTATTAGGCCTTAGTCGACCACGCAGGCCCAGTGCGGGTTGGTCGACTTCACACACAACCTTTTAATTTCTTCGCAGGAGTGTGCAGGTTTCATTACAATGTTTTCCTTCACCGTAAAAGCGTCGAATAAACGTACATATGAATAATTCAAAATTCTAAAACACATTGGTAGTACGTGATGGAGATTGAACCCGCGTCTTCCGGACGGGACCACCGACGCTCTCACTTCACTAGCTTGTAATAAAATAACAAACTCACAAACGAAACCCAAATAATACTTTGAGGGCCGCGGCTGTCCGGTCGGGCCATAAAAGTCGTGATTATCTCGCAATCAACTTCAGTAATTAGAGGGCGTGCGGCCATAAAACAAGCGAAGACATCTCGATAATAAAAACGAGCATTTACTACACCGCTTTTATTTTCTTTCTTTATTTTTTAATTACGTACAGCTTTTATAGGGAGCTACTGGTTGGTGACTGAATTTTCATTTCCTAGTTTAGTGTTGAGTGAATGAGAGTGAATGAGAGATAATGATACTGTCACATTTCAGGTCAGCGCTTATAAAATTAGTATTCAGTTTAAGAATATCCTCATTTTATTGTACTTACTACTTCGTTGTCCACGTTGTTTGAAATCCATTCCGTGAGAATATTTTTTTCTTAAGATTATCCGTGAAAGCTGAACAGACATGCATTCACATAAATAATTAAATATCTCTCGAGTGCTAATACAGTTAAAAAACATACTAATTTTGATCTTATACAATTCTAAAGATTTTCACACGAGTTTTTCATGTATTAAAAAAAATAAAGACTTTTTAAACAAACAAATCAGCAACCCCAGTCGATTTTAATAAAAGGAAAAAAAAAGAATTGAAAATTTTTGAAAGAAAAGCTGTATATTTTTACGGATTGAATCACCACCTAAAAGATTTTGCATTACATATTGAATGAACATATTGTAGTTAGAATACGCGGCTATACTCGAGTTGTATAAAATTTTCTTGTGGGAATAAAACTTTTCCCCTAAAAAGTATTCTACGTGTTAATCCAGAGCACAAACTATATTTATTTCAAATTTCATTTAAATCCGTTTAGTGCTTTAGGCGTGAAAGAGGAACAAACATCTAATCATCTAAACATCTTTCATCCAAATATCCAAACTTACTTCCACATTTATAATTTAAGTGTTATTTTATTAACCCCTCGTCTGTTGAGCGGACTGCAGAAGTCCGCTGTCAAAAAGGTGGCATCTGTGGACCGGACTCCTGCAGTCCGATTTCGGCTGACGCGTATTTATTTGCCGGTAGAATGCCACAAACTATTCCTTTCTAGCTCTAACTTACACAAAGTGTAGAGGAAAGGACAAGGATGGCAAACCGCCACATGTTCATTCTCTTAACCCTACTACCGACGACGGTTGATTAGTTAAACACGTTGTATTAGTGTAAAAGTCGATACAGATAATACTTATATGTCGCATCCTGTTAACTACTGAGCGTGGATCGACGCATGACATGATGTCGTGACTTGTAATAAACTTGTAATGTAGAAGTCACGACTTTGATTATTGTAAAGTACAGTAAACACCGTGGTAGCGCTAGTGTCGCGTCACGTGGGTTGAGTCGATGTGTCTGTGCCTGAAGTCGATTCCCGGACTGGATTGGAGGCATTGCTCATCAAGACACGATTGTGAACACATCGAAACTACCGGTTCACTGTACTCTAGCGCCATTTTGTAATTTAATTTGCCAAGTAAAGCCACGTGTCAATTCACTACGTTCTTTTACTTCTCGCCTGAGTACCCACAGCCCCATGGAACTATCAGCAGAAGATGAAGAAGGCGACACCTCTACCCACCAGTCTGTGCAGGATCCTACATATATAATAACTAGCTGACCCGGCAGACGTTGTCCTGCCAATTTTTCCCAACATCTACCCTACACCTGCTACTACCATTATTATTTTTTATACAAACCTTCTCCTGAAAGAAAGAATTACCCAATTTGCTGCAGTCGTTTGTAAGTTATGCGCGTACAAACATTTCGGTGATTCATTTTTATATACAGCATGAAATTTACATCGTTTTGTTCCCGCCGTGTAGTGATAGTACCCGTCAAACTGAACAACTTTTAACGAAAAAAAAATTTCCTGCGACGAAAAAATTTTTGGTCTCTCCATACAAAGTGAGACTCCCGACCGACCCATTTTGTTTGGAGAGACCAAAAATTTTTTTGTCACAGGTTTTTTTTTCGTTAAAAGTTGTTCAGTTTGACGGGTACTCGGGTAGTAGTATCAGTCAATGCTGGCATTGACGAGGGGACTAGTTCTAGCTCCCGAAGGATTGTCTACAGCAGACTCTGGTCCGACCGGTGCGCCTTAAGCGATGGATGGAGACCGAAGTCCCATCGTAGGAAGCCTAAGCTTCATGTTGTAGCCGAAGCTAGTGGACAACGTCCAATCGATACTAGCCGAAGCGTTCCCGATACGGCTGAGCCGTTATAGTAACCTTTTGGGAGGCTAATCCCGTCTTCCACCGAAGTGTCCAACGTATTGCGTTCAAGAGTGTGTTTATAGGATAGTCCACACGTGAACCAGCGCCCATGATGGTAAACCATCTTCCAACAAGCAAGCTCGAAGGGATGACCTCACAGCTGCTACTGACTGTGGGTCTCATATCTGGATTGCTCCTGCATACTGGATCTCCGTCTATCTGAACGGTACTGCCAGGACAGATCTGCTCCAACTTCATATCTCCATATATACATATCTCCGCCGCGCGTCTCCGTGCCTGAGACCGCATATGAATCTAAAGACTCATTTCAGCTATCGCTCTGAATATAGCTTTACAGCCTTCATCATCGCTCGTCCAGTCCACTGCTGGACTATGAGCCTCCTCCCCTTGCAACCATATGTGTCGATATTACATCGCAAAGTTGATTCAGCAATAAATCATACATGATGATATTAGCCAGAGCAGTCCACGTCCAGTTTCTCGTTCTCAATTAATACACTCGTTCCAGTATGCCTCTTCACAGACTTATGTCTTGAAGGAAGCCACTATGTCCTCCGCTACCTCCATTATCGGGGTTAAGACTTGAAAGACTATCATCGACACTAATCAGTCTGAGGTCCACCGCGCACGAATATGGACAAGTCCCCATCCGCGGCTATGTATTCAAGTCGCTGTATGCGTCTTCAGTCAATCAGCGGTTCAGAGATAGACATACAGTGGTAGCGGCATTCATAGCAGCCCGATGGTTCCTCCACATCTTCATAGGTCAGATACGGAAATCTCTCCACAGACTTGCGTCTTGAAGGTAGCCACTAAGATATTGTTAACTCCACTATCGGGGTTAAGACTTAGTGTACTTATCACGCCTAGGATGCGACCCATACACCAGCGGTTCAGAGCTAGACATGCAGTGTCAACAATATCATAGCAGCGATAGTTATACCTCGTCTTCATGCGTCAGATAAGGGCTCTCTATGAGATGGTCAAATATAGTGCATTATGTGATCAGTTTGATCCAGCGGCCGTGTCCGCTTTCATTAGGTCATCTAGGTGCGTCAAGCCTATGATTCCCTTGATTTTCATTTTTGACCATCTCGGATGGGATATGTCATCCATAGAGGCATAATTAACCGTTCCCATATCAAACAGGCAGCACGCCAGTCTTCAGGGACCGAAATCCCGTCGAAAGGCAGTGAGAGGCTGTGCAGCGCCTGCGACTTTAGGTTCGGCAATTATTTCACTTGGTTTTCCAAGTATAGACTTATATTAGTCTATTTTTGCACTTTTACAATAATGTCAATTTTCTTGAACTTAACGTTCCGCCAGTCATCTATTCCTAGACGGCCGACTGCCTCCCACCATGTATATTGGCGACACGCATCGACGGTACGCGCTAGGTCAACAAGCCCTTTTCCTAAACTTGTTCGATATTCCTGAAACTCACAATGCAAACGTATCTCAGTCTATGCACCCCAAGTATGCATTTAGTTTTGCATTATCTCTTTTAGTTTCTGAGTTATTAATTTTAGAAATATCAAAAATGTCCAATACAAGAACGATAATAAATGTAAAATATCAAAAATGTATTAAAATTAAAAACATTCATTACAAGAACGTATTAAAATTAAAAACATTCATTACACGAACGTATTAAAATTCTAAAAATTCATTACAAAAACGTATTAAAAAAACAAAAATTCTCTTAATTCGTCTCGAATCTTTTATTATAACTTCCTCTATGTCATACAACAGACACACGTTGTTCTCCATAGTTTTAATTTACATTAGGGTCGGGGAGGTAACTCAATAATGAATTTCACTTAATCGAATATAGTTAAAACCCTGGAATACTGCAATAAGTTTTAATAAATAGTTTTGTACTTATATTTGATCTTTAGAGGAACAATAGCTTTTAATAGCCTTAGTTGTAAATTATAAATACTTTGTAGATAAGTTTTATACGTTCTGCCATAGCTAGAAATACCATAGCTAATAATTGAATCTGCGATATGCCATATGCCACATATATAACAGTCTTAGGGTATTATACGGTAATTTGTACTTAAGAATAGGGATTTCGAAAAATTGCTTAAACATGAATCAAATGATTTGTTAATCCAAATTTTAAGTTCTTACCTTTAGAAATGACAGACTCTCCATAACAACATTTATCCTTACTTTCAATTTAAAATAGGGATTTCTAAAAAGGGCTAAAATATGTGTTAAATTATTTAATAATCTCTGCCTAAATCAAAATTTTTAAGTTCCTATCTTTAGAAATTACAGACTTTCCATACAAACTTTTAATCCCTACTCTACCCCTCAAATAACGATTTTGATAAAATGCTAAAACACATGTCAAATGTTTTATTGATTTCAGCCTAAATCCAAATTTTCATGTTCCTACATTTAGAAATGACAGGCGTTCCATACAAACAATTAATCCCTACTTTCCTCCTTAAAATAGGGATTTTGATAAAATTCTAAAACACGTGTCAAATGATCTATTAATCGCAGTCTAAATAAAAATTTTCATGATCCCAAATGACGGACTTTCCATCCAATTATTAAATCCCTGCTTCCACTTTAAAATAGGGATTTCGAAAAAGTACTTAAATACGTGTCAAATGATTTATTTATCTCGGTCTGCATCCAAATTTTTAAGTTCTTATCTTTTAGAAATGACAGACTTTCCACACAAATATTTAATCCCTACTTTCACTTTAAAATTGGGTTTTGGAAAAAATGCTAAAACACGTGTCAAATTATTTAATAATCTCTGTCTAAATCCAAATTTTCAAGTTCCTACCTTTAGAAATGACAGACCTTACATACGAACCTTTAATCCCTACTCTGCCCCCCAAAATAGGGATTTTGATAAAATGCTAAAACACGTGTCAAATGATTTATTAATCTTAACCTAAATCCAAATTTTCAAGTTCCTACCTATAGAAATGACAGACTTTCCATACAAATATTTAATCCCTACTTTTCCCCTCAAAATAAGGATTTTGATAAAATGCTAAAACACGTATCAAATGATTTATTAATTGCTGTCTAAATCCAAATTTTCATGATCCCAACTTTTGAAATGACGGACTTTCATACAAACTTGAATCCCCCTTTTTCCCCCCTTAGAGAGAGAATTTTCCAAAATCCCTTCTTATCGCTTCTCTACGCCATAAATGTAACCTACTGTGTAAATTTGGTATTTCTAGCTTCAGTAGTTTCGGCTGTGCGTTGATGAGTCAGTCAGTCAGTCAGTCAGTACGGACTTCTCTCTTTATAATAATAGTATAGATAGTATAGATAATATTTATATAAAAAGAAAAATCTCGAAAGCTTAGAACAATCTCAAGCAAATCCCAAATCAGCTCTTAGCAGCCACTACTAATTGTAATGATAATTCGTCTTAGTATTCCAGAATCGTGAATAATGTATGACAAGATCGATCCATCACTACTCCATTCAATTAATCAATTATACTAACGAACGAACGAACATGACCTGATTAGCTTATTAATTGGTGTAATAATTGAAAATTATAAGTGTTACTGTTAGAGTTTATAAAATTACTTTTTTGTTGCTTCGGATTTTCGAAGAGTGTGGCTTTCAATTTCTGAAAATCAGTTTTTCTTGGTGTATTTTGTTCCATTCCTATATTTTCCCAGTGCCATTTTTTTCCAATGCGTTATTTTTTATTTTATAGTGAAACTGAAGTTTACAGCATTAAGTCTAAACACATAAAAATATATAAGAAATAAACAATGCATTAGCCAGTTACAAACTTCCATTTTGTAAGTATAACATTTACAATATTGTTAATAATGAGGGTAAACTACAGATATTCGTAACAAATGTTTGTAACAATGGTGTTGCACAGT
Organism: Carpatolechia fugitivella; assembly: GCA_951230895.1. Classification (NCBI taxonomy): domain Eukaryota; kingdom Metazoa; phylum Arthropoda; class Insecta; order Lepidoptera; family Gelechiidae; genus Carpatolechia; species Carpatolechia fugitivella. The sequence continues at coordinate 18,108,385 of OX579646.1, read as the reverse complement.
GTGAGTAATGAGGTGTGGTATGTTCGTGTGTGAAAAGGAGTATCGAAGTTTAGTGTAAGCGAGTAAGTAACCTAACGGTTATACACATACGTTGCTCGCTTTTCGTAAAGAATCTATGACTGGATGAAAATTTATGTAATACAATTAATACAAAAGTTTGTCTGTCTGTTCGGCTTTCCCGGCTAATCCACTTAACCGATTTTGATGAAAGATGCATAGATAGTTTGGCATCAACGACGGATATAGGTACGGGGGGCTTTTTATTGAAGGAAAATATCGAAACCAAACATGCAAATTACGGGGGTGTAGCCACGAGCGGAGCTTGTAATGAAATAAAAGATTTAGACTCCGAATGTAATTAAATGTTTGACTTTTTTACCTTTTCAAAGTCTTAAAAAAAAAAAAAAACGTTAACTCCAGCGATTTTACGTTTTCATTGAATATAATGGTAATAAATTCATTTGTAGCACATAAAACAGTTATGTCAAATAAACAGTTGTACTAATTTTCATATCCTGGCTGCCTGGAACATATTGCTCTTAGCAATAGGGCCGCTATTGACTTTTCTGATTTTTTAAATTTCCATTTCGTTTCTGCATAGTAACTAAAAATAATAAGAGTCCGCGAGAAAATAAAATAGGTAAGAATCATACATTATGAGGAACTCGCGCATTATATGTAGTAATCATCACCATCATCATCTCAGCCGGAAGACGTCCTCTGCTGAACATAGGCCTCCCCCATAGGTTTCCACCGTGAACGGTCCTGCGCTACTTGCATCCACCGGCGCCCAGCAACCTTCACCAAGTTATCTGTCCACTTTGTGGGAGGCCATCCAACACTACGCCTTCCAGCCCGTGGTCGCCATTCGAGAACCTTTCTTTCCCATCGGTTATAATTTTGTCAAACTATATGGCCTGCCCATTGCCACTTCAACTTACTTATCATCATAGTAATCAGTTTAGTCTAAATCTAGTTTCTTATCAATAATAATAATAATAATAATAATCATTTATTTCAGGCAATATTTACATAAAGGTCTTAAATATGTAAACAGAGGCCCATATAATAAATACCTTAAAACTAACATACATATTTATAAAAACTGTAACTAGGTAACACGTGATGTCAGCGACGTGTAGCGCGTGTCAGCTGGCAGCCGTCCCCGGAACTTCCGAAACACGACTCCCTGCGGCCAGAAGTCCTCTTTCATGAAGGTCTCCAGGTGGTGGGTCGGCACTCGTACCACAAACGAACTAAAGTTCACTTTGTGGCGCGATGCTAACCGTTCGACCCTCAGGGTGAAATTGGACTTTCTTCGCACAAAATCCACCAACTCCTCAACCTTAGTGGACCAGTGTAGCCGGGACACGTACAGCATAATGCATAACCTGGTTCATTTCATAGTCACTTATGTGACACGTACAGAAATAGAACATGCTAACTTATAAGTCGAACTACCGTCTTTGCCAAGTTTCTCCAGAGTGAATCATAGTACAGAGAGTATGTATTGCTATGTAGTAGGTGTTATATGACTCAACGACTCGACACGTATCCTGTATACTGAAAATTTGATACTATTAAAAACCTAACTTGTAAAAGAACCAAGTCTCGCACGCAACTCGGTTCTTCTACCGTAAAAAGTTGTGAGATCCATGTAATACCAAGTCGGTTAATTTATTCAGTCCCTCTGTCTTATTACATAACTAGCTATCATAAAAACATCTTATGACCATATCAATAATGGAAACCTTTTTTATTTTAAATAAATAGATTGACTTGACAATCGCATGAAAACACAATGGTCACGATTCACACAGTCACGCTCTAATCCTTAATTTAAGTTCGTCAGTCCTTTTCAAGATTAAAAAGGGACAGGAGATGGCCATCCTAATATTAGAGCTATCAAACATCGAATTTGAACCTTATAGACGCGTTGATTGCACAATTTTAGAGAGCACGTAAAACAATCGACTTAAAAATGTCTTAATCTGACAGCTATGTCCTTATTTTAGGTTACCATTCATTCAAAATAATATCATTCGTTCGTCTGAATTCATCACCCCTCTTTCATTGGTCATAAAACGAAAAGGATAGCTGGATTTTAAAATTAGAATTAGGAGATGACTTCCTGAATCGAGGCCAATGTATCTCACAAGTAAGACAATATTATATTAAATTAGATTGTTTAGTGCGATCATGAAATCAATATCGACCAACGAGCGAGAGCCTCGACGGTGTTGTGGCTAGGGCTGCTGCCTCCCGTCCGAAAGACGCGAGTTCGATATATTTTATTTGCGTTCGAAACGCGCGAAGGAAAGCATCGTGAGGAAACCAGCACTCTCCAGCGAAGAAATGCAAAGGTTGTGTGTGAAGTTGACTAACACAATGGGCCATAGCGTGGTCGACTCTTGAAAGTGGCCTGGGCCTCGATTGCGTAAGTCGAGCTTGCTTCGTTCACTTGGCTTGGCTTCAAGCAAGTTGAACGGTATTCCGATTCCGATTGTAGGAATTGTCTAACTTTTGGGACGGTAATCGTCTTGGGGACAAAGAGTAAAAATATTTTTTTCTTGCATGAATGAACGAAATGTTTGCGTTTAGTTGTTGAGATAGGAAAACGTGTTAGAAAAATCAATTTTTATTAACTGTTGTGCAAACATGTCAATAAAACAATGATAATAACTCAAAAGTGATAAATGAACAGTAAAAATTATTTTATTTCATATAACAAACACAAAAATATGTTAGTTGTAAGTACTTAATGCAAATACCGAAACTAAACTTTCTCTCATTTATAAAAAAAAAACAGTGCCGAAATTGTCGTGTGTTGTTTATTTGTGATATTCAATGACTTTATTAAGTTTTGTTATTTAGTTTGATAGCTTATGATCAGAGTGTCATATTATTAATACCTACTACAAGCAAAGTAAGTAGATTTTTGTCTTTTGAGATACATGAATGTGTATTGTAAGTACACAAAGTTGGCTAATTCAGGTCATAATCGCTATTACTGACCATTATGCACATTTCAGAATGCCTGCTCACAGACTGATTAGCGAGCAACAGCTAAAGCTGTTGCTGACGTTCATGGAGAACCACCGTGACTTCCCTTGCGGGCGAGTAACTAATAGAGACGGGGCACAAGCTAAGCAGACAGCTCGAGAGCAGTGGAAGTCCCTTACAGAACGGCACAATGCAGTTGGGGTTGGTGCCACCAAAATTGCGGTGAAATGGAGAGATGTAAGTTTACTGCCACTCTATTTTGTTTTTACTGCTTCTTACATATGTACTTCTCTTACTTACTTAAATATCCATTTTCATTTGTCTGCACTTGCATGGATTTTATGTGAGACATTGGTTGGTCAACTGTATTTAACCACTCCAGACTTGGCAAATTCTTGATATCCTTCAGTTGAGTTGAGTGACGGGATGGTTAACATTAGCACTGGTGAACTACAAACCGCATTGGTAGTTGCGGTTAACAAAATAATATGGGGAATTATAAGTCAAGAAAGCCACAAGGCCACGGGACCCGACCTCTAATTTACAATTTACTTACTCAGCCACGGATTTTACAACTCTATAAATAAAATAATGTGTCTATGTGCTTTGCAGGAGTCTGTTGAAGATGTCTAAGCACTGCAGGCTTCTTCCTCAAGACCTCAGGAAAGTGCCCCGCTCAATCACTACCTCAATGGTACCCAGCCGAGCCCTCTGCCAAAGGTAAACCCTGTTTTTTAATTAAAATTCAAAGTTTGTACAGTGAACTGGGGTATCTTGCTTGCGCGTTGGTAATAACAACTAGTTTGCAACAAAAATGTATAGCTTGATGAGCTGTCTACCGAACATGCACCTGTGTATGTTTGTTAGTCCATCATGCTGAAATGGCTAGATGGATTTGGATGAAATTTTGTTTTTGGTAGACAGATAAGTACTCGATTCACTTTTTGTAAAAAGAAGTCTATATATTAGTCCAGTGCATGATCTATCTACTTACCAAATTTCATCCAAATCCGTAAAGATTGATTGATTGATTGATATATACTTTATTGCACCAAAAAGGGGTGTACAAAGGCGAACTTAATGCTATATAGCATTTTCTACCAGCTAACCTTTGGTGGTTAAGAGCAGGTTGAGGGTAGTGCCGCTAAAACAGCGTTCAACTTGAACTACTACATTAATCAGACAATTGATAAACTTACTAATACGTAAATATACATGCAAATATAAAAGAATAAACATAAAGGTACCTTAGGTACATAATATATAAAAGTACTACATAAATAATAATAATAATAATAATACATAAATATTAAATATAATAAAAATCAGTCATTCACACCACACTGCATTTGTAAAAAGTGTTCGGATACACGCGATTTGAAGACATCGATTGACGGAGCCTCCCTAATCTCAACCGGTAAGCTATTCCATAATTTTGTTGCTGTGCAAGTATAAGACTGCGCATACAATTCCGTGTGACTTTGAGGGGTAGTAAGGGATTTATTGTAATTCTTGCGGGGTACACCTCCGACAAACTTTTTGAATTCGAATCGCTCACGGAGATATTCTGGAGACCAGGCATTGTGAAGTATGTTGTATAACAAAGTGAGCGTGTGTACATTTCTTCTATTGCGTATGTTAAGCCACTTCAACTGAGTCCGGTAACGAGTCACATGATCATATTTACGTATTCCGAAGACAAAGCGTATACACAAGTTTAGCAGACGTTCGAGTTTATTTAAAAGACATTCAGTGACATCAGTGTAGCAAACATCAGCATAGTCGATGATGGGCATTAATAATGAACAAACTAACGTGATTTTAGTGGGCAAAGGAAGAAAGTTCTGCAGGCGTTTCAGGGAATGGAAAGACGCAAAAACCTTTTGACTAACCTTCGTGACGTGAGGAGACCAAGATAGATCATGTGCAATATGCATGATATGTGCAATATGCAATATGCAATGTGCAATATGCAAAGACATGAAAATGGAACAAACAAACATCCATACTTTTGCATTTATAATACCTATAGGTAAGATATGATTAGATGAACCTGAGAGATGCTGGCTGCATGTGTCTAAACCTGTGGGCAAATTTTCTAAATGGATGGATTTTGTGTAGGTAGTTAGTAGTAGAGGAAGAATAGTGTGTCTGGTCTAGTCAAAGTTTTCAAAATTTTATATAAAACAATGCAGACGTCCGGATTTAGTATATAACTACATCATCATCATAATTCGTTACTTTTAGTAATAATACTGTTATAATAATTAATTGTCTATGTCTAATTGTTATATTTTTATTTCCTTTTTAGAATTTGCTGTCAGTGAGCCGCCTGCTACTGCTGTTGCTGCTGTTCCTGCTCCTGCCTCAGACATTTATTTTATCATGTTTTTATACTTCAAATAAAATATTATTCTTATTGCTTAACTAACAATGACCAAGAGCATTATCTTATTTTTATTGTTATTTTTTTCTAAATTTTAGGTTTTAGCTCATCATTTGCCCTAGCCTTATACAGGCATTGTACAACAATATTGTAAATAATAATATGTTTCTTTTATTTTACCTATGGTTAAATGTAACTTTAGTGTAATGTAACAGTATGTAACTATAGTTATTTTATATTTATAACATGTTTTTAAATAAACATTGAACCTCTCTTATGTTGTGTTTTGAATCATACCAATTAATATCCCTAATCTATGACTACAATAGATCCATCTTAGGTCGCAGTGGTAATTGGGACATAATTTGCCCGATCCCTTCCACCAAAAATCATCCCTAATTTAATTATGCCATTAAAATAAAATAAAACCATTTTGTAATTGTACTAAATGAAAGCTATTTATTAAATTTTACAAACAAAACAATAAATATAATTCAAAACTTGTGTATATTGAAATACTTTATTAATCATAATGCTTGTGATGCTGAAAGTGAAAAAATATTAAATAATACACTTATTTTGATCAAGTATTTCCCTTTTTTACTTAACATGTGAGCTGCTTCATTTCTTTTTGTTTTTTTTTGCAATTTTGTTTTCTAGGTTTTTACTTTTGAAGTCTTGCTTTGAAACACTGAAGTGCGGCCAGAATCTGAAAATAAATTTGATCAGTTGTACAAAATAATAATTATAAGCTTTGTATTATGTTACTGTTCACTTTTACTGACATACTGTCTTGTGATAGTGGTGTGATGGTACCGAACGCGCCATTAAGATAAGCGTGAGAAAGACAAGTAATAAATAGTAGTATTGCTTCGAGAAATGCACATTTGGCAACAATAAAAATTAAAACTGCCAGAGGTCTTTTGTCAGTAAGTAATAAACCGATATTTTTAAACGGAAATATCTAAACACCCCGGGAAGCGGCATCACAAGACAGACGGTTCGAAGAAATATAAATTACCACCAAACAATAGGCAGATAAAGTTCAATGGTTTTGCTGTAGCACGTGTAGGAAGATAGAGAAATCCTTATCGACCCAAAACTTTTACACCAAACAGATGTCAGACAAGACAAAATAATATTAGGATAAAAAGGGTGAAACTGCCACTATGATTTGCTATGCAAAGTACGACTCTAAGTCCTAAGACAAAACTGAACTATGTCTTATGTTTAGCGGGTTTCATAACTATATTATTCATATAAACAAAACCCTAATTGATATGACTTTATCAATGATGATGACCTACGGTGTAACACTGTGTATAACAAATGACATAATATTAACAAGATGTGTATGTACAATAGAAATGGATTACGCAAAGGATTTTGCTTCTAAATTCCAGGCTGTCTACATGAAGTCCTAAGCATAGCAGCGGCTATGAAGTCATGTGAAACGCTGAAGCCTGAGTGACGTCAGCAGGGCTTTCATTGAGGCGAAGTTGACGATGGCGCGCATGGCAACAGGAGAGCTCGCAAGGAGAAGCGTCGCATCGTCGGTGCGCGGGAGCAGCCGGCCAATCAAGATCGACGGATCGACCAATGGAGAGCGGCCGAGCTTAGCTGACCAATTAGATGTTAAAATTTAGGGTTAGGGTTGTAGGCGGAGATTAGATGTTAGAGATAGGGTAGGGGAACTAGGATAGGGACAGTCAAGGCAGAGCTGGAGACCAAGCCGGGAGCGTCGAAGCGATAGTGCAGTGTATTTCTAAGTGTTGATTAATCATCGAGTCAGTGACAGGGAGTACAAAGAACTTTGGGTTTTAAAACTTAAAGCTACATAAATAAATAATTCAATAAAAGTTCAAATTCTAATCAATATTAATAATATTACTTGAACTTTAAATCTAAAGTTGCATATCATACTAAATTATATTTTAAAGCCCAAAGATAATCTTATTTTTCTATTCCTATTTTCTTCGCTGTATTTTACCCTTCGATATTGACATAAACTATACTCAGATAGAGTTATTATTACTATAAAACTTCTTAGCACTTAATCATAATTTGAATCACAAATAAATATTTTAGCAGTAGTGATAATAATTGGCCTAAGGGGTTTTTTCCTTTTTCTGTTCGTTTTTCCCCTTCATTAGAATACTTTTGGCCTAGAAATCGAACAGAGGGTCAAGGAATACCGTTCTTCGGATTCCTCGATTTAAATCAGACTAAATTAAAAGTAAAGGAAAGAATAATAAACTAAAGTCTATAATTTAATTTATCTTGTGTTTTCCTCATCTCTCCTAAAAATAAAATAATCTATAATTTTTCATTAATAAATAAATCTGCCCTTAAATTCACCTTACTCTAAATTACAAATTCACTTGCATGAATTCACCTTAATTTCGAATTAAAGACATTATCAATATCTAGGTTAAGCAACTATAATTTACTCAATAAAGTTGCTTAATCATATTCCATATCCTTGCGAACATTACATTATAAAGAGAAGTCATAAAATATTAAAGAATTAAAGACATTATCAAGATCTAGGTTAAAGCAACTATAATTTACTCAATAAAGTTGCTTCAAATACCTAATCCTTGCAAACATTACATGATGAAGAGAAGTTATAAAATATTAAATTTTGCCTAAAAGACTCTGCTAATACTTTAGTATACACTGCGCGGTGTCATTGAGAAATGAGCTCTGCAAACAAACAAAAGCGCTATAGCTGACCTCACGAGTGGCCACTCACACACACAAATAAAACACAAACCAACTAAATGAATGCATTCTAAAATATAAAGTGGCAGCTACTGTTCTCGGGTCTGACTACGAGATACAGATAACAAAAATAAAAGTTACGTAACATAAAACAACAATACTGCGAGTCTCACTATCCTTGGCACAACCCAGCGGGCTGCTTACGTAGTCGGCTGGATTCACGTGCGTTCCAGAAGGCGCAGTCGGGTGCACAGCAATACTCAAGTTTACAGAGAGCTAACACTTTAACCTTCAAGAGGAGTCGCTGTCGTATAGCCCGCTTCGTAAGGCCTTGTATGTCGCGGCTGGGACAGGTATCTCTGCATTCCAGAAGCACGAGGGGGGAGGGCCTTGCGCGGAAACTCATTTTCTTGGGGTTACATAAAACTTCATTCACAGGAAGTCGCTGTGGTAGAGCTCGACACAGAAACTTTCTTTGAACCCTTTTCGTTTGATTATTATGTTTAGCAAGGACAAAAAAAGTAAAATCAAGTATCACAGGATTATCCACCAAGAAAATAATTACAAGACGATCACATTATAAATTATAACAAATATATCACAACATAACTGACAGTCTGAGACTTCAGGCACGGCATTGGGCCATCACAGTGGGTGTACGAAAAGTTAATCGCTTGAACAAACCTTGATGTCTGGATGCACTCGGTTTCAGTATATGTTCCCTTCTTCGTGAAGCTGCTGCATAAATTGCTTTACTGCTGCCATTCCACACATGGGAATCATGGCTCTGTCCTCCAAAGGATGGATCTACATATAATATGCATAGATCAGCATCACAAATCTAAAAAAAAAACAACAGAATGGTTAGCCCATTTTATTCTAAAAATTATTCCATTTTCAACTCCAAAATGACTTCAAAAAGAAAGTAGATTGGTCCTACCAAATTCTACAATGGAAATAGTCCATTCAGGACCATATTCTATGGCAGCAAAAGTTTATATTATATTATGTTGCTATGCTCGACAGGGCCCATGTTTTTAAGCACTTTGGGGATTAACTTGTGATAGTGGGTGTATGAAAAGTTAATCGCTTGAACAAACCTTAATGTCTGGATGCACAGCAGTACTCCTCTGACTCGGTTTCAGTAGAGGAATCAAGTCATCGCATAGCGCCAAAAAGTCGTTTTTCGACAATCGAAAATTGTCCTTCAACGACTGTTCCGGCATCAAGAGAGGTCGGGACGCCTCTCGCAGTGTCCTCCGCTCGATGATCTCCCTCTTTTTCAGCCGTTCTTCCTCTGCTGCAGCCAGCAGCAGTATATGAGCCGCATCCATCTCGTATGCCCGTGTGCGGCTTTGCGCTCAGCGGTTTTCGAGTAAATATCACTCAAATACCTCAATAATATAATAATATAATATACCACACTCAAATAACCCACAACACAAAAGAAATCAGCAAAATCTAAACGATTTTACCAAGACAGCAGCTGAACCAAGGTACTAATCTTGCTTCAATTGACAGTTGAATACGGTTGAGCGGGAATCATTTTTTTTTTTTATTTTTACGCAATAGCTGTAATCGGTTTCAAATGTCAAATTGTATGGACATTATTCATTCATTGTTCAGTCAACGTCATTCATTTGACGTCTCACTTGTAATCGTCTTCGTTGACTTGGCTTGCTCCTTACGCGATCGCTTGAAAGCCGCTGGCGGTCTTCAAACCCGCCCCAAGCAAAGCAAGTCCGCTTACGCAATCGACCGGCGGATCGCCCTGTTACAGGGTAGGCTCGAGCCCCTCTGTGAGTATGTATATTTTTTTACCACACATTGGTTTATCTCTTCACGAAGTTAGTTGAGACAATAAAATTTATAACTGTGTAAGATGTTTGTCACCAGTTGTATTTGACCTTTAAAAAATAAAATATAAACTTTTACACTCTTTTTTTTTTCTTTATTAATGGTGTCACATCTTATATAGACGTATTTCGCCAGTGTCAAGTGATTTTTGAAGGTTTAAGATATGATATACACAGGAGACCTTAATCCTTGGACTAGGGATCTGTGTAAAATCAAGGACGATTGTTCGGTGAATCGGGCTCAGTAATGTGATAGTAAAATTACTGAAGCCACCACGAGGCCTCTTGGCATCATCTAAAAATGTCAGCAAAGTGTAAGCGTTTCAATCGTCCAATTACAGTTTATAGTCCCGAAACATTCACTGGATAATACACTATCGAAATTATACACTAAACACTTCAATAAACTAAAATTAAAAAAATAAAATGGAAACACGTCCGCCATTGGCAGATGCTGACAAAAGACCTTTCACTCCTTGTCCACAAAATTGATTTGCTCAAGATGAAAAAGAGGGAAAGAGAATAATAGTGTCATGCGCTGCAGCCCGGACTCTGCTTCAAAGTTAGTTTTAATAAAGATGAACAATAAGTACGGTTTATGTACTATTTAGTACTTTTACAATATTAATTGTACTTGCTTATTTTAAGAGTAGTGATTTTTTTTTGGTGAACAGGCTGTAGCCGGTGTGCCCCAGCCCGACCACCGCTGTATCTTTTAAATAAATTAAATGTTTTTAAAGTTATGAATTGAAAAGTATTGTACGGTTAGCGTTCTCCACTCTGTTATAAAATTGACTTCAAATTTGGCAAAGAATACGCTTAAAAAAAAGAATTGAAAAAAAAAAATATGATCGCCTGTCGAAATGTTGTCAGCAAATATAGTTTTATGCTCTTACTCATGATACGGGTTAGGAGATGTAGGCAACTGCCTTGAGAAGACAGAAAAAAGATATTAATTTTAAAGTCCGCTCTACTCTAACTGTTACCTACTTAGGCTTTCATCATAAATGAAAAACAGAAAGTTTTATCGATTTCTTTACTGAAAACTGAATGTCACAAGATTTGAACTATATTACACTATAAAAAATACTATGAATTATCATTGGCTTGCATCTAGTAGAAGTCACTTTGTTGTTTAAATCATCATAACACTCCCAATGATTATTTAAACGCTTACAATGTGCTACGTAATGATTTCCATTTACATATTCAGTTACACCCAATAACTTGTATATTTTATGGTTTATCAGCAGAGTATTTGGAATGTCGTCAATATTAATTTTCTCATCGTCATCCAACTGAAAAGTCAGTAAATTTTTGGGTGTATATTTGATGAAACGTTTCCCAGTACAACGAACATTGCCATTAATTTTTTTACAGGAAGCACCAGTATCATATTCTAATATAGCGGCTTCATTTAGTCCTGATATGCCCTTTTCAGCTAGAGTTAGCAAGTTTAACGGTATGTGTGAGCAGTTTCGTTCCACTTCGGTTTCGTTTTGAATACAAGATGTATTGCTACACGTTATCTTAGACTTCACAGACGGAACTGTGTTGATTACAATATTGTCTAATGTCTTAGAAACATTAGAATAGCAGTCTATAATAGTCACATCATTGGTTGTTTTTTTGGTAAAGTTTTGTCCATTTATGATTTTACTCCTCATTGCTATTACATTTGTTGAATAGTCTTTTGTAGCTACAGCTTTTACAAGTTTCGAAAAGTCACTATTGTCATTGTGAAAACTTGTTTTAATACTATCATTGTCAACGAATCCTACCGCACATATTTGTACTACTGCATCAAATGCACATGTATTCTCTACAATAAGACCTTTAACGCCTGAGGGACATTTATTGCCATTAATCAGTAAATCCACGGGTTGGTGTAATGTTCTAGCTTTTGGTCTCTGTTCCTTAGGAGTTTTTATTACCAAACCTTTCCAGTTTTCAACCAAAAGCGGCTTATCTGATAATATTGACTCCCGTGAAAAATTTTCTGGATTATTAATTTCAGTGTTCTTTATTTCACGGCTGTGAAGTTTCTCCAGTACATTCAAATTGCTTAGACTGTGCTTAAGTTCTCCTGAAAGGTATTCATAATGTCTTATAATGAATTCATCTGCTCTCAATTTTTCAGTGGGATATTTCAAAAGAGTCTTGATGTTTTTGAAATAACTCTCCACGTCTGAACTAGTAGGAGTTGTGTTTAGTACAGTATTCAAGCAAGAAAGCATTACATTTGACCATAATGGTAAGCGAGACAAAAATCTTTGCAAAGTTGGGATAAATGCCGGAAAGTAATACAAATTTTCATAATTAGATACTCGCTCATCAAGCTCTAATTCAATTGTGATTTCATTAACTTTCTTTTTAAAAGAAGCTAAAAATTCGTTATTCTCGCAACCACTTATAGTTTCATCATAATCGAGATCTGTCCATTCATGTTCTTCGTTGGTGTGTTCTGTAGCGTCATCGGAACCAGGTATCGACAGTAATTTGCGTAAACTTTTCTCGCATAATGTACTTTGTCCATTTTCACACACACCGGTGTATTTACTCAGCGCAATTATTATTAGGTGTTCAGCAATCAGTTTAATATCTTCAATAAATATTGAACTTTTCATGTTTACTAAATATTTAATGTAAAATCGTTTAACTCGTATATCCACAAATCGGAAGCACTTGCAATTATAAAAAACCTTTATGAAGTGCGAAGTATCCAGACGTATTAAACAATGCGAACTGTGAATTATGGTCTTCTTTTCTAAGACATCAAAACAGTAGGAAATATATTCACGGGTTGTTTTACAATGCGTAAAAGCTTTTACTATTGCACCTACCAAGGCTGCAGAATCATCGCATACTACTTCGTGTGGAGGAGATTTATTACTAATCCAGTTCTTTAACCACCTGTAGATATTTTCTAAGCTATGAGAATCTGTAAGCATTTGCGTTATTGGGACGCAACTGCCCTCTGATTGCAAGACAGCTACATATAAAAATACATGTTTTGGAGAATGTATCCTGTTAGGTTCTCTTGGTGGTTTCAGTTTTTTTAGTATGCTGCCTGTTGCATCAATACTCAACTTGATTTTCCTTTTAGAATCAGTGACTACTTTGTAGTAACTTTCCTGTAACTGGGTCCAATAATGAACAATAAATGGCACTAATGATAAAGACTGAATCACAGCATTGTAGGGAGGCGTAATTGACATTATCCACAAAGAAAGAACGACGACTTTATGAAAATACATTTTCATTTTATTCCTCCGTCTAATATCTTGTAAACATTTCAAAGACGGTATGAACGGTGGTTCGTACTCATCACCACTAACATTCATGGATTCGTTAATGATTCTGTTTCTCACAACAATCGGATATTCCAATTTGACTTTTTCAGATAGTGTTTTTTTCTTGAATTGTGTGATTTTATTTTTAACTTTAGGGTTATGAATGACACTCTGATCTCCTCCTCTGATTTTACACTCAAACGAAGCAAAATGTTCTGTAATTGATGTAGTTAGTCCACTTATTATAGCACCGCATTGTTTACAGTGCCCATCAAACTTAACTAAGTTGTCTTTTGTAGCTGAGCTGTGTTTAAATATCCATGTACACTGTCTTCTTGTTTTTTCCCATAGAATTTCACTCATAATATTAGTCCATTTTTGTTTTGGTAAATTCTTTATTTTTTTATTTTGATTATTGCGTTGATAGTAATATATTTCTGGTTTAATTTGTTCCCATACACACGATTCAACCTTAAAGTGAATTATCTCTGTACCAGGATCGTCATTATCGCTTGATGAACTTGAGTCACTTTTTTGACTTTTCTCCCAAGAGTTTTCCGTATCTTCAGAAAATTTTTCATCATCTTTCGAAATAAGGTGGGGAAAAAAATAGTCAAAATTTCTTTTTAAAGATAAATATAGGGCCTTGACAGACATACGAAAAGAAAGTCGTCTACTAATATCTTTAAAAATCTTACTTGATGATTGTGGCAATTTGTTTTTGTCTTTTAACTGTTCTTCATACTCGCTGAATTCTATTTTCTGTTCGTCAAGAGACACTGATAAAACTTTTCCTCGTTTTTTCACTAGGTTTTCCATTTTCAAAGTAAAACGACCAATACATAAGTGTAAGAAAATGAAACTAGGTAAATCTCGTTGTAACAAGAAACCGTACTAAAATTCTTAATTATGACATTTTGTGTAGGTAGATTGAAAAACTTTTAAGTTTGCTACATATGCCGGGCGGAATAATCGTACTTATTTGTAAAGCTTATCAGTTTTAATTGTCACCTTAATATATTAACGCTTACTGTCTCTGGTTTTAACCGACTTCAAAAAAAGAGGAGTTCATAACCAGACTGAATATGTATGAATGTATTATTACAGGAAAATAAATCAATTTTCAAGACAAGTGCCTGCTATTCTAATCTGTATCTTAAGTAAGAGCATAAAATTATATTTGCTGACAATATTTCGACAGGCGATCATATATATTTTTTTCAATTCTTTTTTTTAAGCATATTCTTTGCCAATGTGAAGTTAATTTTATCACAGAGTGGAGAACGCTAACCGTACAATTCTATTCAATTCATAACTTTAAAAACATTCAATTTATTTAAAAGATACAGCGGTGGTCGGGCTGGGGCACACCGGCTGCAGCCTGCTCACCAAAAAAAATCACTACTCTTAAAATAAGCAAGTACAATTAATATTGTATAAGTACTAAATAGTACATAAACCGTACTTATTGTTCATCTTTATTAAAACTAACTTTGAAGCAGAGTCCGGGCTGCAGCGCATGACACGAATAATAGAACCTTGAAGTGTTTCGATACTTGAACAAATCAGTTTCGCAATTTTCCTCATAATTAAGTAGGTGCGGACGCTCGTCACGAATCTTTGATCCATTTATTTCTAACTCAATTACCTACTCTCTGAACTCCAAAGGAATCGTTTAATCCGATTTAGCACTCACATTCAAAGACTTTTAAAAATAAAAATATTCCATAAAATTGTTTTATTTATAAATTGTTATCTTAAGATAGCGTATGTGGGTGGGAATCGAACAAGGGGAAAGAAAGGAGTGAGAAAAACAATTACCGATGGTCTCCTTTGTAAGAGGGCTGCGAATTAAATTAAAATTAAAATTCACTTATTTCATTTTCATATTATTATTTTTTATTTTTTTAATAGGTGGTGCTCAGCAGCTAGTGTCCAATCCTTTGTTTCTTAGCTTGTGATCCTCCCTGATGCTAGAAGTCGCGACCGCGGCGCAATTATTAGATGGCCGCTTGTGTTATAGCTAATTCGCTAAGCCTTCGATAGTATCGTCGAACGATAGACTGTACTAGATGGCGGCCGACGAGCGAATAGACAGAGCTTTGCTTCTGCCAGCTTGACGTTGATAGTTTTTCGTCTACCCTCGCTTTTTGTGTTTTTCTCGGGGAAAATGATGAAAGAAAAGGTAGTGATATCAATAAAACCTACGTCATGTATTTGACAGCTGTGCCAAAATAATGAATATAAAAAAGATGCGTTTTATACGTAACAGTATGTTCTGTTGTGTGTAGATGTACTGCACTGTAACACATTTACTGTTAGTAGGTACTGTAGATGTTACACTTTCTCACCTAAACTATTGAACGGATTTGAATGAAATTTTGAATGGAAATATTATACCTACCCTGTACTAACACATGGTATAATAAATTGAGGAGGAAATAAAAATCACTTGAAAGATGGAAATCGCAACAGCACCATATAATCCAAGACAATTGACACATAAATTTAAAAAAAGTAAAGAGTTTAATATAACAAAAAAATAAGGTTTTATCAACACATGGGATACATTTGGAAAGTCTTATTTCTACGGAAAAAATCTTACACGACACAGAGCCATTTGCGGGCAGCTAGCTAAATAAAGTATTTTTAACAATAAAAATTATCGATAAATAGAAGTCATTATGTTTATTTTATTGACCTACATAAGTATGTAGGTCAATAAAATAAACAACCATTAGTGTAAACTATACTTACGGTATCAATCCGCCAAGTGGTTTTGGATTCCTTCGGCGCAGCTGAATATGCAAGATTGATCAATCAATCAATCAATCAAGTTGCACCAGCAGTTGCAGTTGCAGTTGGCTCTAGGGGAATTCAGTTGAGTGCATCGTTGCATACACCAACACAAATGCCGTGACAGATATAGCTTTGATCGATCATATCTAATTATTGGCTCTGTGAGCTGCAGTAGACCTTGCGAGTCTATATATCTCTATATTTATTTTAATTTTTTCTCCACAATCATCCCCGACCCCTTGACCCTGACGCGACATTATAGCGTCATTTCAACGAGCAAACCAAATCGTGCCATCCATCAATTTCCCTAATAAAATTAAAATATATAGGTGTTACTTTATTGAATTCGATGGCTCAACAATAGGTATTATTTTTGACTTTTTAATGTTTTGATTTTTTTGCTTCGGGGGTATTTAAATTTTTTATTTATTTTTATTTCATAATTTTTAAACTTTATTACAAATAAATTATGATATATGAGTAGGAGTACAGTTATATCTAAAAGGATCGCTATCAAATTGGAGAGTATTTAATAGAGAGTACTAATGTGCTGGATATCCTGGCTACAGCATCTGCTCATCGTGTAGCCACCATTGCATTGTATGTAGAATCAAGTACTGATCAAAATGAATCCAAACACGACATATCTGCTATTATTTTTTCAAGAGTGTACTAGAGTGCTGGATATCCTGGCTGCAGCATCAGCTCATCGTGTTGCCACCATTGCAATGTATGTAGAATCAAATACTGAGCAAAACGAATCCAAAAACGACATATCTGCTATTATTTTTTCAAGAGTGCTGGATATCCTGGCTGCAGCATCAGACCAATAATTCCATCATCATGCAAAGTTATATAGCATACATGAGTTTTTAAAATTTTAGGTCACACGTACGTTTAAAAGTGAAAAGTAAATACACATTATGCGTCTAAGAACCCTACCGCAGTTAACAAAAGAGCTGATGACCTTGAAACGGCTAAACCGATTTTGATGAAACATGTCTAAGAACCATTGCTAGAAAACCTGCTTTCAAATAAAAAAAACCGCATCCAAATCGGTTGACCCGTTTAAGAGCTACGGTGGCGCAGACAGACACACAGACAGAACACAGAGCGGTCAATCTTATAACACCCCTCTTTTTTGCGTCGGGGGTTAAAAATAAAAGAGACGAAAATTACAAACCGCCATATTGTATGTTTTTCTTTATTTGTGTTCTATGCCAGTGTCATACAGAGCATAAAGCCATTCCAATCCCTACGATTCGTTAAGATTCATATAAAATTTGAATTTAGAACATAAGAGTATGCTGTAAAAAGACTCAAATACATTGAAATTTCTAGATGAAAGTTACTTTATTGGCCTAGGCCATTTGAGGGCACATTGCTGGCTGCTGTTTTGTATGGGGCAATGTTTCGTCCAAAAATTAGTTATTTCGCGTACTGTTTTTTGGCAGTAATGATCACATTTTCGAGCGTGTCGGAGAAAAATACACATCTACACAAAAAATAATCTTAAAAAAACAGTCATGATATTATAATAATTATATTGTTTTTCTTATTCTTTTTCTGCTTTATAATTATTAAAATTATTTTCCTTCTAAACTACCGCATATGGGGGCTATGCGAACCCCTTTAAGTTATGTGAGTTTAGAAATGGCAAAGGCTAAGTTTATGCATGAAGTTGTAAGTTTAAATTGCGCAGTTGACGTCGCTTTAGTATGAAAAATACTTTGAAGGTAGTTTTATAAGAACGTCTGTAGTAGAGTCAGTAGCGCGATAGTTAGAGCCGATTGGAAAGATTGAGATCTTCATTTATCTGTCTAGGCGTTATATTAATATGGTGGTAAAATTAGAACAACCTCGTAAATTGGTACTTTTTGTTTCACAACTTTCAAAAACTCTAGCGATTTCCAATAGTTGTTCAGCGACCTAAGAGGTTTTGCATCTAACATTATAGGTATTTCTATTGCTTAGTTTATATCTTATTTACTGAATGCATCTATAGTATAATATATAGGAAATACTATTAATTACATAGCACGCATGCTTGCTTCCAAAAGAATCTTTATCAATATTTTTTCATTTATTGATTTTATTTTTTTCTAATTTATTCGCATTGCTGAAAATAATTTTTTATCATAGCAACTTAAAACATATTTTACCGTTTTCCTTAACAGATATAAAAGGGAAAGAATCCTGGATTCATCTTCTTTTATTATTTTAAATGAAAAGCCGTTTTTGTGTCAATACTGAAGATGTTATTGTTTATTAGGCACATCTATGAACACAAGAAAGCACTCAGGTTCCCGGTGAACTCTAGGTATTGGGAATTTACGTTCTTGGGAAGAAACGAAGAGATAAGCTCAAATATTTAAGACAGCTCACAATTTGCGAGGAAAAACACTGATAAATTATATTATTGCTAACTTTTCGTTCGCGGTTACTCTTAAGTCGTTCGCGAGTTTTGAGATGAGAAATGAAAATTTTCGTCGCGGTAAAAAATAGATTGAGTACTAAAATATCTGTGTAACCATCAAACTGTTCTCGTTCTCACCGAATAGACAGATTTTAGCTAATTAATAAAAAAATGTTCTAAATTTATTCACATGTAATTTACTCCTTTTTATCTAATCAATTAACAGAGCTAATTTAATTAAGCTTTGGCGGTGCCTTTCAGACATAATTTATATGATTATTTAACTGTAGTTTACTGAAAATTGTCTAAATTTATGTATATTTAAGTTGCTTCCTTATTCAAGTACATGCGAAACCACTTTCAAGGGAAGCAAACTTGACAGTTTATAGGTAAATATACAGAAACACTTAAATATTTAAATGCAAAATTCAATTTGTATTTGAATCCTAGAAAATTATAATTGCTTTCTGATGTTCTCAAGTTCACAGCTTAATTGATTACCTAATTGAAATTTTAGATTCTTTAACGTTTCAATGAAATAAAGTTGTTTATTTGCAATGAATAGGTAAAATTAAAACAAATGAAGATATATGTACTATGTAATGTACATAACGAAGCTTCAAGAGTGAAAAAATAGAATCGAAATTGTTAAAAACACAACTAATCATAATCAAAGCTGACACCAGGGTTTGTGAGATCGGTTGTCGACCTTACAACCCACACGACGACGATAATGATGATGATCAAAGCTGAGTAGGGATAATAGAGTTATTAAGATACCTTTCTGTGATACCTAAATACTTTTTTACGACAATACTCTTTTTTTAAAGACCATCTTTGGAATTCCTGTTATTGAGGTACAATTTGTAATTTAATAGTTATTGAGGTACTAATTACAAACCAAAGTCAAATAAATTCATAGTCATAGTGCAAAGGCTTGGCAGACGTGGTGGACCGAAAAAAAGGCAAGAAAACTTATGAGTGCCCCGTGGCCTAGTTGGTAGTATACCTGCATAAGAACGCGGGTTCGAATCCCGCCCAGGGCAAACATTCGTGTGATGAGCACTTGTGTTTGTCTTATGTCTGGATGTTGTTTATTATTCAGCCATGAACGACGACGTTGCCTCCAAAACTGACGCTGCTTAAATCATCTGACAAGATGTAGGAGGCCTTATGATGGTGTATTTATTTATGTAAACTAAAAAAAAACATTTATTCATAAAAAAAGACAAAAATACAAAATAATAAAATAAACTATACAAAAAAAAAAACAAATCTAACCTGACAACCTAAAACTCTAACAACTCGCCCCGCACCATTCCTGACGCAAAGGAGCCCATAATGCTTGCGGCGCGGCTTTGCCACGCTAAATAGCTATGGACATTCTTTGCGCCAGAAATGCCACGGAGAGTCTGATACCCATAGTACAAGCTTTGCTTAGTTTGGGATCAGATAGCCATGTGTGAGATGTCCTCACATTTTATTTTTTTATTATCGATTACGCGCTCGTTGAAACTAAGGGTGACAAAGCTAAGATTGTTCTTAGAAATATCAATAGAGGAACGGACTACTTTTTTAAATTTTATAAATCCAAACCTCTTAGTTTCTGCAATCAAACACTAAAAGAATTTTTGTTCTATCTTTAAAATTAACCGAGTTATAAAGGTTTTAAATTCAAGATTAGACAGAGAGGCACATACCCACTTGTGACGTCATTTGTTAGTAACGCAATATTATCTCCATACAAAAATCGTTTTTGAAAGAGACAAATTGAAACTTTAAAAAATCACAGTAAATTCGTTTTTCAACCGATTCTCTTTTTTTTCTTCGCGAATCGTCTGCTACTAATCTATATTTTAAAATTAATTCTTAGCCAAGTACAAGTCACAGAAGTCAGTGAATAATAAATAAAATTAAAGTACTTTTCAAAAAGCAATAATGAAAAATGGCTCTTGATACGTATTGCGCCCGGAACGGTGCATAAAGTATTGCAATATTTAATTCATTTAACAATTTGCAATTCAAACTAGAATTAAATGTACCTGAGAGCAACATGGATGCATTTTGTTCGAGATTTAAAATATTTCAGTGAGTATTTAAATTTTCAATGTAAAATAAAAGACTTTATAGCAATCAGTTTCGAAAGTATTTCGAGTGAAACGCGTAACTTTTCCGACCGTGTGCCATGCATTTAATCTTGATGTCATATCATCAACAGCTCATATACGTCCCAACCGAGGGGCTCGAGCCTACCCTGAATTAGGGTGATTAAGCCTTAGTCGACCACGCTGCGCGCTGGCCTAGTGCTTCGTCTTCACACACAACCTATTGAATTTCTTCGCAGGAGTGTGCAGGATTCATCACGATGTTTTCCTTCACAGTAAGAGCGTCGAATAAACGTACATATGAACTCAAAATTCGAAAACACATTGGTACGTGGTGGGGATCGAACCCGCGTCTCCCGGACGGAAGACAGGGGTCCTAGCCACTAGAGCACCGACGCTCTTTTCTCTTAATTGTAATTGTAGTATGTGCACAGTAAATGTTTGGAATAATCCAACCTATAAATGAGTACGCTCATAAGCCAGGCCGACGCGACAGATTTGTCATTGTAAGTCGCATAGAGCCGGCTCGGCTTTAGCCACTGCCGGTACATTTATCTCCAGTAAGCCTCCACGCGTCTTGGAAGGTGTAAACAAAACATGCTACATTGTTTTACTTAATCAACTTAAGCCGGTAAGAGTTTTAATTCAATTTAATTGTGTACGTGTTGCTCTAGAATGGAGATCACGTCTCGGAAAACGTAGTGTGGGACGCCCCCTGCCAGGTGGACTGATGACCTGAGGAAGGTTGCTGGTGGTGGCTGGATGAGGAAAGCGGGTGATCGTGCGCTTTGGCTTGCCTTTCGGGAGGCCTACGTCCAGCAGTGGACTGCAAATAGGCTGACTGATTGATTGATTTGCCCTCGGTGGGGACGTATATGAGCTGTTGATGATTTGATGAAGAAGAAAACGTTATTCAACATAGCAGGAAGTGCTCCTGTCAGTAGTACACTTACGGTTCACAGATTTCCCACTAGCACGCAGAAACAGAGGCGGTGCAAATATAGACAATAATAAAATTGTCGTAATTTGATTTAAAAAAAAGAAGAAAACCACTTGCGTAGTAGCAACAAAATGTCTGCCTGCCAGCATTAAAAAGGAATCTTTGAACACTGAACAGGATGACGCAGCACGGTCTCGACGCTGACACGGTTTGCGGACTACGTCTACGGCAGCCTAAACTCGGAAACAGCTGATAGCACTCTTCATTGACTACAATAGAATTAGATCTACTATTAATTCTACGGAACTAATAGTAGAATTAATACAGTAAGACCCGGTAGGGGTCATTCTTCTCCGACGCGCTTCTCGCCCTGGCAACGTTCTGGGCCGTGGTCCGAGCCCGTCTGAGGGCGCCCCCAGATACGTTGTCATAAATTTCCGAAGGGGTACGAGCCTTCTGCTCCCCCGCAAGTCCGCGCCCACTATATTACCACTCTGGTATAAATAGTGATTAGGTCCGTCAAAAAAAAAAAAGACTACAAGAAAGCATTCGTTACGCTGGATCATGACGTCTTGCTTCAAGCTATGGAAGAATGTGGAATCCGTGGCCCAATAAACGCCTGGTTTAGGAACTATCTAACCAACAGGAGAATACACACTGTGGTCAATGGAGTGTCTGGTAAGGAGGCTGTAGTCGACCTGGGTGTGCCGACCGGGTCAGTGTTCGGACCTGTAGGCTACATTATGCACGTCAATAGTGTCGCTAACGTGGTCCGAAAATGTCAAGTATATATTATGCAGACGACATGTGCCTAGTTTACGCATCGAGGGATATTAACGAAGTTCAAACATGTATACAAGAGGATTTTGAAAGAATTTCTAAATGGGCACATGACAATGGGATTATATTAAATATTGCAAAAACAAAATACATAAATATACACTCGCCATATAACCGTAATGCTAAAAACATAACAAAGGACTATTTAAATGTGACAGGGCATTCATATGACTGTTTACATCTTAATAAGATAAATTGTAGTTGCACTAAATTAGAATGTGTTGAACAGTATACATACTTAGGTTTGACTGTAGATCGAAATTTTAGTTGGAAACTACACGTTAATAACGTTTGTAATAGGTTAAGGTCTGTGTTAGGAAAATTTTATCAGTTAAATAAGGCGCTTAATCAACATACTATGTTAGTGATTTATTATGCCTTAGCAGATTCTCTTCTCAGCTATGGCCTCAGTGTGTATGGACGTACTTTTTCTTCTTACCTACATGATATTAAAAAAATACAAATAAGACTTATGAAATATTTAGTAAATGAGAAAATAAAAACAATGTTAAAAAACGAATATGAAAAACTATTTACTGCTGTTAAAATTTTGCCTGTGGATAGTAAAGTGCAATACTTAATAGGACTAGAACACTATTATAGTGATGAGTATAAAATAAATATATATAATACACATAATACAAGAATCGTAAGAGAAGGGAAATTTGTTCAACCTAAAATTTATAACTACTACGGAGAAAGAATGTCCAAATATATAGTGCCTAAGAAAGATCGAACTGTTAAGAAAATGCCCTAAATTAAGTATGAATCTGTTAAAATCAAAGCTGAAGGAATCATTGCTCGGTAACGCTGACTTTATCCGAGGCAGCGTCATCGAGAACTGAGACTATAATATCATAGTATAGTGTTACTTACTTATATTTTTATCCCTTCGGCCTATTGGTGTTTTGGCAGATGGCGTCTGTTAGCGTTAGATATAAGTAAACAAACGTTATCTGTTAGAATACTAATAGGCGTTAGATAATGTTTTTCTTTCTTATTCATTTTTTGCTATGTTAAAAAAAAATTGCACATTTTTAGTCAAGTGTAAGTACTCGAAAGATAGGTACTACAAATAGAAAATAGAAATAAGTAAAGGTAAATGTGCGAAAATTAGCGCGTCTCGCCATCAAACTGTGAAGTTTGGCGAGTTATTTACGTTAAAAATGTAACCTTACATTTTATTAAACAAATTAAAAAAAAAAGAATATACTTCATCTTTACCAAAATATCATTGTTATTGGTTAACAAAGGGCTGACATGATGATGATATCAACCAGTGTGATACCATGGTATAGGCTGGTAGATGGATGTGTTAGATCTATCAATCAATCTGCCTATTGCAGTCCATTGCTGGACGTAGGCCTCCCCAAAAGCACGCCAATGCGCACGATCACCCGCTTTCCTCATCCAGCCGCCATCAGCGACCTACATCAGGTCATCAGTCCACCTGGCAGGGGGGCATTCCACACTACGTTTCCCGAGACGTGGTCTCCATTTTTTAACTCTTATGCTCTTTGGCTAAATTGATATAATAAAAAAAATCAAAAAAGTAACTATTGATTGATAATATCATCGTTATTAGGGATTCGACCGTTTTACTTCAATTTTTTTTTTATTTTTTTTTAATTTTTGTATTAGGAAAATGAAACTAGCCATCAGCTGCCTATCTTCCTGCGCAAGTCGTAAACTTAATACGTTTATCGTACAGGCCTCGGTTTACGTAAGGTCATTTCAGAAATCGCAAACCTTTCACAAGCGCTCATTTAATAGGCGTAATGTGTCACTCTTTTATCTATGTGTGTCACTGACTCGCATAGACAAAATAATGCTGCAGTAAGTATGAAGCCAAACATAATTATATACATAAATAACCAACCGCTAAATATTTTTTAGATTACAGACTAAAAAACTAAAGTAACACGAATGGACATTGACAAGATTAGGTATGTGACGTTATCAATGAAAATAATTTTAACAAAAAAATAGAAACCTCCTTCAAATTACCTTATGTGGTTATCTCCACTAAAAAGTAACAAATAAAATAACATTTCAGATGGAACATGAAAAAAAATATTGCCAATATCCTCAATTAAGTAGATAGGTAGTGTAGTAAATATTTAGAATTTTGTTCTTCCTTTTGGAGTCGGTGCCAGCCAAAAATTCGTACAATTTATCGAATGAAACCTCCTGGACTTTCTTGGTAGCCGCTCCTGTCGTTATCCCTGCATTTGGTCGGGTGAGGCATTGCATCCCGCGCAGCACAACAAAACATTTATATCATAGACTATCAAAGAATTTTATTGATAGTCATATAGAAATATCTACTGACTTAACGATGACGACGACTTAAAACAGTTTCCCACGACTAATCGACGATATTTTGGCTGGCACCGACTCCAAAAGGAAGAACAAAATTCTAAATATTTACTTAATACACTACCTATCTACTTAATTGAGGATATTGGCAATATTTTTTTCATGTTCCATCTGAAATGTTATTTTATTTGTTACTTTTTAGTGGAGATAACCACATAAGGTAATTTGAAGGAGGTTTCTATTTTTTTGTTAAAATTATTTTTATTTTATGATTTTCAGTGTTTCATTCAATATATTTTATGTAAGTAATTAATCCTAACCTCGACACATTTCCTATTATTTTTCTTCATTATCCAAAGCTAGGTAAGCAATGTCCCAACTAAACTGGGGAAAGTCTCACAAGGACATTTTCGTTTAAGAGTGTCTTAACCGAGATTCGAACCCGAAACCTCCGTAAAGAGAGTAAAGCACTCGACCACTCGGCCATAGAAGCTAAATTATTTGTTATTTCCAATACAATATCCGAAGATTTCCGAGGAGGTTCTTGCCCTGTCACTGTTGCCAAAAATGTGATAAAATCGAATAATATAATTTTGGAACAAGGGAAACGTAGATTTTCAGCAAACTGACAAAACACATTTATTTCGTTGCCTAGCAACCATTCCACCACAAACGGAATCGTGCGCGATGCATGTTGCTATTACCAGTTGAGGAGTTTCCGCTTTTATTTGCTATTTCATCATCAGATTTTAACAAAATTGGTATGGATCTATTCCTAAAGCACGTTCTATCGAATGAAAAAAGAATCATCAAAATCGGTTGAAAACTGACTGAGATATGACTAAAAGAATAGACGAATAACGACGCGAATGCTACATTCCGTTGAGGAATTTCCAAGTTTTACCTCATGTTCCACCATCAGATCTTGACGAAATTAATATGGGACCACCTCGAGAGTAAATCCTATCGAATGAAAAAAGAATTATTAAAATCGGTTAACAATTGGCGGAGATATCTAATAACATACATAAAAAAAAAAATACAGACGAATTGAGAACCTCCTCCTTTTTTGAAGTCGGTTAAAAAGGGACTTTTTTGTCGGTTTTAATTTCAGAGTTATTTTGACTTTAGTAAAATTCCGTAAAAAAACATTTTTTCTTTTTTTACACCATAATGTTTAAGAAAGTCTAAAGTTAGGTTTGATACGAACAATTTTTTATTTAACGAGTTTTAAAGTGACAAAAACAACTCGCAAAGTTTAGTAAAAAAGGGACCTTGTTGTCGGTTGTATCTTTATGCACTTCTGTGCGCTCTGTATCGCTGTGGTTTCGCCTTTTTTGCGTTGCCGCCACTTGTCGACACGAATTAAGAATTTGAGGGCACAAATAAGTGATCGGGTCGGATCGGTCGGGATTCTTCTTGCTCTCGGTTTTAGCTCTCGCGCGCCGAGCATCAACGATTCGTTCTCTCGCTCGCACACGGGGTGCTCTCATTTATGCATTTCAAAACAGAATCATCCAATCCTGGCGTGATGAAGTGCTCAAAATCATTGCCAAATGAGTATTCAAACCAAGTCACCGTGTTCAAAGACACATCAGATAAGGATGGTCTACCGAGCATCATCAGAAGTGAAGAGCTTTCATTTGAAAGGCAAAAATATTTGTATGAAAAGATTCACGAGTTTGTGTCTGATGAATTAAAAGATATTCTATATCCTTTACGACAAGAGCAGATCATCTCAGCTTCTGAACCAACAAAAGATCCCCTGGATGGTAACGAAAGTAATACTCAATCAAATGATGAACAAAACGTGTCCATAATACCACCAAATCACGAGCCAGGAACTTCTGATGATGACTCTTTAATTCCATCTAAAAGAAAACCTCCGACCTGCTCTTACTGCGGTGAGACAGGTCATATAAATCAATTCAGAAATGGAAAATATTTTTGTAAGAAACGTCAATCAGAAAGCTCTCGTCCTTGATTTTATTATGTTTTTGTTGTTTTTCTAGAGCCAAATTATATGTTTCTTAGCTTTTTTGTGAAATTTTGTAATGACATCACTATTTAAACATTTTAAGGTCCCTTTTCGAAAATATATGAAGATATTATTACTAAAATTCACTTTTAGTTATAGTTCATAATAAATAATGTGTTGATTATGGGGCTAATGGATCTCATTTATACAACTTAAATTAAGCATAATATGTTGATTTTGACTGTTAAATACTTCAATGAATTTATTAATCAATATTTGAAATCTAACGCATAAAAGTTAGAGTATTGTTATAAAAAAGTTTATTAAAATTCAGATTTTCATTTTATTTACGTCCTATTAAGTATAACATTTATTTCCTACTTCAAATTTTATATAATAATACATAACAAGCTGGTCAAATAAAATAACATTCATCTTACATTTTTTTACACTTCTCCCATTTAGCAAGTTTTTATTATAGGGAACCAGCTTTCAAATTTAGTAAATTGCTTTATAAATCAAAAATACATATGATGTACTTATTGAAACATACACCATCTATGTAACTTCCAACAATAACTTACTTTTTTGGAGTTAGTAACTTTAAATTCAGTTTTCTCAATATCACGTT
Source organism: Carpatolechia fugitivella (assembly GCA_951230895.1). Lineage (NCBI taxonomy): Eukaryota > Metazoa > Arthropoda > Insecta > Lepidoptera > Gelechiidae > Carpatolechia > Carpatolechia fugitivella. The sequence goes on along the minus strand of OX579646.1, from coordinate 18,081,095 downwards.
TTGTCACCTATGACTTTCAGCCATTTTTTTTTCAGTATATATAAGTTATACATACAAGATTTATATACGGTTTGATAGGTAATTAATTAAATGTAGATTATGGTAACATTAATAAGTCCATATCGACAATGAGGTCCCTTCGCGCTGATAACGTCACATATAAGAGGAAGTTTGAAATTTGCGCCAGTGATAGATAAAATGAGAGGAAATCGCCTTACCTGGTATGGGCACGTAAACGGAGAAATGAATGTTACGTAGGGGAAAAGGTATTGAATTTGAATGTGGATGGATATGTTGGGAGAGGACGACCAAAGAAAAGATGGATGGATTGTGTAAAAGATGATATGTTCAGGAAGGATGTGAGTGTTGAAATGACGGCTGATAGGGATGAATGGAGGAAGAAAACATACTGCGCCGACCCCAAATGATGCGATAAGGGCAAGCAAATGATGATTACAGACTAAATATCAAAAGTCTCAAATAAATAGGTATTTTATGTAAATACCAACAGAAAATAATTTCAGCGTACCACGAACCTGACGTATCCTAATTCGGTTTCTACAATATTATAATTATCGAGTCTGGAGCACTGAACTCAGTATAGTAAACTCGTTGAGTATACTGGACTGAATATGCTATTTGAAATGACGACAACAACACATCAGTGGTACCTAGTTTTTTATGCCAGTTAATAAAAGAATAGAATAGAGTATTGGGGGAGCTATTTGTCCATGTAAGACTATTATGAAAAGTGACCTGCATTTCGGCTCCGTAGCCCAGGTGGTAGTGTATCTGCCTCCAACGCACAGGGTCGCGGGTTCGAATCCCGCCCAGGGCAAACATTCGTGTGATTAGCAATTGTGTTTGCCTTATGTCTGGTTGTTGTTTATCTTAGCATATATTTATCTATTTAAGTAATGTGCTCAATCAGCTGTCTGGTACCCATAGTACGAGCTCTGCTTAGTTTGGGATCAGATGGCCGTGTGTGAAGATGTCCGCACATATTTATTTATTTATTTATTTTCCCAAACCTCGCATATGGAGCACAGACTTGGTCTATCTAGACTCAAGGTCTGCCAGCGAGGAATGGGGCGCAGTATGTTGGGTTTGAAAATCACCAATCGACTCAGAAACACTTCAAAACCAAGTTGCAAATGTTGTTCATACTGGAACTGGGCCAGTCACGTCGCTCGCATGCCAAACAACTTATGAGTTAGGTTAACCATTTACTGGAAACCTTCATCGGATAGGCGACGACGTGGCAGACCACGGCAAAGGTGGTATGATGAGCTAAACATTTTCATCAAAACCTGGCACTCTAACGCTCTCCATAAGAAAGGGTGGAAGGAAAGGAGAGAGGCATTTGCTCAGCAGTGGGACAACATTAAGCCTCTTATCTTCCTACATTTTGAAAAATTTCGTAAAATTGAATCGACAAAAATAATCTATATATTTATCGAACCTGCCTACAAAACTTCACGAGAATCGGTTGAGAAACGTGACCTGTAGATGAGAACAAACAGGACAGATGAACAGATGGACATACAAAAGCAAGCTGAAATGGAGAAAATGAATGAATGGGCTGAATGGCTTCGCGCTCACTCGGTCAATCAGCTCAAGTTGACGCACACCTTCATCTTTATCGGGATATTTGAGTGAGCCGGTACTGAATTAGAGGTCTGATTAACCTTATTCACCCAGATTAGCCCAGTACGGTTTGGTCGACATCATGGCTATAGTTGATCTCTATTAAATTAAAAAGACTTCATATCAATGATCATTATAAATTTGCTACATAATTTTATTAATGCAATGTTTAAGGTGGGACACATTGCACGGAGCCGACGGACGCTTCGGCAGAAAAGTTCTCGAATGGCGACCACGCACCGGAATACGCAGCGGGTTGGACCGATGATCTGGTGAAGGTCGCGGGAAGCCGCTGTATGCGGGCAGCGCAGGACTGATCGTTGTGGAGATCCTTGAGGGAGGCCTTTGTCCAGCAGTGGACGTAAAGACGTCGCGAAAGCCGAAAGCGGCTGAGATGATGTAGATGATGAATGTTTAAAGCGTCCACTACACTCTCGTCCGAAGTTCTTCGACGAAGTCACACGAAGTGTCAAATTGGTGTGAAAGTGAAGCCCGAAGTCGCACGAAGTGCCTCTCTATACTCTCGTCCTCGGCTTACTTCGATCAACTTCGCGAGTAGTGTAGTGGACGCTTAAGGAATAAAATATCCATAGACAGACGTCACTGTCAAACACTCACTGTTACTGTTAGTCACAAATCTATGTATAAATGGCCTCATTTTTTTTTATATACTGTCCAGTGTTATACTGTGATATGGGTCAGTGTTTCATATGAACTGTGGTCGTGTTATTTGGACCCTTATCAAAACCATTTACCAAAGGTAAACGGGTGTTACATGTCATGTACGTACCTAAATGTTGTTAATAATATGTATGTATGTATTATTCACCTAGATATAACCCTGAAATTAAAAATGAAATCTTACTACTAATTTAAAAGCGGAGCTTTGACGTCGAAAAATTATTTGTAAAAATCTTAATTCGAATAAAATGTATTTTTTTTTTTATATTAATAAGCAGGCAAACGAAGACACAAAGAAACAAACAAATACAAAGTAAAAATAACGAATCTTCTTTCAGTTTATAAACTGGTGGTAAGTGGTCATCGTCGCCCGGACATTCGCAACACCAGGGGAGTTGCCAACGCGATGCCAGCCTTTGAGAGCCCTGTAGTATACTCGCCTTCAATTTTGATTTTGATTAATTTATTGGAAACTACCTTATACCTTACGCTAAAGAATTCATAAATCAAACTTCGGTGGCATAAATTCTTTTGTGAAAAACGTGTCACTGAAAGTGAATTTTGATTGATCGATCGACAAACTCTATACAATAACGGCCTGTCCAAACGTGTCAAGTGACTGGCCACGCCCACCAACTCACTCAAAAAATAGAATTTGTTCTAATCTACTTGTTTACTTACACGCTCAATTTTAACTTGCAACTTACTACTCAATTCGTTCTCTATACGCATTTAGTGACTTTAAATTAAGTAAACATTTTATTAACAACTTGACAACCTAATACGTGTAAATAAACCAGCCGTAAACAAGCTGTCAGAAATCTGTGACTATCTTGCAAAAGGTGGTTGGAGCGGTTGTGGATCGAAATATAAAGGGAAAACATCGTGAGAATATTATTGGCAGGCCAACCGTGGCAACTGGTAGTGTAGGAATAATATATGATAACATTTGCAAGTTCAATGTGATAGTCGAAGAAAATATAATATTATGATCCGGAAGCTTAGGAATTTTTTTGTGATGTAGTGGGGAAAGGACGTTATTAGAGTACATTTTCATACTTTAGTCCGTAAAACAAGAAATTTTGGCACCTGTGCAATCATAAAGTCACTGATAAATTGTTATAGGTTTGGGAAATGACGATAAGGTGTAGTGTGGTAGGTGAGGCACATATTTAATATAAGGTTCTAAAGGTTAATAGATTAAGAGCATCGCCCTGAATTACTCACCTACTACATATTTATGTGTATATGTGTATATATTACAGTTTGTAAGTAGGTTAACCTATAGTATATAAGCGCTGTAATCTAGAATAATATACCTATATAATATATTCAGGACACTACAAAGGGAGAGTACGAGTAGACTATGTCATCTAAAAAGTAAATTTTAATTATTCTAACTTAAAAATAACTTTAGGTTTTCTTTGAATGGAGTTAAATTCATATACCTATACAATATATATTTAAATGGGGTGAGCCGTTGGCCGTTAGCTGCAGCTCTTGGGAATCTCTTCCTTCAAACATTTTCACAAGTTATGTACGCCTGTCATCGGCTGTCGCCATTCGTTATCACGAACTACCTTCAACTGTCGTCAACTGTCATCTGTCATCTTCGCCTGTAAGGTACCGTTAGCCATCAACCGCGGAAATCTACTTTCAGCTTTCATATTGTAGCTATAATAGTACTACACGGCCAATCTATTGCAATAATATTGTGGTAATGTGATGCGTTTCAATATATCATGCGCACAGCTATGCAAACAATGATTAATGATTTAAATATTGTCGGTCAGTCCAATACATTCCCACAATATTAATTCAGCTGTCAGCGCGAAAATATTTTAGGAAAATGTTATTGAACGCAATGTCAGACGCAGCAATTTTCCCAGGGCTATTTTAAACGCCTCTGAATCGATATATGTATTATTATTTAAGTTTATTTTGTCTATGTTAAGTAATTATACCCAAATACTAGAAAAAGAAGTTGGGCAACTTTCAAAAGTATTCCCAAAATTAACACTACTGCTGATGACATATTGCTTCCTTTAAGTTCTAATCTATAGTTACTGAGATATGTTTGTGGCTATGGATTTTTTTTATCACATGACGTAATGCTATGTTCCATTTTACAAATTATTAATAGTACGCGATATGTCTACCATACAGGTGCAAACATTTTTATATTTCTGGACCATTTTCACCATGTAGATGTGCTGTGAGTACATACCTTTACTTGTAAGTACTGGCGGATAATATTTTGAAAACTTTGATTTTATTTGAATTATTTAAAAACAAATCGGTTTCGAACACGCTTTGAGCCATTCAATTGTTGACACTTTTGTTAAGATGTGAAATGATTATAAAAATATACTCACCGGCACATCTAACCACCCACCCTTGTATTTCGAGTTAATTTTAAACTACGCTTATTGTTAAACATTGATTTATTAATAATTTTACGATAAATTAAACACATTTAAATAAACGTTAAATTAACTACTTTTTAACTAACATCAGCTGTAAATAATAGAGTTATAAAGACTCACGAATATTCCCTGAAATGAAGGGTGGGCGGTTAGATGTGCCGGTGAGTGTATAATAATGTCGTGTTTATCTCAGAAAGTATAAAATATAGCCTCCACCCCGCTTGAAGATGTTAGGTAAATCATTTTAAGGGGTCGAATTTCCTAAATGTTCTTCAAATAGTACACGTACGCGAGCAAGGTAAAACGAGGATTCTACCGCGTACATTACTTTGATTTCAATAGATTCAATAAATTTCTTATAACATCCAAAATAGAAGTATGGACTTAACAAACAAAAAATACAGTACTTAGAAACATTTTGTTTGTACTTCTAACTTACTCAAATGGCTCAGGGACCCAAAGTGAGTCTTGGCCTCCGACAAGAGATTGCGCTATTTTTCCCAGTCCTGCGCCGTTTCTCACTTACTTACTTACTTAGGTATGTTTTTTGCAGCGTCTACTAATATTTTTTTCTCCCAACTAGGGTAGCTTAAAAACTGGAATCTAAAAAAGTTATGAATTGGTGAAAAATGCCTGTATAGTAAAGAAAACTAACTAGCCTTATAAGGCCAGTATAAAGCCGACGAATTTAACTATATTCTCAAAGTAATTTTCACTTGCTGCAGTACGAAATAAGGTTTCCATCAACCTTTGCGTTTACTTACTAATTAAACTGAAACGCCGGTCAACCTCTGTAATTACACGACTGCTCAAAAAAAGGAGTGTTATGTGTTCAGGATTCATGTATGTATGGATGTATGTCGCGGAAAGATACTTGTCTAGTGCGAGAGCCGGCGGGGATGAAGTGCAATTTATGAGAGAGGCCATGGTTAGGCGAACGAACCTGACACTGGATTACGTCTCCCAGTAGTGGGGTGACAATGATCTTGTCAGCTTTAAATGCCTCCAAGACGCAAGCATGTTTGTTCACCGCAAAAAGGAGTCGTTTCACCATGACTCCTACTTTTCGGGGTATATTTGTTCCTCTCACTGATAAGCTCGAGCTCCTTGGCATGGAGTTGACAAACGACCTCAACTTCGGCGCAACCATCGAGTCCAAGGCTCAAACTGCAGCTAGGAAGCTTGGCATCCTGAATAGGGTGAGGCGACACTTCACGCCTGGACAGCTTCTAACTCTTTACAAAGCCCAAGTCCGATCATGCATGGAGTATTGCTGTCACCTTTGGGACGGCTCGGCCAAATACCAACTTGCTGCACTGAACTCGGTGGAACGCAGAGCCAAGAGAATTGGCGACAAAAAACTGGTGGAAGCTAAGCTTCACAGCTTGGCTCATCGTCGCAAGGTTGCCTGCTTATCAGTTTTTTACAGGATGTACTTCGGGGAGTGTGCTCAAGAGTTGCATGAACTCATTCCGCCTTCCCTCTTCTTCCATCCTTTCTTGGTGACTATTCCTCGCTTGCGCACCAAACGCTTCTCAACATCTTTTATAATGCGTACCGCAAAGGAGTGGAATCTCCTGCCGGCGTCTGTATTTCCAAGCTCATATAATCCGACTCTCTTTAAAGCCAGAGTGAATAGGCTACTTCTGGGTAAGCTCGCTACATCGTAAGATCCCATCCCTGCTCTCGGGCTCAAGATCGGGATCGGGGTCAAGAGCAAACCCATACAGTATAAAAAAATAATGTATGTATGTGAGTTTCTTATTACCTACCACAATAACTTCTACATGCCTGAACAGATGTGTGGAATATCGTTAGAATCCTTACATCAGCCCGAGTAACACTGGCTATATCTTTTTTGTCGACGCATTCGTATTATTAATAATAACGTAGTACAAACCTTTCTTCACGAACATGTCACAAGACAATCCTTCAATCTCACTAATGCCACAGAATGTAATGCTTGGCAAAGATCCAATACTAACGATCTATTTTCTGAAGCTTGTTAGATAAATAGGTCTTATTCTTACAGGCGAAATGACAAAACTTAGTTCATTCTGGGTACATATTTTTTTTCTCTTTCAAGTAAATATTGTAAGTTGGCATATTTTTGGATTTGTGAGGGCTGGTTATAAAAAAAGCTTGGAATATCACAAATACTTGACAGCTATTATTACAAAGGCGATCACCACCGCAAAATACTCCTGACAACAAGAAATGCTTATCAAAATTCGCTTTTATACAGCCTTTTACAAAATCACTCAAAAACCAACTTGTTTCACTAAACAAAACAAAATAAATAATATAAAACATGAACGCAACGATTAAATCTTCACATTCGTTGCTGGTTTGGAAACTCTCGTCAATTGTAAGCTCTTGTGACCTTCTAACATATTCAAGCCACATAGTTGACTTGACCCTCGTTACCTACAGAGTGTGTTGCTGACGTGCACAAACCTCACTCTTATTTACTTAGGGCAACAAAATGAAGAGTTTTGCTTAACTCACCAAATGCTGAACCTTTCAGCGCTTTCAGGGGCATAGGAGAACAAATCACTGATTTTGTTCCAAAAATCAAGTTTGGAAAATCTATCTCTTAAATGTTCCTAAATAATTTCACTTCGGCTATGTGAGTGCAAATGTTCATCGTCATCATTATCTTCTCAGCCGAAAGACTTCCACTGCTGGGCGTCAACAAAGGCCTCCCCCAAGGATCTCCACAACGACCGGTCCTGCGCTGCCTACATCCAGCGGCTTTCCACGACCTTCACCAGATCGTCGGCCCACCTTGTGGGAGGCCTACCCACGCTGCGTCTTTCGGTGCGGAGCAGATATTAAATAAAAATCAATCAAAATGAAAAACATTTTATTCGAATTAAGATTTTTACAAATCTTTTTCGACTTCAAAGCTATCATGGTATCACGTTCACTACCAGTTACGCTCGCTGTGGAGAAGAACTGCCAAAAGAAACTCCACGGGAATCGTATCTTTTGTACTTTTCTTTTAATTATATAAAGAATCATACATAAGTCATAATAATTACAATCTACTCCGCTGATTTGGAATAGCAGTTGGCCAGACGTTTTTATCATCTAAAGGTCGTATAGTAGACATTAGAACATAAAATATTATTTTTTATAAGCTATCGGGTTCGCGTTCAGTTTGACTTCGCGCTAGTGTCTTTCGCAAATAAAATAAATTCAAAACGTTTTTTATCCATAGGACGGTTAAAAAATAAAGAATATTTGATTTGATTTGATTTGATTTGACGTTGTTACATTACATTTTTCACAAGTGGATTCGCGTAAGTGACCAGATAATGCAAAATACTTGTCCATCGTCATGTGAGATAAAAACAAACCAAACGCTATTCAACATCAGTAAGAAGAAAAGAGAGACAATTGTTATAATATTCTATGCCCGCCCATAGATACAAGAAGCGAAAATAATAATTAATTTTATTTGGCAAAAGCATTGTAAGTGTTAAGATTGTGTCACTTCTGCATACGCAAACATGCGGAATATTACGATTTTGTTTAGAATGTAAATATTTGGCTACGAAGCTATGAAAATATAGCTCTATATAATATTCGATTCGAAGGATTCGATCCCCACCTCTTACCCATTGTTTTAGAATTTCAAATTCATATGTACGTTTATTCGACGCTCTTACGGTGAAGGAAAACATCGTGATGAAACCTGCACGCTTCTGCGAAGAAATTCAAAGGTTGTTTGTAAAGTTGACCAACCCGCACTGGGCCAGCGTGGACGACTAAGGCCTAATCGCCTTAATTCAGGGTAGGCTCGGTCCTCTCGGTGGGGACTTATATGAGCTGTTGATGATATATATAAATATATATTTGATCGCTGCTAATAGAGTAGGTGTATCCTTTAGCTGTATACGTTTCTTTTGGTTCTAAGCGTATTTTTAACTAAATTTCGTCATCATCATCATAATATACCTATACATCCCACCGAGGGGTTCAAGCCTACCCTGAATTAGGGCAATCAAGCCTCACTCGACTACGCTGGTCCGGGTTGGTCAACTTCACACACAACCTTTGAATTTTTTCGCAAGAGTGTGCATGTTTTCCGTAAGCGTCGAATAAACGTACATATTTACATAATATGAATATGAAATTCGAAAACACATTGGTATGAGTTGGGCATCGAATCCGCGTCTCCCTAACGGAAGACAGCGGCCCTAACCACTACGCCACCGACGACGCTCTCTAACTTTCGTACGTCGCTATTATTACTAGAGGATTATCAAACGTTTGGCACACTCGCTGACATCTTCCTTAATTTTGCTCTTTGCTCTTCCTAGTAATTACGATTGGCCGAAAGTGCATTCTAATTACATTTCACACTTCAAAGTACGATTTTGCTCAGTTGATACAGTCGAATAAACGCCAAGCGAATCAAGTTTTCATCTGTGCAGACTTTACTGGCCAGTCATATCGTACAAACAAAAAGGCTGAAATAGACATAATTGCGGTAAACTTGCTCTTTTGGTATGTTGTTTGGGTCCACCTAGATAGTATTAATCCAGATTTGCAGCAGTCTGAAATTCTCGCGTGCTGAGTAGTTGCTGAAAAACTACCAAAAATTACATTGGAAGGCTCTGACGACAAAGGTCACTACTACTTTTTTAAAGTGTACAAAATTCCTGACAGTTTAAGCGCTAATTCAATTGTGTAGGTCTAATAGGTCACACGATACAGGATTCCCAATATTCACTATTTTCCCCAAAATGTTGAAAATTGGAAATGTCTAATTTGTGACCTATTAGACCTACACAATTGAATTAGGGCTCAAACTGTCAGGAATTTTGTACACTTAAAAAAATAGTAGTGACCTTTGTCATCAGAGCCTTCCAATTTCGTTTTTGGTGGGTTTTCAGCAACTACTCAGCGCGCGAGAATTTCAGATTGCTGCAAATCTGGATAAATACTCGTACTATCTAGGTGGACTCAAACAACATATTAAAAGAGCAAGTTTACCGCAATTATGTCTATTTCAAATGTAACATATGACTGGCCTTCAATCTGCAAGATGTTTCGTGTGACTTGCTTTGGACTGTACGACTGTTGGTTTTAATTAGAGGATGGAGATAACTGTCTTCAGAATGCCTTTAAAGTACATATAGGGGTTATTCGAGATGATATGCTCTTTGCTTGAAATATAACTTTTTATTCACGTGTGTAACACTCCGTGGCTGAGTTGTCGAGGCTCATTACGGAGACTTCAGGTTCGAATCCCGATGGTGACACTGTCAAATAAAAATCTCTCTAATTATCCGAAAAAGGAAAATGATTCCGTGCTTGGGTCCGTAAATCCAGACTTGTGCTGAGAAAACTTGAAAAACTACAGGAGGGAATAGACTTAATGAATCATTTCAGGTTCATGGGCGGAATGTATTTATATCACTTTGTGGAGGCCTGTCACTGACACTAAGTTTAAAAGTAACTGCACCTAATGGCTGGTTTACACGTATTAAGTTGTCAAGTGGTTTACTAAATTTTAAACAACTTAATGCGTGTAAACAACGAATTTAGTAGTAAGTTGCAAGTTAAAATTTAGCGTGCAAGTAAACAAGTAGATTAGAACTTTTTCTATTTTTCGAGTAAGTTGGTGGTCGTGGCCAGTCACTTGACACGTTTGGACAGGCACAATTTAGTTAATTTTTAGTTAAATGCGAGGTGCGAAGGAGCGAGTGTTTTTTTATGTTTTTTTTATATTTTTATATATATATTATTATGTAGGTACAATAAGAATATAAGAAATAAATAAAAATATTAATGATTAATATTAAATATTAATTATAAAAAAAAAAATAAGAAGAAGTTTAATAATATACCTAATATAAAAATAAATATTTTGTGTGATACTTTGTGGCCACGCCACCAAAACCGATTGGAAAGAATTTTTGCATAATAAATGTCTGTAAATGTCGGTTTTTTGTCGAAATATAAAAAAAAATGTCGTTTAAAGTTTTAAGAGAAATTCAACAATACTTGTGGCGTGGCTAGCAAGTATACTTTGTGGCCGCGCCACTCCACAAATTGCAATAACGAAGATAAATATATACTTATTTATTCTTAAACAATTGTCTGTTTATTGTCGGTTCCATTAGTATAAAAAATACTGCTTAATTCATAAAAATATCGTAATTAAAAAAGAATTGTTTTTTTTGCCGACAAAGCGCCTGTACTATTAGACATAAAGCTTGCTCGTAAATTTACATCAGGCACTAGCACTACAGTAGCATTTTTTCACTTCGATATGATATTTATTTACATCTACCCACATTATTTTGATAGTGTCGATATGATATACTGTTTCTATGAGATAATTGTTGTCCGGTTACATGCATGTAATCAGTGGTTATAAATGCAGTTGCAATCATTACAATAAATTTAAAACCATGAAACGAGGAAAACGATTATCAGTGAGTCTCGAAGAGCAGAAAACTGCTTTTAGTGCATATAAGCAGCAGTTTCGTAATATTGAAAACTTGCCGTCCAGCACAAGCACTATCTACAAGGATGTGAGTAAAAAGCTTTCTTTGCGTATGACCCCTGACGCGTTACGTATATCAGCCAAGAGGAATTACACCGAACTGTTTGGTGATTATACAGAATGTTCTAAAGATAGCGAAAAAGAAAATACATCACAAGCATTTGATAGCTCTATTGAGACTGAGATATCAAGTAGTGTTTCCGCCCAAGATAGTAGCACGGATGAAGAAAGAAATCAAGAAGTCGACTGTTTTGATATTGACTTAGAAAAATGGAAAACTGTTCAGCCTGAATTAGTGTCTTATGTTAGAAATGATCCAAATAAACCAAATATATGTAAGCATACTAGAAAAGTACTGCCAAAATGTAAATGGACTCACATTTTTTCCAAATGGATTTGGAAATATACGAGTAACCGTTGTGTATGGAGTTTCAAACAAAACATAATTATCATGTTATATGTACAGGTACATGTAGGGATTGTGATGGAAATATTACCATTCATACGACAAAAAATGAGTCTTCAGTAAAAATACAATGTGTATTTGTGAATGTTGATAAAGAACTCATACACCGTTCGAAACACAAGATCACTGCTTTTCAAAAGCAACGTTTAGCTAAGGAATTGAATAATCAGTATCCAGTTGTGCTAAGAAACAAAATGCTAGACAAAAACATGGATCAAGATGACGTTCAAGAGCCTTCTTTCATACCTTCTCTAAAATCTTTTCAGAATATCCGAAATAAGAACAAATATTTTCATAAAGTTGTGATTATTGCTTTGTGGATCATGTCTTTCACAAAACCATTTACAAGTATTATAAAATCTGTATCTGTTGTACCCTTTTATGTACATTACTGGACCGAAACCCAGCAACGGTTTTACAAAAAAAAATCTAAGTTGTATACTGTCTTGAGTATAGATGCAACAGGGTCAATTTAAAAAAAAAATTATCCTCCTAATGATCCAACTAATTCCTATGATTCTGGGATGAAAGGCGTGACAACATCTAATACATGTGCATTTGACGCATTAACTCAAGCAATTGTAATTGCTTGTATAAAAAGTGTCAAAATTTTAAAGTTTATAAAATCACTTCGAACGAAATTTTCACAAATTGTCTGTGCCTTGAGGCACAAGGATTATTCTTTTGACATTTATAAAACTAGAACAGAGCTTCTAAAACTCTTTTTCAAAAGTACCTGGAAAGGTAACATTGAATTGATTGACTGTAGCTGCAATGTTACTTATATTTTAGAAAGAATTTTAGCTATCGAGATATTCAGCGCAAAAATGACAAAAACTTGTTCAAAATGCAACAGCAAGCTAGAAAGAAATTATTCTATTATTCCCTTGAATTTACTCACACTGTCCGACCATGGCTTATCCGCTTTACACTCTGCAGCTTCGTCAATGATTGAAGAAACTGAATGTGATTGTAAAACTGAACAATGTTCAGGAAAACAGATTACCAAATACGACATTTCAGATAATTTTTTTTTTTTTAATTAGATATTGATCTTTGTTTAAAGGATGTCCCAGCTGAAATTTTGCTAGCCGATAAAATTTTTTCATTGGGTGCAGTAATTGAATTCATTCCTCCGTTTTCAAGTCAAGGTCTGGGTCATTACAAAGTACATTGTCACCGTATCACAGGAACAAATAATAGCTATTGGGAATGTTTTGATGACTTGTCGAGCAATGTTTTGAAAATGAAAAGTGATTCAAATATACACTCGCATCTACTGATGTATCATTTGTAAATGAAAATTATGTGATTTGATTGCTTAGGTTTTAAATAAAATTATATGAAACAATTTTTATTTATTTTTTGTATATAATGAAAAACCTTTTTCTTATATCTGGTCCGCGTAAAAGAGGGGGTGCTATATGTCTAATAGTACAGGCGCTTTGTCGGCAAAAAAAAACAATTCTTTTTTAATTACGATATTTTTATGAATTAAGCAGTATTTTTGATACTAATGGAACCGACAATAAACAGACAATTGTTTAAGAATAAATAAGTATATATTTATCTTCGTTATTGCAATTTGTGGAGTGGCGCGGCCACAAAGTATACTTGCTAGCCACGCCACAAGTATTGTTGAATTTCTCTTAAAACTTTAAACGACATTTTTTTTTTATATTTCGACAAAAACCGACATTTTACAGACATTTATTATGCAAAAATTCTTTCCAATCGGTTTTGGTGGCGTGGCCACAAAGTATCACATAATATTTTACTCACTTTATTATTTTATTTATTATATATTTCAATTCGTTGTTGATCGTTTATCTTGGGCTAACTAAACTAAAGAGCTTAACTACTAAAATGACGTGTAAACACTTAAAATTAAGTCGCTTAAAATTTAGTTACTCCTTGCCAACTTAATGCGTGTAAACCGGCCATAAGTACTTCCTCTTTGTTTAATTACTTTTGGCGGGACAATAACTTCAACTACTTTATAGTGTCTAAAAAGGGATGTTAACGAACTAATAATTATACTTACTTACTTACTAAGGCGGCTCAGGGACCTAAAGTGAGTCTTGGCCTCCGACACGAGATTGCGCCATTAGTCTCGGTCCTGCGCCGCCGTTTCTCGCCAGTTGACGGTTTGAAGATCGGGCAGATTTGATTTATTTTAATTCTTTTTTTTTAGTTGAAAGAATGGGTGAAGATAGCAGTGGAGCCAAGAGAGCGAATCTGGGACGACCAGTAGGGCAACGCCCAGTCGGCCGGCCTACGGCCTACGTTTATTAACATAACATTATTTAGTTTTGTATAAAAATAATAATGATTTGTGTTATTTAATAAAAAAATCCGTTTATTTGGTATTTTAAAAACTTGGCTGTATGAGCTTTAGCGTCTTTGCCAACATTTTCACGCAGTTACGGCAAAAAAATAATCCGCGCGCCATTTTTCTCAAATCTTTTCTTTGTAAGTATTTTTATTCTGTTTCCTCGCAAGTGTGTTGAAAAACGTCATAATGTAAGGTACTTGGAGGTATTAACGCCCGTTGTTAAATAACGCCCAAACTACAAAAAACGTACTTCTATTCAAGTGAGCCGCGTGAGTGCTCACGCACACATAGAGCAGACCAATAGGAACACGCCTAACGTAAGCGCAAGTCTATCGCGCCACCATCTTGCCAGTGACGCGCTGTGCTGCAAGGTCGCCGGTCACGGACGTCGCTATTGTAAAAACTGCTCCGTCAAAATCGCAAGTTTTTTGACACTTTTGTTATATTTTCTTGTAGAATTTTTTATTTGTGTTAAAGTATTGGTATCTAGAATTCATATTTTGTTGATATTAGAAAATTTACTCATTTTTACATAAAAAGCTTTCTTAACGGCAATAACGCCCACTCGGATAATTACGCCCGGCCGAATGACCGTTGGGCGCTATTACCCTGCGTGGGCGCTATAAACCTAAACGTGAGTGTTGTTATCAAGTTACCTCAGTTAAGTTAAGTGATCGTTGTTTTTTTCTTAGTACACCGCTCATTCTTTTCGCACATCCCTAGTGGATTTGCAGCCATAGTTTGTAAGTTGCAGATCTCATCAAAAGACTTATTAATTACTTAGTTGTTGTAATCAATATGGGCGTTGTTATCAAGTTACCTCGGGGCGCCTTAGCCCTTCAATGTTCAATAACGCCCAATGTAGGAATAATGTTTATTAAGGTTTTTCTGAAAAATATAGCAGTAATACTGTTGTTTTATATTATGTACGTTTATTACATAGTTTTTTTTTTAATGATTGTTTCCAGAAGTTTTTAGTCTAATTACGTTTCTGAAGAAGTTTAATTTTTTTTTCTGTTATATGTTGATTTGTTCCTTTTTTTTTATTTCTAATAAAACAATAAGTGACTGTTATGTTTTATTAGATATATAACCCCTAGGAATGTTTGTTTTGCTTTTGGCATTATATTAGGCAAAAGGGCGGTAATAAACATGATAATTTTAATACCGCCCAAAAAAAGGTTTTTAAAAAATGCTTCGTGCGTGGAAATTGTAAATAGTAACATCTTTTGACTTGCATGTATCTGTTCAGAAAACTATGCTTTACCGATTTATCGTAATATCTGTTCCATTTAATAGTATTTATAGGAAATATTAACAATTTAAGTTAGGTGGGCGTTATTTGCTCCAAGTACCTTACTATTGTTTGTGCCTGTAACTGTGAGTAGATTGTGTGTTAAAGCGTTGAGTCGAGCCTATGTTCCTCCGCTTTAGCTACTATTTTACGTACAATACAAATACGTTACGTATTTCGGGAAAGGACCCTAGTTACTTGTTCGCTGGCCGCTGCCGCGAACAAGAAGACTTATTCAGTGAGACCTGACCGACCAGAGAGAGATGTCTTGTTAAGACGACGGGTTCCATTGCATATGGTTTGTTAATCATATTTTATATTTCAATGTTACTTGTAGATAGAAAACCTCCATTATCAAATATCTCGGAGTCATTCTGGATGACAAACTAAACTGACAAAAAAAAAAAAAATTTAAAAATACCCCTCTGTTGTGTTTATTTCTTCCTACGAATATTACTACTATAGTTTAAAACAGCCCACCACTGAACTAAGGCCTCTCCCTTGAGAAAAAAGACAATGTAACTGAAGATTCAATGTGTTAGCAGGTACTTTTGAGGTTATTTTTCGTCCACGGTGATATCTAGAAAACTCTTATTCGGAGTGAAAAATAACTTTCATGGAAAATATCATGGAATATATTCTTTATAATTTTCAAGTTCAGGTTTGATGCAACATGAGACGCGGGTCCATATACCCGTGGGCATGATCCTTTGTTACTTCAAATTGTTGCAAACACGGTTTTTATTAGTATATGGAAGATTTACACACTTTTAAAAACTACTATCAATAAAATAACATAGTAGTCCGAATAATAAAAGGTGGTAACAGTCTGGTGACTTCGGGTGGAATGAAGAAATTCTGATGAAAATAACAAAACCGAAACAGATGAATTCGAAATTTGAAAATAAATTTGAAAATCATGCCAGTACTAAAACGTACTGAATTGCCAGTAACAAAATAGCAGGAGAAGGTAGGATAGCATCTCTGCTACAATGCGATACTTTTTGACGTTTACTCCTGGACAAAGGCCTCCCAAAGATGTTGATGTGATTGTTTACTTAATATAAAACGTTAAAAAATGAGAAAATGGAGCCAAGATCAGACGGTCCCTGAGACAGTCCTTCGTGAGTGTAATGTTGCAGTCAATAATGACGTTCGGGCACTATGGAAATTTACCTAGAATAATTTTGGCGCTTTCAACATCCAACAGCGAAAGATATTCGTAGCCAAAGGGGAATAGAGGAAGATGAGAGGTTTTTTTTTTAACGGACTAATCGCTATTTCTACCAGAGTAGAATATAGCGGGAGCGTACTTGCGGGGGAGCGGAAGGCTTGTACCCCTTAGAAATTTATGGCAACGTATCTGGGGGCGCCCTCAGACGCGCACGGACCTAGGCCTAGAACATTGCAATGACCCCTTAGACCCGCGTTCTGCGGTTTCGCTTTACTGTAGTAACTAGAATTGAGAACAGAATACTAAGTTGGTTTGTCACCTGGAGTGAATGAATGAAGAGAGAATTAATAAACAAATTTATAAGGCAAGAGCGAATGGAAATTACGGAAGGGGAAGCCCAAGGCGAACGTTCCACGATCAGATTGTGGATATTCTGGAAAAAGGCCAGGTCAGGAGTAACCTAAAGCGACGAGCGTGCATGAAGAGATTGATGAATGTGGATGAAACGAAAGCTGGATCGTAGCAAGTGGAAGGACGTGGTAACTGCCTATCCTTCTGGGAAAGAGGCGTGACTTTATGTATGTACTAGCGGTCCACCCGTGGCTACATTCATGTTATGTAAGATTTTCCCGTGGGAATAAGACTGTTTCCCGTAACCCAGGGTACGAACTATATCTATTTCAAATTGTATCCCAATCCGTTCAATAGTTTTTGCGTAAAAGAGTAACAAACATCCATACATACAAACTTTCGCGTTTATAATATTTGGAAGGAAGTAAGGATGCATGAGAGGTCTTTACTCTGTGCTGTCCGATATGGAGTGCACGCAATATTTATTAAGGCTAAATCTTAATCTATTTCTACTTACATCATTCTTCAAGTACATAATGTGGCGTTCATCATACGCAATATAAAGATAAAAGATAATAATATCTTCATTCGAAGTAAGATTTAACAAAATCATTTTTCGACGTCAGAGCTAGGAGGACGAAAGAAGTTTGTCCCTGGTTGGAACGTTCACTACAAGTGTACGCCTTCTGTGGAGAAGAACGGCCAGAAGAAACTCCACAGGACTCGTATCTTTTGTACTTTTCTTTTTTTAAATAGATATAGAATAAATAGATAATATTTGAAATACTTACCATAAGTCGCATAATTAACACACGGTAAATGAGACTCGACTTAAGAGACTTTAGCATAAAAGGCGTGGTTAGTTCCGACTTTGGCTGCAACATATACATTTCCCCTTTAAACATCTCTGAGCCAGATTAAGTCGGCGCGTGCCGGCATCCTGCCACTGCTTTTGATTTATCTCGCTCTGGTCCAATTATGTCACAGAATTTGTTGTCCCTTTCACTCATGTGTAATGTGAAAACGGAGAGGAAGTGAGTTGATTAGGTAGGTTTGGATTAGGCACAGATCAATTTAGGTTATGTTAGTTCTGTTGGATATTTATTTTGGGCTAATGTTCATGAACATTGTAGTGTATGAAATTTCATACACAACTTTTAAATTTCTTCGCAGTTTATTCAAAAAACTAAACAAAATATTATATAATATATTATGTATATGTCACCGTAAGATTGTGAACGTAGTTAGTATATAATATATGTCTCGAAAATATAAACTGACGTAAAAGTATTAGGAACTGCAACAAATCATTTACAATTTAACGAATTATTTCTCGATAATTTATAATCTATCGATGTAAAATCATCAATTTGTGAACAAAGCTGCAGAGTTCATAATCTGTTGGCTTTTATCACCCGTAAAATTGTGAACAGTGCTCCTGATTGGTCGGTTTTAGCAGTAGGTCGTTCTGTATCCATAGAGTTTTACTTTTTTATTAATTGCCGCAGCCAAAACTGCCAATCAGGACTTACAATTCGACGATTTGACTTCAATAGATTATAAACTAACGAGAAATAATACGTTAAATTGTAAACGGATGGCTGCAGTTTACAATTTTACGTCATTTTATAATATCACGAGACAGATTATAAACTACCGATGTTCACAATCTGACGGTGATATAATAAACATGTCGGGAAATAAGAAAGAAAAATGAAAAGACACACCATTGAGATTGATTATAAACTATCACAGTAGGTAAACTACCAATGCGACACGTGATTACGCAATACGTTTGTCAGGAAAGCTGTACACAACACACGTGGGCGTTACATACTAAGATTGAAGGACAGAACTTTTCTAAACAGCAACACTATCTAACCATAGTCGTTATCATGAGCGATCGGGACCGATCACACCCTAAATGGGGTTTAGGTAGGTCCGAGCACCAACAGTTATGCCACTGGGAAACACAGGCATGAAAACAGACACTGAACATTGGCCAACATACAACGGGCCGCCCCGCCCGGACCCTATGTAACTCGTCCACATTACAGTTACTCTACCCGCGGTCATGATAACAACACCTACTCACAAAGTACTACACGAATATCATATGAACTAGCTATCAACACAATATCACTCTACTTACGGTTACAGACACCACTGGACTGTGGTACAACCAACAAGGAACAACACTATTCACTCGCATTCATCGAAACCACATATTCGATCACCACACATGGACTCGTACGTCCTCTCGAAATATTCACTCAACCTTACAGGCACAAGTTATCACCACGACTGCCACGGACCTACTGAAGGTTCCATTCTACTCGCACTCTTATAAAGAACTTCACTTCGTTAACTCATTCATTCACTCACCGTTACATCAACTCATTCGTCAATCTGACGTTACCACTCAAACTGACAGGTGACACTAGTTTGTTTATGAACAATCTACCCTCAGTTACCAACAATGCTAATCTAACGATAGAATTCGAGCTGTCATCATTTGTTTACAATCAATCTACCTTCAATCTCTGACAAACATATAATCGTAGATTTGATTAACGACAATAACAAAAATATTACCCCTTCCAATATCAAATCGTGAAACGTAAACAAAGCTTAATTTGTACAAGATTTGTTAATAGGATGACGTCACAAACGTCAAATGGTTAATTAAGTTTCTTGAATTTTTAACGAAATCTTTAATTTTTTCCGTTAAAAGTACGTAAATATAACAAATCAGCGGAGTAGATTGTAATTATGACTCATGTATGATTCTTTATATATTTAAAAGAAAAGTACAAAAGATACAATTCCTGTGGAGTTTCTTTTGGCCGTTCTTCTCTACAGAGGGCGTACACTGGTAGTGAACGTGCCATCCATGATAGCTTTGACGTCGAAAAATTATTTGTAAAAATCCTAGATCTACTAGTGTGTTAATTTGAATGAGACTGGGTCATGTTTGCACACCAAAGCATCTTGCTAGGCTTAACATAGTTAACAGCGACTTGTGTGAATGTGGCGAGCCTGGTGATAATATGAATCACATTTTCCTTTCTTGTCCTCTTTTCAGCAATAATTCCTTATATAGTGACTTAATTTACCTTAAAGTACCATTTCCCACATCCATCCCTATCCTTTTGTTATATAATACTCAATCTATTTATAAAGCCTTATCTTCTTTCATTATAACTAATAATATCCGTATCTAATTAATTTTATATCTTTATTTTTAATATTTTATTATACTTATTCAATTTCCTTCCAACTCCTGTACACTTTAAACTAATCCTATTCCTTTTTCCAAATTCCGTTTACCCTAGTACATAAAACGTTTTGTATGTGGCAATGTGCAAATAGCATTATGCCAAAAAAAAAAAATCCGAATAAAAAAAATTTTACTTTTGACTTGACTTCTGACTTATGATGACAAATGTATTGTATTTAGTATCAAATAAAAGTGTCTATGTCTATGTCTATGTAGAGATCTGAAGAGTACTAGGCTATACTTCCCGAATTTGAATTAATTTGTATAAAATTAGGCTCTTAACCCCTTTTGGTATGCTAACCTCTGTAATGCCTTTAGAAATTGCTCTCCCACTCAAAGAAGTTGGCACAAAATTTACTGAATTTTGTAAAAGAGTTGTAAAGCCTTCTTTTGATAAGCGTTGGCGCTACCAAAGTAGTGTTAAATACCAGCGGTCCGCCTGCGCTCGCGTTGTGTACGATTTTCCCGTGGGAATAAGACTTTTACCCGTAAAAGTATCCCTACGTTTTAATCCAAGTTACATACACTGAGAAAAAAGTGCACTGGGGTAAGTCACTCTTTATAATGAGTTGACGAATTACTCTAAATTAAGTAGCAATTGTACTTATAATGAGTCCAAAACTCATAAGCGTCATGCGTCTAGCTCATTACGTCATGCGTCTAGCTCATTACGTCATGCGTCTAGCTTATTACGTCATGCGTCTAGCTCATTACGTCATGCGTCTAGCTCATTACGTCCGTCTATCCCGTTTTCCTATGTATTTTCTAGAGCTTTGCTACTTATGTAAGGTGTACAGCTCATTAAATTTTTCTCAGTGTACTATCTCCATTCCAAATTTAATCCAAATCTTTTCCCACCCCTGTTAAAAAAATCTACCAATCTGCACTGGGTTGGCCCATGGTCAAGCGCCTCGGTTGGAGCGTATGATCCGTTGACGATGGAAAAAAAAAAAGGAAATCCCTTCCTGAAAAACCTTTTATTGTTTCTACACCTAGTATTTTCGACTCTTGCATTATTAAATAGCTAATATATGGCAGCCAGTACATCTCACAGAAATAGTTCATAAAATGAATCAAAACATAAAATTAAATTTGACCTGCTAGAGGTACATTCTGCTAACTATTGTTGCATATTATTACGAAAGTTGCCAACTTCAACACGACAATATGTCGAGCTTTAGTTTCAGTTGGGAACTGAACTAGCTGTTGAAATAAAGTTTAGGTATTGTGCAAATAGGTTTTTTTGCAGTCTGATTTTTTTAAATACGTGAAAAGTTCTTTTCGGACGGACTACATTTTGAAGCACATTTTGGCTGCACTTTTTTTATATTGATGGAATTGTAGAAAACAAATGAAAAGTGACAAATGTATCTTACCTCAACTGTAAATTAACCTCGCACAAAATAGTTCGCAAAATTATACACCGTCATCATCATCGTGTGGGTTGTAAGGTCGGCAACCGACCTCACAAACCCTGGTAGTGTTGTCGAGCAGCCAAAGGCCACTGACTTGGCTCGTGTAACGACTAAAGTAGTAGCCTGGACCAATGGCTAACGTGCCTTCCGAAGCACGGAATCATCTTTCTTTTCGGACAGTCAGGTGATTCAGCCTGCAATGTCCTAACTAAACTGGGGAAAGTCTCACAAAGAGATTTTTGCTTAACAGTATCCCCACCGGGAATCGAACCCGGAACCTCCGTAATGGGTGTCGAAATTTCGACCACTCGGCCATCAGAGGCTGTGATTATACACCCTGAAATTTAATTGGTTGATGTTTCTTAAAGGGAGTGTTCATTTCATTAAACTGAACAACTTTCCCCAAGGAACATAGGCTGTAAAACGGGAAAAACTGGCTCGTTCCGTTCATACAAAGCCGCGCGGCCAGCTGATCGATTTACTATGGGGTAGGCATTTCTTTTTCTTTTCTTTTATTAATATAACGACGGCCGTGTGCATCATAGCCATACTAAAAGCACACAAAATATAGGTAATACACAATTTTTTTTTATTTTTCGCGATCTTTGCCCCTCTTGAACATCTCTTTTGTTGACTGTACTAGTACATCATAGTATAATTTTTCCTAAAAGCAGAGGAATACCCGGCGCTAGCAGATAACTCGATAAGAATATGAAAATTCTCGCTAAGCAGAATGTTCTAGATTGCCTACCGGGATAACAGCAATACGAGTATGAGTATAGTCTCTAATATTCCAGGTCTGCATTTGGACGCCACGTGGGGCCTGGGTCCTTGTTCTGGTGGGGCCCTAAATGTTCAAACTGAGTGTTTTATACAAATATTATACGGATTTACCAATCTTGATAAGGCATGAGCTGAAAAATTTGGTTTTGTACATTTTAATTATTGAGGGAAAAGTAAATAAATTATTGCCAATACCTTGGCAAATATTGTCAGTGGTCCAATGACATTAAAAACTAAAGTTAAAATCAAATAATGATTTTTTTTATATTTTTCTTTTAGCTTCGCTAAATCACTGTCATGAACCACTACCAACTTTTGTAGGTGCACTGATTTAAAACGTAAATAATACTCAAAACGCCATCTTAGAAGAATCTTTATTTCTTTCTCTTTCACACACGTTAATAAACATGAGACAGAGATACCTTACATGCCCTTTAAATTTTCTAAAATATATTATTACATTATAATTTTTATTTTTTATTATATTTACTACCTATCTATATACCTTACACTGCAATGCGTAAGCAACAGTTCCACAGATACACAAAACTTATAACAGCCCTTCATTACTCCGAAAGTAAAAAACAAATGACAAAGTAATATAGGGATAACTATTGTTATAAGTGTTTTTTTTTTCAAAAGCTATAAAGGCAGTCCAACAACTTATGACCTTGAATATGATAGTAAAAAAAAAAATGTTCATTTCTTCTTTTTTTTAAATTAATTTATTTCAATTTCATCTCCCACTGATTCCGTTAATGCTGCACACTAAATATCCTCTACCACATTCACCTATCATACATCAAACCATTCCCAGGCTTCATGATGTCTTAGTATTAGTATAAAATTGTATTGCGGAAATTATACGTTCGAAAGCCCCCTTAGCCTCAGACGCCCCTGGCAGTATATAATACGATGCAGCAAAATTGGCCTCTTAACAGAGCCCGATCGTTTCAAGTGGTCGTTTGCCTCAGCCAAGCTCTTTATGTGGCCTTGGTACGGCCAAGACAGCTCCATATGCATACCGTCAAGATAATATTACGAATTAGGTCTAAAATTGGCTGGTTCGTGTTCGTAGAGTTCCTGGATGGGTACTTTCTTTGATTTTTGTGTATGAAGGTACTGATAAATTATTAAAGTTACCTGTATTATTATTTTAATCATATAAAAAACTGTTCAACGTAATGCTGAAACTACCTATACTTCAAGGTCTTTAAAGTTGAAAACCTTTTCTTATGACGGAAATATAGAAAGGAAGCAATAAGAAAATATTTGTGCGCTCTAGCGAGAAAAAGGGGATGGGGCTAAAGTATGAAAATCAACGTTTTATGGTAACGTGGACGAAATCGCGGGCGGAAAATAAATTTGTATTTGGAATTGAAATGAACAAGATTTGCCTTAGATAATCTAAATGAACCTGGAATAACTTACTTATTGAATTACGATTATTCCGACTCGTCTTGATCAAATAAAACCTATATTATCGTTTACTATTTCAGTATCTAGAAGGATAAATGCCTACTTAACGCCTAAGTACCTCCCATGGTACCTCTAACTTTCCACTCTTGGCATTTTGTGTGGAAACTAAAATATTTTGTATTTTATAAAGTACCGAACAAAGGAAATAATAATAATAATATTAGAATAATAATAATTTAATAATAATAAAATATTATTAGATAATATTAGATTATATTATTAGATTTTAATAATAATTTTATTAGATTAAAATTTGTAAAAGTAAAAATATTTAATGTCCAAAGTATAACATTTAAATAAAACATGTCAAAATTAAAACTAAAACTTAAACCTACGTACTTAATCAAACAAACCACCCTGAATCGTACCCGGCGGGAATGTGCCCATCACGCTGGCGGCATTGCCTCGTTGGATAGCCAGCGAGATACGACTCGGCGCGGGGGTCAGCTCCATTTTGTCGCAACCGCCGCCCCAGTTCCTTTATAAAATCTTTGGCTGCAGCACACCAAGACCCTGCAACCTCCACCGCAAATAGGACAAAATGGTATGACTGCGTCAAATTTTCATTTGAGCCGCTTCTGGGAGGCAGCCCACTCTGCAGCCGAGCCCGAACCACGCGATGTCCGCGGCAGATTTGACGCCGCAAAGGTGCTAACGCACGTGGCGCCCCAGACAAGGCAACGCCCCTTCTCCCACGGTACCAAAGTAAGCCCATCCGGACGCTTTCCGTCTAGGCGACTAAGACCCGGTGGCTCCAGAGTGCAGGGGATCTCGGCAGACACTAAGGCACGCCGGATAATATCATTGAGCATGTGGTGCCGTGGAAATCTACCCGCATTTTTGCCACAGCTCAAACCATGATAAGCCTTACTGTCTACCGGTTTACCGCACTTGCAGACATGGGGCTCACAAAGTTCGTACCCAAGCCTGAGAGCCACTGCCACCCTTAAGGTACCGCCATCCAGAATGGTACCCAAATTTGGAGAAGGGAACGTGTTTAGCCAGGCTTCGGCTTCATACTCGGTGGCCGCCTTAAGGCGCGCGATGTCTGATCCAGACGCCGACTCCAACAACCCACTGAAAACAGCCTTGCAGACTGGGTCGTCCCATTGGCACTGCGCCGACGGGTTGTCTGGGAGGGATGATGAGGGACACAAACGCGACCAAGCAATCGTGGCCTCGCTAGCAAACGGAATATCAATCTGGTCACCTTGAAATTGAAAAATGTTAGCAACCAGACCCATCACTCCGTTCGCCGAGGCCGAGATTTGTAAAATAAAAGATAGATAAATTTATTATTAGTATAATTATTGTTGAAATGTATAAAATTTGTAAATATTAGTACTAAATTAGTTGTTAAATAATAAAAATGTACGTGCAACGTTAAACTACATAAGAAATTGCATTTTACAATATGTTCGCATGAAACAGTTACACAACTTCACACAAAAGAAAAAACAAAAAAAAATCATAAAGTGCACGTTTTATGACTGCGTCTTATTAAGAATCTTTTCTCTCATTTCCGTGGGTCTGCTAGAAGATATTTATTTAGAAATAAGTAGGCCTGTTGTTTCGTTATTTCTTGTGTTATTGTATTCTTGTGTAAAATAAATGGATAAATAAATTAATCAGTTTGCTAAGATAGTCAGATTTCCGTCGACTCTTATTTTCATTCATATAACAAAATCTGGTAGGTACCTATAAAGCCTTCATCAAACCCAATTTCAGTAAAAGGAAAAAGCCAAAAGAAAGTGAAAGGGAAACTAAAAATAACACGATAAGGTAAAATTGCAAGTCACTGAAGATTTTTATTGCAATGTTTGGTAAAGGCTTTACGGGGCAAAGTATAAGCTGAAGCGGTATACTACATTTATTCTTCTTCTCGAAGTGTCAACAGTAACTTTATTTTGTTCTCCAAAAACGGGCAACATCACCCGGCAACGATAAAAAATATACCATGCTTTCGACACATCGTTTGGTGGCCTAACATCCATTCGATCAGTTTTAAAAAGATCATTTGTTGTATCGACCATTAAGTTCTTTAGTTCATTCGACCAACATTAAAAATCAATAGTTTTTTCAATATATCATGTTAAGCGTCCAATCAAAATTCAATCTCCAGTATGGAACTCCTATTATGATATACAAATGAAAAGTTTATGTAACTATTTTGGAATCTGCCATGACTGTAATTAATGCCTATACTATGCATGACATGCATGCATACATTGTATGGAAGATGGATGGCCATCTTGCACTCTAAACCTCTTAATTGAACTAGGCACACAACAATATACGTCTCAACCTCTTGCCTCTTGGCTCCATAATGAAGACCTGATGACTAAGGCGGCCCGATAATGGTGTTGGCCGTAATCGGTCCCTAGGGATTTCGCCGTAAGGGACAGCTGATCCGAATATAAAGTGGAGGGAAGTAGAACATCTTTAAGAATTATAGTTGGTTCTTAGGAATTAAATAGTCGTAGAATCTTTCATTACTTGATAGCAATTATATTAATTTTGAATTTCAAGTATATAATGCGGGTAATTTTTTTATCCCTACACTCTTTGAAAAAAAAAGTGTGAATATTTTTTTAAATTGCATGTGTATCTTACAAACAAATCATGGAAATTATTGTCAAAATATTTACTTTAAAAAAATTAACATTTACGTGCAAAGGCAGATAATTAACATGACACTAAACTAACAAAAAATCTTTCACCATCTGTTTTCATGTCAAGAAGATTGTGACATTGCGAAGCTAACATACCGAATTAAAGTCTACATTTAAGCAAGTCAAAAGTCAAATTTGAGTAGCTTTTCCTATTGTGTTTTAAAACCTTACTTACTACGTGCAATAAGGACTGGAAGTTTTACTTCTCTCTTTATACTGTGCCATAAGGGACCGACCAGATGATCCTAGTGTTATAGTGGAATAACTTGCTAACGGGAAGGGTTTGAATTAAGATTAGGGTCTGTTTGCCATGGAATTAGATAAGGGCTCCGCAATCTGGTTTGACTTTGTTGAGGTTGAGATAATTATATCAAAACTATTATAATTTTAGACAATTTGTAACGTAAACTTTTCAGCTTCGTTTTTGTTACTTTAATGTGTAAATGATACGTTTGTTTGTTTCTTCTTGTGAACAGATAAACCTAATCCGAATTATACTGGTTAAAGTCTGAATTATTATAACAGGGTTACTCATATAAGATACAACTTTAATTGTCTTCGAGTTTGGTGTAAGTTTATCATATATATGAAAGTTTCAAGCCGAAACATTTTTTTCATTTATCTTGATGCATTTTTCATTGATTTTGTCTACAATTTGCCAAATAAGATAAACTTGGACATTTCTGTATGGTCATCTAATTTCTTACGAACAATTTGGCCAAATCTGATTTCAGCCAATTTTACGTGTCACTGTCCAGTAATGTCACATTCCGTGACACCTTTACCTTGCCTGAAAACAAATATTGACCAAATATCCTGCAGTGGGCAATAAAATCGTCCTTTTTTATTTTCAGAATAAACTATGTTTAGAGGTTTACAAACATGGAATTTGGCCCGAATGCTACTTTACTTTTTCGGTCGGGCGGACTTTAACATCTTTGGTGACATCGCTCTAAAAACAAATGCGAATTGGCCTCGATTCGGGATGTCACGCTCTAATCCTTAATTTAAGTTAGTCCGTCCTTTTTAACTTTTAAATATTGAAAAGGGACAGGAGATGGCCATTCTAATATTAGAGCTGTCAAACATCGAATTTGAACCTTTTGGCCGTGTCGATTGTACAATTTTAGAGAGCACTTAAAACATGCGACTTAAAAATCTCTTAAACTGACAGCTATGCTCTTATTTTAGGTTATTATTCGTTCAAATTAATATCACTCGTTCATCTCCTCTCTTTCATTGGTCATAAAAACGAAAAGGATAGCTGGATTTTAAAATTAGAATTAGAGTATGACATCCCGAATTGACGCCATTGTCAATTCTACTTTCGTGAGGAAACTTCTGTAAAATAAATTATCTAACTAGTAGCGTGGTCTAAGACCTGATCCCCAAGTTTATGGAAGACTTGGGCTTCTTGGTGGGGTTTTGTTATCCTGAGCGTTGTAGGGACGACGAAAAACGTCTGGTCAACTGTTGTTCCAAATCAACGGAGTAGATTGTAATTGTGACTCATGTATGATTCTTTATATATTTAAAAGAAAAGTACAAAAGATACAATTCCTGTGGAGTTTCTTCTGGCCCTTCTTCTCCACAGAGGGCGTACACTGGTAGTGAACGTGCCATCCATGATAGCTTTGACGTCGAAAAATGATTTGTAAAAATCTTAATTCGAATAAAAAATTTTGACTTTTGACTTTTGACCGTGTCAGTGGTGTAAGTTACCTCATGGCTCAGCCAAGCTGGGGACAGGTGTCACAAAATGTTTTAACTACAGTTCAATGTCCCTTCTAGAGTACGAACCCAGAACCTCCAGAAAGAGAACTAAATGCTCTATTTGGCTACAGAAGCTGGCGTAGTTTTTATTACCAGTTTTCGAGAATCGGTGGTCTAGTGGCTAGAGCCGCTGCCTCCCGTCCGGGAGACGCGGGTTCGATCCCCACCACGTACCAAAGTGTTTTTGAATTTCCAATTCGAATGTACGTTTATTCTACGCTCTTACGGTGAAGGAAAACATCGTGATGAAACCTGCACACTCATGCGAAGAAATTTGATAGGTTGTGTGTGAAGTCGACCAACACGCACTGGGCCAGCGTGGTCGACTAGGGCCTGATCGCCCTAATTCAGGGTAGGCTCGAGCCCCTCGGTAGGGACGTATAATTGAGCTGTTGAAGATACCAGTTTTGGCCATTGTCTGAGTAGCCCCGAATCAGGCGCAGCGGTTTTCTTCAAAAGCTCATACCGACCATTCCACTCTAATTCAATTTTTGGCCTAACCCTTTGTGAGTCCGCCGCTAAAATTGTTTCATTAATTCAATTTCAAAAGTTAAATTCGGGCCGTGTTTTAATGCTATTTAAAGGTCTGCGGTGACGGCCATTGAAGCCTTTCTTGTCTCCTATTTAGGACAGTCTTTTGTTGTTTGTAGTCTGAGCGTTTTATATCTTTACTAGCGATCCGCCCGCGGCTACGCTCGCGTTTTGTAAGATTTTGCCGTAGGAATAATATTTTTCCCGGTAAAAAATATCCTATGTGGTAATTCAGGATACAAACTATCTCTGTTCCAAATTTCATCTAAATCCATCCAGTAGTTAAGGCGTGAAATTGGAACAAACATCCAAACATCTAAACATCCAAATATATTATTGAACGATACGTGAGTGTTTCCGTTTTAAATAAATAATAATCCAAATATATTTGAGATGAAATTTGACAGGTCAAGAATAAGATACTTAGTTTCACGGTTTCACGGGATTCAAATAATAAAATTATAGATGTATTTCTTAATAAACTGAAATGCATTTAGTTTATATATTGCTTAGATAATCGGCATACAACGAGAGTACGTAAGAAACAAGGTAAGTAATGAAATGAAATCAAATCAAATCAACGGCCCG
Source organism: Carpatolechia fugitivella (assembly GCA_951230895.1). NCBI lineage: Eukaryota > Metazoa > Arthropoda > Insecta > Lepidoptera > Gelechiidae > Carpatolechia > Carpatolechia fugitivella. The sequence continues at coordinate 18,051,677 of OX579646.1, read as the reverse complement.
TTACAGTCCACTGCTGGACTATGAGCCTCTTCCACTTAAGTGGAGGGTTTTGCCATAATCTCCACGCTTGGCAGGCGGGTTGGAGATCGCAGATTAAAACGTTACTGTATCAGAGAGCGCTGCTGCCCGTTCCCTGTTCAATGTCCCTAAGTCGCCTCTTACGACACCCACGGGAAGAGTAGGGGTTGGTGACAAATGTATTCTACTTTGCCGTCACCACACGGCGGTAATGAAATAGAGTAACTTTTTTTTATTCCTACGCAATGTACCATGCACGCGTGTGGCGTGCAAACGACCGTGCCGCAAAATCAATAAGCACCCATTCGTTGTAATTGATTTCTGCTTTTTAAATTCTAGATAAGTATTTTATTTGTAAAAAATGGTTATGTATATGAATCTAATTAATGTTTAAATAATGATATAAATCATAAAAAAAGTATAGTGTTTCAAAGCTAAGAGCCCCATCAATTTGTGAAGACTCATTTATACAGGATGTATACCTATTGTATAGACATAGTTTTTACTCTTAATTACGTGCAGTTGTTGTACAAATTCGAATTGCAACCCGCCATTCAGAAGGCGTTTTTTTAACCCAAAAGAGCCAACAAGAGCCAACAAGAGCCCAAGAGAGCCCAAGACGTTGCGTCTAGTCAAGCGTTGTTATTTTTAAACACCGCTAAGCCGTTTCATTGGTCGGCAGATTTCCCCCCGGGCATGTTTCCAATTATCCCTTCTACTTTTTCCCCGGAATGGAACGTTGTCATGTCCAATCCTGCTGATTAGGTGCCCTGGATTTGGGTAGAATTTATGAAGATACTCGTTTCTTAGTGCTTCCTACCTATTTTATAAGTTTGTCAAACTCTGTTCTATTAGAATCTGCCAATCGTAAAGTAATATTTGAAATTGTTACTGACCATCATTAAACCACGACTTAACTAAAATACCAGCTGTGTGAAAACCTATAATTTGAAATAACCAGTCATACAAAAAACTTGAAAGCACAAAATGGTTTATTTATATTTATCTTTTGCATTTGGTCCCTTTCTTCTCGTTAGACAAAATAGGTGAATTGATATTCGATATAATAGTATAGGTACGCCAAATTATTAATTTCTTATTTCACCTAATTGAATAAAAAAAAGTTGTTACAAAGTTTTATCTTCTCGTTTTTAAACAAAAAAGAAAAGCTGCTTTAAAATGAGAGGAACACAAAAGATGTTTCTAGGTGAAACACATTTATTATACAAATTCGTAAGCTGAAAGCTATACTCGAAGTAACTAGAGCAAACATGACATGAAACGTTCTCCCCTTAACCTGAAAAGAATAGATTGAACCGCATTTTATCAACAAAACGTGTTTTCGCATACGACAAGAGTTTACAAGAACACTACGCTGCAACATACTTTATCTTTGAAATACATTTCTTTTACATTTTAACTCGTTTGTTTTTTATTAACTATAACTTTAGGTAACACACTACGTTTCCAGAGACGTGGTCTCCATTTGAGAACCCATCTGCTCCAACGCTTATCGGTTCTGCGACAGATGTGGCCAGCCCACTGCCACTTCAGCTTGTTTCACTTCGGGAAACGTAGTGTGGGACGCCCCCCTGCCAGGTGGACTGATGACCTGAGGAAGGTCGCTGGTGGTGGCTGGATGAGAAAAGCGGGTGATCGTGCGCTTTGGCGTGGACTGCAATAGGCTGATTGATTGATTGATTAGGTAACGCAAGATGATTGCACCATTTTACCTTATAAATAAATCATGACATCAATGTTAATTTTATTAAAATTTTACTTAATCAGTTTATACTTTCAATTTAAAAATAACAAGTAAAATGAATATTTTTTTTTTTATTGCACTTAACACATTATTATAATACACAGTAATAATAACAGAGTGAAAGTCAGAACGTGTACAGTTAGGCGGCCTTTTTTCTTCATAACAATTTCTTCTAGGCAATCTTTTTAAATATTGCCTTCCAGCCTAACTTCATGTGTGTATGTGTGTGTGTGTAATTAGAAACAATTCAGGCAAATCGCTAGACAAACAAGTCAGCCTCAAAACCATGTAACTGACCTTATATTATTTAATTTCTTTCATATTTAATAACATTTCAATACAATAATACTCTTTTTTGGAGCAGTTGTGTAATAAGAAAATGTCGACTTAGTCTTTGTGGCAAACCAACTACGAATAATAATAATTATATTTCGAGGTGATTTCTTATTATTAGACAAAACGTGTTTCGAAATACGAGTACCATAATGATCCCCCTGCATCCGTGCATTAGTCGCGGATGTTAAAATGTGCTTTGAGTCGTTCGTTCTTTGTTATTCCAGATAATGCCTAGCTTATTAGGTCTTTGGTTCTGACTCTAAATTAACTGAACAAAAGGTTTTTAAATAAAAGATAAAGCAAATTATTTTCGAGTTCTTAAAAATGCACGAAATTAAATTCCTTTTGTGTTTTGTTGTCTGTAGAAAAATTTTTCTTTATCTGTTCATATTAAAAAAAACTAGTTCATGATCATTAGATTCTACTTTCCTTTGACATATTATTATCTTTCTTTATAATATTTGTTTAAGAAGAAGATAAAAGTTTGGTGTTACTTTTTAAATTAAAATGTAATTACTAACAAACAAGTTATGTAAGGAAGAGTTTACTTACTTTTGGAAATCAAAACGATAATTGTCACTGCGGTGGAAAGCTTTATTCCCCAAAATGAAGTCCTTCCTCCGGGTGGCGACTTGCAGTGGCCAATATGGAAGTCTCTGAACCGGCTACGGACACAAGGACAACCTCTGCCGGTGGGGTTACACTAATAGCAGTCAATGCCAGTGTGGAGCCTCATTTTATTGACATGCCCCTCGTGCCCTGACACCTGCACGCTACGAGACCTGAGGGAGGCAACCGACAATGCTCGCCGGGTGGCTGCCTACTCGTCCACCAAAATATAAAACCATGGGAGAGAAAAGAAAATACTTTTTTATCATTATTATTATTTACTCGTAAAGAAGAAGAGATGATTACTAAATGATAATATAACATTTTGATCTTACGCATATCATATGCAAAATTGTTATATCTGGATTGGAGTAATTAATTAATACAATTAGTGCAACAAAATCAACTGTATATTTTCTATATAAAGACACGCAAAAACTGACAGAGCAAATCCCGCCTATCGGTGACAGCTAGTGATGTCATTTCATTTCTTAAATCTATAAAACGCTAGTGTTGGGACTTAATCTATTTACTTTATTAGTCTATAACACTCTTCCCCACTTTATTTTTATTACATATTAACAACAAATGCTTTTCTTATATCTAAATTAACAACATCTTAGCCCAAACTCTACAATTTGATTGACATGTCGTTTCCATTTTAAACCATCAACCTCAACAGTATAAGTAACACCCGGGACCAAAACTTCAACAATTTTACCTAAAGACCATTTTTTTTGTTTTTTCTCTGATCTCTCACCATTACCTTTTCAACCATTTTTCTTTTTTTTTTTTTCATATTCTTTCAACATCAAAATCAACGGCCCGTTACAGTCCACTGCTGGACTATGAGCCTCCTCCACTTAAGTGGAGGGTTTTGCCATAATCTCCACGCTTGGCAGGCGGGTTGGAGATCGCAGATTAAAAGGTTACTGTATCAGAGAGCGCTGCTGCCCGTTCCCTATTCAATGTGTAGTCCCTAAGTCGCCTCTTACGACATGACACCCACGGGAAGAGTAGGGGTTGGTGACAAATGTATTCTACTCTGCCGTCACCACACGGCTAATATCATATTCTTTGAATATACAAAATTCCCTTCTTCTTTATATAATGCAGGAAGAACTGCATTCCCACGCCAAACGAATTTTAAAATTCTGCTCTCTTGTGTTAATACTCCAATTGTAAATTATCGTTTTAGTTACATTAAAAATAATAACATTAGGATGTGATGTTTGTCTTTACTAATAAAATTAACACTGTGTTTTGTATATATATTGTTTGATTTTTTTGTTTTAGGTAAACCGGGTAACTCGACATTAATAATTTTAGATTCATTTGTAATTTTTTTTATTTCCTGCTCTCATGAAGCCCATTTGTGGAATTAAATAAATACATTTGATACTGGCGAAATCATTTGGGAACGCCATTTACTTAAAAAAATAATTGAATTGAACATTAAAATATTACGAAGAAAACAACACAATAATACTATTTGTAGGTTTCGTTAACTAACCACAGTAAAATGAGAAAATGATTAATTTTAATTTCTTCTACGATGTAGCACTTGCTGGCGTAGCACTCTTCTCGTAGCAGCCTACGAATTTTGTAGAATATCCGCCACGATATATTTTTATAAAAAAATAATTGCAGTTTAAAAAAAATGCGATGAGAAAAATAGTACGATGGACAAACAAACTAACTTATAAATATCTAATAAAAACCTGTTTACAAGTAAACGTGTAAAGTACGAGTACATGAGCCATTTTTCGTTTCTTTCTATTATTGGTTCATAATTATTAAAACTTTCAATCTTTACATAGGTATTTTTTACTTATGATCGTACCAAGATCTAAACCCTATAAATATACAAATCCATATCGTTAACTCAACAACGTCTAGTCAAATCACAGTTCAAATAACATGTACCCGAACTCTGAATAAAATTGCGTTCAAAAGCTCCATGCACCCGTCTTTGAGAACAACTACTCATGTTCAAAGCGGATAGGTTGCACAGACAGCAAAATGAAATCGAATTGAACGAGCAAGCGAACTGGCGACTTTTAAAGTACCCATCTTTTCCATATGAAAAATCCAAATTTTAAAATTTCAAAAGATTCGATGGATTTTCGCGAGATCGAGGAATGTGGTGCTGAATATAAAACTAACTGGCGTTCAGTCGTGGGTTTTATATGTTTCCTAAATAGGGTTATAAGCTCTTTCATACTGCGTAAAATAGCTTATCAATCTAGTTATACGTTAAGTAAGTACTCTGTTTGCTGTATAAAAGAAGAACAAACCATTTTAAAGTAGATTATACCTAACTTCTTTGACATACTCATAATAAAAACCTCCTTTTCTTACCAATACTACCTACTAGTGGCTCTGTGTGCTGTAGACATCGCGAGTATATATTTATTCTTATTGAAATGGCTCACACCTCTGTAATTGATTAAAATTTCCAAAAACTGAAAATCTATACGTCTCTTCCTTTGCCATTTACCGAACCTGCTCACAAAATTTCATGAGAATCGGTTTAAGAAACACGACCTGTAGATGAGAACAAAAACATCAGATGGACAGATGGACATACAAAAGCAATTTTGGCCAAACTGAAAAAAAGACGCTTCGCGCTCGCTCGGCCAATACGAGTACTAATATTCTTACTAAATTTAATATAAATATAGACGTTAGCTACTGAACCGATTTTAATGAGACAGTTTGTTAACTACCAAAGATTAGAACCATAGAACATGGTTTTAAGTTCAGTAAACTGAATGTACGAGTAATTGATTCGTTTCCATGCTACCATTCAGTATTAACTTTTTTCTTACTTTATTTATTAGGTAGGGCTGAACACATAAAACATGGCTGCCATCCATCAGGAAAATCCATTTAGGAAACTGTATATTTACCTCTTGCCTGTTACGCTACGCTCCGTTTCCCTCGACCAACTTTTGGAATCATTTGGTTTTGATTCTGGTATACCACGACATTCATTTACATTTATTTCTGTATATAAAAATCTGTATATAAAAATAAAACTAATATGTTGATACAAATAGCAGTTTGTAACCAAGGGGTGAAAGCGATCAATTACACTCGAAGTATTTTGGCGCACGAGCGTTGCTAAGGCGCTTATAGTGTAAGGGTGGAATTGATCTTTTTCACGTGGTGAGCAATCTGCTTTTCATCTAGATTGCGAAGAAAGTAAACAAAACAGTTTGTAAAAAAATATATATGGGCTAAATACCATTACGCGCCATATTTAGTGCCAAGAACCCTATTTGACACACAAACTGGTTAATTTTCAGTTGCGGTTTTTATTGAAATCACTGCGTAAGTATTGATTTTAAAAATTCCTACACAAGCCTAAATCAACTTATTTCTACTATTTCATGGTTATAATAAACATAAATTACAAAATAATTTATCAAAACATTGATTACAAATATAGAAAACAATATTTTTATCACCAACATTTTTTTCCTGCCATTTTAAAGGTTCGCGTGCGTGTAATTTTTGCCAAAAAGAATAATTGTTTGTTTTATAATTATTTTTTTATTAATATTTTTATAGATATTTCTAAGTAAATACACGAATTTTGTATTCATTTTGCTTAAATAAAGTATATTCAAGCATATTTTTTATTTTTTATCAGAATAAAATTAATTATAGAATTATCTAGGCTGCTTGCATACGTCTCTTCCTTTGCCATTTATTGTGTGCAATTTTCTATGCAAATAGTAAAAAGAAAGGTTCAAATTGCAAAGTTACTTACATCTCTTGAGATGTAAGTTGGACTTACATCCTTTCTTTGGGGTCATTATTGGACTACTTTCAGAGCATGAGTCATGAAACCGTACTCTTTTTTATGATTTTATCCTTCCCATTTTATTCCTGTTATTGTGAGAATCGACCTCTTTATAGTCGAAGTGAATCAGAAGTGTAGTGATTGGATCTCTTCGACATTTTTTTTGTATTAATGGTATTATGTGGGTATAAACTCGAGTAAGAGACCCTTCTAACACTTTGGCTCCGAAAGTAACACTTTTCCTCCTTAGTTACTTCTCTAATTCTATTTTTTTTTATTTATGGCGTTTCAGTATTTCGCCAGAATCAAGTGGTTTTTCTAAGTAGCATGAGATACACAGTCAGCGCTAATCCTAAAACTAGGGTGCCGTGTAAGGTGAAGGACTCCATAGTAATATGATAGCAGCATTACTAAAGCCACCATGTGGCTTGCAAGTCATCAATAAATGACGGCAAAATGCAAGCGTTTCAATTGTCCTATTAAAGTTTATTGTTCCGAGTCATTTACTGGTTAATAAACTATCGAAATTATACACTAAACACTCAAATAAACTAAAAAACGAAAATTGAAACGAAAGCCCGACCGCCATTGACGGATGCTAACAATTGACCTTACTTCTCCTATTACAGTTTCCATTACGTTAATAGTAAATTGTAACGCTAAACTCGATGTATTTTTCATATACTAAATTTTTAGCTAGTTCTTTTAGTAGTAAATATACAACAAATAGTCAAAATACAAAAATCAAATCAAACAGTCACATAAAACTACCCCACTAGGACGTCCCAGGCGCAAAGGCTCCCATCACACTTGCAGCGTTACCACCAGCGTTACCGCGTTACCACGCTGAACAGCAATGGACAACCTTTGCACCAGGAACCTTTTTTCATATATCTGAAAAAGTTATATTCACTATAAAAACAACAATCATTATATCACATCATACTAATATAATAAATGTGATAGTAAGTTTGGATGTTTCGATACGTTCTGCTTTTACGCCTAAATTACTAAACGGTTTTGAATGAAATTTGGAATAGATAGTTTATACCTTGGATTAACATATAGAATTATTTTTACGGGAAAAATTCTTATTTCCACGGGATAAATCTTACACAACGCGAGCGTAACCAATAATAGCGTAGCGTTTATAATAAATGCCGCTGCTAAGTTAATTTTGTAGGTAACACATATTTGTTTGTGACTATACAAAATTCATACAGGCACTCTTATCTCTAAGACATAAATTTCTTCATTTAATTTCTTTTTTTATATATTTTTTTTACTTCTTACAGTACGTGCAACATGATTCATGGGAAAACAAAGAATCCGCCATTATTTAGAAAAGCAACTTGCGTTTTAATAAAGAAAACGGTGGATAAAATGTAACCATCATCTATCCTGGCGGCTTTAAGGAGAATATACAAAGTAACAAAGTAACGTTTTAAAAGTAAAATGTTTTTTTACTGATAATACATTTGAAATATCTTTTTAGTAGGTAAGACGCCTATTAGTAACACTGTTGATATCGTCCAGTAGTGTAGCAAGCTGAAGTGGCAGTGTCAAGTGAACTGATGACCTGAGGAAGGTCGCTGGTGGTGGCTGGATGAGGAAAGCGGGTGATTGTGCGCTTTGGCGTGCCCTTGGGGAGGCAGCAGTCCAGCAATGGACTGCAATAGGCTGATTGATTGAAGTCACTGCATATAGTAATATTTGAATTACATGTTTGATTGCTCTACGTAAGAAAAGCAACAAAGAATCTGGGTCAAACATGAGTAAAAAATCTCCAATAGAAATAGTGCTTTTTGATAGCGCCTTTTGTATAGAAGGTCAATTTATTCTTGTAGTTTATTGTCCATTTTCCTTGAAAAAAGTTGTGGTAAATAACGGTCTAAATAGAGACAGAATGGTCAAATATTTTGAAATTAAAATTAATTGAATGCATGCTAAATTAAATAAAACTGAACTACTGCTTTTATAATTTTATATCAACTTTTAATTTTGTGTCAGAAATTATGTGTTTTTCGTGTACGTAATCCATTTATTAATTATAATTTAAAGTGTACTGTTATTTTTTGAAATAAGCTAAATACACTTTAATTGTTGCCGTAAAACCATAAGAATTGATTCCTGGTCATAGTCGTAATGCTTAAGACGTGGTTGTACTATTTGAATAAATAAATAAATACGATATTTAAAAATACACTAATTAAATAATAACCTTATATAAAACAGACACAGTGTAATACTTTTTGCTTTCTTCTTGCTTGTTACATAAACATTCTTCATTTGGAGACGCGAGAGCTCCGTGAGCCGTGAACACCTTTGATACAGCACGTTTTAATATCTCAGCCTTCCAAGCAAGGTTTAATAATAACGCTGTGTTGAAAAAGTTGCAAAATAATTATGTTTTTCCGCTTTTTACGACATATCATGTGAGCGTCTCAGCACAAAATGTCCTTTTTTAAAAAGTCCTTTTCTCAAAATGTCAGAAAAGGAGTCTATTTTGATACTTAATTAAAATTCACGAGTATTACCTAGGCAATTCTTTTCGATCTCAACTATCGCTAGCAAGGATAGTCGCCAACTAAAACAAAAAGTCGTGAACCAACAGTAAGCATGTACTTAGTAACTGGTCGGGACAGTCACGAAGAAAATAAGTTAATAATAATAATAATAATAAATATTTATTATTCAGGCATAAAAAACCCATAAAAAACATACACATTACACTACTTATCATATAAAATAAACAAAATAAGTTGCACTGAACAAGTATTACTACATTGATCAGTGAGTGTCATTTTTTATTGGGATTTCTGTGAACAGATAGCCAATATGTGAATATAGGACTACAATACACATCATCAGTCACGGCTTCTAAAATTTCATTGGAAGAGCTGCGTATCTCTCCCAAAACGTCGCGATGCGAGATCTAATTACCCCGAAGAAATCGGGCACCCGTGCGTCCGCGAACATGCCCGCTGCGCTGCAAAACCTAGGTAATCTCATGAGGATGCGAAAACCGTCATTGTATTGCACCCTCATGGTGCTGTATGTTTTTCTTTTGAAAGAAGTCCATAGTTGGCAAGTGTACATGCTCATGAAATACGCTTTGAATAATGGCAGCTTGACGTCCTTGTTACACTTGCCGAACCTCCGCGCGAGCATGTTACAGCGGACGGACAAGGCCCTTCTTTCTCTTTTTATATCTCGGTCATCGCTCAAGTCTTCACTTAAAATGTGGCCGAGATACTTAAACTCTGTTACATACTCTGTTACAACTCTGTTACATTAAATAAACAAAATATGTATAAAATATAAACTTTGGTAATACGGTAAAACCCATTTCTTTTTTATTTCGCAATGTACTATTGTAATTTTTACGGAACTTGATGTAATAATACTGCCGTCCTAATTATAACCATCGCAATCGACATTTTTGGCTGTATAGAGCTTAAGGCATATTCAGAATCAGCGTAACGAGATCTATAAGTACAACTTGAACCAATTTTTTACTCTTGCAAGTGCGATGGTTATGATTAAGGTGACAAAATAGTAGATGTATGTACCTGGGTTAAGTAAAAAGTTGCGAGTATTTTATCATCGAATTCGAGAAACTTTTGAAATATATGAAAATTGGAGCTTAGAACATGAAGATATACCTATACTATGAGACTCACTACTTCGAAATGTATTATTGTTTAAAACGCATTATATTAAATTTTCTTCGCGACTGTCCCTCAAACTCTAAGAAGGAGTTAACCCCGATCCCTTTTTTCGTATGTTGGAGGGTAGTTCGGAATTCCGGCCTGAGTTAACTAAACTCCAAAGAAAAACATCGGAAACGACTTAGGGTCAAATCAGACAGAACGGAAAAATGCTCGAGCAATTTACCAGCGTCAGCGTTCTAGTGGCTAGGGTCACTGCCCATCACGTACCAATGTGTTTTCGAATTTCGAATTCATATGTACGTTTATTCGACGCTCTTATGGTGAAGGAAAACATTGTGATGAAACCTGCACACTGCTGCTAAGAAATTCAAAGGTTGTGTGTGAAGTCGACCAATCTACCTGAAGTCCGCCAGCGTGGTCGACTAAGGCCTAATCGCTCTAATTCTGGGTAGGCTCGAGCCCCTCGGTGGGGACGTATATGAGCTATGGATTAAATTTACTGTCTCCATTGAAAACGTACACATTGACTTATCGTTTATAGGCGCTGCCACACAGTCCCAAACAGTGCTCCATAGCTTTTGCCCAAAGAGTGAGTGAGAGAGTGGGTCTGGCAAGATGACGTATTTGTTTTTGAAAGAGTGGTCCTTCTGTAACCCCTGTTTTATATTGTGCATAGACTATGGTAATATCATGGTAAAATCCTATTTACAATGGAGCCAGTAAAGCACTCGGACATTTTTCGATTCGTTCTGAACAGACCCTTACAATGTCCAGGAAAACTAGTTGGGAAAGCCGAAGGGGTCTTGTCTGCCTACCTGTTCTACTTGCTAAGTAGTTTCCGAAATTTTTTACTAATTTAGCAATTTTAAAGTAGGTGTGGTCTTTCGCTATCCAAAGATATTGATTTCAGAGAATATACTTTCACAAATAACAATACTCCAGATATCCAAACTCTGTTCCACTAACGTTTTTTCCAGCAGTAAAACGGTAAAATTTCGATGAACAAAAACTTATGGCTTATCTTCCGTTTTTGATTAAAAGTAAGAAAATCAAATAACAACAATAACAAATAACAATAAGAAAATCAAAATAACACTTTCATAACTCGCATTAATAAATTATAGCAAAATCAGATAAAAAAACAATCTGCATTTAAAATACCTTTTACAAATAGCACAAAATATAACGAACATCAAAACATCGAAATGGGAAGTCGCAGCTTGTAATACAATAAATAATAAAAAGTGTTAAAGAGTGCTTTCAACAACTTGTAATAATTTAATTAACTATCACGGTCTGTTTTCTACCTACAGTCAATACTGATACAACGTCATAAACTGCTCATACACGACCCCACCGAGGGGCTCGAGCCAACCCTGAACTAGGGCGATTAGGCCTTAGTCGACCACGCAGGCCCGGTGCGGGTTGGTCGATTTCAAACGAAACTGAAATTGAATTTCTTCGCAGGAGTGTGCACCGTAAGAGCGTCGAATAAACTTACATATGAATTCGAAATACAACGTGAGAAAATACATAAAGTCGTGTGGGTATCTAACTCGCGTCTCCCGAACAGCAGCTTACTGTAAGTATGTTATGAAAATTTTTAAAATCTTTTGAGAGCACCTAAAAATTAATCGAAATCCGAAACATTGACAAAACAAATAAATCAACACTGAAATCGAGCGGACAGAAAGCTTTTATGATGAAAAAACGACTGAAAAACATCAGCTAGCGAATAGCAACTATATTGAGTCGTGAAACGAAGTCTCATTGGCTGCGATATGGATTTCCTTTGCTTGCATTCAATAAGCTTTTTTGTTATAAGGCAGCGCGCATCAGTTGAATAGAGCAAAACTGCAGCGCCGATATTTCCTATAGGAAATTTTTATTTTTAACCTCAAAGCTCGTAGCACAGCAAGCGTCGTCGTTGACACTTCTTTAAATATCAGATGCTAACTAATTTAAAGCAAAAGAAAAACGCTCTGTTTTTTTTTAATTATTTACCGTCTAAAACTGTAAACACAACAATGTGTTTTAAATCAGTTATTAGATATCACGTAGAGGTGTTTATTCTATACTACGAGTATTACATAATTAAGCTTGTAACGAGGCATTCGTCCTCTTTCCTGTTTTACGACTGGCAACCTTTCTTGCTGGCAGTTTTATCTTTCTTTTTAAATTTAGATTACTTTCGTTTCGATTTTGTCTTTTCCCTGCCAAATTCTTCACTTCATGTCCTGATCTCCGATGGTACATATCTAAAGCTTTTCTACTATTCTCTACTATTTGTCAGTTAATAAAATATATAAATACCTTTTTTTTCCTTGGACTGTGCCCTGGTTATTGCCACATAACCCTCTACAACACTCTTCGTGTAGTGTTCAGCGGCTCCGTGGTGGCTGCTGGGCCACAAGGTGATCCAGCAAGAGTAGTGACCGTTAGTAGTTTTAATTTATAACGTTTTTAACTTCAACACCTTTATGGATGTGCAACAAATAAATAATTTATAACGTTTTTATGCTTCGAAAGGCAACTTGTTCTATAGAAGTCGTTAAGCTGATTCATACGTAAGACTTCTTTATTTCGCGATTAGGCCTTAGTCGACCACGCAGGCCCGGTGCGGGTTGGTCGATTTCAAACGAAACTGAAATTGAATTTCTTCGCAGGAGTGTGCACCGTAAGAGCGTCGAATAAACTTACATATGAATTCGAAATACAACGTGAGAAAATACATAAAGTCGTGTGGGTATCTAACTCGCGTCTCCCGAACAGCAGCTTACTGTAAGTATGTTATGAAAATTTTTAAAATCTTTTGAGAGCACCTAAAAATTAATCGAAATCCGAAACATTGACAAAACAAATAAATCAACACTGAAATCGAGCGGACAGAAAGCTTTTATGATGAAAAAACGACTGAAAAACATCAGCTAGCGAATAGCAACTATATTGAGTCGTGAAACGAAGTCTCATTGGCTGCGATATGGATTTCCTTTGCTTGCATTCAATAAGCTTTTTTGTTATAAGGCAGCGCGCATCAGTTGAATAGAGCAAAACTGCAGCGCCGATATTTCCTATAGGAAATTTTTATTTTTAACCTCAAAGCTCGTAGCACAGCAAGCGTCGTCGTTGACACTTCTTTAAATATCAGATGCTAACTAATTTAAAGCAAAAGAAAAACGCTCTGTTTTTTTTTAATTATTTACCGTCTAAAACTGTAAACACAACAATGTGTTTTAAATCAGTTATTAGATATCACGTAGAGGTGTTTATTCTATACTACGAGTATTACATAATTAAGCTTGTAACGAGGCATTCGTCCTCTTTCCTGTTTTACGACTGGCAACCTTTCTTGCTGGCAGTTTTATCTTTCTTTTTAAATTTAGATTACTTTCGTTTCGATTTTGTCTTTTCCCTGCCAAATTCTTCACTTCATGTCCTGATCTCCGATGGTACATATCTAAAGCTTTTCTACTATTCTCTACTATTTGTCAGTTAATAAAATATATAAATACCTTTTTTTTCCTTGGACTGTGCCCTGGTTATTGCCACATAACCCTCTACAACACTCTTCGTGTAGTGTTCAGCGGCTCCGTGGTGGCTGCTGGGCCACAAGGTGATCCAGCAAGAGTAGTGACCGTTAGTAGTTTTAATTTATAACGTTTTTAACTTCAACACCTTTATGGATGTGCAACAAATAAATAATTTATAACGTTTTTATGCTTCGAAAGGCAACTTGTTCTATAGAAGTCGTTAAGCTGATTCATACGTAAGACTTCTTTATTTCAGAGGCAACGGCAAGTCAGACAAATTGCTCCACTGAAATTATTTCAGCCAGTTATCAATCCATTTTTTCGCCCTGATACATTATACTTTGTATTGTAACTATTTGATCGAGTTCCATGATCTATAAGTTAAAAAACCGCTTCGGCCGTCTACAAAACCGTAGTTTTGTAACCGGTTTCAAATAAGGAAATTTATTTTTATTGAGAAAAGCGTATATATAGGTTGGGAGAGTGAGACGGAAAAGACATAAGGAGAGAGGAAATAGGTGTATTTCCTACAGCCTGACAATGAAGTAACGAGACCGGTAGCAAATTTATTTTGATATTTTAAAAAGTGTAACTAGCAAACAATATAATGTTTTACTTACGTATTTCGAATCTACTTCCTCAAGATCATCCTAATCTCTTGACACATATAAATAATCCTATTTCCTGTTTCAATTCCGATTCACTTGACACAATATTTCCCAAGAGGGTAACATTAAAGATATCAATTTACCAGGTCGCATGTTGCAATATAAAACAAAAATTGTTCTAGCATTCCCGTGAGCTTTTAACTTTCGCAAATATTGAAGAACTTCGTAAAAGAATTCTAATGAATTATATGTGAAATAATGTTGTTATAAAGAACGATTTTTCATATTCTTTCATCGTATCAAAAGTTTGAAAGTAGTGAATTACAGCTTCGGTTGTCTTGAAGAGGTTCTAAATTTAAACCCCAGTGGGAACAATGTCAAAGTGTCTTTGTGGGACTAGCCCTAGTTGGTTTAGGAAAATTACTAGATTGGCTAAAAAAAGGAATGGAATAGAATATATTTAAGACCTGCTATAGTAATCGCATCGTAAGAATGCCGTCCTGACAGCAGGCAGGAAATATGAAAACCAAATGGGTGCAAAAGAGACAGAAGAAAAATTTTACGAGTATGACAGCTGTCAGGACGGCATTCTTACGATGCGATAGGTATAGTATACTCGTACATACTAATCGCAATGGCTTAGTACAAAGATCGGTGTGCTTTCGTTTGGTACTTGTAACATCAACATAAATGGCCCATTACAGTCCACTGCTGAACTATAAGTCTCCTCCACTTAAGTGGAGGGTTTTGCCATAATCTCCAAGCTTGGCAGGCGGGTTGGAGATCGCAGATTAAAAGGTTACTGTATCAGAGAGCGCTGCTGCCCGTTCCCTGTTCAATGTGTAGTCCCTAAGTCGCCTCTTACGACACCCACGGGAAGAGTAGGGGTTGGTGACAAATGTATTCTACTCTGCCGTCACCACACGGCTACGGTACTTGTAAACCGATACCGAATCTATCAATGATCCATGTAAGCTAAAAAAAACTTTGCTCACCCATTTAAAGATAAAAGCGATACTTTAATATAAATATACCTAAAGATTTATATAAATATACCTAAAGATTTATATATATGAACCTGTCAATTTTATAAAATTAAACGTCTGTGTTACTTTCAATAACTACAATCGTGATCTCATAACAAATGCCTTCCCCAAGGATTTCCATACAACATGAATTTAAATTTAAATGTGCTACCATTTAAAGATACGAGAGATATTTTCCTGAAGGCAACTAGTGGCTTAAAAGAGATATTTTTAAATTAAATTTCTACTCTATTAACTCTTATAAAGTCCTTTATGAAAGCAACCAGTTTAAAATCGGAAATTAACAGTTTCAAGGAAATTGACCATTATGTGCTGAGCTTTGGCGAAATTGGCATGTCTATACCTTGCTTGGAATTAAAGCTTCCAGGTTCCAGTATTCATAAGAATGATGTACATAAGTAAAGAATTGCAAAAAACTGAAGTGGCAGTGGGCGGGGCACATGACGGAGAACTGCTCTTCGGCAGAAATGTTCTCGTATGGCGACCACAAACCGGTAGACGTAGTGTGGGTAGCAACAAAGGTAGAGTTACAATAAACTTTATAATAATTAAGTACCTAAAAGTCTTAAAAGAAAATACCACTTCCTTCGACTTGCAACCATACTTTTTGCGCTTTCACGCCTGAACTACTCGACGAATTTGGATGAAATTTGGAATGGAGATAGTTTGTACCCTGAATTAACACATAGGATACTTTTTACTGGAAAAAAAAATATTCCCACGGAAAATCTTACATGACGCGAGCGTAGCCGCAAACATCTGCACTAGTTTATTATTATTTCCTCGACGGTTGCACGCTCCATGGTCACGAGTAACTACCACGAAATTCTTAAAAAATATTATTATTGTCAATACTATTTGCTGTAGCAAAATTAACATTTCACTTAACTTATAAATTTATTTCCACAATCAAAATGCCAATTAGTTTTAGCAGGTCGTTTCTAAACATGAAAATACTCAAGTAATTATACAAATTATTTCATTTCTTGGTTGTAAACACGCAAAACTTCAATTTTTTAGGTGTATTTAGGGTGATTATTTAGACGACTGTAATATTACGCATAATAGGTCGTTTTAGGACATTATACAGCTAATTGATTCTGTGAAAGAAGTCATAAATTTTATGACGAAAATTTAATTAACATTCAATGTTGTCTACAGAAAAAAACTCAAATAAAAAAGGACAAAAATATTCTGTTTTCTTTACTAGGTGGGCTCAAGCCTACCCTGAATTACGCAAAGAGGGAGTGGTTGACTTCACCAACAATAGTATCCGCAAGAGCGTCGTATATTTACACACACATAATTTATTGTCCGAGCGAGCGCGTCTCCGTTTCAGTCACATCACACGCTCACTCTACGCTTCGTAGCAACGCCTACGAAGACATACTACGCCGTAGGCATCTACAACATTAAGTCATATAATTTATAAGAGATTCTAGATATTTTGCGCAGATTTTGTACTTGCAGGTATAGACAATATTTTTACCGTCTAAAGTATATTTCTTTCAGAACACATATCAGTTAGGACATAAATAGAACTATGGCGCCTAAAAAGACAAAAAAATCTGGTTAGCATTAATATTCTGTTATTTTTAATGTTTAATTTTAATGCAGTTTTAAAATATTATAAAAAGATTTGAAATGGAGATAGTTAGTATATTGGATTAACACATAGGATACTTTTTACCGAAAAAGTCTTATTCCCACGGGAAAATTTTATATAATGAGAACTTCTTCGCAGGAGTGTGCAGGTTTCATCACGGTGTTTTCCTTCACCGTAGACGTACATATAAATTCGAAAACACATTGGTACGTGGTGGGGATCGAACCCGCGTCTCCCGGACGGGAGGCAGCAGCCCTAGCCACTAGACCACCGACGCTCTACAGCTAATAAAAACATTAATTTAGTGCTTGTGACAACCCTGACAAATTGTATAGTAGAGTTCATCACGCTCCCGTCTTCTAACTTTAATATAATGTGTAAATACAAGTTTCATGCAGCGTGAAGTTGTTGACATCACTCTTGTAACTCAATTATATAACGAGTCTTCAAATTTAAATATAACACAAAACTAAACTATTTTTATAAATAAACCAGTCATGCACTAAATAACGTCATGATGATGAAGTCCGCGCCCGCTACCACTTTGGTAGAAATAGCCATTAGGTCCATTTAAAAAAAACTGATATAAGAAAAAATGTATCAAAAGATACACTCAAACTCCTCAAATCTTATATTGTATCAACTTTTTTTAAAAGTAGCCTCCCACTGCTGGGCAAAGGCCTCCCCTCGCCATTCATCCCTGTCCAAATGCCAGTCCTTTAAAAATCCGTCAAAATCGTCTCGCTACCGCCATTATATCTACTGGTTGACCTATGCGATTGATATTACAGAAGGGTTTAGTTTCAATGTATACCTATATTTAGGAAAATATTGAAAAAGGAAAGATCTTTTCAAATTAAATACAAAACATAATACAACCTTAGCAATTTTCGTTGAAATATTTCTACTTTTTTTTTTATTTCCACCTCTCAATTAAAAAGCAAGAGGCACGCGCTCACTCCATTAAAACTGCAATTTGCAGCTTAAATGTAGTTGTAATGCCGTCCGTCTATGTAAACCCTAGTAATCAACACTGCTATCCAAAAGTTTGAAAGGAGAATGGGAACACTCGACAGATGTCAGGAATTTAATATTAAGTTTAAGTTTGTATTTTTCATAAACCTAGTTTAAACTTTAAAACGCAATGACGTCTTCATAAAAATGTATTGATGAAACTAAAAGATGTAACTTGCAAAAGTTAATAAAGTATTCATTTAATTTCGTAAGATTGTTATGATCTTAATTCCTTTATTTAATTTTCCATTTCGCAATCTTTACTTCCAATATCAATACTTCCCATAAAAACTTCTGAATCAATTTTGACGGAACTTGCACCGTTCCCTAAATTAAAAGATAGTTAATCTAATAAAAAATTAATGTCTGCAATCCCATTTGCATTTTCTGAGAAATAAGTGGACAAACATCCATACAATAGGGTATTTGACTGTTAAATTTACCATATTTTATGAATTAATTTTATTAATTCATAATTTAAATTAATTATTATTTTTATTTTTTAAATTATTTAATTTAATTTTATTAATTTTAACAGACGATTCGCGAAGAAAAAAAACAGAATAGGTTGAAAAATTTTAAAGTTATGCTATGTATTGTATATTATATTTATATATTTACTATATTTGTCCATATATCATAGTTATATGTTAAAGTAACTTTACATTTCCTTCACGCACTTACTACTCCGTTTCCGTACATTGTTTCTCTATAAAGAGAAAGGTCGTCTGGAAGAGATCGCTATTAGCGATAAGGCCGCCTTTGCGCACATTTTATAATAATGTTTTCTTTATATGTCCTATATGTGTTATGCAATAAAGTGTTACTTACTTACTTAAAGTTTCAATATGTCTGTCTCTTTCAAAAACGATTTTTTGTATGGAGATTATATGGCGTTACTACGAGTAGCAAGTGACGTCGCATGCTAGTAAGTACCTCTCTGTGTAATCTTGAATTTCAAACCTTTATAACTCAACTCGGTCAATTTTAAAGATAGAGCATGTTCGATACCAGAAACTAACAAGATTGGATTTATAAAATAAAGAATAAAAGATAAATATATATAGATTTATAAATATAAATGGCACATCAGTTTAGAAGCTCACATAGACAAGCATGTATGAATGTTGTGCGATTCCAACAATATTACATAGGTACTAAATCCATGCGGGTCGAAAATACCTAACCTATTTTTTCTGAAGTTTTCAAAAGCCTGCCCGCATCTAGCGGCTTCCAGCGACCTTTACCGAATTGGCGGTTTACCTGGCGACCCGCACTTTATTTCCCGCTACATGGTTACTCTTTGAGAACTTTTCTGTTACAACAACCACCAAATAAGCGCGAAATTATGGCACATTAAAATGTTACTGTATGTTAACTCTGTTTTAAAATAATAATGTAAATAACAAGAGCGTCGGTGGTCTGTGGTTAGGGCCGCTGCCTCCCTTGTCCTTGAGAGGCGGGTTCGATCCTTACCACGTATATTATTATTATTTATAGAGATGCGAATTATGTCAAGATTCTTTCATTCTTAGCACAACGTTTATAATCATCAAAACAATAAAAACATGACTGCACTGTCAAAAAAGAAATAGCAAGTAAGTATTTAGGCTGATAAGGATTCTAACGATACATACATCCAAATTTGTTCAAGAATCTGTTGTGAAATAAAGAAACTTACATACGTTTACACATATATGAACACTAAACACATTACACTCCATTTTTGGACAGTCGTATTAAAACATATCACCGTGAGCGTTATTAGTGAACCAACCATCTCGCATTTACAGCCCTAGCACGACGAACCAGCCGGTACTTGATAGTGTGTGTGTGTTTTCCCAAGCTTTCCAGTTAAAACCGGATTATCTAAAGGATCAAACTACACAGCTACTTAAACAAAAAAGCTTTCCTCAACTTCCAGCATCCAAGCCAGTCAAGTTTCCGACCTTCCGTCAGTCAGTACGTGTTCAGACGGCACGCCGGGCGGCCGCGCGAGACCTCGCCCAACTCTATCGATACTCGTATTAACGAGATGTGCCCAGTAAAAAACGCGGGCGGCGGCAGTGAAATTTTGGTGAGATTCGTGGAACTTATTTAGGGAGATTTTCAAACAATTCGGAAGATGATTTCAGTCATAACTTTGTTCGGAATTGGATAATTTGATCAAGTGGTTTCCTGAGGAAATTGCTTTGAAGTACTTCATAATTGCTTGAATTAACGCCTCGTAGAGACTCGTTTCAACGCATAGTTTTGGATACTAAAAAAAATTTTAAGTCAAATATTTGTGTTGTTATAAATTGATAAAGTGCGTGTTCTTTAATCATCAATCATCGGTCATAATTTATCTTGTCTTAAACTTGAAATAAAAATGTTCATAAAGAAAATCGATTAATAGCATTTTTATTTGTAAAAATATAATTTAGTATCCTTTCGAATTGGCTATAGGTACCTCCCGAAAATTTTAGAACTTATGTACAGCTGAAATCATCTTAAACATCACGTTTCTCTAATCCGCAGACAAACAAAATGTGACGTGTCTAGCATTAAATTGGATTAACTGGAAACCAGTCGTGATGCGAGCTATACTCCTATACTCATACATCGCGGTGCTAGTGCAGTGTGAATATGAGTTGAGCGAGCGCGCTCACGAATTCTCGGGCGAGCGGGCTGAGCGCGCTCGTGAGTATAGCGAGCTACACGAGCACGCAAGCAGGCACGCTCGTGCGCTTATCCGGCACGGGCGCTCGCGCGTGCACTTCACGAGGCATGCGAGGCGTGAGCTCGTCGCGCACACGCAAGATGCTGAAAGGAGTAGTGAGCTAGGTAAGTACATTTTATAAGGTATTTATTAATCTGCATGGTCCAATATGTTTTCAGTCTAAATCGCACTCGGTCGCACTCAAATCGTCAATAGTCTAAACAAGGAGATTTTCTCGTCATTAAATCCTTGATAGGGCAAGAGGAACATTATTCCCACATTATGCTTCGTGTTGCAAACGTTTAATATGATATATATTCCCACAAAATGTCATGTAGGGTATTTTTTGAAAAGCTAAAAATATCTAAAAGTATGCTACTATACAATTCTACATCTTTATAAATAAATAAATATATGGGGACATTTTCACACTCGACCATCTGATCCCAAACTAAGCAGAGCTTGTACTATGGTTACCAGACAGCTGGTACTTAAATAGATAAATACATACTTATATAGATAAATAGCAACCAGACACAAGGCAAACACAAGTGCTCATCACACAAATGTTTGCCCTGGGCGGGATTTGAACCCGCGACCCTGTGCTTCGGAGGCAGATACACTACCACCTGGGCTACGGAGCCGTCGTTATGTACCCATGTTGCCATTCTTGTCTTGAAATTTCTTTAGACACACGTAGTTTTGCCATGCCCTATTATGGGTACTTAAACACTCACTTTATGCCTGTATGAACCCAAAATGTATCCAAAATTATCAGACACTACATTAGTAAAAAAATAAATAGTTTTTACCTAGCACTGCAACAACGTATGAAATTTAATACTTGAATATAATTTAAGCAAATTCATACTGAAAATATTTTTCTCGGGTGGAATCCTAATGCCAGGTACAAATTAATTTTAATTAAATTAATTTTTAATGGAATGATGATTCACAAAACAGTTTTTATTTTAATGTGTACTTAACAATACCATCACATTAACTTTTAACAACATAACGACTAACATTTAACAATATCCTGAAGAGCTTCTTGCAAAAAAAAACAATGTACATACTTATTTCGGTTTGTAATGTATTTTTAAACAAAATTGGTGATAAACGGTCGAATAAAAGCGGAAATAATATCGATTTTAGTAACTTTGGTTCTTTACCGAATTTATCTACAAATACTTACAAGCTTCCGTGGCCGAGTGGTCGAGATTTTGGCTGGCTCTACAACACTGACACCAGGGTTTGTGCGATCGGTTGTCGACCTTACTACCCACACGATAAAGATCTACAAATACAATCAATCAGAAATAACTCAGCACAGCTTTTTTCAAAGCTTGTTGAACAACTTCCATTTAAATATTTTGTGAAAATTATCTAAAAAGCTAATTAGTTTCACTTACGTAAAAAAATCCTTAAAAGCTCTAAAAATTGCCAATTATTTCTCGACTTTTGCCTTTTAAGTTCTTCTTAAGCTTATTTCTAATAAGCGACAAGTGGAAAAATAAATTGAGTAGGTATAGGTAAGTAAGATACTTGGATTCTCATTAAAAATACTGACTGGATACCCAGTGTTTTATTTCAGATTTTAAAGAAGGTTCGTTCTTATTGCGCCGTGTGGTGACGGCAGAGTAGAATACATTTGTCACCAACCCCTACTCTTCCCGTGGGTGTCGTAAGAGGCGACTTAGGGACTACACATCGAACAGGGAACGGGCAGCAGCGCTCTCTGATACAGTAACCTTTTAATCTGCGATCTCCAACCCGCCTGCCAAGCGTGGAGATTATGGCAAAACCCTCCACTTAAGTGGAGGAGGCTCATAGTCCAGCAGTGGACTGTAACGGGCCGTTGATTTGATATGATTTTGTTCTTATTTGAATCACATCACATCACACTACCTACGAGATAGGTAATATTATAAATATGAAAATATATTTGGGTATTAAGATGTTTGTCCCGCTTTCACGCCTAAGCTACCGAAGAGATTTAGATGAAATTTGGAATGGAGATAGTTTGTACTCTGGATTAAAAAATAAAATAATTTTATAGGAAAAAATCTTATTCCCACGGGATAAATCTTACACAACGCAAGCGTAGCAGCGGAAGGAAAACTAGTAGTAAATAATTATATGAAACTCACTTCTCGAAATCTACACTATAACTGACTTACTGACTAATTTAAATTCCCATCGAGGGGCTCGAACCTACTCTGAATGGAGACATCAGGTCTTCATCATCAACAGCTCATATACTTCCCCACCGAGGGGCCCAAGCCTACCCTGAATTAGGGCGATTAGGCCTTAGTCGACCACGCTGGCCCAGTGCGGGTTGATCGACTTCACAGACAACCTTTGAATTTCTTCGCGGGAGTGTGCAGGTTTCATCACGATGTTGTAAGAGCGTCGAATAAACGTACATATGAATTTGAAATTTGAAAACACATTAGTACGCGGTGGGGATTGAACCCGCGTCTTCCGGATGGGAAGCAGCGGCCCCAGCCACTAGACCACCGACGCTCACTGACGATCAGGTCTTAGCCACCTATCAAACCGCGCTTACCCAGTGCGGGATGGCCGATTCCACACAGTATTAGAATTTGTGCAGGTATGTGCTTCTTCTCGATGGTTTCCTATTATGACACACATTCATCATCATCATCTAGCACTAGCTCATCACTAGCTCATCATCCACTACACATACACACACATTCACATTTCACACCCAAACATACTTACAAACTCCCTCCTCTCCCTACACTCACACCTACTTTTCCATCCTCTCACGCCACTTACACCCCAATTCTCCCTAAAAAGATATGTTTCGTTCCCTAATTATATGTATAATAAGTAATATTTGTATTTGTTAAATGTTTTTTAGTAAAAAATTGTTTTAACTTTAGTATTAAAACTACAATAATATTTTTAATTGTTAATCAAATAGTTGTTGTATAAACTTGGATGACTTCCTATAATACAGGCCTATCCTAGTATAGGAGTTAAACGCAACATTGTTATAAGACTTGTATACTGGAAATAAATATATTATTATTATTTTATTATTATCTCAGCTGGAAGAGGTCCACTGCCGAACATAGGCTTCCCCCATAGGTTTCCGCCGTGATCGGTCCTGCACTACTTGCATCCACCGGCGCCCAGCCGTGGATGCCGTTGTGGGAGGCCGATAGTTGTGAATTCACACATTGGTAGGTATCAAACTCGTGTCTCCCGGACAGAAGGCAGTGGCCGTAGCCACTAAACCACGACGTTCCTGGGGCTAAAACAACTAAATAACACTAACTCACTTCTTGGAGTCTACATCTTAACTTTAATCTCAATAAATTTCAAAGCCATAATCTTAAGTTTTTGGGCCAATATTCTCCATTTTAGGAATTTAATAATTTTGCTACAAAATACTTCTGTAAATTCTGAGTTTATTTACTTATATTTTGATTAGTTGAAAGAAAGAAAGAAAGATGATTCCGTGCTTCGGAAGGCACGTTAAGTCGTTAGTCCCGATTTTTATTTTCTCGTTACACAAGCCAAGCTTTTAGCGGCTCTATAACACTGACACTAGGGTTTGTGAGGTCGGTTGTCGACCTTACAACCCACACGATGAAGAAGAAGTATTTGATTAGTTAAAAGAAAAAAAATATCCACCGATTTTCCAAACTATCGTAGTAAAATTATCCTACCTACCGAGTTATGTCAAGTGACATAAACATGCATCGGTTAGATAACGCTAAGATTACCGATAATGGTAGCTAAACTAATAAAGTTAAAATAATAATATTATCTCCGGAATGAACTGTAATCACATGAAAATTATAGAAAAAAAACGACTATTTTACAAGAGTTGTTGAAAATGCTGTTACAGTGTACGTTGTCTTGATGTCCACTGTACTATTGGAATGCTTTGACAAGGTTCAATATCTTATACGTGAGTAAGAAGGCCTTTGTGACGCTGTTTAGTAATATTAATACTAAGGGTGAGTCATTGACTTTTATTATTCAAATAGTGATACACAAAATAGTTTTATCTAATTTGTGTGATTGGTAACATCCTCCATAGCCGACAAAGCGTTCAACTTTCACTATGGAGGATCCGTGTTCGAATCTCGATAAGAAATACTGTAATTTGAATAAAATTGTACGCATTTATTATACCACGACCAGGATGTGGAGATCTCTGCCGGCGGCGCGTCTGTATTCCCAATGGAAAATATGCATAAAAAATATTGGTCTTTTAAATAGTTCATCTGAAAGTATACAAAAATAGAATACTGACAGTCAAAACTAGATACACCATTATTAAACAAATATATCTGCCCCTCTTACAAAATCAAAATTTTCTATTGCGGATGTATGGCCCGCGTGTAATATGACGTCACATTACACATCAGACCTTTTTTTGTAACCATCAAATTTGAAGCATTATAACTTTTTTTCTGAGCAAGATATTTGGAAAGTAATTTTTTATGTGTTTATCTGGACCGAAATAATGAATAAAAAAACGTGCATATTCCCATTTCTCTGCCGGCGTCTGTAAGTATTCCCAATAGGGTTTTAAATTTTATAAATCCAAACTTGTTAGTTTCTGCTACCGAACTCTGAAATAATTTTTGCTCTATCTTTAAAACTGACCGAGTTATAAAGGTTTGAAATTCAAGATTAAAGAGGCACATACCCACTTGTGACGTCATTTGTTAGTAACGCCATATAATCTCCATACAAAAAATCGTTTTTGAAAGAGACAGACATATTGAAACTTTAAAAATCACTGTAAATTCGTTTTTCAACTGATTCTGTTTTTTTTTTCTTCGCGAATCGTCTGCTACTAATCTATATTCTAAAAATAATTCATAAAATATGGTAAATTTAGGAACAGTCCGATCCCCTATTGCGTATAACCAGATCTTTTTAATGCAACAATGAACGGGGCGAGCTCGCTCCACCCTCAGGCATGATTTTAGCCAACATAAAGAAAGTAAAAAAATACCTTACTTGACTAAGAAACCGGATTGTCCAAAAAGTAAGAGAAGTTGTGCTATGAACGGATAAAGCCTTTGCGTGAGTCATGTCAGAAATCTTTGGTGGCTCAATTTATTCAGACACCTTCGTCGCCTTCACAAACCACATAAAGAATAAAAAGGCTGTGTGGTTGTCTGGTCATCAACAGTTCACATACGTCCTCACCGAGGGGCTCAAGCCTACCCTGTTTAAGGGCGATCATGCCTTAGTCGACTACGCTGGCCTAGTGCGGGTTGGTCGACTCTTTACATACAACCTTTGAATTTCTTTGCAGAAGTGTGCAGGTTTCCTCACGATATTTTCCTTTACCGTAAGAGCGTTGAATTTACGTGAATCCAAAATTCGTAGATACATTGTAAAGCGTAGGTGGAGGTGGTGTTTTAACTAAAAGCTAGATGTTTTTATTTACTTTTCCAAAGATCTTTTCACACGCACAGTCTAACCTAGAAGCAGCTCTTTCTTCTCATGTCAAAACTTATCTTCCTAATTCAAATAAATCTAAATGTTTACGGCCAGCAACAGAAAAAGAGGCAAAGAGGTATAGGTATGTACACATACCTAACACATTGATACGAACATACCGAACAGGAGGCAGCGGTTCTTAACTATTACACCACCAACGCTCACCGGTTGGCTCGTCACATGACAAATTTTTAAGTTACATCACTAGTAGGTAAGTACTAATAGTGAATGGTGGACCACAATACGTTCTTGTATGTTACTTCACTTTTGGCCACAGAATTAATATACATACACCAGCACAATTAGCGGTACAGAAAAAACAGTAGGAGTATAAAATATTAACGTTTTGTGATTCAAGAAATAATTGTCCTACTATAATATTAATAAATGCGAAAGTTTGGATGTTTCGAAGTTTGTTACTCAATCACGCTTCAACCACTAGACAAATCAAGATGAAATTTGACACACATATAGGTTAGGTTCTGAAATAGGACATAAGCTACTTTTTACTGCAGTAAAAAAAAACGGGAAAACTCATTTAAAGCGGGTGAAACCGCGGGCGGAAAGCTAGTTAGATTTAAGTAACAAATTGTCGTCTATTGTTACATTTTCAAACAAGACATATAACAACAAAAACAAATATTATAACCGGCCAGTCATAAAATAAAAAAAATAACATTATTTTACTTTTTTTTTCTGTTTCGCTAATTGTGCCGGTGTGTAAAGTTACAGAATTAATAATATAGGTTTTGCGTAATTTCACAATTGTCCTAGCTTCAAATGGTTAGCGGCGCTTGAAGGCTGAGACAGCTCGCTCTTAAATACCTATATATTGTCTTTGCTCGCGCTTGACTGTTGTTTGAATTTTGATTCGAATAATATATTTTTTAAAGATATAAATAAATAAATAAATAAATAAATAAATAAAACATTTACACACAAACTAAGCAGAGCATGTACAGCTGGTATGCATTACATAAATAGATAAACACATACTTATATAGATAAACAACATGCAGACAAGACAAACACAAGTGCTTATCACTCGAATATTTGCCCTGGGCGGGATTTGAACCCGCGACCTTGTGCTTCTTAGGCAGGCGTACCACCAATCAAGTTACGGAGCCGGCAAAGTCGGTCCAGCGAAACTATAGCCGGTAACACAGTGGACATGACAAGCGATTTTAGGAGGTTGTTCATTATAATAACCTAAATACTGCAAAATATAAGTATATGTCACCGTCAGATTGTGAACATCATTAGTTTATGGTCTGACTCGCGATATTATAAACTGACGTAAAATTGAAAACTGCAGCCAACCATTTACAATTTTATTCAACGTATATTTCTCGTTAGTTTATAATCTATCGAAGTCAAATCGTCAAAATGCAAACCATCCCTGATTGGTCAGTTTTGGCTGAGGCAATTAATAAAAAAAAAAAATCTATGGTTATAGAACGAGCTATTGCCAAAACCGACCAATCAGGAACACGGTTCACAATTTTTATTTTTATTTTTTTTATTTTTAGAGGGTCATGCACTACGTCGATGAGTATATTTACCTGGGCCAGATAGTTTCTTTCGATAACAGGCAGCAAAAAGAAGTAGACCGTCGTGTTGAAAACGCCTGGAAAAGCTTCTGGTCCTTAAAGCAATTTATGAAAGGGGACCTCCCCTTATCTCTCAAGCGTAAACTCATCGACACGTGTATCCTGCCTATTCTAACCTACGGTGCTCAAACATGGTCGCTCACCGAGTGTCAAAAGTCCAAACTCAAGGTTTGCCAAAGAGCAATGGAACGTAGTATACTAGGTGTCACACGGCTAGACCGAATCAGGAACACCACCCTGCGTTCCCGAACTGGTATCGCTGATGTTGGAGAGAAAACTGCCAAACTCAAGTGGGAATGGGCTGGGCATGTTAGTAGAATGGGTCCGGAACGGTGGGCTGGTGTCGTTATGCACTGGGTGCCCGAGGACGGTAACCGACGTCGGGGCAGACCCAAAAAGAGATGGCGTGACGACTTAGACGCCTTTTGCGTAGACTGGACAGAACATGCGCAGGACAGAGAGCGGTGGAAAAAATCGGAGGAAGCCTTTGCCCAGCAGTGGGATCCAGTAAGTAAGTAATTTTTAGAAACAAAAAGTCACACATGGTTGTAAAAAAATACAAGTAAAGTCTTAAAATATAGACTTACAGTTCCCTCATTATGTTAATAACAGTAGTAAGGTAAAAATTAAAGCAGATAAAGTATATAAGATAAAAATACCCAAACCTTAATCACTTAAGAACACAAACAAAAAACAAACGTTCCGAAATTAAAGCCAAATTTTACGGGTGATAAAACCCGACAGATTATGAACTCTGCAGCTTTGTTCACAATATGTCGATTTCACATCGATAGATTATAAACTATCGAGAAATAATACTTTAAATTGTAAATGGTTGGTTGCAGTGTACAATTTTACGCCAGTTTAATAATATCGCGAGATAGTTTATGAACTAACGACGTTCATAATCTTACGGTGACATATTATACAACGTACTTGCATTTTACCTAATTACATACCTTTTTTTATTTTGTTACCTACATTACATATTTTTAAGCGTGTTATGTATCGGGACATACCTATAACATCAGGTCAATGGTCTACGCAACGGAAGCAGGCGCCTCATGCGATCGGCAACGTGATTGCTGACATAACATTTAATTTTTAAGTAATTATATTTTAATAAGACGGCACTTTTGGTCTTGACGTACCTAATATCGGACGTAGCTAAATTTATTACCTTTGTAGAACTTTAAATATATTTTAATCTGTATTTTCTCGTCTTTATTTTACCTCCACTGCAGCCACCTTACATATTTAGCGGTAGCAGTACTTAAAACACACAATTTTTCACATCCAAGTATTGTTTTTACCTTGTAAACATTCGGCTATTCGTCGCCTCTTTCAAAACATTTGCAATTCATGAATAAATAAGAAGGATACCCAGCAGGGAATTGCGTCAATAAAATTTTAATAATAAATTTGGGTCAGAATAAGGAAACGCAAAAATACATTGGGTTTTTTACCACACTGGGATTAAAAATAACATTTCCGTAATTATTGGGGATTAGCATTATTGGTGTCGAAGAATTCGAAAAATTGAAAATGAAGTAGCTGTTTTATTTGTAAAAGATGCTTTAGAAAATAAAGCCTTGTTATTACACAGGATACATTTTACAGGCTTTCTAAACAAAAAAAAGGTGTACGTACAAAAAAAACAATTTTAGCAAAAATAGCAATTATATCGTAAAGTATTATTTAAGTAATTATTCCACCGTAACGTCATGTAAAACTTTTAACTAGGTCAGAAAACCGCTGGTGCAAGCCCCACTTTTCAATGTGTACGAAAGTCAATTCGACGTAAACGTAAAAGGACAAACCCTTTAGGACCACCATCTTGAATAAATTCACCCCGCGAAGAAATTAAAAAATTATTTATTTATTTATTAGGTCACCAACACAGCGTACATTAAAAAAAGTAACAAATATAACAGTCATAGTAAGTAACAAGCTAAATGCCGCTCCAATTATAAGCGACAACGACATTTACAAGAAAAAAGCAAACAAAATAAAATACCTGACTTAACCAAGCAAAACTAAAAAAATTGTTTCTTAAATAGTTACAAGAATATTATTATTATGTACTTATAAAATAATATATTACAATATATAGAACTTATTAAATTTTGAAAATATAAAATTAGTATTACTCCTGGAGATATGATTTAGACAATTTTTTTTTTTATAGGAGTATTATGTTTGAGACAGTTTGATTAAGTAACGCCTAATCACCCTAATCAGGTAGGTTTGAACTTTTCGATGAGAACGTTTATGAGCTGATAACAGAAGCGTTTTTTCAACCATAAAGAAATTGATAAGATTTTCTGAAAATTCTACTAGGGCCAGAAAACTGACAATATACAGAGTATATGAAAGCAGGGGTACGGATCCAAAACTCAGCGACAGTACTCGTGAAACTGAACAACTTTTTGCAAGAAACTTAAGTTAAAATAGGAAAAAAAAATATTAAGTATGCAGAGTCAGCTGATGAAACAATAGGGGATTGAACTGTTCACCATATTTTATAAAATAACCATATTTTATTAATTATTTTTACAATAGATTAGTAGCAGACGATTCGCGAAGAAGAAAACTGAATCGGTTGAAAAACGAATTTACAGTGATTTTTTAAAGTTTCAATATGTCTGTCTCTTTCAAAAACGATTTTTTGTATGGAGATTATATGGCGTTACTAACAAATGACGGCACAAGTGGGTATGTGCTTCTCTGTCTAATCTTGAATTTCAAACCTTTATAACTCGGTCAATTTTACAGATAGAGCAAAAATTCTTTTAGTGCTCGATAGCAGAAACTAAAAAGTTTGGAATTATAAAATAAAAAAAATAGTCGTCCGATCCCCTAATTGTGTAAGTATGGGAAGTCAAAAAACTTTTTTCACATTTCAACCCATGTTCCTTAGGAAAAACTTCGGGGAAAATAGTTCAGGTTCATGAGTGCTGTCCCTGTCTGTCGCTGTCTTTTGTTACAACCTGTATAGTAAAGGCTGCTAGAATGAAAACGCCTACAAAATTCATCCATCACTTTTATAAAATTGGATAAGAGATGGACTTCATGAAATAACAGATGAAGGCATGATGAAGGGTGTACTGTTAGACGAAGCCTAATTGTTTTAGTAAGATAGCTAGTGGTCAGAACAAGCTTAAGATGACCTAGTTCCATATGGGCTATGACAGATACTGTTGATCCTTACTCGTTAGGAAGGATTAACTAAGTCTAGACAAATGAGTTAGGGGAGAGTAAGAAAACAAATTGATAAAAATATAAGTGTGTGCCTGACCAAAATTATATTGTAGGTTTTTATTGAGTAAGAGAATTCAAATCTGTATTATGCTCGACAAAGCTTGAAGGAACACTTTTATTGACTGAGCGAGCGCGAAGCACAAGCGAATCGCTTTCGTTTCAGGGATGTTCGTCATCATTCGTGCGTAATTTTTTTGTAAACAAGCAAGTTGGTAGCGTTTCGTGCATATTCAAAATTGTAATCAAAAATGCCACTACCGTATTTCAGAATTAGCGTTTCAGAGAGCCATAAAGTTAGATACTTTTAAATATGGGTATAAATGCTGTCGTATGTCCGGATGTTGTGGATGTTGTGTTATGAGTGTTGAAAAGGTAAAAAAATCAGCCATTTCGAAAAAAAAGACTCCTAGGTCTACGGCTCATAGAATACCACTAGTTTAAAGCTCGAGCCTCTGTGTGCGAAACATAAGAAGTTGTCCCACTGCAAGACAGAAGCCTCTTTTCACTGTTCTGCACATCCGGGCCTTGTGCTGCTCAAAGCTAGTCTAGCTCGTCTCACCATCGCTTATGTGGACGACCACGGCGAGGTTTCCCGTTGGGAACCCAGTTGGTAGTTTTTAGGCCAGTACTGTGTTTGACATGCAAATAATGTGATCGGCCTAAACCGACAGGGTTGAGCTTTTTATTTAAATATTTATAGAAAAATTGCAGCGTGGTTTGTTACTTTCGCGCTAGTTGCAGCGCGTCAATTACGATAGAGTTTCATACTGCGATAAACGGCTGCCTGGCGCATGGCGTGAGAAACTTCATACGAGTACGCGTCATGCAGAAATATAACGAGATAATTTTTTATGTTTTTTGATCAAAGTTTTTACCTTTTCCTGAGTTTAAAAACTAGCAAAAAGTATTTTAAAAAGATACGGACTTAAAATCACATCGTACTAATATTATAATTGTGAAAATATATTTGGATGTTTGTTCCTTTTTTACGCCTTAACAACTGAATGGATTTGGATTAAATTTGGAATGGAGATAAATTGTTCCCTGGTTTAGTATAATTTTTACGAGAAAAATCTTATTCCTACGGGAAAATCTTAAATAACGCAAGTGAGTAGTGTTTTAATAATTTAAAATGAAAGAAGATATATAATATAATTATCAAAAATAAACAACACGGCCAAAAAAATTATATCCAGTTTCACTCGGGCTGATATAAGGATTCTAATTACGGTACCCCATACATCCAAATAAAATGTTCAGGCATTACAAGTTATGGTAGAATAAAAAACTCACACATACATACATACATACCTACGTACATGACCTAAACACATTGCACTGCTTTTTCTGGGCAGTCATGTAAAAAGAAAGAAATCAAAATTATTTTTTAATTCTTTAAAAAAAACAACACTAAAACAAAATAACAAAAAACAACAATTTGATTTACTTTGTAAATGTTTTAATGTCTACGCCGTAGCACAATCGTAGCAATTACTACGAATGCGTAGTTCATTACTATTAAACTTATCTTCTATCTATCTATATATATATATATATATAGATATAATAACTGACCAAGCACGTGTCGGACCACGCAAAGTGTAGGGTTCTGTAGTTACCGTGAATTTTTTCACATTTCCAAATACAACGGTTTCGCTGGTAGGGGGGGGGGAAAACTTGACTCTAACAAAAATAAGCACTTAAAATATTTCTGAAACGTAAATTAATATCGCAAAATGGTTTTTTTAACCCCCATTATTTTTTTAAATCCTATCCAACGATACCTCACACTATAAGGTAATCGTGAAAAAAATAAATAACCCCCTCTTGACGTGTACCAGAGGAACGCTAAAAAATATTTTTTTAAGATTTTATTCTTCAGCATGTCGGCATGATTCATATGTATATCCATGCCAAATTACAGCCTTCTTAAGAGTCTCTGAGCTACGGGCAGACAGACAGACGGACAGACCGAAACTATAAGGGTTCCTTTTTTACTACGGAACCCTAAAAATGAATTGCTGTTCGTTAGTCTCACAAAAACTTGAGAACGGCTGAACCGATTTGGCTAATTTTAGTCTTGAAATATTCGTAGAAGTCCAGGGAAGGTTTAAACGGTGACAAAATATGGGTAGGGTAGGTGAAGGAGTGTAGGTATAACTCTCCTTGTTGTTAGGCAAAAGAATAGATAAAATGGTAACGGTAATGGTATTATACTGATGGTAATATACGGTATGGTGGTATGGTGTAACTTTATGGTGTATTCCTAAACTTGTATCTTACCAGCAGTATGGCAATTTCCAAATAAATAGCAATCAAAATTACTTCCGCTAGAAAACGTTATGTGAGTAGGCAATTTTCCGTTTATTTAAGTCGGGTTTGCAGTTACATTACATTTCAACATGCTATACAGTGAGCGTTGGTGGTGTAATGGATAGCGCCACTGCTTCCCGTCCAAGAGACGCGGGTTAGATCCCCACCACGTGTTTTCGAATTTCTAATTCCTATGAACCTTTATACGACGCTCTTACGGTGAAGGAAAACATCTGAGAATACAACCAAATCGCACTGGGCCAGCGACGTTGACTATAGCCTAATTGCCCTAACTCAGAGTAGGCTTGAGCCCCTCGGTGAGGACGTATATGAGCTGTTGTTGTTGATGATGCTGCTATATGTAGTACAGCAAAGATAAGTAAATAAATAAGAAAATAAGTAAATAAGAGTATCTGTATATTTTGCGGAAATTTTACACACGGGCATTTGATTCAAAACTAGACAGATCCTGTGTTCTAGGTAACAGACACTGATATACATAAACATAAACAGATAAATATATACTCGTACTTATACAGAAAAACTAGATCAACAGGAGACAAATACAAGTGCTCATCTATCACACGAATGGTTGCCCTGGGCGGGATTCGAACCCGCGACTTTGAGCTTCGTAGGCAGGTGCACTACCAACTAGACTACGGGGTTGTAGTATTTATTTTTTCGTAAAAATATTTTGTTATTTCAAATTCTAACAGCAAAAATATACGACTAATTTGACATTTTGTTGTTTATATTACTAAAACGAACAAATTTCCACAGCATTTTCAAAGCAATAAAAATATATTCAGTTCAGCATGAATGTTTTCAAACAATATTTTACTCCACTAGTAACTAGTGCTTATAAATATTTACTTATAAAAGTTTTACTTGAAAAATTCCGTATAAAACTTCAAGTTGGTACAACTTTTCTTTAGCTGTTGATGATGATGATGATCTAGCAAAGTAAGCACCTCTATCTTTTATTTTATTCCTACGTGATATTTCCTTTATATAATATTTCAGAGAAAACAATAAAAATCCTCGCAAAACATACAACTCACTTTTTATGGCTCAAAATTATTCTCCTCCGATATCATTTTACGGTGCGAGCAGATAAGATACAGTGGGTACACAAGTACATAAATATGTACTTATTTACCAGAAAACCCTCTTAAATTCTCTCTCCAAACCGCTGTAGGTTATACAATTTTCATCGCACCTAAAAAGGATGTACACTTTCTTATTATAAACGGGAGATATGTTACAATTGGTATTCCACGCAGCCCTAAATCACCCTAAATATTAGGGCGAGCAATACAGTAAGAAAATACAGTAACAAATTTCAACAATAGTTTTTTTTCTATTGAGTTAATTTAGTCGTTAGTTGTACCAAACGTAGATTTATATTTACACACTAAATTTATTTCAATTCTATCAATCCATACATTTGTAACTGGCTGATGTCTTTACATAAAAGATATTTATGAAAAAATTATAAAAGTGGTCAATAGAAGTCAAAACAATTATTTTAACATTTTTTGTTTGCTGTTTGTATGTCTTCTGTCTATATGTTGGTTCGCGCATCACAAAGGAAACAACTGGAAGAAATTTCATGCGGTTTTCACAGTTTTAGTGCTGGTGGTCTAACTTGAAAATATTGAATGTTTTATCTTGATACGTGGCCTAGAAGCAAAGTTAACTTATTGTGCGTTAAGTTAATCATTTCGATAAAACTGTGATCACACGAGCGAAGTTGCAGGCAGAGAGAACTGCATTGCATGAAGTAATTTGAGAAACCTCATCATAACTGAAGAGTCTGTAATTATTTAATTAATAGAAAGTTTATGTGCCAGATATCAATATTCACTATAAAAAAACCTATACGGTGTTGTCTTGGGTTGTCATCTTCTATCTATATACATACTGGCGGTCCGCCCGCGGCTACTCCCGCGTTATGTAAGATTTTCCCGTGGGATTAGGACTTCTTCCCGTAAAAAGTATCTTTTGTGTTAATCCAGGTTACAAACTATCTCCATTCCAAATTTTATCTAAATCCGTTGAGTACTTTAAACGTGAAGGCGGAACAAACATCTAAACATCGTATGATAGTGTCATCAAATGCCTAAATACAAAGTTTCATGGTGTCATCCTGGATAATGACGAACTTCCATACAAACTTTCATCCCCTATTTCAACCCCTCCAAGCCTTTTTATCGTGAGAAAAGGTAGCCTATGTCCTTTCACAAGCTCTAGTCTAACTAAATTTCATCAAAATTGGTTCATTGGTTCAGGCGTGAAAGCGTAACAGACACACAGACAGATAAACAGAGTTATAATATTAGTAAGGATAAAAAATCAATTGCTGTTCGTTTGTCTCGCTAAACCTCGAGAATGGCTGGGCCGATATGACAAAATTAAATGATCTTAAAATATTTGTGGAAGTTCAGGGAAGGTTTTAACGGTTCTTGCCGTTAAACATAAATAATAAGTAACAGAAAATACTAAAAACTACAATTTAGTTTTTCAATACAAAATGGTCAAGGGTAGGTGTAGGGTAGATGTCGGGTAGGTGTAGGGTAGGTGAAGAGTAGGGTAGAGGTAGGAAAAATGGCAGGACAACGTCTGACGGGTCAGCTAGTTTTAAATAAAATAAGTGACAGATCTAAATTTTCTTTTAATCAAGCCCAAGGTGAAGGGTGGAAGGTAATTACGCCCTCTCCTTATAATATAGTACGGGACTTGTTAAGGAAATATACCTTCTTATCAGTTCTCAAAGCGTAGTAATTGTTAATTTATATGAACATTGAGATGGGCTGAGGAGATAATCTAAGAGGGCTCTTTGTATTGGGTCGTGATGGAAAAGGTATCGCTTCAGTTTCTATAGCAACAGAATCTAAGGTCCTACCTTTGTCTTTTTACTGAGAAAAATAGAAATAGGAGCAAGTTGTTGAGACCTGTTGAATATCACACTAATATTATAAATGTGAAAATATATTTAAATGTATGTTTGTTCCGACTTCACGCTTGAAGTACTCAACGGATTTGGATGAAATTTGGAATGGAGACAGTTTGTAACCTGGATTAACAGAATCTGTTATATATATATATATGTATATATATAAATGGGATACATTCTACTGGAAAAAGTCATATTCCCACGGGAAAATCTTACATAACGCGACCGTAGCCGCGGGCGGACACCTAGTAAGTATATACCTATAATATTCGTGGAGATCTTTGGGAAAAAAAAGATGATATTTGTTAGCTTTGACGCCAAAAAGTGATTTTGTAAATATTAAATTTCATTACGTTTACAGTACAAACCTTTTTTTTTTCATCATATTTCAGAAAATTCTTGCCAGTTATTTTTTATACTGAGAGTCAAAACACAGCGTAGATAAGAATAATAATAGGTACTAGCGTAGACTCAACGTAAGACTTCTTTATGCATAATTTTGAAATAAGTACGTTGTTTTTAAAATTAAAATTTAAATAAAAAAACGTATTCAGTATTTTATGTAAATACTAAGTGTGTCGGTAGTGCAATAGCTTGCCTTCCCATCCGGGAGACAAAGGTTCGATCGCCACGTACCAATGAAATTATTTTTCGCCACCACGTTTTCGAATTTGGATTTCATATTATGTACGTTTATTCAACGAATCCAACCAAAGACAATGTATGTGAAATGAACCAACCTGCACATGTCGACTAAGGCCTCGTCGCCTTAATAGAGGCTAGGGTCAAACCATAAGCTACTCATGACTAAAAACGAACTGTAATGTAAGGTTATCATATGACAATTACATAGGTTGGTATATATACATTGTTATACGAGGGGGTGAAAGTAACTTATTTAGCGCCGAGACCTAAAAATTCGAGGCACTAAATAAGTCTTTAACCAGAGGTAAACACTGTGCTTTTCATTACGAATACAAGGAAAGTAAAAATAAAAACACGAATCAGCTAAAGAAAAATGAGTGACTTCCATATCTGAATCAGATGAACTCATCGTAAACAAACCCCTACAACTCGAGAAACAAATTATAATCACTGCTTTCCCGCTTATTCTTTCTTTTTCTGTGACCGAGCCGGCCAGCTTTTGAGCCGTTGTTTTTCATTTCCATCATTGAAAAATGGTAAATATTTTGCCCAAATCTATTTTATTTTAAAAAAATAGTTGAAAGTCAATTATAATAAAGTCATATATTCTTTAATTAATACTTAACTTTATGTTTTTTCAATTTAACATTGCGTTGTAATTGAGTGGCTGTATAGAAAGATGGAACATAGTTCAATAAATAGAAATGTGAAATGAGAACTAGTTTTTTTTTTTTAATAATTTGACAGCTGTCATTTGAAAACGATTCTCCCTCCGGGCTGAAAAGTATTACCTTCTTTCCACTCCTCAGGCAACTTCAGACCTACTTTTTTGAGTATGAGTAATGAAAAATCATTTTTACTCTTTCCTAGCAACGTTAGTACGACCGTGCACGCTCGTACCCAGCCGTCTAGAACATATCTTTGTTGTGGGCGCACGGACCGGTGGAGCATTAAAATGTTCGTTCACTGTGAAATATTGAAGGCAGGGATTATTCTGAAAGACGGCACTTTAACCACTGACACGCGAAGACGACAATTCATGACAGATTGCTGGCTAGAATAAAAGGATAGTTTTTCCGTGGTTAAAACAAACGAACGTCTGTTTAAACAAATACAGAGAGGGGAGTAACTTTTGTTTACTAGGTATCCAGCGCTGGCTTACGAAAAGTTCATTTTCTGTAACAAAAGAGAAAGATAATTTTGGAATGGAAAAGGAAATACCTACTGTTTAGAGATATTTTTCATATGCTACTTAAACATATTTTCTTACCAAACTTAGCCTCGCACTGGTCTCTTAGGGCTCCTTTCCTTTTTTTTCCTGTCAAGAGTGACAACGTTAAGCTTTGGGGCTTGCTATTTCCGCCAGTCTAAAAAAAACCTATGGTTTTAAAACAATTCACGAAACTTATCTAGAACTATTTATACTTGCATAAATACAGCAGTGGTATAAATACAAAAACGTCGGTGGTCTAGTGGCTATAGGGTCGCTGCCTCCCATCCGGGAGACGTGAGTTTGATCCCCACCACGTACCAATGTGTTTTCGAATGTACGTTTATTCGACGATCTTACGGTAAAGGAAACATCGTGATAAAACCTGCACACTCGTTGAATTTCAAAGGTTGTGTGTGAAGTCTACCAACCCGCACTAGGCCAGCGTGGTCGACTAAGGCCTAATCGTAATTAGGTAATTTAGGGTAGACTCGAGCCCCTCGGTGGAGACGTATATGAGCTGTTGATGAAATACAGCAGCATGTTAGCTCAATCCGTCTACTAGACTCACAAATATTTATTAAAGTGAGGTAGGTAAGTAAGTAAGTGCCGCTCACACATAAACAAGTAAAGTAAAATAGACAACTGTCAAAATAGACAGGGTTTCTATTTCGTGTTTGTCCTTACTTACGACTTAACTGGGTTTAGTGACATTTTATTGCTCATCAAACCGAAAAATAACCCTATAACGGCACT
The DNA here is from genome assembly GCA_951230895.1 of Carpatolechia fugitivella. Lineage (NCBI taxonomy): Eukaryota > Metazoa > Arthropoda > Insecta > Lepidoptera > Gelechiidae > Carpatolechia > Carpatolechia fugitivella. Next base: position 18,012,709 of record OX579646.1, on the reverse strand, counting down.
ATTATTAGCTCTGCTAAGATTTAACATTTCTGTCAATTCTTCTGCATTTTACCTATATTTGCTTGTTGAAGTAAAAAGATAACAAAATATTAAAGCTTTTGAAGAGATTGATTGGATTTCGCATTTGCCGACGAGTTTGATAAGAAACAAATGAAATGGAATGAATGGCTTAGGAAAAAACGAAAGAGTTTCTCTCGATACAAAAGGAAATTGGCTGAATTCCGTGTTTTCTTTTACCTTACATTTAGAAAACCAACACAAAATAGAAACAGAAGCCATTGTAAAATGATAGCAATTCAACAACCATTTTACATGTATAGTTCACTTTTTCGATTAAGTATTTAAGTAATTATATGCATAAAGAAATATCAAGAAAGTTGATATAAAACTATTTCTATTTCTCGTATCGATTTCTATCTTGGTAATTGTATTATAACGTGATCGGATGATAATAAAATAATAAGGATTATGGAGTCACGGCATGAACCCTCAAGTTTGGACTCTTTTTTGTTTTGACATAACATTTACCTATATTTCTTTTGTTAATGAACATTTGATGATACAGTTAAATAAATCCCTACGAATAATTATCGCAAGTCGATTTTTAAACATAATTTATTATTTAGGCTATACATCAATCCTTTTTTTAGAATTTAGTGTAGTTGTACGTGCAAACATAGACACAAGACGAAAATTTTATGATTTGACAATCACTTACAAACCATCACAATCTTAAACAAACCAAGTGATTTCATGACGTCAAAACCGTTTATGAAGACCCCTGAGTGTCTGTTCATCCTGTTCTTGCTCTATGCAACCCCTGAGACAAAACTGTGGTTATACAAGCTAGTAATGTATGCAGAAATGGATGACGGATAAAATATAGATGTAGACAGTAGTGTCGCCCCACCATGTCAGGGCCAAAAGTGACACTTGAAGTAACTGGGGTGAGATGAGGTGGTTTATCGGCTACTTAACTTTGGCGGAATATCCAGCTAGAGTGCTCGTACCTAATTTATAATTGTGTTAAAATTTTATACGTAGTTGGTGGCGGACTTACGTCTGGCTTTCACTGATTTGAATTATGTTCTAAGACCTACTTACATAAATGATTACTTAGATGATGAAAACGTTTGGTCAACTGTTGTTCCGACTCAGCGAAATAGATTGTTATTATGACTTGTATGATTCTTTATATGTATATTAAAAGTTAAAGATACGAGTCCTGTGGAGTTTCTTCCAGCCGTTCTTCTCCACAGTGAACGTACACTTGTAGTGCATAGTGAACGCGCCAACCGTGATAGCTTTGACGTCAAAAATGATTTATAAAAATCTGAATTCGAATAATATATTTTTGATTTTTGATGATCAAGTTTTACGTGTGCTTGGTATTTGCTAGTATTGACGTCAAAAAATAATTTTGTAAACATCTCAATTCGGATATAATATTTTTTATGCAGATTTAATTAGTTCCTTTTGAACTGCCTTCGTAGCCGAGTGTGAGCACTCTCATTACCTAGTAGACTATCCGCCCGTCTAAGACCGATATCATCAAAATTTCTGGTGCTTTACTTCATGATATTTGGAAAGAACACGCTTTCGTGATCTCATAAAGCTGAATCTTAGAGGGCGCGATCCGCCGCAGCGGATATACTCGTATGATGATATCGGTTTTAGAAGGGCGGATAGTCTATAGGTTCCGGGCTCTTACAGTGAATGATATGGTATGGTATGGTATGACGGGCTGGTTTCCGCAAACCGCACTAGCTCACTACTCGAGCCACCCGATCTCCTCGAGGAGCTGCAGCATACCACCGATGTTACCCAGCACCTCAGAGATCGTCCCCGAAGAACCGAGACACCTTGCCCGGTACATGGACACGCCCCGACACTCTAACAGCACGTGGGCGGCCGTCTCTTCCTTCTCCATGCATCCTCTGCATAAAGGGTTGTCCGTGACACCTATATTAAACAGTGAAAGAAAACATTGTAAAGATCATTGATATACTAAGTAAAAAGGCGTAGATAAGTCATACGCGCTCATATAGCGGCACACCAAAAGTTGGCTAATTAGCCAACCTGAACTTAGTCAAGCGTCGCTTCGTCTCTTTTTCGCACTTAAGCTTAGACTTGCCGTCCTTGTGTAAGTTTTGTGCCATGTTAAAACACCGTTTGCCTTGTAAGTGACATATCTACGCCTTTTTACTTATAATATTATTGGTAAACATAGCACACACCTCTAAATAATTTACAATGTTGTATGTGAAGTCCGCCGTGTGGTGACGGCAAAGTAGAATACATTTGTCACCAACCCCTACTCTTCCCGTGGGTGTCGTAAGAGGCGACTTAGGGACTACACATTGAACAGGGAACGGGCAGCAGCGCTCTCTGATACAGTAACCTTTTGATCTTTGATCTCCAACCCACCTGCCAAGCGTGGAGACTATGGCAAAACCCTCCACTTAAGTGGAGGAGGCTCATAGTCCAGCAGTGGATTGTAACGGGCCGTTGATGATGTGAAGTCGACCAACTCAGTCTGACTGATTTCCCCAATCAGCCTCTGATTAAAAACCCTTTTAAGTATGAAGAAACTTGTAAATATCGTTGTATATTTCCATCTCGTCAGTCAAGAATTTCCAAGTTTCTTGTTCTTAGAAGCGCATTCCCCAAACTCGTGTGAAGTTCGTCGTATTTCGTTAGAAGTTCGGAGCATTTATATCGTGGAGTCGTGGATGCTCATAATTTTACGTTCATACCGATACCGACTTTTAAGTCCCAATTTTTTTTAATGTACTTTAGTACACATTAAAAAAAATTGGGAAGGAAAAAAATATGCTGATTGAAAAAATAACAAAATAATTTGTTTGCTTACGTAGTTTGTGCACATTTTATGTTCGTTTGTTTTATAAATATATTTGATTTAATTTGTAATAGTAACAAATTTAACGATGTTTTATTAATGACTAGCAGTCCGCTCGCGGCTACGCTCGCGTTGTGTAAGGTTTTCCCGTGGGAATAAAAAATTTCCCTTAAAAAGTATCCTATGTGTTAAGCCAGGGTGCAAACTATCTCCATTCCAAATTTCTTCCCAATCCGTTCAGTAGTTTTTGCGTGGAAGAGTAACAAACATCCATCCATACATCCATACCTACAAACTTTCGCGTTTATAATATTAGTAAGCATTCATTTTTTTATATGGATGTATAGTGAAAAAACAACTATGTAACTAACTACGAGTAATGAGCCATTTAAGAAGACAATCCAATATTTAGGGGTATTAAATAAATAAAAAAACACTTGTACTACCATAAATATCTTCTTTTTCTTCTTATTTGTGCCTATTTTGCAAATTTATTTGAGATTAGGTCTTTTCCATAATGAACATCGAAAACAAAACAAATGACTGACAAATGATGTATCGTAACGCCTTTCGAAAACGTCTGTTTTCATTTTCCAAAGGAAGGCAGGGTCGAAAATAGATTCTTATTACCTACTATTATAAACTACCTTGACCCTTTAACCTTCAAAATGTAACCTTCATACAACCGCTCTAAGCCAGTAACGCCCTAAAATCTATCCGCCCTAAATTCCCAAATTGTAGCCATAAAGATCTGAAGTCAGATGAACTGACTCCGACTTTTTCATGACGAAGTGTTGAAAATACAATAAAATTATTTTTTAAGTTCCCAAAAACTCTGATACCCGGTTTTCTAAAGTCGGTCATTGACCGTACAACCTACACAATAATTCTGATGATGATGATAATGATACCACTGACTTCAAGCTTTAAACCTTTTAAAATCCAAGAAAATGTAACTTAAATTGGAAACTACCACAAAATTTGTACCCGCAGCAAAGAGAATAATTTTTCAACTTGATTTATTTCACCTACTCCTCTCTACAATCTTAAACAAAGTAGGTAATTGTGGTGACGGCAGAGTAGAATACATTTGTCACCAACCCCTACTTTACCCGTGGGTGTCGTAAGAGGCGACTTAGGGACTACACATTGAACAGGGAACGGGCAGCAGCGCTCTCTGATACAGTAACCTTTTAATTTGCGATCTCCAACCCGCCTGCCATGCGTGGAGATTATAGCAAAACCCTCCACTTAAGTGGAGGAGGCTCATAGTCCAGCACTGGACTGTAACGGGCCGTTGATTTGATTTAATTTGACTCCTCTCTGAAGAAAATGTTGGTTTTTATAAAAGGACTTGAGTAAAAAAAAATAGTTAAGATCCAAAGACGGGAAAAGTTTATTAAAGTCGGTCTAAGGCGGCCACAGGTAAAATACACATCTTTTGCCCGAAGACAAAAGTAGCCTATTTTCAGGGTTCCGTGGCCAAATGAAAAAAATGGGACCGTCATTATCTAAAATTCAAGTTCAAAATATATTATTTTGATGAGGTAATAAATAGCTGGCAAAGTTCAGTATAGAATAGAAATAGAATATACTAAAATAGAAGAGGTTCAGTTCTCGATTTGGATTCTGGTTTCGATTTTTGGTCTTCTGTTTGGTTAAGACATTTCAAGCTGAATAAACTGATTGTCCGAAAAGTAAGATAATTCTTTGCTTCGGAAGGCAATTTGAGCCGTTGTTGGTTGGTCTCTAGCCGACATCACCTTTTTGCTGTATAATAAATACAAACAAGTGGTGTTTGTTCTTATTAAAAATGTCACTGACATAACATAATATTTTTTTACAAGCTTTTATTTAGCTTGCACTGTATGTATGTATGTATGTGGGTGGGTTTGTGGGTATGTTCGGGCGAAATCTTGCAACTCAATTTTGAAGCACTTGCTGCCATTGGAATTTTGCTAAAATTTGGTACACTTATCTAACCGCGATGACAATGCAATATTATGGTACCATGAAGCTGGTCTGATGATGGAGACGGAAGGTGGCCATAGGAACTCCTCTAATACACATTACAACCTAGTCGTGTTTGGGCTCGTTGGATTTGTCTTAACAAGATATTTAGTTGTACGTGATGTCCAGGGTCTCATGATGGAGCCAGAAGGTGGCCATAGGAACTCCTTAAATACACACCACAACCTAGTCGTGTTTGGGCTCATTGGATTTGTGTTAAGAAGGATACTCTACTCTACGGATTTAAAAGCTTGTTTAAAAAGGATTTTTAATAAAGCTTTTACACTGAAAATTGACCAATTTTGCCATGGTCAACGAATTATCTATAGTCTAGAAGAGTAACTGCGCTTCAAACTTGACCCCACCAAATGAATACCAAAGAAAGCAAAACTTTACCATACAACATTCGAATACGCGGTACAATGATGTTTTATACTCGGTTTCAAAAGTAAGCTTCAATGTACAGCAGCGACATTATCTGTCTGTCGTCGCCGTCGTCTGTCAAAATTATTAGGTGCCATGTTTTAGCGGGCTTTGTTAGACGGTTACTCTTCTACCTAAGATAATTCGTTGGCCATGGTTAAGCAGGGAAGCGAACTAATTTTATGGAATGTTCCACAGAACTCTACCTCGATCCTAGTCTGATACCTACTTGGCTATTTCTTTTTTAAATAAGCTGTTTTTTGTGTTGCTGTCTTACTAAGAAAAAATGTAGGAAAGTTATTCGTTTAAAACTTTCATTTTGTTCTTGAAGATTGCATTTTTAAATAACACTAGGTATGATTAAACATGCCTTTAATTAAAAATATGCACTGGAAAAGATTTCTTTTAAGTTGAAAAATCTTCTTCCATATCATAATTTTACGATACTTTACCTTTAACTAATCGGCATTTTTCGTAGTTACAAGATATTTTCCCGTGGTAAATACGTACTAAATATAATTGTACTCTTTCGCATTTTTAAGATATATTCGCTTTAGGGATGCTTCTGAGCATCTTCAGGTCCGCATTCTTCGATAGCACATTAATCTTACCTTAGGAAGGACAAGTAATGCATTTCTATTGGCTCATTGACTTTCAATCTAGAACTGATATTTTTTTTATAGTACTACTGAAAGAATATTTACGTATTGATTATTAAACTTTAATTTAATGAAAAAGGATCGCATTAATAATATAGTTGATGACCGTATAGTTTATCTGCGGCTACGCTCGCATTATGTAAAATTTTCCCGTGGGAATAAGATTTTCCCCTGTAAAAAGTATCCTGTATGTTAATCCAGAGTACAAACCATCTCCATTCCAAATTTAATCCAAATCCGTATAGTGTAAGGCGTGAAGGCGGAACAAACATTCAAACATCTGAACATCCAAATATATTTTCACATTTATTTTTATTTTGATAGTGTGATTGAAGAAGCGTATGACGTTACGCTTGTTGAGTCCTCTACTCTCTAACTTAAATGCGGTTTAACTAAGTATTTAAATATGTCGCCAAAGACTGCCATAAATTATTTTTTTAAGATATAAAGCGGTGGTACAAAAGCAATCATCGCTGGCCCATTCCGCAACAGAAAAAGCAAATTTATTTGCCACTCTGTTTGCGAGCAATTCACGTTTAGACTCTGGCTCTACGCAAACACCAACCTTACCTTGCTGTAATTCTTCGATGCCGGAGATCGCAATACACAATAAGGAGGTTCGTAGAGTCCTACTTAGTCTTGACGTGAACAAGGCCAGTGGTCCTGAAGGCATACCAGCTAGGGTGCTGAGGTGCTGTGCGCCTGAGTTGTCTCCTGTACTGACGCGTCTGTACCGCCTTTCTCTCCAAACTAAAACCGTACCTAGATCTTGGAAGCTTGCCAATGTCCAACCAGTTCCCAAGAAGGGAAGCCGTGCCGACCCTTGTAACTACCGTCCGATCGCCATTACTTCCATACTCTGTAAGGTTATGGAAAGAGTTCTAAACGGTAAGCTGCTCACATATCTAGAAGATAATGATCTTCTCAGTGACCGTCAATATGGTTTTCGCCGGGAACGGTCGACTGGGGATCTTCTAGTATATGTGACGCACTGCTGGGGCGAGGCCATCGAGAAACATGGCGAAGCACTTGCTGTGTCGCTTGACATCTCGAAGGCCTTTGACAGGGTCTGGCACGCAAGTCTACAAAACAAGCTTCCAGCGTACGGCATCCCCGCCGGTTTTTGTGGCTGGATAGCAGATTTCCTGAGTGAACGGTCGATCAGAATGGTTATTGATGGCTGCTCCTCTGACCTTATGGCTATTGACGCCGGTGTTCCTCAGGGATCTGTTCTCTCCACGACACTTTTCCTGCTGCACATCAATGACCTATTAATATCAGGAATTGTTGGATATGCGGATGACAGTACTGTCGCGGAGAGATACTTGTCTAGTGCGAGAGCCGGCGGGGATGAAGTGCAAGTTATGAGAGAGGCCATGGTGAGGCGACCGAACCTGACACTGGATTACGTCTCCCAGTGGGATGACAATAATCTCGTCAGCTTTAATGCCTCCAAGACGCAAGCATGTTTGTTCACCGCAAAAAGGAGTCCTTTCATCATGACTTCTACTTTTCGGGGTACATTTGTTCCTCTCACTGATAAGCTCGAGCTCCTTGGCATGGAGTTGACAAACGACCTCAACTTCGGCGCAACCATCGAGTCCAAGACTCAAACTGCAGCTAGGAAGCTTGGCATCCTGAATAAGGTGAGGCGATACTTCACGCCTGGACAGCTTCTAACTCTTTACAAAGCCCAAGTCCGATCTTGCATGGAGTATTGCTGTCACGTTTGAGATGGCTCAGCCAAATACCAACTTGCTGCACTGAACTCGGTGGAACGCAGAGCCAAGAGAATCATAGGCGACAAAAAACTGGTGGAAGCTAAGCTTCACAGCTTGGCTCATCGTCGCAAGGTTGCCTGCTTATCAGTTTTTTACAGGATGTACTTCAGGGAGTGTGCTCAAGAGTTGCATGAACTCATTCCACTTTCCCCCTTCTTCCATCGAACGTCCAGAAGCACGGCGGGTTGCCATCCTTTCTTGGTGACTATTCCTGGCTTGCGCACCAAACGCTCCTCAACATCTTTTATAATGCGTACCGCAAAGGAGTGGAATCTCCTGCCGGCGTCTGTATTTCCGAGCACATATAATCCGACTCTCTTTAAAGCCAGAGTGAATAGGCTTCTTCTGGGTAAGCTCGCTACATCGTAGATCCCATCCCTTCTCTCGGGCTGGATCGGGGTCAAGAGCAAACCCATACAATAAAAAAAAAAAAAAAATCTTATAGAGGCTGAATTGAGAAAGTGGTACAAGTTTCTAATATACATCTTTTGTACATCAATGGTTGCCCTATGCTATATAAAATGCTTATAAAGAGCTGTAAGAAAAAACTAAAGCTTTTAAAACACTGCTATACTTCTTAAACCTGATTAAGATGTATAATTCGCTTTTGTGCTAGTTGGGTTTTTTTTTTATTTGAAAAAGCAAAATATACAAACAAAATGTCTAATATTTTTGTATTACCTGACTGCAGAGCAGAGCATATAGCAGAGCTTGTACTATGGGTATCAGACAGCTGATATACATTACATAAATAGATAAATACATACTTATACTCGTATAGATAAACAACATCCAGACACAAGGCAAACACAAGCGCTCATCACGCGAATGTGTACCCTGGGCGGGATTCGAACCCGTGACCCTGTGCTTCGAAGGCAGGCGTACTAACAACTAAGCTACGGAGCCGTCTAGAGTCCAAATAGGATCACTAATTTACTTATAATGAAATTTTTCAAAAGTATTAAGAAAAGATATAATTTTAAATTCTATTAAAACGTAATTTTTAGACGAATAAAAAATGATTTTCTTATGAAAGATGTCGTGGTCGGCCCCGCAAGATGTTACGAGATGAACTCGCTGCCTACTGTGGCGAGTGGGAAAGTTTGGCCCAGGATCGGGATAAGTGGAAGGAGGCGAGGGAGGCCTTTGCCCTACAGTGGGACACCTCAGGCTAATAATAATAAAAAATAATTATGAAAGTTATTTCTTCTTTATTTATTAAGTACGTATGACCTGCATTATAGAGATTCATTATAATAGGTGTGTATAAACATCAATGTAATAAAAAGAAATATGATTTAAAAGCGAAATATAAAAATTTAAATATCTTGTACGAACCTACATCTTCCTTGCAATCGCCAATTAATCAAAATAAATTAGTGGCGATTAAACTAATCGTCAGACAGTTGAATCAGTTGAAATTTTTCGGTACCAAAGGTCGACGTTTGACATCGCTTTTTATTTCAATGCTATGTTTAAATTTTTCATATTCCGCTATACTATAAATATTAGATATTCGTAAAAGACGTATTTATTTTATTTTATTATTTTAGGGAAGCTAACAGCAACTAAAATTACATAAGATAGAATAATATATGAATCAATTGAGGCTAATAATAAGCTTCCGCTATTTAATATGGTTTTACTGGTTATGGTGAAGGAAAACATCGTGATGAAACCTGCACACTCCTGCGAAGAAATTCAAAGGTTGTGTGTGAAGGCGACCAACCCGCACTACTGGGCCAGCGTGGTCAACTAAGACCTAATCACCCTAATTCAGGGTAGGCTCGAGCCCCTCGGTGGGGACGTATATTAGCTGTTGATGATGACGATGATGATGAACGAGTTCAAACTAAAAGGACCGAGTTCTAAACCCTGGTTTCAGAGTAAGAGTTTGGTAGGAGGGTCGTAGTCATTTGACTACTTCCAATAACAGCTGGGAACAACGGCTTAAAGTGCCTTTTGAAGCACGAAATCATCTGGCTTTTCAAACAATTAGGTGTTATATCCTGTAATATCCTAACCAAGCTGGGGGTAGTCTCACAAAGGAATTTCGTTCGACAGTGCCCGCACCGGGATTCAACGTCAAAACCTCCGAATCAAAAGCTGAACGCTTTAACGACGGAAGCTATAAATGTTAACAAACCCGCAAATTGTGATAATGTACAAGACAGTGACTTGCGAACTTGAACAAAAAATATTTGATTACTACTAATTAAATCGGTCGATCCCCACCACGTACCAATGTGTTTTCGAATTACGAATTCGTAATGTACGTTTATTCGATGCTCTTACGGTGAAGGAAAATCGTGATGAAACCTGCACACTTCTGCGAAGTAATTCAAAGGTTGTCTGTGAAGTCGACCAACCCGCACTGGACCAGCGTGGACGACTAAAGCCTAATCGCCCTAATTGAGGGTAGGCTCGAGCCCCTCGGTGGGGACGTATATGAGCTGTTGATGAATTAAATCGGTAAGTCACTTGTCTGTGTGTTCTTATCAAAAGATTGTTTTTTAGTGCAGGGTTTTTTTTTCATTAGGTAAGGCGTGCGAGCGGTTTTATTTTAAACGGGGATTAGATGTAATGACCACCAAACAAAACTTTGAGACCCTAAGCTCTATTACCTAAAAAAATATACTAAACACCAAAAAATAAAGCCTAAAATTACGAAGGTTTAATCTTCTTTAGTCATAACTGCACTTCAAATTGTATTCGTTTTTATTTGGCAGTAAAAACTAAATATTTGCCGCTATGTTTTACTATATCTTAAAAAAGTATTTTTTTTCATTACAACAACGTGATAAAACCTACCTCAAGAACGCCAAACAAACAATAATATTCGGAAATATTTTCCTTGTCATAGCTATTCAAACGCTATTTTGCACCCTTAAAAATAGAACACGGTCCGGCAAATAAAAAAAACCAATACACTGCCTCCATTTGCCACCAGTCACGTAGAAAAATCGCCAAAAGACGTTGAAAGATTCGACAAAGCCTTCAAAACAAGCCCTTTATCTGGACAAATAAGGCATAGCTGCCAAAGATAATATAAAACTCAGATATGGCACAGTTGGGAGTTTATTACCAAGGAATGAGACATTCCACTTACTTAGCCAGACACTCTTTTGTTTTATTTACTTTCACCAGACTTAATGTAATATGTAGAGCGTCGGTGGTGTAGTGGCTAGGGCCGCTGCCTCCCGTCCGGGAGACGCGGGTTCCCGTGGGGCGGGAAGCGGCGCTTTCAAAATCATAGTTCTGTAACGAGGCATTCGTCCTCTTTCCTGTTTTATGACTGGCAACCTTTCTTGCTGGCAGTTTTATCTTTCATTTTAAATTCATTTTCAAATTTATTTTTTAATTTCTTACGTTTCGATTTTGTCTTTTTTCTGCTAAATTCTTCTTTTCATGTCCTGATCTCTAACAGTAAACTCCTTAAGCTTATCTATGTTACTATTTTCCATGTTAGTTATATAATATATAAATACATAAATACTTTTTCTTCGGACTGTGCCCTGGTTAATGCCACACTTTATTGTATTATTATTCTACAATCCCCGCACCACGGTCGCCGCCGCTCCACCGCCCGCTTTCGTCGAGAATACGGCCTGAAGGCTTCGTGTAAAATCCTTTATTAACACAACACATCTTCTAGTTTCGTTTCATCATCGACACAGGATGTTATATCTACGATCTGAGTCCGGATCCAGTAATCCCATAAACTGAAACCGTCCCTTCCTGTTACAATCAACGAAATTGTGCGAAGAATCCCTTTCTGTTTCTTCTTTCGGGAGAAGTTTACATAGCTAAGTTATAGCTAGTTGGGAACGGAATACGTACATAGCAAACTGGGGGTTTGTTTGTTTGCAGCTTATATGCTTCTTACACATGTATACGCACACGTGTTCAAAGAGTTTGAGCCTACCATGAATCCGCACTGGACCCGTGTAGATCATCAGTCATCAACAGTTCATATACGTCCCCACTGAGAGGCTCGAGCCTACCCTGAATTAGGGCGATCAGGCTATAGTCAACCACTTTGGCCCAGTGCGGGTTGGTCGACTACACACACAACCTTTGAATCTCTTCGCAGGAGTGTGCAGATTTCCCCACTATGATGTTTTCCTTCACCATAAGAGCGTCGAATAAACGTACATATGAATTCGAAATTTGAAAACATATTGGTACGAAGTGGGGATCGAACCCGCGTCTCCTTAACGGAAGACAGCGGCCCTAACCACTACACCACCGACGCTCAACTCAACACAGTATTTGAAATATAAATTATTGAAATGATTAGTCTATGAAACAGATTTATTTTTTTATTGTTTTCTATGTTTCAAAAATACTCATAATGTTCCTATTCTAACTAACACAATTTATGTTATTATTTTTTAATAATTTAGCCAATCTTATAAGACCTGGTAATGTTTTAATTTTTGTGTCCGGCATATTTTGATGATTATTTTATTTTTTCTTCAGATGTTGGACTTGCACATCGCTCATGTTTGCGTGTTTTTCCCGCAGTCGGCTCAAATCGCGAAAATTAATAAGAAATGTGAGTAATGGCCTCCATCTGGTCTTGAATCTTGCCAAAGTTGGGGCCAATCAACGAAAGTGCACAAAAATATAAGTTAAAAAAAGTTATCAATAAACTGCTTTTCGATAAATCTGTCAGTCGTATAATCAAAGAAGTGAATATAATTATTGTACTTGATTTAAAGGATCCGGTCCGTGGCCAAGTGGTCGAGATTTCGGCGCCCATTACGGAGGTAACGGATTCGCTTCCCGGTGGGGACACTGTCAAGCAAAAATCTCTTTGTGAGACTTTCCCCAGTTGGGTTAGGACATATCAAGCTGAATCACCTGATTGTTAAAAAAAAAGACGATTTCGTACTTCGGAAGGCACGTTAACGTTGGTCCCGGCTACTATCTAGTCGTTACATGAGCCAAGTCAGTAGCCTTTGGCGGCTCTATAACACTGACATCAGTTTCCGGTGAGGTCGGTTGCCGACCTTACAACCCACACGATGATGATGATGATGATGATGATTTAAAGCTGTCAAAATACATAATTGCTACCGTAGACTACTTACGATCGCGACATTTCGGTACTTGCCTAACACCAAAAAAACATTTACTTTTACTCGACCATAGTGATCGATTAAAATAATAGCTTACGACCTTCTATCAACAATTACAACTAGATAACGGGTCGCATATGCTGTCCGCGCCAATATAATCGTATATCTTATACAGCTACATTTGTTTATTAACCAACCGAGAAAAATGTTTTTAAACAGTTCCTAATAACAACTCTAATACCAAATAATAGAATCTCAATTCTTCTAAGTATAATCCCTTACGTACCACCATTCGTCTCATAATTTTCTTTTGTTTCAACCGAACTAATTCAAAATAAGTACTCACGCCGTAAGTAAGGGATTATTTACAAAGACGTTTTTTTTTTCCCCGACCCTATATCTAGTTGTAATTGTTGATCGTAGCTTAGTACAGTTAAAATTTGCTACAACATAGCGATGTTGTAGCAAATTTTAACGATACGATTCTCGATAGATAGCGATCTATCGAGACCAGACAAACAACTTTTTTCATTTATTAAAACGCTTCATTTCAGACGCATACATTTTGTTTGTTTGAAATCGAAGTTAAGTGGTAGAGGGCAAAGAACATTGCTCACAGAATTTTATAGTAGAAAGGTTTACAAATGGCAACCTGGACAAGGTTGTGTGGCCATGTGACGTCATAAGGTGAATCAACAATTATCATTCAATAGCCTTTAAAGAGTTTTGCTCAATCAAAATGATTTAATGAAATTAGACAGTTCAGGTCACCAAGGCAGCAAGAAAGTAAGACTAAGCGCGGTGCCATATTCCTTTGTACTTATCACTCGATTTTTAATTAAAGGGTAAAACGAAACTTACCGCCCTTAACGTTTCCTGACCCATTTACCGCCCCACACCGCGATGTGAGCCAGGCTTTACTACTCTTCCGTCATTAATTCTTCGCTTTCGGCGTGGCAATTACATAAATTCGCGTCGTCGCCTGAGCCATTGAATCTAGTGCTACGTTCACGGCAGGCCAGCAATTGGCGTAAGTAGTAAATCTGTGCTAGTAGCTAAGGAGGGGTCACCGAGATTGCTTCCTGCGTTGTCTCAAATGAAGCGCGGGAATGGAGAAAATGAAGTCGAGCAGAAATAGGTCGATCGATATCAAAGCAATTAGGTAGTTGATTAAGTTGGAACTCTGTTTTTACTTTACAGTAAAAATAAATAAATATGTCGTGTGGTGACGGCAGAGTAGAATACATTTGTCACCAACCCTTACTCTTCCCGTGGGTGTCGTAAGAGGCGACTTAGGGACTACACATTGAACAGGGAACGGGCAGCAGCGCACTCTGATACAGTAACCTTTTAATCTGCGATCTCCAACCCGCCTGCCACGCGTGGAGATTATGGCAATCCAGCAGTGGACTGTAACGGGCCGTTGATGTTGATGTTGAAAAATAAATAAAAATAATTGATTTTCATGAAATAACAAGTACCTACTCGTAGCTGTTCGCTAGTGGATTTTCTTTCGGGTCGTATTTACGTCGTAAAAAGTGGCTTATGTTCTTCCAGCTATATTTTTGTCTTATCGTAGGTAAGCCTTTTTATTTTAAAAGAAAAACAGGCAAACATATTCGTACATTAGCATTTATAATAATTATTATCAAGTTTTAGGGTCGGGCCACACTTATCGACGGCGATCGACGGTTTGTCTATACAAAACGCACGCAACGTATAGAAATCCTTTCGCATCGGACGCGGCGAATAATGCGAAAGGATTTCCATACTTTGCGCGCGTTTTATATAGGCAAACCGTCGATCGCCGTCGATAAGTGTGGCCCGACTCTTAAATGTTCAGCACGATTTCAAAATAAACTAAAAGCTACACCACAGATATTACTGAAGTTAAAATTGACGATTGTTTTGAAACAATTTAATGTAAATTCCTTCTTATCTAATTTTACTACTATCATGCTCAGTTTAGAAGTTCTAAAATGGCTTAAACGTGATTTTTAGTTGAACAAAATTCGACTAACTATGAATTTGATTCTATACCAGCATTAGACACAGTTTGTTGGTCGAAAATAACAGTGATATTAGAGAAAGTTGGAGAAAGTCATAGTGAAACTACTATAATTAGGTAGATATATATCTATTCAAACAGCCATCTAATAGCCGGTCCAGTGGCTAGGGCCGCTGCCTTCCATCCGGGCAGCAGGTCTGTTCAATCCCCACCACGTACCATGTTTTCAAATTTCGAATTCAAATGTACGTTTATTCGACGCTCTTACGGTAGAAGAAAACATCGTGATGAAACCTGCATACTCCTGCGAAGAAATTCAAAGGTTGTTTGTGAAGTCGAGCAACCCACACTGAGCCAGCAGCGTGGTCAACTAAGGCCTAATCGCCCTGATTCAGGGTAAGCTCGAGCCTCTTGGTGGGGACGTATATATTATGAGCTGATGAAGTAGGTATTCACTAACAACTGTCCATATACGAGTATTTCCTGTTTTTTGTCATCTGTTTGAAATATTCTTCTGCAGTATAAAGTAACTAGATTATAGTATATTATATAAAAAGACAATTAATTAATTACAGTAACCTCTTAACAAAACGGGAGATAACTTGAGCAAAGTGAATGCAGTAACTGTTTCCCAACTATTTGTTTATCTATTTATTGCTTTACAAAAGGAATTTCCCATTAAGACGTTCCCATTAAGAGTACCTACCTTTAATAAAAAACAGGAAATCACTTTTAAGATATGTTATAATATTTATTTTTAGCTATTTCATTTATTATAACAGATAACAAGTCTACTCAATAATCATTCTGTAATGATTATTGAGCTGCACTCTCTAAAATGAAACAAGTGACTTGCAATTAATTATTTGATTTGATTTCATACTAGGCACAAGAGTGTTTTAATTTATTTTTATGCTTTCTGAACAATATATATTTTTTTAAACCACTGGAACAAAAACCAATGTAAACAGAGCTTCCAGCCTATATTAATGTAAACGCTCTTTTCAGGAGTTAAAATTTATGTGCGATCATTAAATCAGAGACGGTGCGTGCTATTAACGCTACATGAGTCTGCGTTAGGCCTTATGGGTGATAGGTGTGTACAAAGCTCAGAGGCACAATAAATTCGCAAGTTTAGTCTGTGCTTCTGAGGAAAAAAATATAAGACAATATTTTACAGGCTAACCACGGACGGAAGGTGGACCAAAGCTGTGACAGAGTGGCGGCTCAGATTTGGAAAACACTCGGTAGGCAGACCACCAGCCCGATGGTCAGATGATATAGTGACAGTGGAAGGGAAGTACTGGATGAGAACTGCACAGGACCGTGAAAAAATGGCGCAATAAAGAAGAGGCCTATACTCAGCAGTGGGTGGATGTGGGCTAGATAGATAAATAGATTACCATGCATGATAAAATTGATTTTGAGAAGATCTGGTTTTGCCATGTTCACGGGTAGAATGGACAGGACTGACATTATCATTAAAAAAAAAAGAAATGTGTATCAAAAATTTTTATCGGTTAAAATACAATTAATAAAAATAACTGTTTTTTTATAGTTCGTATTAGGCCAGTCATATCGTGCGGAGGTGGAGTGGGCGTCTATCAATTAAACCACGGGAACTTTGAAGATATTTATATATATTTTGCTTTAGTCGATGTTATACAATCGAAGTCTGAACAAAATGTGCTCCTTTTCTTCTGTCAAACTTACATTCTACTTTAAAATAATTCAAATGTAAGCGGCCAGTAACAGCCAAGGAGGCAAAGAGGCGTAGGTATGCACTCATACCTAACATCCCTCCCCCTCCGGAAAAGAGCGCATTCTATTTTATCAGTAAAATACACTATCTATCCTACCTAAGCCCGGAAACATTCTCTTTAACAATAATGATTCACATCAGTAGTTAGTGCTACTAACAAACTAAAATACACATGACGCCACATGAAGGACTAACTTGTAAACAAACCACGAAAAAGATAAACTAGCAAACAACACGTTTGTGGCGCAAAATTTTTCAATTTTGACGAGCAAAAAACAGGCGAAAAAGTACTCGTCATGCTGAGACTATGAATCATTCTACGACTGGGACCAAAAGGAACAATATCAAGAAATTTTGAAAAATTATGACTACACCCTAACTGACTATAAAAACATGCTTAACCTAAATAAAAAAACGCATCACTCCCTACGTTCACAAACACTCGCGCACACAGACACATCACTTGTGGCCAGTGAAGGCCCACGGGAGAGATACCCTCCCGTATCATAGCTGCATCCATGGTCATCATCAGTCAGGCACCAACATGGCGGCCTGCGTCTTAGAGTGCGGCAACCAGGCCGCTACCACACACCATGACTGCAACTACGATCATTCTCAAACGGCCATCAGCACAGCACAGCCATCAGCAGCGGACATCTTTGTCATCATGTCATCATCATCTGAAACAATCTTGTATCAGTATGCGCTCATCGCAACCTTTATCGTCAGAGCCTTCCAATGTCGTTTTTGGTGGTTTTTCAGCAACTACTCAGCGCGCGAGAATTTCAGACTGCTGCAAATCTGGATAAATACTATGTAGGTGGACCCAAACAACATACCAAAAGAGCAAGTTTACCACAATTATGTCTATTTCGAATGTAACATATGACTGGTCTATATTGTTTTTGAAGTAATTTGTGTTATTCTTAAAACACATCATCATCATCATAAATAGTTCATTTACGTCCCCACCGACGGGCTAGAGCCTAACCTGAAACCCTAAAACACATACCTTTTAGTTATGGCGATAACGTTATAAGGTCAATAATCGACCTCGCTCACCCTAGAGCAGAATCACTGAGCCGCCAAAGGCTCATGTAATGACTACTGCCTTAGTAAATAGCCTGGACCAGTTACTTAACGTGCCAGATAATGCACAGATAATTAGGTGCTTCAACTATATTGATATACCTAATGTTATACCAACATACCTACATTATACCGTGCGACGAGCTGAAGGCCCGTCCACCCGCCGCCATCGACTATAATTATGTAAGGGGCGTGCTCACGTGCCCTCACTGTGCACGGGAGTTTGCTGCGAAGATCGGCTACATAAGCCATCTTCGGGTGCATCAGCGCCCGACTGACTAGGAGTAGAAGTGGTCGCCATGGCCGAAATCAGTCGGATAGATCATCATCATCATCATCATCACATTATACCTGCAGTGTAGTTTAGAACAATATGAATTTTTAGTTATATTTATGTTTTGGTGCCTATATTTTAGTTTCGCATTGAAATAAACAGAGAAGATAGAACTTCAGATTCTTTAAGTTTTAATTCAGAAATCTATCAACCAATCAGCCTATTAGACGGCTCCGTAGCCCAAGTGGTAGTGTATCTGCCTCCGATGCACAGGGTTGCGGGTTCGAATCCCGCCCAGTGTACACGACATAATATTTTTGTACTGGCAATACTGCCTCTTTGTTGTCATCTTCTAACAGTGTGTCTCGTGTCCAATAAATTTAATTAATCTAAAATATTAAAAGCTTTCATTTACATAATCAGTGTCTTAAACATAAATTTGGTGCCGAAAACTATTCAGTGATATATAAATCTCCAGTAATTACAGCTATTTCGTGAAGAAATAAGTGATTTACGGTTTGCAAATTCCATGCGTCATCGGATCGGGTTCGTTTTTTACACACGCAATCCGCGCCGCCATTCTGCGCGCAACGAGTTGTGCTGGCCGCGGGCAGATCGGACCCGCCCTGCAAGTCGGACCGGTCGAATAATCTATGGTTGGTCGTGGCGCTAGTGTGCGTCAGCGCATTGTCAACGAGAACGAACTTACAGATTCTGACGTCGGATCTGACAGATTGGTTTTTTCATCATTCTAAACGTTGCAGTTTTACAAATTAAAATATTTTTTTGCAAGTTTTCGTCGATTTCAGCCCTAAATATTATTGAGAATCATGTCGGAAAAAAGGCTTCTAATAGCCCAACGAGCACAGTGTAAAGGAAGCATTACTAGACAAGAAAATTATCTAAAGGAATGCTTGTCATCAGTTACGTTGGAAGATTTAGAGGTTCGTGTGAAGCTGGTTACAGACGTTCTTGCGAAATACATACATTATCATACAATGCTAAAGTCAATGGACGAGACCATCGAAGATGATGATTTGGAGGAACGAGCTTTAATAGTACAGGCAAAGATGATGAGGCTCTTAAAAGAGTTGGAAAAACCAAGCTCCAAAGGTGGACCCTCCAATCAAGAAGGTTATAATGCAAAGCTCCCTACACTTGAAATTCCATATTTTAATGGCAAAAACATAACAGAATACAGACCATTCATTGAAATGTTTGATGCTGTGGTTGACAGCGATGAGAGGATTAACAACATACAGAAGTTGTGCTTTTTAAAGAAATATCTGCGTGAAGAACTTCTTCAGTTGATCGACAGTTTGCCTATCATTGGTGACTCATACTGTGTCGCCAAGAAGTTGTTGCAAAAGCGATATGAGAACACTGCGTTATTGGTAAATAATCATGTCACAACTTTATTAGATTTTCCATGCGTAAGTAAAGGTACAGCAGTGCAGTTAAGAGAATTTGTTGCTAAGGTAAGGCAACATCTTTCGGCTTTAAAAAATCTTGAGCAGCCTGTTGCTCAGTGGGATGCCATATTGTCTACTATACTCTTACGAAAAATTGATTCCTATACTGCGCGGTTGTATCATACAGATAGGGACACTACAAAAATACCTACAGTAAACAGTATTTTAGAATTTTTAGACAAGCGTGCTGCTTCATTAGAAGCTAGTCCATCTACTATTAATGAAAAATTTTACAAAAATAAACCTAGTGTTACCTTAGTTTCCTCTCATTCAGAAAAATCTGTCCCTTTACAAAAATGTATTAAATGCTCACAGTCACATAAGTTGCACTTGTGTCCACAGTTTATTGCATTGCCATCCAAAGATAGATTACAATTTATAAATCATAACGAATTGTGTAAAATTTGTTTAGCTCGTCATGCGAAGAAGTGCAGGTATGCCTTCAAGTGTGGAGAGTGTCAAGCTAATCACAACACATTGATTCATCATGTGGAGGGGACTTCGTCACAGTCCAATTCAGAAAATTTGCAAAATACAAATACAGTAAGTTTGCATTCCTTTCAATCTACCAATACAAATGTTTTATTGCCTACAGCCAAAGTACTTGTTACTGATGTTCATGGAAATAAATTCATTGCCAGAGCCTTATTAGACACTGGAAGTCAAACTTCATTTTGCACTACAGAGCTGGCTGATAAATTAAAGCTCCCTACATTTAATTTAAATAAAAATATTATATTTTTGGGTGGTAATAAAGATGAATGTAATAAAGGAATAAACCTGCAAATTTCTTCCAGAGTACAGAACTTTGATATGAATATCACATGTTCAATTATTAATAAAATTACAACAAAATTGCCACAATATCCCATATATTTAAAGAATTTTTCCATTCCAAAATACCTTGCTCTAGCGGATGATCAATTTGACGTTCCAGGTGAAGTCTCGCTTCTGCTAGCAGCTGACGTATTCTTCAGAATATTACAAGATGGCAAGGTCGAGGGAAGCTCAGGGGATCCAGTCCTGATCAACACCCGCCTTGGATACATCGTGTCTGTCTGTGATCAAGTCAAGTCCACGGGCAATACAACCTTAACTATGCATACAGTAGTTCATGAAAAACTGTCAACTGCAGATGCAGATCTTAATAATCAGGTCAAGCAGTTCTGGGAGACAGAAAAGGTTCCTGAAGTGTATTATGAATCCTTGCCTGAACACGAGTGTAGCTTAAAGGTATTTCAAGAGTCTGTTATTTTACAAGACCATCAATTTGAAGTTAAACTTCCATTAAAAATTTCATTACAGGATGTTGACTCGTCCAATTCATATACAATTGCATTACAAAGATTACTTCATTTACAAAAAGTATTCCAAAACAACCCTGAATTTTATACATTATACAAAGATTTCATACAAGAGTACATTGATTTAGGTCATGCTAAAATTATAAATACAGCGAGTTGTAACCCACGAGATCAACCTTTATTTTTCTTGCCCCATCATGCTGTTCTAAGGCCAGAAAAACAAACAAATAAACTTCGTGTTGTTTTTGATGGAAGTGCTAAAACAAAAAATGGTTACAGTCTCAATAATATACTATGTAATGGTCCAGTATTGCAGAAAACTTTATTTGAAATATTAATATTGTTTCGCTCTTACAAATACACTATACAATGTGACATACGTCATATGTACAGGAATGTGTTCATACATCCAGAACATCGTTGTCTACAAAATATACTATGGAAAGACAATGATGTAATACAGTGTTTACAGTTACAGACAGTAACATACGGTCTGACTAGTTCTGCTTTTCTGGCTACAGCATGTCTAATAGAGCTAGCGAAGAGATATCAGTCTGAATTTCCTCTTGCTAGTAAAGCTGTCCTAGAAAGTTCTTACATCGATGACATCCAGTCAGGTTGCGATACACTTCAGGAAACTAGTATTTTAAAAAAGCAATTACAATCTCTCATGCAAAAAGGGGGGTTCGAGTTACACAAATTTGCATCTAATAATAAAAAATTACTAGAAGATTTACATCCAGAAAAAATTAGTCAAGGGGACAAAGAAATTGATCAGGATAAATCAATTCATAAAATTCTTGGTCTTGCTTATGACTCGCGGGACGATGTGTTCAAGGTGAGTGGTAGGGTGCTTATCACCGAGCCTAAAATGCCTACTAAGAGCAGTGTGCTTAGTATTATAAGTCGGCTGTTTGATCCCATGGGCTTCGTTGGACCTGTCACTGTCAAAGCAAAGCTATTTTTACAGCAATTATGGCAATATAATTTAGACTGGGACTCCCCTTTACCTGGTGAATTAATTACAATTTGGAATGAGTTTTATACTAATCTTATTAACATGCCAGAAATAAATATAAATAGATACTTACAGACTGCTGAATCAGAGGAGACTGAGCTTATTGGTTTCTGTGATGCATCTTCCAATGCCTATGGCTGCTGCATTTTTGTCAAAGTTAAAATTAATGGAAAATTTAATGTGCATCTACTATGTTCAAAGTCAAAAGTAGCTCCTTTGAATTCAAAGTTAACAATTCCAAAATTGGAACTAAATGGCGCTTTATTATTGGCAAAACTTATGTCTCATGTTAGTTCTATTTTGAATATTACAAAAACATTTTTATTCTGCGACTCTAATATAGTTTTAAGTTGGCTTGACTTATCTCCTGTAAAACTCCCTGCTTAAATAGCTAATAGGGTAAAAGAAATTAATAAACTTGCTTCTGATAAATGGCTATATACTCCAAGTCTATTGAATCCTGCAGATGTGTTATCGCGAGGCTGTGACCCACAGCAGTTAATCGAGGACAAGCTATGGAAGCAGGGACCTGATTTTGTTAATGAGAATAGCAATTATAATTTATATTTACAAGAAATAGAATTACCTTTTACAAATTTAGAAACTACAGTATGTACAAATATTGAAAATTCAAACACAAAAGGGGAAAGCTCTATATTACCTTTATTGGAAAACTATTCCACTTTGTTTAAAACTATTCGCATCACGGCGTTAGTATTAAGATTTTATAATAAGTGCAGGAAAAATGTTGCTGCTGCTAGTGGCAGCAACATTACACAGCAGCGGCTTTTCACTGTGCAAGAGTTTAAATTGGCACTTACATATCTAATAAAGGGTGTTCAAAATTTTTATTTTAGTAACGAATTAAAATGCATTAAAGAATATACAAAATCTAATTTGAATTCATTGACACCTTTTATAGACTCGCAAGGAGTTCTTCGAGTGGGAGGTAGATTGCAGAGTGCCAATCTAAATTATTCACAGAAATACCCAATAATATTGCCAAAGCATTGTCATATAACTAGATTAATAATAAGGCAAGAACATATTCGCTTAATGCATGGTGGTTTGAAAGTAGTATTAAGCAGTTTAAACTTACAGTATCATGTAATTAATTCCATTAGAGAGATCAAAAGTGTTATTCACAAATGTTTAATATGTAGCAGGGAAACAGCTAAAACCCCACAGCAACTTATGGGTTCGCTACCTTTTGACCGTGTCAATCCTGTTCGTCCATTTGAGAAAGTTGGTATAGACTATTGTGGACCTTTTGATATTAAACAGTCTTCCAAAAGAAATAGTATTATAAGCAAAGGGTATGTGTCCGTTTTTGTTTGCTTTGTTACAAAAGCGGTACACATGGAAGTAGTGTCAGACATGTCTACTGATACTTTTTTATCTGCTCTCAAAAGATTTATAGCACGTAGAGGTAATCCATCAGATATATTTTGTGACAATGCATCTACTTTCAAAGGTGCTAATAATAAGTTGAAAGATTTGTACAATTTACAAAACACAGAAGATTTTCAAAATAGTATTAATAATTTTACATTACAAAGAGGAATTCAATTCCATTTCATTCCCAAGTACAGCCCCAACCATGGAGGTTTATGGGAAGCAGCAGTTAAGTCTGCAAAACAACATTTAAAAAGGATTTCATCTTTTAAAATATTTACATATGAACAATTTAATACTATTATCACAGAAATAGAAAGCATTTTAAATTCTCGACCTATTACTCCATTGTCACAAGATATTTCTGACTTTTCATTTTTGACACCTGGACATTTTTTAGTTGGAGATGTATTAACTTCTATACCACAGCCAAATCTAACTAATATTCCATGTAATAGATTAAGATTGTGGAGATCTTGTGAGCAGATAAAACAAAATTTTTGGAAGGTTTGGTCAAATGACTATTTAACTTTATTGAATAAAAAAACTAAATGGCAGAAGGAATTTCCAAATTTAAAAGAAGGAATGTTGGTCTTGTTGAGAAACCCCAACACTCCTCCTCTTCGCTGGCCAATGGGTAGAATTAATAAAATCTTTCCTTGTAAAGACAATAAAGTTCGTGTCGTTGAAGTAATAACTTCTGATAAAAAGGTTCATTGTCGAGCTATTTCTAAAATTGTAATTTTACCCATTGAAACTTAATCCTACTATTAATTTGTATACTATGTTGATAGATATATAAGTTTTTTTCAAATGTTAAATCTAAGGAGCATGTCTAAAATAAATTAAAAAAAAAAAAACTTATTAGGTCAAAATAATTCATTTCTTTATAAAATTTATAACATAACAATAAAGTAGGTACATACATATTATAAACAGATATTTTCCCTGGATTTATATATTATTAGATTTGATGTTCAAAGTTAGCAATAGCATATAAGCATCACATTTAAATTGTTTGCTTAACTTTGTATTGCTTTCTGAATTGTTTAATACTTTTCTACTGGTTTGTATGCTTATTGTTTTTTAAGTTTACCTTTATTCAGGCTATCTGTGGCCCCCCCAATTTATGTACACGACATAATATTTTTGTACTGGCAATACTGCCTCTTTGTTGTCATCTTCTAACAGTGTGTCTCGTGTCCAATAAATTTAATTAATCTAAAATATTAAAAGCTTTCATTTACATAATCAGTGTCTTAAACACCCAGGGCAAACATTTGTTTGATGAACACTTGTGTTTGCCTTGTGTCTGGTTGTTGTTTATCTATATAAGCATGTATTTATCTATTTATGTAATGTTTATCAGCTGTCTGCTACCCATAGTACAAGCTCTGCTTAGTTTGGGATCAGATGGCCGTGTGTGAAGATGTCCCCACATATTTATTATTATTATTATAACAGTCCACTGCTGGACGTAGACCTCCCCAAGGGCACGCCAAAGTGAAACAATAAAAACATTAAAACTGTTAGTTGCTTTGCTAGGCTTGTTTTTAATCAAAGAGTCTATACTGATAGACCTAATTTTTACTGCAAAATGACAAGCGTAAAACTGCATCGTGTTTTTTTCGCTTTTGTACTAGATGTCTGCTTATAGCGGCTATAGTTTTTATACCTACTAACGGTTTTACGGCTCTGGGTACAGATTCTCTAAGCAAGTTTGATGGCGTAGTGTTGCCGCTACATAATATAATACAGTCTATAGGGACATCTCACACTCGGCCAACTAATTCCAAATACTTTACCTGAAAAGTCTTAACTGTTAGTTAACTCCTCAATGTTCGATGCAAAATGAAATTCATAAACTTACGGGGAAAGAACTTCTTCACAACACTTACATACAAATTATCACGCCCCTATCTGTTGTCGACCTTACAACCCACACGATGATGAAGAAGTGGGCTCCTGAACTCAAACTAAAACCACGTTTGACAATAGTTTTGAATTAAGAATCAGCCTAATGGTACATCCTATTGATTTACCTATTGCACATAAATGATCTACTTCGATCGAGTTAGGGACAGATTTCTAGCCTGTCGCCCATCTGGCACTAAGCCCAAATTCCTTAGTTTCCTTTTAGAACACCCACGGGAAGATATAAGTTGGTCAAATTCCAAAGCCGGGAACTGTACGTCGGCTCTTCTCATGTCACAATGATCCAGCTAAAACCAGTTTCGATGCAGCACTTTTGTGTAGAAATTAACAATGCTCTGCTAACAGGCTTCCTGCTAACGAACGTTGGGATAAGTTTCCCAATTAATTTCGTGTTCGGAATAGAAAGAGTACGCGGATAGCCCCTCAGCTATGGTAACAAAAAGGGAAATATACTTTCTAATTAAAGGCATGTTTGTTCTGCTTCGGAGAATTTCTTCTTTAGTGTTACAAGCGAGCTGGGTTCAGGGATTGAAAATTTTGTTCACGAGAAACGGGTCCTTTACTACTTACGTATAGTACACAAGCAACGTCACAAATAGCACTTGCTCGCGTACGAGCAACACTACATCGAAATTAACACTTTTACTGCACTATGTTCACTAGCACTTTTATTTACTTCGGCTCTTGATACTGCACTGTACTCACACTGAACTCCCCAGCTAGGCGGTTGCGGTCAAAAATGTTTCTATTTCGATATTCTTTTCGTTATTCAATCTTATTAAATAGCGACCTTTCTCGAACAGAATATTTGACTTGACGATTATTTCTTCAACTGGATAATGGAACAAAAAATAATACCAAAGACGACGGCTGCATGGCATTTGCCTTTGCCTGCTCAAAATAATCTAAATAATCTAGGCCAAATAGAAAGCTATTAATAAATAAACGCTAACACAAAAGTGTCATAAAAATGAAAAATATTATTAACAATATTTAGATACAGTCAGCCACAGCACAGGAGAGAACATCTCTTTTGCTAACAAAATGTAGATAAATCCTCGGAATGACGGTAAAGCAATGTATTCTAAATCTTACAAATTGCGTGGATTATCACTGGAGGTATTCCATCCACCGCGTTCTGCTCTTAGAGGTTCAATTATGGAGACACGACATTACGCACGACGCGTCGCGGCGACTATCGTAGGCAACGGTCGTAGCGGCGGCCGTCGTCGTAGCTAGGGTCGCGGCGATAAGTCAATTAGTTTCATATCTTAGCGACCGTCGCGTCGCATTGAAGTGTGCGGGCTTGGGCGATGATATTAGAACATATTTGACTTCTCTTGTAGTACTGAAGTAATAACTAATTTATTAAGATTACTAGCGGTCCGCCCGTGGCTACGCTCGCGTTATGTGAGATTTTCCCGTGAGAATAAGTTTAAAAAGTATCCTATATGTTAATCCAAGTTACAAACTATCATCATTCCAAATTTGATTCAAATCCATTCATTGGGCGTGAAAGCGGAACAAACATTGAAACATCCAAACAACCAAATATACTTTCACATTTATAATATTAGTGTGATGAAAATTTTTGAATAATAATTAGAATTTTTGAGATAAGATAATTTTAGATAAAAATATTTTAAAAAAATTGTTATAATTATGTTTAAAATTGGTCGCGCAAAAAGTCGCCCATCGGGTCGCGTCTCTATAGTCGAGGCTTTAACATTTTAAATCATAGTACCTACCTATATACTAGTATACTCCACACGGCCGGAGGGCTTCATTTAACGTGGAGCTGTAAAGCATTAGTCGTGAAAAGGTGATACTGGCATACTGGGTCCTAAAACATGTTTTTAAAGTTCGGTTGTTTCAAAAATTTCTAAAGCACATCGCTTCTCAGCGGGCCTATCCAACCTTTGTTTACCTTACATCCCACATGATGAAGAAGATTTCATGAAAAGCCTTCACTGACCTGGAAACATATTAATATTATATTTAGACATAGACAAGACATAGACAAATTTTATTACCCATTTTAGACTGTTGGCAAGCAGCGAAGGAGCAAAAAACTAGCAATAATTACAAATATTTACGTAAGTTGTCATCGAGTTTTAAAGTCAGTAGAGCACGACACGCAAAGGCTATCCATCAACTCCTCTAAACCTTTTTTTAAAAGAACCTGTTTGCTTGTGCAAAACGACATCAAACAAACAAAGAATTAATTATAAGACTTAAATGATAATATTAAGCACTAGAAACGCAATAATACCTTTGATTTCACTGCAATACTTAACATGATATTCCAGCATTAGAAAAAAGAACCTTCGAATCGATAAATAAAAAATAAATCCACCTAAGTAAAAAAAGCGACACGACAGTTCTACAAACTAAACAGCTAGGCAAAGCGGTTGTTTGGGCAAAAGTTAGTACTGCTCTCCACTCTTCTACAAACTTTTTTAAAAAGACCCCTTATACTTATGTAAACGACATAAAATATGCAAAGAATTTGAAGGCTTAAATGAGAATTTTAAGCACCCGAAACGCAATAACCAACCAATATTTTCCAGGAATTCTCTTTTGAAAAATACTTTTACGTGTATTTTTATGAAATATGTGGAGAGATAACAGAAACTCAAAGATTGTTGATTACTTACTGTGATTCCTCGGATCTTGGAATTAAGGAAATTACATTTATGCCTTCGGCGAATCGATAGCCACAATGTAAACAATAATAAAAGCATGTCTTCCTTCGTTGAACATTGAAGCTATGATATTGAATTGGAAAATTGGATTTATCCTCTAACTCAATTGGATTGTTCGATTTATCTGACGCTCTGACGACAGCTTATACTCCCACCGAGGGGCTCGAGCCTACCCTGAAATTAGGGCGATCAGGCCTTAGTCAACCACGCTGGCCCAGTGCGGGTTGGTCGGGTTGGTTGAAGGAACACAATTTCTTTACACTTGCAAATACTCCGTGAAATTTAACTCCGTGTGTTTGTGATAAAACTGATAGTAAATAATTAAACTGAAATGGTTAAGAAAGGTACATAGTACTTACCCTACAAAAGGTATGATACTACAGGTAAAATTGATCATGTAGAAGTTGTTAAAACTAACCTTTATTATATCGCGCGCAGTTTGAGTATCCTTACTATTCACATTTATCATTAAATATAATACAACATACTTAATTACAAAATTATTACTACTACTTAATTATTACTTATATAATTAATTCCTCATAAAACAACATTCAATGTAAAACAATTAAATGAAAATTTTACAAACTTGGCGCCAACTACACAACGATAGTATGTTTCTTTTTATAAGCATGTTACGGATAAAAGGCTCTGGCGGACATTCAGCCTCTACGAATTGATTAAATCGAAATAATTTTATTTTTATAATTAAAATATTACATACTGGCTGATAATCTTTTTGATACAATTTGTTGAATGCATACGATAGGGTAAATCATACTATACTACTCCATAAATTAAACAACTTAGGCGTAACAGGAAAAGCTCATGATTGGTTGCGATCATACTTACAGAACAGGCAACAGTACGTACAAATAGAGTATTTGGACGAGCGCGAAGTAAAATCTGTGCAATCGGGGATGATAACACTAAACAATTCCATCCCTCAGGGTAGTGTCCTTGGGTGTACCCTATTTCTGGCTTACATAAATGACCTTCCAAAAATAAGCAGCTCGCTACACCCAGTTCTTTTTGCCGATGACGTCTCTTTAATATTTAAATGTACAAACGACAAATGCATGCAAGATATTATCATGGAATTTAAAAAAGTTAAGATTTGGTTAGCGGTAAACAATCTACAAATAAATAATGATAAAACTAATTTAATCCAATTTAGGCCATATCAAAAAGCTCCATTAAATTTAAGTAATATATCTAAAGAATTAAATATAGAAGAAGTAGACACATGCACATTACTAGGATTCAATATTGATTCGAATGAATTTATACACTTTACAATTTAGTATTTTACAATGTTATTTTACAATGTTATTTTTAGTGAAATTGGCTGCTATGAGAATAATTATTTTAATCTAATAACTTAAAGAATTTTATATTTTACAATTTAATTTTTGTTAATTTTGGATTACATTGTTTGGTTCTGTTTTAAATCAAATTACTTAAATAATTTTGCAACACCCTTACAGGGTTCATGTATGCCACTTACTATTATATTTAAGACCTACAATTTATGTACATGATTGCAAATAAATGAATATGAATATGAAATAAAAAAATATCTCTTTGTATGAATCGATTTAAATATTTTTAGTGTTAAAATGGAGGGTTCCAAACTACAAAACAGTATTCCAGCCCTGAGCGGATTGTGTATTGTAAAGAACCACTTTGGTGGACACGCATCTGAAACCCCTGATGTTACGGAGCAAGAAACCTAATGTTTTAAATGCTTTGACAACAATGTTGTTTATATGCACATTAAAATGGAGCTGGGTATCAAGACAAATGCCTAGGTCCCGAATGCTTTGTGAGGTACTCAACGGTTTACCTTTGATGAGATAATTTGTGTGACCTGAATTCTGGATACGAATTAAACGCTCAGCGGATTAATAAGACTTTGTGCAGCAGAAAAATTATTTCTTTCGAGAAAAAAAATCAACAACGCTACGCTACTAATGTAAAATTTTTCCCATGAAAAAGAAACCTTATTCCCGTAAAAGTATCTATGTCTTCATCCAAATCCGTTCAATAGTTTAGGCGTGAAAGCAGAACAAACATCCTTCACATTTATAATATTAATATTAATTAGTGATGTAATTAATGTGATGTGATAATAATCAACATATAGTAAAATTACCCGCGAGCTCCGTGTATTTCGAATAATTTAAAAGCCTTTTTTCTAATTAGATTAAAATAATTGATTGAGAAATATACTAAAATACTTAACACCAAAGCAAGATGTCGTCGTAGTCGTTTCAAAAGCAAGTCCTTTTCGACAGTACGAGGAATACAGGGGGCATACAATGGCAAAATTAGCAACTCCACGCGCTTTAGTTGAAAGTTCAACTGATCCTGGTTAAAATGATCCTGGCTGAATAATAAATTCTGAAGACAGTAGGAATTAAAAAAAAAATTGTAATAAAATCGCACTAGTGCGGTAAAACGCGTTTACCGCACAATTTACTGCCTTCGTAAGTTCAATATTCGAGCAAGGTGTATAGAAAAATATTTTTTTTGCACGGATGAAAGATAAATGAATTGTCAATAATATCCCGTAGAACCGTGTCCGCGTCTGTTGTAGTTTAGAAGCAGTAGCGAATTTAACAATAGGAACAGCTCGACTTCAATGGCGTTTTTGGAATAGTATTTAATGTTTTCAATATAAATCAGTCTGCGCGAAATACATACATACATACATAAAGTCACGCCTTTTTCCCGGAGGGGTAGGCAGAGACCACTTCCTTCCACTTGCTACGATCCAGACATACTTCTTTCGCTTCATTCACATTCATCAACCTCTTCATGCACGCTCGTCGGTTTAGGGTACTCCTGACCTGGCCTTTTTTAAGTACATCCCCGATCTGGTCGTGAAACGTACGCCTTGGCCTTCCCCTTCCTGCGCGAAATAAAGGTTATATATCCAAGTTTAATATATATGTTTTCTTGTTCTGCTTGCTCGTTTACGAGGCTTAGACCTTCAAAAACTGCGAGTTGGCATGGGTACATGGAAACTGTTCAAAGTGAGCTGCAACTTTAAGTTGTACTCTTCAAAGGACTTAAGAGTGCACCGATTTTCCGTACAAAAGTATTGAATTCTTCGTGAAACTCTTTTGAGTTTGAATAGCTTTATCATTGACATTATTGCAATTCGGTATTTGACTATTTGTTTGATATAATATTAACTTTTAAATTGACAGAGCTACAAAAAAAGAGAGAGTTTGATTACAGAAAAGGGTTTTAAAATGAGATAACGAAATTGAAACTTTAAAAAATCACTGTAAATTCGTTTTGAAGCCGTTTTTTTTTTCGTATACCTTCTTCTTCTTCTTCAACCTTTGTCTGCCCAATGCTGAGTCTTATCGTAGGTGTCTTCCATATTTTTCCACATTGTGCGGTCATGTGCTTTCCGCATCCAGTCTCTCCCTGCAACTCGCGTCAGATCGTCAGTCCATCTCGCGGGCTGCCTTCCCACATTTCTGCGCCCAGTCCGTGGTCTCCACTCCAGCACTTTCCTCTCCCACCTACCGTTATATTTTTAAATATATTATTTATCATTATGTGTGTGTGGCAAAATAAATGGTTTAAATTTAAGAACGGTCAAATACAAGAGCTATTGGTACAGTCTAAGTCTAGACGACCTCTAAAACATCTTATAAATAAAATAGATCTCACTGTTTAGGATACCAGTTACTTTGTGTTTCATCATCATCATCAACAGCTCATATACGTCCCCACCGAGGGGCTCGAGTGTACCCTGAATTAGGGCGATTAGGCCTTAGTCGACCACGCTGGCCCAGTGCGAGTTGGTCGACTTCACACACAACCTTTGAATTTCTTCGCAGGAGTGTGCAGGTTTCATCACGATGTTTCTTCACCGTAAGAGCGTCGAATAAACGTACATATAAATTCGAAATTTGAAAACACATTGGTACATGGTGGGGATCGAACCCGCCGCGTCTCCCGGACAGGAGGCAGCGGCTCTAGCCACTAGACCACCGACGACGCTCTGACTTAATATTATAAGGGCTACGAAATGTACACCACCTTTAAGTTTTTTTCTTTTGTGGCACTAGTTTACTTTGTGCCAGTTCATAATAGCATTCACACATCGGTGTCAAAAGGTCCATCGATATTTTAATTAATACTAGCTGACCCGGCAGACGTTGTCCTGCTGTTTTTCCCAACACCTACCCTACACCCTTGACCAATTTGTATTGGAAAACTAAATTGACGTTTTTTTTGTTACTTATTATTTATGTTTCTCACCTTCCTCCGAGTTCTCATCCTTTGAACCTTGCCTGAACTTCCACAAATATTTCAAGATCAAAATTAACCAAATCGGTCCAGCCATTCTCGAGTTTTAGCGAGACAAACGAACGCAATTGATTTTTATATAATTGTGCGCAGCAAGGTTCAAAATGTTTTGAAAACTGGAAAACTTTTTAAGACCCTGATACAACGACCGCACATAACACACTCAGATTGCGTTTTTAAGCTTACGGAATAAAAAGCTTTTAAGATCAAACTAGCATAACAGTTGCATTCGACTGCACATTTTGGCATTCGAATCTGAGTGCATTTCGTTTAAGACTATTCACAGACACGTCACTTTGAGTACAGCTCATTTAAAAGTAAGTTGAATTTTTACCGTATTTCCCAGAGCAAAAATAATTCAGAAGTTTTATTAACAGTAAAACTTGTGTCTCAAGACGAGGTAATTTAGTATTTTTATTTAAATTTCAAGAACTAAACCGTACTTTTTAGTTTTGCAGCGGAATCAATTCAGACAACATTTTAGAAGAAAATTTCAATTGTGGAACGAGCGAACAATGGTTTTTCTAACTGACCAGATGTTTGTTTTTTATTGAAGCTCAAAGCTCAAAGCTAACAAACACCGTGTCCATATATAAAAAAAAAATATTACTACGAAGAAAACAGGAAACTGATATTTGCCTAAACTAAACTCTACGCACATTATTCTCGTAAAATTTAAAATTTTCGCATCTTCGCTGGAGAGCCCACACAAGAGTGAACATGGCACAAGTAGTGTACACTCACCCGAGTGAACTAATTGGTAAAGTCAATACTAGTGTTGCCGAAATAGTAGCGATATTCTATCGAATAATAGTTTAGACCTGTCAATGATATCGATAAATAAAAACACAAGTTTTTATGAATTTTAATATTTTTTAAGTAAAACGCGTATAAACTAATAATATTTGCTAAAAAAGTATTGATGTGCTCTGCAAACAATAAGTAAGAAGGAAAATACTTAACGATATTACGAACTAAAACTCACTTTTAGCTTTCAAACAATATTCCTATAAGATGATTTTTTGAAATCAAAAAATTTTACAAATCATTTTTCGACGTAAAAGTTATCATGGATTTAATGCCAGGTCAAGCCAACGATAGATACGAGTAAATTTTCGTCCTTAGTGCCAGCTAGGTTTGACTTTAAAAATGAATTTGTTTTTTTTTTTTAATTGCTTTGGTTTATTTCATCTATCGATAATTTTATTTAATAATATCATAGCAGCAACACTAGGCAATAACATTGTCAGCTTGTGCAAACAGTGCTGTGCTCTGTATTTCCAGAGAGTAGGTAAGCATATAGAAATAGGGTTCTGGGAGTACTCAACTACTCCAATATAACTTCAAAGCAAACGTTTCATTTCATAGTTCTTTTCCTCAGGCATTTTCTTTATTAATTTTGATTTCAGAAACCTTATTTATTTAACTTATTCCTGCCGATCGTTGGGTAAAGTAGCTACTTTCTTTTATTTAATCACTAACTAGTATTTCTCGTAACATCAATCAATCATCTTTCAGCCTATTGCAGTCCACTGCTGGACGTAGGCTTCCCCAAGGGCACGCCAAAGCGCATGATCACCCGCTTTCCTCATCCAGCCACCACCAGTGACCTTCCTCAGGTCATCAGTCCACCTGGCAGGGGCGCCCCCCACACTACGTTTTCCGAGACGTGATCTTCATTCGAGAACCCGTCTGCTCCAACGCTCATCGGTTCTACGATAGACGTGGCCAGCCCACTGTATCAGGTTGCTACACTTCTGGATGATATCAACTACCTTGGTCCTCTGCCGGATGATTTCGTTTCTGATTTTATCCCGTAGCGAAATAACAAGCATAGATCTTTCCATAGCTGTACCAACAAATGGTTGGTAACGGTTAAATCCAATAGAACGAGTAGGTATGTGGTTTTTGCTCAAAAGGAAAGACATTGCGTGGATTTTTTTTTACTGTATGTTTCTGTCTGTGTGCAATAAAGTATATTTCATTCATTCATTCATTCATTCGTTTGGTTAAACAAGATTCAGCAACCGTTCTTCTATGACCGATTCGTCATTGGACTATTCGTTGACAGGATGATTCATTTATGTCCGTTTCCCCAGCAGAATCTTTCACTTACAAAAACTTGACACTGGCACAAAGCACGACTAGTGCCATAATAATAATAAAAAAAAAAACATTTTGCTGACAGAACTTTTCATTTACGTCACTTTCGATGACAGGTTTTTTCAGCTACAGAATGTTTCATCGACACGACGATGATACACCTATAACTCTTTTACCTACAGACCTTTCCATATCGTCGTTGCCAAATCAAGACCTCTTATGTAGCGCTTTGGATGAAAATCACAATCACTTTTTTATACCATATTGTAGAAAATCTAATTCTCCACCTTCTACAAAAGCTACAGGTAAAGATACAGGTGACGAAAAAAACTCCCATGTGACACTCAAAAATAATTGACAATCAAAATATCTTATGTGTGCAACTAAAATTGGCTTGCTTAGGTACATATATTATTTTTTTCACGAAGATTTTTTTTTTGTTTTTACAAAACTTGCATCTTTGCACATCAGGTATTTGGCAACGAAACACGACGATACACGGAAAATTCGCTGTCAATTAATTGAAATTATAGTCTAAGGCAACTACAAATTTATACCAAGTGACAGATCGTGGTAAGGCTAGATTGCTCCAATTTTGGATTGGCTTAAGACTTAAGAGTCTTAAACACTCCAGCACAGCACAGCACAAACTGATAACGATCGACCTATTCGAGCCATTGCGACAGAAAATTCACTCTAATGTCTATTCTGGGAGCTCTGCTCCTAAAATTTAATTTAAATGTCGATTAAGAGCGAGCTCGTGGCCACTAATTCAGTATAGGCTCGAACCTGAGCATGAGCTGTTGATGTTGATGATGACGATGATGATCTTCTTCTTCATCGTGTGTGTTTTAAGGTCAACAACCGACCTCACAAACCTTGGTGTCAGTGTTATAGAACCGCCAAAGGCCACTGACTTGGCTCATGTAACGACTAGATAGTAGCCGGGATCAATCGGCTTAATGTGCCTTCCGAAGCACGGAATCATTTTTCTTTTCGAATAATCAGGTGATTTAGCCTGCAATGTCCTAACCAAACTGGGGAAAGTCTCACTAAGAGATTTTCGCTCGACAGTGTCCCCGCCGGGAATCGAACCCGGAACCTCCGTAATGGGCGTCGAAACCTCGACCACTCAGCCACGGAGGCTGTATGATGATGATGATACTTCTTCAGAGTTGCAGAAGTTCTTACAAGCTTTTATTTTAATCAACTTGCTACGTTCGTACCGTTTCAAATCTTACAAGCCAAGGATTCACTTCCTCTTAACTTACGACTTTGAAATTTACATGATCATTTCTGATGACGATTCACTAAAATGATTAAAATGATGCAGCCAGGATTGTTTGCTCACGAAGAAACTTCTCAACGGTCTTCTCTTTCCCGTGTCGATGGGGGCTAGACCAGTTTAACCCTGAAATTGGCCAGAGCTACTGCCTGATAACCTCATTGAGATCTTGCTTAGAGCAAGAAACAGAGCAGTTAGGGTAAGACAGGTTCTCCATTGTTTGCGTGGCGCCGCCGTAGTCACGCTAATTGTCATCAGTAGCGCCCTACCCTTTTCGATTTGCCCTCTCGACGGTTAGTAGCACGGACTCAACTTTGGATGTTCGTTTAATTTTGGTATTTCATCATGATCTGATGCTTCAACCAGGATCGTCTCCTTATGAGGAAACTGTTCAATCGTTAAGAGCATTGACAAGAAAACTTTCATTCAGGGTCGTGTTAAACCAGGGTCCTCCTCAGTGGCTTGAATGCTTTTATCGTAAAGAATTATTAATTAAAACCTACATCATCCAAATCTCAAAGTTGGAAGGAAAAATTGAATCATCCTGTCCACACTCCCGTCTGCTCCAACGCTCATCGGTTCTACGATAGACGTGGCCAGCCCACTGTATCAGCCCACTGTATCCACTGCTGGACGTAGGCCTCCCCAAGGGCACGCCAAAGCGCATGATCACCCGCTTTTCTCATCCAGCCACCACCAGCGACCTTCCTCAGGTCATCAGTCTACCTGGCAGGGGCGCCCCCCACACTACGTTTTCCGAGACGTGATCTTCATTCGAGAACCCGTCTGCTCCAACGCTCATCGGTTCTACGATAGACGTGGCCAGCCCACTGTATCAGCCCACTGTATCTACTGCTGGACGTAGGCCTCCCCAAAGGCACGCCAAAGCGCATGATCACCCGCTTTTCTCATCCAGCCACCACCAGCGACCTTCTCAGGTCATCAGTCTACCTGGCAGGGGCGCCCCCCACACTACGTTTTCTTAAACGTGATCTTCATTCGAGAACCCGTCTGCTCCAACGCTCATCGGTTCTACGATAGACGTGGCCAGCCCACTGTATCAGCTTGCTTTTGATCTCCGGATATATATATTCGCGGAAATTTTGTCCTAGCCAACTGTGATAATAATACTATGTTATGATAAATCGGAAACTCATCAAACCGAGTAAAAGCGGTAACGATAAGAAAACATGAAAGGGCTTCCCGAATCAGACGGAGCAGGAAGTAATCAAATTAGTTAAATTGACAAACATGCGTAGGTACAGCATTTTGATTAGTTCTTGTTAATGGCACAATATCCTACAATACGAGTGGGTTCCAAAACGTACAAAATAGTTAGCAAACTGTTATTCAATATTTAGATAAGATAAAAAAAAGATTATAATAAGATATCCGATTACTAAGTGGACAGATATTTTTGGGAGTAGATGGCTTGAGTACCTAACAGGATTTTAAAATAAGATTATTAAAAAACGCAAAGATGCGACGCCTGTGGAATTTCTTCGGTCAGCACTTCCCCACCACTTCATAAAAAAAACAAATGACGAATCAAAGAGAAAAGCGAGAATCATGCGGAGTCACTTTTTCGTCCTTCATAACTCACGTGTGTAAGTGAAATAGACTGCTGTGAATTACTCGATTTTTTTCTCATGAGTGTGTTCTCTTTCGGCTTATACTGCCACATTCGCTGCTTGCTGACTACCAAACAGACTGATTATATATGATAATCACACTAATATTAAAATGTGAAAATATATTTGGATGTTTAGATGTTTGGATGTTTGTTCCACTATCACGTTTAAAGTACTCAACGGATTTGAATAAAATTTGGAATGGAGATATTTTGTAACCTAAATTAACACATAGGATACTTTTTGGCAGAAAAAGTCTAATTCCCACGGGAAAATGTTACACAACGCGAGCGTAGCCGCGGGCAAGCCGCTAGTGAATCCATAAATCATACTAAACAAAAGAACGTGCTTTGAAACATTTTACTATTTCTATTTCAGCCATGGAACCCAGAAAACAAAGTGAAACTTAGCTCATCCAATCTATTACTACAGGATAATCAAGCATACTGGGAGGGAATGTACAAATTTTTACGACGCGACGACGACATCGCGTTGTCACATAAACTACGCAAGCTGCGGCACATCGTAAAAATGATGTCGGAACTTAATAACAGGATTATGACGTCATGACACGACCTGTGAGCGATCTAACTGAGTTTGAAAATGGAAGAGGTTATTTTATATGTTTGAAACTTCGCGATATCTGGAAAATAAGATAAAAATGTCTTTATTCGAAGTAAGAATTAACAAAATCATTTTTCGAGGTCAAAGCAAGTTGGTTCACTACAAGTATACGCTCACTATGGAGAAGAACAG
Source organism: Carpatolechia fugitivella (assembly GCA_951230895.1). Lineage (NCBI taxonomy): Eukaryota > Metazoa > Arthropoda > Insecta > Lepidoptera > Gelechiidae > Carpatolechia > Carpatolechia fugitivella. The sequence continues at coordinate 17,974,823 of OX579646.1, read as the reverse complement.
CCGGAAGTAACTCCACGCAGGATTCGTATCTTCTGTACTTTTATTTTTTAAATAAAAATATTGTTTACAATATGTAATCAATAAATATTCTTTAAAGTTTCCTGTGCCGTGCTGGAGCTTCCGAACACCGAGCCTCCTTTTTCGATCAAATAGTCATTTAATTTAGTCTGTTTTACAAAATGAATGAATGAATGAATGAATATACTTTATTGCACACACAGAAATAATAAATGACAGAGTGGAAGTAAGAACAGGTAGTCATGTACAGTTAGGCGGCCTTATTGCAAAATATTTAAACTGTTTACAGGAATACTTAAAATAACGTTCTAATAAAAGAGAGAATGGATCGGTCAGTCGACGACGACGGAATAGAACCATCAATCATACACAACAGATTCAAACCGAAATTTCAACCGCAAAGGGTTGAATGGAATAGAAAATAATTGTTCCGATTGATTGGTATTTCACTCAATATAGCCACAAAGCCGACAACAAGCGATTGAAGCCATAATACGAAACAAGCTCCGATGATCCTATTACGAAACGGTTCGAGCCCGCTCATTTGAAGGCCAGCCAATTAGTGCCCCTCAGACTAAGTATGTCTGTGCCATTCCCCTCTGGGCCTGGATATAGCGCGGGACAAGGAATGTGGTCATGATAGAATATAGATTGATTTGTACTGGGGCGTTAAACTTAAGTGACAGTAGACTTTTGACACTTGATTTACTAGTAAAATGCGTGAGGCAGAGCGCACGATGCCGACGACGGCGCACAGTGGTCCAAAAATAGAGTTTCATACGCAAAAAATAAAGTTTTGATTTTAGGCATCTTACGTGGTCCGATATAATGAAACAAGTATAAAATAAGAACTACTTATTTTACATCTTAAAAAATATATCTAGTACTTGTTTTATTACTTTAACTTTAAACTTTTGATTACCTTAAACAAAAATAAACTAAATTGTACAGTAAAACTCTATTCAGTAGTAGACAGACAGTAGTTAAGTGTAGGCAATAAGTAGAATCTACCTACTCCGATCCAAGTTCTATCAAATTACTCTAATGAACATGGAAAGCCAATTTGAGCCCCTAGTGGAATAATGATTAATTTAAAATGCTTCTCGGAACGTACTACATCTCATGATAAAAGTACATTATAAACAAGGCTGTTTTTAATTAGCAACAAGAGTTAAGTACCTATAAATGAACAATCGAACTGGAATCAACTGAAAAATGACAATCGGATTCCAGTCAGAATCTTTTGATATCCTATTCGCACGCGTTTAAGTTTTATTCCTGTAGATATTAAATGTTTCTTAGCAGTAAAAAATATATATTTATGAATGACTCTGACTGAATAATAATTGGAAAACGCATTTACAGCACAGCTTACTGTCTTCGTAAGTTCAATTTTCGAGCAAGGTGTATTGAAAAATATTTTATCAACATTTTATATTGAAAAATCTTACAAAGTCACCGCTTTGTTAGAACGGCAACAATAGACAATTTCCTTTTCAATATTTTTGTAGTTTGTCTACGACAGACGCGGCAATAAAAATTTCAAAACAGTACTCGGTAACATTTTCAAATATAACAAAACAAAATGTAGCAATATATCATCGGAATAGAAAACAACGTTCCCAGCGATGCACCCGATGGTATTGTATCCGTTTCCGATATACATTGCGGTACATCTTCATGGTTTTATTGGTTTCCACACTAGAGTGCGGCAATCGTTATTGAATCACTCATGTGCACAGAGAGTAAGATATGTCGTGGTTCCAAAAGGTACCATTTTTCCGAGTGTTATTGTTTGTCGCATTCGCATTACTGTAACGCGTGACAGGATAATTGCAATATATATAATTACATTATTCGTGTATAGTAGAGCGTCGGTGGTCTAGTGGTTAGGGCGGCTACCTCCCATCCGGGAGACGCGGGTTCGATCCCCACCACGTACCAATTTGTTTTCGAATTTTGATATGTACGTTTATTCGACGCTCTTGCGGTGAAGGAAAACGTCGTGATGAAACCTGCACACTCCAGCGAAGAAATTCAAAGATTGTGTGGTCGACTAAGGCCTGATCGCCCTAATTCAGGGTAGGCTCGAGCCCCTCGGTGGGGATGTATATAAGCTGTTGTAAAAAAACAGTCTTTCATAGGATGGCAGTTTCTTCTTTGCCTTCTCCCAATATTTGTGGTCAGCTTACCTATTTCTGATGCGCCAAGATGTTGGGCAAGTCACGGGTTACAGTAGAAAGACCACCCACCATATGCGGCTTTTGGGATTTTCTCTTGGCTTTCTTGTATTCATTGTATCGTCAGAGATTTCAGAACCACCACTGTCTCTGGGATTATTTAAGATGGCAGCCAAAGCCGTAAATTCTTATTTTTTTTCTTGCTCTTTTTTTTTTTTGTTTTGTTTTCATTTCCTATAACTTTTGATGGAAATGTAAGGTTAGAGAATAAGTAACAAGCACTCTTTAACGGAGACTAAATTATTTTTTAACTTAAAAATAAGATATTTTTCTTGTAGAACTTACTTACTTTCTTGTACGTCCGCCCGTCTAAGACCGATATCATCAAAACTTCTGGTGGTTTTCTTCATGATATTTGGAAAGAACACGCTCTCGTGATCTCATAAAGCTGAGTCTTAGAGGGCGCAATCGGCCGCAGCAGTTTTAAAGGAGGAGTGATTACTTTTTAGAGTAGTATTATGTTTTCTTTTAAGATTACGTTGAATACTATTGTCTATTGTGTTGTAATTCAATCAGATCATATTCGGCCCCATCAAAGGGCTTGAACCTATTCTGATTATGTCCCGAAAATCTAATATTACTTAGGACCAAAACGTTGCTTCATTTACTTAAGGTCAAATTAATTAAATTCGATTTTGTATTGAATACGAAGGTCCAAATTAATCACAAATAACTTAGCTGCTTAACGACTATTAGAACTAATAGCTCCTTACATAACTCCAATGCTTATGTCTAGATAGACAAATTGCTAATGGTAGTAACTTGGTTCCTAGGACTAAAGTTCAGCTTGACCTAAACTAACTTGACCTAGACCTTTGTGGTGGGTCTGGTTAAGTTTTTTTTTTGTTCTAGATAAACCGAGTAACCCAAAATTAAAAACATTAAATTCATCTGTAAATTTTTTTCTTTTTCCTTCTCTCATGAAGCCCGTTTGTCGAACTAAATAAACACAATAACACTTGATACGGGCGAAATCATTTGGGAACGCCATTTATTAAAAAAATTGAATTGAATTGCCGTGTGGTAACGGCAGAGTAGAATACATTTGTCACCAACCCCTACTCTTCCCGTGGGTGTCGTAAGAGGTGACTTAGGGACTACACGTTGAACAGGGAACAGGAAGCAGCGCTCTCTAATACAGTAACCTTTTGATCTGCGATCTCCAACCCACCTGCCAAGCGTGGAGATTATGGCAAAACCCTCCACTTGAGTGGAGGAGGCTCACTCCAGGAGGAGTCCAGCAGTGGACTGTAACGGGCCGTTAATGATGTTGATGTTGAATTGAATTGACTCTGCTGCAGGGTTTTTTTGTGTTGCTTGATCCTAAAAACAAAAGTGAACTCTTATAACTCTGTGGCTTGATTTGGCTTGATCTCGGTACACTTTTGTCATTTCGAGGGTTTGATTATAATTTTTAGCTTGACGTATTGATGTCTGACAGACAGTAAACAAAGATTACCAAAAGGTGGCTATGAAGCGCGTAGGTATTCCAAATTATAATGACGGATCTGAAAATGACGACAATAACCTATGTAAAATAAGGATTGTATTGTGCTAATTACATAAAACAAATTGTTGTTTTTGGAAAGGTGTTGCCAAGCCCTATGCAAGTTGGACGTTTTTATTATTATTTTGTAATTCGAATTTCAAATTCAAATGTACGTTTATTCAACGCTCTTACGGGGAAGAAAAACATCGTGATGAAACCTGCACACTCCTGCGAAGAAATTCAAAGGTTGTGTGTGAAGTTGACCAACCCGCACTGGGCCAGCGAGGTCGACTAAGGCCTATTCACTCTAATGCAGAGTAGGCTCGACCCCTCGGTGGGGATGTATGTGAGCTGTTGATGTTGATGATGACAATAAAGTAACTAACGTTATCTATAACTAGTTATTATCTATAACATTTTTTTTACATTTCGTCAAAACATGAAATTACTTTATAAAAGATTTTTTCAGATAAATACGTATTTGCAGTATCTGTGTGATCCTGCGCATAAAATAGACTTGTTTTACAAAATCTCTACAAAGTATTTCTTGTGTTCTGCACACATTTTCCGTATTCAGTACTGGTACGTGTGCGGATTTCATAAAACGGATTCCGTACGGAAAGGTTTCTAAAAATATTGTTTACGTTTCTACAAAGGCTTTACTCAGTCGCAAAAATGGTGAAACTCTGAACATTTATAGAGATTAGACAGAAGTATGTACATATGTTATCCACAATCAATTAGTTCTATGCATTCCGCAGAAACAAAAGAATGCTTTGCCATTCATTTAACTCACCAATTTGTATGAAAAAGCAAAGAAAGCTTGTTACTAAAAGTTCTAGAACCAAAGATTGCCGATATCATGAGCTGAGCTAGAATAGACATCAAGAGGTTCGTAATTGAGCAACCCCATTATAGCAAGAAACGCGGAAATTCACGCCGAGTGAGAATAGAGTATTTTACTACTTTTTTAAAATTTTCTAATATTGTTAGTTCCTGTAAAGCAAATGCTCTATCCTTTAAATTTACCGAATTATTAAGGTTTTAAATTAAAGATTAAATAGAGAGGCACAGACTAGTAACGTAACTAAGTTAATAGCGCCATACGTTCTTCAAACGGAAAAGTGTTTTAAAAAGAGACAGATATATTGAAACTTTAAAAAATCACTGTAAATTGTTTTTTTAACCAATTGATTTTTTTTTCTTCGCGAATCGTCTGCTAGTAATCTATATTTAATTCATAAAATGTGGTACATTCAGGAACAATGAAATCATCATCATCATCATCATTATCATCGTGTGGGTTGTAAGGTCAACAACCGACCTCACAAACCTAGGTGTCAGTGTTGTAGAGCCGCCAAAAGCTACTGACTTGGCTCATGTAACGACTAGTTAGTAGCCGGGACCAACGGCTTGACGTGCCTACCGAAGCACGGAATCATCTTTCCTTTCGGACAATCAAGTGATTCAGCCTGCAATGTCGTTACCAAACTGGGGAAAGTCTCACAAAGAGATTTTTGCTTGTCAGTGTCCCCACCGGGAATCAAACCTGGAACTCTCGACTACTCGGCCATGGAGGCTGTAAGTGAAATATCCTATTAATTTCCAGGTGGATCCCGAATGCCGAACACCTGCCAAATAAACCTCCGATGTCTACTTATTATTCCTTCGCAAGCCTACCCAGTTCGAACTGACTTCCATCAGTTCTACTCTAACTGTCACTTTGTTTGAGTTCCCAACTTGGGACCGATTGTTACAGTTTAATTAAGTTTGATTAATCCTATATATCAAAGAAGTGTAAATTGTTTAAGTAATGGTAGACATTCTGCTGTCAATGCTTTTGTCATTCTACTCGTAATTAGTAGGATAAATGACTGAGTGGTATTTATTATTAGTGTCGATTCGGCATACGCCCAACTAAACTAAACTTAAAATTAGTCCTGTCACTTTCTATCATTATTAATTGAAAAAGGACCGAAAATCATCGGTTTTGTTGTTGTCTATGACTTCACGACTAACTGTCAAATTTAGTCTTGTTTTAGTGCCTACCTAACACCGTGACGAATAAAAAGCCACTAAAATTGACAGTTAGTCGTGAAGTCAAAGACAAAAACAAAACCGATGATCTTCGGTCCCTTTTCAATTAAAAATGATAGAAAGTGACAGGACTAATTTTAAGTTTAGTTTAGTTGGGCGTATGCCGAATCGACACCATTGTATTCTTATTAAAGGAATGACGCAGTACAGAAGAGGCCAGCAATGCGATGATTTGGCGCAAGGCGGCTTTATAAAATGTAATGACGGATCTAAGTGATGTAATAACATCCTATGGAAATAAATAATTTTGACTTTGACTTATAAAAGCCCGTCTGAATCCTCAAGATTTTTGTCATGTTTCGAGTTCGTGACTCTTATTTTTTTTTTAATTCACGAACAGTTTATATACGGCCCAACCGAGGGGCTCCAGCCTACCCTGAATTAGATGTGATTTTTTTTTTACTTCAAAAACAACCTTTTAATTGCAACGCTTTTTTTAAACATCTCCCTTTGATTTATTGTTTCAGCTGACTGTCTGTATAAGATAAATTTTTAATTATTAATTCACAATTTCTTTTTCCTTTGAAATTTCCTCTTATCCACGAAAACCCGAAAAGTAGATAAACAATCGCCAACCAAAGTAATTTTTACTGTACCAAACCAGCTATTACTCTCTATAAGCAAATAGTGATAAAAAATGTAGCAAACAAAATAAAAAGTAAGATTTATTGGAGGCAAAGTATCCAAGTGTTGTTATTGTCCAAAACAAGATAAGAATCCGATATAATAGAAGAAAACAATTTGAAGTGGTGGCCAAATCATGATTTAGTGCGGGCACTGTCACTGAAGTTAGATTTAGTATCGAATTACACGACTGCCCTAAAAAGGAGTGTAATGTGTTCAGGATTCATGTATGTATAATGATGCAGTCACTCGCCTGAAGGGTGCTACTCTAATAAAGATGAACAATAAAATATTTTAGCGAACTGAATTTATTAATTCTTCATCTTAGTATTTTATCAAAACAACGTGTCCGCTCTGAAGCCCGTCGGCATCCAGAGTCTGAAACAAAAATGAAACCCTTCGATATTCAAAATATTCGAATCGTTCAAAATCTCGACATGAAAATTGACCAACAGCCAGTAAGCACTAAGGGGCCGCTCCTTATGGCTTGATTACACCTACCGAGTGGAGTGGCGAGACAGTGCCCTCGGCCGAGCGCTCGGTATTTCTAAACACATGGCCGAGTGCTCGGCCGAGCGCTCTTCTATCAGTAGAGGTATAAGCAACTTAGTGGTTTTTCTAATCAATTTTTTCCGATCCATATCGCGTCACTTGTCGTTGTTCTTGTGCGTATAAACTGAACTAACTGTATGTCTCGCCACAATATCAAAAATCCGTGTGAACACTCACTCGGCCACAGCACTGTCTCGGCCGAGTGACATGTTTTGCTGTCTCGCCACTCCACTCGGTAGATGTAATCAACCCTTTACAGTATGTATGTGAGTTTCTTTGTATCACCATAACTTTTAAATGCCTTAACATAATTGGATGAGTGGGTTATCGTTAGAAATCTAACATCAGCCCGAGAGACACTGGCAATATATTTTTGCTGGCGCAATCGTGTTTTTAATTTTTAGATTATTATTTGGCATTTTTAAATGTTTCATGCCTTGAGCTTGAAACCTTATGGTAATGAAGATTGAAGAGGTTGCACGACTTGAAGTAAAGCACGTTATTTCCTCTTCTTTATGGAAGTTTCCACGTTTTTGAGCGAGATGGAAGAGTGAGTGAGTGAGTGAAAACGCAATACTTCATGCCTCAGAGTAAAGAAAAGACGATCACAGAGTCGACGCGCTTCAATAATCTTTACTTCATGCAGATCAAGCATAGAGTATTGCGTTTGAACACTTTGAACTTTGAATTTACTCGCGTATATACTTTTAAATCTTCCATCCTGCGTACTTAATCAAATCAAACACGTAGTTTTCTATTCTCTATGACAGTTTCTAGGTAATTATTCAGTCATTTGAGCTTTACATATTATGTAACCAAAAGCTCAAATGACTGAATAATTACCTAGAAACTGTCATAGAGAATAGAAAACTACGTGTTTGACTTCAAGCCATTGACCGTCTCCGAACCCCTTGAGAAATTCAATAAAAAATACATTTGACACGTTTGAATCCTCACTCATTGTTCTGCTGCCTGCCATCCAGTTTGAATCTTAAGGTAGACTTTCAGCAGTCCTGCAACTCACGGAATCCTGCCACAAGCTTCGCGCAAATACATTATCATCAATAGCACACTACCACGAACAAATTCTCGTTTCTCAACAATTTAAAACTTCACCTGCTCAATGAACAACGAAAATTCCAATAGTTGTCTGGAATTAGTGCATTTAAAATTTTTCATTATAATTTTTCGCAACAGTCGTAGGTACTGCAACTTTAAACACGCACTTTCACAACACCGATGTTTCATCGATTTTCTTTTTTATTACAATTAGGTCATTATCCCACAGTTTTTACTTATTTTTATTTTCTGTTCTGCTTGCGATTGCAAGTCATCCACGGGTGACGGCTGAAAATCAGTGTTGCCCTTTGGGCTAATTACACTGAGCCATGGCCCTTTCAATCACTGCAGCACACATGTGCATGCATAGGTACTTCTTTTTTTTTGTTATTTCCTTTATGTGTATCTTTTTTCTTAAACGTATGTACATGTGTTATGTAGATTTTTGAATAAAACTTTTTATCTATCTATCTATATATCTACCCTGACACGGGCTTGTAATTAATCCTTAAACTCATACAATACTACCCATGACCGAAAGATGATGAGCAGTAAAAAGTAAAATGCTGTCAGGTCTATATTCTACGTATAAGAATTTGAATGACCCTGTATATTCCTTATTTCATCCGGCTCACAGTTAGTTTCTTCGCAGAAAGATGTCCATAAATACGCTGAAACAATCATTCATTACAAGTCGAGTTTCCTTATGTCCCAAATTATTTGATATTAGTTTTGCTTGAGGACTCATTTTAGAGATGGGTTGATTCGGTCTAAGAATAAACTCATTCGGTAAATTAAAAAGAAAAGGTAATAACTTTTGAATTGTGAATTAGAATCCTAGTGAGAGCCTTATCACACAAAATAGGAGACTGTTTTCAGTCTGTTGGGATGTTCAGGCTTCCCAAAATGTAAGGTGATTCTAATGAAAATAGTAGAAATTAAATTAATTAAATTCATCACAAAAATGGCATCATTACAAAACAGTTTTTCTACTCATTGAAAATAAAGATCGGCTTGGGAAAATTATCCCTGAAACCTGTACAATACGAGTAATGAGTATGCTTAGTAAAAATTAAGAAACCTTTTTCTTCAAATTTTTTTTTGTTTGTTCTGAATGTCGTTACTTGTTTGTTTTTGCTGAAAACTCGTTCACGAAAAATTCATAAGAATATCTTTTTCGTACTTTTTTTAATACCATCAAAAAAAAAAGAATCCTGAAATACACCTGGCGCCATGTATCGTCTTAATTAGAACTATTAATTTTATTTTTTAAACAGCTGTTGAAATCCCTCATTGTCTTTGGAAGCTTACTGACTCACAACAAAGTTTACGTTTTATGTGTGTTGAGTTTACGATCATTGACTTTACAACCCACACGACAAAAAATATTTGTCTTGCACAGTCAACTACCTTATGAGGCAGCTCAATTCGCGGCCATCACTAGTGACATTCATCTTAAAGGTAGTTTTCCTCGTTGGCTTGCTCATTTGACGGGAACTTCTCGCGCCATAAGCCGCTTGCCGAATGAGCCCGACCATTCCACTAACGAACAGGGGCACAAAGGTCAAAGAAATAATATTTTATGTGTCACATATATGATGTTACCTGCGCTGCGAGACGTTGTTGGCGTTTCCTTTGTTTGCGCTTTAGAAATATTTCTTATCTTCGTCTTTTCGAGTCGTTGGCAAACCTAGACTGTCTCAGCCCAAAAATTGGCCACAAGAATTGCGCTGTCAGTAGCGTAAATTAAATCCTGCCGCGTTCAGCTACTTGGGCACGTAGGGCACGACATCAAATGCTCCATCGTTTGGAGAACGGCACCATACTTGCATTCCAAGAACCGTCTGAGAATCCCCACCTGAACAGGTTCTCCTTACTTCGGCCGACCTGAGTCCGCCCTCCAGGTAAGCCATGGTAACTCATGTCTTGGAGGTGGATTCTCAGATAGTGAGACGAAAGGGCTAAGAAGGTCGACACTCTGTGACCACAAACTCAATCTCTCCTTTGACCGTTTGCTATGAAGTAAAGATAAGTAAGGTAGTAAAAAGTTACAGAATTTATTAATATACTTGTTTTAATGCTAGATTTAACAGTCATAAAATAAATGCCGATAAACTATTTTCAAGTAAGTAATTTGATATAGTTACATTGATACTATAAGCGTAGGTATACTTACTTATAGTTGTTATTGACAAGCTAAAATGTTGTTTTATTTTGTTTCAGGTAAAAAGAAAAATAAATGTATAGAAGATAACAATCAGTTGAAAACTACCTATAATGAGTTAGTTCAAGTAAGTGATCGATGCTAGACTCTTTATTTTCTCTCTTGAGTAGACTCAATTTGCGAATGTTTTTAATAATAAAATATCATTATATATTATCTCGGAGCGTAGGATATTCGTGTGCGGACCGAATGGATCGTGAGTAATCTAGCTCATGGATGAAGGCTGCTGTTTGGGATCGATGAAAAATATGAGAACTAGTGGACTATGGAATATTAGCTAAGTGGATGTGCCCAGAGCACGGTGTGATGATTTTGGGAGCCAGTCTCGTTAAGACGCCCGCGCACAGCACATGACCCTTGGATTCGTCAATCCATTTTGGCTCTGCTAACCTATAGCAGGTGCTGGTGGTCGTCCAGCAGTGGACTGCAATAGGCCGATTGATTGATTGATTGATTGATGGAACCTATACCACGCTTGATCACGCCCACTTTACACTTTCTTTTAGCTTTCCCTTCTGATACTTCCGTAGCCGCGTTACGACATACATGTGTATATTTATAATAAAATAGTATTTAGGGTATCATTTGCACATTTTCTCTTCTATCAAATCACATTAATACCTTTTGTAGTGTTAAAAATAAAAACCGAAAAGTACTACTTAACACGTAGGTATATAATTTAGATTTAAAAAAAGGGTAAAAAGGCCAAGGTTCGATAAAAAGTTACTTACCAAAATAGCAAAATAGAACACAAACAAAAAAACAAAAAACAAAGAACGGTAACACGGCAGATGAAGTTCCCCAAAATTAGTGAAGGTTCAACAAGTGTAAGAGATAGAGGAGTAAATAATGCCCTACCTGTCTAGGTAATCGTTGCGCAACAAATCTATAGACTAAGTAAGGAGAAACGTTTTGTACCTAAAGTCTTTGCCAGGAGTGGTTGACGGTAGCGTGGAGAGCCGGTTTGAATTTAGGAAATAACAAACCAAACTTGCAACGCACCAATTTAAGGGATGGTTCACAAGATGTTCCTAACTGAGTTTAAAATGTTCGTTAAAAAAATGTAAAACTGTTAAATTTATAACTATAACCAAACTTCCAGCCGTCTTCTTTTCCTTGAAAGTCCGCACGTGCAACTGCTGCAATCCCCAAAAGGCACCAAAGCCCAGGTTACCAATGTAGCTGCGGGTCTGCAGCTGGGATTAGTCACTCGTGCGATCACAGAAGCGACCTCAGGTCACAGAAGCGCCAGACTCCGACGACTCGGCCAGGTCCGTTCGCCCACGAGGGTTCGCGTTCGAACCTGATGCCCTGTCCACAAGGCTATCGATTATAGGATGGCTCTCCTCTGCTCCCACTCAAACAATACTTCAAGAAGCGGCTTTTATAAGCTTTTGACTATTTAATCTAGTGCTTCAGAAATTAAATTTGCACAAAATTTTAAAAAGGTGCAGCACAAACACCACAGCTCAATAACGAGACAAGAAATTGAATGCAAAAAAAAAAACAAAACCAACCAAAAGCCTTTCAAAATCGAATTCAAAATTAGAAATTTGAAAAAGAAAAAAACTGAAAAGAACACGAAAAAAGTTTCGAACACCGAAGCGTAACACAACGCTACACTTTGTTTTAAAGTGACAGTGTTTGTTGTTCTATAAATTTTGAGTGAAGGCTAAACATGTTTCTTTTTTATCAAACGTGAGAGAAAGGCTGCATCTGTTTATAATGAGCACAGTGAATGAATGAATAAATAACCGAATGAATAAATGTTTTTGTTCTACGTAGGTAGGTATTTAGCACTTAGAGGTTTTGTCCTCCAAATTGTAATACAACAGGGTAAATGACCAAGAAGGTGGTATTTTTCCATAAATTTCTTCAGGCTCAACACCGATATTGTCGAATCAAATCCATCCAAAAAATCCAACTAAATAACCTAACCTAAAAGGGAATTTTAGAGAAAAAATTGTTATTTTGCATACCTAACCTACCTAAGTACCTAGACTAGGTTGTTACTTATCTTGTAGGGCCCTTACGGAACTCAATTCGTAGAAAGAAACATAATATTCTTAGTTTCGGTACACACAGTGACGCAAGGACGCAACTTTTAGTTGAAGAAGTCATACGAGAAATTACTTTCTAACAATTGGGAAGATTCCCAATCTAGGTTTTTCTGGAAAGATCTAGCCACTCAACAGATACTAGAATAAAAGAAGATCCGGCAAGTCAATAGCTAATTAAATAAGAAGAGTACATAATACATTTGCGTCTTTATTTCATTTTTTTTTTGATGTATTGATTATAACCTATTAATTGAAACCTGTATAATAGTTAGGTTTAATATTTTATATGCGGCGCGCGCAATATTGTAACATTATTTTGTCTGCGGCGCTAGTCGCCTGCGCCGTTGCTGCTGGCTGCGTCAATACGTCTTGACAGCCGTATACAAGGGGGACCTTGCGTTATCCTGAAGCGGTGTTCGAGCACGCCACATGTCGCATCTCAATTGAGAAGGCTCAGCTGTGAGGGGTTGGACGTATTTTAAACTTTTTCGACTTTTCAGTCTTTGCGGCGGTAGCTCGAGCCCATGTAGGGGATGCCGCACGTCTTCATCCAACTTAGCCCTCTCTCGCGAGCTTTCAACGGCTCTGCGAACAACTAATGGCGCTATGCCAGCCAATGGATAGAGCAACTTCACCAGGGTTGGCTTCAAACACCCAGTAATATTCCGGGAAGTTTCGTTTAAGGCTGTATCCAAGAGCTTGGCATGAGTAGAGTGGCCCCATACGGGGCACGCAAATTCGCCGGCAGAAAATGCTAGCACAGTTGCATTCGCATCACTTGCGGCGTAGCTCCCCACTCAGTGCGCACCAGACGCTGTAGTAAGTTGTTGCGGCAGTGCACCTTTCGTTTCAAGCCCTCACAAATATTTTTATAAGTGAGAGATCTGTCTAGCAGAACGCCGAGATATTTGGGGGAATCGTTATGAGCGATGGACACTCCACGCCAGGAGATCTTGAGCTTACGTCCCGCTTGAGCGTTGCGTAGGTGGAAAACGCTTGACTCAGTCTTGGTTGGGTTAGGTTTTAGCGAGTTCTGTACTGGCCTAAACTGTTGAGAGCTGCGGTGAGATTATTCTCAACTTCATCAAAACTGGTCGATTGGGACGTAAGCGCAAGATTGTTCGCGTACAGAAAGCGGGAGGTATTTGGGCTGGATGGTTGGTTGTTGATATAAATGTTACTGTGAGTGTATAATCTTTCACGCAAGACGCCTTCTAGTTACTCTTGTATTCCTGGTAGGTATCAATTTCTTATTTTTTTTATTTTCTTTGAAAAGGAGTGTGACGTCACACACGCAAGGCGCCATCTAGTGACTCCTGTATTCCTGGGATCAATTTTTTTTTTTTTTAGTGAAATGTTACTGTGAGTGTGTAATTTTTTAAGCAAGACGCCTTCTAGTGACTCCTTTATTCCAAGGATATATTTTTTAGTATTTTTTATTCTTTGAAAATTTACTGTGAGTGTGACGTCACACACGCAAGACGCCTTCTAGTGACTGCTGTTATTCCTGGGATCAATTTCTATTTTTCAATTTTATTCTTTGATAATTAACTGTGAGTGTGACGTCACACACGCAAGACGCCTTCTAGTGACTCCTGTATTCCTGGGATCAATTTCTATTTTTATATTTTATTCTTTGAAAATTTACTGTGACTGTGACGTCACACACGCAAGACGCCTTCTTGTGACTCCTGTATTCCTGGTGTCAAATTCTTACTTTTTTATTATATTTTTTGAAAATTTCTGCGAGTGTGACTTCACACACGCAAAACGCCTTCTAGTGACTCCTGTATTCCTGGGATCAATTTCTATTTTTCTATTTTATTCTTTGAAAATTAACTGTGACTGTGACGTCACACACGCAAGACGCCTTCTTGTGACTCCTGTATTCCTGGTGTCAAATTCTTACTTTTTTATTATATTCTTTGAAAATTTACTGCGAGTGTGACGACACATTCGCAAGACGCCTTCCAGTTACTCCTGTATACCTGGTGTCAATTAATTATATTTTTTATTTTATTTGAAAAGTTACTGTGATTATGACGTCACACACAACACGCATGACGCCTTCTAGTGACTCCTGTATTCCTGGTGTCAATTTCTTATATTTTTTTATTTTATTCTTTGAAAAGTAACTGTGAGTGTGACCATAACTGTGAGTGTGACGTTACACGCGCAAGACGCCTTCTAGTGACTCCTGTATTCCTGGTGTCAATTTATTATATTTTTTATTTTATTCTTTGAAAAGTTACTGTGAGTTTGACGTCACACACGCAAGACGCCTTCTAGTGACTCCTGTATACCTGGTGTCAATTTCTTATATCTTTTTATTCTATTCTTTGAAAAGTTACTGTGAGTGTGACGTCACACACGCAAGACGCCTTCTAGTGACTCTTGTATTCCTGGTGTCAATTTTTTATATTATTCTTTGAAAACTTGTGTGACGTCACACACACAAGAATCCTACGAGTGACTTCTGTATTCCAGGTATCAATTATTATTTTTTATTAATTTTATTTTGTGAAAAGTTAAGTAAATGTTACGTCACTCACACAAGACGCCTGACTGACGCGTGACTCCAGTACTGGTATAAATTTTTTATATATATATATATATATTTTTTTTTAAAGTTACTGTGAGTGTATCAAGATCACAGAAGCAGACAAAATGTTGACAGTGTCCTATGCTAGCATGGACTAGCATCTCGTGCAATCTCTCTCATTAATTTAATACAGAATTCTCCATAATATTAAAAGCTAACGGTTCGCCCGCGGCTACGCTCGCGTTATGTCAGATGATACGACTTTTCCCAGTAAAAAGTATCTTATGTGTTAATCCAAGGTTATTCCAAATTTCATCCAAATCCGTTTAGCAGTTTACCATCTAAATATATTTTCATATTTAAGTTGCCATAATATGGTATACTTATAAAATCCTGACGAAAAGCCTGGTTTCTAATAAAACGTCCTGACATTACGCTAAAGCACCCGCCCACCACGTTGGTGGCCTAGTGGTTAGGGCCGCTGCCTCCCGTCCGGGACGCGTGGGTTCGATCCCCAGCAGGCACCAATGTGTTTTCGAATTTCGAATTCATATGTACGTTTATTCGACGCTCTTATGGTGAAGGAAAACATCGTGGTGAAACCTGCACACTTCTGCGAAGAAATTCAAAGGTTGTGTGTGAAGTCGACCAACCCGCACTGAGCCAGCATGGTCGACTAAGGCTTAATCACTCTATAGCAGGGTAGGCTCGAACCCTTCGGTAGGGACGTATTTAAGCTGTTAATGATGAGCTGTAATTTAACTGCGGATAAATAAAAAAATCCTACGATAAAATCACAAGTAAAATTTTCTCCAACGCAAACAAAATAAAAATGTACAATGTACTAGTGTCTTCATACTTTAATTAAAACCTATTTACAATCAATAAAATTATACCAATCAATTTTTTAAAGATACTTTTATGCAATACAAACGAATATAACTTAATCCCCGACTCGGGAGCCGGGCACATGTGCCCGTAGAAATGTTTACATCGCCGCCATTTTCATCCCCGAGCTTAGAGGTTATAGAGTTGTCATCTGCCTTATTACTAAGAATAAGCTAGCTACATACTATCTTTTACGAACAAAGAGTGCACACGGTCTTCATATTTTAATTTTATTGAAATCTGAAACAATTTTGTTCTACTGCACATTATTAGCGTTCAGTATAATCTGTTCAATGTCATAGAAGAGGCAACGGGTCAACGAAAACCTGAATAGACACTGTCCATCACAGCCGGCAATATTATCACTTTGGCGAATATAGAGAAAAAAACACTGGAAAACTGACTCTGCAAAATAATTAATCAATGTATATAAATGAAAAAAAAAAATACTACGCTATGGACTGCGCTCACGGTTCCACTTAATAACTACACTACATACATCCTACGGAACCTTACACCATGAGTAAAGACATGCACTTGCCCGCCTTTCCTTTTTGTGACAAAAGCACGTATCTAAGTACATCCTTTGTGAAAGAAAACGATTCGTCTTCGAAGTAAATTGGTCATATCTCTTTGAACATGTATTTTTATTTTTGGCTCAAGAGATGGAAAACGAAATTGCCGTAATCGTTCAAGTTGATGACAAATGAAAGAAAAAAGAAATGTACTAGAATAGAATAAACTTTACTGCTACCACAACAAGAGTAGTAATGGAAAGAAAGTTGCAAATGGCGGATTTTATTGTGGACTTGTACTAATCAACTACTGGACATAAAACGTCAAAAAAAACTGCTTGAAGATTAGAAATTATTCTATGAGCCCTCAGTAAAAATGGAGAAGTGAACCCTGGCCTCTGGCTTATATCTTCTTCTTCTTATTCATCGTGTTGTTTGAAGGTTGCCAATCGGCCCGACAACCCTGGTCAGTGTTATATAGGTAGAGCCGTCAAAAGCCACTAACTTGGCTCATGTAACGTCCACTTAACGTGCCTTCCGAAACACAAAATCATCTTTCTTTCAAACAATCAGGTGATTTCTCCTGCAATGTCCTAACCACACCGGGAAAAGTTTCACAAAAGGATTTTTGTTTGACAGTGAAATTAAATCTAATCTATAGATTAGAAAATGGAGCGTGACATCCTGAACTTTATGAAAGACGCTCCGGGTGTAGTAGTGGTGTAGTAGCCGCTGTCTTCCGTACGGGAGACGCGGGTTCGATCCCCGCCACGTACAGTCGCCTGCAGAGAAATCGGCATAGCGTGGCATAGCGCATAGTATTCTAGGGGGGGGGGGGTCCGATTTCTCTGCAGGCGACCGTACCAATGTGTTTTAGAATTTCGAATTCATATGCACGTTTATTCGAAGCTCTTACGGTCAAGGAAAACGTGATGAAATGCGTAGAAATAGTATAGGTTGTGTGTGAAATCGACCAACCCACACTGGGCCAGCGTGGTCGACTAAGGTCTAATCACCTTATTTCAGGGTAGGCTCGAGCCCCTCGGTGGGTCGTATATGAGCTGTTAATGATTGATATGATTGATCTGTACTACTGAAGCACATAATTAATAACTGAAGTTAAATTTTATCGTAACATAGGTAGAACAGTCACAGATATACAAATTCAGTCATTTACTGCCATCTAAGCATAATTTAATATCTTAAATCGTGGTACAGTCAGCAAAAGAGAATGATATACAGGGCCGCAAGTATTCTCAGGTAATATTTTAATTTTTACATAACATTTTATTTACTTTTTTTTATTTTTAAAGTTAAATTCATTAATACATGTCACAAATATAATTAAACATAATACAAATTATAAAATTCACTTAAAACTAATCTAACTAGTCTACTTAAAACTAATTAAAAAGTACGTCCAGCCCAAATGTCCAAAAAAAAAATCCCAAAACACCAAAAAAAAAAAATGTGCCCACAACACTGGCAGCGTTTCTTCTTTTTATTTACTTGTACGGTTTATATGAATATTTTGTCTGCTTAATTTTTGGTTTTTCCCTACTCTATGTTTTAGATTAAGTTATTATTGAAATAAATTTTATATTTTTCTTTTTTTTTTCTTCGTTATTAACTTGTTCGATTACTTCGATTATTATGTTTCGTGACAAAGTATAAACTACCGAGGAAACTCTTATGGTTTCGAGCAGCTCTGTATACAAATCTCATTTGCCGACTGTACTACCAAATTTATTCTTTAGCTAAAATCAATTAGCAGATGAATAAACTTAGTGCAATATGGAATTTAATTTAAAATCAAAGCTAAAATTTTACTAATTACAAAGTGTTATTGCAAATTATAATTTAAAGTTTGAAACACGAACCAATGCTTTTTATTCAATTAACGATTTAGTGCAAATTCGTAGTAAATGTTTTTGAAATTATTGTTGTTAATTTTAAAATTTTCTTTTGGCATCAATAAATTTTATAGACATTATTGTACCAAGTTAATTTGAAAATTTAATAATATTATTTATGAAGACTTTTTATTAATAAATACGATACGAGGATCGTAGGTGGCAAACTATGAATGAGCGTACTTTTTTATTGTCACGAGTTTGTTATAAAACCTAAGATCCGTGTGTTGTACGCTTGTGAGAAAAAAGATACTAAAAAGGTAAGAAAGGTACCCTACAAAAGCTAAGATAATATAGGTAAAATTGATCGCGCGCAGATTTAGTTGCTGTACTATTCACATTTATCTATTATACAATAATTTCAATAACATACAAATCGAGTTAGATGTGAGAGTGTGAGAGTGAATGGAAAAGCAGGTAGGGGTAGACCCAGAAAAGTAAGGATGGATTGCGTAGAAGATGATATGTGTAAGAAGGGAGTGAATAGTGATGTGACGTCTGACAGGGATGAATGGAAGAAGAAAACATATTGCTCCGACCCCAAATAAAGGGAACAGGGCAGGAGAATGATGACTATTCACATTTATCATTAATTAATATCAACACTTAATCACTCATAAAACAACAATTAATATAACACAATTAAATGAATTTTACTAAATAGCCTACCTCAAGACAATATAAATACATTACTTTTTTATTATAAGCATAATTATGGAGAAAAGGCTCTCGCGAACATTCAGCCTTTACGAATTGATTCTACCTTAAAATCGAGATAATTTTATTTTTATTATTAAAATATTACAGGCTGATAATAATATTGACACGAATTGTTGAAATAAAAAAATATAAATACTTTTCTCTTCGTAAGGATTAGGACGGTAGAGGACGTAGGTAAACGAATCACTAAACTTAAGTGGGCGTGGGTGGGGCACATAGCGCGGCGGGATGACGGAAGGTGGACGAAAGCAGTGACAGAGTGGCGGCCCAGACTTGGACAACGCTCGGTAGGCAGACCACCAGCCCGATGGTCAGATGATATAGTGACAGTGGAAGGGAAGTACTGGATGAGAACTGCACAGGACCGTGAAAAATGGCGCAATAAAGAAGAGGCCTACCTATACTCAGCGTGGGTGGATGTGGGCTGGATAGATAGATAGAGATAGAAGGATTGATTAAATTTATTAAAATGATCCTGTCTGAATAATAATTAAAAACCGTAGAAAAAAAAAACTGTAATGAAAATCACACTAGTGCGGTAAAACACATTTACCGCACAGTTTACTGCCTTAATAAGTTAAACTTTCAAGCAATTAAATTATACCAAAATTTAAACAGACGACTAACAGAAGAGGTAACGTTTAAATAAATTATAATTTTGACTTTTCAACGTCACTTTCAATTTCTCGCTTTGTTTTAAACAAATAGAAATTGGTGTACCTTCATTAAAGTGCGGGGATGCCTTTTGACCCAAAATATATCAAAACGTGGTTATAGTATGTGCTCCTGGGAGCCGACTAAAGCCCTGCTCACCCTTACGGGACAAGAGTATGATCTTGTGTATAAATTTACACAAAATCCTAATTCCTATTTTTCATGTAAGTATTTCAACTTTTTGTAGAGATTACGAGAAAAAGCTGAAATACATGCTCTCAACATGTCGGAATTATGTATTCGTCGTCAAGTCATTAGGTTGTTTTTGGCGACTGTCCCTACTTAGATAAGTAGTAGTAAAACCACAGCTCTATTTGAGTAGTCTCCGTGGCAAACACTCCAGGCTTTTAGCTAAGGTGAACTACCCACATGTGTTCACTTCCGCTTCCGCTATGCTTACAGTGAAAGCTGACCTCGGTAACCGCCTTAGCTTTCTGCACTCCTGGTACTTTCTGACGTAAAACCCTGTCGTAAACTAAGGTATAGGCTCTACGAGCTGGACTGAAATATGAACTTTTTTACGTTTTCAAACTCCATATCTCCTCTCATTTTGATAAATATTGAGAAACTGAATCGACAAAAAATATAAATATTATATAATTATCAAACCTGCTTACAAAACTTTATGAGAATCGGTTGAGCAATGCGACCGTGTATAGGAGAACAGCCGGACATCCTCCAGACATACGAATGCATTTTTGCCCAAGCTGAAACAGAGACCCTTCGCTCGCATCGCGCTCGCTCGGTCAAATAATGTGCATCAATCAATCTTCAACGAACTAAGATTACGAATACAATATTCTAATTATATTAATCTGCATAATTATCTATATTAATTACAAATTCCTATTACAGATTGTATTACTATGTAATTAAATGTCAAATCTTCGCAATTATTGCAGACGTGAAATCAATAGGGCTCTCATAATGTAGATTGAAGAGGGCTTAGAATTTTCTTTGACAAATTCTCGAGCACACGTTTGAATACTCAAATTATCTAAATTTCTTGCCCAATTTTTTCTTCTTTCTGCTCATAATAACGAAAAAAAAATATTCAAGACGCCAGCCAACTCCTTCATATGACTAAAGTGTAACCAAAGGGAAAACTAGTTATACTTCAAAACAGTAAGGGTTATTCAGTTATTATGTAGATTGCTAGACTGGCTATACGCCAATTGAAGCTATGTATATTTGTAACGAGAGCGTCGCGTCGGTGGTCTAGTGGTTAGGGCCGCTGCCTTCCGTCCGGGAGACGCGGGTTCGATCCCCACCACGTACCAAAGTGTTTTCGAATTTCGAATTCATATGTACGTTTATTCGACGCTCTTACGGTGAAGGAAAACATCTTGATGAAACCTGCACACTCCTGCAAAGAAATTCAAATGTTGTGTGTGAAGTCGAAGTGGGCCAGCGTGGTCGACTAAGGCCTAATCGCTCTAATTCAGGGTAGGCTCGAGCCCCTCGGTGGCGACGTATATGAGCTGTTGATGATTATATATTTTGTAACAAGAAATGCCAAACTTGACTGTAGTGGCACAAGATTGATCTAGCGAAAAAAAAACGAGAAATAACGATACCTATATTAATTGTGACGACACTAAAATAAATCATAAAAATGCGTTTAAAACTTATCACGTACCAAGTGCTTCATGCACTATTTAGCAACGCTTTTACGGTACATGAAAATACCGCGAAGAAAACTTTATTTTCGAATGTTTATGTGTGAAAACTAAAGCCTGATCACCCTAATTCTGTTCCTTTAGATTAGGCTCGAGCGAAGATACGAGTTAAAGAAAGAAAACGTATCTAACATGTCCGCGTCCGATATAATTACAATTTTAGTAGAAATAGTAAATAAGTCAGTAAGGAGGAAAAACAGCCACATACTTTCATATTTTAAATTTTAGCAAAGGTGTACCTAATCTAGTAAAATTATATGTCTGGGGGCCTAAGTGTAAGTTGGTAGGGAGAGGATAGGGGGTAAAGTAGGTAAGCTTCATTCATAACTTCAACCCAAATCGAATACGGCTGTAATAATTCAACCCTGTTGCCAGACGATTGGTACGATCCAATCAATCGTTTGATAGCTTGTCAAGCGTGAATGGTATGGGTGAGCTTGGGGTTAGGTCATGTTGGGCTTTGATGTTTATTTTCAGCTAGTGGTCCACCTGCGGTTACGCTCGCGTTGTGTAAGATTTTCCCATAGGAATAAGACTTTTTCCCGTAAAAAGTACCCTGTGTTAATCCAGGTTACAAACTATATCCATTCCAAATTTCATCCAAATCCGTTGAGTACTTTAAGCGTGAAGGCGGAACCAACATCTAATCATCTAAACAACAAAAATTATTTTAACATTTATAATATTAGTGTGTGTGTAGTTATTATTTCTGACTACTCAAACAAATTGTTTCATTGAAACAATCAAAAACTTAATCCTTCCAGTAGTTCCAGTGGGAAGCTGATGTGTGGTAACACAACAGAAAGCATAGGAAAAGTCAAAATAAAACAGAAGTTCTTTTTTTTCGATTAATTAGATTTCTCTTTTTTATTCTTAGGAAGTTGTAACATCTCGAGAAAATTTCGGTCGATCTTTATTTTCGGCCAGTTGCTTAGAACGCGCAATATACTCTTCGAAAAACTGTACCGGGCATGAGATACATTTGATGTGCCGTATGAGTATGATTGCCAGCTTAGAAATAGCCCCGCTTAAATGTATCCTACATTATGAAACACAATAATCGTATTAAAAATAAATTGGTTCAGCGATATTTTTCTTTTACCGCTAGAACGTCAAAAAACGTGCCTCCATATAACCAAAAACAATTGTTCAAAATAAAACAGAGTATATTTTAGTCGTAAAACGCAATAAAAAGTTATTGGTACATGAGATTAAAAATATCGGTTTTCTAACTGGCCAAATTCCGACTCGCTACGGGGAGGAAAGTTATGAAAAACAAATTCGGGGCCATGTATGTGGGAAAGGAACTTTTACTCGTCGGTAAATGGTTTTCGATGAAAAGTTCGTATTTCGGTTTTTAACGAACGCAGAGGGTCAACAAAGTGAATAAAAGTATTAGATGAAAAGATAGCAACGGACATCTCACATAATTTTTATAATAAACGTGTTTTCTTCGACGTGCTCGGGCTTGTTAGTTTCTGAACCAATATTACGTCAGTCTGATAACTATGTGTAAAAAGCATCCTATGTGTTAATCCAAGGTACAAACTATCTCTATTCTAAAATCTCAATCCTTTTAGTAGTTTTTGCGTGAAAGAGTAACAACATCCATACATCCATTCATACAAACTTTCGCGTTTATAATATTAGTAAGGATGGCGGCGGGTGGACGGGCCTTTAGATTTGTGGAATTAACCCCGCCTGCAGTGTGGTGACGGCAGAGTAGAATACATTTGTCACCAACCCCTACTCTTCCCGTGGGTGTCGTAAGAGGCGACTTAGGGCCCACACACTGAACAGGGAACGGGCAGCAGCGCTCTCTGATACAGTAACCTTTTAATCAGCGATCTCCAACCTCTCTGCCAAGCGTGGAGATTATGGCAAAACCCTCCACTTAAGTGGAGGAGGCTCATAGTCCAGCAGTGGACCGTTACGGATCGTTGATGAACCCTGCCTTATACGTGTAACATGTACACATGTTAAAAAGTTACCTAAAATATAATTATTTTAATTTTAAAACTAATGAATTTCTTTTTTTTTTTGTAAAGTCTCCTAGCCTGGAAACAAATTATTCAGTCGAATACTTTTTTATTATTTTTTGACATATCCTTCAATAACTTTGTAATCTACCTTTAGAGTCGTAAAAATAAATTTCTTCACACTATAAAGGCATCGTGGTCAGCCGATCGTCCCAGGGTAGGTAGTTGCAACAGACTCTCAGAGCTCGAGCAGTTTATTTTTCAATATTTGAGAGAAAGACGCAATCGAAAAGATGCCAAATAATGAATATTTCCCCCATAATATTGTTCATTCCAAAAATTAAGGGCTCCAAAATTCCATTTGGCTTGCCTCAATTTTGGGTGGAAGCTGCGGGTCAATACAATTTCCTGCCCTCTTGAGTTAAGAGTCGTTTACTTGCAAATTTACCTTCCTAGGCCTTCGGATTTCAAAATTTACGGAGACATGAAATTTTCTGGTTTTCCATATCCTTCGGTTCCCCCGAGATATTAAGCTGGATTGATGAGATTCACCTTTTTCTGCTCTGTGTATTAAAATTATTCTTATGTAAGTGGTTTCCGTTTTTGATTGGAGCTTCAAAGCCTACTGGGGTTATAAAATGATTAGCAATTCACGTGTACCAAGCTTTTTGCGTATAGCCGTAATCCTCCATTTTAGCTGGCTAAATCTGAACCCTTTCTATTTAATCGAGTATTATAAATTGGTCACAATATACTTTAAGTAACCAGACTTCGAAAGGTGCAGAAATAATTTATATTAAAAAAAATGGGTCTCATCGGACATTTTAGTAGCTTTTGTTTCAAAAATAGTGGTATTATCTGCAACACACGTGCACCAAGCTTCTTGCCTAACATTCGTGGCACTAATCCACCAACTTGGTTGGCAAAATCTAGATCATCTCAGTTCCATCTAGTATTATAAATTGGTCACAAAATTAGGTACTATAAATGCCAGCCTTCGAAAGGAGCAAAAAAAAAATATTTTTTAAAATATTCAAACGGCGTCTCTTCGGAATCTAGATCATTTTAATTTCATCTAGAAATTAGTCACAAAATTACTATAAATACTAGCCTTCAAATGGTGCTGAAATAATTTTAAAAAAATTCAAGTGACGGTGGTTGTTTTTAGTAGCTTTTGTTTCGAGAATAATAGTGGTAACAAACGTGCACCAAGCCTCTTGCCCAATATTCGTGACTCTTATTCACCATATTGGTTGGCAAAACCAGGACCTTTTCTATTTATAGACCAGGAGCCGGCCGCCGGCCTGATTACTCTGTTTACAGAGGCCCTGCTCCTTTCCCTGCGTCCTTTATTGCCAATCTGACAAGTCTTGCAACATTAATTCGAGGGCACACCTTAATTATTCAACCTAATGGATGCTCAGTTTATTTAGATAAGACGAGAAAGATTTGTTCACTAAAAAAAGATTAAGTTTATTAGGTTATCCTTGTTTCTAGATGTAAGTAGTTTTTTATTGCGTACAGATAGTAAAAAGAATTGTTTCAGGATACTTTTCATTGGGGAATAATCTTATTCTATGGAATAATATGAAGTAATAAAAATACAGAAACTAAATAACTAAATAAAGCAACTAGCCGTGTTTGTCAGCCCATGAAAAAAAATACTTTTGTTATATAACTTTTATTAAAAGCCGTAAAAGAATAAATAACGTAGTTCAAAGAAAATTACCACTCTAGTAAAAATAGCGATTAATCCGTTAAAAAAAAACACAGCTGATATTCTCAAATATAAAAATCAAAGTGCGTTGGTAACAGAAGAGAAAAACCTACACGCGCCCACTAAGAAAAATATAGAGTTGAAGTCGATTGAATTTACGAGTTTGAGTTATGTAACGTTGTACATTATTGGTTATCTAACTAGCGAAGTTATGTGATATGCAAAGTAATATTCGTAAACACAAAGTAACTACGAATTGTAACAACATCTTTTCATCATAGGCATATAGGTGTCACAGACAGCCCCTTATGCAGAGGATGCATGGAGGCAGAGGAAGTCGAAGTCAAAGTCAAAATTATTTATTTCCATAGGATGTTATTACATCACTTATATCAGTCATTACATTTTTTAGGTGAGTTCACTAACACAATGGCGGAATCTGTGGAGAAGAGCTCACCGAAGAAACTCCATCTTTTGCGTTTCCTTTTTTAAATAAAAAAATTAAATATTACAAAATTAATGCTAATTAAATACCGAAAAGGCCTGCCACTCAAGCAATCTATTCCCATGGACAACGTGTAAGGAAACGGCCACCAACGTGCTACTGGAGAGTCGAGAGGTGGCTTCGTACCGGGCACAGCACCTCGGATCGCCGGGGTCGATTCCTGAGGTCCTCATCAAGATTAATGGCTTGATGAGGTTCTTTGAGGAGATCGGGTGGCTCGAATAATCGTCCCACCCTTCCGCAAAATAGGCGCGGCGCACCAGTCGTCGAGTTGCGGATACTGACCGGCTTTAACCATTAATACTTTATTAATACAGCTCAATGACAGTCTACTTTGTTTAAGTAACGGTAATTTAAGATTCTCATTACGTATTTACCCAAAAAAAGCAAACTAAAAAAAACAGTTCTAACAAGTTACTTTTACCTTAATTAACATTTCACAGGTTGCTACCTGTCCCAGACCCTTTCCATAAATAAATCTTGAACCTCAGAATCCTAATGCAACTTTAGTGCTTCGAGTAAATAGCTTACGAGATCTTCTATACAGGAAAGTTACTGTTCGAACCCCACTAAATAATACCAACTTGTTTTTGAATTTAGAAATCTTTTATACACAGCGTGTGTCTATCATTCTTCAGCCCGAAAGGAACGGTGGAAGGTAAAAGGAAGAGAATAAGACCTCGCAGTACATTTTTATAGATCAATTAGTATCCTTTACTCAGAAGTAATTTTGTGTCGTATCAAGAGATCAAAGGAAAAGTGGAGAGAAGAAGAGAATTGAAGAGACTCCACTGACAAAAGCTTAGTCGTAGCTTTTAAGTTTAGAATAATCAACTAAAATTAAAATAAAACACGACCGCCTTGCCAAAAAAATATAACCAGTGTTACTCGAGCTGACAGAAGGGATTCATCCAAATCTGTGCAGGCATTTAGAAGTTCATTATTATCATCATCATCATCATCTCAGTCGGAAGACGTCCACTGCTGAACATAGGCCTCCCCCATAGGTTTCCACCATGAACGGTCCTGCGCTACTTGCACCCACTGGCACCCAGTGACTTTCACCAAGTCATCTGTCCTGCTTGTGGGAGGCCGTCCAACACTTACGCCTTCCGGCATTTAGAACTTAATTAGGAATTAATAAACTCACATACATAGTTAATATACCTTTAACACATTTACACTCCTTTTTTGAGCAGTCGTGTAACAATGAAGCTAATCAGCACATGAAATTCAATATTTTTTGTGTCTCCAACTTTTCGAAAGTAACAAACTTAACTCACTCACAAATTTAATAATACAAATTGACACGCACGATCAACAGCTTGTTTGATACAATAGTCAAGGGAACGCTTTATACTTTTATGGGTATTATTTATTCTGCGCTAAAGTTACATTTCCCTAGACGATTTTGATGTTATAAATAAATGTCACGTGCCGTCAGCTTCGACGTTGCAATCTAATCATTTTCATTTCCTTGAACTTTCCCAATCGTCAACGGAACGTCGAAAATATTCGGAAATGTCATCCGAATGTCAATGTCGCTGCGTTACTTTTCGGAAGCTAAGCAAAATTATGTACAAAATGTAACTTTCCGCCTAGGTTAACAGCCGCCTGAGTTTTGTTTTTCCTGTTAGAATTCCACATTTTCCTACAGTTACAAATGCCTTGATGATGATGAATATATGTTAATTTGACGCTCTTTCTGTGCATAATCGAGTCAAATCAAAAAAAGTATTTTTGCATCAATTTTGTTTTATTATGTTAACATAGAAAATGCGCGTAACAGGCCGATGTAGCATCGCGGTCATTACTCCCAGTTTCAAATTGTTGAGATTGATTGGAAGGGCCTCGTAATTGAGCAGTCCCCTCTGGTCCATTAATAATACGTAACATCGGTGATTAGCCTGTTTTCACCCGTCAAAGGTCAAATTCCTTTGTTTTTTAGCAGTTAACACAATCACTTTATTATACAGGGTGTAAATGGATGGAACCCTCCCGCTTGCCACGTCGCGTTCTACTTGGTGCTGTTGCAAACGCAAGAGAGCCGTAGGGAGACCTTTGTTGCGATTCAAGGACTGTGCCAAGCGGGACATGGCCGCTTTTGGGATAGAACAGCAAGGCTGGGAGAGGACAGCCGTGGACAGAGACAAATGGCGTAAAAGCGGGGGGACGGGCGGAAGACTCATGACGACGCCCGGTTTACTGTCTTGGCTCAAGAAAGAGCAAAACGTCACCAAGCTGCATCGTTCCCTTCTGCGGGTGACGAGTACATCTGCAAAGCCTGCGGACGTCGTTGTCGTTCCCGTATTGGCTTACACAGCCACCAGAAAAGTTGTTTTACACACACTGTTTGAATCGTCAGTTTTCGAAATTCGAATTAATTGCATGTTTATTTGATGCTCTTACGGTAAAGGAAAACATCGTTATGAAACCTGCACACTCCTGCGAAGAAATTATAATATATTTTAATATTGAACGATACATGATTAAAAAATAATAATTGAAATATATTTTCACATTTATAATATTAGTGTATAGTGTGATAAGTAACTAATATTCAAAATAAGTCAAAATACTTTCATGATATCTTTATTATCTATATAGTAGATATCGCTTAGACTTTGTAAACTTAAAATAACATGGTATCCCACAATATTATTCAAACACAGTTGTTTAAACTACCAACTAGTGTTATTTATTTTGCTTTGGCAACATCGGACAACATAGTGAATATTGGGGCGTGTGGGGCGTCGGTTTTACTAAACTAACTAACTTGTGATTAGATTTTTCGGCATATCTTTTTCCTTTGCCAGAAAAAAGTTTGCGCTTGTCTGGCCTGAAGACGATTGTTAGCATCCGTCAATGGCGATCGGGCTTTCGTTTATAATTTTCGTTTTTTAGTTTATTTGAGTGTTTATTGTATAATTTTGATAGTGTTTTATCCAGTGAATGACTCGATAGGACAATTGAAACGCTTGCATTTTGCCGTCATTTATTGATGACTTGCAGCGGCCACGTGGTGGCTTCAGTAATGCTGCTATCATATTACTGGAGTCCTTCACCGTACACAGCACCATAGTCTTAGGATTAGGGCTGTCTGTGTATCTCATGCTACTTACTTAGCAGAACCTTTTGATACTGAAATACTACAAGTGGAACGCCATTAATAAAACATAGAACGGACTAACCACTATTTCTACCAGTGGTAATAAAGCGGGCGCGGACTTGGGAAGAAAAAGATTAAGATAAAAACGCATTATTCAAAGTGCTACAGACTTTTTTGAAGTCAAAACTAGCTAATAATAATAAAATAAATAATAAAATATGTTTTATTCTCTATAAAGTGTATCATTTACAATTCACAGTGACCGGTGCCTCCTTGTAAGCTTGTGTGCCTGTGTTAGGAGACACCGCTCTTCCATCCTATATAACAAACAATGTAACGAGAATAAACAATTCTTAATTACAATAAACAGAAGTTAAACATTTAGCTAATACAGATAAGTAGGTACGTAGTGTAAGTAACAATGTTTCAACTTAAATATGTATGCCAGGTTTTAGGTGCATGTGCGTAAGTGCGTGGATGCATGTGCGCGTGTGTGTGTGTGTGGGTGTGTGTGTGTGTGTGTGTGTGTATGTGTGTGTGTGTGTGTGTGTGTGGGTGTGTGTATGTGTGTGTGTGTGTGTATGTGGGTGTGTGCATATAAAATTAAGGACAAAAGAAGTTTGTCCTTGGTCAACACGTTTACTACAAGAGTGCATATTACCACTTTGGTATATCATCAACAGCTCATATACGTCCC
Organism: Carpatolechia fugitivella; assembly: GCA_951230895.1. Taxonomy (NCBI): domain Eukaryota; kingdom Metazoa; phylum Arthropoda; class Insecta; order Lepidoptera; family Gelechiidae; genus Carpatolechia; species Carpatolechia fugitivella. The sequence continues at coordinate 17,945,482 of OX579646.1, read as the reverse complement.
CACCGAGGGGCTCGAGCCTACCCTGAATTAAAGCGATTAGGCCTTAGTCGACCACGCTGGCCCAGTGCGGGTTGATCGACCTTTGGATTTCTTCGCAGGAATGTGCAGCTGTCATCACGATGTTTTCCTTCACCGTGAGAGCGTCGAATAAACCGTTATGAATTCGAAATTCGAAAACACATTGGTACGTGGTGGGGATCGAGCCCACGTCTCCCAAACGGGAGGCCCTAGCCACTAGACCACCATTACCACCACTAGCGATTAGGTAATTTAATAAAACAAATAAGAAGAAACTCCAAAGAACTAGCATCTTCGTACCTTTTCTTTAAATTTATAATTGTTGTTAAGTTGGTTGTTAATAATGAAAGCACAAATATTGTTTTAATGTTTGCTGTGCAGGAGCATCTAAACACAAAGCCTGTATTTAAAAATATTCATCTGACTGAAGATTTCTCACCATTTCATCATTTCGCAATCGGGTAAAAAGACTCTAGCTATTGCGGTACTACTCTCGCCAGCAAACTTTCACAATTTTTGCCTCGCAAACGTCATTTCAAGTTTTCGGGCATCTTCCGAAATTCCACTTGATCACTTATTTTTGTTAACAGCATTTGAAGATTTTAGGGTTCAGCGCAAAAATGGTTCAAAAAATGTTTCACGTTCTTATCCGCCTGTCATGTCAAATTTAAAATTATAACACGAAACCCTTTCGGTCTGTACCTAGCTATAGTATGACATTGGTGTCGATTCGGCATACGCCCAACTAAACTAAACTAAAATAATTAGTCCTGTCACTTTCTATCATTTTTCATTGAAAAGGGACCGAAGATCATCAGTTTTGTTTTTCCAAATCGAACGTTAACTGATATTGTTCAATCAATCAATCAGCCTATTGCAGTTGTAGTCCACTGCTGGATGTAAGCCTCCCCAAGAGCACGCCAAAGCGCACAACTCTTCCTCAGGTCATCAGTCCACCTGGCAGGTGGGCGTCCCACACTACGTTTCCCGGACGTGGTCTCTATTCGAGAACCCATCTGCTCCAACGCTCGCCGGTTCTGCGACAGACGTGGCCAGCCCACTGCCACTTCAGCTTGCTACACTTCTGGACGATATCAACTACCTTGATATTATTATTGTTACGAAATAAGTCCAACTCGCACTTGGCCGGGTTTTTATTGGAACTGGAACTTTGTTACGCTCTTTACGCTGCTAACTTTTAAGAGAATTTCTCTCGAGTCTGTAGAGTTTTTGTGAAAGATTTTCAGGAATTTCAGGTACTTACTCATTTTGCCGGTATTGAATTATAAAGTTAATCGGTAAAGAGCGCGACTAAAGATTAGGAAGTTTATTTAAACTAGCGGTCCACCCAGGGCAGCACTCGCGCTTTGTAAGATTTTCCCGTGGGAATAAGACTTTTCCCGGTATAAAGTATCCTATGTGTTAATCTAGGTTACAAACTATCTTCATTTCAAATTTCGGCTAAATCCGTCTAGTAGTTAAGGCGTGAAAGCGGAGCAAACATCAAAACATCCAAATATTTTTTCACATTTATTATATTAGTGTGATGAAAGTCGGCGTTCGGGGAAGGCTGTTTCAAAGACCTCAGCCTAGTTGGGGTATGACGTAAAATCTTATATTGTTCCTTTGAAAATTTTATGTCACATTTTTTCATAAAACGATCCCAAAAAAAACCTCAAAGAAATTCCGATGAAATATGAAGCTGAATTTACGATATGATTTCGTTGAGACCCTGTCAAATACACTGAATATGTGCCTAGGTATCATGGAAGCAATAAATACCTAACATAAACAAACACAAAATTATCTGGAGACAGACATCATATAAATAAAGTATAGTTTAACAAAAGCTCAAACCACAAAAAGACAGGTGAGTTGCCAACTTATAAATATCCTATAACTCAAAAAAATGAAAATAAATATATTCAATCGAGCTCATACAAATGACTTTCCATTGACCTCTACCCATTAATTCCCAACCTGTCTCCGAAAGATCGTCAAAGCGTTCTATAAAGACCCTTTTATACAAAAAATTTACTTTATTTCTCTTTGATTTCTATCACTTTATCATCGTCTTCCATCCATTTTTACCTGTCACACTCATTATTCGTTCATTTGTCCCGTCTTTTTCTTTTTCTATGGTGAATGCCTATTATTGCAACGCGTCCGTCCAATAATAAAAATGAATTTAGCTGAGCAAGCTGATTGACACGTATAATGTTTCAAATTGAACGAGTAAAAAGACAAAAGAATACGCTTTATTTCAAAATCAGAAATAATAAACGCAGTTTTTTTATTCATCAACAGCTCAAATATTTCCTCACCGAGGGGCTCGATCCTACCCTGAATTAGGGTGATTAGGCCTTAGTCGACGACGCTGGCCCAGTGCGAGTTGGTCGACTTCACACACAACCTTTGAATTTCTTCGCAGGAGTGTGCGGGTTTCTTCACGATGTTTTCCTTCACTGTAAGAGCGTCGAATAAACGTACGTATGAATTCGAAATTCAAAAACACATTGGCACGAGGTGGTGATCGAACCTGCGTCTCCTGGACGGGAAGCAGCTGCCCTAGCCACTAGAACACCGACACGCTCTATTCTTTTTTATATCAACGGCCCGTTACAGTTCACTGCTGGACTATGAGTCTCCTCCATAATCTCCACACTTGGCAGGCGGGTTGGAGATCGCAGATTTAAAGGTTACTGTATGAGAGAGCGCTGCTGCCCGTTTCCTGTTCAATGTGTAGTCCCTAAGTCGCCTCTTACGACACCCACGGGAAGAGTAGGGGTTGGTGACAAATGTATTCTACTCTGCCGTCACCACACGGCTTTTTTAATTACCCACCAGTAAATCATACAACTAAATAGAAACTGCGGACAGTCTCACAATTTGATTTTTGTTCGACCGCAGTGTCTTCACCGGGAATCGAACCCGGAACTGAAGAGAACCGAATGCTTTACTACTTGAATGAGGAGACTGTTAAAACTGCATGAATTTATTATACTCAGTTCTGCCGTGATCATACCTATTGCAACATAGTCGAAATATCGGTAAGCTCATTAAAAAGCTTATTTTAAATCGAATTCGTGGTAATAACCCGGTAGATATTATTATGTGTGTTGTTTAATATACTCATTTTAGCATTTTAAAGTTTTTTTATAACAAGACTTATCAAGCTGGCCTCGTGCTATATACCCACTATATACCTTACTAATATTATAATCGCGAAAGTTTGTAAGTATGGATGTATGGATATTTGTTATTCACGCAAAATTTACTAAACGGATTGGAATGAAATTTTGAATAGAGAATAGAGAATAGTTTGTACCCTGAATTAACTCACAGGATACTGTTTACGCGAAAAAGTCTTATTCCCACGGGATCTAACACAACGCAAGCGTAGCCGCAGGCGGATCGCTAGTACTAATTATTTCTTTCTTTCTATCCATCTAACACTTTTATTGGTTCTGCCTGTGTTGAAAAACTTAATTTTACATTTAACAGGACCCTAAAAGTCACATTTCATACCCCAATTAATTATTTCCCTTGAAAAAGACGTCGTTTGAAAAAAGCGGCTCCTCACCGCTTACAAAAAGATGAAACGTAATAATGGTGGGCATTATTACGAATAAGGAAATAGGTACGAATGACACCGGGCCTTCTCTTGTTCAAGACGACCTCAAAAGTCAAGTTTACCGATCAGTGCGTATTCAATACTCGCAACGCAATGCAATGTATCAAAAAGTATTATTCTCTTCTGACGCCTTCAAAAAAGAAGATCAAGCTAGATTCGGCTGTATGTTTTTTTATGTATGTAATGGGGGATTTACCGACAGCCAATTTAAAAAAAAAAATTTGCTTTGACGATTCATGGAACCGAAAAAATACGGCGAGCCACCCAGGGCCATAAAAGGATAAAAAAAAAGAATCAACACCTGGCGCCATCTATCGTCTTAATTAGAACTTTTATTTTTTAAAGAGCTGTCAGAAAATCCCCCATTCGTTACTTACGACGAATTGTCAACCGATTTTCTTTTTTTTGTCGTGTGTTCAGTTTCCGTGGCCGTTTTCGGCTCTTATTACGGAAGTACTGGGTTCGAGTCCTGATGGAGATTCCGAGGTGTAACAAAAATATCGTTGTGAAACATCACCAGTAAGAAGTAAGAACATTGAAAGAAAGAAAACAAAATATCCAAAATATAAAATATGTTCGTGCTTCAGAAGGCTCTAAAATACTTGTACATTACAATCCACATCAATCAATCAGCCTATTGCAGTCCACCGCTGGACGTAGGCCTCCCCAAGAGCACCCGCTTTCCTCATCCAGACACCACCAGCGACCTTCCTCAGGTCATCGGTCCACCTGGCTGGGGGGCGTCTCACACAACATTTCCCGAGACTTGGTCTCCGTTCGAGAACCCGTCTGCTCCAACGCTCATCGGTTCTGCGACAGACGTGGCCAGCCCACTGCCGCTTTAGCTTGGACGAAATCAACCACCTTGGTCCTCTGCCGGATAATTTCGTTACGGATTTTATCCCGTAGCGAAATACCAAGCATAGATCTTTCCGTAGCTCGCTGAGTAACATGTAGCCGGTAGGTTCCACGTCCCGGTCACAATCCACATAATAAGAAGATTTAAAATCCTTAAACTGTTAGTAACATTTCATCAGTGTTTAATTTCAAGCCTTTTGTTAGTATCCCACGCAGATTATTTTAAATTAAATGGCGTTAGTGATAAATCAATATCAAATTCCATTCCTTCAGTATCTCGGCTATCCACAAAAACATGATAAATTACGTTCGGATTTTGTACGAAGCGTGAAGAGGGGATTGAAACAATAATTAAATTCCCAAGGATTCCCTTCACCCCAGTTTAATTTACAATGGACACAACGAGCAAGCTTTTATAATATTACTAGCGGTCCGCGTATAAGATTTTCCCGTGGGAATAAGATTATTTCCCATAAAAAGTGTCCTATGTGTTAGTACAGATTACATACTATCTCCATTCCAAATTTTATCCAAATCCGTTGAGTACTTTTGGCGTGAAGGTGGAACAAACATCTAAATATCCAAACATCCAAATATATCTTCATGTGATCTTCACATTTTAAAATATGAATAAAGTTATTGAATGTAACATCATCGGACGGTCCGCGTACTGGCAATGTAATTTGTTGCTGGCTGCATGATTTGTTTCAATTTGAATTTGTTCCTTTTTCGAATATTGGAAAAAGAGCAAATAAACTTCATACGGTCGCTACCGGGGATTTTGAAACAGTTAAAATCCAGGAGCCGAAGTGTAGTATTGTTAGATATGTAAGGAAGGATGTCTTCCTTTAGTTTCTATAAATAAATATTATTTACAGTTTAGCAAGTTCTTTCTATCACAGCTGTTATAGTATGTAAGGGTAAATGTGATGTGCTGTGATTAGTGTGATATTTGAAACTGGTTTTTGGTCGAAAGTGTCGGTAGACTGTGTGCACGATTATTTTCATGCAATAAGAACATGCCAGCGCCATATTTACAAGAAAAATAAAAAATAAAATAAATGCAAAAATGGCGGACGCTTGGTGACCAAGCAGGTTCATCATCGTATTTTCTTGGATTTGTAAAGTCGTAACCGATTCCACAAACTATAGTTAAACATAAATTAATTAATTAAAAAATAATGGAATATAACCGACGGTTTAATTTAAAAAAGACAATAATTGAACATCGTCAAATGCAGTCAAAACACGATATATAAATAGGTGTGCCTAATTTGTGAACGTACATATTTTCAGTTCATACCCAAGTATAAAAATTTAGTTACTTTATTTAATACTTACTGAAATATTTATTATTACTACGCTCTAATTCGGTGTTCAGAGTGCAAAATTATAAACAAAATCTGATTATTAAAAGAAACGTAATATTTCAACCATGACATTAAAAAAACAAGCTTTTAAAAAAAAAATATGGACTTTTACCATACAATTTTTGGGGTAATACGAAACGATAATACGAACTGTCAAAAACCTACGGTTGTTAATGAAAAGGGCAAGGATTGAAATTAATTAACCAGGGTGGGATCAGTACTCGGTAGGGCGAGCGCTTTGATTCATCCACTGTTTTTGTGTCTGATAAAATTCGAGCGAACCTACATTTGTGAACCCTATACTGCAATACAATGGCCTCGATTCGGAAAGTCACGCTCTAATCCTTAATTTAAGTTAGTCCGTCCTTTTTACCTTTTAAAGATTGAAAAGGGACAGGAGATGGCCATCCTAATATTAGAACTGTCAAACATCGAATTTGAACCTTATGGCCTTTAGAGAGCACTTTTTTTTTTTATTTATGGCTTCTGCATTTAGTAATTTAGTCGGTGTCGAGTAATCAGCTTATCACGGGTAGATAAGAAAAAAAATATATTAAAACATATATATTATATACTAAATTAAACGGACGCGATAGATATTTCCTGAAACAAGAAGAAAAGACACTGTTATGGACAACACAACACAAATAAATACATACTAAATGCTTATAATTTAATGTTATTAATATTGATAAATTTTGCCAAGACTTTTAAAGACTCCACCGTAGGAATAGTTAATAAGTAATTAATATTAAGGGGTAGGGAGATGTCAGCACATTTAGACAATAACAAATATAAAGGAGGACATTTATTATTGAGAGGACAGTGGAAAAAAATGTGTTCAATCGTACCTTCATCTTCACCACAGAGACTAATCCTAACTAGGATTGTCTCTTAAAGAAAACACTTAAAACATACGACTTAAAAATATCTTAAACTGACAGCTATGCCCTTATTTTAGATTGTAGGAAATAGGGTTATGATCCAAAGAAAACTTTATATTAATTTAAATAAATAATTAGTATATTATTTTATAACTTATTTTGCACTGGGAAGATATTACACGACCGTTACTAACGCAGTAGAAAATCCGAATGTGAACAGACAGAACTGCCAGACAGAACGAAAGATAATTTGGCGGTTCGTTCACTCATTCACTCACCTTCACTCATTCATACCATAACTGGTATAGTCAAATCAGATTTCATATTTACAACAGTTGAATTATAACTCATTTAAAATAAACATGAGCTAAGATAAATTTTTGTATAAATTAATAACCATAAATTCAACAAGATTATCATTCGTTCAAATGAATTACATTCGTTCATCACCTCTCTTTCATTGGTCATAAAAACGAAAAGGATAGCTGGATTTTAAAATTAGAATTAGAGCATGACAACCCGCATCAAGGCAAATGTTTATTGTAACACGGACATATTTCATTATGATCATCCCCAGGCTGTCCACCGAGGGACCTTCGTATTTCTTCGCAGGAGTGTGGAGGAATCCTCACGATGTTTTCCACTACTATAAGAATATTGAATGAACGTACATATATGTCGCAGCATAATATACATAGGCCGAACTGGTACATTAGTTATACTGTTTGAGAATCACTGTGTGAACTCACCCAAAAAAAATGTAATGACGATACTAAGAGATTTAACATCCAAAAGTTAATAAAGTATTCATTTCATTCCATTTGACGGGTGGTCGCCATTTATATAGGTATTTCATACGCCAAAATCCTGTGTTACCTCACACGTGATTCATTAAGCTCGTCAAAATTTTTAAAAAGGTCGGTTGGGTTCGCTTTCATTTGAGCTTTATACGTAGGAGAGTTATATCGAACGTTAATCAACATTTTATGTATATAAATGTAGGTACAGAGGGATCCCTACGAAATTGCTTTTCTATTATTACTTTAGACATTATTATCATTTTAAAAGTGTTTGTTTATGTAACAGTTTCAGTCTTAAAAAAGATTACGTTTCTTTTAATGATTCCTTTATTCTTATGAGACTCTGGTCAAGTGAAATTGTACTGTGAAAAAAAAAAACACGTAATTTTTCCATTATGTTAGGAAGCTACGACCCCAGATTAAACGTAAACGCTTCTTTGCTGTGCGCTCAAAGAGTTTTTTCAGTAAGGCTACACAGTTACATAACAAATGGACGCGTCAAACAACAAAGCCGCCGACCCGCCGGCATAGCCCGCTAACACAACCCGGCGGCGCCGCGGCGGCCTATATGAAAAGAATCATGTCACCAACATGCGCCCGCACGTGTCTTGCACGCAAGCGCTCAGTTGCCCAGCGACACTCGAGCGTAGTGACATGCTAGCTAGTTTTTGCGACTTGGAGTGGCCTCAAGTTTTTCGACTTGCAATGAGTGAAGCCGCCGACAAAAAGTCGCCGACATAGACCGGCGGGTTTGCGGCTTTGTTGTGTATTGCGCTTATACTTATGTTTTTATAACACAAACCTCATTTCTTCTTTTACATCGTAAGCTAAGAATGTAAATAGACATCGCCCCGTATTTTCAATACAAAATATATAAAGAGGACTTATTGCAAGGAACCGACGCGAACTGGAATCTAAAGCCCTATTTACATGGGATACACGATAAGCGCGAACAAATTGAGCCATTCCGTAGGTCAATAACCTACGCGGCTTGACAAAATATATTGATACGTTACGTAAAAACTACTTTAGTTAAAATGCGTTTTCTCTAGTTAAATTGAAACTAGTTCTGTAACGAGGTATTCATCCTCTTTCCTGTTTTATGACTGGCAACCTTTCTTGCTGGCAGTTTTATCTTTCATTTTAAATTCATTTTCAAATTTAGATTTCTTACGTTTCGATTTTGTCTTTTTTCTGCAAAATTTTTCACTTCATGTCCTGTTCTCCGATAGTACATTCCTAAAGCTTTTCTACTATTCTCTACTATTTTTCCATGTCAGTAATTATAATATATAAATAAATACCTTTTTATTGTACCCTGGTTATTGCCACATAACCCTCTACAACACTCTTCGTGTAGTGCTGCTGGGCCACAGTTCTTACGGAGAGATTTTGTTAAAACAACAAACAAGATTGCCTTAAAATGTATCTGTCAGTTAGAACTAATTTTAAATAAAAAAATGTGTCAACATAAAAAATTGGTTTTACTACTACTAGGTTTTCTCCAAAGATAAACGCTTTCTATATCACAAACTCTACTCTCTAAAATTGTCGAATTCTATCATTGAATGTTTTTTTTTCTGTGTATCTCTTGTGTGCAATAAAGTATACTATATTCTATTCTATTCTATTGAATTTTCGACGCTCTTAGACGCTCAGCACACATTGTTATACAATCATCTAAGAGGTACTTACACTAACTTCAAAGCTTTTAGAACTTGCCTTGTGTCTTTACAGCTTTTACACTGTAGCGGGAAATTCGTAGCAAAACGCTACGCTGCTACGGCGTAGCAGTTTGTTCTATACACATCAACAACGCTTTCTGATGTTAATGAAGTGGGTGCTGTACTAAGTTTTGTTGTATATGCATGTCTCAAAAGCAACTAGTACTTTTTGAAAAGTTAAAATATTTACTTTAGTTGATATTCACGTTCATTCCACGGGAAAAATTGTGAACCACGCAAGCGTAGCCGGCACACTAAGCAAGCTCATCTAATTTATTAATGGTCATTACTTATAGTATCGCAAATCGTCAGAACTCTATTATTTCAAAAGTTTGTTTGTTCAGAAGGAAAAAATATGAATGGTGTAATACATAAACACAGTCTAAATCTAACTGTCTCTTTAGGTTATTGCGTACTAGAAACTTTCTAGATTAAAATGTCACCGCTTGAAACCTCCCAGTTTTATGAAATAGATGCTACAATAAATTGTAGCTGACATTGTAAAATTAAAATGAAAAAATGTTTTTTTTTACTCTTACATTGATAATTTAAACTAGTAACACTGAAACCATTCATTTTGTATTTGTCGGCTCTGTTGTACGTTTGCCTACAAAGCTTGGGGTCGCGGGTTCATAAATCCGCGCCCGCTATATTACCTTTTTTGTAGAAATAACAATTAGGTCCGTTAAAAAAAATAAAAATGGCTGCACTTTCAACCACACGCTAACTACATTTGCTGTTGTCCTGCTTAAACAGCGACTGCAAATTGCATTGGCTGCTCCGTTGCGATGCGCCCATAACATGGTTCATATACGTCCCCACTGAGAGGCTCGAGCCCACCCTGAATTGAGGCGATCAGGCCTTAGTCGACCACGCTAGCCCAGTGCAGGTAGGTCGACTTTTCACACAACCTTTGAATTTCTTCGCAAGTGTATAGTTTTCCTTCACAGTAAGAGCGTCGGAACATTATCGGTCAATTTACTTCAATACCTACATTTTATTAGTTACAGATAAAATAATACTTAGACGCAGTTTTGTTTATCATATGGGTTATGAAATAAATGTTTTGAGATTTTTATGGTTCTAAATACACAATTTTTTTTTTATTTTTTTTTTAATTGTGACAATTTTAGTGTGGGTTATGAAAGTCTTTCAAAGATATTTTTGTTTGACCGGGATTTGATCCCAAGACCTCCGTTATGAGAGACAAACGCTCTGCTGCTTGGCTACGAAGGCTGTTTACAATACCTTTGTATGGACGTGGATGTGGCGAGGCTGGTCACAGGGATAATTACTGGACACTGTGCACTAAACAGACACCTCACTATTATGAAGAAAGCCACAGATCCGTCATGTCCCGAATGTGGGGAAGAAGAAACAAGCATTCACCTAATTGCGGAATGCCCTATGTATTCTCTACCAAGATGGGAGATACTAGAAACCGATAGGATTGATAGGGAACAGTTAAGGGACATTTCAATAGGGAACATAATCAGACTTTGCAGAGCATCGGGAAGATTCGAGGGGTCGACGCTGCCGGGGCACCAGTAAAACCAGTGCTCCTCGGTTGCCTCCTAGAGGAACAGCGGGGCGAGGACTAACCTGTTGGACCGCCGAGGGGGGCGAGTTGTGTGACACCATGCGATCCGGAGGATTCCACGCTAAGGAAGTGTGGGAGCATTAACGAGGAACTTTGGTAGGGGGGGGGGAGCTCCGTGGGGGGGAATCTCCGGGTTCCCTTCATGCGAAGTGGTACCCCCTTCTGTCTGGGGTGAATCGGATAGAACGCTCCAGCAAGCGCTTACCTGGAGCGGTGGGAGAGGATGCGTGTGGGGGCAGAACTCGTCCGGGGAGAGCGAGGGAACAGGGAGAAATGTCCGATGCACCGCGAGTCCGAAGGGCGACAACCGAACTGGGAATTAGGGGTGAAATGGTTCTACACACAGAGCAGGTCACCCGTCTGCGCTCCGTCGCAGGTGTCCCCCATAAGACATACATACATGGACGTGGATATGTAAAACAAAATGTTATTCAAACAAAACTAAGTTCACTTTCTTTTGTGCGTAGTACAAAAGAAAAAAAATGCGACTAAATTCGATAAAGTATAGAAAACTACACATAGGAAATAAGGCGGAAATAAGTTGAGGCTCACAATCATTGACATGTTCTTGAACTAAAACTCCCACGTTATTTCCGGTATACTTTTCTGTATGACTTTCGTTGGGACCAAAACTATCTTGCGTGACATATCGATATTTTTCGTCTTTAGGGAGAAATTTTCGTCTTTTTGTTTTAGATTTTAAAGTAAAGCTGTTTATCCTTTAATTTATTTAAATAAATATCTAGGTTATATTTTACAGCTTGGTGTTGGTTTTGTTATTTTTACACTCATATTTATTAGTTAGTATTATAGTATTCTGTGGTATTACGAAATTAGGTAATTCAACTTGGTTTTGACTATACCTTATTTCGTTCTAAAAATTTGTCATTTTGTAATTGTGAATAGTTCTTTTTTTGTTTGCGTGTCTTTATGCTTTCGTCCTCCAGACTACACACTTTTCATGTTTTATGAAATTCTTTGAATAAATTCAATATCTAGAATCTTCACGCATATAATTTATAAAGCCCTTCTGGAACTGTACCGACTACCAAAATAGTGGCCAGTAACTAATTATTTTACTGGCCTAGTTACTAGTTAAAACTGAATTAGCTTGATTTGCCGTTTCTCTTCAGCCAGGGCTAACCGACACGTCATTAGCGCTAACTAGAAAACTATTGCAAAACATCGCTGTACTTCTATACAGGATGCACAAAAGAACGTAATATCCATTACCGTACAGACATTAGGCCGTGTGGTGACGGCAGAGTAGAATACATTTATCACCAAACCCTACTCTTCGCGTTGGTGTCGTAAGAGGCGACTTAGGGACTACACATTGAACAGGGAACGGCCAGCAGCGCTCTCTGATACAACCTCTGCGATCTCCAACCCGCCTGCCAAGCGTAAAGATTATGGCAAAACCCTCCACTTAAGTGGAGGTGGCTCATAGTCCAGCAGTAGACTGTAACGGGCCGTTGATTTTTTTATTTGTACAGACATTTGGCAGTCTGGACGTCAGTCAGAGTTAGCTCTGTTGTCTAACTGACCACTTATGTGAAAGAATCAAAATACCGTGCCTATCAAAGGACCTCGGACCAACCAACCACCCACTGGACGGACAGTCGGACACCACATGTCAGGGCGCTACTTTCCGAAACGCATAGGTGCATTTGCACATAATAATATAATAATAGTTTGTTAGTAAATTATAAAGAATGCGGTGTCCAGTGGGTGGTTGGTCCGAGCAAAGAACGTAAGACGCTGTAAAATGAAACCATCAACGCTCACCTATCCGTGAAGTGGCGAGATGAAGTATGGTTTTTCTTTTCCTCGTTTTCCTTTATTGCATAACGATAAAACTCGTAAACTGACATAAAAAATCGAAAACACATTAGCGGTTTTTGAACTGCGACTTCTAAAACAGAAGGCAAAGTTCTTAGCCATTACACCACGGATTAACCTTCTTTACCCTTTATGAATTGGGGAAAATGACTTTCAACTTCTGGCCCCAGCAAAGTTTTTGAACTCGGAAAGATTAAACTAATCCTCGGACTAATTTCAGGATAAATATTTCATTGTAGTCAATTGTTTTTGAACGACCCCCGACCGCATTGTAAAGTTAGGAGCTGCGATGTGAAAAAACTAGAGATTAGAGACTTTAAAAATTAAAACCTTTAAATTCTGGCATTTTTGCATAAAATTTATCTTTGATATTAGGTAAAGTCAGTGTAGTTGTACCAAGAAAGTATGTTTACCATTTTTTATTCACTAACATTATCACAATTTTCGGGTTTGTTAATGTTAGTGTAGTGAACAACCACGAAAATCTTAAAACATTATATTTTTCATTCAATTTCCTAGTTATCGAAAATTTCAATAAGGTTTATACTCGATATCTGACAGATCGTTCTGCAAACGAAAATAATCTTCGTTGTTCTATAATTGGCAACTTACATTCAACCTTAGGGTGATAAACAAATTTATTGGTCGACTATACCTACCCCAACACGTACGAATGTTTTCGTATTTCGAAATGACGTTTGCTCAACGCTGTGAAGGAAATATTGTAAGGACACGTCATGCACTGTTTCGTCGAAATTCAAAGGGTGTGTGTGGTCTATTATGGCCTGAAAACCCTAATTTAGGGTAGGTTCGAGCCCCTCGATTGGGAGGTATATGAGCTGTTGATGATGACTTTCAGTAACTACCTATATATTATCCAACGAGTGAATAAACCGAGTCTAAGAGAGGTGTAATTTAAGATCTTACAGTCTATTTTTAATTTTGTTCAAATTACTTCTAAGATTTATTTTCATCCAAGAATTTAAATTTATTCTTCAGCCCTGAACGTTGGCGAATAGTTGTTCAGGCATTCGTGTTTTAAACTAATATACCACGTAATTTGTACGAAACCAAACAAATGTTTGTAATTTATTCATAAAAATGTTATTCGACTGGAATATTTGGTGTTGCTTTTATTAAAGCAATAAACTTAGCTTTTGTGCTAGTGAAATGAAGGCCCTAATCGGAACGAATGGTATGGAAATTGTGAAAATTGTTTTTGTTTGGATTTTTTCATAAAATTCTGTTAGCACGTTTAACCTTGGACGTAATAACGATAATAGCAATAGGTACCTTCAGTACATTGAAGTGAGCTTGCCTTGTAGCAAAATTGCCTCCGATAAATAATTCTGGCTATCAATTCTCGCCTCCGTGGCAATGAAATGCTATTTGTTCCTCCATAAACAAAATCCCATTTTATGGGAGCTTTGGGGCTCCGGGAGATTTTACAAGCTTGTTCCTAGCAAAATCCTTTTACGCGAATATCGACCCTACATATACATCCATATCAGCAGGGTTGGGCACGGCAGAGCGGGAGTAAATAAAGGCGAATATTGCGTAATTGTTGTCTTAGTTCCGCTCAGGTGATAAAGTACGTATGCGTTAAAGGTGCCGTACTTTTAAACTGCTTTCATTGTTTGAGTAATTTGTTTGAAACAATTGTAAATTTATTGAGAACCAAATTAAGTTCACTAGCTCATTTTATTTTATTATTAAAATTATTATTATCGTTTTTAAATACATGGTTGCGATTCTAACAGCTTTCTTTATTCTATAAGAGGAAAGGGGCAACATAAAAATACCACAATTTTAGATCCATCTAACTTGACCGTTATTGGTGTCAATTCCTAATTTAAATAGCATCTAAGATTGTGGTATTTTTATGTTGTAGATTAGATAGATCTAAATTAGATAGATCTTGTGGTATTTTTATGCTGTACTTTGAATAATATCTGTCAAGTATAAGCTTCATTAAACTTGACAGATATTATTCAAAGTACTAATCTTTATTCAAAATCTAACTAACCTAACTACTAACATTTCTCAAAAAGAAATAGACCTAAATTTTAGATTTAGAGCATATTGTTGCGATATCAGAATCAAGAGTAACGTCTGCCACTTACAGATTCTAGTTCAGATAATCCCAGGCTTCACTCGGGAACACTGGAATTAATTAGCATCATCACTTTTGCTCGTAACAATTTACGACTGAATACAATCCAATCCCTGGAATAAATATTCATAGCCCCATACTGCTGGCGTAATCCCGTCTCAGTCAGACAAGAACAATAAAACGGCACTTCTCATGTTATGGTTCTAGTAAAACCCTTATCTCTTGTTTCAGAAAGTATCGATAAATCGGGAGAGGATCCTGTGATATCAGCTTTAAGGCCTTATGGCGCTCCGGACGATGATGGCGTCAGAGATTCAACAAATCCAAAGGAAAGAGACGACTTCCAGAAACTCTTCGGAAATTTCACACTCAAAACCACCAATCATCTAGCCACAAGCCCACAAAGGCAATCAAATCCTGACCTATCGCTGACAGACCATTTTTCAAATATAGAACATAGCTATGACAACAATGAAACCCAAAGAATGACTATGGATGAAGTGTTAAGTTCAGACAATATCAATGAAACAGTTAGTGAAAGTAACGTTACAGATACAAAACCTAGTGTTCATGAAGACGTTGTAACTAAATTCTTAAGGTTAATAGAAACTCAACATTTGTTAGGTGAAAATTGTACAGCAGGAACTGCTTTAAATTTAGGTGAAGGTGTTGTGGACAGATATGCTCAAGAACGTTTTAGGATAGAAGCTGACGTAGCAGTGAACAGAGCTAATATGTTAACTAGACTGTGGAAATATGCGGGACCTTCAGTGATGCATAATGAATATTTGTTGCACGCGAGTGTCTTTTCTATGGTTGAGTTCGACGACGATATATTTGCAGCAGGAAATTGTTATGATCAATACCAATATAAAGATTATCAGCTGTTCTGTCCGTTTGCGTACAGACTCCCCGAGGGGCTGATTTTGGCGAAGGATCTGGCGGTGGAATACAAATATTTGAGCAACACTTCTGAGTGGTTCTACATTGCGAGGAAAAACGCCGAGCGTGTGATCAGGAACCATAATCAGTTCGTTAGAGGTAAGAAATATATTTTTATCGTAGCCCTAATCAAATATACTCGTGAGGAAATCTAAACTTTCCGGAGATATTATGAGGACATAGCTCAGATAGCGAAGGAGTTTTAAATCTGAGTTATGGGTCGTATTTATGAAGATTCGTTTTCATTTATTGAACGAATATAAAATAATTTTATGTTATAAGAATTTGTAACCATACGAGTGTGATTTTTCTGTTAAGCATCATTTAATATTTTAAAAACAATCATACAACAATTCAACTTAAACGTTAGTTACCTCAACGCTGTATAGGAATATATAAATTCATTATCATTCGCTTGCCCGTGTCCCTTCATTTGGGGTCGGCGCAGTATGTTTTCTCCCTCCATACATCCTTATCAGCCGTCATTTCAACACTGGCATCCTTCTTGAACATATTATAATCTTTAAGAATATAAAATTATCTAAAATAAATACGGGTTCAACAACACAAAAATAACTAAATACTATGTTCTAGATTTCAAAAAACGTCTGTGTTTAATAAATTAAAGATGGCTGCAATATTCAGAAGCCTAGTTGCTGCAACATAGACCTCTAAAAATTGCCTCACAAATCAAAGGACCAGGCTCTGAACTTTTATTAAAATCAGTCGTTCTCAAACCTCGGAAAAAAATTCATCGGCATAGGAATACCCGGTCCGTTCGTCCGTGGAACTTGTTGAATGGCTACAGCGACATCTTTTATCATTTAAATGGCGCCATCACTCACTGTCTCTTCATTTTCCATCCTTATTTGTCCCAAGGGAACTTTGTCTGATTGTTTAAATTCTTAGGCTGAAACTCTCTTTTGCAACTTGGGAGTTGATAATGACTGTTGAGTGCCGCTGAGTGGGGAAATTTCTGGACTCGAGTGTACACGAGTTGGAAATTGTGACGTACAAGGTAAACATGTTGCCTCTCATTTAAAAAAATACCTAAATCAATTCAGTTCACAGAAGCTTTTTGAACTAATATTGTAATCTAGCTTAAAAGCTCTTTTGTTGATAATTTTGTAACTGTAGTTGAAAAAATTAAATATTGCGTTGTAGACCTACACATTACATTTTTCTTGCCACTTTGTCTTTTCTCTGATGATAAAAAATAATAGTTTAAATTTAATTTTGGGATTAATTGGTCCATCATCATCATTAACAGCTCATATACGTCCCTACTGAAGGGCTGAAGCCTATACCCTGAATTAGAGCGATAAGGCCTTAGTAGACCACGCTGGCCCAGTGCGGGTTTGTCGACTTCACACACAACCTTTGATTTTCTTCGCAGGAGTGTGTAGGTTTCATCACGATGTTTTCCTTCACTGTAAGAGCGTCGAATAAACGTACATATGAATTCGAAAACATATTGGTACGTGGTGGGGATCGAACCCGCGTCTCCCGGACGGGAAGCAGCAATGGCCCTAACCACTAGACCACCGACGCTCTCTATAATTGGTTCATGTTTGCTATAATTGAGGTGACTTTCATTTTATTTTGATACTAGAGAAGTATTTCTTTATAAGATAGGTATGTTAGGTATACCTATTTTGTTTTTGTATTATTAATTAAAAGGATTTTCGTGACGTTTTATTTCTAAACGCCATCAAGACTGCGCAGTACATTGAATTAAATAAATACACAAATTAGATTAATTTGAGAAACGCTGACATTTTAATTTATTTTAAACGAGTAGTCAGCCTGTAATTTAGTAGTTTTTAAGATCATATTATTTCTTAGATTACAAAGGCGTTGTTCTTTAATTAAACTAAAATAAATTTTGAGAAAATAGAGACACGAGAAAATTTTAAATCATTCGTTAGTTTTTTAGACTTTTACAACATTTCAAATATTTACCGCTACCTCCCGTCCGGGAGACGCGGGTTCGATCCTCATCACGTACCAATGTATTTTCGAAATTCAAATTAATAAGTACGTTTATTCGATGCTCTTACGGTGAAGGAAAACATCGTGATGAAACCTGCACACTCCTGCGAAGAAATTCAAAGGTTGAAGTCGACCAACCCGTACTGGGCCAGCGTGGTCGGCTAAGGCCTAATCACTCTAAATCAGGGTAGGCTCGAGCCCCTCGGTGGGGCCGTATATGAGCTGTTGATGATAGTCCGTGAGCCCGTTCCAAAAATGCCTACGTCATATGACATCACGATCAAATGCATGGCACACGGTCGGAAAAGTTGTGCTAAGCAAGAATCAGAAGAATAAGGAACTAAAACCTGCAGCCAATTGAATATGGGATCCATTAAGAAATAGAAAAGTGCCTACTATTAATTTGTAATAGTTTGTACTAATAACCAATTTGTTGGGATATAGTGGGTGGCTTCAGGATCAGCTGATGTTTTCGGAATAAGAACTGTTACCCGACAAACTGAGGTTTTATTATTAAATTTGGAACTACACGTCTGCCATGTCGAACGTTCTACGACAAGAGAGAGAAAAAGGAAGTTTTCAAGTCACAGTCACAAGGTCAGATCACACTAACTGCCATACCGCCTTGATCTCCGTTCAGTCTCCGACGTCTGCGTTTGATAGCGTCGTCAATCAACTTGATGAACTTGTCTGTTGCAGAATGTCTTGAGATTGTAATCTAACAATCTCGAATTCTTTGATGTGAATCAATTTAAAGGTTTTCTTTTTACAAAAAATTCAAACTGTTTGTAACAATATTGCTTCCGAAATTATTGTTTTTAGGGTTCCGTAGCCAAATGGCAAAAAACGGAACCCTTATGGATTCGTCATGTCTGTCTGTCTGTCTGTCCGTCCGTATGTCACAGCCACTTTTTTCGGAAACTATAAGAAATATACTGTTGAAACTTGGCAAGTTGATGTATTCTGTGAACCGCATTAAGATTTTCATACAAAAATATAAAAAAAAACAATAAATTTTGGATACATAGAACTGAAACTCAAAATTGTTTTTTTTTTTTCATCAAACCCATACGTGTGGGGTGTCTATGAATAGGTCTTCAAAAATGATATTGAGGTTTCAAATACCATTTTTTTTCTAAACTGAATAGTTTGCGCGAGAGACACTTCCAAAGTGGTAAAATGTGTCCCCCCCCCCCTGTAACTTTTAAAATAAGAGAATAATAAAACTAAAAAAAATATATGATGTACATTACCATGGAAACTTCCAACGAAAATTGGTTTGAACGAGATCCAGTAAGTACTTTTTTTTTAATACGTCATAAATCGTAAATCACGGCTACTAGTATTTAAAACATCGATCAAAGTTACAACGAACTACAAGAACTTTTATGTTACTTGCTGCTACGGAACCCTTCATGGGCGAGTCCGACTCGCACTTGGTCGCTTTTTTTTTTATATTTTGGTCTTCACTATCGTCAACATGAGTTAGGACTATCAGAATTCAAAGACTTGCTTACACCGTCGTCGGCTCGTAACCGAGCAGACGAGAGAGAGAGAGTTTTCGTTACAGAGGTTACAGGTTCGAAAACCGGTTGGGACACAATATTCTTTGTAAGAAATTTTCCATCAATGCTGCTGAATCGCCTGATTGTCAAATGTTTGCCTTCGATCAACATGTTTGCTCTTTGTACACATTCAACGTTTTTAACAGGCCTAAAGCACATAGCCAAAATAGCATGTTATTATGCCTTATTATCGCCCGACGCATCGTTTCGGCAGAGCTGCACCGGCCGTGGGCGATAACGATGTGCGTAGGTATCTGCAATTGTTAAGTGCGGGTAGATACTTCTTCATCTACCCTCACTCTGTCTTGGATTTGTTTTTGAGTCAGAAAACAGTACACAATAAATTTCTCTGACGGTAAATCCCGAGGTCTTATTATACCCGTGAAAAGAAGTTGTCCTGTCAAATATCCTACTAATATTATAAATGCGAAAGTTTGAATGTTTGGATATTTGTTGCCAAATCACGCTTGAACCACTAGACGGATCGGGATGAAACTTAGCACACATTTAGGTTAGGTCCTGGAATAGGACATGGGTTACTTGTTATTGCGGTAAAACACTTCATTTCTACGGGAAAACTCATTGAACGCGGGTGAAACTGCGGGCGGAAAGCTAGTATGAGATATATATATGTATATGCACGTTAATCCATGTGCTCCGACTGCTGGGTACAGTCGTAACAAGAGCCATGTCAGTGGCTTTTGGCTGCTCTATGACGCGGAAACCAGGATTTATGAGGTCGGTTGTCGACTTTACAACCCACACGATGAAGAAGAAGAAACGTGGCTTATAATCATCTCGATTTTGGACGTCTAAAATCTAAATTAAATATTTAATCCCGCCCCGTCTTCTTCTGAAGAACTATTTGTTTTTATTCGATCCCGAAGTATCTTCAATTCAGTTTGTTGGTTTTAGCTAATTTTAAATCTTCCCCAAAGATAAAGTTTGCTTAGTGAAATCTTGAGTGTTTCGTCGTTTTAGTCTAAATAAACAATTTTTAAAAGGTCTCTTTTGAACTTTTAGATCTGATTGTAAGTAAATAAAAATATGAGATTTATTTAGGAAGCCATGCTTTCTTCGTTTTAAGGAAACAGATAAATATTTTAACATCTTCTGTTATGTAATATGTTTTCGAATTCATATGTAGGTACGTTTATTTGGCACTATTACGGTTACAGAAAACATCGTGCATACACTTGCGACAAAAATCGAAGGTTATGTGTGAAGTGGACATCTCGCATTGGGTCAGCGTGGTGGCGTGGTCAACTTAGGCTTGATTACCCTAATTCAAAATAAGCTGCGTCCCTACCAAAGAACTCTAGCCGAAAAATTATTTATAACTAAGTGAATCTCACATGGCAAGGGCAAAATGGATTTTGACACAAGATCGTATATGTTGCTACGATTTTCTCTTTAACGCGCTCTTTCATTACTAATTCCATTACTTGTTGTCCGTCGCCCAACAATATCTCTATCGTTATCTTACATTCAACATGGAAAAGTTCTCAACCAGTTCCTTCTATTTTCTAAAACGATTTCACATAAATATCAGAAGTGTCCAATTCAAAGTTTAGCGCTAACGGAACACATCAGAAAGTGCCAAGTTGCACTTAACTTCAACATCGGTTACTAACCACGGACCGCGGACCGTGGGGTTGCTTCCGAAGCATCCTGCAGAGATATGTGCTTCCATTGACTAATCAGACGTTGGACCCAGCATTGTAAGAGTGATTTTAGCGAAGGAGATCAGATTTCATGCATGACATTTTCCAACGAGGTCAGATTTTGAGTGGGTTATTTTTTTTTTGCCGTGTGGTGACGGCAGAGTAGAATACATTTGTCACCAACCCCTACGCTTCCCGTGGGTGTCGTAAGAGGCGACTAAGGGACTACACATTGAACATGGAACGGGCAGCAATGCTCTCTGATACAGTAACCTTTTAATCTGCGATCTCCAACTCGCCTGCCAAGATTATGACTGTAACGGGCCGTTGATTTAATTTTATTTTTTATTTGAGCAAAAACCACAGTGCCCTCGCGCTCAGCGTACAGTCGTCGTAAAATACTACGTACCGATCTTGCGTACTACGAGAGGTTCAAATTGATTTACATATTGTAAAGTGTGCAAATATTTTATGTCCTTGACCTAGGATGACATAGTAAAATTAACATGTGAAGCTGCTTAACACAGAAAATGTGTGCAGAATAATAAACATTTTTTGCAAATATTAACCCGCGATGATTGTCATAAAATCAAATGTAGTCAAAAGTAGTCCTATGCAGGCGTTACAAGACTCAAATTATAAATCCCAAAACCCCAAAGGTGTGTTTAAAATGCGAACAGTGGGCTAAGACAGTGGCATATTAGTGGTATTTTATTTTTTGGAGTATTTATAAGTATTTGCCATCCATGATAGCTTTGACGTCGAAAAATGATTTGTAAAAATCTTAATTCGAATAAAAAAATTTTACTTTGACTTTGACTTTGACTTTGTATAAGGAAAACAACAAATACAGCATCAAAAAAATATTTGGAGAACAACTTTACTCATTCGAAAGCATACACACACATCCTTCGTCCTATGCTTTTTTTACATGAATCAAATTATCTATGAAGAGTCAATCTAACACTTGGACGTGCGTAGTCCTTTTTGGTTACCGAATCAGTGTGGTGACCCATCCTGGGGACCTCGAAAACTTGGCGTGCGTCTCACACAGGAATTGTTTTACAACTACTTGTGTCCGCTTAAGGTTGGTAAGCACTTCAACCATTTCGGAATATCTGGCAGAAGTCATCGGACATCGGAGAATGATTGGAATATTTAGATGTTGGAGTTCTACAGCATTCCGAATCACCAATTTTCGATGTCATCGCGCTTAACTGCGCACCGATTTGCTGGGAGTGCGAGAATATTGGTCTCGATTGCGTCATATCATTCGACATCCTAACTGAAATATTCGTGACCGGACCTTCAAAACTGATATATACTTAGTTTTCTAAGATTATTTATTTAAAGCCACTGCTACTGATGAAAACCAAAGTTTTTTTTTCGGGCTAATTCCTAGTACTTCCAAAGTGGTAAAATTGCGGGTGCGAACTTGACCTAAGTGCGTTAAAATGCGTTCTAAAACATTATCTCAATATTATCCTCTTAGCACCATGGTACCATGAATTCAAAATTCGAAAACACATACACGTACTTATGGAGGGGATTCTTGCTGTGCTTGGAGCTTATGACTGCTAAGAGGATAATATTAAGATAATGTTTTAGTGTGCAGGTTTCTTCAAGATGTTTTCCTTCACCGTAAGAACTCGTACGTTTATTCGAATACTCCATTCGATACTCCTGCAAATAAATTCAAATGATCTAACCCGGACTGGGCTGACCAAATCCTGATCTCCCAATTTTGGGTAGGCTCGAGATCGTTCTTCTCCACAGAGGGCGTACACTGGTAGTGAACGTGCCATCCATGATAGCTTTGACGTCGAAAAATGATTTGTAAAAATCTTAATTCGAATAAAAAATTTTGACTTTGACCTTTGATATATTATATGAGCCATATATGAGCTGTTGATGAAATCTTCGAAGTGTACAAAGAAGCAAAACTAACTTTTACCTCCCAAGTGCAATGTTTCAAACAACTTTCCCTAGACAGGCTTTTATTAAATTACTTTCTTCAACTTCAACCATTTCGTTGTTTATTCCTTGGTCGTGCCATTTATTAATGTTGAGTAAACTATCAACTTTTATTGTATTGTACCTATAGATTTTGTTTATTCCCTAAAGTTAGCCGAATTCAAATCCGCTTCCTTGCAACAATGAAAAGTCAATAAAAGACGCAGACCCACTTCTATAGCTTCATTCATCGATCTACTTGGAGAATCTTTAACTATCTGCCCGGAATTCTCCTCTAGAAAAAATACTATTTGCTTGAATAGTTGAGTATCGCAGTGGCATTGAATCCGTTGCTATAAATTAATTAAGAAATTATGTACCGTAAAACTCCATAAAAGGTATACGTCGTTTAAACTTTTTGCATAAGTGACCAGTACATGAAACTGAACAACTTTCCCTAGGGAACAAAAGTAAAGAATAATAATAATTGCAGACAGTGAACGTGCACTGGTAGTCAACGTGCCGTCCATGATAGCGTTGACGTCGAAAAATGATTTGTAAAAATCTTAATTAGAATAAAATTATTTTGATTTTGACAGAGTAAATTGCCAATGTGTTACCTATAAATAGCCTGTACTACATCTACTTTATAATATAAAGCCTAATAAGAAAGATAAGAATACTCCAAGTGGTTACGTTAAATAAAACAAAAGTTCCCTTACAGCGGATAAGCTGCCTCCGCTCTCCTTCTCCGAGTATTTGTATTTTTCAATAAAGCTAGCAGCTGGTGTATTTCCCAGCAAGTAACTTAATTTACGTTATAATGCAACATGCTTTTATAAAGCAATAAGCTTTTAGCTGGTAACTATAGTGCGATTCATAAACATTGGCAGATTGAAAAAAAACTTAATTTTTTTAACCCCAACATACACAAAAATAATAATAAAACAATTTAATTTTAAAGCATAATTTAGTAGTCTTAAAGGCGGTTCTGGTTGGCACATTGACTAATATTTACAAGTGAACTTGCCAATTTGGTGCATTCTTTTGAAAAGAACTCGCCGAAAAATCTCTTTGCGTTTTTAGGGGCGTAGCCTTTTGGGTGTGAAAGCCTTCGCAAGGAATTTTTATGGAATTCAGGGCAGGCTCGAGCCAAAAAAAAAATGAGAATAAAAAAACATAGGTATGAGCTGTTGACAATAAGAACCCAAAAACTCTGCTGCTGTCCGTCCGTCGTCTGTCTGTTAGCGCGCTGTATCTCATAAACCGTTAAGATAAAACTAATGAAATGTCCACAGAGTATGTATTTATGTTGCTACAACGAATAATAAAAATGAAAGGGAAAATCAGGTACGTAATTTTTTTAACGTTTTTCTTTCACTCGACTGATTTGGAACCCTGTGCCAGTAGTGTGACTCGCACTTGGCAGGTTCTTTTTTTTATAAGACACCTTCCCTCATTATCTATTTGGCCACTCCCCATTTATCATTAACGGTCTCCCGATAGACGTTCATTTCCTGTAATAGGCAGATAAGTGGGTCTGAGTGGATCTGGGCAAGGGGCGGGATAATTGCTGGCGTGAAGTCTTTATAGTGATTTGTATCTATGATAAGAAATTAATTACCAATCTATCGAGTCTTTTGTTTTAATTGCGCAGTTTTATTTCAATGTGTGTCTACTCGTGACCATGGAGCGTGTAACCGTTCTGAAATATCGAGGTAACAATATTAAATATAACCGTGGTGACAAATCCGAAAACTGTGACAATTTTAGTGTTGTGTATAATTCATATAACACAAAATATCAAACAAAAAACTGATTGATTGAGTATAAGAAAGCCAATTGCGCTTCAAGTGAGACCCACACATTTGAGTTGGTTGTAAGGCTGCTAGTCGTTTTGGAGCGCCGCGAAGAGAAAGATCACACAAACGTAGTAAAAGTTGTATAATGTAAAGTTAATATACAAAACTGTTATAATTTGGCAATTTTTTTCTTGAGATGTTGCTAGTTCACGGGATGGTTACGCACTCAAATTGTACACTGCAACGCGTGGGGGAATGTAGGCTGCCGCGTCTGCATAAAAATACAAACGCAAATATTTAATTAAGTACGTATGAATATAATTTATTGGTAAAATATTGTATTGTATTGTACCTATATGATAACATAGCCAAATAATCAGACGCACATTTTCTTTATTACAAATAAGTAAATATTAAGATTTCGTGCTGAAATCACGAATCATCTGTAAACAAACGCATTGTTGAAAAAAGGAAAACTTCTTTCAGAAATTAGATTCAAAAATGTCTTCACCTTATTCTTTACTTCGATTCTAACATTTTTCGTTTTTAATAAGTTCTACAAAGACTTTATTAAGGGATTTGTCAAATCCTTCTGCCGAGTCAAATTGTTGTAACTTTTTCTGAAGTTTAATCTTCGGTAAATCCCGTTAAGTGCCGTGACGGATGTCAGGTAGAAAAGTCCTTTGAAAACAAAAAGCTCCTGCTACTGACGTAAAATTGTAAACTGCAGCCAACCATTTACAATTAAACGTATTATTGCTCGTTACTTTATAATCTATCGAAGTCAAATTTTCAAATTGCAAACCGTCCCTGGTTGGTCAGTTTTGGCTGCGGTAATGAATAAAAAAATAAAACTCTATGGATACAGAACGAGGTACTGCCAAAACCGACCAATCAGGAACACTGTTCACAATTTTACGGGCGATAAAACCCGACAGATTATGAACTCTGCAGCTTTGTTTACAATTTAACGATTTAACATCGATAGATTATAATACGTTAAATTGTAAATGGTTGGTTGCAGTTCACAATTTTACGTCAGTTTATAAATATCGCGAGATAGATACTAACGATGTTCACAATCTTACGGTGATATATACAATATAACATAGTTGACGTGTAAATGTGGCT
Organism: Carpatolechia fugitivella; assembly: GCA_951230895.1. Lineage (NCBI taxonomy): Eukaryota > Metazoa > Arthropoda > Insecta > Lepidoptera > Gelechiidae > Carpatolechia > Carpatolechia fugitivella. Next base: position 17,919,590 of record OX579646.1, on the reverse strand, counting down.
AGAGTAAAAAGTATCGCTACGTTAGAAATTAATTGTAAATTGGAATTAACCAATTATCCAAATCATATAAAAATGTTTATCATATATGCAAATTGCCTACAGGTAGGCAGGTAGGTTTGTTGGTAGCGCGACTGGTTTCACCACCACTGTTTTCCAAGTATGATAAATGCCTTACCATTTACTATACGGCATTATAATTTTCTTTTTTTTACAGGTTACCATACATACACACACAACGACACTGCGCACACTGCGCGCGAGTCGGACGAGATTCTCGTAGTCACGTACGAAGACGGGAAATGGTCGAAGCCTTACTACGACTGCGGGGGCGGCAACATCTGGATGTTGACCTACACAGTGCCTTTCTTCGGATACAGCAACGCCACTTATTTTTTTAAGTAAGTGGTTGAATTTCTATTTCTATACTCCACCTTAAGGCGGCTATCACACGACGCAGGCATTGAAGTGGATGTCACATCGCATTGGCTTGTATGTAATCCGTTGATGCCTATACATACACCGCCCGAACGCGCGAACCACTTCTTAGTTTTGCTTCAAAAATGGATGTGTCCAATATCTTCTCAATCTTTTTTTTCTGTGCCGTATTCGTGATTTCCTATACAGTGACCAAATTACTTCTAGGACTTCAGTGTCCATTCTTTCGAGCGTCTGAAATTGGACGGCGGAAATTGGACGATTGAAATTTGGCGGATCTAAGTGATGTAATAACATCCTATGGAAATAAATTATTTTGACTTTGACTTTGACTTTGGACTGATGGTCGAGAACGAACCGCGCGGACAGGCTCGCCTACCGCCTCTCCGCGCGGCTCACCGCTGCGAAACCCTCCGGCCGTCTCCACCCTCCGCGGCGGTGCGCGGCACCGTGTGATAATCGCCTAAGAACAGAGCCAATTAGCTTCCTATAAGAGTCGTAAAAACTAGACGACGTTTTTAAAGTTTCTTCGGTGAGTTCTTCTACAAGGACCGTATAAACTAGCCAAAAAATAATGACAAGCTGAGAGATGCAACATCGAAAAGTGAAAAATTGATTTAGCTAAGGAGCCTTAACGTCACATATTATAGTCTAGAAGTTTCGTTTTGCAAGCGGTGCACTAAGAGACACAAAAAACTGGCGTAATCCAAACCATAAGAACTGTTACTTAATTAACAGAAAAATATAATGTCACATTAATTTTCTGCTCCTTCTTAACCGAGTTTAGCGAAGTGTGATCTGCTTCTATTCTCTTTTAAGTGTAAATAAGGCCATTAAGGTTTACATGTACAGTGGGAAGTCAATAATAATTGCCTTACGATCTTATGATGTACGTTTATTCTACGCTCTAAATAAACTAGTGGCTCTGTGAGCTGTAGACCTCGCGAGTATTATACTTAATGGCTGATTTATGAAAGTTTCTCATAATTCCATCATTATTAAAGATTTCCAAAAACTGAACCGACAAAAAAACCATTAATTTATCAAACCTGCTCACAAAATTTCACGAGAGTCAGTTGAGAAACGCGACCTGTAGAACAAACAGACAGATGGACATTGCGCTCGCGCTTCGCAATTGCTCGGTCAATGATTTTACTTTCTACGCTCTTCGTAAGTAATATACCTGCACAAGCCTGTGACGAAATTCAAAGATTGTCTTTAATCAATCAACATGTAACACGCTTGATTTCATTGAGAAACCTTTCTTGGGGACCTTCTATGTAACCTGAAAATGAAGAGAATGTGAAAGAAACAAACATGAACTATGTTATTCACAAATTACGTCAAAACGCACTCAACGTGTGGTCCAGCAGCCACCAGGATTTAAGACGTGGCAAAAACCAGGTTTCAGTCCTGGTAAAGGTAAATAAATTTATTTAGGTAGACAGTATAGGTATTTATATAAACTGAGAAATAGTAGAGTACGTAGAAAAGGCTTAGGTATGTACTTTCGGAGATCAGGACATGAAGTGAAGAATTTGGCAGAAAAAAAGACAAAATCGAAACGTAAGAAATCTAAATTTGAAAATGAATTTAAAATGAAAGATAAAACTGCCAGCAAGAAAGGTTGCCAGTCATAAAACAGAAAAGAGGACGAATGCCTCGTTACAAACTTTAAGCAAAATTTAGATTATAATGGATGCATAACATTAAAAATGAACACGTTGCACTAACCTCATTCTAACATAAACGGTATTATGAACTTTCGGGAACAAATTTACATATTTATTAACATTCTAATTTACAGCTCATCATGTTTATGTAAAATTATTACAGTGCCTACTGAATTATTATTATGGTGCGATTTATAAATTATGTTTCAAAAATGGCCTTAGATTTTATGAAAAATTTACCGCGGCTAAAAATCTTATATGCACGGGATAATAAATATGTAACACAACACAAGTGGTCAAATAAAAACTTAATTATGAAATGTAGCTTTATCTGTAAGTAATGAAATTATACTTACTTCGCGCCTAAAAAGACAGGAGCGAGATTTATTGTTATAATTATTTCAATCAATCAATCAACGGCCCGTTACAGTCCACTGCTGAACTATGAGCATCCTCCACTTAAGTGGAGGGTTTTGCCATAATCTCCACGCTAGGCAGGCGAGTTGGAGATCGCAGATTAAAAGGTTACTGTATCAGATAGCGCTGCTGCCCGTTCCCTGTTCAGTGTGTAGTCCCTAAGTCGCCTCTTACGACACCCACGGGAAGAGTAGGGGTTGGTGACAAATGTATTCTACTCTGCCGTCACCACACGGCGGTATAATTATTTAAATACCCAAAAAAGATCCGAATGTTCTACGTAGTAAAATAATACGCAGCATACAATACATAGAGCAAATTTACAAAAGATCCTATTCTTCAATTTACCTGAAATCCATTGGATAACAACTCGAGACTACCGAGCGAGTATGTACTTAAAAGAAAAAAAAACCTCTTCAGTGAACTTTTATTAGAAATGTTTTCAAACCTCGACAAAAGCTTTCATACTAAGCCTGGATTAAACATCAAAGTCCTACAATTCCATTTGCAATAAGCAAGATTGAGCCAAAGATATTCTTATGTTGCTACATAAATGGATTATTTGGAGACTCTATTGAATCCTATAAAAGCGACAAAGAGCTGTGAATAAAATATGGGACGAGGCGGTTACTTTAGGAAAATGGACAATCTAGGAAGAGAATCTTAGTCTTTGAAGTCGGCAAACATTTCTTCAAATGGAGTCCCTTGGTAATTCTATGTAGACTTTATTTTCCTTATTGCGTCTTTCTGTACTTCATTTGGTGATTGTAAATATATTTTTTGCTTTTTGCAAATAAATAGCTATAAGCTTTTAGAAGCTTTTTTTATCCATGGACATACACGTAAGTATACAATAGTGCAATATTTTTTTACTTAAGGATGATCCCAAAAAAAAAAAAAAACGTTTACATGTAGTACAAACATCGTGTAAACATTTTTACAATCAGATGTACAATTATCTGACATTCATCAACAGCTCATAATATACGTCCCCACCGAGGAGCTCGAGTCTACCCTGAATTAGGGCGATTAGACCTTAGTTGACCACGCTGGCCCAGTGCGGGTTGGTCGACTTTAACTCACAACCTTTAAATTTCTTCGCAGGAGTGTGCAGGTTTCATCACGATGTTTTCCTTCACCGTAAGAGCGTCGAATTAACGTACATATAAATATAAACTTACATCTGACATTGCACTGGTATAAATGGAAAGAAGAAAATGTTATAGTAGATTTTTCGTGTTTGATTGTCTAAAATATTGTACCACTACGATATAATACGTTGTGTTTTAAAACACAAAAGCTTCTTATACCTGAATACAATAATATTCTACTTGAACATAATTTTATTGAGCCGTTACTGTATCCTATTACAATAATTTCCTATAACATAGTATTTCTTACAAATTTTCATGACGCACACTCGGATTCCTCTATGGCGTTTAGTCGTTTTATTTTTTTTTATACGGACCTAATCTCTATTTATACCAGAGTGGTAATATAGTGGGCGCGGATTAGTCGCTTCAAAGCCCCACCTTATACACTCACCGGCACATCTAACCGCCCACCCTTGTATTTCGGGTTAATTTTAAACTACGCTTATTGTCATACATTACAATTGATTTATTGATAATTTTACGATAAATTAAACACACTTAAATAAACGTTATATTAACTACTTTTTAACTAACATAAGCTATAACTAATTATAAAGAATCACGAGTATTCCCTGAAATGGAGGGTGGGCGGTTAGATGTGCCGGTGAGTGTGTTGAAAACAACTAAAAAGAGCAACCTTCGATGGAAATATGCAAAGATTTTCCATATTTGACCGTCCAAGGCAACGCTATTTACGTTCATGGAGATATGCGAATTCTATTTACCCTAGTTCAATTTGCAAAAGATCGTATATGGGGTAAACAGGAGCAGGGAATATGGGGGAGGCAATAGCTGCGGCTTCGTGCAATCGAAACCCAGCCAACTCGATTATCGCAAAGGTATATTGGATAAAGCTGGTTCGTCTGAGCTGTATCTCTAACAATTTTATTTTTGGGGATGATACCGAATTCAATTAATTTACATCCAATGTCGTCGGGGAGACCGTATTTGGTTTGATGGTGCCTATAGGTATAGGTACTGTATTTTTGGTATACTTGTAAGTACTTATTATAACATGGCAACCCTATCGCTCGCTTCTCGCCTCACCTACCCTAGCGCCACCTAGTGGTCTGCAGTTGCATTGTACGCGTCGAAAGAATATAGACGGGTTAATATAGGAAGAGTTCTGACAGCTCCAAAATTTTTCATACGACGTTAACAACTTTTTTTTATAATATTCAGTTTAGAAACCATAATAGCTAAAATATAAATAAAAAGTAACTTCACCTCTTATTTTATCATTAAAAAGTATGTAATTTTACTTAATAAATAAATAAGTAAACGAAATAATATTAAAAAGTTTTAATAATTTTAATCTGTCAGAGCTCATCCTATAGTAACCCAAGTGTAGACCGCCAACCAGATATTTTAAAGACCTTTTATTGATGACTTGCAGCGGCCACGTGGTGGCTTCAGTAATACTGCTATCATATTGCTGGAGTCCGTCACCGTCAGGATTAGGGCTGTCTATCTTATGCTACTAACTTAGCAAAACCACTTGATACTGGCGAAATACTACAAGTGAAACGCGCCATAAATAAAAATTAGAATTAGAAGATTCTGTGTAATTGTGAACTGGATTTTGTTCTATGTTAGAATACCTACGAATAAAACCGAAAAGTGCATATAGTACGTCCGCCCGTCTAAGACCGATATCATCAAAATTTCTGGTGCTTTATTTCATGATATTTGGAATGAACATGCTCTCGTGATCTCATAAAGCTGAGTCTTAGAGGGCGCAATCCGCCGCAGCAGTTTTTATGGAGGAGTGAAAATCATTTAAGTCTGGTGAACGATTTTGCTATTAACATATAGTCCTCAATGTACTGAGTATCTTGTATATTGTTAAGATGCAAAAAAATGGCCGAGGAAACTTTTAAGACCGCCCAAACTTCGCCATTTTTCCTCTTTAATTATCTTTCAGAATGGAACTGAGGTTTAACCACATCACCCTAATACACTCAGCGGCACATCTAACCGCCCACCCTATTTCAGTAACTTAACTCATATTTTATGGTAATTTCTTAATTTAAAACCAGTACAACTTAATTTTTGGTTAGTTTTACATTAAATAAAACACATTGGCACTCCTTTACTAAACATTATACCTTCTTATTAAGTGATTTAAAAAAAACCTCAAAAGTTGAATTTTCTTCGAACTTTCCTTTTTTTGTTTCGTTCGTCATTTGTCCTGATCGCTGACGTTGCCAGTATATGAATTGTCTGCAGAAGAATCAGTTTCATTACTTCCATCCATAAAAATGCCTCTGAACGCCATAGCAGCAGCAAGAGCGTATTATAAATGTAAAAATATATTTGATGTTTAGATGCTTGGATGTTTGTTCCCCCTTCACGCTTGGAATGGAGATAGTATGTAACCTAGATTAACACATAGAACAGGACTTTCTACGGGAAAAAGTCTAATTCCCACGGGAAAATCTTACACAACGCGAGCGTAGCCGCGGGCGGACCGCTAGTTCCTCATAAAACCCGTTGGGACTCAAAAACTGGGCCGGTCACTGACCCGAGCCACAATAACGATATCCTTCAAGTTATGAAATTGGGATCAAATCTTTTCAGGCTCACTGGAACTTATTGCTTCATAAACTCGATATACAAATTATAAGTAAAATAATTTCTGCTCGATTTATTACATAATAATATAATCAACAGCTCATATACTACATCCCCACCGAGGGGCTCGAGTCTACCCTGAATTAGGGCAATTAGGCCTTAGTCGACCACGCTGGCCCAGTGCGGGTTGGTCGACTTCACACACAACCTTTGAATTTCTTCGCATTAGTGTGCAGGTTTTATCACAATGTTTTCCTTCACCGTAAGAGCGTCGAAGAAACGTAGATAATATGAATTTTAAATTCGAAAACAGACAAACAGACGGACATGGCGAAACTATAGGGTTCCTTTTTTACTACAAATATATGTTTGGTTTTTATTTATTTTCATATACTTCTTTATTTAAGTCAAGAAACAGTGCCACCTACACTGTTAACCACGTATTAAATAAAAGGATTAATGATAACATTTATTTGTTAAATTAAGCTTGCTCTGTTCTTGATTATACCCGCATGTTACTGAGTAATGTAATTTACTGGCTAATGTAATGTAAGTTTGTTATGTTGTCTTTACTAGATAGAACGATAACATTCTTGTGCCATGCACCTGCACTAAAGCTAAATTCATGCGATGCAACTGCCTGCCTACTTGTCGAATAAATTACCTTATCGTGCTTCTGGTCTGCCACAGCCTATTTTACTTTTAAAATGCTTGTTTGGCATTTAACTAAAAAGTTAATAATATACGAAACCCTATAAACATTTCTTCATGTCGCTGTAGCAGGGGATGGTACACGTTTGTTAGCTAGCAACTTTGCTTTTTCTGTTCATTGCATAGGTAGGTTTCGGAAACAGTTTTTATCCTAATAATACGATTATTAGGATTATTATAAATGTGAATTTTTGTATATTTGGATGTTTATAATCTGGATAAACATTATAGGTTACTTTTAACGGTAAAAGGTTTTAAAAAAGATAAAAGTGTCTTTATTCAAAGTAAGATTTAACAAAATCATTATTCGACGTCAAAGTAAGATGACTCGTTTACTGCAAGTGGAGAAGAACGGCCGGGAGAAACTCCACAGGATTCGCATTTCCTGTGCTTTTTTTTATATAAAATGTTGTTTACAATAATCAATCTACAATACTCTTAATGTTTCCTGTGCCGTGCTGGAGCATCTGAACACCAAGCCTCCTTATCAATCAAATAGTCATTCAATTCATAGTAACACAAGATATTTAAACTTTTTTTCAGGAAGACTTAAGATACAGTTGTCAGGTATTTTGTAATAGCAGCGTACACAGAGCCCCACAAATGAAGTACTAACCTTATAGTCTTAGTGGTGGTTTACTAATTTATTCTTATTTCAAGTATTACGATCGTGAATATCAGAATTTTTACTAAATTCGTGGATATTTATTCCCAAAGTCTTATTCCCATGGAAAAAACTTACTCAACGCGAACGGGCGGATAGTTGTTAGGTCCTTTTAAGAGTGTTTTGTGCGTTCGGTCATAATTATCATTTTTACAATAACTAGAAGATTAAACTTATATTCAAATTTGGTCGAGTTCGTCAATGTTTACACCCGAAGAAGAATGTAAACTAACACTATCCGCCGATTAAAGGTTTACTTAGAACCCTTGGGTGGCTTATGTAAATTCCTTGACCACTAAGGAAGGAAGGAAACTGGTCCCTTTCAAGAATGTACAACTTTCTAAGTTACAATTACAAGTTCGTCTTGCATTGCGAAGCCAAGTAAACTACTCCATATTTTGGCTCCTCCATACAACCGTCGCATTTTAAATGCCTGCAAAGCTTCTGCGGCTAACGTTGCGTGTCTAGGATGCGTGTACGCTGCTGGACGAGTGACAGCAGCGCGAGCGGCGGCGGCGGCTCGTGGCCTTTCTGTTTCAATGCTCCTCAATCGCCTCCCAATTGCGGGGTGGGTTGAGAAAGCGTGGATTGGTGAGAAGGGGTAAATCACCATTCTGTACGTAGTACCATATTAATTCTATGTTATGTCTACTTTAAACATCATCTTGATCAAATTAACCGCCGAATATATAACGTTAAACACCAATAATTGATTTGTCGCGCGTAATGCTATTACATATTAGATTACATAGTAAAGGCATCGGTGGTGTAGTAAGTAGATAGAGCTGCTGCCTCCCGTACGGAAGACGCGGGTTTAACTCTCATCACGTACCAATGTTTTTAAGAATTTTGATTTCACTCATTTATTCCACAGAAAAGGAAACATTGTGAGGAAACCTGCACGCACCTGCAGGGAATTAAATAAATAAATACGTGGGGACATCTTCACACATGGCCATCTAATCCCAAACTAAGCATAGCTTGTACCTATGGGTACCAGACAGCTGATATACATTACTTAAATAGATAGAAACATACTTATATAGATAATCAACAACCAGACACAAGGCAAATTCAAGTGCTCATCACACAAATGTTTGCGACCCTGTTCATCGGAGGCAGATACACTACCACTTGGCCGTAGCCGTCAAAAATTTTGTGTAAACTTTTGTTTTACATTGAGCTTCGCGCTCGCTCGGTTTACTACGCAATGTACATCGCATTGTACTTATAAATCTGTAGTTTTGTGAGACGAGTCCAGGGAGCCCTTAATCCGGCTTCAACGACAAGCCTGTTTGGTCAAGAGCTTTGTGGACGGCCAGCGAGTGGATAACAATTGTAAGTAAACATTGTTATCTGGCGATATTATACTTGTGTTTTGAGAAAACGATTATTGTTGGTGTTTTTGTTTTTTTTTAAACTGAACGCTTGATTGTATACAATGCGATTGAAATAATAAAATTTATCCAACACCAACGAATTATTTATAGTCTAGAAGAGTAACTACGTTTTTATTTTAAGTTTTATGGTCCGGTTAAATTCGAGTTAAGACTCGTAAGCTTAAACCCTGTACCAAAAACTAAAATTCTGGAAAAGTGGAAAAATAATAAAATCTATCCAACACTTAGACAGAAAAACATTTTTACAACCTCCAGACGACACGCAATTAAATACTAAATTAATAAGATAAAATAAAAATTTCGACAAATTATTGACTTAATTTTTGTGCTGTGTGTTTTGTTCCATCCTTTGAATTGTATTGTATAGTTTTTTCGACTGATGTTATCGATTTGTATCAAGATCCAATTAATATCATTGTATAATATTAAAAAACACGTAATAAATATAAAAGTTTTTTTTTAGTGTAATGCATTCCCTCAGTAGTAGATCCAGAATAGGGAGCCAGAAGGCTTAAGGATCCCTCTCTTCGAAACATCAAAAATCTATATCTTTTAGGGTTCCGTAGTATAAAAGGAAACCTTATAGTTTCGCCAAGTCCGTCTGTCTGGCTGTCCGACCGCGGCTTAGCTCAGAGACGTCCCGCATTACGTTTCCCGAGACGTGGTCTTCTTTCGAGAACCCATCTGCTCCAACGCTCATCGGTTCTGCGACAGACGTGGCCAGCCCACTGCCACTTTAGCTTGGACGAAATCAACCACCTTGGTCCTCTGCCGGATAATTTCGTTTCGGATTTTATCCCGTAGCGAAATACCAAGCATAGATCTTTCCGTAGCTCGCTGAGTAACATGTAGCCGGTAGGTTCCACGTCCCGGTCACAATCCACATAATAAGAAGATTTAAAATCCTTGAACTGTTAGTAACATTTCATCAGTGTTTAATTTCAAGCCTTTTGTTAGTATCTGCCACTGCTTGCTACACTTCCCGCAGCGAAATACCAAGCATAGATCTTTCCATAGCTCGCTGAGTGACATGTAGCCGGTGGCCCAGCTTCACCGTCATGTCCACGTCTTGGCTCCGTATCTTAAAAAAAAACTAATAATGTTGTATTAAAGGCGATTCTACTCGCTTAACTAAGAAAACTCTGTAGTTGCGTGTTTTGTTGAACTTTGTGATAGTTCTGTAATTTTTTTATGTGAAGAAATTGCGTTTGTTGTCTCGCCTGATGAAAAATTCAGAAACTGTCGTCACAGGTAGAACTAAATTTAACTATTTAACTGATGAACAACAAACGCAATTTCTTCACATAAAAAAATTACTGAACTATCACAAAGTTCAACAAAACACGCAACTACAAAGTTTTCTTTTGGGAAAAATTGCTATAAAATAACTTCGATACAAATTTATTATAGATAGTTGGTCCACTGGTTAGAAACGATCAGAGAAGTCAGTTGAGGTTGCCGAAACGTGCCCTTAGCACGCGATCGAGAGCTTCCGATTTATACAGGGTATCCGCAAAATACTGTACAAGAGAGAATATGCATAAAAAATAACAGTCTTTTTCATAGTTCATCTGAAAGTATACAAAAATAGAATACTGACAGTCAAAACAGAATCGAAATTAATCGAAAAACAAACTAGATACATACAACATTATTAAACAAATATATTACCTGTCCTGTCCCTCTTATGAAAACAAAATTTTCTATGGCGGATGTATGGCCCGCGTGACATATATTATGATGTTACATGTCACGTCGGGTCTAACTATCAACTTTGAAGCCTTAATACTTTGTTTCTGAGCAAGATATCTGAAAAAATATTTTTTATGTGTTTATCTGGAACTTGAAATATTTCGATTAATGAATTTAAAAAAAATTGCATATTCCCTATTTTTATTATCATGTTTAGATTCGACAATTAGATTCGAAAATTACGGTGGATAACTAAAAATTAGGTTTCAATAACTTTCTCCTACACAATGTTTAGTAGACGCGCGCTGCGAGCAACATACCTTGTGCATAATAAATTGCATGGATATTTTAATTTTAGTCATACATAAAATTTGGTGTTGCGTTCTGAAAACAATTGTAATATACGACGTACACGAGCTGTTGATGATGAAATCCCAAAATGGAAATAATCCAGTGCTTTATAGTGATCGATCTATTGCTTTTCTTTGGCGGTTATCACTGACACTAGGGTTTCTGGGGTCGGTTGTCGACCTTACGACCCACATGATGAAGAAAGAAGAAAAAGACAAGATAAACGGGATATCCAGATACAAACCCGGAGCCTCCGTGACGGCAGCCGAACGTCCTATCGATCTTTTTAGTAAGGAGATTATTGAACTGGTAATGAAAAAAGATTTACACCAGTAAAGTTAAGCTCATAAATGTTTAAGTTATTAGCATAACAGGATTTGCAAAACTAAGTTTGACTTCGGAATTTCAACTGTTTAATTAGAATTCAAAGAATTTCTGAGCCTTTACGTACATAAAAACTTATCAAGCAGTTTATTTTATTTTACGAATAAATGGAAAATTACGAAATTGGTTCTAAATTTTCAAACCGTATTTCGTGATGAAGTAGAAAAGTTTTAAAGAAATTCAACTTTTGAGTTGAAAATATTTATTGTGTACGAATGCCTCAAATAAGTAAAGAAAAGCAAAAAAGAATTTAAAATATATATAAGTATATTAAATAAAGAATATTTGATTTGATTAGCCGTGTGGTGACGGCAGAGTAGAATACATTTGTCACCAACCCCTACTCTTCCCGTGGGTGTCGTAAGAGGCGACTTAGGGACTACACATTGAACAGGGAACGGGCAGCAGCGCTCTCTGATACAGTAACCTTTTAATCTGCGATCTCCAACCCGCCTGCCAAGCGTGGAGATTATGGCAAAACCCTCCACTTAAGTGGAGGAGGCTCATAGTCCAGCAGTGGACTGTAACGGGCCGTTGATGTTGATGATTTGATTTGATACTAATATATTATTATGGTCAGAGACGTGTAAATAAATTGTACTATAATTGGACGTAGTTACACGAAAAGGATCCAATCCACACAAAGTTACTTTTCAGATATTGAAGTTTGAAGTTCAAAATATTTCTTCATAGGTATTTGTTTCAAGATAATTTTACGTGTTATGTTTTGTGAGAAACATTGAGACATTTTTATTGTTAATAGTATATTTATGGGACGATTGGTATTATTTGCGGTCAGTTTTGTGTACGTAAGTCATTTTTGCCAATGTTGTGGATTGGATCCTTTTCGTGTAACTACGTCCAATTATCGCCGCGCAGGATAAATGAAGATACACTGAATAACACGGTGATCTTAGTGCAAAAGTCTTAAATCTTAGCCTTAGTAAATATTTTACACACTACACATACACTGTTGTGGAATACCTACTATATGTTACATGAAGGAAAATAAATATCTTGCCAGCATATCGCCTATCGGTATTAAATTCAAGTCCCTTGCCTAACATCAACAGTATGTTATGAGGTGGTCCTATACTTAAGCCGGTACATAAGATTAAATAAATTATTCTTTCTTATGGCCAGGATCCATACGCATCCCGTATAAGACAAACAACAGCCTTGTGTAATAGAGACATTCATTTGTCCAAATATAATTATGTCCGGTTGAGAACCCTGGACCTAATTGCGCAGAAGACAAACGCAATTTCAACTGGACAATGGACAGCTTTCTGCTTTTTAAGCTACTGTAGCTTTTGCACCAAAACGACAGGAACACGAGAGCATCTAATTGACCGAGCGAGCATGAAGCGCGAGCGCAGCGTTTCCGTTTCAGCTTTGCCAAAATTGCTTTTGTATGTCTGTCCATCTGTCTATCTTTCGATCTGTTTGTTTTCATCTACAGGTTGTTTTCTCAACCGATTTTCGTTTAATAAATTTTTTTTGTTAAGTCAGTTTTTGGAAATTAAAAAAAAATACAGAGTTATGTGGGTTGAATTCGTAAAAAAAAACTAGTATTACTTAGCTTATGTTGTTCCGTCCCTGAGCAAAGGCCTCTTTACTTTTCCGCCGAGAGCATCGCTAAGCCAGGTTTTGAAAAACTCTTTAGCTTCGGCCATCTCCACCGAGGACTACCACGTCGTCGCCTATTATTTATAAGTTTCAAGTAGGCGGTTAATTTAGCCTACCGGCAAGCTATAGGTACGTGGCCAGCGTCATTCACTTGTGTGTTAGATCGCAGCACTTTTGTCTAGTTTTTTATTGGTCAACTAAAAATCTGCAACAAGCTTTGTTATCACATAAACTGGCATATAAACGTGTTTTTTTGTTTGTTTCAGAGGCACAAGCGGCATCGACATAGATCTCCGTCGAGTGGACATTGATCAGTGTCCGCTGAAGCCTGGATCCACACAGCTGAACATTTTTGCCGGAACTGACAAGTGCAAGAAAGTCACTACCGAGGTATCTATACTTTAAGTTTACTCTGGTGTCAGTCTGCACCATGAAATGGTCTTTCTTAACATAATTTAGGGGGTTGATGATATTAGAGGGATGTTGATAAAATGAAAACTGGTAGAAACTGTAGGCCTTCTATTTAAATCAAATAATTTGCAAGTTTACACTGTAGATGAGCGAACTATGAGGCGGGCGCGAGTCGATTGGCGTGCTTGCGCTGTGTGCTACTGGAAGTGGCAATTATGATTACTATGCAAAACGTGATACAAAACATGTGTCGCTACAATAATAATTAAGACAAAAAAAAATAAGTTTGTAAGAATTAGAAATGATGGTGAGGCACTAAAATAAATAGAAAAGGTTGCTGCTTGCTCGCCGTTGAAAGTAAGAGAAAAAGAAATTTAGAATAGAATAGAATATAATATACTTTATTGCACACAAGAAATACACAGAAAAAAAAAGTAGTTCAAATAATAGTGTACAGATGGGCGGCCTTATTGCTAAGGTAGCAATTTCTTCCAGGCAACCATCGGGTACAGGAAAAAAAAACGCAAAGACTACTTCGGCATAGTGTGTTATACAAATTACGTATAAAAATAGAAATATAAATAGACTGCTACACTAATTACATCACATAATTATAATTACATAATAATAACATGTACATAGATCAATATATTATAAATAAAACTTACATATAAATACATCCTATAAATAGGTTCATAAAGTACATACATAAATACCATACTGACATAGTAACAATACATAATATGTATATAAATATAATAAACCTATAAAATAATAGAGAGAGAAACTGATAACAAAAGTTCACAAAGAAAAAAAAAGGGACGCAGGTTAAGAGAGTGAGAGGAGATGAGCTTTCAGATTATTTTTGAATAAATCAAGTGATGAAGTTTGTCTTAATGAAGCAGGAAGAGAGTTCCAGAGCTTAATAGCTAATAGAAATTTATTACCATAACAACATAAACAGCATTACAAATTACAATATTATTATTATTATCTGTGATACGTAGTTTTTTTACTGTTTAATTTACCAAGCTATAGGTTTCTTCACTTGTGCACGGTTGGCCTGTTCAGTCTAAGAGTGCGCTCACCTTTCTAAAACTAGACAATATTGACGGCTTACGACAAGATTTTCTATTAGTAAACCTCTTTGTCCATGCAACTCAAAACACATTGCAGTCATGGTAGTAAATTTAACTTTGATAAATACCATAGATTATTATTGTTATAGATTACGTCTGCGAACTATCGTATTATTATTAAATTATTATTAATGTCAGTAGTTTGCAATATTTACCGACAGGTGGAGCTGTAATGCACTCTGAGCATTAAATTTAAAAAGCAGTGTCAAATTGGTAATGCGCCTGTTTCTGGCCCGGATAGCCAAGGAGATGCAAGTTCGAGTCCTGTCCAAGATCGACAATTTTTTTTTAATTATTAGATAAATAATGATTTTTTTATTTAGGAAATCAGCTAAACTTAAGAACTCAATGCACAAATAGAAACTAATATGGACAAGGACATTATACCCAAGGTTAAGGATACTTTCACTACAATGAAATAATTTATTTTATTTCAATATCAACACAAAAGTCTGAAAGCAAGTCACGTTCCAATTAATTTAGAAATTGTTTGTCACTCCTCCAATGTAACAAGTACATTTATCATCATACAAATGTTTGCTAGCACTATAGCAAATGAAACATAAAGATGTCTTACAAAAGCGCTAAAAACTTCTAAATGGCTGATGTAGAAGCCAAATAATGTAATGGACTGTTCTTCGTATAGAAATACTGGCACATTCAATCTAATCGGAGTAACCAACGGCAATAGGGAATATGCATAAAAAAATATTAATGTACTTCATAGTTCATCTGAAAGTATACAAAAATAAAATATTGACAGTCAAAACAGAATCGAAATTGATCGAAAAACAAACTCGATACAACATTATCTCTCCCTCTTACGAAAATAAAATTTTCTATGACGTCACATCACATGTCACGTCGAACCTCTCTGTCTAACCATCAACTTTAAAGACTTATAACTTTGTTTCCGAGCAAGATATCAGAAAAAATATTTTATGTGTTTATCTGGAACTTGAAATATTTCGATTAAGAATTTAAAAAACTGTGCATTTTCCCTATTGTGTTGATGTTTCCAAGTTTATATGGAGATTTATTTTTCTAATTTCCCGCTTCGCACTGAATAAGTTTAATTTTGCGCACCGTGGTATTATACAACGAGTACCTACGTAGGCGGCTGCCTCCCGTCCGGGAGATGCAGGTTCGACCTCCACCATACCATGTACCAATGTGTTTTCAAATTTTGAATTCGTATGTACTTTATTCGACGCTCTTACGGTGAAGGAAAACATCGTGATGAAAACTGCACACTCCTGCGAAGAAACTTAAAGGTTGTGTGTGAAGTCGACCAACCCGCACTGGGCCAGCGTGGTCGACTAAAGACTAATCACCCTAATTCAGGGTAGGCTCGCGCCCCTCGGTGGGAACATATATGGGCTGCTGATATTAACTGTCTGGTACCCATAGTACAAGTTCTGCTTAGTTTGGGATCAGATGGCCGTGTGTGGAATGCCCCCATATATTTATTTTATTATTTTATAGAAAATAGGAAACCACCAGTGCTCTCGTAAAAAGGAATTGAACTTTATTTACGCTCAGATTTAGTTCAATTTGAAAGTACTCCACTCTCTTTTAGTTTCTTTGGACGTTTATTTTCTTTCATTTCAAAGCTTTTCAATTGTTTTCTCAAAGACGGCAAACAATTAAGTTCAGTTGTTGAAGGTTGTTAGTCCAACTTGCTTAATTATTGTTTTATAACGATCAGAGTTTAGAGTTCCTCTTAAAAATGTAATAAGAATTACCCATTTAAACTTTTATATCCTTACTAATATTATAAACGCGAAAGTTTGATGTATTTTCATCCACACATCAAACTTTCGCGTTTAAAATAAGGATAAAAAAGTTTAATCTGTAAAACAGATTTTGCGTGAAAGAGTAACAAAGAAGGATTGGGATGAAATTTGGAATGGAGATAGTTTGTAACCTGGATTAACACACAGGATACTTTTTACCGGGAAAAGTCTTATACCCACGGGAAAATCTTACACAACGCGAACGTAGCCGCGGGCGGACCGCTAGTTTAAACATAAAGAAAGATCAGAGGAAAAAGGAAGGCGAAAGTTGAGACGAAGTTTAGGAAAATATTAAAGACGTCAAACACAGCAATATTAGTTAAATTAATCACTAGATCTAGAAAGGTGTAAGCTCATCAGCAGCTCATATACGTCCCCATCAAGGGGCTCGAGCCTATCCTAAATTCTCGGTGGGGAGACACTGTCAAGCCAAAATCTCTTTGTGAGACTTTCCCCAGTTTGGTTAGGACATTGCAGGCTGAATCACCTGATTGTCCGAAAAGAAAGATGATTACGTGGTTGGTCCCGGCTACTATCTAGTCGTTACATGAGCCAAGTCAGTGGCCTTTGACGATGATGATGACTGTAAAAAAAGAACTGAAATGTAGATAAAGGACCTTTTCACCTCTCCACCTCGGAAAGTTGGCTTTTAATGCCCGAAAACAGGGTCGAAAATCGCTTATTCATTTCTAGACATGCAAACCATTCTCATGTCTAGAGAGGAGAATTAGTTTGAATTTCGAACATTATCTTACACAGGAAAAAGTTTTCATATATCCGCGCGTAAAATAATTGACGAAATTCAAAATTCCGAATCAAACTTTCAGCGCCGTCAGCAGCAATCAGAAAACCAAAAGATTGTATGGGTTTCGCCTGCCTTTAAGTGCGCTAATATCGATTTAAGCGCGTCTCGGGACGCAGGGATAGGTTTTCATACAATTTTGGAACGCACCCTAAAAAAACATAACCTAAAAGTTTGTTTGTTGCTTTGGTTTAAAATTTAAAAGAATTATAATAAAATACAATAATTTAATCACATCTTATAGAATTATATCTAAAATAAGAGAACTCTTGTACATTTTTAAGTACCAATATTTACGTAGGTAAGTAAATAGTTAAATGATTTCCTTGCCGGAACAGGTGAAAAATAATGTGTTGGGTTTGAGAGGAATCTTATTCTCACCTCGAACCTTAGAATCCCTCGCGAGCGAGTCTAGTTTTAGAAACACTCGCTTCGCTCGTGCTTCTATTACAGGCTCCTTCGCATGTCAATATCAGTTCTCTGAGGAAAAATCAACATTCCTCTCTTACCTAACAAATAACTATTAAATTAGGTACTAAAGGTATTGACCACCTGCCGTTGACCCCAACTCAACCTTTAATCAGAAAAATTATCATCCACTTTTTCGTTCAGTAAAAGAATTTCAGATTTCAGCGTTCTTATTCATGCCAACGATTTATATTGGTTTTGGAACTAAATCTGCCAAAAAAGCTTACACAAAGAGATTTGCAAACATCAAACAGTTTTATCGTAAAGCCAAAAAATACTATTCATTTATGTGTAACTCCAGTGAAACAAAAATATGGGTTCTGAGAAATTTTATTTCAATGGACTGTTAGCTAATATAATATACAGAGTGGATAAAAACGGGCGTGGCGGGTCCCATTCAAAAGCGGGTCCCATTCAAAAGCGGTTCCCGTTCAAAAGTAAAAAAAATAACAAAAAAAGTATTTGTTCATTTTTATTCTGCTTTCGAGCGTCGGTGGTTTAGTGGCTAGGGCCGCTGTCTTTCGACCGGGAGACGCGGGTTCGATCCTCACCACGTACCAATGCGTTTTCGAATTCATAATAATATGTACATTTATTCGACGCTCTTGAGGTGAAGAAATACATAGTGATGAAACCTTGTGCAAGTTACACTTTTGCAAATAAATTCAAAGGTTGTGTGTAAAGTCGACTAACCTGCACTGGGCCAGCGTGGTCGACTAAGGCCTAATCGCTTTAATTCAGAGTAAGTTTCCCTGTTTCTAAAAATAACGCGCGTTGCATAAGACATTTTACCAAAATAAAGTAGCATATAATATCCGTCTTTGGGTACCAACTGCTAATCAAAATCGGTTCCGTAGTGCAGCCGTGAAAACGTAACAAACAAACAGACAAAGTTACTTTCGCATTTATAATTATTATGAAGGATGGAAGGGAAGAAGGAAAAAACAGGAGGAAGGGTGGGTAGCTACGTGGGTAGTAAGAAAAAGGACATAAACAATATATAGTAAACTACACATTAAATTATGACCTTGCTTCCCTTCCATGATTGTAGCTCAATGTAAAACACCATGATAGATACTTGTATTGAAAATTTCCGAAAACCGAGAGTGTTTCCGGTGGTATACCAATACAGGTTTAATCAACGGTCTATTCATAACGTTTGACGATTACAAATATCTTCAGAGCTAAGGTTCAGTTCACACCGAGACGCGACGCGACGATACTGGAAGAGGCCAGTGATTTCGCGCTGCGCCCCGCGCCGCCGCGAGGCGCTTCGCGACATCACGAGGCGCATTTTAAAATCGTTGGCAGCACGACGACGACGTCTCGCTGCGCAGCAAGGAACGTGTCTCCGTTAGCCATACTGAACTGCATCGATTCTACATGAATTCTGGACGGAAATAGTAGAGACAAGTCGCCACGGGGCGGGCTCAGGCTGCGCCTCGCGGCGTCGCGCGTTCCGGCGATGCACCACTGAGTCGCGATGTGCCGCGCTACGCCGCGAGGCATCACGAAGCGCAGTGGTGCAACG
This sequence comes from Carpatolechia fugitivella, assembly GCA_951230895.1. Lineage (NCBI taxonomy): Eukaryota > Metazoa > Arthropoda > Insecta > Lepidoptera > Gelechiidae > Carpatolechia > Carpatolechia fugitivella. The sequence goes on along the minus strand of OX579646.1, from coordinate 17,900,359 downwards.
TATTCTGAATTCTCACAATGAAAGTGTATATTTTCGTGTAGTAAATAAAGTTAAATTTATTAAAATGTGCGCGCAGCGTCGCGTCTCGGTGTGAACTGACCCTAAAGCGGAAACGTACACGCTTTGTACGCCGTAAATCATGGTGGTAGAACGAGAACCTGATGGGAGTTCTGGCACATAAAACTTGACACTGAAATGTGAGAGCAATTTTCTATTTGGAACAAACAAAACACATTTGTTGTGGATGTGAAGGAAAATGGCTGTTGTCTGATGTGTTACTTAGCACGAATCCTACAATATTGTAAAAACTGTATTCCATTGAAACATGAACAAAAATTTGCCTCTTTAAAGTCGGTTGTATATGAGCTGTGGATGATAATGAAGTCGATATTTTGACACAAATTAAGTATAACCATTCCATATTTAGTGCGCTAAGAAACGCTAAAATCAGCGTACCTTCTTTTAGGTGCGTCGATGGTGCCAAACGTGGTTTTAGTTTGTGCCGGTAAGCCAACTGAATCTCTACTCATCTCTTTAGAAATTAGAGACTCTATGTATGCTAAAGTATAACTATAACTGTAAAATACAATAAAACATGCCTTTCAAAGCGCAGATTAGCTTAATCCAAGCTAACACACCCGGGTCACCGAAGAAGTTTGATCTCCGAAAACGAGAAGCGTGATTTAAACTCTACTCTTGTACCCTAAGGTTGCCTGGAAGAAATTGCTACCTTAGCAATAAGGCCGCCTATCTGTACACCTTTTCATCTATCTTTTGTACTTTCAAGCTTTATACTTGTGTGCAATAAAGTATATTCTATTATACCACAATTTCCACATTTCAACCCGCTTAAGTGGAGTTCTAAGCTTCACACCTCAAAGTTATTCTTAAGCCGTATTTAAGCGCGATAAGTTTCACTTAGATCTGTTTTTAACTAGTATTAAGGAGCGTATTCACTCTGTGAATATTTAAAAAGCGTTCATACTCATATTTGAGCGTCGCGTCGGTGGTCTAGTGGTTAGGGTTGGTTAATGTGTTTTCGAATTTCGAATTCATATGTACGTTTATTCGACGCTCTTACGGTAAAGGAAAACATCGTTATGAAACCTGCACACTCCTGCAAAGAAATTGAAAGGTTGTGTGAAGTCGACCAACTCGCACTGGGCCAGCGTGACCTTATCACTCTAAATCAGGGCAGGCTCGAGTCCCTCAGTGGGGACGTATAAATATGAGCTGTTGATGTTGATGACTCGAATTAAAATTGTTGTATGGAATTAGTGTGACAAAATGAGCATCGCTGGGGTAGCTAGTATCTAGTATCTAGGACCATTATGTGGTTACAAAAATGTTTTCGAATAACATATTGATATTTTATAGCCTCATTAAATAGTCTTACGGTGCGTGGAAGAAAACATCGTGAAGTAAGCACAAACTTGCTAAGAAATACAAAGGCTGTGAGTCAAGTTACCTAATCCAAACTAGACCCGCGTGGTCGATTCAAGCCCAAGTCACACAGAGCCGTGCCGGGGGCGGTCCGGGGCCGGGAAAGCGGGACGGTGCTATGGCGCGGCATAGCGCCGTCCCGCTTGTCCCGGCCCCAGACCGCGCCGCGCCGCTCCCGCTCTGTGTGACTTGGGCTTAAGCCTTTATTTCCCTATTTCAGCATGGGCTTGAGCTTCTCTGTGGGAATGTACAGTCAGTACAGGTTCATAAGTGGATCACGCGCGTCTTTACTTTTGAAATGATAATTTTTCAGTTTTTTTTTTAGTCTTACGGGACTTTATCCACATAGATGAAAAAATACGAAATAGGTTATACCTTATTATTGAATATATATTTCAAAGTAAAGACGCATGTAATATTTATCTATTTATGAATTTGACTGTACCTAGCTGATAACAAAGAACATCATCAACAGCTCATACGTCCCCACTGAATTAGGGCGATTAGGCCTTAGTCGACTACGCTGGGCCCAGTGCAGGTTGGTCGACTTCACACACAAACTTTGAATTTCTTCGCAGGAGTGTGCAGGTTTCATCACGATGTTTTCCTTCACAAGAGCGTCGAATAAACGTACATATGAATTCGAAATTCGAAAAACACATTGGTACGTAACATTTACGAGTCATTTTACGGGCTTACCGCGATATTGTCTCATAAATGTTATGATAATGACCGCGTAAGTTTAAAATTATACATTGGTACGTGGTGGGGATCGAACCCGCGTCTCCCGGACGAGAGGCAGTGGCCCTGACCACTAAACCACCGACGCTCACAAAGAATTATATAAAATCAATATCGCATCAGTGTACAGAACCCTTTACTCTTCAATACTCTTTGAGAGAGAGGAAATTCAAGGTAGAACTTCGGATATTTTATTACATTATTTCAACTAAACTTTCTGATAAGTTTATAGGTAACTCTTTTACAACTGGAAATCCTCGGGCACTGGGAAGTTAGGCAAAGCTATCAAAGACGCATTTAGCTGTCATTTTATTTTATTTCAAGATATCTCGTGGAGTAAGAGACGTTTTGACACAGTTATTTCATAATAGATCTAGATTTAGTTAGTTCCAAGAACAAAACTTACAGTTTTGTTATTTCATGTTCGTGTTGTTACTTTCACAATTTTATTCTTAGCATCAACAGCTCATATACGTCCCCACCTAGGGGCTCGAGCCTACCCTGAATTAGGGACCACGCTAACTCAGTGCGGGTTGGTCGACTTCACACACAACCTTTGAATTTCTTTGCAGGAGTAAGCAGGTTTCATCACGATGATTTGCTTCACCGTAAGAGCGTCGAATAAACGTACGTCGAAATTTGAAAACACATTGGTACGTGGTAGGGATCGAACCCACGTCTCCCGGACGGGAGGCAGCGGCCCTAGCCACTAGACCACCGTGAGCTATACATATTTTTACTAAAAGCTATCTAATAATTAACTTTTGGAATATTACGTGGAAGGAGGGAAATGAATACAAACTGCAAAAAAATTCACGTATAACCTTTATTGCTATTCATCTAGTTTTCCATGTAGTTCCATTTTCTAGTTCAATGATAGAACTTCAAGGATTTTTTCCCTGAAGATGCTTGGTACTAACTAAATATAGTCCTATTTGCAGGGACTGGAACCCTTACGTTTTTGATCAACGATATATCGTAGGTACTCTTATTATGCTATAATTATAACATTTTCAAATCCAGTAGGGTAACCCTATCAAGGAATCTGATAAATATAATATATTCATTTTAATTCTCATTCTGTAAATACTGAAAACCCCTAACGACTGAAGGGGTTTTTCAACGGGTAGTCCGGTCCCTGCTTATTTGTTCCATTAAATGAATGATGATTTAATGATGTATTTAAGGCTACGCTTGCGGTATTTTTTTATTTTCGTGCATAATATTTTATGCATTATTTATTTATTATTAGTGACACTTCACAGCACATAAACACATCTTAAATAAATGATATTAAAATTATACATAGCCAATAACGAAGATCACATATTACATTTTATCAAGGGTAGGGAGAAAGTTTTTTTTTTTTTATTCGATACAAAGAAAGAAAAAGAGGGACCTTTATAAAAGTGATTCTATATAAAATTCATAGTAATATATACATAGTAATATGTTTCAGGGTGTGGGGGGTAAGTATAAAGGTGTATGTGCTGTGTATGTGGAGGGTGATTGTGTAGTGAGTGTACGGATGGAAGAGAGGGAGGCCAGCCCTACGCAGATGAATGCTTGGGATCGGATATTCATTCAATCTTGCGTTCTTCTCATTTAATACATTCCCTCCACGTGATCAAACAATATTCAGCATTATGCGGCGTATAAAAATTATATACTAAAAAAATAAAGTCAGTGTATTAATAGTGTGGTCCAGCAGCCGCCATGGAGCTGCTGGGCACACGAAAGTGTGGCAAAAACCAGGGTTCAGTCCGAAGAAAAGGTATTTATTTATGTATTTATATAATATATTTTATAAAAACTGGAAAATAGTAACAAGGATAACTGAGCTTTTCACTGTTAGAGATCAGGACATGAAGTGAGAAATTAAGCAGCAAAAAGACAAAATCGAAACGTAAGAAATCTAAATTTGAAAATTAATTTAAAATGAAAGATAAAACTGCCAGCAAGAAAGGTTGCCAGTCATAAATCAGGAAAGAGGACGAATGCCTCGTTACAATAGTCTACATACTTCACTAATCTATTGCGGATTCACTATTTACCTAATTATATAGCAGTGTTTTGTCAACAATCACTTTATATTCAAACAATAGGCTCTTAATAAGCCATTAAGCTAACAAATTACTTCCGGTTGTAAAACAAAATGTTTCGGCAGTAGTAATAAAATTTATGTAGTCGAACAGTAAAATACAAATACGTACTAACTTATTTTACGTTCAAAATTGTTCTTTTACAATAAACGTAGAGACCAAGGTAGTTGATATCGTCCAGAAGTGTAGCAAGCTGAAGTAGCCGTGGGCTGGCCACGTCTGTCACAGAACCGACGAGCGTTGGAGCAGACGGGTTCTCGAATGGAGACCAAGTCTCGGGAAACGTAGTGTGAGACGCACCCCTGCCAGGTGGACTGATTACCCGAGGAAGGTCGCTGGTGGTGGCTGGATGAGGAAGGCGGGTGATCGTGCGCTTTGGCGTGCCCTTGGGGAGGCCTACGTCCAGCAGTGGACTGCAATAGGCTAATTGATTGAATAAACGTCATCGTTGGTAGCACGGTCGCTGCGTGCTTTTAGTTGTCAGCTGTCAAAATAATCTGATGATAATCCATTTGTGGTTGGATGGTTGTGGTTGGGACTGTATGTGCGAGTTAAGGCATGAGGCTTACCTTTAATGTAGTTTTGTGGTAATTTGGTTTGATCAAGGTCTAAGCTAATGGTGACTGGCTACGTTTGGCGTACACGCAATTACTGGAGCTGGTCTGAAAATCTGCGCTGTGGCTCCGGCCGCAGCATAGCTGAGACTTATTTTATACTTATACTTTAGCCTTTGACATCGCACCACAACACAACCCCATTCGGGTCACTAATAGGGTGTGTTGAGTTGTATTCTCTTATCCCAAGTTGGTGTAAATAGGGGATCGGGCTACTTTTTTATTTATTTTATAAATCTAAACTTCTTAGTTTCTTCTATCGAACACTAAAAGAATATTTGCTCTATCTTTAAAATTGGCTGAGTTATAAAGGTTTTAATTCAAGATTAGACAAAGAGGCACATACCCACTTGTGACATCATTTGTTATTAACGCCATATAATCTCCATACAAAAATCGTTTTTGAAAGAGACAGACATATTGAATCTTTAAAAAATCACTGTCAATTCGTTTTTCAACCGATTGTTTTTTTCTTCCTCCTCTGCTACTCCATCCTCTGCTACTAATCTATATTTTAAAAATAATTCATAAAATATGATGAACAGTCCGATCCCCTATTGTATTTGTTTTATAATATGTTATCTGTATATGATTGTTGTATTGTGTTTAATTTAAGTTGTCTATGTCTTTTCTACTTTATAAAGCTTAATTTCCTATAAAGTTTAATTTGTCTAAATAGAAGTGGCAATGTATTTGGTTATTTAGTAACACTTTGCTTGCAATTTTCTGTTAACAATTCTTATTATATGAGAGTAATGGCAAGGTTAACCATGTTCAATTAATAAAGTTTCAATTACCGAATTTAACCTTATATTTGGGAGTTTCTGTAGGTTATTCACACTTGAAAAATTACACACAAACGAAATATGAAACGTGTTGTGTTGTAAGCGACACTATTAGGTTTATACGTCATAAAATTTTATTCGTCACAAACTTTGAAAGAAAAGCGTAAAACAGAACTTTGTAGCTAAAACGACCAACTGTTCGCAGCCGTATCCTATGGCGGGATTAACTGGTACCTACAATTTTATTTTTTTGTCATTGTTCCTCATTGCATGTTGTGGACATGGATATACACGATAAGTTAATTAACAGCCTCCGTGGTCAAGTATTCGAGATTTCGCCGCTCATTACGAAGATTCTAGGTTCGATTCCCGGTGGGGACACTGTCAAGCAAAATTCTCTTTGTGAGACTTTCCCAAGTTTGGTTAGGATTTTGCAAGCTAAATAATCTGATTGTCCAAAAAGAAAGATGATTCCGTGCTTCGGAAGGCACGTTAAGCCGTTGGTTATGGAGTGTTATGTAATTGTCTAGGGTTTGTGAAGTCGGTTGTTGACCTTACAACCCACACGATGACAATAAGTTAAACAGTTTGTAACTTCAGTTTGTTTCTTTTTTACTAGCGGTCTACCCGCGGCTACGCTCGCGCTACGTAACAAACTACTTCCATTCCAAATTTCATCCAAATCCGTCGAGTCAATCTTCAGGCTTTCCTAAAGCGAATACAAATTTTACTTAACACTACGCTACCAACCAAATTCCCATACCTCACAATTTTAGGATAGGTTAGGTTATAGACATGACATGACATCCTAAAATCTATAAAACGAACTATAAACTAAAATAATACACAAACATCCACTTAGCCATCATCATTATAACTGTATAAAGACGTGAGTGGCTGTTAACCTTGGTAAATTCGTGCTAGGTCACCAATAGCCCCTGACCTCTTGTTGAAGCATCACTCGCATGAGCTTAACGACTTAACAAGACAGCCGAGGTTTCTAAGAAGCTATTACAAAGTTTACAGAATAAAGTTGGACAAGCGTGCGAACGTTGGGCGCTTCGGGTTCGGTAGTTCACGTATTTTTGGCGTTTTGATAACTATAAAGTTTGTTAGTGAATTTAATGGATGTTCTAGTCGTCAAGTTTTCTAGCCGGCAAATGAACAAAGTCAAAGTCAAAGTTATTTATTTCCATAGGATGTTATTACATCACTTAGATCCGTCATTACATTTTTTGGGTGAGTTCACTAACACAATGGCGGAATCTGTGGATAACACTTTTGCTATGTCTAGTCGGTTAATTGTGAGGTCGGTTGTCGACCTTGCAACCCACACGATGATGATGATGACCTGCTATACATGACCAAAGGTTACATAACTCTCTATTGATCATTATGAGAACCGCACAATAGGGGATCGGACTACATTTTGATTTATTTTATAAATCTAAACTTCTTAGTTTCTTCTATCGAGCACTAAAAGAATTTTTGCTCTATCTTTAAAATTGACCGCGTTATAAAGGTTTGAAATTCAAGATTAGACAGAGAGGCACATACCCACTTGTGACGTCATTTGTTAGTAACGCCATATAATCTCCATACAAAAATCGTTTTTAAAAGAGACAAAAATATTGAAACTTTAAAAAATCACTGTAAATTCGTTTTTTAACCGATTCTGTTTTTTTCTTCGCGAATCGTATGCTAATAATCTACATTTTAAAAATAATTCATAAAATATGGTAAATATGGTAAATTTAGGAACGGTCCAACCCCCTGTTTTGTAAAAATCAATAAATTTAAATAAATCAAACATTTTGTAATTTTCTAATCGTAGCGTCTTGCTACGACGCTACTGTCTACGCCGTAGCAGAGATTATCGTAGCCATACGTCATCCTAAAGAGAGAGTCAGGATATTTTATTATTTTAATATTACTTTGTCTGCTATACTTTGGAGGAAAGGATTATTTTAGTCAGTTTTGATAAATTAAATAAAAAATACCCATATTTAACTGTTTATTGTTTATTTAGATGTGGTTTTTAGTAAAAACGAAGGTAAAAACCTTCTTAAAATATTTTAAAAATCTGACGTGCTGGATTTTTTTAAATATTTTTTCCGAGATGTTGATACCCAAAGTAACATAACCGTATGTATTCCATTTCATGGACAAAACTCATGTTAACTAGTGATTGTAGTAATAGTATTAAACCTTGTCTTCTTTCGTCTGGCTGCAGTAGAATGTTTATAATGCTGCCAGCATTTGATATATCAAAAGCCCGTTACAGTCCACTGCTGGACTATGAGCCTCCTCCACTTAAGTGGAGGGTTTTGCCATAATCTCCACGCTTGGCAGGCGGGTTGGAGATCACAGATTAAAAGGTAACTATATCAGAGAGCGCTGCTGCCCGTTCCCTGTTTAATGTGTAGTCCCTATGTCATCTCTTACGATACCCACGGGAAGAGTAGGGGTTGGTGACAAACGTATTCTACTCTGCCGTCACCACACGGCCAATTTGCATTTGATAGCGGCTTTTAAACTGCAACGATGCTAATATTAGCTTACTGCGCGTAACTTTTATCACCAATGCAGTGTTTCTCTCCTTTTCGCACTTAAATACACACAGAGGAATTGATGAGAGTTCTTGGGTAGTGGCGGAGATACAGCGTAGGCTGACCCCACAAGTTGGATCGATGATCTAATAAGAGTGCGCGTGCCATTCCAGAAAGAAAAAAAAAAGAAATAGAATACATTCCGATACCCTCACAAAATGAGTTTCCAAGGAGTACCTATAAAATACTAAACATCCCAAGAGATGAATGAATACAACAGTCGACAAGACCTTCCAAAATTGACCATTATTATTTCGCCACTAACACAGACCAACATAAAAGAGAGATGGTATCCGAAAATTGAATAACTGAAGCCGGATAAATTGGGAATTTTCAACTAGACATTTTCACATTTATTTTCTTATTCTGGCTACTGCGACGGCAGCGTTTCGAGTAGATACTCGATTCTATCCTGAATTAGGGCGATTAGGCCTTAGTAACACTTAGTCGACCACGCTGGCCCAGTGCGGATTGGTCGACTTCACACGCAACCTTTGAATTTCTTCGAGTGTGCGTGCAGGTTTCATCACGATGTTTTCCTTCATCGTAAGAGCGTCGGATAAACGTACATTATGAATTCTAAATTTGAAAACATATTGGTACGTGGTGGGGATCGAACCCGCATCTTCCCGACGTGAGGCAGGGGCCCTAGCCACTAGACCACCGACGCTCTCTAATCACTACTAATATCTGCACTGCGGTTAAACTCAGCACTTCGCAGTACATAGTTGTCATTATCCAGTATATTCACAAGGCGGTATAAACTTCGGTTGTCAATAGTCCCTGATCTCCGGTCTCCACTATAGAAAGTCTGGCATTTCTTGTTTGTTTATAATAGCTCGGTAAAACACGTTTCAAACCATTCACAGACATTGTATTGCAAACTTCGCCTTCGCCGGTGAGGGGTATAGTAATAACGTTGTCATAACGCATCTAGCTAGCTAGTAGGTTGCTTTCAACTATAGTTATAAACTTTTGTATACACTGGCTAACAATTACCACCTAGTTAAATGTATATTTTTCTACATTTAACACGCTTTTATTAACTTAACCTGTATGTTTGACTCGATTTTGACCCACTTTAAACGGACAGATTTAATTGAAACTTTGTACACTTATCAAAAACTGGTGACAATACAGTAATATGAAAAAAAAAAACAAAAAAAATACACGCTTCACAGTACATCAAACTAAAAAGTGAAAAATTAAATATAGGCAAAAAAAAATTAAAAACCCGCTTGCACATCAAACTAAAAAGTGTAAAATAATTCTTAATAAGCTGAACACATTAATGAACTAAAAATACAAGTATTATTGTGAAAATAGCGTGGGGTGCCTTTGTGCCATATTTTTCGTACCTATATCGAGCAACCCACGCTTTTTTTCACAATAAAACTAGTATTTTTCGTTCATTATTGTTTTCAGCTTATTTTTACACTTTTTAGTTTGATGTGCTTTAAAAGCGTGTTTTTTTGTTATTTTAACTATATTTTTTTACACCTTGTATACTTTTTATTTACATACATACTTAATCACGTTCCTATTCCCGAAAAGGTGAGAGCAGAGCTTTGGTGGGCTCCCAAGCAACACACATTAAAACCTAACCTAAAAATTCTTGGGTCAAGAATCAACCTATACACACTTAAATTAAAGTACACATCCCTTTCGACCCAAGTCTACAGATTCACTGTTTAGGGTTCCGTAGTCAAAAAGAAACCCGTATAGTTTCGCCATGTCCGTCTGTCTGTCTGTCCGCGGCTTAACTCAAAGACTCTTAGTACTAGAAGGAATTTGGCATAGATATTATTAATCATGCCGACAAAGCTGAAGAATAAAATCTTTAAGAATTTTTTTTTAGGGTTCTTCTGGTACACGTGAAATGAGGGTTATTTTTTATTCACGACTACCTTATAGTGTGAGGTATCGTTGGATAGGGTTTTTTAAAATAATGGGGGTTTGCTAAAACTGTTTTCCGATGCTAGTGTTTCAGAAATATTTCATTTTAAAGTGCTTAGTTTTGTTAGAGTCACCATTGTATTTGGAAATGTGATAAAATTCATGGTAGTCCTTCAACATCAAGTAGGCTTTACAGGTAATCGAATAATAGACCAATGAATGTTAACTGTCTTAAACGGGTACGTAAGTAGTATTGGACAACTACAAGACCGTACACTTTGCGTGACCCGACACGTGCGTGGCCGGTTATTTATCTTAGTGTTTCTCATGTTTCCTTGTCTAATGACAGGTTTCTTTTGATTTAGCACAACTATCATTGGACTGTCCACTTTTTCTGTTGATCTGAGCCAGTCAAGCGATTACGATCCCAATTTTATTCAATTCGCAAGGGAAAACAAGGAAATAATGACTCGTAGATATTAACTTCAGGGATCTGTATGAGTACGGTCTGAACGTAAACAAGTCACTTTGCGTACGATTATTTTATTCATTAATGCTGGTTGGCAATTTGTGTAACAAACCTTTGTTACAGATTGTATCATGTAATCCATCGTCTTTGTGTGCGTGCTCTTTGAAGTGCGCTAATTTGTGATCATTATTTCTGATGATTAAATAGGTTTGAAATGTTACATGGTTTGTGGTAAGCCTTATTTAGTTACTGTTTTCAAGTTACTAAAATTTCCCTTCTCCCTATTTTAAGTTAGCTATAAATAACGATAAAACTCTCGAATGCAGCTCAGAATAACGATTTTTCACAATTCAAAAATAAATTGCTTAAAAGAAATACTTTATTTCATACAAACTAATCTAAGAGAAAATAATTTTCAAAATTGTTTAGTAGGATACCAGCTGTTTTTCACTGGTTTTTAGGGTTCCGTAGTAAAAAAGGAACCCTTAGAGTTTCGGTCTGTCCGTCTGTCTGTCTGTCTGTCCGCGGCGTAGCTCAGAGACTCTTAATACCAGAAGGCTGTAATTTGGCATGAATATATATATGAATCATGCCAACAAAGCTGAAGAATAAAATATAAAAAAAAAAATTTTTTAGCGTTCCTCTGGTACACGTCAAGAGGGGGTTATTTTTTTTTTCACGATTACCTTATAGTGTGAGATATCGTTGGATAGGTCTTTTAAAAACAATGGGGGTTTGCTAAGACCATTTTTCGATGCTAGTGTAAGTTTTAGAAATATTCTGTTTTAAAGTGCTTATTTTTGTTAGAGTCAAGTTTCCCCCCCCTCTACCAGCGAAACCGTTGTATATGGAAACGTGAAAAAAATCATGGTAGTAGTGTATATGATGAATTTAAAAGGAAAACTATTACAATCAAGTAGGCTTAACAGGTTATCGAATAATAGACCAACTTATTAAAAGTACTAGTACAAGTAAGAAATTTGGTACTACAAATATCATAGAAAATTATTTTGATGAATATTTTGAGATGGCTGTAATTTGGCATGGACATACATATTAACTATGCCGTCAAAGCTAAAGAATAAAATAATTTAAAAAAAATTTTTTAGGGTTCCTCTGGTACACGTGAAGTGGGGGTTATTTTTTAAATTCACGATTACCTTATATGGTGTGAGGTATCGTTGGATAAAGTTTAAAAAAATAATGGGGGTTTGCTAAAACCATTTTTCGATGCCAGTTTACGTTTCAGAAATATTTTAAGTGTTTGTTTTTGTTAGAGTCAAGTCCCCCCCCCCCCACCAGCGAAACCGTTGTATTTGGAAATGTGAAAAAATTCACGGTAGTAATGTATATGATGAATTTAAAAGGAAAACTATCAACTTATGAAATGTACTTGTACTAGTAAGAAATTCGGTACAAATATCATAAAAAAATACTTTGATATAGTTGAAACTGTCTATGTAGTAAATTTAAGTACGAGAAAAGAAAAAAAAATGTGAAATAAGTAGGCTTGACAGGTTAACGAATAAAATACCAATTAGGCAACTACGGAACCCTACACTTTGCGTGGTCCGACACGTGCTTGGTCAGTTATTTGTTTAGCTATTCCTACTAAAAAATTCAACCCAATAATCACTTTCATCAACGGCCCATTAAAGTCCACTGCTGGACTATGAGCCTCCTCCACTTAAGTGGAGAGTTTTGCCATAATCTCCACGCTTGGCAGGCGGGTTGGAGATCGCAGATTAAAAGGTTACTGTATCAGAGAGCGCTGCTGCCCGTTCCCTGTTCAATGTGTAGTCCCTAAGTCGCCTCTTACGACACCCACGGGAAGACTCACTTTGGCACTTTTCAATTATTTTGCAGCATGGTCACCCCAGACCCATTTAACGCAATTTATTGTTCACGGATTTATAAAAATAAATATAAATCTGACAGCGATTCAATGATGAAATTGTATAATTTGTACATTTGGCCATTTCTCGATTGGTTTCGTGTTTATTTGTCCCATTGGCTTCGGCCAGCGAAATATTTAAATTTTCGTCTGTTCGTCGTTTTATGCGCATTAAGCGTTTCCTTTTTGCTGCTTTTTATTTAAGAGAGAAAAGCCGTTTTAATAAATTGAGGCTACATTAAATTGATTGTGGTCTTACTGAAGACAATTTTATTTAAATAAATGCGTTGAATTGTAAAGGTTTTCTGGGCTTGTAAGCAGCGGCGTTTCAAGATAAATGCACTAATCATCAATCATCATCAATCATCAACAGCTCGTATACGTCCCCTACCCTAGAGTAGGTGATTAGGCCTTAGTCGACCACGCTGGCCCAGTGCGGGTTTGTCAACTTCACAAACAACCTTTGAATTTCTTCACAGGAATGTGCAGGTTTCATCGCGATGTTTTCCTTTACCGGAAGAGCGTCGAATAAACGTACATATGAATTCTAAATTCGAAAACACATTGCTACGTGGTGGGTATCGAAACCGCGTCTCCCGGACGGGAGGCAGCGGCCCCAACCACTAGACCAGTGACGCTCTTGTGAATGCACTAATACACACACACAAATGCACCAGTTTTTAAGTCGACCTGCAGCAATACAATTGCTGTAAAAACTGCATCGGATTTCGTTTAGTCAAAAAACTTTCTTTTAAAGTATATTTCACTTAATGTTTAAAAATATTTAACTTATATTATAGTTTTGAAGGTATTTCGTGGAGCGTACACATACAGACAGGCAAACAAAAATTCTGAAAATAATTGGTTTGACTTCTATTTCTCTTATAAAGACCCCATATTAATTAGTCATGAATATCTGCTATGCACAGATATCGATTATTTTCAATTTATAGAATAGATATCTACCTCGTAACCTTAAATACTCATAATCTCGCCCCAGTTTTATTCCCAATAATATTCGGAAAGCCTTTAGGCTCGGACACAATAAATAAGAGTACAGTAGTCAGTGTTATGTATCAGTCCTTTTTTACTTTTGGTCTGTACACGTTTGCAGATGAACGCACAATAGGGCCTGCTGATGCGTACCGAAGCACAGCTAGAATCCGGTTTTATCCGAAGCGCGTACAGACTTGGCGTGTTTCAGCCGTATCTACTATAGGTATAAAGATCTCGATCTGTTCTATCTATCGCAATTGGCTATTTATCCTAACTATGCAATGTTACTGATTGTCAATTGTTTTAGTTTTTTTTTCAAACTTCCCAACATGCTAAAATATTGTACAGTCATAAAGATATCACATTTGACTATGTATCGTATCTTAAGTACCTACCTAATTCATTTCAATTAGATATTTTCAAACATAGGTTTCATAGGTACATGCTTCCTGTTGTATTTTATTTTTTAGTTTAAAATTAGTAAGATTTATATTTATATCAACAATAAATAATTTCCTTGCTATGTTAGAAAGAATGGAAAAATGAGTAAATAACCAGGATAGATGACCAGAGCGCGTTCTTTCGAAATATCATGAAGAAAAGCACCAGAAATTTTGATGATATCGGTCTTAGACGGGCGGATATAACCAGTTGGAATAGATGAAACAGACCATGTTCTCCTACTGCTTGTTCAGTATACTGTGGCTCGGCTCTTTGCCCAATATTTCCGAAGCCGTTCGATTACGTCAGCCTTTGGATTGTCTTTAATCGAGTTTTTTCGTTAATGGGGGTTCCTTGGATCATCTCCGTTTCCGATGGGAAGTTAAGATGCATAGATATGGACGGAGTCTCCGATAACGCTCCTTTTGTTAGAAAAATATTAGTCGAAATATTCGGCCCGGGTACGTAATCACTGGTGATTGTTAAGGTATTTTTTCATGTAATAATTATTGTGAGTTAATAGCGTCGGTGATCTAGTGGCTAGGGCCGCTGCCTCCCGTCCGGGAGACGCGGGTTCAATTCCCACCACGTACTAATGTGTTTTGGAATTTCGAATTCATATGTACGTTTATTCGACGCTCTTTCTTACGGTGAAGGAAAACATCGTGATGAAACCTGCACACTTCTGCGAAGAAATTCTAAGGTTGTCTGCGTTGTCGACCAAGGCTTAATCGCCCTAATTCAGGGTAGGCTCGAGCCCCTCGGTGGGGAGGTATATGAACTGTTGATGTGACGTAGGTACATTGTTTAAAAAAAAAGTTTTGCTTTGGACCGAAACGCAAAAAGAAACTAGTTGAAAAAGCATTTTCAAGGTAGTGAAATAGACGACGTCGCGTAAGTTAACTGAGCGTAGAACTTATGATAATTACTGCACCAAGATGTTAAAAAAAGAGAACCTAGTTCAAAGTATACGAGCCACTTCATTTGAAATAAGTATCTCTTCCCAATCAGAACTATTTTTAACGGTCCCAATGTATACCAAAGTGGTAATAGTGGGCGCAATGAGTCAACAGTACGGATGTACGAGCTAGAATCTTTATAACTTCTTTTCGAAAGAGCTACAATTTTTTTAAACACAGGCATTAATAAGTACGTTTTAGGTACTATTTGTATACCAAACATCACTGAATTCTTTAAGGTACTATACACTGACCATTCTGACTCATCATCAGAAAATAATGTTTTTTTTTTCTTTTGTTACAGTGCGTCCCGGTGCCAGGCTTAGGGTTCCGCCGAGGTTCGTACCGGTGCCTCTGCAAACGAGGGTTCTACTTCCCCAACACGACCGCCGACACCCGCTACTACAACGGCAGCGAGA
This sequence comes from Carpatolechia fugitivella, assembly GCA_951230895.1. NCBI lineage: Eukaryota > Metazoa > Arthropoda > Insecta > Lepidoptera > Gelechiidae > Carpatolechia > Carpatolechia fugitivella. The sequence continues at coordinate 17,884,991 of OX579646.1, read as the reverse complement.
TCGAGGAAGAATATGAGAAACATCTGCTGGTAAAAAAAAAACTTTTCTCTTTGTACTGCCAAAGTTTGACCGCGCAGGTTTTGGATTTATGACCATTTCACGCGAAATATATCTCAAATTAAAAATTTAAAAACCCCCGAAGCAAAAAAAGCAAAAATTTAAAAAGTCAAAAATAATACTTATCGATGAGCCATGTAATTCGATTGAGTAACACCTATATATTTTAATTTTATTATAGAAATTGATGGATGGCACGATACGGTTACGATTTTAGTGCTGTATATACTCATATACAGCACTAAGATCTATGTTGTAATTGCTTAATAATAATTAGAAAAATGTAAATTAAAGTTATATAAATTCAGACAAATATTAATTAGTTAATAATAAACAGGAAAGAACAGCACACTAAAGGTAAATTAATAGCTTATTATTTATTGTAGTTAAATACATAGTATTACATCAAATAACCAGGTTGTACAATAAGTTGTCTGTAGAGTTGAAGAAAACACATATTTAAAAGGAAATTCCAATTATTTTCGGTAAAAAAGCATTTTACATTGGGCGAGGGTGGATTCTTTCATAAATTGACTTTGTTCAGATCTAAGGTTTTTGTGTGTGTATTTGACTATGGGTATTATTTTTTCATAATGTTTATCAACGAATTAAGATAAATCAACGAATTAAGATAATAATGAATTTTTGAATGTAATAATATACTTTGATCTTTTTTGAGTACTTCAGAAAGAGAATTAAGTATTTCGGATACTAGTTATATTGCTTATGGAACAAGTAAATAAATTTTCATACTTCTTCTTTAAGAAGAAAGAAAGAAAGAAAAGTATTTTATTCGTCAAATTGTGACACCATACAAACTAAAATGCACCGCTATTTAAGATCATATCAACGGCCCGTTACAGTCCACTGCTGGACTATGAGCCTCCCCCACTTAAGTGGAGGGTTTTGCCATAATCTCCGCGCTTGGTAGGCGGGTTGGAGATCGCAGATTAAAAGGAAGAATTTAAGACAATATATAAAATATATATTATAATATGAAATATATTTAGGAAGGATTTAAGATATAATATTTAAATTAGTACACTAAAGTATGCAGCATGGCACAACAGTTTCTTCGGTAGCTCTTCTCCACAGATTCCGCCATTGTGTTAGTGAACTCACCCAAAAAAATGTAATGACGGATCTAATTGATGTAATAACATCCTATGGAAATAAATGATTTTGACTTTGACTTTGACTTTGACTTTAGTAAAAGGGCACGACTCAGCATTATGTCTATATCATAAAGCTAGACGCTTTCAGTCGCGCCTGTTTGTAAGGTCAGCTCAACCATCGCAACGTCAATGGATCACAGAAAAGAACTCTAGTAGATCTTGTTGCAAAAAAAAGTTTTAGTAGACTGTGGAGTTAGTGTTTATTACTAAATTGGAGTTTAATGGACTAAGTGGTGTGATGATATACGCTCAGTAGCTTTTCACCAGGGTTTGTGAGGTCAGTTTTCAGATGAAGAAGAAGATTTTTATTTGTATTTCTCTTGACAGAACCTGAAAAACCTCTACGGCACATCATCAGGTTTCGAGTGCCTACCCTGCGCCGAAGGCTGTGAAGCCTGCCTGGATGGGTCACCTTGCGTGGCAGCCCTGAACTGGGTGGTCCGGACCAGCATCTTCGCCCTGGCTTGCCTGGTCATCTCCTGCCTACCCTTCATCGTCTACTTCACTATTAAATACGGACATGTTCGGGTAAGTGCGTCAGTAGTTTCTAGAAAGTCCAATGTTCTAAATCGAAGGATAAAAAGTAATTTTTCATTACTCATACTCTGAAAGTAGTTCGGAAGTTGCCTGAGGAGCGGATTGAAGGTAATACTCTTCAGCCCGGAGGGAGAATCACTTTCAACTGACAGCTGTCATTCATTCATTCATTTTCATTCATTCTGGCAAATTATAAAAAAAAACTGATTCTAATTTCACATTTCTATTGAACTATGTTCCATCTTTCTTTACAGCAGCCACTCAATTACAGCGCAATGTTAAATTGAAATAACATAAAGTTAAGTATTAATTAAAGAATATAATTATATTTTTGAAATGACTTTATTATAATTAACTTTCAACTATTTCTTTAAAATAAAATAGATTTGGGCAAAATATTTAACATTTTTCAATAATGGAAATTAAAAATAATGGCTCAAAAGCTGGCCGGCACGGCCACAGCAAAAAAATAAAAATAGGCGGGAAAGCAACAATCCGATTATCATTTGTTTCTCGAGTTGTAGGATTTTGTTTACATTACAATGAGTTCATCTGATTCAGATATGGATGTACGAATTTTTCTTTAGCTAATTCGTATTTTTATTTTTACTTTCCTTGTATTCGTAATGGAAAGCGCAGTGTTTACCACGGGTTAAAGATTTATTTAGTGCCTCAAACTACGAGTATTAGGGCCCTTGCTACGCTCAGGCCCCAAACCCCAAATAAGTAGCTAAATAAGTTACTTTCACCCCTCGTATAACAATGTACTATTGTTGACCGTATTGTATCTTGGTAGCATAATTTAAAACGGGTTGCCTGAGGTGAGGACATGTACAGGTTCAAGTTAACAAACTTTTTATTCTCAAGAAAGTTTTTGCTCTTTTGAGACTAATCTACATAAAATTACGTGTTTATCCTTAAGGTTAAACATCAGCTGCAGTAGCGCCACCAATTGAAATAAATCATTTACTTATGGTCAGTGACTTCGATAGAAATTATTATGTAGAAGGGTTACAGTTTTATAGTCCTAAATATAATCAGTAAGTTATGTATGTCGTAACTGTTAACAGTGGCTACTTTTGCGGGAATTTAAAGGGGAATGAGCAGATATTTTGTTAACTTGCAGGTAAGGTTCGGTATAAAATATGTAAGAGGCAAAAAAGGACTTGTTAGTTCTAGGCTTAACTAATCCGACCTAAGACCGATAGGTTCACCTAGTTTGGCATAGAAAAAACTATAGGTAATTCGTCCTAAACCTAATAAGACAGACCTATGGTTGGTTGCCTGGAAAAAATTTGCTTATAGCGATAAAGCCGCCAATTGCCTTCTCCTGTATTTGTTATTCTGTGTTTGTATGAGTGTTTTTATGTGCAATAAAGAATATTTGAATTGATTTGACAAACTAGTATAGCTAAAACCGAACTAGTTCGTCCAAAGCCCGGTAGAACTAACTGGTACGCACATACGCTCTTGTACACCGATCCTTTTAGACTTAGATCAAATATAGTGGTAGACGGCTCCGTAGCCCAGGTGGTAGTGTATCTGCCTCCGACGCACAGGGTCGCGGGTTCGAATCCCGCCCAGGACAAACATTCGTGTGATGAGCACTTGTGTTTGCCTTGTGCCTGGTTGTTGTTTATCTATATAAGTATGTATTTATCTATTTAATTAATGTGTATCAGCTGTCAGGTACCTATAGTACCTACAAGCTCTGCTTAGTTTGGGATCAGATGGCCGTGTGTGAAGATGTTCCCACATGTTAGCATATTTATATTAATGATGGTAGAATAGTTTTAGATATTATTTGACACTTTGTTGACCTAAATACCTGCTATAATATTTATTTTAATTTGTTTATTCCACGAAACTTAGTACGAGATTAAATCGAATAAAATTTCACAGTGGAAATTTCGATTAGACCTGCTGGCCTTATCCTTACAAAATCGTTGAAAACTTCAAATATATTTTAGCATTCATTTTACCGTTATTGTTCATTTAACTATATAAACTCGCGTGCTCAAGCTATTCAAATAAAATTTTAAATAACCGGCTAATCCAGACGTGAAGCCGTTAAAAAGAAACCGGCCAATCACGTGTCAGGCCACGCAAAGTGTATGGTTCCGTAGTTGTCCAATAGTACCTGTTTAAAACAGTTAACATTCATAAAAAAAAACTATGATATTTGTACCGATTTTTTTACTTGTACAAGTACATTTTATAAGTTGGTCTATTATTCGATAACCTGTAAAGCCTACTTGATGTTGATTATTTTCCTTTTAAATTTGTCGTATATACGACTACCGTGAATTTTTTCGCATTTCCAAATACAATGGTTTCGCTGGTAGGGGGTGGGGACACTTGACTCTAACAAAAATAAGCACTTTAAAACGAAATATTTCAGAAACGCACACTAGCATCGAAAAATTGTTTCAGCAAACTTTCATTATTTTTAAAAAACCTAACCAACGATACCTCACACTATGAGGTAGTCGTGAATAAAAAAATAACTCCCACTTTACGTGTTCCTGAGGAACCCTTAAATATATATTTTTTAAGATTTTTATCTTCAGCTTTGTCGGCATGATTAATATGTATATCTGTGCCAAATTATGAACAGTCTTCTAGTATTAAGAGTCTCTGAGATAAGCCGCGAACGGACACACAGACGGACATGGCGAAACTATAGGGGTTTATTTTTGACTACAGAACCCTAAAAACTGGAACAAATATGACACGTATGATTTTTCCAGCAACAATTACTTAGAATAACAGTATAAAAGTAACACGCCTTTGACACAATGTTAGTTAAAGATTATAAAACGAGTATGACTTTTATGATAAAAGGCATCAAAATTACATTTAATTGCACTAAATAGTCGTTTAATTACAATTATTTTAGCTCTTACTCTATTAAAAACAAAGTACAATGCAAATTTTAATTTAAATAGTAACGAGGGTGGTACAGTCCTGCGCACAACAAGCTTATCATTTGCAAGTTTTTATCTTTTTGTCACATTTTTATTTTATACAGAGCATACGTCTGATGGTACAGGATTGGTACAAAATATAAATTATAAAACTCGATGTGCTCTTGACTGTACCTACTGTCACGCTAGATTGCATGCCAATATAGCTAGGCACGAGATCATTTAGAAACATGGTTTAAGTTTTTAATGGTTTTAAACCTTTTATTATAATCTATTTCTTGTTTAAAAGTCGTGTAAAAATAAATGTTTTCTTTTTAAATTCATAACCATCATCATTAACGTATGTAGTCGTATAACAAAAGAAAATCAATAATCAGATTTCTTTTACTTACTTGGATACTAGCTAGAGACCATTATTTACAATGACCTCGATTCGGGATGTCATGCTTTAGTTATAATTTTAAAATCCAGCTATCCTTTCCGTTTTTATGACCAATGAAAGAGAGGTGATGAACGAATTATTAATTTGAACGAATGATACTTAAAATAAGGGCATAGCTGTCAGTTTAAGAGATTTTTAAGTCGCACGTTTTAAGTGCTCTCTAAAATTGTGCAAACGACACGGCCATAAGGTTCAAATTCAATGTTTGACAGTTCTAATATTAGGATGGCCATCTCCTGTCCCTTTTCAATCTTTAAAATGTATAAAAAACGGACTAACTTAAATTAAAGATTAGAGCGTGACGTCCTGAATCGAGGACAATGTCAGTACTCATAGAATTTAAAAGGATAGTAGATGGAAATTAAAGAATAGAGCGTAACTTCTATTCTACTCTTTAACGTTTAATACTCAAAGATTCTACTACATACATAAAATAGAAAGAAGAATAAATGAGGAAATCACCACTATAGACTAGCTAAGGTAAGTACTTCATAAGTGGGGCTCTGTGTATGCTGCTATAACAAAATTTTACGACTTCCTAAAAAAAAGTTTAAAATATCTTGTAAAACAGACTTTATGCAAAAAGTCTTACTATAAATTTAATTAAATGCCTGGCTATTTGATTGTTAAGGAAGCTTAGCCGTGCGGTAGTGACGGCAGAGTAGAATACATTTGTCACCAACCCCTACTCTTCCCGTGGGTGTCGTAAGAGGCGACTTAGGGACTACACATTGAACAGGGAACGGGCAGCAGCGCTCTCTGATGCAGTAACCTTTTAATCTGCGATCTCCAACCCGCCTGCCAAGCGTGGAGATTATGGCAAAACCCTCCACTTAAGTCCAGCAGTGGACTGTAACGAGCCGTTGATTTGATTTGATCCCCGAAGGTGTAATCAGAGCTATAGTGGGCTCACAAGGTGCATACTCTAAAACTACGTTTGACCATATTTATAGGTTAAGATTCAGCACAATACACGCACCTATTCTTAAAATATTCCTTTTCTACCCAGGTCGTCCGCGCTGCAAGCCCAGCCCTCCTCAGGGTGATAGTCCTGGGAGCCGCCCTCATCTACTGCACGACCCTGGTCATGTATGGACGACCTACAGTCTTCACCTGCACGGCCAGGGTTTGGCTACGAGAAGTCGGCTTCTGCCTCACTTACGGAGCCCTCATGCTGAAGACTTGGAGGTATGTAGTTGCTATTTTGGTAATGCTTTGTGGTTTTGTTTGTTTTTTCTTGTATGCTATTTCCTGAACTATTTCTAATATCTACCGGGTTAAGTTAGAAACAATGGTTAAGTTCTAATTATATATTTTTAATTCTAGTCTATGTACCTGGGCTGATTGATAACTGGCCGAAACGACGAACTTAAAAAAATTATACGCAAAAAAAAAATATTACATTATATTTTGGCATCTTTTTGAAAATAGAACGCCAAATTTGAATTTAATCGAACTGGTGGAATTTGTTTGATAGGACGTAGAACTTTCTCTGTCGTAAATTTTCTTTACAATGGAAAGAAACGAAATTCGTGCGGTGATAAACTTTTACGTTTTAAAACAGAAAACAGCAACCCAGATTAAAACCAAGCTAGACAGTGTTTTAGGTAATTCTGCTCCTGCATTGAGTACAATTCACACCTGGGTAACTGATTTTAAACGTGGAGGACAGAGCTGCGAAGAAGCCCACAGGTCTGGCCGTCCAAATGAAGTCACGAATCCGGACATGATCAAAAAAATTCACAAAATTGTATTGAATGATCGGCGCTTGAAGTTGCGAGAGATAGCAGAGATGGTGAGCATTTCATCTGAACGCGTTTTTAATATTTTGCACCAACATTTGGGAATGAAAAAGCTTTGCGCGCGATGGGTGCCGCGTTTGCTCACTGTTGACCAAAAGCAACGTCGAGTGGACGATTCATCGGAGTGTTTGGCGCTGTTTAACCGAGATCCTAACGAGTTTTCGCGGCGTTATGTAACAGTCGATGAAACCTGGATACATCATTATACTCCCGAGACAAAATAACAATCTAAGCAGTGGACTGAGAGCGGAAGACCTGCGCCGAAGAAAGCAAAAACGGTTTTGTCGGCCGGCAAAGTGATGGCGACTGTTTTTTGGGATGCTCGAGGGATTATTTTAGTGGATTATCTGCAAAAAGGAAAAACAATAAATGGAGAGTACTACGCAAGCTTGCTGCAAAAATTAAGTGAAGAAATCCAGAAAAAACTACCACATTTGGCCAAGAAAAAAGTTTTGTTCCACCATGACAACGCACCTGCACACACGTCAATGGTTGCAGTCGCCAAACTCCATGAATTGCGGTTCGAATTGCTACCGCATCCACCCTATTCCCCGGATCTGGTCCCGTGTGACTTCCACTTATTCCCAAACCTGAAGAAATGGTTAGGTGGCCAGAGATTTTCATCAAATGAAGAAGTCATTGTTGCCGTGGACGAGTATTTTGAGGGGTTGGAGAAAACATTTTATCAAACTGGTGTAACGGCATTGGAGAAGCGCTGGACTAAATGCATCGAGGTAGAAGGAAACTACGTTGAGAAATAAATTTATTTTAAATAGATTTTTAAAGTTTTTCTTTGTCGTTTCGGAAACTTATCAATCAGCCCTCGTAATGATGATCTAAGTATTTTATGTAGTGCTAAGTAATTTTTTATTTGTATTTAGCTTATTGTATCTTTAGCCACCAACCCGCTGCGCTTTAACCTTTAAATATTGTTTTCCTACATCCTAAGATTGCCTGGAAGAAATTGCTACCCTAGCAATAAGGTCGCCTGTTGACCTTCATTGTTTCAATTATCTGGTTCTGTATATTTTATGTTTTTGGTGTCAATAAAGTATATAATATGTATTGTATTGTAATGTATTGTATTGTTATTACGTGAAAACCTAAAAGTGTTTATAACCATATCTAACTTCACCTATTTCAAAAAGCTTCCGTAGCTGAGTAGGCATTTGTCTTACTTTCCAGAGGTTCCGAGTTCGAATCCCGGTAAGTAGAGTGTCCAACAAAAATCACTTTCTGAGACTCTCCTAAATCATTCAGACATTGCAGGCTGAATCACATGTTTATTCAAAAAGTAAGATGATTCCGTGTTTCGGAAGGCATTGCTGTGGATCCTGTTTCCTGGCTACCGTCTATGGAAGTGTAAAACGCCATATCAGTGGCCTTTGACAGCTCTTTGTGACACCAGGGTCTGTGAGGTAAGCTGACAAGATGAAGGAAAAGTAATACGTTTACAGACAGATTTAGACAAACATTAGTAAGAATATTATTAGCTGGTAAATAGTTTAACCAGAAGTGAACGCCTCCAGGATTTCAGGAGTCGTTAACCATTGGAGGAAACCAGATTATTACTTTCAGTATTATTTACTAAGTGGAGGCTTACGGGGTTTCCGAGATAAGCCTGGTCTGACTGAATGATTGATTGATTATGATGGCAGAAATTATGTAGTGAATTTCTAAAAGCTTAATCTCGTTATGCATAAGCCAGGATGGTGAAAATATGACACATCAATAATTAATAATTTTCTGGCGTGCAACAAAATATATTTTCTTTTAATTTAATTTTTTTTTTGCTATACATTAATTTTGTGGCTACAAACAAACTGTTTACTTACATGAGACTTGGACGAGGATGGAATAAATAATAAAATAAATAATAAATAACAACAATAATCATCTCAGAATTAAAAATACGACTGCCCTGTTGAAAAATAAAGCCAGGTCATTCGAGCTGATGTAAGGATTATAACGATACCCTAACATTGAAATCTGATTAGGCATTTAGAAGTTATGATGGAGTAAAGATGCTCACATACATACGTACATACACATATCTATATACAGCAGGCTGGGCAGTCCGGTAAAAGGACAATACATACATTAATAAAACAACTAAATATACTATACTAAAAGAGACAATTATACATTCAGTAGGCACACAGTTCTATACTTTTCATTTAAAACTGCGCTCTTCTTATTTAAAGCAAACGAAAGTTAAATAAAAAGGATAACTAATTGAACAATGGAATGATGGTTTCTTCACTTGGTTATTTTTTTACTAATTACAATGCAAATTTGAACAAACAGTTCCTTCGTAGAATTATTATTTTTTCAAATTCAATCCACTTTTGCACGCACACATTGAAATTGGAAATTTCACTCAGCGAAAATAGAAATTCATTTTAAAAAACTTATACCCGACTGCATAATCAAATTAAATTATAAAAGTTTCTACAGTATTCGATTAAAATATATTCAGGAAATGTTCTATCAGTACCCTTGTTTTTCTTTCATTTCATTTGGAAATTAGAAAAACATACTTTTATAAATGTACCTATATTTATATATATATATATATATATATCATCAACAGCTCATAATACCTGACCTGAGAATAGACTTTAATACCTACCAAAAATCATTCCCAAAACAACAAAAACCTCGATTCCGCACCGTCGGTTAGCAAAATCTTTGATACCACCGAAATGTTACCTGAAATTCAAAATTACATGTTGGGATCGCCCCAAGGGGGCCAACTCAATAACTGTATACATTTGAAAATGAAGCCCAAAGGGTCTGAATGATGTAATTTTTTTCATTAGAGAAACCTCCTGCGGCTATGAGATATTTCTGGAAAATATATTGGTAAGGTTAGGGTCCTGGATTAAATTTCTTTTTGGGTGCTTATTTGGACAAGTTTGTTTGACCTAAAATACGCGATTAGGCACTGTTTACATGGGTGTGATTAGGTACACAAAATGTGAGTGCGGTGAGTCGCGCGAATTAAATCGGTGAACAAATAAAAAATTGAAAGAAGCGTCTAAAAACAGAGCACGCGTCTAAGAACAGTTTTTATCAGATGTAGGCGTTTCCACCAGAGATGTGTGAGGAAGATGAGCGGTGCGAAGATGCACAGCGAAGTTGTGAAATATGCGCAGATAAGTTGTGTCGAGGATGCGCAGCGGACTCATTTCAGATATCCAAACTTGTCACACTCGTCACTTGCTGCATTCCTCGCACATATTACTCGCAACGCATCCCTCGCATACATCTCACTTGTATTGACAGTATTGTGTGTGGAAAAACATCGCTTCGCTAAGCCCTGTAACGAGGCATTCGTCCTCTTTCCTGTTTTATGACTGGCAACCTTACTTGCTGGCAGTTTTATCTTTCATTTTAAATTCATTTTCAAATTTAGATATCTTACGTTTCGATTTTGTCTTTTTTCTGCCAAATTCTTCACTTTATGTCCTGATCTCTAACAATGAAAAGCTCAGTTATCCTTGTTACTATTTTCCAGTTTAAAATATTTTATATAAATACATAAATAAGTACCTTTCACTTAAGTGGAGGAGGCTCATAGTCCAGCAGTGGACTGTAACGGGCTGTTGATGACGGAACCTGAAATATAGACACAGCTGTAAATTTTTTTTTTTTATGAATTACTAGCTGACCCGGCAGACTTTGTCCTGCATCAACATCTACCCTACACCTACCCTTGACCATTTTGTATTGAAAAACTAAATTTTAGTTTTTTTCTGTTACTTATTATGTATGTTTCTCACCGTTTAAACCTTCCCTGAACTTCCACAAATATTTCAAGATCAAAATTATCCAAATCGGTTCAGCCATTCTCGAGTTTTAGAGAGACAAACGAATAGCAATTGGTTTTTATATATACCTATAGATACTATACTAGTAGATTACGTCCACTATAAAATAATTGTGCAATCCACGCGTCTATAACAAAGAATTCGAACCTCTTCGCTGCGTCTAAACGATTTTTGACAGCTCTAAAATTAATATATCCATTCGTTGTCCCTTTTTTATTTATAGTAGGCAAAAAGGACGGACGCATTAAAATAAAAGATTTAAAAATAGCCCCAATATTGCAAATAAATAATAGTACTGATTTACTAAAACCATTAATGATTTTGTCCACAGAATATCAGTGATCTTCCAAGTCCGCTCGGCCAAAGCAGTGAAGATTTCCGACATGTACCTGCTCCGGCGCATTGGAATCATAGTGGGCGTGGCTTGCGTGTTATTGGCTATCCGCACGCTGGTGGCGCCACCTGCTGTCATAGTGGGGCGGACAAAGGATGACCTGAAAGCATATCTTTGTAATACAGATTGGTGGGACCATTCTTTTACTACACGTAAGTTTATTTGCGCACTAGCTTACCGCCTGTGACTTTAGTTGCGTGAGTTTTCAACTTGTCTCCATGATCTAACTACGTTCCTTGTACGTACAGAGGGCAAAGGATATAGTCAAACCAGGCCGCTTGAAACGGTTTGAATTTCCTCAAAAGATTTTTTATAGGTTTTTCAAATGAAATTTACATGTATAGTTTTTTTGTAGTAGTTGTATGTATAGTTTTTGCCGTGTGGTGACGGCAGAGTAGAATACACTTGTCACCATCCCATACTCTTCCCGTGGGTGTCGGAAGAGGCGACTTAGGGACTACACATTGAACAGGGGACGGGCAGCAGCACTCTCTGAGACAGTAACCTTTTAATCTGCGATCTCCAACCCGCCTGCCAAGCGTGGAGATTATGGCAAAACCAAACACTTAAGTGGAGGAGGCTCATAGTCCAGCAGTGGACTGTAACGGGCCGTTGATGTATAGTTTACCGAATTGCACAATTATGCGAAATTTCATGACAAAGCATAAATCGCGATCTACAGATGAAACAGGAGGTAGCTGAAAATCAGTGTTTGCCCTACAAGTTGGCAAAATCTACACTGAGCTACAACCTGATTTCTGCAGTACACATCTGCACATTTGTTTTTTCATTATGTACTGTTTATGTTTTTGTTTTAAGATTCAATGTGTGTAGATGTGTATTTTAGAAATAAAAATGATTTATCTATCTATCTATCTATCTATAAATAACTATTAGAGAACTTAATCCGATTCAAGCAGCCTGGTCTGACTATGTATCCTTTGTTACCAGCAATACATTTTCAAATTCATTATTCAATGTCCACCCGACCGGAAATCAAATCCAGCAGCTATTCGGAAAGTAAGACAAAAAATACATAATATTACTTGAGATTTTTTGCCGTTTTGTTTTGAAGCTAAAGTCCCTCATAAGAGACAAGGTACAACAAAAATACCCGGAAAGAGAAAAGGGGAGAACAGTGCCTGAAACTGAACAACTTCCCCTATGAATCATAGCCTGACAGACGACCAAAAAAAATTATCTTTTCATACCTAACCATACAACCAGCTGATTGATTTACTTTGGGGATAGTTGTTCGGGTTCACTGATATTTTTGTAACCTGTATACAAGGTGCCCCGTATTTAGTGTCAAATATTTTCAGGGCTGAAAGTAATAGTCATAACAGTCACGTAAAAAAAAACCTAAAATCTACACGTTAGTTTAAAAGTTCTTTTTTTTAACAAAAAGAATCATCATTAAATATGACAAAAAGAGATCACCCTCTGCATGTACTCTCACATTACATTACGCATCAACGTGTGTGCGTGCATGAATGCAAATGTAGTACTCGTAGTATGATCAGCTGGTTGAGGGTGATTTAGGTAACCAAGTTGTTTGGCTTAATTACTTGAAGACTAACGTGTAAATTAAACTCATTTTTTATGAAGTAAAGATCAGGACTTCTTCTTTTGGCCCTGAAAATATTTGACACTAATAAAGGGGCACCTTACATAAGCGCTGAAAACAAACCACTTGTTGCAGTGGAGGTGATATTCCTGATGTGGGGCATCCGACTCTGTATAATGGTGAGGAAGGCACCTTCAGAGTTCAACGAGAGCCGCTTCATCTCCATGGCTATCTACAATGAGTTCCTACTCTCCGTCTTCCTAAATATTTCCATGTAAGTACCTATTTACAAGCTTTTTATTAGCTTGCACTGTATTTGGGTGGGTTTGTTTGTATGTTCGGGTATCTTGCAACTCAAATTTGAAGCACTTTCTGCCATTGGAATTTGCTGAAATTTGGTACACTTATGTAACCGCGATGACAATGCAATATTATGGTACCATGGAGCTGGTCTAATGATGGAGACGGAAGGTGGCCATAGGAGCTCCTCTAATACACAACACAACCTAGTCGTGTTTGGGTTCGTTGGATTTGTATTAACAAGATCTTTAGTTATACGTGATGTTCAGGGTCTCATGATGGAGCCGAAAGGTGGCCATAGGAACTCCTCTAATACACAACACAACCTAGTCGTGTTTGGGCTCGTTGGATTTGTCTTAACACACGGCCATCTGATCCCAAACTAAGCAGAGCTTGTACTATGGGTACCAGACAGCTGATATACATTACATAAATATATAAATACATACTTATATAGGAAAACAACAACCAGACACAAAGCAAACACAAGTGCTCATCACACGAATGTTTGCCCTAGGCGGGATTCGAACCCACGACCCTGTGCGTCGAAGGCAGATACACTACCACCTGGGCTACGGAGCTGTCAAAATGTTTATCATCTACTTACATAGTTCAAATCATTACAGGTCCGTCGTAGATACGTATCGTAGATTTTTTTTACTTCAGACTATGTTTTGTTTTGTAGGAAAAATATGCTAATACTGGGTATTACGAAAGATCTCATTATTTTCAAGCTGAGATGCCAAAATCCCTTCATTATATAAAAAAAAAAACCATCCCTCTTATTTTTTACTTATATTAACAGAAATAAGCTTTGCTGCTAAACTTTATCATGAAACCAGAGTAATAAATGTAAAATTAAAGTCAGTCAAGTCATGGGAGATCAAGTCAGTATCTAATATAAAAATTAAGTAGATAAAATATTAATGCTATTGATCTAAATTTTAATAAGGAGTAGGCACAATTTTTTAAAATTTCTCGAAATATTTCAAGTTAAAAACACAAAAAAATATTTTTTCAAATTTCTTGCTCAGAAAACAAAGTTAAGGCTTCAAATTTGATGGTTAGACAGAGAGGTCTGACGTGACATGTGACGTCACATATGTCACGCGGGCCATACATCCGCCATAGAAAATTTTATTTTCGTAAGAGGGGCAGATATATTTGTTGTTGTATGTATCTAGCTTGTTTTTCGATCAATTTCGATTCTGTTTTAACTGTCAGTGTTCTATTTTTAACCCCCGACGCAAAAAAGAGGGGTGTTATAAGTTTGACCGTTCTGTGTGTCTGTGTGTCTGTCTGTGTCGACGCGACATTATAGCGTCATTTCAACGAGCAAACCAAATCGTGCCATCCATCAATTTCTATAATAAAATTAAAATATATAGGTGTTACTTTATCGAATTTGATGGCTCAACAATAGGTATTATTTTTGACTTTTTAATGTTTTGCTTTTTTTGCTTCGGGGGTTTTTAAATTTTAAATTGTATACTTTCAGATGAACTATGAAAAAAAATTAATATTTTTTAATGCAATCCCTATTGTATCATAAATGATGGAACGAGGGAAAAGTTAAATCATTATCCCACATCTTATTCCGCTGTGGGATAAGTATTATATTTCGATTATGTTGAGTTGTTGAGTGTTGTGAGAAATGGGGGGGTAGCTTAACCCAAGAAATGGAACTATTCTTGCCACGCAATCTTTGCGATTTGAATTTTCAAACAAACTGATCGACAGGCCGAGAATGATTTTTAAGAAAGTTAAAAAAGAAAATCGCTATCGTTTTTACAAAACTTGAGCAATTTCATAGACAGCGCTACCATCCGATTTTAACTATTTCATCAACAGCTCATATACGTCCCCACCGAGGGGCTCAACTTCGATCACAGAAACAGAAGGGACTCAAGCCTACCCTGAATTAAGGCGATCAGGCCTCAGTCGACCACGCTGGCCCAGTGCGGGTTGGTCGATTTCACACACAACCTTTGAATTTATTCACAGGAGTTTGCAGGTTTCATCACGATGTTTTTCTTCACAGGAAGAGCGTCGAATAAGCGTACCTAATATGAATTCGAAATTCTAAAACACATTGATACGTGGTGGGGATCGAACCCGCACCACTAGACCACCGACGCTAATCCGTATTTGTCCCCACTAAGAGTCTGAAGCGTACCCTGAATCAGGCTCTGGTAGTTAGCCGTGTGGTGACGGCAGAGTAGAATACATTTGTCACCAACCCCTACTTTTCCCGCGGGTGTCGTAAGAGGCGACTTAGGGACTACACATTGAACAGGGAACGGGCAGCAGCGCTCTCTGATACAGTAACCTTTTAATCTGCGATCTCCAACCCGCCTGCCAAGCGTAGAGATTATGGCAAAACCTGCCAAAACATGGAGGCTCATAGTCCAGCAGTGGAATGTAACGGGCCGTTGATGTTGATGATGTCTGGTAGTTGATTTACCCAGCTCTTTATTATAAGAAAGTAAACAATCACGAGTTCCAATCTAGAGCAACTTGTGCAAAGACGGGAAACGCTACTTGTTCGTTCAAAATCAAACATAAACAATCGACTTCAACCGGACTGAAATCCAGTGTTGCCATCTATGAAACAAATAAAGCTCGCTTCCAATAAAAATATTTAATTTAAATTATTTTCAGAGCAAAGATTTTTTACTGAGTTAGTTTTTAATTTTAAGTGTTTTCTCAGGATTGGTTTATAAGATTTTAGTATTTTATGTTTTGTGGTTTATATCAAACCTACCCTGAATTGAATCAGTTCTTAAGACAAGAATTATCGTCTTTTGTATATTGCGCTATAATATGTAAATGTCATTGAGATATGTCTTGTATGTTCCTCCGTAACTTCTGAGCCCGTAACTAACGACTGAGTTTGCTAGGGATAGATATTCTGTATGGCAACTTATACTTTAGTTTTGCCAAGTCTGCTCAAAATTGACTGCAGCTTGGCGCATACATGGTTCTTATGTGGTTCCCGCGTCTATCTATCGTCAATCACCTTTACGTAATGTTTTACATAATCAATGGATTGGAAGTACATGAATAACTCAGGCCATGCATGCATTGATGGTTATAAGCCACGATGCTGGTGTAGACATAGACAACTTTAAATATTAAAATATTATTTTTTATTTTATTTTTTTATAATGAAATTTGATTTATTAAGAGAAGAATGTATAAGTATTTGTGGGGATTGTAGTGTTAACTAAGAGTTAGAGAGTCTGCTAGTATTAATCAGAAGGTTGTATAAAGGAATCTTCGGAATAGCAATTATTATGTATTGTGACGTCACATAAGAATGAACCTGCCCGTCGCGTCTGGAGGTAACAGAGTGACTGGCTAGGCAGCGGGCCACATGGCCGAACTGCTGACATAAGCTCTACTACAATGTCACTACATATTAATTTTGTTTCTTGAGCATTAATAACCAATTGAACATCGTGAGCCCATTTACACTAGGTATCAAAGTTGGCCTGCATGCATGGTATGCTGTCCCAGCAGCCGCCACTGAGCTGCTGAGAGTACACGAGAGGGTTTGTAGAGGGTTATGTGGCTATAACCAAGGTTCAGTCCGAAGAAAAGGAATTTATATATTTATATATTATATTATTTATTATATAACTGTCATGGAAAACGGTAAAAAATAGTAGATAAGCTGTTTACTATCGGAGATCAGGACCATAGACAAAAATTTTTTAACACACTGATCAGGACATGAAGTGAAGAATTTGGCAGGAAAAAGACAAAATCAAAACGTAAGAAATCTAAATTTGAAAATGAATTTAAAATGAAAGATAAAACTGCCAGCAGGAAAGGTTACCAGTCATAAAACAGGAAAGAGGACGTATGCCTCGTTACAAGTTCCTGGCATAGGCAGGTCTCTCACGTGCGAGAGTGTACAGCCGCTATTATATTTTTTACATCGCCAACATTCAGACCGACTCATTCCGGGGAATTCCTGCACCGTGAACTTTGGCGTTTGTCGCTTCATTCATTTGAAAGCATGTTCCCTGCGTTCCGAGACGCGCTGAAATCGATTAAAGTACCCGTAATCGCGTTCCGAATCACTGTCAGCCATACATTTTTTGCTTTTCTGATCGCTGACAGCGCTGAAAGTCTGATTCGGAATGCGCCCTTGGTTACAAGAAGTTACAAGTATTGACACGAATAAAAACTATTAGCGTTTATTTTGTGATCAAAATGGATATAGCACCTGTATGTAGTGTAAGTGTGCCCCAAAGACCATCACATAATTGGAAATTGTGTGTAAAAACTCGGAAGGCAAAATCGTCACATCAGTTCCAGAAATTCTCGCCGAGTTCGAAGACTTTTATGGTAGTTTATATGCCTTGCATGCCGCAAAGCCTCCGCCTGACGCGAACGACTCAAGAGCCACACTGACACGCCACTTCACTGAAGATCTCCCAGACGTAGATGAAGACGAAACTGAGGGGGCTCTCAAACAGCTAAAAAATGGGAAGGCTCCTGGCGAAGACGGAATCACTTCCAAGCTTCTCAAAACAGGAGGTACTCCAGTACTGAGAAAGCTAAAGGAGCTATTAAATTCCTTCATAGCCAATGGAACTTCCCCGAAGGCTTAGAGAGCAGGGTGGGCAGTTATTTTTTTTTTTCAAGAAAGGAGACAATTCTCTCCTGAAAACTTTAGACCAATCACGCTCTTAAGCCACGTATATAAGCTGTTTTCGAGAGACCTCACAAACCGTCTCGCCGCAAGATTTGACGCCTTCCAGCCTCCAGAACAGGCTGGGTTTCGAAAAGGTTTCAGTACCGTAGACCACTTCCATACAGTGAGACTGGTTATACAGAAGTCGCAAGAGTATAATCAGCCGCTGTGTCTAGCATTTGTGGACTACGAGAAAGCTTTCGACTCCATTGAAACCTGGACTGGAATCCTTGTAGCGATTCCAAGTCGATTGGCAGTACGTGGAGGTACTGAGAAGCCTGTACAGTATGGCGTCGATGTCCGTCCAAGTACAGAGTCATAAGACAAAACCCATACAGTTGCTCAGGGGAGTAAGACAGGGGGATCACATCTCTCCGAAACTATTCTCCAACGCACTGAAGGACGTCTTTAAAACCATAGACTGGAACGGATTGGGCATCAACATTAATGGCGAATATCTCAGTCACCTCCGCTTTGCGGACGACATAGTGATAATGGCTGAATTGCAGGATCTGCAAAAAATGTTGCACAGTCTTAACGCTGCCTCATTGTCAGTCGTTCTCCGGATGAACTTGGACAAGACTAAGGTCATGTTCAACGAACTAATCATTCCGAAACCGATCTCAATCAATGGCGAAGTGTTCGAAGCTGTCTAAGAATATGTCTACCTCGGGCAGGCATTGCAGTTGGGTAGAGACAACTTCGAGCGTGAAATCGCAAGAAGAGTACAACAGTTGGGCTGGGCAGTATTTGGGAAACTGCGTCATATTTTCTCATCGCCACTACCGCAATGCCTGAGGAGCAGGGTGTATAATCAGTGTGTTCTACCCGTATTGACATACGGAGCCGAGACGTGGAACCTGATGGATATGTCATTCAGCAAGCCATGGAAAGATCTATGCTAAGTATTTCGCTATGGGATATAATCCGAAATGAAATCATCCGGCAGAGGACCAAGGTTGATATCGTATATTATAAGCAAGCAAGCTGAAGTGGCAATGGGCTGGCCACGTCTGTCGCAGAACCGACGAGTGTTGGAGCAAACGGGTTCTCAAATGGAGACCACATTTCGGGAAACGTAGTGCGGGACGCCCCCCTGCCAGGTGGACTGATGACCTGAGGAAGGTCGCTGGTGGTGTCTGGATGAGGAAAGCGGGTGATCATGCGCTTTGACGTGCCCTTGAGTAGGCCTACGTCAAGCAGTGGACTGCAATGGGCTGATTGATTAAAATCATTACACTTCTTGCGAATATTAAAGGATTCCATCGATCTAATCCGCTTTGAGTGGCTTTACTTAAATCCATTTTGCTTTTTTTATTACAAATAAGACACAATTTCCAGTTTAATTGTAAGATGGTCTTTGGGGCACATTTACACCACACACAGGTTCTATATCCATTTTGAACACAAAATAAATGGTAAGAGTTTTTATTCGTGTCAACTTGTAACCTCTTGTAACCAATGATTTCAAATGAATGAAGCGACAAACGCCAAAGTTCACGGTGCAGGAATTCCCCGGAATGAATCGGTCTCAGTGTTGGCGATGTAAATAATATAATGGCGGCTGTACACTCTCGCAAGTGAGAGACCTGCCTCTGCCTCGAGTGCGTCCATTTACTCTCTCATGTCAATCAGTACAGACCAGTACCATTGAGTCTTTTGTTTTGAAATATAACGCAAGTACGTGCAAGTACGAAGAGTTTTATTTCGATACGATACGAAGCGTTATTTGTTACGAGTATTTTTGAAGTTAGTTCGCAGTAAAATGAAGAAAAATTTTTTGACTGGCACATAGTTAAAACTAAGAGTTAAAACTAGTGCCATGATATGAATAAAAGATATGTTGCCTGTTCTAATTTTTTATTTTGCTGTGATTCTACCCATTTTATTACGTTATTTTCAAGATTATTCGTACCAAAATCTAAGAACCGTAGTCAGTTCGGCGCTACCTACGCTCACTTAGTCGACTGCAGTTCCGTTGTTTATAGCTCGATTTTCATACAATATTTTTTGAAAATTTTATATATGGTGCTCCGTAATTAGTGTCAAATATTTTCAGGGCTTAAAGTTATAGTCATAATAGTCACGAAAAAAATATATATCGAAAATCTACACGTTAGTTTAAAAGTTTTTTTTTAACAAAAAAATCAAACATTATTCAATATGTCAAAAAGAGATCATCCTCTGCATGTATACTCACATTACTCTAGCTAGATACATGTGTAAAAAGGCATCAAACGCGTGTGTGCGTGCATGAATGCAAATGTAGTTATAGTGATCAGCTGATTGAGGTCACCCTCAATTAGAGATGGGCAAACCACCGGGTTTAAACCTACCGCTGGGTTTCTACCCGATAAACACCCATTTATTCCCACCCACTGGGTGAAAATTCGGGTGTTTATTATTTTTATAACAAAATTTATATAGGTATCCATATATCATTAGATTTTGCGTATGCACATTATATGTGACATTTTTTCACTTATTTGCCAGTAAATGCAGGGGCTTAGAACATCTATTTTAGCAAGATACCAACAAAGCAATGGATAAAACGGCGTAAAGCATAAAATCTGCAAAAAATATTGTTTTTAAGGGCAAATCTCGGTATTTGAACAAGAAACAAAAAAAAGATGGCGATAAAATTATTGTAACTCCACGACCCTAATGTAAAGTAAAACTATGTAGAACAACGTGTGTCTGTTGTATGACATAGAGAAAGTTATAATAAAAGATTTGAGACGAATTAAGAGAATTTTTGTTTTTTTAATACGTTCTTGTAATGAATTTTTATAATCTTAATATGTTCTTGTAATAAATGTTTTTAATTTTAATACGTTCTTGTATTGGACGTTTTTGATATTTCTAAAATTAATAACTCGGAAACTAAAAGAGATAATGCAAAACTAAATGCATACTTGGGGTGCAGAGACTGAGATACGTTTGAATTGTGAGTTTCAGAAATATCGAACAAGTTTAGGAAAAGTCTTGTTGACCTAGCGCGTACCGTCGATGCGTGTCGCCAATATACATGGTGGGAGGCAGTCGGCCGTCTAGGAATAGATGGCTGGCGGAACGTTAAGTTCATGAAAATTGACATTATTGTCAAAGTGCAAAAATAGACTAGTATAAGTCTATACTTGGAAAACCAAGTGAAATAATTGCCGAACCTAAAGTCGCAGGCGCTGCACAGCCTCTCACTGCCTTTCGATGGGATTTCGGTCCCTGTAGACTGGCGTGCTGCCTGTTTGATATGGGAACGGTTAATTATGCCTCTATGGATGACATATCCCATCCAAGATGGTCAAAAATGAAAATCAAGGGAATCATAGGGTTGACGCTCCTAGATGACCTAATGAAAGCGGACACGGCCGCTGGATCAAACTGATCACATAATGTAATAATATTTGACCATCTAATAGAGGACCCTTATCTGACGCATGAAGACGAGGTATAACTATCGCTGCTATGATATTGTTGACACTGCATGTCTAGCTCTGAACCGCTGGTATATGGGTCGCATCCTAGGCGTGATAAGTACACTAAGTTTACCCCTGATAGTGGAGTTAACAATATCTTAGTGGCTACCTTCAAGACGCCAGTCTGTGGAGAGATTTCCGTATCTGACCTATGAAGATGTGGAGTAACCATCGGGCTGCTATGAATGCCGCTACCACTGTATGTCTAGCTCTGAACCGCTGATTGACCGAAGATGCATACAGCGACTTGAATACATAGCCGTGGACGGGGACTTGTCCACATCCGTGCGCGGTGGACCTCAGACTGATTAGTGTCGATGATAGTCTTTCAAGTATAAACCCCGATAGTGGAGGTAGCGGAGGACATAGTGGCTTCCTTCAAGGCATAAGTCTGTGAAGAGGCATACTGGAACGAGTTTATTAATTGAGAACGAGAAACTGGACGTGGACTGCTCTGGCCAATATCATCATGTATGATTTATTACCGAATCAACTGTGCGATGTAATATCGACACATATGGTTGCAAGGGGAGGAGGCTCATAGTCCAGCAGTGGACTGGACGAGCGTTGATGAAGGCTGTAAAGCTATATTCAGAGCGATAGCTGAAATGAGTCTTTAGATTCATATGCGGTCTCAGGCACGGAGACGCGCGGCGGAGATATGTATATGTGGAGATATGAAGTTGGAGCAGATCTGCCCTGGCAGTACCGTTCAGATAGACGGAGATCCAGTATGCAGGAGCAATCCAGATATGAGACCCACAGTCAGTAGCAGCTGTGAGGTCATCCCTTCGAGCTTGCTCGTTGGAAGATGGTTTACCATCATGGGCGCTGGTTCACGTGTGGACTATCCTGTAAACACACCCTTGAACGCAATACGTCGGACACTTCGGTGGAAGACGGGATTAGCCTCCCAAAAGGTTACTATAACGGCTCAGCCGTATCGGGAACGCTTCGGCTAGTATCGATTGGACGTCGTCCACTAGCTTCGGCTACAACGCGAAGCTTAGGCTTTCTACGATGGGACTTCCGTCTCCTTCCATCGCTTAAGGCGCACCGGTCGGACTAGGGTCCGCTGTAGACAACCCTTCGGGGTTGTCTATTATTTTAACCTTTTTCCTACACCTCTGTGGTGAGGGGAGGACAGGAGCATTCTGAAGGACAGAGTGGGAAGTGACTCACAGAGAGCGCGTTGGTGGAGCGTTTATTCTCACTCGTCACGTAGATACTTTGATGGCTGGTTTGCTGTATTGTGTGTACGTCTCGGGTCTGAGCTTCTAGTCTGCTGCCTTGCTTGGGTTCTAAGGTCTTAGTAATCGTCCAGCTGAGGGAGCTAGAACTAGTCCCCTCGTCAATGCTGGATATTACTAGATCCCTTGTCGGACTTTATATTGGAAGACACAGAGGGGTTATGTAACCGTATTTATCAATACAGTTGGCATAGCTTAAGGAAAAGGGTGTCCCGGTGCGTAGGGCTAGGATGGTCGTCTCCGGGTAGTATAATTAGAGAAACTTGGTTATTGATCATTCTGTTGAGTAAATGCCACTCAACGAAAGTTCCTCTAAGAACTAGAAGTTCTATTCAGAACTACAGACGACACACCCGTCGCTGACTCTAAGGACTCGCTACGGCAGTCCTGGAGCCACCTTTTTATACCTTTTAAATTACATATATCATGTAATAATCCCTGTGATCCATTTCAGGAATCTGGGCTCCTATTGCAAAAGCAATAAACTTCGAAGTTCTTTTCAGAATACGAAGTTAATATTGCTTAATAAAGTCGCTGGGATTTCTTGGTGACTTTATTCTTTCAGTCAGCGAACATGGGTAATCAGGAGTAGGCTGCTTGCCGGCTGGCAACTGGTACTCCTGTGTTCGGGCGAGAGATAGGGACGAATCAGTATATAGGAATAACATAGAAGTTGAGTAGGTGACTCTATGTTTAATTCCACAGCTAGAAAACATAATATAAAGACGATCACATTGTAAATTTCTAAAAGAGTTTGGGTTACTCTCACAACGTAGTATGGATCTGCTACTAGATGATCAACGGCCAATTTGATTATTATAGAGATTTAATGTTCAGTTACATTATTGTTCGTAAGTCATGAACCATGGTTTAGGGTACTATATTTAGAAACGAGAGAAACAACAGTACCAATTATGTAATATCAATATCCGAGATGGCAGCAAACTTTTCGTTTATTGGGTCAACTTCGATTAAACTCAACACAGTGTTATAACAAGCTTCCATCATTTAGTATACTGTCACCGTGACTTTTGTCGCCCGTGCGCGCTAGCTCCTACCTTTGTACTTGCCACGTTCGCATGCAGTGTAGGTATGAGTGAGTGTAGTGCTAGCTAACTGTAATTACAACTTCTTTTGATCATCCCGTTAGAACTTGAGCATTAAAAGATGGCGACATTTTATAGATTTCTACTGTTTTATTTTAAAAATATTTATTCGGTTGAACTTATTTGAGTCGATGTGAGTCAAGCGGCTGGAGCGCTGATATACATCTATATCTTTTACGCGTGTAGATTTTCTTAAACTTAGTAATATGCTTTACGCTAGAATATACAAATACAAACAAACTCTAAACAAAGTTTCATAGAAATTGTCTCATAAACAAAACAATTGGCTGCTACCTTGGGCTTTCCACATTATTGAAGTTGCGCATATTGCAAATAAACAGGGTATTTTCATCAAGATATATAATAAAGTTTTTATTTTTATTTTATCATCAATTATTATAATAAACACCCACAAAAATGGGTTGTTAAGGGTAAAAACCGGGTTAAAACCCAAATCACCGGGTTTTTACCTAGTCAGGTGGTTTGGGTTTTAACCCACCGCCCATCTCTACCCTCAATCAGCTGATATTATTATATTATTATATTTTTTATGATTAGGTAACCAAGTTGTAAGGCTTGATTACTTGAAAACTAACATGTAAATTGATCTCATTTTTTATGAAGTGAATATCAGAACTTCTTCTTAAAACAATAGTTCTAATTAAGACGATAGATGGCGCCAGGTGGTCTTCGTGGATTCTTTTCAAATCCTTTTATGGCCCTGGGTGACTCGCCGGATTTCTTCGGATCCACGAATCATCAACGCCGTCTATCGAAGTTTTATGAACAATTTTTTTTTTAATTGGCTGTCGGAAAATCCCCAATTGACGAAAAAGATGTAATAATACGGTGTTTATTTTTTACCTAACAAGACCTTAGAGTTGGCAACACTGCTGAATCAGCCGTTCAAAGACAGTCAAAAACAAAGTGATGTGTTTGATTTGCTCGTGTTTTTTCCTTCCCAAGAGCATCGTGCAAATAAGATCAAAAGATCATGCCATGTGTCGAAGCAGAGGTTGCACAAATAAAAGCCCCCAGGCAAATATATACGGATTTATAAATCAAAAGGGTTCTTTTACACAGACTACCACGATATCTACACGACATTAAACATTTTTTAGCGTATTTATGGTCCTTAATTATTCATTTTTAAGACCGTACCCCGTTTTAGTGTATAGCGAATAGGTCAGTTAATTAATTAATTAATAGGGGATGGGACTACTTTTTTATTATTATATAAATCCAAACTTCTTAGTTTCTGCTATCGAACACTAAAATATTTTTTGCTCTATCTTTAAAATTGATTGAGTTATAAAGGTTTAAAATTCAAGATTAGACAGAAAGGCACATACCCACTTGTGACGTCATTTGTTAGTAACGCCATATAATCTCCATACAAAAAATCATTTTTGAAAGAGGCAGACATATTGAAACTTTAAAAAATCACTGTAAATTCGTTTTTCAACCAATTCTGTTTCTTTCTTCGCGAATCGTCTACTACTAATATATATTTTAAAAATAATTCATTTAATATGGTAAATTCATAAAATATGGTGAACAGTCCAATCCCCTATTGTAATTAAATTTTTCCTTATTTTTTTCTTGCTTTTTCTAAGCTTTTAAGAACTAACTTGCTTCAATTATTTGCTCGTAATTATACAGACTGGAACTGGAAATAACCATTTGATTTTTTTCTTTAAACTAAAATTTAACTTAATACTCATACATTGAAATTGGCATATTTTTTTTCAAAACTCAATTTTATAACGTCGTATTGGATAAGAATTGTGCAACCTACAACTGTTATTCGTAGAATAAATTTTAAAAAGGCCCCACTTTGTCGTCACCGATATCAGTTTCCTAGGAGAGTTCCCCAAGAGCGTCGGCAGTCTAGTAGCTAGGGCCGCTGTCTTCCATCCGGAAGACGCGGGTTCGATCCCAACCACGTACACTGTGTTTTCGGATTTCTAATTCATATGCACGTTTATTCGACGCTCTTGCGGTGAAGAAAAGCGTCGTGATGAAACCTGCACACTCCTGCGAAGAAATTCAAAGGTTGTGTGTGAAGCCGACCAACCCGCACCGGTCCAGCGTGGTCGACTTCAGGGTAGACTTGAGCCCCTCGGTGAGGACGTGTATGAGCTGTTGATATCATCAGTTTTAGTATTTTATTTATCGCTAGTTTATCTGGTTGACTCGCAAGACTCAATATCGAATGACATTACGGTTTTTTATCGTGTCGGATTGTCTAAAGACACTTTATTCACCTCATTTGATATTGTTTTTGTAAACATGGTTCTTGTCAAGAAAAAAGGTTTTATGGTGATTTATTCTAACAGTCAAATCTCGAAAATGGAGAAAGATTTTTTGGTCCCAGATGTGTGATAAGGTTGTTATCTGAATTTGGATTAGATTGTAATCTGAGTAAACAGACCAAATCTGTTCAAATTGAGTGAACGGTAAATAACTAAATCATCATGATTATCTGTGTGTCGTTTGACGGCCGATTACGCGCGAAATTTCAATTACGCATTATAGTCTAAGATCGGAATATAAAAAGACCTTCACCTGGCTGGTTAATGGATGAAAAGTATTTTATATCAAATTTAATATGTTAAAAAATATATCGCGTGTGGGTTGGCTGAAAAAATTCACTGACAACCCTATATCAACGTGTTTGCAATGAAATTATCTTTATTTAGATATTAAGTTTTATTTATTAACCAGACCGGTCGTGGTGCAATGTTTAAAAATAAATAATCTTTAAATATTTAATTACTCATATCCTGAGGACTGAAATTTTCCAGCCAACCCACTCGTGATATATTTTTTAACATATTAAATTTGATATAAAATACTTTTTTCACTTCTCATGCTCTGAAAGTGCTTATTTGTGCAGGCTATAGGCTTATAGGCTGCACAAAATCGAATTTTGTGTACAAGTGCATTAACGTATCTACTCATAAATGTTAGGTATTAAGGCAAAGAAAATGAGCCATACAGCCAAACACAATAAGAAGTTCATAGATAGCATTTGTTATTTTATAATATTTACTTTAATTTATTTGCCTTATGTGTTTTTTAAGACATAAAAGATATAAAAAAATTAATTCAAGTACGGTAGGTTATTTAATTAATTTAAGAAAGTTATTATTACAAAATTAATTTAATAGTAGGCTGGTCTGCAGCCATAGCCTATCAATGTCGTAATATTTAAAAAAAATAAAGCGGCGGGAAACAGCTCTTGTTTTTTCGTGCGTTTATTAATTTCTTCAATTTGCTTATTACTGTTTTATTTCCTCGCCATCGAAGTGAAAAGCAGAGCTGTTTATAACTCGTCCACAAAACCATTTTATCCTCGACATTACTATCAGCCCGTGCCGAAGGCGAGGCGAGTCTCGGATAAAAATGGCTCGTTTTGTGCACTTGTTGTAAAATCTACTTTTCATTCATTAACCAGCCCGGTGAAGGTCGTTATATACTCGGATCCTCTACTATTAGGTGCACACAGTTTGCAACACATTCTTTTAGAAAACAAGAAAGATCCATTTAAAAAATATGGAAAGAATTTGACAAGATTAATTTCAACTGTTCGCATCTGCTAGACTGGGCTCACTAATAAACTTGCCAATTACACCAAGTTAGTTCCATTATGTGTGATTGTCAAGAAAACAGAAGTTACACTTGAAACAAAGCCTTTAGTAACATCATCTGCGTCTGAAGTGGGTACTTTAACTAAGTGTTCCGTTTCATAGAACAGTGACGATGTAACCAAGGAGCGAATAACAATGGATCCGGACTTTCTACTGAAATTAGGTATTTTCCTCTCTAGGAATGAAAGATGCCAATTTCTGTTAAAAGACTACGGGTGACATTCAGAGACAAAGCTTAGACAAATCTTAGTAAAGCATGCTCGAAAAAATATTGAACTGAGCAAAACTCCAAAAACAGATTAAAATTCAATCAAGGCTAACTAATAATCTCAAGGACGAAAGAAATTCTTTCATGGTTGGCACGTTCCCTACAATGAAGAATATCAGTAGGTACGCAAAATCGCTTAAAACTTCGTAAGAATGGACCCAAAGTGTCTCACAATAAAACTGTTTTTGTTTCATTCAAAAATTCCAAATAGTTTAAAAGTTATGGACATTCAAAGTTGAAATAAAATTCAGATTTCCGTGCGGCGCGCGCTGCGCGTGTGACGTCGTATTACGGGTGCCCACTCGCACCTCTCGCTTACCTACCGCGCGGGCGCGGGCGGTCCGTCCGCCACGCGCGATCAGTCTTTCATAGATACTTATACCTACCACTCGCGCGTCTGGCTCCCGATTATTGTTTTGAGGATAGGGACAGTTAAATTATTGACATGGAGGGAGGTTTTGAAAAAGGGCAATCAAGTAATTTGCCTAAAGTGGACAGTTTGATGGTAGCCCATTATTTATCAAAAAATGCCGATTTCGTTGCAGCTGAAATGCGAGGAGTGAAATTTCAGTATTAACAATTTAAATTATACTAAAATAATTAACAAATCACAGAATGTTTTTGATAAGTTTGCGTGAGATTTTTTTGATAAGTTATAGGTATAGAGCAAAGCAACTTTTAAAATCCGACCACAAAGATTCAGATTAATTTTTAACAACGAGGTTTGTATGTTTAAATACGTGCACCAAGTTTCAAATTAAATAACAGGTAACTAAATAAAAAAGCGGCCAAGTGCGAGTCGGACTCGCCCATGAAGGGTTCCGTAGCAGCAAGTAACATAAAAGTTCTGGTAGTTCGTTGTAACTTTGATCGATGTTTTAATAATAGTGTATTTTTTTAATTGAGTTCATGATAAGTAAACATTATAATTAGGTACCTAAATGTGGTGGGATTTATCCCATTTTAGGTAAAGATCTAACTAACCGCCAAAGGCCACTGACTTGGCTCGTGTAACGACTAGATAGTAGCCGCGGTTTACGATTTACGATTTATGACGTATTAAAAAAAACTACGCTACGCTATTCTCTTATTTTAGAAGTTACAGGGGGGGGGGCACATTTTACCAATTTGGAAGTGTCTCTCACGCAAACTATTCAGTTTAGAAAAAAATGATATTAGAAACCTCAATATCATTTTTGAAAACCTATCCATAGACACCACCCTACACGTATGGGTTTGATGAAAAAAATATTTTTGTGTTTCAGTTGTATGTATGGGGAACCCCCAAAATTTATTGTTTTTTTTTTCTATTTTTGTATGAAAATCTTAATGCGGTTCTCAGAATACATCTACTTGCAAAGTTTCAACAGTATAGTTCTTATAGTTTCCGAAAAAAAGTGGCTGTGACATACGGACGGACAGACAGACAGACAGACAGACATGACGAATCCATAAGGGTTCCGTTTTTTGCTATTTGGCTACGGAACCCTAAAAAGGACGCTTTCATTGTTTGATGACCTTGTTGCCACTCAAATAAAGAGATTTGCAAATAAAGTGTTTTTTAAAGAGGAAGCGAGACAGTTTATCCACATCTTACAGTCAGCAATGAACAGGCAAACATCTACTTGGCTGTATGTAACTAACAAAACGACTAATACCTATAGTACCTATCTGTAATAAAATTACTGTTTTCTATAGTACCAAGCTAAGGCGCGAAAAGAAAAAAAGGCATACATCAAGGGTCATTTCTGTGTCTGGGTATTGACACCCATACTCGTAGTACAGGCCTTGCCTAGTTTTGGATCAGATGACCGTGAGTGAAATCTCTCACTTAAATAAAATAAATTTGTCTATATCAAAAATAATCAATTTTGCAAATTAAATCATACTAACCAAACCAGCCAACCAACCAACCAACCAAACTAAATTAAAACACTAGGTAAAGAAAGAATTCAATATATTGAATGTTTCATGTGTAGGGGAATATTCCCGGGAACATTGGAAACTTTTGGTAACTTACCGGGAATATTCCTATAGGGAAAATACTGGGAATGGGAACATTCCCCACGGCACATCTCTAATCTCGTTTAATAATACGTATCCATTTTTTTCGGGTTTTAAGCTCAAATGGCACTAAAAAAAACAACTTTTCTGGCGTTTTGGAAGTAGTGGACACGCATTTGGGAACTATACACCATTTGTAAGTCTTTGGTTTTGACATTTCAATAGTTTGAACGAATTTCTAGCAAAAAATTCGGGAGCGTGTGCGTACTGCCACAGAGATATAGCGGCACTGCGGAGGGCCGCGGGCGGCGGCGGCGGCGGCGGCGCGGCTTAGCGTAGTATGACGTCACACAGGTGAGCGCGGCCGCGCGTTCCAAGCCTGCCTAAAAAATTAAATAACTCGAAAACTATTCATCGTATCAAAGTGATTCTTTCACTGACGATAATCTAATTTTATAGACTACATGATAACCTTAAAAAAAACAGGCTGTTATTCTTCATTGTGCGTACACAGCTAGACTTTCTTCTAGTGTCCCAAAAATTTTGAAGGTATCGAGAAAACAGTTTTGTAAAAAAGCGCGTAGGTACTTATACACAGCTTACGTGGCTCTGTGAGCTGTAGACCTCGCGAGTCTGTATATCTTTTCATATTTATTTTTATTATTTCTCTACAAACATCCCCGACCCCTTGATTTTTTTTTATTTTTAAACTATTTTTTTTATTATTATTATTTTTTTTTTTTAATGATTTTTCGGTATTTTCTTATTTTTATTGGTTAAGAAATGTGACCTGTAGAGGAAAACAGCCTCAGCGGTAGACCTTGTAAGCTGGCAACCCCCATAACTCCGTCATTTTTTTAAATTTCCAAAAACTGACTCGACAAAAAATTATATTTATTTATCGAACCTGCTCTCCAAATATCACGAGAATCGGTTGAGAAACGCGACCTGTAAAGTGAAACAAACAAACAAACCAACAAACAAACAGATGGACATACAAAAGCAAATTTGTCCAAGCTGAAACAGAAACGCTTCGCTCGCTCTGTCAATAATAACAGCCGGATTTAGCCGCTTATCGGCTTTATATGCAAGAAAGATTCTGATGATGAAAACCACTAATTTATCCATCACTCACCCGAAACCCATTTTATTTATTACCTATAAAAAGCATAATCGTGTAGATTTTGCCGAAATTTCGTCGGGTATTAGAGATTATATTTCATTTAAAATATATATACTATATAAAATGGGATCATGAAGATATTAATCCTATCAGATTACTCTGCGCTTCAAAGCGTTCTAAACCTTTTAGCATCATAAAACCTAATAAATGAAAATAAGGTATAATATTCTGATATATAAGTCGGACAACATTGAGTTAGCTCAAAGATTTTAATTTTCTAAACTTCCAAATATATTTTCACATTAAAATACAATGTCAGAAAAAAACATTAAAACAATAACAAAAACAATAAAAAACCTTAGTCAAATAAGCCACCCTTCGGGGCCTCAGCACCTCGACCAAACGTACCCAAGATGCTCGCAGCATTGCCGCGCTGAACAGCTAGGGAGATCTGCTGCATCAGGAAGAAGCCGGAACGAGGATCCTTACCCCTCTCCCTTAACCGACGGCCTCTCCCCCACGAGACATCTAGCCTCCGAGCACCACGGACCCGCGGTCTCGACAGCAAATGGCACAAAATCATACACTGACTCCAGGTTAGAATACTTCGCTCGCTTTCTCTGGGACGTGGCTCCAGCCGCACCACCAGCCGAACGCTGAGTATTTGGCAGGTGGCAGGTTGCATAGGTGCAAACACATGTCGCGTCCCAGATCATGGTGCGACCTCTCCGCCATGGAACCAACGTGAGACCATCCGGCCGCTTACCGTCCGACCGAGATAGCCCCGGAGGCTCAAGCACACAAGGTACCTCAGCTGACACAAGGGCTCGCCTGATCAGATCATTAATGGCGTTATGGCGTGGACGTCGGCCCGCACACTTAGAACAGCTTAACCCGTGGTAGCCATTGGATTCGACAGCGGTTCCACAGACACATGTGTGAGGCTCACAGACAGCACAACCAAGACGTAGCGCAGCAGCCACTCTGAGGGAGTCATCATCCAGAAGCGTGCCCATATACGGAGATGGTAAGGCATGCAACCAGGCTCCTGACTCAGTCTTACTAGCAGCATGGAGACGAGCCAGCTCAGAACCCGATGCCTCCGCAACTAAATCTGCCAGAAAACGCTGGGAGGTAATTTTATCCCAACCCCTTTGCTTCTCCGGTTTGTCTGGAGTATTGGCGCCCGGGCATAAAACCGACCAAGCCTCCCAGGCATCCGCCGCAAAAGGGATCCGGACCTCGCCACCATCAAGAGAATTTCGAGTGCGTTACATGGCACCGAAGTACGGAACTCCGGAACACACGCATACGAATGTTTGCTACTACGCATAACATGAGAACGAATGCACGCAGCCCCGTATAACGTTGCTACGAAATCATATGACCCCGAATTACGAAACAACGAATGCACGCAGCTACGAAAAACGTTACTAGCAAATTAACGAAAAACGAAGATACCTCACTATGAACAATTTATAGAACCTGTACATTTATTTCACTCGCGCTCGATGCAAATTACCACTGTATGTATGTGATATTGTTGGAACTGGATAATATTTGAATATGATGATATATTTAGGCTTCCAAACACTTGTCCTAAAGGAGAGTGGGCAGAAATCAAAGGGCCTCGGTCCAAAATTAACTCTACTGCCAAATGACTTAATGCATCCTAATTATAATGTGTGTTAACTGTATTTGAAATCTAATCTGTTGTTAGTGTGATATAGCACAAATCAAAAAAAAAATTTTTCTCTTTTTTAGGATTTTAGAAGAAAATGTAATTAAATAAAAAGCAAAGCTATGTGAATTTTTCATTTTAATCAATTAACATGGATGTTTCACCCTATAAAAATGAGATAGTCAATATTAAAATCATTTTTGACAATTTCTGAATAAATAAGGCCGCCCCCACAATAGCCACATAGCACATTTAAAAGAGTGTTACATGCGTAACATTTCATTATATAGGATCGAAAAAATCGCACCCTATGGAAACGAGATATTCAGGTTTATAAAACTTTTTGTCAAATTCCACGTAAACAAGGCCGTCCCCACAATAGCGACATAGCACATTTGAAAGAATGTAAATTTAATATGCGTAACATATCATTATATGGGACCGAAAAAATCGCACCCTATAAAATGAGATATTCAGCTTTGTATAACTTTTAGTAGCACATATGGAAGAGTGTAATATGCGTAACATTTCATTATATAGAACCGAAAAAATCGCACTCTATGAAAATGAGATATTCAGGTTTTTAAAACTTTTTGTCAATTTCCACGTAAACAAGGCTGCCCCCACAATAGCGTCAGAGCACATTTAGAAAAGAGTACATAGCCGCGTGGCGAGCACTCGACAGTTTTTCTAAAAACTAGGGAGAGATCAAGAGTGCCCTTGATGTAACGCAGAACGCGTTTAGCCGCATTGTAATGCTGAGTTTGACAACAAGAATTATATTGAGCTAAAAAACTTACTACGGCAGATATATCTGGCCTAGTGTTGCAGGCCAGGTAGTTCAAACCTCCAACCAATGATTGGTACTTTAGGCTGTCCTGAGGAGACAGCATATCACCACCCCCTTCCGCAAGGACCTTATGAAGACCCAATTCCATTGGAGTTTTGGCTGCTTTACATTCAGCCATACCAAATTCTTCCAAAAGTTTTTCGGCATATTTCTTTTGGCTTAAAAATATTGTGCCGTCTTTTGTACGCTCAAGAATCATGCCTAAACACTGACGTGCACGACCTAAGTCCTTAATTTTAAATTGTTCTCCTAGTTTCATTAGGAGTTCTATTTTATGATTATCATTCTTGTGAAAGACCAAGAAATCATCAACGTACAGCGCTATAAACACATTCTTGTCATTTTTATAACCGTAAATTGCCTTTTTGAGTAGGCAAATTTTACTCTTTTGTCCATTCTCTATACAGCCTTCTGGTTGTTACATAAAAACTTCCTCATGCAAATCACCGTTTAAAAATGCAGTGGTCACATCAAAATGATCAACAAAAAAGTCATTTTGTGCAGCATATGACAACAGTAGCCTGATGGTTGACCTTTTCACCACGGGTGAAAATGTCTCGTAGTAGTCCACACCGTAGGACTGCGTAAAGCCTTTGGCAACGAGCCGAGCCTTGTAAGTCTTGTTACCGTCTGCGTCGTACTTGAACTTAAATATCCACTTATTTCCGACGACTTTGGCTCCTTCTGGCTTGTCCACCAATATCCATACTTTGTTTTCGTACATTGAATCCATTTCTTTTTTCATCGCTGCTTTCCAATTGTCTCTATCTGCTCCATTTAAAGCATCTTTTACCGTCAAGGGCTCCGGTTCTACACAGCAAAGCCCTAAAACGTTACGAAACCTACTGCGCAGGGGGTACCTTGACTGCGCTTCATTTGTATTGTAGCATCGGGCCTCGTTGGTCCGCGTGCTATGTAGTTTGATACTGGCGATAGTATTCTTTTTGTAATATATTCGTTCTCTTTTTAACTATTCAGTTTAGAAAGAGAGCGATAGAAACTTCAGACGGGCTGGGGCCGTAGAGATTTGACGTTCTCACTCTCCGACCGCCGTTGTGGCAGGTTGTTTTTAGTGGGCCTAGCCCACAGCCGAGCCCTGCCCGGGGCATTGGGCTTTGTAAAAGCAAATAAATAAAATATATAGTTTAGGATGTGTTATGTGCTATAATTTTATGCAAGTTCAAGAAAGTATCGTGATGAGCAAAACAAATGCGGATCGTTAAATAAAATAAAATATATTAGAAAAAGCTGTTGCTGCTGGATTATGAGCCAGAAGCTGCTATTGGAGAAGATGCCATTGGAGAGGATGCCGAGGATTCTTCATTGAGCATTGTCTGGAGAAAAATGTGAAAGACAGCAACGATGTGCCCCGCCGGAGATGTGGGCATATGGCACACCATCTCCAGGTGGAGAAGGAGGGGTATTCCCAGCGAGTACCTCGTAGAGTATTCATTGTTTTTTTGAGTATAAACGCACGGACGAGGCGGCCGGAAGGCAATTGGTGACATCGTCAGCAGGGTCGCAGACATAAAGAGGAAAGTTCCAAGTTATTTTGATTTTATCCCAACTAATATTTTGTTTGCAATTTTTCAAAGAATTTTCCATTGTCAGTTTCAAAAATGGCAGATATTTTCTTTGTTCTTGACAGTTCAACTATTTGAATGTTTAGTCTGTTATAAATACTTCTTGGAGTAAAATGGCGATCCGTTTCGGCAAAGATAAAGTGTCATGTCTTGGTCTGTCACTTTTGTAAACAGATGTTTACATATTTATTTTTATTTATATTTTATTGAATTCCCTTTTATTGTATTGTGAGGTAGGTAATTTCTTTTGGGGTTATGCTAAGGTGACCTGCATAATATAAAATAAAACATAAATGCATTATTGTCACTAGTTTTTACGAATTGTTTGTATGTTTTTCTAAACGGATTGGTAGTTGAGGTAGTTGAGGTTTTGTGTACGATGATTAGGTTGAGATTGTTGCGCTGTAAGTTGGCTGATTAGGCACAGTTGATACACCTGCTTTAAGAGACATAGGAGCTTTGTAGGGTGGTCTGTTTAGGATCACACGTATTCTATCTGTCCTTTTCTAGGTTAGTAAAAGGTTGGGATTTCTATAGGTTATGATGAGGTATGGTATTAGGATATGGGGAGAAGTGATAGGTAATTTTTTCAATTCATTATATATACCAATCCAAGTTGTTGTCATTTTCAAATCCACATATTTAATAATTTGAATATGATATTATATCTTGTAAGAAGACATTGATGTAATGTACTTGTATCTTAGACTAAATAATTATTTTTCTTCCTAGTCGCTAGTTATCTTGATATTGTTGTTACTATATTGTTTTTTCTGTGTATTGATCCTCTTATTTGTTTCATGTGCGGGCTGATAAAACTTTTATATTTAAAAAATCATTAATATTTTCTTCTACACCTCCTTACTGTCGCGAGATGTACTTCAGGACATCAGTGATGCCTGAATGAAAAGAATTTTTTTTTTTAATTTTCATGAAAAAAAAAGCAAAACGTTTATTTCTTAGCTCATCTGTTTTTTTTTCTATATTGCGTTATGCTTAATTGGTTGTATTCTTCTTTGTTAGTGGGTATGTTAACTTCTCTTTCTTTTGAAACATAGCTACAATTTTAACACCTTAACTTCTTTTTCTATTTTGCTTTTAAATTAAATATAATTTAATTCTTGAGATTCTTGAGTATTGTGATTGGTGTTAACATTGTTTTAATTATCTTGATTCAGTTTTTTTTATCGTTAACTTAAATGTTTTAAATTTCATTTTAAATTTTTTCATGCTATGTCTTTGAAGAATTTTATAGATTCAGGTTAGGGTTTGGATTTTGTGATTGAGGTAGCTGTTAGCTTTGGTTTAGGATGGTAAGATATGGGTCCTGTTTTAAGTATTTTTGGAGAGGTTTTTTATTTAAAAAAATTATTAGAAAATATTTTTCTGGTAATTAGACTTTAGCTAAGTCCAGGATCTAAGTCTTCCTTTGTTTTTTTTATTAGATTTTTTTTAAGTGAATTTTTCCCTCTCTTAGGTAGGTAGTTACTAGTAGATTGTAACTAGTAAAAAAATTTTTTGGGTCTTCAACCAAAAAAATTTTTTCAGGGGAGACCGGGGTTAGTTGTAGCATCGGGCCTCGTTGGTCCGAGTGCTATGTAGTTTGATACTGGCGATAGTATTCTTTTTGTAATATATTCGTTCTCTTTTTAACTATTCAGTTTAGAAAGAGAGCGATAAAAACTTCAGACGGGCTGGGGCCGTAGAGATTTGACGTTCTCACCTGCCGTCCGCCGTCGAGTGCGGACGATTGCACGATATCTCAGTGCGAGTGCAGTTTTATAATTTAATAAAATAGTGTTTGTGTTATAAGTGCCTTTTGAATTTCTTAAGTGGCGGCTCTCTCTCGGAGAGTCGTTACAGTATCTTCTGGATCAGCATCTCCTTCTCTAACCATGTTGCTGGGACCAGCTTCCACAATGGGATCAGCTTCCACTACAACAGCAGGAACTTCCTCAGCAATTTCCTCAGTAACTGCAAGTATCGTTACAGGCTTTCTTATAGGCATTACCCATACAACGTCGGTCGTTCCAAGATCTGGTTGTACACGGGATACCTGACTGTCTTGAAGTGAAGAGGTGAAAACCTCCTCAACAAAAGTTACGTCCCTTGCTCTTACGATATTGCGAGGATTGTTAGGATCAGAGAAACGGTAACCTTTAGTCACATCACAGTATCCTATAAAAATGTACAGTTTCGCTTTAGGATCC
Source organism: Carpatolechia fugitivella (assembly GCA_951230895.1). NCBI lineage: Eukaryota > Metazoa > Arthropoda > Insecta > Lepidoptera > Gelechiidae > Carpatolechia > Carpatolechia fugitivella. The sequence continues at coordinate 17,848,048 of OX579646.1, read as the reverse complement.
CACTTCTTTCTTCCAGTTTCCTTTGGGACATGCACATAAGCCCTTGACCCAAAAACTCTGAAGTGATCCAAGCGCTGGACTTTTCCGGTCCAAAGTACTTCTGGAACTTCACCTTTGTTCGCAGCGTGAGGTAAACGGTTCTTTATGTAAACGGCAGTGTTACAGGCTTCTGCCCAATATTTTTGATTAAGGCCTTTCTCCAGTAACATTGTCCGAGCCATTTCCGCAATAGTCCTCATAACTCGCTCCGCGACCCCATTTTGTTCCGGTGTATACGGCACGGTGAGCTCGTGCTTGATTCCTTTACTTTTCAGAAACTGATTAAATCTCTGATTTACAAACTCTGTTCCATTGTCCGTTCTAAGGCACTTTACCTTTAAACCTGTTTCAAGCTCTGCATGCAGCACAAAGTCCTTGAAACATTCAAAAGTTTCAGCCTTCGACTTAAGGAAATAGGCAAATATCTTCCTAGTCTACTATGACCAACATATAAAGAGCTTGGCCATAAGAACGTTCTGGCATTGGACCACACAAGTCAGCATGAACTAATTCAAGCTTCTCACCTGCTCTGTGAGCTTCACCAACTGGAAAAGGTAATCGGTGTGCTTTACCCTTAAGGGGCTTGTCACGAATTTTCCATGTTTTATCTAAGCTATATTTGACGTAAATCGCAATGTCTGTAGCTGAACTATGTATATAGTAATGTTAATGATATTTATAGTCCGTTGGTAAAAATGAAAACACGATGGAAATAATTTCATTCGATAAAATTATATCATAAAGTTCAGTCTTACAAAATTTTAAAAATGTTTTAAATGATTATTAAAAGCCACGAACCAACTGAAATTTGTCTCTAAATGTTAACCATAATTAACTTCATCCGTTTAGGTAAATTTTCTTGATATTGATCCATTTTTAATTCAAAATTTTAAAAAATTGTTACTTGTCACTTACGCTAATAATTCCGAGCGACTTCAAATCTTGTCTCCTTCACTAATTCGCAGCGCCTGACAGTGACGGCCGAAACGTGATGCTAGGCGGACGTGTGTCGCTCGCATCCTCCACCGACTCGCGCGCAATTCACGACTAATATTTTAAATGATTGGAGATTTGTTCCTATATTCGTGTGTATTTCGTTTTGTGATGTGCTGTATGTTTTTATTTAATATTAAAACAAAGTAAGACTTGTGAATAAACATATAAAATGGGCCACAAAGACAATGCTAAGAAAAAAACAACAAAAAGGGCCAAAAAAATCATGCATTACACATGTTGGAAGTGAAAAGGTAAGAAATGGTGTGATTTATTTATTATATTATAATTTACGAATTCTAATTGCAATATTTATTGAAAAAGTGCTTATAAATTCATTGATCAACAATAGTTAGTCTATCTTTATTTCGCATGTCTAGTCCAAGACACTATGGCGTCTTGGGAAAGTCGCAAGAATTTCATGTAATGATTTCTGTTTTGGTGGTACTTGGTTCGATCCTTACACCTACTATGGATGTTTCATTTTTATTTTTATTTATTTTTTTAAGAAGGTAGGTATGACAGATTTTTTAAATATTTTTACAGAAAACGGACGTGTGATGTAATTGAAGACATAAATGCAGAACATAACATTGATAAAGGCAGTGAAACAACCACTCCCGTTCATGAGATGTGTGTATTTATTTTTAGTGAGACCTACCTATCTATTAGCAAACTATTAGCAATACGACACGATAGGCATCGAAAATATTATTATTGTCTTTGCTTTGGGTAAGTATCCTTATTTCACATAGTATATGTAAGCCGCCGTGGCGTCGTCGTAATCAATCCAGATTATTGGTTTCAGAGTAGAAGTTCAATCCTTGTCGTTCGGGAGTTATTTTTTCTTTTTCTAATAATAATATTTTTTTACAGAAATTCGATTGAAAGAATCGATGGAATAAACGGGGACCATTTACAAAGATGACGAGTTCTGGAAAAAAAAACATGAAAGAGAAGTTGGTAAAATTTTACATGGATTGTTTATTACCTGAGCTTGTTGACCCGCGTCATCCACGAGGAATGCCAATAAAGGACCCACATTCCATAGAAGAAGCAGCAAAAAAAAGAAAGAAAAATTGACGTCTCGAAAGCAATGAGAACATGTTCAATATTCTCAATATTGTGAAAATTATACTTTCATAGTTATTTTGTTTTATTCAAAGAAACTAAATATAAATATAAACATCATTAAATAATAATATAAATATCATTAAAATAGAAATATAAATACCACTATTTCTGTCATAACGTAGTATATTATTATGGTTAACTGTCGTCGGTCGTCATCCGGCTTTTCAGAACACCCAAGTCTATAGTTGTCTTACTTTTTGAGATATTGTTACTTGTTTATAGTGTAAATACGCACTGAATAATAGGTAAAGTAGGTATGTAAAGTAGGTGTTTCACGTTTGTTAGTTTATAAAATTATTATACGTAGCTAAATCAAAAGTTTTGTCAATTGTTATATTTTATTCAATAAAAACAATCTTCTATGCAAATAAAAAAGAGAATAATCAAATTTAAATTACAAAATACAAAAGTATTTCAGTTTGGTTTAGTGATGGGTTGGGATACGAGCAAAGAATGAGAAATTGTTTTAAGAATGGCACAGATGGTGCTGGACGTAAAAGTTCTTTCTGATGTGAATAGATGGCGTCACTTAAAAAGGTTCGTTGAACTCGTATAATCCGTCAGCGCGGGGAACGGTGCGGGATGAAGGGAGGTGCGGAACTGGAACGCTCAAGGCCATTTGCTCACACCAGCCCCTTAATGCAAGCAACACACGGTTCCATAACTTTCTCCTTGACTTCGATACCAGGCGTCTTGAGTAAATCATTAACATTTACATGTCCAAGTCGCCGATGCCATAACGCCAACGAGTTACCAGCGTTAACCGTAACTAAAGCAGTCCCATCTACATCAAGTTTATAGATGCCTGAGACTTTACTAGCCGTCACTACGCGCTTACCCGTAATATAGCCTATTGACTGATGAGACAACTTGCATCCATCCGCAGAAAAAACAACTTTCCATCCTCTCTCCGTCAGCTTTGAAACAGACAACAAATTCACACGCAAATCGGGCACATAGGTAACATCTAAAATTGTAAATAAATCTCCTTTAAATTTTACCGAAATGTCACCTCTTCCTACACTCGAAACTTTTTCATTATTGGCACACTTCACATCAAAGTTTTTTACATTTTCTATAACCAAGTCTTTAAACCAATTTCGCTGAAATGACAAATGATTCGAGGCTCCACTGTCGATGTACCAGTCGCAAGGACTAAAAGAAGTATCGTTTACACTGAGAGAAGTGAACAAACAACGCTTCTGCTTCGATGTTGAAGCTTCCTTCTGGAGTAACGGACAGTCTGGCTTCTTGTGTCCTTTCTTTCCACACTTAAAGCACTTCAATCTCATATTCACGTGCTCCTTTCCTGTTCCTTTGGCTGCAAGGGCAGAATCTCCTGACGCACTTGCCGACGATGAAGGACAAGAACGAGAATCTTCCTGGAGTAGTTTCAATTTCACATTTTTCGAAGTTAACTTCATCCCTGAGTGCTCCAACGCCATGCGCATGGGCTTGAATTCATCTGGGAGACCTCTAAGTAAAACTACAGCAACAAGATCGTCGTCTAGCCCGTTCCCTATATCCTTCAACTTATGAGCTAAACTCATCACTGCACCGACGTAATCATGCATAGACTGATGGTTCACAAGCTTCTGGTTGAGTAACGCATTTAACAGAGAAATACGCCTGTTTACACCTCTGTCCTCAAATGTTGACGTAAGAGCATCCCATGCTTCCTTTGCAGTTTTTGCATCTTGGACGTAGGAGTAAAGATGCGGCTCTACGTGTAGACAGATTAAGGCAAGAGCCTGCTCGTCTTTCTCAATGCTGGAGGAGTCTTTTGGATCAGGAGGCGTTGACGTACACGAAAATAACTTTTCACGTAATAACATCATTTTTGTGGAAAACTTCCATGACGAAAAGTTGTCTAGGCCGGAGAGTTTTTGGACGGAAAACTTCGTCATCTGGGCCATGACCTATGAGAATTTAGAATAACAGAGGATCGAGTGGTGTTGTTTGGACAACGGATGTAAGTCGAATAAAGAATAGAATCCGACAGACATGTTATAAAAGTAACATAGCAACCGAACTCTTAATATAGCAGTTACGCATGCGCCCTCCAAAAATTTTTTTGTTTATTAATACCCGAATAAATCAGCTAAAGTGGCAGTGGGCTGGTCACATTGGTCGCAGAACCGACAGCCGTTGGAGCAAGCGACTTCTGTAGTGGAGACTGCGTTTGAGCAAACGAAGTGTGGGACGCCCCCCCGCTAGATGGAGCAACGATCCGCGGAAAGTAGCTGGCACCTGTAGCCCAGCAGCTGCCACGACAGGACTGCTGGCCGCTCGAAGATAAACTGTAATTTGAAGGTGGTGAAAATGAGGTAGAAGATGTATAAAGTATAGGTAGTTTTAGAGATACCTCTGAAAACTACATCTACGCTACCGCGTGGCAGAAGAAAACATGGTTCAGTCCAGATAGTTACACACACGGTTTGTTAGTTAAGAGATCAATGTAACACCTCTAAAAGCTTATTTTCGAATAAAATCAATAAAATACGGTTAATAAGATGATCACAGTCTGACGATTTGAGGAGGAATGAGGAAATTTTGATAAAAATGACAGAACCGAAACGGATTTATTCGAAATTTTAAAATAAATTGAAAACGAATGGTAGACTGCCAGTAGTTAAAAGTACTGAATTGCCAGAAACAAAATAGCAGAAGAAGGTAGGATAGCAGTACTGCTACACAGCTATTGGATGCGTGCAGCCCAAAATCAGACTAAATGGTGCGCCTTAGGAGAGGCCTACGTCCGATGATCATGGTACTATTTGTATTATCTTAGAAATTGGTGACTATAGCTTTGTATCCAAAGTCAGAGTTCGCGTTACGTCTAAACGAATAATCTTAATCTTATCAAAACAACGGAAACCAATTAAATTATACAAATTCGAGGCGTAAGGATGAATTCCCAATCTGCTCCCTATTCCACTAGGTTGAAAAGGCCACTTTAATATTTTTCCTTCTCCTATTTAAAAGCGTCTATGTTAATTACGCCGATGACTTTGTGAACTTGCTGGGCGCCGCCGCCGCAGTACCGTTCACTTTAGAAACCTATGTGGGAGGCCTGGGTATGTTCAGCAGTGTACGTCTTCCAGCAAAGATGATGTTGATGATGGTAATGATGTTAATTAGTAAGATCAATACAATTATTTTTAATTTTAGTAGTTTAGGTGACAAAATAATCATCTGGTATTAAGGTTCTGGTGATGCTACTAGAGATCTGAAGATGACCCCATCTCTTGACAAGAAATCTTTTCAAAAGATTTTTTAAATAATACGTGATGATAAGTGATTTTTGTAAACGTTTTCTTTGCTTCTGTCTTCTTCTGAGACGGAGGCGGATCGGTCATTGCCGTTGTAGTACTAATTTGTCATCCCAACCCAAACGCAACTCTTCATCATCATCTCTAGACAGACATCTACTGCTGAACATAGGCCTCCCCCATAGGTTTCCACCGTGAACGGTCCTGCGCTACTTGCATCCACCGGCACGCAGCAACTTTCACCAAGTCATCTGTCCACCTTGTGGGAAGCCGTCCAACACTACGCCTTCCGGCCCGTGGTCACCACTCGAGAACCTTTCTTCCCCAACGGTTTTCGGTTCCTTGAGCTATATGGCCTTGGTCCAAATGCACCTAAACGCACGCAATTCCTATTAATCAACAAAATTTTTTCTCACTTGGGCGTATTTTTTTCTGCACATTTTATACGCGGCTCTATTAAATTTATCTCGTAACATATCCCCCCTTATAGGGCAAAACATAAGATAAACTTGTTAATGCTTAGAAATATTGCTTTACCTTGTACTTCGTTTAACTGAGGTTCTTCCCCTGTCGTCGCATAATGTCCATATTTTCAAGAAAGCCTTACAGCTAACAGAGCTGCTGTCATAAAACTAATTTTTCACCAAAACCATGTTTACTGCAATTGTAAGTTTGAATAGCAATTATTTTTTTGCCAGTTTAGATCATTCATTTTCCAAGATCCATCTGAATGTAGGAAATTTAAATATGAAAATAATTCAAAACTGGTAAAACCATTGAAATACATCATCAATCAACCTATTGCAGTCCACTGCTGGACGTAAGCCTCCCCAAGGGTACGCCAAAGCGCACGATCACCCGCTTTCCTCATCCAGCCACCACCAGCGACCTTCCTCAGGTCATCAGTCCACCTGGCAGGGGGGCGTCCCACACTACGTTTCCCGAGACGTGGTCTCTATTCGAGAACTCGTCTGCTCTAACGCTTATCGGTTCTGCGACAGACGTGGCCAGTCCACTGCCACTTCAGCTTGCTACACTTCTGGACGATATCAACTACCTTGATCCTCTGCCGGATGATTTCGTTTCGGATTTTATTCCGTAGCGAAATACCAAGCATAGATCTTCTCATGGCTCGCTGAGTGACATGTAGCCGGTGGGCCAGCTTCACCGTCATGTTCCACGTCTCGGCTCTGTATGTCAATACGGTAAGGACTTACTGGTTATACACCCTTGTCTTCAGGCATTGCGATAGTGGTGACGAGAAGGTCATATAGAGGAAAGAAATTACAACACTGAATTAGTAGAATCCGAACCCCGTTCGGAGCGAGTGAGATAATTGTATCAATCCCGTCGTACCTACCCAATCCTAAGTTATCCTATTACAGGAATTGAAATTAGTCCTGCGAAACTTTAGCCCGAATCTTTGAAGTGAATGGAATCGTATTACCCGAGTTTTGCCAGAGTGTTTGGCAGACTAGTAAAATGAGTCTTTTTATTAAACCACAATGAAAAAAAAAACAAGCTGTCTGCCGGCGGCTACGCTCGCGTTATATTAGATTTTCCCGTGGGAATAAGACTTTTTTTTAATTGGTTTAAAGTCTTAACTTTTGAACAAAAACAAAAATTAATGGAATGTGTGTGAAAAGTTTACGAGTGTACTAGTCGGCATAAAATAATGTGACAAAGACTACAGATACACAGAGAGATAAATACGAAACTCGTATTTACCATACGAGAACCACGAGTAACATAAGGTATACTCGTAGTGAGAGAACTATAATTTAAAATTTTCATCGTATCCATCTTTTTTGGTGGATTGTAAATAATCAGATGTAGCTATTTCTACGACGTCGTAGTAACTGCTACAGAGCCTACGCCGTAGCACCTTCTATGTCAACCTAAAGTTTCCTATTTTGAATCTATTAATTACGAAACAGGCGAGGAAAGTTTTCTCAATAAACTCAAAGAAGGAGTTGGATAATAACCAATTTCAAGTACTTAATCGTATTTCGATGTTATAATTTATTCAATAAATTATAACTCCGAACCAATTTATTGGTTCACAACGAGAATTAATTCGTTTTAATCGATGTTGAAGTAATATTATGGCGTTAAAATACTTTAAAATATATTTTTGTGACATTGGTTTCCTTTTTTTTTTATTACTTACAAAAAAGAGGCGACGAACAAATTACATTATAATTATTTTGAATAGTAATAACCTTTAATAATAAATAACCTGTAATAATCTTTTAGCCGTGTGGTGACGGCAAAGTAGAATACGTTAGTCACCAACCCCAACTCTTCCCGTGGGTGTCGTAAGAGGCGAACTCTATGAAGAGAAATCATATAACAAAAGTATGGCCTTTCAAGATTATGTTCGTAGTTATTCAAAAATGTTTAAACGCGTTTGTGCCGTAGCTAAATCCAATTTCATTAAGAACAAAATTCAATCTAGTAGCAATGTAATGAAAACGACATGGAAAATTATGAATAGCGAGACCGGAAAGGCCAAAGCTACACATAATAACTTCAAGCTTAAAATAGATAATCAATTGTTAAGTACAGAACAGACCTAGAAGTAGCAAAAGCTTTCGAAAATTTCTTTACGGACCAGTTTCAACAACCAAGTCCTTAAATTCATCTCCCGCTGCTGCTGAATCTATACTTAAGCAGAACTTTGAGGAATGTAAAACAGATTTTAAATTTAGGCACGTAAATAATGAGGCCATTGTAAAAGCGTTTAAATTCCTGGAAATGAAAAAGACGGCTGACGTTCATGGTCTATCTGTAAAAATTATTAGTTCCATTATAAAATGTATCGCACCTCACCTTTGTTGCATATTTAATCAATGTATAGATAATGGTGTGTTTCCTTTATTATAACCATTTATTTTCTTTTTGAGATTTAAAATATTCTAAGATTATGTTGCTGACGTTACTTCGTGTTTAAATGATAAAAAAAAAACATTCAGGGGAAACGCCCCATCGAAAAATAATGTTTTTTATAATTAGTCGTTTCCCCCGTTCGGGCGAACGGTTCTCGGGGGAAACGAACTCGTGCCTGTGGGCTTTTCAAAGCAACGTTTAAATAAGGGTATTCCTATTGACTAGGATAGATGGCGCTGAGTGATTCCCAAGTGTAAAAATTTAGTAAAGGTTTTTTACCCAGAACCGTAAAACAGCATAAAAATGCAAACCTGATCTTTTAAAGATTTGTTTATTTTTACAAACACTATTTGATAAAAAAGTCAAAGTAAATATTTCTAGATTACAATCCACCCATCCACAGCGTTTAAAGTGGTTGATGAGCTGATGCTGTAGCCAGGATACATAGCACTCTATTACACTCTTGAAAAAATAATAGCAGATATGTCGTGTTTGGATTCGTTTTGATCAGTATTTGATTCTTCATACATTGCAATGGTGGCAACACGATGAGCTGATGCTGCAGCCAGGATATCCAGCACTCTTGTACACTCTTGAAAAAATAAAAGCAGATATGTTGTGTTTGGATTCGTTTTGATCAGTATGTGATTCTACATACAATGCAATGGTGGCAACACGATGAGCTGATGCTGTAGTCGGGATATCCAGCACAGTAGTACTCTCTTAAAAAATACTCTTCAATATGATAGTGATCCTTTTAGATATAACTGTACTCATATATTATCATAATTTCTTTTGTAATTAGGTTTAAAAGTTATAAAATTAAAAATAAATTAAAAATTTAAAAACCCTAAAAGCAAAAAATTAAAAGGTCAAAAATTGTTGAGCCATCAAATTCGATTGAGTAACACCTAGCGTCATTTCAACGAGCAAACCAAATCGTGCCATCCATCAATTCCTATAATAAAATTAAAATACTCGTATAATATATAGGTGTTACTCAATCGAATTTGATGGCTCAACAATAGGTATTATTTTTTACTTTTATAACATGGCAACCCTACCGCTCGCCTCTCGCCTCACCGACCCCAGCGCCACCTGGTGGTATCGAGTACTACGCGTCGTAAGATAAAACCGCCAACAAAATATCGAGATTTTACCTGTTAAGCTGAAGATTGTGTTCAATTGTAAACTGTGTTTTGATCTGTGTGAGAACAATCTTAAATAAAATCAAAAAGTGCATAGAACTGTAGTTTAATTCAACGTAAAACCTGCTGAGACACAAAAACCGGCCCGGTCACTGACCCGAGCCACGCTTTTTAATTTTTTGCTTCGGGGTTTTTACATTTTTATTTTTGTATACTTTCAGATGAACTATGAAAAAACTAATATTTTTAAGGCATATTCTCTATTAGGAATGCTAATATCATAATATAATAAAAACAATGAATTAATGTTTTAGTGCTGCCAGCGCTGAAGGCTTCGTACCATTCATGTTTGGTCATTGGAACCATAGCATACATGTGTACAGGGTCAGGGTACAGAAATTTCGAGATGCCTTCCTGATATTTATGTTTTATAATCTTTAATGCGGCTGCGTGAAACATGTCGACGTGGTGGTCATTGGTCCTGTATATACCTTTGTATTCTCCTTCATATTCAACAAATGTTTTTGACTCATGTTCATTCTCTTTAACAAAAATAACACCATTCTTATTGAGAGCGGCGCGACATCTTATTAGCAGACCGATTGCCTCTTCATCTCCTAGATACATTAGAATTTCCGCAATCCAAATGATGTCATAGTTCATCTCTGGGTTGAAATTTTGAAGTGTAGTCCTGTATAGTAGTCCAAGTTTTTCATGGTTATCTGTGCCTATCGCACTAAGAGCAACATTTCCGAACCTCTCATTCTGTTCGACGAGATCAACTTGTTCGAAAATTTTTATTAGTACATTTTTAGACACTCTGCCGATTCCAGCGCCGATGTCCAATGCTCTTTTAGTTCCTGGAGGATTGTCTATTGATAGAATATCCTTAATAAAGGCTAAGGATCCTTGGATTTTTATGTCAATAATTTAATTCATGTTGCTCAGTTTGGTTTCACAAGGGGTCGTTCAACAGCCGACGCTGGTGTTGAGCTAATTGACAATGTTTTTGGTGCCTGGGAAGACGCAATGGATGCAATAGGTGTATTCTGCGATCTATCCAAGGCTTTTGATTGCGTCCATCATGACATTCTTGTCAGGAAGCTACGCCATTATGGTGTAAAAGATCAGGCTCTTGGCCTTCTGGAGTCATATCTAACAGATAGGGTTCAGATGGTCGATGTTAATGGGAAAAGATCACCCGGATCTTCAATAAGTATGGGCGTCCCGCAGGGTTCAATTCTTGGACCTTTCTTGTTTTTAGTATATATTAATGATTTACCTTATCTTGTTAAAGCAAAACATGGGTTAGTATTGTTTGCCGATGATACTTCTTTGATATTTAAAGTTAAAAGACAACAATCAAACTATGACGACGTAAACAATGCTATCTCTAGTATAGTGAATTGGTTTACTGTTAATAATCTATTACTTAATGAAAAGAAAACTAAATGTATTAAATTCGTATTACCCAATGTGAAACCGGTAACTACAGATATATTTATAAAAGGACAGAAATTGGACCTTGTAGATTCGACTGTCTTTTTGGGCATTACTTTAGATGCCAAACTACAATGGGATTCTCATATAAATAAATTGTCGAACCGACTGAGTTCAGCAGCGTTCGCAGTTAAAAAAATTAGAGCCCTTACCGACGTAGACACCGCTAGACTAGTCTACTTCAGTTACTTTCATAGTCTAATGACCTATGGTATTTTATTGTGGGGTCACGCTGCGAATGCTAATAGTATATTTATTTTGCAGAAACGGGCTGTTCGTGCAATTTATAGATTAGGGCCTAGAGTGTCACTGAGGGAAAAATTTAAAGAAATCAATATTCTGACATTTGTGTCTCAATATTTCTATGACAATCTTGTGTATATAAAACGAAATATAAGTAATTTTCAGAAGCACAGTGATATACACAATTTTAATACTAGAAATAAAGACAAGTTGGTTGCTTATGTCAGCCGACTATATAAAATTAGTAATTCTTTTAAAGGCAATTGTATACGCTATTACAATAAGGTCCCTACTGATATTAAAAACTTGCCTTTAGACAAGTTTAAAATAATTATAAAACAGAAATTGTATAAAAAAGGTTACTATAGGATATCTGATTACTTAGAAGATAGGTGTCCATGGGAATAGATTGTTTGAGTAGCAGGCTTTTTCGATATGTAATAAGCATTAATTTTGTAATTGACAATATTTTATTTAAAAAAGGAAACGCAAAAGATGCGACGACTGTGGAGTTTCTTCGGTGAGCTCTTCTCCACAGATTCCGCCATTGTGTTAGTGAACTCACCCAAAAAAAATGTAATGACGGATCTAAGTGATGTAATAACATCCTATGGAAATAAATTATTTTGACTTTGACTTTGACTTTGACTTTGATATCTACTTCAGAGTCATTACCAGAAGCGAACATCGTTTCATCGATTGGTGGATTGTTATTAAACATTTTCTTTATACCGTCATAAAATGTTGTGTCAACAACAAGCCAATCTGCGGCAGACACCATGTCATTTAGCGAACATATAATTAGCATAACTTTTAAATTATATGATGTGGCCATTCTCTACTTTTGTCTTTACTGTGTTTTAATCTCTAGTAGTTAATAAACGAGCAAGCCAATTTACGATATCACAAGTACAGATCATAGTGTGATAGAGACTGTCAAAAATTGATTGACAAAAAGGTACAAACCAAGAAGATATGACAGGTTAGGCAATGGCCAGGCTCAATCTCAAAAATAAATAAAAAAAACAAATTTATAGTAATATGATTTAAAAATAGGCACCACCTTGGCTATCTTCCACTCATCGGGAAATACTCCAGTCCTAATAGATGTGTTATAAATAAGAAAAAGAGGCTTAACTAAACCCAGTGCGCAGGATGCAATAAAAAATAGTGGAATACCATCAGGGCCCGCTCCCTTAAATTTGTCGAGATATTTTAGTTTCCTAAAAATAACATCCTCTTTGATTGAAAAGGGAGTTAAACATGAATTATTAGTCCCAAATTCCAATACATTTAGGGAGACATGGCCTTGACTATGGTTATCTCTAACGTAAACTGATTCAAAGGTTTCCGCGAACATTTTACATATTTGTTTCCCGCATGTAGTCTGGATGATACCATTCGTCATTGTGGCTGGATAAGTACTAGAACCACCTCTTTTATCCTTCATAAATGACCAGAAAGACTTACTATCTTTGGCAATGTTGCCCTCAATAGTTTCAATATACCTATTGTAAGATTCAACGGCTTCTCTATCACATCTATCTCTCATAAGTTCAAATTCAATTTTATCTCTTGGATTGTTATACTTTTTGACACGTTGTCTAATATTTTCTTTGGCTCTTAACATCCTAATCAATGATCCCCCAAACCAACAAGGATATTTATTGTTTTTGGGCCGCGAAAATGGTACATACTTATCTATTGTTTCATGCAAAACACTGTAAAACACTTTTACCATTTCATTAACATCCGCAGTCCTACTAAACAAATCATCCCAGTCATGGCCACAAAGATACTGAGTTATTGAAGCGTAGTCTGCCTTTCTGAAATTACGCTTACGGTTATCCTTTTTCGCGTTCATATTTTTTGTTTCAGCCAGTGAAATCTCTATCGATATATACAGGTTTTAACATGCGCCGTTTTTCAGTAAAAGTCCTAAATTCCCGCAAAATTGTGGTTATCACTATGCCAAAATGTTCAAACCCTCGTGATGACAATACAATATTATGGTACCATGGAGCTGGTCTGATGATGGAGACGGAAGGTGGCCATAGGAACTCCTTAAATACACACCACAACCTAGTCGTGTTTGGACTTGTTGGATTTGTCTTAACAAGATCTTTAATCATACGTGATGTCCAGGGTCTCTTGATAAAGCCAGAAGGTGGCCATAAGAACTCCTTAAATACACACCACAACCTAGTCGTGGTTGGGCTTGTAGTATTTGTCTTAACAATATCTTTAGTCATACGTGATGTCCAGGGTCTCATGATGGAGCCAAAAGGTGTCCATAGGAACTCCTTAAATACACACCACAACATGACCACAACCTAGTCGTGTTTGGGCTCGTTGGATTTGTCTTAACAAGGACTAATTAACTTGATCAGCTGATCATTTAGTATGAAATTTTCTTTTTTGCGTATTAAAAATAAAGTTGTTCCCCGGTAGGTTTTGCGTAATATTGCTAATACGTAGTATACAATCGTTTTATTCCTGCCGTTTAGTGATAGTACCCGTCAAACTGAACAACTTTTCACGAAAAAAAATATTCCAATATCAAAGTTTTTGTTGCAGGTTGTTCCTCCAGTCCCCAGCTAACCCTGATCTCCTGTACATCATCTTCTTCTGTCACACGCAGCTCACCGTCACGCTGCTACTGTGCTTCATCTTTGGCAGTAAAGTAAGTAGTTTAATACCAACTATTCATCAACAGCTCATATACGTCCCCACCGATAGCTCGAGCCTACCCTGAATTAGGGTGATTAGGCCTAAGTCGACCATGCTGGCCCAGTCGACACAACTAACCTTTGAATTTCTTCGCAGGAGTGTGAAGGTTTCATCACGATGTTTTCCTTCACCGTAAGAGCGTCGAATAAACGTATGTACTCGTATGAATTCAAAATTCGAATACACATAGGTACGTGATAGGGATCGAACCCGCGTCTCCCAGACAGGATAGCGGCCCTAGCCACTAGACCACCGATGCTCTCTATTCCTACTATTATTTCGTTGAAAATTCATGTTCAAGACTTTTCGTCAGCTGCTGTTATACAGGATTATTTTTCTATCATTGCGCATAATTAGATCTATATGGATTCAGATACGTTCCAAAACCCGCATAACTGACGTAAGCGAGAAAGCCGCGAAAGCCGCGAAACTTAAATGGGAGTGGGTGGGTCATGTGTGTAGAATGCACCCCGAGAGATGGCCAGAGCCACTACTGAATGGGTTCCCCTAGACAGCCGTTGGGGAAGAGGGAGGCCTATGAAGCTGGCGCGACGAACTAAATGCATTTGAACAGCAATGGATGAAGGTGGCCCAAGATCGAGATCAGTGGAAGGAAAAAGGGGAGGCCTTTGCCCAGCAGTAGAACAAATAAAAAGGGCTATTAAAAAAATGTATTCAGACAGTCATATGAAACAAAGAAACATAACTTGTAAGACGACAAAAAATAATCGATCATCTCGCTCTATTTTTATGAAAGACTAGCGGTCCGCCCGCGGCCACGCCCGCTTTATGTCAGATTTTCCCGTGGTAATACAACTTTTACCGGTTAAAAGTATCCTATGTGTTATTCCAGGGTACAAACTATCTCTATTCCAAATTTCATCCAAATCCGTCCCGTCCAGTAGTTTAGGCGTGAAAGTGGAACAAATATCCAAACATCTAAACATCAAAATATATTTTCACATTTATAATATTATATAATATTATTATTAAGCGTGTGGTGACGGCAGAGTAGAATAAATACATTTGTCACCAACCCCTACTCTTCCCGTGGGTGTCGTAAGAGGCGACTTAGGGACTACACAAGAGGGAACGGGCAGCAGCGCTCTCTGACTGCGATCTCCAACCCGCCTGCCAAGCGTAGAGATTATGGCAAAACCCTCCACTTAAGTGGAGGAGGCTCATAGTCCAGCAGTGGACTGTAACGGGCCGTTGATGTTGAATATTATTGTATGATGTGATTGATTTTTTTTTTAATTTTTGACCTTTATTTCTTGAAAAATGTTATTGTTTATGACGATCTAAATACCATATTATATGCGCACTGAAAAATAACCGTGTATCGAGGCCGCCTCAATCAATGACGTCCACAGCTGGACAAAGGCATCCCCCTGCGCTGCCCGCATCCAGCAGTCAATCAGGACTTAATCAGCCTGATTAATCGACTTTTAGGCGTCTGCAAATTTCCTCAGTATGTTTCCTTACACATTTAGAACGTTGATTAAATGTATTTAAGAAAAAAGAAAACACATTAGTAAAATGTGAGAATCGAAGCACCGTCATTCTCTATCCCATTTCACAATATGCATCTATCCAGGCCACAGTCTTTCTTTCCCTTCAAAACTTCTGTAGCCGATCGGTCGGGCGTTCGCCTTTCAATACGGAGGTACCGGGATCAAATCCCGGCGAGACACTGCCGCACAAAAAGCTTTTTGTAAGACTATCCCCAATCTGGTTAGGACGTTAAAGGCTGAATCTCCAACTTATCCGAAAAGAAGATTTTAGCTTCGGTATGCACGTTATCATTACCTATCTTATAAATAAACATCCACTGAGGGCGGATAACATTCAGCGGCAATATCATCATCATCGTCGTGTGGGTTGTCTACAACTGACCTCACAAAATCTGGTGTCAGTGTTATGGAGCCGCCAAAGGCCACTGACTTGGCTCGTGTAACGACTAGATAGTAGCCGGGACCAACGGCTTAACGTGCCTTCCGAAGCACGGAATCATCTTTTCTTTTCGGACAATCAGGTGATTTAGCTTGCAATGTCCTAACCAAACGGATTTTCACAAAGAGATTTTCGCTTGACAGTATTCCCACCGGGAATTGAACCTGGAACCTCCATAATGGGCGTCGAAATCTCGACCACTCAGCCACGGAGGCTGTTAGTGGTAGTGGCAATAAAAGAAGTAGGTCCCGGCTAATGTCTACGGAAATTATCTTTGTTATCGTCATATGAACCATGTCAGTAGTCCTTGGCGGCTCTATAACTCTGAAACTGGGGTTCATGAGGCCAGTTGTCGACTTTACAACCCACTCGCAACCCAAAGATTATGTTCAAAGGTTACGTTTTTGGGTTATGTTCTCATAACCCAAAGATGTCTGACGCGCGTGTCCTCGCGCTAGCGATCATCTTTTGTTCCTCTGAGACATAAACAATGATCAAAAATTTTTTTGTTGAAACCTTCACAAGTTTAGTTTATGTGCGAACTCAATCATTTTGAATTGACAGCGTTAGCGCAAGCAACTACGGCCTAGTATCGAGTTGTACGCTAGGGACATACTGATGAAGAGTAATATCCAACAGTTTCCGTGAATATTGATGTGTTTAAGTAAAGGGGTGTAAATTGGACGACTGCACCGTTTAACCTAGTCACCCCATTGCAAAAACCATTCCGGAAACAACCTTGGGTGTAAGCCAAATTTCTTCACTGGATTCAGAACGTTTTTGCGCTATTCTTAATGTCTGACGAGAAACGGGAAATGAGTGACGAGAAACGGTCACTTTTTCAGTTTACATCGCGCTATCTTTTCATCATCATCGTTTTAGCCGAAAGACGTCCACTGCTAAAAGCCTACTCCAAGGATCTACACAATAACCGCTTCTGCTCTGCCCACATCCAGCGGTTCTATGACCTTCACCAGATCCTGAGTCCACTTAGTAGAGGTCTACCAATGCAACGCTGTCTTTCGGTCCGTGGCCTGACATCGTTTGGTTATTGGCTAACTCGTGGTCCGCCCGCAGCTACGCTTGCGTTGTGTATAAGACCGTGGGAATAAGACTTTTTCACGTAAAAAGTATCCTATTAAAAGTATTCCAGGTTACAAACTATCTCCATTCCAAATTTCAACCAAACCCGATGAGTACTTTAAGCGTGAAGGTGGAACAGACATCCAAACATTCAAATATATTTTCACATTTATAAATATAACTAGCTTTCTGCCCGCGGTTTCACCCGCGTCAAATTAGCTTTCCTTTGGGAATGAAGTGTACCGCAGTAAAAAGTAACCTATGTCCTATTCCAGGACCTAACCTATATGTGTGCTAAATTTCATCCTGATCTGTCCAGTGGTTGAAGCGTGATTGGGTAACAAACATCCACACATCCAAACTTTTGCATTTATAATATTGGTAAGATATAGTGTGAGTAATGAGTGAGTGTGATAATATTAATACGTCCTCATTGAGATCTTACTATACCCGTAAAACTAAATTTAAAAAAATGTTTCACAGGCATACATGGTGTACAAAGGCCATGGCAAAGACGAACGAGAGAAGACTGGCAAGTTTCGCTCCAGACCTGCTGAGTCTACCTACACGATGACCACCAACAGGAGTGCGAGGTTCTGTGATAACATGACTGAGAGAGAGCTTGATGTAAGTTTATTTATTTATTTATTTATATAAGGCTCACAAAACAAGTAATCACTTATGAAATAATATATCAGTTTTATGTATTTAGGCTAGATTATAACTCAGGTATGTGTGCACAGAATGAGTTATATATAAACAGTTTACGTAATAAATGTTAGTACGTACGTAATAAATGTTAGTATGTTAGTACGTACGTAAGTAATCATAAAACTTCTGACACTTTTCTTTACACGTAAAGAAGACGCTCTGTTGATACAACATGCAAAGGAAACTTAGAATTTTAAAAGTATAAGTATGAAAGTCCGAAAAAAAAATTAGGAAACAATTTTTTTTTTATAATAATATATTAGGTCAGTAGTATAGGTAGATAGATAAAATATGATTGTTTTAAGTCGCAATAAGTCATTTGAAATTTGAATTGATTTAAAATAACTTAGCCGTGTGGTGACGACAGAGTAGAATACATTTGTCACCAAACCATACTCTTCCCGTGAGTGTCGTAAGAAGCGACTTAGGGACTACACATTGAACAGGGAACGGGCAGCAGCGCTCTCTGATACAGTAACCTTTTAATCTGCGATCTCCGACCCGCCTGCCAAGCGTGGAGAATATGGCAAAACTTTCCACTTAAGTGGAGGAGGCTCATAATCCAGCAGTGGACTGTAACGGGCCGTTGATGTTGATGATGTTAAAATAACTACAACTTGGTTAAAGTAGCAGCAAGAATTTTTCTCACGAACTGCACAGTAACAAGGTATTGGGACCGTGTGTTTTAAATATATCAATGATTTTTTATATTTTTTATACAGGAGGAGTTCAGAAAAATCCTCAACCAACTCGACAAGCTACGAGAAAGATGTGGTCCAGGGCAAACTGCTCGACGAATAACTGCCATGCAGGACGCTGCAGCCGTCCACGAACGAAAACCCACATCCTCAGACTCAGCTCCGCTCAAACTCAATACAGTCTTCAGCGCAGTTGCTGACAGACTCATGTGCACAGTCACACCAGCTGAAGAATCTAGCAGTAGTGGCAGAGACCTCCCATTCGAAGCCCCACCTGCCTATAAACACAAAACCTTTAGTCCAACCAAAAGTGTTGAAATCAGTAACGCGGAACAAAGTCAGACTGATGTTACAACCGCAACTGAATCTCCAAAACGTAAAACAGATCTGAATGAAGAAGCCAAAGACGATAAACAAAACGGTGTGTTCAAAATATCTGGTGAAGCTAATTGTAGTGATATTAGGCCTCCAGAAGTTGCTAGTAATGGTTTTAAAGCTGAGAAGAGTGATTTAAAGTCTAGTCCTGGTAGTACGGAGACGGTGAAAGGAGTGAGGTCAGGTCATGCGAGGACCCATGCTATTGTTATAAACTTGGATGATAAGAGCCGGTTCACCGAAGAAGTAACCGTTTAGTGATCTTCCAGACAAATTATTAAGACTGTACTTATATTCCACTATCCTATTTGTAACAGACTTTTCAGAGTCACTGTGTATTTCTTAAAGTTTTAGCATAAGCTATAGTAATGGCATCGTAAGAATGCCGTCCTGACAGCAGGCAGGAAATATGAAAACAAAATGGGTGTAAAAGAGACAGAAGAAAAATTGTTCGTGTATGACAGCTGTTAGGACGGCATTCTTACGATGCGATAGGTATAGGACTTAGTTTGTGCAAGATATAATAAGAAAATATCTACCGTCTTACCTCAATGCGAATCACAGTGACTCGAATTTCGATCTGTTTATTGTATAGTTAGTTTTATAAAAAGCTAGTCCTTACTGTGATTCCAAGTAAATCTAATCGTTCGGGCCATGTATGTTGCTGTTATATGAAATTTTTGTAAACGACAACTGGAATTATACTTCACTTCCTCAGAGCTAGTATCTAAAGTTAATAAGAACTGGGGCTAGAAGGTTACGATAGAAAAAGGTTTTTATTATTTTATGCTGGAGCTTAAAACATGTGTTAAAAAACAGATATTTCCGAGAAAAATGTTACAAAATCTAGTTTGGAACCTTTTGAAATACGGGTTTCAAGTATGACTCATCAACGGCTCATAGCACGTCCTCGTCGAGGGACTCGAGTCTACCCTGAATTACGCGACGAGACCATCGCCGACCACGCTAGCCCAGTGAGGGTTGGGTGACAAGTATGACTTGTTCACGTTAATTTTGATTTAAGCCCACCTGTCTACACTAGCACCTTCTGTAAACCTTCTAATGTCAATGAAGCTGATTCTCACATTCGCGCTCCAATCCCTAATCCGTCCTTTTCACCTTTTAAAGATAAAGGGACAGAAGATAGCCATCCCAATATTAGAGCTGTCAATCATCGAATTTCAACCTTATGGACGCGTTGGTTGCACACTTTTAAAATTTTAAAACATCTTGCCAACGAATTATCGTCTATACTCGTATATTCAAGAAACGTAACTACTACGCTTCAAACTTGACCCCAACAAATGAATACCAAAGAAGCCGGGGAAAACAAAACTATACCATTCCACATTCCAATACGCGGTACAATGATGTTTTATATGACTCGGTTTGTAAGAACGTCGAAAGTAAGCTTCAATGGGTCGGGTAGGCACTCGTCAGTTTCCTCGATTCGCCAGTTTCTTTAATTCGTCATTTTACATAGTTCGTCAGTTTTAAGAAATTCGTTAACTGGTCAGTTTCCTCACTCGTCAGTTTTGTTAATTCATCATTTTACATAGCTCATCAGTTTGGTAACTCGTCAGTTCAGTACAGTCAGCGTAGAAGCTCACTGGTGAGTTGAGAAAACTGACGAGTGCCACCTCGACTCGCAATTACCTGTATGTAGATCTCTGGCCAATAATATACTACACCCTTAGATAAATGAACGGCTCGCACGGCGCTATACAGCAGCAACATCATCTGCCTGTCTGTCGTCATCGTAGTCTGTCAACATTAATTGTACGAGTTAGGTGCTATGTTCTAGTCGGTTACTCTTCTTGACTATTGCTGTTCGTTGCATTGGGCATAAAATCTCTTAATTTGACAGCTACACCTGTTTTAGATTATCAATCATTCAAAATAATATAATTTGTTCATTTTAATTCATCTCCTCTCTTTCATTGGTCACAAAAACGTAAAGGATAGTTGGATTTATAAATTAGGATTAGAGCAGGAGTATGTAAATCGGTACTAATGTTGCCTCATCCGCCATAATTTATGTCACGTCCAATTCCCCATGTTATGAATCTCGTAACTTCTAATTACTCAAACTTTGAGCTTCCTCGGAAGTTAAGCATATTTCCAACGATCTAACGTCTCATGATGTGCATAAGAGGTAGCTATACAGACCACTTAAAATCGATGAAGTTTTTTCTGTTGATTATTTATCTAATGCTTAACTTATCCCCGTCTGAGTCATTCATCTCCGTTGCGTTTTTCACCCTGGCAACGTCCTGGGCCGAAGTCCGTGCCCATCTGAAGGCGCCCCTAGAAATTGTTTAGAGGTCTAAGCCTTTTGCTCCCCCGCAAGTCTGCGCCCGCTATATAACCACATTGGTAGAAATTGTGATTAGGTCCGTCTTTTTTTTATGTAACTCTTTTTTTTTTTACATTGTATGGGTTTGCTCTTGACCCCGATCTAGCCCGAGAGCTGGGATGGTATCTACGATGTAGCGAGATTACCCAGAAGGAGCCTATTCACTCTGCCTTTAAAGAGAGTCGGATTATATGTGCTCGGAAATACAGACGCCGCCGGCAGGAAATTCCACTCCTTTGCGGTACGCATTATAAAAGATGTTGAGAAGCGTTTGGTGCGCAAGCGAGGAATAGTCACCAAGAAAGGATGGTAACCTGCCGTGCGTCTGGTCGTTCGATGGAAGAAGGGGGAAGGCGGAATGAGTTCATGCAACTCTTGAGCACACTCCCCGAAGTACATTCTGTAAAAAACTGACTGTAACTCGCTTGCGTTATGTAAGATTTTGCCTGGCAATAAGATTTTTTCCCGTAAAAAGTATCCTGTGTTAATCCAAAGTATAAACTATCTCCTTTCCAAATTTCATCCAAATCCGTTTAGTAGTTTTAAGGCGTGAAAGCGGGACAAACATCCAAACACCTAAACATCCAAATACATTTTCATATTTATAATATTAGTGTTATTTGATATGCTTGTACAGAACTATACTAAACTTCGTAACAAACCATAAACAATTAACCGAAATAGCTCCATCGATTTCATGTGGCCTGTATAGATAACTCCTTTGTCGACTGTACCTAG
Organism: Carpatolechia fugitivella; assembly: GCA_951230895.1. Lineage (NCBI taxonomy): Eukaryota > Metazoa > Arthropoda > Insecta > Lepidoptera > Gelechiidae > Carpatolechia > Carpatolechia fugitivella. The sequence continues at coordinate 17,826,186 of OX579646.1, read as the reverse complement.
TTTTGAAAATGCATATCAAAAACTTCTTTCGTATGAAGATATGAACGTTGTGAATAAGAATAAAATTATATGTTAGAATGTTTTTTGTTCAAAATTGTAGAAGTCAAGTGTAAATAAATTATTCCAGTAGAAGCTGATACGCGCTTTTAGGATCATTGATAATGGATTTGTGTACAGTGAACTGCTCATCAAGCTATACACCGGGGTCTTGCGTCTTGCGCGTCGGTAATACGGCCTAGTTTGTAACAAAAATGTATAGCTTGATGTGCTGTCTACTGTACTTCATCTTAGGCCCAACGCACACCCAGCGCGGCGCGGCAAAGATACTGAGGAGTCAACAATTTAAATTAAACCCTGATTCTTATGTAATAAGGTTGAAAGCGCCAGGCAAAGACAAATAAGAGCGAGCGGCGCCCGGTGCCACGAGAGTTAGGAATTAGGGTTTAATTTAAATTGTTGACTTTCTGACACAGGTTTACAACTTAGTAGGAGACACCTGCCCATGGTGAAATGTAACCGCTGTTACAAATAAAGATATATATATTATTTTTTTTATTCTCAGTATCTAAAGGTAGCATTCGGATCTCGGCGGTCGCTGCCCAGCGGCGCCGCCGTGGGCAGCGCGGCCCGGCAGTACCGCCACAGTACCGCACCGCTTTGTAGGGATTTGTATGAAACGCATTCCGATGCACGCCGCCGGGTGGCGCTGCCGAGCGGCGCTGCCCACGGCGGCGCTGCCGAGCCGCTCCGGGAGCAGTATGGCGGCGCCGCCCAAACATTACGGAAGGCAAAACAACTGTTCACACCGACAACTTCTTGTTGACTACTGCACGTGGCAGCCGCTGCCAGGCGGCGGCCGCTCCTATCCGAAAGGACCTTGCAGCGCCGCCGGGCAGCGCCGCCGGGCAGCGACCGCCGAGATCCGAAGGCTGCCTTTAGCCGCGCCGCGCTCGGTGTGCGTTGGGCCTTACTGTTACCTGTCAGTACAGAACGTTAAATTATGATAGTATTGTTTTTTTATCTATATTTGATGGTTATGCATTAATTATTCAAGGTTTAATTTATATTTGGTGGGTTTTTTTAGGTTTACTTATGTTTAAATTGAGTTTATATTTCAAACCGTAATTGAATCAACCGATTGTTTTTTTTTTCTACTGTTATTAAATCGATATATTTATATATAATATATAGATACCTTAGTAACTCAATGAAGTGTACCAAATTTCAGCACAATCGAATGACATGCAAAAACTAGTTGCAAGATTTTGACCAAACAAACAAACCCACAAACAAACAAACAAACAGACAGACAGAAAGCGAGTTAATAAAAACGTGCTTAAAACTGTTATTTTATTCTAAAAATATCTTTCAAATCCAAAGAGCTAAAAAACACGTTTGTTTACATAATGTTTAGTTTCCTATTAACAAAATATTCAAATTACCAACGAACAAGCGTTCACGTTCACAAAGCCCGTTGTTGGTTTGAAATTCTGAACGAAAGTTATTACAATGCGTTACGTGACACCGTTCAATAATTAACAAACGCAACAACTGCTCCGGTTACATTTTAATATTATTTGAAAAGACATGGGATAATTTAAAAAAGAAAGCTTCTAGACAATTTAGAACTAGCACTCATCAACAACTCATATACGCCCCAACCGAGGGGCTCGAGCCTATCCTAAATTAGGGCGATTAGGCCTCCGTCGACCACGCTGACCCAGTGCGGGTTGGTCGACTTTACACATAACCTTTCTTTGCAGGATATGTAGGTTTCATCATGATATTTTCCTTTACCATAAGAGCGTCGAATAAACTTACATGTGAATTCGAAAACATATTGGTAGAGATAGAACCCGCGTCTCCCAGACGGAAAACAGAGGTCCTGGCCACTACACCACCGACGATCTCGTTCTAATTTAAAAAAACCCGCTTTTTTAAATCGTGTTTAGAATCCGTGAAAAAATAACATTGAAGTTTATCTAACGGACATTATAACGAACTGCTTCAGTGCTGTGTTTAGTATAAACAAAATTAATTTTGAGAATGAAATGTTTAATGTAAAAATATGTAAAACTAACTAGTTTTAATGACTAACCAATCTGTAAATATTCAAGCCAATGAAAGACATTTTAGTGAATAAATAATAGTTAGATAGGAATGTAACACTAATTTGTAAGATGCAGTGCCATTGTTCTTGTTAAATGTCAATGTTATGCTATTTTTTTCTTTTCTAAAATAAAAAATATAGAATATATTATAAATCCTGAAGACTTTGCTTGAATTTACTATAAATTTTGTATTTTGGAGAAAAAAACATGTATCAAATTCAAAATTAATTACAGCTTTAGTAATAGGTGCAAAAAACACTATAGTTTAAAAAAATATCTCTCATTTTTTTATAGCTTTCATAATTTATTTCATACCGTTTTCTATGTAAATACAAAATTACATTGTTTGATTAATAAAAAAATCTCTTTGCAATTTACTCGATTGTAACTAATACAGATTCACGGAAGAAATCAGTTTTTAACTTAATATTTTTGTTTTCTTTCAGTAATTAAAAAAAACTCTTGAGGAAAAATTTTATTATAGATCCTATTTATGGGAACTCGTGTTTTAATAAAAAAAATACTCTTTTTAAAATATTTCACGTTTTGCAATGTACTACGGATTTTGAAGAAACTTAATGACGCAACTTAGAGATGGAACATCCAAAAGTTAATAAACTATTTATTTTATTTCATTTCATTTCGAAGAATCTGAAGAATAAATAAAATGTTATTAGCGTTGTACATGCATATTTATACATACACATATATAGCCATTTTTTAATTCATTAAACGAAATATTCCAAGTTCCAGATAAACACATCGTCGCCTTAGAGTGAAAACCTCGGAAACTGATTTCGGTCAAAATTTATTTCTTTTGTTTTTGGAGAGAAGAACTCACAAAATCAAGCCCAATTTTTTTTTTCTTATGAAATCATCCAATATTCTAATAGCATTCTATAATAAATTAATAACACGACTTTTTTTAAACATTGGTCCAATTATCTTACACGACGCTGTTTTTTTATTCCTCTTGAAAAAAAGATTCTTACACACTTACGAGGTTTTCACTCTAAAGCGACGACACATAAAATATTTTTTCAAATATCTTGCTCAGAAACAAAGTTATAAGGCTTCAAAGTTGATGGTTAGACAGAGAGGCCCGACGTGACATGTAAAGTCATATGTCACGCGGGCCATACATCCGCCATAGAAAATTTTGTTTTCGTAAGAGAGAGACAGATATATTTGTTTAACAATGCTGTATCTCGTTTGTTTTTCGATCAATTTCAATTCTGTTTTGACTGTCAGTATTCAATTTTGGTATACTTACAGATGAACTATGAAGAAAACTAATATGTTTTATATTCCCTATTGTCTTACAACAGGAGAGCATACTAAAACCGCGCTTGTAAAAATGTTTGGGTTTCAAAAACAAACTTACGTTAACCTTTCTGTTTCTAGCAGGGACAATAAAGGTTTTGTTAATAAATATTTGGTAAGTGGTTTTTAAAACGATTCCGCTGAATAACCCGAACATATGATTAACCTTATTAAGCGGTATCTATTTGTTTCGTTTGTCAGAGAGAGAAAGCAAAAGACATTTCAAATGTTGTATCCTATTCTTTCCCATTAGTCAGCCGTATTATACGGATATAAAATCACGAAAAGCGGAGGCTCCCCAGGCATATCTCAATCAGACCAGATCAATGATTGACCCTTGACACATATCTATGGGTTATTTACCTTATACCTTATATATAGGTTATCTTTCTCTTAACTTGGCATAATTAAAACAAAAATTCTAAAAAGCAGCCCCCCATTTTCTTTTTAACTGTGTAAGTAGTAACAAAACATTTTCTTCTGTATATATAATAACCATTGATGACGGCTCCGTAGCCCAGGTGGTAGTGTATCTGCCTTCGACGCACAAGGTCGCGGGTTCGAATCCTGCCCAGGGCAAACATTCGTGTGATGTGCACTTGTGTTTGCCTTGAGTCTGGTTGTTGTTTATCTATATGAGTATGTATTTATCTATTTATGTTATGTATATCAGCCGTTTGGTACCCATAGTACAAGCTCTCCTTAGTTTGGGATCAGATGGCCGTGTGTGAAGACGTCCCCACATATTTATTTATTTTACTTTATAATATGTAAATAAGTAAACATTTTAACTGCCAAATTGTATATTATGAGGAATTTCCCTTATCAGATGAATATCATAAGAATCAAACTTAAGCATGAAAAAATAACTCATAGAAATATATTTCTTTTAATCAATACAAGAGGTTTTCCCTGATAGATACGTTATATGAAACTCAGTGTTAAAAGTTAACATATATCGTATCGTAGATATTTAATGACGCAAACTCCATTTTGCGAGCAAGTCATTTTACACGCGTATAATTAAGTTTTTTTTAGTGTAGTCCATGAAAAGTCGTACTTCGATATTTTAATTAAATTTGAAGATATAACGCACATATTTTGATGTAAATCAATACTGACCACGAATCTAGAAGCAAAGCTCTTTATCTAGAAATATATTCGGTTCGTATTTTCCGTTTTTCCAAATAAAAAAGGGACTAAGGGCGTTTACGCACTCATCCGTATCCGATTCTTACCCGGTCCGTTTTTGATCCGTAAAAAAACGGACGGTAAATTCATGTCTAGCGTTTGCGCACTCATCCGTATCCGATCCGGTTTTCATTCGTATTTGAGACGATATTCCATGATATTGTCGTAGTGATGTGCCGAGTCGAACTGACTGACTGAGCTGATCTTGACCATAATGCTATAGAAACAAGAAGCGTTCAAAGTCAAAGTGTTAACACTTTATCACTGACTGATGAGCAGTCGACTGTACTCGAGTAAAGATTTCGGGTACTTATAGAATTCGAATACTAGGTTGATCTTTTTAAATTATATCTACTTATGTAATGTAGATCCCGCAATAAAGTCGCTCACGTTACTCGTTTAGTTCATTTCACGTAAATAGAATTCTGGAATCTCTTGTCTCGAGTGTGCATTCGATTATTTTTGTAACAAGTACTAAAATACTTGTTTATCAAAAAATTGTCTATTTGGCACATCACTAGCAGCGCGAGCTTTCCCCTCCCCGTACCTCACTCTTCATCCGTAAAAAAACCGATACGGAGTGAGAATTTACGGATCGAAAACGAACCGGATACGTATTGGATACGGATGAGTGCGCAAACGCCCTAACGCAGTAACCTAAAGTAGAAAATTTGTTTCTTGAAAAGGCGGAAAAGGATGGACGTTTTGCACTATCTAATTTTTTGGCGGATAAATGAAGTGAGAGCTGCAGCGTCAAAGCGTATAAAAGACCAGAATAGGGAATATGCACATTTTTTTTAAATTAATTAATCGAAATATTTTAAATTTCCGATAAACACATAAAAAATATTTTTTCAAATATCTTGCTCAGAAACAAAGTTATAAGGCTTCAAAGTTGATGGTTAGACAGAGAGGTACGACGTGATCAGTGACGTCATTGGTCACGTGGGCCATACATCCGCCATAGAAAATTTTGTTTTCGTAAGAGGGACAGATATATTTGTTTAATAATATTGTATGTATCTAGTTTATTTTCGATCAATTTCGATTCTGTTTTGACTGTCAATATTCTATTTTTGTATACTTTCAGATGAACTATGAAAACAACATAATATTTTTTATGCATATTCCCTATTCTGCTGCATCTTCGCTCTGACAATGTAGTTAAGCGCACTTAACCGCCAAAAAGTTAAATCGTTCTCACTTGGTCGGATTCGCAATAGGTCGGATTCTCACTTCGCCGGAATACAGTTAAAAAGAAAGCATGATAATTTTTCTTAGCCTTATATTTAATAAAATTATTAATCTACTCTACACAACCGTTCCAAGCAATCAATGGCGGAAATGTTACTGGTTGAGTAATCCGATATAATACGATCAATTTGCGTATCTTTTCGAACGAAAGGCAGTAGGAATACTTGTAAATATATGTACTTAAAATTGTATTTTTCTCAAAAGCGGTAATAACTGCATTTTCCAAACTTTATCACTTGTTTGTATAAAAATGTAAATAGAATATTTTAAATTATTATAATATATTATTGTAATGAAAAATGTTGCTTCAGTGTAACTCTAAGTTACAATAATGTGAAGTGAACGATGTGATTATGGACAGTTGCATTAATCTATAAGGTGATCCATATGTCGTCGGTATATGAAAGTATTGACTATCTAATTAAAAAACGTTTAAAAAATAATATTCTTTTTATTATAACCTATCATCATCATCATCATGGTGTGGGTTGTAAGGTCGACAACCGACCTTAAAAACCCTAGTGTCAGTGTTATAGAGCCGCCAAACGCAACTGACTTGGCTCATGTAACGACTAGATAGTAGCCGGGACCAACGGCTTAACGTGCCTTCCGAAGCACGGAATCATCTTTCTTTTCGGACAATCAGGTGATTCAGCCTGCAATGCCCTAACTAAACTGGGGAAAATCTCACAAAGACAGTGTCCCCACCGGGAACATTCCGAAAACAGAAAATTATAAAAAGAATTGTTGTTACATGTGTGTGTCAATTTTTAATAACTTACCTCAAGGTTTGAAAGAAGAGCATCTAACATCTTTTAAAACTAAACCGTTGAAATGGCTTCAATCGCAAAATTTTTATTCGGTCCAAGAATTTTTGAGTAAAAAATTTTTTAATGATATAATTGTGTAGCAATTGTAGTGAGTGACAAGATATTTTATTGCTACCCATTTAGTAAACATTGTATACTTTAATTTGCATGTTACAACCTAATGTGACTGAAAATGAGCTTCTAATTTTTATGATGCTGTTCATCTACAAAACTGTACCATTTTCTAGCAAATAAATGATTATGATTATGAATCGCACCCGGAACCTCCGTAATGGGCGTCGAAATCTCGACCACTCGGCCACAGAGGCTGTTGTACCACGCAGAACCTCTCGGTTGGTAGTTCTGTTTATGAAATAAAACAAATTTCGTTACACAACTCCTAAAATTCTCTAAAACCAATGTCGTCATAGAATAGACAGAGATTGGTTAGGTATGACTGCACGTATTTCCTTTGCTACTTGTCTTACCTAAACGTTGCGTCGGGACATCATTTAAGTTTCTAAAACGATAGACTAATCAATTTTTATGAAAAGTTAAATTTCGGTCAGTCATCAACGACCCGTTTCTAGATAGGAAATATTTTACAACATGACTTGTTCAATTTCACGGACTGAATCGAAAATCTCGCGATATTTTGCGTTTTAATCAATATTGAACATAACTTAAAAATGTTGTTCTAAATTAATGAAGGAAGAATTAAATTTTTTATTTTAAATGCATATGTTTTCGCTTCTATTTACTAACTATTCATCAGAAATATTCTAAATATTACACCAATTTTTTGTTTTTTAAATTTTAATTTCTCTTACGGTGAAGAATAACGTCGTGCCGAAACCTGCACACTCCTGCGAAGATATTCAAAGGTTTTGTGTGAAATCGACCAACCCACACTGGGCCAGCGTGGTCTTCTAAGGCCTAATGGCCGTAATTCAGGGTAGGCTGACGGGACGTATATGAGCTGTTGATCATGATGATGAATTTGAAGAGAATATTATATACTCACCCACCGGCACATCAAATCGCCCACCCTTCTTTTCAGGAAATACTCGAGATTCTTTATAATTCTATTAGTTACAGCTGATGTTAGTTAAAAAGTTGTTTATTTAACGTTTATTTAAGTGTGTTTAATTTATCGTAAAATTATCAATAAATCAATTGTAATGTATAACAATAAGCATAGTTTAAAATTAACCCGAAATTCAAGGGTGGGCGGTTAGATGTGCCGGTGAGTATATATATTTTAAAATCTCATTAAAAATGATTTTAGCGACTACAAGGGCTGCTATTTATGTATCCGGAACTGGCCACTTACATAAACAATAATTAAAAAGAAATTATAACATTTAAAAATAGAACTCTTTAGTTTGGCTGTAAAATAAAGTTTGTTTCATTCATCTGTCAATTGTTTTTACATTGTGGCGCCATTTTTAAAATTCATTACCTATCATCACCATGGATTTGACTCGTGAAAATTTTCGTGCTATGATTTATTACGACTTTTGGCGTGGATTAACTCAAAAACAGTGCATGGATCAACTTTTGTCGACTTTTGGGGAGGAAGCCCCATCGAAAACCACTGTGTATCACTGGTTCAGTAAGTTTAATCGTGGTCGTCGTATGCTTGCGGACGATTTTAAAGAAGGTCGCCCTAAATCGACTGTTGTACCACAAAATATTGATGCTGTGCGCGAACTAATAATGCAAGACCATCATGTTACATATCGCGAGATAAAAGCATTTTTGGGCATTAGTATGACGAGTATTTATAAAATATTACACGGACATTTGGCTGTAAAAAAAAATTGTTCTCGTTGGATCCCGCACAACTTGACAGTTGAACAAAAACAGGCTCGTGTTGATTGGTGCAAAAAAAATATAGAAAAATACAAATGTGGTACATCAAAAGCTGTTCATAATATCTACACAGGAGACGAATCTTGGATGTATGCGTATGATCCCGAAACTAAACAGCAGTCAACGGTTTGGGTGTTCCAAAATGAGCCAAACCCAACTAAAGTTGTTCGTGCAAAAAGCACTTTGAAGCAAATGGTTGCCTGTTTTTTGGTATTAGTGGACATGTGGCTACAGTACCACTAGAGAATCGTAAAACGGTTAATTCTGAATGGTACACCACCATTTGCTTGCCAGAAGTCTTTGGAGAAATACGCAAGAACAATCGACAACGAAGAATAATCCTTCACCACGATAACGCCAGCTGTCACACCTCGGCCGCAACAACGGAGTATTTAAATAGTCAAATGATTGAATTGACGGGTCATCCGCCGTAAGTCCCGACTTGGCACCCAACGACTTTTATTTATTCCCAAGCGTGAAGAACAAATTACGTGGACACCGATTTTCGACCCGGGAAGAAGCCGTTGATGCTTTCAAAATGCACGTTTTGGAGATACCCGATACAGAATGGAAAAAATGCTACGAAAGTTGGTTTCAACGTATGAAAAAATGCATCGATCATCACGGGGAATATTTTGAAAAGCAATAAAAGTATATTTAGTTATAGATGTTTGTTATTTTTTGTTATTTCGGATACATAAATAGCAGCCCTACGAGACGCAAAGTAAATAGTAATTAAATAGTCATACCTAACAGTTCTATGTCTATTCTATTTTCTATGCCGTCATAGTCTGAATATGAGCAGCTCATATACATCCCCACCGAGGGGCTCGAGCCTACCCTGAATGGGGACGATTAGGCCTTAGTCGACCACGCTGGCCCAGTACGGGTTGGTCGACTTCACACACAACCTTTAAATTTCTTCGGGAGGAGTGTGCAAGTTTAATCACGATGTTTTTTTCACCGTAAGAGCGTCGAATAGACGTACATATGAATTTGAATTTCGAAAACACATTGTTTGGTACGTGGTGGGGATCGAACCTGCGTCTCCCGGACGGGAGGCAGCGGCCCTAGCCACCAGACCACCGACGCTCTGTATCTGTATAGTCTGAATTAATCAAACATCATAACACACGATACATATGAATAATGTTCCTTTTACAATGGAACTTAAGGAAGTACCTTACACAACATGCATTAAGATGTATGTAGTGCATTGATTTACAACAGTGTTTCAGATTTTTATCTGCTGGCGGCAACTGATACTATTACAGAAAACGTATTTGTAGGATTGAAATGTAGAGATTTCCTTCAAATATTTAGTAAGATTGCTATAATTAACCGAGCGAGCGCAAAGCGCGAGCGAAGCGTCTCCATTTCAGCTTGGCAAAAATTGCTTTTGTATGTCCATCTGTCTGTTTGTTCTCATCTACAGGTCGCGTGTCTCTACCGATTCTCGTGAAATTTTGTGAGCAGATTTGAAATATATACCTATATATTTTTTATCGAGTCAATTTTTAGAAATTTTAAAAAGTTACAGAGTTATGAGGGCTAAAAATGAAAAACATAAACCAGCCATTTCGAAAAAAAAATATTCGAGAGGTCTACAGTTAACAGAGCCATAATCAGAAAAAGACTATTTACTGTTTATTTATTTATTGCGATTGTTATTCACGGAAGAACTCTAAATTAACCACAACAACAAAACAAATAACCGCGAAAATCTAAAAATGTTAAGAACTCTAACTTATCCAGGAAGACCCCGTCACGATCAATCATCTCCGACTCGTTTTTCCTATGCATCGTCCTGGGCTGACGTCCATGCTCGTCCGAGGGCGCTCCTAGGCATGTTGTCATTCATCTCCGACTCGTTTTTCCTAGGCATCGTCCTGGGCCAACGTCCGTGCCCGTCCGAGGGCGCCCCTAGGCATGTTGTCATTCATCTCCGACTCGTTTTTCCTAGGCATCGTCCTGGGCCAACGTCCGTGCCCGTCCGAGGGCGCCCCTAGGCATGTTGTCATTCATCTCCGACTCGTTTTTCCTAGGCATCGTCCTGGGCCGACGTCCATGCCCGTCCGAGGGCGCCCCTAGGCATGTTGTCATTCATCTCCGACTCGTTTTTCCTAGGCATCGTCCTGGGCCAACGTCCGTGCCCGTCCGAGGGCGCCCCTAGGCATGTTGTCATTCATCTCCGACTCGTTTTTCCTAGGCATCGTCCTGGGCCAACGTCCGTGCCCGTCCGGGGGCGCCCCTAGGCATGTTGTCATTCATCTCCGACTCGTTTTTCCTAGGCATCGTCCTGGACCAACGTCCGTGCCCGTCCGAGGGCGCCCCTAGGCATGTTGTCATTCATCTCCGACTCGTTTTTCCTAGGCATCGTCCTGGGCCAACGTCCGTGCCCGTCCGAGGGCGCCCCTAGGCATGTTGTCATTCATCTCCGACTCGTTTTTCCTAGGCATCGTCCTGGGCCGACGTCCGTGCCCGTCCGAGGGCGCCCCTAGGCATGTTGTCATTCATCTCCGACTCGTTTTTCCTAGGCATCGTCCTGGGCCAACGTCCGTGCCCGTCCGAGGGCGCCCCTAGGCATGTTGTCATTCATCTCCGACTCGTTTTTCCTAGGCATCGTCCTGGGCCAACGTCCGTGCCCGTCCGGGGGCGCCCCTAGGCATGTTGTCATTCATCTCTGACTCGTTTTTCCTAGGCATCGTCCTGGGCCAACGTCCGTGCCCGTCCGAGGGCGCCCCTAGGCATGTTGTCATTCATCTCCGACTTGTTTTTCCTAGGCATCGTCCTGGGCCAACGTCCGTGCCCGTCCGAGGGCGCCCCTAGGCATGTTGTCATTCATCTCCGACTCGTTTTTCCTAGGCATCGTCCTGGGCCAACGTCCGTGCCCGTCCGAGGGCGCCCCTAGGCATGTTGTCATTCATCTCCGACTCGTTTTTCCTATGCATCGTCCTAAGTTGTCCTAAGCATGTTGTCATTCAATTTTAGGAGTCCGAGCCTTCTGCTTCCCCGCAAATCCGCGCCCGCTATATTACCACGTAGAAACAGCGATTAGGTCATATCATTCAATCAATTTGCAGTCCACTGCTGGACGTAGGCAGAGGCGTAAGCCTCTCCAAGGACATGCCAAAGCTCATGATCACCCGCTTTTCTCATCCAGCCATCACCAGCGACATTCCTCAGGTCATCAGTCCACCTGGCAAGCTCTTCAATTTCCTGTTTAAGGTTTTGGAGCTGCAGTGAAAGGTCTAGAAAGAAGAAAGAAAGAAAGAAAATATTATTTATTATTCACGAATTATTTAACAATAATAATTAATACTAATACTAGTTTCTCCCTTAGAGCCTGGTTATTAAAGTAAAACTGGATGGCTTTTTGTGTAAGAGCCTGGTAATGCACATCCATTTGAGACGTTCCATGGCCCACTTTACGGCACATAGCATTCACTCTAAGTTTTTGGTCCGAATTTAATTTTACTTCCGCTCCGATTGCGCATATTTCTCGAAGGTATTGCTCAATGGTTGTCATCCAGCTCTGGATCTCAGTAGTCGACACTACCTCAGGGGGATCCTCTTCTTGTTGCTGGGACGAAAGCACGGGCGCAGGCGTAGTCAGCTGGTCTGCAGGCGGCGTAGGCGTACCCGGCGGCGGGCTGCGGCGTGTTATCCCACTTCGGAGTCGAGACTTTGGATGAAGGGACTGTGATCCATTTTTTGGCTTAAATATTTAAATAAATTCACCGCACATAATAAATTTACTCAACATTAGGTTGCCACAGATAAATGTTGCTTCCGCTTGAGATGAACTAGGTCACGATTTTGCAAGTAATTATTTATATTATTAATTAATTGACACGTCCGATCACTACGGTGGCAAGATCACCTCGATCTGACGTAGCCTTTTCTATGACATCGTAGTAACTGCTACAGAGCCTACGCCCTAGCACCTTCTATGTCAACCTAAAGTTTCCCATTTTGAATCTATTAATTACGAAACAGGCAGTTTTAATCGATGTTGAAGTAATATTATGGCGTTGAAATACTTTAAAATATATTTTTGTGCCAAAGTACCCCTACTTTTCCTTTTTATTTTTTTTATTACTTACAAAAAAGAGACGATGAACAAATAACATTATTATTATTATTTTGAATTAGTAATAACCTATCTTCTGCCAGGTAGACTGATGACCTGAGGATGGTCGCTGGTGGTGGCTGGATGAGGAAAGCGGGTGATCGTGCGCTTTGGCATGCCCTTGGGGAGGCCTACGTCCAACAGTGGACGAGTGAAGTGGGTGTGGAGTGGTGTTGGAGTGCAGGCTTCTATACCTCATTGGAGTGCAGTGAGGCTGAGTGATTGATTGATTGATTGATCTTCAGACAATCTTGGTGTTTTACGCCCGCTTTGTTGCTTTGAACTTTGTTTTCTCTTTATAACAACGAAAAGGACAGTTGGGCTTTAAAATTAAGATTAGACCAAATCGTCCCGATAGTCCCGAATTGGGGCAAATGATTATGAACTATAGATAAATGTACACAAAACATTGACTTTATTTAATCTTTTTGAAGAGAAGGGTTACTATCATACTTTGATCACAGATAAGGGCTCACAATAGCTTGCAGTTCCCATTTACGTAGCCTACTAGTTTTGAAGCGACTCAGTCCGAAATATATAACTATTCACTTACAAACAGAAGAACACCAAAATTTCGTTACGCTCTAAGAACATAACAAAAAAAGATAGGCCATGAGATCATAAAAAGACACATTATAGAGACGTGAAGTCGTGCCTAGGTAGGTAGGTATAATAAATACTTTTTGTAGCTAAATACTGAAAGCCATTATAATACGGAATATGCACATTTTTTTTTAATTCATTAATCGAAATATTTCAAGATAAACACAAAAATATTTTTTCAAATATCTTGCTCAGAAACAAAGTTATAAAGCTTCAAAGTTGATGGTTAGACAGAGAAGTCCTACGTGACATGTGACATCATACGTCACGCGGGCCATACATCCGCCATAGAAAATTTTGTTTTCGTAAGAGGGACAAAATATATTTGTTTAAAAATGTTGTATCTATATAGTTTGTTTTTCAAACAATTTCGATTCTGTTTTGACTGTCAGTATTCTATTTTTGTATACTTTCAGATGAACTATGAAAAAACTAATATTTTTTCAATGCATATTATTATTCCCTCTTAGGAATGCTAATGGCCTCGATTCGGGAAATCATACTGTAATTCTAATTTTAAAATCCAGCTATCCTTTTCGTTTTTATGACCAATGAAAGAGAGGTGATGAACTCAGATGAACGAATGATATTAATTTGAACAAATGATAACCGCTTCGCTTCTATAATAAAATACCAGATGATATTGTAAATCTGTTCGATAGCCAATTTAAAGCTAAAATTAAAACTATTTTATGTTCTAAGGCCTATTATACGATAAATGATTACTTAGATGATAAAAACGTCTGGTCAACTGTTGTTCCAAATCAGCGGAGTAGATTGTAATTATGACTCATGTATGATTCATTATATTATATTTAAAAGAAAAGTACAAAAGATACAATTCCTGTGGAGTTTCATCTGGTCGTTCTTCTCCACAGAGGGCGTACACTGGTAGTGAACGTGCCATCCATGATAGCTTTGACGTCGAAAAATGATTTGCAAGAATCTTAATACGAATAAAAAATTAAAAAAAAAAACTAAAATAAGGACAGCTATCAGATTAAAATATTTTTAAGTCGCATGTTTTAAGTGCTCTCTAAAATTGTGCAATCGACACAGCCATAAGGTCCAAATTCTATGTTTGACAGCTCTAATATTAGGATGGCCATCTCCTGTTCTTTTTCAATATTTAAAAGGATGGACGAACTTAAATTAAGGATTAGAGCGTGACAGTAAGAATTTGCCTCAATATCATAATATAAAAACAATGGATTGATGTTATAGTGCTGCCAGCGCTGAAGGCTTCGTACCATTCATGTTTGGTCATTGGAACCATAGCATACATGTGTACAGGGTCAGGGTACAGAAATTTCGAGATACCTTCCTGATATTTATGTTTTATAAGCTTTAATGCGGCTGCGTGAAACATGTCGACGTGGTGTTCATTGGTCCTGTATATACCTTTGTATTTTCCTTCATATTTAACAAATGTTTTTGACTCATCTTCATTCTCTTTAACAAAAATAACACCATTCTTGTTGAGAGCGGCGCGACATCTTATTAGCAGACCGATTGCCTCTTCATCTCCTAGATACATTAGAATTTCCTCAATCCAAATGAGGTCATAGTTCATCTCTGGGTTGAAATTTTGAAGTGCAGTCCTGTATAGTAGTCCAAGTTTTTCATGGTTATCTGTACCTATCGCATTAAGAGCAACATTTCCGAACCTCTCATTCTGTTCGACGAGATCAACTTGTTCGAAAATTTTTATTAGTACATTTTTAGACACTCTGCCGATTCCAGCGCCGATGTCCAATGCTCTTTTAGTTCCTGGAGGATTGTCTATTGATAGAATATCCTTAATAAAGGCTAAGGATCCTTGGATATCTACTTCGGAGCTATTACCAGAGGCGAACATCGTTTCATCGATTGGTGGTTTGTTATTAAACATTTTCTTTATACCGTCATAAAATGTTGTGTCAACAACAAGCCAATCTGCGGCAGACACCATGTCATTTAGCGAACATATAATTAGCATAACATTTAAATTATATGATGTGGCCATTCTCTACTTTTGTCTTTACTGTGTTTTAATCTCTAGTAGTTAATAAACGAGCATGAGCTTTTCATTTATCTAAGCACAGATCAATTCAATTCAATTCTTGGGTGAATGGCGTTTCCGTGGTGATTTCGCCAATGTCAAGTTTTATTAATGACTCTGCTTGGGTATAGGCTTCGTAAGAGAACAAGATTAAAAAATAAAAAAAATATATATATATGAAGAAATTTTAGCTATGGCAACCGGTCTGCTGAAACAGCTAGAACAAAAGACAAACACAATATAAGTTAAAATGTTAGTATAGTTAGTAATAGTAAGGACAAACAAAATTAAATATGTTACAATCTGATGTTATTTTTGTAAATATAATCACACAGAATATGAACAAAAGGACTATTAACATGGGAAAGCACAGATCAATTCAATTCAATAATAGTGTGATAGAGACTGTCAAAAATTGATTGACAAAAAGGTACAAACCATCACGAAAAAAAAAAAAAAAACAAAGATATGACAGGTCAGGCAATGGCCAGGCTCAATCTTGGAGCCTATGAGAAAAACCTGCAGGTTATAAACTCAAAGAAGGAGTAGCACAATAACCTATTTTAAAGGACTGGAGTTCGCTTGAGTCAAATCTTAGTACACTTTTTTCTGTCGATTTTTGCGGGGGGCGAGGTAGCTACTATATCGACACTGGCACAAAGATTACTAGTGCCATAAGAAGAAAAAAAAAAAAAAAAAAGATCGCACGCACACAAATGCCAAAATAAAATGTGTTATTATAGTACAAATGTTACTCACTAGTCTAACTATACGCACACATTATCAATTTTTGCATGCAAACACGCCAAATGTATAGGTAGTGCGATGACGTGTGCTATTATTATCGATATCGATATTTTTGTTATTTTGTGACAGGGATAGGAAAAATAAAATATCAAATAGATTTTTAAACAGTTGTACGTTCGAACTATTTGACAATTATTACGGGACCGAAAGGTTATTGAATATGATGTTTAAAATTATTTGATTTAACTACAGACTGGGGATGTTACAGGCACAAGTTAAACAATCAACGAATTCGTAATTCAGGGCTCTATCAGATTTTTTAACAATAAAACAGTTAAATAAACAATTGGACAAAGAATAACTCTGGGAACATTTTTAATATACCAACCAAAACAAATCTGGGGGCACAGCAGTGCCCCCGCCAAGTCGAGCAAAAAAGCGGCACGGCCGTACTATACATTTCTCGAAGCATTTCAGGCCATTTTCAACCCCCCTATAACTATAACTTCGTTGTGGATAACCCAACAATTAGCCCTGTAATTAGCTAACCTAACAACATCTTATTGTGACCATATCAACATAAAAAATCTCTTATGTTTTAAATAAATAGATAAACTTGGCAATCGCACTAAATAAAATATAATAACGTACTCGTATTACTTGTGGGATACATTGTGTTTTCATGCGATTGCCAAGTCAATTATTTATTTAAAACAAATGAGAATTTTATATTGATATGGTCACTATAAGATGTTGTTAGGTTAGCTAATTACACACACACACACACACACACACACACACACACACACACACACACACACACACACACACACATACACCCGCATCATAGTGCTAATATATTACGTGTTTGTTTGAAATTTAAGTCTTTAGTTTAATTTTAATTTCATTTTTATCATAGGAAGAGTGGAATCCGCAAAAGCTTAAAAGGAGGTTCCAATCGACTATTTTTAAGGAAACTGTTTTAAAGAAATAAAGATTTATTTATTATATTATAGGGGATTATTGGCTTTATTGAAATAAATAAAAAATTATACGTAATAACTTAAGACAGAAGGACCCTTAAATAGGGACTGAATAAATTAACCGACTTAGAACTGATTGCGTGCGAGACTTGGTTTTTTTACAATTTATGTTTTTGATGGCATTTTAATATTTAAACACAAGAATTACACAGATATACGAAGAATTATACGTTCAAACACTCAATCAATCAGCCTATTGCAGTCCACAGCTGGACGTAGGCCTCCCCAAGGGTACGCCACGCCCGCTTTCCGTATACGTTATGATTTCAATATTAATAATAATACATAATAAGTCTTTATTAAACGATGAAAACATACACATGTTTAACAATAAAGTAACACCCGTACTAGGATTCCCTGTGTTACGGGTGCCCTCCAAACATTGACTATTTTAAAGTAAGATAGCAGAAAACTATAATTACATATTAGATAAGTTTCTAACAAGCAAGATTGGAATAAGAAGTCAAATTTTTCATTAAATAAAAATTAAATAACTACATAAAACTAACATGCAAGTTAAACCTCTTGACATACCTAAATAATGCAGGTCTTGAATAATTCGCTATAAATATAAACTTATTATAAAATTTTGTTGAAGAGAAATGGAGATTATTTTACTTTACACAAGAGATGCTCAGTTTCCTCATTCGACAAATTTAACAATTTCGCAATCACCTTAGACTTGCATTCATATTTGGACGTGTGTAGATTAACACTAATTTGTTAAACTTATTATACAAGTAAGGTCCTAAAAATAACTGATTTCTTTATCCAAATATGGTAGACATGGCGGGTACTTTAAGAATTATATCTTTTCGTCTTTTTTTTGTAGGTTAGGGTCAAACTTGGCAAATGAGTGTGCAAATAGAATGGACTTAAGTAAAGTATGAATACTTGTCTTACCGTAAGAACTTCCACCTCTCTAAAAAGCTTTTGTGTTGGCTACATAAAAGATTTGCTCATCGTGACTTTTAGCACAGCCCTCTGTGCTCTCTCTAGAGGAAGGACAGTCGATTTACGCGTTCCTCCCCATGCTAAGTTACAATAATTAAGTAAAGTCTGACATAAGGCAAAGTAGGTGGTTCTGGAAATTTAATAGTTCGCAATGGAACGACATTAGTTTCTTTACCCTTGCAATAACAGATTTTATTTGAGGTTTCCAGGATAATGTGCAATCCAGACAAACACCCAAGTAGGTACTTAATTTCAGTCACTCTTTCAAGTGGCTTGCATGAGCAGGTCGACCTATCACGAAGAGAACAACTACGAGCACGGAAAGTTATATTATCTGGCTGGAAATTATTAAGTATTTAAAATGTGACAAACTTGGTTTTTGTCACATTGAGGGTCAGTAAGTTACTTTGAAGCCAGTTCATAGCATAACTTAGTCCTCTTTCAGCAGATTCGATGACATCAGGCCAAGTTTTTCTATGAAAAACTAGTGCTGTGTCATCTTCAAACAAAAACATTTTGCCATTTACCACATTTAGATTGCAGAGGTCATTGACATAAATTAAAATGAGACTTGGCCCCAAAATACTGCCCTGAGGCACGCTAAAGGTTAATGTTATTTCACTACTTGCATGGATATCAATTTTTACTCTTTGAGTACGGTTTGAGAGGTAACTCGTAAACAATTTATGCGCTGTACCACGAATGCCAACCAACCCGCACTGGGCCATCGTGGTCGACTAACGCCTAATCGCTCTAAATTAGGGTAGGCTCGAGCCCCTCGGTGGGGACTTATATGACAATCGACAAAAACACGTCCTCTCTGAAGCCCGCTGGCATCCAGAGTCCACAAACAAAAGCGAATCTGTTCGTAATTCTAAAATATTTAAAATATTCGCATCGTTCAGAATGCACGATGAAAACTGACTCCCAGCTAGTGAGCACCAAGGAGGTCGCTCCTTACAGTACCTAACTTATATAAACATTTATTATTTACTGGCCATCCGCTCGCGGCTACGCGTGAGATGTGAGAGATTTATCCCGTGGGAATAAGAGTTTTCCCATTAAAAATATCCTATGTACTAATTCAGGGTGCAAACTACCTCCATTCCAAAACTTATCTAAATTTCTTCAGTAGTACCTAATTTATGCGTGAAAGCGGAACAAACATCCAAATTTTCTTTCGACAGTACAATTGCCTGGCAGTATTTTAAATTCGAGAAACATCGATATCTGTCATTTCATGAAAATACCGATAATTTTCCGCTCTCAAAAAACAAATAATATATCCTTCATTTTAGGCTGGCTGCACACGCTTGGTTTCCTGATCAGGAATTCAGATTCGGAAACCTGAATGCTCCGCAAATGTTCAATAAGGCGCACACGTTCTTACTATTTCCGAACGGAAATTAACCCGACGTTCGTTTCGGAATTCATTCCGTGCGTTCAGGTCGTAAGAACGGGAAAAACCTAATGACGTCGCCCCGAACGCAGCGCTCACATACATTTCGTATCGTTCGCCGCACATGAACGGAAATTTTCATTCAGAACCGCGCTAGCACTACTGTGCCGAATGAACGTGTTTCTTCCTACGATTTTGCTATTGAACAAAATGTGTAAGGCCGAAAATTTGATAATGTCTGTGGAACAATATCCCTGTATATGATGTCCCATACCATATAGTGCAGCGTTTTGCTGCAGTTTTCAACCTTCTTTCATGTTGCACTGGGCCAGCGTGGTCGACTAAGGCCTAATCGCACTAATTCAGGGTAGGCTCGTAGGTGGGGACGTATATGAGCCGTTGATGAAACGTTATATTTTATCAATTAATGGTATTTTATTTTAATTTAGTAGTGTCTCTATATCCACTTTTGCATATTTAAACCTTAAAACATTTTATTCTATCTTGAAAATCGTGTACATAATATATTAATATTTCCTTTTCGGTGCGAGCAGCAAAGCTGTGGAACAAGCTGCGTAAGGTTATACAAAGCAGTCCAACTATCCACTCTTTTAAAAAAAGAATAAAAGAGCACTTCATCTCTCAGTTATCATAAGTTATTTATGTTTATGTAAGTATATTGTAGTATTTATACATATTGAGTAGGTATATGTTTATTATATTTGGGTAGGCATATATAAATGTATTTATGTAGTCTATTGACATGTATACGAGGGCTGATTGATAAGTTTCCGAAACGACAAAGAAAAACTTTAAAAATCTATTTAAAATAAATTTATTTCTCAACGTAGTTTCCTTCTACCTCGATGCATTTAGTCCAGCGCTTCTCCAATGCCGTTACACCAGTTTGATAAAATGTTTTCTCCAACCCCTCAAAATACTCGTCCACGGCAATAATGACTTCTTCATTTGATGAAAATCTCTGGCCACCTAACCATTTCTTCAGGTTTAGGAATAAGTAGAAGTCACACGGGGCCAGATCTGGGGAATAGGGTGGATGCGGTATCAATTCGAACCGCAATTCATGGAGTTTGGCGACTGCAACCATTGACGTGTGTGCAGGTGCGTTGTCATGGTGGAACAAAACTTTTTTCTTGGCCAAATGTGGTCGTTTTTTCTGGATTTCTTCACTTAATTTTTGCAGCAAGCTTGCGTAGTACTCTCCATTTATTGTTTTTCCTTTTTGCAGATAATCCACTAAAATAATCCCTCGAGCATCCCAAAAAACAGTCGCCATCACTTTGCCGGTCGACAAAACCGTTTTTGCTTTCTTCGGCGCAGGTCTTCCGCTCTCAGTCCACTGCTTAGATTGTTCTTTTGTCTCGGGAGTATAATGATGTATCCAAGTTTCATCGACTGTTACATAACGCCGCGAAAACTCGTTAGGATCTCGGTTAAACAGCGCCAAACACTCCGATGAATCGTCCACTCGACGTTGCTTTTGGTCAACAGTGAGCAAACGCGGCACCCATCGCGCGCAAAGCTTTTTCATTCCCAAATGTTGGTGCAAAATATTAAAAACGCGTTCAGATGAAATGCTCACCATCTCTGCTATCTCTCGCAACTTCAAGCGCCGATCATTCAATACAATTTTGTGAATTTTTTTGATCATGTCCGGATTCGTGACTTCATTTGGACGGCCAGACCTGTGGGCGTCTTCGCAGCTCTGTCTTCCACGTTTAAAATCAGTTACCCAGGTGTGAATTGTACTCAATGCAGGAGCAGAATTACCTAAAACACTGTCTAGCTTGGTTTTAATCTGGGTTGCTGTTTTCTGTTTTAAAACGTAAAACTTTATCACCGCACGAATTTCGTTTCTTTCCATTGTTAAGAAAATTTACGACAGAGAAAGTTCTACGTCCTATCAAACAAATTCCACCAGTTCGATTAAATTCAAATTTGGCGTTCTATTTTCAAAAAGATGCCAAAATATAATGTAATATTTTTTTTTTGCGTATCAGTTTTTTAAGTTCGTCGTTTCGGCCAGTTATCAATCAGCCCAGGTATGTATGTATTAATTAAGTATGTTAATTCTAGTACACGTTCTTATCATCCCACTTTAATTAAGTGTCTCACACAACACATTGGTTGGCTGGAAGAGATCTCTCTTTAGAGATAAGCCCGCCTTTGCTACAGCTGTTGATAATATAATTTCTGTATAGCGTACTGTTGAAATAAAGAATATATATAGTATTTAAATAATGTTTTAGTCTGACAAGTAAGACAAGACAGACATTTTAAAAATATTAATACCAAGTCTAAGTTAATTCTCCATCTATGTCTATGTCTTAAAATTTAAGCAACAAACCCTCAAAGAGCTTATTTATTTCTAAGCCCGTATTTCTGAATAAAACATGCCGGCCGGACCCTCAGTAAAAAAGTAAAAAAGTAATAAAAAATATTGCATGTTTCATAAAAGTCCAGTAAACACCGGCCCTTACCCCCTTTGAAGTCCCTAAAGTAGAGTTTACTTTTTTTCTTACAAGCGCCTGTAAAATATTGGTTTAATAAATTCGTTATTAGCTACTTGCTTGCTGGTAATTTTTTTTATATTGAAGCAGGATCCCCTCGCTGGCTTTCTTTATTAAACACTTGCGGTCCGCCCGCGGCTACGGTCGCGTTGTGTAAGATTTTCCTGTGGGAATAAGATTTTTTCGTGTGTTAATCCAGGGTACAAACTATCTACATTTTGAATTTCTTGCAAATCCGTTCAGTAGTTAAGGCGTGAAAGCGGAACAAACATCTAAACATCCAAATATATTTTCACATTTATAAAATTAGTGTGATGTGATGTGAAGAATACTAGTTATTTCCCCAATAAAACAAATACATTAAACCCTCGGCATTGTTTTACAATTATTTTCCAACACAGTCCCATTGGTGCCCGGGCAATTTTAACTGAAATCCACCTCGTTACGACCGACA
Organism: Carpatolechia fugitivella; assembly: GCA_951230895.1. Lineage (NCBI taxonomy): Eukaryota > Metazoa > Arthropoda > Insecta > Lepidoptera > Gelechiidae > Carpatolechia > Carpatolechia fugitivella. The sequence continues at coordinate 17,803,719 of OX579646.1, read as the reverse complement.
GGTTGACCAATATCAGAATGTAAGGGAAATGCGTTTGTTTTGTTCCTAAATTAAATTCATGAATGAATAATTTTACTTCCGGCTTGTATTCGTATCCCATAGGATATTGCTTGTTGTTACAATACAAATTCAGGTATATTTTTATTACTCATGTGTTGTGTTACCGGAGGCGTATTAGCGTTTTCTGCCTCACTGACCGCCTAATGTGTAACCGTAGATGGCGGCATGAAATAGTATCATTCATGTCTGATGAAGTTTTCTTGATTGTAAGGTCGACAACCGACCTCACTTACCCTGGTGTCAGCGTTATAGAGCCGCCAAAGGCCACTGACTTCACTCGTGTAACAACTAGAAAGTAGCCGGGACCAACGGCTTAATGTGCTTTCCGAAGCATGGAATCATCTTTATTTTCAGACAATCAGGTTATGCAGTCTGCAATGTTCTAACCAAACTGGGGCAAATCTTACAAAGACATTTTTGGCGGACAGTGTCCCCACCGGGAATCGGGCCCGGAACCTCCGTAATGGGCGTCGAAATCTTAATCACTCGGCCACAAAGGCTGTTTTTTACATATTTTATACACGAATGTTTGCCCTGGGCGGGATTCGAACCCACGACCCTGTGCTTCGTAGGCAGGCCTACTACCAACTAAACTACGGGGCCGTAAAACATCCAAAACTCTTACAACATGGATTCTTCATGTTCAGCACTGTTTTTACGGAGTAGCTATCCTACCGCCTCATCACATGCCCATTCCACCTGAGTCGGCCCTCTTTGACTTTTTCGGCTATCGGTGCCACTTTGAAGGATCCTCTGACATAATCATTCCGAACCATGTCCAGGCGCGTTACGCCCCCCGCCCAATGGAGCATTTTCATCTCCGTCGTGTGGAGCTTTTGTTCATGTTTCTTCAAAGTCGCCCAGCATTCGGAGCCATAGAGCATGGTGGGTTTGACGGCGGCCTTATCGCTTTAGTCTAAAGATATTATTGTACTGCATACGAATCCCATCATGAGACCGCCTCGTATATACCGTTCAGAGCTGCTGGCAAGTGTAGAACGACATCATATTCAAACATCTAAATATATTTTCACATGAATGTTTAGATGTTTGTTCCGCATTTTCGCTTAAAGTGCTCAACAGATTTGGATGAAATTTGGAATGAAGATAGTTTGTAACCTGGATTAACACATAGAATACTTTTTGCGGGAAAGTGTCTTATTCCCACGGGAAAACCTTGCACAACGCGAGCGTAGCCGCAGGCGGACCGCTAGTATACAAATAAGTTTCTAATATTTTAGTGACCAAATTCACATAGACATAACAAGGCTAACCAAAAGTATACGTGCTGGAATACACACAAGTTATTTGGCACTAATTTATAACAACTACCATAATAAACTAAAATATTCATCTAAAAATTAAAGACACGAATGCGCCAACAAAAAAGATATAGCCAGTGTCACTTGGGCTGATGTAAGGATTCTAACGATACACCTTACATCAAAATATGTTAAGGCATTTAGAAGTTATGGTGGTACTAAGGAACTCATACATACCTATACATACATGAATCCTGAACAAAATATGTACATTCCTTGCGACAGCAAGTAAAAATATAACCTTAATGTATGTGATAAAGTATAAAACGCAAATCCAAAGTTGAATACCTCGGGTAATTACATTGTACCAGGGCCCCGTTTCACGAAGCAACAATTTACTAGTAACAAGTTACAATTTGATATTCATTGCGTAGCCAACTCGCCTAAACTGTAAGCCCTTATAGTTTTATCTCATTGTCTACGCAATGTACATCGAATTGTACATGTAATTTGTAACTTGTAGCTTCGTGAAACGGCCTCCAGGAGTTATTAACTACTACGGAGACAGAACCCTAAGAAAACGAAGACCATATTTAATTAATAGTCTACCTGTTGCCATTCGTCAAATAACAGAAAAGAAAATATTTAACGCTATGTTAAAAGATTGTAAGTAGACTTCTTATCAAAGATTTCACAAATTGAGACTCCATGATCCACAGATGCAGTTTTGTGGGCTTTGTGTTAAGCAAAGTGCATAAAAAATGTATGTTTTTTAATAAATAAAATAATAAATAAATGTCAGGACAGGACAAAACGGACCTTAAGTTACAAGACCAAATTGAAATCCATTTTTCATTATAAGTTTTTATCTAGGGAATTCAAATGGCCCAAAAACAATTTGCTGTCGAAAAAAGGGACAAAATTTTTAATTATAAAAGTTTTATAGGAGCAAAAATCATTTGGTCAGTTCACAAAGTCTTTTGTGTTTGGAGATTAGAAATTAGATTTAAGTATAAAGGGCAAGATACCGAGCTAGACCAAAGCGAAATGGAGAGTGCTTTGCTCGGAGTTTCCCTGAGGGATCGAATTTCAAACTCTGCGATCTGCAAGCCAACCAAAATAACCGATTAAAGGTAGATTTAAGTGGCAATCTTCTACTTCAACGTGTGGTTGTAAGGTCATACTGCAATATCAGCAAGTCTTCTTTCTTCTTTGCGTGTCGATGACAAATTGAATCATTCCCGAGTGATGTACGTACAACAAAGCCCGTCCGGCGCACCCTGGGCAGTCAGCGAGTTCTCACGTTGACTGGCTAATCCTTTCACTACGATGACAAATATCAGTAAGTATAAAACATTATTCTTGGAACAAACAGTTGATGGGTCAGAAAAACATTTCTGTAGAGGTCGCGCGTCGCACATCGGCATACGCAGCTTAGACAGGCCCTCACTTTGGTAGGATATGATCCTTACGGATTGGGATGAAATTTAAAATAGAGATAGTTTGTACTCTGGATTAATACATAGGATACTTTTTACGGGAAAAAGTCTTATTCCCATGGGAAAATCTTACACAACGCGATCGTAGCCGCGGGCGGAACACTAGTAATAAATAATACAACACCCACGGAAAAAATACCGTTTTGCGAAATTAAAAACACACAAAGAAAGTGGAAAAAAAAGAAAAGATCGTATGTGCCACAGTGCGAGGCCACCGAATAAGGGTAGGTGCACAAATTGAGAATTTATAAAATACAGCAAATTGCTCTACGCATAATACGCCTGCAAAATTCAATGGATTTCAGCGCTGAAATATGTTCCGGCCAGTACCGCATACATTCCGTACAACGCCTACCAGCTCACGTTATGAAAGCGAAATTAATCTTACAAAATGTACATATTTCATAACTGCTCTTTATGAGTACAAGCAAGAATCTCATCTTCAACAAGAATAGGTACGTTTTATATGGAGTACAGAACAGTCTTGTACGGAGAGCGTGTTCAGACATGAGGTTGTGTGGCGAATATTATATTATTTTATAGAAATAAATAAATAAATAGAAAAAATAAAAATTAATAGTAGCCGTAAGAGCGTCGTCGTCGTCGTGTCGGGAACTACACGTTACAATTGGACCAACTCATGTTTTTTTTCTGTGGGTGTCGTAAAAGACGACCAGAAGAACTGGTTTTACTCTGTGGTTTAGTGCCAGATTGGTTATAGGCTGCGGCAACCTTGTCACTAAGTGCACTAAAAAATGTATGTGAACGGTATACCTTCGTTCAGGTGCATACGATTAATGTCGAATCTTTACCCAAAATATTGCCAAACGTGGTTTCATTATATACTGCTTGGAATTCAACTAAGCTTTGCTAACTTCTTTGGGGATAGGGGCATGTTTTTATGTGTTTATGTATGAATATTGTGAATATCGCACTAAATCGTAACGATCTTATTGAATCCTTCATAGTTCTGGTAAAATGTTGACACACCTTTTGTTTTTGGCCTCAGAATAAATGCTAAATACATATAAAGCTCGGGGCTGACGGCACTAGATTATGGATCGTAAACCATAAAAGAAGTATATAAACTTGTCAAATAACTGATAACACCTATGCGATTACACATTCTTAATATAATGTTTTTCCTACACATATTTCGCTATGTCTGAACATGCCTTAAATTTGCACCCTAGAGGATATAATTAAAATTAGATTTATATTACACACAACTTGCCAACAACGGTTTAATAAACAAACGAGTGTGTAATTAATAAGAAGCTCTTGTAATTACTCGGGTTAATGTGTGTTAGTTCACGAGCGCCGCCGCCGGTAGCGTATAGCCGGGAGAGGCCGCTTCGAATCCTACCATTCAACTTCAAAATTTGAATTCATTATTACATTTTTCTGCGATCTTACGTTAAAGAAAACACATACATTCCTGCAAAGAAATTCAAAGGATATGTGTAAAGTCAACCAACCCTTACTGGGCTCAATTGTCCTATCATTGCCCTATAATTGGTAGGATCCAACCTGATGTCAACCTGGTGTGTTATAGACCCGCCAAAGGCCACTAACAAGCTTCTGTAGTAGCCGGGACCAACGGCTTAACGTGCCCTCCGAAGCACGGAAACATCTTTCTTTTCGGACAATCAGGTGATTCAGCCTGCAATGTCCTAACCAAACTGGGTCTCACAAAGAGATTTTTGTTTGACAGTGTCCTCACCGGGATTGGAACCCGTAACCTCCGTGATAAAACTTTCTGTTGATAATCAAATTTATTAAATAAAGGAACAATTTGACTGCTCCGTAGCCCAAGTGGTAGTGTATCTGCCTCCGACGCACAGGGTCGCGGGTTCGAATACCGCCCAGGGCAAATATTCGTGTGACGAGCACTTGTGTTACCCTTGTTTCTGGTTGTTGTTAATCTATATACAAGTATTTATCTATTCATGTAATGTATATCAGCTGTCTAGCGAAGTGTGTTCCCTTTGCCAACTTTATCTGTTAGCCATAGTACAAGCTCCGCTTAGTTTGGAATCAGATGGCCGTGTGTGAGATGTCCCCACTATTTATGTATTTTATTTGTCAAAACTGGCAAAATGCTAAACGTACTTAATATTATATTTTGATGTGCTCCGGTTCGAAGGATGTTAATGTAAATGTTTGAGGACTGTCTGCGACATTGTATAAATAAAATTCTATCATACTTCCTGAGTTAATTACATTTTCATTTGCTTCTGTCATGTAGGTATTTGTCAAAAGTGATTTATTAAAAAGAACAAGAGATGCATGTAATACATACGTAGCGAGCCATAAACAACGGCGTAAACGTAATAAATACAAACTTCTTCTTCTTTAGGACAAAATTCTGTGTTCGCCCGCGATTTCTCCCATAAAAAGTATCCTATGTATTAATTCAGGATACAAACTATCTCCATTAAAAATTTCATCCAAATCCGCTTAGTAGTTTAAACGTGAAAGCGGTACAACATCCAAACATACTTTCACTTCATGAAATAAAAACCAGTGGCTCTGTGAGCTCATTTCATTTCATTAAATTTCATTTGTTGTAGTTATGAGCTGTAGACCTCGTTTTTTATTTATTCGGGCCGTTGATTTTTTTACCTTTTTCAACCCTCATAACTCCGCCATATTTAAAAATTCCCAAAAACTGACTAGACAAAAAAAATCTATATTCATATTTATCGAACCTGCTGACATAATTTCACGAGAATCGGTTGAGAAACGTGACCTGTAGAGGAGTACAAACAGATGGAAAGCATTTTGGCCAAGCTGAAACGGAGACGCTTTGCGCTCGCTCGTACAATTACGAGTGTATCAACTAGATGCTTTTGAAGATCTCTGCTGCGGAGTACTCAGAAGCAGTCATAAATTTTTTAACCTTAATCTCATAGCGGTTGTCAATCGTGGTGCTTCTACTCTAAGGTCCCAGTTTCTACTCTCGGCTAGGCAGATATTTAGTGAAGAATTACAAGTGTGCATTTATTTATTTTGTCACCAACCCCTACTCTTCCCGTGGGTGTCGTAAGAGGCGACTTAGGGACTACACATTGAACAGGGAACGGGCAGCAGCGCTCTCTGATACAGTAACCTTTTATCTGCGATCTCCAACCCGCCTGCCAAGCGTGGAGATTATGGCAAAACCTTCCACTTAAGTGGAGGAGGCTCATAGTCCAGCAGTGGACTGTAACGGGCCGTTGATTGATTGATTTATTTATTTATTTACTCAATTAAAGTTTTCTATTCATTTCATGTAGTCTGACAGAAGAAATTTTTTTTTATTTTATTTTTTTAGGTTTACGGTTTTTAGGTTGTTACGTTTGCATTTACAATATTTACCACATTATTACCCCTGGTATAGGCCAATTTTCATCATATTTCTTTGAGATAAACGTTCATAACTCTTCGTGGGTAAATTACCCAGTAGGTGTAGGCTATTACTTGTCTCACCATATTTTACGCTCGTAAAAGAGAAATCGCGGTTAAAATCTTACAGTTCAGTACTATTGTCTGAAGTTTCCCCGCTGTCGCTTTTTACACCGTCTGACGTAGTCTTAATGTAAGGTTCTCACAAAATTAATATTTAACGTGTGAATATAACAGAGATTAGTATGGATGGTGTGATGATAGGTACTCGTAAAACAAGTACCTATTTGAAAATCCTAAAAAATATGATGTGTACATTACAATAGTTGTTTCAACTGCCTTCAAAGATGGCCCATAGATTTCCGGGTTTTTTTATACGAGTAATAATAATAGACATAATAATAGAAATTTGCATATCGTGTTTTCTCTTCTTTTATTAACTGTTTATTAGAAATGTATTAAAATTATATATTTTCCCTATCATTCTAAAACTAACCACAACTAGCATACTATATCCAGGATGACTAATTGTCTCTTTCTTGTTTCTAACATGGTTATTACATAAATAAATGCAAATGTATTGAGATTTATGTAAATTTAAATTATTACATACAAAAAAACAAGCCTATATGCTCTGCGCCGTCGTCGGGCAAATATGTACAACTAGCAAAAGACGTGTTGTTTATTTTCTCGAGATCCGAGTTGTTTTCAAGATGACTTCGCAGCGCCCCCTTGAGACTCATTATAAAGGACTTATTGGTCTTTGGCTGTGGGGCAAGTTGAAACACTTAACGTACAATATTTTACCAGAATCGGACGCAACGGCTTCTGAATTTGCACGCTTCTGCGAAGAAATTTAAAGGTTGTGTGTGAAGCCGAACAACCCGCACTGGGCCAGCGTGGTCAACTAAGGCCTAATTGTCTTAATTCAGGGTAGGTTCCAGCCCCTTGGTGAGGACCTATATGAGCTGTTTACAATAGCCTCCGTAGCCTAGTACTACACTTTTCAGCTCTTGTTTCTAGAGTTCTAGGCTTGGAAACCTATCGGGACACTGTTAAAACTATAATCGCTGATTGAGACTGTCCTCAGTTTGGTTAGAATGTTACAGGATTAATCACCTGATTATTCGAATAGAGGTCGGTCGTCGACCTTAAAACCTTTAAGAAGGAAAAGACCGCGATAAGTGTAAAAATCTGCCCGATTAAATGTCTGATTAAGCAAATTACTTTACTCCCAAATATAATCGATTAAATAGCTTCCGTGGCCGAGTGGTCGAGTTTTCGACGCCCATTACGAAGGTTCTGGGTTTGATTGCCGGTGGGGACACTGTCAAGCAAAAATCTCTTTGTGAGACTTTCCCCTGTTTGAATTGCAAGCTGAATCACCAGATTGTCCGAAAAGAAAGATGATTGATGATGTGTTTATCTGGAACTTGAAATATTTCGATGAATGAATCTAAAAAAAATGTGCATATTCCCTATTCATTTCGACATGGTCTCGGGAAGTGGCCCATATAGATGGGTCAGTATGGGTAACTCTGAAACTATAAGACATAGAAACATATTTTCTATGGCACCGTGACATATGATTTTCGATTTTATTGGAGATAGTGATTATTTTTTCAATATTATTTCTACCACAAAACAGAGGTCTAATGTAAATCATCCAAGTAATCTAGTAGTACCTACTTAATGTGTAATTTATCTCCTGATGTATCAGGTCTTCAGATTGCTATGAAATAAATATATTTTATCTTATCTTATCCACTGTTGATCAAAGGCCTCAATCACATCTTTTTCTCAATCCACCGCGGACCACAAATGTTTTTTTAGAGAATAATATAAATAGTTTACTTCTGTTTTAGATAAGCTTGTCCTAAGCCTATCATTTGCACCATGCACAAAGTCTTGAGTAAGTATCTCGCGAATCGATACCGCCCGGCCCTTATCGTGGTCTTGTAAACGTCCTCTTTATATCAATCGAAATAATACATGTCTCATAGTATACAAGGCTTTTTATTTAGTACCGCCTTGGGCCACGTACAGTCGCGTTCATAGATGTAAGAACTGTAACGAGGCATTCGTCCTCTTTCCTGTTTTATGACTGGCAACCTTTCTTGCTGGCAGTTTTATCTTTCATATTCATTTTCAAATTTAGATTTCTTACGTTTCGATTTTGTCTTTTTTCTGCCAAATTCTGCACTTCATGTCCCGATCTCCGATAATACATACCTAATGCTTTTCTACCATTCTCTACTATTCGTCAGTTAATATAATAAATAAATATATAAATATTGCTTTTCCTTGAACTGTGCCCTGGTTATTATCACATAACCCTCTACAACACTCTTCGTGTAGTGTTCAGCAGCTCCGTGGTGGCTGCTGGACCACAGAACTGCTGAGAGATATGCCTAAGGGCGTGGTTGTGAGTATTAAAACACAAACATCAAAGAATATATAAATACATGTCTCATAGTATACAAGGTTCTTTATTTACTAGTATCTGGTGCTACTTACAGTCGCGTTCGTAGATGTAAGAACGACTGGGAGATATTCCGAGGGGCGTGGATAGTGCGCAATTGCAACAATACCAATTTAAGCCTGCTGTCCCCATTTGAGGCCATTTCTTTAAGTACCTACACAAATTTTAGATTTCTATGTTGACTTTATAGTTTTGCATTAACTTTTCAGTTTACTGCCTTCGTGAGTTCAATTTTCCAGCAAAGTGTATTAAAAAAAATATCCTTCTAAGGATGAAAAAATATTTTATGGAAATCTTCACATGATAAAATTATGTTACAACTTTGTTGAATCAGAATACTTAAAACACAGTATTTTCGCTCCACTCCAAAAAGCTTTTTCATCGAAGTTGACCTAGTTTAAACTCCTGTCCACTTAACATTGCAAACATGAGCATGCCCTTTTATTTATTTTACAAAATAAAAATGCCCGTCTCCCTACAATTATTGTATCTATGGGTAAACCGCTTTGTAAGCCTTCATTGAAATGGGAGCATGCACGGGGAAGACCCTAACAAGCTTGGAGGGGGACACCACGTAACTCTATCCTCCCGTCAAACAACATGAGTGAACCAACATGGTTATTCGAAACAAAAACAAAAAACATCGCCCGATATTTTATGGAAGGGTTTCGAGAAATGTCTTTCTCCTGCAGAGAACTTCAAAGGTTGTGTTAAGTCAAACGACCCGCACTGGGCCAGCAGCGTAATCGACTAAGGCCTAATCGTCTTAATTCAGGGTTGGCTCGAGCCCCTCGGTGGGGACGTATAGGAGCTGTTGACGATAAAATTTTCTAAAATAAAAAAATATATAGAAAACATTAAAAAAAAAAAATGTAAAAAAAAAGTCAAAGTATAGTAGTGTCGTGTAGTGTAGTAGTGTTAGTTATTGAAGTCGTGAAATAAAATTTGTTCAGTATCATAGGCTGAAATCCAGCAAAGGCACCCCAGAATTAATAATGCTAACCTTTTCCCTTTCAAATAAAACATCGGGCCTTATTCGACTGAAGATCTAAAGACAGTTACGCCCTTAAATTAGCTAGCAGACCTCAGAGGAACAAAAGACACGCTTCGCGTCAGGAATCTTTGTAGCAAACCTACACGTGTTTCACTTCTACACGAAGCATTATCGGGAGTCGGTGCGAAGGTAAATCACTAGGTAAGATTTACCTACGTTACGGTACCTATTTTACATCTGTTTGATACATTCGCAAAGTACCAGCTGTTTTAATTTATGAAATTTCTTCAGTCTTCTTATTTCGCAATTAAAGCCTATTCAAACCAATTTATCTTGAGGTATAAGTATTGCAATGGCGCAGTCTAGATATCATCAACAGCTCGTATACGTCACCAGCCCCACCGAGGGACAATATCTAGACTAATTAATTCAGGGTAGGCTCGAGCCCCTCTATAAGCAATTTTAATAAAAGGCAGATAAACACTCAGTTCCCATCCCATCGAAAAAGAAACTTTTAGTTTTTCCCGGGAATTTTAATTTTTTTCGGGAAACTACACCTATTTTTCTTTCCTTTAAAATCACTTTTAAATTATAACGAACATTTAAACAAAAGCTTTACTTTCTCGTCTAGTTTTCTCAAGTGATGCGCGCGCACCATTGAACAGCAATTTTATTAAAATATACTTACTTTCATCCGGGAGACGCGGGTTCGATCCCCACCACGTACCAATGTGTTTTCGAATCCATATGTACGTTTATTCGACGCTCTTACGGTGAAGGAAAACATCGCGATGAAACCTGCACACTCCTGCGAAGAAATTCAAAGGTTGTGTGTGAAGTCGAACAACCCGCACTGGGCCAGCGTAGTTGACTAGACCTAATCGGCCTAATTCAGGGTAGGCTCGAGCCCCTCGGTGGGGACGTATATGAGCTGTTGATGATATGCAAATCTCTGTTAACGTCTTCTTCGTCCTAGCGTTTTCCCGGCCTAGTCCTGGGGTCCGCTTTCCTACTCAATCTTCTCCACTTTGCCCAGTCTTCAGCATCCTTAGAGATTCTGAGATTGTTCTCCTCCATATCCACTTTCGCGACGTACAGATAGCGCTTTTTAGGCCTACAACGTGATCTAGGTTAAAACCCTTTAACAAAATTAAAAATTCGCTTTTTAAGGTTAACACGGCCAGAATAACCTAATCAAATATTTGTTATAAACACACACCTACCCACTCTATTTGCTTTTAATATTCACCTAACATTATTACTTCACTCCACTAAATTCGGCGCCTGGTTTTACTCGAAAACAAAAAATAAGCAAATGATGGAAAGGTTTTAGAAGGCACTTAGTAAATCTCAGCGGGTTACCTCAAGGGTAACCTTACGAAGCTATAAGGGTTCTAGTAATTTAACACTTTTAAGCCTAGGGTTGTTAAAGAACACTAGGTAATGATAAAACAACAAGGCGTAGCTGTTTGCTACGTACGTAGCTAAGTGCTACGATGTGTAGCTGTTTGCTACGAGACGTTACGATATTTTAAGACCAGATTTTTAAACCCTACTTCAGATAAATATTTTACTGAGTATACAGATCAGAATCAGATGCATCTGACTAACATTTTTTTTAAAGAACGTCATTTGTTTTTTTAGTGCACCTATTCACAACTTTCCAGCCTGTCGCCTACGTTGAATCAAAGTTACATAGTTCATAGTTCACAGGAAGATATATAGGTATATACTATGGTTAAAAATAAGCCCAAAACCTGCATTATAAAGTTCTCACTTTAAAATTGTACTTTTTATGGCGTTTTAAGATTTATAATTTGTGATCTTTTTTAATAACTGTTACTTCAGTAGCTGTTATCCCTACACCACCACCATTGTTGTTTAGGGACCTCTATTCTTACCTTTTACCGTCTTCCAGGGAATAAAGTATGCTTAGGTCTTGTTTGAACAGTTTATAGCATTTAACCCGAGTGTTGCAAAGGTCGTGAAAGAATATTAAATAACTATCAAAATAACAAGTTGTGCTTGTACAAGTAAGAAATTTGGTACAACATATATCATAGAAAAATAATTTGATGAATGTTAACTGTCTTAAACAATCAGCCTCCCCAAGGGTACGCCAAAGCGCATGATCACCTTCCTCAGGTCATCAGTAAACAGGTGGGTACCTAACTAGTATTGAACAACTACGGAACCCTACATTTTGCGTGGCCCGACACGTGCTTTGCCGGTTATTTTTTACTTGTATAACATTATTACGATCATAGCTACTTTCTTACGTTAACTTCTTGTGTTTCTTCTCTGCTCTCTCTATCAACTTAACTAAAACTTGACATCTAGCTCAAATTTACATCTCGTGTAAAATTTGCCATTTTTCGTAAATACGAGTATACCATCATGCGATACGAAATACTAACATCAAAAGTGTCGTAGGTAGTATGTTTGCAAATATACGCTTTACTTACAAGGCTTTGGTTAGGTAGTGAAGAGGGGAGGGGGGTATATGTACGTATGTATAAATTATGCAACGCTCATAAACCACAATGAAAGTAAGACATTTCGTGTGGTGCAAGGGAGGAGATTTCAATAAACATCAACAGCTCATATACGTCCCCACTGAGGTGCTCGAGCCCTGCTACCCTGATACCTTGCAATAGGGTGATTAGGCCTTAGTCGACCACGCTGGCCCAGTGCGGGTTGGTTGACTTCACACATAACCTTTGAATTTCTTCGCAGGAGTGTGCAGGTTTCATCACGAGGTTTTCCTTCACCGTAACGAATAAACGTACATATAATTTCGTAGTTCGAAAACACATTGGTACGTGGTGGGGATCGAAACCGCGTCTCCCTGGACGGGAGGCAGTGATCCTAACCACTAGACCAACGACGCTCTCCCAGATTTCAATATTTATTCTAAAAAGTAATAAAATTGATAATATGATTTGAAAATTTCACGATCATTTGAATATTCACTTCCTTTTTTTAATAGGTACTATTTGTACAAACAAGTTAATAGCATGCTTTAAAGAAGAGTCATTTCAAAAAATTGTTGTTGCGAGTTTTTGAAAAAGTTCTGGAAAAAGAGCTGTTTAGTTTCATAAACAAAACAACCGCTCGAGAGCTTTTGGTTTTTAAATACCATGATAACATTAAAAACAAAATTACGCGTGTTCGTGAATTTGGTAAGTGAACTAGTTGAGAAATTTAACTAGGCCAATCTCAGATGAAACCCTCCTTGCTTCGTAGGTTGCGAGCTGTTGCGAGGTGAATGTCTAATATTTTTTCGGCGCAAATATAAAGAAGGGAAGAAAGGGTTAATGAAGGACCACTCCCGCCTTCTTCAAAAATAATTACGTCATCTTGCCAGACTCACTCTTTAGGAAAACGCTATGGAGCACTGTTTGGGACTGTGTGGCAACGCCTATAAACGATAAGTCAATGTGTGCGTGCCCGAAATGGCAGTTTGTTCTGAGTGGACTCTCTGTCTGGGGCCCCGCACCGCGCCATAGGTGCTACTTTGTGCCTTTACGCAATCAATAAAGGCCAAGTCACACAGAGCGGGAGCGGCGCGGTCCGACGGTGCCGTCCCGCTTGTCCCGGCCCCGGCACGGCTCTGTGTGACTTGGGCTTAAATCAGAATCGCGATCTCCTTTACACTTCTACCACGCACCAAAGCTGTGGAAAGCAGGCGTTTACGTATAATAATTCCGGTCGAGTTACAGTCCTGTTATTAGCTTTTTCTCTGTTGTTTGCTGCCTTGTGCCGAGTTTATTATGTCCTTATTACGTTATCTGCTACTTAAATATAGTCTGTACGGCATCAAGGCTGTAAAGTAACTATTTTGTTTTCTCTTAAAGATGATTACTAGGCCGGCTGTTTAATAAATCTGACGCCATCTTCAGAAATCCCATCAACAGCCTTCATGGCCGAGTCGACGTAATTTCGACGCCCATTATGGAGGTTCCGAGTTCGAATTCCGGTGGAGACACTGTCAAGCAAAAATTTCTTTGTGAGACTTTCCCCAGTTTGGAAAGGACATGTCCGAAAAGAAAAATATTATCTACGGAAAATAATCTGGATATTTGAGTCATGTCAGGGCTTTATTTTTGGTTTCAATATTGTTGTCCTAAATGAGATAAATGAAAGGCTCGCGCGGCGCTCGCCTAGATACTGCCGGCCTTCGATCACAGACTGCCGGCGACGTAGTTGTAAATGCAGCAACAAATACTACGCCGAATTCGGCGTACCCGTGCAAAATTTTGCTAAGTTTTCAGTTACTTTCTACATTATACAACCAATTATTTATTTACTAACCCATTGCATAAAATAATTCCCCTTCATTCGGGTAACAATTAAGCAGCTTGCAGCACAATTCTTCACGCACGCTTGCATCCTTTCAAATTATTATAAACACACTTTAACATTGAGTTGCCGCAGTCACGGAGCTGTTGATCCATATTATCATCAAAATAATCTGTGCTATTACGTGTAGTGCAACAACTCCTGAAAATTTAGCAGTCACTGGAAATTTCACCGAAATTTTCCTTTTCGATGTCTCGTTTCAGAAACGTGTGTAGCTACATGGGCAGTAAGTTTGCATGTAGATTTTATTGCACAAATACAAATATATTACAAAAATAAAATAAAAATATTCTGTCGTAACTCAAGTCTCCATATGACGGCAAACGCACTGGGCTACCTGACTGCACACTACGCCACCACCAACACCACTAACAGCTCATATACGTCCCCACCGAGGGGCTCGAGCCTACCCTGAATTATAGCGATTAGGCATTAGTCGACCACGCTGACCCAGTGCGGGTTGGTCGACTTAACACACAACCTCTTAATTTCTTCGCAGGAGTGTGCAGGTTTCATCACGATGTTTTCCTTCACCGTAAGAGTGTCGAATAAACGTACATATGAATTCGAAATTCGAAAACACATTGATACGTGGTGGGGATCGAACTCGCGTCTCCCGGACGCAGCGGCCCTAGCCCCTAGACCACCGACGCTCTTAGTCACCAGCGCCACTTCTATAAAAAAAAAACTGGTGGACAGAAATTGTTTTATAGGTCTTGTAGTATTTTAAGAACATTTTTAATGTTAAAATACATATTTCAAATTATCAAAACAACAAAAGACAAATTTATTTATTATTAGCCTGAGTTGTCCCACTGCAGGGCAAAGGCCTCCCTCGCCTCCTTCCACTTATCCCGATCCTGGGCCAAACTTTCCCACTCGCCACAGGAGGCGACGAGCTCGTCTCGCCACCTCTTGCGGTGCCGCCAACGACATCTTACTGCGTGATGGGGCTCTCAACTGTTAGTGTTTTTAGCCCACAGTTCGTTAGGCATTCAGGTGACGTGGCCAGCTCAGTCCCTCTTTAAGTGGGCGGCCTTCTAGTTTTGTTTGGGAGCGCAGCTTCGTGTTACGAACTCGGTCGCTTAGCCTTACACCGAGTATGCTGCGCTCCATGTTTCGCTGGCACACCTGGAGTTTGGTCTTTTGGATGTCAGTCAAAGCCCAAGTCTGCGCGCCGTGTTTAAGGATGGGTAAGATAAATTAAAGACACAAAAAAGTAAGTCGAATAAAATTACCGCCCAGACACAAACGCTCTCATCACACTTGCACCACGCTGAATAGCAACGGACAATGGACATCTTCTGCACCAGGAACGAACGGAGGTCATCACCTCTTTCCCTCACCAACCTCTGCTACAAAACTATTGGCCTCCCTGCCTGCAAATGCGGTGGACCGCGAATGGCACAAAAATTTAATTTATATTGAATTGGTAAACTTAATATTAGGTCCTTACATATGAAATTGGCGTTTTGTCGTACTGGCCACTTTGATCACAAATTTCTCCTATTTGGTTAGGAATTCGAAATTCAAATTTATACAGCTATTTCCACATGTAGTTGTGTTTCGTAAACCGTCATTCATTTGTTTTTTTACTTATCTTTTTTCTGTTTGCATCGCTCGATTTACAAAATGGAAAATTTGAAATATCGCGTTATTTACGAGTACGAGTTCCACCGTGGCACCAGTGCTGCGGAAACGGCTCGAAGGGTTAATGATGTGTATGGCGGTTGTGTCGCAAAAGAAAACACAGTGCGTTTTTGGTTCCAACGTTTTCGTTCTGAAAATTTCGACCTGCAAAACAAGCCCCGTGGACGGCCGGAGACCCAAGTTGATAATGAAGCATTGAAGGCTATTGTGGAAGCGGATCCATCGCAAACCACGTCCGAGTTAGCTGCAGGCTTCGGTGTTAGTGATAAAACTGTTTTAATCCACTTGAAGCAAATTGGGAAGATTAAAAACTTGAAAGGTGGGTTCCTCACGAATTGAGTGAAGCAAACCGGCAAACGCGCGTCAACTGCTGCGTTACATTACTTGACCGGCACAATAACGAAGGGATTTTAAATCGAATCATTACCTGTGATGAAAAGTGGATTCTCTACGATAATCGGAAGCGCTCATCGCAATGGCTGGACCCTGGCAAGCCAGCCAAAGCCTGCTCCAAGCGAAAATTGACCAATAAAAAGTTACTTGTAAGCGTTTGGTGGACTAGCGCCGGTGTCGTTCATTACAGTTTTCTCAAATCTGGCCAGACGATTACGGCAGATGACTATTGTCAGCAATTGCAAACCATGATGGAAAAGCTAGCTGGTAAACAACCGAGGCTGGTCAATCGCTCTACGCCACTGCTGCTTCACGACAACGCTAGACCACACACTGCACAACAGACGGCTAGCAAATTAGAAGAGCTTCAATTGGAATGTCTAAGGCATCCACCGTACTCCCCGGACCTTGCTCCAACAGATTACCATTTTTTTCGAAATTTGGATAACTTCTTGCAAGGGAAAAAATTCAACTCAGATGGGGCAGTCCAAATCGCCTTCAAAGATTTTATTGATTCCCGTCCGAATGGTTTTTTTAGTAAAGGGATCAATGAACTACCTATGAGATGGCAAAAGTGCATAGATTACAATGGCTCATACTTTGATTAAATAAATATACTATATAAAAAATTTTCGACTTTTTGTTCCTCCCATACAAAACGCCAATTTCATATGTAAGGACCTAATATTATAATTGTGCTCGCGATATGTAAGATTTTCCCGTGGCAATAAGACTTTTTAACGTAAAAAGTCTCTTATGTGTTAATCTAGGGTAAAAATTAATTATTTCCATTCCAAACATCCAAATCCGTTATATAATTAAGGCGTGAAAGCGGAACAAACATCCAAACATACAAATATCCAAACATCCAAACATCCAAACGTCTAAACATCATTTTGTGATTAGTTTGATTATACGAGTAGTAACTGATAGGGAGTATGCTAAAAACAGCCCGTTTTTGGCCGTTAATAAATTTATCAGTTCTATAAATACTACAAGACAATAAACATTTCTGTCCACATATAATTTTGTTTTCTAGTAGTAGTAGGTAGCCCCTTAATAAAGGAAATCCCTATTACAGCCCCCACAAACTAGTTTGTCATCAACCACCACCAGAAGTGATATAATACTGCGTATTTACGTAAAGATATCAAACATGGACTCAAGTATCCTAATTATGCTTAGTTAGAAACTGGAAGTCTTCTGCACCGGGGTGGATTTGGAGCGGATAAGGCCTCGTGTTTTAATTTTGTTATGGCGTACATTTTTATGACGAGATAGGAGCTGATGAATGAAAAAAATATAATTCGTTTATTAACTTTAAAGATGTGTCTTTTCATTTCATCGTGATTTTTTTGGGTGAGTTGACTACACAATGTGTGAACTCTGTGGAGAAGAACTAATAAAATATGCATGCGTCGCATTTTTTGCGTAACTCTTTTAAAAATAAAAGTATAGAGAAATAAAAACATATATTATTCGCATTCCTACGTTTCTCTTACTTTCTCAACACAGTTTTTTTTCTGTATTTGTTCATCATCTGTTGACTGTGAAAAGCTATAGTGCTTCTTTAATCGTAGGTTGGTAAATAACTTTCTACGTGAAATTAATTTAATTTTATGAAACTATAACATTTAGAAATAAGTTGCATTAGTTTTAGTATACTTAAAATATTTCTTAAAGCAGTGAAAGAAGAAAAAACATAAACAAAAAACAGAAAGCAACACACCAAATTTTCTCTCTAGGGCTGCAATATAGGGCTATAAATCTGGTTCACTCCCTGTTCGCGCTAAGCTGTTGAAATAGTTATACGAGTACAGTAACCGCCAAACTAGTTATAAGGCCCAGGAGTTTACAGTGACTTGTCTTTGTGGTGAGATTAACTTGACTAAGGCCGGGTTAGCACACTCGACGTACTCACATAACCGTCTCACATTACAATGGACTTCCATGTGTATTGTAGAGATAAACACGATAACATGATCCGCCCCTCCACATCTGTATGTTATTAAATAGAACTGTAATAACCACCCGCGTGAGAGCGTCGGTGGTCTAGTGGCTAGGGCTGCTGCCTCCCGTCCGGGAGACGCGGGTTCGATCCCCACCACGTGCCAATGTGTTTTCGAATTTCAAATGTACGTTTACTCGACTCTTTTACGGTGAAGGAAAACAATGTGATGAACCCTGCCCACTCCTGCGAAGAAATTCAAAGGTTGTGTGTGAAGTCGACCAACCCGCACTGGGCTAGCGTGGTCGACTAAGGCCTACTCGCTCTAATTCAGGGTAGGCTCGAGCCCCTCGGTGGGGACGTATATGACCTGTTGATGATGATGAACCAACCCGCACTGGGCTAACATGGTCGATAGGGCCTAATCGCTCTTATTTAGGGTAAGCTCGTGCCCCTCGATGGGAACGAGGTAGTCGTAGGTCTGCTGAAAGATATTTCTTTAGAAATAACTAGGCCTGTTGTGTCGTTTTTCTTTGTTTTATTGTCATTTTCTTGTTTAATGTGTACAATAAATGGTTAAATAAATAAATAAAATAAACGTATGAGGTAGTGACATGAATAGCATTGTGGCCCAGCGGCCGCCACAAGCTGCTGGGCACCACACGAAGAGTGTTGTAGAAGGTTATGTGGCAATAACCAGGGCACAGTCCGAAGGAAAAAAGGTATTTATATTATATTTTATATAACTGTCAAGAAAAAATAGTAGAGAATAGTAGGAAAGCTTTAGAAATGTACAATCGGAGATCAGGACATGAAGTCAAGAATTTAGCAGGAAACAGACAAATTCGAAACGTTAGAAATCTAAATTTGAAAATTAATTTAAAATGAAAGACAAAACTGCCAGCAAGAAAGGTTACCAGTTATAAAACAGGAAAGAGGACGAATGCCTCGTTACCTCGTTAACGCACGTGTTTTTTTTTACGCACTTCATACCAAAGTTTGTGAGGGCGATCATCGAGCTACGAGATATTCCCTTCCCTTAGAACACTAACGTAGAACGTAACAAGCATAATTGAACTGTTCAGTTAGATAAATATGAATCTAGCGGCAAATATAGGTTAATGGCGTCGATTCGGGATGTCATGCTCTAATTCTAATTTTAAAATCCAGCTATCCTTTTCGTTTTTATGACCAATGAAAGAGAGGTGATGAACGAATGATATTAATTTGAACGAATGATAACTTAAAATAAGGGCATAGCTGTCAGTTTAAGAGATTTTTAAGTCGAATGTTTTAAGTGCTCTCTAAAATTGTGCAATCAACACGGCCATAAGGTTCAAATTTGACAGTTTGACAGCTCTAATATTAGGATGGCCATCTCCTGTCCATTTTCAATCTTCAAAAGGTAAAAAGGACGGACTAACTTAAATTAAGGATTAGAGCGTGACATCCCGAATCGGGGCCAATACACTAACGTAGAACGTAAAAAGCATAATTGAACTGTTCAGTTAGATAAATATGAATCTAGCGGCAAATATAGGTTATTGGGTTACATTTTTCTGCAGCTGACTGTACAAGAAAAAGTATAGCACTTAGCGTCGTATTATAACAGACAGATAATAAATATATAAAAGGCGGACTTGTTCGTTCGTTCTCTCCATTTCTTATTTCATTTTGCAGAAAGCATTTCCATTTGAAATGGTGAGCATCCACGTAGGAAATATTGTTCGCTAGAAATTCTACAACGACGACGTCATAATCTTCTCAAAATAAGTACAAGTACAAGCGTCTTCAAGCGTCTTCAAGCGTCTTCAAGCGTCTACAAGTTTACGCGTCGCATGTCTTCTGAGAAAATCGGCTCTTACGAAGAAAAAACGTACAGTACACGTCACGTAGAAAAGCTCTAAACGAAGAGAAGATGTGTTATCACACTCACACTAATATTGCTCGTGTAAATGTGAAAATATATTGGGATGTTTAGATGTTTGAATGTTTGTTCCGCTTTCACGCCTAAGCTACTGGACGGATTTCGATGACATTTGTAATAGAGATAGTTTGTACCCTGGATCAACACAAAGGATACTTTTACCGGGAAAAGTCGTATTCTCACGGGAAAATCTTACATAAAGCGAGCGTAGCCGCGGGCGGACTGCTAATTATGAATAAGCAGTGTGACGCACCAAGAAGGTACTTGCCTCATTGCGGAGGTCTGAAGCTGAAGCTGAATGCTCGTTGAACCTCTAACAGAGGTTTTATATTACTTAGCACGTTGAGTAATATCGCTATTAACCAGCTAAACTATATAGTCTCGCTCTCAGAATCTCATATTATCTGTTTCATTCGAACAGACTACTGACTTCTAAGTTCTTCTTTAAATTTCACTTATTACTAACTTTTACTCTTTGTAGCTCTGGCTACTAAGTACTTTTTTATAATAATATATTTGTATATTTCCAAAGAGTTATTTAAGACTTTGTGTACAGCTGTCAACCTAACTAACAGTGTGTTCGAAGAACAGGCTGCATGGTACTTTCTTTATTTTTTTATTTTTTTTTATTGAGTGTTACTTTCATAGATTTTTTTTTTTCTGCTTTACAATTATTAGTACTTTTATGTTAGACAAGAGCTTAACAATTTATCTTTTCTGTGCTACATTCTTTGAGATCTTCAAGAATACTACACATCTAAGTTTCGTTTCAAAATAGTAGTTTAGCAGGCATGGAAGAAAATAAATAAAAATTAAACGTAGTAAATTTTTATTTTTCACAATTGCGTCGTGTACAATTATTTGTCAAAAGGTATATGCTTAAATCATACAATAATGTCTTGCCAAACTGTGACCCAGTTTTTTTCGGGTGCGGACTTGGTTACCCAGTTTGTTGTTGTTTTTTTGTTGTAAGTCGCTTAAATTTAATTGTGCACCTACCTACGCTAAAAACAATACATATCTTCTACATAATATATACCCAAAAAGTAGACATCAAAAATATCCTCTGTTCAGACATATTAAAAATATCCTCTGTTCACTTCGAAAGGGATGTAGAGTAGACGTGACTTTGAGTGTTAACATATTTCTTAATAAAACATTGTAAGCAAAAGGTTTTCTAACTTCTGTAGAAAAAGCAGACACAATGTTCAAAGTTGAGATATTTGTATGGCATCTGCGAGTGTGATCCAAATGATTCATGCTTGATATTCCGACATGCGAAACCTTTTCATACAAAGATGTTCTGGAAATATCAAGGTCGTGTTCGGTTTGATGGCTTCAATATCTTCAGATATTACGGGTGATATGATTTTTGTATGATACTAGTTATGAAAGCTGTGTATTACATTTTTTACTAGCTTTTTGCTACCCTTACCCCGCCGTGTGGTGACGGCAGAGTAGAATACATTGGTCACCAACCCCTACTCTTCCCGTGGGTGTCGTAAGAGGCGACTTAGGGACTACTCATTGAACAGGGAACGGACAGCAGCGCTCTCTGATACAGTAACCTTTTAATCTGCGATCTTCAACCCGCCTGCCAAGCGTGGAGATTATGGCAAAACCCTCCACTTAAGTGGAGGAGGCTCATAGTCCAGCAGTGGACTGTAACGGGCCGTTGATGTTGATGTTGCTACCTTTGTATACCTCCTTGCCCGAGAATTTGTTTTTATTTCATTTTAAATTCCAGAAACGTCCATACAAAACCTATTATCAATATAAAAATCGATACATCTACGTAATTTAGTAAAAATGGGGATAAAATTCCAGTTTTCACAAAGTTTTCAGAAGTTGTTTTCGACCATTTCTTACGTTTAAATGACATCTTCGCGCTAAGCTTTTAAGCTTAAGCGTTTAATGAACAAGAAAGGTCGACAGTATTGTGCGTTTTTATAATCTTTAAGTCCAGAAGAAGCTTCAATTGGTGGAAGGAAAGTGAAGTGACCGTTCTACTTTATTATCTACTACTTGTCTGCTTGCGGCTACTCTCGCGTTGTGTAAGATTTTCCCGTGGGAATAAGGCTTTTTTCCGTAAGAAGTATCCAATGTGTTGCATCCAGGAAATAGCCAAATCCGTTCAGTACTTTAGGCGTGAAAGCGAAACAAACATCCAAATATCTAAACATCCAAACACTCTTTCACATTTACCATATTAGTCTGATACTACTAGTGCCTATCCGGGCAAAAACCCGGAAGAATGCGTTACGCTGAAGAGGCTTTGAAACGTTAAAAAAACTGTCTTTCAATGTCTTGCCGTACGTACAGTTTGCAATACTGTGAACGGAGCCTTAACACGAAAAAATTGCCGCCGGGTGAACGTGTACCAATAATGCAAGAAATTCCGCCGGCAAGCCCAGGCATTGTGTCGGCGCAAAAAATGTCTTCATTTCATGTTCATCTCATCCGTCCATTATTTACAAAAGGACAAAGGATAAGGTTAAGTATGTTTTGAGGAATGGCTCCTCATTTTTTTGGCACTTCATGATTCCGCTCTTGTTCCTCGACTTCGTGGTGCAAAAAGGAGGGTAATTTATTGTTTTGAATCACTTTTTGACGTCACGCCTTGCTGTACTGTTTGTTTATGATTGAATAGAATAGAATAGAAAAATCTTTATTTACAGCACACACAAAAAACAAAACAATGTAACATACAAATTCGAGGGTATACACAAATGAAAACAATTATATTATGCCGGCCATCGGTTGCAACGCAGTTGCAAACCTGACGGTTAAGGTTAAGTCTACACATTTGTCTAGAACAATATTTCGCACACTACTGCTCAAACTTAATTATTTTACTATGTGTGCTGCAAAAAGGCAACAAGCTCAGCATTAAGTTGTGCTATAGTGACAATTAATTGCACACCATTACACAACGTTGATTTTCAGCTGTCGCCCACAAGCAGAGGACGCACCGTCCATACTGTGTGATAAGTAAATTATATTGGTTAAATTTGTTTGTTAACTGCGATTCTATTAACAAGTACAATAAGGTTAATAGAATTGCTTTTTGTTGTTCGAACTCTACCACGTATAAAAGTGATTCGAATATCAAAATAATATAATGTACATTGTGTCTACATGATTGACTCAGTCTGAAACCTGTAGGTTCGAGCCCCTCATTGACATACACGGTATATAATTAAGTAAGTACTGAAAGGAGTGGCCTCCTTTGGAGTTATACTGGCTGTTGGTTCTATTCCGTATTTTATTCTAAACGTTTTAAATATTTTGAATAACGAATGGTTACTTTTTTGTTTGAGAGTCTCGATGCTGACGTGCTCGAGTCAACACGTTGTTTTAATAAAAAAACGAAGATTTAATAAATTCAGTTGCCTTAAATATTCTATCGTTCTTTTTTGTAGTGCTATAGCTCAGAGCAAGGCTTAAATACCTGGTAGAATTTTCAAACCAGTTTGCGCGCATGTCCTTACATTTTAAGAAGAGCTTTTTTTACAATTCGGCTCGCAAGAAGCGGTATTTTTTTCGGTTCTGATCATAGAGCATTTTCATTTTGATTCCTGCTCAAATATCAGACTGATTTGCTTCACTCTTTGGTCCTCGACCTGGTTTCGCTGCATTTATTCACAATTTATGCACAAGAAAGAAAGAGATAGAGCATCGCTCTTTACTCGTCACGCGCTGCTTGGGATTAACCAGGTTTATCCCAGAAGCGATATCGCTCGTAAGTCGGTTTCGCTTTACGAGTGATTCGCCTGGGATCTGGTTTGATACCGAAATTCTCCAGATTAAAAAAATACCGGTTTCCAGCTTTAGCTCAGAGCCCTTTTGGCTAGTGCTCCCGTTTTACTGTACGTAGATTTAAGAGTTAAATCATTCCAGTATGATAATCATAATCATATCATACTGGAATGAGTTAAGCCTGCGTTACGTTTAAATTTCCCGCGGTAAAAAAGTAAATCATGTCAATATCCAGACTAGTCATGACACCGAGCATCGTTGGAGTCCTCGATTCCCGGCTTCGCATGCAAACGAAGAATAGGCTGACGCAACTAGGATTATGAAGAATTTTACTTTGCCCTTTCTATGTGACCTTCGCCAGCGTGGTTAGACGTATTACCAACTAAGCTGACGAAGAATTTTACTTTGCCCTTTCTATGTGACCTTCGCCAGCGTGGTTAGACGTATTACCAACTAAGCTGACGAAGAATTTTACTTTGCCCTTTCTATGTGACCTTCGCCAGCGTGGTTAGACGTATTACCAACTAAGCTGACGAAGAATTTTATTTTGCCCTTTCTATGTGACCTTCGCCAGCGTGGTTAGACGTATTACTAACTAGGCTGACGAAGAATTTTACTTTGCCCTTTCTATGTGACTTTCGCCAGCGTGGTTAGACGTATTACCAACTAGGATGAAGTCAAAGTCAAAGTCAAAATAATTTATTTCCATAGGATGTTATTACATCACTTAGATCCGTCATTACATTTTTTTGGGTTCATTACGAAGAATTTTACTTTGCCCTTTCTATGTGACTTTCACCACTTGCGGGCGTGGTTAAGTCAAACTATAGGTAGAGTCTACAGTCCCTTTAGTCGACGGGTACCAAAACCCATGTAAGTTAGCAAATTGGTTTCCCATCATATGCCTCAAGATGGAAGGAAAGGAGGCATCCGTCCTGTCACCAACACAAGCCAAGTTTCTGTCGCGTCACAGAGACGACGCAATTAAACTTTCAGATTTAACAAAACAAAGAGACTGGATTACATCACAAAGCGTTTAGACTGTCTCACGCGCAGCGAAGATAATTTATCAGATATAAGGAGAGCGGTCCGCCCGCGGCTACGCTCACGCTATGTGAGATTTTCCCGTGGGAATACAACTTTTCCCGGTAAAAAGTATTCTATGTGTTAATCCAGGTTACAAACTATCTGAAGATACCCAAACCTAAACAAAAATCTAAATTCCAAATTTCGTCCAAATCCGTCCAGTAGTTTAGGCGTGAAAGCGGAACAAACATCCAAATATATTTTCACATTTATAATATTAGTGTGATAAGGAGAGCGTTGGTGGTCTAGTGGCTAGGGCCGCTGCCTTCCGTCCGGAAGATGCGATTCGATCCCCACCACCACGTACCAATGTGTATTCGAATTTCGAATTCATATGTACGCAAAAAAAAACAAAAAAATTTTTGCTCGCAGTGTTCTTCGTTGACAGGCAGGCAGGTGGTGATATCATCTCTTTATGTACCTATATTACATATCAGTTTTATTATAATAATATGCTTTATGTATTTATTTATTTTTTATTATTTTTTCGTTTTATGTATATATGTATTTATATATTTATATATTTATAGATGTCCATTTTTGAATCTGGTTTTACACCTTCACACAGTGGCTACAATTTTAATTCTATGACTTTTTCCTTATTAACTGCGCACTCACACTACTACGGCACTAACGGAAGAACAGCGTTGTGACGTGCCTCGTGTCGTCGCAACATTATGCTGAGTTAGGGCCCATTCAAGGGTGCAGTACATCAGCGATAACATATATTTTATTGTTTCTTCTTAGTGTATACTCTGTTTTGTATTTGTTGTTCTTGTACTGTATCATTGAATAAACGTTTTTATCTATCTATCTATCTATCTACTTTTATACGACGCTCTTACAGTGAAGGCAAAATATCGTGATGAAATCTGCACACTCCTGCGAAGATATTCAAAGGTTGTGTGTGAAGTCGGCCAACCCGCAGTGGGCCTGCGTGGTCGACTAAGGCCTAATCGCCCTAATTCAGGGTAGGCTCGTTGACAAACATCCCGACCCTGAAATGTGACCTGTAGAGGAAAACAACCTCAGCGGTAGACCATATAAGCTGGTAACCCCCATAACTACGTAATTTTGTACAATTTCCTAAAACTGACAAAATTTCACGGGAATCGGTTGAGAAATGCGACCTGTAAGGAGAACAAACAGACAGACAGACAGATGGACAGATAGACATACAAAAGCAATTTTGTCCAAGCTGAAACGGAAACGCTCCGCGGTCACTCGGTCAATTAACACGAAATAATCAAAACAATAACAAGTTCGCAAGTCGGTAATAATTTATAGCAGGATTAATTTAAATTTGAAGGAAATCGGACGCCATATTGAATACAAATTTGTTGTGGAATAATAAACTCGTTTTAAATTCATGAGAATGGGATAAATCTAGGATTAGCGATGAAAGATAAACTTTCAATTCTATTTGAGTTAGCTGACTGCGGCTAGCACTAAGAGGGTTAGGGATTTTTTACGAGTATATACACGGTGTTACAAAAAACCCGTAAATTTTGTATGGAGACCATCTACATTTTTTATGGGAATGCGATTTTTTTAAATCGTTTTTCGACCTATGTTCTTTAGGGAAAGTTGTTCAGTTTTACGAGCAGATTCACACCCTTTCGGCTTTATTTGTAGTTTTGTAACACCTGGTATATTATTTCGTACGTAAAGTCGACCAATAAATTGGTGTACCACCCTAAGAATGAATGTCAGTTGCAAATTATAGAACAACAAAGATTATTTTCGTTTGCAGATCTATCTGTCAGATACCGAGTATAAACCTTATTGAAATTTTCGACAACTAGGAAATTGAATGTAAAATGGTAAACCACTTTCTTGGTCGACCTTACAACGCAAATAACGGCCCTGTAATCTAGTTGGTAGTATGCCTGCCTTCGAAGCACAGGGCAAACATTCGTATGATGAGCACTCTGTGTTTGCCTTGTGTCTGGACGTTGTTTATCTGTATACTCGTATGTATGTATTTATCTATTTAAGTAATTTATATCAGCTGTCTGATACCCATAGTACAAGCTCTGCTTAGTTTGGCATCATCCCCACATCTGTATATGTATATAAAAATAATCCCTATTTCCCTTGCTCACGGCATCAATCAAAAGAATTGCTTACTTTTCAAAAGAAGTGAACGCAATCTTCCGTGGATATGTTTATTATTACTTATGAAAAATTGTCAACCACACAGCCTCCGTGGCCGAATGGTCGAGATTTCACCGCTCATTACAGAGGTTCCGGGTTTAGATCCCGGTGGAGATACTGTCAAGCAAAAATTTCGTTCTCGTTTGTGAGTTTGGTTAGGACATTGAAGGTTGAATCACCTGATTGTCCGAAAAGACAGATGATTCCGTGCTTCGGAAGGCCCGATAAGGCGTTGGTCCCGGCTACTATATAGCCGTTACTCGAGCGACGTCAGCGGCCCTTGGCGGCTGTAAGGTATAACACTAACACCAGGGTAGGTAAGGTTGGTTATCGACCTTTGAAAGAAAGAAAAATTCTGACACAAGGATTTATGTGGTCGATCTACAGCTCACACGATAAGAAGAACTAGACTCATCATTATAATATCTTTATTTGGTAATATTAAATTACATGCCAAAATAAGTAGGCTTGTTATGTCGTTTTTCTTTGTGTTATTGTCATTTTCTTGTTTAATGTGTGTTTGAGCCGCATAGACGAGAGCCAAGAAGACGCCCCCTACCTCACGTCGTCACCCCCCGCGGCCGTCGTATATAAACCCGCGCGCCGCCGGGTCATTAATCGTCTTACTTTTTTGGTTCTACCAATCTTGCATATTGTAATTCGCTAACCCTAGTATTATAAGTATTAAATTCATTTATTCATTAAAATTGTTGTCACAAGTCTCTAGTATTTCTTTACTCAGTGTAGGGCATCTAGGCATTATCAAGGCTCCTACAATGTGTACAATAAATGGTTAAATAAATTTATCAATGAATAGAAATAGAAATAGAAATATTTTTATTATTCTTCTCTCACATAGATAAAAAAAAAACATTAAATGAATATTAATATAAGACGTACAGTTAAATATGATCTATGTGAGAGACTGGCATCTGTACTAGGATATCCTGTATGACAGATTGCCAGCCTCTCCAACACCGGACCAGGAGGATGACAGGTAAGTACAACTTAAATTAAGTACACTAAATTAAATAAACATGTTTGTGAGAGATTAAGTGATGTATGTATCAGTGTGTGTGTGTGTGTGTGTGTGTGTGTGCGTGGGTGCGTGTGTGTGCGTGTATGTGTGTGTGTGTGTGTGTGTGTGTGTGTGTGTGTGTGTGTGTGTGTGCGTGACAGCGGGGAGTGCGTATGTACCCATGGACATTTACTTTTACAGGGGAGCCCATGAATAAGCAAAGTGAGTGGGGGTTTTAAGATACAACGTTTAAAAGCGACTCAGTATCATCATAATTGAGAGATGAATTAATTAACATACAATGTGTTAATAAACAAATTCTTATTTAAAACAGTTTCTGAAAACAGAGACAGGTTATAAGTCATTATAGATACATTAGTCAAATTAAAAATTCATCTATCTATAGAATAGAATGCTTGCTTGCTTGATGAGTCATTTCTTTGATTTAATTTCTTCAAATTAATCTTTAATTTATATTTAAAACTATCTATCCATATATATGTCCACCAATAAGATAAACTTACGCGTATTAAACAGTTAAAATTCAAGATATTCATATATTAAAATCGGTTACGTCGCCCTTAGAGGAAACGGAGGACATTAAATTCAAAACTCAAAAGAACTTAAACTCTCTTCAGAGACATTGTGACTTATAATTTTCAGCAATTTAATTTCCCCTTGTGACCTTAAGAAGAGTGCCTCCATAACATTTTTAATTTAGCTGTCGTTGAGAAATATAGGACGTAAAAAGATACGACGAGGGATTTTCATAATGACGCTATAACCGAGCTTACAATTTCTAAAGCTGCTTCACACTTCGTTTGAGAGAAGATAAGTTTGTAGCAGATATGAAAAACTCAGACGTTTAACGGCATTTACTTGCTTCAGTGTTTACCTCCGAGGTATGTTTTAGATTTTGTTGGCGCTCACAGTGCATCATATGTACACCTTTAACCTTGAACCAATCACGACAACAGCGCTAAAAGTTGTCATTTCCTTAGTAAAGGCTGTAGTTCCAGTTTTGACCATCTCACAGATACTATGGTAGTAGGTGTGTAGACCCTGTGTCATCGTCAACAGCACACCAAGGGGCTCGAGCCTACCATGAATTAGGTTGATCAGGACTTAGTCGACCACGCTGCTGACCCAGTGCGAGTTGGTCTACTTCACACACAACCTTTGAATTTCTTCGCAGGAGTGTGCAGGTTTCGTCACGATGTTTTCCTTCACCGTAAGAGCGTCGAATAAACGTACGTATGAATTGAAAATTCGGAAACACATTGGTACGCGGTGGAAATCGAACCCGTGTCTCCCGGACGGAAGACAGCGGCCCTAACCACTAGACCACCTACGCTCTTTATAGGTATATACCTAGATAGAGATTGAGATAGAGATAATATAGATAATAGAGATAAGTTTGACTTTAAGAGGTGCGCATAAAATTCAATTTGCAGCTTTGGCAGTGAATCCTCTGTAACTGTACTATTTAGTATTCTGTGGTTGTAAGGAAAATTGAGCAAAGTGAAAACGTCTGCGACGATTTCGTCCCTGTGGCTTTCGAGACCGCGGGTACGTGGGGTTCCGATGCGAAGGAGCTGGTGCGCAGCATGGGTTAGCGCTTGAGGGACCAGGGGTCAGATCCCCGCGCGGACTTTTTCCTCTCTGGCAGTGCAGAGAAGAAACGCTGCCAGTGTTGTGGGCACATTTGGGCGGGGGGCGTTGCTGGGTGGACTGTTTGATTAGTTTTAAGTAGACTTGAATTTTATAATTAGTATTATGTATTATTATATATTTTGTGACATGTTTTATAGATATTATATAAGTGAAAATGTTACGAACATAATGGAAGAACTTTGGTTAGGAACTCTTTTGTGTATGGTGTTTTAATTAACTTGTTTTTTAATTTGCTGGATGTTCAAAAAATTAAAATGTAATGAAGCTGGTGGTTACCCCTGCCAGGTGGACTGATGACCTGAGGAAGGTCGCTGGTGGTGGCTGGATGAGGAAAGCGGGTGATCGCGCGCTTTGGCGTGCCCTTGGGAAGGCCTAAGTCCAGCAGTGGACTGCAATACGCTGATTGATTGATTGATTGATTGAATGAATGAAGCTTAATTGGATGCGTTTTGGTGTAAGTTGTGTACAACATGACCTATAAAACAATTCTAATCGTCCGGATTTTTTATATTTTGTGTTTTCACTAAGTTATGATTTTGTATCGATATGGCGCTAGTGTTCACATATAGGGTAACATAATCATAAAGATGCACCCCTTTGTCCAGTCAACGTACCTGATACGTGAAGCTACATAGAAAGGCAGGTAAATATTATATTCCTTTAGGTAAATTTTGCCTAGAAGGTAATCTTAAATGCAAATGTGGTTCAACTTTCCCAAGACGTGAGAGACCACTTCCTTTTACTCCGCAGAATGCGTCCGCTACATGTGGCTAAGAAATTCTAAAGCGCGAGGCAAAGTGAGTTCTTGGTTCATGTTTTCTGCTACTAATCACGATTATTATTTTTTTAAATATCCCAGGACATTCAACTGAGCTTATAGGAAGAAAAAATAAATGCTGAAGTTAGTAATCATAGATATTTGAAATCTTTCGAAAAACTGCACGTAGGAAGATCAAATAAACGCTACTGATGAAGAAAATAAAAAGAAATATGTTTCGAATGATGAAACTCCAAAAAGAAAACTGAGTGGCTAATACTTTAACGACGATGACGTTCATAAGCCGCGTACTCACTGAACGAGCAGCCTTGCGAGGCAACGCTCGGCTCGGGCCGCGGCAAGCTCGGGCGGAAATGCGTTTGCCTCGGTCGAGGCACGTCCTGCCTGACAGACCGAGGATTTGCCTCGCGCGGCTGCTTGCTCAGTCAGTACGCGGCTATTGACGTTCATGCATAACAGGGGATTGGACTACTTTTTTTATTTTATAAATCCAAATTTCTTAGTTTCTGCTATCAAACACTAAAAGAATTTTTGCTCTATCTTTAAAATTGACCGAGTTATAAAGGTTTGAAATTCAAAATTAGACAGAGAAGCACATACCCACTTGTGACGTCATTTGTTAGTAACGCCATACAAAAAATCGTTTTTGAAAGAGACAGACATATTGAAACTTTAAAAAATCATTGTAAATTCATTTTTCAACCGATTCTGTTTTTGTCTTCACGAATCGTTTGCTACTAATCTATATTTTAAAAATAATTCGTAAAATGTGGTAAATTCATAAAATATGGTGAACATTCCGATGCCCTTGACTGGGGCAATAGCCTTGACTATTTAGTACTACATGAAGTCTCGCAGGCTCTTCTTTCTTCAAGGTTTCTTGACAATCAACGATACACCCTTTGGAGACGCAGAAATGTTTGAATTAATATGTGTCAAAGCAAGACCTCTCGTTGCGTACAGCTTGCATCAAGCCAAGGGCCATGTATATGGCCGGTCAATTACAGTTAGTGACCAGCCATTAGCTTGGGCCATGAGCCATCATTGACCCCTGACTTTATACATATTACAGCCAAAGAGAGGTCTGTCTTTAGAGAATATCAGCGATTCGCCAAAAGCGAATCTGAGCTATGGCCTTTTTAGAATTGTGGCATTGTGATTTTTTTTTTCTTTTTTTTTTTGTTTTGTGTTGCCATTAGTGATTTTATTCAATATTTTGAATTGTATTATTATAACGTGTGTGTCTTAGTGCTAAATAAATTCTTGTCTATGGTCTTTATACATAATGATGATTTATTTGTTATAGTCTTATCAATGGTGTGATACGCTTGAAATGGCTTGAATGGATTAAATTCGTGAGATAATGATTTGTATATTAGCAAGCTAAAAAGTTCTTGCTAAATGATAAATAGACATCATAATTTAAAGAAAAAGCCAATAAAGTGAGCCATTTTTCCCCGAAGTCATAGAACTCAGCAAATTCTGTAGAATCGCTTATTCTGCGGCCCGATATAATGCTTGGACGGCAAGAATAGGCCTCGGGGTTTATTTAGTGTGAAGTCGTATATCAATGGCCACACGCAAGTCAGGCGGGTCAATGGGGTATTATAAAAATGAAGAGACAAAAATTTAAGAACTAAAGTTTCTTAGTGCTCTTTTTTTTTCTAACGATAACGCATTTCGATAAAAACAGTTATCTCTCTAGATTTGAAAAGATGGCGCGATTTTTTTTTTCTCAAAATTGCTTTAGGTTTTTTCTTGTAAGGACATAATAATGATAATATAATGTCTTTTAAATGTGGAATAAGGGTGTCATTTTCCAGCCACTGAGGATTATTCTTCCAATGTAAATACACCGTGAAATTTACATCGTTTTGTTCCCGCCATATTCTTTTTCTTTGCGAGTCGATGACAAATTATATCTTTCTAGCCCAGAACTTACCCACTTCGACTGCACTATTAGTGGCGTCCATTAAGTCCTGCTGCGAACAGGTGACAGACAGGGCAGGCAGGACAGGAAACTAAATGAGCCATGGACTGCACCGCTCCACACACACAGTCTAAGTTTGGGTTTGTAGTGATAGTACTCGTCAAACTGAACAACTTTTCACGAAAAAATAATAACTGCGACAAAAAAATTTTGGTCTCTCCATACAAAGTGAGACTCCCGAACTCCATTTTGTATGGAGAGCATACAAATATTTTTGTCGCAGGAACTTTTTTTTTTCGTGACATTTCTCAAAACCGTATAAAATTAAACGCCGTGTGGTGACGGCTGAGTAGAGTACATTAGTCACCAACCCCTACTCTTCCCGTGGGTGTCGTAAGAGGCGACTTAGGGACTACACATTGAACAGGGAACGGGCAGCAGCGCTCTCTGATACAGTAACCTTTTAATCTGCGATCTCCAACCCGCCTGCCAAGCGTGGAGATTATGGCAAAACCCTCCACTTAAGTGGAGGAGGCTCATAGTCCAGCAGTGGACTGTAACGGGCCGTTGATTTTGATTTGATTTGTATAAAATTATGTTTCGAAACATGGGAATTTTATAAGTATATTGCGTTCCTGGCCGTTTTCTTCTTCGGCTTTTTACCCTTACAGCCTTCTCATTATCATGATAATAGAGCGAATCTTTTCACTTTGTAAAGGAAGAAGAAAATTAATGGTAGCCATATTCTGAGTCTTGCAACACAAAGCCGAGACGTAACTACTGTCGTAAAAAGAAAAGTCGGTAATTTTATTCATCAAACATCTTTACGTACAATCTTTACAGTCCAACTTTTTACTGTTGTTAACAAGCGCAGATCTTTGATTAAAGTACACTGGATATAATACTCGTATGTGCTATGTCCGCACGCTATATAAACAAAGAAAAGAATGAATGAATGAATGAAACATACAGTAATTACAGAAGTAAAAATAGTACAATTGGCGGCCTTATTGTTAAGGCAGCAATTTCTTCTAGGCAACCGGTCGCTAGGGATATAAAATTGCATATTTTACAAGCTTTTATTTAGCTTGCACTGTACCTGGGCTGATTGATAACTGGCCGAAACGACGAACTTAAAAAAATGATACGCAAAAAAAAAATATTACATTATATTTTGGCATCTTTTTGAAAATAGAACGCCAAATTTGAATTTAATCGAACTGGTGGAATTTGTTTGATAGGACGTAGAACTTTCTCTGTCGTAAATTTTCTTAACAATGGAAAGAAACGAAATTCGTGCGGTGATAAAGTTTTACGTTTTAAAACAGAAAACAGCAACCCAGATTAAAACCAAGCTAGACAGTGTTTTAGGTAATTCTGTTCCTGCATTGAGTACAATTCACACCTGGGTAACTGATTTTAAACGTGGAAGACAGAGCTGCGAAGACGCCCACAGGTCTGGCCGTCCAAATGAAGTCACGAATCCGGACAAGATCAAAAAAATTCACAAAATTGTATTAAATGATCGGCGCTTGAAGTTGCGAGAGATAGCAGAGATTGCATCTGCATTTCATCTGAACGCGTTTTTAATATTTTGCACCAACATTTGGGAATGAAAAAGCTTTGCGCGCGATGGGTGCCGCGTTTGCTCACTGTTGACCAAAAGCAACGTCGAGTGGACGATTCATCGGAGTGTTTGGCGCTGTTTAACCGAGATCCTAACGAGTTTTCGCGGCGTTATGTAACAGGCGATGAAACCTGGATACATCATTATACTCCCGAGACAAAAGAACAATCTAAGCAGTGGACTGAGAGCGGAAGACCTGCGCCGAAGAAAGCAAAAACGGTTTTGTCGGCCGGCAAAGTGATGGCGACTGTTTTTTGGGATGCTCGAGGGATTATTTTAGTGGATTATCTGCAAAAAGGAAAAACAATAAATGGAGAGTACTACGCAAGCTTGCTGCAAAAATTAAGTGAAGAAATCCAGAAAAAACGACCACATTTGGCCAAGAAAATAAGTTTTGTTCCACCATGACAACGCACCTGCACACACGTCAATGGTTGCAGTCGCCAAACTCCATGAATTGCGGTTTGAATTGCTACCGCATCCACCCTATTCCCCGGATCTGGCCCCGTGTGACTTCCACTTATTCCCAAACCTGAAGAAATGGTTAGGTGGCCAGAGATTTTCATCAAATGAAGAAGTCATTGTTGCCGTGGACGAGTATTTTGAGGGGTTGGAGAAAACATTTTATCAAACTGGTGTAACGGCATTGGAGAAGCGCTGGACTAAATGCATCGAGGTAGAAGGAAACTACGTTGAGAAATAAATTTATTTTAAATAGATTTTTAAAGTTTTTCTTTGTCGTTTCGGAAACTTATCAATCAGCCGTTTGGGTATGTTCGGGCGCAATCTTGCAACTCAATTTTGAAGCACTTGCTGCCATTGGATTTTGCTGAAATTTTGTACACTTATGTAACCGCGATGACAGTGCAATATTATGGTACCATAAAGCTGGTCTGATAATGGAGACGGAAGGTGGCCATAGGAACTCCTTAAATACACACCACAACCTAGTCGTGTTTGGGCTCGTCGGATTTGTCTTAACAAGATCTTTAGTCATACGTTATGTCCAGGGTCTCATGATGGAGACAGAAGGTGGCCATAGGAACTCCTTAAATACACACCACAACCCAGTCGTGTTTGGGCTCGTCGGATTTGTCTTAACAAGGATACTCCACTCCACGGCCTTAAAAGCTTGTTTAAAAAGGATTTTTAATTAAACTTATTTATTTAGTCTTATTTTTTTAGTGAAAACTTCTCACCAGTTCACAGTCACAGGCTAGTTTATACTTTGACAAGTACAGGTGCTAGTTGCAAGTACAGTTGTCAAAACAAAAGTTTCATATCTTCCTGTTGTCAAATAGCATATTTTTTCCAGTTGCCAAGGAAACACTCGCACTTGCAAAATATAGACCGGACTTCTATTTTTAGTTGCAAGTTGACCGATTAAGTTGGCTTGCAACTTGCGCTTGCTACTTGTCGAAGTAAAAATCGGTCTAATTTGAAGATCCGAATATGAATACAATTATTATAAAAAAAAAATGGTGATGATGGTTAAGACCATGAATGACTTTGAAGTTGTTTTTTACAATAATTTAAACAAACATTCTTTAACATTATCATTCTATTACCCTTGTCAACATTACTCAACAAACATGCCTCTACATTTCCCAGAAACAAACTAAATTCTCAGTGTATGCCCAATATGCCTTTATTCTTTGGAATATTTTCAACCAAACAAAAATCTTGACTTGCATATTATTTTGCCTCATGTCTTGACAGTATTCTTTTCGTTCGAGCCCTGATCTCCATCTTGATATCAGATTTGCTGAGTTTTTACGCTGTTTTTATAGTATCCTAAATAATCATACCAAAGTTGAGGGTATGGATCAAAGTATCCACGCACAAAAAAGACCCTCGGTAGGTAAACAATTCCTAAATATAGTCCTTACAAATAGAAGCCTTAGGGCGTTTGCGCACTTATCCGTATTCGGTTCTTGTTCAATATGTGGAAAAGTACGTCCGGTTCACGTCTAGCGTTTGCGTACTGATCCATTTTTCATTCGTATTCGAGACGATATTGCACCACCAGATTTCGTTGGCAGCGCGAGATTTTTCCTCCTCGCACCTCACTCTTCATCCGTGAAACCGAATACGAATCGAGTGTAGTGCGCAAGCATACGTACAATTTGTATGGCGGCCACTTCGATTTAGTTTTAATCCGTAAAAAAACGATCCGTAGTGAGAATTCACGGATCCAATACGAACCGGATACGTGTGAGTGCGTAAGCTCCCATACAATTACTTGAACGGCCAAACCGGATCAGAAACGAATAAGAACCGAATACGTGTGGTGCGCAAACGCCCTTATGCCTTAGCTGGCTAAGCGAATTCTTAGGTATTATTAAAAAAAATCTGTGTATTTGTCTGTCTACTAAGGCTTACTTACTATGTTCATATCTGTAGTTTATCCATCTTTTTATCAGCTCTCTGTGTGTATATTTATTTTGTACTATTTGCCGCATATGGTTTTTTAAAACTTAACGGCTTATTAATCAATCTCAATAATCGATGCAAAATTGTAGGTGGATGAGTTATTTCTTTTCTTTTTTAGTTATTTCTGCATGTGTAAACAACTCTCCAACGTTTTATAAAAAACTAAACCGTTCTAATTTAAAAAAAACTTGACTCGCATTGCTACTAAGGAATACTGTGGAAATTAAAAGTATACAACTGGGCATGCATGTTTAAAATTGTGTGACTTTATAACATTATATAACATTGCAGTATTCGTCATCATCTCAGAGGAAATAAAAGACGATCGCAATAAAAGGCGACGCGCGTCAGAAATCTTTGATCATCATAATCATTTCTCTCTGAAAACGTCCACTCATGGACATTGCCTTCCCCAAGTGTCATTCAAGTATCATTTTAGTCTCCCCTAATGATCTCTACAACAACCAAAGATTTCTGAAGCGCGTCGCCTCGCGCTTTAGCGATCGTCTTTTATTTCCTCTGAGACAACAACCAGCCCTGTGCAGCCGCGTCCAGTTGCTTTCTGTACCCAATGACAAGATGGCCGATCCACCTTGTGACGTCACCTATCTCGAGGAACTTCCTCTTCGGTCGGTTGATAAATCACCTATCTCGAGTAACTTCCTCTTCGGTCAGTTGATAAAAGCTATCTTTAGCAAACCAGCGCAGTATTAAGCAGTGCAGTTCTTAACAGCTGAAAAAGCTGAAGTAGAAAAAAACCTGTCTCTTTTCTTCACGGGTTCGGATAAAAGTACAAAATAATCGTAGCGACGCGCGGGTTAACACGTCCGCGAGGACTTTCCAACTTAAATAAAATGTTACGACTGAGCGCTTCGGGGCCCAAACGCTACACACGGACGGATAGGCCTGTCGCACTGTTTTTTTATTATTGTAATTTTTTATACGTACATAATTGCTATATCTACCAAAATGGTAATGATAATATAGCGGGCGTGGACTTGGCCCGTGTCGCGGCACTCCGTGTCGGAGTGGAAGGTGTACTGTGGAAAGGGGGTGCAATATAGACAGGATTGCAGCACTCGAAGGCAGCAACGTGATATTAACAACACCGATTGGCATATAAATATATTATATTTATTATTTTGTTCTGAAACCTATATTTTTTACAACATGACAGGACTGTAGTTCACTTTCGAGTGTCCCCTTTGTTTTATGCTTTTTCTATATTAAATGGAAACTCTAAACTGCCAGCAACATCTAAGCAACCAAAAGAGAATACAAACTTCACATCCCTCCCACTAACGGAAAATGATCAGCAGTTCACAAGAGTGAAACCTATTCTAATGGCCTGATCATGTGTAGATAATATTTCATTTGAGAAACTCATGATTTGCACAAGAGACTGTTGCTAACAGCTAACCGGTACAACATCAGTAAAATTATTTAATTCAAATATATTATTAAGCTAACAGATTGAAGTTGTACTAGATACGATTAGCAAAAACTAAACGAAAAGGATACTCGCTCAAGCACAAATCATAGCATACTACTTGGATCAAGAGAACAATCAAGTACGAATTTGGAATAATAATATCTATACCTAACAGCGTCACAAAATTCTCAACATAAAATCAATTATAGATAAAGCTGCTATAATTGACCAAAAAAAAACAAATGAAATAAAGAAAAAAGTAAAACTGGCAATAAGTCAAAACAAAAGTTTCATATCTTCCTGTTGTCAAATAGCATATTTTTTCCAGTTGCCAAGGAAACACTCGCACTTGCAAAATATAGACCGGACTTCTATTTTTAGTTGCAAGTTGACCGATTAAGGCCGGGTTATGGCAAAAACTAGCAACTCAACGCGCTTTAGTTGAAAGTTCAACCGAAGCACTACTGAAATAACGTTCATATTAGCGTGCGTTGCTTCACGGTAGTTACGTCCGACACTGCGCAGGAATCGTGCGAAAAACTCGTTTTTCTTGAACTCTTTTGCTTATTAACAGAAAACGGCAGAGTAAATGAAAAATGTAATCGATTTAAAATCTAAGTCAATAAAAGAGAAGTTATATTAACGAAAAAAAAAACTATGGTTATCGCTTTAAGTTACGAGATCAAAGATGTAAAAAAATATTTTTGCTGCTTTTTTTTAAAATCTTGTGCTTCTTATTTCTAAATTATTATAGTGTCCCCTTTGTTTTATGCTTTTTCTATATTAAACGGAAACTCTAAACTGCCAGCAACAAGAATGCAAACTTCACATCCCTCCCCCTAACGGAAAATGATCAGCAGTTCACAAGAGTAAAACCTATTCTAATGGCCTGATCATGTGTAGATAATATTTCATTTGACAAACTCATGATTTGCACAAGAGACTGTTGCTAACAGCTAACCGGTACAACATCAGTAAAATTATTTAATTCAAATATATTATTAAGCTAACAGATTGAAGTTGTACTAGATACGATTAGCAAAAACTAAACGAAAAGGATACTCGCTCAAGCACAAATCATAGCATACTACTTGGATCAAGAGAACAATCAAGTACGAATTTGGAATAATAATATCTATACCTAACAGCGTCACAAAATTCTCAACATAAAATCAATTATAGATAAAGCTGCTATAATTGACCAAAAAAAAACAAATGAAATAAAGAAAAAAGTAAAACTGGCAATAAGTAAGTACGATAATTAGTGAGTCTAAGATAAAAAATCACAATTTCATATTTAAATCGTTAAGGTTATGAAAACAAAAGCGCAAAAAGAATCGGTTCGGACAATTATATGGAACATGCAATTTGCCATTTTGAAGGACCGTGTGTCACTCGTCTTCTCCATCATGATTACGTTAGCTCTTACAATATTGTAGATTTGGCTTTAGCATCTTAGCTTCAGACTTTTATTGCATTGTATAAGTATAATAAAGATCGCCCTTCCGTTTCGAGTCGGGGCTTAAGCCTATATTATGGTTATTAACCCATGGGAGGTCGTTTTGAAGGAGAAAACGCACGAACTTTGATTGTCATAAACATCATAGGTTTTAATGTTGTTGATTCAGCGAGCAGCTGGGAGGCGGGTTCTTCAATAAAGATATTATCTTTTTAATCGAACATTGTTTTAATTATAAAACCAGATATAAAGTACATAACATCATTACATACAATTACTGTAATGTTTAAATTTGGCTATATTGTCCACTTTGAAACACGATAAGCCCAAACAGTTTTTTCTTATTATTGTGTATAATTAAGTTAATAATATCACATTACGTTACAAGTAATTGTAATGTTTCAAGTTTTAGATGTTATTTTTTATGGGCTTTCGCGTTATTGTTATCAGATACACGAGTTATAAGTACCAGTCATTAATTTAAATAATACGATTTGAAAACACACTTAAACTGATAGCAAGACATTATTTTCATGTATTAACATTAACATTCAGTTTGAATGAACGTCGTCGGTAGTAATGGCTTTCAGCTGCCTCCCGTCCGTGAGACATGGGTTCAGACCCTACCAATTCGAATTGTGAATACATATTATGTACGAATAGGTACGTTTATTGAACACGTGTTGAACAGCCTCCGTGGCCAAGTGGTCGATATTTTGACGCCCATTACGGGGGTTCCGGGCTCGATTCCCGGTGGGGACACTATCAAGCAAAAATCTCTTTATGAGACTATCCCCAGTTTGATTAGGACATTGCAGGCTGAATGACCTGATTGTCCGAAAAGCTGATGATCCGGCTGCTATCTAGTCGTTGCATGAGCCAAGTCAGTGGCCTTTGGCGGCTCTATAACACTGACACCAGGGTTTGTGAGGTCGGTTGTCGACCTTACAACCTACACGATGATGATGATGTTGGTACGTTTATTCGACGCTCTGGTGGAGGAAAACATCATGAGGAAACCTACACACTCCTGCGAATAAAAAAGGTTATGTCTGAAGCTCGATGTCTGAGCGTCGGTGGTCTAGTGGCTAGAGCCGCTGCAAGCACCAATGTGTTTTCGAATTTCGAATTCATATACGTTTCTTCGACGCTCGTATGGTGAAGGAAAACATCGTGATGAAACCTGCACACTCCTGCGAAGAAATTCAAAGGTTGTATGTGTAGTCGACCAATCCGCGCTGGCCCAGCGTGGTCGAACCGCCCTAATTTAGGGTAGGCTCGAGCCTCTCTGTGGTGACGTATATGAGCTGTTGATGATGCCAGCAGGGTCAACTAAGGTCTGATCGCCCTATTTCAGGGTAGTCTCGAGCCCCTCGTTGGGAACTTAGGTGTATGAGCTGGTGATGAATACTTGCTATAGTTTTATACAATGGAAACATTAACAACAAAGTATTATGAACCTCTTTTAACAGCTAAGGTCCCCACTTGATGTTTAACCCGGTTTTCTCATTTCAACAAAGTCATAAAACCAAATTGAGTTCGTTTCTAGAAATTGCTTTTGGGTTATAGGCAAGTTACAAGTTTGTATGGTTAATTGCATAGATAAATAAATAGGTTTACTTTATAACAGCTTGCATGATTTCTTTACGGAGGTTCTCGGTCCAAATATTAGTGGGATAAATATTTTATGAAGAATATGTTCAGTTCGGTTAGAACATTGCAGACTGAATTGTTTATTTGTCCGAAAGGTAAAATCTTAGTATGATTTCGTGCTTTGAAAGTCACGTTAAGCCGTGTCTAACTGCTTTTATTGTTGCCTGTACTCTGTTATAAATTGTTCAAAATACCCTAATTTCACTGAAACAAAAGAAATCATAAGTTGTAATTTATTTTGTTTTGAACATCTACTCATGATGCAACACCATTATCATACAGATGATAAATACTTAAATAAAAGCTTGTACAAAGAATATTAACATTCAGATATGAAAATAATCATGAAAGCAATCCGAGTAGCCCAGCTAAACGCGACGCGAGTAAAATATTCATGAAAATAATTACAAGAAACACTCAGAAATAAGACCACATAATATAAAAACTCACATCAAAATGAGAAAACGTTTCCTAATCGCGACAGCATTTCCCACGCAAAAGAAAAAAAAAATTAGCCGGAAAAAATTTTAAAAGCGAAACGAATTTGCAGAAGAAGTGTGATAAGAACTAGGGATGGGAATGTACTTACCGTTTCATTTATCAATGCACATATTAGCACAGATATTTTATAGTACTTTCACGTATAGTACTCACATTAGAATAGACAATAATAGTAATTTATTGGGTTAAAAAGAGGCATGATTAAGTCAGAACGATTTAAATTTCAAAGATTGCCAACTTAGATTCTAAATATCTTTAGATTGCCGTAATTGAACCCAAGCTCGATAAAGATGGCCGAC
This sequence comes from Carpatolechia fugitivella, assembly GCA_951230895.1. NCBI lineage: Eukaryota > Metazoa > Arthropoda > Insecta > Lepidoptera > Gelechiidae > Carpatolechia > Carpatolechia fugitivella. The sequence continues at coordinate 17,761,949 of OX579646.1, read as the reverse complement.
TTTGGTACCAAACTGAAGAGGTTTATCAGAAAAATACACTATCTGCCATTTTGTCACGTCGCAATCAGCGCTGCTGATTGGCCGACAGCGGAAAATAGCCGACTATGGTGCTAAACTCTAGAAGATTGCCGGCTTTAATCCTAACGTCAATATTAATTGTCATTTTTGTATTGTTTTTAGCCATTTTTGATCGTGACATATTTAGTAAGTCGGTTGTATTTGAAATTTCGGTGTTGCCACACTAATAAACTCATTTTTGCCAATACACCTACTTTGCCGCCTTTGATTCAATACGACTCATTGCCCGCTTTTGTCCTGCATTTGCAACTTTTACCCTTCTTTTGTCCTCCGCGAATTTAGAACAGGTCGTTCAATAAGTTTTGAGCTTTGTTTTGAGCAATGACCTTGCTATATCTCCCTCTCCCTCACACACACCGTATACCGGCGCGAAGAAATTTTCCCCACCACGACGATTGCTCTACTATTCCGGAGACTGGTGTTGATTAGTTTAAGGGTGTGTATTGTAAATTAAAAACAACAGTAATTTAAAATAAAACAGCCAATGGACATCCAGTGAACGAAAAATAAAAATACTACCCATATAAATAGTAGATAATTTTAACATAAAACCTTCTTCCAAACATAAAACATATTATTTGATGCAGAACTTTTAGCTGTCTGATTGCTACGTTTAAACTTATACTTAAAAAACAATTTTAACAAAAAAATAGAAACCTCCTTCAAATTATCTTATATGGTTATCTCCACTAAAAAGTAACAAATAAAATAACATTCCAGATGGAACATGAAAAAAAATATTGCCAATATCCACAATTAAGTAGATAGGTAGTGTATTAAGTAAATATTTAGAATTTTGTACTTCCTTTTGGAGTCGGTGCCAGCCAAAAATTGTAGACGACGAAACTACGAGTATTAATTTATCGAATGAAACCTACCCGGACCCGGACTTTCTTGGTAGCCGCTCCTGACGTTTTCCCTGCGTTTAGTCGGGTGCGGCATTGCATCCCGCGCAGCACTATGCAAACATTATATCATAGACTATCAAAGAATTTTATTGATAGTCATATAGAAATATGTACTGACTTAACGACGACGACGACTTAAAACAGTTGCCCACGACTAATCGTCGATTTTTTGGCTGGCACCGACTCCAAAAGGAAGTACAAAATTTTAAATATTTACTTAATACACTACCTATCTACTTAATACAATACTTAATTGTGGATATTGGCAATATTTTTTTTCATGTTCCATCTGGAATGTTATTTTATTTGTTACTTTTTAGTGGAGATAACCATATAAGGTAATTTGAAGGAGGTTTCTATTTTTTTGTTAAAATTATTTTTATTTTATGATTTTCAGTGTTTCATTCAATATATTTTATGTAAATAATTAATCCTAACCTCGACACATTTCCTATTATTTTTCTTCATTATCTAAAGCTAGGTTTTGTTATTTAACAGTTTCAGTAGAAAGATAAAATTATATTTTTGGTATTTGCTTAGTTTAGACTGCGTCTTTCGTGCTTTGCAAGTGCGTTTAATTTTTATTATAATGATTGTTTCGAAAATAACATAAGTTAAACTGGGTAAGAGGCTACGAAGTAAGAGGTCATTTAGTAGTCCAGCTGGCCACTAAACTGACAATGCTAAGAGGAAAGAATACTACCTTCGCGATCCTAACAAAATAGGTATTTAGGAAAACATTTGCTATCGCTCGTGCGCTCATGCCCCCGGGAGAGAGAGAGCGAGAGCGTTGCAGCTCGCGACTGACAATAGGTACTTTTCTTGAAGAAATTCCCATTTCGGGAGAAAACGGTTTCCAATAACTAAATTTCAACAAATCACTTTTATTTTGATGTCGATCGTTTCAGCACAATATATTCTAGGTACATAGGTATGGTTTTAAAAAAAAATCCATTGTTTTTGTTCAACAAGCGGCTTAATTCGACACAGCTTTAATCATAAAAATTACGTTACTTGAGGTAACTATATAAGTTTGAATCTATAGCGAATTTTGTAAAAAGAAAAATCTTGGAGATTGGAAAATATTTAGAAGTGGAAAAACGTTTTCTCTTTTTGTATGGACGAGCACGTACTATTCTTCTCTGAAAATATCTTGAAAGTCTGTCGTTAGCTGATTACATACAGATAGTGAACGTAGGCTGGCTTCTTCTTTTTCTTCATATTGTGGATTGTAAGGTCGACAGCCAACCTCACATACCCTGGTCACACAGTTAATATAGTACCGGGCCCTTGTCAAAACCCACTGACTTAGCACGAGTAACGACGCCTTCTGTAGATATTAGAGCCGAGACACGCGGCTTAACGTGCCTTCCGAATCACGGAATCATCTTTCTTTTCAGACAATCAGGTGATTCAGGCAGCAATGTCCCAACTAAACTGAAACAAGTCTCACAAGGACATTTTCGTTTAAGAGTGTCTTCACCGGGATTCGAACCCGAAACCTCCGTAAAGAGAGTAAAACACTCGACCACTCGGCTATGGAAGCTAAATTATTTGTGATATCCAATACAATATCCGAAGATTGCAGGTTCTTGTCCTGTCACGGTCGCCAAAAAATGTGATAAAATCGAATAATATAATTTTATATGGATATCATTTTAAATGTGATATAATAAAATTTTAAATGTGATAAAATCTGACAAAACAAATTTATTTCGTTGCTTAGCAACATTCCACCACAAACGGTATGGCGCGCGATGCATGTTGCTATCACTGGTTGAGGAGTTTCCGCTTTTATCTCTTATTCCATCATCAGATTTTAACAAAATTGGTATGGATCTATCCCTAAAGCACGTTCTATCGAATGAAAAAAGAATCATCAAAATCGGTTGAAAACTGACTGAGATATGACTAAAAGAATAGACGAATAACGACGCGAATGCTACATTCCGTTGAGGAATTTCCAAGTTTTACCTCATGTTTCACCATCAGATCTTGACGAAATTAATATGGGACCACCTCGAGAGTAAATCCTATCAAATGAAAAAAGAATTAATAAAATCGGTTAACAATTGGCGGAGATATCTAATAACATACATAAAAAAAAAAAAAAACAGACGAATTGAGAACCTCCTCCTTTTTTGAAGTCGGTTAAAAAGAAAGGGTAGTTCAGTTTTATCAGACCTTGTTTGAATTGGTTCACAGGCCATAAATCCACTAAAAGTCAAAATGATAACTAGATAACCTGTCAAAATAAGTCACAATTTCGTCAACCAAAATCTGACCAGTGAAATAAAAAAAAATACATTTTTGTGTTAGGCTTTTTGTGTATTTTTATTTTTGAAAAAGCTATTAGCTTTGTATTATGAGTGTTAGCTATTGAAGATGGGCGAGGTATGTCCTAGAAGATGTTGCCCGCTGCTTCGCGGACTGGTTTGTCCTTTGCTTTTTCTTGTTTTTGTAGTATCGAGCGTTGCCTACGTGTTTATGATGTATACAATTTACAACACAGATTTGGACATTACTGATGATTTAATAATCAAAATCATGGTTGTCTTAAACATTTTGTTGAACAGTGTGTTTATTTATCTTATTTTGTTGACATTTTAGAGGAGGTTTTGGGGTTTAAACAAACTTATATGTTGTAGGCAAAGCTTCGCATACTTGTTGTCGTGTATTTCAGTTTTTGTTTCGGTATCACACAGCATGTGCGACCTACAGAAATGTTTTAAATTTTAGGAACGAACACGGAGGCATAATTTCGCTGATCAGATTTTGTCCAAAATTAAAGTAAAGAAGAATAAATCAGCTGTGTCTGTTCCTGCAAATAAAGGTTGTTCTGTTGTTAATTCTAATGACTGAGAAAGGTTCACTCACGCACATATAACATAACATAAAATACTGAAATTCAATGAAAAAAATCTAGTCTTTCTTTGTTTGCAAGCGAAATGTTTTACTGCTAGATTTTCTTTTCTTAAAAAATAAAAATGAACCTTTTAGTGAACTTTATAACCGAAACCCAAAATTCAAAATTCAATTTTGGTTACAGACAGTAGGCTGCTGATGAGGTCTCTCTTTCTTGCTACTCAAGCGATGGACCACTTGGCCCACCAGAGGTCTGACCCTCGCCACGTCCAGTACAGGAGAACCATAATGGGATACACTGTATGTTAAATTCAATGTCAAATCCAAATGTTTTATTCATATTAAGATTATGTAAAATTAAATCATTAAAATTGCTACGTTTACTAACCAAATATGCGTTCTTCTGTGCAAAACAATGTTGAAGAAACTCCACAACTCCAAATGGATCTTATCCCTAAAAGTAAAAAATAAAACCCTTGTAAAATAACCCAGAATTAATTTGTCATGTTATAAGAAAATAATAACGTGGAAGCTTATATTCTTTTTTTAAGTTTTGTAATTGTTATTTATTCATACCCTTTTCTATTCTTCTGAAGTAATCATCGCCGACCTGACATTTTTACTCTCGAAACCTTAATCTTATAACAAAGTAAGTTGGTCAACTTCACCACAATCAATTGTCCTAATTTAGGGTGAATGAATGAATGACTGAAAAATCTTTATTTGTATTAAATGTGGTAGATAGTTGTTAAACAATATTATAGTTAGAATCACACATTCAACCAATGTTAAATTGGTAAACAAATAATGAGAGGGCTAAAGGAGAATGCCCATCATGTCAATCATAAATTAAGAAATTATGTAATAAAATAATGTCATAAAACAGCAGTATCTAGCATGCACAACCCAGCAACTTACTTATCAAACCTAAAAGAGAGAAAATGTATTGTCTTATAAAAGCAGTTTTCACTAAGTTACCCATACAGAGCACTTTTAAATTTGTTAACAGGCAAATCCTTCACACCAGTTAGCAACTTGTTGTATAGTTGGTGGAGGCGTAAATAAGCTGATAACAGTGTGTAAAAGTAAACTTTTGACTTTTATATTTTAAGTGATACCGAAACAAAAATGATGGCCTTTAATCCTTGTTTCTTCTGACAGAAACAAAATCCTAACGTTTTGGGACCACTACTTCATTATTCTTCTTTTAGATGCTCCTTTTGGGATACCAGAGTTACTATTATCCTTATTCATGTTGCAGTTCAGTCTCAGCAGGTGCGGGGGAGGATGCGCAGACCACGGCGAAGGTGCTACCAACCTGATGAACGCCCTCAAAGCCTGGCTGAGAGCTCACGAAGAGGCGCAAGTAAGTGTATGTTGTATGTACTTATAGGTTTACGTGGGGCTGATGGCCGACGGCTTACGACCTGTCGCGGTGCCTTCGCCTGTCGTCTGTCGTAAGCTGTCGGCCGGCAGCTGCAACCCTCGGAAGTAGCCACGTACATTTTCACAAAAGTAAGACTCATCGAGTCGCTTTGTCGTCGGCTGTTTTCGTCATTTTCAGTTTGTCTCGAAATCGTCTGCCGCAATCTACCAAAGTCCACTTTAATAGAAAACATATTGGCCTCGATTCGGGATGTCATGCTCTAATTCTAATTTTAAAATCCAGCTATCCTTTTCGTTTTTATGACCAATGAAAGAGAGGTAATGAACGAATGATATTAATTTGAACGAATGATATCTGGAGATTTTTAAGTCGCATGTTTTAAGTGCTCACTAAAATTGTACAATCGACTCGGCCATAAGGTCCAAATTCGATGTTTGACAGCTCTAATATTAGGATGGCCATCTCCTGTCCCTTTAAAACATTAAAAGGTAAAAAGGACGGACTAACTTAAACTAAGGATTAGAGCGTGACATCCCGAAACGAGACCATTGGCTGGTTTTTTAATAAGAATATGTTCGCACCAAAAATCCCAGCAAAGCTGCAGGCTAATACTCTCAAATACATCACGCTTTCTTATATTCTATAATTCATCGCACGTTTTAATTACCTACTCTCCGTTGAAATATTCTTAAACCCCGAAACATGAGAGGTACACGAATAAATCATTATTTTGATAATTCCAGCGAGTGGTAACAACAAATGCTGAACTTTTCTTATCGAGTCAGCAAAGTTTCTCAACAGTGCGCAAGCACTTTATAACTTTTAATTTTGTGGTGCACTCTTGTGGTTTGATATTCATAAATTTTCACATTTACTCAAGTGGTTTGGCGGTTTTGAGAGTGGCGAAGGGTTCGTGAATGTTTGTTAGAATGCTAATGTTTTAGGTGTTAGCATACTCGTAAGGTTATTTTTTAAAATTTTACCTAGCAATATGGCAATAACTTTTGGGTACTACAGCTTACAGTTTTATTATAGTATTACTATCCAAGCATAGTATTATAGGTATTAAAAATGTTTATGTAGAATGGAGGATTTTCCATCGCCCAATTAAAAAAAAAATAGTTCATAAATCTTCGATAGATTCGTGGATCCGAAGAAATCCGACGAGTCACCCAGGACCATAAAAGGATTTAAAAAAAGAATCTCACTCACAAAATTTTGGGTACTTCTTAGATTTAAGATCAGATTTAATTTTTACCTATTGCTATTAAATTAAAAGTTTATAATTTTGTTACGTTACGTACAAGTATTTTACAATCACTTACTGGGAGGCCCCGCCCCATTAACAACTTTTTAATGTAAACTTAAGTAATAAAATTATTTTTATATTTATTTTTTATTTTAATCCACGAAGTATACCTGGCACCATCTATCGTCTTAATTAGAACTATTACTTTTATTTTTTAAAGAGCTGTCAGAAAATCCCCCATTCGTTTTCAATTATTTTTCTGTCTTGTCGCCAGGTAATGGTGGCCAGTGTTTTGGTGGTGATCGGAATGTGGTGGTTGGTGCGAACTGTCCTGGCGCTCCTCATTAATATGGTCTGCCCACTGTTTGTTGTGCTAGTGGCTGTGGTAAGTGCTTACTCCCTTTTATCTTCTTTTTATGACTAAAGCAGCTGCCGTCCTAATCATAACCATCGCAATCGAAATTTTAGGGCGAGTAGAATTATAGTCATATTCAGAATTAGGTCCGTCATAAAAAAAAACGGTGTAACGACAACTTGAACAATTTTTTTTTACTTTTAGTTGCAAGTGCGATGGTTATGATTAGGACGAATTGGTGTATAATCGTTTCCGTGAAAACATCATTATATCAGCCCGAAAGATGTTCACTGAAGGACAAAAGACTCCCCTAAGGTTCTCCACATCGGTCGATTCTGTACTGCCAGTATAGTTAAAAAACCATGACATTTTTAAACTTGTTCAAATATAATTAAAGCAGAATCTATTATTTTTTTATACACTATTATTTTATTTTTTTTAGACATGGCTGTTCGAAATTACCTTGCAATAGATCTCTTCTTTTGCTTTTTGGGATGCCTTCACAATTTCTTTTAGGTGTCTAATATGAAAGTCAAAAATAGACCACTGGGTCTTTCCAGATGTTCGCGTGCTGGTTCTCCGAAGACCTGTACAACCAAATCACCCACAGATCTTCTGATCGATTTTCACACACGTATTATATCGATTCTTCGCGAAGAAATCTGGCTTGAAGAAAAAGTAATTGATACAAAATTCTAAATTTGTAGATGAAACTTGTCTAAGATGTTATGCTGTTTTCTTACCTAAGGATGCCTTAGATTAACGTGCAACTAGTTCTGTTGCAAAGAAGATAAATATGAGCGAAATAGTGAATTATAAGAAAGCCGAAAGAAAGCCTCTACTGGTGACGCAGAGGTGACTTGAAATTGCGCTTTAAAACGCACTTTATATGAAAAGTAGTATTTATGTATGCATGGTAGGTTTAAAAAGATAATATCTTTTATCCTGGACAAATCCTTAGTTGAGCAAAAAGCGCGCTTTTCTCAAAATGGTTGTCAGTTTTTCCAGCTTGCTTTATCCCGCTCTTGCGTCAATGTAGTCTGACCCTCGACCTGCAGTCGACCAATGCGCACTCTGTGTGATCGTCTAAGACCTGATCGCGTAGGCTAGTTGTAACGAATGCCCATGTGGAGCTACCCCAAAAACTATGGATCATTTGGTCGGCCCGTCGTGCTCGTGCCCTGTGACCTGCACGATTTGTGGGAAGCTACCAATAATGCTCGTCAGGTAGCCGCGTACTGGCCTCTAAGATTTAAATTAATACTTACCATCGATCCGTAAAGAAAAAATAAGAGTAGGCTATAGCCCCTTGATGGCACGTATATGAGTTGTTTTCTGCTGATGATCTGTCCCTAAAATATTGTCAAATTTGTAGGCGCTATTCCGCCCGCTCGACGGCCTCCCCCAGGCTGCAAGAGAGAGAACGAACTTGGAACGCGCTAGCTGTCCTCTTCTAACTTCAAGGCGTGTTGCGCCCACGTTCTTCGTTCCTGATCCTCGTGGTTTTACCGCCTACAATTTTGACAATATGTAGGTAGCTTTTATACGTTTTAATACATTAACACCAAAAACAAAAAGGAAGGGCAATCATCAAAGGGACAAACTTGACTTGACTAGCCCCGATTCGGGATAAAACACTTAAAGACCGCAGAAACATCACTAAAACTAACAGGGCCATCTATATGGACTCTAATATTTCCTAATATTGAGTGAGGTGCTACACTGTGGGAAAAAGACATTGTCCAGCGGTAAAAAGTAGTCTATGTCTGTCGTCTAAAGTACCTACCAAACTGTCTTTGTACTTTTCATCAAACTGGTTCACTAAATGAGCCATGAAAGCATAGCAGACGGATAGACAGTTACACACCTGTAATTGACGATAACATTTTTGCTTTTTAACCAAGCGAGCGTGAAACGTCTTAGTTTCAGCTTGGCCAAAATTGCTGTCTGTTTTTTTCTCCCCTACAGGTCGCATTTCTCAACCGATTCTCGTGAAACTTTGTGAGCAGGCTCGATAAATATATATATAATTAAAAAATTACGGAGTTAGATCGCGAGGTCTACAGCTCACAGAGTTACTAGTTTTATTTACTTACGCATTTATAATATTAGTAAGGCTAAGGATGTTTGTTATTTGCAGATGCTGGTACCCCAGCTTCGAGCTCCCCTTTTAGGCCAGAACTACCCAGCACTGGCGAACGTCCTCCACAGCATACTGATGAAAATGGCGGAAAACATCAAAGTGGACTGACATCACGGAATAATCGGAAATGCTAACATCTCACAACGTTGACTTTTGAAACATAACAAAATTAATAAACATGGTAAAATTGAATACGATATTTTGTGAAAAATTTATGTAGTTCATCTGTTTGGAATATAAAATCATTGAAAGATATAAATCGCTTTTATTTACATTTCCTTACTAGAATTCTGGATAATTAGATATAATGGTGTCTTTGTCTTTCATTACTACTTGAACTTACTAACTAGAGACGATGGCTGCATGGCGTACGCCTTTGCCTGTTCCTGTAAAGGACAAATAATAAAAAAAAATTGAACTTACTACTTACTCCGCTGGCTCAGCGATCATCTTGGCCTCCGAGATAACAAAGAAAGAGAAGAATCTATCTTTCTACTTAAATGTTACTTTTCAATGGAATCTCTAATTTTTCATTCGTATGTTCCTTAGATAAAACCGTTAAAAAAGCGCATATGAATCAAGAATGTGACAAAAACACAACATGACGAAAATATAGATTGGACGTAAGTCATTCAAACTTTATGAACCGGTCAACACGATAAATCTGCTGTGTAAAGTCAATACAAGTCTTGTCTTATAAACTACTAGCTTTCCGCCCGCGGTTTCACCCGCGTTAAATGAGTTTTCCCGTAGAAATAAGTGTTTTACCGCGGTAAAACGTAGTTTATGTCCTATTCTAAGACCTACCCTAAATGTGTGCTAAGTTTCATCCTGATCCGTCCAGTGGTTCAAGCGTGATTTGGCAACAAACATCCAAACATCCAAACTTTCGCATTTATAATATTATACAAACTACTATCAATACATATCATTATTATTTTATTTTAAACGGAAACGCTTACGTAATAATGGAAACTCTTTCAACGTTTCGACGTTGAATTTCTACGGCTTGTCCTTAGAATAATATTATTATTATTACCAAATTTAAACTTGTCTACGCTAGTCATAGCGGTATGCTACGAACATGCTACGTCGTAGACGCGTAGCAATACGAGTAGATTTCTAGCATGTTACGAATATTTAACTAAATATGTAACGCAAAACTTCTCACGTGGTAGTAAAGATCCTGAAATTGAAATATTTTTTGTCTACATTACAAAATTAAAAAAAAAATGTATGTAACTCATGCAAATTGACTCGATCAGCTTGATAAGTTCTTTAAATAATGTGGGAATCGATTAGTAACAAAAGTTGATCAATTTCACGAACAGAACAACGACTTGAGAGGTATTCAATTATGAGCTCTTCTCCACAGATTCCGCCATTGTGTTAGTGAACTCACCCAAAAAAATGTAATGACGGATCTAAGTAATAACATCTCATGGAAATAAATAATTTCTTATTTGATTTGATTTGTAATTTCCACATTGTAAAAATGATAATAACGAAAAATAATTCATCGCTACGCGTCTACGCCACCGTAGCATATTGCATAATTGCGTATTCATATTGCTACGGCTAGCGTCGAGAAGTTCCTTTCGGACCGTTTATCTTTGGTATAGCCGCTTTACCTCCTTTGTGGGATTTAATTCATTTGGACACAATTTCAATGGGACACACTCTCAAATAACCACATTGCCAGCGGTACACAATTTGAAAAGTACACAGTACGGTACTTCTTATTCTTCATCGTCTAGGTGGTAAGGTCGACAACCGACATCACAAACCCTGGTGTCAGTGGTACTAATGATAAAATATAAGTTCCACTTTGAATTTTTCGAGTTAGTATATACAGAATTTTTCACACAGGAATACTACCTACAAAACGACCACAATACAAGTTTGACGGGTACTATCACTACACGGCGGGAACAACACGATATAAATTTCATACTGTATAGCGCTCCTCTCTCAAAATAGATAAAAATGCATTGTGCTTGCATTTTATAAACCTTCGTGTTTTCGCATATACGGAGCGCATTACGTGGTGAACAATAGTATTGTTGCTGTGCAACCCACATCCGTGCACTTGTCACTGACATTTCTATGCGGTTTGCTTTGTTTGTGAGAACATATTCGTACGATATATTTAATTTATTTATTTACAGGCATTCGTAACTTGACTAGCAACTCGATGACTCTCTCTCTACTTGTGTTATCTGTACAACCGCAAAAACACCCTCATAATGACGACGCATAATGACTTAAATCCCAATATTAACTTGATACGAGTCGGTGGTTTTATATTCTGGCGAGCATTGTCGGTCGCCTCCTTCTCTTTGGTCGCCTCCCACAGGTCTCGTAGCGTGCAGGTGTCAGGGTGTTGGTGCACGAGGGGAATGTCAATAAATGAGCCATTGTTTGTGGGTTTTAAAAATACTTTAGTTGGTGGAAGACGAGAATAATTAAAAATATCAAAATTAAAAAGAAAAACTACTACATGTGGGTATATTTATTTACATTTCAGTAAGTATATTCTTCAGAATAAAAAATAACGTAAATACGATTAAAAATAACAATTGATTGACTAACTTCAAGCGAATCTTTTATGGGCAACGTTTTTTTAATAACCTACATAAAACTATTTTAATTTCAATGTAATCTATGATACTTCATTTATCAACATCGGTCCAACTGTTAAAGCGGTAACAATGAATCATTAGCAACTACCATTTATATCTGTCCCTCCCTGAAGCTAACTCCTACTTCCCAGTTGCTTCACAATATTCAGTTCAGTACTGGCTCTAAATAAAATAAAATAAAATAGCATAAGTGCAGAAAGCCCGATATAGTGGTCGTCCACTTCGTAAATTCCAACCGAAAGATGCATTCGTGGGTTTCAAGTGTCGAATGCGGCTGCACTTTCAGCAAAATGTACCACAGCAAACATGCATACTGAATGTACGTTTTTCGAGAGACCTTCCTGATTTTTTAATTTTATAAGCTTTAACTTGGATGCGCAGAACATCTATGTAGTGTCCTTTACTTCTATGTATACCTATATATTTGATAGAATTGAAAATAACAAGTGTTTTTGGCATGTATACAGTCTCTTTAACTACAATGACACCATTAGTTTTGAGAGCGGCGCGGCATCTTATTAGCAGATCAGCTAATAAGATGCCGTGCCGCTCTCAATGGGTTACTGACCCCATCAATCCAAATGACGTCATAATTCATGTCTGAATTAAAATTTTGAAGTGCGGTCCTGTAGATTAATGCAAGATTTTCATGATTATCTGTTCCTAATGCATTAAGAGTAATGTTGCGTACTTTTCATTCTGTTCTACGAGGTCTATTTGATCGAAAAAATGTATTAGTACATATAAAAGCCAAGAATCCTTGCATATCTACATCGGAGTCATTACCAGGGGCCTTTCATTAATCTAAGCCAGGGGCAAACATCGTTGCCTCGAGTGATGGTTCATAACACGCGAGTATCATTAGCATAACACTTAAATAATACGATATAGTCATTGTCAATTCTATTATTGATCGCTTTTTTATGTTTTTTATTATTTATTACAGTTTTTTACAATAACACATGGAGTAAAATTCATCAAAAGTGTAAATGCATGCATTAATTATTTACCTGCCTAAATTCATACAAGCACAGATTACCATGGGAACGTGTGATTATTATTTTTTTTGAGGCTCCCAAATACTGGTTGGCGTAAAGGCACAAAGACAAGATTATAAACGCCAAAGAGGTTGGATAGGGTGGCTTTGCTTCAGAAATCTTTGAGTAACTCTGGCTAGGCCTCGGAGGAAAATTAGGACTAGGCAATGGCTAGAACTGAACAAAAGACGATCGCTTTGCTACCTGGCGACGCGCGTCAGAAATCTTTGAATATCTCTATCCTATCCTTCGTTAAAGTGTAAAAACGCACTGTTATAAAAATAACTCCTTCTATATTCGTTTTAACAACTTCTCATAGGAAAACATAATACTATGGTCCGCACACGACGGCGGACGACAGATAAGAACGTCCCCGGCCGAGCCCGTATGAGGTTTCTATCGCTCTCTTTTTAAACTAGCTAATTAAAAAGAGAACAAATATTCTAAAAAGAATCACACCGCCAGCACAAACTATATGGCACGAAGACCGACGAGGCCCGATGCTACAGTAGTTTCTTCGGTGAGTTCTTCTTCACAGATTCCGCCATTGTGTTAGTGAACTCACCCAAAAAATTGTGATGTAATAACATCCTATGGAAATAAATAATTTTTGACTTTGACTTTATGGAAAATTCTTCCCGAGACAATCAGACGTGCTGCCAAAGACAAAATAAATAAACATACGTTGCTCGTTCGCCTGAAACTTTAGTAGCGCGAGGCAAAGCGCATTACCTTGAGAGCTTGAGACCTATCCCCTCTTCTTTTCCTACTCTCGCGTTTTATAAGATTTTTCCGTGAGAAGAAAACTTTTTCCCGTAAAAAGTATCCTATGTGTTTATCCAGGGTACTGTAACGACTCTCCTACAGAGAGCCGCCACTTAAAATACAAAACTCACTTCTTTCAAATTAATAACTGATTTATTATAAATCAATATCACAATACTTGCACTGAATGTAATACAATCGACGGCGGACGGCAGGGAAGAACGTCAAAACTCTACGGCCCAGCCCGTATGAAGTTTCTATCGCTCTCATTCTAAACTGAATAGTTTAAAAAAACAAAAAACCCGACTGCATGAAAAATTTAAAACTTTTGGCGCCAAAAATAGGCCATCTTGTTTTTTTCATAAACTTGATGTACCCAGTGTCACTCTCACCAGTAAGACGAATCTAACGATACCTCTTTAGCTAAAATCCATCAAGCCGTTTAGACTGTAGAGCGTGCCAAAGAAATATACATACATACACTCGAAAAACATAACCCTCCTTCTAAAGCAGTCGGGTAACTAAAGCAGTCGGGTAAAAAGAGAACGAATATATTATAAAAATAATATTATCGCCAGTATCAAACTACATGGCACACAAACCAACGAGGCCCGATGCTACAGTACAAACTATCTCTATTCCAAATATCATCCCAATTCGTTCTGTACTTTTTGCGTGAAAGAGTAACAAACATCTATCCATACATCCGTACTATATAGGTATTACTAAGGATAACACACATATATCAATTAAAATGTAAGAACAGTATTCTAGTATTAGATTAGCGTTGGAGCAGACGGATTCTCGAACGGAGACCACGTCTCGGGAAACGTAGTGTGGGACGCCCCCCTGCCAGGTGGACTGATGACCTGAGGAAGGTCGCTGGTGGTGGCTGGATGAGGAAAGCGGGTGATCGTGCGCTTTGGCGTGCCCTCGGGGAGGCACACGTCCAGCAGTGGACTGCAATAGGCTGATTGATTGATTGATTAGATTATTCGTTTTAGGTTTTTTGTTGTTGTGCCCGACTGGTGGAGGCCGCCTTTCGGTCCATCGTAAGTCCTAAAGTCGCTTCCCGGGAACTGTGGACTGCCAAAACAAAAATATGTTTGTGAGATTGGGCATAAATGGTTGATTGGTTTGGTTAGGACATTGCAGGCTAAATCATTTGACTGCCTGCCTACTACTAATAACTAGTGACACTGTGACCAGTAGACCTCGCGAGTTTTTTTTTGCCGATTTCTTTTTAATTTACGTTACGTATATTTATCGAACCTGCTAACAGAATTTCATGGGAATCGGTTGAGATAATGCAACCTGTAGAGGAGAACAGCCGGACATCCTCCAGACATACGAAAGCAGTTTTGCCCAAGCTGAAACTTGGTCAGTTAGAAACTAGGCGTAGGAAATGTAACCAGCTCATATAAGTCCCCACCGAGGGGCTCAGGCATACCCTGAATTAGGGCGATTAGGCCTTAGTCGACCACGCTGGCCCAGTGCGGGTTGGTTGACTTCACACACAACCTTTGAATTTCTTCGCAGGAGAGTGCAGGTTCATCACGATGTTTTTCTTCACCGTAAGAGCGTCGAATAAACGTACATATGAATTCGAAAACATATGGATCGAACCCGCGTCTCCCGGACAGGACGCAGTGGCCCTAGCCACTAGACCACCGACGACGACGCTCCGCATTCCTATCATGCGTACGTATTGTTTAATATTTGTTTTATTGACCTGTATGTTTAACTTTCTTCTATAAGAGAATTTTATGTTATTATTTTTATCTAAACTTTCAACGTAACTTATGATCTCCTAGCAGCCACCCACATTTGTCTGTAAGATTGGACGTTACATAAAAGAGTTTCATTCCAAGAGAGAATGATCTGTGACCCGTAAACACCTTTGATACATACATCACGTCTGATATACCTACGCTGTTTGCTCGTAAAGATTTTAACTAAAAATTGTATGTCTGTCAAGTTATTGAAAAACTTGGTCGTTGATAAGGCAACTAATAATAAAAGCGGCGGTCTTTTGTCAGCATCTGACAATGGCAGACAAGTGTTCGTTTTATTTTTTTTATTTTCGTTTATTAAATAAATAAGTGGGGACATCTTCACATATGGCCATATTTTTCAGGAAAATGTGTGATTTTTTTCCTAATTTGAATCTGGAATTATCTTTTTTAAAATTTAAACTTTCTAATAATACCAAAACCAGCCAGATACAAATGGTATAGCCAAAGAGATTTTATTATAAGTTCATACATACTATTTGCGAAAAGAGTTTTTCCCCAACCTCATATCTACTATATTAGGAGGAAATAGATGACAGTATTAAGGAGTAGACTTTAGGAAAAACGCTTTGACTCTCGCTTTGAAAAATTCTGGCGTAGGAGCCCGTCTTATAGACTCGGGAAGATTGTTCCATAGGCGGACAGCTTGGAGAGTGAAGGATTTTAAATAAAAATCGGTGAAATGAGACGGGATATTCAGAGTAAGGTTTTACCTGAACTTTACTTTTAAACTGAGAAGCTTTTGGTGCCTCACACTCAGTAACTCTATCTCTTTCTTTCTTATAACATTATCCACAGCTCATATACGTTCCAAAGGGCTCGAGCCTACCCTGGACTGGAGTAGGGCGATCAGGCCTCAGTGAATTCCTTCGCAGGAGTGTGCAGGTTTCCTCGCGATGTTTTCCTTCACCGCAAGAGCGTCGAATAAACATACTACTGAATTCGAAATTCGAAAACACATAAGTACGTGGGGGCTCCGTACCTGCGTCTTCCAAAAGGGCAGAAATTCTAACCACAAATTCAAATTCAAAAGTTTATTTGCTTAAACAGTCATATACATAACTATGCAAAATCAATCTAATTAAAAAAAAAACATAAAAAAACGATCAGAATAAATTTTGATAGAATACAAAATTTGGTGATCAGAATAGTTTTAAGTCAACTTTAAATGCAAAATGTAAAATTAACGTAAAAGTTTTTTAAAATACAATTTCACAAAAATACATTTACATTTTTTTCCCTGTGTAAATTAAACCATTAAATTAAACCACTAAACTATCGACGCCTGTTCTCTCTTCTGAATATACTAACAATTTATTTACTCCGACTAAGATTTGAGTTCAAGATTTACTCACTGCGGAATAAAAATTGATTTTCAATTTATGAACAGCATTTGATATAAATATTTACGAGGTTAAAAGTTTTTCAATTTTGTGCTTTGGAGCGCTGCCGCTGAACAGTGGGGAGTAAGCCCAAGTTTTATATGAATACCAATGCACACTGCACACTGCACAGGTAACCTGCACACTCCTGCGAAGAAATTCAAAGTTTGTGTTTGAAGTCGACCAACCCATAGTTGATACACTAACCCGCACTGGGCCAGTATGGTCAACCGAGGCCTATGATCACCCTAGATTAGGGTAGGCTCGAGTCCCTCGGTGGGACGTGTATGAGCTGTTGATATAGATGATATTCAGAAGAGATGAGATTCAATTTATTTATAGGTAGATACTTGAGCGTCGTCGGTGCGTCGGTGGTCTAGTAGCTAGGGCCGCTGCATCCTGTCCGGGAGACGCGGGTTCGATGTGTTTTCGAATTTCGAATTCATATGTACGTTTATTCGGCGCTCTTACGGTGAAGGAAACATCGTGATGAAGCCTGCACACTCCTGCGAAGAAATTCAAAAGTTGTGTGTGAAGTCGACCAACCCGCACTGGGCCAGCGTGGTCGACTAAGGCCTAATCGCCCTAATTCAGGGTAGACTCGAGCCCCTCGGTGGGGACGTATATGAGCTGTTGATGTGAGATACTTGGGAGTGGGGGTAAGTATTCCAATTTCCCATGGGAGTAGTACTTCCTTTGACTCTACGCCCAGCCAAGAACTTGGCGAGGGTATAGTCGTTAAGTTAAACAAGAAGTCGTGAACTATCATCAGAGAACTAGACATCGGTAACTACTGTCGTACTGTTAGATACAAAAGTGTTATTACTAAATGTAAAAAAATATATTTTTTAAATTAGCTATTGCAACTACTTAATACTCGAAACGTATCTGCTCGAACGGAAATCGAACCCTGGACCTTTGCATAGAAGCCAGATGCACTGCTAACTAGGCTAGATAATATGACCGTAATACGTACGTACACTCCTCACATTGTGTTGGTTAGGTTTTAAAACTACAAAACCTGTTACAAAACAGTAGTAGATATTTTGGTAACTACGTCCAATAGGTAAGTCAATGTTATTTTCATCCCATCTATTCAAAAAAGACGATTAAAACGTCTTAGAAGTCTTAGAATAAGTGACGTCTTAGAAGCCCACGGGCAAGAAAGTGTTTAGAATTTGTAACATGAGTATTTGCTTATAATGCTGCTGCTACAGATTTGGAATAAAAAATATTGTACTATTATGAAAAAAGTTACTGGTCGGGTGGACTTCGGCCACAGCTTCAGACAAATAAAAAAATAAAACAAGGTCCGGCAGTTGACCAAGATAGTTGATATCGTCCAGAAGTGTAGCAAGCTGAAGTGGCAGTGGGCTAGCCACGTCTGTCGCAGAACCAATGAGCGATGGAGCAGACGGGTTCTCAAATGGAGACCACGTTTCGGGAAACGTAGTGTGGGATGCCCCCCTTCCAGGTGAGCTGATAACCTGAGGAAGGTAGTTGGTGGTGGCTGGATGAGGAAAGCGGGTGATCATGCGCTTTGACGTGCCCTTGGGGAGGCCTACGTCCAGCAGGCTGATTGTATGATTGAAAAAATTTCTAACTACAGTCTACAGCCCGTCTTCAACTCTCACTCTATCGTGATTCGTATTGTTTACATTTTAACAAAGTCAAAGTCAAAATTATTTATTTCCATAGGATGTTATTACATCACTTAGATCCGTCATTACATTTTTTTGGGTGAGTTCACTAACACAATGGCGGAATCTGTGGAGAAGAGCTCACCGAAGAAACTCCACAGTCGTCGCATCTTTTGCGTTTCCGTTTGTAAATAAAATATTGTCAATTACAAAATTAATGCTTAATATATATCGTAAAAGCCTGCTACTCAAACAATCTATTTCCATGGACATCTGTCCTCTAAACCCTTGAATATGTTAAAGTAGACTCAATTAATAAAGGTATTCATGAGTTGTAGCTAAAAGCATTTTTATAATATTTTTCCTCATAGAGGGGGATGAAAAGTAGATTGTATAACTCGGTCGCAAATATTTTTTCCTCGGGCGATGTACTGTGAATCCCTCACTGCACTCAGAATTCTCCTCTAGAATCCTACACTCCACTCTGGATTCAAAATAGCGCCCTCGCCGTTATAATATTCCTTTGCGCCCTTGTCATAAAATCTACTATTTAAATGGCGCTAAGAATAGTCAGGTAAAATAAATAAATAACTTAAAAAGTAACGACGGGTTCATCCGGTCTCGATAGATTACGATATTCATAGAACAGTTATTTTTATTTCGTTTATGTGTTGGCATAATTTCGACGGCTTTATTTCAGTTTTTCAATTCCATTTATACGCCTTTAAATACTCGACTAGAGTTTTCCTAAAACGGTGCATTCGGAAACCTAACTTTAAGTATTTCCAAAACTGTATCGGTTAAGTTTTCTTTACGACTGTCCACACGGAACAAAACTAAAAAGGAGTTAGCATTAACCCCTGAACCCTTTTCTCGTCTGTTCCGTCGGAGGGTAGTTCGGGAAACTTGTACCTAACTGAAAAGAAAAACACCGAAAGTAACTTCCTGGAGTACAACAAAACTATTTGGGAAAGTCTGGACTATTTTCCTAAATGAGAAAGGAAAACACAAAATAATGAGAATAAAGTGTGCAGGATAACTCTGAAATTTAATAGGAAATAGAAGAAACAAAACAAACACGTATTTTTTTTTTTTTTTTTTTATTTATTTTAGGGATCACAACAGCCATATTTTAATTAATACAATATAAGTGAAAGGCCAATAACAGTTATCCACGATATAAATAACAGAGTATTAATGAAAGAAAATGAAGTTAGCCGCGGAAAGCAGACGCCACGCAGCTCAAATGTTACGCAGCAAGCAACAAGATAAATAACGCACTATTATAGGCAGTGAGCGCGCTGCAAGTTTTACGCGTTGTATTTACGTATAATATTATGATCACTAACAGTACTCTAAGTTACTTTACCTTGAAGATTTTTATCACAGACCGATGATTTAAATATTTATTTACTTTTATATACCTCCTCTCTTTCCTCTCGAAATGTATGGGAGCAGAAAAAAAAAACTTTTTCTATATATCCCATAAATTTTTCAAATAGTTATTAATACCATTGATAGAGTTC
Source organism: Carpatolechia fugitivella (assembly GCA_951230895.1). Taxonomy (NCBI): domain Eukaryota; kingdom Metazoa; phylum Arthropoda; class Insecta; order Lepidoptera; family Gelechiidae; genus Carpatolechia; species Carpatolechia fugitivella. The sequence goes on along the minus strand of OX579646.1, from coordinate 17,742,179 downwards.
GTGGGGCACTTTTAGTTTTAGTATCAGTAATCAGTTTATCAATCGCGTCTCGGGAAACGTAGTGTGGGACGCCCCCCTGCCAGGTCGACTGGTGATTTGAAGAAGGTCGCTGGTGGTGACTGGATGAGGAAAGCGGGTGATCGTGCCAAAGCGCACCCTTGGGGAGGCCTACGTCCAGCAGTGGTCTACAATAGGCTGATTAATTGATTGATTGATTGAATCAGTTTATCGGTATCTTGTATAGTTTAGGATAAATCGAGTGAGTACACTTAACGTTTCCACCCTGTATATATTTTTATTGTTGCTTTTGGCAAAACGTCATTATTATTGTCTGCCGAGATGAAAAATTCACGGTAGAAACGTAGAAAAACACCGTGGCAGAGCGGTGCAAAAACTATGCGGGTAGTTGAAATTCGAAATTTAAAATTCATACTTGCATTACACACTTGGATAATAGAAGAAAAATGTAGAGAATAAAACAACAGTTTGTCGGACAAAGAGATATGAGAAACATTTTGCGCGGTGGTGCTTCCGTGAAAAATACGCCGAGTTACCTACGTGTGTTACATTTTTAAACTGGAAGATAGTTTTGGCCACGATTCACGCAGTCTTGCTCTAATACTAATGAGGGATTTTCTGACAGCTCTTTGAAAAATAAAAATAATAGTTCTAATTAAGACGATAGATGGCGCCAGGTTCACTTCGTGGATTCTTTTTTTTTTTATTCTTTTAAAGCCCTGGGTGACTCGTCGGATTTCTTCGGATCCACGAATCGTCAACGCCATCTACCGAAGTTTTATGAACTACATTTTAGAAGTCAAGCTATCTAGTTTTCGTTTTCAGGACCAATGAAAGAGAGGGAATAAATTCAGATGATTTAATGATGTTATTTCAAATTATTGATTACATGAAGTAAGCGTAGATATAAAATTAATATTATTTAAGTCGGATGTTTAACTTCCGCTCTAAAATTATTCAAATTATGCAATAATTCAGGATGTCACGTTCTACGGATTAGAGCAGAATTTTATTTAAATTCGTCGTTCCTTTCGCCTTTTTCCATTTCCCTCATTTCCTCTCCAAAGACTTCGGTAATTGAATAAAATCAACTATGCAGTGGAAAATTAACAGTTTCAGTAAATTAATAGCAATATTTTACAGAGAGGAAACGAATAAATAATACCTTTAAGCTTTGATTGGGCTCATGTATGAGTATAACAGAATTAATCACTTTCAAGTTTTCATTTCAATATTGTGAATTTTCATTTGGATTTTCCCTGTAAAGCTGAAAGTATTAATTTTATTTCAGATATTGAGTTTTCAATAAAAGAGTGAGTTTTATCAGCAACCAAAATCACACTAATATTATAAATGTGAAAATATATTTGGATGTTTAGATGTTTGGATTTTTGTTCCGCTTTCACTCCTAAACTGCTGGACGGATTTGGATGAAATTTGGAATAGAGATAGTTTGTACCCTGGATTAATACATAGGATTTCTTTTTACCGGGAAAAGTCGTATTCCCACGGGAAAATCTTAAATAACGCGAGCGTAGCCGCGGGCAGACCGCTACAAAATTATTAAATGTTTCTAATCAAATCTTGTATATTCAAAATGGTTGCTATAATAATATAGTGGCTAGAGGACTGATTATTTGGTCCTTCCAACGGTTCCGGCAGTGCGGTTAGGAAACCGACGACGACGGGTATAAATCAACTCTGAATTACTGACTAGTTAGTACCACAATGCGTTGAACAAATAATTTTGACAGTAAAGAATAAGCATAAAAAAATATTTGTTTTTTTCATAGTTCGTCTGATAGTGTACAAAAATTGAATACTGGCAGTCAAAACAGAATCGAAATTAATAAAAAAAAATAGATACATTATTATTAAATAAATATATCTGTCCCTCTTACGAAAACAAAATTTTCTATGGCGGATGTATGGTCCGCGTGTCATATGACACATCATACCTCTCTGTCTAACCATCAACTTTGAAGCCTTATAATTTTGTTACTGAGCAAGATATTTAAAAAAATATTTTTCATGTGTACATCTGAAATTTGAAATATTTCGATAAATCAATTTTAAAATATGTGCACATTGTTCATTAAATTATAAAATATTTACCATACGGACGTTTTGAGAAAAAGACATTTTGAGCTGAGACGATTAAGACACAAAACCTTTCGGTTGTTATTTAACTCAGCCCATCAAAATAAACAATATTGTCGCACAGCTTTTAAAATTCCTTTGTACTTATTACTTTTATACAATCTGATCAATACTGACAGAGTCAATTAATGTGAAAATATTTCTTTTTAGTCGTTGTGTTGTTTTATGCTATTTAAGTAACATAATATTGTATAATTTTCATCTTCATCTTAGCCAAAACACGTCCACTGCAAGACATGGACCTATCGAAGAATCTCCATAATCACCGGTCTTATGCTGCCCGCATCCATCGGCTTGCTGCCTTCACCAGATATTCGTCTTTAGAAACGTGGTCGCCATCCTTTCTACTACAACCTAAGTTCAGTTATTCTATTCCTTTATTAACTTTTAGCAGTAGGAAATGAGATCAAAATCACCGGGTTATTAATTTATTCAGTGCACAACTTTAATAATAATGTTGTTCAGACCATGAAACTGTTCAAACTTTCCCCAAGAAACATGGGTCCGGAAATGTAAGAAAATTTTGTACCTCCCATCTTCGATCACAGAAGGCCATTGCAGAGTTGGCTGTGGCAGTTTGTAAGGGAGATCGAATTATTTTTCAGTTCCGGACCTATTTTATTCGGGAAAGTTGTTTAGTTTCATGGTCTCAAAAGTTTGTGCACTGAATAAAAAATAACCCCGTAGAACAGAAACGTACTCCTAAGTTAAAATAAAAATCTTCAGAACACTCTAACTTAGAATTTGTAGTAGTTAAACAGAGCTAAGCTTAGAGAGACAGAATATTAATTGGGCGACCGCAGCCGTGCGGTGTAGGACTGGCTTCTGGCAGCTGTAAATCAGGTAGGAGAGACCTTTATACTAAGCTACATCATAAATAGGAAAGTAATATTTTAAACTCTCGCGATATCGTAATTGTGTAGGTAAATATCAAAATCCGGCAGGTCCCACCCCCACTCCAAACTGAACTATGAATGTCGGTAAATTTGTTGTTTAAAACTGCATATGTTCGTCTTCTTTAAATCAAGTTAAGTGCCTTAAAACTCTATGAAAATAACCGTCAAAATTGATGATTTTTTTCATTACCCGTTTCCATTGACAAGTGTTAATCAAACTCCAGAACGTCCATGCCGACCAATAAAAATTAAGTATGGCGTCAAAGATGGCTGCCATTTCCACAATCAAAACCAGGTAAGTCCGATAGATATTTTTCGATATCCGGTAAGTCCACAGTATTTTTTTTCAAACTCCGGTACGTTTCACTAGTATATATCAAACACCTGTAAGTCCAAACTTTTACGCTATTTTCCAGCTTTATCTGTTAAAAATTTGCTATTTTTATGAATTGATACTTATAAGAACTCCTACACCACTAACCCTTTATTGGAAAATATTATAAATATACTTATAAGACTGTAACCAAAAACTTATTTTCTCAATTTCCCACAAGCTTAGAGTGGATCTACCGGATTTTGATTATTTACCTACACAATTAGAACTGCTAAACCAATTATAAAATGCTTAAATAGGAATTTGAAGCAGACGCGGACTGCTGAATGGTTGAGCGTTCGATTCTTATTACGCAGGCTGCATGTTTGAATCCCGGTGGGGACATTGGAGCTAATTTGAAGAGTAACGCTCTAATCCTTATATTAATTTAAATTCGTCAGTCTTTTTCGCCTGTTATCGGTATCTTGTATAGTTTAGGATAAATCGCAAGGGGGCGGTTCCACCGTTGTGGGCACGATGGGCATGCCCACAATCCTGATAGACTTGTGACGTCACACTTTCATGGTCTATTGAGATTGATAGGCGGATGATAATAAACAAACACTATGCCTTAATAAAATTAAAAAAAAAACACTGAATCGAGCGTGATTTGGAACTGGCTACTAGAAAAGAAGAAAAAATTATAATTTATTGATTGAAATTGGTTTGGAATTTAATCGAAACTGTTTGACTATTTAATAGGACGAAATTAGGTCAGAAATCAGGGCTGACTTCCTCTAATGATCATTTCCATTCCTAAGGCCAAAGTCCTGATGCGCGGAAAAAAATTCAAAAGTCGTTCATGAGCAAGTTAGTACTCCGACTCGTGCTTGGCCGATTTTCGGGTGGCTGTGACCAGAACCTTTTTAGAGGGCTGGATCTGCGCCTGAAATCTAGTGAGTACACTTAATGTTTCCATCCTGTATATACAGTAGGAATGGGAGAACAGCTAAACGCCAGTGAAACTAATGAGAATTTACCGATAAAATATGTAAAATCGTATCATGTAAAGAGGAACTTGGCCTAGAACATTAACTGTGGTTACCGGTATTCGGTAACAAGGCGTGACGTCACAGGACGCACTCTGGTACTAGCTTGCTCGTGACAGGGGACCCGCTAAATGTTACTCTCGCAATCACCTACTTCTTACCTTGATAAGAGAATAGATAAGACTTTTTTTCTTATCAAGTGGATTTTAAGGTCGACAACCAACCTCACAAACCCTGGTGTGAGAGTTATAGAGCTACCAAAAACTAGGTAATAAATAGCCGGGACCAACGACCTAACGTGCCTTCCGAAGCACGGAGTCATCTTCATGATCTAACTGACAATTATTATATTCGGGCCAATTTATGAAGCGTATTTTGAAGGATGTCATTGTGACGTAAATAGTGATGTCCCGTAGTGTAATGGTTGACTTTGCCTAGTATCTAGTATTTCAGTCAGACCTTTTCATTTCTTATATTTACTTACAAAGATGCCTACCTATTTGAAATTTATTATTTTCGTAATTAGTTACGAAAAAAAATTATTTAGTACTTTGTTAAATTTTGTATTACAATCGGTGTTAACGTTATTTTGTTATTGGAAATAATCAACATACACATTCTGTGAAGTATCACAGAATAAAATTATTTATTTGATACTATCAATGTAGAGAAGTGATTTATGTAGAACAATCCCGTTGTCGTTATTTTATAGCACTTAGAAGTCGTACGCCAGCATATAAACTTTAATAATACGTACCTATACTTAGTTGTTTACTACATTTCAAAGTCGTAAATATGAGCCATCAAAAACATAACTTGTAAAAAAACCAAGTCTCGCACGCTACTTAGTCTACCGTAAAAAGTTGTGAGATCCATGTAATACCAAGTCGGTTAATTTATTCAGTCCCTACTTAAGAGTCCTTCTGTCTTAAAATATTACGTAATTAGCTCACCTAACAACATCTTATAGTGACCAGATCAATATTAAAAATCTCTTATGTTTTAAATAAATACCTAGATTGACCTGGCAATCGCACTAAACAATCAAATTTAATAGTATTACTTGTGAGATACATTGTGTTTTCATGCGGCCGTGCCGCTTTTTTGCTTGACTTGGCGGGGGCACTGCCGTGCCCCCAGATTTCACTGCGGAACACAAAGATAGGCTTTGTCTTCGCACGGGCACAGTACAGCATACTCGTACATGCATAACAGTGTTCTTTATGATACCAAAAATTTTCAATCATTTGCCAGAACAAATAAAAAAATTAAGTTTACCCGAATTTAAAAATCGGCTTTAATTACTTACAAATTAAGGCTATTGTAATAATAATAATAATAATATGTGGGGACATCTTCACACACGGCCATCTGATCCCAAATTAAGCAGAGCTTGTACTATGGGTACCAGACAGCTGATATGCATTACATAAATAGATAAATACATACTTGCTTATATAGATAAACAACAACCAGACACAAGGCAAACACAAGTGCTCATCACACGAATGTTTGTCCTGGGCGGGATTCAAACCCGCGACCCTGTGCGTTGGAGGCAGATACTCTACCACCTGGGCTACGGAGCCGTCATATAGTATTTATGAGTTCCTAACAGACAAGATGTTGTAAGATTTATCCTACGAGTAATTGTTTATTTTTGTTATGTATTATGTTCATTCTATGAAATTTGTATGCTGATTGTTTTTGGCAGGATTTGGAGAAGCTGTCTATATTTAAACAACTATATCTTGTTACCCAAATTCACAAATAAATGTTCTTGTAAGTGTTTGTATTTGAAAATATATTAAGCTTATATTCCGAAAAGTATTTGCAACAATTTCGATGATTGTGGAAAATATGTCAATATCCGAAAATTACAAATCAGACGGACATGCTTCAAACATGCAGTCAGAAACGTGTCCATTACCCCAACAGGAAAGTGCGTCCTAGGCTGAATTTAGTACAACTAGTTATTAGTGCGCATTATGCTGTAAATGTGCGACCTTCGACTAATTTTCTATTAACGTGTACACAAGAATGTCGGAACATTTACATACAATAAGATTCATGGTATCCCAAAGACATAAAACTTATTGTAAGAACGTTCTGCAATAAATCTAAATGAAAGCATGTAACATAATGTTGAAAAACAAGCCATTGTAGGTAGGTCGAATGTCCGCAGGAAGGATTTTATTGCCTGCTGCCTAGTTAATAGCCTAGATAGGCCAGAGACTGGACCTAAAAACCCCCCATTAAATACATGCATGAACCACAGACTAGATATGAGCAAAAAAGAAGTGTGTACAAAGAGTCGAAGAATTAAGAAGTTAATTTGGTACCGTTTGTTTGTATCTTTTAAGTTAGTGGTGGTTAGAGCAATAGGTAGAGTTTCTATGGTTTGTCATTGGGTTTGCGGAACGACGGCGTACGACTCGACCTACCACTAGTGGTGCTGTGAGCTGCAGACCTCGCGACTCGCGAGTCTGTATACTCGTATATCTTTTCAAATTTATTTTTATTTATATATTTTCTCCACAAACATCCCCGACCCCTTGATTTTTTTTTTATTTGTAAACTTTTTAAGAAATGTGACCTGTAGAGGAAAACAGCCTCAGCGGTAGACCTTGTAAGTGCTGGCAACCCCCACAACTCCGTAATTTTTTTAAATTTCCAAAAACTGACTTGATAAAAAAATTCGATTAATTTCAATAACCTGCTTTTTTTTTTTTTTTTATTATTATTTTTTTTTTTTTTTTTTTATTATTTTATTTCAGGTTCAATAACCTGCTCACAAAATTTCAGGAGAATCGGTTGAGAAATGCGACCTGTAGAGTGAAACAAACAAACAGATGGACATACAAAAGCAAATTTGGCCAAGCTGAAACAGAGACGCTTCGCTCGCTTTGCTCGCTCGGTCAACTACTGTTACGCCATTCAGTCGGTTCTACCACATCATCTGAATAATCTTATTCGCTACTTCGATTGATACACACTAAAAAATGGACAAGAAGTTAGGTTATGGCCATCGTGTATGTACGCGATGTTTGAACTTCTTCACATATCCGCACTAGCCTGGTTACGTTTGATTGAGACCTGAACTCCAATGTATGGTAATCTTGAACCCATCATTGGGCATCTCCCCTTGTTTTTGTTTATCAAGTCTCGGGGCGTAAAATTTACAGCAGCCCATACATTTACGACAAAGGCCGATTAAACGCGTGGTCGTAAAATCTGATCGACTTACATGTTTACTGTTAAACATTCGCGTAAACTGATTATTTTTACTGCATGAGCGTAGATTGTGTTTGAAACAGACCAATGCGCGCGCACCAGGTCAGGGTCAAATAGACTGAAACGTACTCGTAGCGTAAACGTGCGTCGAACGTGCGCATAGTAGGGGCGTTAAGCTGAAAAACCTTTAGAAAATATGACTCCGGCTTGAAACTTAGTACAGTTGCTCATGGGGTCAAAAGAGGTCGATCGAAATCGGTACTCAACGAGAACGACCCCTCTGGGGCGGGGGGGGGAGGATCAAAGGGAAGCTCCGACCGGACAAACTCAAAAAATTGTACACGCTAGAATATAGCTATCAGGTTAAGTTTGGTATCATTTTCGTATAATTAAGGACGAGAAAATCATTTCTGTTATTTTAATTTCCTTTAGTGCAAGTGGTTTTCGAAAAAAATTTGGAAATTAAAAAAATTCAACCTGAAAAAATACATTTAAACAGCTATAGCTTTAAAACTTATACATAAATTAATTTTAAAAAATACTTAAATATAGAATATTTTATGTAAATTTAGAAAAATATACCTTTTGTATAGGTTATCTTAAAAAATTATGTTTAAAAAACGTAACGCCGCGCCGCGTAGTTAGGCAAAATTGCACTACCAGCTTTTAGCAACAGAATACAGACTATTTTCCTAAAAATTCGTATTCGATGCATGAGAATAAAGTGACCAAAAGATTTTTTTTTATTTGGGTTGGCTTCTCTTCATAAGTAAGCAGGTATTTCAATGTCGAAAAGGCTATCAGCGGGAAAAAATACAATTTGTAGTTTTTTCGAAATCAATGAAACTCTAAATTAGAAATATATAAAAAAAGAAATTATTGTTACATATTTATTCGCATTTTCCTTCACAGAGGCATAGCTCTGTGCATTTTAAGCTTGTCTTTTTACATTTGCACCTCTGCTGACAGCCTGCCTTGCGTCCAACATAACAATGTTGTCCCATATACATTTTTTTAATTTAATAAATTTAACAACAGAAAATAATTAAATCAATCAAATACATTAAATCAGTCATTATAACAGCTGTTGAAAAACTTTGTCAATACAAGATAATATTTATTTTAGATAAGTGATAAGGTGAATCCGAGGTAATGTTTGTTAGTTGTTCAAAATAAAGTCACTTTCATACTTAAAAAGCGTATGAAACACAGTCGATATGATATTGTTCCCCTTTTGTTATAATCCCTTCACTCCCTTCGAACGCAATACGTCCGACACTTCGGTGAAAGACAGAGACTAGCCTCCCAAACGGTTACCACAACGGCTCAGCCGTATCGGGAACGCTACGGCTAGTATCGATTGGACGTCGTCCACTAGCTTCGGCTTACAACGCGAAGCTTAGGCTTCCAATGCGAGGCTTCGGTCTGCTACCATCGCTTGAGGCGCAACGGTTGGACCAGGGTCCGCGGTAGACAACCCTTTGGGTTGTCTATTTTTTTACCTTTTCCAAACAACCCTTTTTGGGTTTACCAGTTAACATTCATCTTGGGCGTTGGTTGATCGAGAAAGAGGTTTTGTGTCTGTATTTATCAATACAGTTGGCATAGGAAAAGGATGCCCAAGGTGAGGTCGTCTCCGAGCAGTATCATTAGAGAGACTTGGCGATTGGCTATTCTTTTGAGGAAGAGAGACTCAACGAAAGTTCTTATAAGAACTAGTAATTCTTTCAGAGCTAGAGTTAGAGGGGAAGCTCAAGTCGACACACCCGCTGCATATACCTTTTTAATCCACATATATGATTACCATTTTCCTACACTCTTTGCGTTTGCTGATGGCAATTCAGCTTGTAGCTAGACGATCAGGGAGGGTTATGCAACCGTTTGTTTCAATACAGTTGGCATCGCTTAAGGAGAATGAGTGCCCGGGGTGCTAGGGCTGGGAGTGGTCATCTCAGGCTAGTATCATAAGAGAAATCCGGTGGTGAACGCTCCGTTGAGGAAGAAACTACTCAACGGGCTCTTTAAGAGCTAGTCCATAACTAGTTCTTTCAGAGCTAGAGCTGTGGGGGTGGCTCAAGTCGACACACCCGTCGCAGGCTCCAATGTCTTGCTTTGGCCGTGTATTCAGCAATTGTCTTCGGCCTGGTACTGGGAAGAAATAAACCTATTAGAGGTCTCTGGAGTGCAAAACGAAGGACCCACCTCAGCCAGCAAAGCAGCTTGGAGCCACTAACGATTCCTTTCCTATTCACATATACGAGTATTATAATTGTAATTATCCCTGAGGCTTTTTTAGGCAACTTGGACAAATTGCAATTCCTCAGTTGAGCATGGGTTTTTCTTAGGTCGGAGGTTCAGTCGTGCCGGCTGGGTCATTCCTGTGTCGACTGAGGGCCAAAACCTGGGGCGATACGCTATATAGGAAATAATAAGAATAAGAATACATTTATTTACATTGCATTACAATACATTGTTTACTCGATGATATTTCCTACATTTTTTTAACAACCCTGTGAGCAAGGGAGGGTTGATAGCTAGGAATTACATAGATGTTGTACAGAGACAATTTGTTTTATTCTGTAGTTAGAATTCCAAAAAGAAGACAATTTGTTTTATTCTGTAGTTAGAATTCCAAAAAGAAGACGATCATACTGTAATCCTCTAAAAGAGCTTAGGAAACTCACACAAAATAGTACGATTCCGCTACTAGATGATCAATGGCTAATTTTAATAATTATAGAGATCAGACGTTCAGTTACAACCGTATGCTCCTCCTTCTCGCTCCAACAACATTCGTTGTCTCTTTTTAGTAGTGCTCGCAGAGAACTCGCTAAATCTGAGTAGTTAGATATAAATTTACTTACGTAATTAACCATCCCTAGAAAGCGTTCTAGGGACTGTCTGTCGTTTGGGCTTGGCACATTACTTATGGCCTGAACTTTTGTCTGATCTACCTTCATACAGTCAGCGCTGAAGGTGTGATCCAAAGACGTTACCTTAGTGAAACAAAAATCACATTTCTCACGATTAAATTTAATACCCACCTCTCTAGCCCTGAGACGCTTGTCGTGTTCTTCCTTCGTTGCTCCCCAGACTATGATGTCATCAAAGAAGGAATCCACACCCTCCAGGTGTTCCGACAGTTGGCGAACTTTAGCATGGAAAATTTCGGAGGCTGTGTTGATAACGTAGGGTAGGCGTAGATACTGGTACCTACCGAAGGGTGTACCAAAAGTGCAGAGGTCTGCACTTTCCTCATCCAGCTGTATCATCCAGAAACTGGATCTTGCACCCAAATAAGAAAAAAACATTTGGTCACTTTATTCTCATGCATCGAATACGAACCTTTAGGAAAATTTTCTGTATTCTGTTGCAAAAGCTGGTAGTGCTATTTTGCCTAACTACGCGGCGCAACGTTAAAGATTTTTTTTAGCATAACTTTGTAAGATATCATAATTTGTAATCAAGTTTAAAAATTATAAAATAATAAATAAATTTGAAATTTAAAAACCCCCGAAGCAAAAAAAGCAAACATTTAAATATTCAGAAATAAAACCTATCGTTGAGCCATCAAATTCGATAGAGTAACACCTATATAACGAGGGCTGCTATTTATGTATCCGGAATAACAAACATCTATAACCAAATATACTTTTATTGCTTTTCAAAATATTCCCCGTGATAATCGATGCATTTTTTCATACGTTGAAACCAACTTTCGTAGCATTTTTTATATTCTGTATCGGGTATCTCCAAAACGTGCATTTTGAAAGCATCAACGGCTTCTTCCCGGGTTGAAAATCGGTGTCCACGTAATTTGTTCTTCACATTTGGGAATAAATAAAAGTCGTTGGGTGCCAAGTCGGGAATGTACGGTGGATGACCCGTCAATTCGATCATTTGACTATTTAAATACTCCGTTGTTGCGGCCGAGGTGTGACAGCTGGCGTTATCGTGGTGAAGGATTATTCTTCGTTGTCGATTGTTCTTGCGTATTTCTCCAAAGACTTTTGGCAAGCAAATGGTGGTGTACCATGCTGAAATTAACCGTTTTACGATTCTCTAGTGGTACTGTAGCCACATGTCCACTAATACCAAAAAAGCAGGCAACCATTTGCTTCAAAGTGCTTTTTGCACGAACAACTTTAGTTGGGTTTGGCTCATTTTGGAACACCCAAACCGTTGACTGCTGTTTAGTTTCGGGATCATACGCATATATCCAAGATTCGTCTCCTGTGTAGATATTATGAACAGCTTTTGATGTACCACATTTGTATTTTTCTATAATTTTTTTGCAACTTTTTTTTACAGCCAAATGTTCGTGTGATATTTTATAAATACTCGTCATACTAATGCCCAGAAATGCCTCTATCTCGCGATATGTAACATGACGGTCTTGCATTATTAGTTCGCGCACAGCATCAATATTTTGTGGTACAACAGCCGATTTAGGGCGGCCTTCTTTAAAATCGTCCGCAAGCATACGACGACCACGATTAAACTCACTGAACCAGTGATACACAGTGGTTTTCGATGGGGCTTCCTCCCCAAAAGTCGACAAAAGTTGATCCATGCACTGTTTTTGAGTTAATCCACGCCGAAAGTCGTAAAAATCATAGCACGAAAATTTTCACGAGTCAAATCCATGGTGATGATACGAGTAGACAATGAATTTTAAAAATGGCGCCACAATGTAAAACAATTGACAGATGAATGAAACAAACTTTATTTTACAGCCAAAGAGTTATATTTTTAAATAATATAATTTCTTTTTAAACATTGTTTATATAAGTGGCCAGTTCCGGATACATAAATAGCAGCCCTTGTACTCGAATCGAATTTGATGGTGTAACGAAACAGGGGCTCCCGTTTCTTCACAGAAATATAAATTGAATGAATTTTGTAACGATACTTTCTTGATTCTCAATCTCGAGCGAATACATATTGAAAATAATGTATTTTTAACATAAACCATTCTTATGTACTACGGAACCACAACGTGTGAACATTTGGCCGAGCGGTCATCCAAAAAGATAGATAAGAATCTTTCCTTGCGTTGAGATAGGGCTTGCGTAAGTGTGAGTAAAGTCCTAGTTGTGGTGAGTAGCTTAAAAGCCGATGCACGGCTCATTCGCCCTCTTGGCTCCTGCGGAACACTTGTGTATATTAGAATCAGTGCTATCTTTCGTAAGTAACTTCTTTATTTTAAATGTGTTTATTTTCGGGTTTAATTTCTCTTTTTTTAATTACTGGTTTTTTGTTTTTTATTCATATTCCGTTTCTCATTAACTTCGTGTTATTTTCGGTTTAACTTTCTTTTCGAAGCGTTTTTAATTTACCGGGTATTTGTTTCTTATTCTTTCTTTTCGAAGTGTTTTAATTACCGGGATTTGTTTCTTATTCTGTTTCTCTTGTTTAATAAAAATAATATTTTTATAGTACCTTTGTTTCTTTGTGATACTAAGTTTTAATTTTTGAAATAAAAGTTTTGTGCTCAAATTTGATTAATAAATAATAAAAATATATATATTAATAATTAGATTAATATAACCAGCGTAGGACCGCCGTGGATTCCACGGATGATGTCGATAGGGAGGACGTAGGGACTAGGGCAGAGCTCTCCCGTGGATACCACGGGATCTCTGCAACGTAGGACCGCCGTGGATTCCACGGATGATGTCGATAGGGAGGTAGGGTTAGGGGCAGAGCTCTCCCGTGGATACCACGGGATCTCTGCAACGTAGGACCGCCGTGGATTCCACGGATGATGTCGATAGGGAGGTAGGGATAGGGGCAGAGCTCTCCCGTGGATACCACGGGATCTCTGCAACGTAGGACCGCCGTGGATTCCACGGATGATGTCGATAGGGAGGTAGGGGTAGGGGCAGAGCTCTCCCGTGGATACCACGGGATCTCTGCAACTTTGTAACTGCGCTGGTGACAGATTCGATATTAAAATCCTTTCTAAATAAAATAAAAACAAAACAAAAAACTTAAAACCAGTTTTATTTTAAAGTAATTTCTTTTAATGTTTTCGTTTAATTAAATATTTATAATTGTGTTCGCCGATTGACTGGGTAAGTGGAAGAATAAGCATTTATTTTTGTGTGAATTTGATGCATGGGGTTCGATTCCTCGCCATCATTATTTTACTGTGTAAATTACCTACTTATATATTCTGTGTCATTTTTGTGCAAGTTTTAAAATCTGTCTTCATTATTTTGGAGGTAATATTTTGCTCAACGTTTCCACATTTTTCAAGTCTACCCTCAAAGGGACTTCCTCTGTTTGATTGACTGTGTCGGTCTATTGCGGGTCTCCTTACGATGCTTATTTACATCTCGTGGGAATGTATGTACTACGAGTGAAATTGTTGCGTGGGATTCGAACCCCCACCTTACGAACGGAAGCCGGCGACGTTGGCCATGGTCCATCAACGATCCTGTGTTGAAGAAGGGATTCCTGCGTCCGATTTAGCTAATAAAATAAAGTTTTTCAGCTACCTACTTAGAATCGTTATTCTACGGATTTTACTTCTCTTTGTGCTATTTTTGTGTTGATTTATTTGTGTATACCCTATCCTACCCCTTTCTATTCTAAGATTCGTTTTTCAATCTTTTATTGCATATATTTTAACATTTTGTTGAAACTGCTCACCCTTTTGCGTTATGAACGTGAATTTTATGTATGTGAATATGGTAAGAACTGTTCTTAACCAACCTGCCCTCATTTAGATACTTTCTCTTTAAAATTTACTTGATATTTGAAGTTACCTACCCTCTTTTAGAGAAAAATTGGGTTTGATATAATTTTCTCCTAATTTCCAGTTCTGGACTTGAAAGATTGCTTACCTTCTTTGTGTTCATTGTTTGTTGCTAAATTTCTAGTTGGTATTCAATAATTTTCAAATTGTGTGTGGGAATTATATGTAAGTTGTTCCTATTGTTTTTACAACTCAATTATCTTTTAATTCTATAGAAAAAAGATCCAATATTAACCTTTAACCACCATAAGAATTGACTTCTTATTTTATTACTATTTTAAGTACATAATTCATTTGCTTTTATAATATTCTAAAAGCATAAGAATGATTGTTGTATGAGTAATGTCATATAAGCTCAGATTTGTTGAATAAAATCAGCTACATTTTCATATTATGATATCATTGAAATTCAAGTATATTTACTTGTTAACTTTCTCATTTGTATGAGATGAGCATGAAAGCTCTAGTACGTTCCATGCCAGGATGGATTGGGACTACTTCCTACTTTTACAGTCTATTTTGTGATGTTTTGATCTGTTTGGGGCAAGCATGAAAGCAAACCCGTAGCTTGTTTCCTTCCTAGGACGGATTGGAAACTTCTACATTATTCAGATTGGATAATCATTTGGATAGTTTGTGCTAAATTCAGTCAAATTTTATTTCTTTATACTTGCTAAACTTTTTAAAACAAAGATGAGCTTATTCTGGCTAGAAAGATAAGAATCATTCTTGCTATCATACATCTTCAAGTATTTAAGAAATTCTAGATGATTATTCTAAACCGATAAAACTTTCTTTTTGATTTTACTACTTATCCTAATTATGGATTATTCCTAAAGGGTTTTCTGGAGGAAAATCTGGAATATTTTTGACTTATCTTTAAACTCAGTAGCTTCCTTTTTACCCCGTGATGAGGGAAGGAGCCGGCTGTGGCGTGTCGGGTCAAGGATCCATCGCGGTAGCTTCAGTAAAGTAATTATGCTTTGTCCGAACAAGGCTGCATTTATATTGTTATTTTCCTACCTTTTGGCTATAAATGAATAATCAAAATATCTTATCAAGTTAACAAAGAAAAGTTAACAATATTCAAAATTTTGTATAACGGAAAATCATAAAATTTGTAACAACACAACAAAATAAACAAATTTTATAATAGGCTGGGATCTACGAATACGGGCGTGAATGGGGCCCATATTCCTCCTCACCCATCACAATTTTTATACTAATTATTTACTTGAAATTTATTAAGTATCTACTCTATTTCTTACTCCTAATATTTGTTTGTAATAAATAAAGTCTTAATCAAACCAGTAACTTATATTAAGTTCATGTTTGTGGTTTTTAAACTATCACTTTTGTTACTTAATTACATAGATCTTTTATTCTAGAATTTATTAATCACTTCTATACTTTCTCTAAATCTCTTCCATTTCTTATCATGTCGCTATCTCAGGTTAGGTTAATTTCTAGGGTCAATATAGTTCTCACTAAAAGAATTTAGGTTACTAAAGAGCGGTTCACAGCGTAGTGTCCTATCCACTTGACGAATCACTGGCCATTTTAACATTATATTTTAGTTTTAAGAGTGCGCTTTATTTATGATACTTTTTACTACTAAGGACTATTATCTAGGTGTTTATCTGTAGGACGTCATCATCTAGTAGTTAAGACAGTTAGAAACTTTAGATAGAGACTGTAGGATATGTAAGTATTTTCAGTATGTTCAGTTCAGCGAGGGCTCCGAGTCCAAGAAGAGTAGTAGCGTGTAGAGTAGTTCTTCGGTTATACAGGGGGGTTCGGTACAATGGCTCAACGATAGGTATTATTTTTGACTTTTTAAATGTTTGCTTTTTTTGCTTCGGGGGTTTTTAAACTTTTGATTTATTTTTACTCGTAGTGTATTGTCATCGGAAATGCATTAACACATAGGATAGTTTTTACCGAGAAAAGTCTTATTCCCACGGGAAAATCTTACATAGCGCGAGCGTAGCCGCGGGTGGACCGCTAGTAATTATAGTGGTCGAGATTTCGCCGCTCATTACGGAGGTTCCGGGTTCGATTCCCGGTGAGGACACTGTCAAGCAAAAATCTCTTTGCGAGACTTTCTCCAGCTTGGTAAGGACTTTGCAAGCTGAATCACCTGATTGTTTGAAAAGAAAGATGATTCCGTGCTTCGGAAGGCACGTTAAGCCGTTGGTCCCGGCTACTATCTAGTCGTTACACGAGCCATGTCAGTGGCCTTTGGCCAAAGAGTACTATCCTTTGGCGACTCTATAACACTGACACTAGGGTTTGTGAGGTCGGTCGTCGACCTTACAACCCACAATGTGAAGAAGAAGAAGATTTTAATAATTATGTGGGGACATCTCACACACGGCCATCCGACCCCAAACTAGGCAGAGCCAGTAGTCAGTATTAATTAGTCCAAGAGTAGTACTATGGGTGTCAGACAGCTGATATACCTACACAAATATAAAATGAATACATATACATAATATAGATAAACAACAACCAGACACAAGGTAAAAACAAGTGCTCATAACACGAATGTTTGCCCTGGGCGGGATTCGAACCCGCGACCCTATCCGTCGGAAGCAGATACACTACCACTTAGGCTACGGGGCCGTCAAACTCAAACTCAAACATTTTTATTTGCTTTAGACATGGTAGTTGCAAAAGTTTTTACAATTTTAGCATCAATATCAGTGTCACATATTTAGCCTAACAAAATAGAAGCATGCAAACATTTTACAACTTAAAACTTATTCTACCTTAATTCTAATGTGTAATTTTAATATAAGTCTTTACAATAACTACAAATTTTATGTTGGTGCTCTAAGAAATCTTTTGTTGAGTAAAACATATGTTTCAATAGCCATTCACGCAATATTATTTTGAACTTTCTTATAGTATTATTTTTGAACACTCTTGGTAATTTATTGTATACTGCTTTGCACATTGCATAACAATTTTTTCGGAATTTTGCATTTTTCGGTACAACATCATAGACAGTCGTCATTAGTAACTGGCGTAACACTCAGAGAGCGAGTCAGACTCGCACTTCGCCGATTTTATTTTATCTAATACTAAACGAGCATTGAATTCGCGGTACATAGATGTTACAATGGCCTTGATTCGGGATGTCATGCTCTAATTCTAATTTTAAAATCCAGCTTTCCTTTTTGTTTTTATGACCAATGAAAGAGAGGTGATGAACGAATGATATTAATTTGAATGAATGATAACCTAAAATAAGGGCATAGCTGTCAGTTTAAAAGATTTTTAAGTCGCATGTTTTAAGTGCTCTCTAAAATTATGCAATCGACACGGCCATAAGATTCAAATTCGATGTTTGACAGCTCTAATATTAGAATAGCCATCTCCTGTCCCTTTTCAATCTTTAAAAGGTAAAAAGGACAGACTAACTTAAATTAAGGATTGGAGCGTCACAGTGTGAATCGGGGCCAATGATGTTACAATGATATATGACTCGGTTTATAGGAACGTCGAAAGTACGTTTCAATGTTCAGCAGCGACATCATCTGCCTGTTTGTCACTAGAATCTCGGAAAAGGCTGCTGCAATTATTTCGATGAATTTTAGTATAGGGGGTCTCGGGGGCGATAAATCGATCTAGCTAGGTTTCGTTCTCAGTGAAACGGGTTTTCTCCGTGTTATCAGCAACGAATTATTGACTAATTTTTGTTCGTTGGTTTTCAGGCATTCAAATATTGCTACGCGATGTCATTAGAATAGACCGGTAATTTCGCCACTCCCGATATCGTGACGTTAGCTCGGACGGGAAACCGTGTGACTCTCAAGGCTATATATATTATTGGGTTCAAAAAGTATTTTTATGTTTTTTTTATTTATTACTTTTTTATGTATTATTTTTTTATTTTTTCATTTAGTTCTTAAAAAAAACAAAATATAACAGAAATAGAAATTTCTATGCCTTTTCGTATTTTTTTTTCTTAGACCGAAAGTTCACCAATAGTTGGGACTTCATCAAGGTGACCATAGGAACTCATACAAAACATAACCTCGTCGCGTTTGGGCTCATTGGATTTGTCTTGAGAATATCTTTAGCCATACGTGATGGCCAGGGTCTCATGATAGAGCCGGAAGGTGGCCGTCGGAACTCCTCAAATATAAAACACAACCTAGTCATGTTTGGGCTCGTTGGATTTCTCTTAACAAGATCTTTAGTCATACGTGATATCCAGCGTCTCATGATGGAGCCGGAAGATGGCCATCATAGGAACTTCTCAAATATAAAACACAACCTAGTCGTGTTTGGGCTCGTTGGATTTGTCTTAATAAGATCTTTAATTATATGTGATGTCCAGAGTCTCTTGATGAAGAAGAAAGATGGCCATATGAACTCTGCAAATACACAACACAACCAAGTCGTGTTTGGGTTCGTTGGATTTGTCTTAACAAAATCTTTCGTCATATGTGATGTCCACGGTCTCATGATGAAGACGGAAGGTGGCCATAGGAACTCTTCAAATACACAACACAACCTATTCGTATTTGGGCTCGGTGGATTTGTTTTAAGAAGTTCTTTAGTCATACGTGATGTCCAGGGTTGAGTTGAGACCCTGATGGAGCCGGAAGGTTGCCATAGGAACTCCTAAAGTACACAACATAACCTCGTCATGCTTTCTTACAATATGGGTATCAAATGAAAGGGCTTGTTTAAAATATCTCAAAAAATAAAGTGACGGCACTCTGAAAGGTTGTCTGCTACAAGGATACTCCACTCCACGGATTTAAAAGCTTGTGTTTTAAAAGGATTTTTTCATTACTCATACTCTGAAAGTAGTTCGGAAGGCCTGAGGAGCGGATTGAAGGTAATACTTTTCAGCCCGGAGGGAGAATCACTTTCAATAGACAGCTGTCATTCATTCATTCTGGCAAATAAAAAAAAACTGGTTCTAATTTCACATTTCATATTAAACTATGTTCCATCTTTCTATACAGCCACTCAATTAAACGCAATGTTAAATTTAAATAACATAAAGTTAAGTATTCATTAAAGAATATATATATTTTAAATGACTTTATTATAATTAACTTTCAACTATTTCTTTAAAATAAAATAGATTTGGGCAAAATATTTAAAATTTTTCAATGATGGAAATTAAAAATAATGGCTCAAAAGCTGGCCGGCACGGCCACAGCAAAAAATAAAAATAGGCGGGAAAGAAACAATCCGATTATCATTTGTTTCTCCTCGAGTTGTAGGGTTTTGTTTACAATGAGTTCATCTGATTCAGATAAAGAAGTCACTCATTTTTCTTTAGCTAATTTGTGTTTTTTTTTTACTTTCCTTATATTCGTACTATTAATGAAGCTTGTGTTTTAAAAGGATTTTTAATGAAGCTTATTTAACATAACACGTTTTTAACGCATTAAAAAGAATAAAATAATTTGATTGTGATTTTTATTGATATAGTACTCTCGTCGTGGGGTGCATGGAATAGAATATTATTCTAAGTAAAAATAGTTTAATGAGCTAGAATGATTTTTAGTTTAATTATAATGTTTACTTATTATGAAAAGAAATAAGGGTTACGTTATGAGTTTAAAAACCGAATGTTCCACGAGCAAAGCTCGGTCGCCCAGGTACTTTTACAGTAATGATCACATTTCGAGCGTATCGGAGAAAAAAATGTTTTGTTCTCCGACTGAACAAGATAAACTGAAGTAATATGTATAATTTTAATTCTGTGGTAATATTGCAAATGTATTCCTTTTACGTAATATGTAAATAACAAAGGATACGTCAGTATTAATTCAAATTTATGCCGAATCAGGTCAAGGGAATGCGAATGTTTTGTTTTTGGTGCCTGTCTAACTAAATTAACATAACCAATTGCTATAAATTTGGTAAGAACGTGCACTAGCAATGTGTGACTTTATTTAGTATTGTCTGTGGCATTGTCGAGTTAGTTCTGCTGCGTGTTCGTGGTAAAGGTAGGCAAGATAGATTGAGAATCATTTTAATCTTGCATTTTAATATTGTTCCTTAGGTAGACTGAGAAAAATTAATCGTTTGACGCGTGTTTCAGCATTTTCTTGAAATCCCTATTTTGAAGAAGGAAGTAAGGATTTTTTTGGGGGGATTTTTTTGTTATTAGTATCTAGGTAGTCACAACGCGCCGGAAGGAAAACAACTTATTAAATCGAATTTTAAAATAAAAAGACGATATCTTCGTACAATGGTCGATGCTAGACTGGCCGTTTATTTCAGTTAATAATTCTTAGACCTTAATCTATAACCTTATCTGCAACAGACGCTACCTTAGCACTTTTGGATGCAGGTGCATTTTTAATGCTTTACACCGTCTCTTTACTGGTCAGACACTCGAAAATCAGCTTTGAATAAATATGAAAATCACTGATAAAAATTTGCCCACAGAACAAGTTTAGAGTACGGTAGTAACGAACTGAATAGGTATATAAGATAAGATAAGATTCTTTATTTGCGATAAAACCAAATTTATTTAAATTAGAGCCATAAAATTACACTTACATTAACATAAAATTCAATAATATTACGTACAGTACTATACAAATGTCCTAAACTTAGTTTTTTACTATTTTATTTAATAAAGATTTTTACAGAAGTCAAAATATTCATTTCGATCATATAGTGGGTTACTGACTAGAAAGATTTTTAAATTTCTTGAAAACTTCTGATTTGGACTATCACGTATACGAATAATGAATTATGTGAAAAACCTGATTTCGATTCGTCAATTCTGACCCTTGCGACGACGGTGAGGCGTAGGCTGGCGGCATCGTTTTTCAGTGATTACTTACAAGGGCTGCTATTTATGTATCCGGAACTGGCCACTTACATAAACAATATTTAAAAAGAAATTATAACATTTAAAAATATAACTCTTTGGCTGTAAAATAAAGTTTGTTTCATTCATCTGTCAATTGTTTTTACATTGTGGCGCCATTTTTAAAATTCATTGTCTATCATCACCATGGATTTGACTCGTGAAAATTTTCGTGCTATGATTTATTACGACTTTCGGCGTGGATTAACTCAAAAACTGTGCATGGATCAACTTTTGTCGACTTTTGGGGAGGAAGCCCCATCGAAAACCACTGTGTATCACTGGTTCAGTGAGTTTAATCGTGGTCGTCGTATGCCTGCGGACGATTTTAAAGAAGGTCGCCCTAAATCGGCTGTTGTACCACAAAATATTGATGCTGTGCGCGAACTAATAATGCAAGACCGTCATGTTACATATCGCGAGATAGAGGCATTTCTGGGCATTAGTATGACGAGTATTTATAAAATATTACACGAACATTTGGCTGTAAAAAAAATTTGTTCTCGTTGGATCCCGCACAACTTAACAGTTGAACAAAAACAGGCTCGTGTTGATTGGTGCAAAAAAATTATAGAAAAATACAAATGTGGTACATCAAAAGCTGTTCATAATATCTACAGAGGAGACGAATCTTGGATATATGCGTATGATCCCGAAACTAAACAGCAGTCAACGGTTTGGGTGTTCCAAAATGAGCCAAACCCAACTAAAGTTGTTCGTGCAAAAAGCACTTTGAAGCAAATGGTTGCCTGCTTTTTTGGTATTAGTGGACATGTGGCTACAGTACCACTAGAGAATCGTAAAACGGTTAATTTCAGCATGGTACACCACCATTTGCTTGCCAAAAGTCTTTGGAGAAATACGCAAGAACAATCGACAACGAAGAATAATCCTTCACCACGATAACGCCAGCTGTCACACCTCAGCCGCAACAACGGAGTATTTAAATAGTCAAATGATCGAATTGACGGGTCATCCGCCGTACAGTCCCGACTTGGCACCCAACGACTTTTATTTATTCCCAAGCGTGAAGAACAAATTACGTGGACACCGATTTTCGACCCGGGAAGAAGCCGTTAATGCTTTCAAAATGCACGTTTTGGAGATACCCGATACAGAATGGAAAAAATGCTACGAAAGTTGGTTTCAACGTATGAAAAAATGCATCGATCATCACGGGGAATATTTTGAAAAGCAATAAAAGTATATTTGGTTATAGATGTTTGTTATTTTTTGTTATTCCGGATACATAAATAGCAGCTCGTATGAAGTAAGATTGAAGATTCCTTATTTCATTCCTTATTAAGTGGCCTGGTTATGTGTCTCATGAGCACTTAGCTTTCTAAGTTATTTTTAAGTTTTACTTGTGAACCGAGCTTCACCAAGTCCGCGCCCACTATATTACCACTCTGGTATAAATAGTGATTAGGTCCGTCAAAAAAAAAAAATAAAAAAAAAAATGTGCCGTGCTTCACTCTTGTGTATTTTAAGTTTTACTTGTGAACCGTGCTTCACTCTTGTGTATTTCACAACGAGACTGGCTAAAATTAAGCGATTTCTTTTCTTAACTTCATTTTATATTAGTGAAGACCTGTAATTGGCTGTATATCTAATATTAACGTTTTTTTAATATGATTTTGATAGCTGTTGGTTTTCCTGGAAATTAAAATAAATAAATAGAATAAATAAAACGACTGGGCAAGCTGTTGTAAGTATATTATTTTAAAAGCAGTGTAAGTAAAACTCCTTTTAATTTTAAAGATGGTTTTATATGATACGAGATCTAAATAATGTCAAAATATGGTACTTTGGTTAGTATTAAACTATACTAATTAATATAAGAGGGTATCCTGAAAAAAAATTGGTCTTTTTGAATTCTCGGCAGTTTTTAAGGCTACCTGCCCCAGTGTGGATCTAATAAAATAAATACCAAAAAAAATCTGTTGATCAAATGTTGACCTAGTGCGGATTGGTCGAC
Organism: Carpatolechia fugitivella; assembly: GCA_951230895.1. NCBI lineage: Eukaryota > Metazoa > Arthropoda > Insecta > Lepidoptera > Gelechiidae > Carpatolechia > Carpatolechia fugitivella. Next base: position 17,718,915 of record OX579646.1, on the reverse strand, counting down.
CAACTTAAGAATTACTTCATCCAAGTTCCTCCTACCCTCACCACGTCTTCTTTAACACGTTTTCTTTCACCAAGTTTCGTTCATTCATTTATTCAAATTCTTCATTCGTTCTTTATTCTAGAAATGGATCCGGCCATAGCGAGGGAAGTGGCGATACTGGCCGGCGCGCGCGCCGTCGACGATGCGATCGATAAGGGAGATTCTGAAGTCCAGCAGTTCTACAAGGATGCCACGATCCTGCTCTCCGGAGGATCAGGGTTCATGGGGAAGCAGCTGATCGAGAAACTCTTCAGGTAAGCCCCCTCTTCAAGGTTAGATGTAAGTGTTCGATAAATATACTTTACTAGTTGTCCGGCATTTCTGCCTGAATGCCCATCAGGTAGAAACTGCACCCGCCACGCCGCCGCCACCGCGGGGACGCGGATCTAATTCAGTGAGGCCCGGATTTAGTGGCGCTGTTTTTTTTCATATTTTATTTTAATTTTTTCTCCACAAACATCCCCGATCCCTTGTTTTTTTTTTAATTTTTAAACTTTTTTTTTTTTTTTTAATATAATTTTTATTTTTTATTTTTATATTTCATTGGTTGAGAAATGTGACCTGTAGAGGAAAACAGCCTCAGCGGTAGACTTTGTGAGCTGGCAACCCCCACAACTCCGTAATTTTTTACATTTCCAAAAACTGACTAGACTATTTTTTTTTTATTAATTTATCGAACATGCTTGTAAAGACTGCTGGGTTATCAATAAATAAAGACGTTTTTCGATGTTAACGTAAATAGATATATGTATGCACAGACACTGCGTGTACGCACTCAGCTGTGGCCAACAGTCGACTGCCCCACTGCGTTTGCGCATACACCACAATGCTCACAAAATTTCACGAGAATCGGTTGAGAAACGCGACCTTTAGAGTGAAATAAATAAACAAACAAACAGATGGACATACAAAAGCAAATTTGGCCAAGCTGAACAGAGACGCTTCGCTCGCTCGGTCAACGAGTTTTTTTGTACGCACTACAACTTCTAAATGCCTGTACGAACATATTTGGATGTGTGGGGGGTATCGTTAGAATCCTTACATCAGCCCAAGTGACACGTGCTAAATTTTTCGTGTTTTTATTGTTTAATGATTTATTTAACTATTATTAATTATATTTATTTTATCACAAATTGTTTTCAGATCATGTGACATCAAAAAAATATTTTTGTTGATGCGACCTAAAAAGGAGAAAGGCTTGCGTGAAAGGCTGGACACCATACTGGAAGATCCTGTGAGTATTTAGTTGAGGTTTTCCTGTAAAATATTAACCAAGTTTTTTAATTCTATGCCATCAAAAACATAACTTGTAAAAAAACCAAGACTCGCAACTCAGTTCTTCTACCGTAAAAAGTTGTGAGATGCATTTCAATAATAATAAATAAAAATAAAACTGGTTAACTATCATTATTACAAATTTGTCCCTTAGTCCCCAAAATAATAAGTCCTGGATCCACCACTGAGCATGGCTGTAAATACAATAATATATGTATACATTTTTGGAGATCTGTCTGTCACAGTTACACCGTGTATATTATCTAACTACAGGTGTTCGAGACGGTAAGAAAATTGCGTCCAGGTTTTGAGAAGAAGATTTGTCTGGTGCAAGGCGACGTATCAGAGCCAAGACTTGGCATCTCCACGGAAGACCGCGCCATCATTATTGCAGAGGTATTACCGGATTTCAGTACCACACATAATACTTAAGGCTTCTTCTTCATCGTGTGGGTTGTAAGGTTGACAACGGACCTCACAAACCCTGGTGTCAGTGTTATAGAGCCGCCAAAGGCCACTGCCATGGCTTGTGTAACGACTAGATAGTAGCCGGGACCAACGGCTTAACGTGCTTTCCGAAGCGAGGAATCATCTTTCTTTTCGGACAATCACCAGCCTACAATGTCCTTACCAACAACCTGGGGAACGTCCCACAAATAGATTTTTGCTTGACAGTGTCTCCAACGGAAATCGAACCCGGAACCTGCGTAATGAGCGGCGAAATATCGACACTCGGCCACTTAGTCAATTTTAGGATTTACCCCAGTTCCGGCTTTTACAGTAACAAAGATACTTGCTACATTACACGACGTGTTAGTTGGTCGTGTGTTTTGGTTTGGTTTTGGACGTGTTCGTGGTCCGTCCGTGATCGTCTAAGAGCGTCGTTGGTCTAGTGGCTAGGGCCGCTGCCTCCCGTCCGGGAGACGCGGGTTCGATCCCCACTACCTACTAATGTTTTCAACAAGTTTTCGAATTTAGAATTCATATGAACGTTTATTCAACGCTCTTACGGTGAAGGAAAACATCGTGATGAAACCTGCACACCTGCGAAGAAATTCAAAGGTTGCGTGTGAAGTCGACCAATCCGCACTGGGCCAGCGTGGTCGACTAAGGCCTTATCGCCCTAATTCAGGTTAGGCTCGAGCGCCTCGGTGGGGACGTGTATGAGCTATTGATGATGTCCGTCCGTGAATCTGAACTACATTTAGAGCGGTTGCGCACTACGTCCGATTAGAATCTGATCCGAGTCCGTGAAAATAAGGTCTGGCGTGGCCGTAGAACTATTTTGTATGGTAGGAAGCTGAAGCACTTGACGGATGGAAATCGGATCGAAATCGGACGGATCAAGTGCGTTAGCTACCACACAAATATTTCTACGGCTACGCCGGATCTCATTTTCACAGACTCGGATCGGACGTAGTGCGCAACCGCTCTTATTTTACAACTTTTCCATTTGTTTCCGTCAGCTGATCCAGTTAAAATAATAAAAATTTAAATTTGCTTTTGAGATTTTCGAATGTTCTAGAACAACAGTTTCCTGAATGAACAGCAACCCGTTATTTGAGAGTAGGTAGCAACATAAAAATCAAAGTAATTATTAATCTAATCCTAACTGACCGAGCGAGCGCGACGCGTCTCCGCCTCAGCTTAGTCAAAACAAAATTGCTTCTGTATGTCCATCTGTCGATCTGTGTTCTCATCTACAGGTCGCGTTTCTCAACCGATTCTCGTGAAATTTTTTGAGCAGAATCGATGAATAAGTATATTTAGATTATTTTTACGAGTCAGTTTTACGAGATTTAAAAAAAAATACGAAGTTATGAGTGTTTAACACGTAAAAACAATAAAAAATCAGCCAGTTTGAAAAATTAAATAATATATTCGCGAAGTCTATAGGTACAGCTTACAGAGCCTCTAGTTATTATTGTGTTCAGGTTGTGACTTGCATAGCTTACTACTAAACATGTTAAAAAAATATTAAAGGGCTAATAACGGACTATGTGTTTTCTTTACGACGTTTTCGCGACGACTGTGGAGTTTCTTCGGTTAGCTCTTCTCCACAGATTCCGCCATTGTTAGTGAACTCACCCAAAAAAATGTAATGACGGATCTAAGTGATGTAATAACATCCTATGGAAATAAATACTTTTGACTTTGACTTTGACTTCTATTTTCAGACAAATATAATAATTCATGCTGCTGCTACAATAAACTTCGAAGAACCTTTGAAAGCAGCTGTCAATACGAACGTCAGAGGGACAGTCGAAATGCTAAACATTGGAAAGCTGTGTAAGAAACTAAAGTAAGTTGAGAAATAGACGTGCAACTGCTCAGAGGAACAAAAGACGATGGCTAACGAGGGGCGCGCGTCAGAAATCTTTCTAAAACTGGCACAGAGAAGCCATAAAAAAAAAAAAAAAACGTGAAGGAAAATGTTGTACAAAGCGAGGGGTACATACCATACTCAAGAATTGTATTACTGTCGTATAAAGATAAAGATGAAAATGTCTTTATTCGAAGTAAGATTTAACAAAATAATTCGCATAACCCAGAGCCTCCGTCTGACGCGAACGACCCAAGAGTCCACACTGACACACCACTTCACAGAAGATCTCCCAGACGACGTAGACGAAGTCGAAATTGAGAGGGCTCTCAAACAGCTTAAAAATAGGAAGGCTCCTGGCGAAGACTGAATCACTTCCGAGCTTCTCAAAACAGGAGGTACTCCAGTACTGAGAAAGATAAAGGAGCTATTTAATTCCGTCATAGCCAATGGAACTACTCCGAAGGCGTGGAATAAGAGAGTAATAATAATAATAAATTTTTTATTTGTAACTTTACAATGTCTCAGAATATTAAACCCTGAAGCGTGATAGTTAAAAACTGTGTTACAAGCTCCAGTGTCTTCCCATATGATGTACTTTGTTACATTAGTAAACTTAAGAGCTAAGGACATGTTTGGCAGCTACTCCAATATTTGTGTATAAATGCTTGTGTAAGTGTGTGTGTGTGTGTGTGTGTGTGTGTGTGTATGTGAGTGTGTGTGTGCGTGTGTGTGTGTACGTGAGAATGTGTAGGAATGGGTGTCTTTGTAAATAAAATAAAATATGAGATTATGAGTGCAGAATGCGGAATGTGTGTCGTAGTCTTAAAGAAAGCGCAAATGAATAATTTATACTAAGTGATTCGCTCAAAGAGCTTTTCCGTGTTTTCATAGCTAAGTGATTTAAGGATATCATAAGCAATTTTTTTGAAACAGTAATTACTATATTTCATTGTATTCGCAATGTCTGGAACTACTTTATTATATAGCATTGGAGCCAAGATTGGAGCGCAGTAGTCGTAAAAACTTCTAGTCTTAATACCTTTGACCACAGGTAATGGACATTTGATTATTCTTTTATTGCTAGTTGGAATTAGCGGAACAGTACAACGATGATATCTACGTAGACTTTGATAAACAAATAGTTGTCTGACAGATAGAACGTCACACTTACTGTACAGATCTGTTGAGGGGTGTCTAAAGGGCAGTCTCATCATGACCTTGAGGACTGCACGTTGAGCACGCTCTAATTCAATAAGGAAGGTCTTAGCTGCGCAGCCCCAAACGCAGACACAATATGATAATATACTTTGACAAAGGGCCGAGAAAGTTATTTTAAGTATACCAAGGTCAGCAACGTCTCTTAACCTTTTAAAAGTGTAAATCAATTTCCTTGTTCTGCCAGCAAGAGCTTCCACCTGAGACCTCCAGTTAAGTCTATCATCAAGTATGATGCCAAGATACTTGATATTATTTACGCGTAGTAATGTAGCACAGCTACAGGCAGAGGGCAGTGTATTTGCTCTGTTACAAGGATAAGTGTGCATGCGAATGTTGAACATGTTATCTGGACTTGTTTTTATGGATCTACTAAAGCAGATATATTTGGTCTTATCGGTATTTAAAGACAAAAGGCTATCCTCGAGCCAACTGGAAACTCTTTTCAGCCCATTTTCAGCCAGCTGGCGTACACCATCCCATGTAGAACCATGAAAAACAAGTACTGTGTCATCTGCAAACAATAGTGTATCTGAGTCTTGGTTGTTGATAAGTGAACACAACTGATTTATATACACTAAAAACAGTGTGGGACCTAGGGCGCTGCCCTGTGGAACGCCGTAAGAGCCCGATGCCGGATTACTTAAGTGATCACCTATTTTGACTCTTTGCGTCCTATTGCACAGATAAGTACGGAACCACTCAAGTGATGTTCCTCTTACCCCCATTCGTTCCAGTCTGGCCAAGAGGATTGGAATAGACACGGTGTCAAACGCCTTTTGTAGGTCGAGAAATACCCCCAAGACATTTCTCGCCCCTGTCAAGATATGTGTTGATGGCTGATGACAATTTTAACACCGCGTCCTCCGTTGACTTAGTCTTTCTAAAACCGTACTGATTCGCACTTAACAATTTATTTTTTTCTAGATATGACGTAAGTCTAGCGTTCACAATCTTCTCAATTATTTTTGAGAAAGTTGATATCAGTGAGATTGGTCTATAGTTTGTGGGCAAATCCCTCTGACCAGACTAGACCAGAGTGGTGGCGTTGTTTTACAAAAGAAAGAAGATACAACTCTTCTGAAAAACTTCAGACCGATCGCGCTCTTAAGCCACGTCAATAAGCCGCTTTCACCGTCTCGCCGCAAGATTTGATGCCTTCCAGCCTCCAGAACAGGCTGAGTTTCAAAAAGGTTTCAGTCACTGCCACTCATCCTGGTTGGCTGAGCTGAGTAGAGTCTCTTGAGTGCTCTGCTGGCATGGTACCAGACCCGTTTGCTCAGGTTCCCGGCTTGCTTTAAAGCTAGCAGACGTACCTGGACGACACTTAATTGCATCCGGACGGGAGTAGCCAGATGTACTCGTAAGTACCATCTTCATAAGTGGGGGGTCTCAGACTCACCAGCCTGCGACTGCGGGGTGCCGGAGCAGACCACGGCACACAGTGGGAGAGTGTCCCCTCAGGGGGTTCCCAGGATCATATCAGGAGCTCCATGTGCTTACCCCAGCGGCTGTAGACTGGTTACAGAACTTGAATATAAGTTTGTAGTTTTTTAAATTCAGATTTATTTTATGAGGCCGAACGATAACAATAATAATACATAATAATATTATGGCGTCGATATCCGTCCAAGTACAGAATCATAAGACAAACAAACCCATCCAGTTGCTCAGAGGAGTGAGACAGGGTAATGTCATCTCTCCGAAACTGTTCTCCAACTCACTGTCTATCTTTCAGATGTCTGCAAAACCCTAGAATATAACGGATTGGGCATCAACATTAATGGCGAATATCTCAGTCACCTCCGCTTTGCCGACGGCATAGTGCTAACGTTGCAGGATCAGCAAAAAATGCTGCATAGTCTTAACGCTGCCTCATTGTCAGTCGGTCTCTGGATGAACTTGGACAAGACTAAGGTCATGTTCAACGAACCAAGCATTCCGGAACCGATCTCGATCAATGGCAAAGTGCTCGCAGCTGTCCAAAAATATATCTACCTTGGGCAGACATTGCAGTTGGGTAGAGACAACTTCGAGCGAGAAATCGCAAGAAGAGTACAGTTGGGCTGGGCAGCATTCGGGAAACTGCATCATATCTTCTCGTCGCCACTACTGCAATGCCTGAAGAGCAGGGTGTATACTGCATTGATGTGCGTCCTACCCGTTTTGACATACGGAGCCGTAGAACCCATGACGTTGGAGCAGACGGGTTCTCGAATGGAGATCACGTCTCGGAAAACGTAGTGTGGGACGCCCCCCTGCTAGGTAGACTGATGACTTGAGGAAGGTCGCTGGTGGTGGCTGGACGAGGAAAGCTGGTGATCATGCGCTTTGGCGTGCCCAAGGGGAGGCCTGCGTCCAGCAGTGGACTGCAATAGGCTGATTGATTTAAAGTATGTACATTCCATTTTTACCCGACTGCGGTGAAGTCCAAAAGGTAGAGTTATGTCTTCAACCTGTAGGTATGTAATTATGTATGTAAAGCTACCCTTAAATAGGTACTAAACGGCTGAACCGCTTTCGATGAATGTCTGTATAAACCACGTCGTTTTTTTAACAGATCGTACGTGCACGTTTCGACTGCGTTTGCGCACGCTACGGAAAGCAGGTTCAACGAGGCTGTAGACGAGCAGTTCTATGAAGCAGCGCTGTCTCCGCAACTGGCAATCAAGATGGTGGAAACTATGGATGAGAAACGCCTCAGGGATATCACTCCAGAGTAAGCAAACTGCAGCTTTTGTATGTGGCAATGTGCAAATAGCATTCTGCTGAATCGAAAAAAAAAGAACAGCAACTTGTCAAGCAAATGTGTTAGCGTGTGGCAAAAAACGAACGAATTCTTTTTTACAGTTCCTCAGTGCTTGTTGTTTCGTACACTGAAATCGCTGAAATACCATGTTGTATGACTACTAGCGCCGCCAGTGGAACAAACTTTAGCTGTGCTGTCTGTCAGCACTCAGCAGACAATTCTAAGAAATGTTTACCCCTTTATATCAGCTGGAAACTACAAAGTAAAAGTATAATTTACAGCGTGCCTAGTAGCATTCTGCTCAGCCAAATTATAATTTTACAACAAAAGATCGATAGATGGATGTGAATTTGTTAGATTCCATCTGCTATACAAAAACTTCTATCGAAAAAATCGGATTCGGAAAGATCATCATCAATACCTCATATACGTCCCCACCGAGGGGCTCGAGCCTACCTTGAATTAGGGTGATTAGGCCTTAGTCGACCACGCTGGCCCAGTGCGGGTTGTGGTCAACTTCACACAAAACCTTTGAATTTCTTCGCAAGAAACCTGCACAAGGTTTCATCACGATGCTTTCCTTCACCGTAAGAGCGTCGAATAAACGTACATAATAATAATGTGAGTTCGAAATTCGAAAACACATTGGTACGTGGTGGCGATCGAAATCGCGTCTCCCGGACGGGAGGCAGTGGCCCTAGCCACTAGACCACCGACGCTCTTCGGGAAGATCAGAATTGATAAATTTTGAGTAAACTAATTCGTCAAAATATATAAAAAGGAACAAACTAAACTTGAATTTCATTTGGTTTAACAAGTAGCTATTTTTAATTCCTTTTTTTATTCAGGTTAATACAGAACTGGCCTAACACATACACTTTCACGAAGGCTATAGCGGAGGAGGCTGTTCGGCAGGCCGACTCGGAACTACCCATCAGCATAGTCAGACCAGCCCTAGGTAATGTACCAAAGATTTCTGACGCGCGTCGTCGGGAGCGAAGTGAGTGGCATATTACAAACGAGGTGACTTTTGTAAGCCCGAGCCGTTGGCTGATAATATTTTTGATACAATCCTCCCCTTAGAGTAGGTATTTAAAAAAATGCTATAACATGAAAAGGGAACATCCTCCATTTTATAAGTTGGTAAAAATGTGTTAAAGTATGAATTAGTCTATCCGTGCGAAGCCGGGGCGGGCCACTAGTTAATAAGCAATATAAAGACAAGAGCCCCTCGGAGGGCACGTATTGAGCTGTTGACGATTAAGATAATTTATGGGAAAATATATAAAGCAAAATATTATAATTGTTGCTTATACACTTAGTATACTCTTGAGCATTACTTTTTATTGTACTTATAATACAATTTTATTTTATATTCAGTGATCTCGTCGCTTCTGGAGCCCTCCCCAGGATGGTTAGACGAAAGCTGCGCGTTTGGACCTTCTGGAGTGAGTATACCTATAATAGGCTTCTTCATCGTGTGGGTTGTTGGTTGACAACCGACTTCATAAACCCTGTTTTTTTTGGTTGAGTGAACTTGAAACTGCAAAGTCAGATTATATTAGATGTAGCGGAATCCTCCTCTAATATTGCACTTACCGTGACGATGCAGTTCTAATTAATTTCACTTTACTGTTTACGGATTGAGTGAAAGGGAGAGGTATGCCTAGTTGTGCATTCATTAGAGGTACCTATCTGTTGTCTTAAATACTCTACCCATATCACTATTGGTTCGTAGACCACTTCACATAAGAAGTTGCCCATCTCCTTTGAGTCTTCTTGACAAGACGCACTATATAAACAAATCATACAAGAAGCCCTTCTAAATAATATGTCCTATGAAGACACAGAGAAGTTATCTATTGTTAGTCTTGAAATTACTGTTTTGTCTCCAATTTTAGATAGGTATTTTCTATTTTGTATTTTTGACATGCCCTTTAATTTTTTCTATAAATTTAGTAATCTTAGAATCTAACTCTTGTAATTTATTACGTTTTCAACCTTCATAATTCCGTAATTTTTTTTAATTTTCAAAAGCTGACTCGTCAAAAAAGGGGGTTAATTTACCGAGCTTGCTCACAAAATTTCACGAGAATCGGTTGAGTAACGCCACCTGTAGAGTGGAACAAATGGACAGAATAGACAGATGGACAGACAGACATACAAAAGCAATTTTGGCCAAGCTGAAACGGAGACGCTTCGCTCGTTCGGTCAATTATTACAACATGTGACCTTCGGGTGCCTGTTCATTCACTCCGTGAAAACTGAACAACTTTTATTCTTGACAAATATAGGTATTTATACTGTTCTAGCCAAGGACGTTTAAACAGGTTCTAGCTATACATATAATATGTGTCTATGGTTCTAGCAGACCGGTCTCAGTCGTAATGAAAACCCAAAATTATGGGATATTGAAAATATGTGGAACAAAATAAGTTCAGCTTCACGAACTAAAAGATTTTGCTTCACTTTAACATCGTTGTTGACCTGGAATGTCCAGGGTTCGAACTAGATTGTTACTCCAAATGATGCGCCTCGGAAGGATGAAGTATTTGTTTCACGAGGATTAATATTGACCGAGCGAGTGCGAAGCGTCTCCGTTCCAGCTTGGCCAAAGTGGCCAAAATTGCTTTTGTATGTCCATCAGTCTGTTTGTTCCACTCTTCACGTCGCGTTTCTCAACCGATTCTCGTGAAATTTTGTGAGCGGGTTTGATAAATATAATATACTAGCTTTTCGCCCGTGGTTTCACCCGCGTTAAATGAGTTTTTCTCTCTTCCTACACCTACCCTACACCTACCCTACACCTACCCTACACCTACCCTACACCTACCCTACACCTACCCTACACCTACCCTACACCTACCCTTCACCTACCTTTCACCTACCTTTCATCTACCCTACACCTACCCCAACCTCCCCTACACCTACCCTACACCTGCCCTACACCTTATAATACGGATTTCTTGTTGAGTCAGTTTTTGGAAATTTAAAAAAATTACCGAGTTAATATGGTTGAAAACATAAATCAGCCATTTCAAAAAAATATATATTCGCGAGTTCCCCAGCCACTAGTAAAATAATACTTTTGATGATTTTCTTAAGCCGCAAAATGTGGATTTGAAATTTTATTTTAAAAGCGAGAGGGATTTAATAATGATAACTTATTTTAGATGATCATGGGATCAGCTCTTGGAATGGTTCACACTATTCTTTTTTGCGCCAATACGGTGGGAGATTTGGTTCCTGTGGATTTGGCTAATAACGCAATAATACTTGCTGGTAAGTTTGTTCATAGCAAACTAGCTGTCCGCCCGCAGCTACGCTTGGTTGTGACTTTTCCCAGTTTCTAAAGCCAACGCCATCTATTAAAGTGAAGAGAGATACACTAATCGTTCTGAGTGATGACCATAGATGGCGCTGTCAGCTTTAGTAATCTCAATGAGGTGTTTCACCGGGACAATAAAACATTTTTCCGCGGTGAAAAATAGCCTATGCCTGTTCTTGGTTACCAAACTATCTTTGTAGCACTTTGCTTAGGTATCAAAATCAGTTCAGTAATTATAGATATAGATTATTATTGTTACAAATTACGTGTTAACGAAATATCTAATAATTTAATGAATAAAAAAAATGAATTAATAAAAAAAGAAATGAATGAATACTAATTTTGAATGTCGATAGTTTATAATATCAACGACAGTTGGAGCTGTAAATGCACTCTGAGCATTAAAGTAAAAAACAGTGACAAATTTCGTCGAGCTTTCACAAGGCTTGGTGGCGTAATTGGTAATGCGCCTGCTTCTTGCCCGGATAGCCAAGGAGATGCAGGTTTGAGACCTGTACAAGATCGACAAAATTTTTATTTTCTGCTTTATAATTTATTATTTATAATATTATTAGTAAAGATAATAACAATTAGTATTGGACCAGCGGCTTTGCATATGAGATATGCCAGTATCGGGGGGATTTTCTGGGATAAAAAGTATCCTCTATATCCTAGTCTAGTTGATATAATCTGAGTGGCAAACAACCTTCCCTTTCAGTGATCGAAGCAAACAATTCAACCCATTCCGTTCAACTGATTTTTTTTTATAATAGGCTCGTGCTAGTGTCGTGTTTAAGGCCACTCTCTAAGCAGATGTAAATGAGAATTAGGATTTAAATTCAACATCTCATTCTAGGTTGGGCAGCAGCTAAACGACGTGAACAAGGTCAATATGAGCCGAAAATTTATACTGTTACTGGCAGAAGAAACCCACTCAACTATAGTAAGTACCATTGAAATTATATCTACCTACCTCTACAACGTGTTTTGCTGCTGAAAAAAACGCAATAATACAGCCATGCGCACCCGCACCCGCCTCGGTAGGTGGTAGGTGTAGGGGAGGTGTAGGGAAGGTGAAGGGTAGGTGTAGGGTAAGATGTAGGGTAGATGTAGGGTAGGTGAAGGGTAGGGTAGGTGTAGGGTAGGTGTAGGGTAGGTGTAGGGGAGGTGTAGGGTAGGTGTAGGGTAGCTGTGGCGCGCTGGGCTTAGTCGGTCCTGTAGCTTCAGTAGAGTAGTCAGCGTTGTCCGGACAAGGCATGCGTTTTGCTATTGTCTGTTTGGCTATAATAATAAAAAAAGAATAAAGTTAACGAAAAAATGTTAACATCTATTTAAAATTTATATGATAAAAGAAATCTTACTACAATATTAATATTAAAACTCTTTTAGGTAGCATGATAGGATAAATTCTAGTTTATGATAGTCTTATGGTGCGTTGAGACGCGCTCCGGGCAGCCTGGCCGGCGGCCGCCCAGGCTGCAGCCCGGGCGCTTCCGCGGGCCCAAGCAGACTGTTCACACGCGCGCGGCAGTGCTGCCACCTTAGCGCTTTCGGAGTTAGATCTAGCGCTTTTTGGGACACTTGGCGCTGAAATTTTAATATTAACTCCTATCGGAAAATCTAGCGCTTTTTTATGATGGACCAAACTTAATAGTATCACGTCGCAATTTCGGCAAAAAATAGGAAGTAAGCAGTAACACCGCAAGTCGTTTAGCTTCCGTTCCATATATTTAGGGTATTCTCCGAATAAAATAAGTTGTTTCGTCGAAATCGATTAGCCATCATACTTATTAATATTTAAGACTATTTTACATTTAAGTTGATAAATACAATTTGTATTGAAATAAATAAAAATTTCTTATTGTTATGCCTTTTTTTGTTCGTGCATGCTAGCGGATTCTAGCGCTATTTTTTGTTTTATGCAGTCTAGTGGAATCTAGCGCTATTTTCAAGCGCTTTTAGCGCTGATTGGCCTCAGAGAGGTGGCAGCACTAGCACGCGGGCTTGCTAGTCAGTGCAAACATGTCGAACGACGTGGACGTAGATCTTGTGGGGACAATAATTGCTCTAGGAATGATGTATTTTTATTTTAAAAGAAAACAAAATGGTCGATGACGAATTGAAAAAGAAACAGAATCCAGAAAAGAAGGTGGTGGATGATAAAAAGCAGATTTAATAATTTATTACCTATAAAAAAACTAATGAAAAAATAATAATAAAAAAGTAAAGAAGTCAATCAGAAAAAAAAAACGATGTTTTTTATTATTAATTATAATTAAATTTTTACTTTTCTTTTTTTTACTTATTTTATTAGTATTTAAAAATTAAATTATTGGCTCTCCGTGATATAACTATAAATAAAATAAAATAAAATAATAAACTTTGTTCGTTTGTCCAGTCGGACATTATTAATTTCTTGTAATGTCAAAATAAATTATTACGGAGAGTGGCCCGTTCGCCACGAAGTCGCATGCGATACTGACGCGACCGAGCGCGTGTAAACAGGCACACGGGCGCAGGCACATTTCCTTTGATCTTTGTCAAAAAATCGACAGTCGGCCCCGTGGTTGGCCGCGTGCAGGGGCGCGGGCGCGGGCGCATGAAAATGCAGCCTATTCGTACGCCAGCGCCCGAGCTCGCGCCCGCGCCCGTTGAATGCGCTTTGAACGCGAGCGTCTGAACGCGGCATAAGGGTCTATCTATAGTTCTCACTAAAAGTATCAGGGTTAGTAACGAGCGGTTCACATTGTAGAGTTTTTATCACTAGATGATTCACTTGGCCAATAATAATATTTACTTTAGTTAAAGTGTTAGATTAGTTAAGTAAAGCGTTACGTTAATTAGGTATAGGTAGTTAGGGGGTGTTATTATATTCTTTATTGCAATAATACACTATACAGAAATGATATTATTAATAGCTGTTAATTAGATAGGAAGCGGATGGGTTACATATGGTTATCTGCACTAAAAAGTAACAAATAAAATAACATTTCAGATGGAACATAAAAATATATAGCCAATATCCTCATTTAAGTAAATAGTAGAATTTTGTAGTTCCTTTTGGAGACGGTGCCAGGCGCCAGCCAGGGTTATAGAGCCGCCAAAAGCCACTGACATGGCTCGTGTAATGACTAGACAGTAGCCGGGACCAACGGCTTAACGTGCCTTCTGAAACACGGAATCATCTTTCTTTTCGGACAATCATGTCATTTGACCTGCAATTTCCAAACCAAAAAGGGAAAGTCATACAAGAGATTTTGGCGACAGTGAATCGAACCCGGAACCTCCGTGATGAGCGGCGAAATCTTGACCACTCGGCCACTAAGGATTTTATCATCAACATCAACGGCCCTTTACAGTCCACTGCTGGACTATGAGCCTCCTCCGTGGAGGGTCTTGCCATAATCTCCACGTATGGCAGGCGGGTTGGAGATCGCAGATTAAAAGGTTACTATATCAGAGAGCGCTGCTGCCCGTTCCCTGTTCAATGTGTAGTCCCTAAGTCGCCATCCACGGGCAGAGTAGGGGATGGTGACAAACGTATTCTACTCTGCCGTCACCACACGGCTAACCGATTTTATTATTGATGATAATTTATTCATTTATTTTCAGAATTTCTAGTGAATACAATGTTAGAAAAAAGAGGAAAATACATAACACCTAAGTCGTTGTACTACGCATTCACTCACCGCACAGATTTCCCATTAGTATATATAATGCTAAACTGGATTTTCCACTACATACCCGGATATATAGGAGATTTCATTCTTTTGATGATGGGAAGAAAACCATTGTAAGTAGAAAATATTGCAACATTTAGCAAACACGGGGAAAACCCGTTTCGCTAAGAACGAAACCTAGTTAGATTGATTTATCGCCCCCGAAACCCCCTATTATACTAAATATTAGCAGCCGTTGACGATTCGTGGATCCGAAGAAATCCGGCGAGTCACCCAGGGCCATAAAAGGATTTAAAAAAAGAATCCGCGAAGTACACCTAGCGCCATCTATCGTTTTAATTAGAACTATTATTTTTATTTTTTAAAGAGCTGTCAGATAATCCCCATTGCTTGTTTAAAGTATAAATTTGTACACTTCTGTTTTCTTTTTTCTTTTCTGTAGTTTTCTTGTGTGTGCAATAATTTATTAATTAATTACATACATACAAACAAACATAGCGGCTAAAATCATAACTAGACATCGGATTATATGCATAATATGCATGTTTGCATATGCAAATGCATATAATTCCATTTTTATAGCGTTATTGCATATTTTGGTACTTTTTCATTGATAGTGCATATTTCAGTAATTATACGTGTTAGGTGGGTTGTATTATGCTGTCGACACGTCTTCCTCCACGACAAACTCTGCCTGAAGAGGTTTCTGCAGAAATGGCGCCAAATTTCAAGTTCTGTCCGGTAACGAAAGGTCATTTTCAGCCTATAAATTAATATTAAGTGACAAACGTCACAAGTCTTCTGCAGAAAACCCGGAAAAGTATGTTATTGTTTATTGTCACAAGAATTATAACAATAACTAATATGAATATATGTATGACATATAAATATAATGTTAAAATTAACGTAAATTGTAATAATAAATGGTTTTTTGATTGTGCATATTTCGCCCTTTTTTAGTGCATATTTTGGCATTTTGATTGTGCATATAATCCGATGTCTAATCATTACCCTCCTTTTGCTTCGCCGTAGTCGAGTAAAAAATTAAGAAATTTTGTTTTATGTGTATTTATATTTCCTTATTATATTCCCAGCGCCGTGAAGCTGTACACAAAATTGGATAGACTCGCGAAGGTATTTGCGTACTTCGGATCGCACGACTGGGTTTTCGGTGACCGGAATCTGGTTGCCTTGTTTTCGGGCCTGAGTGCAACCGACAAGCTGATTTACAATTGCGACCTGGCCAGCTTCAAATGGAAGGATATGTTAGTCACTTGGATATTAGGTGAGTGGATTGACAATCGTTCTCCACGACGACGACCCCTTGATTTTGTTTTTATTTTTAATTTGCTTTTATATTTTTATTATTTAATTTAATTTTTATATATTTTTTTTTGTTGTTTTTTTATTTATTTAGGTAATTGTTTTTTTAATTGGTCGAGAAACTTTTCATTAGTTTTCATATTTATTTTTATTTTTTCTTCAAAAATATATATTTTTAATTTGCTTTTATATATATATATATATTTAAATTATTTTCTTTTAATTTATTTTATTTATTTCCTACATAAAAAAGGACCCGTGTATCACAAGGTCAGTGATCTACTTGTTAATTTTGAATTCATTTTGATATTGATTAATTTGCTTGCATGAATGTTTGTAGTATTTTATTTGGAATTAACAACAAATAAGTAGTACAGACAGACATTAAAATAAGTAATGGTGTCAATTCTACGCAGCGAAACTAAATTTAAATTTTACATCAGTCTTGTCACTTTCTGACCCACGACCATGAAAAAGGACGGGAGATTGTCGGCTCTTTTGAACGTCAAATTTTATGTCACAAACGTCAATTTAAAAAAGGATCCTAAAACATGCCGTAATTACATCGCACACGTCAAAACTTGACATTTGCGCTATACAATTTGGCGCTCACAATGGTTGACAATCTCCTGTCCTTTTTCATCGTCGTGGGTCAGAAAGTAACAAGACTAAGATAAAATTTAAATTTAGTTTCGCATGAAATGAATAATGAAAAGTTATGCAGCTATTCTGTTTTTCAGGCATCACCTCTTTCTCTACTTCTTAGAATATATTATTCCATGCACCCACGTTTTAAGACTACAACACCAATAAAAATCTCAATAAAAATTATTTTATACTTTTTAGTGCGTTAAAACGTGTTATGATAAAAAATATTTTTTACTTTTTAATTATTACAAGTACCGTCGCGTCGTCACAATAATAATCTTTATTTTTCAGGTATAAGAAAATACCTCATCAAAGATGGCCTTCAGGACACGGAGTATGGAGTTATGAGACAGTTCCGGTTCAAAATACTCCACTACACAGTGGTGGCGCCACTGTACTTTTATTTACTATATAAAGTCGCTATTTTGGTTTTGAGTCTTGTATACTTTGCTTTTAGTATATTTTTTGGTTGGTTAACATCAGTTTTTTATTAATCTTATTACCATATTTATGTATTTCTATAGTTTAAGGATATTATGTACTATTGTAAAAATTTATGATAATGCATGTATGCATGCTAGTAGTTTTTTGTGTTTTAGGCTGAATTGTTATTATTTATTTTTTGAAATAATATTCCGACACAAATTATTTTATTTGATAATTAAATAAATGAAATATGTATTTGTGTACAGTTTAATTTGTAAATTATTTAACTAACGATTTACAGTAGGTACAATGTCTATACTTTTAAATAACTGTTTTTCTAGAAGAATTTTCTTTTCGGTGTTTGCTGATATAGATAGATAGATAAATCGTTTATTTGTAAATGCAATACACAGTTTTTGTAGCATGCTAAAAACATTAAATATAACGTAAAAAACGGCCCTAACTCAGCATGTTGCAGTGACACGCTTAGCACAGTGCCACTGCGCTGTTGTTCTGTTATATAGATGAACTGTACGGGACTGTGTCCACAAGGATAAAAAAAATACAAAAATGGTTACATCATTAAAAAGATATTTCTAAGTATAGACGCACGTGGTATGGATGGACTTATGAATTCGACCGTACCTAACTTGTGGTTTTATATAGAGTGTAAGAAGATTCGGGTTGTTTATTTGCAGTGGATTCCTTCACATATAGGTATAGACGGCAATGCTGCCCTCGTAATGAAGAATGCAGTAATCGTAATTTTTTCGAAATATTGTTTTTTTCGGAAATGGTGTCAGTAAGACACGTGCTACATATTTTCTCCCTACGTAGTAAGGTCCGTCTCCACTCCCTCCTTTGCAAACGGTCGAAGCTCTCCCTACGTAGTAAGGTCCGTCTTTATACCGCTTGCGTCCGTCCCGTAATGACATACGCGTGTCCGGTGTTTGCTCATGCGGCTCGTTCCAATTTGAGTCCCCTTCAGGTGATTCAAAATCGTTTCATGCGCAAGGCCACGGGCTGTCCGTGGTACGTGCGCAATAGGAATCTCCACATTGACCTCGAGGTCCCCTCCATTAAGGAGTACATGCGTCAAGCGTCTAAACGATATTTCGATTCGGCCGTTACTCACCCGAACTTTCTGGTGAGAAAAGCGTCAATTTACTTTCCGCATCCCACTACGCGATTCAAGCGTCGTCCTAGACACGCTCTCACAGATCCGGACGATGAGATCACCGTCGCGATTAAAGCTGCCATTGCGTGTAGGCCACACACTACCACAGAATGCCCTTCAGGTAGCAACCGCCCCCGCCGGCGGGGACGCGGAACTAATAGTAGAATTAATTCAGTAAGACCCGGTAGGGGTCATTCTTCTCCGACGCGCTTCTCGCCCTGGCAACGTTGTGGGCCGCGGTCCGAGCCCGTCTGAGGGCGCCCCCAGATACGTTGTCATAAAATTCCTAAGGGTACGAGCCTTCTGCTCCCCCGCAAGTCCGCGCCCACTATATTACCACTCTGGTATAAATAGTGATTAGGTCCGTCAAAAAAAAAAAAAAAACACGTGCTATATATGACATTGAAAAAAAAACTGAAAAGTATTCGGAAGTTGGAGAAACTTTAAGCTAAAATGCAGCACTTGCATAAATTTTTATATCAATCCTAAGTTAGCATGCAGTATTCGTCTAATCCTAGTAGATTATGCAGTATTTGCTCATTAACTGCATTTCATTGTAGCACCGTAAAATTAGTTAAAACATAAGCCATACAAGATTGAAACGCAGCATGCTGCGATTACTGCATTTCGCTCTAGTATGACAAAGACCTTGACCTTGAATACTGTATTTCGCTTAAGCAAAACAGTCTGTGATCATCTCGCACGGTGGCCACACGTGGTGCACGTCGCAGTATTTGCGGCTCTTATTTTGTAGCGAGTCCTTAAATGTTAAGTTTGGCTTCAGTGTGTAAAAATAGTAATCAACTGATTGTGTGAGATCCTTGGTGTTTAGTATCTTAAAAACTAAAACATTTCATTTTACTAAGGGGTCAAATGGAT
The DNA here is from genome assembly GCA_951230895.1 of Carpatolechia fugitivella. Taxonomy (NCBI): domain Eukaryota; kingdom Metazoa; phylum Arthropoda; class Insecta; order Lepidoptera; family Gelechiidae; genus Carpatolechia; species Carpatolechia fugitivella. Next base: position 17,699,850 of record OX579646.1, on the reverse strand, counting down.
CAGCTAGTGTGCAAATTTGAGGAAATGCGCGCCAAGAGGATGAAATTTTACACGCTGTTCATAAAATAAAAGAGATTGAGGTAACTGTTGGATCGTCATGAAAAAGTTATTCTTCTTCTTGGTAAAAAGCATCAAGAGACAACTAAACGCCATGAGAATGAAATTCTTCTTCTTGAAAAGAGCGTAAAAGAGCTAAAGATGTCGGGGGTAGTAGCAGCTCCAGTGTCGGTTAGCTGCGGGAATCTTAAAGTTCCGGAGTTTAACGGCTCTTCCTCCTGAACTGCGTACAAGCTGCAATTCCAATCGATTTTCCGAGCCAACAATTGGACAGAGGAGCAAGCTAAGACAACGTTGACGGTGGCACTCTACGGGAAGGCTCTGGCCGTATTGGAAGCTCTGGGAACTACTGAAGACATTACCTACAAACGACTTTTAGAAGCACTGGAGTCTAGGTTTGGCGACGCCCTTCTTGAACACTTATACCGAGCTCAGTCAAAGGAACGTACGTGCTTGTGAGACTTTGCAGCAATGGGCCCTGGAAATAGAGAAATTGATGCGGAAAGCCTACCAGGACGCGCCGAATCGGGCAGAGAAACTGGTGTTGCAAGCTTTAACGGATGGAATTTGTGATATGGAGGTACGAGCTGCTGTTTGATTGGCGCATCATAAAACTCTGAAAGACGCCGTATCCCATGTTTTGGAAGTAGAAACAGTAAGAGATCCACGCAGCTACAGAGTGCGCAAGTTGACGGCCTCCAGAGGGATAGGAAAACCACGAACACCCGGGCGACAAATGCTCTGTTGGCGTTGTGGAGAGCGAGGGCACTTTAGGAGCAGCCGCCCAAAACCAGACAGAGATAAAAGAAGGACGACGTGAGGAGGAGGAAAACGAGCAACCAGCTGCTTCCTCAGAGCAGCAGGGAAACTAAATCGGACCAGAGCTGCGGGATGGGCGCTGGTCGGTAGATCTAAGAACCCCATCGTACCGGTAAGACAGAGCTTCGACGGTAACAGTTTGATGGTCGATGGCGCAGTCAACGGAAAGGAGTGTCAGTTGACGTTAGATACCGGAGCTTCAAGATCTGTAATTAAGACACAACTTCTAGGAAAAGAAGGCAGATATCTTTTGAGTAGTGTCAATGTGTTAGGTATGTGTACATACCTATACCTCTTTGCCTCTTTGGCTGTTGCTGGCCGTAAACATTTGGATTTATTTGAAATTGGAAGATAAGTTTTGACTTGGAAAAAAAGAGCAGATTCTTGGTTAGACTTTCCCTGTATTATTAAAAGGTTCTCTGTGGTTAGACTGCGCGTGTGTAAAAATCTTAAAAAAGAAAATAAAAACATCTCTTGAATTATCAATCTTTCAGTTAAAAATACTACATCCACCTTCTTTCCACAATGTACAGCTTTCTACCGCTACCGGCCAGCGTTTACCAGTATTTGGAGAGAGGGAGATAACTTTAAGAATCGGAGAGATAAATTATCGGCAAAAAGTCATCATAGCCGACATTTTGGATGATTGCATCATTAGGCTGGACTTCTTGAAGTCGTACAACTGCAACATCGATCTGAAGCTGGGAGTTCTCAAGTGTGGCTTGCATGAAATACCGTTGAAAGGTGGAAATTTTGGAAAAGTCTATTGTTTAAGGAAGACGTAGAACGCAGACTTTGGTACCTGTTACTTTACCGGGAAAAAACGTGCGTCTGGGAAGATGTGGAGTAGTGAAAGAGCTACATTTAGACTGACCCTGGAAAACAACAAGCACAGTTGTGGAGCTTGGAAGAACAACCATGTTACCGGTATTGAATATGAGTGGCACCGAACTCGTCATTAAGAAAGGAACTATTCTTGGGGCCTGCGAAGAAATGTCGTGGCAACGGAATTGTTAAGAACAGAAAAATAGTAGATCTTTACAAACTAAGCCACTGGTCAAGAATCTGGTGGAAAGTTTCCGAGAGAATCTTACTGCTCAAGAGTTGAAGAAGGCAGAAACGTTTCTTCAGCAGAATGCCGACTTCTTTTCTGTTCATGACGGTGACATTGGAAGAACTGGATTGGTGCAGCATAAGATCAATACTGGACAAGAACAGCCTATCAAGCAACATCTTAGGAGAACACCCCTGGCACATGACAAGAATGTAGATAAAATAATCCAGGATATGAAAGAAAACAATGTGATAGAGCCTTCTTCGAGTCCATGGTGTTCTCCCGTTGTTTTAGTGAAGAAAGATGGTTTAACGAGATTCTGTGTGGATTATCGTCGTTTAAATGATGCAACAAAAAAAGATAGCTATCCAATTCCACTAAAAAGCGACAAAGATATCAGGACCAGAAACACAATAATCGACGACACTTTGAACACATTGAATGGAATGAAGTGGTTTACTACCCTGGAAAAGACAGCTTTCTCGACTGGAAAGGGACTTTAGCAATTCAAGGTGATGCCATATGGATTATGCAATGCTCCAGCTACATTTGAGAGATTAATGGACAATGTTTTGGCTAGAGTTGTAAATGTAAGTGGTTTTTGTTTGTTTGTTTGGTAAAAGAACACGGTTTTTTTTAGTTTATGTTTTTCTTTTCTTAAAAAAATTACGTTTTTAGTACTATTTAAAAAAAAAATGTATCAAAAAAACGTATTAAATACGAATCATAATCGTTTTGTATGCATTTGTTTGAGTTTTATATTTTTTTTCACACTGCACTGCATTTTTGTTATCAATACTGATATACTAAACACTTAACTTTGCTAAAATGACGTGCAGTTCACATGTTTCCTAGGTTAGTCCACCTTACTATTGTAATTTTTGAATGACTGTGATACAAAGATAAAATGCAGTAAGTAATCTACTTTGCCTCAAAGTTTAAATAATATATATATATATATAGTTAAACCAGTGAAGAATGTTATATATAGCCCTGTGGTAAATAAAAACATCCATTTAACCACATATATTTTTAGAGACACTCGTAAAACACTTAACCGCGTTTTTCTCCAAACTTCCATTTTGCGAGTACTGCATTCGTCATTACGAGGGCAGAATGAGAGGGTAGATGATTCGAGTTAGCTAGACAGGCCTCCTCTGAAGGTATACCTTATCATTCTGACTGCTTCCCTATGGTCAAGAAATTATGTTATGAGTTATGAATGAATGAATGAATGAATATACTATGTTATGGAAGGAGTACTTTGACAAAAGAAGCAAGGAAAAAGGTATTTGGTATAAACACGGTATAAAACCCTTCAACCAGTTCCTTTGGATGTGTTGTCCTTCGTGGCACGACCAAGGCTGTTTTTCTTATATCCATTGACGGTATAAAATAGCTTATAATTATATTTTATACCACTATTTTGAGATTTTCTACCACCTTGATCTTGGAGATAATGATGGTCATGCTGGAAAGAATACTTCCTAGCACGACCAAGCTGAAATTCTGGTTATTCTTAAACGATGGTATATACAAGCTTAGGTTTTATAGATCTTGGAGATAATAATGGTCATGCTGGAAAGAATACTCTGAAATTAATGTTATTTTTAAACCTTATACTATTTTATTCTGACGGGCAGTACCGACGTCTCGGTCGACCGTAGCTATCATGATTTAATCTAGAATAGTAGTCGTCAACCAACATCATTGAGTAAAATAAAATATAATAAAAATAAATAAAATAAAAAATATATATGTACTTATGATAAATAAATTCCAAGGGGTCGGGGATGTTTGTAAAGAAAAAAACAAAATTGAAAATTTTAAAAAACCCACGCCGGATATTAAAACATATTCAAATAAAAAACAAAATTGAGAATTTTAAAAAAAGCCACGCCATATATTAAAATATATTAGAATAAAAAGGATAAAATAACATTTTTGGAAATCCCCCGACCAGAGTCAAATAAGATAAGAAATATAAAATAAAGAAATAAATCATCGCTCTCTTTGTTCGAAATTTCAGTTTAAATATTATAACTACTTATTTATATTACTCACAAACTAAATATAATGTAGATTCTGAATAAGTAAAACTCACAGTATTTATATAAAATTTATTAATGTCAGAGCAGGGAATGGCAGACCCCGACGTGTTTTATTGGATTTGTATCATATTATTAGATAGATGAGTATGTAATAGTACCTAAATTAATAAATATTATTGCTGTGTCTACGAGAAAGAAAAAGGTAAGTAGGTACGTAAACGTAAGGACTAAGAAAGGTCATAATTCGTTGTTTGTGTGGCGGATTTCGTGAGAAATCACTCTTTTTATAGATTTCTTTATTTTATATTTCTTATCTTATTTGACTCTGGTCGGGGGATTTCCAAAAATGTTATTTTATCCTATTTATTCTAATATATTTTAATATATAGCGTGGCTTTTTTTTAAATTCTCAATTTTGTTTTTTATTTGAATATGTTTTAATATCCGGCGTGGGTTTTTTAAAATTTTCAATTTTGTTTTTATTTTTAACTTTTTGGAAAGTACGTTACAAGGTACAACAGTTGACAAGGCTGTTGTTTATTTGGGCAACAAAATGTTTGCCAAAGGGCAAGCCTACGTAGCCCTCAGTAGGGTTCGCTCATTGGATGGTGTGGTGATATGCGACTTGGACCAACGCAAATTATTTAATAACCCACAATAATAATGTAGCATTACAAGAATTAGAGAGACTCAGAAATATAACGCAATAACATAGGTACTCAAATTTTATTTGCCTTTAACGTACTTATTATATACTTTCTCCGATCCGTCGTGGGTGCAAATAACCGCATCGGAATCAGCCACCTATCCTCGCTGTTGCAGTATTCCTTTATAGTCTACCGCCATGCGCCATAAAACATGTCCAAGAACCTGATCTGTAAAGATACCGGTTCAGTAGTTTTGAAAACTCCTGTAATGCCAACTTATCTGGTGTAGCGTTAAAAAAGGAAAGCTAGCTAGCCTGTGGTTGACAACCACAGGCGAAACGTGAAATTTAGGTGTTCAAAGAAAGATTTAGTTGAATTTGTCCGAACGGTATAATATAAATTTAAAAAGGCCTAGAAATTGCCAAGCAAGAGCCGAGAGTCGAGTCCTGAGGGGACTCCGTCGATATCGTGTCGCTGAACTAGTGTTGTGTTGTGGTGTATCGATGCAGGAAGGTGTACCAAAACCGCGGAGTACCCCGAGAGAGTAATTACCAAACGGGAACCAAAAAAAGGTGGGCCAGAGAAACCTAAAGGGCCTTTTAGAATTTGGAAAAGGAATTTAAATTTGGCAAAATCCGCATACAAAATTACAAAACAGATACAAAAAAAGGCTAAAAAATGATGGGCAGTATCCCAGGGGGGACACCGGTGCGCGGGTCTGCGGCACTCAGCTGGCACGGGCGCGGGCGCACACAACGCAGGGGTCCAGGCACGTCCAACGCCCGGTGGCCTCAGGGGTCCGGAACCACGGCGAGAGAACGAGAAAGGCACGGAGGGACCCTCGTGTGTGTGTCGCAGAGGCCGGAAATACACTGTAAAGATTGACAAAGAAATAATCGCCATCCAACCAAGACAGGGAAAGAGAAAAGTACGTCGATAAAAACCAGGAGGAAGACAGCACAAGACTTACCCGGCCAGTCCAAAGTAGGAGCCTGTCCCAAAAATTATCGCATTAGCAAGAGACGATAGTGTGTCCCAAGGCTTTATATCATTTACAGATATTTATTAAGTAAAATTCAACCACGTTCAAGGGATAAAACGTTTCCATTTCCTGACAGACGACAACTGAGAAAACAATAAACAATTTAGAAAAAGGTCAAACCAAGAAAATTTTAAATTTGAAAATGTGACATAAAAACCGGCCAAAAGGAAAAAGAGCCATACCAAAAAGGTTATTAAAAAACCTGCAGTAATGCTGCAGACATCCCTTCACCAGAAAAAAATCCTCCAACTCGAAAAAGGGAAAAAAAAAAATCTTCGAGATGGCAACCCTCGAAGGAAGTTGACCACCCTAGAACAATAGCCGAATTGTTCAAAGTCAACTATCAAAGGACAAAAATTATCGAAAAAAATTCATCGACACTTTACCCCATCACTATAAACCAACGAACACGTCATGTTCCCAGCACGAACGGCTCATAAACGACTCACTGGCCCCAGGATAAGAAACCACCGGTGTCCCAAAAGAAGCCAAGTCAATCCACCAGGAAAAAAGAGGAGGACGGAAATGGCTTGGAGAAAGAAAAAGGAAAGTTGTCAACCACAACAGAAAAAGGTGGAGACAACCGAAGGAAACACCGATGAAGTGGTATCCCCGAGCCAGGAGGAAAATGTATGATACTGGAACTAAAAAAGGAAAGCTAGCTAGCCTGTGGTTGACAACCACAGGCGAAACGTGAAATTTAGGTGTTCAAAGAAAGATTTAGTTGAATTTGTCCGAACGGTATAATATAAATTTAAAAAGGCCTAGAAATTGCCAAGCAAGAGCCGAGAGTCGAGTCCTGAGGGGACTCCGTCGATATCGTGTCGCTGAACTAGTGTTGTGTTGTGGTGTATCGATGCAGGAAGGTGTACCAAAACCGCGGAGTACCCCGAGAGAGTAATTACCAAACGGGAACCAAAAAAAGGCGGGCCAGGGAAACCTAAAGGGCCTTTTAGAATTTGGAAAAGGAATTTAAATTTGGCAAAATCCGCATACAAAATTACAAAACAGATACAAAAAAATCCCAGGGGGGACACCGGTGCGCGGGTCTGCGGCACTCAGCTGGCACGGGCGCGGGCGCACACAACGCAGGGGTCCAGGCACGTCCAACGCCCGGTGGCCTCAGGGGTCCGGAACCACGGCGAGAGAACGAGAAAGGCACGGAGGGACCCTCGTGTGTGTGCCGCAGAGGCCGGAAATACACTGTAAAGATTGACGAAGAAATAATCGCCATCCAACCAAGACAGGGAAAGAGAAAAGTACGTCGATAAAAACCAGGAGGAAGACAGCACAAGACTTACCCGGCCAGTCCAAAGTAGGAGCCTGTCCCAAAAATTATCGCATTAGCAAGAGACGATAGTGTGTCCCAAGGCTTTATATCATTTACAGATATTTATTAAGTAAAATTCAACCACGTTCAAGGGATAAAACGTTTCCATTTCCTGACAGACGACAACTGAGAAAACAATAAACAATTTAGAAAAAGGTCAAACCAAGAAAATTTTAAATTTGAAAATGTGACATAATAACCGGCCAAAAGGAAAAAGAGCCATACCAAAAAGGTTATTAAAAAACCTGCAGTAATGCTGCACTGGCTACTGCAGGGCTCCCTGGTGGTCTACCGCCTCAAAACATATCCAACAACCAGCTCCAAAATGAAGACTTTTGGATGCAAAAACCGCATCGAAATCGATTCAGTACTTTTTGAGAACTCCTGTAGTGCCAACTTATCTCGCTGCTGCAGCGCTCGTGGTCTACCTCCATAAAACGTATCTAAGAACCCGCTCCAAGATGAAGCCTTTTGAATGCAAAAAACCGCATCGAAATCGATTCAGTACTCTTTGAGAACTCCTGTAGTACCAACTTATCTGGCTGCTGCAGGGCTCCCTGGTGGTCTACCTCCATAAAACGTATCTAAGAACCTGCTCCAAAATGAAATCTTTTGAATGCAAAAAACCGCATCGAAATCGATTCAGTACTTTTTGAGAACTCCTGTAGTACCTACTTATCTGGCTGCTGCAGGGCACCCTGGTGGTCTACCTCCATAAAATGTATCTAAGAACCTGCTCCAAGATAAAGCCTTTTGAATGCAAAAAACCGCATCGAAATCGATTCAGTACTTTTTGAGAACTCCTGTAGTACCAACTTATGTGGCTGCTGCAGAGCTGGCTGGTGGTCTACCGCCCCAAAGCATGTCTAACAACCAGCTCCAATATGAAGCCTATTGAATGCAAAAAACTGCATCGAAATCGATTCGGTAGTTTTTGATAACTCCTGTGTTGCCAACTTATCTGGCTGCTGCAGCGCTCCCTGATGGTCTACCTACATAAAACATATCTAAGATAGAAGATAGAAGTTGAAGTGATACCTTTTCAATGCAAAAAACCGGAACTAAATCGGTCCAGTGGTTTTCGAGATAGAAGGTAACAAACAAACAAACAAACAACCTCTTACCCTAAACGCATATACCGCCTCCGTTCCGTTCCGTCCGTCGTGGGTAAAAATAGTGGTAAAAAAAGTATAAAATTTAGGCTTGCATATGTCATAGTCATCTGGTTGAATCTCCTATTTGACTGAATGACTAGCGCGTTCATTAAATGACAATACTAGGCCAAACGTTGATTGAACAAGCGTCACTCAACGTCCAACTAGTTAGCGGATTGTAACATAGCCCTTTGAACATAGCGGACGTAAAATCAGTCAGGTGATTTCATTTCATTCATTCATTCATTTTTTTTTCCACTGCGGCGCTAGTAGTCGCCAAAACAAATATGGCGTCAAACAGCTCGGACAGATAGTACTGTGTTGATATTTTTTTCTTGCGTGACTGCATGGATTTATGCCACCGCCGGCTACTTTTAAAGAAAAAATTGAGGCGAAACTGGCTGTATACGAACAACGAAGTCGGCTATATCCCATTCAACGACTTCGCTAAATGACGTTCAGTCAAGACGTTGAACGTTACATTCAAAGACTTGACGAGTTGTCCTTTAGTCATTCAATTGAAATTTATCATTCAATGAACGCGCTAGTCATTCAATCAAATAGCAGATTCAACCAGATGACTGCGACATATTACCATCTTAAGGTTTAAGAATAACCAGAATTTCAGCTCGGTCGTGCTAGGAAGTATTCTTTCCAGCATGACTATCATATCTCCAAGATCAAGGTGGTAGAAAATCTCAAAATAGTGGTATAAAATAGTAAAAAATATAAGCTATTTTATACCGTTAATGAATATAAGAAAAACAGCCTTGGTCGTGCCACGAAGAACAACATCTTTGGATGGTCCTTGGTTTGATAATGGGTAGAAGGGACTTATAACAGCTATAAAACTTCGTTCCGGTCACATTGCTATGAACAAATTCGCACATATGTGAAGAAAAAACCTTCCCCGAACTGTGAGGTTTATGGTACGGTTGAGGATGTAGTTCATGTTCTGTTGGAATGTGCTAACCGCCCGTGGTCCACCAGGTGGACCAAAAGGTGGACCATGGGTTTGAAGCGCTTCGAACGACACTCTAAGGCAACAAATAATTATAAAGAAAATGAAAAAAAAAAATGAGTGAAAAATTTGTCGACCTTTCACAGAGCTTGGTGGCATAAATGGTAATGCGCCTGTTTCTGGCCCGGATAGCCAAGGAGATGCAGGTTCGAGTCCTGTCCAAGATCGACAAAATTTTTCATTTTCTGCTTTATAATTATTAGATATTACATGTGCATCAGGATCGCGTCTATCAATAATAATCTTAGGCAACAGTTATTACAAAGTCAGGAAATAGTTGTAGAGAATTTTAACAGTTACCCTGTTAAAATATTTTACAAAATTTACAAGGCTGCTATAGGAATGGTGGATGTGTTATTTTATTATGTGGTTTTGTGTGCCTCGCCCCGTTCACTGCTACTTATGTTTGGAGATTCTGAACGCTATGTCGGTTACTTTTCAATTTTCGGACAATTCGGTGATTCAGGCAGCAATGTCCTAACAAAACTGGAGAAAGTCTCACAAAAACGGTCTCCACCGGGATTCGAACTCAGAACTTCCGTAAAGAGAGTCGAACACTCGACCGCTTGGCCATAGAGGCTATATTATTTGTGATATCCAATACAATAACGGTATCGCGATGCATGTTGCTATCACCAGTTGAGAAGTTTCCTCTTTTATCTCCTATTCCATCATCAGATTTTAACAAAATGAGAAAAGAATCATCAAAGTCGGTTAAAAACTGACTGAGATATGACTAAAAGAATAGACGAATAACGATGCGAATGCTACATTTCGTTGAGGAGTTTCCAAGTTTTACCTCATGTTCCACCATCAGATCTTAACGAAATTTAAATGGGACCACCTCGAAAGTAAATCCTATCGAATGAAAAAAGAATTATCAAAATCGGTTAACAATTGGCGGAGATATCTAATAACATACATAAAAAAAAAAAAGAATACAACCGAATTGAGAACCTCCTATTTTAAAGTCGGTTAAAAAATTGATGAGCACTTTGAAGGTTTAAATCCAGTTAACCCTTCTCCTACATATTCTATAAAACATAATGTATCACGTTGTTTAGAGCAGCAAATCATAGTTAGAATAGTACACACTTTATTAATATTAAGAACACCTTTATATTGCTTAAAAAATAAAATATATTTGATTACGATTGTAATATGTGTAGCGACACATGTTTTCTATCAGTTTTGCATAGTAAGCATTATTGCCACTTCCAGTAGCACACAGCACGAGCACGTCAGTCGTCTCGCGCCCGCCTCATAGTACAGACATTCAAAATGTAATCTTGCAAATATTTTTGGTTTAAATAGAAGGCCTACAGTTTCTATCCGTTTTCATTTCATCATCATCCTCCTAGTATCTTACCCCCTAAATATGAATATAGAATGAAAAAAATATTATTCAGAAATTAGATATCAGAAATATTTATTCGTAGGACATCCCAACACAGAACACAAAAAAATCAGTAAACGAAACCTACAGTTTCTATCCGTTTTCATTTCATCATCATCCTCCTAGTATCATTCCCCTAAAGTGGTGACCCTCCGACAGAAGAACACGCAACTTTCGAAGTAAAAACGAGACACGTGGAGTCAGGAATGCGATGACGCAACGGCAGCGGCGCGGCGTGGTTCGTGAGACGGCTCCCCCATTGAGGCCATGGGGTAACAGGATAACAGAAACAGAACTTTACTGGAAGTGCAGCAGACAAACACTTTTTTGGACATAAAGAAGACAACAGCAAAAAGACATCCTTGACGACGTCAGGACCTGGAAGAGAGACGCAGGTTAGCACGATTACGCGTTCATGATGACAGTTAGCGGACGGTAATCGCACGTCTCTGGAATTCAGCAAGCTCTGATGGACAGTTTCGCTGCAAGGATCTCGACTTGAAGCATAGAGTGGACTGGTGACCCATCTCCGAAAGCTCATTCGAGTAGCCTTATGGAAATTCCTGCCAGGATAGACGCGAGGAGCAGCTATTTTTAGAACGGAAATTGTCACGAGGATTATCGCACGGAGGCTGAATTCAATTCAACGTATCGAGGTAGCAGTGTACTCATCTGGCACGGTCAGCGAAATATGAGTAGCGCGTCGCATTGTGAGTGAATGCTTAGGCTACATACCGTTGTTGTACCTATAGCGAGTGTTATCCGTGGTTTATTCGTTTTGATAAGTGTTGTTGTGTTTGTAAGATAAAATTTTTAAGATGTTTTGTAAATCTTTTTAAGTTTGTGTCATGTATTAATTTTAATTATTGTTAGCTCCAAAAGAGAAGCTTTTATAGGACTTTAAAATGTATTTCAAAATTTTAGCATATTTTAAAAATAGGGGGAAGTACTGTAAGGAGCGACCTCCTTTGAGCGTACTGGCTGTTCGTATAGTTCGATAGAGTTTAAAGATTTTGAAATACGAATGGTTCTTTTTTGTTGTGCTGACTCGGGACGTCAACGGACGACCGAGTAGATGATATTTTATGTTGGAGAGTGAAAAATTAATAAATAACTATTACAATCATCTGTGTTCGTATATTTAGCGTAGCGCCCTTCTGGCTACCGCCCCCCGCTTTACTTGGTGGAGGCGCCGGGTACGGTTGGCTGTTGGATCTCGTCGTAGTTATAAGGGTTTTGTTCTTAGGGATAGCAGACTTTACCACAGGTGTAGGAAAGGGGATAGAATCGTTGATTGTATCGTAGTTCCTGATTCTTTGTTTGGGGAGGTCATGAGTGAACTTCATGACGATCCTTGGTTTGGGGGTCATTTCGGCTTGTCCAAGACAATTAAGAAGTTTAGAGACAGGTTTTATATTGCGAGAGCAGACGAAAGAATAGCGAAGTATATTAAGAGTTGCAAGGTGTGTCAGGAGAGAAAACGTGTTCATTTAGTTGCTCCGCTTCAGCCGATAGTTGTGAATAGATTGTTTGAGAAGGTAGCGTTGGATGTGCTAGGTCCGTTTCGCAGATCATCGGCGGGGAACAGATATGTTATAGTGTGCATGGAGTATCTGTCGAGGTATGCTATTTGTAGGGCTGTGCCGAGGGCTACGGCCGAGGCTGTGTGCGATTTCTTGGCACAAGAAGTTTTTTGTAAGTTTGGTTCTGTCGGCGAAGTTATTACGGACAGGGGTTCGATTTTCACGTCGCATATGGTAAAGGATACCATCGTTTTTTTTAATGCGTCGTTATCGGTGGCTGCCACGCGTCATCCACAAACGATTGGTCTGGTGGAAAGGTTCAATCGCACGCTTCTTCAAAGTCTGGCGATGTGCGTTGGGGACGATCAGGTCAGTTGGTGTGCCTACTTGCCTTTGGTAACTTTCGCATATAACGTTTCGTCGCAGTCATCGTCGAATTTTTCTCCATATAAGATTATTTACGCTAGAGAACCGTTGTTCAGGTCCGATACTGACGTAAATCTTAACCTAGTCTCGGACGACTTAGATATCGAGTCGCGCAGGTTGTCGAACGAGGTGTGTATCTCCAAGGCCGTTAGAAGTATTGGCAAGTCGCAACAGACTCAAAAACGACATTATGATAAAAAGGTTAAGTTCGTAACTTTTGACCCAGGTCGTTTAGTTCTTGTGTACAACCCTAAGAGAGTTTCCAAGGTTTGTTCGAAACTATCGCGATTTTATAAAGGGCCTTATCGCGTCGTGCGCAGACTTGCTAATAACAACTATTTAGTTAGGAAATTAGGACATAGAAATGGTCGAACGTTGGTTTTCCACCATAATACGCTTAAACCCTTTTCTTTACGTGTTTAATACTGTAGGTAGTGCTATCTAAACTCGTTATGGTTGGGCATGGGCTCAGTTGGCACATTGGCATATGGGGCCAATTAGGCTGAATCGTGTCATGACACTTTGCCTGTTCCTTTAAATTCTTTTTATTACGTGGCACAAAGATAGTCTAGTGCCAGTTTTTTTTTTTTTTTAAATATAGTATGACGTTTCTAATGTCAGGGAAAGTGTTTGTTTTGTTAAAATGTGTTGTGTGTTTTTGTGAATTATTTAATCAATAATAAGTTCCAGATTCTTTTTATATCTTATAATTATGTCGTCGTGAAAGTGGGGGATGACCTCTTCGTGCAAGATCCGCTTCTCTGCTAATGGTATTCTGTAAACAATTTTTAGTTTTTATCTGAGTATTCAAGGGATAGTCTGTTTGATGTCGAACCTTGTGTGCACATAGTGCTATTGGGGGACCTTTGCTGGGTCCTTGACATCAACCTTGCTGCCTCTTGACTGCTCAAAAGCTTTCCCCCTCGCGTTTTCAGTTAAGGTTAGGTGGTGGTGCAGTCTTCTAGCTTTGATGTCTTATGATGGGAATAGGTAGAAATTAAGATAAGCAGATACTTGAACTTCCAACTCTTTTGTATTCTTGGCTAGTTTAAATTAGTCTTTGACTGCCTATTTTGTTTTTTTTATTTACATTATTAATTCAAGTCTTGACTGTGGGCAGTTATGGGTTGATTTTGCCTAGTTAATTTGGATGAGGATTATGGTAGTTTCAGTTAGGTTTAGTTTCTTACTAGCCTAAATTTATAAAGAATTGTCTTTTGGACTTTGAATGTAGATGGGCACAAGTAGTTGTGTATAATTTTTTTATTGCGGTTTTTATTATGCGGGGTTTCAGCAATACATCTTGATCATAGCATAATTTACTTAACGTTTCCTTTAATCAACTTCTTGCATGTTTTTGTTTAAGATGATTGCCGCAACTGACAGGTAGCTCCTGTCTGCTATTATGTGTCCATATTATAATGATATATCCGCATTAGGTAGGTTTGTAATAGTGAGGAATTTTGTTGATATGTGATATAAAAAATTACCATTCGAGTAATTTTTTTTTATAGGGGCGCGGCATGTAAGGAGCGACCTCCTTTGAGCGTACTGGCTGTTCGTATAGTTCGATAGAGTTTAAAGATTTTGAAATACGAATGGTTCTTTTTTGTTGTGCTGACTCGGGACGTCAACGGACGACCGAGTAGATGATATTTTATGTTGGAGAGTGAAAAATTAATAAATAACTATTACAATCATCTGTGTTCGTATATTTAGCGTAGCGCCCTTCTGGCTACCGCCCCCCGCTTTACTGTACTATAGCGAGGGAGCCGATAATGTACGACCAGATAAAGGCCGGCCCGATCTTTCGAAGCCAAACTTGTACAGCCAAATAATTCGAGTACATTGTACTTGAATTATCGTCCGTGCTTTCCTGGATGTGCAATATCGGCTGTACAAAATCTGTACGGGCTGATATTTCACAGCCGATAATGTACAGCCAATAATTCGAATCCATGTACGGGCTGATATTTCGAAACCGTGAATGCACAGCCAATAATTCGAGTCCATGTACACGAATTATCGCCTGTACCGATAATGTACAGCCAATAATGTACAGCCAGATAAAACGAAGCCAATCCACAGACAAAAAAAAATTTGGGACTGTCAAAGTGATGCCTCGTTCTCATCTCAGATCTCATACATGTCATGACAGTGTTGCTTTAACTGTAATATTAGAAAGAACAAAACTGTATAACGCTATCTCTTTCACGAATTTCACAAATATTTATAATATAGAATAAAAAGTGCGAATGTCAAAACCACTACAACAACGTAGTGATTACTTGCTCAGTGCCACAGAGAACCTTTTAATAATGTGCTACAACAAATGAACAAACAAACTATCGCAAACTAGAACTGAAGACCAGCTGAAGAAATTGCGGTGGTGCCCCAGAGAAGAAAAGAGAGCAAAAGGAAGGCAAAGAAGAAGATGGAAGGATGTGTTAGTTAAAATGGTTGGCAGGACATGGACAAGAACAGCACAAGATAGAGAACAATTTGCCATCGTATAATTTTGGGGGCTATGAAGTCTTCTCCAAAGAATGCTATGCAGGTGGAATGTGTGGATCCCCCTCTATTCCTTCGTAGACAATATTTATCGGACCGTTTTATCTTTAAAGTGATGTCACTTTCCAGTCATCCCCTTCTTTCCCGTTTGGAGTCGCTTTCTGATGAAGTTTCTTCTAATCGTTATTGGTTACATAAGGAATCCCCCAGAATAATTAAAAGTTTCCTAAAGGTAAAGAATCTTCCTGACCCTCTTTGTCAATCCAGTGTTAATCCTCTTTTTGCTACTAAATATAAAGCTTTGGTTTATTCTCCTAAAGTAATTTTAAATTTTGGCATCGCTAAGGATGAACATGGGGCTAATCAAAATTTTATTCGGCTTATGGATGATTGGCAGAGTTGGTTAGTAATGTACACCGATGCCTCAAAACTTTCTCCTGATCGTTGTGTTGGTGCAGCGGTTTGGATCCCTAAATATAATATTGTTTTAAATTTTAAATGTCCTCCACAATCTTCAGTTTTTTCTGGTGAAGCTGTAGCCTTGCTCGAAGCCATCTCTTACGCTTTGTCTCATAATTTTCCCAAGACTATTATATTTTCTGATTGTAAAAGTTGTCTCCAGGCAATAATTGGTAATCAATTTAAAATGAAAACAAAATTCCCCCTTATTTTAAAAATTAAGGAATTACTGCTTGAATGTGATGAGATGGGTCTTCAGATTGTTCTTGCTTGGATTCCGGGCCACTCTGGCATAGAGGGTAATGAAAGAGCTGATTCTTGGGCGAAGGATGCTATTGATACTGGTTCTCCAGACCACCTTCAGAATCACTTTTCTGATCTTCTGATGATTGCTCGCTCTGATGTTGGAGAGTCTTGGCAGAACCTTTGGGATACTTCCAGACTACATAAAGGTCGATACTATGGTAACCTGCAACCTCTGATACCTCACAAACCCTGGTTCTTTCGGTTTCGCTCGGGTAGCAAAAGATCTACTTCGACCATCTGTCGTTTGCGCCTTGGACATGCTTGTACCCCTGTTTTTCTTTCTAAGATTAGGGTCCGGGATCACTCTTTATGTGATCCCGGACCCTAATCTTACCCTAATCTATGAATGTGATCTGGACGAAGGATCTCCAGACCACATTTTCTTCTGTTGTCCTAAATTTTCTTTCTCTTTATATGATGTTCTTCCTTCTGAAATTCCTCGCCCTATCAACTTTCACTCTCTTCTCACCTATTCAAACTCTTCCTTTGTTCTTTTATTAATTAAGTATATTGAATTTCATGATATTAAATTATAATTTCTTTATTTACATGTTTATGTTTATATTTGTGTCTATACTTTATCGTTTATTATTTTTATATTATTTGTTTAAACCTTCGAAATTTTTCACCGAACATTCTCTTCTCGTTTGTGCTATGTTGAGTGTATACGTTGTCATTGGCAAAATACGTCCAATCTAGACGTGAAGCCATTTAAAAAAAAAAAAAAAAAACAAACTATCGCAAACTAGAACTGAAGACCAGCTGAAGAAATTGCGGTGGTGCCCCAGAGAAGAAAAGAGAGCAAAAGGAAGGCAAAGAAGAAGATGGAAGGATGTGTTAGTTAAAATGGTTGGCAGGACATGGACAAGAACAGCACAAGATAGAGAACAATGGTCATGGGAGGCCTTTGCTGTTACGACAAACTCATTCAAAGATGATGATGATGTCCTTCTATGCCTCATCAGGGACATAGGGCTTGCAGAAAGGACTTGCATATGTATGCAGCAGAAAATAATAGATTTATTTCACGTGGCAAATCTACATTCAAAGATACCTTTCTATGTACTTATTGATACAGATATTGGATAATCACGATGACTACATGGAAGATGCTCCAATACGATGGTTTTTTGAGCCTGATGACGTGATGATCTTAGACAGAGGATTTAGGGATGCATTGGAATATACCGAAGAATGTGGATTTACAGTCTGCACGCCAAAGTCGCTTGGCAGGCACGAAAGACAACTGTCCACTGAAGCCTCAAATAAATCAAGATTGGTAACTATGGTCAGATGGGTGGTAGAAACCATCAACGGGAAAATGAAACAGAACTTTAAGCTATTCTGACGGATTATAAAATAGCTGCAGCGTTGATCAACACAACCCAAGAGAGCTACAGTGATAATCCACTGATTTAGATCGAAATGTAAATATGCTAAACCTACTAGCTGATTATGTTGATGAACGACGTCTAAACGCACAATGCAATCTCCGAATATTGTTGTAGTTGCATTCATGGCCGCCGCACATTAGGCAGTTGTGCCCACATTATTTTGATAATATATTACTTGTCCTGGGCCAGATATGAAGGCAACTTGATTCAACCTGCAGGACTTTTAGACGCGGTGTGTATTGATTTAGAATCATATTAAGAATAAATGAAAGATATACATACAATTTCTTTTTTTTTTCCACCAAACTCGTAGCATGAAAACGAAACAACAATAACCAACAATTACAAACTATTATGACATTATTTTAAATGTTTATTTTTTATTTAGATATAGCTCCTATATCCCATGGATTTGAGGGTTGTCCTTTTGGTACCTTCAAATGTCTATTATAGTCAACCCATTGGTACACATATCATTGCTGTCGATTCTGGGTTTTTAATGTATGAGATTTGGGCCATTCCCATAATGAAGAGTATGTCACGGAATTAATAACTAAAGTCACTTACTTTTAGGAGAAATTTATTTTTAAAAACAATTTTCTATTGCAAGAATATGAAAATAAGTACTTAACATTAAAATATTTTAATCTTATTTTATTATTTGACTCTCCATATTTATCATTCCACAAAACCATATGTCTAAATTTAATATCTTGCTTAGTCAAAAAATTAATTAATTTTAATTTTATTATATTGAAATTATATACACAATTTTATAACTTGTCTAAAACTATGAGGCTGGCATAGTCACCAAGAGTGATTAAGCCTCGTTAAAAATTAGATATAAATAAAAATGTGTATTTTTCTTGATTTTGTTCTATGTGAACTCGCAAACTTGCTATTACGTTTGAACCACTTAACCCTTTGTTGGTTTATTTGATGCATACACACTGGGAGTGGGAGGGCGTAGGAGATAATACCATCTACTGCCAAACAAGTTTGTATTAATTACGTAGCAACTTCAACCTGTAAAAAAAAGTATTAATTATTCACCCTTTTAATGTATAAGTAATATGATCATCCAACCAAAGTGTGATATTATGTTAAGGGTTCATGTATGTATGTATGCGAGTTTCTTTATTACACAACAACTTCTAATCAGGCAGATTCTCTGTTCCGGTATTAGTTCTTTGAAAACAGGTAGGTGCTATTATGTAAAAGAAAAATCATGGTTTATGTTTATCAAAATAATATGATAAAGACTAATCTATTTGCTCAATGGGTACCTACTTGTTTCTTCACCACTTGATGATTTCGTTGTTGGTATGTAGTTCAGCATTAGGTTTTATTTAATCTCTCGTCATTAGCTTCCAATACTGATAATTTTCTAAATCTTTTCCAAGCTGCAAGAAAAATAAGTTGGTTTGTAATTGTAATGAATAGTAATGACATATAAAAAAAAAGTTTAATCAGTTATTTTTTAACAGTACTCAAATAAACATAAATTCCGCCAAACTGCATAGAAGGTGTTTGGGAACACAGCAGCTACCAAGATAATGATGCGGGACAGTGCTACGCCGCGCCATACAAAGTCCAGCTTTCCCGGCCCCGGTCCGCACCGCTCCCGCTCTGTGTGGGCGAGGCTTAAAGACTACTTCACTAAGATGAGTTTGACTAAGTATAGAGAGAACGGCTTACGGCATTACATGAAGAGTATTGGTATAAAATCTTTATAATAACTTTTATGTAATTGGGGGAAATAGGATCACTTAGGAACACCAAGAGATTACCAAGGATCTGTACGAGGCGCCACCATCGCCCCACATAGTAAAAATTGGTGTGAATGGTGATCACGCCATCACTGTCTTTCCCTGAAACAGGATATTGATTTGGTGGTTCTTTGCCACGGCTAGAGAAAGAATGTGTGACTGCTCCAGTCTCTAACCGTGTTGCCCGGGGTGTGCCGGGGAGAAGGATGATCCTCCGATAGGATACGAGTACCCGCACGGATTATCATTCTTCTCCCACACTAGGAGGCGACCACCACACACCCCTTTCTATCTACCTACTCCTAATTCAAATATACCTATTCTCACCTAATTGACCACCCCTTCTAGTGTTTCGCTAGAGGTAACGAAGAGGCTAACAAACCCTCAGCACACGTTAGCAAGGCTCAAACCGAAGAGCGGTACAAAAGTTAAGTATTGTTTAAAAGGTCCCTAATCTGTATGTGACTCTATAATAAAATAAAATTTACTCTTGTGTACCTCAACTCGTATAAGCAAAGCTAGAGATAAGTATAAACAAAATAATATCTTACATTTACGTTAAACTCGGTGTGGTAGGCTGGTTTCGAAACAAGTGTGTAATCTATCACCTTTTTTTTGTATTGTACTATTCTCTGTTGAATTCACCTTTCCATGAATAGATAGATAGCTAAAACGAACTAACAGACGAGTTGTGGCAAAACCCAGTGAGTGCCTGGCTACATCCTAAGCCACGTGTAATGTACTCTCCTGTCCACGCGCCCGCCGCGGGCTAAGATCGGGAAAAGAGGGTACGGGCCCTACGTATTATAAAAAGGGACATGTTGTAATGACGCTGAGTATCAGAAACAAGTGACGTAATGTCGCGCTCCACTTTGCGCGGAACCTTGCTTCCTATACACACCATCATCACAGCACGGGAACTGCATAGTAAAGGCGACCACCGGTCGGTCCGTTCCAAGGGTTCCGGTGTTTCGAGAGAAGGAAAACTGCACAGATTTATTCCTTGAACGTTACAAAACCCCAATTAAAGTAATTAAGAATATTAAATTTTACCCCAAAAATTAAGAAACATTATGAACCAAAAATTTTTACAACAATCCCAAGGAAAATTACTTTTTTTTGGAAAACACTATGAAACAAACCTTTAATCAACAACAACAAAGCCCCAAGAAAATTTTCATTATAATTAATATTGACAAAAACTAAAAAAGAAGAACCCTAACGGACAAGGAGACTGTGAAACTGGTTGAAGTTCGACATACATAAATACATACATTAGTACTACAAGTACAAGCGGTATGCAGTTCTTATAGTAGACCTACAATAAGGGCAAAGAACAAGTTGGTCGTAGCATTGCTGGCAAAAAGCGTGACCACACGGGATTAAGACTAACGTGGGCTCATTTGTTAGGCAAATTCTACACACCACGATAGGTTGAACAACAGGTCTCGGTTGTGCAGGAACCACTTCTGGCTCCAGTCCAACAACGAGCCCGTTCTCGTCGGGCACATTCGCGATTTCGCGTTGAGGTCCGGGTAGGGCGGCTACCTGAAGTGCTCCCTGAGGAGCCACTTCAGGCTCCAACGCAACTTCAACCTCCTGCGCAAACTCGGGAACGTTCTCGGCGATAACACCAGCGGCTACGTCCAGCAACCGACTCGTTAGGTCGACAAACTCTCGGAGGGTGACAAGTCCTCGTTCCAGAGCTCTTTGGTTGCCGGCGTGGACGTTGGTGCGAACATAGTTACGTTCGCGGTTCCTCCTCGGCAGCTGTCCCCGTCGTTGAGCCTCCAAGCGCGACTCGCTGATGCTGAATTTCTGCGCCGCTATGTCTGCAATAGACGAATGCTTATACATAAAATTGTTGACAAAATTTAATAAATATTTAAACCTAATCCCGCATTTGTGGTTAATATAAATTTTGTATTAACGTATATAAATAAAAAGGACATTGGCATGCGCATTATATTTATTATTTCAAATATATTAACTACAAAAACATTTACAAAATACTTATACAACTTACCTCTATGATGTTAGGTAGCGCCAGGTAACAGCTATGATGTCTTACGCCAATCTGTAAACTGAGAATTCTACTAACAAGCTCATAAATAAGACTAACTAAAATAGATTATATAGATATAAATTATATGAACATGTAATATAAGTAAAGTACTAAACTAATTAATAATTCACTAGTTACTACTTCAACAGATTACAGCATAAAATATCAACCGTTACTTAAACCACTTGTAGATATATTGTAACCCGCTCCGACTTCGCACGGGCATATCTAAAGCCCAATTTTCAAATTTATTAAATATAAAAATTACAGACTACAATCAAAATTTATATACAAATTTCAATCCCCACAGTTTACTAAATACCTTCATAATGCATTATGTCATTGTAGTAAAACCCTTTTTTTTTTTTTTTTGACGGACCTAATCACTATTTATACTAGAGTGGTAATATAGTGGGCGCGGAAAATGTAGTAAAACCCTGTCTTTCTGTCCTTATTTCAAGCTTCTAGTCTAGACCTTGTAGTTTTAGCTCTGTAGGTATTGATCTTACAGTCCGACAGTTAGTAACTCATTGTTCCTTTATAAATATAGAAATACAAATAATATAAAATAGGACCTCCGTTGACATACTACTAATACTAGATAAGAGTCAATCTACATAATTTTAATCAAATATAGTAGGTACATAATAATGAAAATACCCGTGAACCGCCAAATGTTTGGGGATGCTCCAAGAGAACGACGCATCGTAGCATGAAAGCTTTCCGCGACATTCGATGTCTGGTGTGGATGACCATGCACACTGAACCGCTCTGGCCCAACCTAGATACAAAATATACATATGAGAATACTTAAGATGCAGTCCGTAAAATACTATCAGTGTTGTAGCTATAATAATAATAGTTAATTTAATTTCAGTTTTATATTTAAAAACCTCCATGGTCAGAGATTGGCCCTCAACCCGGAGTTTCCGGATTCGAATCTCGATGCAAACACTGGCAAGCAAACCACTTTGTGTGATTTCCCTGTTTGGTTAGAACATTTCAGGCTGAATAACCCGATTGTCTAAAAAGTAAGATGATTTTGTGCTTCAAAAGTGGTCCCAGCTACTATTAGTGTGGTTGATTTTGTCTGCAAATAAATATTTTCGTTTCATTCGCATATTAAAAAACTTACACGCGTCATCCACTGGCTCTCAAAGTATTCCTGAAAACGTTGATTGACAGGCAGTCCTCGCTCTTCAACGATGGCCGGTAGCTCTGCGAGGCCCAGGCGCACCTGGGCAGCGGGCAGCAGCGCCAGGGTCGCGTACAGCTGCACCATCTGCCAGCCGGGCGTGTTGCGGTCCACCGGAATGCCGCAACTACGCGCTTGCCGCAACAAAGCCTGCACAAAGTGAAAAAGGCACCCTTGCACTTGTACTCCGGTGACCGTTTCGAGTGCAGTCTGAAGACCGGTCTCAAAATCCGTTACAATGTACTCAGGTTGAGGGTTGCCGGCTGCCTGCCACAAACGCCTAAATACCACTTCATAAAGAGGCGTCCTCCTGTTCTCCATCAGCACCAATACCGGGTGAAAATTGTGGCCCTGAATCACACCATGTACAGTCAGTATTTGTGCAGCAGGCACGCCGGCGGGAACAGTTAAAAAGTGGCATCCACGACAATAGTATTACTGTCGCGGAGACACTGGCCAAACCCATTTTGGGCTAGTATGACGGCCGTAGCACCGCCTGCGGAAACCGTGGCCAACAGCATATTGCTGTGACTCGGATGTTCCGCAAGCGCTGCCGCATATTCCGTCAAGCTAGCCGGTATATCCGGCTGATGAGCGCGACGCCACTTCCTCATAGAAGGAGCCACGGAGTCCAGACGATACCTGCCAACAATAAAAAAAAATTTCATACAGGTATTAAAAACAGCTGTTAGTACAGAGGAGGCTATTTAGCATTGACTAGATCCTTCTCGGGTCGCAGTGGTCATCGGGACTGTATTGCCGATCCTTTCTCTTCAAATCATAATTCAAGTACAAAATATATACCTAGTCAGGTCATAAATTCTGTCGCATGTTTAATATAAAATAATTGAAACAAGTTTATTCATTATGTAACCATTTATATACCAAAATGAACTTAACAAAACATAGATTCTTATGACACTAAAGTTTATTCAAAATGACCTCCGTGATTTTGAATACAGGCCTTCAATCTGCGCGGCCAGTCGTCTATCGCAGCACGAACGAGGTCCATGTCAATATCGGCGGCTGCCTTAATCAAGGATGTCTTGAGTGACTCCAAATTGGGATGAGGCTTTGAGCACGCCTTTTCCTCCAAGTGTTGCCATATCTTGTAATCTAGCGGATTCAAATCTGGACTGGAGGAGGGCCAGTCTTCGTGCCGGATGAAGTCGATTTCACGCGCCGCCAGCCAGTCTTGTGTGCTCTTCGCTCTATGAGCTGGCGCCGAATCTTGTTGGAATACCCAGTGCCTGTTATTGAACATGGTATGAGAAACAGGTTCCACAAGGTTCGTCAGGACTGTATTTTGATACACAACTGCATTCGTTTTTATACCTTTCTCACAAAAATGTACCTCTGTTAAGCCCCAATAAGACACTCCCAACCATACCATGAGCGAGGATGGAAAATGACCTCGTTGGACACGCGGAATACGGTTGCTCGCTTCTTCACTACTGTGTGCGTACACCTTATCATTTTGTTTGTTGTAGCTCTCTTCTACGGTAAAAATTTTTTCATCCGAAAAAAGAATTTATTTTTTTCCCGCGTACCGCTTCAACAAAGCGCGGCATCTCTTCAGTCTCAGGTCCATTAGACGAGCATTCAAATGATGTCCTGTTTTTCTTCGATATGCCCGAAGCCCTAAGTCTTCATTTAACACCCTTTTCACCGTGGTTCTGCTTAATCCCATCTGAAGGGCCAACAGTTTCTGCTTACGTTTGGGATTTCTTTGAATTCGCGCCTTCACAGCTTTTATCACTGCTGGAGTCCTAACAGACCGAGGGCGACCACTTCTTGACCTGTCATCTACACTAGAGTCTTCATTGTATCGTTTGATGGTACGATAAACGAATCTTTTGGTTATATTCAAATTTTTCAGTATGTCAAAAATTTGAATTGGCGCGTAACCGCAACGATGCAACGCAATAACTGCAACACGGTCTTCTTTAAGCGTCCACTCCATATTTAAAAATGAGTAAAATTCTAAAAAGTATACATTTTTATTTTCATGAACAATTCGAAATTCGAATTCAATAAACTTTTTTGTAGCCAGCATTCTAAAAGAAAAGTTTTTACTGTGTGACAATACCTACTTATGACCTGACTAAGTATATGTTACCGACTAAACCCCATTTCAGGCTGAACTAGTTTGTCTTAGGCCAAACTAGTGCATCCTAAGCTTGTCCAGGATATACTAATTTAGCCCAGGATAATCTAGTTTGGCCTAAGTATTTAAGGCTTAACTAGTTTGGCCTACGCTGAACTGATTTTAAATTACTCAACTAAATTACTCATTACTGCATAGGGAACCACTGAAAAATGGGGTAGATAGGTACCTACCTATACTAGGAAATTGAAATGCAGACGGTTTTTTAATCAATAGATCGTCTGACGTCTTATTGTCAGAGGGAGTGAGTTCCATAACCTTAAATTCAAAGATTATAAAAAATTACCATAACATCTTTTTATTGCAGTTTGGAACCCTGAGCTAAACTGTACTGACAGACGCATAGACAGATGAACAAAATATATACAAAGTAATGAAAATAAAGTGTGAAGATGCATACCTCGTAGCCTCTTCTTCATAAATTGCATTAAGAGTAATCGTTTCCGCTGCTGCCCTTCTTTTAAGGGCCTGAAACATGGCATTCCTGGAAAAAAAATGCAGATGGTATAGTTATTGCGATCTCGCCTTAATGATCTTCAGGAAGGATGGGAGCCGGTTGACGAAATATTCGCTGCGACCATCCGGAAGAAATTCAGGGAACTTCTCGTTGTTGGGGCCAAGGCTGGGATCGGAGGGGAGTGCTTGTCCTTTGCTACGTCGGGGTTGGTGTCGGAAGGATTTTTCCTACTTACACCAATGTCGGCCAAGGCGAGGGAATGGGCGCTCTCTCAAGACTTCGGCGAACACAACGGGGTAGAGATAGGAATTAGAAATCTAGACAGGGACAGGGTCTCCATATGGGTTCCGGGTAAGAAAGATGATCACTTCGACCAAGAATTGATGATGATGATGATCCAAGCCCAGAACTCACACAGATTCGAGCTTAGAGTCAAAGAGTGGGTCCTGCTATCCAGAACGGCCTTCCCGCTGGGAGAAAGACTGGTAGTAGGCATACCGCAGGGTATTCTTGCTGAGGATAAAGATCATATCTGGATCAGCTTAGAGGGCACGCAGGTCCAGGCCAGACTCATCAAGTACAAGAACACCACACGAGTACCCAAACAGGACACGGAAGGAGCGGTGGACAAAAGCGCCAAACCCGACGATCATATGCAGTGCGCATCGCCTTACGTCGATGTGCAGGTTATGTCGTCGGATGAGGAGCTGGAGGACACTGCCTCTACAAGCGCACCACAGCACACTGGCAACGGGACAGACCCGACCGCCACCATTCGCGCCTCGGTAAGCGTGGGCAACCGCGGGGACCCGAGGAACGTTGGCGACGGAAGGGGTACGACTCAGCGCCATGATGTGTAGACACACACAAAGCACACACACACATACACATATAACACTACAATGGCTACACAAACAAATACACTACACAAAAACACACAAACACTCAAGATACTTCAGTTAAACATGCAACACTGCAAATTGGCTACTGCTGAACTATGCAGAACTGTTGCTGCAAATAAGATAGACCTTGCCCTATTGCAAGAACCATACGTCTTCAACAAACGTGTGGCGGGGCTGGGATGCCTGGGAGGAGAAATACTCTATCACCACGGTGAGGATGATCCCCGAACATGCATCTTTGTCAGCAAAAGGGCAAGGAATCTAGGACTAATCGAGTGTGAATGTTACAGAGATCTCATGGTGATACAGATAATGCTACCCATGAAAGACGGCACCAAGAGGAAAGTTGTGTTCATGTCCGCATACATCCCCAGCGAGACAACATTTGAACCACTGACAAAAGAACTTGAAGAAGCCACTGCAAAATACAATGGTAAGAATATTCCTTTAGTCATTGGCTGCGATGCTAACTCACACCACGAAGCGTGGGGTAGCACCGACTGCAATAAAAAGGGTGAGTTATTTCTAGAATATATAATCAGCAATAATCTGGTAATTACGAATGTAGGAGACACACCCACGTTCATCACTAGAACTAGGAGAGAGGTACTTGATGTCACTCTGGCCTCAAGCGACATCAACAACCACATTAGCGACTGGATGGTGCACACTGCAGACTCCTTCTCGGACCACCGCAGGATCACTTTCCAAATAAACAGTGCAATAGGTAAGACTAGCATAAGAAACATCCGTAAAACGGACTGGACACTCTTCGATAACATCATGAAGACGTACAGTCCATCCGGTAACGGGACCCCAAGCAACGCGAAGGAAATCGAAGAAAGAGCGTCAAACCTGGAAAAATCTTTGGTTAATCATCAGGCATGCCCCACCAGAGAAATAACCAGTGGCAGAGGACAAGCATGGTGGAATAAAACACTAAGAAAAGACAGAAAAAAGGCGCGCCGAGCCCTCAGGGTCGCCCTAAATAAGGACGATCAAGACAGCTGGGACACCTACAGAGCTAACAGGAACAACCTGCGCAATAAATGTCGCAAGGAAAGCAAGAAAAGTTGGAGAACGTACTGCAACAGCATAACCGACTATCCGGAAACTGTGAGACTAGCAAGAGCGCTCACCAATGATAAGGCAAGTAAGTTAGGATGTCTAAAGATTGGTGATGACATCATAAACGAGCCAGAGGAAATCCTTGAACTTATGATGGAAACGCACTTCCCGGGGTGCTCGAAGGATGAAACAGAAAGCGAAACAATGGAAGCACCGTCAATGGCTGATGGTGTGGACAACATTGTTAACGAAGATGTAGTTAGGTGGAGCATATTCTCATTTACACCTTTTAAAGCTGCAAGTCCAGATGGCATATTTCCTAAAATGCTACAACAAGCATTCAGGTATATCAAGGAAGAACTTATTGAACTCTACAGAGGATCAATACTATCAGGTTATATCCCTAAAAGCTGGAGAAGGGTCAGAGCTGTGTTCATCCCCAAACCAGGGAAGAAGACATATCAAAATCCCAAATCCTTTAGATGCATCAGTCTCTCGACATTTATGTTAAAAGGTCAAGAAAAACTGATAGATAGACATATTAGACTTTGCATAGAAACAGGTACCAGGCCACTACATGCCAATCAACATGGCTACATGGAGAATAAATCAACCGAAACGGCTCTCCACAATCTGGTAACCAAAATAGAAGACACGTTGGATAAGAAAGAATCAGCAATTGGGTGCTTCTTTGACATCGAAGGAGCATTCGATAAAGCTACTAGCACATCAATTAAGACATCGCTAACAAGAGAAGGCATTGCATCCCAGGTTAGCAACTGGATAATGAACATGCTAAAGCACAGATCGATAACAGCAGAACTAGGGGGAAAGACTTACACAATAAGAGCAAACAGAGGCTTCCCACAGGGGGGCTGTCTGTCTCCGCTGATGTGGTGTCTACTTCTAGATGATCTGATCAGGGTAATTACTCGCAAAGTCATATACATGCAACCGTATTCTGATGATGGAGTAATATTAGTGACAGGTAAGGACTTGAATATGATGAGGAACATCGTTAATATGGGCCTTAAAACTGCACTAAAATGGTGCAGAGAGAAAGGACTAAATCTCAACCCTGAGAAAACAAAAATCATCATATTCACAAATAAGAGGAAAGACACAATGACCAACCCAATCACAATAGATGGAACGGCTCTGGAAACAGTTAAGGAAATTAAATATCTAGGAGTGCTTCTTGATAGCAAACTGCAATTCAACTCATAAAGGCACAATGTACAAGGGCTAAGATAGCCATGATGCAGTGCTGCAGAGCTATAGGGAGGACTTGGGGTCTGAAGCCACGTATATCACAGTGGATATATAAGGCCATTATTCTCCCGAGGCTTCTCTATGGGTCTATAGTATGGTGGCTTAGAGCAAGCATCAAGAAAAACTACAAAGAGCTTGCCCAAGTTCAGAGATTAGCAGGGCTAATGACAACAGGGGCAATTAGGACCACTCCGACAGCAGCGCTGGATATGATACTTGATCTCAATCCGCTTGATCTGGAAGCAAAAAAGAGAGCTCAAGAACAATACTACAGACTAAAATCCCACGGAATGTGGTGTCTTAAGACCAATGACACAGGACATTCTGTGGTAGATAAAGAATTTGAGGGAAACATGTCGATGATTCTGGCTAATAATGATCTGATCAGGAAGCAAAGAATATTCGACAAAAAATACATAATACACATAGGACCAAGAACATCATGGGAAGTAAAGCATAATGACAACGCGTTGATATGTTTTACGGATGGGTCAAGGAAAGAATTAACAGGACTCTCAGGGGCAGGTATCCTCGTCACTGGGCCTGAGCGGTCCTTAAAGACTTCAATAGAACTAGGAAAGTATGCGAGCATCTTTCAGGCGGAAATCTTCGCTATACTAGAATGTGCTCATCAGATCAAAAATATGGAAGATCTATAGACTGACACTGTAGTAATATACAGTGACAGTCAAGCAGCTCTTAGGGCATTAGATAAACCAGTAACAACATCAGCGCTGGTTAAAGAATGCAAGTCAGCACTTAACCTACTTGCAAATAAAAGTAGCGTTACTGTTGCCTGGGTGCACCAAGGCACCGAGGGGAACGAAACTGCAGATGAATTGGCCAGAAAGGGAGCGGATAGTACCTTCACAGGTCCTGAGCCCCGCCTACCAATACCACAAAGAATTACAAAAGGAGTTATTGAGAAGAAAACAAGAGTAGAAACCAATGCCAGATGGGAAAAGGCCACCGGATACCGGCAGTCTAAACTTTTCATCAGGACACTTGATCGCAGACGTACTAAGCACCTACTTCAACACAAGAAAAAAGACGTTAGAGTCATCACAGGTATAGTGACAGGACACTGCACGCTAAAGAGACATCTCAGCATCATGAAGAGAGCAGAGAGCCCCACATGTCCAGAGTGCGGCGAAGATGAAACAAGCTTACACTTCCTGGCAGAATGTCCGATGTACTCACTGCCGAGATGGGAAATACTAGGAACAGACAGCATCGAAAAGGAAGAACTGAGTAATCTGTCATTCAAGGACATACTGAGATACTGCAAAGCAACAGGCAGATTTGAGGGGGCCATCACGGAGGAGCTACAATAAAACCAGTACTCCTTCGATGGGTGCACCGAGGGTGGGCGATGGCAGGCCCGGCCGATTGCGATCTCACGGGGGGAGAACAACCGTGTGGGGGAACCCAGTATTTTCGAAGCTTAAGGCGTGGGGGGCACCGGGACTCACGCGGTGCTCGGGGGGGCTGGCTGGTAGTAGCAATAGCCGTTGCCAAGCTGGCTCTTCTTGGGTAGTCGCGGGGGCCATTGGGTCACCCCATGCCAGAAGCGGAGAGAACAAGGGATAGACCTAACACAACTCACCTACCGTGGTGAGTATCACGCGATACGGCTGAGCTGATGCGGCGCTATCATGAAAGGAGCATCTATCAAAACTGGGATTAAGGGTGAAATAGTTCCTATATATGGAGCAGGTCACCCGTTTGCGCTCCTCGCAGACGTCCCCCTTATACATACATACATATACATACATACATAGTTATTGTTTTAATATCCTACTAAAAACATGTGAAACCTAAGGGGGCAGAGGGTCGCCTTCAGGGCGGGTCAGCAGTTATTGTTACATTATTAGTTGGCATTACTTGGCATAGTTGACTTCTCATGCCCGACTATTATCTAGACAACGAGTTTCAGTAGAAAGAAGAAGAAAAGAAGAAAGAGAAAGTAAGAAGTGGATAGAATAAAATACGAACGGTGGAAGCAGCTGGTGAGCAAGGAAATGGCAATGGTTTAACCTAATCCAAAGGTCGCTACCCGTTGACTCCTTAAAGACGACTTTCTGACCCCGCTAGAAAGAAATGTAAAGCCCTATTTTTGCTTTGCCTTTATGATAAAAAGCATTTATGTAAACTCACCGATTTGGAACCCAAGATATAGGTGGATGGTCATGTTGGCCAATAATTGGCTGAGGCTGGTCACCTCGAAGCGACCACTTCACTGGGCACATCTCGCTGGCACACCGCATCACCGTTGAGCTGCCTCGCGTCCGGGTGGCTACATAGAAGTGGTCATCACGGGAGTACCACTCGCTCTGGCCCTTATAACCGGGAATCCGCTGGTACGACATCTAAAAAAGTAAATGATAGCTTTCAACAAAAATATCCTGAATTTACCTATTCGCACACGTCTTTCACGAAAGAGCGCGGGCAAATGAGTGAACATGAACAGTCAGTGATGCCAGAGGTGTCCCAGTCAAAGTAGCAAAAAAAAACTTATCAAGAATTTTCTGTTTTTACTTATAACGTGGAAGAAATTAAATAATGAGTGAAATGAAATATCTTTTATTTGTGATTGTATTGTTTGTTTTTTATTTGGTACCTGAATAAAAAGTGAAATGAAATTAATTACTTTTCTGGCTTATAATGAATAGGTAGTTTACTTTCTTCTTCTTTCGTGTCGGCAAGAACACGGGCTAAATCTTACGTGCCCAGTTAGCGGCTACCGTGGTAGCCCTCTGGTTACTAACAAGTAAGTCCTCACGTGAGCAGGTGGTCGAGCACGCGGGACAGTTAGTGACTGCTTCAGCTGTTTGACTGTGATATCATCTAAGCCAGCAGCTTTGCCGTTTTTGAGTGCTTTTATGCTTGTTATGATATCAGTGAGTGTGAAAGGCATGCTGATGTTGTTGCATGTCTGTTGCGTATGTTGGGCTGATTTTGGTGTTTTGTGGAGTCTTCCAGTAGGCTTTCCATTA
Source organism: Carpatolechia fugitivella (assembly GCA_951230895.1). Classification (NCBI taxonomy): domain Eukaryota; kingdom Metazoa; phylum Arthropoda; class Insecta; order Lepidoptera; family Gelechiidae; genus Carpatolechia; species Carpatolechia fugitivella. The sequence continues at coordinate 17,668,769 of OX579646.1, read as the reverse complement.
AGTATAAGCTGGTGGGCTACTTGATTGGCTGTGGTTTGGCCCGGCAGTGATGGAGGGGGCGCGTCATTTGTCAGTTTTTGTATTGTGGACCACGCTTTCTTGCTATTGTGCGTCATATCAATAGTCGTGACTGTATTCATCCACTTTTTCTGCCTGCTGTCGCCTACCAGACTAAGGAGCTCTTCTCCGATCGAGATGGTCTGTTCAGAGAAGGGGTCTTCTGCAAAGAGTGCCTCATATTGTGTTAGTAGGGTAGAGGCTTCTGTTGTCAAGCCTGGGACGTATGATGTGCGACAGCCTCTGGGTATGGTCCGGCGGGATACTGACCAGATAACTTTTACAAACCCGTCGTAGTTTTGAGGTTCAGGTGGTAGATCGAGAAGCTGTTGGTCCACTTTTTCAGAGAAACTGGTCCAGTCGGCTTTGGCAAAGTTGAACCTTCCTCTGGGACCTGTAAAGGTCTCACGGTAGCCACCACCTGAATCACTACAGGCCGGTGCTGTGTTGTGGGTATTGGAGAGCACAGTTGTTTGGTACATTGTGGTCTTATATTCGCGCTGCAGAAAGCTAGGTCCGGGTTATAGCCGCGACGCCAACGGCGGCTGTAGAATGATGCAGGTAGTTTGGCACTGTGGATGAGTTCCAGGCCGTGCGAATCTGACCATCGCTCTACAGCTTCTCCGTTTGAATCACTGGCTGCATAGCCCCAGGTGGTACTGTGACTATTAAAGTCGCCAAGTACTAGTTTAGTGGGGTGATTATCAAAGTTCTTGGTTTTGATGAATCTAAAGTCGTCATTCGGGGGTTTATAGACAGAGGTCACTGTACAGCTTTCGAGGTCGACGGTGATATATTCGATCGAACCCTCTGAGATGCAGTCAGCTGAAAGAACTGTGGTGAATGGTTTTGCAAAGACTGCGCTGCCATACTTTTTGTGCTCGATTTCAGCGATAAGGACCATACCTGCTATTTGTGGTCTTTGTTGGTCAGAACCACGGTGTGTTTCTTGGACACACAAAATGTCGCATGGGTGCCTCTGACAAAGTCTGGATAGTAAGATAGACTTGTCATCTGAAAAGCCTTCGATATTAATCGTGATGACAGTCAGGGCTGGCTCTGAAAAGAGCCTTTTAGTTGGTCCTGAAAAGGACCATTTTGGGCGCCCTTGATAGGGCTGGTTTAAGTCGCATGGATCGCCTATTTGCCGTGGTAAAAAGATTTGCCAGCCTAGACACTCCGTTATGGTGCCTAGCTGTTTCCAGGGTGCGCCGCGGGGAGGCTCTTTTTATGCACCCTTTTACTGACTTTTAGATGTTACATCTCTTAGGCCGCGTTCCGATTTGCGCTGACATCACTTTGAGTACCCAAAACCGCGTACCAAATCACAAACCGGATTACGGCAGCCATTGTGACGTCACGGATTGCGTCATGACCGCCGCCATCTTCCGCTAACGGCGCCCATGCTCCAGAGCGAAATTCACGTAAGCGTAATGTCAAATTCGACTTTGACAAATTGTTTATTTATTTTTAAAAGTTAAATGTTTAATGTTTAAATGTAAAATTAACGTGTCTTATATTTATTTGGTTGAACAAAATTAAAAACACGTTATTCAATTATGAAATGGCGATAAATTACTGAAATATTTTAAATCAATCATTAATATTTTTATATATTTTAAATATAATATTTATATAATAAAATATATAAAAATATTTCAAAAAATAAAAACATAAAACACTCGCAAACCCCACAAAAAGCCTGTGCGGGCGCCGTATAAGAGAGCTAAATAAAAGACCATGGTCCTTTGGAACACTACCTCCAAGCCATCTCATTTATGCAAAACTACGTACCTACTTGAACATAATGTTTTGCTAGCAATCATTTTAAATAGGAAGGTTTTACTAATATAATGCAAATAACTATAAACAACAAACATAAATAACCCGATAAAACTAAAAAAACTAACAGACCAAACAAAGACAATACGTAAAAATATAAACTTTCTGTTGATTAATTGATATTTTACTATGCCCTACCTAATCTCACTCTATTTTGAGGTAAGCAAATTTAAGTGTAATCAAAAATTGTTGTAATTTTGTAATTAAGAACAGATTTAAAATACCCAGCAATTTGGGTATTTACCAAATCTACCCGGGTCAATACCTAAACACAGGTAGGGTACAATGGGTATTTACTCACCACCCATCTCTGCACTACAGTATTGCCACTTTTTAATTTCATGACTTTGTTGACAGACTGTAATAATGAATTGTGAATAATTGATGCGTCCGACTGCTATATTGTGAACACTATCAACCACGATCATTCAAAACAAAACAAACAAAAAAAACTTGTTTGCATCTTTTCAGTTCATTTATTGTTAATCACGCAGACGGGTTTTTTGTTTTTTTAAATTAGCTTTTAGATGTTACATCTCAGTTTCGTCATTAAATTTTTTAGGGTGAATTCAATCAATACACAGAGAAGAACTCACAAAAGAAACTCCACGTGCATCGCATCGCATCATTCGCATCTTTTGCTTTCCTATTTTTGTCAAATAATAATATTAGATTATAATGTATCTCACTCAACAGGGTGACAGATTGAGATTAAGTTCGATATTTTTTTACGTCTGGCAATTCCGTTACAAATAATAACCGTTCGTAAAAAAAAAAACCGTTAATTTGAAAAGAAAAGTTTTTTTTTATATAGGGCGCATTCTGAATCAAACTTTCAGTGCTGTCAGCGATCAAAAAAGCAAAAAAATGTATGGCTGACAGCGTGTTGACAGTGATTCAGTATACGCGATTAGGGGTGCTTTAAATAAATAAATAAAATAAAAAGAGCTAAAAGAGCTTTTTTTTCAGCTTTAATCGATTTTAGCGCGTCTCGGAACGCAGGGTTAATTTTACGCAGGGTTTGGTTGCGGAGAACAAAATATCATTTTGGGTAGGCAAAGGGACCAAAGGGATGATCCAACCAAGATCCAATGACAGCACTTTGAGTACCCAAAACCGCGTACCGAATCACTGTCATTGGGATTACGGCAGCCATTGTGACGTCACGGTTTGCGTCATGACCGCCGCCATCTTTCGCTAACGGCGCCCATGCTCCAGAGCGAAATTCACGTAAGCGTAATGTCAAATTCGACTTTGACATATTGTGTATTTATTTTTAAAAGTTAAATGTTTAAATGTAAAATTAACGTGTCTTATATTTATTTGGTTGAACAAAATTAAAAACACGTTATTCAATTATGAAATGGAGATAAATTACTGAAATATTTTAAATCAATCAGTTTTGTAGGTTAGGGTTGCCAGATGTTCGATAGTAAAAGTATCGAGTAGGTTATGTATATATTACGATAGTTTTGACTCAGGCACATACATACATAAGATAATATCATAGGCAATCTGATAAAATATAAAATTTATATTTAATATAAATATCAAACATTCTTTTTTGTATTTTTTTAATTTCATGTGCCTATTTACATCTCCATTTTTAAAAAATCGCATACCTTTTCTTATTTTGGGTACTAGCCATGCGAAAAGTGCTGTTTTCACAGCTGTACGATACTTTTTTAATACGTATAATAATTTAGAATTTTGCCAGTTTTGGTACGGTAATCAACATCTGGCAAGACTGAGTTATAAGCAGTTTCAGCGCGCTCAAACGCCGTTCTGTTTTGATTTCGCTCATGAGCCGTATTATTCGGCATGTGACGATGCACAGCATCTAGTGAGAGAGCGCCACTTACTTCGTCCAGCAGTTGGCCCATTGTGGGCCAATCATTCTTGCAAATATTGGTAGTTGATTTGACTTACTCTGATTTCCCACCAATTTTAGTCACCTGAGGTTGAGCCCGTTCAACGTTTCCTCATAGCGTCGATAACTTTCGAACCAGCAACATCATAAGTAAAAACTCTGCCCAAATTTTTATTTTTAATGTGTCTTCGAAAATTATTCTTCTAAATTCAGTAGACTTATAAATGTTTTCTAAAGGGAAATGAGTGTTACGGATAACACAGCGTATGTACATTGTACCTACCATATTGAAATAAGCACACGTGGGTGACTCCGAAAGATCACTTACGCGAGGACAACGAGAAAATAGTGTACGGTAAAGGTTTCTATAATTATATTTTGAACTGGTGAGTACCTTACATGTTATTATTTTATTGCAAAATCCAAATGCAAAACCGAACAACAGTCGTCGTCAAGTACCATAACGGCTCGTGTCAGGTGCTACATCGACCGCGTCAACGTCTTCACAGGCTGACGCTTTTATCTCTTGTTCGCTTACCTACTATTTCTCAGGATTTTTAAGCCGGAATAGATAATTACCGCAAGGTACTAAGTTCCTACGCTCAGATACTTGTGTGGGGTGGCTAAAAAAGAAAAGTGAAGTCCACATGGGTGGGAAATATGTTACTTGAACTTCAAATTTGAAACAGTCACATCCATATGGGTGGCCGCCGCCTATTGGGTATAATAAGATATATTTATAATACAATGGGGCTCATGGAAGGTATGTTCTATGTTCATTAAGCTCTTCTTAGTTTTTATTTATCTTTTTATCTTCAGTTATTTATGCTTAACAAGACAAGATCACCTTAAACAGTTTCGCAAGAGATCGGTGGCAATCTACACAAGAAACTCAGTAACCCCTAAGCCTAACCACAGAACAAAAAAATAGTGGCTACGCGAAACTCTTCCTATAAATATTTAATATTCATTTGATATTTGTTTTTGTTGGTGTGTCTTTTGTGTTTTGATTTAGGCTTGCAGGTGAACAAAGATGTTACACAGTATTTTCTATTACAAGCACATCAATTTTTCCGGGACGATGCGTAGATACCTTTGAAATCTACTTGAAAGCTTGCGATGGTTACGATGAATTCATCAACAGCTCAAATACGTCCCCACTGAGGGGCTCGAGCCTACGATGAATAAAAAAGTTTTTTTATTCGAAAATACTTGATATCTAGACATAGACAATTCGTATCTAAAGTACAGCCTGAGTGATTTTAACACTGATTCATCGTAGAAAAGAATGCCAAGAAGCTTCGCAGAATGATTGACGTTTTACAGGGGCTGCCTCCGAGCGAATCGGGGCAGTGGCAGGCTCGTCAGGCTCCGAAGGCCAACCTGTGAATCATCTCAGGGATGGGTCTGTCATTTACCTCTGACAGTGTCTGCCTTGTCAGGCAACACTGTATAGTATATTATGTCACATTTACATCACTATTAAAGAGTCTCCGAATACTGGAAAGGGTATGACTACCTACCTTAACTGTTGAGCATCAGTAGCAGTGGCAGCCACGCTCATCTCGGAAGACCAACCTGTCGACAATCTTGGAAATGCGGCCGCCATTTGCCTTGTCAACACTGTTCAAACTATGTCGCGAATGCGGCCAACATTTACCTTCTAGCCAGTGCTTGCCTTGTCAACACTGTGCAAACTATGTCGCGAATGCGGCCAACATTTACCTTCTAGCCAGTGCTTGCCTTGTCAACACTGTGCAAACTATGTCGCGAATGCGGCCAACTACCTTCTAGCCGGTGCTTGCCTTGTCAACACTGTGCAAACTTATGTCGCGAATGCGGCCAACATTTACCTTCTAGCCGGTGCTTGCTTGTCAACACTGTGCAATCTGCCCTACACGCAGGGCGAATTTGTGTTCTATGCACAATGTATGGAACATAACGCAAGAAGAACAACGGCTCAAACTGAACTTTATGTTCCACCTGAAGTGACTCGACAAACTGAACCTGATTGGAGTGTTCGACGGATATTACAGGTATGTCCGCCATGCATCGGCAGGCTTTTTTGTTTCGACTGCAGGTTTCGTCAGGTTCTTGGGTTGTTTTATAAAAAGTTATACTAAACTAAAATGATACATGAGATGACCGGTTAAAATTTCTAAACCTTTTTTCAAAGTTGAGTCTCGCAAAATATTTTTTATTATTCCACACCAAAGCTGGCTAATGATACAATACCAAGATCAAAAGTTCCGAAAGTCTTTACCTTAACCTATCATAACTTCTTGGCACTCGTGCAAGGTGGCTTTGCCTTCAAAGCACCGGGTCACGGGTTCGAGCCCCGCCCGGGACAAGCTTTTTGTGTGATGAGTAGGTAGTGCAGCATTACTGCAGGTTTTTTTAATAACCTTTTTGGTACGGTTCTTTTTTCTTTTGGCCGGTTTTTATGTCACATTTTCAAATTTAAAATTTTCTTGGTTTGACCTTTTTCTAAATTGTTGATTGTTTTTTCTCAGTTGTCGTCTGTCAGGAGATGGAAACGTTTTATCCCTTGAACGTGGTTGAATTTTTTCTAAATAAATATCTGTCTGCCTTGGGATACGGTATCTCTTGCTAATGCGGTGAATAATAAGTCGGAGTACTAATAAATCTGATATCGCTGATAATAGATATCGCGGATTCCTACTTTGGACCTGCCGGGTAAGTCTTGTGCTGTCTTCCTCCTGGTTTTTATCGACGTACTTTTCTCTTTCCGTGTCTTGGTCGGATGGCGATTATTTCCTTGTACATCTTTACAGTGTATTTCCGGTCTCTGCGGCACACACACGAGGGTCCCTCCGTGCCTTCCTCGTTCATTCACCGTGGTTCCGGACCCCTGAGGCCACCGGGCGTTGGACGTGCCTGGACCCCTGCGTTGTGCGCGCCCGCGCCCGTGCCAGCTGAGTGCCGCAGACCCGCGCTCCGGCGTCCCCCCTGGGACTGCCCATCATTTTTTAGCCTTTTTTTGTATCTGTTTTTTGTATCAATTTTGTATGCGGATTTTGCCAAATTTAAATTCCATTTTCTAAATTCTAAAAGCCTTCAGGCAAACGTGTACCAACTTTTCTTCTCATCATTTGGCTTAGATTCACCTTTTGGCATCTTTTTTTCTTTTGAATGTCACTAAGTTTACTACTTCATACGCCTTTTTGTGTTTTTGGTGTGTGTGTGTATGTCTGGCCAGATTGATCTATCTTAGTGTTAGTTTGTAGGTATAGGTTAGGTATAGGTTATTTATATCTTAGTGTTAGTTTGTAGGTATTTAGGTTATTCGCAATTGACGCAACCAACATGTGGTCAGGTTATCGAGCTGCCATAGGCCTCAGACCTGGCCCACGTTGCGTCATTCCGCTGGGATTGAGCCGGGGCAAAATTTTGTCCCGAAGCGCGTTTTTTTGTCGCGGCAGGACGGTGACCGCTGCTTTGCGCAGTCCGCCTATTATGGCCATCGTCGGGTCCTTTTTAATTTTTTTGTCAGGGTCGAGTTCGAACCCCGACCTCGTCTTTGACGGCGTTGGTTGCCTACCAACTGCGCCGTCGAGCCCTTTTCCCGAGCCGATCCGAGTGTTTCCGATGTTCGTCGGCGTCTGACGTGTTTCGGGATGAACACGATGACGTGGGCGAGCGTCGGCCCTCGTTTGATAGCTCTTTGTTTACAAGTCATCTGTCAGTTTTCGCGCACGATCGATTTGAAGTTTTTCTTCTCTTGCAGCTGATTACGGGCGTAACTGACAGTTTCGACTTGTAAACTTTTTACCAGTAGTTCAAAAACTACTTGTTGATATTTTGTATAGTTTTTAGTTTTAGCATTTAGGTGCGTAAATAATATCGTTTGTAGGCGCGTTTATGTTTTAAAACTTAGTGACATTCCAACATTCCGATATTCCAACATATCCAAATTTCCAAATTTCCTTTTCTATCCTTTACGTATCATACATTTTCCTCCTGGTTCAGGGATACCGCTTCTTCGGTGTTTCCTTCGGTTGTCTCCACCTTTTTCTGTTGTGGTTGACAACTTTCCTTTTTCTTTCTCCAAGCCATTTCCGTCCTCCTTTTTTTCCCCGGTGGATTGACTTGGCTTCTGTTGGGACACCGGTGGTTTCTTATCCTGGGGCCAGTGAGTCGTATGAGCCGTTATGAGCCGTCCGTGCTGGGAACATGACGTGTTCGTTGGTTTATAGTGATGGGGTAGAGTGTCGATAAATTTTTATCGATATTTTTTTCCTTTCATAGTTGACTTTGGACAATTCTTCTCCATTGTTCTAGGGTGGTCAACTTCCTTCGAGGGTTGCCATCTCGAAGATTTTTTTTTTTTTTTCCCTCTTTCGAGTTGGAGGATTTTTTTTTTCTGGTGAAGGGATGTCTGCAGCATTACTGCAGGTTTTTTTAATAACCTTTTTGGTACGGTTCTTTTTTCTTTTGGCCGGTTTTTATGTCACATTTTCAAATTTAAAATTTTCTTGGTTTGACCTTTTTCTAAATTGTTGATTGTTTTTTCTCAGTTGTCGTCTGTCAGGAGATGGAAACGTTTTATCCCTTGAACGTGGTTGAATTTTTTCTAAATAAATATCTGTCTGCCTTGGGATACGGTATCTCTTGCTAATGCGGTGAATAATAAGTCGGAGTACTAATAAATCTGATATCGCTGATAATAGATATCGCGGATTCCTACTTTGGACCTGCCGGGTAAGTCTTGTGCTGTCTTCCTCCTGGTTTTTATCGACGTACTTTTCTCTTTCCGTGTCTTGGTCGGATGGCGATTATTTCCTTGTACATCTTTACAGTGTATTTCCGGTCTCTGCGGCACACACACGAGGGTCCCTCCGTGCCTTCCTCGTTCATTCACCGTGATTCCGGACCCCTGAGGCCACCGGGCGTTGGACGTGCCTGGACCCCTGCGTTGTGCGCGCCCGCGCCCGTGCCAGCTGAGTGCCGCAGACCCGCGCTCCGGCGTCCCCCCTGGGACTGCCCATCATTTTTTAGCCTTTTTTTGTATCTGTTTTTTGTATCAATTTTGTATGCGGATTTTGCCAAATTTAAATTCCATTTTCTAAATTCTAAAAAGGCCCTTTAGGTTTCTCTGGCCCTCCCTCTTTTGGTTCCCATTTGGCTATACTCTCTCGGGGTACTCCGCGGTTTTGGAACACCTTCCTGCATCGATACACCACAACACAACACTAGTTCAGCGACACTATATCGCCGGAGTCCCCTCAGGACTCGACTCTCGGCTCATGCTTGGCAATTTCTAGGCCTTTTCAAATTTATATTATACCGTTCGGACAAATTTAACTAACTCTTTCTCTGTACACCTAAATTTAACGTTTCGCCTGTGGTCGTCGACCACAGGTTAGCTAGCTTTTCTTTTTTTAACGCTACAGTAGGTACTATAGTACCTACTTGTGTCAGTTTTTTATTTTTTTATTTTTTACATAATTATGTCCTATCTATATGTACATAATACCTGTGCCTGATGATAAACTGTCCGATACCCATAGGGACGGGCTCTGTCTGATTGGGTATCAGGTAGCTGTGTGTGAGATATTCTGTTCTAGGTACTCGAGGTCTAACCCAGGAGTTCTGCTAATTCACGTAACGATAACCTTGTATGCAATCTTAACGCGGCACTTTCTGGTAGTCAACTACAGTGGGACACTCGGTTAAAAAACTACGTGACTTGTCGAAATGGTTTTCTATCCAGGAAAGCTGTTTAGAATTGTCTGATTTTGTTTGTTGGCTATTTTTTAATTTAAAGAGTGGCTGACATTAATCGTTTGATAATTAAATTTGGAAGTCAGTGCCCTGCTGTATTGCCGCTTAGTAAACATAGCAATTTGGCCAGTTAGTTCAATTGGCAAGCGCACCATTATTGTTGTAAATTCTGAACGAACGAATGTGGAAATCGGTTGGATAGAACCCCAACCAATGTTGATCTACTAGCAACATCGACTTCAGTAGCATGGCAGACAATATCTTTCTAGGCAAATATTGTCCGGAATGGTATCTTCTTAAATTAACCAACTGTGAGTAATAACTTTTCTTTTTATTTATTTTTTGCGTTATGAAGCCTGAATAAGGATCTTTTTACGTTATATAGTGCAAAGGTAACGCACACGTGCACAGTGTATCAGTAATGGGCTTTCGCGTTCATGGATGAGGGTGACCAACACCTACATTATTATTCAGTGCACTAATTATGACCAAGCGTATATTTTTACACGCCTCTGTGAAACAGAGCCGAGCTACTGAATCTGCATTAGACCGGCAGTTGAGGTTAAAAAGTCTATACTTGCCACGTTCGCTATCAAACAACAGCGAGCCGCCCTCCTCCTCAAATAAGTTCCTATAATTCTTAGTGTTAAATAGTTCAAGGTGGGGGGGGGGAGGAATGACGAGCTGGTCGGTCGCTGAAAAGCCCCTCGTATTGAATAGCTAGCGAGAGAACACACTAAACAGGTATGGTAAACTATAGTCATTCCACTATTTATTTTTGTCTCTCGTCATAGTCTGGTAGAATATCTAACTCGTCTTTTTCTGGGAGAAAAATTGCAAATGGCCAATCTTTTGGGGATATTTTTGTCAAGAACTTTTGTCTATTGCTTGTTACATAACCAAGTTTTGATGCCCTACCAGTGTATGTCTCTTCTTAAGAGAATTGTCAGGATAGTTTTATCTTAGCACAGAGTACTATTCTAAATAATAATAATAACCGGATAGCCATCAAGTTGTGGATTGTACGACTTGACGAAGTTAAGGATTCCTTACTCATTATAAGTCCACCTCTATCTTGCCCAGAAGCAGCGTTAGTTTTAAGGGCCAGAATGTTTTAGAACCACATAATGGGGTGTGCTCAGCTCAGAAAATATATTTAATACAGAAATAATATAATTATTAATTGAATCCAAACAGGTTTACAACAATATTTTGGTTACGGTAAAAGCAGAGACGAGCAGCGGGACGCGAAGCGAACCTTTTGCGATGCGCCTTTCGGTCGCCTATGCTATTGATAGCCAGCGCGCCGTTTAAGATGTTCGCACGGCACGTCACGTCGTTTATCTCACAAGCAATATATATATATAGGTATAAATAGAATGTTTTTACATCACTTTGGATTAATAGCGGAATCGGTGGAGAAACTCGACAGTACTTTTATTCAACTCTATTGAAAAGTGAGATATTATACTTGTAGACCTTAGAATTGTTGATAGTTTTTCAACATTTTGATTTCTTCGTTATTTAAATTGTGTACGAGTTTATTTTGCTGGAAATCACAGCACAATATCAATCACATAGCGTCGTACTTGTAGTCACCAGGAGCTAATAAACACGTCTCTCACTAGATGCTGTGCATCGTCACATGCCGAATAATAGTGCAAGTTTTACACAACAATAAAACTTGTATTATTGAGAAGAGACGATGCACAGCATCCCTTTAAGGTCTCCTGGTGAGAGACTCATGAGGAAACGTTGAACGGGCTCAACCTCAGGTGACTAAAATTGGTGGGAAATCAGAGTAAGTCAAATCAACTACCAATATTTGCAAGAATGATTGGCCCAAAATGGGCCAACTGCTGGACGAAGTAAGTGGCGCTCTCTCACTAGAATAGATGCTGTGCATCGTCTCTGCTCAATAATACAAGTTTTATTGTTGTGTAAAACTTGCACTATTATCGCGATTTCTGAATCGGTACGCGAGTAATCGCTGTCAATACTTTTAGCCGTGAAATCTGATTCGGAATACAGCCTATTTAGTGCCATAACAAAAAAAAAGTTTTCAACCATAGATTAACATAATAAATATGTAAGAAAGAGAAATCACTAACATTTCGCCCTAGAATTCGTCTCATTCTAACAATAATATTTCTTATTGTTTTTAATGACAGTAAAACAAAAAGACGTAAAAAAATTAAGAAACGTTCAATTGCATATTTCCTGTATTATTAAAAGGTTCTCTGTGCATATTTCTCAAAAACTATGCGTTTCCGGCATAAAATTCTTTCAATAGGGATATCAGGGGATCATTCATTAGCTTTCGATCAAAAGCAATGTTGACGTCAGAACCATGCCGCAGATTAGCTGCCAGCAAGATCATAGAAAACAAATGTGTGCTGTGATACTATAGTACTTCCCGACCTCATCATCAACAGCTCATATACGTCCCCACCGAGGGGCTTGAGCCTTCCCGACCTGCATTTGTCATATGGCTTTTTAGGGTTTTCCCAACTCATGAATGTGAGAAAAGTCAGACGACAGCATCACTGTGGAAGAAGTTGTTATAAGTGAAGTGAAAACGGCTAAACTGTACTTTATTGCCCACGCTTTGGGGGTTCGTAATTTTTTGGTAAAGAGGTCTATATTTATGGAACATTTGTGCAAAGTTTCAAGTTTAGGAAACTTATAGTTTTCAAGAAATAAATTATTGAAAACCAATAAATTTTATTTTTTATAGAGCATATTTTTTTTGTAGATAGTAAGTTCCACTATGTTCATACAGCCAAGTAGAATATATCTTATTGGAAAAGAATTATTATTTTTGAACATAAAAAGCTGCTAAAAAGTCGCTCTTGCTGTGACTTAATCAGGGCGGGCACGGGAGTCGGGGCACCCCAACATTAGGTTAGAAGAGGATGGCGGAGGGAGCTAGGTGAGCGAAGCGAGATGTTAGGAATAACAGAAAAATGTGTATATTTAGGAATATATGTCAAATGTTGATTAATAGTGAATATGTATCATTACTAAGTCTTCTCAAATAGGAATTTTCAATTTTATAATTTTGCAACTGCCACCCCACCCACACCCACCTTGATTATTAGGTTTTAAAATTAATAATAAATATAAATTATACAAAATTTGAAGCATTTTTAATTAAACACCCTTTTAATAACAAAACAATCTCTTTATTACACAATTAATGAAGCCATTGTATAATGAAGCCATTGTAAAATAGGCCAGCGGAGCTTCGCTGAGATTTACACACTGATAAACTGCTCAGTAATTATAAATGAACCATTTTAACACTGAAAAGAAAACAAATATAAACAAGGATTAAACCAAAACAAACACAATATCGAATTTTTAAGAGCTGAGTGAGCGAATTGAGCTAGACATTCCATTTTTTATGTAATTAAATTTTGTTGTCTCAATAGTTGGGCATTTCACTTCAATAACAGCATCACAAGAAATTCCATCTGGATCCAATTCTACTCTCATTTTCATCCAGCAGGTTCTTTTAAGTAGTATTAGTCATAAATAACCATTGAACTATTATTACTAATTAAGTAATTACAACTCACTGTAAATAACCCATAACGGGCGTCGTCTCCTAATGATACTCTTGCAGCCCTGCAAAGGAAAAAAGTATTATAAGTATCATCAATCATCAACGGCCCGTTACAGTCCACTGCTGGACTATGAGCCTCCTCCACTTAAGTGTTTGGTTTTGCCATAATCTCCACGCTTGGCAGGCGGGTTGGAGATCGCAGATTAAAAGGTTACTGTATCAGAGAGCGCTGCTGTCCGTTCCCTGTTTAATGTGTAGTCCCTAAGTCGCCTCTTACGACACCCACGGGAAGAGTAGGGGTTGGTGACAAATGTATTCTACTCTACCGTCACCACACGGCTAATTATAAATATAGAAGTAAATAATGCCCTAACCTAACGATATTTAACATCCACATAATATAAAATTATGCTATTAACCAACTAAGTTATTAGATAGAACTACTTACTTACTTATTTAGATAGATCTACTTACATTGCAGTTTTCATTTTTCTAAGCTCAGCAGAATAAAATTCAGGGAAAACTCCGATCGTCGTAGATATTCTGTCATCGCAGATTCATTTAAAAAAATAAGTTTTATTCGGGTATAAATCCATTTTCTTTCTGCCACAGTGAGAATTTGAGAAATCAGTACGCGGAAAAAACCTCGCGTTAGAATCATTGTCATGTCATGACATCTATGGAAACGAGGCATCATATTGACAGCCCCGAGGATTTCTTTTGTCTGTGGATGGCTTCGTTTTATCTGGCTGTACATTACTGGATGGACATTCTCGGTACAGGCGATAATGCACAGCCAATATTGCACGTCCAGTAATGCACAGCCCGATATTTCGTGTACATGGATTCGAATTATTGGCTGTACATTACTGGCTGTACAATCCTGGGCGGACAAAATCGGACCGCATTGATAAAGACCGGCCAATAAAGTACGGGCAGGAATGTACAGCCCGATATTTCGAATCCATTTATGGCTTCGAATTATCGGGCTGTGCATTATTGGCTGTACTTTATTGGATGTACAATATATGGACTCCTATAGCGACACATGTTTTGTATCAGTTTTGCATAGTAAGCATTATTGCCACTTCCAGTAGCACACAGCACGAGCACGTCAGTCGTCTCGCGCCCGCCTCATAGTACAGACATTCAAAATGTAATCTTGCAAATATTTTTGGTTTAAATAGAAGGCCTACAGTTTCTATCCGTTTTCATTTCATCATCATCCTCCTAGTATCTTACCCCCTAAATATGAATAGAATGAAAAAAAATATTATTCAGAAATTAGATATCAGAAATATTTATTCGTAGGACATCCCAACACAGAACACAAAAAAATCAGTAAATGAAACACGACCCAGTCAGTAGGCATAAGAAGCATAAATTATAAAAATATAGGTAGTCGATAATAGGGATGACAGCCCAAGTTTCCAAGCCAAGGCTTTCTTGTAGTCCACAAATGCTAGACACAGCCGGCTGATTAAACTCTTGCGACTTCTGTATAACCTGTCTCACTGTGTAGATGTGGTCTACGGTACTGGACCATTTTCGAAACCCAGTTTGTTCCGGAGGCTAGAAGGCGTCAAATCTTGCGGCGAGACGGTTTGTGAAGACTCTTGAAAACAGCTTATAGACGTAGCTTAAGAGCGCGATTGGTCTGAAGTTTTTCAGGAGAGTTTTATCTCGTTTCTTGAAAAACAGCGCCACCACGCTCTCACTCCACGCCTTCGGGGTAGTTCCATTGGCTATGGCTATTAGTTTTAAATAAAAAACAACTTTAAGATCAATCTATAGAGGATTGATAAATCGTTTTTTTTTGTCATTACAAAGTAGATGGATCTTTAATCGTTTGTCACCCATAAAACCTTGGTTAATGCATTACTTATTATCACGTTTGAAGATTACTGATGAAAAAAGCGCAGCTGTATTTAAATTGTAGATGTGGCTAAAATAATACCCATTTCCATTTAACTCTAGAATAAATTAGAAGATTAAATTTTTCTCTGCGCATGGTAAATACACTTCGCAATAGTTCTGGGACTTGTAGGCATCCTGCAAAGCCGCACTAAGATGGGAGTTGACAATGGTTGCAACCATCGGATGTTGCGCGGCGTCCATCAGAGGCACATCCAAATCATAACAATTTACAAGTTCCTCGGATAAAGAACTAACATTGAATTCAGGTTTGTGTTTTGACGATGTCCTAGTATTCAGGAGAACGACGCGTGACTTGAGAGGGCGAGCTTGCGCGCTGTGGCGCACGGCTTGCTGGATGCGCGCGTGCGCTCCCGCGATGACCGAGCGCGCGTACAGCGACGTTTGTGGCACGCTCTTCATCAACGTGTGCAGACTGTTGTCTAGTTTCTCCTGCAGAGTCGATCCCTTGGCTAGTAAATAATCCACGTTTTCTACAGCGCCAGTAGACATAAGCGCGACCATGTGGTAGATTAGAGCGTTCTGCAGCTTGTCTTCCGTGTCCAGATGTTTGATATTATTTTTAATGTATAGAGAAACTTCTTCTGGACAGCCGCCGACACAGAACACGGTGCCAATCAAACCTGCAGACAGAAAAAAACATTACATGCTTAAATGAAATTAAAGCCTTTCTTGAACGTAGGTCTTTTTAACACTTTTCATACACTTCATTCTCATTCAGGCAAGATTGATCTGGTTAAAACTTAACATGCATATAGCCGAGAAGCTAGCGAAGAGCAGAGGCTTCTTATTCTTAGTGTCACTCTGTAGCTAGACAGTAAATAAATAATATTTTGTCTCACCAAAACAAAATAACCGGCCAAGCACGTGTCGGGCCACGCAAAGTGTAGGGTTCTACTTGTCCAATACTACTTAGGTACCAATTATCTCTATAGAATCTGATAGATTTATTTTATCATGATTTAAAAAAATATATCTCATATGCATAGCTTTTATACAAAAACCAGTTTATTGCAGTTTTTCTAAAAACTTAATTTACATTGAGGTAGCCCGTTCTGCCCCTGACAGATGTCCAAATTTTAGCAAAATGGCGTCTGCCATTTAAGAATATATTATATTTTTAATCCCGCTGCGGGAATTTAAGGAAGGGATATGATATTTGTACTGAATTTGTTACTTATAAGTTAATTTTGTTACATATAAGTTTAAGTAAATTTTATAAGTTGTTCTATAAAACCTGTTCACAATTTATCTTTTAAATTCATCATATGCACTAACTACCATGAATTTTCCAAATACAACGGTTTCGCTGGTAGGCGGGAGGGGGCACTGGACTTTAACAAAAATGAACACTTTAAAACGAATTATTTCTGAAACGTACAAATCAAATCAAATCAACGGCCCGTTACAGTCCGCTGCTGGACTATGAGCCTCCTCCACTTAAGTGTTTGGTTTTGCCATAATCTCCACGCTTGGCAGGCGGGTTGGAGATCGCAGATTAAAAGGTTACTGTACCAGAGAGCGCTGCTGCCCGTTCCCTGTTCAATGTGTAGTCCCTAAGTCCCCTCTTACGACACCCACGGGAAGAGTAAGGGATGGTGACAAATGTATTCTACTCTGCCGTCACCACACGGCAACGTAAAGCGTACACTAGCATCAAAAAAAATATTTTGCAAACCCCTATTATTTTTAAAAAACCTATCCAATGACACTATGTGGTAGTTAAAAACAAACCTCCCACTGTAAGTGTACCAGAGGAACCCTAAAAATATATATTCAACATTTTCTTCTACAGCTTTCTTGGCATGATTAACATGTATGTATATTCATGCCAAATGACAACTTCCTAGTACTGTGACTCTCTGAGCTAAGCCGCGGACAGACAGACAGACGGACGTGGCGGAAACTATAATGGTTCCTTCCTTGTTGAATACGGAACCCTAAAAACGAAAAGCACCTACCTTCCTTTTCTAAAACGGCAGCCATCTCCAACGCTACCAGAACTCCAGTTTCGTAACCCAGCAGGTAGAATTCTTTATGGCTCGTTAGGTTTGCCCGAACTTTGAGAACCTGAAAATAAGACAATAGGGAATATGCATAAAAAAATATTGGTATTCTTTCGTAGTTCGTCTGAAAGTATACAAAAACCTGGCAGTCAAAACAGAATCGAAATTAATCGAAAAACAAACTACTTATAAGTAGATAAGGTACAACCGAAGACGAATTTTTTTATCATTATTAAACAAATATATCTGTCACTCTTACAAAAACAAAATTTTTATGGCCCGCGCGGCCATCGTGTTATATGACGTCACATGACACATCGGATCTTTCAGTCTACCCATCAACTTTCAAGCCCCAACTAACTTTTTGTTAACCATTGTGTTTGTCTATTGTTTTAAGTGAATCAGGCAGCAGTCCAGTGGCGTTCATATATATATATATATTTATAACCTTGTCCTTTCACGAAGCCTTAAAATGAGCAGAGTGTAAATAAACTTGACACAGGCGAAATCACAAAGGAAACGCCATATCCTTCAAAAATTGAATTGAATTGAAGCCAGGAGACGCGGGTTCGATCCCCACCACGTACCAATGTAATTTCGAATTTGGAATTCATGAATCATAATTTATGTACGTAAAACGTACGAATAAACGTAGATGCTCTTACGTTGAAGGAAAACATCGTGATGAAACCTACACACTCCTGCGAAGAAATTCAAAAGTTGTGTGTGACGTCAACCAACCCGCACTGGGCCCACGTGGCCTAATCGCCCTAATTCAGGGTAGGCTTGAGCCCCTCGGTGGAGACGTAAATGAGCTGTTGATGATGTGAAACCCTATTGTTTTGCTGGTACCTGGACGCATCTGCTGGCGGCCTGATGCGCGGTCTCGTTGGCTCCTGGCTGCAGCACCAGCGCCGGCATCTGGAGTCGCGCGCACAGCGTGCGGAACCGGTCGTGCAGCCCCTCCACTCCCGGGACCACCCACAGGTACTGTAGGGACCGGTCGATCTCGTCGTCGTACTGAGGAAGGAACATTTTTGTAGAACACTAGTAGAACAACCGACCGAGCGAAGCGTCTCCGTTTCAGCTTGGCTAAAATTGCTTTTGTATGTGCATTTTCCATCTGTCTGTTTGTTCTCCTCTGCAGGTCGCGTTTCTCAAATGACGCTCGTGAAATTTTGTGAGCAGGTTTGATAAATTATTAGATTTTTAAGTTGAGTCAGTTTTTGGAAATTTTAAAAAATGACGGAGTTATGAGGGTTAAAAACGTAAAAAAAACATAAATCAGCCACAGAGCCACAGTCTATACATACAACGTGTTAGCAGAATAGCGCAAAACCTCTCGGGTGATAGGTTGTAACTGAACATCTGATCTCTAAAATAATAATCAAAATTGGCCGTTGATCATCTAGTAGCAGATCCTTACTACGTTGTGAGAGTAACCCAAACTCTTTTAGAAATTTACAATGTGATCGTCTTTATATTATGTTTTCTAACTGCGGAATTAAACATAGAGTCGCCTACTCAACTTCTATGTTATTCCTATATACTGATTCGTCCCTATCTCTCGCCCGAACACAGGAGTACCAGTTGCCAGCCGGCAAGCAGCCTACTCCTGATTACCCATGCTCGCTGACTGAAAGATTCCAGGAAATCCCAGCGACTTTATTAAGCAATACTAACTTCGTATTCTGAAAAGAACTTCGAAGTTTATTGCTTTTGCAATAAGAGCCCAGATTCCTGAAATGGATCACAGGGATTATTACATGATATATGTAATTTAAAAGGTATATAAAGGTGGCTCCAGGACTGCCATAGCGAGTCCTTAGAGCCGGCGACGGGTGTGTCGTCTGTAGTTCTGAATAGAACTTCTAGTTCTTAGAGGAACTTTCGTTGAGTGGCATTTCCTCAACAGCGGTTATTAAAGCTAGCGGCATTCATAGCAGCCCAACGGTTACTCCTCATCTTCATAGGTCAGATACGGAAATCTCTCCACAGACTGGCGTCTTGAAGGTAGCCACTAAGATATTGTTAACTCCACTATCAGGGGTAATGCTTAGTGTACTTATCACGCCTAGGATGCGACCCATACTCCAGCTCAGAGCCAAACATGCAGTGCCAACAATATCATAGCAGCGATAGTTATACCTCGTCTTCATGCGTCAGATAAGGGTTCTCTATTAGATGGTCAAATATAGTGATCAGTTTGATCCAGCGGCCGTGTCCGCTTTCATTAGGTCATCTAGGAGCGTCAAGCCTATGATTCCCTTGATTTTCATTTTTGACCATCTCGGATGGGATATGTCATCCATAGAGGCATAATTAACCGTTCCCATATCAAACAGGCAGCACGCCAGTCTTCAGGGATCGAAATCCCGTTGAAAGGCAGTGAGAGGCTGTGCAGCGCCTGCGACTTTAGGTTCGGCAATTATTTCACTTGGTTTTCCAAGTATAGACTTATATTAGTCTATTTTTGCACTTTTACAATATTGTCAATTTTCGTTCCGCCAGCCATCTATTCCTAGACGGCCGACTGCCTCCCACCATGTATATTGGCGACACGCATCGACGGTACGCGCTAGGTCAACAGGCCCTTTTCCTAAACTTATTTGATATTTCTGAAACTCACAATGCAAACGTATCTAAGTCTCTGCACCCCAAGTATGCATTTAGTTTTGCATTATCTCTTTTAGTTTCTGAGTTATTAATTTTAGTAATATCAAAAATGTCCAATACAAGAACGTATTAAAATTAAAAACATTCATTATAAGAACGTATTAAAATTAAAAACATTCATTACAAAAACGTATTAAAATTATAAAAATTCATTACAAGAACGTATTAAAAAAACAAAAATTCTCTTAATTCGTCTCGAATCCTTTATTATAACTTCCTCTATGTCATACAACAGACACACGTTGTTCTACATAGTTTTAATTTACATTAGGATCGGGGAGTTACAAGGTCAGTCCCTAAAACTGAACAACTTTTGTTTCACAACTTTTTAAATATCGCAAAAATAAACTCTCATGTAAATTGACTCGATCAGCTCGATCAGTTTGTAGTTCCAAAATTTTTTTGCTAATTCAATAAAGTTTTGGAACATAAAGTTGTTCAGTGTGATAGTAGAGGCCAAGTTGAAAATTATTAATTTTCGTAGGACTGAAAAGGTTTATACCGACAAGTGGTATCGTTGAAATCAGCGTGGTTTACTGATCACCAAAACGTATGTTGTCGCTTTCTAAAATGGTGGAGCAAGTAGTTATGACGTCACAAAGATGGCGGCCGGGCCTATTCTATTTACGCTATGTTTAGATAACTACTAAACTAGATAACTAGAAACTCGGAAACCGTTAGGATTATGGAAATTTAACTTGAAAAATATCAAAAATATAGTTACATTTATCAGCTTTCTGATGAATCTTAAATCATTGAAATCGAGCTATAAACAACGGAACTGCAGTCGACTAAGTGAGCGTGGGTAGCGCCGACCTGACTACGGTTCTTAGATTTTGGTAACGAATAATCTTGGAAATAACGAAACAAAACGGGTAAAATCACAGCAAAATAAAAAAGTAGAACAGGCAACATAATATATTTTATTCATATCATGGCACTTGTTTTAACTCTTAGTTAAAAACTAAGTACCAGTCAAAAAATTTTTCTTCAAAAAAACTGCGAACTATCTTCAAAAATTCTCGTAACAAATAACGCTTCGTATCGTATCGAAATAAAACTCTTCGTACTTGCACGTACTTGCGTTATATTTCAAAACAAAAGACTCAATGGTACTGGTCTGTACTGATTGACATGAGAGAGTAAATGGACGCACTCGAGGCAGAGGCCTCTCACGTGCGAGAGTGTACAGCCGCCATTATATTTACATCGCCGCCGATTCATTCCGGGGAATTCCTGCACCGTGAACTTTGGCGTTTGTCGCTTCATTCATACGAAGCGTTATTTGTTACGAGAATTTTTGAAGTAAATCGGCCTAGTAGTTATCTAAACAGAGCGTAAATAGAATAGGCCCGGCCGCCATCTTTGTTACGTCATAACTACTTGTTCCATCATTTTAAAAAGCGACAACATGCGTTTTGGTAATCAGTAAATCACGCTGATTCCAACGATACCACTTGTCGGTATAAGCCTTTCCAGTCCAACGAAAATCGAAAATAAGCTAGTTTCTTTCTACGAATTGGCCTCTCTACTATGAGGTTTTGCGCTATTCTGCTAACACGTTGTATATTGTCGTTGCCTTTGTTGCTGTTTGTTGTGTTGTGTAAATTCTAGTGTTGTCTACTCACGACTTCTAAACATTTATATAAGGTCGGTAGGACAGCCATGCACGAAGATCCAAGATGCTCATCTCTGTCGATGTGGGAAACAAGAGCGGATAAACCGACCGATTTCGAACGGACTTCCCTCGAAAGCTGATCGACTTTTTTCAGGCTGCAAAATAAAAAAATAAACTGTGTAAATCTTGACATTGTGACCTCAGAACCATAAGCTGTAGCGGAGCCAAAGAGAGTACGAAGGGGTTGGAGTCCCCAAATACATAAAAAATCTATTAGGTTTATAGGTATGCATATGACTATCTTATTTCTTAGTGAAGCTGCCAAATAGGTTTTCATTACTCATACTCAGAAAGTAGGTCTGAAGTTTCCTGAGGAGCGGATTGAAGGTAATAATTTTCAGCCCGGAGGGTGAATCGTTTTCAACTGATAGTGTCAAGTTATAAAAAAAAACTAGTTTCATTTCACATTTCTATTGAACTACGTGCCATCTTTTCTATACAGCCACTCAATTACAGCGCAATGTTAAATTGAAATAATATAAAGTTAAAGTATTAATTAAAGAATATATATTTTAAATGACTTTATTATAATTGACTTTCAATTATTTCTTTAAAATAAAATAGATTTAGGCAAAATATTTACCATATTTCAATGATGGAAATGAAAAATAATGGCTCAAAAGCTGCCTGGCTCGGTCACAGAAAAAAATAAAAATTGGCGGGAAAGCAGTTGATTATCATTTGTTTCTCGAGTTGTAGGGTTTTGTTTACAATGAGTTCATCTGATTCAGATATGGAAGTCACTCATTTTTTCTTTAGCTGATTCGCGTTTTTATTTTTAGATTTGGTAAAATAAGGAAAATATTGACCCCCAAAAAGGATTTCACTGCATAAGATTTGATAAAAAATTGGTACTCACAATCGCACAGTTAATGTTGGTACTACTTCATCAGGAATCGAAATCTGATACGAGCACTGAAGGAAAACACTGATCGATTTTGCAAAAATGTTGTCTAATCCCAGCTCCCCGAGAGTCGTATCTTCTGCAACATCTCGCGGTAGATTGATGCCTGAAATTCAATAATTAATTATTGTAGGTATAGTTGTTATTTTTCATAAGAATTTTGAATTTCGTCTGTTTTAAAATCGTGATAATTATTTACATGTTAATTTATCACTTTAAACTAGTTGCGGGAGAAGAATAAAATTTCTTTCATCGCAACCAGTTGTGAAACTTAGTTGCGATCGCGTCAAAGTCAAAGTCAAAGTCAAAGTCAAAGTCAAAATAATTTATTTCCATAGGATGTTATTACATCACTTAGATCCGTCATTACATTTTTTTGGGTGAGTTCACTAACACAATGGCGGAATCTGTGGAGAAGAGCTCACCGAAGAAACTTCACAGTCGTCGCATCTTTTGCGTTTCCTTTTTTAAATAAAATATTGTCAATTATAAAATTAATGCTTATTACATATCGAAAAAGCCTGCTACTCAAACAATCTATTCCCATGGACACCTGTCTTCTAAGTAATCAGATATCCTATAGTAACCTTTTTTATACAATTTCTGTTTTATAATTATTTTAAACTTGTCTAAAGGCAAGTTTTTAATATCAGTAGGGACCTTATTGTAATAGCGTATACAATTGCCTTTAAAAGAATTACTAATTTTATGTAGTCGGCTGACATAAGCAACCAACTTGTTTTTATTTCTAGTATTAAAATTGTGTATATCACTGTGCTTCTGAAAATTACTTATATTTCGTTTTATATACACAAGATTGTCATAGATATATTGAGACACAAATGTCAGAATATTGATTTCTTTAAATTTTTCTCTCAGTGACACTCTAGGCCCTAATCTATAAATTGCACGAACAGCCCGTTTCTGCAAAATAAATATACTATTAGCATTCGCAGCGTGACCCCACAATAAAATACCATAGGTCATTAGACTATGAAAGTAACTGAAGTAGACTAGTCTAGCGGTGTCTACGTCGGTAAGGGCTCTAATTTTTTTAACTGCGAACGCTGCTGTACTCAGTCGGTTCGACAATTTATTTGTATGAGAATCCCATTGTAGTTTGGCATCTAAAGTAATGCCCAAAAAGACAGTCGAATCTACAAGGTCCAATTTCTGTCCTTTTATAAATATATCTGTAGTTACCGGTTTCACATTGGGTAATACGAATTTAATACATTTAGTTTTCTTTTCATTAAGTAATAGATTATTAACAGTAAACCAATTCACTATACTAGAGATAGCATTGTTTACGTCGTCATAGTTTGATTGTTGTCTTTTAACTTTAAATATCAAAGAAGTATCATCGGCAAACAATACTAACCCATGTTTTGCTTTAACAAGATAAGGTAAATCATTAATATATACTAAAAACAAGAAAGGTCCAAGAATTGAACCCTGCGGGACGCCCATACTTATTGAAGATCCGGGTGATCTTTTCCCATTAACATCGACCATCTGAACCCTATCTGTTAGATATGACTCCAGAAGGCCAAGAGCCTGATCTTTTACACCATAATGGCGTAGTTTCCTGACAAGAATGTCATGATGGACGCAATCAAAAGCCTTGGATAGATCGCAGAATACACCTATTGCATCCATTGCGTCTTCCCAGGCACCAAAAACATTGTCAATTAGCTCAACACCAGCGTCGGCTGTTGAACGACCCCTTGTGAAACCGAACTGAGCAACATGAATTAAATTATTGACATAAAAATGACTCTGCAATTGATTAAGTATGAGTTTTTCAAATATTTTGCTAAGAGTTGGTAGTATCGATATAGGTCTAAAATTTGTGGGGTCTGATGTACTACCGGCTTTGAATAAAGGTATCACTTTACTTAGTTTCATCAAGTCAGGAAACACACCATTATCTATACATTGATTAAATATGCAACAAAGGTGAGGTGCGATACAATCTATAATGGAACTTATAATTTTTACAGATAGACCATGGACGTCAGCCGTCTTTTTCATTTCCAGGGATTTAAACGCTTTTACAATGTCCTCATTATTTACGTGCCTAAATTTAAAATCTGTTTTACATTCCTCAAAGTTCTGCTTAAGTATAGATTCAGCAGCAGCGGGAGATGAATTTAAAGACTTGGTTGTTGAAACTGGAATGTCCGTAAAGAAATTTTCAAAAGCTTTTGCTACTTCTAGGTCTGTACTTAACAATTGATTATCTATTTTAAGCTTGAAGTTATTATGTGTAGCTTTGGCCTTTCCAGTCTCGCTATTTATAATTTTCCATGTCGTTTTCATTACATTGCTACTAGATTCAATTTTGTTTTTAATGAAATTGGATTTAGCTACGGCACAAACGCGTTTAAACATTTTTGAATAACTACGAACATAATCTAGAAAGGCCGTACTTTTGTTATATGATTTCTCTTCATAGAGTTCATATAATTTTCGTCTGCTCCTATGAATTCCCGCTGTCGCCCAATCACTAAACAAAGCTTTGTTATTAACTTTTATAGTTTTTGATTTAAATACCGTATCATATTCATTTTTGACAAAGTTAAATACTGAGTTATACAATAAATTTGGATCGTCACTGTATGGTATTTCCGATAATTTATCTAAAATATTATTCCTATAGTGTTCTAGCCGAGTGTCACTAATGGGGACACATGTAATATCCTCTTTGTGGTCCTTTTTTATTTTAATATTGAATATACCTATTTGACCAGAGTGATCAGAGGTTAATTTATTGATGACCGATTTGTAAGTAGGCGTAATGTTAGAAAATATATTATCAATGCATGTAGCAGATGTTGCAGTAATTCTAGTAGGCTCCAAAAAAAGATAGTTCATGTTGTGACATAAAAATAAAGATTTAAATCTAGTACAAGTATTATTATCCTCTAACAGATTAACATTAAAATCACCACAAACTATAAAAATTTTGTTTTTATCGCTGATTTTAGTCAACGCTTCATCCATTATCTTTTCGAATAAATCAAAAGATGAATCTGGTGGTCTGTATACGCTCATTACAATAGTTGTTCAAGTTCAATACAGGCTATTTCAATAGTACGCTCAACAGACAGGCTCACTATGTCAACTCGTTCCTTATATTTAAAACTATTATTAACAAGTATTAAGGAGCCACCGCGTTCTGCTTTTTTTCTGTTGAACGAACTAGCTACGTGGTGGTTATTAAAGCTGAACATGAACTGATAACTTTTTAAAAAGTGCTCTGTAATACACAAAATATCAATATTATTACAGTTCATGAACAACTCAACTTCTAATTCCTTGCTTAATATGCCCTGTATATTTTGATGAACCACGTTTAAAATATTCTTGCTTTTACATTTATTACTAGTAACTTGATTTAATGGGCAAGATGAAGGTATATTTATACAAATATTAGGGCTACTGCCAGAGTTACTCTCTGTTGTCCTATGGGTTAATTTAAAGAGCTTGGAACAGATTCCAAGGGGTGTATGTCATTATTATTACTCTGCTCAATAGAAGCAGGCGTTTCATTAGTCAAAAAATTGACTGAGTTCAAAATAAAATAAGATAGCAACTCTGCTATCTGTTTTGTATAAAATCTAGATAGGTAATACCTATCCTTAGTCAAATAAAAATATTTTCCAATACAAATATTGGTGTCTATGAAATGAAATTTTTCAGTATGTCGACATGTCAATGTGTGTATAAATGTATTATAATCATGTCTTATATAATTCGCGTCCGGAGGGGAATGTAGGTATGTTACTTTAAACAGTTACTTAACTATTTTATTTTATTGTTTGTTTATTTGTTTTTGGTAGTCGGTAAAGGAAATTCAAATTGAAGAATATATATTTTTTAAATGGCTTTATTATAATTGACTTTCAATTATTTCTTTAAAATAAAATACATTTGGGCAAAATATTTACCATTTTTCAATGATGGAAATGAAAGATGGTTTTAGATGTGCACACGATATGATTTGATTCCACCTAAGAAGATGGCTATACCTAATAAGGTTAGGTAGGTACTGTAAGGAGCGACCTCCTTTGAGCGTACTGGCTGTTCGTATAGTTCGATAGAGTTTAAAGATTTTCAAATACGAATGGTTCTTTTTTGCTTTTCTGACTCGGGACGTCAACGGACTACCGAGTAGGTGATATTTTGATTTGGAGAGTTTAAAAATAATAAATATCTGATATATCTCATCTGTGTTCGTATATTTAGCTTAGCGCCCATCTGGCTACCGCCCCCCGTTTTACTTGGTGGAGGCTGCCGCGAGTTTTTTACGTGTAGGAATACAGCGTAGGATTTCAGAGTCATCGCACGGAAGGAGCCGGGCGATTGACCGAGAAGGCGCTATTCCTGAGTGCCTGGAGCGCCTCGATCCCGAGATCCGGCGGTGCCTGTACCTCCCGCCCTGACTGCAGGCGCGCCGCACGTGCCGCAGCTCAAGCCCGACCGAGCAAGAAGAGCGCCTGAGGCGCAAAGCGTCGCGCAAGAACGACGAGTCGACGCTCCGATCGCTAGATAAGTTCAAAAATTATTGTTAAAAATGGCCACGTCCTTTGACGGCATGAACTCGACGACCGATGAATTCGTGTCCCAGTTCGACGTAATCGCCGCAGTGAACGGCTGGGCCGATCAGGTTAAACTTGTAGTGGTCCAAAATTATCTCTCCGGTCCAGCCCTGTCTTTCTACAAATCTTCGATCAAAGGCGTGAAGACCTTCGAGGAATTTGCCGAGAGCCTAAGGAAAGAGTTTCCTCCTCTCGTCGATTATGCATCCTTGTTTTATTCTGCCAAGCAAGAGTATAACGAGAATTTAATTGATTTTATTTATAGAATAGAGGCCTTAGCCAGATCGGCCAAAATAGTAGACGATTCGATTATTATCCAACAATGCCTAAGAAGCATGTCGTATAACAACAAAAGGTCTCTAGGGGGACAAATTTTTACAAAACTTGCCGATTTGAAATCTTCGGCCAGGCAGTTATTTGCCCTTTTTAATAAACGGAGGTAAATTTACCGGTCAAGTTGACCACGGCAACCATCGCGTCTCCTTCGTCGTGCGCGAGATCATCGGGCGATAATGGCCGCGCGGGTGGTAGTGGTCGTTATTACGACGTGCGTGGTGAAAGTTCGCCGGCATCGTCGATGCAGTCGCCGTGGCAGACACCTGTCAGGCCGCCGCCCTTGCAGCAGCAGGCGCACCCTGTGTATGGTGCTGGGAGAGGCCGTTCGCCTACTCCTCCGTCGTCGCAAGAGCGGACACAGCGATATAATCTAAGAAATCGACCAACTGGTGATGCGAGGAATGTTCACCCAAACGAAATGCGCCTCCAGTGAATGGACCGCCGCTGGTGGGAGGAATTCCTTCTGGTCCGACTGAAGCTCCCTCTGGACCAACTTCGCCAATCGTGAAGGTGTCGTTCACCAACTACGAAACCGAAGCCCTGTTGGATACCGGAGCGTCTGTCTCCGTGATTTCGAATAATTTGTTTGATAAACTCTGTAGCGTGATTAAATGTGATAAGTTGAATAAAGAGGCACCGTATGTGCGTGCGGTAGATGGCCAACAATTGGTTACTAATGGTTTGATTGAATTAAAGTTTTTGATTGATTCATATTTATTTGTGCATACCTTTGTCATAGTGAATACGTTAGTGCCCAATGTAATTTTAGGTCAAGACTTTTTGTGCAAGTATAACGCTGCTATAGATTTCCGCCAGAAAGTTGTACGTTTAGATAGGTGTTGTGTTAGTTTTATGAGCAAGCCTGCGCAAGACACCTCGTCGTTGGATGTAATACATGCTACTGCTCAGATACCGAAGCTGTCGCAATCTGATTATGTGTTTTTTGTGGACTCACCAGAAGTCCTTGGGGAGAATCTTCGCGCGTCTCTGGACACTGTGAACTTGAAAGATAGTTCGGTCCAAACATTGGATGTCAATGAGGATTTAAATCACTATCAAAAAAGTAAACTGAACGACCTGTTGTCCTGCTATAGGGACCGGTTCGCTTTTAATTCCAAAGAGTTAGGTTCTTGTTCATTGTTGGAGGTGGAGATAAACACCTCCGACGAGATCCCTGTTCACAAGGCGCCATACAGGGTGTCGCATGAGCAACATCGTATTATTAGAGAGCAAGTTGAGGAGATGTTAGATAATAATATAATTAGGGAATCGCGTAGCGCGTACGCATCCCCGGTGGTCCTCGTCAAGAAACCCGATGACTCCTGGCGTTTTTGTATAGACTTTCGAACGTTGAACAAGAAGGTTGTAACGGACTCATATCCATTACCGCGGATAGATGACCTAATCCTTTATCTGGCGCGGGCCAAGTTTTTTGCCGACCTGGACCTGAATAGCGGATATTGGCAGTTGGCCATCAAAGAGACCGACAGGCATAAGACGGCCTTCGTAACGCCGTCGGGGCTGTATGAATTTAATGTATTGCCTTTCGGTTTGAGAACGAGTGGCGCGATATTCCAGCGCACTATGGACCAAGTCTTAGGGGGTCTAAAATATAAAAACGCGATTGTTTACATCGATAATATTTTGGTGTATGGAGAATCGTTTGATGAATTCTGCGACGCGCTTGGGAATGTCCTGAGTCGCATTAGAGACGCGAACCTCACCCTGAAGCCTAGTAAGTGTAGATTCGGGTTCGAAAGAGTCTCGGTTCTGGGGTATGAAATCTCTGGGGAAGGTGTACGACCCGATTCGTCAAAGTTGGATAAACTGAAGTCTATTAAAGTGCCAACGTGCGCCAAGGATATTAAATCAGTACTAGGCTTATTTTCATACTATAGAAAATTTATTGATGGTTATGCCGCATTAGCAATGCCGTTAACTAGACTGTTAAAAAAGGGGTGTAAGTTCGAATGGGGTAGTTCGCAACAACTCGCGTTCGACAAAATAATTTCGCTCATACAGAACCCGCCGTTGTTACGTCACTTTTCGAATGCAGAAAACGTGACGACCAGATTGTTTGTTGATGCAAGTGATTTCGCGCTTGGTGCATGTCTGATGCAAGGGGATGAGTGCAGTTTGTTGCCGGTCTCGTTTGCTTCGAGAAAACTGTCGGTTTGCGAATCTAGATATTCGATAACAGAGAAGGAATGTCTGGCTTTGGTGTGGGCACTGAATTATTTTAAACATTTGATTTGGGGGATGCAATTCGACGTAGTAACGGACCACAAGGCACTCATTTGGTTGCGGGACAAGAAGGATATGAATGGTAGACTGGCACGCTGGGCGTTAGCGATACAGCAGTATGATTTTAAAATAGTGTATTGCTCGGGCAAGGAAAATGTGGTTGCGGACTTTATGAGTAGGAATCCTTTGTCTGAGTTCTCAGAAGGTGGGAATGAATGTAAGAATGTGGTGAGCGATGGGCTGGACTTATACAGAATCGACGTGGTGGATTTTGTGAGCGAACAAAATACGGATAGTTTTTGTTCGAAGCTACGGGCGCGGTTGGCTGTTGGATCTCGTCGTAGTTATAAGGGTTTTGTTCTTAGGGATGGCAGACTTTACCACAGGTGTAGGAAAGGGGATAGATTCGTTGATTGTATCGTGGTTCCTGATTCTTTGTTTGGGGAGGTCATGAGTGAACTTCATGACGATCCTTGGTTTGGGGGTCATTTCGGCTTGTCCAAGACAATTAAGAAGTTTAGGGACAGGTTTTATATTGCGAGAGCAGACGAAAGAATAGCGAAGTATATTAAGAGTTGCAAGGTGTGTCAGGAGAGAAAACGTGTTCATTTAGTTGCTCCGCTTCAGCCAATAGTCGTGAATAGATTGTTTGAGAAGGTAGCGTTGGACGTGCTGGGTCCGTTTCGCAGATCGTCTGCGGGGAACAGATATGTTATAGTGTGCATGGAGTATCTATCGAGGTATGCTATTTGTAGGGCTGTCCCGAGGGCTACGGCCGAGGCTGTGTGCGATTTCTTGGCACAAGAAGTTTTTTGTAAGTTTGGTTCTGTCGGCGAAGTTATTACGGACAGGGGTTCGATTTTCACGTCGCATATGGTAAAAGATACCATCGTTTTTTTTAATGCGTCATTATCGGTGGCTGCCACGCGTCATCCGCAAACGATTGGTCTGGTGGAAAGGTTCAATCGCACGCTTCTTCAAAGTCTGGCGATGTATGTTGAGGACGATCAGGTCAGTTGGTGTGCCTACTTGCCTTTGGTAACTTTCGCGTATAACGTTTCGTCGCAGTCATCGTCGAATTTTTCTCCATATAAGATTATTTACGCTAGAGAACCGTTGTTCAGATCCGATACTGACGTAAATCTTAACCTAGTCTCGGACGACTTAGATATCGAGGCGCGCAGGTTGTCGAACGAGGTGTGTATCTCCAAGGCCGTTAGAGGTATTGGCAAGTCGCAACAGACTCAAAAACGACATTATGATAAAAAGGTCAGGTTCGTAACTTTTGACCCAGGTCGTTTAGTTCTAGTGTATAACCCTAAGAGAGTTTCCAAGGTTTGTTCGAAACTGTCGCGGTTTTATAAGGGGCCTTATCGCGTCGTGCGCAGACTTGCTAATAACAACTATTTAGTTAGGAAATTAGGACATAGAAATGGTCGAACGTTGGTTTTCCACCATAATACGCTTAAACCCTTTTCTTTACGTGTTTAATATTGTAGGTAGTGCTATCTAAACTCGTTGTGGTTGGACATTGGCTCAGTTGGCACATTGGCATATGGGGCCAATTAGGCTGAATCGTGTCATGACACTTTGCCTGTTCTTTTAAATTCTTTTTATTACTTGGCACAAAGATAGTCTAGTGCCAGTTTTTTTAAAAGAAAAATGTAGGTTGACATTTCTAATGTCAGGGAAAGTGTTTGTTGAGTCCCTATAATGTACATCCAATAATGTACGGGCAATATTGCACAACCCAATAATTCGAAGCCATAAATGGATCCAAATATCGGGCTCTACATTCCCGGCCGTGCTTTATTGGCCGGTCTTTATCAATGCGATCCGATTTTGTCCGCCCAGGATTGTACAACCAGTAATGTACAGCCAATAATTCGAATCCATGTACACGAATTATCGGGTTGTACAATATTGGCTGTGCATTATCGCCTGTAACGAGAATGCCCATTTTTTTTAAGTCTGTAAGTACATTAAGTGACAAGCTTTTGGCATGCCTGCAAGCAGGCATGGGGGGGTCACAAGATAACCTAACCCCGAAGGGTATGGCGGAGGAAGCCGTGCTCGCTTCGCTCGCCTAGCTCCCATCCGCCATCCCCTTCTAACCTAATCTAACCGAGTCGGGGTGCCCCGAACTCCCGTGCTCGCTTCGCTCGCACCCGCCTATGACTTGGCATGCGCTGTGGATTGGCTTCTGGGCATTATCTGTACAGGCGATAAATCGTGTACATGGATTCGAATTATTGGCTGTACGTTATCGGCTGTAAAATATCAGCCCGTGCAGATTTTGTTCGGTCGATATTGCACATCCAGGAAAGCACGGACGATAATTCAAGTACAATGTACTTGAATTATTTGGCTGTACAATATTGGCTTTGAAAGATCGGGCCGGCCTTTATCATGGTTGTACATTATCGGCTCCCGTGTTTGTTTAGTTAAAAATGTGTTGTGTGTTTTTGTGAATATGTTGAGTGTATACGTTGTCATTGGCAAAATACGTCCAATCTAGACGTGAAGCCATTTAAAAAAAAAAAAAAAATAATAAGTTCCAGATTCTTTTTATATCTTATAATTATGTCTTCGTGAATGTGGGGGATGACCTCTTCGTGCAAGATCTGCTACTCTGCTAATGGTATTCTGTAAACAATTTTTAGTTTTTTATCTGAGTATTCAAGGGATGGTATGTTTGGTGTCGAACCTTGTGTGCACATAGTGCTATTGGGGGACCTTTGCTGGGTCCTTGACATCAACCTTGCTGCCTCTTGGCTGCTCAAAAGCTTTCCCCCCCGCGTTTTCAGTTAAGGTTAGGTGGTGGTGCAGTCTTCTAGCTTTGATGTCTTATGATGGGAATAGGTAGAAATTAAGATGAGCAGATACTTGAACTTCCAACTCTTTTGTATTCTTGGCTAGTTTAAATTAGTCCTTGACTGCCTATTTTGTTTTTACATTATTAATTCTAGTCCTAACTGTGGGCAGTTATGGGTTGATTTTGCCTAGTTAATTTGGATGAGGATTATGGTTGTTTCAGTTAGGTTTAGTTTCTTACTAGCCTAAATTTATAAAGAATTGTCTTTTGGACTTTGAATGTAGATGGGCACAAGTAGTTGTGTATAATTTTTTTATTGCGGTTTTTATTATGCAGGGTTTCAGCAATACATCTTGATCATAGCATATTTTACTTAACATTTCCTTTAATCAACTTCTTGCATGTTTTTGTTTAAGATGATTGCCGCAGCTGACAGGTAGCTCCTGTCTGCTATTTTGTGTCCATATTGTAATGTTATCCGCATTAGGTAGGTGTGTAATAGTGAGGAATTCTGTTGATATGTGATACAAAAAATTACCATTCAAGTAATTTTTTTTTATAGGGGCGCGGCATGTAAGGAGCGACCTCCTTTGAGCGTACTGGCTGTTCGTATAGTTCGATAGAGTTTAAAGATTTTCAAATACGAATGGTTCTTTTTTGCTTTTCTGACTCGGGACGTCAACGGACTACCGAGTAGGTGATATTTTGATTTGGAGAGTTTAAAAATAATAAATATCTGATATATCTCATCTGTGTTCGTATATTTAGCTTAGCGCCCATCTGGCTACCGCCCCCCGTTTTACTGTACCTAAGTAGTTTTGGACAACTACGGAACCCTACAGTTTGCGTGGCCCGACACGTGCTTAGCCGGTTATTTATTATTTGGAATGGATTCTCGTTTGACCTCAGTCTCGCCCGATGGAAAGCGAGGGTTGTCGCACACTCGGCACTCACTCTGCACCGCCTCAACTCGAGCCGTGTAAGGCCCGGTTTCCACCAAAGCGGAGAAGGAGAGGAGATGTGATGTGTTTGAATAACCAATCCGATTTCGTTATTTCCATATCTCCTCTCCGCTTTAGTGGAAATAGCCAGCCAGCTTCGCAGCTCATCTCGACACATCTCCTCTCCTCTTCGCTTTGGTGGAAGCCGGGCCTAAGCGACTCGTGCGCCGTTGTTGCGAGCACGAAGCGCGAGCGCAGCGTCTCCGTTTCAACTTGGCCAAATTTGCTTTTGTATGTCCATCTGTATGTTTGTTCTCCTCTACAGGTCGCGTTTGTCAAACGATTCTCGTGAAATTGTGTGAGCATATTCGATAAATTAATAGAATTTATTTGTCGAGTCAGTTTTTGGAAAGTATAAAAAATTACGGTGTTATGGGGGTTGAAAACGTAAAAATATCATAAATCAGCCATTTAACAAAAATTAGTAATAAAAAATACAGAATGACTTGCTTGCTACGCTAGTTAGTAGGTACTATTACTGTGCTTACACCTCGGTGAAAGGCGGTGCCAAGTGTGTGAGGGTTGATAAATATGACTCTAATCTTAACGTTGCTCTTGACTATGATGCTAACCCTGAAGATGAAATGAAAGTCAGGCGATTATACCAACCAGATTTTTCAGCGATCTCATCAAAAATTGATGTACTCAAGTTTCGTTTAAAATCCACTGTCAGTATACGATGCGAAGAACTTAGAGCACGTTCGATAGCGTCAATCACGCTACATTGGGTTATATTATGTGGTGCATTACGTAGTTTCTCTAGAGAAATCATCGTAGTTGCATATTGCTCTTTTAAGCAATCTCCTTTAAGAGAGTTCATTGTGGTTACTACAACAAAGTGTCTGAAAAGAAGTAAACTTTAAAGATTAAAAAAAAACAGGAAATTATTCTGATTTTGTCCAACATCGAACCTGTTACTTAATCTGTGCTTCACGCGTCATTCTCATAATTTTAGGCCGGATGTAAATGATCAGAAAATAAAAACAAATACCTGGCATTTTTAGGCTATTATTCACTCATGTTATGAATCACTACTATTATCCCTTTAGCTAAAAGATATCTCAAATAATAATAGTTTAAAAACTAAAAAACACGCTTTTAGCACGCACTAAAAATTCAAATAGCCAATCCGCCACCTTGGGACGGCCGCCATGTTGGGTTTAGGTCACGTGATTATTTTTTTCGTATCTCATTCAGCAAACCCTTTCATTTAATACCCATATCATAAAGGTGCATTTCAAATAGCCAATCCGCCATCTTGGATGTCCGCCATGTTCGATTTAAGTCACGTGACAATTTTTTTCGTATTCCTGACAGCAAACCCTTTCATTTGATACCCATATCATGGGGGTGCATTTCAAATAGCCTGTCCGCCATATTAGATTTAGGTCACGTGATTATTTTTTTCGTTTTCCTGACAGCAAACCTTTTCATTTGATTTGATACCCATATCATGGGGGTGGATTTCAAACAGCCTGTCCGCCATCTTGGGGAGGCCGCCATATTGGATTTGTAATGACGTTTCTTAGCTAGTCATGTATTGTCATCAGAACTCAGAGCGTGTGCAAAATTTTATCCTAATCGATCGAAGACCGGGAAGTGGGTCAAATTAAGGTTCCAAGATTTTCTTACATACATACAAGTGAAGCTAATAAAAGTGTATTAAAAAAACACATACGTTGCGTAAATAAATTCAATCATACTCACTTTAGATCAGCACTGGGAATTTTCCTCATGTTCTTAATTATTGATTGATCTTGATCATCTCCTGGACAGAATACAAATATTCCTTCGAAATTATTACCTTCCAATAACGTGTATACTTCATTTTTTTTATTTAAGTCTGTTGATGAAGTTTTCACATCTACGTCCAGATTTTTCCAAGTCCTTAAAAACACCAAAAACGTATTAATAATTTAAGGTAGGTAGTGTACTGTGTGATATTCATACTTCTTCGTTATTGATCTTATTTGTTCAAAACTGGCAATGGGATTCGAAATTTAAGTTCGGTCTCGGGTTTGGCGCGTTCTTGTTCCGGCAGCCGAACGGGCTGGTGAGGTCCTCTAGCGTATTGCCTAACTGAGTGCTCTCCTCTTTCTTCTGAGGAGTGCCATCCCAAGTCTACAATACCTTCTCTCATGTGATTCAGAGTGCACGTGCTAGTTTAATAATTACATAGTTAAACTTTATAATGTGTTCTTCTTATAGTATTTATTTCTTTTCGGAAAGGACACGGACCTTAAAGCTCAGACCAGACTTAAAGTTGTGAAGTCAAATTCTGAATTAATTATTAGAAAAAGCATTTCAATAAGGGTCGCTGACAACCCTAACGATATGATACCGACATATTAATATATATTTTTTTTTTAATTTGTGTTAGAAGGTTAAGTAAGATGCGTGTTTAAGTTCCAGTTCCTCAAGATTTTTACTATTAATATTCTTCGTTTATACGAATTATTTTAGCACTTTAGTACTTACACATTATCAAAGTACCTAAAAATATAGTTTTCTCAAGTGAAGAAAGAAAATAAAAAAAAAATACTCACACTATCTTATACATTATCAGAGGTGAAGATTCTGTAGTGTGTAGAAGTATTTTCTTAGCACCGCGCCTGATTAGCCTGTCCACAAAGCGAAGGCTGTACTTCTGTTCTCTGCACACCACCAGCTGATACGGAACCGGTGAGCACGTGAGCCTGTTAAAACATAAACAATAACTGAAACGAACTTTATTGATATTACTTCATCACTAGTGGTTGGGTTTAATGATGTGCCGTTCCCGGTAAATTACTTTTGTGTGGGAATATTCCGGGGAATATTCCCTTTAGAACTTTAACAATGGGAAAGTTGTCGAAATCTTCTATTTTTTTTATATATTTATATGTCACAATATTAAGTTTTAGGAGACAAATCACAAGTAATATTTGAATACTTACTAACCTAAGAGATTTCGTATATTCCCAATGTTACCGGGAACAATCACCGGAAATTTCCCACATGCCTGGGAATATTCCCAAAACTCCCAAAAAAATGGGAATATTCCAAGGAATATTCCCAGTGTTTTTAGGAATATTCCCAATGTTTCCGGGAATATTCCCGGGCAGATTCTGTAAGTTTTAACTGTATTTTAATAAGAGAAAAAGAAACACAGACATTAAATTTTGATAGTTTTTATGCATGTGTGTACAAATATGCGTTATCAATATAATCAACAATTAAACATCAATAAAATTTTAGTATTAAC
This sequence comes from Carpatolechia fugitivella, assembly GCA_951230895.1. NCBI lineage: Eukaryota > Metazoa > Arthropoda > Insecta > Lepidoptera > Gelechiidae > Carpatolechia > Carpatolechia fugitivella. The sequence goes on along the minus strand of OX579646.1, from coordinate 17,632,244 downwards.
AATTTTAAGTATACTAAAATAATTAACAAATCACATAACGATCAACATGTTTTTCATAAGTTATATGTATAAAACAAAGCAATTTTTTTAAAATCCGACCACAAAGATCCAGATTTGTTTTTAAATATCAATAAAATTTCAGTATTAACAATTTAAATTATACTAAAATAATTAACAAATCACAGAACGATCAACATATTTTTCATAAGTTATAGGTATAAAGCAAAGCAACTTTTAAAAGCCGACCACAAAGATTCAGATTTATTTTTAACAACGAGGTTTGTATGTTTAAATACGTGCACCAAGTTACAAATTAAATAACAGGTAACTAAAAAAGGACGCTTTCATTGTTTGATGACCTTGTTGCCACTCAAATAAAGAGATTCGCAAATAAAATGTTTTTTAAAGAGGAAGCGAGACAGTTTATCCACATCTTACAGTCAGCAATGAACAGGCAAACATCTACTTGGCTGTATGTAACTAACAAAACGACTAATACCTATAGTACCTATCTGTAATAAAATAAGGCGCGAAAAGAAAAAAAGGCAGACATCAAGGGTCATTTCTGTGTCTGGGTATTGAATATTTGTCTATCTTTGACACCCATACTCGTAGTACAGGCCTTGCCTAGTTTTGGATCAGATGACCGTGAGTGAAATCTCTCACTTAAATAAAATAAAATTGTCTATATCAAAAATAATCAATTTTGCAAATTAAATCATACTAACCAAACCAGCCAACCAACCAACCAAACTAAATTAAAACACTAGGTAAAGAAAGAATTCAATATATTAAATGTTTCATGTGTAGGGGAATATTCCCGGGAACATTGGAAACTTTGGGTAACTTACCGGGAATATTCCCATAGGGAAAATACTGGGAATGGGAACATTCCCCACGGCACATCTCTAGTTGGGTTCATAGAGCGCATGCGCACAACCCTAGTGGCGTGATAGCATGGCCGTGGGCGCACAGCTAGTAATTGACCGAGCGAGCCCGAAGCGCGAGCGAAAATTGGCCAAAATTGTTTTTTTGTATGTCCATCTGTCCATCTGTTTGTTCTCCTCTAGAGGACGCGTTTCTTAACCGACTCTCGTGAAATTTTGTCAGCAGGTTCGTTTTTACAAGCTTTTTAACCCCCGACGCAAAAGAGGGGTGTTATAAGTTTAACGTGTCTGTGTATCTGTGTATCTGTCTGTGGTATCGTAGCTCCTAAGCGGATGAACCGATTTTCGTTTAGTTTTTTTTGTAACATAGATAATTTTACCCCGAGTGTTCCAACTTGAAAGTTTTAGCCAAGTTTCAAGAAAATCTCTTCAGCCGTTTGAAGATCATCAGCTCTTTTCTAGTTGATGAGGGGATCTGACGAACTTCCTTATCTCCGATCGATTCGAAATTTGGTACCTTGTTACTTCAATCATATTGAAAGTATATGGTAAGGTAACCATGACCTGATCAGCCGTTTGAAGATCATCAGCTCTATAATAGTTGATGAGGGGATCTGACTTACTTCCATATGTCCTATCGATTCGAAATTTGGTACCGTATTCCTTCAATAATATTGAAAGTATATGGAAAGGTAACCATGACCTGATCAGCCGTTTGAAGATCATCAGCTCTTTAATAGTTGATGAGGGGATCTGACTACTTTCCATATGTCCTTTCGATTCAAAGTAAAAATACTCTCCAATTTTCTTTTAGATATATCTGTACTCATATATCATAATTTATTTGTTATAAAGTTTAAAAATTATGAAATAAAAATAAATTAAAAATTTAAAAACCCCCGAAGCAAAAAACCAAAACATTAAAAAGTAAAAAATAATACCTATTGTTGAGCCATCAAATTCGATAAAGTAACACCTATATATTTTAATTTTATTAAAGAAATTGATGGATGGCACGATTTGGTTTGCTCGTTGAAATGACGCTATAATGTCACGTCGGGGTACCGCTAAGTTTAAAAAAAAATATCGTATGAAAACAAGTTGGTCGGATATGCTAACAAATTAATAGATAGTCAATCAAATGAAGCGTCTGACTTAAGCGGTACACCGACGCGACATTATAGCGTCATTTCAACGAGCAAACCAAATCGTGCCATCCATCAATTTCTCTAATAAAATTAAAATATATAGGTGTTACTTTATCGAATTTGATGGCTCAACAATAGGTATTATTTTTTACTTTTTAATGTTTTGCTTTTTTGCTTCGGGGGTTTTTAAATTTTTATTATTAGCTTGCACTGTATGTGGCTTTTTTGTTTGTATGTTCGGGCGAAATCTTGCAACTCAAATTTGAAGCACTTGCTGCCATTGGAATTTGCTGAAATTTGGTACATGTAACCGCGATGACAATGCAATATTATGGTACCATGGAGCTGGTCTGATGATGGAGACGGAAGGTGGCCATAGGAACTCCTTTAATACACAACACAACCTAGTCGTGTTTGGGTTCGTTGGATTTGTATTAACAAGATCTTTAGTCATACGTGATGTCCAGGGTCTCATGATGGAGCCGAAAGGTGTCCATAGGAACGCCTTAAATACACACCACAACCTAGTCGTGTTTGGGCGCGTTGGATTTGTCTTAACAAGGATACTCCACTCCACGGCTTTAAAAGCTTGTTTAAAAAGGATTTTTAATTAAACTTATATCGAATCAGTTTTTGGAAATTATAAAAAATTACGGAGTTATGAGGGTTGAAAGCGTAAAAAAATTCTTAATCAATCATTTCGAGAAAAAGTATGATCGCGAGATCTACAGCTCACGGAGCCACCAGTCTATAAATAAAGAAGAGTCACCAACCTGGCGCTTTCTGGCGCAGCAGCCCGCCTGAGCCTCAGCAGCACCCGTCCGCGCTGCTGGCTGCCTGCCAGCAGGCGGAAGGCGCGCGAGCACTCCTGCGCAGCGTACGACACGCGCGACAGCGGCCGCACGTACCCGAGCGCTATGCCCTCGCTCATCATCAACTGCATCTCCTGGGGAAGCATGTAGGTATAACAACACACCAGTTGTTTAGATTTCTCATCATCATCATCAACAGCTTATATACGTCCCCACCGAGGTGCTCGAGCTTACCCTGAATTAGGGCGATTAGGCCTTAGTCCTTCACAACCTTTGAATTTCTTCGCAGGAGGAGGAGGAGTTCCTTCACCGTAAGAACGTGGAATAAACGTACATTAATATGAATTCTAAATTCGAAAACACATTGGTACGTGGAAGACAGCGGCCCTAGCCACTAGACCACCGACGCGTTTAGGTACTTAGCTAAAGCTAAACCTGATACGTCTTTTTTTATCGAAAAAACATTGTTATAGTAATTTTCAGTTGAGCTGATCATTACTGATACCTATCTACTACAGGAGAAACATTGTTTTTTCGTTACCTGATTCCAAGAAGAATTAGTCCAGGGGGGACTGAACCACTATATTTCATCTAAGGACTGAACACACGCTAAAACATATCTATTGGTTTCATCCAACATATTATTGAAGAGTTGATTAATTGATCACTTGTTTTTTTTAATTGTGTAAATAGTGTAGACTAATTTAACCAAACAAAAACGTGGTTAACAAGAAAAAAAAAACTTATTTTCAACGAGTTCTTAACAGGTAGATATTTAAGTGTTTTTGTATTTTACCTTAGCGTAATCATCACTTTCGAAGATACTGAAAAAGTTCACTTGAACGTAAGACCTTTGTTTGGTCAGGTACTGCATGCCGTAAGAATAAGTGTCCTTGACCAGCGCTTGCGCAATGTCAATTGTGATGCCACCAAAGGCCGCGCACTCCAAAGTCGTCTGCAATAATAATCTTCTAAAAATTAAAAACACGACTACCCTGCCAAAAATATTATAGACAGTTGTCACTCGGGCTGATGTGAGGTTTCTAACGACACCCCATACATCCAAATCAGTTTAGGCATTTAAGTTAGGCGCAATAAAGAGACACATACATGAACCCTGATCACATGAATACACACTTCTTTTTTTTGGGTAATGTAAAATAGTACATTGCTATACGAGGGGTGAAAGTAACTTATTTAGCGCCGAGACGGGGTTTGGGGCCTGAGCGAGCGTAGCGAGGGCCCTAATATTTCGAGGCACTAAATAAGTCTTTAACCGGAGGTAAACACTGTGATTTTCATTACGAATACAAGGAAAGTAAAAATAAAAACACGAATCAGCTAAAGAAAAAATGAGTGAGTTCCATATCTGAATCAGATGAACTCAATGTAAACAAAACCCTACAACTCGAGAAACAAATAATAATCACTTCTTTCCCGCTTATTTTTATTTTTTGCTGTGGCCGAGCCGGCCAGCTTTTGAGCCATTATTTTTCATTTCCATCATTAAAAAATGGTAAATATTTTGCCCAAATCTATTTTATTTTAAAGAAATAGTTGAAAGTTAATTATAATAAAGTCATATAAAAAATATATGTTCTTTAATTAATACTTAACTTTAAGTTATTTCAATTTTATATTACGCTGTAATTGAGTGGCTGTATAGAAAGATGGAACATAGTTCAATAGGAATGTGAAATGAGAAATAGTTTTTTTTATATAAATTGACAGCTGTCAGTTGAAACGATTCTCCCTCCGGGCTGAAAAGTATTACCTTCAATCTGCTCTTCAGGCAACTTCAGACCTAATTTCCGAGTATGAGTAATGAAAATACAGTTTAAATCGTTGCCTGCTTCCCGTGTTTCCAGAGAAGTATCATCCTAGCCTCTTCAAAAAAAGCTCTAATTGGCAACTTCTAGGCGAACGTTCTCCATCTTCGACCTCATTATACCTATTAGATTCATGTTTGTTTTAATAAGTTTAAAAGTTAAAAAATTTGCAGGAGGCTTTAGAAAGAACTATAAAGCCCTCGCAATAAACGGAATCCTAGTGCGAGGACTAGGGAGAAATTATATTCTAGTACAAAATATACATATCTATATATATCTTTTTCGTTAAAAAATAATTGTCGTACATTTCTGAGGTTTCCTGTAGTACAAGATATGATGATGTCACATCCCGTTCCGTTTGTAGCATTGAGAACTAAATCGGCAAAGGAGTGATCTCGGGAACATCCGATGGCACCCTCTGCAAAATAATGATTAAGCGTTAAAAACAGAATAGAGTAGAAACCACACCCAAAATAAAACTATTACCTATACATTTTTATCAATACTGTAAAAAATAAATAAAGAAATGCCTTCAGAGTTTTAGAGAACTAGAACCAATATTGAGTTGAATATTATAACAATAGAATCTATTGTATCATCTGATGATACATCTGATGATACACTATTTAAATAAAATTATACCAATCCTACATTTAAAACCAGCTACTCATTACAACCTACGTGCGGAAATAGTAGGTCATAATTATAATTTAAACACCAGAGATATAGTTTGAAATAATTGGACAGTGATATGCCGTTGATAATGTTGATGATGCCATGTTATTGTAAAATATACGTTATTTCGATCTATTAAGGTTTCAAAACGCACAAAATTTTGTTTTTATGTTATTTTCCTTTTGTTAAGTACCTTTTGTTAAATACACAATCTTATTAATTATAAATTTGCAAAATGGTTTTATGTATTATAAAACTATTCTACAGGAGCCATTTTATTATTTGCATAAAGGTGTCAAGCCGTGGCTTCGGGGTAGTTCCATGCTATGACGGAATTAAATAGTTCCTTTAACTTTCTCAGTACTGGAGTACTTCCTGTTTTGAGAAGCTCCGAAGTGATTCCGTCTTCGCCAAGAGCCTTCATTTTAAGCATTTTGCCTTCCGAGTGTTTGAGCTTCGTCAGATGGTTCCTACCCAGTCTTTTAGCAAAGACTTTTGACCCCCGATTTCACTCCATCGCCTCTCTTATGGGTTGCGGATATCTTTATTCAGACGGTGGATGTCTGACGACGGAGCTCCCTCCGGCATCTCGCGTCGAATCTTCATCAGTTCCAGAGTTTTCACCGAGAGTTTAAGAATTTTGGCTACCCCGCTTCCCCTTGAAGTGCTTGGTTCCCACTTCGCGAATTACCCTTGACACACTTTCGAGGTCCTTTTCCACATTGTCGTGGATTCCATTGCGGCCAAACGATTGCGCAGTGCCAACTGGAACGCTTCAGAACCGTGCATGGATTGGGTCAGTGTTGGACGAAGAGTGGATTTCACCATACGACTCCTCTCAACTCTGAAGTTAATATTATGAGCGCCTCTTATCAGTCGGTGGTCGCTACCGATATGGAACCTATTGACCACGGAGAGTCGGAGACAACCCTCAATATGCGCTTCTTGTCCGTCAAGATGAAGTCAATCTCGCTCTTCGTCCTACCATAGGGGCTTTGCCAAGTCCACTTCCTATGGGGTTTCTTCTCAAAGAAGGTGTTCATGTAGAACAACCCTTGTATGTCCAGGAAGTTTACCAACATTTGCCCTTTATGGTTTCTAAGCCCAATACCGTGCGGCCCGATGCGCGAGTCGTCACCTTCTCGCACTCTTACCCTGGCATTGAAGTCCCCCATTACAACGGTGAAGTGGGTCTTGGTGGTGCTACACAAACAATCTTGCAATGTATTAATTGTGCAGTAGTTAAGTTTACTATGTGTTATTGTTTGTTTGTTTGTGGAGTGTAATAAATACAATTTTTATTTATTATTATTTATTTATTTATGGCTTTTATGATACTTGTATCATCAAACATGGGCAAGAATAATGTTCCAGCTAAACACTCGCAACTATTTACTTCAGCTGTTCTGCCGTGATCATGACTATTGCAACATAGTCGAAATATCTGTAAGCTCATTAAAAAGCTTATTTTAAACCAAAATCGTGGTAATAACCCGGTAGATAGGTATGTGTGTTTTATTTTTCAGGAAGACTTATAATATTGTAAGGTATTTTGTTATGGCAGCGTACACAGATTGGGGTTAATGCTTGTTTCCGTTTTGTACAGACCGTTTTTCGTGTTACCGTTTTGTACAGACAATTTTTTGTGTAGGTACTACATGCTTGCCTTGGACGGGTAAAACTGTGCGAGCAGATTTTGACCGACCCGTTTTCTGCAGCGATTTTTTTCTGTCCACATTTTGCGCACTCGAATTTTCCAACCATTAGCCTTTTTGAGTAGTAATCTCCTGCGGTCGCCGGCCGCTGCCGCGGCACGCTCGCTCCACTCGCTCGTCTCCCTCCGCCTGTTGTTGACAACAGTCTAACCTAACCTAACCGAAGTGTATTCTTTCTGGGTGGATTTATTTTTATTGAGCACTTTTTGTACAGACCTGTTTTTGGATGCAACTTTTTAGGCATCCTCGTATTGAGTGAATTCATTGTATTCATTGTAAACCATGTACATTAAAAACGTGGCGTACAAAACCAGGGCCGGTCATTCCCCATACACAGAGCCTCACAAATGAAGTCCCACAAATTATACGATTATAATATTACCTGTAAGCTCGGGGAATAATCTGAGCAGGAACTGTTTCTTGCGGTCGTCAGCGACGGTGGTGAAGACCTTGCACTGGTGCGCCAGAGCGATGGAGATGACGGCCTGACCCAGAGCGCCCGCCCCACCGTGCACCAGCAGCGTCATGCCCGGGTACAGCTGGGCTTTAATGCCCTGCAACATTATTATACATGAGAGCGTCGCGTCGGTGGTGAATTGGCGTTCTATTGGGTCGCTGCTTTTCGTCCGGGAGACGCGGGTTCGATCACCACCACGTACTCCGTACTTTGTTGCGCCTCGCGGCGACGTCTCCGCTGCACGGAGTAAAAACGGATTAGATTTTTTTGTCTGGCTGTCTGAGGTTAACCCCACAAAATCGCAAAAAATCTTTGCACGGCAAATTCGGCTCAGTCTGACTGTATGTCACAGCCTGGGGAATATTCCTAGTATTTTGATATGAGAATCGCATGATAACATGTATTATCCCCGCCTGTATAAACCGAGCCTTAAAGGAGAAGTCGTCTTACGAGGCAGTAGAAGGCCTGCGTGTACGCTAGCGGCACGGTCGCGGCGTCCTCGAGCGTCCAGTGCGCAGGGACCGGCCACGTGAGCGCCGGCACAGCGTGCACGCGCGAACCCGCCGCGCCCCCGCGTACCAGCCCCATCACGCGCTCTCCCCTGCAAACAACATAAATTTGAGAAAGTCGCCAAAAATCAGTCATAATTTAAGATGAAAGACGTCCATTGCTGAACAAAAGGCACGACAGTGCCACATTGTGGTGGGGTGATTTACCCTACTGCGTCTTCCAGTGCGCGGTAGCATGGTGGAGGTTTCATTTTTTTTGAGAAGTTTTGTTCCGGTTTCTCAGATCCGGCTGTTGGCGACGAATTATTTGAATCTACTGACCAGTTGTTGGTTCCACTATATTCCAAGCTGTAGACGTTCCTGTTCTGGTATCCTTGTTTCTGACAGTACACACCCGTAGCTACATTAACGTCATACACGCTAATTCCTGCATACTGCACCTTGAAATTGAAATACATAAATTAAAATGATATAAATAAATAAATAAAATAACCCTTTTTGAATTCCTTTATTTCGGCCTTTTATAAAAAAGGGTTCTAACCATACAACATCTTCAATTTAGAGCTAATCAAACATTGAAATTTGATTTAATTTAGAGCAAACGTAAAGACTGAAGTCATCCAAGATTGAACCCCGGTCGAGCAAATTATATAAAGGTGTAAGTGACGGGTTTTCACAAATGATAACCTTACCAACTTAGATCAAATATATGATCTAAGCTTACCAATGATTCTGAATCATAATTTCACCGGGTTTTTTTTTCATTAATATATTTTCCTAACTGTATTATAAAATAAAAAATACGTTGTTTTTGTAATTAACAGGATACAATACCATGTTAATCGACACAAAACGTTCAGAAATTTTAAAGAAACCAAAGAAATTGTTTTTTAGTGCCACAAAAAATACTGAAAGAAATTCCGGTGAAATATGATTCAGAAACTTTGGCCTTATCATTTTGAAGTCTTGTCACTTACGTACACCCCTGTTTGTCTCGAGTTAAAATGTTATTAATTTATTTGTTTGCCGATGATATCGTACTCGTCGGGGAAGATGGACTTGAGGTTCAGAGTAAATTGGGTAAATGGCAGCAGAGACTGGAGAGTGTTGGCTTGAAGATCAGCAGAACCAAAACTGAATACATGTTCTGTGATTTCGGCGGTCTCTCCAGCTTTCTGCCCATTGTACTTGATGGTGCACCCCTACCAGCTTGCTCCGATTTCCGGTACCTTGGTTCAGTCATTCAGAACGACGGTGAGATCGATCGGGACGTTAAAAATAGAGTGAATGTGGGATGGATGAAATGGCGACAGGTCACAGGGACCATTTGCGACACTTGATTCCCTTTAAAATTAAAGAAAAAATTTATAAGACCATTATAAGACCTGTCGTCATGTATGGATCTGAGTGTTGGGCCGTTAAGGACATGGATGAAAGACGAATGCATGTAGCTGAGATGCGAATGTTAAGATGGATGTGTGGTGTGACGAGGAAAGACAGAATAAGAAATGAGTATGTAAGAGGAAGCTTGAAAGTGGCACCCATAGCGGACAAGTTGAGGAGTAACAGGCTGTCGTGGTATGGGCATGTGATGCGAAGAGAGAAATCCCATACCACCAGACGTATGCTAGATATGAGAGTGAATGGAAAAGCAGGTAGGGGTAGACCCAGAAAAGTATGGATGGATTGCGTGAAAGATGATATGTGTAAGAAGGGAGTGAATAGTGATGTGACGTCTGACAGGGATGAATGGAAGAAGAAAACATATTGCGCCGACCCCAAATAAAGAGAACAGGGCAGGAGAATGATTTGTTCGTCTGTGTATGTTTCCTTCTTGTATTTGGGTCTGACTGCATGATGAAATGGCGGCAGGTCACGGGAACAACATGCCACCCCCGAATGCCTCTTAAGACCATATACGTCATGTATGGATCGGAGTGTTGGGCCATTAAAGGGATGGATGAACGACGACTTCATGCTAGTGAAATGAGATACTGAGATGGATGTGTGGAGTAACAAAAATGGACAAGATTAGGAATGAATATATAAGAGAAAGTTTGAAAGTTGCGCCAATTGCCTTGCCTGGTAAGGGCATGTATGCAGCAGAGAAATGAATGTCACGTAGGGAAAAAGGTATTGAATATGATTGTGGATGGATATGTTGGGAGAGGACGACCAAAGGAAAGATGGATGGATTGTGTTCAAGATGATATTATGTTCAGGAAGGATGTGAGTGTTAAAATGACGGCTGATAGGGATGTATGGAGGAAGAAAACATATAGCGTCGACCCCGAATGATGGAACAAGGGCAAGCGAATGATGATTATAGGTATGACTGATGTTTCCTTTCTTACCGATACTATTAAGTCAGAGGGATGAGACATCACATCGACAGCCGCCCAAGACAACGAATTCAGATTTCCAATACGGTCACTTTGTAGTAACAAGTCTTGGTCATTCTGAAAAAAAAAATTGCAAAGAACATTCAAGACAGAGATAGACTCGCTCAAATAGGGTTTTGCATAGTACATAAAAATATACAGAGTGGAAGAGTGGAATTTTTTAATGCCACCTGGAGGTTCAATTCCGGAGGAGACGGTCAATAAGAGTAGTTCTTATCTATCGGCTATAAATTAGGTTTACCTCAGGGATCGGTTCTCAGTGCATCACATTTCCTGTTGCACATTAATGATTTCCTGAGTCCAGGTATCTTTGGATAAGCAGATGATGGAACTGTTACTAAGCGATACTCTAGATAATCAAGTGCTGCTGAAATGGAATCTCTCCTAGAGGCCATGGTTGAACGTACAGTCAGCTGACGAATTAGCTGACCCCCTCCGCTCGAAACCGATGAAGTTTTCTTGGGTAATTGTTTTTGCTTTACCATTACATTTCGTATAATTGTGCAGATTAATAAACTGTAAGAGTATATAAAATGTTATGTAATAAAAACTATTTTAAAAAAATCAAAAACCTCCTTCAAAAGTAAAACACATTTGTTTGCACTAAAAAGTAACAAATAATATTAATAACTATTTATGTATGCAAGATTGACATTAATAAAAATGGTCAATAGAATACAATTCAAACACTTTTACTTTTTAATATTTACGTAAAATAAACAACACTTTTTGTAGTCGGTGCCAGCCACGAATCGCAGGCATTCACAGTTTGTTCTATTATTTATAAACTTTCTTCATCTTAATTTTTCTAAACCGCTCTAAAGTAAATAAACTTAAAAAAAAAAAAAAAAACAGGCGCACGTTCTCGACGTTGTTCCCGCCCGAACGGGTCAGGGCCGGCGTCGTCGACGGTTGTTTTCGAAATTCATTTCTTTTTGTGTGCATATTCTTTGAAATTAGCTTTGATGATTTAAGTTTGTGTAAAATATTTTGTTAGGTTCGGTTAAGTTATTTCTTAGGTACTTGTTATATAATTTCGTTCATGTTTTTATGTACAATAATTTCATGACCTTGTTAATAATTTTGTGTAAAGCGCTACAAAGTTTTTTTTTTAGTTTGTTTCTGATTTGGATGACATTAACTATAAAGAGCGCTGATTTTTATATTTAAATAACATTTTGTCGTTCATATATTTATGTAGAAGCTGGAGGGTTGCATGCAACCATGCTTCAACGTTATTTTGTTTAGTTTCTTCTTAGCTTTGGCTGGACCAACCAATATAAAAAGAGTTAATAAATTAAATTGTAAATATTAAATAGGATTGAATTATAATAGCATAGCTTTTTTAGGTATAATATATCTTTGTAAAAAACGCTCTACAATGCTACTACGTTTAGGTTTTTTCTTGGCTGGCACCGACTACAAAAAGTGTTGTTTTATTTTACGTAAATATTAAAAAGTAAAAGTGATTGAATTGTATTCTATTGACCATTTTTATTAATGTCAATCTTGCATACATAAATAGTTATTAATATTATTTGTTACTTTTTAGTGCAAACAAATGTGTTTTACTTTTGAAGGAGGTTTTTGATTTTTTTTAAATAGTTTTTATTTTATTCTTTTTAGTGGGTACTGCAGCACGTTTGCAAACTTTTTGGATTATTTACGATTATCTTGTAGTGTGAAGTATCGTTGGATAGGTCTTTTAAAAATAATCGGGGTTTGCGAAACCATTTTTCGATGTTAGCGTAAGTTTTAGAAATATTTCGTTTTAAAGTGCTTATTTTTGTTAGTCAAATTCCCCCCCCCCTCCCCCCTCCCTACCAGCGAAACCGTTATAATTATATGGAAAAGTGAAAAAAATCATGGTAGTAGTGCATATGATGAATTTAAAAGGAAAACTATCAACATCAAGTAGGCTTTACAGTTTATCTAATAATAGACCAACTTATAAAATGTACTTGTACAAATATCATAGTAAAATATTATTTTGGTGGACGTTAACTGTCTTAAACAGTACATAAATTAGTATGGGACAACTACGGAACCCTACACTTTGCGTGGCTCGACACGTGCTTGGCCAGTTATTTTATAACAGGACGAACCGCAGGACCTTCAATGGCTTCAATTCAATGTTTTCATTCCTTGAAAAAAATAAAGTGAATTAAATATACTTAGTGAATAAACCGTTTACAAATCACTGGAAGTTATGTCCGTACTTAAATAATAAAATTAAGTGATTCAGGCAGCAATGTCTTAACAAAACTAGAGAAAGTCTCACAAGAACAGTCTCCACCGGGATTCGAACTCGGAACCTCCGTGAAAAGAGTCAAACACTAGACCGCTCGGCCAGAGAGGCTATACTGTTTGTATTTTTTATTTATTACAATACAACAACGGTATCGTGATGCATGTTGCTATTACCAGTTGAGGAGTTTCCGCTTTTATTTGCTATTTCATGATCAGATTTTAACAAAATTGGTATTCTATCGAATGAAAAAAGAATCATCAAAATCGGTTGAAAACTAACTGAGATATGACTAAAAGAATAGACGAATAACGACGCGAATGCTACATTCCGTTGAGGAATTTCCAAGTTTTACCTCATGTTCCACCATCAGATCTTGACGAAATTAATATATGACCACCTCGAGAGTAAATCCTATCGAATGAAAAAAGAATTATTAAAATCGGTTAACAATTGGCGGAGATATCTAATAACATACATTAAAAAAAAAATACAGACGAATTGAGAACCTCTTCCTTTTTTGAAGTCGGTTAAAAATATAAATAGCCACCTGAGAAAATCTCATCGGTTTCGAGCCGGGGGATCGGCTAATACGTCAGCTGACTGTACACTCTTCGCCAATGTCCGAATGGGGCGAATAGCAAATTACGGCGCACGGTCGGGCACACATTGACTGTGCAGCGGCGCGGCGGGCCATAATGGCGGTATGTGGCGGGATGAAGCAGATTACAGAAACATTTCATAAGTTACCTTTTACCTGAACTTTTTTTAAGCGTCGATTGTTTTAGCATGACGTACTATATTTACCGTATTAATATAATTTACACCCTGTTACATAAATAAAGGATATCTCACATTGATAGTTTTGTCGTGAACCGAATTAAGTTCAAGGGGTTGCAGATCCAACATGTTTGTGTGAAGCGGAGGGAAATCCAGGAATACTACTTTTTCAATGAGAACTCCTCCACACCTTAAAGTAGACAAATTGTTACTTAACCGCACATTATTAGTAATATTAAAATGCATTCCAAAGGGGTCAGAAGAAACTCCACATGGCAGTAACGGGCCGTTGATGATGATGATGATGATTCCAAAGGGGTAAAGATAAAATACAATTATTTCTCTTCTTCTACAGATATTTTTTATTAGATATCTTGTAGGTCAAAATTAGCTAATAATAGGTACTAAAGACGAAATAATTTTGTCCATTGTTGGTACGTTCACTACAAGGAGCGCACACTTACGGAGAAGATCGGCCAGAAGAAACTCCACAGGACTCTATATTTTCGGTGTTCTATATTTTGTGTGTATTATTTTGTATTTGTATGGGCTTAAACTTTTTAGAGCGTCGGTGGTCTAGTGGCTAGGGCCCGGGAGACGCGGGTTTAATCCCCACCGCGTACCAATGTGTTATAGAATTGAAATTCATATGTACGTTTATTCGACGCTCTTATGGTGAAGAAAAACATCATGATGAAACCTGAACACTTCTGCGAAGAAATTCAAAGGTTGTGTGTGAAGTCGACCAACCCGCACTAGGCCAGCGTGGTTGACTAAGGCTTAATTGCCCTAATTCAGGGTAGCCTCGAGCCCCTCGGCGAGGACGTACCTATATGAGATGTTGATGATTGACGATGATTGGCGCCAAACGACTATACCTACTCTTCAGTCCAGTGTTCTTTATAAGTCCGTAAGTAAATCACTCCACCAATCTTACTTTGTAAAGTTATGCAGGGGGGACAGAATAGTCGGAATGACAGTGTTGCCTCCCAGCAGCTGTTTTTCAGTAGTTTTGTGCGTTTTGAGGTCGACGGTGAGTCTGTGGATGTGGCTGGGCTGTGACACCATATCGTGGTCACGTCGTAAGACATTCAGCTGCAGCATGCCGTCGATAAGGGTCACCCAGTTGTCGTTCCATAACAACTGAGCATCGGTGAACGAATAATTCGTCATATAGATGCTCTTAAAATCACCCCTAAAATAAAGTCCATCAAGGCATTATATTTTCAAAACAATTAAAAAGGTAACATCACTTTAATCGTTTTTAGTTTTAATCATACTTACGAATATGAATAACTTCGTTCTTGAAATATCTTATAGATATCTTCTGAGAAGAGCACAGTCTTGTCATCTGATGTATTTTCATATTGCAACAGTTCCGAACCGTATTGAGCAATAGTACCAGTAGCAATTTTGGAAAAAGGTGTTACGACCTGAAAAATATAAAAAAGGTTGGTGAGTAACGATTTTTCAAAGGTGCCCAAATCTGAGTGCTTGGGGCGTGGCGCGGGTGGATCAGATATTGCAAAAAATAGTCGTATTATGGTCAGAAAAGTCAAGTCAAAAAGAAATTTAAAAAATAGGTAGGTACGAGTAAGTGACGATTATAAAAAGCGCCTAAATCAAAGTGCAAGGGACGGCTTCTGTCGCCCCTCTCAGCTTGTGCCCCGGTTGTCTACAGTGTATACTCTACACAGCAAATACGCCACTGTAAAGAGCTGTATCTTTGGCGTATGAAAAAAATATTTGCATTTGTTATTATTCATGAAGAGATCATTTATATAGATCAATAATAATGTAGGGCCCAGAATACGGCCTTGAGGTACGCCGTGTAATACTTCTGCGCCTTCACTGGTCCAGTTTTTAAATTTTTAGTTTTTGTGTCCTATCTGATAATTCTTCTTATCTTATTTAGACTAGACTGTCCCACTGCTGGGCAAAGGCCTCCCTCTTCTTCTTCCATCCTTCCCTATCTTGGGCTTCCTCATCCCAACTCTTTAAAAAAGAGTCAATCTCATCCCGCCATCTCCTACGAGGCCGTCCACGTCTCCGCCTATCTCTTTGTGGGCTCCAGATGGTCGTTTGTTTTGCCCATAGGTCTAGTGGCATGCGGCAGACGTGTCCGGCCCAGTCCCACTTTAGCTTGGCGGCTACATGCGGGGCGTCGGCGATTTGAGTTTTGGAACGCAGCATGCTGTTTCTGACTCGATCGGTCAGTTTCAGACCCAGCATGCTGCGCTCCATGGCTCGTTGACTTACAGAGAGCCTGGACCTCTGATGTTCCGTCAAAGACCAAGTTTGTGCACCGTAAGTGAGGATCGGGAGAATGCAGCTGTCCATAATTTTGCGCTTTAATGTGAATGGTAAATCGCCTTTCATGAATGTAGCTTTTCATAGACCAATAGTCCTTAAGTTAATACGAGTGTCAAATACAAATTTGTGATTAGTTTTTAAGGCTTCAAGTAATAAACGATTGTATTATATTATATTATAGCTCCTCCAGGCATTTTCAGTGCGTCGAGCAACCTCTTTTTCTTGTCGTGCCTGGAAAGATGGACATACTCCACTCTCCCGTCGTTCACTGTCACTTGGCGTTTTGTGCCGTTCGTCATAAGTTTGGCCTTTGACATATTCATCATCAGTCCATACCCTCCGCTCGCCGAACTTAAATCTTGAAGCATCTGTTGGATCTCAAACGCCGATGACGCAAACAGGACTATGTCGTCGGCGAAGCGAAGATTTGTTAATTTTCTTCCGCCGACGTCAATGCCCTGACCGTGCCGTGTATCCGTCAACTGTCAAAAATTTTCTTCTAGAGCAGTACATTACTGCCGCGGCCGCAAACTTAGTTATTGCTGGACGAGGGCACGTTTAAAGTCCGAGGCACAGGCGAGGACTTTTATTGTGTACGAGTCCAGCAAGAGTTATTGCGGCCGAGGCTTGTATGTGCTTTTCTTTGAAATATACGAGGAAATTACAAAATACTAAAAATATTGTGGTACCTTGAATTTTGATGTCTACTTGTATCGCACTAAACTTATAAGTTCTAATCTTTATCACTTTCTACTTTGATCTCTTGAACCATGCATTGTTATAATAATATTTTCCCAATTCAATGATTAGTTAACTCCATCATGAAAAATAAGTAACAAAATAAATATTTACATAGTACGATAAAAACAAAAGCAGCGAAAATTACAAACAAACCGCACGTGCACTTTTCTTTTTTTTTTGTTTTGTGCCAGTGTCAAACAGAGCATACAGCCAACTCAAATTACTACGAGTCGTGTACGATTCATATAAAATTTTAATTTAGAACATTAAAACTTATGAAGAGTATGCTATAAAAGACTCAAAAACATTTAAATTTCTGAACGAAAGTTACTTTGCCGGCCTAGGCCGTTTGAGGGCACATTTCGGCCGCTGTTTTGTATGGGGCAATGTTTCGTCCAAAAATGAGTCACTTCGCGTACTGTTTTTTTACAGTAATGATCATATTTTCGAGCGTGTCGGAGAAAAATAGTTTAGGAGACAGTGGGGGATAAGTAACTTTAAAAAAAACGTAGTTCCTCTAACTCCAATTTTATTTCATTTCTATACAAGTATGGGGAGAAAGACAGCACAAAATAAATAAGTTACGCGGCTATACGTAATTTGTGAAGACAGTGTCAAATGCTTTTTTGAAGTCTTTGAAATATATTACTTGCTTTTATTCTAAGGAGAAGTTGAGTTCATAAAACTGAGCAATTCACCCCAAAGAACAACAAAAGCTGAAAACGACAAAAAAGTTGGCTCTCACATACAAAACCACGCGGTCAATTGATCGATGTATCATGGGACATGCGTTTTTTTTTAATTGACAACTATGTTCGTGTGTTGTTTAGTTTCATGGACTAAACTCCCCTCTTTCAGCATTACGTTGAATTTTTGTAATAATTTCGCTATGTAGCTCAATTTTTACAAATTTCATTATTTGATATGAGTTGAAGGAACTTTAATCAAGGGCATGGTACCTCGAATTCGCCTGTGCCGATATGGATTGACACTTTTAAGTCTAAGTGCCGCTTGTCGAGCAATTTAGGTTGCGCGTACAGATGCACGTCAATGAACTGCACAGACATCCTTGACAATCCAGAGGATGCAGCAAATGTGTCCCACACAGCTACCAGGGCAGCCGAGAACGGGTAGAGGTTATTGCCTAGACACAAAACAAATTCACGTTACAAAAACCCCTGTGCAAAAAATCATGTCAATTTAGTATAAAAAACTGCACTTAATTGTAATTAGTCCATCCAGACAGTCAGACACGTGAAACACCCCTCTTTTTTGAAGAAGGGAAAATCTATAGTTTATGAATTCTTACAACATTTATTATCATTATCATCATCATCACCATATTTTATCGTATACCTATGTTAAAAGGTCGGTAGTCAACTTGACTAACCCAGATATATTTGATCAAAACTGAATCATCAATACCATCACTATTATGGGTTGTAAGTAAGTCGAACTTATTTTTTTGTGTAAAAACATTGTCCTCACCGAGATTCAAACTTCGTAATAAAAGCGGAACACTCTATGGCTCGTCTACGGAGGCTGTTAACATCCTGACAACCTGTTTTTAGTCAGAGTATAAACTTACCTCCTACAATGTTTCCCCGAAGGTAAATGTTATCTTCATCATGTATATAGATAGGTGAAATAGATAGAGAAGCATGTTCCTTCTGTATGACCCCTTCCGAATTAAGTATCCTAAAAAAAAATTATATACAAATTAATTTAAAATATAGTAAGTCAACTTAAAAAAGGTAACAGCTTTGTAATGAATTCTTACCAATAATCATTAGAGTTCCACTCTGTTAGATGCGACAGGCCAGGAGTCTCCGTTGAAACTGGAAATTGTACTTCTGGATATATTTTTTTTATTTTTGGAAAGTATCCTTGCATGTAAATCCTGAAAAAAAAAAGAGAAATGAGACTTTAAAGTATGTACAAGTTTCATTTGCTGTTATTAAAAGGAACGTGATATTCAACATTGGAAGATAAACTTACAAAATAATAATACAAGACTGTTTTATAAAAAATATGCTTGTTTGTTATAATGGAAATGCAATCAAAAGCGGGAACCCTTGCTACATTTTGGTTTTGGTTCATTCAGTCAACAATCGACACGAAAAGGAAGAAAATTCCATTACTGTGTTCATGCAAATAAACTTATTTAATTTAATTTCATTTCCCAAACAGTTCAGCTAGGGGAACAGCAGTTCGGAGGCGAAATAGATAGAAAGGCCACGCATTCTTCATTCACGATAACCCTAGAAGCTTTTGCAGCATTACTGCCTGTATTTTGAACAAACTTTTTTGTTTAAATTCTGTTTTCTACAGCTGAAAAAATAAATTATCTAAGCTCTATATGGAAATTAAAAATAAGATAAGTATAAATAAACATAAATACCGTTACAAAGTCATAGAGCATGAACTCACAAACAAACAAAGATTTCTTAAAAATTCTAAAGAATCTATAACTGCACTTCAAGATCATAGCCAGAGCATCTCTACTGACAGAAACAAACTTCTAGACTTAGCAACTGCGTTCTATAGACAGCTCTACCGCAACAATCCATCAGAGAGTCAGTATATAAATTCATGTGAATCAAACAGAAGTTCAATGGAGGAATCAGTGTTGCTATTTACCGAAAGCGAAGTATATGAAGGAATAAGAACCTTAAAATCTTCCAAAATTCCGGGACAAGATGGCATTTCAAACGATGTATTAAAAGCACTTATAGAACCCATAACACCTATTCTTACAGAGCTCTTTCTCATTAAAGAGCTCTGTAAGAATAGGTGTACTTACGTCATGCTGTATTCCTGAACAGTGGGAGACCGCGATAATTACGCTGCTCTATAAAAAAGGAAATCCTATGGATATAGGAAACTATAGACCCATAAGTCTTCTGCAAAGACTCTACAAACTATTTACTAATATTTTGTTTCGAAGACTAAGGAGCACACTGGAATTCTACCAACCTAAAGAACAGGCAGGCTTTAGACCCAAATTCAGTACAGTTTACCATATGTTTACGCTAACACAAATTATTGAAAAGCACACTGAATACAAACTCCCACTCTACATTGCTTATATAGATTATTCCAAGGCTTTCGACTCTATATCACATGAATCGGTGTGGAAGAAATATATAGAAAAAGTAAGTCTCTGGTAAAATTGGAAAAATCTGGAAAACCTTTCAAAGTCGAAAGAGGAGTCCGCCAAGGCGATCCCATTTCGCCCAACTTATTAACAGCATTGCTAGAATACATATTTTTAAAACTGAATTGGGATAACCTCGGAATAAAAGTGAATGGCGAGTACCTAAATCACCTACGCTTCGCAGATGATATAGTTTTAATATGCAACAATCATACAGACTTGCAGTTCATGCTCAGTTCCTTAGACAAAGAAAGTTACAAATGTGGTCTACAGATGAATCCAGATAAGACACGCATCATGACTAATGTAAATAAAATACCAGTCAAAGTTCGAAGTCAAAATATAGAGTACGTTGAGGAATATATTTATTTAGGACAAAGAATATCATTTGCTGACCAAACACTAAAAGAAGTAGAAAGACGAATAAAAATCACTTGGAAAAAATACTGGGCCATGAAACATATATTTAAATCAGATCTACCATTAACTTTGAAGAAAAAAGCATACGAATCTACAATTTTGCCCAAATTACTATATGGATGCCAGAATTGAGCACTGACTCAAAAAATTGTACAAAAACTTCAAGTATTCCAGAGAGCAACAGAGAGAAGTATGCTGAATATAAAATTGTCGCACCGCCTGAAAAGCTAATACATAAGGAAAAAACTAAACTTATCGATGCAGCCGAATTAGCCTGCAGACTGAAATGGAGATGGGCGGGTCACGTGGCACGAAATGAGGATGGACGCTGGAGCGAACGACTCCTGCACTGGTACCCTCGCGACCAAACCAGACCGCGCGGCAGACCACCACGACGCTGGCGCGACGACATTGTAGAGACGGCGGGCACTACCTGGACGAGGCTCGCTTCAGATCGAGGACAGTGGAAATTGATGGAGGAGGCCTTTACCCGAAAATGGGTACCTAAGATTAAAAAATGAAATGTAAATGAATTATAATTATTATTATTTTAAAATGTATTTAATGGAATTTTTACTTAATGGAATCAAATGTTAATTGTGTATATTTTCTTACTTTTCTATGTATCTTAATTAATCTTAGGAATAAATGGCTAATTATTATTATTATTATTATTATTTATTTTTCTTAAATGTTTTCTCCCTTTTACGGGGTAAAATTACCGGTGACGCGGGTGTATTAGCCAAGGGTCACCGGAGTTGAAGT
Organism: Carpatolechia fugitivella; assembly: GCA_951230895.1. NCBI lineage: Eukaryota > Metazoa > Arthropoda > Insecta > Lepidoptera > Gelechiidae > Carpatolechia > Carpatolechia fugitivella. The sequence goes on along the minus strand of OX579646.1, from coordinate 17,611,386 downwards.
CGACTGTTGTTCGTTATTATTATTATTATTATTACAGGCCGGTTTCGCTCTCTTTTCGGACTTTTGTCACACAGGTGTTTAAATTTTGAATTTGTGGTTTTTGACAATTTTCTTGTCCGCCTTTTCTTTAGGAATAACTGTTGGATTTTTTCAGAAGAGGTTCTGATTGTCCTTACTGTGCTCTTGGGGAGTCCGTTTCTACTCAGGGAATCAGTTTAGTGAGGGTAAGGAGCTGATCTAACTCCTAATCCCTGTTCTATGACCCGAGAGCTGTGTCCAGGGCCTCGGGGTTTGACGACGCAAAGGCGTTTGAGGAATCTTTGTTGCTACTACCGGGTATGTTATTTATCTATTATTTTTTCTTCCTTCCACCTATTTTTATCGTTATTTTTTTCCCATTCTCTTCTGGTTCCTCCTTGTTCCGTGAGTTTGCTATTTTCTTAGTTTCCCTATTTATTTTCCAGTTTTTTTCCGGAGCACCATCTTGCCTATCCTACTGTCCGGATCTCTATTTTTGTACGTGTTTGCCGCTTGTGCCGAGTATCCAGAGCCTAATATCCTGAGCCATAAAACCTGGGCGCAGCAAGCTGCGCGAAGATCTTTACACAAGTAAAGTAGATAGCCCCTTCTGGGCAGGGGTCCATCTGGCCAACTTTTAGAGTGTTTTTATATTCTTTTTTACTTGTCTTGTAATTCCCCAAATTTCGTTGCCAAATTCTTTTAGTTTTTTTTCTAAATTCCAAACGCTTCAACTTTAAGTCTGGCTAATTTATTTCGGTTTTAAATTTGGCTTTAATTTCATCTCCAAACCAGTTTTTAGGTACAGTAAAAGCGGGGGGCAGTAGCCAGATGGGCGCTAGCTAATCTGAGTGAAATGCGTATAATAAAAGTAAATGAATTTATTTAATATGTTTTTTTCACTCTAGTACAAAAACCCGTCAACTCGGTAACACGGTGACGTCCCGAGTCAAAACAACAAAAAAGAACCATTCGTATATCAAAATCTTTAAATTCAATCGAACCAAACGAACAGCCAGTCCGCTCAAAGGAGGCCGCTCCTTACATGCCGCGCCCCTATAAAACAAAAAATTACTTGAATGGTAATTTTTTGTATCACATATCAACAAAATTCCTCACTATTACAAACCTACCTAATGCGGATATCATTACAACATGGACACAAAATAGCAGACAGGAACTATCTGTCAGCTGCGGCAATCATCTTAAACAAAAACATGCAAGAAGTTGATAAAAGAAAATGTTAAGTAAAATATGCTATGATCAAGATGTATTGCTGAAACCCTGCATAATAAAAACCGCAACAAAAAATCATACACAACTACTTGTGCCCATCTACATTCAAAGTCCAAAAGACAATTCTTTATGAATTTAGATTAGTAAGAAACTAAACCTAACTGAAACAACCATAATCCTCATCAAAATTAACTAGGAAAAATCAAACCCATAACTGCCCACAGTTAAGACTTGCATTAATTAAGTAAAAACAAAAAAACAAAATAGAACCATTCGTATTTCAAAATCTTTAAATTCAATCGAACCAAACGAACAGCCAGACCGCTCAAAGGAGGCCGCTCCTTACAGTACCTCGATTGCGCAATTTAGGCCCTATCAGGTAGGGAGTTTCCACATAGCACTTCGTCTACCACTTCCTAATTTCGGGAAACCTTTTTACAGTTTAATCTTTCTTTTTTATAGTTAAAATTTTACGTATTCCTGTGGTTGTCGACCACAGGAAAGTTGTAGGTTTTCTTTTTTTTACTACACTTTGTACTATGCACACTTTACTAATGAAGGGAGTAGTACCTGAGCATTTAAAATGCAATGATTGTATAAAGTGGCCGAGGTATGGTGCTGTTCGCTTCACTCACTTGCCAACAGCCTGCAGGAAGAAGAGTGCGTTATCGGCGTGTCCTCGCTTGGTGAGCGGTATGTGTCGGCAGTCGGGGTGCAGCGAGCGCTTGAGGATCGCCTGCAGCAGCCCGTGCGGTGCCACCTCCACCGTCACCACGCCCGCTGGCACCAGCCGCGACGTCTCCTCGAACAGCACCGGGCTCTGAACAACCAAATACACGGCACAGCTGATCATCAATGTTACGTCTTTCTTCACAGTAATATTATAAATGTGAAAATGTAATTGGATATTTTTTTTATATTTAGATATTTGTTCCGCCTTCACGCCTAAACTACTCAACAGTTTTGGATGAAATTTGAAATTGAGATACTTAGTTTGTTTTTTATTTCTCTGTGAAAAGTATCCTAGATGTGTTAAACCAGGTTACAAACTATCTCCATTCCAAATGTCATCAAAACATCCAAAATATTTTCATATTTTATAATATTAGTATGATGTGATGTGATGGGATGGGTTTTGATCATCATTCATCATCATTCATATTTAATTATTTTTGCAGCAGAAGAATATCGATAACGATAGGTCCGTCTTCTTCTTGAGACGTTTGCCAACGTCTATTAACCGGTCTTGGCTCAAAAAGGAAACGAGATTCACTTTATTAGAAGAATTATTTATATTTTACTACGTGCAGTTGTTCAGGCACGCAAGACACGACATCTCCCTCGTTTGAGGAATGGCAACAAATTTACACTCCTAGTTTACAGACCTATTACCACAGAAAAATTCATTTCATCAGAATCGAATTGGAACCACGACTATTACTTTGTAAATGTCAAATCTTAGAAGAGTCGTAATTGGTTGAAAAGCTATTTTATATTACTACTAGCGCCGCCGCCGCCGTTCCTTTCACAGATAAGTAGGTAGGTCTGTAAACCATCTGAGAATACTCAATTGGAACAGTTTCTCCCTTTATCGGCTGGTCGGTGGAGTCCAAAGTCGGGCTATATAAACGGAAGAGAATACAATGGAAAGATTTGTAAGTCACTTACAAGTAAGTTGTTGGTGTGGTACCAAGCCGAGCAGTACTGTGCACTTTCCTCGCTCCACCTTTCTTGGGGCACTGATGTGGACAGCCAACGGTCACTGCGTCGCTTAGGATTCTTGATTACAGCTGTCAGGTACTCCAACAGTTTTGGACCTACAACAGTTTTGTAAATTTGCCTGTAGCCAACGGCCTCTAGTGGTCAGAGTGTTCAGCTTTTGACCTGGAGACACCAAGTTCAAATCCCCGTGTGAATATATGCACTCGCTTCACCTACGATGGTTAGTTGAAAAATAAAATTAACACCAATAAACTTTTCTTCTTCGAAAATGATATAGGTAAATAATCAGCCTATGCTGCTACGAGCTGCGTAGCAAAGTTTTACGATTATTCATAAGGTGCGTGCGAACTTAGATGGTGCGAAGTCTATTCTGTAAAACTTTTCAGTAACTAGGTAATTTTATTATTACCAACAGAGATGCTCGTTGTGTTTAAATATATTGATTTATATAAAAATAAATCATAAAAATATATTAATGAGAAATCATATATTGGTTTGTACATATTCTTTCGCAGCAACCTAGCAATAGGTTTACTTAATTTCTGGCAAAACGTAGTAGTATAACAAACGTATTCACGAGAAAGCTATTACAGACGACATACATAATTTAAAATGATTTAGAGGACAGATACCCATGTAAACAGTTTGCTTGAGTAACAGGCCTTTTCAATATTCAATTAGCATGAATTTCGTAAAAGTCAATATTTTATTTTTAAAAAGGAAAAGCAAAGGATGCGACGACTGTGGAGTTTCTTCGGTTTGGTAAGCTCTTCTCCACAGATTCTGCCGCTGTGTTAGTGTACTTACTCTCCCAAAAAAATATAATGACTAATGACCAATGTAAGTGATGTAAAATTATCCTTTCAACGTTTTTTTTACCTTAGAACTAATTTAGACTAGTCTATCTAATTAATCGGTTTATCTTACCGGCTTTGGCGATGTACCGGGAGTGGTAGGCGATGTTAGAGCACGGGACTTCCTTCGCGAAGATGCCTTGTTCGGTCAGTTTGGCAACGAACTCCTTCATCAGTTCAGCAGGCCCCGATATGGTGCAGGACTCCGGTCCATTGTGACACGCCACTTGGATCTCAGGAGGACACAGCTTTACAGCCTGTGGAAATAAATCAAAACTATCTAACACGTACATAGCAAGAAGAAAAAACGTTACAATTCTGGCATTCAATTTTATGGTCAAAACTTATTTTATGGAGTAAAAAGTGTGCTTGCACTTTTTGGAACAACGTCATAAACCAGTGCTTTAGTATTTCTAAGAAGGTCCCTTGATCTTAATAATTCTACGATATAAACGCAAGGTTGTGGTAAGACATTTTAATTATTTAAATAAAGGAACATGATTGACGATACGCCATGCCATAAAGTTTAGGGAGACGTGGATCAATAATTTCAGCTGGATGATACCTATCATACTAGCAATTCAAAACTCTTTTACTCCCGTGGGCTTCAAATGTTTACTTCAGGCACACTTATCACAAACGGGCGAACCAATCATTAGTTTTTAAAATAGATTCGATATAAAGACGCATAATCTCTGCTGACTTGTTGGTATCCGATGCCGACGGCGGCCATGGAGCCCTTGATAAACGGAGTCTGCGAGGACACCAGCCCGCGGCTGTAGGCTGACAGGATCATCTCCTCCACGGTGAAGCAGCCGTCTGCGTACGCGCAGCCCAGCTCACCCACACTGTGCCCTGCAGTAGAACCAAGTCTTCATCATCCGATTACATTAGGAAAATTAGCAACTCAACGCGCTTGATTTGAAATTTCGACCGACTCGTTACATTGTTATACGAGGGGTGAAGAAAGTAACTTATTTAGCGCCGAGACGGGGGTTGCGAGGGCCCTAATAGTTCGAGGCACTAAATAAGTCTTTAACCAGATGTAAACACTGTGCTTTTCATTACAAATACAAGGAAAGTAAAAATAAAAACACGAATTAGCTAAAGAAAAAATTAATGACTTCCATATCTGAATCAGATGAACTCATTGTAAACAAAACCCCACAACTCAAGAAAGAAATGGCAATCGGATTGTTTCTTTCCCGCCTATTTTTATCTTTTGCTGTGGCCATGCCGGCCAGCTTTTGAGCCATTATTTTTAATTTCCATCATTGAAAAATGTTAAATATTTTGCCTAAATCTTATTTTATTTTAATTTAATTATAATAAAGTAATTTAAAAATATATATTCTTTAATTAATACTTAACTTTATGTTATTTCAATTTAACATTGCGCTGTTATTGAGTGGCTGTATAGAAAAATGGAACACAGCTCAATAGAAATGTGAAATTGGAACCAGTATTTTTTTATAATTTGACAGCTGTCAGTTGAAAGTGATTCTCCCTCCGGGCTGAAAAGTATTACCTTCAATCCGCTCCTCAGGCAACTTCCGAACTACTTTCAGAGTATGAGTAATGAAAAATAACGTTTATATTAGCGTGCGAAGTATCACAGCGGATACGTCCGATCCCACACTGTGCGGGAATCATGCGAAAAATTTCACCATTTTACGAGTACATGAAAATGTTACCAAGACGAGACCATATGACTCGAACTATCAAAAAGTTATCAGATCTCATGTAGAGCCAAACGTCTAACTCTATTAGCCCTAACCTCGCAAACTCTAAAACAAAGATTGTGCACTGCAAACCGCAATATACGAGTGAATGACGTACCCATAATCTTGTCCGGGACTATACCCATTGCTCGTAGCACATCAGTCAGACCAATTTGCACTGCAGCTATACCAACAAATGAATGGAGAATGTTGTTGAAAATAGTCTTGTCAGGTGCACAGATAATGTGCTTGATGTCTACTCCTTTTGGTTTCAACACCTTATCACACCTGGAAGAAAACATCTCCGTCAAAATCAAACCTACCACTGAAAACCGTGGTTAAGTTTCATCACCATTATACAAAAGAGGTTCACTGCTATACTCAAGAAAGAAAGAAAGAAAATTTATTTGTAGTCATGGGTAGATGGATACATAACAGGTGGTAGGTATTTTAAAATAGTCTCCATAACTGACCTTCATAAGGAGCACAAATTTAAACAGTACACTTAAACTATCTTAATCACTATAAACATATCTTTACATAAATAACATAATTAAAAGTTAACCTTAAAGCTGCTAGCTCAAAAGTCATATCATCTTTTTTTTATCATAACTGATTTTTGTTTCTTACTGGCAATCTACAAAATGGTAAAAATATAATACTTCTCGATGGCGGCGGCGAAGGCTGGTATGCGCATGAGTTCCTTGCCCATTCCGGTCCACTGCGAGCCCATGCCGCTGTACACGAACCACAGAGGGCGTTCTATGTCATCGTAATAATCCACGCTTTTACTTGCACACACTGTCTTCCCTTCCTCATCCAAATCTAAAGCAATAAAATTGATGACTGCTACTTAAGCGTAAGAATATTAGACCATCATTAACAGCTCAAATATGTCCCCACCGTGGTGCTCGAGCCTGCGCTGATCAGGCCTTAGTCGACCACGCTGGCCCATGTGCTGGTTGGTCGACTTCACACACAACCTTTGAATTTCTTCGCAGGAGTGTGCAGGTTTCATCAAGATGTTTCCCTACACCGTAGGAGCGTCGAATAAACGTACATTATGAATTCGAAATTCGAAAACACATTAGTACGTGGTGGGGATCGAACCCGCGTCTCCCGGTCGGTCGGCCGGCTTCGGTGGTCTAGTGGCTAAGGCTCTCCGTTCGGGAGACGCGGGTTCAATCCCCACCACACAATGTGTTTTCGAATTTCGAATTTATAGTATATTCAACGCTCTTAATGTGAAATTTTCCTTCATTGTGATGAAACCTGCACACTCCTGCGAAGAAATTCAAAGGTTGTGTTGTGTGTGAAGTCAACCAACCCGCACTGGGCCAGTGTGTCTAATTCAGGGTAGGCTTGAGCCCCTCGGTGAGGACGTATATCATTATAAGCTGTTGATGGTGATGATGATGGTACTTATAGTTGTAATGTAGCTCATATTACTTGCTGGGGCGAGGCAGTTTTGAAATCGCTGTTTACCTAGAATCACGTAACCTCTGGCCAAATGACCCGAGGTCTTCTTTTCGTGGATGTTGTGCAGCAAAGCCAACTCTTCAGGGTCGATCGGCCGTTTGCTGAGGTCTTCAATGATGTTCTCCACAGCGAACTCTTGTCTTCCAGAAATTGTCACTAGACGTGGAATATCAGATTTGTAATCTGATAATATCTGGAAATCAGTATTTATTTAATTAATATTGGCACGCGTAGTGGCTTTTGTCACTGTGAAGATTTGGTCACTAGTTACGAATTTGCAAGCCCCTTACAACAGCCCGGGCAAATTAAATCAAATCAAATTCATTACTATTTTGGCTAAGCTATATTTTGGGTGCAGACCTCGGATCTACAAACAATTACTAACTCATATAAGTGACCATGCATTTATTAAATTACACAAATACACCGAATCTAATCTATTGAGAGGAGGCACTCCTTAATAGAAAGAGGAGAGTACTCAACGAGGCAATACGCGAGAGTTTCTCAACCAGCCAACAAACACCGCGAACTAACAAACAGGGAAGCGAGCCCGAGATGGAACTGAAATTTTAAATCCCATCGCCATTATAAATCAAATAAGATCAATAACAACCGAGCAGGGCTCAAGAGTTGATTGCGACCAGAGTAGAAGAAAAGGTGCTCGCGTACTTATTATCATGTCAAAGTGCTTACGATATGTGGCAAAAGTTGTGCACAGTATACGAGTCTCAATCCAAAGTAAGTGTACATTTGCTGCAACAGAAGTTCTACAATCTAAAGTTCGAGCCACCAGTAGTGAATTTCATCTCCAAGACAGAAGACATAGTAAGTAAATTGAAAATACAAGGCGAAGAAATCTCAGAAAAGATGATTATCACTAAGATTATAATGAGCTTACCGGATGACTATAGACATTTCTCCTCTGCATGGGAATCGGTTACAGAAGAAGAACAAACACTAAAGAATCTTACAGCGAGGCTACTAATAGAAGAAGAAAGATTACTAAAAGATGACAGCGGACCACAGATGACTACAGCGTTGCTTGCCAAGGGAAGTTTTAAGAAGAACAACCAGAATCAGTATAAAAAAGAAGAAATGAGTTGTTTTCAGTGCAATAAAGTAGGACACTTCAAGAAAGACTGTCGATCAAGAAAGTGTAATTATTGTGGAAAGGTCGGGCACATCTACAAGGATTGTCGTTCGCGCTTAAACAAAAACAGAGAAAGTGAACCGCGTGCGTTTATCACTACAGAGACTGCTGAGACAGGATGGATAATGGACACTGGAGCGACTGACCATATGTCATATCAAAAGGAGTTATTCACAGAGTATACAGAGGTAAAGACAGATAGATTTGTTATCATTGGCGATGGAAGAGAATTGAAGGTAGAAGGTTTTGGTAAAATTGATTTTAAGTCTGACAACAATGAAACTTCAGTTCTCTCTCATGTTTTGTTTGTTCCTGATTTAAAAGTTAATTTGTTTTCTATAGTGAGTGCAATAGAAAAGGGTAATTATGTAATGATTTCAACTAAAGAGGGATGTAAATTCTCAGTGAACGGGAAAACAGTTTTGACAGGTAACAGAAAAGGAAATATGTACAAAATAAATATTCAACCTATAAAAACAACAGCTTTAGCGACTCTTACAGTTTGGCATCAAAGATTAGCACATCAAAATATAAATTATGTAAAGGATGTTTTAAATAAAAATAATGTTAAATATGAACAGCAGATTGATGACTGTCATGCATGTATTGGAAGGGAAACAGCATAGGCTCCCATTTCAAAATAGGGTTCAGGTAACTAAATCACCCGGAGACTTAATCCATATGGATCTATGTGGACCAATGGAACAGCCGTCGATAGGAGGATCCAGATTTTTCTTGCTGCTGAAGGATGACTACACAAACTACAGACAGGTCTATTTTCTGAAGCACAAATCTGAAACAGTAAGCAAAATTAAAGAATTTATAGTATTTACAGAAAGACAGATGGGTCATAAAATAAAAATTATTAAGTCTGACAATGGAACAGAATTCGTGAACCAGGAGCTTCAAACATTTCTAAAAGGTAAAAGAATTATACATCAAACCACAGTTGCGTACACCCCCGAACAGAACGGAAAGGCTGAACGAGAAATGAGGACGTTGGTTGAAGCAAGCAGAACTATGATACAAGCGAAAACATTAGAAAATAATTTATGGGCGGAAGCTATAAATATGACAGTATGTATACTAAACAGAACAGGTAAAGGCAAAGAAGATAAAACACCGTATCAGCTATGGGAAAATAAAGATTATGACATCACAAGGCTTGACAAAATCTTCGGAACAGAAGTATACACTCATATACCCAAAGAAAAGAGAAGAAAGTGGGATTCTAAAGCCGAGAAGGGCATATTCGTAGGATATGAAGATACAAAGGGATACAGAATTTACTACCCGAACAAAAGAACAGTAGAAGTGAAAAGAGATATAATATTCATCAATGTACAAAAGAAGACAGACGACAGAAATAGAAAGAAGACAGATAGAAGAGAGTATTCTAGAAGAATAAATAATGAAGAAGTAATTATAGAAGACCAAGAAGACAAGACAAAAGTATTAGAAGAACATAATATAGAAGACACTACAGAAAAGTTTACAGATGTTACTACAGAAGACAGAGACACAGGAAGGGATTCTTCAACAGATTCTTCAATGACAGATGATACAGTTATCCTGCATAATCAGGGACTGAACACAGAAGATGAAGACGTTGATATTTACCACTCCAGCACAGAAGATGATGAACCTGAAAACAGAAAAAGAATGATTAAAACACCAAAATGGATGGAAGACTATGATATTGGCTTAGCTACAATAACAGAAGAAGAATTAACCTATGATAAAGTTATACAGAGTAAGGATTCAGCAAAATGGAAAGAAGCAATAAAGAAGGAACTAGAAGCATTAGAAAGAAATAATACCTGGATAGAAGTTAAAGAAGAAGAAAATATGAAGGTGATAGAAACAAAATGGGTATTAAAAGTAAAGAAGGAAAATAATAATAAAGAATTATATAAAGCAAGACTTGTGGCAAGAGGCTTTCAACAGAATGACAAAATTGATCATGCAGATATCTACGCACCCGTTGCAAAACTACCTACTTTAAGGATTCTTCTCGCTATTGCTATGAAATACAATTTGGAATGGACACAGATGGACGTGAAGAGTGCTTTTCTCTACAGTGATATAGAAGAAGAAGTATATATAAAAATAAAGCAAGGTCCAGAGGAATACACAAATAAAGTTTTTAAATTACAGAAGTCATTATACGGACTAAAGAAATCTCCGAAGAATTGGAATGATAAATTTAATGCTTTTCTGATAGAAGAAGGATTCAAAAGAAGCAAAGCGGACTATTGCCTGTACTACAAAGAAAAGAAGAAGTTCTATGTACTATTATACGTTGATGATTTGATGATTATGTGCGAAAACAGAGAGGAAATAGAAAAACTAAAGAAGGCACTAAATAATAAATTTCAGATAACAGATTTAGGAGAGAATAACAACAAATACTTAGGAAATAAATATCAAAAGAAGAGGAAAGACTATTGAATTAGATCAGATACAGTATTTAGAAAATATACTAAAGAAATATAATATGCAAGATTGTAATGCAGTATCTACCCCAATAGAACCAGGCATAGAGTTAACTACAGAGCCTACCACAGACAAGAAATTGGAACATCAATGCAGACAGCTAATCGGAAGCTTGATGTACGCCATGTTAGGTACAAGACCTGATATTTGTTATGCATTAAGTTACTTGAGCAGATATCAAGTTTATGCAAATGAAAAACTATGGAATGCATTGAAGCGCATACTCAGATATATAAAAGGGACATTAAACTATAAACTCATATATAAAGAAAATGGAAAAGAAGTACTTACCGGATATACAGATGCAGACTGGGGAGGAGATAAAATTGACAGAAAGTCAACTACGGGTTACGTCATGAAACTATATGGATGTACGGTTACCTGGTGCTCATCCAAACAGCAGTGTACAGCGTTATCGTCGACTGAGTCAGAATATGTGGCTATCAGCAAGGGAATTGCAGAAGGTTGTTGGATCAGAAACTTAATGAGAGAGTTAGGTTTACAGTTTAGTAATTTTAAATTATATGTAGACAACCAATCTGCTATTCATATCGGTAAGAACCCAGAGCAACATAAAAGACTTAAACATATAGATTTGAAATACCATTTTATAAGGGATAAGGTTAATGAAGGAATAGTATCTTTGGAATATATTGGTACAAACGAACAGACTGCAGACTTATTCACTAAACCGCTTCCAAGGATATTATTTCAGAAACATAATTTAAGTTTGTAATGTAGAGTAAGATTGAACGGTTGTAGAGTAAAAGTTTGTAACTCTGTTAATTAAGTTTTTATAGTTGTAGACTTTACAGTGTGTTTTCATTGAGGAAGGGTGTTAAAAATAAGCAATGAAAACATACTTATGTTTTAGTAGTTCATAGAGAACAGACTTGTATAAAACTGGCAACACTGCTTCGTAGCCAACAAAGATGTCGGAACAGATTGTTATTATAGAACTTTCTAAAATCTAAATAAATAAAAGAACCTGTGCATTCATATAAATACGTTTAATTTATTAACCTCTGCGCCTAATAATTACATCATTTCTGTACATATATAGCGCGTTTGCCGGTACCTGATGCTTTCGATGCGGCTCTAAATAAAATTGTACTTAGTGACTTGTTGTCAGCAATGCGACAGACATAGATTTGGCCACGATTTGGCGAAGCAGAAAGTTCTGTCTAGACCGCAATCAGGAGCATGGTCGCATTCACTAACATGTCTTTTATTATACTGAACGAATCTTTATACTGGCGTAATTGGTATAATTGTAATCTATTCGAATGCAATTCCTCCTTGCATAAGCGTGTAAATGTCAATTTTATTCAATACAATTTTAAACTGCCGGTAAACAAAACATTGCTGTGCTTCGTTCCTGTTTTAGGATTTTGTAAATTTTCGGATATAATTAACTTTACTAAGTTATATGTGAAAATAACAAAATCCTAGAAACTACTGTTTCCCTACGCTCGAATCACTGTGCGCCGCTACGTTCGCCGCTGGCATCGTGCGTGGCCACCCACCTGTCACCGCGCCGCTCACCGCCCCGCTCGCCGCCCCGCTCGCCGCGCTGCTGACATCGAGGCCTTACACGAATGTTGGCCCTGGGTGGGATTCAAACCCTCAACGTGTGCTTCGTTGCCAGGCGTACTAACAACCAGGCTACTGATGATGATGATGCTCCCTAACCATAGTATTTCTCACCTTTGCTTTGTAAACTCCTCTTAGCAAGACGTGTCCATTGATGCCAGTGACAGATAGGCTATTAATGGCTGCGTAGAAGCGGCTAAAGGGCGCGTGGTCTGTGAGAATCTGCATGCGACCATCTGTCAGAGCCGCCACGTCCTGGCGAGGGTTGGAGCAGTGCAGGTTTGCCGCCATCAAGCCTTTTTGGTATCCCAGTAACACCTATCAATAAAAGGGCTTATTTGATGAAACTGGATTTAAAGCGCGCAGATATTTTTATCATTTAAAAATAAATAATAGAAAAGGTGGGAGAGGGGTAAAGGCGCAACAGGTTATCATAATGGATGGAACTATTTCTCTTGTCTGTCTGAACTTGCCTTACTAATACAGGACAAGCCTGTGGAAGCTTCCGTGTATCCAATGTTGGAGGTGACGCTGCCGACCATCAGAGGTCTACTCCTGTCCTCACAGAACACTTCTTCAGCAGCCTTTAGTTCGGCTTCATCAACACTTGAAATACCTACAATCAAGAAACAGTTACTACTATGAGCACCATGACAAAATATTTACGCAATGGGGTATGCTAAATTTCTTGACTTTATAGAAATAAGAAAACTATTACGAGGCTTTATGGTTTTACATAACATTTTCGTACTTTTAACGGAAATAAGTTAATATTAAGTTAAAAAACCCAAAAAACCTAAGGAATCATTTGATTTGACCTTAGTGACGTCAAAGGTGACGATAATGGCGTCGTGACGTTAATAATAATTAACAATTACAAAAATCTTGTACAAAGTAAGCTATGTTTACGTTTGACAGTTTTACATAGGAAAAGGAAATATTTCATATGTATAGAATTATTGTCATCGATCAAATTTACGAGTATGGTTGTTCGCTTAGGTTGTTCGTCTCATAGCCATTAAGCTGTTTTTGTTGGCTGTCTATTTATTTTTAATTTATCTCGCCATGTGACGTCACAAGGTTAAAAATTTAAAACCTTAATATAAAAATGATTAACGATCTAAATAACGAAACAGACAAATTAGATTCTTAAAAAATAAATACTTACCAATGATTGTTGTCATACCCCATTATATTTCGAATTAGGTACATAATGCACCTCGGTGAATTAACCCAGGTGAATTAAATCAACGGCGGGGTATTTTTGAAAATAATACATTAATTGTAGTGGCTATTGGGCCGCTGCTTCCCATCCAGGAGAAACGGGTTCGATCCCCATCACGTACCAATACGTTTTTAAACCTGCACACTACTGCAAAGACTCATGTTGTGTATGAAATCGACCAACCCGTACAGGGCCAGGGTGGTCGACTAAGGCCTAATCGCTCTAATTTAGGGTAGGCTCGAGCCCCTCGGTGGGGGCGTATATGAGCTGTTGATGAAGATTAATCCTTTAGATAATCATTTTACACTAACAACTTTTGAATTTTTTTGCAAGTGTGTGTAGGTTTCATAACGATGTTTTCCTTTACCGTAAGAGTGTCGAATAAACGTACATAATGAATTCGAAATTCAAAAACACATTGGTACGCGGTGGGGATCGAACCCGCGTCATCCGGACGGAAGACAGCAGCGGTCCGCACCACTAGACCACCGACACTCTTCTTAGGATTAATCTTACCGATACCAAATCCTTCAAAATGTTCAACTTCATTTGGTGAAACTTTAGCGTCTTTGTAAAACTTGTTCATGAAGTCGGCCAAATCTTGAAAGTTGCGTTTCAATCCTAAAGACGGTTCGTGCGCCTGCGCCGCTTTCACCACCACTGGCGCGGAGTTATACTGAGTTTGTGCATGTACTAGTTCAGCGTATATTCTAAAAAAATATGTTTTTTTTTATACAAGGAAGGTGTTTTAAATTTTTGCTTTTTTGCTGCGGGGGTTTTTAAATTTTTAATTTATTTTTTTGACTTTTTAATTATTATTTTTTGCATCGGGGGTTCTTCAATTTTTAATTTATTTTTATTTCATAATTTTTAAACTTTATTACAAATAAATTATGATATATGAGTACAGTTATATCTAAAAGGGTCACTATCAAATTGGAAAGTATTTTTTAGGAGAGTACTAGTGTGGTGGATATCCTGGCTAGCATCAGCTCATCGTGTAGCCACCATTGCATTGTATGTAGAATCAAATACTGATCAAAATGAATCCAAACACGACATATCTGCTATTATTTTTTCAAGAGTGTACTAGAGTGCTGGATATCATGGCTGCAGCATCAGCTTATCGTGTTGCCACCACTGCATTGTATCTAGAATCAAATACTGATCAAAACGAATCCAAACACGATAAACCGGCTATTATTTTTTCAAGAGTGTACTAGAGTGCTGGATATCCTAGCTGCAGCATCAGCTCATCGTGTTGCCACCATTGCATTGTATGTAGAATCAAATACTGAGCAAAACGAATCCAAACACGACATAATATCTGCTATTATTTTTTCAAGAGTGCTGGATATCCTGGCTGCAGCATCATGCAAAGTTATATAGCATTTTGATGGTATAATTAAGCTATCACAATGTAACACGCTTTTTTATTTATAAAATTGGGACTGTAATAAAAACGGGAAGATTTAATAATTAAGGTGTAAAGTTTTGGTGTTAAAAATATATGATTACGATATGGAATTATTTTGTCGTAGACAAAGAAGCTTAATTATATTTAAAGGTTACAATGAACTTATAAAGTGTTATACTTCTAATTAGAGTTAATTTATTTTTAACTTTTTAGTTCATTTTCCAAATAATAAAAGCTTGTTTTTAAAAAAGGTTTTTTTTTCTTTAATTTTATTTTCAACTTTTTAGTATGTTTAATTCGAGATTTACTACGACGTAGTTAGTAGCGCGTAGCAGCGTTTTTCCGTTATGTAGTCCGTAGTACGTTCACATAATAATGTGCTGCTTTGAGCACTTAAAGTTTATGTATTTTATTTATATTTAAATATTTCCTTTTTTTTGTTTGTAGTAGGGTAAACTAATGTTTAAATTAGTTACGTAATCACAAGTTAGTTATTTGTAACATTTCTCATTCTATCCATTTCTTTACATTACAAGGCACATCCATCGGGCATCCATCTAATCAATCAGACATATAATAATCCACATTCATAACAAACGGAACGAACTTTTTCCCAAATCTGTTGGAGTTGCATATTCACGCCAACTAAGATGCTCGTCAAAACGAATTAAATGAGCGCAAACTCGATCGGGTTGCGTCGTTTAATTACGGAGTTCCTATGACCACCTTCCAGCTCCATCATCAGACCCTGGTTACCATATAGTATCAAAGTACTCGACAAGACGAATCAAATGGGCCTAAACTCGATGGAGTTGCGTCGTTCCGGAGTTCCTATGGCCACCTTCCAGCTCCATCATCAGACCCTGGTTACCATGTAGTATCAAAGTACTCGTCAAGACAAATCAAATGGGCCCAAATTCGGTGGGGTTGCGTCGTTTAATTACGGAGTTCTTATGGCCACCTTCTAGCTCCATCATCAGACTCTGGTTACCATTTAGTATCAAAGTATTCGTCAATACCAATCCAACAAGCCCAAACACGACTATGTTATGTTGTGTATTTGTGGAGTTCCTGTGACCACCTTCCAGCTCCATCATGAGACCTGGACATCACGTAGGACTGAAGATCTAGTCAAGACAAATCCAACAAGCCCAAACATGACTAAGTTATGTTGTGTATTTGTGGAGTTCCTGTGGCCACCTTCCGGCTCCATCATGAGACCCTGAACATCACGTAGGACTGAAGATCTAGTCAAGACAAATCTAACAAGCCCAAACATGACTAAGTTATGTTGTGTATTTGTGGAGTTCCTGTGGCCACCTTCCGGCTCCATCATGAGACCCTGAACATCACGTATGACTAAAGATCTTGTTAAGACAAAACCAACAAGCCCAAACACGACTAGGTTGTGTTGTGTATTTAAGGAGTTCCTGTGGCCACCTTCCGGCTCCATCATGAGACCCTGGATATCACGTATGGCTAAAGATCTTGTTAAGACAAATCTAACGAGCCCAAACACGACTAGGTTGTGTTCTGTATTAGAGGAGTTCCTATGGCCACCTTCCGTCTCCATCATCAGACCAGCTCCAAGGTACCATAATATTGCATTGTCATCCGATTTATACACGAATGCAAAATTTCAGCTCAATCGGAAACTGGGAAGTGGATCAAATTTAACTTGCAAGATTTGATTACAGACAGACAGACAGACAGACAACGGGACAGGTGAAACTAAATAAAAGCTTGTAAAAAAAAAAGGCCGCTTAGTAATTTTTTTGGTATCCAGAGTCAAAAAAATAAAGATTAAAAACTTAATACCCGACTACGAAACAAGGAAATATTCTTTTCCGGTGTATTTGCCTTTTATTCAAATATTTATCATCTACTTCGCTGGCTCGGCCACGTGGAGAGGATGTGTAACGCTTGCGTTATACTACGTACTAGTTTAAGAAAAATAAAATAAGTAAATTAAAATAAGTTATATAGAATTTAAATTTTTAGCTAACAATCTTACGCCAACACTATCGGAACGCTAAATACGTGATTACTGAATGACGGCTACTCTGCACTCACTCCGATCGGATCTTTCTATTCATTCCTCGCTCACTCCTTACATGATCACTAATTGACCGTGACTGCCGTGTCGCATCGAACGCCATTCACCCAAGAATTGAATTGAATTGAATATTAAACTACATATTATTTTCTAAATATCTTAAATATCTATGTACTGGTGTTTCTCAAGTGAGAATTACAACCCCACACTGGGTGAGT
Source organism: Carpatolechia fugitivella (assembly GCA_951230895.1). Classification (NCBI taxonomy): domain Eukaryota; kingdom Metazoa; phylum Arthropoda; class Insecta; order Lepidoptera; family Gelechiidae; genus Carpatolechia; species Carpatolechia fugitivella. The sequence goes on along the minus strand of OX579646.1, from coordinate 17,594,201 downwards.
GTTTATTCCATACGAATTGCATAACTGAAACGGCTTAAGCGTTGATTGTGTGTTCTTATTGTTATACCTTTTGTACTTACGCAGTTAGTTATTTCACCTCATTTCTCATGAATGCACGTGAAAATTATTATTCCTCTGCTTATGTAATCACATTATAGTTAATTCTGTGCTAAATTTGCATTATTTCAATGTATCTCTTAAGCTGTGAAAATCTAGTGCTTCTATATTTTAAGACCTAAACTTTTACCTGCTGATTTTGCCTGTACTGCCTCATCTTGAATCACTACCCTATGCTGATTATGAATACCTATCAATCTATCGCATCCTACGCACGAAATTTTGGCTACGATTCCGATGTTGCAGTCAAGTCGTAAAATTGGACTTTTTCCAAAACGACTATTTTCCGGAATTGCAGGGTTTTACTTCCACCGGATTTCACCAAATCAATTATTCGCCGGTAGCGAGTAATTCTGAAGAAGTTGCTGTTTGTGGACCTGTTTCACACCTCTCGCATTCCACTTTTTATCTACCGGACTGAAGACCCCATCGAGTGCTACTACGTGCAGTGAACTAAGGACAGTGCGGTATTTATACGTAGTGAACGGTGTTAGGTTGCTAGCTACTGTGTTTAAATGCGATCCCATACCCACTTGCTCTAAACTACTAAATTATTTCTAACCTAACTTAACTTCTTGTGTCTCTTCAAGACCTGTTCTTTTAATTTATTCCTACAATAATTTAGTATTGTAACTTTTCCTTGTTATAAAGTTAAATTTGCAATGATTAAATATTGTACTATGTAATTTTCCTTTTATTTAATTCTACCTATAAAATCTACCCTTCTAGTGACCACTGAAACGTCACAGATGGAAGAGGGTCGTGCAGCCAAAAGGGCGTATCTGGGTAGATAGACCACGGGGCCGGGGATTGGACGTTTGTCCAATCGGAAGGCCCAAATATCACTGGATAGATGAAGTGCAAAAAGACCTGTGTGACATGCAAGTGGCTGATTGGAGCGCTGTTGCACAGCCTAAGAAACACTCGCTTCTCTCGTGCTTGACTTACCTCAATGCGTCTTTCTTTTTCTGTAAAAATATCACGTTGACTGCCTCTGATTTCACACAGCCATTTGCATCTCGGTCGTACGATTTAGTCTTGCCGTCTCGGCACAGTTCTATGATCCTGGAAGAAGTATTGTTAACAAACTTATCAAACCACACACAACACGACCCTAATTCAGACAGTCATCTAATCCTAATTTAAAAATCTGATATGATTATGATAGGTACTGTCACGTTCGGACCTTTTTACTTACAATCTTCTGTGTTACTGGTTACCGGGATATTTTTGAAAGGCATTCATATTATTCGAACGCGCTCTTTTTTATGTTCTTTGTGATTAGTCTAAAATTAGCTTTCAAGCAGACGCTCACTAGAAGGAACATTAGAGCCCCCCCCGGGCTTTTCAGTATATATAAATTCTGTGCCTCAGGTATACATTCATTTATAATATGGATAATGGAGTAAAATTCTACATTAGCAATATAATAATGCCTCCTTTCTGTGCCCTCTTTTTCCGCCTGTACCTATATTCTGTGATTTTTCTGGTGCAATAAATTCTATTCACTAGAATAAAAAGGACGTTACAAATAAAACAGGACTGAGTAACGTCCTTGCTAGTATTGTACCTGATTAGTAAGAATGTTATTATAACGCACCTTCCATAGTGGACTAAAGTTTGTGGGTGCAAGGTGATGGCGGCGCTGCCAACGATGGCTGCTTCACAGTCCCCTCGCTCGATGGCCCGATACGCCTGCTCCAGCGCAACCAACCCGCTGGCGCACACGTCGTCCACTGACATCGAAGGACCTCTCAAATTCAGCCAATAGGAGACGCGGTTTGCTATCATAGCCTTGCTGCTTCTGTTTTCATTAATATAGTAATAGAAGGTATTTATCAGTGTAGGAGGAATATACTTTCGGAATAAGAACGCGTCATCTTCCGACGGTTATGCAATGCCATTCTGAGGGAAAGTTCTTTAAATATTGAAGATTTTACTAAAAGAAGCATGAAGGAAGAAAAAATTTTACGCGCCCACCCTGATAAAGACAAATAAAGTCATACTTTATTGATATTTTGTTTTTAATTGGGCATGTCATAACATGAATGTCTCTATCTTTTTCTAACGTAACGTATTCGAAGATGTGTGATAGAGTTAAAAGACAAACCCCGTCTCCCGCTTCTACCTACTCTCCCACCCCTCTGAGCGGCCGCATAGGTTTCGATACACAATAGGCATGATTACTACTCCATGGGGGCGCGTGAAGGGGTTAAAACATCCCCGTATGGGAGTCTGGCATAGTGATAACCACTATTTTGCGGGAATGTAGGATTTTTATTGAAAAAACGGCGCATGATAAAACCTGTATATATCGATAGAGGATCTATAGACGAACAAAATGATATATGACTCGATGTCCTACCGCACAACATTTTTGAGATAATCTATGTTAAAGACCCTGTATGGTTAAAATCCTAATTTATTCCCCCTGCGATTATAGTACAACAATTTTTGCACATGATGTTTGCACTTTCTGCGCCTCATGCTATATCTTACATACATACATACATATAATCACGTACACATCCCTAAAGGGGTGAGCAGATCCTTAGTTGGCACACGGGAAGCTCACACTAAAACTACGGCAAAATTCTTTGCGATCTCGCAGTTTCGTAGTTATTTAATTTAAAACTTAATGCCAGCTAGTGTTGTTGCGATAGCGATAGTCTATCGATAGTATCGATAGGCTATCTGTATTTTCGATACTATCGATTACGATCAAAATGTGAATTTATTAATCTATTTAGCAAGCAATTTATTTTAAAATTCATCTAATATTACGCATTGGTGAAGCTAATCCGAGATGGTGGCCAACTTTTTTCTTTATGGGCTGATTTCGATAAAACTCAGTTTGATACTTTATTTTGAAAAGAAAATAGCAACTGAATTATAAAATAACAAATATCCATAATGGTGGGCAACTTGTTTGTTCATGGACTGATTTAGTTAAAACTGGACTTGGGACCATTAATTTGACATGAGATTAACGGCGGTATGGTATAAATGTCAAAATACCAAGATGGCGACCAACTTTTATGTTTATGGACCGGTTTTGTAGTAACTTGGTTTAGACAAGGTTTAGAACAATATTTTAACATGAAATGTAAATCAACTTGTCAAATAAGATGCCACACAGACAGACATTAGAAAACAACGATAATATTCAAATATCTCAAAAGCTATGCGTCGTAGCGAAAAAATAACGAACATTTATGTCCCCTTTATAACTCCTAACACAACCATGGCCATGCTATATAATGACCTTACTTGACCTTGACACTCACTTTTTTTAACTTTGTGAAAAATATATCTTAATGGTCCTGTAAACATTAATTGATTGATTGAGAATGGTAAGATAGTTCCAATTATTAACGAAGCAATGTTAAAAATGACAAAAATCAAACATGTCGGCCTATATTTTGTTCATGGACCGATTTTGTTAAAAATTGGCTTAGGACCATTATTTTGACATGAGATTAATAACGGTATGATATAAATGTCAAAAATCCAAGATGGCAACCAATTTTTATGTTTATGGACTGGTTTTGTTGTAACTTGGTTTAGAACAATATTTTGACATGAAATGAAAATCAATTTGTCAAATAAGATGCCACACAGACAGACATTAGAAAAAAACAATAATATTCAAATATCTCTAAAACTATGCGTCGTAGCGAAAAAATAACGAAAATTTGTGCCCCCTTTATAACCCTTAACACAACCATGGCCATGCTATATAATGACCTTACTTGACCTTGACACTCACTTTTTTTAACTTTGTGAAAAATATATCTTAATGGTCCTGTAAACATTAATTGATTGATTGAGAATGGTAAGATAGTTCCAATTATTAACGAAGCAATGTTAAAAATGACAAAAATCAAACATGTCGGCCTATATTTTGTTCAAGGACCGATTTTGTAAAAAATTGGCTTAGGACCATTATTTTGACATGAGATTAATAACGGTATGATTTAAATGTCAAAAATCCAAGATGGCAACCAATTTTTATGTTTATGGACTGGTTTTGTTGTAACTTGGTTTAGAACAATATTTTGACATGAAATGAAAATCAATTTGTCAAATAAGATGCCACACAGACAGACATTAGAAAAAAACAATAATATTCAAATATCTCGAAAACTATGCGTCGTAGCGAAAAAATAACGAAAATTTGTGCCCCCTTTATAACCCTTAACACAACCATGGCCATGCTATAAATGACCTTACTTGACCTTGACACTCACTTTTTTTTACTTTGTGAAAAATATATTTTAATGGTCCTGTAAACATTAATTGATTGATTGAGAATGGTAAGATAGTTCCAATTATTAACGAAGCAATGTTAAAAATGACAAAAATCCAACATGTCGGCCTATATTTCGTTCATGGACCGATTTTGTTAAAACTTGGCTTGGGAATGTTTATAGACTGGTTTTGTTGTAACTTGGTTTAGAACAATATTTTGACATGAAATGAAAATCAATTTGTCAAATAAGATGCCACACAGACAGACATAAGAAAAAAACAATAATATTCAAATATCTCGAAAACTATGCGTCGTAGCGAAAAAATAACGAAAATTTGTGCCCCCTTTATAACCCTTAACACAACCATGGCCATGCTATATAATGACCTTACTTGACCTTGACACTCACTTTTTTAACTTTGTGAAAAATATATCTTAATGGTCCTGTAAACATTAATTGATTGATTGAGAATGGTAAGATAGTTCCAATTATTAACGAAGCAATGTTAAAAATGACAAAAATCAAACATGTCGGCCTATATTTTGTTCATGGACCGATTTTGTTAAAAATTGGCTTAGGACCATTATTTTGACATGAGATTAATAACGGTATGATATAAATGTCAAAAATCCAAGATGGCAACCAATTTTTATGTTTATGGACTGGTTTTGTTGTAACTTGGTTTAGAACAATATTTTGACATGAAATGAAAATCAATTTGTCAAATAAGATGCCACACAGACAGACATTAGAAAAAAACAATAATATTCAAATATCTCTAAAACTATGCGTCGTAGCGAAAAAATAACGAAAATTTGTGCCCCCTTTATAACCCTTAACACAACCATGGCCATGCTATATAATGACCTTACTTGACCTTGACACTCACTTTTTTTAACTTTGTGAAAAATATATCTTAATGGTCCTGTAAACATTAATTGATTGATTGAGAATGGTAAGATAGTTCCAATTATTAACGAAGCAATGTTAAAAATGACAAAAATCAAACATGTCGGCCTATATTTTGTATATAACGATATATAGAACGACCATGGTCGTGTTCAGGGTTATTAAGGGGGCATAAATTTTCATTATTTTTTCGCTACGGCGCATTGTTTTCGAGATATTTTAATTTTATTGATTTTTTCTAGTCTATGTATCATCGTATTTACGAAACGGATTTCATTGCATGTCAAAATATTATTCCAACTAAGTTTCAACAAAATCGGTCCATAAACATATCATGGGCGCTATTTTGAATTTCACAAGTTTACGTTCTCTTTTTTTTAAATAGCATATTAATCTCAGTATATATAATATATATAAAAATATTTATTATCATAACAAATATCAATTATAAAAGTATAACGAAATGCGTTTTTTTTTCATACGTATGCGTCTTATCACACTTTAATAAGATATAATAATAAAATATTACAAATGTGAAAGTATGTCTGGATGTTTATATTTGTATTGATTTTGCGCCTCAACTATTAGATGGATTTAGATGAAATTTGAAATAAAGATTGTTTGTACCCTGAATTAACACATAGGATACTTTTTGTAGGAAAAGATCCTATTTTTACGGAGAAAATCGTACATTTTACTACAATTTGCGATGTTAAATTTTGAGGTATTAGTGTATATTATTTTCATCATCATCATTATTTTTATTTTAAAGTAAACGTAGTCCGTCTCATGACTAATTAATATTTCTAGTAGAACTATGACACTCGGGTAGACCAAACTATCCAAAATTCGCTATGAAACTGGAAAAAGAAAGATACGCTAACCGCGATCGGGCGACCTCCTCACTTACTAACAAATAAGACAGGAGCCGGTCGCTCTTTGAATATACCAACTGACGACCGAGACGAAACGACGCGACGAGTGCGAGTGAGATAGACAGCGCGTCATAGCGCGTGCCGAGGTGTCGCGAGATCTCACGAAATAAAGGTAATTTTAATAAGGTTACCGGTATTACGTACCGGTTGTATAATACGCCAAAAGCTTACCTTTTTAAAATACCGGCATAAAAATAAAGGTGGTTACCAAATAATACCGGTATTTGCGGTACCGGTTTCGGTCCTTGATTTTGAAGTATTCTTATCAGAGCGAAGACAGTGGGTCAATATCAATCAATCAATCAATCAGCCTATTGCAGTCCACTGCTGGATAAATATAACTAAATTAAACTATATTATTTGTTTCACCTTGAGCTAATTACCCATGTCATTGACGCGACATAGCTCTCAGGATAAGCAAGTTAAAGTGGCAATAGGCAGGCCATATAGCTCGTCGAACCGATAACCGATGGGGAAGAAAGGTTCTCGGATGGTGACCACGGACCAGAAGGCGTAGTCTTAGACGGCCTCCCACAATGTGGACATATGACTTGGTGGAAGTTGCTGGGCGCCGGTGGATGCAAGTGGTGGACACAGGACCGTTTACGATGGAAACGTATGGCAAAGGCTCGTATGTTCAGCAGTGGAAGTCTTCCAGCTGAGATGATAATGATGATGAACTAATTACATGATGGTTTGATAAGTCTACACCTGCAGTTTATTATTATGTTTCTACATTGTACATTTGCAGTTCATTCAACACACTTGATTCAGCGTTGTTAAGCTGCATAATATATAGGTATAGGTACAGCAAAAAGCCTATATTATTAGTTTTATAATTATTGATGTTCTTCTGTATTTCGTTTGCTGTAGTTACAGAAATACGAACTGTAATAAATTATCGTAATAACACTACCTCTGTATTTTTTTCTTATACTAAGTGCAACAGAAAATGTTCTTCTTATTTTTATCACGTGAGCAGCAGTCCCCGAGGTCATAATTTTATAGTATTTAATGTTTTTAATAAAAATCAGTCTGCGCCAAATAAAGGTTATATATCCAAGTTTAATATATATGTTTTCTGGAATTTTCTACTTGCTCGTTTACGAGCCTTAGGCCTTCACAAACTGCGAGTTGGCATGGGTAGGACCCTTAACTGACGGCCGCTGGGGCAGAAAGGTTCTCGATGGCGACAGCGTACCGTAAGACGCAGCGTGGGAGGCCTCCACAAGGTGGACCGACGATTTGGTGAAGGCCGCCGGAAATCGTTGGATGCTCAAAACCGGACGTTGTGGAGATCCTTGGGGGAGGCCTTCGTCTAGTAGTGGACGTCTTTTGACTGACTGAGCTGAACCAATTGAGAAAAAACGCACAAGTGACTTTTTCACTAGGGAAACCGTAGGAATCGAACCCACGACCTCCAGATCAAGAGCCCAATGCTCTTAAACAAAAGGACACGGACGGAGACAGTAGTGGAAAATATTGTACTATGAACATTACATGTAGGTAAGATAAAGTATTGTACAATATTGACCAAAGTCCAAACATTTTGACGGCAAAATGTGTGCTTCCCGTGTGCCATTTAAGACTCTGCTCACCCCTTTAGGGATATGTATGACGTGACATGTATTTATGTATGTAAGATATCGTATGAGGTGCAGAAAGAGCAAACATCACGTGCAAAAATTGTACTACTTATAAGTATTTAATCGCAGAGAGAATAAATTAGGATTTTTATCCATACTGGGTCTTTAACATGGATTATCTTAAAAACGTTGCTCGGTAGGACATTGAGTCATATATTATTTTGTTCGTCTATAGATCTTCTATTGATCTATATAGGTTTTAACATGCGCCGTTTTTTCAGTAAAAGTCCTAAATTCCCGCAAAATTGTGGTTATCACTCACTATGCCAAAATGTCCAAACCTCTTTTCTTCCTTCATGAAAAGAAGACTTAAGTTTGCTTTCTAATATAATTACCAAAGTAATACTACAGAAACCAAAATTCCAATCAACTATACATGAATAAATTGTTGGTTAATCTATGGCTCCCCTTATTGTGTGTGTAGGCCCTAATTAGTATTTTTTGACAATGGCAACTGTTTGCTATTATTGCTATCTCTGTCTCCCTTTCTTTCCTTCCTTCTCTGACGTCGTTCACATCATGTCTGTCGTGTCCGATGTACGACTTTAATATTTTTGTTAATTAATAATAATGTGATTATTCTATGTTCCGTGGATTTTTGGCGAAATACAAAGTGAGCATAAATCAAATCTGGAGTTTCCTTAATGTGCATCCTCGACTACGCATCTACCAAACCACTGCACGTGTCCCAGCAGACGACCGCCATTTGCTAATAGGTTATTTAGCCCAGAGTCGAGAACAAAGGAATCGACGTCGGATCGTCGACATCGACCGACACGAGGTTGCTAAAAAGGAATCCGGATTAATCTCAGATTGTATAAGTGGTTTCGTCAGATTTCATCGCCATCATGGCGAATCAAGATCCGCCACCAAACGTGCCCAACATGATTTTCAGCGGCGCCGGGAACATAGAAAAATTGGATGGCACAAATTATCATTCTTGGAAATTTGCCATAAAAATGATGTTACTTGCAGAGGGATTATGGGACCTTGTGGATCGAACAGGAGAATTGAGCAGCGCTGATGCCGCGCGTGATCAACGTGCGCTGGCTCGCGTATGTCTGCACGTTAAACCTTCTTTGTACCAGTATGTAAGAGAGGCTAAAACTGCTAAAGATGCATGGAAAAATTTGTCTAGCATCTTCGAGGACAGCGGTCTATACCGCCGTGTACTATTACTCAGACAACTACATCGTGTTGAATATGTAAAATTCAACGACATGTCCCAGTACATTGAGCATGTGATGTCGCTCGTGCACCAGTTAGGGGACATAGGAAAGAAAATTGAAGATGAAGAAATCGCTGAAATCTTATTGAGCGGCCTTCCAGCTGATTACGACACTCTAGTTTCTAATCTGGAAACTTATTGTATTTCATCGACTTTACAAAGCGATTTAGTGAGAGCGCGACTGGTCCAGGAAGAGCACAGGAAAGCAGGAAACGGCAACAACAATACGGCGTTTGTATCCAGAAATGTAAAGTGCACTTATTGCCACAAAATGGGACATATCAAGCCTAAATGTTTCAAGCTTAAAAAGGACAAACAGCAGAAAAAGAAGAAGGAGAATGAGCCGCCTGTCAATGCTTATTTCGCTCACAACTCATGTGATGTTTTTGTGGATAGCGGAGCGTCCTCTCACTTAGTCAACAACGAGGAAATGCTGCAAAATATAAGAAGCACAAGTACGCAGTCTATATCTATAGCAAATAGTGACAGACTCTCTTGTAACAAAGTTGGTGAATTATGTTTAAACTTAAATAATGAGGTAAGAACCTTTAAAAATGTTATGTTGGTCCCCAATTTGTCCGCTAATCTCCTCTCAGTATCAAAACTATGTCAGGAAGGTTATTCAGTATATTTTAATAAACAGGGATGCTCTATTTATGATAGGGATTGTAAAATATCTGGCAACTTACTTTCATCAGCTAAATGTACTAATGGTATTTATAAATTGGATGGGTCCGTCGGTAGGTATGGTAGGTATTTGCATAACAGGATGCATTCTTTGCCCCTGCGAACTAGGCAGGAGTCATCGAGCGCTGCAGTTGCTGCCTCTGCCCCGTCAACAATGGACTTATGGCATTATCGGCTTGGTCACTTGCATAAAGCAGGTATGTGTACCTTAAGAAAACATGCATGTGGTGTGTCTTTTCAGGACGAAGATCTCGACAGCTGTGAGGCTTGTCTTCAGGGGAAGCTTTCGGCCGAACCTTTCTCGAAGTCAAGCACCAGCCGTACCACACAGCCACTGCAGTTGGTACACAGTGATGTATGCGGACCCTTGCCAGAGGCAAGCTTTGGAGGAGCAAAGTATCTTGTGACGTTTACCGACGACTACACTAGAAAGAGTTTTGGATACCTTATGAAAAATAAATCTCAGGTAATGGATTGTTTTATTCAATTTAAAGCTTTAGTTGAAAAACAAAAGGGCTTGCATATTAAATGCTTTAGGACTGATAATAGAGGTGAATACTGCAGTTCTAAGTTCGCTCAATATTTGAGAGAACAGGGCATTATTCACCAAACCACTATTCCTTATTCACCTGCTCAAAATGGTGTCGCAGAGCGCTTAAATAGAACATTATTCGAGAAGGTACGGTGCATGTTGCAGCATTCAGGCCTAAGCAAGCGGTTTTGGGGAGAAGCGGTAATGACAGCTTTATACCTGAAAAACAGGTCTCCTACGTCGTTTTTAGCTGGGCGTATACCTGAAGAGGTCTGGACCGGGTTGCAGGTCGACCTTAGTCACCTCAAAGTGTTTGGTTGCACTGCTTTTTCTCTCGTACCTGCGCATGAGCGAGACAAGTTAGATGCTAAGGGGAAGGAATATATTTTTGTGGGATATTGCGAGGCCTCTAAAGGTTATCGCTTGGCTGACCCCATTAATCCCATAAAGGTCATAAAATCACGCAATGTAGCATTTATAGAAAATAGATTCTTTAATCCCAATAATAAAAAGCCCCTGCATGACATGTCAGACACTGATTTTATTTATATTGACAGCTGTGATATTAAACAAAACTGTGATAATAATAGTTTATTAAATAATAATGAAATTAATAATTTATCAAATAATTCTAATGATATTATTAAAAATAATGTAACGGAATTAAATAATGAATTAAATAAAAATGAAAATTCATGTGATGTTCTGTCGTTTTCAGGAGGAGAGTCTGATATGTACCAAACTGGAAACGACGACGACTTCAGCTCAGCCGACTCCTCAGTGGTAGAGCGGGGCGTGCAGCCCGTGAGCTCGCCGTCTGCGCCAGCTAGTGAGCATGTAGAGACTCGTTCCGTGACCGTCTCTGCGCACAGTAATCGTCCAGTTCGTTCCTCACGTAATGTACCGCCTGCGAGATTTTTAGATTACGATATGTCTTTGCTCGCTCAAGGGCTCTCAACTTTGATCGACGAACCACAGAGTTATGAGGAAGCCCTCAGTAGCTCTAACAGCAAGCAATGGCAGGATGCCATGCAATGTGAGTATGATGCTCTAGTTAGTAACAATGTATGGGAATTGGTAGACAGGCCCATCAATAAAAACGTCATTAAATGTAAATGGGTTTATAAAACTAAGTATGATGCCTCAGGTAAATTCGATCGTTTTAAAGCGCGTTTGGTTGCTAGAGGTTTTACACAACGTGAAAGTATTGATTATAACGAAACCTTCTCTCCAGTCGTTCGCCACTCTACAATGAGGACATTATTTTCTATTGCTAATCAATTTAATTTAAATATAGATCACTTAGATGTAGCGACAACCTTTTTAAATGGGGATTTAAATGAAACTATTTACATGGAACAACCTACAGGTTTTTGTAATAATAATAATAAAGTTTGTTTATTGAAAAAGAGCATTTATGGCCTTAAACAGGCAAGCAGAATGTGGAACTGTAAAGTACACAGTCTCTTATGTAAGCATGATTTTGTACAGTCAAAATGTGAACCGTGTGTTTATACAAAAGGTAATAGAGATGACTTTATAATTCTAGCTGTGTATGTTGATGACTTCTATGTATTTTACAGTCCCAATAGCACACATAAGTGTGAATTATTAAATAAATTAGAACATGAATTTAATGTTAAAAATTTAGGTACACTTAGAAGCTGTCTAGGTATAAATTTAACAAGAGATAGAGCTAAAGGTTTCTTGAAATTAGACCAGACAGAGTATATTAGAAATTTGGAATGGAAAATTGTAAGGCCATATCTACACCAATGGAGATTAACTGTAAACTAGTTAAATCTGAAAATAATGACTGTTTGCAGGATGATGTTTACAACTATCGTCAGCTGCTAGGTAGCTTGATGTATCTATCCGTATGTACACGGCCAGATATATCTTATGCATGTAGTCAGCTCAGCCAGTTTAATAACTGCTTCGATAGGACGCATTGGCTCGCAGCAAAGCGCATTCTGCGTTATTTGGCAGGTACAATTCACTATTCTTTATGTTTTCATAAAAGTAGGGATTGGTCTTTAAATGCTTATACAGATGCGGATTGGGCCAATGATGTGACAGATAGAAAATCCTATACCGGTTTTGTCATTCAGTTAGGAAATAGTACAGTTAACTGGGAATCTCGAAAACAAAAATGTGTAGCTTTATCAAGCACAGAAGCTGAATATTTAGCTATAAGTGATGTTTGTAAAGATATTTCTTTTATTAAGAACTTGTTGTCAGAGATCTTACCTGGGCAGATAGATTGTACTATTTATAATGATAACCAAAGTGCTCAAAAACTTTTACAAGCTAAGGAATACTGTCACAAGCGAACAAAGCACATCGATCTTAGGTATCATTATGTGAAGGACTTGATATCAAATAATGTAATAAATGTAAATTACTTACCGACGGACAAAATGATAGCCGATGTGTTAACAAAACCTTTAGGTAAAATAAAACATAGTGACTTTGTAAGAAAAATGAATGTTTATTGACCTATGTTGCATGATAGAGTTTAATGCTAAGTATTATATTTGAATTGACTTGTTAATGTGTAACTTATCTTATTAATTACTTATAGCTTGCTGATGTAGAGCGATGGACTTATATATGGCCCTGAATAGAGAGCTGTATGGGATCTTATATAGAGTAGGTCTGATGTTGAATGTAGAGTCAAGAGACTTTATGTAGAGTCAATGTAGAGCTTAATTTTTAAAAGGTTTATTTGTAAATTTATTTGACTCTGCATATAATGTTTGACCAATACAGGGAGCCCTAGAGGGGAAGTGTTGGTTAGTCTATGGCTCCCCTTATTGTGTGTGTAGGCCCTAATTAGTATTTTTTGACAATGGCAACTGTTTGCTATTATTGCTATCTCTGTCTCCCTTTCTTTCCTTCCTTCTCTGACGTCGTTCACATCATGTCTGTCGTGTCCGACCTATGTACGACTTTAATATTTTTGTTAATTAATAATAATGTGATTATTCTATGTTCCGTGGATTTTTGGCGAAATACAAAGTGAGCATAAATCAAATCTGGAGTTTCCTTAATGTGCATCCTCGACTACGCATCTACCAAACCACTGCACGTGTCTCAGCAGACGACCGCCATTTGCTAATATAAATAAACATCTTATATTTTTATGTGTTCGTTCCTTGTGGCTTTAGTTCTCTTCTAACCCACCTATCGTATTGTAATGTACTTTTTTTACTTGTAAATGTATATTTATCAAAAATATAATATGAATGATGTAGAAATCCAAAATTACAATTTCAATTGCAATTTTAAGTTTGGTACTGTCGATGCGTCGTCGCGTCGCCATTTTCATTTGCGAACTTGAAGTGTCTATTACATACATTAAGGAAAACCATTACAATAATTCATGCAATAATGCTAAACGCTTATAAATAAATAAAAAAAAGCTTTTCTTACCCAGGTAAAATATGAGCATTTATGGATTTGGGACGCATGGTATAAACACACTTTTCTGTTTCAGACAAGCTTGTTCCAAAGTAAACTCCGATGTTCCGCCCGGAAATACTGTCAACGCTTAAACCTTAATAAAAAAAAACATCATCACCTCAGTTGAAAAATCCAATCATTTCCTATCTTATATCTATTAAATGTTGATAATATTATTAGACTAGTTCTATTATATGGAAGCGTAATAGAGACGGGTGTCTTTGATAATGTTCCCTCGAATGACCAAGTCAATACGGAATTCTTGACGTTTTTTTATCAAAAAGATCTATTCCTTTCTTTACTCTTCGAGGGGACGACGACGACATGATATCGGAAAGCCATATTATGCAACCCGGATTCACCGTTATGAAAACTGAACGCTCTATTGCAACGGAGGAAGTCTATCCATCCAATCCTATTTTACGTCATTACACAGGCACATGATAGTGGCTCAGTCAGAGGCCTCCCCAAAGGATCTCCACAACGTCCGCTCCTGCGCTACCCGCATCCAACGGTTTCCGACGGCCTTCACTAGATCGTCGGTTCACCTTGTGGGAGGCCTGCCTACGCTGTGTCTTCCGTCCGGTACGCGGTCGCCACTCGAGAACCTTTCTGCCATGATAGTGGTAAGCAAGTCATCGATAAATGACTCTTGAATATAAAAATGTTCTGCACTAGCATTGTGTTCGACTTACCAGCGTCATATATGGCTCTGTAAACATGTTCCTTAAGTTTTCGTCCCATGGGATCCATAGCTCTTGCAAGTTGACTATTAACTTTAAAAAATGGAGCATCAAATCTTTCCAATTCCGGAATCGTTCCGGCATACGGTGGCACTTCTGTGTTATTGTATTTCCAGCGGAGGTCAGGCTCCGCTAGGGGGTCAACCTACGTGATTTCCAAATGAAATAAAAGTAAGCTGAGAATGAAATCTGAAATTATAATACTTGTTTAAAATATGGGTGACCTTAAATAGGGCGTGTGCGTGATATTCAGTGATTTCATTCAAGCAAACTGAAAATTTCTCAATTATACTTCAAATAATAGTTTACAGATAGGCGGCCTTATTGCTAAGGTAGCAATTTCTTCCAGGCAACCTTATCCATACCCCAAGGACGTTTAAACCATTGAGATAATTCAAAATGAAAAGGGCTTCTTCCTCGACTTGGTAGTGGCACTGCTGTTAAGACAGAACTGAATAAATTATCTGACTTGGTATTACATGGATCAGACAACTTTTTACGGTAGAAGAACTGAGTTGCGAGACTTGGTTTTTACAAGTTATGTTTTTGATGGCATACGTTTGCCAATTATTGTGCTCTGTTTTCTCTGCATAATAGTAAAAAACATTATACCTTGTTGTAGAGAATGTTCTCAAAATCTTTCAAATTACGA
This sequence comes from Carpatolechia fugitivella, assembly GCA_951230895.1. Lineage (NCBI taxonomy): Eukaryota > Metazoa > Arthropoda > Insecta > Lepidoptera > Gelechiidae > Carpatolechia > Carpatolechia fugitivella. The sequence continues at coordinate 17,579,034 of OX579646.1, read as the reverse complement.
CTCTTCGGGTAAGCTCCAGACATGCCAGTGATGACCACTGATTCGTCATTGAGACCTTGCCTCACGCTCGATATTTCTTCAGGTTGCTTTTGGGGTGAAGGTGCCATTGTTGTATCTATCCACAAAATAAATTACATTTTAAATAATGAATTAAACAAATAAACAATTCGTTCATTTATTTTATTACAATACGTTTTCCACAAGAACCAAAAAGTATAATATATTTTTATTTTGAAATTTAAATACTTAAGTATTGATATCTCCAACCTTCAACCTTCACCTATTGATATCTTCACACGTCACTCAGTAAATTCAAAAAATCTCTCATTAATTTGAAAATGGATCACAACTCACAATTAGTTTAAATTAAGTTTAAATTAGACTTTTTATTGGTTAAATTATAATCGTTAAATAAATGAATCATTGAATTGATAAAACACTATGTGCAATGTGCATGCTGTGTTTGCCTGTAATTGGGTCTACATCTCGACCCAATTACAGGCAAATATAGTAAATAGCAATATTGAAAGTTAATTATATCAAGTCATTTAAAAAATATATATTCTTTAATTAATACACTTTATGTTATTTCATTTTAACATTGCGCTGTAATTGAGTGGCTGTATAGAAAGATGGAACATAGTTCAATAGAAATGTGAAATTAGAACCAGTTTTTTTTATGATTTGAAAGAATGAATGAATGACAGCTGTCAGTTGAAAGTGATTCTCCCTCCGGGTTGAAAAGTATTACCTTCAATCCGCTCCTCAGGCAACTTCCGAACTACTTTCAGAGTATGAGTAATGAAAAAGCTATTACATTAGTTCCTACGATCCTAGGTTCTACATTAGCCTCATCAACAGTTCATATACGTCCCCACCGAGGGGCTCGAGCCTACCCTGAATAAGGGCGGTTAGGCCTTAGTCGACCACGCTGGCCCAGTGCGGGTTGGTCTACAATAGCCTACCCCTAACCATACTACAATGTACATTATACACATGACAAATTTTAATAAGTACGGGAATGTCCGTTACCACGACACCAAAGGTATAATAGACGGAAGGTGGGATGGAAAATACGACTAGCAAAATGATTAGCTCAAGCTAGCGGGCCAGGCTCAGCCTCACTATTTAAGGGCATGAAGGTGTCTTCGCCACTCGAGAGGAGCGGGTCAACCGACAAGCCCGGAACATCGCTGTGCAGGAGTTATCTCGACTGCAGGTGGAAGAGCGAAGCGTCTCTGTTTCAGCTTGGCCAAATTTGCTTTTGTATGTCCATCTGTTTGTTTGTTTCACTCTACAGGTCGCGTTTCTCAACCGATTCTCGTGAAATTTTGTGAGCAGGTTCGATAAATTAATCGAATTTTTTTGTCGAGTCAATTTTTGGAATTTTTAAAAAATGACGGAGTTATGGGGGTTGCCAGCTTACAAGGTCTACCGCTGAGGCTGTTTTCATCTACAGGTCACATTTCTTAACCAATAAAATAAAATAAAGTTTAAAAATTCAAAAAAAAAACAAGGTGTCGGGAATGTTTGTGGAGAAATAATAAAAATAAATATGAAAAGATATACAGACTTGCGAGGTCTACAGCTCACAGAGCCACTATAGTTTACGATTATAACTAGTATAATGAGAATAAATAAATAAATAAATATGTGGGGACATCTTCACACACGGCCATCTGATCCCAAACTAAGCAGAGCTTGTACTATGGGTATCAGGCAGCTGATATACATTACTCAAATAGATAAATACATACTTATATAGATAAACAACAACCAGACACAAGGCAACCACAAGTGCTCATCACACAAAATGTTTGCCCTGGGCGGGATTCGAACCCGCGACCCTGTGCGTCGGAGGCAGATACACTACCACCTGAGCTACGGAGCCGTCACTAATTTTCTAAGTATGATAATCTAACAATATACAATTTGGACGTCAATGCAATTTAGCAGCTGACGAATGCTGCGCATGTTCGGGTCGACGTTGATACCTACTGATATATGGTTCAACTAAATAAATTCTACCTTTTACTATCTAGGCAATTTTAGGTTTTCGTCTATTCCTTTGCCATCTATAATATTGTGTGCTTTTTATGATTAATATAAAAAAAACTGTCAAGAATGAAACAGATTTGCACAATCAGGATTTATATAAAAGTTTTCAATTTGATCATATATTCCACCCCTTTGTTATTGATAAGAATTGATTGTAATAGTATGTAGGTTAATAAAATGCGATCATAAGTGCTTTTATTTTGAAGAACTACCTATGCAACGATACAAATGTAAAAACAAGTATTTTTATAATCTTTATAGTTATTAGCTCTTTAATAGTTATGTTCTCTAAATAGCTCTCTTAAGGCATACACGTGAATCGCTTTTTTTTGTTTGCTTTAAAGGTATAAAACCCTAAAAGCTGAAGAATTGCAAACCCTCTCTCAACTTCTCAAACTCCTCTAAAATGAGATTTTCAATCTAGCTTGCCTACCTTTACCACGAACACGCAGCAGTACTAACTCGACAATAGCACAGACAATACTAAAATAAAGTCGCAAGTTGCGAGTACACATACAATGTAATATCAAATTTATAGGTAATTGATTAGGTATTTTAATTAGACATAGGTACATCAAAAACAAGATTTTAGTGTCGCATTTGCTTGACCTGATTCTGCATAAATTTGTTATTTACGTACCACGCAATAGGAATAAATTTGCAATAGAACTAGACTATCCGCCCGATTAAGTAAGCACGATATCATCAAAATTTCTCTTCATGATATTTGAAAAGAACACGCTTTCGTGATCTCATAAAAGCTGAGTCTTAGAAGTCGCAATCCGCCGCAGCAGTTTTTATGGAGGAGTGAAAATCGCCAAAAATGCTCGTTATCATTTAAGGCCGGTTACGATTTTGCTATTAACGAGCTGTTGTCAAGTGTTGTCCTTGATAAACTGATGACCATCGTGAAGACGCAAAAAAGTTGCCGAAGAAACTTTTGATTTGAGACCGCCTAACCTTCGCCATTTTTCCTCTTTAATTACTTTAATTTATCATTAAAGTGTTGTGATCAATTTTGCTATTAACTTGTTGTCCTCTGTTGTCCTCGATGGACTGAGTATCGTGTATATTGTTAAGACGCAAAAAAATTGCCGTGGAAAATTTCATGACCAATTATTTTATTAAGTTTATTAACATGCCTGATTTTTTATTTTTTAATATTGCTTGGTAATTAAGCTTGTTTTTGGTCCAGAAAAATTGGAAAATTAATAAAAAAGTTTTTTTTTTCGGTAAATTTTTAAAACAAGTTAATTGTGGGCGGCCTTATGGTGGAGTGGCTATTTTGTGGCGGAAAAATGCTTTTCGCTCAGTATCGGTAGTGCCGTGTACTAGTGATCGTGTCGTGGCTGTAAAGGTCTCCGGGCCGGTTAGTTCTTTTCTAGTGTTTTCTGTGTACATGCCTACTGATGACGTAACGCATTTGGTGGAGTTTACACACTGCCTAAGTAAAATAACCGCTATTATAGACAGTAGAGACTGTAAAAGATCGGTTGTGATTACGGCAAAGGATATAAGATCTGTATTAAGAAAAATGAGTCGGGGTAAATCCCCTGGACACGACTTTTTAAGTATTAAACATCTCCAGTATGCGGGGGTTCATCTACCTCGAGTTCTAGCAATGTTTTTCTCCCTTTGTTTGAGTCATGGCTATCTACCGGATACAATGTTAAAAACTATAGTTGTGCCTATTACCAAAAATAAAACAGGTGATACTAGCGACAGGTCAAACTATAGGCCAATATCATTAGCGACTATTATGGCTAAGGTGCTGGATCGGCTGCTTGACCAGCAGTTGGGCGCGTGTGTGGAGTTGCATGATGCACAGTTTGGATTCAGACCAGGTCTCTCCACGGAAGCTGCTGTTCTGTGCCTCAAGCAGACTGTCCAGTACTATACTGATAGGGACACCCCTGTATATGCTGTATTTTTGGATTTGTCAAAAGCCTTTGACCTAGTTAGATATGACGTCTTATGGAAAAAGCTATGTGATGACACCGATCTACCTCATGAGTATATATCGATATTGAAATACTGGTACTCAAATCAGCAGAATTATGTTAAGTGGGCTGGCGAATTATCGGGTGTGTACAGGTTGGAAAGTGGGGTGAGGCAAGGCGGAATAAGCTCACCAACGCTTTTCAATCTGTACATGAATGGACTGATCGCTGAGCTCAGCGGCGCCGGCGTCGGTTGTTCCATTGATGGTACCTTTGTCAACAACATAAGTTACGCCGACGATATGGTACTGCTGTGCCCATCGATCAGTGCCCTCAACACGCTGATTAGCATCTGTGAGCGGTATGCGGTGGCCCATGGTCTCAGATACAACACTGCCAAAAGTGAGCTTTTAGTTTTTAAAGCTAAAAACAAGACCTACAAAGTGCCACCCGTTATGCTCAATGGCGCTCCTCTCAAGCAAGTGCAGAGTTTTAAGTACCTGGGACACTGGGTCACCGAGTCACTCAAGGATGACCTTGATATGGAACGGGAGCGCAGAGCGCTGTGTGTTAGGACTAATATGCTGGCCCGCAGGTTTGCGCGTTGTACCAAGCAGGTTAAAGTGTCGCTTTTCAAAGCCTATTGTAATTCTATGTACACGTGCAGCCTGTGGACTCGTTACACTCAAAAAGCATACAGGGCCCTGCGCACCCAGTACAACAACGCTTTCAGGGGGCTGATGGGGCTGCGACGTCACTGCAGTGCCTCAGGGATGCTGGCGGAAGCGGGAGTTGACAGTTTCCCAGCTATCATTATGATGCGCATCGCATCCCTGATTCATCGCGTGAGGGGCAGCTCCAACAGCCTTCTGCAGACTGTTGCGGCGAGACTGGACGTGGACAGTGCTATTATGCAGCATTGGACACGTTTCCAGCTCGCCAAAGACACAAAAATGTCTTATTATAATAATTTTAATTTATCTACTAACATAGCATAAGTCTTTTGTTACTAACTATATATGGGCAATGCCTGAAATAAAAGAATTTTATTTTATTTTTATTTTATTTTTTAATTGTACCTTCCAACATACTTAATACGGAAAGCATGGTATTTGTGGCGCGTCCCAGAACACAGACAGGAAAGTACTCGCGTATACACTGTAACGCAAACGTTGCAGGACACAACACAACGTCGATAGGCGAGAGTCTAAAAATATATAAAATTGACACATGAAATATTCATACAGTTATACTCAATACTCAATAGCTATTTATGCAACTGTTGCATAATGAGGGGTATTTAACACGAGTGTGGTTTATGAAACGAGCGCAGCTCGTTTCATAAAAGTATACACGAGTGTTAAATACTAATTATGTACAGTTGCATACAATAGTTTATCTACACTCATACAACAAATTTAAATTAAAGACAAAATAAAGTAATCATTGGTGTCGATTCGACATACGCCCAACTAAACTAAACTTAAAATTAGTCCTGTCACTTTCTATCATTTTTAATTGAAAAGGGACCGAAGATAATTGAAAAGGGGAAGAAGACTTCATTTTGTTACAACTTTGCGAATATTTGCGATAACGAAATGAAATTTGTATGGATCCTTAGTCACGGCTCCATCGAAAGGTATATCATTTGCTTAGCGTTTCTGATAAGTAAATGAAGGATTTACGACATGAGTGTAGATAAAAGAATTTTTTGAAGACAAATAAGTAGAATAAGCATGTTATTTTCTGATAAAATGAATCTATTTAGTTTGTAAGTTACTTTGCAGTGCCCAACAGGGTCCATGATTGTTACTATAATTAATAAGTTACCACCTTTATAAAAGTACATTGTGGAAGCAATAAAGTATTTTCATTACTCATACTCTGAAAGTAGTTCGGAAGTTGCCTGAGGAGCGGATTGAAAGTAATACTTTTCAGCCCGGAGGGAGAATCACTTTCAACTGACTGCTGTCATTCATTCATTCATTTTCATTCATTCTGGCAAATTATTAAAAACTGGTTCTAATTTCACATTTCTATTGAACTATGTTCCATCTTTCTATACAGCCACTCAATTACAGCGCAATGTTAAATTGAAATAACATAAAGTTAAGTATTAATTAAAGAATATATATTTTTAAATTACTTTATAATAATTAACTTTCAACTATTTCTTTAAAATAAAATAGATTTGGGCAAAATATTTAACATTTTTCAGAAATTAAAAATAATGGCTCAATAGCTGGCCGGCACGGCCACAGCAAAAAATAAAAAATTGGCGGGAAAGCAACAATCTGATTATCATTTGTTTCTCGAGTTGTAGGGTTTTTTTTGTTTACAATGAGTTCATCTGATTCAGATATGGAAGTCACTCATTTTTTCTTTAGCTAATTTGTGTTTTTATTTTTACTTTCCGTGTATTCGTAATGAAAAGCACAACTGGTTAAAGACTTATTTGGTGCCTCGAACTATTAGGGCCCTCGCTGCGCTCAGGCCCCAAACCCCGTCTCGGCGCTAAATAAGTTACTTTGTAACTCCACGACCCTAATGTAAAGTAAAACTATGTAGAACAACGTGTGTCTGTTGTATGACATAGAAAAAGTTATAATAAAAGATTTGAGACGAATTAAGAGAATTTTTACGTTCTTGTAATGAATTTTTATAATTTTAATACGTTCTTGTAATGAATGTTTTTAATTTTAATACGTTCTAGTAATGGACGTTTTTGATATTTCTAAAATTAATAACTCAAAAACTAATAGAGATAATGCAAAACTAAATGCATACTTGGGGTGCAGAGACTGAGATACGTTTGCAGAGTTTCAGAAATATCGAACAAAGTTTAGGAAAAAGTCTTGTTGACCTAGCGCGTACCGTCGATGCGTGTCGCGAATATACATGGTGGGAGGAAGTCGGCCGTCTAGGAATAGATGGCTGGCGGAACGTTAAGTTCGTGAAAATTGACATTATTGTCAAAGTGCAAAAAGAGACTAGTAGGAGTCTATAAGTACTTGGAAAACCAAGTGAAATAATTGCCGAACCTAAAGTCGCAGGCGCTGCTTTCGGTCCCTGAAGACTGGCGTGCTGCCTGTTTGATATGGGAACGGTTAATTATTCCTCTATGGATGACATATCCCATCCGAGATGGTCAAAAATGAAAATCAAGGGAATCATAGGATTGACGCTCTTAGATGACCTAATGAAAGCGGACACGGCCGCCGGATCAAACTGATCACATAATGCACTATACAACGTGTTACAAAAAATACCAAAAAAAAAAATATTCTTCATCACAGGCATTTAATAAAAAATTTCCCATCTCTAGTGTCATTTGACACCTAAAATATAGACTATCGATTCTCAGAACGGAAAAGTATTTGTACACCATTTGTACTTACATTTTTAAAAGTGATGTACTTAAATCAATTTATGTTAGAAAACATTTTCTTTTTTGCCTTAATTATCTTATTTACATATTTACAAACATAAATATAATTTTGAAATATTTAGTTCATTATTTCATTAATTTATTATTTCACTAGCTGGTGCCCGCGAACTTCGTTTCGCCAACTTAGAAGAAGAAAATAAGTCTATTCAAGTAATTGTGGCACCTTACACACTAAAATACAATAGGTACTTACCACAAAGCTGTCAAGTGCGGCGCAGCTGGCGCGCGTGGTTTTTCTTTGGTCTGTGGTACTTACGTAATAATAATTATATCAAAAGTAGATAGGGAGAAAAAAACAGAGTATGTAAGTAATTATATTTCAGTGTGCAATGCAACACAACAATGAATAGGTCACGCCTCAGCATATATCTATCACTTTACAGAGATAGACGCTGTTTTTCAGTCCCCAAGAGGAGGAGTACTTACTTACCTAATATCTAACGTTTAATTTTACTTTGGTAGGTTTCTTATGTAAGTAGATACTTTAGATTAGACAAACCATGTACGTATAGTTACTTGAGTTTTAGGTCTGATTTTACTTAAAAAATTTAAGCAAGATCAGAGGAGAAGAGAATTAGGTGAAAAAAGTGAGATCGATTTACAATAAAATTATATTACATTTTTTTACAGTTATGTTACACATTGTCAATTTTTATATACACCAATTTACAGTATTACATTACATTACATATACAATATTTATGTACAGTTATTTTATTTGCGTTGGCTTGCCGTTTCAGCCGAAAGAGAGGCAGCCTGCCTGGCCCGCGCTTGGCTGAGTCTCTCATCGCGACCTTCTTCGGACTCTTGAGACCGCACTAATTGTTTATTTAAAGCATTGCGAGACTTTCTCGATAAGTTTGATTTTTTCTGTGAAAGCATTTTCTTAGAATTTGTTAAACCTTCTACGCGACAAAAAATTATTTGAAAAAAGTGCTAGGAATTTCCCGCCAAACGTATATTTTTATATAAATTTGTCTTTATTAAGGCAAATGAATTAATTTATATACAGCCATAGTCTTTTTTTATCGTATTGCCAGTTTGAATGACGTTTGACACTTGCTGCATTGGCATTGCGATATGAAGAAAAAATTAAGTTTCACTTTATTTAATATCTGCACTTTCATGCCAAGCTATACTGAACAGGCAGTTCAAAATTACGTTCCATTTCTAAAAGATTCGTCATGATAATTATTTTAAAAATCAAAATAGGTATGTTGGTTTAGCGTATAACGAAATAACTTTGTCTACGCATGCGCAATGGATGGAGATGAAGCAAGATGGAAGCAAGAAGGACGGAAGGAATGCGCATGTTTTATTCCTTTCATTTTTCGTAATATTATTATGGTTTTTTGGATGTTTGTGTGTATTATCATTATTTATCTTAGAAAATTATAGAATTTTTATTATTATTAGATTAGATAAGATATTAGACAGATTAATATTATAATTATGTTGGTACTTTTTCAAATCTCGGTTTCATAGTGTAGTTTGCACATCATACTACCACGCGCCCCTATGAAATTCACGTGCAAACGTATTTCAAGTTTTTGCCAACCCCCCCCCCCTTTTAGGGGTTGTTTTTTTTTACCCTATAACCTGGTCCATAATTTTCTCTACATAATAGTAAAAGTTTCATCAAAATCCGTCCAGCCGTTTTCGCGTGATGCTCAGCCAAATAAACAAACAAACAGATAAACAGACAAAAATTCTAAAAACTATTGGAACGTGTTCTGTTATCAATTTTAAGTATCCCCAATAATTTTTTTTTTCGAATATCTTTTATGTACAGACTTTCAATCCTCTTCAGCTTTATTATATGTATAGATAACAAATATTTAACAAAGCTTTCTTTATTTATTTGTAGATTTTTCATTTAGAAATTAATTGTTCTAATGTGAATGTTATGGTACAAGTAGTACGTAAACATTTTTAACCATAGCGGTAAAAATAGGCACATTGACCTATTACTATATCTGGTCCGAATATTCTTTGACACAGCTGATCACTAGAGATGGGAAAATTTTAATTAAATGCCTTTGATAAAAATATTATTTTTTTTGGTATTTTTTGTAACACGTTGTATTTGACCATCTAATAGAGGACCCTTATCTGACGCATGAAGATGAGGTTTAATTATCGCTGCTATGATATTGTTGACACTGCATGTCTAGCTCTGAGCTGGTGTATGGGTCGCATCCTAGGCGTGATAAGTACACTAAGTATTACCCCTGATAGTGGAGTTAACAATATCTTAGTGACTACCTTCAAGACGCAAGTCTGTGGAGAGATTTCCGTATCTGACCTATGAAGATGTGGAGTAACCATCGGGCTGCTATGAATGCCGCTACCACATGTCTAGCTCTGAACCGCTGATTGACCGAGACGCATACAGTGACTTGAATCCATCGTCGTGGATGGGGACTTGTCCACATCTGTGTGCGGTGGACCTCAGATTAGTGTCGATGATAGTCTTTCAAGTATTAACCCCGATAGTGGAGGTAGCAGAGAACATAGTGGTTTCCTTCAAGACATAAGTCTGTGAAGAGGCATACTGGAACGAGTTTATTAATTGAGAACGAGAAACTGGACGTGGACTGCTCTGGCTAATATCATCATGTTTTTAGTATATATTAATGATTTACCTTATCTTGTTAAAGCAAAACATGGGTTAGTATTGTATGCCGATGATACTTCTTTGATATTTAAAGTTAAAAGACAACAATCAAACTATGACGACTTAAACAATGCTATTGGTTTACTGTTAATAATCTATTACTTGGACGTAGTTACACGAAAAGGATCCAATCCACAACATTGTCAAAAATGACTTAAGTACACCAAACTGACCGCAAATATCGCTTCTATCGTCCAGTAATAAAAATTTGACAAAAAAGAAGAGGTTTGTCTTTTTTACCAGCCATTGAACCAACCAACATGTATGACAGATTTTTTGTTCTTTCACCATAAACAATCCAATTGACCTGGTTCACAGCCTACAATATTAACCATTTATTTTAAAACGAATCAAGCACCCTGGATTGTTATTGTGTAATTACAATTTGTTCATCACCTATACTTAATTAAAAATATAAAAACGATCCACAGCGCTTGGTTCTCTTTGCTGAATATTCTAACACCTACATTTAATAATTAAAACGATCCAAAATGCTTGGATCCTTTTCGATAAATTCATTTTCAAAGTAATATGCCAATAAGAATAAAAATAAAAATTAAGAATAAAAATAATAATAGAATAAAAATTAAATGTATTTTTGATCGCAGTATTATTTTGTTGACTTTTTAATATGCATTTTGCAGTAAATAAGGTTTTTTGCAAAGAATTCACTACATGGAGCGTTTTAAAGAAATTTATATTAAGCATGCGCCAAAGAAAAAGTAATAAAATGAAAAGGATCCAACCCACCAAAACACATATTTCTCCGAAAATACCAATCGTCCCATAAATATACTATTAACAATAAAAAGGTTTTAATGTTTCTCACAAAACATAACACTTTAAATTTATCTTGAAACAAACACCTATGAAGAAAATCATTTTGAACTTCAAACTTCAATATCTCAAAAGTGACTTTGTGTGGATTGGATCCTTTTCGTGTAACTACGTCCAATTAATGAAAAGAAAACTAAATGTATTAAATTCGTATTACCCAATGTGAAACCGTTAACTACAGATATATTTATAAAAGGACAGAAATTGGACCTTGTAGATTCGACTGTCTTTTTGGGCATTACTTTAGATGCCAAACTACAATGGGATTCTCATATAAATAAATTGTCGAACCGACTGAGTTCATCAGCGTTCGCAGTTAAAAAAAAATAGAGCCCTTACCGACGTAGACACCGCTAGACTAGTCTACTTCAGTTACTTTCATAGTCTAATGACCTATGGTATTTTATTGTGGGGTCACGCTGCGAATGCTAATAGTATATTTATTTTGCAGAAACGGGCTGTTCGTGCAATTTATAGATTAGGGCCTAGAGTGTCACTGAGGGAAAAGTTTACAGAAATCAATATTCTGAAATTTGTGTCTCAATATATCTATGACAATCTTGTGTATATAAAACGAAATATAAGTAATTTTCAGAAGCACAGTGATATACACAATTTTAATACTAGAAATAAAAACAAGTTGGTTGCTTATGTCAGCCGACTACATAAAATTAGTAATTCTTTTAAAGGCAATTGTATACGCTATTACAATAAGGTCCCTACTGATATTAAAAATTTGCCTTTAGACAAGTTTAAAAATTATTTAAAAATAAATAAATAAAAATAATAATAATTAATAATAATAATAATAATAATATATTTTTTAAATTATTTAATTATTTAAATTATTTTTATTTTTTATAATTATATAAAACAGAAATTGTATAAAAAAGGTTACTATAGGATATCTGATTACTTGGAAGACAGGTGTCCATGGGAATAGATTGTTTGAGTAGCAGGCTTTTTCGATATGTAATAAGCATTAATTTTGTAATTGACAATATTTTATTTAAAAAAGGAAACGCAAAAGATGCGACGACTGTGGAGTTGTTAGTGAACTCACCCAAAAAAATGTAATGACGGATCTAAGTGATGTAATAACATCCTATGGAAATAAATTATTTTGACTTTGACTTTGACTTATCGATATGCACCGTTACGAGGCTCGACGTAACATGGAGCATAATAAAAATTTATCATATGCAGACAGACGCATTCATCGCTCCAAGTCCAATGACCAAGAAGACAAGAAAATTAAAGTTTACACGTTACGCGTCGTGTACCAGGTACACGTGAAGAACTTTATCCTCGTGGCGTTTTCAAGTATAACCTTTTACGATCGCGACTGTTTGCTTTCTGCCCTCAAGTTTTATAGAATTTCAGCCCATCAGTCCTTAAGGGCTTGTGCGATATCTCTATCTTAGTAATATCTTTTTAAGAACCTCTTCCATGGCACGTCCCTTTCTTACGGTCCCTAAAAGTGATGGGGTCTCGTCCCTCCGTCAACTGCGGTCGTATAAAGCAGAATTTATTTGGTCACACAAAATGGTTACAATAGTGAAACTGTGGCAAACTAAGTCACACGTGATCCCTAAATGCGTTTTATCTATACGAGTTAGTTGCTTCCATGCTGGTCTGGGAATGAAGTAATAACAAACAAGAATTCACAAACTCATTTTCTTCCTGGAAGTATGTATGTTTTTACCTATTTAAAAAAAAAGCAATAAATTCTTGATAAACCTTATAGAAAAAAAAATATTGAATAAATTTTATCGTGTCTCGGCCTGACAGGAGGACTATAAAGGGTGTGAAGGGCTACCGTAGTTTGAACTTTATTTTTCAAGGTCGGTCGTCGACCTTACAACCCACACGATAAGCCGATTCTTTATTTCGTGTATATACTTCAGAAATGTAAGATAGCATTTAAAAAGAAAGAACAAAATTATCAAATATCTTTTATTTCTCCATCCTTATTAACAATTCATAAAAAAAACATTGCCTATATTCATAATCACGAAGCACTATATTACTAGTTATTCAAAGGTAGGCGTCACACTAAGAACTATTTACGGGAAATAGCGTAAAAGACCGCTTAAATATTGCTTGTTATCATAATACAGGGTTACTTCGGAGACAATGCGCAAATTCTACGTACAGAAAGGTTTTAAAAAATTAAAGGACACGTGTTTTTTCCTTTGAACATGTTTCGAACAAAAATATAAAAAAAACGTATGAAAATATCCACCAAAACCAGTATCATGGTCACTCAACGTAGTTACGACAGCGAGATAAGAGCGTACGCCCTCGCGCTGCGCCCTCACCCCCTTGCACTCCCGTACCACAACCCGTGCGTAGAGTGACCATGATATTTGTTTTATGCGGGAGATAAATAGTTCGCAAAAAAAAACAATGATTCTTTTTCGTGAAATGTGTTCTATTAACGATACTGATAGCATAGAAAAAATATGCGCACTGTCTCCGAGGTAACCCTGTCTATTAAAAAAATATTTTATTTTTCAATATTTGTAAACGATCATACACACAAAAAAGAAAATTTGCTATAATAAATAACGTGACGCCAACCATTATCAATCAATTGAAAATGTACAACAGAGCTAGCTAGGTCGATAACTACAAAACATTTACATTCTTTGACCAGAATTTAAAATCACAACTTCTCATACTTTTGCTTTCATTAAAATGCATTTCATTATATCATAGCTTCAGTAATAAAAATGCTAGTATTATTTTCGATACATGTCAATTTAAAATATCTTATTTTAATTTATATAATGTAAGTGGGTGGACACGTATTGGCATTGGCTATGAAAGGGTGAGCTTAAGGATAAGATACAGTCAGTTACAAGTTTTTAAACGCGTTTTTTTATACTTTGCTTTATGGACAGCTTTTCTAAGTAAGTAAAAAAAAACAAGCATTTTTAAGCTCATTCCTTTTGCGTTTCCACCACCTACATTATGAACTCGAAACCGCTATGATTTAAATACTTTACTTATCACTCTGTATGGTTTGTCTATGGAGACGAGGTATAGGCCAGTAGTCAATATCAATTATCAACACAAAAAAGAACAAACATCGCAAACGTGCATGTAACTACGATTTTTTTATATGTTGTTAGGTCCCTTGAGAGTAGTTAACATCCAAGTTTGCAACCCTGAAAACCCTGTGCTACCCAAAAACCTCGAAAAACCGCGAAAAACGCTGACCCAGGACAAAGTGAAGACCTTGGCATCAGTCACCACCTCTGTGAAAGTGTTCATCAAGAGAGTTGATGTTGATCCCTTAACCATATTCCAAAGAGTCTGCGTCATAAAACAATCAGATCAACAATTGAAGCAGTACCAGGACCATTAGTTTAGCCAGTACGTGTCTTTGAATATGACCCAGACACAAATTATACACTTTTTTTTTAAAAAAAAGCCTACCTTTGACAAGCTGTATCTCTGCAACTAATGGGCCTAGAGTGCTGGGGTTAAACTCAAATTGTAGAAAATTTAGTTAGCTTTATTAAATTATATAGTAAACATACTTGAAAAATGCATCCTTAGGTTAGTTTTTTAAAAAACTGAAACTGGGGGTAGCACAGGGTTTTCAGGGTTGCAAACTTGGGTGTAAACTACTCTCAAGAAACCTAACAACATATAAAAAAACCGTAGATACATGCGCGTTTGCGATGTTTGATGTCGATTTTGACTGGCCTAGTATTGCGAAAGGGCGCTGTGTTGTATAATGTAAAAATGGCGACTAAAGCCATAAAGAATTATTGGTATAAAGCGTCGTCTCGCGTATTAGACCTAAAAAGCAACCATGTGCTGTCGAGATGGCCAACTAGTGCATGCATTTAACGTACAAATAAAAAAAATTCTGTTCGCAAGTTGAAATTTTTGTGGTTTGTGTGTCTGGAAATCGCTCAATCTGGAAGGCGGATAGTCAAAGTAACACGATATAAACCTTAATAGTACGCAGCATAGAGTCCAGCGCGCCATTTTGTGGCGGTGGCGCGTCACCTAGAGGCGCGGGCTTAGATCATATATAGGGTAGATCCACATTCTCATACAAAATCAAGCGCAAATCGCGGCACCGCGTCGTCTGTACTTTATACATGCTTATACAGATATTATACCGCTTTAGTTATGTGCAAAACAGCCGTTAAGTTGTTTACCTAAACTTGAATATAGACCTTAATTCTTAATCAATAACGTTTAAAATAGCGTGCTAGGTTTTTTATTTATCACCTTTTTCTACTTACGATATGAAACAAGTATGAATTTCAGAAATTAAAGAACACATTTAAAAATGATATTTATTTTAATACGAACTTTAAAACATTGCAATAAAGTACAAAATCGCCAAACGAGATATGCGCGTTACGCTATTTTGGAGCTGACGCGGCTTGGAACAAAGGAACTGTGGAGTCGTCGCTTAGTCTTACTTTTTTGAGATACACTACAAAGTAATGTAAATAAACAATAACTTAAACATTGAACATCGAGAAGTGAGCGATGGTAATTTTTTACATCTTATTGCATATAATCGTTATAATTGCATTCTAATTTTGTGCCTTTATATGGTACAAGAAGAAATATTACAATACGCTCTTAAATATTAAGAGAATTCAAGAAAAATGGTAATTTGTTTTTTTCGTGGCACCGGAGGTTTATCTATGTCACCGTAAGATTGTGAACGCCGTTAGTTTATAATCTTACTCGCGATATTATAAACTTACGGAAAATTGTGAACTGAAACCAACCATTTAATTTTACGTATTATTTCTCGTTAGTTTATAATCTTACGATGTCAAACCGCCAAAAGTCAAACTCATTAGTGTCATAATTTTAATTTTGTAATACTTCTAGCTTGATGCGCTATGTCATTTTAGGTAAAGCGTAAATTTACAGAAAAAAATAAAAGAAGTGTCATAAAAATTCGTAACGTGAAATGGACCCACAAAGAGTGATGATGGCGACTCCACGTCTTTTCCTATCGACTATGTTCCACAGCTATCGTTGGTTTACTCTTTCTTATGAGTGGCGTATGCAAGAGTGAAAGGGATAGACGCGCGCTGGGCAGATGATGGTAATTATTACAAAAAATACAGTTAAATGCCATGAAATGCAAAAAAATACTTAGAATATCGTAATTCCAAAACCATACTTACTGAAAATACGACACTGCATCTTTTAACGTGTAGTTTTTGCACTTTTTCACTGCACATTTAGGCATCGTGACGTACATCATCGGCGCTGCCGATTAGCGGACTGAGATAGAAACAAGGCATACGCATAATTTATGCCTTGTTTTGATGGTGCCGTTTTTCGAGCGGCGTTCGTGGATCTATCACTATATTTCATCTAAGGGCGCGGGCGTAATTCTCCTTACGACAAAAACGACGCTATGCTGCGTTAAGGTTCATACTGTGTTACTTTGGCTATATTCCGAATCAGATTTCACGGCTCAAAGTACTGACAGCGATTACTCGCGTACCGATTCAGAAATCGCGATATGACTCATGAGCGAAATCAAAACGGAACGGCGTTTGAGCGCGCTGAAACTGCTTATAACTCAGTCTTGCCAGATGTTGATTACCGTACCAAAACTGGCAAAATTCTAAATTATTATACGTATTAAAAAAGTATCGTACAGCTGTGAAAACAGCACTTTTCGCATGGCTAGTACCCAAAATAAGAAAAGGTATGCGAATTTTTTAAAATGGAGATGTTAATAGGCACATGAAATTTAAAAAAATACAAAAAATAATATATCTCTAATAATTTATCTCCATTTCATAATTGAATAACGTGTTTTTAATTTTGTTGAACCAAATAAATATAAGACACGTTAATTTTACATTTAAACATTAAACATTTAACTTTTAAATATAAATAAACAATATGTCAAAGTCGAATTTGACATTACGCTTACGTGAATTTCCCTCTGGAGCATGGGCGCCGTTAGCGGAAGATGGCGGCGGTCATGACGCAATCCGTGACGTCACAATGGCTGCCGTAATCCCAATGACAGTGATTCGGTACGCGGTTTTGGGTACCCAAAGTGCTGTCAGCGCAAATCGGAACGCGGCCTTTGACTATCCGCCATCGCCATACGTCCTCGCCAAGTCTCTGCTGTATAAACCTCGCCTTGGGCATCTCCATAAACATGTCCATACTGTTCTATAGTTTTCGAACCTTATAGATTACGCTAGTGAGGTCACCGTTATTAACTATTAATACATAATTAAAAATAAAAGATATAATTTCATGTAAAAAAATAATAGGTAAATAATTGTTACTAATACTAGATTTTTAGTAGATGTGAAAGACAACATGAGAAAATTTACCGTATGTCTATCAGCGTCGAAATAATTATGTGTTCGCAGTATTATACATATAGAGCATGATTTTGTAATTCCCTAGCTTTAAATATGATGTTCAGACCATCATAAGCAATAACTTTTCACAAGGAACATGGGTTGAAAACCCCCCAAAAAATCGACTTTTCGTACAAAATACACAATCAACTTTACTAATTTGTATGGGAGGTCGAAATTTTTTTGGGGGTGTGCAACCCATGTTCCTTGGGAAAAGTTGTTGCTTATGATGGTCTGAACATCATATTTAAATTTCGACCTCCTATACAAATTAGTAAAGTTGATCGTGTATTTTGTATGAAAAGTCGATTTTTTGGGGGGTTTTCAACCCATGTTCCTTGTGAAAAGTTATTGCTTATGATGGTCTGAACATCATATTTAAATTTTGCTAGGGATTACAAAATCATGTTGTATAAGATATTGATAAAACTCGAGGCGTGCCTCGTGTATTCTTTGTAAGGGTTAAGAGAGAAAAAATACTCAAAGTGCTATAGTGTGTGTGGTTGTATCAAGAGCTGAAGCAAAAAGTCTGTGAAGAAACAATGAAATGCATCGATGATGTTATTTAAGTACGTATATGAAACATAATAGTCAAAGCTCAGAAGTGACAAAGTAAATGCTGAAATTAATGCTGACAATTTTACTTAAATATTCAGGCACACAGTTTGTTTTTACTAACTGTTCATTCTCTGGCCCTTTTCATTCCGGAGTACTAATATGTATAAATGGCGAGATCTTAATAAATGCACAAATGTGTTTCCTAGGGGCCGTTTCACGAAGCTACAAGGTACAAATTACAAGTACAATTCGATGTACATTGCGTAGACAATTAGATACTTTTATATCCTTTGATAAGGGCTTACAGTTTAGGCGAATTGGATACGCAATGAATATCAAATTGTAACTTGTTACTTGTAAATTGTTGCTTCGTGAAACGGGGCCCTAGTCTCTTAGACTTTTTGAACAACGACGATATACTGCATGATAAAAATGGCCTGACCCCACAGCAGCTTTCGAACAAAAATTTACTTCGTTTTATCTTCACAAACAGAAGAACAAATTAAATTTTGAATGAATGTTTTATCTAAATAAGGTTTTAAATGTATGTTTTACATACAACTTTAATTTAAAGCGACGCTTCCATAATGCCTAATAAAAATCAAAATTTATGTCTCTTGTTCTTGATTTTAGGTTGAAAGAAGTTATATTTCACACCTAGTAAAAACCAGCTCGTGTTGTTATTTGAGCACACGAATCACTCTGGAGCACCTTTAGATAATAAGTAAACTCCTTAAAACTACATTTTCGGTTCTTTATATACTTCTCATAAAAAAATCAAAACACCTTACAAGTTTATGTTTTGTAAGAAATAACAGAAAAATGTGTATATATATTGTATTGTTGAAAAGTGTGTATATTGTGTGTGTATTCCTAAATATACACATTTTTCTGTTATTCCTTACAAAACATAAACTAAGGTGTTTCGATTTTCTTATGAGAAATATACTTCGTAGATTTTCGATTTGTCTTGCATCACAAAAACAAGAAAATTACTACTGAGCCGAGATCAGGCGGGCGCTATTATCTTACAACATATTTGTGCGTCTTTCACAGCCCACAGCCCAGTAGAACTTTTAGAATCTTCAGATAAAATGTAAAATGGTTGTATTTGTATATACTAAGTTATTGCAATATATAACATTTGCTGAGGCTTTCGTGGTTGTCACTATATTATTATAATAGTTTAAAATGGGATTATCAGTTAATAGCAAATCTGCGTATTATCTCATTTATAATAAAGATTATTCATTGTGAATTTTATACTTAATCCTCAGTGTCCTTAACCGCTTGTATCGTTAATCTATTTGATATATCCGTCTCTGTCTTTTTGTAACTTTTTGTAACTTTGTGTTTGAAATGAGATGCAAATAGCGTTTCAATTGAATTAGTTTAAATTTAAAACTCCCATCTTAAACTATTCTAAAATTTGGCTACTAAGATATAATTCTGTTTTCAGTGTAAAAATATGTGCGGTTATTGTTTTAATGTATAATAATTAACACTGGCTATAAAACTGTACTTTAAGGCTACGAATAAGCAACGGGCATTCAAAATTTATGGACATTTTAACAATGGCGAACTAACGTAACTGATCAATGTGGGTATGTGCGTATATATCGACAAAATAAACCGCGCGAAATACAACGTAAGACGCCAATCAATGATTAAAGAAGGAAAGAAAGAAAATAATTCAATTACGTTATATTTCACACGTATCAAGATTATAATATGTGGTTTGATTTAGTCTCCGGCATACAATGTACTCATCCTGTCTTGATTGGACGTATTTTGCCAATGTTCAAACTTCTCATTAAATATAAATAAATAAATAAATCGTTTATTCAGTTATTTTTAACAGTGTCTTAAATTAACTAAAACACCGAAACTAAATTAACTAAATTCGTAACACCTTGCAAATTTATGTTTTGTAAGGAATAACAGAAAAATTTGTATAGTTAGGAATATATTATAATATAACAGAAAAATGTTTATACACACACAATATACACACTTTTCAACAATACAATACTATATATACACATTTTTCTGTTATTCCTTACAAAACATAAACTTGCAAGGTGTTTCGATTTTATTGATGAGAAGTTTATAATGAAAGTGTCCGACGGGAAAATTATCTATTAAAGTTCGAAATCTATAGACCTGCTACCAGCGGGCCGTTTCACGAAGCTACAAGTTACAAATTACAAGTACAATTCGACGTACATTGAGTAGACAATAAGATAAAACGGTAAGAGTTAACAGTTTAAGCGAATTGGCTACGCAATGAATATCAAATTGTAACTTGTTACTTGTAAATTGTTGCTTCGTGAAACGGAACCCAGTAACAGGTGAATTTTAGCAGTTAATTTGTCGCGAGGCTTATTTTACCGAATGTGTCTATGCTACCCTTTTAGACCAACCAAGCTAGCTCGCCACTAGATTTTAACGTAAGTGCTGAGAATTGGTTTGTTATCAATATAATGGGGGATTTTCCGAAAGCCAAGAATCCTCGAAGTACACCTGGCGTCATCTTTCGTCTTAATTAGAACTATTATTTTTATTTTTTAAAGAGCTGTCAGAAAATCCCCCATTACAAAACGCTATATCATAGAGTATAGAAGGAATAAGTAAACACACAAACACTATGGGATGTGTCTATATTCACTTAGCAAATCGATAGATTTCGCAATATTGTTAAAAATGTCTTAGCACTAGCTCAAGGAACAGAAGTAAGGCACAAATATTTTGTACCTTTTGTTTACAACACGCTGCAATTATTTCTACTTTCGACTATAAACTGTACAGCACCCTAATAATTACTACAAAGACGCAGTGTCACACCTCGGCCACTCCATACAACCACCGCTTTTTAAATGCCTACTCGATTTACTAGTAAAATGCGCGCGACGCTAGAGCTTGCCCAGTTCGAAATGACGCGCCCCATCACTTACTTAGTTGTTTTAGATGTGCGAGTGCAATATTAACAACGACACTTCATCTGTGTGGAGCGTCGACTGTTACGTGAACTACGGTCGTGTGCCTACATCATGGTCAAACAGAAAAACTAAAACCTAAAACAACAAAATTGAGTGTAAATGCGGTGGTGGGGCGCATCATTTCAAACTGGACAAGCTCTACTAGGGTTACCGACGCGCGCCGGCCACGATGCTATACTTCATTTCAAATAACATTGAAAAAAATATACTAATTTTACCTACCAATAAAATTATTATTAAGCGAACTTACCTTACTCCAAGTCTATGTCAATTGAGAGAGACGATATCATTCGTCGACTGTGCGAACATTCGTTCCCCACGCGAACACTACTGCAGCGCCCTCTGATGTAGTAATCCAGCAGCTCTAGACGGGGGCGAGCGAACCAATGGCAAGCTGTCCCGCCAAAAAACCTCCGCCGCCATGCTTGCGAGCCCGCGCGCTCTGGCTCATTGCAGATCAATTGACAAGCGGTAAGCCTGATCGTGTTGAAGTATTCAAGCACGATCAAAGGCGTCGCCCCCACAAACTATTACAATCTGGAATGCAGCGTTGTAATAGGAGAAACAGCAGACAGCTATAAAAATAGACTTGGAGTAAGGTAAGTTCGCTTAATAATAATTTTATTGGTAGGTAAAATTAGTATATTAAGCTCTCTGTCCCTTACTCCAAGTCTATGTCAATTGAGACGTGTTTGTTATCGGCTGCTGGATACAAAATCCGCCAATGTGACAATAAATTGAAAGAAAAATCTACCTAATAAAAAAGCTTAAGAAGTAGTAAATATATTAAAACTAAAAATACCAACCGCTGGTTGTAATGTAAAGCAGAACATCACTAATACACTACGCTGATTGAAATAAATTAGATATTAACAAATTTCTTGATTGAACAGAGGAAACCTCCCTCTTATAAAATTTATGAAAAGTAACAGCTGACTGCCAATTACCTCTAGCTAAAATCTGATCAATAGGCGTATTGTCCAACCAAGATGAAGTTGCAACTGCTGCCCGAACACTCCCTGGACTGCACCTGATTCCTGCCTCTTTTAATACTTGTTTAATCCAGCCACCTATAATCGTCCGAGTTGCTGGTTTAGGTGGGCCGCAAGTAGAAATAAATAAAGATTTTATCTCACCGCGACGACTCGACGAGCACTCCAGTAATTTTTGAATCCATAAAACTGGACAAATATTTGGGTTAGATACGCACCTGAGTAAACGCCAACCTGACTGCCTATAAGATGTAGAATCCGTTTTCGAACCAAAATCTGGCCACAACACAATTGAGTCCTGTTCTATGACAAGACTATTCCTATCAGCTTTTAGTAAAGTCAAATCATGGATTCGACGGCCCGAACAAAGTAAAAGTAAAATAGCTGACCTTTTAGATACTTCGAATAGAGAATCACTACTTGGGCTGCGAGTATTAAGATGGTTGGTCAGTAAGTTAACGTCCCAAATAGGAGATTTTTGTTTTGGAGGTTGTTGCAATGCTATACCTTTTAACGTGCGTTTTACAATAGGGTGAGAGCTAAGGGGGTCACCAGCTACAGGTTTGCAAAAAATGGAAACTACTGACTTATGTAAGCAAATAGAGTTGTAGGACAGTTTGACAGATAAGAACAGGTCGGTAAGAAAACGGGCCAGATCTTGAGGGCTAGGATTATCCTTACTCACTTTATTTACACGAGACCAATTGCACCACCTTAGCCAGGCAGGTTTATAAGAATTTAAAGTCGACTTCCTCCAGCTTTTGTCGAGAAGATCGATCTGATCTGTGGTCCACGATTCTAGCAAGGACGACCACCCTGTATCAGCCACACCTCTAAATGTAACTGGTTGACCTGAGGAGGAGGACGGTTGGTCTTCGTGTCTATCAGTACCTGTTCCAGGTTGGGGATCTGCAGTGGGGGTCCGAGCGCCCGAGATTGAAGATCTGGTTTCCAGAAAACTTTTTCCCATCGAGGAACTACCATCATGTACGTACCTTTCGCTTGGTTCAAATGACTGAGCACCTTGGGAATCAAGCACGGAGGAGGAAAAATCCATCCTAAGCTGTACTCCCACGTTCTGCTGAAAGCGTTCAGGAACTGGGCTGCCTGATCTCCTGCCTCTATCGACACGTAGTTCGGAACAACGTGCGCTCTCTTGGAAGCAAATAGATCTATTTGGGGCACGCCCCATTGATGAAACACTTTTGACGTTATTGTACTCAAGAGGTGCCATTCTGAAGTCGCATCTGCCCTCGATAGACGATCGGCAACGTAGTTGTAACGACCAGGAATGTGGAATACGCTCATATGAATATGATGCTGATCTAACTCGTTTAAAATTACGTACGTCAGTTCCAGTAGCGGCATCGATCTCGTGCCCCCTTCGTTTCGCAGATAAGATACTACTGACCTGTTGTCGCTTTGTATGAGTAGGCTGGAGTTCTGCATCGTTGGGGCTTTGCATTGCAGTACACGTAGGATTGCTAGCATCTCCAAAATGTTGCTGTGAAACGAAGCTTCTTCTCTCAACCATCTCCCCGACAAGGTCTCCGAATTTAGTTGTGCTCCCCACCCGTGTATGGAGGAATCGGTTGTCAAGAAAAATTCTGCTGGAGGATAATGAATTTGAGAATTGTCTTTGTGATGGTGAAGCCACCACTCTAGATCTCGACAGACATGGTAAGGTATTTTGGCAGTTTTGAGGTCGTGCCGCATCATTTGATGGCAAAACATTAATAAGGCGCGAGAATTGAGACGGCCTCTTGGTACTACAAAGCTGGCAAAATTCCACGACCCGAGGAGACTCTGTACCTGTCTTAGTGAAGCTGTTTTGGTGCGAAGCATGTTTACAGTCTTTGATTGTAAATGGACTACCTTGTCTCGAGGCAGCACCTTCAGATTTCTCCATGGGTCCCAATGAATTCCCAGATACTCTATCGCTCGCTGAGGGCTGAGAATCGATTTGTCGACGTTCAGTGTCCAACCTAAACTCTGCAACGTTCGGACAACCAAGTTGGTGTGGTCCTGAAGTTGAATCTGCGATTGACTTGCTATTAAATAATCGTCGAGATAGACAATAATCCTTACCCCTTGGTCGCGGAGATACTGTGCAATCCAGTTCGTTACACTGGCAAAAACCTTTGGCGCAGTCGCTAGACCGAAAGGTAGACATGTCATTTGCCATAGCTTTCCTGCAAAGATCAGTCTTAGAAAAGGACGATGGCATTCTAAAATCGGCAGATGGAAATACGCATTTGAAAGATCGATTTTTGTTAGATAATCTTGAGGTTGGAGGAAATCGGGCACCTTGTACATATTCACAAGCTGAAATTTGCTGACGTAAACGAATTTGTTTAACGATTTCAAATTGAAAACCGGACGAAAGCTTGGCTTCGGTCCTTTTTTCTTCACAAGAAAAATTTTGGAAACAAAACTTGGAGTTATCGGAGCCCGCTCTATGACCCGTTGTTTTATCAATTGCGTAATTTGATTTACCATTTCTTTTGAATATTGAGTGTGCAATTTTAACGGAACTTGAGAAGGATGAATTAATGGCGGTTTCACTACGAACGGAATCCGATAACCCTGTATCACTTTTATTATGTACGGAGGAGCCCCTAATTTCCTCCAAACGTCTATCCGGTGTTTGATTAGACCTGCATGAAAATTTTGGGCCGAATAGTCATTCGTCCCATCTAGAATATCGCCGTGACGAATGCGCAGGCGCTCGATCACGCTTGGGGCGCGATGGCCCGGGACGAAAGGCTTCCTCCCACCGGCGCTTACGCCCCCGCGCAGGCGCGGCGGGAGCGTAGCTGGTGCCGGGCGCACTGCGGGTCGGCGGCGCGCTGCGCGCGGCCGCTACTTTGCGTGCACCTTGAGCACTGCCTCCTTGCGCAGGAAGCGAGTGTTTGGAACCGACTTGCGCAGACGGTCTAGTATTAGCGAACACTTTCCCGATACCTCCCTGTTTCGCGATGAAATCGGAAAACTTTACATCTTCAAATAAATGATCACTAGACGGTGGAATTTTACGTAACGCGTCCCTCAAATATTGATTTTGAGTATAATTGAGAATCGCGTCACGTCGCTGTTGAATGACGTCGGCGCGACGCCCGCAAACCATTTGCAAAAGATGTAAATTCACCTTCAAATAAGGCGAATCATCTCGGGAAAAAATTTCGTTAATTTTCGCGCAAATGTCACTAGTTGATGTCTCCGATCGCTCGTTCAGCCACGAAATTAATTGCTCTAAACCTTCTTTTAGAGCATCATTTTGAATTACGAGACCGTGTGAAATGGCAGCTAACGAGCGCTCGGCAACTTTCCACGAAAGATTACGATCAAAAGATTTCACCAAGTCATTACTTTCTAATTCCACGAAAGCCGGGGTAGAAGAATAAATTTTCTGCGCCTCAGAAAAACGAACTTGAGACCAATCAGGAGAATTAAAATGTTGTAATTTGTTAATCAAAGCTAAATGAGCTTCAGAGGTACGATTAGTTTCACTTTTGAGAGTAGTTTCAAATTTTAACTCAACATTTTGCTCAGAAATTTTTCGGTCTACCCCGCAAGGTCCCGGATTCGCATCCGTACGATTTGAGGTCGGCTCGTCTTGGGTGTGTGTAATTGAAAATTCTCTCTCGAGATCACTCGCGACCCCGATCGAGAGAACTTCGTCATCATTACACTTCTTATTAGAAATAAGTAAAGCGTGCATTTCTGAAAACTGTTTAGAAAGTTTTTCAAAGGAATATTCAAGTCTACTTATCCGGTTTGTCCTGGAACGATGTCGACGCTGCCTCCGTCTAGGATCCGGGGATGGATTACGATCCCCAAATCGGTGTGGACTACGATCACGACCAGGACTCCTGTCCCGATAGTCGTAATACGATGAATCACTTGAATAAACGTCGTCACTGTTCCGCGGGGAAAACATCGTAACCGCAAAATAAATTTTCGGAAAAAAAACTTTTTAACGGAAAAATTCAACAAATTTTAAGAAAGAAAATAACGTCCGCACAATGCGACAAACAAATCGCCAATGAGCCAGAGCGCGCGGGCTCGCAAGCATGGCGGCGGAGGTTTTTTGGCGGGACAGCTTGCCATTGGTTCGCTCGCCCCCGTCTAGAGCTGCTGGATTACTACATCAGAGGGCGCTGCAGTAGTGTTCGCGTGGGGAACGAATGTTCGCACAGTCGACGAATGATATCGTCTCTCTCAATTGACATAGACTTGGAGTAAGGGACAGAGAGCTTAATATATATATGTATGGCAGAAAAAAGGTTAATCGTGATTCACACTCAGCTAATCGAGATTGACAAGTCTGAACATGTATCCTATAAAAGATTTTTCCAATGTTATCTGAAACAGGGTATAGGTACGCTGTAAGACTGACAGCGCGCGGCCATCTTGATTCGATACTCCTAAGTCGCCCTCCAACCTGTCACAAGGTGAAAAAGTGCCAATAGGCAATATGCATTAAAAAAAAATTATTTCACAGTTCGTCTGAAAGTATACAAAAATAGAATACTGGTAGTCAAAACAGAATCGAAACTAATCGAAAAACATATTATTAAACAAATATATCAGTCCCTCTTACAAGAACAAAATTACTATGGACATATGACGTCACATATCACGTCGGACCTCTCTGTCTAACCATCAACTTTGAAGCCTTATAACTTTGTTTCTGAGCAAGATATTTGAAAATATATTTTTATGTGTTTATCTGGAACTTGAAATATTTCGATTAATTATTTTTTTTAAATGTGCCTATTCCCTATTGGCGGGAGGGGGTGAGCGGCTATTCTGTACGGTAGTAATATAATTATATTATACGTGTTACAAAAAATACCAAAAAAAATAATATTTTTATCAAAGGCATTTAATTGAAATTTTCC
Organism: Carpatolechia fugitivella; assembly: GCA_951230895.1. Classification (NCBI taxonomy): domain Eukaryota; kingdom Metazoa; phylum Arthropoda; class Insecta; order Lepidoptera; family Gelechiidae; genus Carpatolechia; species Carpatolechia fugitivella. The sequence continues at coordinate 17,552,235 of OX579646.1, read as the reverse complement.
CATCTCTAGTGATCAGCTGTGTCACAGAATATTCGGACCAGATATGTCATTTTAGGTCAATGTGTCTATTTTTACCGCCATGGTTAAAAATGTTTACATACTACTTGTACCATAACATTCACATTAGAACAATTAATTTCAAAATGAAAAAACTACAAATAAATAAAAAAATCTTTGTTAAATATTTGTTATGAAATAAAAAATTAATGAAATCATGAGCTAAATATTTCAAAATAATAATGTTTGTAAATACATAAACAAGATAATTAAGGCAAAAAATAAAATGTTTTCTAACATAAATTGATTTAAGTACATGTCTTTTAAAAATGTAGGCACAAATGGTGTACAAATACTTTTCCGTTCTGATAATCGATAGTCTTATATTTTAGGTGTCAATTGACACTAGAGATGGGAAATTTTTAATTAAATGCCTGTAATGAAGGATATTCTTTTTTTTGGTATTTTTTGTAACACGTTGTATAGGTAATCAATCATTCTTTGGCAGTGTTTACATTTCCGTCTGCAAGTTTATAATCAATCAAATACCTGCTTATTGTTTCTAATGAACATAATTCCCAAACCAATTCTCATCACATCAAATTCTGATTAAATGGCGTGTCGTAATCTTACGTCTAGTAGAGCCGATAGCCGGCGGGGTATTTGATGGGCAGGTGCGTTTTGGACAACTTGGCTATATGCTCCCAGCCGAGTTGGGTGTATGCTTGTATGAGCCGGTCTTCCACTTCCTAGGGATTAGATAAAGAAAATTACATTTAGTAATAAAAAAGTAAATAAGTAGTAAGTATGTTCTATTCTAAGTTTTTTCAGTAAATTTGTCAAAATTGTCGAGTGGGATGTAAGGTCGATAACCGACCTCACAAACCGTGGTCTTATAGAGCCGCCAAAGGCCACTGACTTGGCTCGAGAACGACTTTATAATAACTGGAACCAACGGCTTAACGTGCCTTCCGAAGCACAGAAAAATCTTTCTTTTCGGACAATCAGGTGATTCAGATTGTAATGTCCTAAAGGGCCCCGGAGACAGTCAAACGGTTTGATTCAAACACGTAAAGTTTGGTTTGACTCAAACCATTTTGATCGTTTACAAAGGTGGTTTGAACGGTTTGTCAAACATTTACGTGTTTGAAGCATGTTTGATGCAATTTCATATTTTTGTTGTGTTTGACGCGTCAGAAGTGTAATTACGACAGCGTACAGAATCAGACTGCCCAAAGCCGTTTGACAAACCGACCTCAAACAGTTTGACCAAACACGTAAGGTTTGAGTCAAACCGTTTGACCGTCTCCGGGGCCCTTAACCGAACTGGGGAAAGTATCACCAAGATATTTTTGTTTGACTGTGTCCCACCGGAATTCGAACCCGAAACCTTTGTAATGGGCGTCGACAATTCGACTACTCGGCCACGGAGGCTGAAAACTGCAGTAATGTACAGTCAGCAACGGATATCCAATCAACATCAGCAAGATCGATTTGTTAGTGTGCCCGATGCTGCGCAGTCGAACACTTATAAACCGATCTTTAATAATGAATTCATAAAATAAATGAACTTTAAATACGGAAAGGTCAATGGCCTGAAAATCTCTTTTGTTGACTGTACATAATATTATTCTTCTCGAACGACAAACTACATAGAAGATATATAATATACCTTGGACGGGCGCTCCTCCTGTATCTTATTAAGTAGTTTGATGGCTCGGCCCCAGTGTTGCAAGGTGAAACAATGCCATACACCGTAATGGATCGCCTGGGAAACAATATAATAGGGTATTTGACTGTTCTTAAATTTACCATATTTTATTAATTAACTTAAAAATACAGATTCGCGAAGACGGATTACTGATATCTTTATAAAGTAATAAATCTCTTATGCCATGAAAACTATATTCTAGGAAAAGGTACATAATATGAAAGCAAACAAAATAGAAAAAAAGAAACCATTTTGATTCAATTTTTATGCACAAAATTAAATATAGATAATGGGGGATTTTCTGACAGCTCTTTAAAAAATAAAAATAATAGATCTAATTAAGACGATAGATGGCGCCAGGTGAACTTCGTGGATTCTTTTTTTAATCCTTTTATGGCCTTGGGTGACTTGCCGGATTTCTTTTATCGAATCTCCATCTATCGAAGACTTATGATTTTTTTATTGGCTGTCGGAAAATCCCCCATTCAGAAAAGCATGCAATACACATTTTCATGGAAATACGATTTATTAATGATATTTTTTTTATTGTCATATACCAACTAAAAAAAAAATGAAAACTATATCTTCACCTTAGTATCAGTTAGATCGGTGAACTTGAGCAAGTCGTTCATGTTGGTCTGCAGCGCGTCGCTGATCTTGTCCTTGGCGGAGTTGCTCTGCGCGAGCGCACGCAGGCGGCATAGCGCCGTCCCTTTCCGACACAGCGCGTCTATTAGATGGCCTTTCTGTTTCTCTTGCTCCCTGCGAAAGAGATAGGAGATAGGATTAGTAAGATTGCACTTAAAGCTGGTAGAAAGTATTTGATAATAGGAAGTGTATTAAAGGTGAATGAAAAATAACAGTGGAAACAAACAATCTAGATTGACGGTGTCTAAAGTCAAAGTCAAAGTCAATTTTTTTTATTCGAATTAAGATTTTTACAAATCATTTTTCGACGTCAAAGCTATCATGGATGGCACGTTCACTACCAGTGTACGCCCTCTGTGGAGAAGAACGGCCAGAAGAAACTCCACAGGAATTGTATCTTTTGTACTTTTCTTTTAAATATATAAAGAATCATACATGAGTCATAATTACAATCTACTCCGTTGATTTGGAACAACAGTTGACCAGACGTTTTTATCATCTAAGTAATCATTTATCGTATAATAGGCCTTAGAACATAAAATAGTTTTAATTTTAGCTTTAAATTGGCTATCGGACAGATTTACAATATCATCTGGTATTTTATTATAGAAGCGAATACAGTTCCCCATGAATGAATTATTAACTGTGCACAGTCTAAACTTTGGGTGCGCTATTTTATTTTTATTTCTAGTATTTATATTATGTATATCAGAATTCTTAGGAAATAGCATTGTGTTCTTCCGGACATACAAGATGTTTTCAAATATGTACTGTGAGGATACTGTGAGGATATCAATTTCTTTAAACAATTCCCTTAGGGAATCACGACCACGCAATTCATATATGGAACGTATCGCCCTCTTCTGTAACACAAAGATATTATTTATGTTAGCAGCTTGACCCCACAATAAAATTCCGTAGGACATAATGCTGTGAAAATAGCTGAAATATACAAGTCTGGCAGTAGCAACGTCAGTCAGTTGACGAATCTTTCTGACTGCGTATGCCGCCGAGCTGAGCCTTGCGGATAACGCATTTAAATGAGGGTCCCATTGTAACCTTGCGTCGATAGTGATCCCCAAGAAAACTGTTTCATTTACATATTGCAAATTTTCGTTATTCAAGACAATAGCTAAGTTGTTGTTCCTTACATTAGGCAATGAAAATTTTATACATTTTGTTTTCTTGGGATTCAACATTAAATTATTTGTCGTAAACCAATCATGGATCTGGGAAAGAGCGTCATTTACTTCGTCAATATCTTGATTATGTCTGCTAGCTTTGAAAATTAGAGAAGTATCATCAGCAAATAACACTATCCTAGATCGGTTTTGTACCATAAAAGGCAGGTCATTTATATATACTAAGAATAGGAACGGTCCAAGAATTGAGCCCTGTGGCACGCCGATTTTGACTTTAGATCCCAGTGACTTCGTGCTGTTTATTTGAACTCTTTGAATTCTATTTTCTAGATAGGAACTGATCAAATTTAGGGCTCCGTCTCTAACTCCATAATGTTCCAGCTTTATTAGCAGCGTCTCGTGATCGACGCAGTCGAAAGCTTTAGATAGGTCACAGAACACCCCAATAGCATCCTGCGACTCCTCCCAAGCCCCGTACACGTGATGTAGGAGAGCAACTGCAGCGTCGGTGGTCGAACGCCCCTTAGTAAATCCGAACTGTTGATTATGGAGTAGATGGTTCAGATTAAAATGAGACAGCATTTGATTAAGTATTATCCTTTCAAAAATTTTACTGAGTACCGGAAGTATAGACACTGGCCTAAAGTTACCGGGATCCTTTTTATCTCCTGACTTAAATAAAGGTATTATTTTACTATGTTTCATTAAATCTGGAAATACACCCTGATCAACACAAGAATTGAATAAAAATGCTAGGTAAGGTGCCAGAGTTTCGATTATAGAACTACACAACTTAACCGACATACCAATTACATTACAATTACATTACATATCTAGAGTTGTTATATTGTTGTTATATGAAGCGGAATATTTATAATAGTATTACAAAAGTCATAATGTGCCTGTGGAAGTCTGACGCTACAGAAATAGATATTGGTGTCGATTCGGCATACGCCCAACAAAACTAAAAATTAGTCCTGTCACTTTCTATCATTTTTAATTGAAAAGGGACCGAAGATCTTTGACTTCACGACTATAGTTGGGTTACTGTAGGATGAGCTCTGACAGATTAAAATTTTAAAAACTTTTTAATATTATTTCGTTTATTTATTTATTTTTTAAGTAAAATACATACTGTTTAATGATAAAATAAGAGGTGAAGTTACTTTATTTTTAATTATTAGCTATTATGGTTTTTAAACTGAATATTATAAAAAAAAGTTGTTAACGTTGTATGAAGAATTTTGAAGCTGAGCTCATCCTATAATAACCCAACTATAACTGTAAATTTTAGTGGCTTTTTATTCGTCATGGTGTTAGGTAGCCACTAAAACAAGACTAAATTTGACAGTTAGTCGTGAAGTCATAGACAAAACCGATGATCTTCGGTCCCTTTTCAATTAAAACTGTTAGAAAGTGAAAGGACTAATTTTAGTTTAGTTTAGTTGGGCGTATGCCGAATCGACACTATTGTGTAGCGAGCTAAACGAAAAAATAAATAAATGAATAACGAGTTTATTTTGCAATAAATTGAGTAACAAAAAGTTGTGTTCATTTTCATTTTCAAATATTTTTGTACTGCAGTAGAAAAAAAAAAAACATTAATTTTTTTAGATGTTTTTGTGCTCCATTTTTTCTTTTTCTTGTGGCTTTTAAGGTCGATGGCCTCTTGCTTATCGCTCCCAACAACAACTATTTTGAACATGAACATGAACGGCCCGCCACAGTCCACTGCTGGACTATGAGCCTCCTCCACTCCGCGTGTTTGGTTTTGCCATAATCTCCACGCTTGGCAGGCGGGTTGGAGATCGCAGATTAAAAGGTTACTGTATCAGAGAGCGCTGCTGCCCGTTCCCTGTTCAATGTGTAGTCCCTAAGTCGCCTCTTACGACACCCACGGGAAGAGTAGGGGTTGGTGACAAATGTATTCTACTCTGCCGTCACCACACGGCCAACTATTTTACTTGCATAAAATGTACAAAACTTACTGCTTAATTTTCGTAGCGTCGCATCTCGTATCATTCTTCATTCCTAAATACGCCAATAATTTATCTTGATCTATTGTTTTTATGACCTGAAAACGACATTAATATTTAGTTTCAAAGGTCGAATACGCCGATGAATGGGGGATTTTCTGACAGCTCTTTAAAAAATAAAAATAATAGTTCTAATTAAGACGATAGATGGCGCCAGGTGTACTTCGTAGATTCTTTTTTTGAAATCTTTCATGGCCCTGGGTGACTCGCCGGATTATTTCTTCGGCTCCACGAATCGTCAACGCCATCTATCAGTTTTATGAACTATTTTTTTTATTGGCTGTCGAAAATTCCCCTACTGGAACAGATACAGCAATGTTTATTTTTAAAATAAGACAGATGCTGTTAGTTGTGACGACATGAAAATTTTGGAAACTGACAATGCCTACACGAATGCATGAACCCACTGTCTTGTTCTTCTGATGAAATGTAATATGACCTTCCTGGCGAAGCGAGGCATGTGCGAGGTTTGTGATAAGGTGAGGTTAGGGCCGCTGCTTTCTGTCCGGGAGACGCGGGTTCGATCCCCACCACGTACCAATGTGTTTTCGAATTTCGAATGACGCTCTTACGATGAAGGAAAACATCGTGATAAAACCTGCACACTCCTGCGAAGAAATTCAAAGGTTGTGTGTGAAGTCGACCAACCCGCACTGGGCCAGCTGCGTGGTCGACTAAGGCCTAATCGCTCTAAATCAGGGTAGGCTCGAGCCCCTCGGTGGGGACGTATGTGAGCTGTTGATGATGATGGCTCATCATCGTTATTATTTAAAAAGTAAATTGTGCTAAGACGAATTACCTTATCAGATATGTTGATGAGTTGTTCACACCACGCCGTTGTGACGTCAGGGTCCTGGTTCGCGTGAGGTAACCTAGAAACAAAACAAAGTTGTGTTCAACTAACGTTTGACCAAATATAACTAAAAAAGCAAACAAAAGAAACAATTAGAAAGAAGAATTCAACATTTTATATCATCGGTAGTTTACTCCCGACTTTATAAACTGACGTAAAATTGTGAACTGCAACCAACGTAATTTTTTCTCATAAGTTTACAATCTATCAAAGTCAAATCGTCAAATTGCAAACCGTCCCTGATAGTTTAGAACGCGTATATAAATAACGTCACGTCAAACAATCAATCAATCAGCCTATTGCAGTCCACTGCTGGACTGCTGCCTCCCCTCGGGCACGCCAAAGCGCACGATCACCCGCTTTCCTCATCCAGCCACCACCAGCGACCTTCCTCAGGTCATCAGCCCCCCTGGCAGGGGGACGTCCCACACTACGTTTCCCGAGACGCGGTCTCCATTCGAGAGCCCGTCTGCTCCAACGCTCGTCGGTTCTGCGACAGACGTGGCCAGCCCACTGCCACTTCAGCTTGCTACACTTCTGTACGATATCCACCACCTTGGTCCTCTACCGGATGATTTCGTTTCGGATTTCATCCCGTAGCGAAATACCAAGCATAGATCTTTCCATGGCTCGCTGAGTGACATGTAGCCGTTGGGCCAGCTTCACCGTCATGTTCCACGTCTCGGCAAAACAGTTATTTAAACTTTTGTCACTAATCTGCTGATATCTCCATTCTAAGAGAACTAAGGATAAAACTATGGGCGAACTTTATAATACTGTACAAATCGTTTATACGTCTAACTTAGTATTTCTTACTTTTTGGAGTCCGTGGGAGCATCCAGCGCGTGTAAGTATGCGATGTGAGCGCCAATGTACCCGGGGAACTTCTCCACCATTTCTTCGTACACCTGCTCTAACTTGTCACCGTCTGAAAATCACACTAATATTATAAAATGTGAAAATATATTCGGATGTTTAGATGTTTTTTCCGCTTTCATGCCTACTGAACGGATTTGGATGAGATTAAGAATGGAGATAGTTTGTACCCTGGATTAACACATAGGATACTTTTTACGGGAAAGTCTTATTCCCACGGGAAAATCTTACACAACGCGAGCGTAGCCGCGGGCGGAAAGCTAGTCAGTTACCCCCTAGTTCTTGTTGTTGAATGAATTAATGGATAGACAAATGAATTGATGGGTGAGTGAATGAATGGATGAATAAATGAATGCCAGACTGAATGGATGAACGGATTGACGAATAAATAAATGAGTGAACAAATGAATGAGTAACTGAATGAATTTTTGAATGTATGGATGGAAGGATGGATGAATGAATGAACGAATGGATGAACGAATGAATGAGCGAATGATTGAATGAACGAATCCTCCTTTCAGCTCACCCTCACCAAGTTTAGTCAGCCAGTTGGTGGTGAACTCCTTGACAGCCTCCATATAGTCGTCGTGCGGTTTCCCCTTCTCTTTGTCTTTGTTGTTGGCGGTCCGTTTGGGCGGCTCGCACACGATGTACTGCAGACCGTACGCGTCCACCTATAAATATATTATTCAAATTTAAGATTCAAGATTTTTTATTTCGTCGGTGGTCTAGTGGTTCGGACTGCTGCCTTCTGTCCGGGAGACGGAGGTTTGATCCCCACCACGTACCTGTGTGAAAACATCGCGATGAAACCTGCACAATCCTGCGAAGAAATTCAAAGGTTGTGTGTGAAGTCGACCGACCAGCACTTGCCTAAAGTCAAAGTCAAAATCATTTATTTCCATAGGATGTTATTACATCACTTAGATCCGTCATTACATTTTGCCCAGCGTGGTCGACTAAGTCTGATCACTCTAATTCAGGGTAGGCTCGAACCTCTCCGTGGGGATGTATAAGAACTACTGATTATGATAAAGTCTTATTAACTACTGAACAAAAACAAAATCGCCCTAATTTAGAGTACTTCAAGCCCCTCGGTGGGGACGTATATGAGCTGTTGATGATGAGGATTTTTACAAATCATTTTTCGCCGTCAAAGCTAACAAATACCAAGGACAAAAGCTTGTTCATGATTGGCAAGTTCGCTAATAGTGTACGCTCGCTGTGGAGAAGAACTGCCGGAAGAAACAACAAGTAGTACTGTTAACCGAACTTTATTGATATTGCTACATCACTAGTAGTTGTGTCCACAGAGCGGATGCGCACAACACCTAGTGGGGAGACTTTGACAGATCGCTACTCGGTGCCACAGACAGAATACTATACTGTAGCTCGGTGCTCTCGCGCCAATTTGGTAGCTCTGGTGAAAATATAATAATTACGTGTGTAAGATGGTTTTCTACTTATAATCTACTTAATAGTACTAAGTATTACCTTACGACCCATCTCGTCCTTGGCGAAGGTTATAGTGCCGGTTAACGTATGGCCTATTGTTAGATTCGACCGGGACGTTAATCTGGGGACAAAGAACATAAGTTAGTAAGCAAGTAAAAACACAAAAGATGTTGTTGAGGATAGGCGATGTATGCTGCATTGTAGCTAAAAAGAGCCAGTTTGGATGCAGTTCAAATACAGTCAAATTAATCACATAAACCACTCTGTGAGCTGCAGACCTCGCGAGCATATTATTATTATTTCTTTTAAATCAAAAATATAGCTAGTGTAGTGTCACTCGGGCTGATGGAAGGATCAAAAGTCAAATATTCAAAAAATTTTTATTCGAATTAAGATTTTTACAAATCATTTTCGGATAGGAATAGGATTCTTACAATACTCCATATACCATACACCTAAAGTTCAGGCATTGAGAAGTTATGATGGAATAAAGAAGCTTGCATACATATATAAATACATACATGAATTCTGAATACATTACACTTCTTTATTAGGCAGTCGAGTAAAAAAGCTTTAAATGGGAGTCTACGAATCAGAAGATTAAAATATGTGACACTAACATATTTGCGAAAATCACAACTATTACTTTTTACTTCGTAATTAAACAAATTGGTACAGTTAATGTCAGCGTCGGTTAACATTTTCCAGTATAAGCTGACACACGACTTTATTCACATAACCCTTTAAGAGAGTAACGTGCCAAGTGGTTGCCTATTATGGTGACGTCATAATTTCATAGAAAACAAGCACGATCGAATTTCGGCGCTGCCACTATGCCCTCCGTAGTGTATTTGGTAAGCACGTTGGCTGCGTATAGGCCGAAAGTTGTGGGTTCAAGACCCGCCGGAAAGTTTACGTTTTTGGTAGTTTTCTATGAATCTAAAATATTTAATATCTTTCTAGTGTTTGAATATAAACAAGTGAACTATACCGTAAAAACGGAAGTTTTTAATTAAGAAAGTTATGTCTATTTTAATACGAGATGAGTATGTCATCTAAACTTAAAGTACAATGAGATAATTTGAACTTACTTGTCGGAAGGTATGGAAGTGAAATACAGAGGCATTAACGTTCCACTGGCCAGAGACGCTGAGCTGAACTTCTTTCCGCCAGTTATTGCCTGAAAAAGAGAGTAAGCGGTACTGTAAAGAACAACATGGTCTAATCTACTATACTAGTGGCTCTCTGTGAGCTTGGCCCCGTTTCACGAAGCAACAATTTACAAGTTACAATTAGATATTCAATGCGTAGCCAATTCGCCTAAATTGTAAGCCCTTAACGTTTTATCTCATTGTCTACGCAATGTACATCGAATTGTACTTGTAATTTGTAACTTGTAGCTTCGTGAAACGGCCCCCTGTAGACCTCGCGAGTCTATAATATGTCTCTTTATATTTATTTATTTTTTCCACAAACATCCCCGATCCCCTGAAATTTATTTATCTCAAATATTGTTTATTTTTATTATTATAATTTTTTTTCTTATTTTGTTGTATTTTTTATTGGTTGAGAAATGTTACTTGTAGAGGAAAACAGTCTCAGCGGTAGAACTTATAAGCTGGCAACACCCATAGCTCCGTCATTTTTAAAAAAATCCAAAATCTGGCTCGACAAAAAAATCGATTAATTTATCGAACCTGCTTCCAAAATTTCACGAGAATCGGTTGAGAAACGCTACCTGTAGAGTGGAACAAACAGACAGATGGACAGACAGACATACAAAAACAATTTTGGCCAAGCTGAAACGGAGATGCTTCGCTGGCTCGGTCAATAAGTTGTCATTTTTATGGTGCCACCCGTTAGTGTTCCATAGCTTCGATGAAACCAGCCCATTAATCAATAGCAAACCTAATTTGATGGACTGTTTTGCGACGGAAAATAGTAATTACATACAAGAGTCGCAACCTGGCGGCTCCATCTGACACTTTAAAAATAAAAATGCTGCCTACGTTTTAGTTTTCTGTACAATATAGGATTTTATTATATTGTAATAAGAGCGTCGGTCGTGTAGTGGCTAAGGTCGCTGCCTACCGTTCGGGAGATGCGGGTTCGATCCCCACCGCGTAACAATGTGATCTCGAATTTCGAATTCCTATGTACGTTTATTCGACGCTCTTACGGTGAAGGAAAACATCCTTGCGAAGAAATTCAAAGGTTGTGTGTGAAGTCGATCAATCCGCACTGGGTCAAAGTCAAAATTATTTATTTCCATAGGATTTATTACATCACTTAGATCCGTCATTACATTTCTTTGGGTGAGTTCACAACACAATGGCGGAATCTGTGGAGAAGAGCTCACCGAAGAAACTCCACAGTCGTCGCATCTTTTGCGTTTCCTTTTTGAAATAAAATATTGTCAATTACAAAATTAATGCTTATTATATTATATATCGAAAAAGCCTGCTACTCAAACAATCTATTCCCATGGACACCTGTCTTCTAAGTAATCAGATATCCTATAGTAACCTTTTTTATACAATTTCTGTTTTATAATTATTTTAAACTTGTCTAAAGGCAAGTTTTTAATATCAGTAGGGACCTTATTGTAATAGCGTATACAATTGCTTTTAAAAGAATTACTGATTTTATGTTGTCGGCTGACATAAGCAACCAACTTGTCTTTATTTCTAGTATTAAAATTGTGTATATCACTGTGCTTCTGAAAGCCAGCGTGGTCGACTAAGGCCCAATCGTCCTAATTCAGGGTAAGCTCGAGATCCTCGGTGAGGACGGTATGAGCTGTCGATGTATTACCTGTGGCTGTGAGCAGTAGGCGTCCACGGTGATGGGCGTGGGCAGCCTCTGTTGTATGATGACGGGTAGCTCCTGCAATTTCTCCAGAAGCGTCTTGTTCTCGTGACGAACTGCTAGACGGAGGGTGTAGTCCCCTTTCTCTAGCTTCACCGTGTACTGGATAAAAGAAATCATGGTCAAATTGTTGCAATTTATTAAAAATCTATTTCTTAATTTCTAAACTTTATAGGTATACTACTTTCTAGCCGTGCGGTGACGGCAGAGTAGAATACGTTTGTCACCAACCCCTACTCTTCCCGTGGGACCGTAAGAGGCGACTTAGGGACTACACATTGAACAGGGAACGGGCAGCAGCGCTCTCTGATACAGTAACCTTTTATCTGCGATCTCCAACCCGCCTGCCAAGCGTGGAGATTATGGCAAAACCAAACACTTAAGTGGAGGAGGCTCATAGTCCAGCAGTGGACTGTAACGGGCCGTTGATGTTTGATGATAGGTATACTGACAAAAAAGCTGTGTGGTGCTTAAGAGCATCCAATATCAAGTACCAACCAAATAGCAGATTCAGAGAGTTTTTGGAGTTTTCTATAAAAGCAGATACCTACTTAATCATACGTGTGACGTCATATGCAGGCGGTTGCTGGCGGTGTAGTAGGTACGTTGCGTGCATATGACATCAATATGACGTCACAGCTACCACTCGCCTCGTGCGCTCTGATCGTTAATAACTCAGTCATTTTTAAAGATATACAACGTGTTACAAAAAATACCAAAAAAAAAAATATTCTTTATCACAGGCATTTAATTAAAATTTTCCCATCTCTAGTGTCAATTGACACTTAAAATATAGACTATCGATTCTCAGAACGGAAAAGCATTTGTACACCATTTGTGCCTACATTTTTACAAGAGATGCACTTAAATCAATTTATGTTAGAAAACATTTTTCTTTTTTGCCTCAATTATCTTGTTTACGTATTTACAAACATAAATATTATTTTAGAAATATTTAGTTCATTATTTCATTAATTTATTATTTCATAACAATTATTTAACAAAGCCTTTTTTTATGTATTTGTAGTTTTTTCATTTTGAAATTAATTGTTCTAATGTGAATGTTATGGTACAAGTAGTAAGTAAACATTTTTAACCATGGCGGTAAAAATAGGCACATTGACCTAAAATTACATATCTGGTCCGAATATTCTTTGACACAGCTGATCACTAGAGATGGGAAAATTTCAATTAAATGATCTTGATAAAAATATTATTTTTTTTGGTATATTTTGTAACACGTTGTATAAAAAAACACTGTATTTTTGTAACTTTTATAGAACGTTTTGGCATTTTCAACTAAAATCGTTGGTCAGACCCATTATCTATAGTCTAGAAGAGTAACTACGCTTCAAACTTAAACCCACCAAATGAATACCAAAGAAAGAAAAACTATACCATACGACATTCGAATACGCGGTACAATGATGTTTTATATGACTCGGTTTGTGAAAGTAAGCTTCAATGTACAGCAGCGACATCATCTGCCTGTCTGTCGTCGTCGTCTGTCAACATTAATTAGGTGCCATGTTTTAGCGGGCTTTGTTAGACGGTTACTTTTCTTTTCTTGGTTAACAAATAAAAAAATACCCACTCTGTTTTTTAATATTGTTAGTACATATAATTTGATCGCGCTCCTATTCTCAATAGAGTGAGCAGAGCTTTAGAAGAGTCCGCACTATTTTAATTACATATATTATTTGTGAAGCTAAAAAGAAGATTTTGGGTCGATCCCCACCACGTACCAATGTGTTTTCGAATTTCAAATTCATATGTACGTTGCTCTTACGGTGAAGGAATACATCGTGATGAAACCTGCACACTCCTACGAAGAAATTCAAAGGTTGTGTGACCTAAGACCTAGTCGCCCTAATTCAGGGTAGGCTCGAGCCCCTCGGTGGGGATGATAGAATGTTTTACCTTGGAAGGGTAAGCGTCTCCGACCGCCATAAGTTGTTTGCACGAGTTGTATATCATCCACATCTGCGCCTCGAACTCAGATTCGTACAACATGTCGCATAGAAGAGACACTATCGGTGATACCTGAACAGAAAGACGTTATTGACTAGCATGGCAAGAAAAGTAGGAAATATTCAATAAAATTTGTAGAGAACAAATTAAAACAACGCGGAGAAAAAAGAATGTTATGTTACGAAATTAAACTGAATCTACGCACCATACATGTCTGAATCATTTTGTTCTACAACTTTTCAAAGTTCTTTTTTTTTTTACTTTTTCATACAGTCTGATCAGCTGAACGAATCAATTTGTATGAAACGTAAGAAAAAATAGACACATAGACAAAATCAAAACACAAAAAAAAATATCGTTGTGGAACGAAAGTTGTTCAATTTCATGGGCTGAGATTTCGACGCCCATTACGGAGGTTCCAGGTTCGATTCCCGGTGGGGACACTATCAAGCAAAAATCTCTTTGTTAGACTTTCCCCAGTTTGGTTAGGACATTGCAGGCTGAATCACCTGATTGTCCGAAAATAAAGATGATTCCGTGCTTCGGAAGGCACGTTAAGCCGTTGGTCCCGGTTACTATCAGGTCGTTACACGAGCCTGTCCTTTGGCGGCTCTATAACACTGACGCCAGGGTTTGTGAGGTCGGCTGTCGACCTCACAACCCGCACGATGATGATGATGTTAGATGGGGATTATAAAACAATGCTTACGTCAGTCGCTTTGACTATATGGAAGTTGTAAGTGTTGACTAGTTGGTAGATCTGTCTGCTCGGCGGTATCACGTCGCGCAACGTTAGTGGACTGAGCTTCGATTCCGATGGCCTATAATATTATACACAGAAGTTTAATATGGATTTTATTCCTATAGTCCGGTTATTATAGGAAGAGCTCTGACAGCTTCAAAATTCATCATTCGACGCAAACACCTTTTTTTATGATATCCAGTTTATAAACCATAATTGTTATAAACAGAAAAAAGTTACTTCACCTTTTATTTTATCACTAAACAGTAATTTTACTTAATAAATAAATAAACGAAATAATATTCAATAGTTTTGAAATATTTAATCTTTCAGAGCTCTTCCTATAGTAACACGAGTATAAAAACATGAACTCGCCAGTAGAACGTTCTAAAAATCTGTATTTAATTAATGAACAGTTGACTAATCAAAGTATGTCGCACAATCTAGAAAAATATCACTTATATCCATATAAAAGCGTCGATGATCTAGTGGCTAGGGCCGCTGCCTTCCGTCCGGGAGACGCGTGTTCGATCCCCACCACGTACCAAGTTATAGTTAAATTGATTGGAACTTTCACTTTCTTTACTGCGTTTCAGTAGGTAATAAACTACGATAACATGGCTTCGGTTTCCACATTTTCACGCGAATGGATAGCAAATGTAATGTGGAGGGGCGGGACATGTCATCGTGGTGTAACCTCAGTAGATCCTACCTTACGACTGGTTCGGAGTACTTCAGCTGTGCAGAAGGCTGGACGTCTTGTAGCCGTAGGGAGGATAAAAGCACGCCCTGGTAGATAAAAATGTTAGTTAGTTAATGTTAGATTAGTATTAAAATTTCGAGTGTTCGTCTCATACTCTCACAATTTTCTAAATTATTGTGCACGTTTAACTGCTTTCATAGGCCTAAAAAGCGCTGGCTGGACGTCGTGAAAGCGGATATGGAAGAGAACAATCTCACGCCTAAGGATGCCGAAGACCGGGCGAAGTGGAGAAGACTCAGTAGGAAAGCGGACCCCAGCACTAGGCCGGGAAAACGCTAGGACGAAGAAGTTTAACTGCTTTCATGTACCTAATTTATCTGTTCCTAGCCCTGCTGGAAGACATTTCATTAGAAATAAGCAGTGCCTGTTGTGTCGTTTTTCTTGTTTGTATATTTGTAATTTTCTTGTGAACAATAAATAATAAAATAAATAATTAAATAAAAAATAATTTTTCACTATTTTTTTTATAAACAAACGTGCTAGAGAATATTTTTTGTCTGTAATTTTTTAATATTCTTTTTGTATTAGTCTGTTTGTGTTTTTTTGGTACCTGAATAAAGATTTTAGATGTACACCCGTATGAGTGGTATATTCAATCTAGCGTACACTGTTGAAGTTTGGTTCATTTTTATATATTTACCTTTATGCCTTCCTGGCCGGAAAGCACAAGATTCCTGCCGAAATCAGGCTTGAGGCCGTGAAACTCGATAGAGTAGTTAACCATGATGTCGCCGATGTTGGCCCAGTACTTGGCTATTACGACTTCTAAAGGCACTCCTCCCTATAGACATAAAATAAATATAATTAATACATTTTTGTAGAAGAACTCAACTCAAATTCACAAATATAGTTGGTGTTTTCGACACTAAGAGATGAAATCTCGACAATGGTATCGATTCACACAGTCAAGCTCTAATCCTTAATTTAAGTTCTTCAGTCCTTTTCATCTTTTAAAGATTAAAAAGGGACAGGAGAAAGCCATCCTAATATTGGAGCTGTCAAACATCGAATTTGAACCTTATGGACGCATCAATTTCACAAGAGCACGCAAAACACCCGACTTAAAAATCTCTTAATCTGATTATTTAAGGTTATCATTCACTCAAAATTATATGATTAGTTCATCTGCATTCATCACGAATTCAAAACGAAAAGGATAGCTGGATTTTAGAATTAGCATTAGAGCATGACTTCCCGAATCGGGGCCCCTATGTGGTTCGATCTCAAGACTACGCGTTGGAATCTCAACACGCGGGATCTAAACGCTATGTGATGGGATCTTTAGTGGTGGAGTTTTAACAACACTAAGTGATGTAATCTTAACAAAAAGTGAGTTTGGTTGGTTGGT
Organism: Carpatolechia fugitivella; assembly: GCA_951230895.1. Taxonomy (NCBI): domain Eukaryota; kingdom Metazoa; phylum Arthropoda; class Insecta; order Lepidoptera; family Gelechiidae; genus Carpatolechia; species Carpatolechia fugitivella. The sequence continues at coordinate 17,535,825 of OX579646.1, read as the reverse complement.
TGGTTGGTTGGTTGGTTGGTTTGGTTGGTTGGTTTGGTTGGTTGGTGGTTGGTTGGTGGTTGGTTGGTGGTTGGTTGGTGGTTGGTTGGTGGTTGGTTGGTTGGTTGGTGAACGATTGCGGTTGATCTTTTTTTGTTAACAGTAGGACCTCACCAGTGTACTGTAAAATCTCAATACTAAGCTATACAACGTGTTACAAAAAATACCAAAATAAATAATATTTTTTTCGAAGGCATTTCCATCTCTAGAGATTAGGCAGTGTCAAAGAATCATCGGACCAGATATGTCATTTCAGGGCAATGCGCCTATTTTTACCGCTATGGTTAAAAATGTTTACGTATTACTTGTACCGTAACATGCACATCAGAACAATTATTTTAGAAATTATAAAAATTGCATTTGATTAAAAAAATATTCATTAAATTTTGTTATGATATAATAAATTAATAAACTAAATATTTCAAAATAATATTCATGTTTGTAAATACGTAAACAAGATAATCAAGGCAAAAAAAAAGGTTTTCTAACATAAATTGATTTAAGTACATCTCTTTTTAAAATGTACAAACACTTATCAATACTTGTCTGTTCTGAGAATCGATAGTCTATACAATATCAAGGTTGATTGACATTAGAGATGGGAATATTTTGATTAAATGCCTGTGGTGAACAGTATTCTTTTTTTTGGTATTATTTGTAACACGTTGTAGACTATTTCCTCAATAGCTGTGAGATCTTTACAATAAACGGTGGGATATCCACACTAAGCATTTGGATATCGACACCATCCTCAACACTATCTCACTTCACAAAATGTGAAAATCTATTTGGATGTTTGGACATTTAGATGTTTGTTCCGCCTTCACGCTTAAAATACTCAACGGATATGCATATTTGGAATAGAAATAGAAGTACTTTGTAACCTGGTTTAAGACATAGGATACTTTTACGGGAAAGTCTTATTCCCACGGGAAAATCTGACATAACGCAAGCGTAACCGTGGGCGGAAAGTTAGGTATAGTCTAGTAGCTTACTTGTACTTGGAAGGGCAGCAACGTGGGAGCCTCGGCGGTGACGTTGATCATCTTCTGGCTCTCGTAGCAGCGGCAACTCTTGCGCGGGAGTATCTGCATCGTGTGCACCAGGAACCGACCGGGCTTCTCTTTATCCTCTGTTGACATCTTGAGGACGGCCCACGTGGCTTCCGGAGGAGCTGTTGTAGTAAAAAATTACGTTAAAATCCTCAATTATAGTGTAGTGCAAGATTAAAACAAAACGCAAATGGATCTACAGGAACGTTGTTTGGCACGCGTGTAAAAACAATCATTTTGACCCTTAATTCTTAAAAATGTATCTCTTAATAGAGACGAATTATGACGTATTTATTATTGAAAGATACGTGATTTTTTTTTATTCGTGAGTTTTTCCGTTTTAAATAAATAATAATGAATTATGACGTCAATTAATTGTTTTTTTTAAACCACTATTGTTTTATAGTGTGTGTTATCAAATAAAAGGGCTTCATAATCATAACCTGATTCAATAACAAAACTTCAAAAATCAAAATAGAAAATATTTTATTCAAATGAATTTTAATGAAATGAAATTTATTTTATTTAAAAAAGTGCCTGTTGTGTCGTTTTTCTTTATGTTCGTATTTTCTTTTGTAATGTTCTTGTGTACAATAAATAATAAAATAAATAAGAAAAGCTTGTTCCTTCATGGTTGGTAGGCACGTTCACTTTTAGTGCACACCGTGGAGAAGAGCGGCCGAAAGAAACTCCTCAGGACTCATCAAGATAACCTTCTCTTACTCGTATCCCATGTCTTCACCGGGATTAGAATATAGGACCTCTGAACGGCTAGGTGTTGGAGGCTTGGGCTCACCAATGACTATGTGTCTCCCGATGGTGTTGGGTTTGAAGTGCACCTGCTGCTGAATGAGCGGGCAGCCGGGCGCCGACAGCTGGAGCGGCGCGGGCTTCAGCACCGTCACCGGGATGCGGAACACCGGGCCCTTTTCCACGCAGTTCACGTCGAACGCGTTTATACTGTAATACGCGTTAATACACGGTTTTTAGACGATTGCGTGCTGCAGTTGTAAAAGGGGATCGGACTACGTTTTTTTTTATTTTATAAATCCAAACTTCTTAGTTTCTGCTATCGAACACTAAAAGAATTTTTGCTCTATCTTTAAAATTTACCGAGTTATAAAGGTTTGAAATTCAAGATTAGACAGAAGCACATACCCACTTGTGACGTCATTTGTTAGTAACGCCATATAATCTCCATACAAAAAATCGTTTTTGAAAGAGACAGACATAATTCGTTTTTAAACCGATTCTGTTTTTTTCTTCGCGAATCGTCTGCTATTAATCTAAATTTTAAAAATGATTCATGAAATATGGTAAATTGCGGAACAGTTCGATCCCCTATTAGTTTCAAGAAATATAATATGACTGTAAAGAGAAATTTGTTGTAAAGATATCTCGTATTTCAAACCAAAGACAACAATATACATTCAAGTTGTTAATTTAGAACAAAAAGATTGTGATTCTACTCGTGCTGTGACATTAAATTATCTGATCAAAAATACGAAGCAACATAGATAAGAAAAATATAGCCTGGAGTTTTATTTAACAAAGGCATTCGATTCGGTAAACCATGAGTTACTGCTTGGAAAGCTCGAAACGCTTGGTTTCATTCATTGGTATCAGTGGAAGCGTGAGTGGAAGCGTGTTGAAAGTATTTCAATCACACCTTAGGAGGTAGGTACCAAATTATTAAGACCAGCGCTTATTAATCAGAGTTCTCCCTTCCCGATGTCATTTGGTGTCCCCCAGGGCCCCATATTAGGAACACCTTTCTTTTTGATCTATACAGGGCAACTTTTTAATTAGTGCGCTACGCATTGAAGTGTGATCGTCATTATAATAGTCATTATGCAATAACTTTCTTGGGAAAGTTGTGTCTTCAGCAAGAGTACGTATGTTTACTAACGAGGGAGCGAACACATCTGTTATGAAAGACACCTTTAAATTGTCTTCTATAATATTTACACAACAAAATATAAGAAATAACTGATCATTAATGTTTATGCACGTCATTCGGCTGAGATGATGATGATGATGATTGTTTGCTTGCTATTTTTAGAGTCACACCACTAAGCTAGCATTCCTTAGCAGTTTTACCCCAATTAAAGTTACCTAGTGAAGTGCGGTCCGGGCTGCAACGCCGTAGTATCGACCCTTACGGAGATGGGTCGGCTGGCGTTCATCATGTCGAGGTGCGCGGGCGCAGACACCCACGCGGCGCTGCAGGATAAGGCCAGCCGCACACCGAACGAGATCTGGCGCGGAATCACCGTCCTGTCTGCAACGAACGGCTATATCACTCCTTTTGTAACTGTTCGCCAGTAGGTTTGAGTTAAGGGGCTAACCTATGTGAACATTAACGCCACTTCGATAAAAATCATAACTTAGTGAAAACACAAAATATCAAAAATCTGTACGATCAATGGGGGATTTTCCAACAGCCAATTAAAAAATAAAATTGTTCATAAATCTTCGATACATGGCGTGGACGATTCGTTGATCCGAAGAAATCCGGCGAGTCACCCAGGGCCATAAAAGGATAGACTCCACGAAGTACACCTGGCGCCATCTATCGTCTTTATTAGAACTATTATTTTTATTTTTAAAGAGCTGTCATAAAACCCCCCATTTGAAGTGTACATAATTTTAGTATTTTTTTTTAAATAACTAACTTGATTTTATTATTATTATACGGCTGGTCGTGAGATAAACACGAACACGAAGAAAAAATCTTTACGGTGTGAATTTTAAGTCACATGTAGCGTCAACCCTACATTGTCATATTGTAAAGATCAAGGGAAGAGGTGTCCGAGATGGATTTGTATGTATTTATTAAGCTTCATTGCAATAAATTATCTTATTTCTTGCTTCAAACATAACCTAAGAGAGTCGAATAAACACATCACCAAATGGTATTACCGAATTGTAAACTTGTGAAATTAGACACGGTTTTTTACTTATTTAAAAAATTATTAGAAATAACACTGAAAGTTGCTATATTTTTATGAATAATCAGTTCATTCTCATTAATTGTATGCTAACACAACATACTAACAAAATACGGGCTACATACAATTTCTAATAAGAACTTACAAGTGACTCCATCATACTCGATCTCATCGTAAAGAAGTACTTGCATTTGCATAGCTTCCAGTGTAACTACAAAAAAATAACCGTAATCGCATGGCATTTCTTAACCGATACAAAACACAAATTACACTTTACTTTCCAGTTCCAACCATTTTATGGTTTATCTCCCCCAAATTATTAAATTCTTTTTTTTGTCGCAATTTAGTAAAAAACTGTTTATATCTACGTTTACGTATTTAACCAGAGCCTCCTAAACATGTAAACGTGTAATCTATCTATCTAATTTTACGAAGCGACTAGTTGACAAAGCATCTGCCTTCCAAAGATACCGGGTTCGATTCCGGGCTGGGCATTATTTAAATTATGAATCTGAATACCTGTCAGGTCTAGGTATTATTTGCATTTGTCTTATGTTTCTTTAACATACCCGTTACAAGTATCCTAGTAGAAGAGATGAATCTGACGCGTGTAGTATTTATTTACTAATCTTCTATATATAATCGCAAAGACTTTCTATCTCTTTCCTATTAAAATTTAACAACTTTCCGAATGGCATATTTAGTGTTTTGTATCATCTTTGCAGATTTGCAAGCAGAGCGAATGAGATAGCAATAGGGACTCACTCTCTCTGTCGTTGTGGTTTTGTAGGAAGTGCGGTTCGACCGTGATGCCCACGTCCTTAGGCACGTCATCAAGTTTGGGCCGCAGCAGGATTCCCTTCGCGTTGCTATTGCCACACTGTATGTGGAAGGTCACGTCACGTTCTGGCTGGTCGTGGTACGCTGCTAGGAGTTCGAAGGCCTAAAAGATAAGAAAAAGATTTAAAGGGAAATCAGAATAGGGATAATAACATTTTAGATAGATAAATCGTTAATTCAGCAACATAAACACGTTCAAACACTCGCAATAGGGGATTGGACTACTTTTTTTTTTATTTTATAAATCCAAACTTCTTAGTTTCTGCTATCGAATACTAGAATAATTTTTGCTCTATCTTTAAAATTGACCGAGTTATAAAGGTTCGAAATTCAAGATTAGACCTCTGTCTACCTACATACCCATTTGTGACGTCATTTGTTAGTAACGCCATATTAGCCCCATACAAAAAATCGTTTTTGAAAGAGACAGACATATTGAAATTTTAAAAAATCACTGTAAATTCTTTTTTTCAACCGATTCTGTTTGTTTCTTCGCGAATCGTCTGCTACTAATCTATATTTTAAAAATAATTCATAAAATATGGTAAATTCATTAAATATGGTGAACAGTCCGATCCCCTAATTACCAGTAGCAGTTTAAACCAGTTTAAATCAGAATAGGGATATTGACTGTTTTAAAAATCTTCTGCTTGTTCATTATCATCAGTTCTGAAGGTCGTGTCCCTGAAAGTTTCTCGTGGCTTCATGAACCAGTTTTCTCCATCTATCCCGGCTATTCGGTATTCAAAATAATTCATGTTAAATTTTATTATTCGAATGTCTGCAGCTAAAAATTAAGGAAAATATTAATCAACACGTAAGAGACGTAAGATATCCTCTTAAAACGATCATTCTGTAGTTTACTTTCAAAAACATGTTTCGGTTTCGCTTTCGTTTTTTCGGTATATCCGAGAATACTGCAGATATTGTGCGAATGACGAAGAGACCTCGCTTCACTGTGATGGCAACGCCTATGTCAATCAAAAGTAGATGTCTGGCATTGGGAGGACCCAAAATTGGCATCTAAGAAGCCCAGGCTGTTTCGATAATCACCTTCTTCAAAGCTGTCTAAAGGAGGCTATTAAATATGAAAGACTAGAACACATCATCGCCATCAGGGCTGTATTTGTAAGATCCTTTTAAAAAAAGGGGGTACCCTATGTGAACACTAGCGCCACTTGGATAAAAAATCATAACTTAGTGAAAACACAAAATATGAAAAATATGAACGATCAAATTGTTTCATTAGTCTTGTTGTATTTTTAGAATTGATAAATTCAGTTATCTATTGTTAATTGTAGTAACAGATAGCGAAAGTCCTAATAACGGCCGTTTTTAGCACTTTCGCTATCTCTTACTACACCATATAAGATTTTTTTAAATTGGGTATTTCAAAAAATACTAAAGTACCTACACTTTAAAATGATCGTCCACTTTTTTAATATATTTAGTTTATTCGGAGTTATGATTTTTTTTCGAAGTGACGCTAGTGCGCAGTCAGGTAGCCCCACTGCAGCCCTGTGCCCACGGCTCGACGTGACTCAAATAAGTAGCTGAATTCTCTAGGGCGCGTTTTACGGAGTATGGCGAGTAGGGAAGGTCTTCTTAAGTTCGAAAATTACCAGCAAATGTAACTTTTAGTTGAAATAACAAACAACCTCCATTGCCGATTGGTGAAGCGCTCGCCTCTCATTCCGGAGGTCCAGGGTTCAAATCCCAGCAGGGACAGCCGTCTCATTATGATATTTTCCCCAGTTTGGTTACGAATTGCAGGCTGAATCAACTGACTGTCTGATAAGAAAGATGATTTTGTGCTTCATTCATCCCGGCTATTATCTACTAGTCGCTTTACGAGCCACATTAGGGTTTGTAGGGTCGGTCACTAACCTTACAATTCTGATGATGATGATGATGATGAATAGAACCGACTTACCTTTTCAATGTTAAGCAGTCCACAGCCCTGTGCCCACGGCTCGACGTGGCTCAAATAAGTAGCTGAATTCTCAAGGGCGCGTTTTACGGAGTATGGGGAGTAAGGAAGGTTGTTCTTCTTAAGGCCTGAAATGAGGGCCGCGACAGCCCCGGCCACGTGGGGAGCCGCCATTGATGTGCCGTTCATTAGCTGGCAGTTTCGGAGGGTGAATCTGAAATTTGTTTTATTTTTTCAATCAATCAATCAATCAACCTATTGCAGTCCACTGCTGGACTGCTGCCTCCCCTCGGGCACGCCAAAGCGCACGATCACCCGCTTTCCTCATCCAGCCACCACCAGCGACCTTCCTCAGGTCATCAGTCCACCTGGCAGGGGGGCGTCCCACACTACGTTATCCGAGACGTGGTCTCCATTCGAGAACCCGTCTGCTCCAACGCTCGTCGGTTCTACGACAGACGTGGCCAGCCTATTTTGCCACTTCAGCTTTATTTTTTAGAAAGAGAGAAAATATTAAGCGCACCAAATACAAGGTAGCAGGTCATATAATCTATTCTTTAATATCCTAGTCAATATCGCTAAGCAATGTCGACACAAAAAAGGCAAACGGTCATGTGACTACGATTTTTAGGGTTATTTTTTATAATAGGTTCCCTAGGAATACGTAGTTCATACCCAAGTTTACAATATGAAAACCCTGTGCTAACTCCCATGGTGCTCGAAAAACTGCACACAAATTGTTGTTGTTATTGACGATGTTGGCGGTGTGGTTAATGTTGTGATGTAGATTGTAGGTTTATGTTACTAATGTTTTTTTTGTTGTTGCGGTGTTGTTATTGTTGTTTTTTTTTTAACCTAGCGACGGAGGGACGGCGCCTCCGGTAGCGCATACAGCGACGATGCCTAGGACTCCGTCAGCCGTGGGCTCGAGAGAGCTAAAACTGCACTAAGGTTGCTGTTGAAGGTGATGGTGTTGTTGTTGATAGTGTTTTGTTGTTGTTGATGGTGTTATTGTTAATGTTGTCGTGTTGTTGTTGTTACCTGGCGACAGAGGGGACGGCGCCTCCGGGAGCGCATACAGCGACGACGCCTAGGGCTCCGTCAGCCGTGGGCTCGAGAGAGCTAAAACTGCACTAAGGTTGCTGTTGAAGGTGATGGTGTTGTTGTTGATAGTGTTGTTTTGTTGTTGTTGATGGTGTTGTTGTTAATGTTGTCGTGTTGTTGTTGTTACCTGGCGACAGAGGTGACGGCGCCTCCGGGAGCGCATACAGCGACGACGCCTAGGGCTCCGTCAGCCGTGGGCTCGAGAGAGCTAAAACTGCACTAAGGTTGCTGTTGAAGGTGATGGTGTTGTTGTTGATAGTGTTGTTTTGTTGTTGTTGATGGTGTTGTTGTTAATGTTGTCGTGTTGTTGTTGTTACCTGGCGACAGAGGTGACGGCGCCTCCGGGAGCGCATACAGCGACGACGCCTAGGGCTCCGTCAGCCGTGGGCTCGAGAGAGCTAAAACTGCACTAAGGTTGCTGTTGAAGGTGATGGTGTTGTTGTTGATAGTGTTGTTTTGTTGTTGTTGATGGTGTTGTTGTTAATGTTGTCGTGTTGTTGTTGTTACCTGGCGACAGAGGTGACGGCGCCTCCGGGAGCGCATACAGCGACGACGCCTAGGGCTCCGTCAGCCGTGGGCTCGAGAGAGCTAAAACTGCACTAAGGTTGCTGTTGAAGGTGATCGTGTTGTTGTTGATAGTATTGTTTTGTTGTTGTTGATGGTGTTGTTGTTAATGTTGTCGTGTTGTTGTTACCTGGCGACAGAGGTGACGGCGCCTCCGGGAGCGCACACGGCGACACCCAGGGCTCCGTCGGCCGTGGGCCCGCGGGAGCTCCAACTGAAGGCTCCGCCCCCGAGCCGCTGCCTCATTGAATACGCCGCTGACATCATCTCAGGAGACACGTAAGCGCCCACACCTAAGGAATTTTTGTAAGAGGTTGTTATTTCATTTAAAGAGTTGCAAGTATAATGTAATGCTTGCACGAACAGTCATTGTCTGACGGAGCGTTTTCACTTAGGTCTACGAATAATCGTAATCGTAGAGTTGGGTACACATTGGCCTCGATTCGGGATGTCATGCTCTAATTCTAATTTTAAAATCCAGCTATCCTTTTCGTTTTTATGGTGATGAACGAATGATAACCTAAAATAAGGGCATAGCTGTCAGTTTGGGAGATTTTTAAGTCGCATGTTTTAAGTGCTCTCTAAAATTGTGCAATTGACACGGCCATAAGGTTCAAATTTGATGTTTGATAGCTCTAATATTAGAATGGCCATCTCCTGTCCCTTTTCAATGTTTAAAAGGTAAAAAGGACAGACTAACTTAAATTAAGGATTAGAGCGTGACAGTGTGAATCGGGACCATTGTGCCATTGTTTTCATCTTAGAAAAATGCAGAAACTGATTCAAAAGTTTATTTGCGAAAACAGTCATATACATAACCATGCAAAATCAATAATAAAATAAAAAAACAGATAAGTATAACAAAATGAGGTAAGTGGTAAGTGGTGGTGGTGGTGGTTGTAATGCTCATGTGTCAAAAACACTTTTTAGACACGTTTCAAATTATTATTATTTTTTAAACTATACACACACAGTTACACAGTAAAATATGCATCCAAACAGTTTTGTATCATAAATATAAGCTAAACGTGCAACCGGCGGCGATAACAACGGTTTACTTCTAAAATAGGATAAATAGATTTCCTAGGGTGTTAATGGTGTACACATGCAAGTGTAAATTTTTTATTTGATGATTTACATTAATAACTATAAACCCAAACTACAAATCAAAATCAAATCAACGACCCGTTACAGTCCACTGCTGGACTATGAGCCTCCTCCACTTAAGTGTTTGGTTTTACCATAATCTCCACGCTTGGCAGGCGGGTTGGAGATCGCAGATTACAAGGTTACTGTATCAGAGAGCGCTGCTGTCCGTTCCCTGTTCAATGTGTAGTCCCTAAGTTGCCTCTTACGACACCCACGGGAAGAGTAGGGGTTGGTGACAAATGTATTCTACTCTGCCGTCACCACACGGCAACCAAACTTACCAATAAGAATAGGCTGCGCTATATCGGGCGGAGCGCCCACAGTACAAAGCGCGGGGCCGTGGTTGCCGGCCGACACCACCCACGCCACGTTATACTTGTTCACCACTTCGCAGAATATATCCCCCAAACGACTGGAACAAATACAAACATGTCAGTAGGTCCTAAACTGGACTAGAGGGTTTAAAAGCGATATATGATAGATAGATAGATAAAGCGTTTATTTGATACTGCAGACACATACGTATACCAACATTAAAACTAGCTAAATATAAGCTATATATATAGCTATATATAACAGCTCATATATTACGTCCCCTCCGAGGGGCTCGAGCCTACCCTGAATTAGAGCGATTAGGTCTTAGTCGACCACGCTGGCCTAGTGCGGGTTGGCCGACTTCACACACCTTTGATTTTTTTCGCAGGTGTGCAGGTTTCATCACGATGTGTTCCTTCACCGTAAGAGTGTCGAATAAACGAACATATGAATTCGAAATTCGAAACACATTGGTACGTGGTGGGGATCGAACTCGCGTCTCCCGGACGGGAGGCAGCGGCCCTAACCACTAGACCACCGATGCTCTATATTAATAAACGAAGCTCTAGACTACTATTTTTCTACTTTTTTTTTTTTTTTTCTATTTTTATATTTAGTTTACACAAATAAAAGTAAAAACTATGTAGGTGTGTAACAATTGAGAGTTTAAAATAATAGTTAACATGTCAGTTGAATAGATTCCAATTTACAAGCGATAGTACTACATTATTCAAGATTCTGAATTCAATCATCAATAAGGGATGGAAGCATCTTTTGGGCAAAGAGTGAGTGGACACTTTGTCTCCATGAAATGATACAAATTCAATAGGGAATATGCATAAAAAAAATATTCGTTTTTTTTTCATAGTTCATCTGAAAGTATACAAAAAAATAGTAAGAATACTGACAGTCAAAACAGAATCGGAATTGATCGAAAAACAAACTACATACAACATTACAAATATATTTGTCCCTCTTACGAAAACAAAATTTGGTATGACGGATGTATGGACCGCGTGACGTCACATATAACGTCGGACCTCTCTGTTTAACCATCAACTTTGAAGCCTTACAACTTTGTTTCTGAGCAAGAAATTTGAAAAATATTTTTTATGTTTATCAGGAACTTGAAATATTTCGATTAATGAATTTTAAAAAATTGTGCATATTCCCTATTATGTAGATCACAAAACAGTATAAAAATATAAAACAAGAACAAATGACGGGTGTTTAATAATACTATGTTCCGTGTGAGAAAAAGCAGGGATATGTCGCTACAGTACAGTAACAACATTATCCCTGCTTTTACTCAGTAAATACTTTACAGTATGAACTTTTTTGTTTCTAAGATTTCGTATTTATCTAGGCTAAGTATTCAATCAATCAATCAGCCTATTGCAGTCCACTGCTGGACTGCTGCCTCCCCTCGGGCACGCCAAAGCGCACGATCACCCGCTTTCCTCATCCAGCCACCACCAGCGACCTTCCTCAGGTCATCAGTCCACCTGGCAGGGGCGTCCCATACTACGTTTACCGAGACGTGGTGGTCTCCATTCGAGAACAGACGCGACAGACGTGGCCAGCCCACTGCCACTTCAGCTTATTACACTTCTGGACGATATCAACCACCTTGGTCCTCTGCCGGATGATTTCGTTTCGGATTTTATCCCGTAGCGAAATACTAAGCATAGATCTTTCCATAGCTCGCTGAGTGACATTTAAGTTTTATTATGAAAATATTATCTTTTATCTTATCTCCTACTAAGGATTTCATAGTAATCCCACTCACCCAGCATTAGCCCAATGCGCATGCTCTCCGTAGCTCATATTGATGACGTCGATCTTCATCTTCTTGCTCAGTTCCATGACCTTGATGCAGGCTCTCACCAGCGCCGTTCCCGTCTCCATGGAGCCTAGTCGGCTGTCCCCGATGGTCAAGGAGACAATTTTAGCACCAGGAGCGACGCCATTTTTGTCCGGTTCCTCCGGGAAGTAACCAGAAGCGATGGCCGCTACGTGAGTGCCGTGGGTTGCTAGAAAAGAGCTTATATTTTAATGTTTTGTGACAATAAACATTTAATTATTATTATTATTTTTAAACTACTAGATGCCCAAAGAGCAGGATTGGTCATTGTGGAAATCCTTGGGAAAAGCCATTGCCTAGCAGTGGATCTTTGTTTGGCTGAGATGATGAAGGCCATGAGAACCAGAGTAGCCTAATTACAAAAAAAAAACCCTACCGGCCTATTTTAGGGCGCATTCCGAATCAGACGTTCAGCGCTGTCAGCGATCAGAAAAGCAAAAAAACGTATGAGTTTTGCCTGCTGACAGTAATTCGGAACGAGATTACGGGTGCTTTAATCGATTTCAGCGCGTCTCGGAACGCAGGGATAGATAGCTCACTATGGCATTTTTATTCAGGTCTTTTTTAGAAATGATGAATGATGAACTTATGAAAAATATACAAGAAATACATTTCAGGCAAAAAAATATTTTAAAAAATATTAGTTAGGCCACTCTGGTTCTCATGGCCACTATGTTGATAAATAAATATTCAATAATTCACTAACATCACAATTCATTCATTCATTTTTTTTTCTTTTTTTCTTTTCTTTTCTTCTATTTTTTTTTTCACAGCACGAATCTTAAAACATACCTATATTCAATAATTCATTCATAAATTATTTATTTATTGTTAGCAGTATTTATAAGGGTGCAACTAGTTTATTACTATTTATAAGTTTTCAGCCTAATCAAGGAGTACCATATAGGTTTACAACCTATCATTCCAACTATTAATGTTACTGTTGCACATCTAATTTGTTTTCAAAGTTCTTCATTATTTTCTCTCTATTCATGCATTTGTCGATTTTTTAGGCTATGGTGAGGCCTTAGTTAAATCATATGGGCTTGTCTTACTCACAGCACATCCCAACGACTTCTAATGTATTTCCTTCATCATGGATGTTGATGCTGACAGTCATTTCGTCTATGGGAGTGAGGTGCGCATGTTCGTGCGTCGCACTGTACTCCCCTAGCAGAGGTCCGGAGGCTAAGTCTCCGCATTCTGACGTGTCAATGCAGGCTCTATGGAAATTAAACGGGCCATCGTAAGCTTAATAATCTAAACAGGATGGGTCTATCTGAGAACCCTTACTGTAGATTCTGCACAGATGACGAGGAGACTCCACTACACATCCTATGTGAGGGCGATGCCCTTGTCAATAAGAGAAGCCGGGTGCTGGGAGCACCCAAAATTGCCACCCAGGAAGCCCAGGCTTTAAGCCCCTTACCGTCAGCTTCTTCAAAGTTGTTGGTCTAGAGGACGCTATTTAACACCGAAGGGCCGACTACAATAGATTCTCGGGTCGCAGTGGTCATTAGGACATAATTTGCCCAATCCTTTCTACTAAAATCATAAATCATGGAAATTAAACTTAATGATACAAGGCTCTAGGGACCGCTTTCCACTGATAGAGGTGTATATAGCTTATTTTCAATCAGATTCCAAATGTAATTTAAGGATTTTTTAGGTGATTGTTTCTCCTACTACCTACCTTATGCAAATACAGTACTCATCGCTCTTTTTTAGAAATAAGTCTAAATTTTAAAAATCAACAGTAAAATTTCCTTTAGAAATAACTTAATGTAGATGTTTGAATGTGCACCTCATAACGGACGGATTAGCGCGTAAATCGTAATGAATAAAATAACCCTTATTTCTTGGTTTTTCTATCATTTCAGAACAATTTTTATGTGCCAAATAGTATCTTAGTGTAATATTCAAAATTAATTACTGTACTTATCAGATTTCACAGAACAACCATCCTTTTCAGCCTGTATGCTAAGTACATTTAATAATTTCAATAATTTTACTGTACAGACAGATCTACTTACCTCCACACAGTGCCATCATGAAACAGTACACAATCGTAAGTCGGGCCAAGATCGCTGTACTTCTTTTCAGCATTCGTTAAAACCTCCACCCTGGCTTCAAATTCTTCTTTTTGTAGCTTTTCTTCGGTACTAAGATGTGAACTCTTGCCAGCTAAAATGTTTTATAAATATACAACTTTTTCAGAAACTTAACTAGCAAATAGGGAACTAAAATATGGTCAGTCTTATGATGTTGTGTTAGCACAGTACTGGGCGATAAATATTGCACATTGGGTGTATGGTTTAGTAGAGCGTCGCCTCTCGCATGTAGCACTACCAGGTTAGGTCAGGGTTACTCCTTCAGTTGGAAACATGTGATGTTCTTTAAATTTAAACTAAGAAATAATTATGCATTTTGTAACTTAATTAAAAATACTTCAAATACAAGTTTTGCATAATTTTTATGAAAAGTTGAAGTTTCATGGTCAAAATGTCACATTCTTACCAATTTCACCTTCAAAGTCCTGTAGCTGTTTATTAGCCACAGCAAAGGTCGGTTTGTGGCCCACATCCCACAAGTGCTCTTTGCGATGCTCCTGTACCCTTTCCCTCAGCTTACTTGGATACAAGCTGAATGCATATAAAATACCGACTCGCCATTCCCCTTTTGGATTCTTCCATGAATCTGGGATCTATGCAAAATAAAAGATAAAAGTAAAAACATATATTTTATCGCACTCAAAAAATTATCTACTACATAAAACGGAATGTTTGTCCTTTTATAACTAGAGAATGGCTGCACCGATTTCGGTGAATAATTTCGGCTAATAATTTTATAAAGCACAAAGGTAACATATAAACATAATTGACAAAATATTTAAAGATTTTGGTGGTTCATCATGCATGACTGCTTAATTTAATTTTCATACAGTTTATGGATTGTAAATCTTTGCTATTAAGAATTTAGAACTTTATTTTGCTTGGGCTGTTTACAGGTCCTTGTTAATAACTTCATTAATCAAGTTCATTAATTAACTAAATAAGATGGACCCCGGTGTTGGGATCCCAGATGGAGGTCCATCTTATTTAGTTAATGTTACTTCATTAACAGCTGATCATTTAATTAAAATAATATGGATAAGTTCTAAATAGGTAAGTAAGTTCTAAATAAATAGTTCTAAGGCCTATTATACGATAAATGATTACTTAGATGATAAAAACGTCTGGTCAACTGTTGTTCCAAATCAGCGGAGTACATTGTAATTATGACTCATGTATGATTCTATACATATTTAAAAGAAAAGTACAAAAGATACAATTCCTGTGGAGTTTCTTCTGGCCGTTCTTCTCCACAGAGGGCGTACACTGGTAGTGAATGTGCCATCCATGATAGCTTTGACGTCGTAAAATGATTTGTAAAAATCTTAATTCGAATAAAAAAAATTGACTTTGACTTTAGCAAACATTTGTAATCCATAAATGTATGAAAATAAAATTAAGTAGTCATTCATGAATATTCAGACCAAACAAAACAAGTTTTGGTATTGGATAGGTTAAAGTGGCGTAGCAACAGAGATATTTTTAGAAAACAAAGAAAACAGCTGAATCTCAGGTCCTGAGGAAAAACCAGCTCTTAGGTTTAGATACCTACTACTTTTTTTTGTTCTTCAGCTGTGCAGTAAAGTTAGAATATGTGTAAACAAGTCGATAAGGTCGAAATTACCTTTAGTTTACGACCTGTAAGGCCGGTAATGCTCTCGTCAACCACTTTACGTATAACCGTGCTGGTGTCCACGTCGCCGCATCCGCTACAGTCAAATCTCTCTATGACCTTCGTCTCTCCAGTGCTCGTCACCTAACACCAAAAGAAACATCAATATCAACCAAAAAATCGACAAAATTACAACCAAACAAGTCCATGACAAGACATTTTTTTTACCTGGAGTCCTGATGCCGCTGGATCCACGCCCGAGTCAAAAATTGCAATGATGGTGTCTCTTCCATCATACTCTGGATATTTAGTCAAAAATGAAACGACCCCCGTCTCTTTTTTGGGCAATAATCCCCAAACAGGGAATTCACAGTCGATCGGAACTTCTGCCATTTTTGATGATCCGATGCCTAGAGTTGCCAATCCAAAATAAAAAATGAAAAGTAAGTCGAAAGTCGAAACATACAAACTTTTTACGTTTGTTCGACCCTACTCAATCAAACAAAAAACCTCAAGAAAGGACATTGTCAAATAAAAGCAATGCACTTGAGCGTCACTTTTGTTTGTCATTAAACTTATAATTCTTCAAATTTAATTTATTTCAAATTATGTGGTTTCAAGTAATTCCTGCATTTGTTATAATTACAGCTGCTTGTGGAGTACCAGGCTATGCTTCATGGTGGATTAATTATTTCGCAATAGGAAATGTAAGTAAATTATTTTTTACAATACATTTTACATAAACCATACCTTTTGTAGTTTCTTGTGGGAAGATTTTACATGTATGCAATGGCAACACACAATCAGTTGTTGTTTTTCGTGCGAGAAGATTCACTTGCAATTTTGGCTGATAATTCACTAAAAATATGTGGTACGAGATCCTGCCCACCTTCTTCATCATCACGGCTGGGGTGGGACTACCTGGATGGGGCCTTTACCACATCCACAAATTAGTTCTCGGAAATGTAAGTTTATGAACCTATTAGATAACTACTTGCCTCCAACCGACCGAGCGAACAAGAAAGAAAATGTTACTAGGTATAAAAAAAAGGTTAACCTATATCTGACCAACCAAGGAGGATCTAATTTATACTATACAATACAGAGTGTCCCACGGCCTACGACTATCCTATGTACGATGCAAAAGTTATTTATAGGTAGGTATTATATAGGTAGGTATTATACCTACCTACTCTGTGATGGATGATACCCTACTGACTGATTGAAAAAGTAAATTTAAGGTTATAACCAATATTTTTCTAACAGTGTCTTTTTATATTTTGAAACTAGCTTTCATGGTTTATGTGGACTTATTTCCTGTTATCTAGGAAGAAATTTTGTTTTATTTATGATTGACACTTCCAAGTAGCATCATAGAAATACAAGGGTAGGTACTAATTAATTGAGTAGACTTAGTTTTCATTTTGTTTCTTATATTATTAAAAAAATATATATGTTTTCTTTTAATACCATTTCCCATCTAAAATATTTTATGTGGCATAGTGGGACATGAGTATGTTGCTGTCAAACCAATACACTTGTAACCTCCTTCTACATGTTTAACAAGTTGCAGTGGCTTTCATAAACTACTTACAGAATAGAAAAGACTGTTTTCCCTGATTAATGTTTTGCATGGTACATACTGTATCTGTAAGTATGCATAAAATGCTGAAGTCTGTGTAGAATGAGAACCATCATAGTTGATTAAATTAATGAACAATAATAAATAAAAATAGAATATTCGCTTCATCAACAGCTCATATACCACATATTACAATACAATAACAAAAAATTCTGTATTTTTTTAAAAAGTGAGTAGTAATTGTAATATGTTGCTGAAAAACATAAATTAAAAAAAAAAACATAATACCCTACTGCCTTAACACAATACTAGGTAAATAATAACTGAAAAGAAGTTCAGAACTCTAGAAACAATCAGGACCCTGTTGGAGATTTGAGCCGGTCAAAATTTTGTATTATTTACCTAAAGTATTGTGTTTAGGCAGTCGGGTATTGTGTTTCCTTTTTTTTTAATAGATTTTTTAGTCAGATATAAAATAGCAAAGGAAATCTTCAGAAATCGTATGGAAGGTGGTATTTTAATATTTGATATTTTTAGCAGTGAACTGAAGTATATAGGCTGAAAGAGTATATTATTAACTACGAGTCTGAATTAGAAAATGTTTTTTATTTACCACCATTATTTTGCAATAATTATTTTAATATATTGGTAGTAGGAAACAAAAAAAGTATCTGGCAGCACCAAAAAGCGGGTGCATATAATGTGCGGGGAATAACGTGCAGCAAATAATACTCAACAAATAATCTGCAGCAAATAATTCAGGTTTTTAGCTCAAAAGTCTGCAAGTACATTATGTGACAAGTTCTTGGCATGCCTGCAAGCAGGCATGGGGGTCACAAGATAACCTAACTCCAAAGGGTATGGCGGAGGGAGCCGTGCTCGCTTCGCTGGCCTAGCTCCGGTCCGAAATCCCCTTCTAACCTAATCTAACCGAATTGGGGTGCCCCAAACTCCCGTGCTCGCTTCGCTAGCACCCGCCCTGACTTGGCATTCATTGTGGATTGGCTTCGTTTTATCGGGCTGTACATTGGTTGGGCGAAATGTTTTCAAAATCGATTCGACATACAGCTGATAAATCGGTCTAAAATGTGTCAACTCTCTAGAGGTGTCCATGACTCTGACCTGTATTATTGCCTGCATGTTATTGAGTGCGCATTGTTGCAGCTCGCCAAGAACTGGGGTTTGTTCTGTACTGAATTATTTCCTGCACGTTTTTGTTCCTTGCATTTTATTCAAGCGCTTCAACAAAATGCAGTAAATAATTCACAACAAATAAAGTAAACATTTTTTGACGCTTCAATTATTCAGTGCATATTATTTGGCGCGCTTTTTTTGACCTCAATTATTTGGTGCACATTATCTGGCGCATTTTACTGTCACCCAAACAAACGTCAGAATCTGACAGCAGTTATCTTTTTTGTGTGTGTGGCCAGCCACAAGTCATTTGACACGGAAAATCATGAAACGATTTTTTATTCCCGAAATAAGTCATTTATTTGGAAATAAAATCTTTAAAATAATAATAATAAAAGAAGATGAACAATTATTTTATTTATTTTTATTATAATTCAACTTAATTATTATTTTAGTTTGGTAAATTCAGCAAAGTTACTATTGTCTGTTCGTTTCATGAAATAATATAAGAATTTATCGGATTTTTTAATAAATTATTTAAATTAAATGGAGGTAATATAAATTCTGGTGATAGGTTTAATGTAAAATTCAGAGAAAGGGCTTTCAAAGAAACTACATTTTGTTAGTGCTAAAATTTCCTCTGAATAAAATACCGCTTCTGAAAGTTTCCTTTAGTTTTTTAAATGGTAAAATTAAAACTATGTTGTAAATTAAAAAAAAACTTACAGTATGTCGTATTATAACAGTTGTAAGAAGCAGAAGTGCGTCCTAACACAGGTTTATAACTTAATAGGAGACACCTGACCCTGGAGAAATGTAACCACTGTACAAATAAAGATATTTTATCTTTATTTCATTTAGTAGTAACATTCGAGCTGTTGTAAAAAATATCTTTCATCAATAAATTAATATTAAAATATATTATTATGGTCATGTTAATAAGATCTACGAGGAGGGATCAAAAAGTAGTGAGAATGAAATAGAATATAATGACTATTGATAACTTAATAATTTATTTTTCAATACACCTTGCTCGAAAATTGAATTTACCAAGGCAGTAAACTGTGTGGTAAATGCGTTTTACCGCACTAGTGCGATTTTATTACAGTTTTTTTTTAATTCCTACGGTCTTCAAAATTGTTATTCAGCCAGGATCATTTTGACACTAAAAAATATTTTAATCAATTCATACAAAGAGAAAAGTATTTTATATTTTTTATTTCAACAAATTGTATCAAAAATATTATCAGCCAGTAATATTTTAATTATAAAAATAAAATTATCTCGATTTAACAAAGAATCAATTCGTAGAGGCTGAATGTCCGCCAGAGCCTATTCTCCGTAATTATGCTTATAAAAAAGAAACATAATATCGATTTGTGGTTGGCGCCAATTTTGTGAAATTTTCATTTGTTTTACATTGAATGTTGTTTTATGAGTGAAAGTGTTGATATTTAGTGATAAATGTGAATAGTAAGGATGCTCAAACTGCGCACGATATAATAAATGTTAGTTTTTACAACTTCTATATGATCAATTTTACCTGTAGTATCATAGCTTTTGTAGGGGTACCTTCTTAACCATTTCAATTTAATTATTTACTATCAGTTTTCTCACAAGTGTATTGAAAAACGTCTTACAACACACGGAAACTCGTGACATTATAAACCCTCGCCTGCGGCTCGGGCTTACAAAAGTCACCTCGTTTGTAATAAGCCACCTACGATCCTTGTATCGTAATGTACTATTTCTACATAGTCTCCGAGTCTCTCTACACACCGAGTCCAGCGCTTTTCCAAGGCTTCAATCCCTTTAAAAAAAAAAGTTTTGTCTTGGTCCTGCAAAAAGCTCTCCACGGCATCCATCACCTCGTTATCGTCTTCGTACCTGTTTCCCCTTAAGTATTCTTTCAATTTGGGGAACAGATAAAAATCGCTAGGCGCCAGATCTGGTGAAAAAGGGGGGTGGTCAACCAATTCGAAGCCAGCTTGCTGAATGGCAGCCATCGCAACTACCGACCTGTGCGCGGGTGCGTTGTCGTGATGAAACAGCACGCCCCTTCGAAGTTTCCCTCTCCTTTTCTCTTTGATGGCCTTCCTCAACTTGGGAATTAAAGCTGCATAATATTGGCCTGTAATAGTGGTTCCACGCTCCAGGTAATCAATCAACAATATCCCTTCTGAGTCCCAAAATATTGAGGCCATAACCTTGCCAGCCGATGCCACGGCACGAAACTTCTTCGGGGTCGGTGATGATGGCCGTTTCCATTGCGAAGATTGCTGTTTTGTCTCAGGATCAAAATGATGGGCCCATGTTTCGTCCATTGTTACGAAACGAGACAAAAAGTTCTCAGAATCTTCTTGAAACTTGTCCAACAATATCTTCGAAATGTCAAGTCGATTTTGTTTCTGACTGTCGGTTAACATTCTCGGCACCCATCTTGCGGAAACTTTTCTCATATTCAAAGATTGTTTCACTATGGATTGAAAACTTCCATATGAAATGCCCGTTTCTTAATTAAGTATCGGATGGTAACTCTTCGATCGCTCAATACAATTTTCTCGACTTTCGCAACATTTTCTTGGGTGACTGACGTCGATGGACGGCCGCAACGATGTTCGTCTTCCGTGCTCGTTCTACTCGAAATTGAGAAGCCCACCTTGCGACAGTAGAATACGGCGGAGCAGACTCTCCTAATGTTGCCTCCAAATCGCAATGAATCTCTTGAGTCGTTAACTTTTTTAAACAGAGGTATACGGCTCGCACTCCGTTTTTCTCCATTTTCGAGAACACGTTCCGACACGAAGCAAACAAATGACTACATTCAGAAAAAAACAAAAGAGAATCGAACATTTTTTTCTTTATTAATATTACAACTATGTATCTGAGCTATGCCTGCCAGTATTTTTTTTTTTCTTACCAAGGAGTATGTCGTTCTCACTACTTTTTGATCCCTCCTCGTATTGTTGGATTATATAAGAACTTAATCACAAATTTATTATAAGTAATTAAAACTTAAGTATGATGGCTAACCAACTTTTAATCATTATAGATTCAAAATGGTAATTAAAATTAAACAATGATAAAAGAAACCTTTTTCAAATCCTTATTCAATAATACCCATAGCATGTTGAATTTATATTTTTTTTTGTTTTACGCAGTCGGGATTTTTTGTTTTATTTTTAATTAAATTATTAATTACTGTCATGTCTTCACCATTAAGACAAAACGATTGACGTAAGAATCATCAAAATCGGCCCACGAGTTTGGTCTCTAGCTAGAATATGCCACAAAGGAACAAACATAGGTATGCATGCATAATATTATATTATGTATCTATGTATAGATATACATGCATACATAATATAATATTATATAGACTGAAAAACATATTACCTCCCTTTGCGTCGCGCGCAGTCGGGTAAAAAACTGTTTAGTTTTCCACAGATAGCCTTATCTACAATGACCAACATTTTAAAAACCTATGAAAACTGTACTATAAAGATACGGCTGAAGGGCGTTTGCGCACTATACGCACTCATACGTATCCGTTTCGTATTCAATCCGTAAATTCTCACTCCGGATCGTTTTTTTTACGGATGAAGAGTGAGGTACGGGTATTTTATACTCGTTACAAAAATAATCAACTGCTCTATTATTCTGAAGCGCCCACTACACTCTCGTCCGGAGTTCTGCGACGAAGTCTCAAAGTGAAGTTAGCCGAGGCGAGGAGACACACTACACACTCGTAGGACTTCGAAAAACTCAATGACGTGCAAATTGCAGGTGCCTGCCGCTGCTTTGTGCTCTCTTGCTTGTTTCAACTTTATACGAATATATACTAAAAAAAAAAAAAGATTTTTTTTATCTTTATGTCCCGCATCTTTAGCGTCCCATATAACAGATTCCCCTTGTAATAATTCTAAGAATATTAGACACACATAGACGACATGCGCTCAAGCGCCCACTACCTCTCGTCCGAAGTTCTTCGACGAAGTGTCAAAGTGAAGTTAGCCGAGACGAGGAGACACACTACACACTCTTAGGACTTCGAAAAAACTCAGTCGCTAGACGTGCAAATTGCAGCTGCCGCTGCTTTGTTGCTTATTTCAACTTTATACGAATACATACTACAAATAAAATAAGAAATGGAGGATTTCTTTTTTCATCTTTATTCCCCTTGTAATAATTCTAAAAATAAGAGAGACATAGACGACATGCGCTAACAAAAACTTTTGTAACTGAAGTAATGTAGTGGGACACTTCGTGCTCGAACTTCGGGCCCTTTGATTCGGACGCAAAAAACCGACACAGAACGGAAGTTGCCCAAAGCGAAGCGAAGTTGCACGAAGTGCCTCTCTATACTCTTGTCCTCGGCTTACTTCGATCAACTTCGCGAGTAGTGTAGTGGGCGCTTAACAAAAACTTTTATTAAACTGAAGAAGTCGAGTACTGTAGTGTGACACTTTGTGCTCGAACTTCGGGCCTTTGACTCGGACGCAAAAAACCGACACAGAACGAAAGTTGCCCAAAGCGAAGCGAAGTTGCCTATACTCTCGTTCTCGGTTTACTTCAATCAACTTCGCGAGTAGTGTAGTGGGCGCTTGAATTCTCGAATATGTGAGTACAAAGGTATTCAAGTCAGCTCGACTCGGCACATCACTAAGGCAATATCGTCTCGAATACGAATGAAAAACGGATTGTGAATTTACCGTCTGTTTTTTCAACGATAGAACACGGACCGGATAATAATCGGATACGGATAAGTGCGCAAACGCCCTAAAGAGCCGGGCTACATTGATCGACGGCTTTTCGTACTTTGCCGATTGAAAAGCAGCATACTACGCATTACGCCGAGGCGTTCGCGTCGCGTCGGTCGTCGTCGTCGATGCTAAAGGATTTCCTTCCATACTTTGCGCGCGTTTTGTATAGGCAAACCGTCGTCGATCGGTGTGGGTGGCCTGATGACTCGAAAAATTACCACACATGCTTATAATTATGATAAAGTATTATTCAAATCTCTTAAATTGACTTACAGCACTACAGACGAGGTTTGCTCGACCGATGGCAGCGCTCGCAGTACCAGCGCGATTTGAGGCTTACTGGAAGCCCTTATACACTTAATGTAAGTGAACCATCCTATCTTATATGTTGATTACTTCTTAGGCCGTACGCTAAAATTCGCGCGGGTGCCCGCTCGCGTGTCTGTATTGAAAAAAAATAGTTGAGCAGCGCAGACTGGGCCGCAAAAACCAGCCAGGTGCCCGCGCGAGTTTTAGCGTACTTACATACGGCCTTGCTGAGAACATGTTCAGATCATAATTTTATTTGGATCGGCCACTATAACTGAACCTAGTTATTACTCCTTGTGCCTGAAATCCAAGATGGCCGCCAAAATAAAAAATTGAAAAATGCTTATTAAAATGTTTCACAGAAAGTACCCAGTCTACACTAGGGCATGAATCTCGGAATCTCGGAATATCGTAATCTCGGAATCTCGGAACGCGATTTCCGATATTACAATTACGATACTGAGTGATACAATATCGTAATATCGGAATCAGACAAAAAATCTTATTTGAGTAATAAATAAAGCTTTTGAACGCGCCACATTTGTCAAAGGTTACGGTCAAGCCATAAACTTAAGTAATACCTATATTATCGCTCCCAGTGTAATACGATGGCGCACTAAGCCGTATTCCTGTTGCCAGCCCGCTGAGCCTGCAGCACCCCCACCAGAGATACGAACGTGTTGTCTTTCTTACTCATTAACTGCATACATCTTGCTTATTCGCACAAACAAACAAACAAACAACACATCCCGTCAGTCTCTCTCAGTCAGTCGCGCTCGTGAGTTGTGTGTGTTGTGAGTTTTACAGTTTTACTGGCTATGCGACGTCCCTAAAAGATGTAAGTACATTACATACATAATATTATTTAATTGTGTTTCTCTATCTAGTAGATCTGTTCTGTGTTTTTCTGGTTTCATATCGATCGCAGTTCGCACATGTACCTCGTAAAATAAAACTTAAGAGTATAGAGAGAAGAGAGATAAATATTACTGGCTTTAAGGCCAAAACAGGTAAAGAACTATCAGCTGGATTGATTTAATAACAAACAAGTGTAAGACTGATAAAAAAGGTGTTTGATGCGACGCGTGGTATTTATTTAAGCCGCGTGGTATTTATTCTGCCAAGTAATAACGACATAGTACCTATTATTAATTAACTATTTCAAAAGAAAAGGTTTTTTTAAGATGATATTATAAAGTATAATATCTCGGCTCCGATGTTAGATAGCTATCCGATTGTAAGTTAGTTTAAACTAGTTTAGTTAGTTTCCTGATAAAAATTAAATAAATAAATAAAAGTATTTTCTTTGCAGGGCTTCATTAAAAAAGAAAGATACATACTCAGAATTTCTCAAAAAACGCTCATCAAATGTATGGGAGCATTTCCATCGTTCTGATGACGGACAAACTGCTAAGTGCCAAATATGTTTTAAAAAATTAAAAACTACTGGTGGGTCTACTACTGGCTTGCACACACATTTACGAACTGTACACTCAAACATCACTGTAGCTAGCGACTCTACCTCTACAGATGAACTCCCTTCAACGGCGAGTAATGTCACTCCAAGCACATCAAAATCACAAGAGCAAACCATAAAACCCAAGAAACGGAAACTTATGACTGATTACTTCAGGTCTTCAGAATCAATGGAAGCTGTTGTTTCTCGTATGACTGCTTTAAATGGAGCAAGTTTTAGATTCTTTGCTGAGAGTCAAGATCTCCGCCTACTCTTCAAAAAAAGTGGATACGAGTTACCTAAAACGCCAAACACTATAGCGAAAATGGTCTTTGAACATGCCGAACAAGCCAAATGTGAAACAGTGAAAACCATAACTGTCATGAAGGAAAATGGAGAAAGGTTTACGTTGAGCCTCGACGAATGGACCTCTATTAGAAACAGGAGATATATGAATATAAACCTTCATTGCAGAGCTTTTGAAGGATTTGAATTCAAGAATCTTGGACTTGTAAAAATCACGGGATCCATGACAGCCACAGCAGCTCTCTCTATATTGCGCGAGCACCTTGCCAAGTTTAATATCGTCCTTGAGGAAGATATTGTTAGTCATACAACCGATGGCGCCAGTGTTATGAAAAAAATGGGTTCATACATCCCCGGCCACCACCAACTCTGCCTCGCCCACGGTGTTCAGCTCGCTGTTATAGATACCTTATACAACCCGACGACTACCGCCGACGCGCAACACGAACCGTCCCTCCAGCTTCAACATGAAATAGAATCCACAACCCGCTCAGAATCAGAAAGCGATGTTGATAGTGATTCGTCAACAGAGTGCGATGGCTTCGAAATAGAAAGTCCAAGAGCTCGCACAGCTGATCCGAGACTATACAAACAGGTGATCGGCAAAGTAAGATGTCTTATAAGATCAATCAGGAAATCACCTCTCAAAGCCGATGCTCTGAGAGCTTACACCAGTAAAGAGTTTCGTGAAAACATCCAGTTGCAGTTAGACTGTCGAACTAGATGGTCCAGCATGAATGATATGATAGGATCGTTCCTAAAAATGAAGGACTGCATCTTTAAACTTCTTATTGACATTAAGTCAGATATATCCTTCACAGATGTAGAAATTCAAACATTAACCGATATCCATCGCAGTTTGGAAGTGGTGAAAATGACCGTACTATCCATTTGCCAACGTGATGCCACGCTTTATACAGCCGACACAGCACTGAAATTCATGCTGAATAAACTTGAACAGCAAAACACATATCTGAGTTCAAGCCTCGCTGTGAACTTACGAAACCGAATAAAAGAAAGACGACTATTAATAGCAGGAGTACTACACTACCTACATGATTCAGAAAGCTTTTACTGTGCTGCAGAAGACTATACATTTCTCAAACCCACAAATGATCAAATATGTGATGTTATTGTAAGCATGTTAAAACGGTTGAAATATAAAGAAAATCCAACTAGCGCTATCGCCGTCACAGAGACAGAGATTGAATCAACAACGGCTGTATTATCTTCCGATGATGATGATGAACCCTTAGCTAGCTTCGCTACAACGAGTAAGCTGACCCTGCAACAAGAGTTTGAGAAGGAAATGGAAAAATGCAAAGAAATAAAGAGGGCAGTGCCTACGTCCGACGAAATTGATCTTAATGGGTTTGTTATGACAGAAAAGGCAATATACGACAATAAAGGTGAAAGAGGAGTATATCTAACGCAGGCATACACATATTTAAATTCCATCTTGCCCACAAGTGTTGAAAGTGAGCGTGTTTTTTCGTCAGCCGGATATTTTTGCAACAAAATACGAAGTTCATTATCCGACAAAATGCTTGACGCTTTGTTGTTTTTAAGAACATTTTACCAAGAAAAACGTGCTTTTAAAAAATAAACATATACTTACCTAGTCTCATTTTGAATAAGTATTTAATTTTGTTGTTGATTTTGCTTGCATATTTTTAAATTATGTTGATAATGTTGTTTTATATGTTGGTTTATATGTTGATTCCGAATTTGTTTAATCAGTTATAAGTTTTGAGAACATATTATAAAAAAACATGCGTTAAAAAAAATAAACATACCTAGTCTTACTTAGAATAATTGTTTTTGATTTTGCTTGCATTGTTTTCAAATAAATAATAAGTATTAATGTTGATTTTGAGTTAGTTTAAATTGTAATAAATAAATGTAGGATAATAATGAGAAATCTGTGATTTAATATTAACGATGCCGATGCTGCAACTAAGATTGGTACCAAATTAAAGAATTTGATTCAAAACATTTTTTTATTGTATCCAACCCTACATTACGACCAATGTATGTAATTTATAAAAATTATTTGAAATTCCGATATTAATATCGGAATTCCGATATTGAGATCCAATATCGAAATTCAGTATCGGAATTGAAATCCCTCCGATATTACAAGCCCTAGTCTACACTGATCGACGGTTTGCCTATACAAAACGCGTCGACGCGGGGCGATGCGAAAGGATTTCCATACTTTACGCGCGTTTTGTATAGGCAAGCCGTCGACACAGCCGTCGATCATTGTGGTCCGACCACGGGTCCGACCTTTAGTGAACATTGAAATCAGATTTTGTAAAAATCAAATAAAATAAAGGCGCTAGTGCCAGCTGATGTTTTAACCTTTTAAAAAAGATCGTAATATGATGAGGATCGTAAGTGAGGATTGAACAAAGATAATGGAGTACGATAGCGTTTTGCGGGTTGTTCCCGTTCGTTAATACCCCCGTCGTTAACACTATTAACGACTGGGAATGATGTGTTCTTCTCGTTAACAGTGTTGACGAACGGGACTTTTTTTCCCCACTCGTTAATACCCTCGTCTCGCGTATAGTTCAGGAGTCAGGTCACAGAAAAAAAATGAAGCGTCAACATGGTATGATTAATTGAATGGAGATAGTTTGGTGGCTGGAGAGTGCTAAAGGCTACCTTTTACCACGGGAAAACATCTCATTCCCATGGGAAAATTCCATGGTTTAGGGTAGGGTACGTTCAGGGTACAGTTAATCGTACCATGTCAACACTGTTAACGAGAAGAGCACATCATTCCCAGTCGTTAATAGTGTTAACGACGGGGGTGTTAACGAACGGGAACGACCCCGTTTTGCGTGCGACAATGTCATATTTTCACAAATTTTGTTTTTAATCTACTTGCATTTTCTCAATAGGGGATCGGACTACTTTATTTTTATTTTATAAATCCAAACTTCTTAGTTTCTGCTATCGAACACTGAAGTAATTTTTGCTCTATCTTTAAAATTGACAAAGGTTTGAAATTCAAGATTAGACAGAGAGGCACATACCCACTTGTCATTTGTTAGTAACGCCATATAATCTCCATACAAAAAATCGTTTTTGAAAGAGACAGACATATTGAAACTAAATAAATTAGTTTTTCAACCGATCCTGTTTTTTTCTTCGCGAATCGTCTGCTACTAATCTATATTTTAAAAATAATTCATAAAATGTGGTAAATTCAAATATGGTGAAGAGTCCGATCCCCTATTGTTCTTGAATGTAAACCTAAGCACATTAAAATTTGTGGCCCTCACACCACACGCAACATGTTTATTTTATTTATCAGAAACACCTTTGTTTACAGGACGGCTCCATAGCCCAGGTGGTAGTGTATCTGCCTCCGACGCACAGGGTGGCAGGTTCGAATCCCGCCCAGGGCAAACATTCCTGTGATGAGCACTAGTGTTTGCCTTGTATCTGGTTGTTGTTTATCTATATAAGTATGTATTTATCTATATATGTAATGTATAATATCAGCTGTCTGGTACCCATAGTACAAGCTCTGCTTAGTTTGGGGTCAGATGACCGTGTGTGAAGATGTCCCCACATATTATTTATTTGTTTCAGGGTCTGGAGATGATTTCTGACAAAAAAGCAGAAGTTAAAACCAAGAAGGTGTAATAAAATAATAAATTATGTTGATTATAAATGTTTAGTTCAATAAAAAATCAAGCTTAAGTATTTCTTTTTTAATAACATTTCTCCCATTAAAGAAGTCATTCATAAAATTCATAAAAAACTTAAGACAACTTATCCAACTAGTATTTATTATAAAAGGCCTTACTGAACTAGTAAATATGGGTGTAATGAGTCAGTCAGGTTATATCAACTTAATTATTTCTTTTTTCACAAGAGGAATTAGCATTCATGAACATGTTCATATCAATAACCATATCATCATCATCTTCCTCTTCCTCATACTCTTCCAAAACATTCTTCCTGAATTCACGGCCTGAAAAAAAAGAATGTATCAATAATGAATTAAGTATTTCGTAACTTATTTTCAGAAAAAAACATACAATGCTATTAGGAATAGGATAAGCTTTAAACAAATTTTATCATAAGAATTATTTTTATTTTTCAAGAGTTTCTCATTTTAGAGGCATTTTAATTATACTCTCTGGTCCCTATTCATGCAGCTATACCCTAATCCTAATTTTAAAATCCAACCAGCCTTTTCGTTTTTATGACCAATGAAAAGAGGAGATTAATTCAAATAGCCCTTATTTTAGGGCGTAGCTGTCAAACTTTTAAGTCAGATGTTTTACATCCTCTAAAATTGTGCAATCAACACATTTTATATGTAGCAGATAGATATTATGTTGTACCTGAATAAATTTATTATTATTATTGATGAGATTCAAATTTAGTTTGAGAGTGCTAATAGTAGGATTACCCATCCATCTCCTGTCCCTTTTTAATCTTTAAAAAGCGAAAAGGACTAACTTATATTAAGAATTAAACTGAGGCAGTGAGAATTAGCCCTTCTGTCATGTACATCTAAAAGCAAACAATCTTGATATTGATTAAAAACACACATCTTTTTAAAATACCACAGTCAGATGCCAATTTAACATCTTTACTTACAGTTTGTTGTATTACTTACGACTTACTTTAGAAATGTGTGTTTTGAATAAAAAGATATATCAATAACACACATATCTACCGCAAAAATCTTAAAAGTGTTTCAGATATATCAAGATTATTTACTTTTAGTTCCATACTAAAACCAAAAGACCGGTTTAGAATAATTGAAATACATACTGAACACCGATTTCGAAACTGCTAAATCTAACTCCTCATCAATGCAAGTGTCTAAATCCATATTTTGGGCTGGCTCTTCTACCGTTAGGGGCGGCTCAAATTCAATGTGATTCCGAGTTTCTCCCACAGTGGAGAAACTAGTGTCTGGATTTCCAGTTAAAATTGGATTATGCTGTGCACGGTTTTGGTTCACAGAAATGTTATCTTTAACTTTTGCTTTTAATTTTGCTTCTAAATTTTCCAGGTGCAGTTTTTCGATCTGTAAGGTATATCATAATAATAATCAAGTAAAATTTATGCTCCAAAAATATGTTTTGTGGGAGACTGAGCTAGGCGAAACCAAGGATATCACATGGCAGTGCGCTTCGATGAGACTTCTGGAGACTGTAGACCAGACAGCTTCCTCTGGCAAAGAATAAGACTCACCATCTAAAGGAAATGCTGCCAGTCTGCAAAGCATCATGTCTTGTGAAGACTTACTAGAAGATCTCTTGTATTTGTAAAATACTGATTCAATCAATCAATCGGCCTATTGCATGCAGACCACTCCTGGACGTAGGTTTCCCCAAGGGCACGCCAAAGCGCACCAGCGACCTTCCTCAGCTCATCAGTTCACCTGGCAGGGAGGCGTCCTACACTACGTTTCCCGAGACGCGGTCTCAGTGTTCAAAATAGGTACATACTGGTTATTTTTATTTTATTATAATGAGTCACATAAATAATCAGGCCGGCCGTTTTCGACCATGGAGTACCGTTTCTGTGAAATCAAAAATGAGGGATGAGACGACAAACCTACGGACTAGGCACTCAACTCAGGAACCAGTCGGTAGGTATCGTTACCTACATTCTCATAAAAAAAATACAAAGCTAACCTGCAAACTATTTTTTTGTTTTTTTACTTTGGTGAGTGTTTCTATTATCCATTTCTCCTCAGATAATAGTTGCGCTTCTTCCGCTATACGATCACTGATTCTGTCTCCTAGGCGAGTCATTTTAAAGATTTTTACATTTTCTTTAAATATTATGGTTTACGGTAAACTAAACAGTTATGTACAGTTTCAAGATATTTAAAATTTTTTTTACGGTTCTGGCAACCCAGTGTGACCACTTTTTCCCCTATTCTCTTCTACGACTTTTTCGTTAGTCAATCTACCAAAAGTTATTTGTGTCTACTGTTCTACAAACTGCTTTAAAATAATTCGTGAGAAAATTCGTTCGCATTGTATTTGAAAAACCTTATTGGCAAATAAAAAAAAAATATATGAGTTTTTCATAAGCTAATAAAAAATGTATTTATTTAATCAGAACCGGCAATATTGCTCCTGGGTATATTCCCACCGGCACATCACTAGCCGACAGTGATTCGGATCGGAACTTTACTTTACGGGTACTTTAATCGATTTCAGCGTGTTTCGGAACGCGGTATAGGACAAACCCTGCGTTCTGAATCACTGGTGCTGTCAACCATACATTTTGCTTTCTAATCGCCGACAGCGCTGAAAGTGGAATGCGCCCAAAATATTCTAGGTCCATGAAAGTAACAGCTATTTATACCAGTTATAAAACGTCATCTCCGGGTTCGGGGTACAATGGGGCATGCTAAAATTTCTTGACTAAAACCATTTCGAGATTTTATGGTTTTACGCTATATTTTCGCACTTTTAACGCGAAAAAAATCCAAAAAACCAATGACCCATTTGACCTTTGTGACGTGATCTTATTAAAAATCCAAGTTTTTGATATTAGACAGAGTGATATTTCGTATTTTTATTGTTGTCAAATGTATGGTTGTCCGTCATCCTCCGTCGTATGACGTCACATGGTAAAAAAATAAACCATTATATAAAAATGATCTAAACGATAGTCAAATTAGTTTTTAAAACAGATAAATTATCATTTATCGAAGTCGGTTAAAAATATAAAAAATAGCTACCGATTTTATTATATCATACCCCATTAGCTGCCTGTAAATGGCCGCGCGACCTCTACCCTACCTGTTGTCTGTCGCCTACTTGTATAATAGTAGTCTTTGCCTACCGCCTATAAATAATCAGTCTAAAACCAAAGAGGATATAAAGGGGGTTTTCCAAGGCTAAGCACGCAGTAGACACTGCAGTTGGGTAGAGACAACTTTGAGCGGGAAATCGCAAGAAGAGTACAGTTGGGCTGGGCAGCATTTGGAAAACTGCGTTATATCTTCTCGTCGCCGCTACCGCAATGCCTGAAAAGCAGGGTTTATAACCAGTGTGTCCTACCCGTTTTGACATACGGAGCCGAGACGTGGAACATGACAGTGAAGCTGGCCCACCGGCTACATGTCACTCAGCGAGCTATAGAAAGATCTATGCTTGGTATTTCGCTACGGGATAAAATCCGAAACGAAATCATCCGGCAGAGGACCAAGGTGGTGGATATTGTCCAGAAATGTAGCAAGTTGAAGTGGCAGTGGGCTGGCCATGTCTGTCCCAGAACCGATGAGCGTTGGAGCAGACGGGTTCTCGAATGGAGACCGCGTCTCGGGAAACGTAGTGTGGGACGCCCCCCTGCCAGGTGGACTGATTACCTGAAGAAGGTCGCTGGTGGTGGCTGGATGAGGAAAGCGGGTGATCGTGCGCTTTGGCGTACGCTTGGGGAGGCCTACGTCCGGCAGTGGACTGCAATAGGCTGATTGATTGATTGATTGAAGCACGCAGTAAACAGCAATTTAACACTTGTGATATTGATCACTAATACAAATTGCAGGCGACAACTAAGAAGGTAATTTATTATTTTCG
This sequence comes from Carpatolechia fugitivella, assembly GCA_951230895.1. Classification (NCBI taxonomy): domain Eukaryota; kingdom Metazoa; phylum Arthropoda; class Insecta; order Lepidoptera; family Gelechiidae; genus Carpatolechia; species Carpatolechia fugitivella. Next base: position 17,503,167 of record OX579646.1, on the reverse strand, counting down.
CGTGACTTTTGACTCGTCGTCGGCTTCTGCCTTTGTATCAGTACCTCAGTGTCATCAGTACCCAACACATACGGTAAGAATAGTTAAGAAACTATTACATAGCACTATTTAACAAAGTATAGTTTTAAAAGTAGTAAAATCCTACTTAAAATCAGAGTATTTATGACGGCATGATACAAGTTTGTCATAATATCATAAATAAGATTAAAAGTTAGGCAATAACAGTGATCGGACCACGTGGCCTAAGGGAAAATAAAAACAAATTAAAAATAACATGATATGACTTTTAATATTGTTCTGTTAGTTAATTAATTATTTGTAAGTAACAATGAGCAATTTTATAAAAAATACATGATTCGTAAACGATAGAACTTCGATGTTTCTAGATTAGTATTCAGAAATAGGTGTGTAAAATCTGTAATAGGTATTTCACAAAAACTAGTCATAATAAATGAATCATTATAAATAAAAAGGCAAAATAAATTAGTAGGTAAAATAGAAATAGCACGTGGCTATAATATTTACATAAATATTATGGCGCACTTTGAAATCGATACCAAAAATTTGAATATCTGTGTATAACGTATCAGTTCCGATCCGAGCGTACAAAAATGCTTCGTTAGTCGTCACGTATTTGTATATTTCTTGCGGATAAATTACATAGAGTTTGTTATCTATGATAAATTGCACATTAGAAGTTAATGTAAAACAGGCGCCAGATCAACACTCGCTGATTTAGGCGTCCAAAACTCTGGGCGGGCGCAAAGTAATAACTATAAAGTGCAAAGTATGAGTGCTAACATGGCATCGTAAATTGTTGTACTTTGATAAATTGCTTAAAAGAATACTGCTATGCTGTTTTTAAAATATTGTCTTGATTCCCATTTATTTAACACAAGGTATTTTTTACAAGTCATATTTTGCGGCTCTATAACACTTGATACTGGGGTTTGTGAGGACAGTTCTTGACCTTACAGCCCACTAGATGAAGAAGACTAATTTTTCAATACATATGTGAATACTTTGTACACGATTGTAGGCCATGCGAAAACGTTACCTACAGGATTCACACGTATTGTTACTTATTATAAACTTGTGACAATAAAAACCTTCGTTAGACTCGGGCTTACAAAATGTCATCTAATTCATATTAAAAAAAATAACAGCTCACATACATTTACGATATAAATGTTGTATAAATGTAACGCATAAAATAACACTATACCACCCTGATTAACATTGCGCAATGTACATTACTTATTACAATTTAAAATGAACTATCGCAAAATAATTTTCATCGATCAAAATAGTACATTTAACTATAGTTTTTTCCTATAAAAATATTTATTTAATTATGAATTGTTTGTTAATTTAAGTAATTAAAATTCCCCAAGATATTAGCTAAAACTATTTGACTACTACGTTACATAAAAATCTGTTATCGAGCAGTTCTCACAAGACAAAGAATTTGGTTACTATTCATTCTTTTATCTATTTATAAACCAAAATATTACTGGAATCTAGACTTATACAATAATAATTCCATGATAAATGTTAGTCTGTATTAGTAGTTTATCTGTCTATTCATAAGTTACACGTACGTTACCATATTACAAAATCTATAAAGCAGATCACAAATTACGATCGGGATGAACAGATTGTTTAACAACATGTGTTTTACTGAATTGAAAGGCACGCATAGTTCGCTATATTACCACTTTGGTAGAAATAGCGAAAAGGTTCGTTAAGAAAATAGCTTACAGTTTTAAGAAACGAAAACATTGATCGACCTAGCTGATCGGGAATTTACCACTATTCCAAATGAAGAGTATCGCGCTTATAGCACCAAGGCATTTCTTCGTTGAACTTGCATTTGTGCGCGTTGTTTTTGGCGTCGTATAGTAACGCGTTATCGACGTATGCGTCGCATTCGTTGCACCACACCGATAAGTCTACGAGAGACAGCACTAGAGCGTGACCGGTGGAGCGATGGTGAGCTTGCATGTGGCCGTTGATGGAGCGACCGCACGCCGTCTGCAAAATGGAAAAGGAATAAAACGTGACAAGTTATTAATGAAGGATAAATAAAAATACAATTATACAATAGGTAAACACGTCACGTACTTAACTATGAGGAGACATAATGGTGATAAAAACGCTTAACAAATTGTATAACATGGATTCAAAGAAACAGGGTGTGCCAGCCAACCTCACGTGACGTGGGATAAGATTAGTTCATCTCAAAAGATGCTAGTAATAAATTGAACATCAAATATAAAAAGACGTTCGTGATTATGCAAATAATACTTACAATGTAACAATGCAGACACACCCAATTTTCAATTGTATGTTCACAGTCAATACATTTGACTCCTTGCTTAAACTGTACATTATTAGGTATCGCAAATAAGGAATCCAAATGCGGACACCAGGGCAAGGGAATCACAGCAAACATCTCCCCGTCCGCTATAGCTTGCATGTTCTCCGCCAAATAATCCACTAAGGTCCTATTTTCACCGGGTTCAGATCCACCTTGAGCATTTGAACTAGAATCTGCTTGTTTCGATACTGCTGGGCTTTTAGAACTCTCTGGAACGCTACTTTTTTCAACGCACGCTCTTTTACTAGCCGGGTCTTCAGATTTTAAATCTCTTTTTTCTTTTACCTCGCATTTCGAAGCATTTTTGGAGCAAACTGGCGGGATTTCAGGTTTTGTTTCCGATGGTTTCACTTCTACGCTTTTCGATGGGCTTGGCGTTTCTTGTTCATCATCTGTACCACAATGTATACCATCTTCACATTTGGGCTGTATACGCATTTTTTCCATTTGAGTCTCTAAGACACTCTGGTTTTCTGAAGAGTTGTTCATATCATCCGAGCTTGTAGTTCCTGTATGAATCGATTTAGTGGAGTCATCAAGCGTACTCGACAGTGATACTTCTAATTTAATATCAATAATTTTAGTATCTTCATTTATTATTAATCCTCTTGAAGGTAAAGGTTCTCCTATGACATTTTCTACTGGCAATGCCAATTGGAATTTCAGTCCTTTCCAGTATTTTTTGTGAGTTTTGATGACATTGTTGATACTTTCAATTGCAGACCAATGCACTGACACCCTAGGGTCGTGATGATGTCGAATGGGGTCTCCTAATAGAGCTTTAGTGCACATAGTCATAGCGTAAGATATGCTGGTGATATTGTAGCCACCTTCTAAGCATAAAATGACTCTACCGCCAGCGAGCCCTCGTAAAAGATGTGTCATACGACCGTAGCATTCGGGAGAAACTTTGCAACCTACAAAATATTATCAATTTTAGAGTAAAATATTTTTTAGAAAAAATAATTATATTTTTTAACAGTTAGTAAAATTATTAACTAACCTCCAAGAGGATCGCCAACACAAGCGTCAAATCCAGCAGACACTATTACTAGTTCTGGGTTGTACTGGTATGCTATAGGCAGCACTACTTGAGTGAACGCTGCTAAATACTCTGTGTCACCCATACCACGCTAAAAACAAACATTTAGGTTAGGCCCTAACCGTTAGGGCGTCAAACTTTCATCGAACAGAACTATAATTAAATCAATGTGGTAGATCGATGAATAAATACTATTAGAGAAACTATTTCTGTCATCAGTCACTTTCATGTAGGTATACTTGTTCTGAGCAAGATTACCTAAATAAAAAGTAAAACACTCACTTTATTCCAGGGTATATTAACATTAAATCCTTCGCCTCGGCCTTCGCCAACTGCTACGTAATCAGCGTCTTTTGAATATGGGAAGAATGAAGCATCGTCATATCGATGAATGGATATGTATAAAATCTTTAACAAACAAACAATCACATATCGAATTATATTAAGACACAGTTTTGTTTATTATTATTAAGACTTGATTGAATAAGTAGCAGTAGTAGTAAGTACATAAACAAAATAGGTGGTCTGCTAAAGTGGCGACAGCTATATCTGATTAATATTTTTTTTATAAAAACTGCAATATGTGGCAAAGAAAGGAAATAAAATAATTTAAATATTATATTTTGTTAAATAAAACGCTTCATATCTTACCCTGTCGTCATCATACGTAAGGTTTTGCGTGCCATTTCCATGGTGCACATCCCAGTCTATCAACAGGATTCTCTTAACACCATGACTATTGATCGCATAGCGCGCGCCTAAGACGGCGTTATTTAGTAGACAAAACCCACTTGGAGTATCCTCGTCTGCATGGTGTCCTGGGGGACGAACTACACATACTCCCGCACCGGCCGTATGGGATAAGACAGCATCCACCATCTGCGGAGTTTTGTATGAAGTTGAAGGAAATGTTTCCAAGCATCCACGTAAAAGGTATGTCTCAACAAGCATCGGAAGTAAATTAAAAATAAACAGTGCCCTTTAAACTATCTATTCCTATCAAACATTTTCATTTATGTGTAAGCCTTCGGCAAAATTTAGGGAGGTGTATACAGCATTTACGGAGTGATTGGGAGACAGAGATACTAGCGCATTCAAGGTCAACGCTCAACTCATTGCGCTACCTGTACCTCTTTTTAATGACAAGTGGAAAAGTTTACCTGTATAACGCTTCCAGCAGCAATTGCAGCGCTCTCTAAAGAGTCAGGGTGAAAATACACCGAATCATAATCATCCATTTGATTATTCAAATCTCTCAATTTAGTCGTCGATATCTCTTTTAATCTGAAACAATGGAATACCTGCATAAGCATAACATTAATGGTTATTAAATGTACCAACAGAGGATTTTCCGACAGCCAATTAAAAAAAAAAAAAAGTTCATAAATCTTCGATAGACGGCGTTGACGATTCGTGGGTCCGAAGAAATCCGGCGAGTCACCCAGGGCCATAAAAGGATTTTTAAAAAAGAATCCACGTACACCTGGCGTCATCTATCGTCTTAATTAGAACTATTATTTTTATTTTTTAAAGAGCTGTCAGAAAATCCCCCATTATTGTATTTAGGACAAAAAAGTTCATCTGTATTTATTCGACTTGAATAAGGTTTTATTTCACTAAAGTAGCCAAGAAGTCGAATAAGAAGTATTTCGAATAGCTGTTATCATACCTGTTACGATAATGCAAGCCCTAGCGAGACTCAACAGTTTGACATTTCATCCACACGTCACCGTCGATGTTGACGATTGTGTTCGAAACATACAAAACGTGTCGTGTGAAATTACCATTATTTACGATTGATGATAGACTGATAGTAAAACCAGAAAACTAGTTAAAATAAATAGAAATACTGGTGCTACACTACGTATTTAATCAAAAGCATAGGAAAATAAAATAACAAATAACATAATGTTTTCATACGTGTTTATGATAAATTCTTAGTAAAATTAATGTTTTACCATTCAAGTTACTTTCACCTGTATTGTGCATTCTGAACGCATTCTATACGTGGAGGAGAATCGCGAGTGTAGTCAGTCACAATTTTATCGAATTATAATTAGTTTTTAACTTAAAAGACTGCAAAATGGTCACAAAATACTTCGCATCCTTATTTTTAGTTGCAATCATCGGTGGTGTGGTAGCAGAAACATGCCAAAACCCCAAAGTTGAGGCGTCCTCCTTCACAAGCTTGGACGCGACCGTAGTCACACAAATTGCCTATATCACCGAATTTACTCTAACATGTGACAATACCCTGCCTGAAAACTATGCGCTGTACGCTGAAGTTGATGGAAAACCGCTGACCGCCGCCAGAGTTGGTGAAAACAAATATCAGGTATGTTAACCTCTTTGCCCTTAAGCTTAAGATCAAAGGGTTTGCTAGAAGATATTACATCCCCTAAATTAACGACCCGCCCGCGGCTTCGCTCGCGTTATGTAAGATTATTCCGTAGGAGACTTTTTCCCGTGAAAAGAGTCCTATGTCTTAATACAAGTTACAAACTATCTCCATTCCACATTTCATCCAAATCCATTGAGTACTTTAAGTGAAGCTGGAACAAACATCCAAATGTATTTTCGCATTTATAATATGTGATTATGTTTTAGTTTATATCATCTTAGTCATTCATTAATAGAATTTTATAAATGGTTGCTTTTAGTGATTGGTACTCTCTTTAGCAAGTTTATATGTATTAAACTCTCCCATTCCTCCAAAAGAAGACCGGCTCTTACATTAAAACCTGATTAACTATTTTAAAAAGCATTTCTTATTTTTATTAAAACATTTACAAGTATCTCAATATATTATAACCTCAATACACATAGTTTTTCTCTATGCCGTTCCTGTACCTTGAACATCTGCTTCTTTTTAAGACCTACTATCTATTACAGGTATCATGGACTGAGGAGCCAACTAAAGCCCGTTCTGGTGTCCACGAGGTCCTCATTATGGATGAGGAAGGTTGGGCCAACCTCCGCAGGGCTCGTCGTGCCTCTCCCGATGCTCCTGCCACACCCCTATTGGCCATCCAGCTTCATCACCCTGGCAGTAAGTATACCTGACTTTTATAGTATTTTTTGTTCTGGTTTCAATTTGAAATAATATATTATGAGTATTAAAATTTTTGTTTAATACTGAACTAAAAAGTACCTATAAAACTCACTGTCACAAAAATAATTTCATCTTTTACTGCAACTTTAGGTATGTCAGAGTTCCAATTTAAATAATTTAGGCTAATATGTAATTAAACATAATATAATAAGTAAACATAATGATGTTCATATTGCTATTACTAAATGATAAGATAACCTATCCATCAACTATATTTGTCTCCTATATTATTTTATTATGTATGAGATAATTTGAAAACATTGAGAAGAAAATCTTAATAGGTATGTTCTCAATTTCTGGACAAGGTATATAGGTAGTTATAGAAGCTTCTCTATTGTAAGTGACTTTAGTTGAAGAACTTAAAGCAATAGAATAACTTTGTCAGCTCCATAGTTGGTAGTATGCCTACCTACGAGCACAGGGTTGCGGGTCTGAATACTGCTCAGGTGAGCACTAATGCTTGCCTCGTGTCTGGATGTTGTTATTACTTATCTATTCTGATGTATTGATTCTACTACCGGTGTACAGGTTCTGCCTAATTTGGGAGCAGATGGCCATGTGTGAGATGTCCCTACATATTTATTATTTATTCTTATTTACTTTTTCCAGGTTACTCTGGCCCCTGGGTGAACTCCGAAGTTTTGGCAACGCTTCTCTCGATCCTCGTAGCATACACCGCGCTGCGTAACAAGAGCAGCATTCTAGCCTAGTTATTTTTTTATTTATTCAAAATTAAGTTTTTCTAATAAAAGTTAATTTTAAAAGTTATAGTATATTTATTGACTCATTATGTCACTTTCCCGCGCTATTTTTGTTGGTTCTTGGAAGTACACTCCAAGAGTATGTTCGAAAGTTACTTGGAACTATAACCCTTTTCACTTTCTCTTCCTTCAAGTTTCATGAGTGCAAGTCAAATAATAGCTCTGCCCATTTAGCAACGGACGCTTGGAGTAACTAATCGCGTGCATCTATCAAACATTTTTGAAACTGTAAGGTGGTGTACACCTGCACGTGGTGCACCCTGCCAAAAAGCAAACGAGGCTCTGGCGACCGAACCGATGGCGGTATAACCATCCATTAGGCCAAGTGTAAGTACCTAGGCCGGCGGCGGGCAGCAGCGCCGTCGGCGCAAGACTTGGCTCTGCGCTCACCAACCCGCCTGCCCAGCGTGGTGAGTATGGGCATAAACCCCTAATGGACAGCGCGCCAAATATACGGCTCCCAGTTCCCGGCAGACCTACTATTCCGGGCCACAGTGGCAGCGGCCTCGGTCACGGTAGGGCGGGGCGGGGGACGCCCCCCTGCCAGGTGGACTGATGACCTGAGGAAGGTCGCTGTGGTGGCTGGATGAGGAAAGCGGGTGATCGTGCGCTTTGGCGTGCCCGAGGGGAGGCCTAGAGTCCACGCCACGAAAGAAGTCCCGCAGACGCAGCGCTGCAATCGCTGCAATGTTGCCAGCATCGCTTTTTAATTTGGCCTGCTTATTTTACTACATCTAAATATGGATAAACACAGAGACAATACTGATGTCATACATACTATGATATACTGTAAGACAACCTCTTATTTTATCAATAAAACAAGTAAAATTACTTTTAAATATCTTTATTATTAATATTCTATTAAAATAATTGTGATCATCTAGATTCTAGTGGATGAATTCCGCTCATAGAGCAATCACTGTCAATGTCTTCAGTGTCACTACAATTCTTTTTTCACTAAATAGAAGTGATGTATTTTTTGACGTATTACAGACAAATCAAAATCATCCAAATCAATTTTTTTAAATGTGGTCTGCTTTTTCCAGGAGTCACAATTATTTTGGATGTTGTTGCTGCAACTTGCCCTTCCTTAGTAATTCTGGTGACGGTTTTTTCAGAAACACCTGAAACAACAATTAAATCATTACCTAAATAACAACAATGTGCGGATATTTCAATCGTATTCATGAAGCTAAACGCTAATTTTGAATAGTAAAACATTACATCACTCATAATGCAAAATATTCCATTCAATTAGGGAAATTACAACGTCAGGGCAACCCCAAAACATACCTGTCATGGCTGCAATTCGTGCCCGAACATTTTTTAATGGGATTAAAACGTTCTTGCTCTTCATTTCTGCTTCACAAAACTCTTTCACCCTGAGAATCATTTCTCTTCCTCCACTTTTAATTACTTTGGGCATTGTAAACGATAGATTTAACACAAAAATGTAATAAAAACTTCGAACCTACACAACCAGAGCAAACACCAAACGACTACAACATGGCGGAGCTGTCATTTTTAGTTCACAGTTTTTTCGCGGGACTTCTTTGGTAGCGCGGACTCTACGTCCAGTAGTGGACTGAAATAGGCTGATTGATTGAAGCTATATTCTATGTTCAATTTCATTCTTCTTCATCGACCTTTGGATGACATTGAAAGTACATATGACTTGCTGTTGGTCTTAAGGTCTCATATGGGCTCGGACCAACCACCCACTAATAGACACCACATCCTGTACAACTTACTAACAAACTAATTCCGAAAAAGTTGCGGTGCGGGGGCGCGGGGAACACGTCGTGATTGGTTAATCTAGCTTACGCAAGGTATTGGCAGGTCTCATAATTGGTCGAAACTGAAGTGAGCCGCGAGGTATTGGCCGCCCAGAGATATCTATATGTGCAAATGCACCTATGCGTTTCGGAAAGTAGCGCCCGGACATGTGGTGTCCAGTGGTTGGTCCGAGCATAGGGCCTGTCTTCCTATAATAATCATACAAGATAAGTTGTATGTATAACCCAAGCAGATAAAGAATAGATCTGAAAATGGCGTCCGCTCGCATGCTAACTCGCTCACAATCTATCGCTGTCTATACTCACACAGTGAAGTACGCGCTGCAAAAAAATAATGACAAAATCAGTGTTCGCAAACAATGATAATTGTCATTGATACACTCTTCCGGAAATCGTACATAATAATGTAAAATAAATAATCTTAAACTTATCCCATGTTGTTTTTTCTTATATTTACCCTTGCTCCTTATTTATTTCATTAATATTTTTGTCATTATTAGTATCATTAATTAATAATAATAAACCCGTCCCGTCCCATTTTATAAAAAGGAATAATTAATAACAAAAAAAAAGTAGATTTTTGAGAACTTGTTTTGCCAACCGTACCATAAGTACCCGCCGCCATTTTCAGATCTATTCTTTATCTGCACGGCTTATATCCACTAACTTGTTCAAATATTTGTCGTCGTGCGCTGCCCGTATCTCCTCGTCGCTGGCGGGCCTGGTCTGCAGCTGGTGGACCCGCTCCAGCAGACCGAAGTCGCGATGGCGCTCGTGAATTCGCATTATACGCTCCGGACATTCTACGTGGTCTCTGCAAATGTTCCGAATTATTTAGAACTAGCGGTCCGCGTTCTTTAAGATTTTTCCCGTAAATGTCGCACACCTAGATAAAGGGTAACACAACTCAAAATAATCCAAAATCAAGTTATTGCGATATTCGGATTCTGCGTCGAAAACTACATTAAGTCTAAAGACACCTGTGTAAAAATCTTAGTTAAGAAATACAAAATGATGTAACAATATTTTAAATCGGTCAAATAGAAATGGAGTAAAACGTTTTTAGCTGTTCCCGAAAAAAAAAGGTATTCTGAATTGTGTTACCCTTTATCTAGGGGTGCGATGTGTTAATCCAGGGTACAAACTATCTCCATTTTAAATTTCATAGTAGTTTAGGAGTAAAAGCGTTGGAGCAGACGGGTTCTCGAATGGAGACCACGTCTCGGGACACGTAGTGTGGGACGCCCCCCTGCCAGGTGGACTGATGACCTGAGGAAGGTCGCTGGTGGTGGCTGGATGAGGAAAGCGGGTGATCGTGCGCTTTGGCGCGCCCGAGGGGAGGCAGCAGTCCAGCAGTGGACTGCAGTAGGCTGATTGATTGAAAAGCGTAACAAATATCTAAGCATACTTTTAAATTTATAATATTAGTATGATCTATCAATGTGATTCAAATTCATTTGGGTAAGTTGCTAAAATCTAATTTTCTGTGTATTATATAAAAGAAGAATCTCACTGACTGAAAGATCATCAGCAGCTCATATACGTCCCCGACAAGGGGCTCAAGCCTTGCCTAAAATCGTGCGATGCCCTAATCACGCTAGCCTACTGCTGTTTGGTCAGCTTCACATCTTTGTTTTTTTTCGGAGTGTGCAGTTTTGTTCACGATGTTTTCTTTCACCGTAAGAGCTTCAAATAAACGTGCATATTCGAAAACTCTTGATGAGGTCCGAACCCACATCTCCCGGACGGGAGGCAGATGCTGTAGCCATTACACCACCGACCTCAATTATAAGGAATATATCATTGCAACAATTAACGCTGTAGGTATAATTTTTTAAATCAATAGGGGATCGGACTACTTTTTTTTATTTTATAAATTCAAACTTCTTAGTTTCTGCTATCGAACAAGGTTAGACAGAGAGGCACATACCCACTTGTGACGTCATTTGTTAGTAACGCCATATAATCTCCATACAAAAATCGTTTTTGAAAGAGACAGACATATTGAAACTTTAAATAATCACTGTAATTTAGTTTTTCAACCGATTCTTATTTTAAAATGTATATTTTAAAAATAATTCATAAAATATGTTAGATTTAGGAACAGTCCGATCCCCTGTTGCTGTACGTTTGTCTCGCTAAAAGTCGAGAATGGCTGGACCGATTTGGCTAATTTTGATTTTGAAATATTTGTGGAAGTTCACGGAAGGTTTAAATGGTGAGAAACAAATAAATAATAAGTAACAGGAAAAGAAAACGACTATTTAGTTTTTCAATACAAAATGGTCAAGAGTCGGTGTAGGGTAGATGTTGGAAAAAATGGCAGGACAAATATAGCTAGCTAAATATAAATATCAAGCATAAGTACTTACGGTTCGACAACATTTTTGTGCTTCAACATTGCTTGGTCGTAAATATAACACACTGGATATAGGGCCAACTTTAGATCCGTTACTGCAACAAATAGGAATATATTAATCATCAAATAAAAGGGTGGCTAATCTCGCTAACGATATCCATAAATAATATAATGATAAAAAAATATGATATAATGCATAAAAAAAATATTAGTTTTTTTTTTTCATAGTTCACCTGAAAATATACAAAAATAGAATACTGACAGTCAAAACAGAATCGAAATTGATCGAAAAACAAACTAGATACAACATTATTAAACAAATATATCTGTCCCTCTTACGAAAACAAAATTTTCTATGGCGGATGTATGGACCGCGTGACATATGACGTCACATGTCACGTCGGACCTCTCTGTCTAACCATTAACTTTGAAGTCTTATAACTTTGTTTCTGAGCAAGATATTTGAAAAAATATTTTTTATGTGTTTATCTGGAACTTGAAATATTTCGATTAATGAATTTAAAAAAAATGTGCATATTCCCTATTCAGATACATAATAAAATGAACATTTCAAAAATGTTTACGGATACACCAGTCTAAATTTATAATAGATGAGAAAATTTATCTTACATAATGTAGGAAATATAAACCTATCTTGCCGCACAACTTGACAATCACTTTTACTTTTAACATTCACGGGTTTTTTGTTCACTAAATTTTGCAGTTCTTTTTTAAGAGAACATTCTATCTGTTTAGCGAGAGCTGATAGCTTCACATCTAACGTGCTGTTTAGTAGTTCATGTATTTTCTTCATAGTAACGATATTAGAAGCCTTTGTCGTTTTTCGAGGACTCTTTTTAGGTTTTATTTTTACATTTTGGATGCCTCCGCGGCCTTCTTTGCACGCTGGGCAGATCCAAATATTATGTGGCTGCGGTAAATTATCGTCTTCAAGTTTTTCTGTATTATTATTTGATGGGCTGCTTTTTGCAGGTTTTAAGAGGTTTACTGTGCCGCATTTTGTGCAAGACGCCATCTAGGAATACTTAGTAAGTTAAGGACTGGTAAATAAAATATAAATATTGTATTAGTAAATATAAACACGATTGACATTTTAACGCCAAAAACATTTCAACATTATTTTAAGAAGGTTGAATAAAAGAGATCACGATAAATTCTTAGAGGGAAAAGTTTGAAGTATGAGCACTCACTGAGCACTAGTATGAGCACGTATCAGGAAAGAAAAGACTTCAAGGAGGATTTTGCATTTCGATCGTCAACACGAATAGTGGCTCTGTGAGCTGTAGACCTTGCGAGTTTTTTTTTAATGACTGAAATATGATATATTTACGTTCTATTTTTTCGAAAAGCTGAATCGGCCAAAAATCTAGTCTCTCCATACAAAATGGGTCGCTCGGGAGTCTCACTTTGTATGGAGACCAAAAATTTTTTTGTCGCAGGATTTTTTTTTTTCATGAAAAGTTGTTCAGTTTGACGGGTACTATCACTACACGGCGGGAACAAAACGATGTAAATTTCACGGTGTATTTATCGAACCTGCTCACAAAATTTCACAAGAATCGGTTGACCTGTAGAGGACAACAAACAGATGGACATACAAAAGCAATTTTGGCCAAGTTGAAACGGAGACGCTTCGAGCTCGCTCGGTCAAAAAAGTACTCTAATAGGGGATCGGACTCTGTTCCTAAATTTACCATATTTCTTGAATTATTTTACAGCAAACGATTCGCGAAGAAAAAAACAGAATCTGTTGAAAAACGAATTTACAGTGATTTTTTAAAGTTTCAATATGTCTGTCTCTTTCAATAACAATTTTTTGTATAGAGATTATATGGCGTTACTAACAAATGACGTCACAAGTGGGTATATGTATGTCTAATATGGGGGACTAATAACTCGGTCAATTTTAAAGATAGAGCAAAAATTATTTTTGTGTTCGATAGCAGAAACTAAGTTTGGATTTATAAAATAAAAAAAAAGTAGTCCGATACCCTATTACTAAGATCCCCCAGCTTAAGAAATATCAAAATATGAAAAGCCAAAAAAATCTCCTCACCGAAAAAGGAAAATAAGGACTCTTACCTATCCTCAAATGGTTCAGCCGCTCCAAAATCCGCCTTTTCGTCTCATCATCCTGCACCGGATAACAATCCCTCGTAGCGAACTTGTCAGGCCTCGTTTCGTCTCCCTCCCACCTCACTACTGGGATATGTTTCTGTTTCCCTCTGTCACACACGTTGGGTATGCCATCGTTACTGTAGGTGGGTTGGTAGTTGTAGCATCGCCAGTGGGGTTTGTGTGCGTAGATGCAGTTGAGTATTGTGTCTCGCATACTGGCAAGGTAAGAGAGAATGTTTTAATATCGAATGGACGATCAGAATAATTATATTTTTAATAACGAAGATGTTACTAAATAAGTTTGGGTAAAGCAACAGAGCAACGGACGAAAAAATATAAGTTATTAAGAGTGCGTTCCCTAACGTGCGATCAGTCCGAACTAATCGCTTTTTTCAAAGCCCATGAGTGTAAGTGAAACACACTTATGTCAAATAATCGCTGTATCCGTTTTGGAACGCACGATACGATAGATTATCGACCAGACACTCGACAGCCCTTCTATCAACAACTACAACTTGGTATTAGAGTTGTTATTAGGTTGAACTTAAAACTGTTCTAAAATATTTGTCTCGGTTGGTTAATAAACAAATGCAGCTGTATAAGTATATATTGACGCAGACAGCATTTAGCTTTGATTTTGTATGAGACCCGTTATCTAGTTGTAATTGTTGATCGAATGCACAGCCGAACTAAAAACCAGAGTACTTGGAGTCATATTTCCTCCAAGCCAGAGTATGATTGAATTAACCTCCTCTGGTTCATTCTACTATTTGAATCGGATAGACCAACTTATAGTCAGCTGTAACCACAGAATACATAAAACTATTACTAGGACGTCAAAAAATGTTTTACAATAAATAACTTTTAAATTGAAGATAATACTCACGAATCACAAGGTTCGGTGACTTCTCTCAACACGGGCGGAGGATGCCCCAGCAAAGTCCTGAGGGTCAAGGCAGCCCCTTCGGCCAGCGAAGGAATGCAGTACCCCCCCTCCAGGACCACGCACACTGACGGACACACCGACATCAACATGTTGAGGAGATGCGCGTAGCACGCTGGCGTGATCTCCATCTCGCCCTGATGAGTCAATCACATCACACTAATATTATAAATGTGAAAATATACCTGTATTTGGATGTTTGTGCCGCTTTCACGCCTTAACTACTGAACGGATTTGGATGAAATTTGGAATGGAGATAGTTTGTAGATTAAGGGTTCGGTAATTCTGATATACATAATATAAATACTAGAAATAAAAATAAAATAGCGCACCCAAAGTTTAGACTGTGTAAAGTTAATAATTCATTCATGGAGAACTGTATTCGCTTCTATAATAAAATACCAGATGATATTGTAAATCTGTCCGATAGCCAATTTAAAGCTAAAATTAAAACTATTTTATGTTCTAAGGCCTATTATACGATAAATGATTACTTAGATGATAAAAACGTCTGGTCAACTGTTGTTCCAAATCAGCGGAGTAGATTAAAATTATGACTCGTGTATGATTCTTTATATATTTAAAAGAAAAGTACAAAAGATACAATTCCTGTGGAGTTTCTTCTGGCCGTTCTTCGTTCTTCTCCACAGAGGGCGTACACTGGTAGTGAACGTGCTATCCATGATAGCTTTGACGTTGAAAAATGATTTGTAAAAATCGAATAAAGAACTTTTGACTTTGACTTATGTCGCTCAGTAATATATGAAGCTCTATGGATGTTTGCCCACGCGCCGGCGTTAGCGTCGGCCCGGCACGCAACCGTGAATGTGGGAACGAGCCCTAACACATAGGATACTTTTTACGGGAGAAAGTCTTGTTCCCACGGGAAAATCTTACACAACGCGAGCGTAGCCGCGGGCAGACCGCTAGTATACTACAAATTATATAATGGGGTACGCAAAATTAATAAACAGCGTAAAAATAAGAAAACCGTTTCGGGATTACATGATTACACACACTATATTTTCTCATTATTAAAGTAAAGATAACGCTAAAATTTAGGAAGGAAATTACAAACCAAACACCCACACTAATAATAATTAATATATGGGGACACATCTTCACACACGGCCATCTGACCCCAAACTAAGCAGAGCTCGTACTATGGGTACCAGACAGCTGATATACATTACTTAAATAGATAAATACATACTTATATAGATAAACAACAACCAGACACAAGGCAAACACAAGTGCTCATCACACGAATGTTTGCCCTGGGCGGGATTCGAACCCACGACCCTGTGCGTCGGAGGCAGATACACTACCACCTTGGCTACGGAGCCGTCAACCAACACTATGTCCAAAATACCTTTTTATTACTTTGAAGGAAAACATCATGAAGAAATCTGCACAGAACTGAGGAAGATTCAAAGGTTGTTTGTGCAATGAACCAATGTAGAGTTTAAAGCCTAATTATCCTAATTTAGGGTAGGCTCGAGCCCTTCGATAGTGTCGCGTGGTATCGATTTGGGCCTAACCTTCTCATCGCCCAAAGCTGCGTCAAACCCGGCCGACACAAGCAGTAGCTCTGGCGAAAACTGAAAGAGACATATAAACGTTAAACGTAGATAAGAAAGAGACGCATATATACCTCCGGACAGCCCACCGCCGCGTCGTAGCCCGCCGATATTATGACGAGCTCCGGTTGGTACTGAGATGAGAAAAAAAATGTTTCAATGAAAAAGCAATAACAAAAAGCTTGGTTTTAACACTTTATATATTAGGCAAGCTCTTTTGATGGATTTACATGAATAAACTATACTTAAAAATTACTTGTATAAATAATTTATGCCACTTTGAATGTTTATTAAAATTAGCTTGTAGCGAAAACCGCACCGTTTAAAAACTTAAATGTGTATGTAAAAAAATCCGACATTAAGGTCAAATTAAAAATATGAGAGCAGTTGTTTTTTATCATCGAAGGATATAACGGCCTCCGTGGCCGAGTGGTCGAGATTTCGACGCCCATTACGGAGGTTCCGGGTGCGATTCCCGGTGGGGACACTGTCAAGCAAAAATATATTGGTGAGACTTTCCCCAGTTTGCTTAGGACATTGCAGGCTGAATCACCTGATTGTCCGAAAGAAAGATGGTTCCGTGCTTCGGAAGGCACGTTAAGCCGTTGGTCCCGGCTACTATCTAGTCGTTACATGAGCCAAGTCAGTAGGCTTTGGCGGCTCTATAACACTGACACCAGAGTTTGTGAGGTCGTTTCGGAATCGAACCCGGAACCTCCGTAATGGGCGTCGAAATCTCGACCACTCGGCCACGGAGGCTGTTAACATTCTCTGTAAACTTGGCATACGAAACCCTTACCTCAACAGCCATAGGCAACAGTAACTGATGCCAGATAGCAAGATAGTCCCCATCATTCATCCCAGTTTTGTTCAGGGGCACATTAAAGGTATACCCTTTGCCTGTTCCACAGCCGACGTAGTGGTAGTCGGAATGACGTAAGTTGGGCCAGAAGGAACCGTGTTCGTAGCGATGTATAGAGAAGTAACACACTCTGGGGTCGTCGTAAAACATCTGTTGAGTCGCTTGGCCATGGTGAACGTCCCAGTCCACGATCAGTATCCTAAAATCACAGATTATAAATGAGAAAATATAACTAGTGGCTCTGTGAGCTGTAGACCTCGCGAGTCCGTATATCTTTTCATATTTATTTTTATTTTTTCTTCACAAACATCCCCGACATCTTGTTTTCTTTTTTTAATTTTTCTACTTAACTTTATTTATTTTATTTTATTGGTTAAGAAATGTGACCTGTAGATGAAAACAGCCTCGGCGGTAGACCTTGTAAGCTGGCAACCCCCATAACTCCGTTATTTTTTAAAATTCCAAAAACTGACTCGAAAAGAAAACTCGATTAGTTTATCGAATCTGCTCACAAAATTTCACGAGAATCGGTTGAAAAACGCGACCTGTAGAGTGAAACAAACTAACAAACAGATGGACAGATGGACATACAAAAGCAAATTTGGCCAAGGTGAAACAGAGACGCTTCGCTCGCTCGATCAATAATAATAATAATAATAATTTTTATTATCCTAAAAGAGTACAACTATTACATCAATCAATAGCAGTTACAGACATAAACAAGTAGGTTGTACACAAAAAAATTATACTAGAACTTCTGACTCCTAAACTAAGGCAAGCAATATATTTGGTTGTTTGTTCCGCCTTCACGCTTAAAGTACTCAACGGATTGGGATGAAATTTGGAATGGAGATAGTTTGTAACCTGGAATAACACAAGGATACTTTTTACGGGAAAAAGTCTTATCACCACGGGAAAATCTTATATAACGCGAGTGTAGCCGCGGTACAAACAATGCTAGGGTACAAACTATCTCTATTCCAAATTTCATCCCAATCCGTTCAGTAGTTTTTGCGTGAAAGAGTAACAAACATCCATACATACAAACTTTCGGGTTTATTCGTTTGTAATTTGCCACCTACGATCCTCGTATCGTAATGTTCTATAAACACTAATTAGAAGTAATTACTATTTTAGTGGGTTATTTATTTAATAATATGTTACCACGGTTACGAAGGGGTTATTTTCTTGAATAGTTATATTAATCGATTTCTCTTAGAAGGACAAGGAAACTTACCTGGTCAATCCCTTATCAACGGCATGCTTAGCAGCCAAGGCGACGTTGTTGTAGACGCAGTAGCCGCAGGGCTCCGCCCTCATGGCGTGGTGTCCGGGCGGGCGGACGAACGCGGCGCCATTTTGGACCTCCCCGGATATGACGCGGTCTACCATGTCTATAGTGGAACCAGCCGATAGAAGGGCCAGTTCGTGTGTACTCTGCAAGTTGTGCAGATATTTAAATAGTGATATTTATAAAAAAGACAGGTTCGTAAACAAAAAAGTAAAAGCAAATGTTTGAGATGTAAAAATTATATGTTTTTTAAATTTACATTCTACAACCAGCCAGTAGATATTATAATACGAGCGGTTACCTACACTTAATTAGTAACCTTCATATTAGATACAGCGTAAAGTTCGTCTTATTCTTAGTCTTATAAGACAGCCGTAAAACGGAAGAGGAGTAAAGTGCGAAAAGGGAAGAAATGAGGGGGGATGTCTGCGAGGAACGCAGACGGGTGACCTGATCTATGAATAAGAACCCTTAATCCCAGTCTTGATGGATGCTCCTTTCATGATAGCGCCGCATCAGCTCAGCCGTACCGCGTGATACCCTCGGTAGGTGAGGTCTATTCCATGTTCTCTTCGCTTCTGGCGTAAGATGACCCCAGGGACCCCGAGACTCCCCGGTGAAAACCAGCTTGGCGACGGCTATTGCCATCACCAGCCAGCCCACCCTTGCGCCGCGCAAGCCCCAGTGCCTCCCCACACCTTATACTTCGAAAATTTCCGCGTTTCCATCACACGGTTGTTCTCCCGTGTTTGGCCGTGTGGTGACGGCAGAGTAGAATACATTTGTCACCAACCCCTGCTCTTCCCGTGGGTGTCGTAAGAGGCGACTTAGGGACTACACATTGAACAGGGAACGGGCAGCAGCGCTCTCTGATACAGTAACCTTTTAATCTGCGATCTCCAACCCGCCTGCCAAGCGTGGAGATTATGGCAAAACCAAACACTTAAGTGGAGGCTCATAGTTCAGCAGCGGACTGTAACGGGCCGTTGATGATGATGGTTGTTCTCCCCCCGTGAGATCGTAGTCGGACGGGCCTTTCTTCGCCCACCCTCAGAGCACCCATCGAAGGAGTACAGGTTTTACTGCGTTATAGCCCCCTCAAATCTGCCTGTATCAGGACAATGATACTGTTACTCTTCTTCATCGTGTGGGTTGTCATATTGTTAACCAACCTCACGAAACCTGGTATCTCGAGCCATGTTATCGACCTTTGGCGGCTCTATACCGACATTTTACGAGTATAGTAAGTGATTATACTTATAGAGATTTCTTAGCTTTAATCGTTCATTCTGATCACAATTATTGTGGTTCTGATAATACTTACAGGATGAATATACACCGCGTCGTATCTGGAGGAAACCTCCTCTAAATACTCCAGGTCTTGGTTCTGATGCGTGGTTTCCATCAGCTCGTATACGCTGGGGTCATGCAGTAAGTTCAGTTCCTCCTTCGTCGCCGCACGAGGCTCGTACTCCTTGCATTGCGATATCAGGCCCAGTTCTTTACACCTGTAAATTACATTGGTCTGAAAACTGAGAATCCTTTGCCTGGACAGCAGTTACCCATCTGGAAGTCTTAAAATAGGCTTCCGACTCAGGCCGGTCGGAGCAAGGACAACATGTTTTGTTGGGGGGTTTCTAACGATATCAACTTGTGTTGTGTATGCGGATTGCGGAGAGATGCAAACAATGGCCCACCTCTCGTCTCCGCAAGTACCGCAAAGAAGAGTTATTGCTAATAGGGAATATGCATAAAAAATATTAGTTTTTTCATAGTTCATCTGAAAGTATACAAAAATAGAATACTGACAGTCAAAACAGAATCGAATATGATCGAAAAACAAACTAGATACAACATTATTAAACAAATGTATCTGTCCCTCTTACGAAAGCAAAATTTTCTATGGCGGATGTATGGCCCGCGTGACATGTGATATGACGTCACATGTCACATCGGACCTCTGTCTAATCATCAACTTTGAAGCCTTATAACTTTGTTTCTTGATCTTTCTGAATCTTTCTAATCCAAATTCCGATCCTTATTATAATTTAATCTTTTTAATAATCGTTTCCTCGTTTTTATGTCTGTGGCGATGTGCAAACCGCACCATGACAAAGGAAAAAAAAAAAAAAAACTTTGTTTCTGAGCAAGATATTTGAAAAATTATTTTTTATTTGTTTATCTGGAACTTTAAAAAATTTTCATTTTCCCTATTTGCATATTCCCCATTGTGTGGGTTGTATGTAAAGTCGACGAGCAGCCTCACAAACCTTGGTTTGGTCCTGGTTAATCAATGGGGGATCGGACTGTTCAACATATTTTATAAATTATTTTTAAAATATAGATTAGTAGCAGACGATTCGCGAAGAAAAAACAGAATTGGTTGACAAATGAATTTACAGTGATTTTTTAAAGTTTCAATATGTCTGTCTCTTTCAAAAAAGATTTTTTGTATGAAAATTATATGGCGTTACTAACAAATGACGTCACAAGTATGTGCGTGCCTCTCTGTCTAAACTTGAATTTCAAACCTTTATATCTCGGTCAATTTTAAAGATAGAGTAAAAAATATTTTAGTGTCCGACAGCAGAAACTAAGAAGTTTGGATTTATAAAATAAAAAAAAAGTAGTCCGATCCCCTTTTGTGAGTTTGGAAATCATTGAATTACAGAACTAAGTTGCTCACTGCAAAAATTATCTCTGTCGGTAGAGTTTACAATCAAGAGAGAGAGAGTTTGGTTTTTTCAAAAATCATAATCAAAAATTATTTATTTCCATAGGATGTTATTACATCACCAGTCAAAAAGTCAAAAGTCAATATTTTTTTATTCGAATTAAGATTTTTACAAATCATTTTTCGACGTCAAAGCTATCATGGATGGCACGTTCACTACCAGTGTACGCCCTCTGTGGAAAATAACTTAGATCCGTCATTACATTTTTTTGGGTGAGTTCACTAACACAATGGCGGAGTCTGTGGACACTGGTAAGTTCTGAAGCTACTTTTAAGTTCTGGACACCATCAAACCAAATCATCTTGAGAAACTGTTCCTAGTTTTGTTAGATCACGGAATCACCTGATTGTACGAAAAGGATTCGGAAGGCACGTTAAACTCGTTGAACCCGCCATGAGCCATGCCAGAGGCCTATGGCGGCCCAACTCTTACATCATGAGGCTTAGCATGGTTGGTTGTCGTGGCACCAACCAACCATGCTAAGCCCAGGCAATCAGATGAATGAATAAACATAAACAGCTCATATGCGTCCCCACCGAGGGGCTCGAGCCTACCCTGAATTAGGGCGATTAGGCCTTAGTCGACCACGCTGGCCCAGTGCGGGTTAGTCGACTTCACAAACAACCTTTTAATTTCTTCGCAGGAGTGTGCAGGGCAGGTTTCATCACGTTTTCCTTCACCGTAAGAGCGTCGAATAAACATTTATGAATTCGAAATTCGAAAACACATTGGTACGTGGTGAGGATCGAACCCGCATCTACTGGACGGGAGGCAGCGGTCCTAGCCACTAGACCACCGACTCACTAGATGAATGAATATTAAAATTTGAAAATTTCTAGTAGCTAAGCAACTAAGTTATTTTCCAAATAGCATAATATCAAGATATAACCCACTCACAAGGAAGGTGAATGTTCTCTTTATTGCCTCAATGTCTTGGGTATCTCAACTCTTTAGTATCATGTAAGATGTATGCCATTGTAATTAAGTACTATTCAGAATATGTAAATAGGTGACAAATTATCATTTATGTGCAACTGGTGTCGGCGACTATATTAAGTTATCTTTTGTTATCTGGGCAAGGATACATTATAGCTAAAGATTGTTATAATCTGATTTTCTTTTATATTTCAACAATATTACTTTATGAAAAATAAAACATTTTTTTATATAAATTTATTTAAGTCAAGACTGACCGCTTTCAAAAATGCCTAATAATTATTATGTATTAAATAATGTACTGTAACGGGCCGTTGATGAAATAAAGTAGTTAAGGGGCCTCATCGCTCTAATTCAATCAGGGTAGGCTCGAGCCCCATGGTGGGGATGTTTATGAGCTGTTGATGATGATGATGAATTAACACGAAGGCTGCTAATCGACGCTACTCTCGTGTTCACATGGAATTACTGTTCACTGCTCATGGACGCACTTGGCCGGTACTATTACGTGCGCGCGCACAGGCGTTATGTTTACTAGTTGATAGGGTAGCAGTCGTTGTGTTAAGGAGACTTAATTAACTAACTTAACCTGGATAAAAGCATAAAGGTATCTGTCCAAGTAATTGGGGGCATGGGTGGGGCACATAGCGCGGCGGGATGACGGAAGGTGGACCAAAGCAGTGACAGAGTGGCGTGGCGGCCCAGACTTGGAAAACGCTCGGTAGGCAGACCACCAGCCCGATGGTCAGATGATATAGTGACAGTGGAAGGGAAGTACTGGATGAGAACTGCACAGGACCGTGCAATAAAAAAGAGGCCTATACTCAGCAGTGGGTGGCTGTGGGCTAGATAGATAGATCTTATTAACTATAAGAAAAGATATATATTAAATATGAGGTAGATAGGTGACCGCTATTGTGTTTTCCTTGCTTCAGAAAGTATGTTAATTAAGTAAAGTGAGTGCTTATTGAGTTTCTATTTTTATTTTACAACTCGGACATCAGACTTCATACTTAAAGTTTGTTTATTTGTTGTGTTTTGTTCTGATCATAGTAAATATTCTATCAAGCACAAACTTTGCAAGATACCATATTTTACCTATCTACTACGCCAATGAGTCTCTCCGGGCATTCAGGATAGCTGTCATCCCAAAGGCAGCGGTGTTCAGCCATGCGGGGCTCGGTCACAAACCCGGTTGGACCTTTGATTTTTGTTTTAGAGTCCATTGCCTGTCAAGAAGAGAGCTGATTATCTTAGCTTAAAATTAGTATTTATAACATTTGGTTTTAATTACAACCATTTTTATTTTAGTCAATTCTGTTTATATCATGTTAACAAACAAATAATTTCAGTCATTTATTGAAAGAATGAAACAACACGATAAAAACATCATGGGGCCGTTTCACAAAGCTACAAGTTACAAATTACAAGTACAATTCAACGTACATTGCGTAGATGATTAGATAAAACGATAACGCCTTACAGTTTAGGCGAATTGGTTACGTAATGAATATCAAATTGTAACTTGTTGCTTCGTGAAACGGGGCCCAGGTCATGTAACATCCACCTAATTGCAACCCAACTTTTGTAGAGGTTGTTTCCAATAAATTAATAATGGATAAAATCCTACAAATAGTTGAAAATAATGTTCAGATAACTCCTATTTGAACTTACAGGCTAAAGATTTATTAATTAAATGTCAACTTACAATTTGATAGTGATCCCTCAAAACTGTATCAATATTATGCTTTTTCTTCTGTTGTGCTTTTTTCTTAGCTGCCACAACTATGGCTGATGGCTGCGGAAAACAAAATAATAATTAATTAGTTACAACTAAAGTTGTGTAAATGTATGTAAGTATTGCATGGTCTTTGTTTGTACTAGATTTTATAGTATTACTAGGGTGTACTTGTACTTTATTATAAGTATAAAAGATAATGTTAAAAAGAAATAGATTAACATCAACATTTAAAATATATGCAACTGGCTTATTTTATTAGGTTTACAGATATTTTAAAAAGTGGGTTGACATCTTTAACACCCTGACTGAACAACATTTTTTTTTTATTTTGAAATCATTACAAGAAAAGCCATAAACACTCTAAATCACTTTTGCTTGTTAAAAATATATTTTTAATAAATATAAATTGACATGATATCTTATATTTTTCAACATTTTCTTTTCGAGGTATTTCTACTGTTGTTTTAGAAAATCAAGCTGTATATTGGCAATAAACTTTATCACAAAACTAAACAAAGCTTGTAGAACAGTCTTATCTCTTTACTATGTTATTAGATTATATTTACCAATACAAAGGGGAAGATAATGTTATTATTTACTTAAGTTTTAGCAGAACAACTTGACTTTAGTTTATTAATTCTCGAAGAAAATTGTGGTTATTATTGCTTTGCAACGGCATACTTATAGCATTTACTGAGTAAGTGTGAAAGATACTGGCTACCACTGCTCTATGTTACTTCTACTTACAGTAAAATAATCAAAATAAGACTTGGAAAATACTTGACCATTGGCTATTTCATGGCAGATTGTTACTCTACATTGTACTCATTCACAATGACTGGTTCATTCAAGGTTGTTTGGTCAAGGCCAACCTTGATTATCAGACACATTTTTGCAATGGATTTGGTAGGATATTTAATCTACTTAGTTTGATAATATTGTATTACTAACTATATAGTATATAGAATAGACGTAGGTATACCTTTGCACCAACTGACATGGCCCGAGTTTGTATCTTGGCTTTACGTGCCCCATTTCTGGTGACTATGGTAGAGGCGGGTGGGGTGGTCTTCTTAGCCTCACCGCCAGACCGGCGCGGCTCCGAGGGCGGTGGGGTACTCTATAATTCAACAAATAACAATAAAACCAAACACAAACAAAGTAAACACGAGAGAAGCGCGCCAACTACAAATAACCAAGCTGATACACACCATAACTAAAAATTTATTTCTTGAGCGACATATCACTGGAAATTAAGAGGAACAATAATAGACCCGAAAATTATTTTTAAATAACGCACGAAATATAAAAAAGGCAAAAAACTGTAGCGTAGCACGACCGCACAAGAGACAAATGATGCCAGACTTGTTTTGCGCAAAAACAAACTATAAAATTTTAAATAGGTACATCATCTCATCTCCTATTACCAACTAAGCATAATAATAATAAAAATAAAATATTTATTATTAACATAATAAATAGTTGAACTCTTCTCTTTTTATGTCTTTGTCAGTATTTTATAATCATAAAACAATTTGGAAAATAACAGTATAGATTCGGACATATCACTGCAAAGCAAGGAATATACTACTCACTGACGTGAGCAAAGAAAGACGAATAACAATAAGCTGGCAATGTTTAAAAATCGGATACAAAGTTTGAACAATTTGAAACAAAAGAGATCAGGGCCCCGTTTCACGAAGCAACAAGTTACTAGTAACAAGCTACAATTTGATACACATTGCGTAGCCAATTCGCCTGAACTGTAAGCCCTTATCGTTTTCTCTAATCGTCAATGTACGTCGAATTATACTTGTAATTTGTAACTTGTAGCTTCGTGAAACGGCCCCCGGCTAATACTGCTTTTTGTAATTATTACAATCGCTATAATATATCATAATAACAAAATATTACGGTAAAAACAAAAGTAAATAAAATATTTTTACGAACTAGAAGTGAGTTCGAGTTTTTTAAAAAATAACGACAGAATCACCTATAGAAATATAATTTCAAAAATAGTTAACACTCCGTAATTTAATTAACTGACAAAATTCAACACGACATTATTTCGAACACACAAATGAAAGAAAAAAAATAGTACTCCCGCAAAATATAGGTAGGTACAATACAACACGTCCGTTACGTCCAGCGAATGAGCAAGAAGTGAGCCCGAGCGGCCAGCGCCGTCTCCTTTTATAGCCTGTAGCTTGGGCCAGGTTGGGGTGAGAAAGTATCCGGTAAGACGGCCGTTCCTGATAGCGAGGCGTCCTCGACCGCTTCTTGACCTCTATCAGCATCTGCCTCACTATTTCCTGAAGCATCATGTTCATCACCACTATCTAAAACATGAAAAAAAAAATTCAGTCAGTGTTCACTACTTTTATTTATCTGAAGCGAATTGAAGAAGAAGCTGAATTTTTACTTTATTTATGCTTAATGATTTATGATAACAAGCGTGCACTCTTGCTACCACATAATCTCACAAACAAAGACAGCTATCAAGCTAAGCAAAGAAAATATTATCGCTTCAGAAAAATAACTCCAAAGAAAAGAAAATAGCTGCAATTACAAAGTAAAAAGACATTACGAATGATTGAATTCCGGAATACAATCCCTCGTAATGTCAAGACAAAGAGTAGGCAGCAGTGAAGTTTTACGTTCACCCTGCAGGTACGGCAGAGGCCCAAACGTTTGCTTGCCACCCTACGAACACATGGAGAGGCCCAAACGTTTGCGTCCATGGATTCGCAAAGTATCATTATCAGAGAAGCACAAGGGTCACTTGTCTTCAAATGTCAGAGGCCCAACGTTTGCGTGACAACCTGACCAAGCCATAGGCCCAAACGTTTGCGTAACTTGGTCATCTCGCCAGAGGCCCAAACGTTTGCATGGCGTTACTTACTCACCAGCCTCAAAGAAAGCAGAGCAAGCATCAGGCGTCCACTCGCCGCGCCACAACACCATATTCTCAGCCGCAGCTTGCGTCTTCTTGCCATAAGATCCAGCAAGCAACACCAACTCGTAGCGGTGATGTGGTAGCACGCTCACGACCTTGTATGGACCACGCATGCCGGAGTCCAGCTTCCCGGTACTCTGCGAAGCTTTAGATACAAAAACAAAGTCACCCACAGCAAATATTCTTGGTTGCCGTCGACTTTCATTTACATAAGCATCCTGACGCTGTTGATTGGCTGTCAGAAGCTCAGCAGCCCGCTGTCGTTTGAGAGTCACCATTGCTTCTCGATTAGGGTTTGAATCTTCCAGTGCAACATCTCGCACCAGTGATCTGATCACCGGGGTCGCTGCATCGATACCAACTAGTAGTTGTAAGGGTGACGCCTGGATAGTATCCTGTATGGTAATATTCAGCGTTAACTGTACCTTCCATAGCACTTCAGACCACTGAGAGCCTTTGTTACCGACTTCAATCCGCAACATGTTCAATACAGTCCGGCAATACCTTTCTACTTGACCATTCTCACGATGCATGCCAGGGGTGATGTAGTGGATTGAACTTCCCAACTCGTTGACCCAATTTTGAAACATAGTGCTCTCGAACATCCGGCCACGGTCACATACAATAGTAGCAGGGGCTCCAAAAAGTGAAACAACGTTGGAAAAGACTCGTTTCAGTTCATCAGAGTCCTGTCTATATATGCAGTACAATAGACAAAACTTGGAGAAGGAATCGATAACAATCAAAATATACTTGAAACCGTGTGACTCTGGGAGTGGCCCAAGGACATCGGTATGTAGTGTAACAAAAGGTACGTTTGGCTTAGTCCAAGACTCGATGGGTTGTAAAGGAGCTCTGGGTACCTTTTTATGCGTCAAACATACAAGACAGTGGCTTACATATTTTCGGACGAATTGTCGCAAACCAGGGAACCAAAAATGGCGCAAGATTAGGTCAGTCGTTCTGTCAGCTCCAATGTGGTCGTGATCATCATGAAAGACCCTCAAAAGACTGAGTCTGTGACCCTTTGGGATGAAACAAAGGTAACGAGGGTCTTCACCGGTCGGCACATACTTGTAATACAACAAATCGTTCCTGATTACATAGCTAGAGGAATCCAGATGACCATCTCTTAGTTTAGTCATCAGATCCAGTGTTTCCTCATCGGCAGTTTGAGCCATTTTCGCCCAGTGGTTAGGATTACGAATATGTGAAACACTTACAGATTCAGGAGGGTGACGACTCAGGAAATCAGCGTGCTGCATCATGGATCCCTTTCTGTACTCCAAAGTAAATGTAAAATCTTGTAAGTAGACCCACCATCTTGCGACTCGAGGTAGTAAATCTTTTTTCTTTTCGGTCAACTTGAGAGAATTGCAATCCGTCACTATTTTAAAATCGATACCAATTAAATAATGACGGAAATGCTGGAGCGCACGAACAATGGCTAAAGTCTCCAGCTCGTAACTATGGTAACGACTTTCCGCGGGAAGAGTGGACTTACTGTAGTAACCAACTACCTTCTTTCTTTTGTCAGCATGTTCTTGTAACAATATTGCACCGAGCCCGACTGCGCTAGCGTCGGTGTGAAGTTCAGTAGGCAACGTGGGATCGAAGATAGCTAAAACCGGTTCATGTGTTAAGCAATGAATTATATGATCACGAGCTGCGTCCTGTTCGGGACCCCATAAGAAAAGTTCGCTTTTTCTCAGTAGCTTGGCTATACAGGCTGATTTGGATGCGTATCCTGCAATGTATCGCCGAAAATATCCTGCAAGTCCTAAAAACTGACGAACCTCTCTTACATTCGTAGGCTTGGGTGACTTTTTAAGTGCCTCCACCTTTCCTGGGCTCGGTCGTACCTGACCATTACCAACAATTCGTCCCAGATACTCGACTTCAGTGTTTAAAAAGGAGCACTTCTTTAAGTTTACTGAAAAACCTGCATTGGATAATATTTGCAATACCTGGCGCAGTAAGTCTAAGCCTTCTTCAACAGAATTTGACATAATTAATACATCGTCGATATAAGTCAGTACCTTACCAGTGTCAATCAGGGGCTTCAAAGTCTTAGATATAATTCTCTGATAGACAATGGGAGCATTGGCTAACCCGTAGGGAATTTTTAAATACTCAAAATGTCCTTCGGGTGTAACGAAGGCGGTCTTGGAAATTGAGTCATCATCCTTCATAGGTACCTGATGGAAGCTGGTGGCCATATCAAGGCTGGTAAAATATTTAAAGGTACCCAACTTATCGATGTGGTCGTCAATCAAGGGTAGGGGAAACCGTTCCTTAACCGTAATCGCGTTAAGGGCGCGGTAGTCCACACAAAGCCTATCACTCCCATCTTTCTTCTTGACGAGAATGATAGTACTCGCGTAATCTGACTTGGACTTACGAATCATCCCCTTACTGAGTAGATCGTTGATAATGTCACGGACTCGTCTTTTCTCATCGACAGAAAGCTTATAAGGGCGATGGACTATTGGAGCATTTGAAGTTAATTTTATTTCCATGCTACCCTATGCTATGTATTTACTGTAGATGTAGCTGTACCTGTTATAAACGACCCTGAAAACTCCTGGACAATTTCCATTAAACGCTCCTTATCTTGGTCTACCAACGGGGTCTTAACGTCATATAACTCGATAGATGAAATATTTAAAACAGACGACGAATCTACCGACCTAGTAAGTCGCTGTTCATCGTTGGTCCGTATGTATGTTACACCTTTTCGGTTTAACACATCTGTTCCTATCAAAATTGGAGCGGTTATACAATCAGCTGGGACCACATATAAATCAATCTCCAATGCTACTTCAGGAAATTCTATTACGGTTGTTACATAAGTAGTCGACTCAATCTCATGATTACCTATCCCTCGCAATAAACGATAAGCCGGTAATTTGTTAAATTCAAAATATTTTAAAGTTGATTCTGAAATTAATGAAATGTCAGACCCGCTGTCAATTAATACATCTACGGGAACCTTCTGAATAACGGCTGGCATTACGTTGTTGTGTCTTGAATCGGGTCCGAGCAAAAATTTACGTTAGAAGATTTTTTATTACCACCCTCACTATCAGATCTTTGTTTTTGAAAGCATGACTCGATCACGTGTCCGTTACGTTTACAAAAAGTGCAATATTTTTGGGATCTATTCTCATTTGCGGTTGAAGGGGTCACCTCATCAGCAACCGGTGCCGATGGTGTCGAAACAGGTTGAAGTTTAGATTTTTTTGGGCAATACCACTTTTTGTGACCAGTCTTACCACAATAGTGACATATCACATTATCGTCATTTGATTTTTGTACCTCGCGCTTACGTGAGTGCGACGATGCTAAATTATTGTTAGGGCGAACAAAGGAACTGGGATGTCGCGAATCGACTTTAGGTTTTATATATGCAGACAAAAATTCGACCAACTCGTTTGGCAATAATTTGGCATTGGTTGCAGCAGCCTTAACTTGGGGGTCAGATATGCCCCTCACAACAATAGCGGATTTTAGTTCGTCCGACAAGCCTTTGACAATATTTAGGCGCAGTAACGATTTACGAGCATATTCCGCATAGGTAGGAAACTTGTTTGAATTTGTACACATTACATCATATAGAACACTGGCAATATCAACATTACGGGGGCATAAGGAACGAAATTCTACCTTAAAATTACTCCAAGTACGATCGTTTGTGACCCAGTCATTCAACCATGACTTTGCATCACCACGAAGGCTACTACCTACCCTACCAAGACACTCGCGCTCGTTCCATTTGTTTATCTGCCGAGCGCGATCGACCTCCGAACACCATACATCAAAATCGTGAATGTTAGGGTCAAAGGGTGAAATGTAATAATTTTGAGACCTTACTTGAACCAAAGCGGATAACGCACCAACAATCTTGTCCGCCATGTCCTCTCGTCCGTTATCAGCCAGCTTCGTCGTTGGTGCAGGCGTGGTTTGCTCCGTCGCGGGTGCTGCATTACCCGTGTCTCGGTTATTGCATGGGGTAGATACAGCCAGTATGGGCGGCGTACGACACTCGCGATCAGGTTGTAAGGGTGCTAACGCGGTCAGCCTGGACAAAATCTGATCTAACGCATTATTACGCGAGCTGTCGCGGCAGCCATACGAATTATCACGACGCCTATGAGTATCTCGCGAACTGCGCGAACCACTACGATGCCTAGTCAAACTATCTCGCCGATCACCTGAACGATCACGTCGTGTAGAAACTGAATAACGATCGCCACGATTACGCGACCTAATTGGCGTTCGGTCACGCGAACGTCGTTGTCTTCGCAAATAATCGCGTTTTTTCGATCTAGATGAACGTCCTGGTGGCGGCATATTAAAAATCAAAGAACACTTACCTTTAAAATAAAAATAATCACAACACTGCACAAATATTTAGAAAAACACTAATCGGATGGAAAACGAGCAAGAAAACCGCGTTCGAATCCCACTTCTGATTTTACGAACTAGAAGTGAGTTCGAGTTTTTTAAAAAATAACGACAGAATCACCTATAGAAATATAATTTCAAAAATAGTTAACACTCCGTAATTTAATTAACTGACAAAATTCAACACGACATTATTTCGAACACACAAATGAAAGAAAAAAAATAGTACTCCCGCAAAATATAGGTAGGTACAATACAACACGTCCGTTACGTCCAGCGAATGAGCAAGAAGTGAGCCCGAGCGGCCAGCGCCGTCTCCTTTTATAGCCTGTAGCTTGGGCCAGGTTGGGGTGAGAAAGTATCCGGTAAGAATATTATAATTTGTAACTCCCTATTTAACTAAAATATTATTGTAAAAAATCAAACGGTCTATCTAAGAAGTGTATCCGATTATATATAAAAAAAAAAGAAATAAAAAAAAAAGAAGAGAGGAAAAAAAGTCTTTCGGATGAAATCGGATGTTTGTTTCCCTATTTCGCACACTTTCTACATTTTTCAGTTTATTTTGTATACAATATGATCTTTTGAAAGTTTATTGTATTGCCTTCTAACGAAACCTTTTTATTTACTTTATTTGTCAACCAGCTGGTGATTTCTGTACTTGGTAAGTGATGATCTAATTTCTTCCTACACATGTTTGCAGGCCCCGTAAATGGTAAAGGTAAATAAAACATGTATGGCAAACAACCTACAGACAGACTATGACCTCATAAAAAAAACCTTTCTCATGCAGATTCCACAAATTTCAGAAAGGAGAAGAGGTTATGAACCCAAAAACAACAAAGGTTTTGGGCTTGTGGTCCTGTTGATTTTTTATATCAGTATTTTGTTATAGTTACGAAATACTTAGGTATGGGTTATTTTGATCAGAGAGCCATCTTCAGGGCTGTATTGTATGCATTTAGCTACTAAATCCTCAAAAATAATGAAGGTCGGTGAATGTATCATTATGTAGGTGTGTACTTATATCCTGAATTTTTACCAAAAAATTATTGCTAAACATGGTTTTATTGCGTGCTCCCTGGAAGCTCACTAAGCTCTGCTCAACCCTTTGGGTATAAGAGCATGATGTTATGGATGGATTTAGTTAAAGCCTCGTTACTAGATATCAGATAAGCCGCCGTGCTGTGTGGTGACAACAGAGTTGAATACATTTGTCACCAACCCCTACTCTTCCCGTGGATGTCGTAAGAGGCGACTTAGGGACTACACATTGAACAGGGAACGGGCAGCAGCACTCTTTGATATAGTAACCTTTTAAACTGCGATCTCCAACCCGCCTGCCAAGCGTGGAGATTATGGTCCAGCAGTGGACTATAACGGGCCATTGATTTGATTCTTCTTCTTCTTTGCGTGTCAATGACAAATTATATCTTTCTAGCCCAGAACTTAGCCACTTCGACTGCACTATTTGTGGCGTCCATTAAGTCCTGCTGCGAACAGGTGACAGGGCAGGCAGGACAGGACACTAAATGAGCCATGGACTGCACACACAGTCTATGTTTAATTTGATTGATTTGATACTAGAGATTGGAGAAGGTAGATTAGAATAAAATGATCTAATGTAAAAGCCTTGCTGTTTCAAACTTTGGCAAGAAGGTCATTTTCAGGGTTTTAAATCAGGATTATTGTATGAATAATAATAATTATCCAATTAATTTTATGGTATTTAAACAATCACAAGTGATTTCAATTACTCTAATCTAAGCAAATAGAAATATCCATTGTTTATCTGCTATGCTAATCTTAACAAGTTTTGTTTGACACTTTGTACCTCACCATTTATTGAACCGTTTACTTATTGGAAAAATACAAAAATGTGTGTCCTGAACAAAAAAATTATGAATAGTAAATGTTATTGGGACATGGGTCTACTAAAAAAAAATGTAGCACTATGAATAACATCTGTTTTGTGTTAGCTTCATTAGTCCTTTAAATTATCCTTTGCATAAATTAAATTAAAAGAAAAAGTATCCATTGATACTAAAATTTAACCTTTTTTCTCCAATCTTTAATAGGCGGGTCCAGACCAAGCGAGCAGCCTCGCGCGACGCCCGCCGCGCGCGAGGCTGCTCGCTTGGTCTGGACCCGCCTAATAAGGTTCAGAACGCCACCATTCATAGTTCTACAATTTTTGAGTACACTATTACCCAGTCTCCTTTTCTTCATAAGGATTCATCATGATTTTTTATATCATCACAGGTGAATGTAAACTATGAAGTTTCTTCGTCCACTATGGGTGCGCGGGCGGCGGCGTGCCGATCGAGGCGTGAGTACTTGGACGCCGCTGGCTACTGCCTTCAATACGCGTCCAAACTCCCGCCCGATGTTCGACAATCTGAGGGAGAAGACAGTAAGTATAGTGCTGTATTTATATGAGGTCATATGAACTTTTCTTTCTTATTTCATGAGTTGTAAAGCTGGCAACCGACCTTTTAAACCCTGGTGTCAGTGTCATAGAAACGCCAAAGGCCTCTGACTTACAGTGTACAGGCCAGGCCTTTTAATGAGCCATTCCACTAAACCGACCCATTATAGGCATTGTGTAATGTTGGGTACATAATTCTGACACCAAGATTATGTTATGAGGTTGTTCATCAACCTTCAACCCACAAAATAAGAAGAAGAATTGAGTGTCTTTTGATAATAAATCAAATAAGAATGAGTTGTTTTTTAGGGGCTTGGCTAGTGGAATAGCTAATGGATGGAATGGTCTTGTGTAAGAAACTCTGCTCAAACTGATGCCTATATTATGCACATCATTCGCTCACAGCGTCTTATCGCGTATCTACTTGCTCGCGTGTGCCTCTTAATCTCGAATTCTACTCGTTTGCGACTTGTGGATTCGCATCAGTTTGGGTAGAGCTAAGGTTATATCCCCCCCATCTCACTTGCCACTATTATGTCAAAAATTTTTGAAAGGTTGATAATTGGACATCTAGATGAAAGTAATATTCCGTTAAATAGTGCGCAGTTTGGTTTCCGGCAGGGCCTTTCCACGGACTTAGCCATTTTCGCACTCAAGAATACTGTGGCTAAGTACATAGAAAGAAAAACAACAACCTATGCATGTTTTCTTGATCTAAGCCGTGCCTTTGATTCGATTAATTATAACATACTCTGGAAGAAATTACGTAGTACAGGGGTACCGCCTGATATTGTAAACGTCTTAGAATATTGGTATGCAAACCAGCTGAACCAAGTCAGGTGGGGCGATGCCTACTCTGACAGCTATCAACTAACAAGTGGTGTAAGGCAGGGGGGCTTGACCTCCTGTGTTCTGTTCAACCTGTATGTTAATGAGCTGATTGAGGAGCTGAGCAGCACCAGGGCCGGGTGCCGCATTGGTGGTGAATGCTTGAACAACCTAAGTTATGCTGACGACATGGTGCTGCTCAGCCCCTCCGTCGCTGGCTTAAGAAAACTAATAGCTGTCTGTGAGCGCTATGCTAATACTCACCAGCTGACATACAATGTAACAAAAACTGAGGTTATGATTTTCAAATATGGAAAGGGTCCTGATGTTATACCCCCTATTAAGCTATGTGATACAACTTTAAAAATTGTAAACAAATTTAAATATCTTGGACATATATTGTCGGATGACTTATCAGATGATGGTGATTTGGAAAGGCAGAGGAGAAGTCTTGCTTGTAGAAGTAACATGCTTGCAAGACGGTTTACCTATAGCACA
This sequence comes from Carpatolechia fugitivella, assembly GCA_951230895.1. Taxonomy (NCBI): domain Eukaryota; kingdom Metazoa; phylum Arthropoda; class Insecta; order Lepidoptera; family Gelechiidae; genus Carpatolechia; species Carpatolechia fugitivella. Next base: position 17,468,373 of record OX579646.1, on the reverse strand, counting down.
GACCAAGTCAAAGTGACCCTGTTCAAGGCATACTGCCGGGCGCTCTATACCAGCCAGCTCTGGTACAAGCACACGAGGAGAGCATACAACTCTCTTCGTGTGCAGTACAACAACGCGTTTAGAGCCATGTTGCGTCTGCCCTGGCGGTGTAGTGCGTCTGGTATGTTTGCTGAGAACCGGGTCGATGATTTCTATGCTGTAATGCGTAGGCAAAGGGCTGCCTTTCACTTAAGACTAATAAAATGCGACAATGAAATTGTATCAGCTGTATTCTGCACCACATATATGACATGTAGGCAATTTGTATTAAAAGACTGACTGTTAAATTATTATTAATAACTATTATTGTGACATTTATTGATATTCAATTATGAATCTTAATTTTATTTTTATTTTTTAAGGTTACAGATTTATAATGTAAATTTAAATTTGTACTTTTTACTATGGGTCCTTTATTGACCTGAAATAAAACAATTTTATTTTTTTATTTATTTATATTACAAACAAGCAATTCTTGGTTACATCTTCGTTTGAAGGAAAGGAGTGAAGCTTTACTTGCTGAATTCGGCCCTATTAGGGCATTTCCTCTCGCACATGCATCTCTTGCTGGAAAGCTGACCAGGGTCCGTTTCTCTACTTCCTTATGGGTTTGCAAGTCGCTAGACCACTAGCGACTAGAGACTAGAATGTTGCTAAGCAAAGTGTATCACAAGTAGGTCAAGTCAGGTTGGCTTGTGGAGCAAGTGGTTGGTGGCAGCCGGCCTTCCTTTCATATTTGTTTTCACAATATCTATCTGTGAAGAAACTTGGTCATAGGCAAAACAAATAAGAACAATTGTTAAAAACAAACTATCATTTAATTATTTTTATTTTAGGGCCTATTCAACAAACCAGAACTTACCAGCTTCGAAGGATTCAACATTCTCAAACAGCAGGCTGTAGACGCCACAGATAGGCTAATAGAAGAAGCCACGTCGGGCCCCTCTCGGCCTATGGTGGAGATATTCGACGAGCTGTCGGATACCTTGTGTAAAGTCGCGGATCTGGCCGAGTTTGTGAGGATAGCACACCCGCAATCACACTTCGCGGAAGCTGCGGAAGACGCTTGTATTAGCGTCAGTGGAGTTGTTGAAAAGTAAGTTAGTTTCATTACTTAATAAAACAAAACATTTGTCTGAAAAATATGAAAAAGTTTGCTAATACAACCACCTCCTTTCAGACTAAACACACACAAAGGTTTATACGAAGCCCTACTAGACTCTGTCAAACGCGGCTCGTCAGGGGACCAGCATTTAGCAGAGCTGTTTCTTTTCGACTTTGAGCAGAGCGGGATACAATTAGCTGGAGAACCCAGAAGAAGGGTCGTGGGTCTTAACGACCTGATATTGCAGACCGGGCAAAGGTTCATGCACGGTGCAGCCAAACCTAGGAAAGTGCCGAGGAACATTGTTCCGCAGAATGTTAGGCAATTGTAAGTACTTAGTTTTTTTTTTTTTGAAATTGTTTGCTACCATTAGAGTTAACTCTATTAATGGTGTGGTAGGGTTTTATATCTATAATTTCTACAGAAACGTGATAGTTTCCGACTAAAAAGTCCATGGATTTGATCTTCTTTATCCAGTTTCAGCACAGAAGGCGACAACGTGATAGTGAGCGGCGTATACGCAGAATGCGGGGAGGCGGCCGCGAGGGAAGCCGCGTACAAGCTCTACCTCGCTCCGGACAAGCAACAGGACAAGCTGCTCAATACTGTACTGGACTCGCGGCATGAGATGGCCAGTATATGCGGGTTCCAGTGTTATGCTGACCGGTAAGCATTATGTGTGGTATTTTTAGGGTTTCGTATCTGAGAAGGAAAAGCTAAATCCTTTTTCTATTCAGTTCAAAGTTCAGTTACTACTACACTACATGCTTTTTCATTTGGAATCTTGTGCCCACTATAACTCTACTATAACAATAAAAAAACACTGAGATAGGAAATGTCGAACATATTCATTCATTTAGTTGTTTGATCAATGGCTCACTTATGGTCTTGCCCAGCGTGCCCCACCACCTGTACACGCGAAGACCTCTATAATGCCATATCTGTGGCAGAGTATTGGTCTTCCCAAATTTAGTCGCCGAATCGACTCGAAAAGAAGAGAAGTGGATTTGATTTTTAGACATGAATAATATCTTCTTACAGAGCAATCAAAGCAAGTACAATGGAAACTGCCTCGAACGTCAGACAATTCCTAGACATACTCTCGGACAACCTTCACGACCGCGCTCAGACAGACTTTGAAGCCATGTTGCGAATGAAACGCAACGAAACCTTGTACCAAGACCGCCTGATGTGTTGGGACACTCCATACTTCACGCACAAGGCGAAGACACAGTTGCTAAATGTTGCCAACTCCGATTTTAGCCCGTATTTCTCGCTGGGAGGCTGTATGGAAGGACTCGATATGCTGTGTCAGGAATTGTATGGAATTAGTTTGAAGTCTGAAGAAATGTTGCCAGGTAAGATTATTTCGTTTTGAACGCACGTACCAATCGCGTACGAATTTTTAAATTTATTCGACGCTTTTGTGTGACGGAAAATATCGTGAAGAAACTTATGCTGTCCGTGGAGGCATGTTGTATGTGAAGTTGACCGATTCGCATTGAGTTTACGTTATCGACAAACCTTGAAAGTAGGTTTGAGCTCCTCAGAGGAAACAAGCTAATAAACAACGTCCATCAATTTGTAATTTGTAGTGGTTAGGGTCGCTGCCCCCCGGTGTCAAATGTGTTCTAACTTCGAATTCATATTTGCGTTTATTCGACGCTTTTACGGTGAAGGAAAAACATCGTGATGAAACCTGCACACTCTTGCGAAGAAAATCAAAGGTTGTGTGTGAAGTCGGCCAACCCGCACTGGGCCAGCGTGGTCGACTAAGGCGTAATCGCTCTACTTCAGGGTAGGCTCGAGCCCCTCGGTGGGGACGTATATGAACTGTTGATGATGATGATGATGATCAATTTGTACAGATATGTATTGAATTGTTAATTTTCCAAAAAAATGTTTGTCATTATTTTATTGGCAGGTGAATCATGGGCGCCGGACGTATACAAATTAGCCGTAGTGCACGAAACTGAAGGACTGTTGGGACACATCTACTGCGATTTGTATGAGCGACCCGGGAAGCCGCATCAGGACTGTCACTTCACCATACAAGGCGGGAAACTGCTTCCTGATGGCAGCTATCAGGTATGATTCGTGACAAGTTAACAAAGAATGTCTTTAGTCCTTTCAAAAGGATTTTACAGCTCTCATATACGAGGCTCAAACTCAACATTATAAGATATAAATCCTGTATTTGTAAGTTTGGAAAGTGGCAGTTTTGAATTGAATATTAACAGTTGAGAATTAAAGAGTGGCAGTTTTGAGCTGGAAAGTGTTAGGTTTTGAAATGGAAAGCGTCAGTTTACAATTGGGAAGTGTCAGTTTAGAAATAGAAAGTTGCAGTTTTGAGCTGGAAAGTGTCCGTTTTAAATATAGAATGGCAGTTTGGATGTACAATACAATACAAATATGTATACTAGTTCAAACACGGTCGAAATAACTGCACCGAAACTGCTACACGACTGCATTTCATTTCTAACGATTAATGGCAGTTTTTACTGTACAATACACAATTCCTTTTGCTATCTGAAATATAATATTTATTCACACAAACAGAAGAAGACGTAGTTCTTATAAAAACTTGAAACTATTAAGTGAAGGGTACAGGGAAAAAACATGTCTAGTCACAAAAATAAACTTCACGAGATATCGCGTTTTGAAAGTCTGGAACGATGTAATTTAATATGTTATTTTCGTGTATAGGATTTTTTGAAAGTGAAATATAAAAGATATATTAATACTTACATCTATAATAAAAACGGAAAATAATAGTTCACTACATTTTGAGGTATAAATCCCATTTTTGAAAAAAAAACGGACTAGACTAGACATGTTTTTTCCCTGTACCTTAAGTATTTTTTCTTAAGCCAGAACGCCATACACGGCCAACACGCGGACCATCGCGGTCCGATGCTACAGCACACATCTCGACTGCCCTTACCTATTGTTGTTTGTTCCAGAACCCGATAGTGGTGGTAATGTTGTCTCTGAGCGGCGGGCACCGCTCGGGCCCCGCGCTGCTGTCAGCCGGCGCCGTAGATAACCTGTTCCACGAGGTATATGCATAAAAAAAAATATTACGTTTTTTCATAGTTCATCTGAAAGTATACAAAAATAGAATACTGACAGTCAAAACAGAATTGAAATTGATCGAAAAACAAACTAGATACAATATTATTAAACAAATATGCTACATGTGGAGACCTGTAAATGGCTTTTTGGTATTAATGTATTTTACTATCAAGTTAACTTTAGCTGTTGGTCTTCCTATTATTAATAAATAAATAAATAAATATATCTGTCCCTCCCCGGGATCCTTTCAAGGAAAGACATTGAATTTTTTTGCTTATTCCACTTGTATTTGTATTCAGGTGGGACACGCCATGCACTCGATGGTGGGTCGTCCGCGCTACCAGCACGTGTCCGGCACGCGCTGCCCCACGGATCTAGCCGAGGTGCCCAGCGTGCTGATGGAATACTTCGCCAGCAGTGTCCATGTGAGTAAAGTCGGTTTTAATGAGTAAAGTGACATTGCACGTACGATCACGAGGCAAAGTTAACTTTACGAACTTGATATTATGAGGAAAAAGAAGGATGAATTGATTGACTTGAGATATAAGTATAGTGCGTTACAGGATGGGTTGTATTAAGTGAAACCAAACATTGTAGTAAACGTCTTGTATTAACGACGGAACGCACAAGAAGACCTTTCTTAGTAAAAATACAATTCAATAATTACTTATAGCTATGTCAGCTCCGTTCATCATTATGTCGCAGCGCGTAACGTAAAGTCGCGGTAAAAGTACTAAATCAGTCATATACTACAGACTTACATATTAAAAAATAAATAAATTTACTACTAAGCTTTATTAATTACATAAAATGATTAAATACAAATATGTGAATCAGTTTTGATGTGTTTTTTTATCCTATTTGAGTGGAAGGCTGTTGTTCAGGTTTGACAAAAGTGGAACCCAGCGCCACATAGCAGGCCTTTCTAGAACTAAAAGAAAATCCCCCATTAGCCCTAATTACGTTTAATCGTAGGTGGTTCGTCGGTTCGCGCGGCACTTCCAAACAGGGGCGCCGATGCCGGAGGAAATGCTGCATCGGCTGTGCGCTTCTAAGTTCCTCTTCGGAGCATCTGAAATGCAACTACAGGTATGGTTCATAACAAAAGAAGAAATCGGCAAATATCTAACGAGATGTATTACTTACTCGTACTAGCCACAATAATAGGGAATATGCATAAAAAAATATTAGTTTTTTTCATAGTTCATCTGGAAGTATACAAAAATAGAATACTGACAGTCAAAACAGAATCGAAATTGATCGAAAAACAAACTAGATACAACAAATATATCTGTCTCTCTTACGAAAACAAAATTTTCTATGGCGGATGTATGGACCGCGTGACTTATGACGTCACATGTCACGTCGGACCTCTCTGTCTAACCATCAACTTTGAAGCCTTATACGAGTAACTTTGTTTCTGAGCAAGACATTATTAAATATTTTTTATGTGTTTATCTACAACTTGAAATATTTCGAACCTCTGGAGCCTTAAGAGGATTTAAAAAAAAATGTGCATATTCCCTATTAGCTTCCCCTATTAGATATTTGTCCTTTCTTTCAAAGAAATTACTGTGCTTTTGACAAAACCTTCAAGGACATACACAAAGCACCGCGGCATTAAAAACAGCCAGGTGCTTGAACGTTTAAACTGAAAAACATAATTATTTTATTTTATTTTTTGTTTGTTATTTCTTAGGTGTTTTACTCAGCGTTAGACCAGAATTACCACGGGCCCAATGCGTCGTTCGGTGGACAGACCTCTGAAGTGTTGAAACAAGTACAAAAGCAATATTATGGACTACCTTATGTTGATAACACGGTAAGTTGTTTTTTCATATTCTTTAGAGTTTTGTAAATCTGATGAATAAGTAAAACATTCGCATGTCTGTCGTCTATCTGTCCGTCTCTCACATCACAGTTTATTTTCTTTGATTTGACTTCACTAATTTAATTTAGAATCTAAAGTAAAATAACCTAATTAATTACGAACGTATTCTTTAGCTGCTGAAAAGAAAAACGCAATAATACAGCGATGCGCCCCCCACCCGTCCCGGTAGGTGGCCGCATACGCGTTTGGTAACAGCGCACCCACGACGTAGGGGCCGCGCAGTCACATAGGAAATTATTGCACCTACGAGGCGGGCTTACGCGCACGACAGTCTAAACACGCAGACGTCGTGTTAAAAATCTGAATTTTAAGGACAAAAAAAACAAATAACAAAAGTCGTCTCAAAACCGGGAAGTTTGTTTAAATAATGCATTTTCGGAATAGGCGATTATTTAGCAAGAGTTAACTCTTCTCCTAATTAGAACATACTTTCCAGGCGTGGCAACACCGCTTCAGCCACCTCATAGGCTACGGCGCGAAATACTACTCTTACTTGATATCGCGCGCCATCGCCTGGAGCGTGTGGAAGAAGCACTTCGAGGCCGACCCCCTCAACCGCGGCGCCGGCGAAGCTCTGCGGCAAGGGGTGCTGCGACACGGGGGGGCCATACCCCCACAGGTAACTACACTCGACCACTTTAGTATACACTTAGCCACTTCAGCATACAACCGGCCATCTCTAAGTATTAACACGGCTACCTTAATATTCACTCAGCCACCGCAATATTTACATAGCCACTTTATTATCTACTTGGTTACTTCGTTATTTACTCGGCCACCTCATCATTTAATCAACCACTTCGGTATTCACTCGGCCACCTCAATATCTACTCAACCTCTTCAGTATTCACTCGGCCACCTCAATATCTACTCAACCACTTTGGTATTCACTCTGAAATGCAATATCTAATCAACCACTTCAGTATTCATTCGGCCACCTCAATATCTACTCAACCACTTCGGTATTCACTCGGCCACCTCAATATCTACTCAACCTCTTCAGTATTCACTCGGCCACCTCAATATGTACTCAACCTCTTCAGTATTCACTCGGCCACCTCAATATCTACTCAACCACTTCAGTATTCACTCGATCACCTCAATATCTACTCAACCACTTCGGTATTCACTCGGCAACCTCAATGTCTACTCAACCACTCAAGTATTTCATCATATCTAAATATTCACTCAGCCACTTCAGCTTTCACTCTCATCTTCTACATCTCAAAAATATATTAGGTTATTAAAATGATCATGACCGAACATTATGGTGATCCTTGGGGAGGCCTTTGTCCAGCAGAAAACATCTTTCCGCTGAAGTTATGAATAAATGAAAATAATACAAATTTTCGAGAGCGTCGGTGGTCTAGTGGCCAGGGTCGCTGAGAGGGCAAAGGTAGTCAGGCCAGGCTGCTTGAAACGGATTAAGTTTTCTCAGGTAATTATTTATGCTTTGTCATGAAATTTCGCATAATTGTGCAGTTCGGTAAACTATACTTGTAAACAAAATTTCATATAAAAATATAAAAAAATCTCTTGAGAAAATTCAAACCCTTTCAACCGGCCTGACTATATCCTTTGTCCTCTGTACCAATGTGTTTACAAATTTCGAATTCATATGTTCCAATACGACGCTCTTACGCTGAAGGAAAACAACGTGATGAAACCTGCACACTCCTGCGAAGTAGGTTGTGTGTGAAATCGACCGACCCGTGTGTGCCAGCAGTGTGGTCGACTAATCGCCCTAATTCCGGGTAGGCTCGAGCCCCTCGGTGGGGACGTGTATGAGCTGTTGATGAATACAAATTTTCATCCACAGATGCTTCTCCGCGAGTACCTGGACACGGATATAACTCCGAACACACTAGCGATGGCGCTCGTTGAAGAACTGGACTATCACAAAGATCATCTAGACCACGTGTTCACAGATGTATTCAAATGAACACTGTCTGAATCAAACAAATAGGCCTCGAAATTGATATCTAGGCGAGTCGTAGTAGTGACTTGAAGGCTTGGCGAGTATAGATGTAGATAGTGTCGTGTTAAAAGAACGCGTGGCGAAGGAGATGCGTTTGCTCAATAAATAGGGCGAAAACTAAGCCGAAGTCTTTGGGAAAATTTCATCTTGTTTTCGGAGATTTATTGCTAAGTACGATCATTTTGTGTAGCCATTAGACTATGTCATGTTTCCTATTTATAATTATAATAATGTTAATGATGACCTCCTGACCGATTTCGGCCACGGCGACTCCGATCTAAGAAACAATAGGCTAAAAACTTTCCCACTGTCTTCGGCCACCGTAAGCATTTTAAACACATCCACTTCGTACTAAAGGTTGTCATGGGAAATATAGCTCATTTTGAAGAGAAGAGCGATTCGGATCTTTTAGCACTCGAGATTCGAATCACTCTTTTAGCTCAGTACGGCTCGCGAACGATTATAGGCTCCGAACGTCGCCATCGGTCTGGCTCGTTTACTCGCATAAACTATGTATTGTATTGTTGTCCTTATTCTAGGCGCTGTCTCGTCACCTGCGGCAGAGCGACTCGCTCTACTCACTCACTCAGTCGGTTCGGTATCGTTCCCGCGCACAACTCTATGAATGAACGCAGCTAAAGAGTTGAAGAGTGATTGGGTTTCTATAGCTCTTTCCAATCACTCGCTCAGGAGTTACACACCGCTAACTATAGGTTACAAAATTACCTGAGACAGCCAAGCACGCACATCTAGGCGCATCTGTCTCTGTCACTGACCGTACGCTGTGTATTACGTGACGGGAACTATGTACACAACAGACTTGTTTTAACTGTAATATGTTGACAGACTGTATTTTTATTACAAGTACAATGGTTGGGGTTTTTGTGAATCGTTTGCCGCTGCCTACTAAACTTAAAGGCGCGGGCTCGATTCTAAGCAAACCACGCATAAAAATATTTTTTGAATAAGTATTTTATTAAATTTAATTTAGTACGGTAGCCTGCTGAATATTTTCTACATTGCAGTGTTCTACAGTACACTTACAGTAAATGTTCATACTATATTTCTTAAAATCACATTATGTACGTACATGGTACCATTACAATTTTATAATATATGTATATTTTATTTGTTTCTTGAAGAATTATTTTTTTGTTTAGTTCACAGAACTATTTGCTGTTTGATGATGTATTCAAGGTACTTTAAGGCGTGCGTAGCGTTGGAGGACGACCGCAAAACCCGCTACACACCTTCCGATCCTACGATTTAGGACGTAGGATCGGAAGGTGCGAAGCAGGTTTAACGGACGGGATCATCTTATGTTGGATAGTAAAGTCCCTTTCAATAGAACCCGGCAATAATGTAAACAAACCGATTTAAATACGATTACTCCGTAATTACTTACATTTGAGTGATCAATTGATCATATTCACATTTCAAGGAATCATACATTCTTCTTACAATCATTTCGCCCCCTATTAACTTCTTTATGATGGTTAATAGTTAGTACATTATTGCCGGATTTATTAAAAGGGACCTTACGTCTAGTTGGCAACTACGCTGGTTTACTTAAACATTGTACTATCCAGCATTGAGCCCATCCGCCACCGGACGCTGTACCGCCCTGTAAATTACTATCATTAGCAGAAACACGTCCTTCCTTATTTTGCTCGTAAAGAGTAAATGTTGTATATAAATATTAATTGAAAGCTATATTCTTCATCTTCATTCCCTGTGATATCAACTGATTTTACTGTTGTTCTTTTAGTAAATAATAGTTTCGTCTTCTGCTGTTACGTAAAAATTTAAGGCTGTTTAAATAGTGTTCAATTTCTTGTACTTATTTATTCTGTAAATTTTTGAATGAATCTATGAATATATTGTGAAAGGTAAGAGAAATAAAAGCTTTAGAGAAAAATTATAAATAAAGTTTTATTTATTAAGAACCCCTCGAAACTGACATCTCAGACACGATCAAGCGGGTTATCAAGAAAAGCGTTTATAATATTTACACCTTAGGGAGGTTGCAGTATGCGCGTATGTTCCGTTTAATCCTAAAAGTCGCATTCGAAGTAACACTAAATTATTTAAATTACTTTTCCACAGATCTGGTCTAATTGTCAAGTTTTTTTATTTAGCACAAACAGCTATTGAACTTCATTAAATCAGCAATGACACTTTCGACGGAACATTCGCTCATACTATACAGAGCATATTTTATTAGTGTTATTATTACACAAATATCTTGTTTTGTCCTAAATAAACATCTTGAGCGTCGCTCGTACACGCAAAACATCCTTACATTTACAGGTCTTTCAATGAATTTCTATCAACTAAAACATTTCACTTCAGAGAGTTTGAATTGATTGTCTAATATCACACGTTACAACTATTTAGTTTTGTCTAGGATCTAGATTTTATGTTTAGCAAAGTCAATTTCAGGTATTTTCTTACCTACACGTAGATAAGTTTATAATCATTTCTTGGCGAAGGCTACATGATCAAACTTCCATTGGATGCTTATGACAACTTAAGTTAAGATGTTATAATTTACGAAATTATATTTAAGCAACGATTTAATTTTTGGGATGAAAACGCTGCCTTTTCCTTATTTTGATGTGAAACAGTCACCGTTTTTATTAAGTAATTTTTTCAAAGTATGTTTTTACAACCGGTTGAATTGAACAAAATCTTTTAGATAAAAAAGAAACGCATTTTAAGATAGATTGAAATAAGAGATCAAAGAAACAAACTAGATAGTTTGAACCGTTTAAACAAGAAACGAAAGTTACAAGTAAGTAATACACAGCAAAGCGTATTCCCGCTCTTTCATCGCTAAATAAAATTTCGAACGACACGCAGACGTTAAATTATTATTTGAGTTGTTGTGTAATATTATTGCTTCTATTTGGCCTTTTCTACTTGATAGTATACGAGATAGTATTGAAATAGCGACATTACAAATTGAGCTGAAAATAACGACTTAAAATCTCATGAGTGAAGTTAGCTAACATCTCAGCGTATTACACAGATGCCTACCTCTGTCGTTGTGGCAGTTTAATAGATGTTTAGCCCGATCTATTTATAACTACATTCATCCACCAAAAAGACATCTGTACTAAAATAAAAAAGTCTAGTTGTCCTCGAATAGTAAACAAAATGTATTTCACTTCAATTCCTCCTGTTAAAACCAGTATGACTCATCTTGGCACTTGCATAACACAAAACTAGATAGAAAAGGGTAATAGTGGAAATTTGACTCCAAAACTAGAATATTTGTTGGTCTTTCGTTGCTACCGTAACTTGGTAGTAATGAATAGAATAATAAGGACGAAAACTAGAACTGAAGGCGCCATAACTGACCGTATCCAAATATACTTAGTTGGACAGTAAAATAAAAAAAAAAAACAAAACATCTGCCTCTAAATAAATACTTTTTAGGTATTGTTATGATTAGATTGCGAGACATTTAGTTAGTGTATTTCTCCTAGTCTGTGATATCGGCAGGGCCAGATGAGTCACATCAAAAACTATGGTAACGCACTCAGAGCTTGTAATCGGTGCAATAAAAACCGGTAAACACCGTTGCTTATCCGTTAATTACCACATCTAAGAATGAAGTACATTCTACTCTATTCTGTTCTGACACCAGTACTTGATACCACTGCACAGGTTTCACCAGTATCAGACACTTAGTGGCAATAAAACCGGTATTTGAAGTTTTAAGACCTGCGATATGAACCGGTAATTACCGGTATTTTCAGCTCAGATTTTTGATACCAAGCCGGTACCGATACAACGCTTTGACCAGTATTTCAAGCCCTGGGGTCGAACAAAAACGTTCGTCATTGGCGCGACGAGTAAAAGGGGGCGTGGTCTGGCAGGGGGCGTGGCTCGCGGGCATTAGGCGACGTAGTTGTACTGATTGGGGTTGTCCTTGTCTCGCTCCATGTAATCGCGGTCGATTAGAGACTCGATGCGCTTCTTTAGGTCCGCGGGCTGGAACACAACGATATGTTAACTTTAGAGATAAAACACTTTGGCTGCTGAAAAAAAAACGCAATAATACAGTCATGCGCTCCCCCGCCTCGTAAGGTGCGCCGCATACGTTCGAGGAATTTGGTAACAGCGCACCTACGACGTAGGGGCCGCGCAGTCACATTAGGAAATTATTGCACCCACGAGGCGGGCTTACCCGTGCGGCAGTCTCAGCACGCTCCACCTACGTAGACGTGAGACGACTAAAGATCCGTGATGCGTCAATATAGATGCGTTCTGCTCCACAGTAAGTGTATACTAATAGCGAACTACTAATTGCTTGACAGTGTCCTCATCGGGAATCGAACCCGGAACCTCCGTAATGGGCGTCGAAATCTCGACCACTCGGCCACGGAGGCCAACAAAAATATTAGAATTCATAATCTTCGTTATTTCTAACGATTTTTTTCACTGTACTAACCAAACAGAGCTAGTGATTTGTTTACCTTGACGGGGAACTTGAGTTGGTTGTAGAGTTCCGAGATGAGCAGGTTGTGTGACAGAGCCTTGCGCATCTTCATGACGCGCACGATGGCCGCGTCGATCTGGTACTGACGGTCCGCGAATACGCGCTCCTCGGTCGCCTTCTGCTCCTCGCTCTGTAAGCAAACAAAGACAAATCTCAAATATTTATTTGTAGAATATCATCATCGATCCGTGTGGTGACGGCAGAGTAGAATACATTTGTCACCAACCCCTACTCTTCCCGTGGGTGTCGTAAGAGGCGACTTAGGGACTACACATTGAACAGGGAACGGGCAGCAGCGCTCTCTGATACAGTAACCTTTTAATCTGCGATCTCCAACCCGCCTGCCAAGCGTGGAGATTATGGCAAAACCAAACACTTACTTGTAAGTGGAGGAGGCTCATAGTCCAGCAGTGGACTGTAACGGGCCGTTGATGTTGATGTTGTTGTTGAACATCACAACACACAACACATACAAAAACTGTAGATAAAATACAACGTATACATACAGCTACTTTTTTTGCAAGTTCAAGCATTGCACGTTGTATTACGATCCCTAAGACCTGGCTGAATCTTGGCCTACAATGGTTGTGTATTGACCTACAATAGCCGTGTTTTGACCTATAATGGCTGAGTCTTGACCTACAATAGTTGAGTTTTTACTTATAATGGCCAAGTCTTAACACTACAATGGTTGAGTTTTTACTTATGATGGCCAAGTCTTAACACTAAAATGGTTGAGTTTTTAATTATAATGGCCAAGTCTTAACACTACAATGGCCGAGTCTTGACCTATAATGGCTGAGTCTTAACCTACAATGGTTGAGTTTTTACTTATAATGGCCAAGTATTATCCTACAATGGCCGAGTCTTGACCTACAATGGTTGAGTCTTAACCTACAATGGCTGAGTCTTTACTTATAATGACCAAGTCTTATCCTACAATGGCCGAGTCTTGACCTACAATGGTTGAGTTTTTACTTATAATGGCCAAGTCTTATCCTACAATGGCCGAGTCTTGACCTACAATGGTCGAGTCTTAACCTACAATGGTTGAGTCTTTACTTATAATGAATGACCAAGTTTTATCCTACAATGGCCGAGTCTTGACCTAAAATGGTTTAGTCTTGACCTCCAGCTGCAGTCTTGCTTGATCAACAATGGTTGAGCCTCGACCTATGATAGTCTTGACGCACATTGATAAATGTTGACCTACGACTGTATCTTGACCGTTTTAACCTAGTATTAACATACCGTCTCCTTCATCTGTATCTGGTTGATCTTGATCCGGAACAGTTTGTTGGTGAAGTCGTTGTTGAAGGTGAATGTGTCGGCGTCGTCCACGTCCCTCCCGCGCGGCGTCTTGCTAAGGACTCGCGCTTTGCCGCACGCTAGGGATTGCAGCGTGCGGCGAAGTTCGCCCTCCTAACAAATATAGTTACGCATTGAATCATCGGGTCATTTCAATATCGTAATATTATTTTATGCCACAACGGGGTTAATACAAATGTATCATCAACAGCTCATATACGTCCCCACCGAGGGGCTCAAGCCTACCCTGAATTAGGGATTAGGCCTTAGTCGACCACGCTGGCCCAGTGCGGGTTGGTCGACTTCACACACAACCTTTGAATTTCTTCGCAGGTTTCATCACGATCTTTTCCTTCCAGGGACTGGAACCCTTACGATCAACGATATCTCGTACTCTTATTATGCTATGATTATAACGTTTCCAAATCCAACAGGGTAACCCTATCAAGGAATCTGAAAAATATATATTTATTTAAATTATCTTATTATTCTGTAAATACTTAAAACCCTAACAACTGAAGGGGTTTTTCAACGGGTAGTCCGGTCCCTGTTTCCTTCACCGTAAGAGCGTCGGATAAACGTACATATGAATTCCAAATTCTAAACCACATTGGTACGTGGTGGGGATCGAACCCGAGTCTCCCGAACCACCGACGCACTGCACTGGGTAAGTTACAGAACAAATATAATAAAAAAAAAAACTTAACATAAAAAGAAGAAATCTGCCAATACAGAGTCGTATACATACACATACCTCAACGTTAGTGGTAGCCTTGATGTATTCAAAAGTGAGATTGTCTCCGTCGTTGAACAGTAGGAGTACTAGTGCTTGAAATAGAGATACTTGCAGCTCTTTGTTACCCTGCAATCAGTAAACAAATATAAAATGTTGTTATTAAATTTAGAATACATAAAATAACCATTTCATGTTTTAGTATTGACTATATATATATTATTGTCCATAGCATAGGAACTAATTGTGAATTACAAAAAATATATAGATTATTGTATGTTTAATTTTCTGGATGTGGCTGTACCTATTATTATAAATAAATACATTGAGACGTGGTGAGAATCGAATTTTCCTACTTCTACACCACTAGCATTTTTGTAACTCAGTAGCTGAGTAATGCAACAGGCTCAGTGAGGTGGAACTTGGCTCAGTGAGGTGGAACTTGGCTCAGTGAGGTGGAACTTGGCTCAGTGAGGTGGAACTTGGCTCAGTGAGGTGGAACTTGGCTCAGTGAGGTGGAACTTGGCTCAGTGAGGTGGAACTTGGCTCAGTGAGGTAGAACTTGGCTCAGTGAGGTGGAACTTGGCTCAGTGAGGTAGAATTTGGGTCAGTGAGGTGGAACTTGGCTCAGTGAGGTGGAACTTGGCTCAGTGAGGTGGAATTTGGGTCAGTGAGGTAGAACTTGGCTCAGTGAGGTAGAACTTGGCTCAGTGAGGTGGAACTTGGCTCAGTGAGGTGGAATTTGGGTCAGTGAGGTGGAACTTGGCTCAGTGAGGTAGAACTTGGCTCAGTGAGGTGGAACTTGGCTCAGTGAGGTAGAATTTGGGTCAGTGAGGTAGAACTTGGGTCAGTGAGGTGGAACTTGGCTCAGTGAGGTGGAACTTGGCTCAGTGAGGTGGAACTTGGCTCAGTGAGGTGGAACTTGGCTCAGTGAGGTAGAACTTGGCTAGTGAGGTGGAACTTGGCTCAGTGAGGTAGAATTTGGGTCAGTGAGGTGGAACTTGGCTCAGTGAGGTGGAACTTGGCTCAGTGAGGTGGAATTTGGGTCAGTGAGGTAGAACTTGGCTCAGTGAGGTAGAACTTGGCTCAGTGAGGTGGAACTTGGCTCAGTGAGGTGGAATTTGGGTCAGTGAGGTAGAACTTGGCTCAGTGAGGTAGAACTTGGCTCAGTGAGGTGGAACTTGGCTCAGTGAGGTAGAATTTGGGTCAGTGAGGTAGAACTTGGGTCAGTGAGGTGGAACTTGGCTCAGTGAGGTGGAACTTGGCTCAGTGAGGTGGAACTTGGCTCAGTGAGGTGGAACTTGGCTCAGTGAGGTAGAACTTGGCTAGTGAGGTGGAACTTGGCTCAGTGAGGTAGAATTTGGGTCAGTGAGGTGGAACTTGGCTCAGTGAGGTGGAACTTGGCTCAGTGAGGTGGAATTTGGGTCAGTGAGGTAGAACTTGGCTCAGTGAGGTGGAACTTGGCTCAGTGAGGTGGAATTTGGGTCAGTGAGGTAGAACTTGGCTCAGTGAGGTAGAACTTGGCTCAGTGAGGTGGAACTTGGCTCAGTGAGGTAGAATTTGGGTCAGTGAGGTGAAACTTGGCTAAGTGAGGTAGAATTTGGGTCAGTGAGGTGGAACTTGGCTCAGTGAGGTAGAACTTGGGTCAGTGAGGTGGAACTTGGCTCAGTGAGGTGGAATTTGGGTCAGTGAGGTAGAACTTGGCTCAGTGAGGTAGAATTTGGGTCAGTGAGGTGGAACTTGGCTCAGTGAGGTAGAATTTGGGTCAGTGAGGTAGAACTTGGCTCAGTGAGGTAGAACTTGGCTCAGTGAGGTGGAACTTGGCTCAGTGAGGTAGAATCTGGGTCAGTGAGGTAGAACTTGGCTCAGTGAGGTGGAACTTGGCTCAGTGAGGTAGAATTTGGGTCAGTGAGGTAGAACTTGGCTCAGTGAGGTGGAACTTGGCTCAGTGAGGTAGAATTTGGGTCAGTGAGGTAGAACTTGGCTCAATGAGGTGGAACTTGGCTCAGTGAGGTAGAATTTGGGTCAGTGAGGTAGAACTTGGCTCAGTGAGGTGGAACTTGGCTCAGTGAGGTGGAATTTGGGTCAGTGAGGTAGAACTTGGCTCAGTGAGGTAGAACTTGGCTCAGTGAGGTAGAACTTGGCTCAGTGAGGTGGAACTTGGCTCAGTGAGGTGGAACTTGGCTCAGTGAGGTAGAACTTGGCTCAGTGAGGTGGAACTTGGCTCAGTGAGGTAGAATTTGGGTCAGTTAGGTAGAACTTGGCTCAGTGAGGTGGAACTTGGCTCAGTGAGGTAGAACTTGGCTCAGTGAGGTGGAACTTGACTGACCTGTGCGAAGTGCGCCCGGAGCACACAGTGGCCCAGCGTGGCCTGCCACTGCAGTTTGCGGCCCGAGTGCTTGGCGAGGTAGAACTTGGCGAACTGTTCCTGGTGACGCGTGAGCTCTGCCGGGAGTCGAACCTCGGCCGGCGCGTACGTCGGCCAGAAACCCATCGTTAGGATGTACACGGATAGATCCAGGCCGGAACCTTCGTTGGTTGCTGCTAAATGCTGAGGAATAGAGACAAAACTGTATGAATACCTTAATATTAGTAACGATGGTTAGCATAATAAGACAAGTATAAATTCTATTTTTTTTTATTATACAAAAAATACATACAATTTAAATAAAAAGCATCATTAAACCATTGTAGGTTTGTCTTGATGCCAGATTCGCTTGACGTTGTCAACTATACAATATGTTTATTAATTGGCGCGCCCACTACACTTTCGTCCGAAGTTCTTCGACGAAGTGTCAAATTGGTGTCAAAGTGAAGCCCGAAAAGAAGCGAAGTTGCACGAAGTGCCTCTCTATACTCTCGTTCTCGGCTTACTTCGATCAACTTCGCGAGTAGTGTAGTGGACGCTTTACACAAATATAACTTGACATTTAAATTACTGTTGCAAGTTGACATTCCTAATCGATTTTAAATAATGTGGACAATCCATTTCTAGCTTTAGTTACTTTTGTTTTGTATGCCTGTCGGCGGACAACAGAGGGATTTTTGCTTACATTGTCACCTTATTTACACTTCGCAAATAAATATCTTTATAACTTTATGAATCTTTGAGTATAATTACAATTTGTTATAATAGTTGGTCCACAGTCATGCAACAGCAGATCGATGACATTATAGTTTGCATATAATTCTTACAGCTGATTGGTATACGGATTGTCAAAAAATATTCGCGACAAGAAAATTGGTAAGTGAGATTGGTTTTCAGATTAGGCCTCGACCACGCTGGCCCAGTGCGGGTTGGTCTACTTCACATACAACCTTTGAATTTCTTCGCAGGAGTGTGCAGGTTTCATCACGGTTTTCTTTCAGCGTAAAAGCGTCGAATAAACGTACATATGAATTCGAAATTCGAAAACACATTGGTACGTAATACAACCTTAACATCATAAAAAAATTCAAACACCATCACCACAATAACCACTCACCTGTTTATAAGTAATATTGATATCCTTAGACAATTCCATGTCTTTGAACATGCCTTCCAGCTTACAAGTGAAGCCGCCTCCGCACTCCTGCTTCAGTTTGCTCAGCATTGACTTCTCAGCGTCCACCGAAGCCGACTTGCCAACCAACAGTCTCTTCGCCAGGTCTTTCTTGTAAAACGCTTCAAACACATCTTTCCCGTGGATGAATCGGAACAACACCATGATTTTGTCCAGGAGACGTTCCAATTCTTCTTCTGTTGCTTCTTTGTTGCCTGCGCGCAGTTTTAGGTCTACGAATTTGGCTGGAAAATTAATAAATAACAAATAAATTAATATGTGGGAACATCTTCACACACGGCCATCTGATCACAAACTAAGCAGAGCTTGTACTATGGGTATCAGACAGCTGATATACATTACTTAAATAGATAAATACATACTTATATAGATACATAACAACCAGACACGAGGCAAACAAAGTGCTCATCACACGAATGTTTGCCCTGGGCGGGATTCGAACCCGTGACCCTGTGCGTCGGAGGCAGATACACTACCACCTTGGCTACGGAGCCGTCAATAATTTACAATTTCAGAAATCGAGACTGAATTAATAAACCTAAATACATTTATTATTTCTTTGTTTTCTTAATTTACTTATAATGTTGAGTCTTTACATATCATTTGTAAAAACACATTCATGATGGTCGTTGTTCTACATAATGGCGAAGTTTATTTTATTACTCCCATACTAGTATTACTGCACCAATCTTGATGAATTTTGGTATAAAGATAGTTTGAAAGCCAAAGATGAATAAAATCTTATTTCCATGGGATTAATCACAGAAGCTGCGGATACTATGCCTGGTCCTATATCTCATAATTTTTTGCTCAATATCCTATGTATGTCCCGAAATAATAAAGAAACAACTGAAATATTCAGTACGACTTTATTGTGCTAGGTAGCAACAGCAAGACATGAAGTGAACCATAAATTTTTCAAAATACCCACCATGGACATAACTTACAAAGGATAAGATAAACAAGGTGCCAAAATGTATCAATATTTAACACTTCATATACTGACCGACTAAGAACGTCAGTGGTCTAATAAGAGCGTCGGTGGTCTAGTGGCTAGGGCCGCTGCCTCCCGTCCGGGAGACGCGGGTTCGATCCCCACCACGTACCAATGTGTTTTCGAATTTCGAATTCATATGCACTACCTACTACGTTTATTCGACGCTCTTACGGTGAGGGAAAACATCGTGATGAAACCTGCACACTGCGAAGAAATTCAAAGGTTGTGTGTGAAGTGGACCGACCCGCACTGGGCCAGCGTGGTCGACTAAGGCCTAATCGCCCTAATTCAGGGTAGGCTCGAGCCCCTTGGTGGGGACGGTTATGAGCTGTTGATGAGCATACTCGTACTGACCGATGAGTTCAGCGGGTTTGTTCTGCCGCTGGTTGATGAAGTGCTCGAAGGCCTCCCTCATGCTGTAGAGGAACTTGTCGTTGCGCTGGAAGCACGTGGTGACGGTGTGGTCCAGCTGTTCCTTGAACTCCAGCAGTTCGCCCACCATGGTCTTGTCGCGCTCCGGCTCTATTACGATCGTGCGACCTTTTTTCTGGAGAATATAAGATTTTTATAATTAGATTTAATAGGGTATTTAACTGTTCCTACCATATTTTATGAATTTTAAAAATATAAATCAGTAGCAGACGATTCGCGAAGAAAAAAACAAAATCGGTTGGTAACGAATTAACAGTGTTTTTTTTAAGATTCAATATGTCTGTCTTTTTCAAAACGATTTTTTGTATGGAGATTATATGGCGTTACTTGATTGTGATCTAATTTTGAATATCAAAGTCATGCTCTAATTCAAATTTTAACATCTATCCTTTTCGTTTTTGTGACCAATGAAAGAGAAGTGATGAATTAAGACGAACAAATGATAACCCAAAATAAGGGCGTAGCTGTCAGATTAAGAGATTTTTAAGTCGGATGTTTTACGTGCTCTTTAAAATTGTGCAATCGACGCGTCCATAAGGTTCAAATTCGATGTTTGACAGCTCCAATATTAGAATGGCCTTCTCCAGTCCCTTTAAAAGATGAAAAGGACTGACGAACTTAAATTAAGGATTAGAGCGTGACTGTGTGAATCGCTACCATAGTCAGTATAGCAAGCGGCCTAACATGAGTAGGCAGAGTTCACACATCTCTTCTTCTTCATCGTGCGGGTTGTAAGGTCAACAACCGACCTCACAAACCCTGGTGTCAGTGTTATAAAGCCGCCAAAGGCCACTGACTTGGCTCCCAAAGGCCACTGACTTGGCTCCCAAAGGCCTCTGACTTGGCTCCCAAAGGCCACTGACTTGGCTCCCAAAGGCCACTGACTTGGCTCCCAAAGGCCACTGACTTGGCTCCCAAAGGCCACTGACTTGGCTCCCAAAGGCCACTGACTTGGCTCCCAAAGGCCACTGACTTGGCTCCCAAAGGCCACTGACTTGTCTCCCAAAGGCCACTGACTTGGCTCCCAAAGGCCACTGACTTGGCTCCCAAAGGCCACTGACTTGGCTCCCAAAGGCCACTGACTTGGCTCCCAAAGGCCACTGACTTGGCTCCCAAAGGCCACTGACTTGGCTCCCAAAGGCCACTGACTTGGCTTCACACAAACCTTTTTAGAAAGCCTGTGCATGCAGATTTCTCAGATACGTCCCCACCGAGGAGCTCGAGCCTACCCTGAATTAGGGCGATTAGGCCTTAGTCGACCACGCTGGCCCAGTGCGGGTTGGTCGACATCACAAACGACCTTTGGATTACTTCACAGGAGTGTGCAGGTTTCATCACGATGTTGTCCTTCACCGTAAGAGCGTCGAATAAAGGTACATATGAATTCGAAATCACATTGGTACATGGTGAGAATCGAACCCGCGTCTCCCGGACGGGAGGCAGCGGCCCCTCAGGTCTAACAATGTTGATATTCTTTTCCATAAAGTGTTTTATTATATCACATTAATACCTGTCAATTGTTAAACGGGCTGGTTTCCGCAACTCGACGTCTAATGCGCCTATTTTGCGTGTGGTATTAATAGCTGGTAACACATACCTTAATATAAGCATTGTAGTGACTACACAGTTCCGTTAGGCCATCCTTCACACGGCTAAATAGATTATAGAGTGTGGTGAGATCGTCCAACCGAGGCCCATCCATCAGAGATTCTAGGCCCTTGCTCAGGATTCCGACCAAGTGCTCGCTGAGGAGCTGACGTTCCACCGTGTGGATTAACTGCCATCTGGAAAAATAATCAATGTAGTATTGGTATCTCCATCCAGATCAGCATCATCTGACTTAAAACTAGTGGCTCTGTGAGCTGTAGACCTCGCGAGTCTGTATATCTCTTTATATTTATTTTTATTTTTTCTCCGCAAATATCCCCGACGACCCCTTGAAATTTATTTAACTCAAATATATTTTTATTATTTTATTTCAATTGATTGAGAAATGTGACCTGTAGAGGAAAACAGCTTCAGCGGTAGACCTTGTAAGCTGGCAACCCCCATAACTACGTCATTTTTTTTTTCAATTTCCAAAAACTGACTCGACAAAAAATTTGATTAATTTATCAAACCTGCTCACAAAATTTCACGAGAATCGGTTGAGAAACGCGACCTGTAGAGTGGAACAAACAGACAGATGGACAGACAGGTGTTGTAATTATGACTTATGTATGATTATTTATATATTTAAAAGAAAATTACAAAAGATACAATTCCTGAGGAGTTTCTTCTGGCCGTTCTTCTCCACAGCGAGCATACACTGGTAGTGAACGTGCCATCCATGATAGCTTTGACGTCGAAAAATGTTTTGTAAAAATCTTAATATGAATAAAATATTTTTGTTTTTTTTTTAAACTAGGATTGTGACTCACTTAGTGCTAGGGTCGAGGTAGTGCAACAGTCTCTCGTTCTCCTCGCGAAGTCTCTTCTCCACGTGCGCCAAGTACTGAGGCACAGCTAACTCGCGCATCAGGCGTTGGCCCTCCGCCGCGTATAGGCGCTCCGTGGCTTGCAGGAACCTGGTTACAAAATCATAAATTGATATCGTCACAGAATGATTTGCCTAGAGAGAGTGCAGACTAGTAATTAAGGTGATGCTTAAAAAACCCAGAATATACCCTACTTTCGAATTATATTAAAAAAATAATATCTTAATAAATCAGAAGACGTTAACGTAGTAACAAATTGGCTGTACAAGTTGGACTACACTAAAACTGAAGATCTTTTAAGAATAGGTACAAAATAGGTTTAATATAGTAGGTATATATTTACATACACAATACACACACACTTCAATCACACATCCCCATACATACACACACACACATATACACACACATCCCATATACTTTTCCCTTCGTCCTTCTATAAAATTCTAAGCCTTGAACCTTGTCATCATTCCTGTCCCGACACCATATAATATTTGAAAGGTAAATAATTAATGTCGTGTGGTGACGGCAGAGTAGAATACATTTGTCACCAACCCCTACTCGTCCCGTGGGTGTCGTAAGAGGCGACTTAGGGACTACACATTGAACAGGGAACGAGCAGCAGCTCTCTCTGATACAGTAACCTTTTAATCTGCGATCTCAACCCGCCTGCCAAGCGTGGAGATTATGGCAAAACCCTCCACTTAAGTGGAGGAGGCTCATAGTCCAGCAGTGGACTGTAACGGGCCGTTGATTTGATTTGATATAGTTAAAACTGCTAGTTAATTTTTGTTTTTATTGTCACTAGGATTAGGTACTGACTTGTGTTCAAATGCATCCTGATATATTTGCAGGTCCGACAGCATCCTCAACAGACTCTTCAGCAGCGAGATGTCGACAGCGTCGCCGCCGCGCTCTCGCTCAATCAAAAGCAGGAGACCATCCACCGTGCGGGTTTGGACTAATGTGTTCATTGCTATGTGGTGACGGAATAAATCTAGGCCCATGTCCCTGAAAGATAGAAGGAATGTAATGAGATAATATTCACCTCATACTCGTATAATATTGATTTATGTAACATACCAATATGATTTTTATTTATCTTTATTAGATACAAAATGGACTTTGTAAGTAACTTTCATTACTTTTCAACTTGGTGATGATAGAAGACATATTATTAATTGATTCAGGTATGTCATCTTATTGAATTCAGAACAGATATTTATAAAACATTCAAAACGGTTGAAAATATCAATAAAATTTGAGAGAAGAAAAGTAGACTAATTGAGTTTTAAATTAGAATTAACTTTTTTTATGTAAT
Source organism: Carpatolechia fugitivella (assembly GCA_951230895.1). Classification (NCBI taxonomy): domain Eukaryota; kingdom Metazoa; phylum Arthropoda; class Insecta; order Lepidoptera; family Gelechiidae; genus Carpatolechia; species Carpatolechia fugitivella. Next base: position 17,444,947 of record OX579646.1, on the reverse strand, counting down.
AACTAGCGGTCCGCCCGCGGCTACTTTCGCGTTCTGTAAGATTTTCCCGTGGAAATAAGACATTTTCCCGTAAAAAGTATCCTATGTGTTAATCTAGGTTACAAACTATATCCATTTCAAATTTCATCTAAATCCGTTGAGTACTTTAAGCATGAAGGTGGAACAAACATCTAAACATCCAAACTTAACATCCGCAAAAACCTTCAAGTGTTCATCAAAATATATTTTCACATTTATAATATTATAGTGTGATTAACTTGTGAACATTGTTGAGACCAGTCAGAAGTTAAGTCTTAGAGGTGTTAGTTCATTAACTATTTATTTTCCAAAACATTGAAACATTTACAACTTTAAAACAGTTTGATTTAACTAGATGACCTCTTACCATATAGAATGTATGCTAGGATTTTGCAAAACGTAGGTCCGATCCAGGTACAGAAAAATAGACCGGATCATGATCATCTGCCGGCAGTGAGCTCTCCAGCATTCATCCATACGTTTCAGGAATACTTGACGGTCCATACTCTCAGACAAGAATTGCTCTATATTGGCTTTGACATGTGCTTCCACTAGATTGGTCAAGTTGACGTATAGCTGGGAGGCCATCTGAAAATTTATTTATTTATATAAATAAGCGAATAAAGATGATTCAAAACTTAGTATTTTATTCAGACAATATAAATAGGAATAGACGGTACTCTAATAGAATATGTGAAAGACTACATTTACCTTGGGAAACAAATATCTTTTAACCCTGACCGCAATGAAGAGGACGTAGAAAGAAGAATCAGTAATTCATGGAAAAAATACTGGTCACACAAAGAAATATTAAAGGGAACCTACAACATAGACTTGAAGAAAACGGTAATGGAAACATGTATACTACCCTGCCTCACTTATGCAAGTCAAACATGGGTGTATACTAACAAGGTTAAAAACAACACAACACGCGATGGAAAGGAGCATCTTGGGACTAAGAAAAATACAAAAAGTAAAGAACCAAGACATTCGAAGAAAAACAAAACTGACGGACAACGCTCTTACATTTGCTTTGAAAACAAAATGGCAATGGGCTGGGAATAACTGGATTTAGAAAGCAAAAACTAGAAAGGACTGGAAGGAGTTTTAGGAGGCTTTATCCGGATGGGATCCAAACTAGAAGAATAATTAACATACTAACCTAGATTAAGAATAAAGACAAAAACTAACAGCACTGTAAATTTAATTTTCTCATTTTTTAGTTTGTATATAATAATAGCTTTATTATTATTGTCAGATGATATGAATGACTTCCTAGCATATACTAGATTAATAAGCAAGCAGCATAAGCTTACTTGGCAGCTAATCAAGGTTTACAAGTCGCTCACCTTATGACTACACATGTTCTCCACCGCCTGGTATAGCTCCTCTAGAGAGTAATCGATGGATTTGGACGTCTGGATGGCGATCACAGCCTCCCGCAGTTTGCTCCATGTCGTCTCCTGGTAGTTCTCGGGCAGATTCGGCTTACCTGAAAACAATACGCACTCACATCACCTTCAAAATGTCACTTAGGTTATCCTATGACGACTAGATAAAAGCGTAAACACACTTTTGAAATTCTTGATGACGAGCTTCTTTGCCGTCGCTCCGGGCTTGTTCATCGACGAAGAAGTCATCTTTATTGTCCCATTTGAGTTCGGAGCAACTAGTGAAAAGTTGGATTTCTTATCGTTGGCGTTCATTTCGTCGGATTTTACTCTTTTACTGGATTGTTCGCTGTTTGGCGAGGAACGCTTTTTACACTGATTATTTCCACCCTCCTCGGCCAAAACTGGCGCTTTAGTTATGCCCGACATGAAAGCATGATATGGCCGCAGCCACAACACTAATTTACACGATTAAATTGCTAACTAATTACAAAAAACTAATAAAAATAGCGAAATCAGTCGATACAGTTCCCTATTCTTTCACCAATTCACCACCATTATGATTATGAAAAGTTTTTCAAGAACTCCAGCAGAGGGCGCTTTTGCGACTGTCAGTTCTAGAAAGTAGTGCGGCCAGCTAGTATTTCTAACTTTAATAACGTTATTTATTAGGCTATAGGCAGTATACCAATGATACCAATATGGGACATCACTAATTCTTCGTTAGTACTATTTTATGTGCTTAGATGGCTCTGTCAACAATACATAATGTTTTTAAAGATTTGCAAGGCGAAAAACTGGATTTTGTTCAATTTTGTGTTTGTATTTATTTTAATATTTTCAAAACATAGGTACATATTCAATTCAAATTTGAATATTATTTATTGCACAATAGATTAAAAGGTTATATATAAATATAAGAGGAAATCGCTGTAACTACTTCCAGGTAACCGTTTGATACCTATCGGCTTCAGCGACTGCACTGCACTTGCATTTCGCTACCTGCAGGGTGAGACGGTGCTGGTCAGCATCACTATAATAAGTTTAATTAAAGTTAATAATTTCTTCAATACAACCGGGTTCGATTGCTGAACTAATACGAGTTTTTTTTATCTATGAATGCAGTTTTCTGGTAACTAAAATCGATTAATCAAAGTCGAAAATTAAGAGGAAGTGGTTCAAAAATCAGTTGCAAGATTTGTCCCAAACTAACTTAACAACATAACATAAAAGCTTGTAAAAGACAGGTGGCAGTCCTAAAAAATATTTCCTATCTAAATAACAATATTGACTAACTAGTCAACTCTCGGGAGCTCGGGAGTATGTTTTTAAAAAAAACTAAAATTATAATTAAATCAGTTTTTATTTAAACTGCTAAACTAGGTGAGACGTGTACACAGAGTTTGATGCGCGACACGAATGAAAATAAAATGCTTAGGGCTAACTAACGTTTATTTCTTATCTACTGAGTCCAGGAATCATGCCACCCGTGATATGCTGACCTGGCAGCATTTATGCATTGACAGCGATAGTTCTTAAGGGTTGTGGGGACATAACTCCTCCCTCATCAAGTTCGAAATTGTCTGACGATTTTGAGTCGAGACGATTTCGAAAATCTTACATACAAGGAAACCTATAAAACTTAATTCTATATGATTATATAAATGAATAAATTGTCCGACGATTTTGAGTCTAGTCAATTTATACAACTTAATACTATAATTATATAAATGAATAAATTGTCCGACGATTTTGAGTCGAGTCAATTTATACAACTTAATACTATAATTATATAAATGAATAAATTGTCCGACGATTTTGAGTCGAGTCAATTTATACAACTTAATACTATAATTATATAAATGAATAAATTGTCTGACGATTTTGAGTCGAGACGATTTATACAGCTTAATGCTACGATTATATAAATGAATGCAGTTGCTAGGCTAACACTTCGCGTATCTATATTTATAGATATGCATTTGCGTTTCCTTTATCGAAATCACTTTTTAAACTGGCACTTTTTAACACGTTAGAGAGTAGCTTTAGATTGTCCAAATCAACACCCTTAATGTTCACCTTAGCTTCTTCACTAACGTTTATTTTCTTCATCTCTGGTAGGCTAGTGATTGAGGTTATCCTGATACGAGTGTCTGTAGCTGCAGTCCGTCGGCGGTCTAACTGTATGTCTTCTAAGTAGAGGTCGCAGTTGTCATCTGTGAAAATAAGATAAGTTCCCTGCACCTGTCTTCTTATTATGTCTTCATGGCACCTCTCCATCATAATGTGGCTGGTACGGCTGTAGACTATCCTATTCTTGGGACCAATACGTTGAATTTTGATATTTCAATTTCGACTGTGTGCACCTTGCAGAGTGTAAGCTCTTCTTCAAAGTTCATCAGCTGTTCCACACATGGAGACTCTGGATATGCGATTACATCGCCCTCTTTGCACAGGAACTGTTCAGCGGCTATTTCTTCACAGGGGCTATTTAAGGGCAGGTATTTCAAACTTTTCGCCAAAAGGTACAGGTATTTGGAATTATTATAGAAGTAAGGTTTTGGACTGGAATGAAAATAGGTAAGGAATAGATTTTTAAGTAATTGTTACATAATATGACCATCAATTAAAGGGACCTCCATAACAAACGTAATCTGGTTTTTCTTAATATAAGCCTTAACAGTAAAAGTTCTTTCAATATCAACTAAATCATAAATACTGACAGGTTAAACTAACCTTACTTATAGATTCTAAAATAGCCAAGAGTTCTTCTGAGTTTACAATAGACTGATAGAGTACTGAGACTTTACTTAATGATAATGCTGTTTCGATTTCACTTACGGTAAGGTAAACTGAATGGAATTTACTCATAAAAAGGTAATATAAATTTAATATGTAATAGTGTAGATCGAATTATTTTCTTTGGTAGCTAATAATATATATATTTGGTGTTTAATATTTGTTTCCACACGTTTAAGACGTTCAATCATTATAAGGGTGTTATTATGTAAGGTCTCGGTACTATCTATCATACTGTCTAACATTTTTTTGAAATAATTGTTATTTTACTTTATGTTTTTGCTTCATTGCTTTTTATTTAACGGAAGAACAGCGTTGTGACGTGCCTCGTGTCGTCGCAACATTATGCTGAGTTAGGGCCCATTCAAGGGTGCAGTACATCAGCGATAACATGTATTTTATTGTTTCTCCTTAGTGTATACTCTGTTTTGTATTTGTTGTTCTTGTACTGTATCATTGAATAAACGTTTTCATCTATCATCATCATCTATTTGGGAGATTAATTTGTCATATCTTAGAGCACCTTTGTGATCGAGGTTTTCTGTAACTATTTTTATGAAAGAACCAAGAGGATTTAAAAGACCTCTTTTACTGTACGGTATGATTGTTTGAATTATTTTTGTATGGTTACATCGTGCAAGTTTTGAGCCTCCTTCTCATAGGGTTGTAACGTCACTCGGTGTCACTGTGTCCTACTAGCGTACGCTACTGGTTTGTCTTGTCCTATGGGGCCCTGTCGTGCATCTGTTGTCAAAACGTAAGGTTTTGTAGAGTCAGGAAATTGTAATAGTGGAGCGCTTGTTAAAAGCTCCTTACATTTTTCGAAAGCTTCGATAAATTTCTGATCTTGTACAATGTGTGATCTTAGTGAAATCTTTTATCTATAATACCCAATAAGTCCTAGGAAACTTTTGAACTTTGTTATTGAGTTTGGTCTACTGATTTAAAAAGATCGTTTCCAATTAAACCATCATAACGTGAGTCTACTTCATATAAGTAAAATTTGTGTGTCGCTGGATTATTAAATGTTGCCATTCATGGAACCTGAATAACTTCGTTATATTGTGAACTAGCATGTGTACTTATGATTTCAAATGGTTCGTGAGGGTTCCCAAATTAAAATATCAAGACATAATTTAATGAAAATTTCGGACTTTCTTGTCAATTTTATATTAAGTCTTATGCATCGTTCAAGTGAATAAACAAACCGAATGGCCAAAGGAAAGAAACAGGCTTTCTGTACAGTCTGTCAAGTCGATTCTCTTAACTCAGTATAATTTAAAACTCAGTACTTAAAATATGACTTGCAAAATGAATTATTAAAAATTCGGAAGTGTTGAACAATATTTCTGGGAGCATAAAATATCAGAAGTAATATTGTTATAAAAGTTAATGTTATATGTAGTTATAGTTATAGTTATAAATAATTTGGATATATATATTTTTTTTTATTTGACACTTCACTTATTTATAGAAATTCCAGACGGTTTAAGATTCCCTCCGCATTCCGGACAAAGACCTATATTTTCAGACTATGGTAACCCATTCGCGAGTCACGCATGATGCAAAATACTGATAAGCCTTCCGAGGGCTTGTGAATGACCAAGTAGGTACTACAATCAATCATATCATAAATTTAGAGTAAATTTCCGTTAAGCAAACATACAGTAATTTTATTTATTATCACAATTCAGCTCTATACTTTCTTTGTGCCTATTATCGAGACTTGTACCTACGTGAAAATTTTGCACCTTGACAGTTTTGCTCCGTAGCCATAACACCGTGCTCCGGGTTATCGGCGCTTGCTTCCTCTAATGCAAGCGTGGGTGTTGGTTGCTCGTTCATATCGAATGAACTTGAACTTGAATAATAAGAATAGGGATCTTCACTGTACGACGCATACTCATATGTGTAGGGGTCTTCCATACAATACGAGTTGTCGTTTTCGTAAAGGTCAGTTTCATTTAATTGAAAATCCTGTCTAGCAGGGTTCGCGTGAGGCGCGGTGCGCATGGTTACGTCAGAGGGGTAAGACAGTTGAACATTTTGTTTCAGGGGTCTGTAACCTTGTTGTTGCCCAATTTGTTGGGGTCGCATAGGGGGTATTGTTGCAAGCCCACTTGGTCTACAACCATAGGGTAAGGACGAGCTACCTTTTGATTTTGTTGAGGACTATCCAAATTGTACGGGCTGGGGCGGACGATTATAAAATTAATTTGGTACTTACTTGAGGCGTTCCAAACTTAAATTCACTTTGAGAATTGTTCACGTATTGATTTTGCTGCGCCCGTGCACCATAGCACAGATAATATAATACAATTACCATAGTTATGAGAATGGTTCATAATAGGCATATTGAAACCTAATTTAAATTGTGGGATAGGTACAAGTGGGACCTGAGGTTTTGAATATGAAGAAGTGTTTGATCTATTTTTAATCTGTAATTGATCATGGAAATTTACTTCTTCTAGATTCTAGAATTAATTAAAATAATTATTTTTGTTTTATAGCTTTTGTGACTTACGTTTTTATTTTTATGACATTTAATTAATTTTAGTTTTTATTGATGATGTATTTATTTATTTTACAAGGTGTTCTTTTAGTAGGTGTAATTTCGTTATGCGAATTTTGTAAATTAGTTTGACATGTTTTTGTTTTAGTTATAATTAGCCAATTTTTTTTTATTCAAACACAATTGATATTGTTCATGAATAAATTATCTGAAATATCTGAAATCCGAACGACGCGAAGGGCGTCTTCTAATGTATTAAGTTCATGGAGGCGCACTATCCTCATCATGTTTTCTATTTGTAATTTTACTATTTATCATAGCAATAAGATTGGCTCTCACAGATTGCACACGATTGCAAAAATCTAAATAAAATTCACCTGTTATAATTTTTAGTACTATAGTGCTATGGCAATACATTCCTCGCTCCAAGGATCTCCGAAATGTATCTGCAATAATTCTTTGAACTCCGCCCACGTCTCTATGTCCGCGTGCTCGCTTATCAGTGCAGCGGCATTCTCGGTAAGTCGGCTCGTAATAACTTGCATAACGTACTCATTTTTGGGCACGATTGCCATGCAACTTTATTAAAAACTTTATTTCATTAACTAAAAGTATGGATGGTATGTATGTATGTATTATATCAGATTAGTGGAGTTCCCCTTTTAAACAAAGAGATTTTTACTTATGATAGGGAGCTCCGCTCTTCCATATCAATCTTAAGCTGTATTTAGTAATAAAAATATACTATAAATAATATACTCGTGCTCTCTTAAAAATAGATTAAATTGCCTGCGATCACCACTAAAAAGGGGAATGGTTTTTATAAATCCACCAGGAATCACAACAAATTAACCTCCGCCATGTCTATAAATTACTAATTTACTTATACAATAACACTTTTAAAAAAAAATCAATCAACAATTTTAAATCACAAGTTATACTTTTTATATTTATGTACTCTTATTTATAAGCTTAATATTATTTAATTCAGATCACGTTTGAAATGAGAGAGGTTTGATCTCAAGTACACGTAATAGGGACTAGAAGGGAGGCGAAAAGTTTTACTCACCATTTCCCAACAGCGCCCATCTCCAAATATCTCCACTTTTCACTTAGTCCGATGTGTGACAAATTTATTTGTTCGCAAGATTCGCTTAGTCCGGCACTCACGCACTTTTTCCACAACGCGGGCGATTTTAGCCCACTTTTCGCGAAATAGAGCGAAGCGCACGGTATAGGAAAGCGAATCCTACCGTCTGCGCCAGTCAACTCTCGGGAGCTCGGGAGTATGTTTTTAAAAAAAACTAAAATTATAATTAAATCAGTTTTTATTTAAACTGCTAAACTAGGTGAGACGTGTACACAGAGTTTGATGCGCGACACGAATGAAAATAAAATGCTTAGGGCTAACTAACGTTTATTTCTTATCTACTGAGTCCAGGAATCATGCCACCCGTGATATGCTGACCTGGCAGCATTTATGCATTGACAGCGATAGTTCTTAAGGGTTGTGGGGACATAACTAACTAAAATCAGCTCAATTTCAAACAAAAAACACAAATATGTATAAAAATGATTAAATCAAGCAAAATTACTGACAATCTGAAACTAGTGAAACTGACAAACTGAAATTAGTGTTATTTATGGGGAGATATTTCACTTAATTAGATACCTCATATAGGTTATTTGTATTAATGCCGGCCGAACGAGAATCGAACCTAATCAGCGCAAAAGCTAAACGATTAGATAAGATTTTTTTAATTGCATAAAAAATAAACAAAAATCAGAAATTAAGAAACAATAAGTTAGAGTGTACAGATACATGGGCGGCCTTAATGGTAAAAAAATAAAAAATAAACTTTGGGGGTTCAGGTGACTGTGTGTGAGATGTCCCCCCCACATACAAACCACACCCAAACTAAGCAAAGCTTGTACTATGGGTATCAGACAACCGATATACAAGATAGAAATTAATTACAAAAGCTTACACGAAAACGACTGTTAATTGAACCAATAATGCTAGGACTCCACAGAAGATTTGATACGCTCATCAACGTAGGCTAGCGAACTCACTCCATGAGTAGACTAGCAGTAAATGCAAAAAACTAATATTTAATTAGACCCCATTGTGCAATCTAATAATCATAAAAATCGTCGAGTTGGCAGCGCATCGTGCCAGATTCGACCCCTTTGTTGCAGGTCCCATCCCGAGGGCGGGGGAGGCGTAACAAGTGTCCCGGCACCCGGCCGGGATACGATGCACCCCCGCTACTCATTCAGTCCCGTCCCATTCATTCGGCCGCCCGGACGGGTCGTCCGCGACATTCGATGCGTAGGCGGACTCGCGGGTGTTTCCGAACGCATCTTTCGCGCGCTTTTTGAATAAAGAACGTTTTGTTCGTTTTTTGAAACCGAGGAATTTGTTTTGAAACAAAAAAAAGTTTGTTTACTTCGATATTTATTTTCCGTGACATTTTGAACCTTACCTTAGTTTGTTTGAGAAAAAAAAAACAAAACAGTGAGTTGGTTGTTTAGTTACGAATTAATTAAAAACTTCATTTTAAATCATTAAAAATGGGTGAACAAACCTTCAATATATCGGACGAAAACATAGAACAGCATATAGTGACTTTGTTTGAGAAGTTGGAGTGTTTGAAGAACGCCAATCAGCAGAGCCAGGAGTCTTTGGCGGGGAAGGTGCCGGCTAGGTTGGAAGTGAGGACCTTGTCTTTGTGGAAGGCCGTGGTGGCGGAATGTGCTGCGTCGTTCCTGTACGTGTTCATAGTGTGCGGGGCGGCAGGTGGCGTCGGGATTGGAGCATCTGCCTCCGCCGTGCTCCTGTCAACGGCCCTGGCTTCCGGATGCGCTATTGCTACCCTCACTCTATGTTTCGCTAATATTTCTGGTAAGATTTCTTGTGAACTTGATCAATGTGTTATTTTTATTCGTTTTCTGATAAAAAAAAGTTAACTTTGATAGAGGTTTTTATTAAAAAAAAAACTTGGGTAGGTCCTAGTACGGTAATAAAAACATTTGTCTACACATAGTGAGTTTATTTAATTTTGAAAGCAAAGGATTTCAGAAGGGTAATATTTTACCTTTACCCCACCTCTTACTACACTATTTTTTTTCTACTACTATTTTACTATTGTAAAATGCATTTTATTATATATATTTCGTGAAAATTTCCTAATTTCCTTGATGTCTTTCTGAATAGTCGTTTGCTTCAGAGGGTAGCTTATTCTCGAAACTTTGATTTTCTTTTTAAGTTTTAATGCAATTCAGTTTCATTGTTTACATGAGATAAATTGTGTGGTTAACAAAAGATAAATCTACGTTGGCCTCATTGTAAAGATACCTTTTGCACAAAAAGTTATTTACTTAGAATTTGTACCTTATTCAGTTATTGTTGTCTATTCTTTGCTAGTAACTAGTAACATGTTCTACTATGTGTGAATAATATAAATTGAAAAACCAACCAATATTTCGATTGGCTGTAAGTTAAACCACCTATGATGTGTCTACTTATGGAACAACACAAAATATTTCGAAAAAAAAAAAGTGACTTCTATGTCATTAAAACGTCTCAACACGTGCACTACCTGCGTCTTTTTTTAACGCAAGGTGCAACGTTGGCCCATTCTGTCCGCTGCTGGCCAATTATAGTGTATTATGCCTTGCCTTCATAGTGTAATTTGTATCCATCTATCGAGCAGGGGTGCTCAGACTTATATAGGGATTATACATAAAAAATATTTGTTTTTTTATTAGTTTATCTGAAAGTATACAAAAATTGAATACTGACAATGAAAACAAAATCGAAATTAATCGAAAAACAAACTAAATACAACATTATTAAACAAATATGTACATCTTCCCTTCTTACGAAAATCATATTTTCTATGGCAGATGTATGGCCCGCGTGACATATGACGTCACAGGTCACGTCGGACCTCTCTGTCTAACCATCAATTTTGAATCCTAATAACTTTGTTTCTAAGCAAGATATTTGAAAAATTATTTTTTATGTATTTATCTGGAACTTGAAATATTTCGATTAATGGATTAAAAAAAATTGTGCGTATTCCCTAATTGGCGACGATCTACCATAAAATATTCAGCAAACGGCCGACTTGCTTTAGACAAGAAATAAAAACAATAGTTAAATATTACTATAAAAATACATATCTCTTTTTATGGCACTGTGTAACTTGCGCACGGAATCGGCACTAGTGACGAAAGTGCACAAAAAGCATGTAAATTACATGACTTAATTAAATATTTTTGTCAAAATTTCAATGGTACGTAAGTGGCCGAAATCTTGTAAACAAAAACAGTCGCGTCAACGTACAAGACTAATCTTGTAAAGAATTGTATTTGTATATGCTTTTCCCCGCTCGACTCAAAACCCGATCGACCGTTTGAGTACCCCTGATCCAGAGGATGAGTTACAGCTCGCATCGTGCAGATGTTCTCAATTACACGCGGTTTTTAAGGGGCCGCGGTTTCGAGCAGGCCATTTACAATTTAATAAGCGTTTTCTTTTTCAACTTGAGATAGTGATAATGTGATTCAAATGAGATCGCCTTATGATGCAGTAAACTGGGGTTTTGATTATGAAAGTTTAAAAACACCAATGTCTCTTAAGAGTTTATTATTATTATTAATATAAACACTAAAATAAAAAGAGATGTGTGCGCTGGCGTCACGTTCACTGTCTTCTTCTTTATCTATTTATTATTGTTTATAATAAAAAACCTGATAATACCAATAAATACTTAGAAGGCCCTTAGGCCACGTGGTCGGACCGGACCACAACCAAATACAGCAAAACTTCCAACTTTCAATATTTTTAAAAGGTTTCTCCGTACATATTTGTAAAAATCCTGTATCCACTGTTGATGCAGTGTTCAGACAAAATATAGGATCTCTTAGGCGTTTTCTTAGGATTCCTAAGAAACCCTAAGTTTACCCTGGTTCCTAAGTTAGGAAACTCACAAGTGTAGCAAGTTGAGATTCTAACAGTAAACAAATTACACCCAAAACACACAAGAACAATTTACATGCCAGAAATTCCAGAATACTGTATTCTAGTAAATCTAGAGATCCCACGCGACTCTACAAGGCTCAATGGCGGTCAATGAAACCAGCTAACCTTCACACGTATAACCTAACCTAACCTTTCCCCGGCAGAAATAGCTCTACCTGGATGATTTCATAAAGCCGAGCACTGACATGGAAAAGGGAAAAAAGAATGGCTTAATAAGCAAGCCAGATGATAAAAGGATTTGCAGAAGACCCGTGTCGCAGAACTTGTTTTACATTTATGTAAATTATTACAAATATAAATTGAATTCTTACTGGTGATATTGCTTGTAACTTTGTAAAGTTGTTTATTGACCTAATCGGAATTTTTACCAAAGTGGTAATATATCAGGCGCGGACTTGATATATTTATAGGCCACAGATAAGGTCACGTTATTTTCAGAATTTTCCCGTGGGAATATTTTTTTTCTTAATAGTATGTTGTTGAAAGTAGCTATTGTCAGTCTCCGACCCATAACTGTTGCGAACGACATGTAGCTCTGCTTTGTTGCCGGCGTAGCCGAGCCCCCTGAAAGGACAAACCGAAAAACAAACTTTCGCCATATTATATACTTAATTATACTGTCTTGGTAATTACTTTATTTCTTACGAACAACCCGCACTGGGCTAACATAGATCACTAAGGCCTGATCGCTTTAATTCAGAATAGGCTCAAGCCCCTCAGTGGGGACGTTTAAGAGCTGTTGATACAACTATTTATTTGTATAGAGCTGAGAAGTTGATTTTACATCGCCTATGAACATAAAAATAAATGTCAAGCCACATTAAAACTGGATTATTATAACACGTGCCGCACCCTTCACCCTTCCCCTCGTTATAAATTTATGAGTGAAACTGCATCGGACAATGCAATTTTAAATTATATCATAATAATGACACTATCACCCACTCGCCTCTTCCTACACAATTGAGGTCTAATTCTCGACTTAGGGCAATTTACGGGACAAATTTTAAATGTCCCGCAGCTTGCCCTAATTCACACTAATGGGTGGTCACGAGGTGCATCGAGGTCAGTTGCTGCCGGCCCGATGTGGACTTTATTACATCGTGCATTCATAATTTATGCTTGCAGTTTTGAGTCTAAGTCAATATTTAACTACTTATTTTTAAAGAGAGATTTTTTGGATATAATTTTGTAATATTATGATGCAAATTACGACCTTTATTTTTAAAGATAAGGTGAAAAGTATTGTAAAAACCTTCCATAAAATTAACCTAAAACATGGTTTAAGGAAGTAAGTGAACAGGTTTATTTTATTATTTGTTATCTTTTGATCAGTTTATTTATAATTTTATAATTCATTATCTAAATATTTTGTTTAACTCTCTTGCCAGAGATATTGTATGATGAAGATTTTTTTATTCAAATTTGTTAATACTTATCTACTTTTAAGACCTTGCTGTGGCATATCTTACTCATGACTTTCATATTCAACTATAACAAAAGCACTCTAAAATCTGTTAAAAAAAGATAAACAAAACTCCCTTTCTCATACTCCTTATTACCGAGGAAGCCTTTAACTTCCTGTGACGTTCGTTCTTTTCATTATGCATTGACGTTCATTAAACCGAGGGACACATTCAATGCGCCTGCGCTGAGGATATAGTCTTGCTCTCTTTGCTTTCACACGCGCGCTTTATGTCCCGTAGTTCCATTATATGTCCCGTAAAATGCGCAGTTAACAATCGGAATAGCGTTTAAAATTTCGACGTTTTATTACTCTGTCCCGAAAACATAAACAATACCTAAAATTGTATGACTATTTTGTATTTAGATATAATTAATTGGGGCCTTTTGTTTCAACTAAATGATAAATACTTATTCACAAAAACGTATTAAAATGCAAATTTTGTTGCTGTACTATAAATTCATTCCATTACACAAATGCTCTTGTTTCAACAAATTTGGTTCAAATATTTCATATAGGTATTTAAATACTTATTGAGTTTACCCAGCTTAAATAGGTACTTATTGTTTTTGTTTTTAGTTTGAAAATCGATTTTTTAAAGCTCTTTACTGAATAACCTTCCATCACGACACGAGTCAGTGGATCGTTATAGAATAGAACTGTCTGATCAAACAAAAAACACTAAGTTTTTCCCCAGTTGGGTTAGGACTTAATTAGGACTCTGTGGAGAAGAACTCACCGAAGAAACTCCATATGCGTCGCATCTTTTGCGCTTCTCTTTTTGCCAAACAAAAGTAATACTTAGTAATTTACAAAATTGATGCATTTTGAAATAGCCTGTCATTCAAGAATCCTGACTATCGGGAAAAATATTATTTCGTGCTTCGGAAGGTTCGTATTATCTATGGAAAATAGTCTTACGTGAGTCACGTCAGAAGTTTTTGGCTGTCCCATAACTTTGTGAGGTCGGTTGTCGACCTCAATAACCCGTACGATAAGTAACAAAGAATAGGATACAATACAATCGTTAGAAATGAGATTACAGAGAGGTAGATAGATAGATACCTACACTACACAATGGTTAAAGATATCGGTTCCAAGAAAATCGTAATCAAACGACAAACATTACCTTATCTTTGAATCAAATCAATGTTTGTTTTCGGAGAACGTATAAAGTACACACACATACGAATTATTTCTTGTGTTCTATGGACACGTGCTTCTTACTTTATAAAATACTAAAATTGAATTTGTAAAATTATAGTCTCCTATACCCAAACGTTGCCTGGAAGAAATTGCTATAAGGCCACCCATCTATAATTTTTATTTTGATTTCAATGTTTTATTCACTTATTTTTCCGTGTGTGCAAGAAAGTATATTACATATATTATATTTATTCTTTTCTATAGATATAATTCTCTTCCGTCTGATTGCTTGCGTGTGTCATAAAAAGAATCTACTGTTCTTTTACCATCAATAATTATCATAAAACTTAAAAAAAAGCAATAATTATAGCCGTATTCCGGCTCTGAGTTTATGAGACAGTAAATCTTAGTAAGGACTCTTATATAAATAAAATTATGTAACACTTGTAAAAAAAATTTATTATCAACATCCTTCAATATTAGGTACTCAAACTTTTGATATTGCTCGTAAAATGTTTTTACTGGAACAAAACTTTATTCGTATTCTTTGTGGCAGGCAAGTTATCAAAACTCTTGAACTATTAACATTTAATACACAAAATAATCTGTATTATAACAAAATCAATACGGTAACAATGGTTAAATAATAAATAATAATAATAATAATAAAATCAAGCTAACGCCATTCCATGTAGCCTGCGACCAGAATAGCAAAGTAAGTGAAGCAGAGATGATATTGTCGTAGTTTGGTATTCGTGCTGAGTGTTCGTCGTGACGGGAATATTCAGAGCTGGATTTAGAGCTTGAGTCCCTAGGGCCCCCTTGCGTTTAGTGCCGCAAGCCTGTCACCACCTTCGAATCGATATCGAGTGGTAGGTAAAGAGCAATAATAGCTACAACGAAGTGCGCCCTGACCGTGCGTGTGGATGGCGCCTTATTTTTGTACCCAAAGCAAAAAATAAATAAAGAGAGAGAGAAAACAATTTATTCCCTGTAAGTTACAAAACACGTACAAACCAATAACAAAACAACATGAAACATTTGCCACCTAGATATTTGATTACAATTCATAATTTGTAATCAGCTCTGTAATTGTGTAATAAACAATGTAAACTCAATATGAACAACAATAACAATTTACAATGTTACACCTAACATTAATTTATTGATGATGATGATGATGATGTCGTAGAGTGTACTTGCTTTTCATATTATTTTGCTTTATGTTATTGGTTTTGTAAGATTTAAAATGTAGTACACTTACTATACAGCATAAATTTACATCGTTTTGTTCCCGCCGTGTA
Source organism: Carpatolechia fugitivella (assembly GCA_951230895.1). NCBI lineage: Eukaryota > Metazoa > Arthropoda > Insecta > Lepidoptera > Gelechiidae > Carpatolechia > Carpatolechia fugitivella. The sequence goes on along the minus strand of OX579646.1, from coordinate 17,429,262 downwards.
GTGATAGTACCCGTCAAACTGAACAACTTTTCACGAAAAAAAAATTTCCTGCGACAAAAAAATTTTTGGTCTCTCCATACAAAGTGAGACTCCCGACCGACCCATTTTGTATGGAGAGACCAAAAATTTTTTTGTCGCAGGAAATTTTTTTTTCGTGAAAAGTTGTTCAGTTTGACCGGTACTATCACTACACGGCGGGAACAAAACGATGTAAATTTCACGGTGTATACGCCAGCTGTAAGTCAAGTCCACTAAACCAATTACTCTCTCAACTAAGTTCGGTCCTGGGCAAGTGGGGAGATGTATGGGTGGATTAAAGGGTTTCGTGGGATCGGGGACATTAGGAATACTAATAGTTTTTTTTTGGGATGACGCATGGTATACGAAAATGGGTAAAATAAATGAAGGGAAAGTGCGTGCGTAGTAAATCTCTCTGTAAGTTATTTCCTCTCTCTTTTCGCTTCGAACATTTTTTTATTATTTAACTTGGGTTTTATTTTGGAAGGAGCATTGAGTCGATGATGATTCTAGTTTCACAGTAGGTAAACTAAAAAAACTGGCACGATAGATTCGACGAAAAACTTGTCCTGTTATTCTGAACGTTTTTTTTTGTGTTTGGCATTTGTGAATTGGCAGTTAACATGTTAGTTTTTGTAATTTTTTGGTCATCGTTCAGTTGTTTCATTTTTTTATCAGATAGGTACTTATTTTTTTTATTTTAGTACGTATATGACAAAAAATACAGCAACTATATAGTTTACATGTAAATTCTGTTGCACAAACTAATAGTTAAAAGCGAATGCCTACGTCGTAGCACTCTCGAGCTACGCCGTAGCTAAACAAAATAGAAATATCGTAGCACAGAATTAGGCGTTCCTAATAAAACTCTTACACCGAAATAAAATAAGGCTGAATATGGTGCAATAAAATGAACCTTCCTTTTTATTTTGGTTCAACAAATGCAAATTCCACTTATAAGACATTTGATGAGCCAGCTCCATGGTGAGCTCATATCCCGTTATGTGTTGTCGTCATACTTTTCTAAGTAAACAAGATTATTCAATGAATAGCGTCTCGACACTCTTGGTTTATTGGCATTTGTAGTGACAGGAATAAACGGATCGATGTTAGAATCTGGACTAAAATTAGATATGAGTACCTAATATGTTCGATCCATATTTTTTTAAAGACTGTAATGTGGGTTTGTTATGTATAACACTAAATATGAAAGTGTGGTTTGATATTTGGATGTTTGTTCCGCTTTCATGCCTAAGCTACTGAACGGATTTGGATGAAATTTGGAATGAAGTTACTTTGTACTCTGAATTAACAGGATACTTTTTAACCGTAATTAAACTTATACACACGTGAAATATCTTACACAAAGCGAGCGAAACCGAGGGTGGACAGCTAGTTAGTAATAATTAAAAAATATATTTGCTTACCTAGTAATACGATTATTTACGTATAAAATAGATTTATTTCGTACCTACCCATCTGTAATTTTTACTAACGATGCACCTACATAACCATTGTCCCACTCACTATTATAAGTTGTTCTTTGTTATTCATATCATCATATGAGACGTCATTGTCCACACTGGCATCTCATTATAACTTTGTATTGCAGTGCAGGTATAACATCAGGTAGGTGGTTGGGTAATAGGAAGGACTGGAAATATTGTATCAACATTATTCTGAATGAATGAATACATATGTCGTGGCCAAGGCAAATCATGATGTGGCCAATGAACAGTGAAAATTTCATGAAATGTGACCATTTCATGAAATGATCGAAAATTTCATGATGTGGTCAATTCTACGATATGGCCACGACACATATATGATATTATATTATGGCTATATCTTACGTCAAATTTAAAAATGTATTTATATGTATATGTGTGTATGTATTCACACCAGTCTTTTATTCCTCCAGTGTGTGTTATGTCTTATGTGTAATGTAATGTTTTACTAAAGACACAAATAGCACCTACTACACATAGACAAAGTCTACATGCGCATCTTTACCTCAACGGTGTGGTAACCGCGATTTACTCAAAGATTTCTGAAGCGCATCGCCTTAGCTATCGTCTTTTCTTTACTCGATGGCAGTCCCGTGTCAGCAGCGCTGACTTGACCAGTGCCTGACTCTATTATAATTTATAAACCCAGCCAAAGCGCATCGTTCCAGCTGATTTTACTGATCTTCTGTTCTTCTCCGAAGGTGCGCACGTGAACCCGGCAGTGTCTGCGGCGCTGTGCGTGCGCAGACTCGTCTCCCCGCTGCGCGCGACTCTCTATGTGGCTGCGCAGTGCGGAGGCGCCATAGCCGGGGCTGCTGCGATCTATGGGTGAGTGAGACAAAAATTAAGACTATCGAGTAGAATCAGTTTTGACAGCTGTTCAATACGTAGAAAATTTGTTTTCTACGTATTAAATTTAAACTTTTTTTTTAGTTTATGTGACATCGTATTTGGCTATGGCTATGTCTGTCCATGTCTTATTTAATTAAATAAATAAAAAATAAAATAAAAAATTAAGATCGGCGCTGAAAAAAAACCTATGCCGATGATAAGGAAGTCGTTTTTACAAGTTACAAGCTTTTATTTAGTTTCACCTGTCCCGTTGTCTGTCTGTAATCAAATCTTGCAAGTTAAATTTGATCCACTTCCCAGTTTCCGATTGAGCTGAAATTTTGCATTCATGTATAAATCGGATGACAATGCAATATTATGGTACCTTGGAGCTGGTCTGATGATGGAGACGGAAGGTGGCCATAGGAACTCCTCTAATACAGAACACAACCTAGTCGTGTTTGGGCTCGTTAGATTTGTCTTAACAAGATCTTTAGCCATACGTGATATTCAGGGTCTCATGATGGAGCCGGAAGGTGGCCACAGGAACTCCTTAAATACACAACACAACCTAGTCGTGTTTGGGCTTGTTGGTTTTGTCTTAACAAGATCTTTAGTCATACGTGATGTTCAGGGTCTCATGATGGAGCCGGAAGGTGGCCACAGGAACTACACAAATACACAACATAACTTAGGCATGTTTGGGCTTGTTGGATTTGTCTTGACTAGATCTTCAGTCCTACGTGATGTCCAGGGTCTCATGATGGAGCCGGAAGGTGGTCACAGGAACTCCACAAATACACAACATAACATAGTCGTGTTTGGGCTTGTTGGATTGGTCTTGACGAATACTTTGATACTAAATGGTAACCAGAGTCTGATGATGGAGCTAGAAGGTGGCCATAAGAACTCCGTAATTAAACGACGCAACCCCACCGAGTTTGGGCCCATTTGATTTGTCTTGACGAGTACTTTGATACTACATGATAACCAGGGTCTGATGATGGAGCTGGAAGGTGGCCATAGGAACTCCGGAACGACGCAACTCCATCGAGTTTAGGCCCATTTGATTCGTCTTGTCGAGTACTTTGATACTATATGGTAACCAGGGTCTGATGATGGAGCTGGAAGGTGGTCATAGGAACTCCGTAATTAAACGACGCAACCCGATCGAGTTTGCGCTCATTTGATTCGTTTTGACGAGCATCTTAGTTGGCGTGAATATGCAACTCCAACAGATTTGGGAAAAAGTTCGTTCCGTTTGTTATGAATGTGGATTATTATATGTCTGATTGATTAGATGGATGCCCCAATGCCAAGGTGAGCACGTGCCGAGGGCTGAATGGTATGAGAGTGTATAAACATTTCATATCGCTAACGTTGCGCCTCAGGGTACCAGGGCGAACCCTGTTGTACTGAAGCCCTTATCCCTCTACAATGGATCTTGGCAAGGATGGCATTCACATAATACAGCCTAAATCAATTCAATTTCCTGCTAAATTTAATTACGGCACAGCTGAAAGAAGAATGCTTCGGATTGTCTTGTCTTGGGCTTCAACTGTGCACAAAATGCAGGGAACTACTGTAGATCATGCTGTTATTTATCTAGGCTCTAAATTATTTGCTGCTGGTCAAGCTTATGTGGCTTTAAGCAGAGTTAAGTCTTTAGCAGGACTTCGAATCGAAGAACTTGACTGCTCCAAGTTGACTTCGAAGAAACCTTGTAATGTAAAGAAATGGATAGAATGAGAAATGTTACAAATAACTAACTTGTGATTACATAACTAATTTAAACATTAGTTTACCCTACTACAAACAAAAAAAAATGAAATATTTAAATATAAATAAAATACATAAACTTTAAGTGCTCAAAGCAGCACATTATTATGTGAACGTACTACGGACTACATAACGGAAAAACGCTGCTACGCGCTACTAACTACGTCGTAGTAAATCTCGAATTAAACATACTAAAAAGTTAAAAATAAAATTAAAGAAAAAAAACCTTTTTTAAAAACAAGCTTTTATTATTTGGAAAATGAACTAAAAAGTTAAAAATAAATTAACTCTAATTAGAAGTATAACACTTTATAAGTTCATTGTAACCTTTAACGATAATTAAGCTTCTTTGTCTACGACAAAATAATTCCATATCGTAATCATATATTTTTAACACCAAAACTTTACACCTTAATTATTAAATCTTCCCGTTTTTATTACAGTCTCAATTTTATAAATAATAAAAGCGTGTTACATTTTGATGGTATAATTAAGCTATCACAATGTAACACGCTTTTTTATTTATAAAATTGGGACTGTAATAAAAACGGGAAGATTTAATAATTAAGGTGTAAAGTTTTGGTGTTAAAAATATATGATTACGATATGGAATTATTTTGTCGTAGACAAAGAAGCTTAATTATCGTTAAAGGTTACAATGAACTTATAAAGTGTTATACTTCTAATTAGAGTTAATTTATTTTTAACTTTTTAGTTCATTTTCCAAATAATAAAAGCTTGTTTTTAAAAAAGGTTTTTTTTCTTTAATTTTTACGATTCAAAATCGATCATCGATAGATTAAAACATTTTCAATTTAGCATACGAGATTTTTAGAAACGATTGTCATTGATTGTATTGAATGCATGTGCAGGCAATTTTCTTCTGTTCTGTTCTGAATTCACACGTAACTTATACTTTTACTGCAGGAAAATATCATACTAGTATTCAAACGAAAAGTTCGTTACAGGCATACTTTACTTCATGTTGGTATTCCTGCTGGCTTGTTATAACTAGCTAAGCAGCAGTTTTAGTTTTGAAATGTGATGCTGACGCTACTAGGCTGCAAAGCCAACATGGTAATGTTTTGAATAATTAAAGCAACATTTCGGTTACACCCAGTCTAGATTTCAACCAAAATAGAGTTGAAATACCTACACTCCATGAATTACTAAACTTGTCAGGCGTCCTATGTAATTAATTCTATGTAGGTAAAGCTCCAGTCAAAGCTTACGTCATCAACATCAACAGCTCATTATACGTCCCCACCGAGGGGCTCGAGCCTACACTGAATTAGGGCGATTAGGCCTTAGTCGACCACGCTGGCCCAGTGCGGGTTGGTCGATTTTACATACAACCTTTGAATTTCTTCGCAGGAGTGTGCAGGTTTCATCACGATGTTTATAGTCACCGTAAGAGCGTCGAATAAACGTACATATGAATTCGAAATTCGAAAACACATTGGTACGTGGTGGGGATCGATCCCGCGTCTCCCAGGTGGGAGGCAGCGACCCTAGCCACTAGACCACCGATGCTCTCGCTTCCAAGCTTATATACGTATTATAAGCTTAAGTACCTAAATTTAATTTTACTGGAAATACTATAGGTACCTAATAAGTATGGAGGATCCTTTTCATAAAAATTTTACACAAAGTAAAAAGGAAAGAGATACAAAATATCGACTAACCTGTAAATAGGATCAAATTAGCTCTTGAGCTCCTAAAGTCCCTGTCCCTAGGGACCTGGTAAACGTTTGATAGGCTTTACCTACTTACTTACAGTAAATATCGCTGAACAAAGGATATAGGTAGCCTGACTATTTTATATAAAGCATAATTTAGTCGTGGATATAGATTGGACAAATGATGAAGGCGTAGTTGTAACAATCAAACAATCTCTGACTCCAGAGAGCATGTTTTTAGGTCTACTTTCCGTAACCTCTTCATCATCAAGATTCCTCAGGCTACAAATAAACGTTTTCATTTTTCGACATCAGAAGTGGGATACTGATCCCCTTAGTTTATCAGTACAGCGTACAATTTCATTAGGAAGCCCACAGGGATCGGTTTTCAAAAAGAGATTAAAATATCATCCTTCATGGCGTTTCTTGAAGCTGCAAGCTAACTTTTCTAGAAACTTTCTCGATCTAGTAGAAATAACAAGATGAGCGTAGCATCTCTACTGTGGAGCTTAGCCATCGATTTTCTGGAACGAATTATGTTAATGTAACTGCTTTCGAAGTGTTCTGTCGATTTCGCAGAATCGATTTAAAGGATAATCTCTTTGATGAAGTCATCGTCATACTTGCTAGGAAGCAAAGTAGTTTAGATGTTTAGTATTCAAATTTTGCATTCGAATATTGTGTTTGCTCTAATAATTTTATTGTATTTTATTCCTCCTTATTGAATTACCTATTACCTTAATGAGTTGAGTTAGCAGATCTGCTCACTCCGTTAAGGATAAGCATGCAAACTTGAAAATCATGTGAGTTTGAGTGCGTATTTACACTTTATATAACATCATCAACATTAACAGCTCATATACGTCCCCACCGAGAGGCTCGAGCCTACCCTGATTTAGGGCGATTAGGCCTTAGTCGACCACGCTGGCCCAGTGCACGTTGGTCGTTTATACAACATATTGGGTGATAAATTAGCCCATGAAACCGAACAGCTAATTGCTCCACAACTTAAACCAAGATAAAATGTTCTTAAAAATTGACTCGGTGAGTTTTGAAATTTTTATCACTTAAAATGTTATGATTATGAAACAAGTTATTCAGTTTCATAGACTGACCTTCCATCTTTTCTTTTGGTACCTGAGAGGTTATTTAGGTAGCACGTTACGTATCATCAACAGCTCATATACGTCCCCATCGAGGGGCTCGAGCCTACCCTGATTTAGAGTGATTAGGCCTTAGTCGACCACGCTGGCCCAGTGTGGGTTGGTCGACTTCACACACAACCTCTGAATTTCTTCGCAGAAGTGTACAGGTTTCATCACGATGTTTTCCTTCGACGTAAGGGCGTCGAATAAACGTACATATGAATTTGAAATTCGAAAACACATTGGTACGTGGTGGGGATCGAATCCGCGTCTCCCAGACAGGAGGCAGCGGCCCTAACCACTAGACCACCGACGTTCAACACGTTATGTGTCTAAACGAAATAATAACATTAACAAACTTGCTATGGTATGGCGTTGCCGCAACTTCGCAGCTTCCAGTTGCTGGAGCGAACTGTGAGTAAGAAGTAAGGTTATTAATCATTAATCCTTCTGGAAATGAGACGCGAGCGCTGAATAATAACGCGTTGACGAAGATCCCTTAAAATAAACCTGTTTATCTTACTTGGTTAAACGAGATAAATATCAAAAAGGAGGGTTGTCTGGGATAGATCGCTCCAAGCGATACGGCAATCTTTGCGAACGTTATTTACTTTGTGTTTCATTGTAAAATTTGTAAATTTTCTATGCGCGTTAGACTGTTTTTGCTTTCTTCATTTTTGTTATTTTTATTTTATTTTATTGTGATACTGAAGTCTACAGTTTTAAAATCTAACTAATATCAATACAAGAAATTAACAAAACATTAGCCAACTACAGACTTCCATTGTGTAAGTATAACATTTTTACAATATTATTGTTATTGAGGGCAATGATAAAGGTGTTGCACAGTGTGAGTAATGAGGTATATTTGTATGAACAGGAATTATTGAAACACGAGTGTAACCTAACGGTTTGTTTACATGTCGTCATGGTTATCATCACGCTGAGTTTCCAGGGTGGACGGGCGGACGCGATCTAAAAACAAGGAAGGAACAGCAAGTTTACTCAGTGAGACTTTTTTAAAATTATTATTATTATTATTATTTGCCGGCTAGGGTTGTACTTATTTGTTTTAAAAAGTATGTTTTGGATAAGTGAATGTGAAGTTAAACTTAATAGTACATTACGATACAAGGATTCGTAGGTGGCATATTACAAACGAGGTGACTTTTGTAAGCCCTAGCCGCAGGCGAGGGTTTATAATGCCACGAGTTTGTTATAAAACCTAAGATCCGTGTGTTGTACGACGTTTTTCAATACACTTGTGAGAAAACTGATAGTAAATAATTAAAAATGGAAATGGTTAATAAAGGTACATACATAGTACCCTACAAAAGCTATGATACTACAGGTAAAATGGATCATGTACAAGCTGTAAAAACTAACCTAAATTATATCGCGCCCAGATTGAGTATCCTTACTATTCACATTTATCATTAAATCAAGGACCGAAACCGGTAGCGCAAATACCGGTATTATTTGGTAACCACCTATATTTTTTTACCGGTATTTTATAAAGGTAAGCTTTTGGCGTATTAACCACCGTTGCGTAATACCGGTAACCGAAATAAAATTACCTTTATTTCGTGAGATCTCGCGACACCTCGGCACGCGCTATGACGCGCTGTCTATCTCACTCGCACCCGTCGCGTCGTTTCGTCTCGGTCGTCGGTTGGTATATTCAAAGCGCGACCGGCTCCTGTTTTATTTGTTAGTAAGTGAGGAGGTCGCCCGATCGCGGTTAGTGTATCTTTCTTTTTCCAGTTTCATAGCGAATTTTGGATAGTTTGGTCTACCCGAGTGTCATAGTTCTACTAGAAATATTAATTACTCATGAGACGGACTACGTTTACTTTAAAATTAAAATAATATACACTAAGGAGACGAATGCCTCAAAATGTGACATCGCAAATTGTAGTAAAGTGTAAGATTTTCCCCGTAAAAATAGGATCTTTTCCTACAAAAAGTATCCTATGTGTTAATGCAGGGTACAAACAATCTTTATTTCTAATTTCATCTAAATCCATTTAACAGTTGAGGCGCAAAATCAATACAAATATAAACATCCAGACATACTTTCATATTTGTAATATTTTATTATTACATCTTATTAAAGTGTGATAAGACGCATACGTATGAAAAAAAAACGCCTTTTATAAGTGATATTTGTTATGATATAAATATTTTTATATATATTATACGAGGGCTGATTGATAAGTTTCCGAAACGACAAAGAAAAACTTTAAAAATCTATTTAAAATAAATTTATTTCTCAACGTAGTTTCCTTCTACCTCGATGCATTTAGTCCAGCGCTTCTCCAATGCCGTTACACCAGTTTGATAAAATGTTTTCTCCAACCCCTCAAAATACTCGTCCACGGCAACAATGACTTCTTCATTTGATGAAAATCTCTGGCCACCTAACCATTTCTTCAGGTTTGGGAATAAGTGGAAGTCACACGGGGCCAGATCTGGGGAATAGGGTGGATGCGGTAGCAATTCGAACCGCAATTCATGGAGTTTGGCGAGTGCAACCATTGACGTGTGTGCAGGTGCGTTGTCATGGTGGAACAAAACTTTTTTCTTGGCCAAATGTGGTCGTTTTTTCTGGATTTCTTCACTTAATTTTTGCAGCAAGCTTGCGTAGTACTCTCCATTTATTGTTTTTCCTTTTTGCAGATAATCCACTAAAATAATCCCTCGAGCATCCCAAAAAACAGTCGCCATCACTTTGCCGGCCGACAAAACCGTTTTTGCTTTCTTCGGCGCAGGTCTTCCGCTCTTAGTCCACTGCTTAGATTGTTCTTTTGTCTCGGGAGTAGAATGATGTATCCAGGTTTCATCGACTGTTACATAACGCCGCGAAAACTCGTTAGGATCTCGGTTAAACAGCGCCAAACACTCCGATGAATCGTCCACTCGACGTTGCTTTTGGTCAACAGTGAGCAAACGCGGCACCCATCGCGCGCAAAGCTTTATCATTCCCAAATGTTGGTGCAAAATATTAAAAACGCGTTCAGATGAAATGCTCACCATCTCTGCTATCTCTCGCAACTTCAAGCGCCGATCATTCAATACAATTTTGTGAATTTTTTTGATCATGTCCGGATTCGTGACTTCATTTGGACGGCCAGACCTGTGGGCGTCTTCGCAGCTCTGTCTTCCACGTTTAAAATCAGTTACCCAGGTGTGAATTGTACTCAATGCAGGAGCAGAATTACCTAAAACACTGTCTAGCTTGGTTTTAATCTGGGTTGCTGTTTTCTGTTTTAAAACGTAAAACTTTATCACCGCACGAATTTCGTTTCTATCCATTGTTAAGAAAATTTACGACAGAGAAAGTTCTACGTCCTATCAAACAAATTCCACCAGTTCGATTAAATTCAAATTTGGCGTTCTATTTTCAAAAAGATGCCAAAATATAATGTAATATTTTTTTTTTGCTTATCATTTTTTTAAGTTCGTCGTTTCGGCCAGTTATCAATCAGCCCAGGTATATACTGAGATTAATATGCTATTTAAAAAAAAAGAGAACGTAAACTTGTGAAATTCAAAATAGCGCCCATAGTATGTTTATGGACTGATTTTGTTGAAACTTGGTTGGAATAATATTTTGACATGCAATGAAATCCGTTTCGTAAATACGATGACACATAGACTAGAAAAAATCAATAAAATTAAAATACTTGACCTTGACAAAGTTAAAAAAGTGGGCGTCAAGGTCAAGTAAGGTCATTATATAGCATGGCCATGGTCGTGTTAGAGGTTCTAAAGGGGGCACAAATTTTCGTTATTTTTTCGCTACGACGCATCGTTTTCGAGATATTTGAATATTATTGTTTTTTTCTAATGTCTGTCTGTGTGGTATCTTATTTGACAAATTGATTTTCATTTCATGTCAAAATATTGTTCTAAACCAAGTTACAACATAACCAGTCCATAAACATTCCCAAGCCAAGTTTTAACAAAATCGGTCCATGAACGAAATATAGGCCGACATGTTGGATTTTTGTAATTTTTAACATTGCTTCTTTAATAATTGGAACTATCTTACCATTCTCAATCAATCAATTAATGTTTACAGGACCATTAAGATATATTTTTCACAAAGTTAAAAAAAGTGAGTGTCAAGGTCAAGAAAGGTCATTATATAGCATGGCCACGGTTGTGTTATGGGTTATAAAGGAGGCAAAAATTTTCGTTATTTTTTCGCTACGACGCATAGTTTTCGAGATATTTGAATATTATTGATTTTTCTAATGTCCATCTGTGTGGCATCTTATTTGACAAATGGATGTTCATTTCATGTTAAAATATTATTCTAAACCAGGTTTCAACAAAACCAGTCCATAAACATAAAAATTGGTTGCCATCTTGGATTTTTGACATTTATATCATACAGTTGTTAATCTCATGTCAAAATAATGGTCCTAAGCCAAGTTTTAACAAAATCGGTCCATGAACAAAATATAGGCTGACATGTTGGATTTTTGTCATTTTTAACATTGCTTCGTTAATAATTGGAACTATCTTACCATTCTCAATCAATCAATTAATGTTTACAAGACCATTAAAAATATATTTTTCAAAAAGTTAAAAAAGTGAGTGTCAAGGTCAAGAAAGGTCATTATATAGCATGGCCATGGTTGTGTTATGGCTTATAAAGGGGGCACAAATTTTCATTATTTTTTTGCTACGACGCATAGTTTTTGAGATATTTGAATATTATTGTTTTTTTCTAATGTCTGTCTGTGTGGCATCTTATTTGACAAATTGATTTTCATTTCATGTCAAAATATTGTCCTAAACCAAGTTACAGCAAAACCAGTCCATAAACCTAAAAATTGGTTGCCATCTTGGATTTTTGACATTTATATCATACCGTTGTTAATCTCATGTAAAAATAATGGTCCCAAGCCAAGTTTTAACAAAATCGATCCATGAACGAAATATAGGCCGACATGTTGGTTTTTTGTCATTTTTAATAAAAATAACAATAATAATAGTAGTAGTTTTAACATTGCTTCGTTAATAATTGGAACTATCTTACCATTCTCAATCAATCAATTAATGTTTACAGGACCATTAAGATATATTTTTCACAAAGTTAAAAAAAGTGAGTGTCAAGGTCAAGAAAGGTCATTATATAGCATGGCCATGGTTGTGTTAAGGGTTTTAAATGGGGCACAAATTTTCGTTATTTTTTCGCTACGACGCATAGTTTTTGAGATATTTGAATATTATTGTTTTTTTCTAATGTCTGTCTGTGTGGCATCTTATTTGACAAATTGATTTTCATTTCATGTCAAAATATTGTTCTAAACCAAGTTACAACAAAACCAGTCCATAAACATAAAAATTGGTTGCCATCTTGGTTTTTTTACATTTATATCATACCGTTGTTAATCTCATGTCAAAATAATGGTCCTAAGCCAAGTTTTAACAAAATCGCTCCATGAACAAAATATAGGCTGACATGTTGGATTTTTGTCATTTTTAACATTGCTTCGTTAATAATTGGAACTATCTTACCATTATCAATCAATCAATTAATGTTTACAAGACCATTAAGATATATTTTTCACAAAGTTAAAAAAAGTGAGTGTCACTTAAAATTGCCTAACTATGTATTAGCTTCTTTTTATTGCAGAAATAAAGGGCGAGGAGGTTCTTGCATTTTTATAAAGAGAGGGCTTCAATTTGAACAATTAAATTGTATTAAGGATATTTCAGTCACGAACTATTTTGAATGCTGTGCAATCATGACTCCTGGTAATAAAGCTATAACTATTTGTATTTATAGACCATCAAATAACAAGAAACAAAGCTTTGACATATTTTTCCAAAAATTTGAGTTGTTATTGTATAATATTAACCGCAAATTTCCAAAGAAAAGAATTATAATAGCAGGAGATTTTAACATCAATATGCTTGTACAAACTCCAGAGTCATCCAAATTAAGAGATATTTTAAAAAATTATAACTTGAATTTACATATAACCGTCCCTACAAGGAAAAAATCATGTATAGATTTAATTATAAGCAACATAAAAAATGTTAATGGTATTGTACTCCCGCTCTACCTCTCAGACCATGATACAGCCCAATTTTTACGCCTAGATCTTAAAACATCTCTAAGCATGCCGGAGATGTATTTTATGTTTAAGAGACAGTACACAAAGGAAAACATTTTGTTGTTCCAAAATTATTTAAAATGTTTATCTTTTCAAAATGTTTATGAGCAAACTGATTTAAATGCGGCGTTTAACGAGTTTCATGACTTGTTTTGCTTACTCTACAAATTATGTTTTCCAAAACTAAAAGTAAAAATTAAAACCACATGTAAATTAAATTGGATTACGAAAGGATTGAAAAGATGTTGCATTGCCAAGAGAAAACTGCGCTTTCTTTATTATTCTCATAGAAGTACTAAAAATAAAAATAACTATTTGGAATATAATAAACTCCTAAAAAAGTGCATTAATTTAGCTAAGCGGCAAATAAACAGTAAATACATATCAAACCATAAGAACAAAGGTAGAGCTGTCTGGAAAATAATAGACCATGAAATTAATGATAATTATGTCTCCAGAAATGTAGACCAATTAATTTATAATAATGAAACTATTAATAACCCTAAACTAATGACCAATATATTTAATGACAACTTTATAAAATCGACAAATATTGACAATAATAACTGTAAAAATTTTTTAATAATTCAATTTTTCTAACCCCAATTACCAAAAATTACATTGAAAAATGTATTATGGATCTCAACAATACGAATTCAGAAGGTCTTGATGAAGTTTGCACGAAAATAATCAAAGCTTGTCGAAAAGAAATAAGTGAAGTATTAGCCTACTTAGTAAATCTCTCTTTCCAAACTGGTAAATTCCCTGACAGATTAAAAATAAGTGTAGTTAAACCTTTATTCAAAAAAGGAGATAAGAAGCTTATAGAAAATTATAGGCCCATAACACTTATCCCAGTCTTTTCCAAAGTCTTCGAAAAAATTATGCATATTAAATTAACATCATTCTTTACAAAATACAATGTTATAACAAAAGATCAATATGGGTTTCAAAAAGAAAAATCCACGACTCTAGCAACTTTTAATCTGGTTAATGAGATACTTCACAAATTGAATGAAAACAACTTTGTAACAGCTCTCTTTTTCGATATGTCAAAAGGGTTTGACTTCGTATCTCATCAGCTTTTGATGACAAAATTAGAAAGATATGGAATAAGAGGTCCCGCATATGACTGGATTCAATCTTACCTTGAAAACAGATCACAAACAGTAGAAATTACTGCACTTGACTCAAAAAGGACAGTTGAAACGTATCAATCAGAATACAAAATAAATAAATACAGTGTGCCTCAAGGAAGTGTGCTTGGGCCCCTCCTTTTTTGCTATACATAAACGATATTACTGACATTACCAATTACAGATCTATATTATTCGCGGATGATATTACAATAATTATATCAACATCAAAATTGCTTTCACTGACTTTACATGAATCTATAATAAATGATGTGTTGTTATCTACAATTAATTGGCTGAATTATAATAATTTAACTTTAAATATAAATAAAACTAATTACATTAATTTTAATAACTATAAATAAAATATAACTAACCTAAATATAATATATCAAAATTTTAATATAAAGAATACTGACTGTACAACATTTTTAGGCATTAATATTGACAATAAATTACATTGGAAAAATCAAATAAATCATGTTTGCAACAAATTAAATAGATTTGCATATGCTTTATCTAAATTAACAAGAGTAGCTAGTAGAGAAACAGCAGTAACGGCATATTATGCATACGTAGAATCGATACTACGATATGGCATTCTAATATGGGGTAACAGTACAGACACATCTAAAGTATTTGTTGCTCAAAAAAAATGTATCCGAGCCATTGTGGGTGTGGCCTCTGACGTGTCTTGTAGACCTTTATTTAAATCATTAAATGTCTTACCACAACCTTGCATTTATATTATTGAATTATTAGGATTTGTAAAGCAAAATATTAATCTTTTTACAAAAAAAAGGGACCAGACTACAAGAAATCTTAGGGATCCTAATGCACTAGTTTATGACATTATTCCAAAAAGTACAAGATTCCGCAAAAATTGCTACGTTATGTGCATAAAAATATGGAACAAATTACCATGTCGTCTTCAATCTATAAGTCCAATACGTAGATTTAAAAAAGTTGTAAGATCTTGGCTAATGCAGCACACTTTTTACTCCATAAAAGAATTTATTGACCATAAAATTGAATTATGCCAGAATTGTACTAGTTTGTAAGTAAATGGACATTTGCATGCTTTAAACTTAGGCTAGATATGTGCTTTATTTTTAATCATACTAACATCTTTGTGTCTACCATATCTATCGCAAATAAAATATCTTTATCTTTATCAAGGTCAAGTAAGATCATTATATAGCATGGCCATGGTTGTGTTATGGCTTATAAAGGGGGCACAAATTTTTGTTATTTTTTCGCTACGACGCATAGTTTTAGAGATATTTGAATATTATTGATTTTTCTAATGTCCATCTGTGTGGCATCTTATTTGACAAATGGATGTTCATTTCATGTTAAAATATTATTCTAAACCAGGTTTCAACAAAACCAGTCCATAAACATAAAAATTGGTTGCCATCTTGGATTTTTGACATTTATATCATACCGTTGTTAATCTCATGTAAAAATAATGGTCCCAAGCCAAGTTTTAACAAAATCGATCCATGAACGAAATATAGGCCGACATGTTGGATTTTTGTCATTTTTAATAATAATAATAATAATAGTAGTTTTAACATTGCTTCGTTAATAATTGGAACTATCTTACCATTCTCAATCAATCAATTAATGTTTACAGGACCATTAAGATATATTTTTCACAAAGTTAAAAAAAGTGAGTGTCAAGGTCAAGAAAGGTCATTATATAGCATGGCCATGGTTGTGTTAAGCGTTATAAAGGGGGCACAAATTTTCGTTATTTTTTCGCTACGACGCATAGTTTTTGAGATATTTGAATATTATTGTTGTTTTCTAATGTCTGTCTGTGTGGCATCTTATATGACAAACTGATTTACATTTCATGTCAAAATATTGTTCTAAACCAAGTTACTACAAAACCAGTCCATAAACATAAAAGTTGGTCGCCATCTTGGTATTTTGACATTTATACCATACCGCCGTTAATTTCATGTCAAATTAATGGTCCCAAGTTTTAACTAAATCAGTCCATGAACAAACAAGTTGCCCACCATTATGGATATTTGTTATTTTATAATTCAGTTGCTATTTTCTTTTCAAAATAAAGTATCAAACTGAGTTTTATCGAAATCAGCCCATAAACAAAAAAGTTGGCCACCATCTCGGATTAGCTTCACCAATGCGTAATATTGGATGAATTTTAAAATAATTGCTTGCTAAATAGATTAATAAATTCACATTTTGATCGTGATCGATAGTATCGAAAATACAGATAGCCTATCGATACTATCGATAGACTATCGCTATCGCAACAACACTAGCTGGCATTAAGCTTTAAATTAAATAACTACGGAACTGCGATCGGATCACAAAGAATTTATAACTATCTACATTTTCGATAGTTAGAGAATATACAAAATCTAAAGGAAAAACCAAAATATAGTCATGTTCTCAACGTAGAGGGGTATATTTTAATAATTTCATGCATAAGCAACAAATAACTCTTAAAATGGCGCGGATGAAAATGGATTACTTCCCAATTCATTTCTAATTTTCCCTGACTCCGAGTAGACCCACCATTAATCGGACTAAGTTGTGACCACAATGCAATGTGGTGTTTAAGAATCTCACCGAGTATAACAATTTTATTTGTAAAGCTCATTATTTGACAGTTAAATAAGGTCTTATAGTCATTCCAAATACCTGGGCTGATTGATAACTGGCCGAAACGACGAACTTAAAAAAATGATACGAAAAAAAAATATATTACATTATATTTTGGCATCTTTTTGAAAATAGAACGCCAAATTTGAATTTAATCGAACTGGTGGAATTTGTTTGATAGGACGTAGAACTTTCTCTGTCGTAAATTTTCTTAAAAATGGAAAGAAATGAAATTCGTGCGGTGATAAAGTTTTACGTTTTAAAACAGAAAACAGCAACCCAGATTAAAACCAAGCTAGACAGTGTTTTAGGTAATTCTGCTCCTGCATTGAGTACAATTCACACCTGGGTAACTGATTTTAAACGTGGAAGACAGAGCTGCGAAGACGCCCACAGGTCTGGCCGTCCAAATGAAGTCACGAATCCGGACATGATCAAAAAAATTCACAAAATTGTATTGAATGATCGGCGCTTGAAGTTGCGAGAGATAGCAGAGATGGTGAGCATTTCATCTGAACGCGTTTTTAATATTTTGCACCAACATTTGGGAATGAAAAAGCTTTGCGCGCGATGGGTGCCGCGTTTGCTCACTGTTGACCAAAAGCAACGTCGAGTGGACGATTCATCGGAGTGTTTGGCGCTGTTTAACCGAGACCCTAACGAGTTTTCGCGGCGTTATGTAACAGTCGATGAAACCTGGATACATCATTATACTCCCGAGACAAAAGAACAATCTAAGCAGTGGACTAAGAGCGGAAGACCTGCGCCGAAGAAAGCATAAACGGTTTTGTCGGCCGGCAAAGTGATGGCGACTGTTTTTTGGGATGCTCGAGGGATTATTTTAGTGGATTATCTGCAAAAAGGAAAAACAATAAATGGAGAGTACTACGCAAGCTTGCTGCAAAAATTAAGTGAAGAAATCCAGAAAAAACGACCACATTTGGCCAAGAAAAAAGTTTTGTTCCACCATGACAACGCACCTGCACACACGTCAATGGTTGCAGTCGCCAAACTCCATGAATTGCGGTTCGAATTGCTACCGCATCCACCCTATTCCCCGGATCTGGCCCCGTGTGACTTCCACTTATTCCCAAACCTGAAGAAATGGTTAGGTGGCCAGAGATTTTCATCAAATGAAGAAGTCATTGTTGCCGTGGACGAGTATTTTGAGGGGTTGGAGAAAACATTTTATCAAACTGGTGTAACGGCATTGGAGAAGCGCTGGACTAAATGCATCGAGGTAGAAGGAAACTACGTTGAGAAATAAATTTATTTTAAATAGATTTTTAAAGTTTTTCTTTGTCGTTTCGGAAACTTATCAATCAGCCCTCGTATATTAAAGTACTTACGGTCACTACCCAGTTTCTGTAGAAAGGATGTTTTTTAATTTAAAAAATAAAGTCACTTTATTAATGCATGAGTATATTTTAATAATTGAATGCAAAAACAACAAGAAAATCTTCAAATTACGCGGATGAAGATAGATTACTTTCTGAATCATTTATAATGCCGACGATACGGCAAAAAATCGCTAGCGTTGCCATTATTAATTCCTTTCTAAATCAAGGACCTTTTTCGGTAACCGATATTAACAGCGGTAACCCAAGCTAGAGGTAACACGTTTATAGGTTTCGCTAATCCAAATATCGGTTACCTTTATCTTAAATGTAACCTAGAATTTCTACCTTTACGGCATACCTTTACCGCAAATTTTAAAGGTTTTCGGTCCCTGCATTAAATATAAAATAAAATAAAATAAAAATAAAAATACTTTTATTAGTTAAGTTTACATTAACAAGTTATAATTGGGGCCTCCCAGTAAGTAAATATCAACACTAAAACACTCATAAAACAGTATTCAATGTAAAACAATCAAACAATTAACTTGGCGCCAACTACAAAACGATAGTATGTTTCTTTTTTTATAAGCATAATTACGGAGAAAAGGCTCTGGCGGACATTCAGCCTCTACGAATATTATTTGTTAAATCGAGATAATTTATTTTTATAATTAAAATATTACTGGCTGAAAAATATTTTTGATACAATTTGTTGAAATAAAAAACATAAAATACGATACGATCTCTTTGTATGAATCGATTTAAATATTTTTTACTGTCAAAATTATCCTGGCTGAATAAATTCTGAAGACTGTAGGAATTAAAAAAAAAATTAATAAATTCGCATTGGTGCGGTAAATCGCATTTACACAGTTTATTGCCTTCGTAAGTTAATTTTTCGAGCAAGGTGTATTGAAAAATGTTTTATTATTGGTTCGAGCCTGCCACATTTTAGAGCGATTGGGTCAGAACCAGGTGAGTACTTACTGATTTTAGTGTTTATATGGATTGTAGGTAAGTTCGTGTCAGTTTAAGTAAAAATATATTTTTTTAATTCAGTTTCATGGGCTGAGGCTGAAAGGTTTCGCGATACTTATGTAAACCGTTTCATACTTGTCTTGTAAATCGGCTTTCGGCTGTTTTCGATCAATATTCTTACTTATTCGGGAGAAGGTAAATCGGATTTGTTTCTTCGAATACCTATTTGGATTAGATAAACAAATTGGATTAAGTTCTATCTACCGTTCTAGCAAGGGACCTTTTTAAGAGCTTTTATGTATCATGTACTTTATAGGTATAACCCAAATTTTATAACTGTGCGCCTGTCAACGTCATAATATTTGCATGTTGGTAGGGTTGGTATTCGTTTTGATAGGCGTCGAAGGAGGTGAGGAAGTAAGCGGGCGGGTGAATTCAATGCCACCAACATGACGACTTTGACAGCTCGAAGCGCACAGTTAAAATAATTAAGTTATAGATGTGAAGAAGTTTAGAAACAGGCAATGTGAATTCTACTAATATTATAAATGCGAAAGTTTGGATGTTTGTTGCTGAATCACGCTTGAACCACTGGACGGATCGGGATGAAACTTCGCACACATTTAGGTTAGGCCCTGGAATAGGACAAAGGCTACTTTTTACCGCGGGAAAGCACTTCATTCCTACGGGAAAACTCATTAAACGCGGGTGAAACCGCGGGCGGAAAGCTAGTAATTTATAATTTGGCCCTTTCAAAATTATTATTGTCATAATCTTTTTATTTTTATTGGATACAATCTTAAGCTTACACTGTACACTACTCCTTAGTCAGGTATACCATGTTATACTGAGTATGGTACAGAGAACCAGCCGGAACTCGAACCCGCATCATGACGGGCTACACAAATGTATGGTGTAGGTAGATATACGCCCATATCTCTGAAAGGGTCCCATCAGTCTTCCTGTCGGCGGGTTTACGCATGTGAAACTATTATGATGATAATGAGCTATACCACAGAACACGATAAGATACTAGTGATACTACTTAGAGAAGCCTTCTTCCATGTATTCGAATATTGTATATTGATTTAGGAAGAAAACTACTAAATTGACAAGACAAGATTCCTTCTGCAGTTACGACTGTGTGTGTTGTTTTTCCAAGCAAATAAACTTTTTGGCGGTGAAAAGAAGCCTTTATCACTCTCCGACTCTTCTCCGACTCATAAACTATCTCAATTTAAAATATCAAGTCAATCCGGTACTTTTATCGTAAAAACACGATGAACCGGAAACCAACAAACCAACAACTATCTTTATCATCCAACAACAGCTTATAATGCCCACCAACATGCATTAAGCAGTATTTGAAACATTACTAAGTTGTACAGTGGCTGTGTAATGTAACGTTGTTTGTGCGAATATTAGCCAGCCACTGTACAAACAACATTTAATTACACTAATATTATAGGTACGGTAGTAACCTATTATATTAGTGTGATTATAATGTGGAATAAAAATAATTATAAAAAAACAATAAAGACAAATTCCTAAAACTCGATTCTGAATTAAGTCACAAGATGTATTCTTTTTAAAAGACGGTTTATCCAACCTTTTACTGTAAATCAATGATAAGGTTTTACGGCCAGCGTGACTGACGGGATGAGGGTCAGGGGTGCTCATTATCTCCTTGGGACAGGGACCCTTACCAAACCAAAACGTTCACGTATCTACTGGTTCAAAGGCCTTCGTTTTGTGCGGATAACCTTTGTGTTTCTTATCACTTTGACATCTTTAAATCTCTGTAGGATAAAGAGATTGGCAATTTAATGTTTCTATTTAAGGTACTATAATATTATTATATTGTAATTTGTGTCACTGATTTTAAATACGCCGAAGTAACAAAATGGGTTACTTATTTACATTGGATTTATTAAACCATTTCTATAAAGTTGATATCGGTCTTAGACGGGCGGATAGTCTATGACAAATAAACCACTAAGATTGCCTATGAATTCACAATTGATATTTTTTTATTTTTTTATTTTAGTTGAACCAAAATTTAGTATCTATCTTCAGAAAAAGCGAATGCAAGATATTTCTTTGACCAACCTGCCATTTATACTTTAGTTTTGATTACAACTTTTTTGTATGCTTATACCTTAACCTTAGTTGCTTGGAAGAAATTACTATAGAAGCCATAAATCTGCTTATCTGTACGCTCTATATCTAGTCTGTATTTTTGTTTTGTATTGACAATAAATATTGCAAAACGTATTCATTCATTTACCTACATATTACTCAGATCTCAGATTATTACAGACTAGGAGTCGAAGTGATCACCACGGCTGAAAACGATCTGAAAGTTCATCATCATCATCATCATATTGGTAAATAAAACTAATACGTGGCAACCCTACACACCTGCTCTTGTGGGTACAAGTAGGTACATGTATTCTGTGCGCGGAACAAAAAGTTTATAATTGTTTGTACGTAGCGTAGCAGTGGAGGAGCCTTGAGTCCTTGCCTCAGGGAACTGAGGATGTAGAGCAAACTTACACAATGTAGTACACTGATGGCTCTTCATAAAGCCGCCTTATACTTTGCTTGTTTACAGATTCAATGTATTTAGAAATTTTCGCAGATCACTCTTTGTGGACTGCAGATTTCTACCTATACGCCGTGAAATTGATTTGGACTTTGTCGTTTCATAGCCCATGTTCCTTGGGGAAATTTGTTCAGTTTAACGGACTGAACACTTCCGTTTAACGAAAATCAACCAGTTAAATTTCACGGTGTATAACTATCAGAGTTTTGATTGATACCGATATAATTTATTGAAAAAGATTTAATTTAATGATTTACGCATTTCAATGTCTGGTTTTTAATGTATTTATACATACATTAAGTCATGCTCTTATCCCTAAAGACGTGAGCAGAGCTTTATACCACGCTTGGAAAAATTGTTTGGTTGTGATTCGGTATACAAGTAACTATACGAGAGTATGTCAATCTTTATTTATTCGTTCTTCTTCTTCTTCTTCTCCATCGTGTGGTAAGGTTCAATCTAAGGTCGACAACCGGCCGATTTATTCGTTTATAGCTTAGAAACAATAAAAGAAGAAAATAGTTGTATTAAATCCGATTTGGTAACAAATATGCAACTTGCATGTATAACACGTTGTATTTGTACTGTATAGTAGGAGATATTAACACACATAATATTCTTACTACAGCTGCAGGTCCTTACACCTGGCTTAACGCAACAAGATTTGGCCAAATCAATTGTCGGTGTGGCATCTAATTATTCTCCATTGGAGAATACCGATAGGTTCTTATTTCATATTAAAACAATATTAAAACATGCCTTATATTAAAGTTCATATCATGTATATTACATTACTTTTTATTTCACTTCAATACATGCAATATTACCAAAGTTATGACCGCGAGAAATTCCGAGCTTGTGACGTCATATGCAGGCGGTTGCGGGCGGTGTATTATGAACGTTGCGTGCATATGACGTCAATATGACGTCACAGCTACCACTCGCCTCATGCGGAAGTGTGCACTTTAATAGTTAATAACTCAGTAATTTTTAAAGATATAAAAAAATAAATACAGTATTTATATAAAAGCATTTTTTTTTATATTTTTTTTTGTAACTTTTTATCTATCTATCTATTTTTTGTAATTTTTTATAGAACATTTTGGCATTTTCAGCTAAAATCGTTGGTCAGACCCATTCCTGGCATAACAAGATGCCTGTGAATTGGGTTCGAAATTTCCAAAATGAGAATGAATGAATGAATGAATGAATATGAAATGACAGTACGGTAGCTTAGTTGTTAGTACGCCTGCCAACGAAGCTAAGGATCGAGGATTCAAACGCCGCCCAAGGCAAACATTCGCGTGATGAACACTTGTGTCTATGTTATTGTTTTTTTATAAGTATTTTTTATCTGTCTATGTATCAGCTGGCTTCTGATACGTACAAGCTCTGCCTAGTATGGTGTGGTATCAGATGGCCGTGTGTGAAATTAAATACTTGTCTTGAAACTGTTTCTGCCTACCCCTCAGGAAAAGAAGCGAGATGAGATGCCTAAACACAGGGTCTAATAAAAGATAAATGTATCTTTTTTTTTATTGGCGCTCTATGCAAAAACGTTACCAATCTATCTAGTTGATTCTAAAAATACTAAAAACGTGCAAATACTCTTATTTCTATTTTATTTTCAAATACTCGTACGCTCACGGTAATTCTAAATCCATCGCGCTAGTAAAATAACTTTGTTACCAATATATTCCCGGAAAATGAAATAAAATTCTATACGGAACGTGCACGCTCCAAAAACAGAGAAGACAAACTAACCTAAATTGAGTTCGTTTGTGCCACCCCTGTCTGCTGCACATTCCATATTTGAATGCAACGACCACTCGTCAAATCGTGTTCGAAATACATTACCTACTTTATCATACTACTTTGAGTGAGGTCTTTGACGCTTTGTGAAGGGAGTTTTTGGCGGTCGGGGTCTTTTGGTCCCAACTCTGTGACTGCTTTGGTCCACCTGACGTCATACCATCGAACCAACTGCAGTGTCCCGCCTATCTCCACCTTAATCTCGTATGCGTTTAGCTACGTCTTCGATCTTCGAATTTCAACGTTCGGCATACAACATGGGGCGCGCTACATCTAGCTAGCATCTAGTACCTTGATTTAATGCATTATATTGCTTCGTGAGCGTTCATGTTTGTTTATCGTACGTACCATAGAAAAACAAGGCACCACTATACACTACACTACACACGCCTGCTGAAGGTAATACTGGGCCAATGGGTCTGTGTAATCAAAGGTATTGGATAACTACATTAATTCAGGGTAGGCTCTGTTCATCAATGAACACTTAATTTAATTTACTTAATAATACGAGTGGATGAGCAACTGGATAAAAATGATCAGCAATGGACATCAAATAAGCAGCAATGGTCGTCACGAACTTTGGCTTCAAAAGCTCGCTTGAGTGAATTTTCAAACAAAAGTTTTGGGCGTAATATAAAAATTTTTCGTAACGTTTATATTGCGACACGAAACATTGAGTTTACAGAGGACAAAGGATTTAGTCAGGCCAGGCCGCTTGAAACGGTTTGAATTATCTCAAGAGATTTTTTTATATTTTTATATGATATTTTGTTTACAAGTATAGTTTACCGAACTGCACAATTATGCGAAATTTCATGCAAAGCATAAATAATTACCTGAGAAAACTTAATCCGTTTCAAGCAGCCTGGCCTGACTATACCCTTTGTCCTCTGTACAATACAGGGTATTACAAAAATTACCGTAAAACGGAAATGGGATCCGGTTCATGAAACTGAAACACCTTTTCTTCAATCGATCAGCTGATCGATTTCCATCGATTTTTCGAGACAAATTTTTTGTTGTCTGTCAGCCTAAGCAACTTGGAAATAGTTGCTCATTGTCATGGACTTCCCTTTTTTCGAGTATTTTTCTAAGACCCTGTATCATCAACAGCTCATATACGTCCCCACCGAGGGGCTCGAGCCTACCCTGAATTAGGGCGATTAGGCCTTAGTCGACCACGCTGGCCCAGAGCGGGTTGGTCGACTTCACATACAACCTTTGAATTTTTTCGCAGAAGTGTGCAGGTTTCACCACGATGTTTTCCTTCACCGTAAGAGCGTGGAATAAACGTACATATGAATTTGAAATTCGAAAACACATTGGTACGTGATGGGGATCGAACCCGCGTCTCCCGGACGGGAGGCAGCGGCCCTAGCCACTAGACCACTGACCCTGTATATCATTATATTATTTCAGCCTGTATTTAGAATTGAACGATATTATCTCGGTTGAACTGGCAGCGACGCGCGTCCCCTCGACGCATTTCATATCGTTTCTAGATACCACTTGACAGGTTTTGTCAAGATAACTTATTTATTTGACTTCGATATGAATTATACCTATGTAACGAACTTTGTTTATGTTATTGTATATGAAATCAAGCGCAGACAAATTTTTTCTAGGTAAGTTCGAAGCAATGCTCCAAGACCTGAGCGTAGCGAGCCTTGAGGTTGGACTTTCAATGAACCGTACGAAGACACAGCTCATGACTAATAGCACGAAACGTGGGGTCGAGGTAGACGGGCAGGTCATGCACTACGTCGATGAGTATATTTACCTAGGCCAGATAGTTTCTTTCGATAACAGGCAGCAAAAAGAAGTAGACCGTCGTGTTGAAAACGCCTGGAAAAGCTTCTGGTCCTTAAAGAAATTTATGAAAGGGGACCTCCCCTTATCTCTCAAGCGTAAACTCATCGACACGTGTATCCTGCCTATTCTAACCTACGGTGCTCAAACATGGTCGCTCACCGAGTGTCAAAAGTCCGAACTCAAGGTTTGCCAAAGAGCAATGGAACGTAGTATACTAGGTGTCACACGGCTAGACCGAATCAGGAACACCACCCTGCGTTCCCGAACTGGTATCGCTGATGTTGGAGAGAAAACTGCCAAACTCAAGTGGGAATGGGCTGGGCATGTTAGTAGAATGGGTCCGGAACGGTGGGCTGGTGTCGTTATGCACTGGGTGCCCGAGGACGGTAACCGACGTCGGGGCAGACCCAAAAAGAGATGGCGTGACGACTTAGACGCCTTTTGCGTAGACTGGACAGAACATGCGCAGGACAGAGAGCGGTGGAAAAAATCGGGGGAGGCCTTTGCCCAGCAGTGGGATCCAGTAGGCTAGTAAAAAAAAAAAAAAAGTAAATATATGTAGTTATTGATCTATCCTAGCTTTTATCGGCAGTGATAGTTACGTAGTGTTTTTTTTATTTATATTTCATGTCATATTTGACAGGTGGTGGACCTAGGGGTGGACGGTGAAAGATATTCT
This sequence comes from Carpatolechia fugitivella, assembly GCA_951230895.1. NCBI lineage: Eukaryota > Metazoa > Arthropoda > Insecta > Lepidoptera > Gelechiidae > Carpatolechia > Carpatolechia fugitivella. The sequence goes on along the minus strand of OX579646.1, from coordinate 17,403,163 downwards.
GCAGTGAAATCTTAGAGTAATTACTAAAAAGAAACTATCGATATATCTGGTAATGATAGCACATCTAGTGATGTGCAAAAAAAGTGGACAGGCTTGAAAAAACAAACGTGATAAATATATTTTTTATCACATGGAGTAAGAAGGTCATATGAGTAAAACGTTTAGTTAGAGTAAATTTTTATGCTCCCTCTATGCTTTGGTAATTGCTTTGAGAGTGAAATTGAAAGAAAGAAAAATGTTATATTCCGAGCAATTATCAAAAAACAAACTTAGACCTAAAAGTAATACAATTATAATATGAAATGCCAAAAATGGTCTCCACTCAGCATAAGCAGCAAGTAATTAAATATTTACTCGCTGCGCTGGTCTTCCGTGGAGACAGTTCTTTATGTTGTTTAAAATTTCATCGATCTGTGTACTTACATAGGTATCTAAGTAGATATACTATTAAGACATATGTCTTGTCTTGATGTGTGTGTCTATAAATTTTATAGACCTATTTATAATATAACATACTATAATAAAATTATTAAGGTATAATAGTAGCACTTTAGGCGAAAAATTTGTTGATGCTTATTTTAAATTTCAATTTTATCTACTTATATTAGAATATTGTTTACTGAGTAAACTCTCGTGCCGTCCCGAGCCTCCGATCCAATATAAACACCAAACAAAATCATAAAAATCTTTATCGCCTGTCAATCGACCGATATTTCGGTCCAACACACATAATGCGCTCGATTCTACAGCAGAGAAATGCGCTAAACCCGGAGCCATTTCATCTTTTAATGGGCCGATCATGATATGTCGCCATTTCGTAATGTGGCCATCTAATCCCAGCCATATCGTTCAATGTTTACGTTTGACGATTAGCCCGGCTATCCTTGTATGTAGGGTGATCAAAGTACTAGATAAATCTCTAGTAGCTGGCAAATCTCGTTCGGCCAAAGGCCTAAGATCATCCCACCAAAATAAGCGCAGACGCGTCCAATTTACTTTTAATAATTCACAGATCTATAAAAGGTTAGATAAAGAGTTGGTTTTCGCCAAACTTTTTTTAGGGAATAAAAAGATTCAGAAGGATTTCTGAATTCTGTCTTCAAACTATCAATCATTCATCTTCTACTTTTGTCATTACTAATTTTAGTGCCGTGTGGTGACGGACGGCAGAGTAGAATACATTTGTCACCAACCCCTACTTACTCTTTCTGTGGGTGTCGTAAGAGGCGACTTAGGGACTACACATTGAACAGGGAACGGGCAGCAGCGCTCTCTGATACAGTAACCTTTTAATCTCCAACCCGCCTGCCAAGCGTGGAGATTATGGCAAAACCCTCCACTTAAGTGGAGGAGGCTCATAGTCCAGCAGATCAGAATCGCGGCCACAGTATAAGAAGATTTTGTCAAACAATTAATAACTTAAGATGTGTTGCATATAGCAAACAAACAGCTAATCTTTCTTGTTTGCATTAAGTATTACCTAGTGATAGTATAGTAATAGATAGATAGATAACAGTTTTATTGCATCACAAATAAACACATGTAAGTACATTTCATACAACTTACAACATAAAACAGAAATAATTTAATTACTACACTTAAAAATGACATTACACATGTGTGCAGCGATGCAGAAGGGCCAAGGAAGGCAACACTAATTTTCAGCCTAATAATCAACAAGCAATAGAAATTCTAATCTAATAATAAAAATAAATGCAGAATGCATTAATATCCTTATTATGAAGCTTAACTGATTCAAATATTTACATTTTTCTTTAAAAAAAAATTAATTTGATTCAAATTGAAAAATATGTTATATTTGCTCATACGCACCTGTCTGCCTCTTTCAAAGCTATGGCGGAAAGCCAGTTTCAGTCGTTTACAAGATCAAAGAAAATTTTCATGTTCCGCCTTGACTCTACGACATTTCGACCGGAATTCTCCACCGTGGGTTCAATACGCTCTTGGCCGCTTTTTGCTTCAGTTCATATCGCTCCAGGCTTCGTAGGTTGCTTTCTTTTAATTATGTTGCTGTTGTACATTTCAAAAACAACCCTTGGATCTTGCTGACAGTTTAGATTTTGTTGTAACTTTTATTTTCTTAAGTCTTGTCTTGTTGAATCAAATGGAATAGGTATAGGAAATTACGAGCTCAGTATTTAGGGACAAAGAAAATATTATTTTAATGTGAATGCTTGCTGGGGTGGGGTTTCTTATCTTTACCTAATTTTGGGGTCAGTTAGCCGAGTATGTAATGAATATCCCCAGCTACATTTTTATTGATTATCGTCCATGTTTTATTTATCACAGAAAGTGAAAAAAAGTTCTTAAAAATGTTTTCTTATTCTTAAGTATACTTTCAGAAGAAGTACTTTAAGTTCTTTAATTTAAAAATAAGTCGTTTTTTGTTATGGAGGTATCTGTTCTTCTAAAGTCGCTTTATATAAGATAAAAATATAGGTCTAAAGATGTTGTTTACTGTAAGGGCTACCGTAAGCTTTGCGGATAAAAATCGTCGAAGTGTGAAATTGGCTTCCGCATTATAGCTCTAAAAAGCCTTAAATTAAGCTGTTTGTTACTAGAGATTGCAAACCGGGCCCGGCCGGGCCCGGTGCCCTTTTAGACAGAATGTCGGTAAGAATGACCGGGCCCGGTGGGTATGAAAATTAAACTTATTACTTGCTTAAAAATTAATAATTACTAATACTAATGTTACTATTCCGTCCATAACATATGTAAAAGTTATCAATTCTGTATTAAACCAGTGATGACTTTGAGTGTCTGGTCAATTGTTGTTCCAAATCAGCGGAGTAGATTGTAATTATGACTTATGTATGATTCTTTATATATTTAAAAGAAAAGTACAAAAGATACGATTCCTGTAGAGTTTCTTCTGGCCGTTCTTCTCCACAGCGAGCGTACGTACACTGGTGGTGAACGTGCCATCCATGATAGCTTTGACGTCGAATAATGATTTGTAAAAATCTTTATTCGAATAAAATATATTTTTTTTAAACTAATTATTATTTATTTATTTATTAATAATAAAAAAAAATTGTTGATTTGTTAGTGTATTTATTTCAAATTTTAATTCGTAACCTTGAATCATTGTCTTTTTCCATTCGTATATAGCAAATTTTCATAAAATACTTTAGGTTTTATAGCTAACGCATCAACCCGGCCGGGCCCGGCCGAGTTGAGAAACATACCAGGTTGCAATCTTTATTTGTTACGTCCGAGTCCCTTGTCTCATCTCAATGCATTATTTTTGTCACTGATTCGTAAGTTGCTTGAATCTTGACTTTGTAGCCTGAAATATATAATTGTGCAGCAGGTATTACGCTAAACTTGATACTGTCCGATCAAGTACGAGGTTACGGTTCAGCACTCCAAAAAACAAGTTGCTGAAGTAGCTTGTAATTAGTACTCAGTCATATCGAGACTACCAACTGATATGTGACGATGTGACAGATATCGGCGGGATTGGATGGATGGCATAACGATTTAACCAGTTTACTTTAAGCATTTTGGGACACCACAACACCAAAGACTGTAAGAATAATACTCGTATCATTCCATATGTACAGAATAAAACCACTCTAAGCTATCACGAAGAATGTAGCACAAGACAAGTAGCCAGCTTGTCACCGTGAATAGAAGTACTACTACAAAACCCTTCTCTCAGTCGGCTTTTACAACTTGCCCTTGGAGAAAGGCCCTATTACCTTCACGCTGGGCCAGCTTGGCAAGTAGTTGAGTAGGGATGAGCAAGTCTGAACAGTATCAATGTTTTTGGGACGATGCTTAGATCACTTTTGCTTTCGTGCTAGTGATAAGCTCAAGATCAAGATTACCCACAAAGGGCATTGGAGAGTGTTTATCTGCGAGATCGATTCAGGAATGATGGGATCCGCAGGCAAACCAAAGCACCTTACATATCCATGGATTGGCTATGCAGGCAAGACCGATCATTGTGGAGATCCTTGAACCCATAAGTGAGATGGTGCTTAGGAAACTAAAGAAACATGCATGGCTCGGATGTGGAAGTATTTAAGAAGGTTGTTTATGTTTAGGTCGTACGAGTATTTGTTTGTTGTCCTGATTAAATAAATCTATCACCGTGTTTCCTGTCGTTTCCGTCCCGTCCGTCCCCGCCCCGCCCCCGCCCCGCCATCGATTTGTTTACAGAGTCACCTAGGAAGTGTACGAGGTAGGTATGTATGTTGTTACTTATCCTATTTATCCAAAGATCGTGCCACAGTGGCGCCACAGTGAGACTAATCAGAATCCGAGGTTATCCGAATCCGGCGTAGTGCGCAGACGAACAGCTTTCTGGCTGCAAATCGACTGCATACTAGATGTCTATAATGTACCGATGAAGGTAATGTTGTGCAGGTTAAATGCAGCAAATAGCTTAATGCGATTTTGCAATTATATGCTACTGTCTATTCCATATGCAAATCACACTAATACGAGTATTATAAATTTTATGTGAAAATATATTTGGGTGTTTTATATTTGGGCTTTCACGCCTAAACTACTGTACGGATTTGAACGAAATTTGGAATGAAGGTAGTTTGTAGCCTGAATTAACACATAAAATGCTTTTTACCGGGAAAAATCTTATTCCCACGGGAAAATCTTACATAGTTACATAGTGCGAGCGTAGCCGCGGTCGGACCGCTAGTCGTCTATATATAGACCCCTTATGATAAAATCATGATTTTTTACTGTAACGAAGCCATTTAATCAGTAAATAGAACTTTTAACAAATCACCCATCATCGGTATTATTTTATCACAATGTATGCAAATGTATCGAGCATTCGACAAATAATTTACATTTAACAAACGTTTACCGGCAAATCATTTTTTCTTAGAAATAAGCAGCGATGAAACAGGTATTTTTAGAGTAATAAATTAACTGAAATGATTTCTCTCCTATTTCGTATTTACAGTAACAACAAGTCACTACTCCCCACTACTTCCGTACTTATCTATGTAATAATGTTTCTTGAGTAGGGGGATAAGTGCCTGTATGAGCTGTTGATGATGATGATGATAGCCCACCTACTAATTTGATAGTAGTAAGGGTTTATTTTATTACTCTGCCGTGTGGTGACGGCAGAGTACAATACATTGTCACCAACCCCTACTCTTCCCGTGGGTGTCGTAAGAGGCGACTTAGGGACTACACATTGAACAGGGAACGGGCAGCAGCGCTCTCTGATACAGTAACCTTTTAATCTGCGATCTCCAACCCGCCTGCCAAGCGTGGAGATATGGCAAAACCCTCCACTTAAGTGGAGGAGGCTCATAGTCCAGCAGTGGACTGTAACGGGCCGTTGATTTGATTTGAAGTGTTTATTTTAGACTCTAAAATGTATACATTATTTGAAAGTATCGTTTCAATGCTATGGCATAAAGATAGTATTTCAAATAACCGTCAGCCTTTGTTGGCTTTGAAATATGAAACACTGCAAACAGCTTGCACTTAGGCTGTCTGGATTTTCATTCTTGATATTTTTTTTGTTTTATATTATTCTAATATTGTAGACGAAAAATATAACAGTTATTACTTTAGTTAGTAAATAAAAAAGGAAACGTGAAATAAGTATAAAACATCAGACAACAACTACTAGATTATTCTATAAGTACAATAAAAAATCTTTATACATTTAGTTTTTTCAAAGTGTATCTACAAGGAATCAAAGGGTTTTATATTATTTTATTAGTCTTTCTAGATGCTAGAAACTCAGAATAGTCAAATAAAACTACTTCAGTCTTTATAGTTAGCGAGGTCGATTTTAAATATGACAACATTCGACTTAAACTTAATTTTGTATGGATATTTCCATGGCTCTATGCAAACACAGCAACGCAAGTAAGTAACAAACTACGCACCACACAAAAGTTCACCTCCCGCTGCGTAGACTGTACCATAGAATAGAACACATTCGAAATTCGAAAAAGTAACTTCAATTTGACGGTTCAGTTTTCCTGTGATTCCGTACTGGCAACGGTTATCGACTGTGAACTAACAAACCGAAAGGTCGGTAATGTTCGTGTTTTTCACCTGAAATACGGAAAACACCGACACGGAAGAGAAAATAGATGTATTGACAATGTCTTCTCTTGTTTATGTTCACAGAGTACCTTTTCTAGCGTCCTCCTTTCTTCTTTTTTTTTGGCACTAGTAGACTTTGTGCCAGTGTCAAGTAATTAATTTTGACTGTGTTTGGGTATTAGACCAAAGAGCGGTATTCAGAACTCTACCTTTAAGGGGCATACAATGGCTAGATTAGCAACTCAACGCGCTTTAGTTGAAATTTTAACCGACGCACTACAGAAATAACGTTTATATTAGCGTGCGATGCTTCATAGTATATATAGTCCGACACTGCGCAGGAATCGTGCGAAAAACTCGTTTTTTTTTACTTTTTTCTTGAACTACCTATGATTAAATATATATTTTTTGCACGGATGAAAGATAAATGAATTGCCAATCATATCCCGTAGGAACCGTGTCCGCGTCTGTTGTAGTTTAGGTTTAGAAGCAGTAGCGAATTTAACAATAGGAACAGCTCGACTTCAATAACGTTTTTGGTATAGTACCTATTTAATGTTTTTAATAAAAATGAGTGCGCGAAATAAAGGTTATATATCCAAGTTTAATATACCAGGTGTTACAAAACTACGAATAAAGCCAAAAGGGTGTGAATCTGCTCGTAAAACTGAACAACTTTCCCCAAAGAACATAGGTCGAAAAACGATTTAAAAAAATCGCATTTCCATACAAAATGTAGATGGTCTCCATACAAAATTTACTCGTCTTTTTGTAACACCGTATATATGTATTCTGGAATTTTCTGCTTGCTCGTTTACGAGCCTTAGGCCTTCAGAAACTGCGAGTTGGCATGGGTAGGACCCTTGCTAGGTTGCCTGGAAGAACTAGTTATGTAGCAAGCCGCCTACTGTACACTTCGTCTAGTTCTTACTTTTGTTTCCTGAATTTTTCCTGTGCAATAAAGTATTTACAGTGCATTCATTCATGCTTTAGACGCCCAGAATTTTGCTTCATCAGGGCTTTTATCAACTCACTGTAGTATAGACCTCTTTTTAACGCTTCTCTCCAGTCTCTTAAACCACCGATTCCACGTAATATAATAAAACAATAAAGTCCACTAAAAATATAATAAAGAAAATAAAGGCTTTATTAGTATCGTACCAGAATAAGGCTCGGTAAGGATAGTTACCATATCCTGATTTCAAGGGATAGGCTTCAAGCTACAAAATTGATATCCGCAAAAAAGGTTCGCGCGCTTTACCAGTATAACGTCCGTTGGTTGTTTCCTCATACTTACATTTTAAAGCTTATTTTAGTATGCTCTATGGTACTACTATTATATATTCTGTGGCTCTACCTCTGTTTGAATAATCATTATGTAACATTACAACATTGTTCGACTAAGTTCTCTGTACAATACCTAGTCCTAAGTTGATTTCCATTAGCGATTTCATTACCGTCTATCAAAGACACTTAAGAAGCTGCTTTTCTAGAATAGAAATGAGGTATTACTGGCGTAGTATTGTTAACAGAAGCGTCTTAGATACTCGTGTTTTGTTCTAGTAAGAACTTTAGCTAGCTTTGTTAGTTATTGAATAGATTGTTGAATATTGAATCTTGTTAGTTTCCGTGAAACAAGGTTCAAGGGGTTCAAACATGAAACTGAAATTGTTAATTAACAGTAATATGACCTGCCCGAGAAGTAGAATGTATTATTTTGATTAAAATTATATATATATAAATGGTGCATGCAAGAAAGAATATCGGTCATATAGACCCCAATGTTCTTGAAATGAAATGTGCGTGGTAATAGAGATTATTTTTCATCGTGATGTAACCTGCATGCACACTCCTGCAAAAAAAAACAAAGTTTGTGTGTGAAATCGACCAACACGCACTGGGCCAGCGTGGTTGACTAAGGCCTGAACGCCTTAATTCAGTGTAAGCTCGAGCCCCTCGGTGGGGACGTAAATATATGAGCTGTTGATATTCAGACTATGTCGACATAGAAAATAGAATAGACAGAGAACGCTTAGGTATGACTATTTAATTAGGTACCTTAAGTTTGCGTCTGGACATAATTAGTCGCTATTATCGTTTTTAATGAGATTTTAAAATATTTATAATATTCTCTTCAATTAAAGAGCATTTCTTTTGTTGATGGAGTAATTGCCATTTTTAATGATATCAAAGTTCATCATCATCATAAACAGCTCATATACGTCCTGTCAGCTTACCCTGAATTAGGGCCATTAGGCCTTAGAAGACCACGCTGGCCCAGTGCGGGTTGGTCGATTTCACACAAAACCTTTGAATTTCTTTGCAGGAGTGTGCAGGTTTCAGCACTGGGCCAGCGTGGTTGACTAAGGCCTGATCGCCTTAATTCAGTGTAGGCTCGAGCCTCTTGGTGGGGAAGTATATGAACTGTTGATGATGATGATTAATATTGTTTTCATACATACTTTCAAGTGCTTTATACTTTCTATTTTATTTATATTTTAATTCTGCAATTGTATTTATATTTATTATTTCTTTATATTTAATTTGTTTTTTATCTGGCGCGTGCTCCAGTGCTGGCTGAAAATCAGTGCTACAAGAACTTTGTTCTTGAACGAGTACTTGTGACAAATGCTGAGTCCAGTACCTTTCATTTCACGATGTAAACCTTTAAACATCATTATATGTGTGTACTCTTTCATTGTGTTATGAATATTTTTTTTTCTTTCTTTCTAATAAAATTGCTCAATTTTAAAAACAATCTCATTCAACCACTTGCAAACAGCCACTGACTGATCGATCCCGATCCCGAAAGGCATAATTTACATCCTTTTCATCATTGTCCGATCTGGCCTGTTGTTCGTTTCACAAAGCCCTACCTGGCCGGATATTTTCGTAAGACTTTTTCATATTATCCGACACATATTATTATGGGGACAAAGGGGGTTTTGTACAATACTTTGCAATTGTTCGTTTACGCACGTTCTGCCGTTATTTCGTGCTCGTGTGGAATTTTTACCTGGCCCTGATTTGCTCTGCTCGGCTCAGTAATTTTAGGGGAAAAAATGGCGTCGTCGTGACGATACTTTGACGATATTCGATAGGTTTATGGATGCGAGGGTGACATTTTATAGGATGTGTGAAAATTGAAAAGCAGATTTATCGTTCGATATGGGGGCATGATGGACGGTGCTACGTACGAGTAAATGCCCTGACGTTTATCTCTTTAGCCTGATTAGACCATGATGTTTTTATGACTTTAATGAATACCATGCAACCTAGGTGATGGAACACGACTTTAATCAATGCAAGTTTTTAGAAATCACGGTGATCCAGTAACTCTATGTGATATACTATTTCTGTTTACAGGAAAATAATTTACTTTACTTATTGATCATAATATACTTAGCTGTATTAAATTTGGTCAATTCACTATTTTGGTTTTTAGTTTACAGAGCATAATGCCTCACGAAGTTTTAATCATCTAATTTTATACTTAACATACATAGGTACCAGTGTTTTAAAAGCTATAAAAGTTTCGTCTTTCTACTTCAATATATCTTAGTTGTACATTGCGTGTTACCCCAAACGATTCGCAAGGCAGCAAATGGCTCGCACGCAATAGAACGCAAGTTGCTCGCAACTCATCTAATTCAAACGGGTAATTAACCTTTGCCAACAACATTGTTATTTCCTTCCACATTAGAGTAAGATAATAATGGAACTTTTGTTACCAATGACAACATTATATTATTGACCGAGCGAGCGAAGCGTCTCCGTTTCAGCTTGGCCAAAATTGCTTTTTTTCAAATAAATTTTTTATTGTATTTTTTTTAATTTAATGAAAAATTATTATTTTTATTAATAAAAATATAATAATTTAAAATAATAAATAAAATAAAAATAATCTGTCTATCCATCTGTCTGTTTGTTCCACTCTACAGGTCGCATTTCTCAACCGATTCTCGTGAAATTTTGGGAGCAGGTTTGATAAATTTATGATTTTTTTATGTCGAGTTATATAGGTTGCCAGCTTACAAGGTCTACCGCTGAGGCTGTTTTCCTCTACAGGTCACATTTCTCAACCAAATAAAAAAAATCATTAAAATAATAAAAAATAAAATAAATAAAAATAAAAAATATTTGAGATAAATAAATTTCAAGGGGTCAGGGATGTTTGTGGAGAAAAAATAAAAATAAATATAAAGAGCCATACAGACTCGCGAAGTCTACAGCTCACAGAGTTATAATTTATCCGGTAGTTTTCAAACCGCAAGGAGAGCAGAATGAACAGTGTTGCAAGTTGATTTCTCTTATCCAACAACGTCATGTGGAGTTTAACATGTTCTTCCATTTTCCTCTATACTCATGCTCTTTATACTCATATCATTCATCATCATACATCTTTTAGGCAACCTTCTTATGATATATTCCAGGATGCTGCAACAACAAAATATAACTGAAGTGGCTAAATAAGGTGAAGAAACCGTTTCAAGTTTTCGCTAAGTGGAGCGCGGAAGTTTGAGTTTGTAAGTTCCATTTCAAGTAAGGGTGACGATAGCTTTTCACAAAGGTTTGCTCGCTCCGACTCGAGACTGCGTTCTGGAGCTGTTCGTTTTTATTTCTATTGTAACTGTTGAATAGTTAGTGGCCTTCTGTGTAAAAGGTTTTGGGTGAGATTCCTGGCAGGTCAGATATTTGAATGATGATTTTTATTGTAAATATCGCTGTTTAGAAATTGGATTTATACTCGTAAGTGAATATATGTACATAAGAAGAGAGTGACCTCTTCCTCTGCCTGGACCTTATGGAAAAGAGGCAGAACTATATATATACACTCACCGGAACAACTAACCGCCCGCCCTTCATTTCAGGGAATACTCGTGATTCTATATAATTCTATTAGTTACAGCTGATGTTAGTTAAAAAGTAGTTAATTTAACGTTTATTTAAGTGTGTTTAATTTATCGTAAAATTATCAATAAATCAATTTTAATATATATCAATAAGCGTAGTTTAAAATTAACCCGAAATACAAGGGTGGGCGGTTAGATGTGCCGGTGAGTATATGTTTGTATTTCTGTTATTGTATACGATCCTTTATCATAGGATAAATATTCGTTTTCTATTTTTAATTTAAAAAAAGAACACTTCGACATCGACTGACAACATCAAGAAAACGACTCGTATTCTATTTATGTGCAAACATATAATTGCATCTCTTACGACGACTGACACAGACACGGTTAACCTACTATTTCCTCAAAATAAAAAACAAAAGCGAATCCTTGGTGTAAAACCACAAACCCTCAGCGGATGAGACACCTTATCTATCACCCAGCCCTTTAATCACGCCGCACCTGCGCCATCTTTGTCTTCCCGTGAAGGCGACAAATCACCTTGCGAGAACATTTGGCGACTGACGAAGTACTTGTTGTCGCCTCATACTGAGTTACAGAAGGTTCAATTTAGCAAATGTGTTTCTCCAAAGGATTTTAAAACCGTGTCAAATGGTGGTCAAGTTATGATAATATGTGTACTGCCTGGATATTTTTTCATTTCTCTGTAATGGAGTCACACACAAATTTCGTTAATATAGCTTTATAAGCGCTTTATTAAAATTTCTTTTATATTTGCATGTATAGTACTAATTTGTAATATTTATGTATGAGTAAGTTTTACAATTGTCTGGTGTTTGTTAATTTAGAAGTTCGCCTTTGTACATCCTTTTTTGGTGCTATAAAGTAATCAATCAATAAAAGACCTTCCAAATATCTTTTGAATGCTATTCGTTGACACTAAACGCCTATATACGAAAACGCAATAAAACGTCATCTTGTTTGGTCCACTGTCCTTGAAAGCGTTAAGGCGACAGACATAATATGGTCAAGACGTAATGTCATTTCCCATTTTGCTAAGGATAATGAAAGTAACGCAGTTAGTCTATTCCTTTCTATCCACTCCTACGCTTTTACGAAATGAGCATTGCATTTGAGCTGGTGCAGAAGATAGAGTCGTTGCATTACATCTTACTGCTTTGGTCTGCATTTAGAAACTGCAATTAGTAAAGTCTTTTAGAAAGGGGATCCTTTAACAACGTTTCGTTTTAAGACTTTCATCTTTACCTACTAAGTATTTAATTTAAATTATTGCGTAAAATAATTATCTATCCTCCAGTTGATTTTTAGCGGCTGGACAATATGAATTATATCCGCTATCTTAGGTTAATTAAATTTTAAGAATAGGTATTTATTTCTAAATAATTATGAACTTTACTTGCGACTTTGGAATGTTTTATGGCTGGAAGGATAGGACTATACCTATTACTCTTTCTCTAGGTAATATGAAAGACAGGCTTTTTCCTACGAAAATTTAAAAATGCGTCATGGAAATGCATCATTTTGCCAAGCTACCGGGTCGAAACAAAAAAACCCGCCTCACTTGCGGCGTGAGGTCTTATTTTGAATTAATTCGGTTGAAACAAAAGAAAACGAATAGTCGTAAAGAGATTATATTTTGAAGATGTGCGATTTTATTACTTGGTATTAGAGTTCTTATTAGGTTGAACTTAAAACTGTTTTAAACGTTTGTCTCGGTTGCTAAACAAATGTCGCCATGAAGAAAGAATTTTTTTTTTCTTTCATGGGCAATACCATTTGTATCTGGCTGGTTTTGGTATTATTAAAAAGTTTAAATTTTATAAAAGATAATTCCAAATTCAAATTAGGAAAATGTGTGATATTAATTTGTTTTTCTTACTGTTAAGATGAGTGAAACTAATGAAGAAATTCGATACATTTTAAAATACTACAAAAAAGGTAAAAATGCAACCCAAGCCGCGAAAAAAATGTGTGATGTTTATGAACCTAGTGCAGTGTCCGTGAGAGTTGCACAAATTTGGTTTAAGTGTTTTCAATCCGGAAATTTTGATGTCGGGCGCGTAAAATTTTTTCTTCCTTATATATATTACGTATAAATATATATTGACGCAGGCAGAATTTAGCTTTGATTTTGAATGCGACCCGTTATCTAGTTGTAATTGTTGATCAAAGCAATTAAGACAAAAAAATCCAATATGTTTCGCCATTTGCATGATACGGTGTGCTGTTCTCATCTCAGGATATTGGTGTAGTTAAACCAGATTGCATTTGGCGCTCATATCGTCAGATATATGCCAAGACCCTCCCCTGGCATCTTTCCATTTACCCATAAGGATATTATTAAAAAATCGTGTTGTGTGTGACACTCCATTTATTTTTAGAAAAGTTACAGGATGTTATCAAAATTGGTTATTTTAATTGTATTAGTTTTTCAGTGCCTGAAAGTGGTTATATTTTTGCACATATCAGTCAGAGCACTGACTGACCCGCTCAAAATACTCAAAATGTCACTTTACGACCTTTTACCGTATGAGTGCAGCAAGGCTATGCTCAATATTGCTCAATCCCCTATTAGAGAAGTTAGGCCTGCCTACGTCCAGCAGTGGACTGCAATAGGCTGATTGATTGATTGAGTTAAAAAAATACCTAAATTTGTGTATACCTCTAGTCTACCTATATTATTGACACTTCTCGTGTCGTGTCAACATATGAAAATACATTTCACATGTGTAAATATATTGTATCTTTGATTTTGATCACTCTGTTATTAGTTCCATTTGGAAGTACAGTTTTTTATTCACATAACATATTTCGTTCCGTTATCCAAAAATAGCAGCACTCTCACTTTATTTTTGAAAAAAATCTTGAGGTCTCGAGCAGTGAACTCGGCAGATGCGTAAGTGCATCACACGTGCAGATGCACGTGCATGCAAGTGCATTTGATTTTGAACCTTGAGCACATGATTTTTACGTTGAAATAGCTGCGTGCTTTTTATATCTTCGTTATCTTACGCCAAAGATTACAATATCGACCTTAACTGTTGGTACTAAAAGCTAAAATTATGATTTTCTTGTTATATTGTGCAGAATGTAGAACAAATGGTTGTAAGTATGTGCATGTAAGGGGGTAATTAACGAGTGGTGATAAGCATGATGAAGGGATATCACTTAGTATAAGGAAGCTGACTTTCATATAAGCAGAATTTAAATAGATATCTCTTTGTGCTCATATGAGGATGAGAAAAAATCAAGGAAAGACTCTCGGCCAGCTTGGTCTGCTTCTTAGTCACACGTACAGCATTAAGATGATGAAATATGATTATCAGAGATAAGATAATATTTACTTAAACCTCGGTACATCATAATACATCATAAAACCCCCAAAAAAAAATTGCAAATATTTTTAAAATTACTAAATAAAAAAGTACTTTAGTAAGTACAACTCTATAACGATGGCCCTTAGCAAATTTATAAGTAAATAGTATTTACCTTAATGTCACCCTTATCCAATCAATCAATAAATCAATCAGCCTATTCCAGTCCACTGCTGGACGTAGAAGTGCATCAGGTCTATCTGTGGGGCTGCTCCTTTGGCCTCGTGTAAACCTCTCTTTACGAAGTTAAAAGTCTTGCCTTTACCAAGTCTGTACATAATTTGAGGTTGCATTTGTCAGAGAAAATCTACATCTGTTTAAAAAGGCTAGAGATGCTGCGAACATAAGAAATCCAAATAAACTAGTAACTGGTGCAATTTGTAGAACATCCCGATTTAAGAAAAATTATTACTTTATGTGTGTAAATAATAGAATTCCGCAATATATTATAAGGACCTAGATACGAAAATGTTTAAGCAAAAGTTATATGAATGGTTACAGCAATTTTACTTTTATTCTATAGGGGAATTTTTGAATAAGTTATATTATAAGTAATTTATGGCTACCTGGAATGTGATTTATATTTGCAAGTCATGATGTTGTATGTAATGACTGAGTAGTGAGTGGGAGAAACCTATTTTTTGCATAATTTTCAGCTATGTACCCCATTCTCAGCAAATAAATTTATTTGATTTGATTTGTAGGCCTCACCAAGGGCACGCCAAAGCGACCACCCGGTTTCCTCATCCAGCCACCACCAGCGACGCTACGTCCCACACTACGTTTTCCGAGACGTGGTCTCCATTCGAGAACCCGTCTACTCCACCCTAATCCGATCACTAGATATTATATACCTGGGCTGATTGATAACGGGCCGAAACGACGAACTTAAAAAAATGATACGCAAAAAAAAATATTACATTATATTTTGGCATCTTTTTGAAAATAGAACGCCAAATTTGAATTTAATCGAACTGGTGGAATTTGTTTGATAGGACGTAGAACTTTCTCTGTCGTAAATTTTCTTAACAATGGAAAGAAACGAAATTCGTGCGGTGATAAAGTTTTACGTTTTAAAACAGAAAACAGCAACCCAGATTAAAACCAAGCTAGACAGTGTTTTAGGTAATTCTGCTCCTGCATTGAGTACAATTCACACCTGGGTAACTGATTTTAAACGTGGAAGACAGAGCTGCGAAGACGCCCACAGGTCTGGCCGTCCAAATGAAGTCACGAATCCGGACATGATCAAAAAAATTCACAAAATTGTATTGAATGATCGGCGCTTGAAGTTGCGAGAGATAGCAGAGATGGTGAGCATTTCATCTGAACGCGTTTTTAATATTTTGCACCAACATTTGGGAATGAAAAAGCTTTGCGCGCGATGGGTGCCGCGTTTGCTCACTGTTGACCAAAAGCAACGTCGAGTGGACGATTCATCGGAGTGTTTGGCGCTGTTTAACCGAGATCCTTACGAATTTTCGCGGCGTTATGTAACAGTCGATAAAACCTGGATACATCATTATACTCCCGAGACAAAAGAACAATCTAAGCAGTGGACTGAGAGCGGAAGACCTGCGCCGAAGAAAGCAAAAACGGTTTTGTCGGCCGGCAAAGTGATGGCGACTGTTTTTTGGGATGCTCGAGGGATTATTTTAGCGGATTATCTGCAAAAAGGAAAAACAATAAATGGAGAGTACTACGCAAGCTTGCTGCAAAAATTAAGTGAAGAAATCCAGAAAAAACTACCACATTTGGCCAAGAAAAAAGTTTTGTTCCACCGTGACAACGCACCTGCACACACGTCAATGGTTGCAGTCGCCAAACTCCATGAATTGCGGTTCGAATTGCTACCGCATCCACCCTATTCCCCGGATCTGGCCCCGTGTGACTTCCACTTATTCCCAAACCTGAAGAAATGGTTAGGTGGCCAGAGATTTTCATCAAATGAAGAAGTCATTGTTGCCGTGGACGAGTATTTTGAGGGGTTGGAGAAAACATTTTATCAAACTGGTGTAACGGCATTGGAGAAGCGCTGGACTAAATGCATCGAGGTAGAAGGAAACTACGTTGAGAAATAAATTTATTTTAAATAGATTTTTAAAGTTTTTCTTTGTCGTTTCGGAAACTTATCAATCAGCTAAGCTCTCAAGCTCACAGGTTCATCTAGAATAATAGGCCGTTCAACTTGTTTGATATTCACAAACAGCCTAGCAAAAACATTTTGATAGCTGCCCAAAATACTTTTTATATTCGCTTCGCATGCAAATTAGGATAAAAACATTATGTACGTTTTTCCTGTAACCGACAGGGATTGATTGAAGTCCAATAATTATGTATTGAAATCTGATTTTACGATGTTTTTATGGTTCTGTCAACAATAATGTATTGAAAAAAAAACAATGTGTAAACCAAATATGAATTATGAGTTTCACTGATAGTCATAGTTTTTTTTTTCAGGGCCTGTTTTATAGATATGTGTGTAGAAATAATTGTCAGCTCAAAAGTTCTGATAACAGTTTGTGGGGTTGATCAACCGTACAACCCACGCGATATGTAAGCTAATAAGCCTAATTTAGTCTTTTAGGCATTATTTCTCAATCAATCAATCAATCAGCCTATTGCAGTCCACTGCTGGACGTAGGCCTCCCCAAGGGCACGCCAAAGCGCACGATCACCCGCTTACCTCATCCAGCCACCACCAGCGACCTTCCTCAGGTCATCAGTCCACCTGGCAGGGGGGCGTCCCACACTACGTTTCCCGAGACGCGGTCTCCATTCGAGAACCCGTCTGCTCCAACGCTCATCGGTTCTGCGACAGACGTGGTTGTGCATTATTTCTGGCTACGCAAAAAACATCGAATTTTTCATAGAACTTGCTTTAAACCCTGGGCTCTTACTCCTTGAATGGTTTTGTCCATCTGTGTGATATTATGCGCTCCAACCGTCTACGAAATCGCAGTTTCGCAACAGGTTTCAATGAACTCGTATATATATTAGATAAACAACAACCAGACACAAGGCAAACACAAATGCTCATTACACGAATCTTTGCCTTGGGCGGGAATCGAACCCGCGACCCTATGCGTAGGAGGCAGATATACTCCCACCTAGGCTACGGGGCCGGCTATGTAACTGAAAAATTTTTGTCCCACTACTTTTTTAAATTCTCAAAATATATATATAAATACAATACCCTATAGTTTGTATGAAAAGTTTTTTATTTTATTTTGTGTATCTTCAGGAACAATAGTTATTCAGTTTCATGGGCTGAGCCACCACCTGAGAGATTTTGCGATAGTTAGCTAAAAGTAACACGTTGTATAAGCGGCACTTGCCTTAATCAATTCTTACACCTATAATATTAACGTAAAACCTGTCAATTTGACAAATGCCAGCTAATATATCGCGCTGATTCAGCAGCTGTTGCACTATCGGCGCGGGAGCAATGGAGTAATAAGCGCGCCGTCTTAACGACCCACTCCGACCGGGTCGTTAACTGGGTCGGACATTAGCCGGGTCGGGTCGGGTAGGGTAGACTGGACCCAATCACTTGACGCAAACGCGTAGTCTGCTGGTGGAATGCCATTTTAGCGGTCACGTATGTGTCCTGGCTTATTTAGGTTTGTCTGTCTGGTTCTACATGTTTTATCTCAGAGGAGAGTGGGCGCTGCTTGTAGTTATGATGCGTATAATGTGAACCTGTAGTTTGTGGTTTGATTTGAGCACGCTCACACACAAAAAAGGCTGTCGTCATCATCGTGAAACAACAAGTCTGTACCAAAATAAAATAATAGCCTTAGTGAGGGTCAATATGACTTCGTATCGTAACGAAAGACCACGTTTCGATTAGAAAAGTTGCCCAGCCAGATGCACGCAGCGTCTTCTAATACCATTGTCTCTATCAGAATGTACGCTGTACGACGTAGAGTTGCCACTGAAGTTGAGATTTTTGTTTTTTTTTTTTATAACCAAGTTAAAACTTTGAAAACGAAAGGGTCTTCTTCGCGGTGTTATAAGTTTGCCTCGTCTATTTGTCTGTGGTAGTACCCATAGCCCGTACACCAAAGACCTTTATTCTTTAGCTCATTGCCGTAGACAGATAAATACTTATTAATTATTTTTTGTTAACAGACGACAAAGATTTTTATCTGACTGTGGTCTGTGGCGATGTGCAAATCGCACCATGCCAAAGAAAGAGAGATTTTATCATTTTACGTTTCTCGTGTGTTTTTCTTGTAACTTTCCTGTGAGTTTAAAAAAAATCTTTATTTCGTAAAAGGTTGCATAATCATCAAATGACTGGAGTCTCCTTTTAAGCATTGAAAAAGTTTATTTCGTTTAAAAATTACGACAAACATAAACAGAGGTGGGCACCACCTGTATGTGTGTGTGTGTCACGTAGGGTTGTCTGTTAAGTTACAGTGGAATTGCTATCTACAGGGAACGTGGGAACGTTTTAAAAAACAAAAAGGACTACGATGCAATCACACGTATCATCCAAGTAAGATTTACATGTGTATAGAAGTGTACCTACCTATGTTAAAATTATTATTACAGTACTTTCTTTGCTTCCCTCTCGCACTTTGAAGACTACTAACTCAATTTTGTAATTCAATTATTATTAGAAAGTATTGCATAGACCTTTGATTGCCGCTACGTCGCGTCACCGCTGCCGTAGCAAATGTCTCCGAAACAAAATTACGGTTCAAAGTATCAATTTCTCAAACCAGAAACTAATTAATTTATGCTTTGAATTTCGGGGAAGCCCTTCAATCCTCATTTATCTACCACAAATATAAGCTTATCTTATATCGGGACCAAATATGTTTCAACCAAAACAAATCGTTAGCTTTTTCAACTTTAGTTGCTTCATATTTAATTCTGAAAATATCTTTCAAAATATTATTAAGTTAATTTTTCAGTTGCAGTAAATATTTTGCATACGTAGCAGATTCTAACGAAATCCAAAAACCTATGGACCAATTTTTATAGTGAACAATAAAAAAAACTTATCCTAACCACTAAAAATGTACAGGTAGAAAAATAGATCCTTTATTTTCCTAACCGACCAACCAAATAGTTGATCCGTTCGGAAGAAAAATTGTAGAACAGGTTCTAGTTGATTCGTTTAGTTGGTCGGAATGAAAAAACAGCTATTTTGTATAAATTAATCAAAGTTACATTAGCTCAGGTTTAATTAAATCCAATTTGAAAATATGCCTCAGCAAGCTTTTGGGTCATTCTCATTACAAGTGGCCGATTTCGCTTAAGCTATAGTGAATTTTAATCTGATAAGTCAATTAAGCGTTAACTGCACTGTTTTAGCCCACTCACTACCTTATTCGGGAAAGGGAGAAGGTGGGTGGGTGGTAGTGTTGCCAGATGTGAATCTCCCTTTTAAAGCTAATTTAGGAAAATTTAAATTAATTAAGAACACTTTTTTTTTAAGTCTAGAATCGGGTCTCTCTTTTTTAATTAACTCGACCATAGAGAAGTAAAATTTACACAAAGTTAATCTAGTGCCATAACAAAAAAAAAAAAAAAAAGTAAAATTTATGAAAATATGTAAGTGGCAAGTTAATAATGAGTGTAATGCAAGTTCAGATTTCAAATTACTATTTAAAAAAAAAAAAAAAATATTACGTATACTAAAAAAAATACAAATAAAAAAAACATAATACGAAAAATTCAATCAAAGAAATAATATTTATTCAAATTACTATTTTTATATTTGCATTACATAATAACAGTAATCAGTACTCATAAAGCGATTAATTTGTGCTTACTTTAATAAATTATCTTCAACAAATCGTAAATAAATAAATAAATTATCTTAATATTATAAGTAAACTCTATTTATACTAATATTTGAGCCAAGCCGTGCCAATATTATAAATAAGCCAAGTAAATGGCTATTTGGTGGCTTGTTTTTTTTCTACAACGTGGCTGGTTACTGTGCAAAACCAATAAGTGCAATATTTGTTCTACATGACATTGCTTCCTGGCAACACAGCCTCTAGTGGGTGGACCCCATCTGTGTTGTGTAGGCTGCGCTTTACAGAACAAACATTTTGTATGCAAGAATAGCTTTTGTGCTTCTGTAGGAGGTTTCAGTGTATTTTTAATAATGTCAATAGGTTAGTCTGACCTAAAAACGATTATAGATTTGGTAGACAGAAGATGACTTTCTATTAGCAATTCGATGCTATTGATTCTCTGGTTTTTCCATCGAATATAATTTTCGAACTCTTCATTCAAATTCGTTGGGGGCAATGGATGCGTCAATAAAAAAAAAATAGTTATTCAAATAATGGTATTGTTTTGTTATATCAGATTCTGCAAGCAAGCCGTTGGTAACGGATAATATAATATACGAGTAGTATAAATATGCTTCTACTATACGTAAGAGTATTGTTAACAAAGCCAAGCCAGAGACTACTTGATATCTTCGGCTTGTGTTAGCAGTAGGCGTAGTACTGTGAGCTGCTGACCGCGGATCACCACACGAAGAATGTTGTAGGGGTTAATAATATAAGGTGTGGCAAAAAACCAGGGTGCAGTCCGAAGAAAAGGAATTTATGTATTTATATATTATATAATCTCTCACTAGTCTTACATTTTAAGAAAAATAGAAACTTATATTAAGATATTACTGTTGGAGATCAGGACGTGAAGTGAAGAATTTGGCAGAAAAAAGACAAAATCGAAACGTAAGAAATCTATATTTGAAAATGAATTTAAAACTGCCAGCAAGAAAGGTTGCCAGTCATAAAACAGGAAAGAGGACGAATGCCTCGTTACAGTACTATCATATAGGTATATTCTGTGGTAGTTAGTCCTAATAATATACACTTTTGGCCACAGACCTGTTCATCCTTAAATCTTCCTCTCTTCTCAATTTTTAGTTTACCATTCATTAATTTCTAATTATTTACTTGTAGTTATTCAAGTGCTAGAAGTAATAAATGTCCTGATATTTGGAAAATAAACTATTTCTCATCTCATTTTTGTTTTTCAACGGAAGAAAATAGAGGAAATAACGATTGATAGAATATTTAAATAGCTTTTATATTTAAAGTGGCTACGACAATATTGAAAGCACGAAGGCGTCTATTTACTATAAGTTTCGAGTGTGGGAGTGCTGAACGATTTTAAATTACTTGTTAACGATTTCTCGTGGTACTCAACCTAACGAGAATGTACGAAATTAGAGAACATGAGTCCTCAAGATAGAAAGAAACAGATATATGTGTGATGGATGGGTGAAGGATGTAGGCTGCTTTTTACCGTGGGAAAATTATCTGGTTTTTGAAACATGACGGACCCACTGTACCCCTGGAAGACACTTGGGAGAAACAATAGTTCAGACTTGGTTCAGACGCATTTTTTTACTTTTTAAACATCTGTTATCAATGTGCGTTGAGCGATGTGGCTTCCTTAAAAGAATCTAGTGAAAAGAACTGTGAAAAAAATAGGTAGCATCAACGCCATCTTGGTTCAACTTTACTTTGAATTTCTTCGCAGGAGTGTGCAAGTTTTCTCACGATATTTTCCTTCAAAGTTGCATGGTGAAAATTAATGAAAACATTAAACAGCGAGGCGTGATATTTTGTATGTTTCTTTGTTTCATCTCAGCCGAAAGACGTCCACTGCTGGACGAAGGCCTCCCCCAAGGATCTCCACAACGACCGGTCCTGCGGTGCCCGCATCCTTCACCAGATCATCGGTCCACCTTGTGACGTCACCTACCCACGCTGCGTCTTCCAGTGCGTGGTCGCCATTCGAGAACTTTTCTGCTGAAGCGTCTGTCGGTTCTTCGTCCAATGTGCCCCACCCACTGCCACTTAAGTCTCGAAACTCCTCTGTCTATTACGAGTACGAGTATATACATCAGCCGTGTGTTAACGGCAGAGGAGAATACATTAGTCACCAACCCCTCCTCTTCCCGTGGGTGTCGTAAGAGGCGACTTAGGGACTACACATTGAAAACCCTCCACTTAAGGCAGGGGAAGAGGGAGTTATGTGGAAATACCGCCCATAGTCGCTACTTTGACGATCAAATACTAGCACTTCTACTGATGCTATAAATGTAAAAAAAAATGTGCTAACAAAATATATCCTTAATTAAATTTTATATCGAGTAGAATTTTAAAATACATTATAATAATTTAGAAATAAAAAGCACAAGATTAAAAAAAAAAAGCAGCAAAAATAAATTTTGACGTCCTTGATCTCGTAACTTCAAGCAATAACCATAGTTTTTTTTTCGTTAATATAATTTGCCTATTATTGACTTAGATTTTAAATCGATTACATTTTTCATAAACTCTGCCGTTTTCTGTTAATAAGCAAAAGAGTTCAAGAAAAACGAGGTTTTCGCACGATTCCTGCGCAGTGTCGGACGTAACTACCGTGAAGCATCGCACACTAATATGAACTTTATTTCAGTAATGCGTCGGTTGAACTTTCAACTAAAGCGCGTTGAGTTGCTAATTTTTGCCATAACCCGGCCTTAAGGGGAGGAGGCTCATAGTCAGCAGTGGACTGTAACGGGCCGTTCATGTTGATGATATACATCAGAAATCAAGGTTTCACCTGGATTTTCCTTTATTTTAAGCAACTCAACGTTCCCCAATTGAATCCCGTATCTTAATTTATTTTTTAATTATACAAACACAATTCCGACAAATGAGAATAAAGTTTTTAATGTAAACATGAAGGAAATGAAAAAAGAAAATGCGAGGAAAGTTCTAAGGGGAATAATGCACTTGATCTTTAATTTCCGGACCGGAAAGTAGTTTTTAACTCGTAAAAGAGTTCAAGAACTCTTTATACACCCACACACCATTCCTGTATCTTGTGCCTTTTCAATCATTTAAATAAAAATATAATAAAAGTATTTACAGACTCGTACATTTATTATTACATATTCACATCTTGTGTTTATTAGACATTTTTTTACAATTATTATTTTCTAGTTATTTTTTGCCCATGAGGGTTGGAGTAGACGGGTTCTCGAATGGAGACCTCGTCTCGGAAAACGTAGTGTGGGACGCCCCCCTGCCAGGTGGACTGATGACCTAAGGAAGGTCGCTGGTAGTGGCAGGATGAGGAAAGCGGGTGATCGTGCGCTTTGGCGTGCCCTTGGGGAGGCACACGTCCAGCAGTGGACTGCAATAGACTGATTGAGTTATTTTTTAAACGAAGTGAAAAGCCTATACATATACCTTTATATTCAACTAGAATATTAATATAGCAACTTTTATTTTCTTTTATAACAGGAACCACAAACCGCTGTAGTAATATTTCTATGTCATTAAAAAGTCTAAAAATACACGTATACGCAACAGTTTATGTTCCCTGAAGTACCCTAAAGAAAAGCCCTCTTGGAAAGAGCAGTTTTCCGGTTTCAAAACGTAAATGAAAGATCGTAAAAAGTTTTTACAGGTGTCGTCAACTTGTAAACTCGTGTCGTCATGCGTTAGTGAGACATGCACACTTTTAACATAAAGGTAGGTTCATCGGTCGCGGCTAGATGACCAACGATAGTCGACGACAGTTTTAGAAGCTTTATCTTTGTAGACACAGAGGGTATATGTCGTACGATTTATAACGTGTGTTAGAATTGAACGACCATTTATTTTATTTTATTTTTATTTCCCGCGAATGTCCTCGAACGATCATACTCGTATATCTGAAAAGTTCATCGTCAAAACGGATTTTAATATTTGCCACGTAAATATAAGCAGAATACTACTTTTTGTACTTTTCACCGGATTAAGACTTAAGTTTTTTTTTTATCATTTCGAAAAAGAACTAAAATTGAGCGTTGTCACAAGCGGACCTTCCCCTATGGTTTTTATTCTTTGGCCATCTCTCTACGCAGATGTTTTCCATATACTAAATTTCAGAGCCAAATGAATATTCCATTGCGTTCCCTTTTGTTCCTGCCCGTAGCCGATACCGATATTTTACCGGTACATTTCCGGCTGTAGCGATACCGATATGTTACCGGCATGGTTTAATCTCCGAACAGCATGATTGAAATTACCTTTTCAGGTGTATATCGAGTTTGTTTTGTTAGGTAAACTAAAAGCTTTTTATATTGGTGGATAAAGTTTATAAGTTTATTTGGTAACCAAATTGAGAGGACATGCGTACAATTACAATTGATAATACTTTTTTTTTTGTTGCTTTGTATAAAACTAATGGTTATTAGCACACACAGAAATAATATCAGCAGTATATCGAGTGAAAATAAAAATTGAGCAGAAAATGAGGTACAGTTACCCAGCCTTATTACTATATATATCTTTCCAGGCAGTCATTATGTATGACTCCGAGCGTTACCAAATGGTCTACATCCTTAAAAGTTATGTCACATTCAAAGTTGATACTGTTATAACTCAAAAAAGGGTGTCGTGTATTTATTAATTAGAAAAGTAAATAAAAAAGGAAGGAACCCTTTTTTGAGTTATGGCAGTAATTAAATGTAGGTACGTACATAGATGAAGCTGCCTGGTGATTGCATTTCCAGCCCACATACGACTTCAAAGCCTAGAATATTAGAATCTACTTTTCATAATAGCATCCTCGGCCAACATATGAATTCATAATGATTTTTGCTAACGTTGCTCGCTGCAAGTTTACTAAACGATGCAAGTGGGCGGTGCGGGGTCTGTGGGGGGGCTTCAAAGGGGTGGGGGGGTATATCGAGTTCACCCCCTTTATTATACCTCTGAATTGTTCCAGCTCGACCTCTTGCTCTTTTAATAGTTTTAAAGAGTTGTGAGTGGTATCGAACAAACGTTCTCTTGATAAGAACTCTTTAGGAGCTTTTTCAACTGATGCTGAGTAAAATAAATTTAATGAGGTTTTTGCCGAGTTAAACAAAATTGGGTACTTTGGAGAATGGTTTTAGTTAATTGCAGAAGAATTTGAAGTCACTTTAGGAAATTGATGTGGATTTTAGCCGTGTGGTGACGGCAGAGTAGAATATACATTTGTCACCAACCCCTACTCTTCCCGTGGGTGTCGTAAGAGGCGACTTAGGGACTACACATTGAACAGGGAACGGGCAGCAGCGCTCTCTGATACAGTGACCTTTTAATCTGCGATCTCCAACCCGCCTGCCAAGCGTGGAGATTATGGTAAAACCCTCCACGGCTCGAGGCGGCTCATAGTCTAGCAGTGGACTGTAACAGGCCATTGATGTTAGGAAATTGATGGTAAAAAAGGAAAGATTTGAAAATATCTGGCTTTTCGTAGTTTTTTTTTTATTGGAAAACCAACAGCTACAAATATTTAAAAAAACATTGGATTTAAAAACAGAGAGCCAATTACAGGTCTTCACTGGTAACAACAGCTTGTATAACAACTACGTACTTGATGTGCAAAAAAATAATCTTGTTCCCCGCGTCATCATTCGCTCACATATAACAATAAGTTAAAATCTATGAGGATACAAAAATACATACTTAAAAAGCACAAGAAAAACACATACTATTAATTTGCTAATACTTAGGCTAGATATTTTTGCAACTTTAGGACTTTTGTTTATTTTAAGACAGACGAAGAGGATGTTTTTGTCATCACTAGTGTCCTAGTTCGTTCGATTGCTAAAATTTGTATCAGTTTCATTTAAATAGGTATCAGTTGCCGGCTAACTCTGAAATTATTATATACATACATACATAAAATCACGCCTCTTTCCTAGAGGGGCAGGCAGAGGACATTTAAAGAGGGGGAAATTAATATGAACTTAATATCTTCAACACTTAATAATTTACTATTCTCTAACTTCACCACATAATAATTTACTATTCACACTTTACTTACTACCTTTGTCTCGAAAAGCGCTATATTACCGATTTCCAGTTCGAACCGGTGTCGCTCGCTTCACTGCCGCCACGTTCAATGTTCGCGCGATAAGTTGATTTACGGCGCCCATGTTCGCCAGAACTACTGCGGAACTTTTCGCATAGTTTTCATTCACCTATTGTAACTTACGGTCATTGCTTTATGAAGGTTGAAATAGTTTAGGAAGTGTAAATTTTGCTACGAAAAAGTTATCTGCTACGGCGTAGCGGGCGTAGTAATTATGTGCTACGGCGTAGGCGTAGACTTTTATATGCTACGGCGTAGGGGGCGTAGTAATTACGTGCTACGGCGTAGGCGTACACTTTTACTTCTTGGCGTAGCGTGAGAGAGAGGTAATTAATTTTAAAGCGAATAAAGAATGTTGTACGAATGAGATTGAATGTAAAAAAGTGTGTCTTTCCTTAAATTTTTGTTAACACCTTTTTATCATCTTTTTACTATTGTCAGTGTTTTGTTATACCATGTTCATTGACTTGACCAACATAATTAAATTAACTATTTGTTTGATTTATCGAATCGAGTTCACTTTGCATCTTTTTTATATTTTTTAATTTTACATTTAAATGTTCTTAGCCATTTAAATATGAAAGAAATTTAAAATGCATTCGTTAGTTTTCTAAATAATACTACAATATTATTTTTCTTTTCGAGCACATTTGGTGCACATTTTCTTTTCTTCTTGGCATTCGTAGCGCGATTACGAACTTACGTATTTCCATAAAAAACGGAAAAACTATCGTACTGCGACTGAGACTACAAATTACACTGCAGCATTCCCGAAGTCCTGTTTATACGTTGCAGTGCTGGCGTGAAACTATTCTAGTTATTTGCTAATTTAACTGAAAAATAGTGAAAAATATTCAAGCTACGTCCCCGTGATCGTACCAAGGACGTCAGTGATGTAGTACTCGTAGAAGCTAGGGCCCAATGTGTTTTTGAACTCTGTTGGTTTGGTGTAAATAATAAATTAATTTATAAGTTGAAAAATGGTGAGGTTTCTCTGTATGTATATTACTCATACATCGAAAACCCGTAAATCAACTTAATTACGTTGCGATTCTCGCCGACAGCTACGTTATCTCGAGCCCCTGGGTTGACAGGCGCTCAGCTGAGCATATTCCGCTGTCATGCAGTTTTCAACTACACTGAAATACAGGCTGGTTTACTCCAGTTACGAAACAAAAGAGGTTTATGTCGTACGAAGAACTGACGGTGCTCATGTGGTGAAAGGTGAACCTAGATGACTCCGTGTTCGCAAACTCTGTTAGTTCGGTGTAAATAATATGTTTATTTTTGAGCTTTAATGAAAACGTTCTACGTTCCAAAACCCGCATAACTGACGTAAGCGAAAAAACCGCGAAGCTTAAATGGGAGTGGGCGGGTCATGTGTGTAGAATGCACCCCGAGAGATGGGCCAGAGCCACTACTGAATGGGTTTCCCTAGACAGACTTTGGGGAAGAGGGAGGCCTAAGAAGCGATTGAACGGCAATGGATGAAAGTGGCCCAAGATCGAGATCAGTGGAAGGAAAAAGGGGAAGCCTTTGCCCAGCAGTGGGACAGCTAAAAAGGGCTATTAAAAAAAATTAAAAGTAGTGAGGCATGTTTGTATGTTTATTTGTCATCAACCGTAAAACACGTAATAACATTGTCATTCTCGCCGAATTATAACTGTGATATTTGCGAGTCTCGCTGGTTATCAACTCGCTCAGGTCTTCTGACGATACCTACAAAGAATAATACATAAGTTTGATTGCTTAGGTGGGTTACTTGACTGATACATTAATCCCTTTTTGGAAAAAGAGAATGAAAAATAGAATAATAATATACGTATCATTATCAGTTTAAAGAACTTTATTCTCATAAAGACTACACATAAGTCACTTAACATGAGAACTAAAATAATAAAAAAGTATACATTATTATTTTTACAACCCAAATGATGTTTTTCAAATTCATTTTTCAGTACTTTTTCATTAAAAAATAAAAAATTCAAGAGTTTTATGCATTTCTCCAGCATGAGACGAATCTAATGACATATAATTTATCAAAATCGGACCTTAACTGTAGATCTGATGGGCTGGACAAAAATTGGCCTCGCGTAATATATATATAGATAGATATGTAGTTAGCTCTAGCGTAGAATTAAGTCTATTTGGGTTGCTACTATCCATAAATTGCAAAATTGGTAACTTTTGAACCTGTCCGAGATGCTCTAGTAAATTTTCGTTATTTGTTGTTGGTTTTGAATATTGAATAGTTTTTGTTTTTAAATTAGATCCCGATGGTTCTTAGCCATATTTGATGAATATTTGGTCAGGGCTCTTTGTCGTGAGTTTTTTTTAAAAGTCATTTTAATATGTGACGCAAAATAAGATTATCTGATTGATCAAATTCCTTGTCCAAAGATTTTCCTGATCAGAAATGAAACGCTCGGAGTAGTGGTCGTCAATGTAAATCAAAATATTGTTTTCTATTCAATATATAATTAGTAAGAGCGTCGTCGGTAGTCTAGTGGCTAGGGCCGCTGTCTTCCGTCCGGGAGACGCGGGTTCGATCCCAGCCACGTACTTTTGTATACACGTACGTTTATTCGACGCTCTTCCGGTGAACGAAAACATCGTGATGAAACCTGCACACTCCTGTAAAGAAATTCAAAGGTGGTGTGTGAAGCTGACCAACCCGCACTAGGCCAGCGTACTCGACTAAGGCCTAACCGCCCTAATTCAGGGTTGGTTCGAGCCCCTCGGTGGGGACGTATATAACCTGTTGATGACATAATTTATTCCTGCATACTATTATGGTCACACCCTGTGGTTTGGTCTCGGAATATGCGAATGCGAGAGACGTGTAATTTCCCTGCAAAACCTCATTGGCTGGCTTTTACAGCAACTTCATTTGCGCTTGTTATCCCGCTTTTCATTACCTGTATTTAATTAAAAAATAAACAAAATTGAAATATCGTGTACGTATAGTTGTGTAATACAAAACTTGTGTCTCGTTTTTTGTAGAATTAACTCTACATTCTTTTGTCACGAATAGTATATCTTATTTCACAGGAAACTTGCATTCTATAACAATTACAACATTAATTACAATATCCAGATAACCCCTTGATAGTTCTTAAAGTAATTAATTGAGTATAGATTGCCGAACGTGACGACCCTTGTCCTCTCAGAATCACAGACCAGCAAACGATATAGACTCCGCAGTAAATTTATATCAGACAAAAAGCACTTGACATTTCTCCAAGATTGCCGATTTGTCGATTCATTAATGTCAATATCACATGTTTTGGCACTCTTTTTTATGTGAGTTTGACAGTTCTCAAATTGATCAATAAACAATAACAAATTAAAATGCCATTTAAATTATAATTGGAAGACTAATAATAAATACCCTGATAGATCCTTGATAGTTCTTAAATTCTTAATGCAGTAATTGAGTATAGATTGCTGAACGTGATGACCCTTGTCCTCTAACTGAGAACCATAGACCAGCTGACAATATAGACTCTACCACAATTTAATCGAATTATTCCGTTCGCATCGAGTACGGGCCAGCTTTAAAAACGTCAACAAAAGCAAGGCAGATTAACTAACAACATTTTATGCTTACTTAAACTAAAACATGGAAGATATCGTAATGACACGCTTAATAAACGGTAAATGGGTTGCTAAAAAGCTACATATATGGTATTTTTTTTACCTTTAAGTTATAAAGAAACACTTTTATTGTTCTGTTACAGAAAATTTTAATAGCGCAGTTTAGAAATACTCAATGACGATCATGCATTTCTTTATAAGACGCACCACTAATTTGTCATTACACAACGAACGTATACTCTTCATTCACCAGTTCTATCTACATAATATTTTAGTGAAGCAATAGACGACACAACACAAGACAAAGCTGCAAGTTCATTGGTCGGTGGGTTCCCACGGTTATGTAGCGCTAGGCCGACCGCGAACACGCCACAAAGTAAATATTTGAGTTCGCCTCTCCTCACGCGCCCCCGCAGATCTAGGAACAAATAGAGCAGACAAATAAATGACATTCTACAATGACAAGCATAAAAAATGACTTATGTCGGAAATGCATTGTGAATAAGAAAACTAACCATTAGTTTTTTGTTTTAGGTATGTACGAGCAACTTTTATTTTACTAAGAAGAAAAGAGAAACTCGGTAAGTTATCACATAGCACTAATATTATAAATGTGAAAATATATTTGGATGTTTAGATGTTCGGAAGTTTGTTCCGCTTTCACGCCTTAACTACTACACGGATTTGGATGAAATTTTGAATGGATATATGTAGTTTGTACCCTGGATTAACACATAGGATACTTTTAAAAGGAAAAAGTCCTATTCCCACGCGGAAAATCTTACATAACGCGAGACTAGTCGCGGGCGGAAAGCTAGTTCACTATAAACGCCTATTTAAATTGTATTAAAAAACTAGGAGCTACCTACTATTATTTATTCTATGAAACTAGTAGATCAGATTCTGTCAAGTATTTTTTTTGGTGGGTACCGGTAAGGGCAAAATAAATAGTACTAGGTACTATTTTAGCTAGTTACAAGGAAATTATCTATCAATTACACTAATAATACTATAAATGTGAAAATATATTTGGATGTTTAGATGTTTGGATGTTGGTTCTGCTTTCACGCCTAAACTACTGGACGGATTTGGACGAAATTTGGAATGAAAATAGTTTGTATCCTGGATTAATACATAAGATACTTTTTACAGGAAATTACTTACTATTATTTTACCTACTATTATTTTTTACTATTATTTTTTACCTACCTACCTACAATTATTTTTTCTATGAAACCAGTAGATCAGATTTTGTCAGGTATTTTTTTTAGGTACCGGTAAGGATGTCTAAAAGAGAAATGGTCTGTTGACAAAATAAATAGTACCACTATTTTAGCTAGTTATAAAGAAAGTATCTATCAATATACCATAATACCTTCTCGTCTTAATTCTGCCGCATAATAGATCACGTAACAAATGGTCGGAATTTATTAGTTACGAGTAATTTCGTATCGGTCGTATTTCCAAGATAAGATAAACCGTCAGACCTCAGCCAATTAATTCACTAGAGGGTAAATAATGTCCGCTTCTGTACGGGAAATGTGATAATTATTCTTTGTCATTTAACACGGATATTGGCTGTTTGTAATAAAGGTATTAGTAATAAAGTCTTCGAGGTAGATATAAAGAACAAAATATATATGTAAGGTCTCTTTCAATAGAATCCGGCAATAATGTAAACAAGATAATTTTTTGACACTAACTTTCTAAAGACAAACCAGACTTTGATGAGTAAAAAATTAATATTTCAGTTTTACAAATTATTGAAAGTTTTTTCGTCCAAGTATTTTTTAATGAAATAACTATCATAAAGAAGTTAATAGGGGGCGAAATGATTGTAAGAAGAATGTATGGTTCCTTGAAAAGTGAATATGATCAGGATTGATACTCAAATGTAAGTAATTACGGAGTAGTCGTGTTTAAATTATTTTGATTGGTTTGTTTACATTATTGCCGAATTCCATTATTGGACTTTAAGAAATAATATTAACAGCAACTTGGCTGCGAAGGATACGACTGCTAATATTAGTTGAGCCACTATTATAAATGCGGAGTCTTTGTCTATTTGGCTTGCTTGCATGGTTAATCTATAGAACCGATTATGATACAATTTGGGATAAAGATATTATGATGCCCGATGAGGAATATTTTTATTCCAAAAAAAGATATACAGATATACGAGCGTAGTGAAATGAAAAATTAAATCTCTACTTTCGTATATTTGTAAATCCTACAATACAATTACTACAGTAATCGTCATTTAAAAGTATTCCTCATCGGGCATTAAACTATCTTGTTCCAAATTTTATCTTAATCGGTTCTATAGATTAACCATGTTAGCAAGCCAAATAGACAAACAGACTCCGAATTTATAATTTTAGCATGCATATGAATAAAAAAATGTGTTTGTCTACTAACTTTTTTTATTATGAACTCTTCCTACTCGCCGTCTGATCAGTATAAGCAAAAAACACCAAGAAAATAATGGCCATAAATTTTAATTAACTAAAAAAGCTGGCGCAAAATGAAGACGGTTTAATTTCATTATCTTCGTCAAGTACTTCGTGTCTTGAATTTAATTTATTGCTTGTATTCAGACTGAAATAACTAAGAAACGTGTTGAGGCTAAATAGAGACAAGGTCCCGATTCACACAATCATAGAGTTTCTTCGTTCGTGTTAGTGAACTCACCCAAAAAAATGTACCTTCATAAAAATAAATAAATAAATATGTGGGGACATCTTACACACGGACATCTGATCCCAAACTAAGCTTGTACTATGGGTATCAGACAGCTATACACTACGTAAATAGATAAATACATATATAGATATAGATAAACAACATCCAGATACAAGGCAAACACAAGTGCTCATCTCACGAATGTATGCCCTGGGCGGGATTCGAACCCGCGACCCTGTGCAGGCGAACTACCAACTAGGCTATGGACGGAGCCGTCAAAGCGTTATAGGAAGAATCTAAGTGATGTAACAACATCCTATGGAAATAAAATATTTGATTTGATTCCAATCCTTGTCGTGTTTATGTCCACTTAGTGTGATGATGAAAGAGAGAAGATGAATTCAGATCTACCAATGTTATTATTTTGAATTAATAAGAAGTAAGAACGTGTCGATTGTGTCGATAAGAATAAGGTTGATATAGATGTTTTCAACCCCAACATTAATAAATTCAAGCACACTGCAAATAATGTTTTAAACAAATGCCTTAAGTTATCTTCACAATAGTCATGCTTTATTTTATTTTCTGCTAGTACCTACTTATACTTAACTTCACAATACTGTTTTATTCGACAAGAATTGTAGCATAGTTAAGATTATTCACACATTTTTGGTTCAACAATCTGGATCAGAACCTGTTTTTTCAATTTTACTTTATAACTGTTGTGTTCGTCTTATTAATAAAATAAAATAAAATAAAAAGAACCTAGAATAAGAGATTTCTAAATCGGATATTTTACGTCCTCTCTAAAATTGTGCAATCGACACATCCGTAAGGTTCTAATTCGATGTTCAACAGCTTTTAGAGTTCCTGTCCCTTTTCAAGGAGGGACAAACTTAAATTTAAGGATTAGAGCGCGACACCGAAAATTATCCCCATTGTCACCATTTGTCTTTATTAGCTCGAGCTTCCCCTAAATTAGGGCATTCAGATTCTTATTCACGCAAGCCCAGTGTCGATTGGTCGACTTCACAGACACAACCCTATTTATTCGAAAACGGATTCAGGTGCAGTGTCAGAATTAGCGTCATTATTCATCCATCACATCACACTAATATTTCCACAGTTCCAATGAAGTTTTATTGTACCCTAAGGTTGCCTGGAAGAAATTGCTACCTTACCAATAAGGCCGCCTATCTGTACACCCTTTTATCTATCTTCTGTACTTTCAAGCTATATCCTTGTGTGCAATAAAGTATATTCTGTTCTATTCTAATACTTTAAACGAGCAATTCTTGTATATACCTATATGCCTATATATATAATGAGAATCTCGGAAACGGCTGCTACGATTTCGATGAAATTTGGTATATAGGGGGTCTCGAGGGCGATAAATCGATCTAGCTAGCTTTTGTTTTTGGTAAAACTGAATTTCCCCATGTTTTCGGGCTTAAAAGAATTTGTACGCCATATCATTAAAAGAGAAGGTTAATTTCACCGCTAGACACAACGACGCGGTGGCTCTGTTGGGGAACCGGGAGGCAATGAAACCGAAGGTCAGGCGATAGAATCCACATGAATGTACTTTTTTTATTTTTTTGTTCATGTTTCTTTTTTTGTTTGTTTTTAACTTTTTAATTCTTTCATGACGTTATTTAATCCACGCAACCTCAACAAATTCAATTTTATATTACTACTAGCGCTGCCTTTACTGTTAGCAATGCGAATAATAATTTATTTTCCTTTCTGAATTCTATCCAAATTCCGATCCTAATTTATTGTCAATGCAGGGAAATCTATTTTTACTAAAAATTAAACCTAGCTAGATCGATTTATCGCTCCTGAAACCCCATATAATACTAAATTTCATCGAAATTATCCACGCAACCTCAATAAATGCAAATTTATATTACTACTAGCGCCGCCTGAAGTGGCCAAAATTGGAACTACTGCTATAAGTTGGTATGGGAATAATTTATTTTCCTATAATAATCCTTTCTGAATCCTATCCTAAGTCCCATCCTATTATTTTATAATACATAATATATTCTTTTCCTCGTTTTACTCGGGCCATCTGATGGAAAACTTTCAGACCACCAAAAAATTTATCAGAAATTTTCTTTCATTTTTGTATTTAAATAACTAAATGAAAGAATAAAAAAAATATAAAAAAAGAAAAACGAAAAAAAAAACAAAGAAATAAAAAAAATATATCTCGAGATTCAAACTGCAAACTCGCGGTGTCCCGACTGAGCCAAAATTACCTTTCTATTTCAATGATATCGCGTATCAATTCTTTTAAGCCTGAAAATACGGGGAAATCTATTTTATAAGCTAGATCGATTTATTGCCCCCGAAACTAAATTGCGAAATCGTTGCAGCCGTACGTTTCCGAGATCCTTATTATTCTTATCTTGCTCGTTTAAAGTATAAGAGTGGTGATACTATGTCTAGCCGCGTGTACTTTCTTCTGAACGTATGAAGTAAGTAGAGTTTATCGAAATGCGTAGGTGTTTTAAAAAAAAAATAAACGAGCTAAGCTCGGTCAACCAGGTACTATTATAAAAGTGAAAATATATTTGGATGTTTAGATGTTTCTTACGCCTTCACGCTTAAAGTACATAACGGATTTGGTTTAAATTTGGAATGGATATCTCCATTTGTAACCTGTTTGTAACCTGGATCAACACAGGATACTTTTAACGGGAAAAAGTCTTATTACCACGGGAAAATCTTACACGGGCGGACCGCTCTAGTTCATAATAAACACACATATTGATTTCGTAATTCGAAAACAAATCAAGACAAGTGGTGGAGTTTGAAATTGCGACCTAGGCAGTAAATACCACCGTCATTCGGGACTCGGAGGGACACAATGTTTACTATTTAAAAAACAATCAGTTAAAATTACCTTTCTAAATCACACAAAATAATCGGATAAGTTTAGGAGTCCTTAAATCCTTAGCTTGGGTGTACGAAGGCTTGAGTGATTAATTAGTTATAATTAAAAGGTCTTCATTCATCAGTGTAATACTTCTTGTAACAGACCAACTTGAATTGGCCGATTTATTATTAGAATCTGATATTTGTATTTAATTTTGAAATCTTTCTCTATAATACAATAATAAATAATATAGGAAGGTAAGCCGTGTGGTGACGGCAGAGTAGAATATAATTGTCACCAACCCCTACTCTTCCCGTGGGTGTCGCAAGAGGCGACTTAGGGACTACACATTGAACAGGGAACGGGCAGCAGCGCTCTCTGATACAGTAACCTTTTAATCTGCGATCTCCAACCCGCCTGCCAAGCGTGGAGATTATGGCAAAACCCTCCACTTAAGTGGAGGAGGCTCTTAGTCCAGCAGAGGACTGTAACGGGCCGTTGATGATATAGGTAGATACAGGTCCTGAACTGGTGATAAAGAATGCAACTTTGGAAAGAGAGTAATCTGTTCATAGATCTGTTAGTGCTACGTGCGAAAGAGACTACTCTACAAAGTGAACACACAATGTGCATTATTTTCGGTTGGGAACTGTAAGAAGATGAAATCATAAATAAAAATTACCTTTTTCAAAAACCAAGTATCGGCCCTATTTGTCATACACATCCAATTCATCCAAACCACTGTTTCCCAATCCCCGGCGATGTACTAACTACTACACGAGTTGGGAATATTGTTTGTTTGTCGAAGCCGTGTGGCGGGTTTAGTATACATACATCGCACGCAGCATCACTGGTGCCGTGGGAACCTCGCCCACGTGCGCTGACGATGTTTACCTTATAGAATGAGTGGACTGGTTGAAGGGTGTGTGATGTCTTGTTTAGATTATGAGCGTCACAGACGGTTAAGATACGATATTATAGCACGAAGCAGTCAGCTCTCTCATCACCATACACATTTTATGCAAAGCGGGGGTCAATCAAAATGGCGAATTAATCAGTGACCGGCCATTCTGCTTGACCCCCGCTTTGCAAACAAAGTGAATGGCGACGAGAGAGCTGGCTGCCTCGTACTATAATATCGTATCTTAACCGGCTGTGACGCCCTTCAGGGTAACATTAAATACAGGGATTAATGACCAACAGCCTCCGTGGGCGAGTGGTCGAGAGTTCGACGCCCGTAATGGAGGTTCTGGGTTCGATTCCCGGTGGGGACACTGTCAAGCAAAAATCTCTTTGTGAGACTTTCCCCAGTTTGGTTAGGACATTGCAGGCTGAATCACCTGATTGTCCGAAAGAAAGATGATTCTGTGCTTCGGAAGGCCCGGCTGTTACATGAAGTCAGTGGCCTTTGGCGGCTCTATAACACTGACACCAGGATTTGTGAGGTCGGTTGTTGACTTTACAATCCACACGATGATGATGATGATGATAACCAGCGTGTTGTAGGATTCGGGAATAATGGTTTACCATTTTGGACTCAACGGGTATCTGACAAATCGATCTGCAAACGGAAATAATCTTTGTTGTTCCATGATTTGCAGAATATGACATTCAACCGTGGTAAACCTAATTATATTTCCCGAGGAACATAAATCAAACAAAATACGATAAAAAACTATCGAATTAAAAAACAACGTGAGCGTAGTTGTGTTTGTATTCAATTCTTCTTGTGTAACCAGTATCGTACAGTCGCTTTCAATAGAATCCAGCAATAATGTAAACAAACCAATTTAAATACGATTACTTCGTAATTAGTAATTGCTTATGTTATCAAATGGATTATCAATCCTGATCATATTCACATTTCAAGGAACCATACATTTTTCTTACAATCATTTCGCCCCCTTTTAACTTCTGTATGAGAGTTATTTTAATAAAAAATAGTCGGACGACAAAATTTTCAATAATTTGTAAAACTGTCATATTAATTTTTATCACAATTTGCGGGTTTGTTTGATAATGTTAGTGTAATGAACAACCACGAAAATCTTAAAACGTCTCGTGGGGACGTACTCGAGGATCTGCTTCTTTTTTAATTAGTATTGACTGTTTTATTGTATGCAATTTGTATGTAATGTAATGACCTTACGAGTAATATTTTGATCGTTCAAATAGTAATAAAGTTCTCAATTGTTTAGTAGGTATACCTTCCCATTTAGAGTAGACAGTTTAGATAATATATTAATTTTTTACTCATCAGTCATGTTTGTTTTTGGAAAGTTAGTGTCAAAAAATTGTCTTGTTTACATTATTGCTGTATTCTATTGAAAGGGACCTTATATACTTACCTACACTTAATAGGTATCTTTTCCGAGAATTACTTTGCGCTCAAAGAAACAAAAAGAAACAAATCTTGCGACATTCCACTCAAAACCAAACCATTTATTTCAACAGTTTCATAGCTCAAGGCAAAGAAGTGGTCCGATTTTTAAACCTGATTCCGAGAAAAAAAATTGCGAGTTTAGTCTTTTATAGCCAGCCAAAGTTGACCTACAACGCTAGGTAAAATGTTTGGAGCGCGCGTTTTGTTGATTCTGGTCTTCTGTGTTGACCGTACCAATTAGGCCACGCAATAATAACTCCCTGGGGTTGGAATGTTTAATAATTTAGGAGCCTCTGGACCCTGTGGTCGTTGGAAATTGAGGCCCCTAAATATGGCGGCCCTGGCTTATTTATTTTACTCTCACGCCGTATTCTCTGCGGATACAACGAGAATTATGAAATAAAAAAATGTTTTGACAGCTTTTTAATTAGGTAGATACCCCTATGGCTTCGATCACAAAAGCCCCATAGTTTGTATTAACATGGACATTCGTATTATACCAATTACTACATCGTTCTAAAAACTCTAGCGCGATCCTTCAAAACGAGGCGAGGTTTGATCTTAAATGTGACTGCATCTGTCTTTCGCATCATCAGCATCTTCAACTCCTCTACACAATGAATTTTGCACACAGTTTTGAGAAAATTAGAAAGTGTACAGTTAGGCGGCCCTATTATTATATAGCAATTTCTTCCAGGCAACCTTAGGAAGAGTACAGTTAGGCATTCACACGTGTGACATCAATAACCCTGTCCCCCCACCACTTGCACAGAGCGATCATAGACCACCCAATCCCTAAAACACCCTTCTACACCATCAAAACTAACTTATCAACCGTCAGCATAAATTTGCAATGGGCGATCATAATTTATTTTTGTTGCCATTTTTCCACTAGTTGGCTCCTTACACTTCGGCAAGCAGTAAGTTACCACTTGCCCAGTTAAGTAGACAGTAGGAACAAAACACAAAATACTCGTAGAAGTCCGTAGCTGAAAATCAGCGTTGTGTAATGGCGTGCAATTGTTTGTCACTATAGCACAACTTAATGCTGAGCTTGTTGCCTTTTTGCAGCACACATAATAAAATAATTAAGTTTGAGCAGTAGTGTGCGAAATATTGTTCTAGACAAATGTGTAGACTCCTTAACCGACAGGTTTGCAACTGCGTTGCAACCGATGGCCGGTATAGTATAATTGTTTGTGTACCCTCGAATTTGTATGTTACATTGTTTTGTGTTTTGTGTTTTTTTGTGTGTGCTGTAAATAAAGATCTTTCTATTCTATTCTATTCTATTTTGACAGCTCGCCGATAGCAAAGATTTCTGACGCGCGTCGCGCGATCGTCTTTTATTTCCTCTGAGGCCGATAGCCTGGGGGCCGTTTCACGAAGCTACAAGTTACAAATTACAAGTACAATTCGACGTACATTGCGTAGACGATTAGATAAAACGATAAGGGCTTACAGCTTAGGCGAATTAGCTACGCAATGTATATCAAATTGTAACTTGTTACTTGTAAATTGTTGCTTCGTGAAACGGGGACCTGGTATATTTTGACAGCTACTTGTCACTTCACTTGCCGAGTTTAGATGACGGATTAAGTTAACTCGCCACTGTACTTGGGCAAGTATAAATGGGCCTGGTCATAGTGTTTTTAGTGCAGTTGTCATATTGAAGTTTTTCATAATACAATTGTATGACTATGGAGAATCGCAGCAAGTTTCTTTATTAGGTATTCAGTTTTACTGCTCTGGGTAAAGACGACTTAAGCCAGCTTGATGGCATAGTGTTGCTATATAGCAGGCCTTTTTAGAGCTAAAAGAAATAACCCCATTTCAATTAAATCTACTTTTTGAATCAACTATATCCGCTTCTGACCGACAAGTCCTTGAAAGTGTCTCGCGGCCCTAAGGCTGCAGGACCTCAAGATTAACGACACCCAAGAGATGTTGATTTAGGGCCGGGAGCCTCGCGGGATCTCATTGACACGATAAATATTAAACAGGAACAAGGAGGACCCAGTTTCAGTGAGAATTCAAATTTCGCAAGCTCTTGTCTTTGTGAACGTAATGTAGAATAAAGAGGATACTTTTATAATTACAAATTCAGTGGATTTCAGCCGGCAGCTGGGTCCAGTTGGCATCAGAATTTTCGGAATCATTACTTCCACCCTTCCATGGAAAGTAACGTTTTTGTCTTAGATTTTTATGTTAATGTCATGAAAATGTCCTAAGAATCATTTTAGGTCACAAAATAAAAGAATATTTAGAATGTATTCGATGCCAATTCCATTTTTTGTTCAGACACCAGGGCCTGTATTTTTTTTATGTTTTCGTAAGATTCTGCCTGACGAGTTTTGTTTTGAAGAGATTACGATATAGTCCGGTATATTTTAAGAGTTCTTGAGCGTTGCATCTACCATTTATGTTTTCAGCAGCAATTTGCCATTTGCAAAGTTCCACTTTCCACTTAGATAGTACTGAAGGAGTCAGTAATGCTTTCGCGAACTATTTTACCCCGTCGTCCGGAACTTTAAGCCAGTCATCATGAGCTTAGTTTTATATTTTAGTAATATATCAAAAGTTTTTCAAATTGCTCGTTATTGCCATGATATTTTTGAACTTATTTTAAACATATAGTGGTCCGCCCGCAGCTACGCATGCGCTATGTAAGATTTTCCCGTGGGAATAAGAATTTTCCCGGTAAAAAGTATTCTATGTGTTATTCCAGGTTACAAACTATCTTCTTTCCAAATTTCGTCCAAATCCGTTCAGTCGTTTAGGCGTGAAAGCGGACCAAACACCCAAACATCTAAACATCCAAATATACTTATTTTCACATTAATATAATACTAATTAATAAGTGTGACTAGCGAACCGCCTGCGACTTAAAGTACTAAAGATTTTCCTGTAGGAATAAGACTATTTCTCGTAAAATATATCCTATATGTTAATCCAGATTACAAACTATCTCCTTACAAATTTCATCTAAATCCGTTGAGTACTTTTAAGCGTGAAGGCGAAACAAACATCTAAACATGCAAATATATTTTCACATTTATAATATTAGTGTGGTGTTAAATTAACGATTACAAAAAAAAAAAAATCTAAGTGTCAATCAATTACTAATCTTACTTTGAGTACAACGGGTTCACTAGATTAATTACCTAAATATTTAATTACTAACTGACCCAGCAGATGTTGTCCTGCCATTTTTCCCTACATTTACCCTGCGCATTTTTCCCTACATTTACTTTTACCCTGCGCATTTTCCCCTACATTTACTCTGCGCATTTTTCCCTACATTTACTCTGCGCATTTTTCCCTACATTTACCCTGCGCGTTTTTCCCTACATTTACCCTGCGCGTTTTTCCCTACATTTACTCTGCGCATTTTTCCCTACATTTACCCTGCGCATTTTTCCCTACATTTACCCTGCGCGTTTTTCCCTACATTTACTCTGCGCATTTTTCCCTACATTTACCCTGCGCATTTTCCCTACATTTACCCTGCGCGTTTTTCCCTACATTTACTCTGCGCATTTTTCCCTACATTTACCCTGCGCATTTTTCCCTACATTTACCCTGCGCGTTTTTCCCTACATTTACTCTGCGCATTTTTCCCTACATTTACCCTGCGCGTTTTTCCCTACATTTACTCTGCGCATTTTTCCCTACATTTACTCTGCGCATTTTTCCCTACATTTACTCTGCGCATTTTTCCCCACATTTACCCTGCGC
The DNA here is from genome assembly GCA_951230895.1 of Carpatolechia fugitivella. Taxonomy (NCBI): domain Eukaryota; kingdom Metazoa; phylum Arthropoda; class Insecta; order Lepidoptera; family Gelechiidae; genus Carpatolechia; species Carpatolechia fugitivella. The sequence goes on along the minus strand of OX579646.1, from coordinate 17,361,673 downwards.
AATTTTCTTAATTTTTTTATGTGAGAACCTTCCACGAAGTATTAGAAAACATTTTAAAAAAGATGAATGAAGCGTGACTAGGAAAAATAGAGGTTCATTTTTATATGCGTACTAGCTTTTCTACCCGGCTACGCAAATTAAATCGGATCCAAATATATGATTAAACTAAAATAACATTTAACCTTTTTTTATGTCACAAATATAGTAGCCTATAACCTGGTCAGTAATTTCTTCTATCGATTGGAAACCCCATCGAAATCGGTGCAGCCGTTCTCTAGTTATAAAAGGACAAACATTCAGTTTTATATAGTAGAATATACATTGATTTACTAACATCGTTGCACGAACCATCTCAGTGGCCTTAAACATCTCTATAACACTGGATCTCTGTAAGGTCAGTATTCCACCTAAAACTATGTTGAAGAAGAATAATTTACAAGAAATAAAACCCAAACAACTAGACAGTCTAACTGTACACTTTTTCAATATTTTCGGTACTTCAATACTACGTATATTTAAATAATGTGTAAGTATATAATATAATATGCCGTGTGGTGACGGCAGAGTAGAATACATTTGTCACCAACCCCTACTCTTCCCGTGGGTGTCGTAAGAGGCGACTTAGGGACTACACATTGAACAGGGAACGGGCAGCAACGCTCTCTGATACAGTAACCTTTTAATCTGCGATCTCCAACCCGCCTGCCAAGCGTGGAGATTATGGCAAAACCCTCCACTTAAGGGGAGGAGGCTCATAGTCCAGCAGTGGACTGTAACAGCGGGCCGTTGATATTGTTGATGTTGATATAATATGCATCGATCGATGCGACGATATAGCGTGCACCCACCGGACCATCACTCTGCCGTACAGGACATACATTATTCACGCTGAAAGCTGTTGTGACGTCACTCTGAAACAGCTTTATTACATTGTAGGTAAATTACAGGATGAATTTGAGAATATTTAATTCATAAGGGTACAAGTATGCATAGTGTGTGGTAAGTATGTATTTCTGTGTGTGCAATAAAGTATATTCATTCATTCATTCAAGTATTTCTAGAGCGATTTATAAAACCAGCACATAATCACTATCTTAAAAGGATTATTTTATTTTATTTGACAGGGACTTTATACAGCGGCTATACAGCTTTTTTTACAAAACATATATCATAAGTAGTAACTTATATGCCATTTACAAGCTTCCATATATGAACAGAAATATTTTAGGAGGAATGTATAATATGGAGAAGAATAAGACAAAAAAGAAAAAGTGAAATACTAACTATACTTTGGATTACATCCCTAATGAGAAAAGGGATGTCAAGTGAATCCCCCAAAAGGGATTATTTAATGTAAAATGTTTCAAAAGTGTACTAAAATATAACAATGAAAGGGGAAAAGGCACATTATATAGTTATAAGTCCCCACCGAGCCACTCGGGTCTACCCTGAATGTTAAGGAGATCTTAGTCGACTTATTTTTTATGCTATAAGACTCGGCATGTAAAACTAGTGTATCAAAGATATCACATCACATCACATACGACTAGCGGTACATAACGCGATCATAACAGCAAGCGGACCGCTAGTTTCACATAAAAATACGATTAGAACAAAATAAACCTTGGTCACTCTGTAAAAAATATGTCGACGTTAGTAAAAACCGGACGTTAATTTTATCAAAATGATTCATAATCGGAGAAGTCTATGATGGATCTAAATAATGGATCTACTGAGAACGAAGACTGTGTGCGAAGGTGTCACTTTTTTTAGACAGACCCTTTGATTCTTTTTCAATCTGTGGAATGTTGTCGGTTGTCGTCGAGTCGGTAAGAATAGATGTTTTGGTGAGAAGATGGCCGGCCGTCCAGTGCGGGTGTGTTTAAATTTAATATACTTTACATAAACTTTTTTTTTCATGATAGTAGTTTTTAACATAGCCTCTTTCATATTTTTTACCTAATTATTAAATTAGTATTATACCCTGTAATAATATAAAATATAAATAAAACTGCTATAAAAAAACAAAGAAGATACTTACGTTATTATTAAGTACAAGACAACTTTCCCCAGCATCGAATTAACCAATCTTGTAGGGGGAAGTTTCCGACGGCCTATTATCAAAATAATTATATTGAGTTCGGTGTCAGGGTCTTTGAAAGTGTTAATTAGTAAAGTTACGGCCCCGCGATTCTTAGTAGCTTAGAGCATGTGGCTTTTAAGGTAAAAGTAAGATGTTAGCTGTTCGCACACGTATATTAATATTTCCCGTAGGGATAAACCTTTTCCCCGTGTTAATAGTACATTACTGCCGCGGCCGCAAAATTAGTTATTGCTGGACGAGGGCACGTTTAAAGTCCGAGCCGCAGTCGAAGACTTTTATTGTGTACGAGTCCAGCAAGAGTTATTGCGGTCGAGGCTTGTTTAGTGCTTTTCTCTGAAATATGCGAGGAAATTATAAAATACAAAAAAAATGTGGAACCTTGGATTTAGATGTCTACTTATATCGTACTAAACTTATAAGTTCTAATTTAGAACATAAGAGTATGCGGCAAAAAGACTCAAAAACATTGAAATTTCTAGACAAAAGTTACTTTGCTGGCCTAGTCCGAGGGCACATTGCTGGCCGCTATTTTGTATGGGGCAATGTTCCGTCCAAAAATGAGTCACTTCGCGTACTGTCTTTTGGCAGTAATGATCACATTTTCGAGCGTGTCGGAGAAGAACATGTAGAATTACGTACTGCCAGTTATGTCTATGCATTTGGTGCTCCGCTGCTGATGGTCAGGTCTGACGTCAGTAGCCTTGCATAGCAATCCCTATTATCCTTTGGAGCGTTTAGTGCAGCGCTGACCGCTTTCCATAGCAAGCTATACGGTCCACTAACTGACTTTTTCGGTTCTGACTATCAGCGTACCACTAACCTTGCGTTCAGAGACGCGCTGAAATCGATTAAAGCACCCGTAATCGCGTTCCGAATTACTATCAGCTGTCAAAACTCATACGTTTTTTTGCTTTTCTGATCGCTGATAGTCTGATTCGGAATGCGCACTAAATGTTCCCGAAGAAGCAACAAACACTTTCGCATTTTTCATTACCATGATTAGGAAACAAAGTTAAACTTAATAATTTAGTGAACCGATTTAGTAATGTTTTGTTGAAAAGTTGGTATTCATTTATTAATTTGTAGCCAAACGTAGTCTTTCTTCTTATCATTATAACAGAAAAGGCTCTGTCAAGTTATTATAATACCCGTTTTTGTGTAGTGTGCAGATAAAAGCCTTCCGCTCCCCCAAAAGGTCCTTTGAAAAAAAAAAGATATCTGCATAAAGAAATATATACCTATAGGTATATAAGGTATTTATGCTTGACCATTATCGTACAAAGCATTCAGAATAATTGATGATCTCAGAACTCCATTTTTGTACTGCGTAATACCATCAATTTACACAGTATCAATTTTTATTAAGGCATGCACCAGATTGTTGGGCTAGAGACTTTCCCAAGCTGAGTTTTCCGGAACACTGGTTTCCTAAACTCATACCATCCTATGAGAAAGCAATTTTGCTAAGAACCTGGATATGTACATATGTGTTTAGTGAAATCCTGCCTGGTATCTCAAAGGAATTTGCTTGTAAAATCATTTTATGGCGTTTTCGCTGAAAGCTTCTCATCTAGAGGCAGATTTTCCTCATAAAGTGCGCTTAGGGGATACTATAAAAGATAGAAAAGAATATACGCACTTTATTGCAAGGATATTTTTCCAGTTTTATAAAATATATTATATAAATACATAAATAAATACCTTTTCTTCGGACTGAACCCTGGTTTTTGCCACACTTTATAATATTATCCACTACAACATTCTTCGTGTGGTGCTTCAGCAGCTCCGTGGCGGCTGCTGGGCCACAAACGAATTATTAAAAATCGATCAACCAACATAAAATATTGGTAATCTGGTCAGTTATCTGTGCATTCTGCCAACAAAGAACCTATGTATTGTCTCATACATAAAGCTTTCGGAAGTAAATGAGTAGCATAAATACATTTTCATTTGCAAAAAATATTGTACTTTTTCAAAGAGGAGAAGGAGGAGTAATAAGCATATATCAATCCGACAAAGCGAAACTTGAAACAATAAGTTTTATCGTATGAAAGGAATTGATTATGCCCTGAAATATGGAAGTTGGAGCAAGGGCCTAGAAATATTACAAAATTTTCTTTCCTTTTCTGTAACTTCTGGTACAAGTTATAAACTTTCGATCAAATTTGCGAAGTTTCATCGTTTGTGAAATTTAGAATCAATTTCAGCGGATTTATTGAAGGGGTTTTTGTAAGTGCGACATTTGACTGGAGTTTTTACGCTTTCTCAGAAATAGGGGATCGGACTGTTCCTAAATTTACCATATTTTAGGAATTATTTTTAAAATATAGATTAGTAGCAGACGATTCGTGAAAAAAAAAAAACAGAATCGGTTGAAAAACTAATTTACAGTGATTTTTTAAAGTTTCAATATGTCTGTCTCTTTCAAAAATGATTTTTTGTATGGAGATTATATGGCGTTACTAACAAATGGCGTCACAAGTGGGTATGTGCCTCTCTGTCTAATCTTGAATTTCAAATCTTTATAACTCGGTCAATTTTAAAGATAGAACAAAACTTCTTTTAGTGTTTGATAGCAGAAACTAAGAAGTTTGGATTTATAAAATAAAAAAGAAGTAGTCCGATCCCCTCTTCCTACATGATTACTTTGAATCGAAATACAATCAATCGTTGCAGTCTCCGAATAAATTTTCACCTACCTTTACATAAAAGTGGTGTTATCAAAATTAAAACCGAAAATGAAGACATGAGTTTTAATATGTTATCTAATATATTTTGGAGATTTCAAGATTTAAATCATACGGGAGTATATTTTTTTTTACAAAATAAAATTATACCTAATATGTTGCATATTTACATAATAGAGCATGGAAATAAAGGACGTCGCTATCATTGTATACCTATACAAATATGAGGTCAGGTCATATTGGGTAATGGAAATGCAAATAAACACAACAAGGAAATGTTTTCTGGCTTACTAAACTTATATGGACAAGTTACTGTTCACTGGAGACTACCCTCAACCCGTATATGGTTTTGTTAGTCAAAGTTTTCGGAAAAGGGTTCTTTATTAATTTCAACATTGCTTATTTTAAAAAAAACAGGCTAGAATTCAATGAAACTATTACACGAGTAATTGATAAGACTTAGTAATAGCTGTTTGGCTAGCTTATTAAATTACACCACAAATTTTTAGTTTCTAGCCTACAATTTGTCTTTTAATTAACCATAAAACAGCACTGGACAACAATTAGCGCTAATCCAGCCCCAAACAATGAAATATATACATAGGTATATTTTTAAACACTATTTTTAAATTATCCTATACAAATATGCCAGAAAAGGAATGCAATATTTAAGAAATTTCGCTAAAAATTTAATTACAATTGACAGCAGCGAGGTAACGGGGATTACTAGCTCTTATTCTATTAATTCAACTTTAGTAAATATGAAACTCTAATTAAGAAATAAATACGCAACCAAAACTTCTCTCTGAATTATTCAATTTCAATTTTTTTTAAGGTTACAAGTATCTTCCAATACTTCATAATATTGTTCAAATGACGAGGTTGAGATATTACGGAACACATGTGTTTTTATAGGCTAGAATTTCTTGAAACACCGCACCGGTTGAAATAAGTCTAGTTTTCAAGCCGTAAAATTTTATCTTAAAAGCTTTATTTCTTTCATCGAAGTTTATAACAACCTCCGCGGCCGAGTGGTCGAGATTTCGACGCCCATTACGAAGGTTCCGGGTTTGATTCCCGGTGGGGACACTGTCAAGCAAAAATATCTTTGTGATACTTTCCCTAGTTTGGTTAGGACATTGCAGGTTCACCTGATTGTCTGAAAAGAAAGATGATTCTGCGCTTCGAAAGGCACGTTAAGCCGTTGGTCCCGGCTACTATCTAGTCGTTACACGAGCCAAGTCAGTGGTCTTTGGCGGCTCTATAACACTGACACCAGGGGGTTTGTGAGGTCGGTTGTCGACCTTGCAACCCACACGACGATGATGATGATGATCGAGGTTTATATAGCTTTTTCAGTCCAATACCATTAAAGGAAAATTATACAATACAATTATACGACAGGTCGTATAATTGTATTTTATAATTTTACATACATGACGGATGGATGAAAGACGACTTCATGCTAGTGAAATGAGAATGCTGAGATGGATGTGTGGAGTAACAAGAATGGACAAGATTAGGAATGAATATATAAGAGGAAGTTTGAAAGTTGCGCCAGTGATAGATAAAATTAGAGGAAATCGCCTTACCTGGTATGGACACGTAATGCGGAGAAATGTCAAAGTCAAAGTCAAAGTTGTGTAAAAGATGATATGTGCAGGAGGGATGTGAGTGTTGAAATGACTGCTGATAGGGATGTATGGAGGAAGAAAACATACTGCGCCGACCCCAAATGATGGGATAAGGGCAAGCCAATGATGATGACAATTGAAGGAAAATTGTCAAAAAAATATTTGATAAAATAGATTAAGGATAAGATAGAAACACAGGTTTAGTGTCAGCAGAATCGAGGTCGGAAATGCTCTCAGTGGAATGAAATATTCCGTTAATGAGTTGGCAGTGACCAACGCTTTTAACAAGAACGTAGACTTTTTGTATTTTTAATGGAATTTCGTTTATTGTTTTGGAATATCCGAATTTTATTGTTTTGTTAAAATATAAATTTACTATTTTTGTACTGGCTGGAGTCAATTCAGTTGTAAGAGCGAAGAGCACGTCAAAGCAAATTTGAGACCTTCTGCAAGATAAATAAAACGTGTAACGTGCAAAGTGGTTGCCTATTATGGTAACGTCATAATTTCATAGAAAACAAGCAAGAACGAATTTCAGCGCTGCCACTATGCCCTCCGTGTTGTAAGCACGTTGGCTGCGTATAGGCCGAAGGTCGTAGGTTCAAGTCCCGCCGGAAGGTTTACGTTTTTTGTTGTATTCTATGAATCTAAATCATTTTCTGCAATATACGTGAAATGACTGGATGAAAGAAATCTCTTAGGCCAGCTTCCAGCAGTAAACTGCAGTAAGTCATTATCAGCTTATCGTAAGAGCGGAAGTAGCAGCTAGTTTAAAGGTAGAAGCTATAAATATAGAAGCCATAAATATCGAATATAATAACAAAAAATATTCATCGTTCAAAAATTCTGTATGAAATAATAAATCATGTAAATTGGTGCAGCAAGCTTTTGAATGTAATTTGTAAATACGCTCCGGAGCTCGCAAAAACATTGAGCTTTCTCTGAAAATTTAATAAAAGAGTAAAAACACTGACTACAACATAATTTGAAGTGTACTTTATTTACAATCAACCTGCCTTGTAATTTACAACCTGGGATTAATCACATTATTAAATTTTAAATTCTTCTTCACCGTGTGGGTTATTAAATAGAGTAGGTAGTATGAAAATGTCTATTTTAACTTGTACTTACTTAACTTATTATGTAGGGTGTGACGGATTTCCAGATTTCCACTCCATTATAAACCTTATTGCCATATACATCAAAGTGGTAACCACATAATTTAAATAGATATAGCAGACGTGAACTTACAGTGTATTTAGTAGGAATATTCCTATTTGCATCGGCACACAAATAATAAAATACTAGCGTCTCGGTGGTCTAGTGGCTAGGGCCTCTGCTTCCCGTCTGGGAGACGCGGGTTCGATCCCCACCACGTACCAATGTTTACAAATTTCGAATTCAAATGTACGTTTCGAGCGTGGTCGGCTAAGGCCTTATTGCCCCACTTCAAGGTATCTTCCACCGTTACCGTTCTTCTCCACAGCGAGCGTACACTGCAGTGAACGTGCCTGATAGCTTTGACGTCGAAAAATAACTTATTATTTTTTTATTTTGATTTTTGGCACTTGTGTAACTGGCCTGTTTTCAACCTTACAACCAACTTACAACACACAAAGAAGAACCGAAATACGAATGCTGAGTTGCTAGAATACAGGCTTCGGTGAATAAGGGTGGGATTTGAAGCAGCAAGTAACACAAAGCCACATTTAAACTTTGTTCAGAGTTGTAATGGGAGTTCCTTGTGATCCACCCGTTTAGATTGCACACAAAATGTAATGCCCTTCGACGGTGTGCTTTTCATGCCATTAAATCGAATTTAAGATTAAATTTATAATCCGTCAAAATCATAAATGTTTAATAAGGCCAAGTGAAATTAAATATTATTTTATATTCGTGTTAAACTGGAATTGGAGTCTACTAGAACTGGAACTAGCGGTCCGCCCGCGGTATGTAAGATTTTCCCATGGGAATACGATTTTTCCCGGTAAAAAGTATCCTATGTGTTATTCCGGGGTACAAACTATCTCTATTCCAAATTTCATCTAAATCCGTCCAGTAGTTTAGGCGTTAAAGCGGAACAAACATCCAAACATCTAAACATCCCAATATAATTATTTTCATCATCAACATCAACATCCACTGCTGGACTATGAGCCTCCTCCACTTAAGTGGAGGGTGTTGCCATAATCTCCACGCTTGGCAGGCGGGTTGGAGATCGCAGATTAAAAGGTAACTGTATCAGAGAGCGCTGCTGCTCGTTACCTGTTCAATGTGTAGTCCTTAAGTCGCCTCTCACGACACCTACGGGAAGAGTAGGGGTTGGTGACAAATATATTCTACTCTGCTTAATTCTGATTGATTTTAATTCTGTAATTTTGTTTTGATTGTTTATTTTACTTAATTTTAAAGATATAATTGATTTAATTTTAATTTTATTTAATTTATTTGATTGTGTTTTATTGGTAATTATGGATGCAACTGGTGCGAAATAAAGCTTATTATTATTATTATAAACTTCTCTAAGGTTTTAAAGTTGGGGCACGCAGGGTTGTCAACGTGATACTCAAGAAAGTTAACACAATGTTTTTACTCAGGAAAATCGACTATTGTTTTCCGTACAATGGCCTCGATTCGGGATGTCACGTTCTAATCCTTAGTTTTAAGTTAGTCCGTCCTTTTTACATTTTCAAGATTGAAAAGGGACAGGAGATGGCCATCCTAATATTAGAGCTGTCAAACATCGAATTTGAACCTAATGGCCGTGTCGATCGCACAATTTTAGAGAGCACTTAAAACATGTCACTTAAAAATCTCTTAAACTGACAGCTATGCCTTTATTTTAAGCTATCATTCGTTCAAATTAATATCATTCGTTCATCACCTCTCTTTCATTGGTCATAAAAACGAAAAGGATAGCTGGATTTTAAAATTAGAATTAAAGCATGACAGCCCGAATCGAGGCCATTGTCTCTTACGATGGGAATGTCATGCTCTAATTTTAATTTTAAAATCCAGCTATCCTTTTCTTTTTTACGACCAATGAAAGAGAGGTGATGAACGAATGATATTAATTTGAACGAATGATAACCATAAGGGCATAGCTGTCAGTTTAAGAGATTTTTAAGTCGCATGTTTTAAGTGCTCTCTAAAATTGTGCAATCGACACGGCCATAAGGTTCAAATTCGATGTTTGACAGCTCTAATATTAGAATGGCCATCTCCTGTCCCTTTTCAATCTTTAAAAGGTAAACAGGACAGACTAACTTAAATTAAGTATTGAGCGTGACAGTGTGAATCGGGGCCAATGTCTCTTACGATGGGGATGTCAAGTATAGTATAGATAAACCTTTTATTTCTAAGTTCATTTGGCTGGTCATCATCGCATAGAAAACTCATTGTCACGTACCTATAATTAAAGTATTTTTCTTCAACCGATCCCATTCTTACTTGAAGGAATATAATTATTTACCTTCATCTCTTTTGATCCGACAAGCCTGACGTCTTCAACGTAAATTGCTTTCGGAATATGAAATGAGAGCCATATTGAATTTTGTTGAATAAATGAATTACTTATGGAGATCAATTTGTGCTAAATGTGAATTGCACCCGCGTTTAATATAATTTTAGTAGGTCTTTGTCGGTGATTTGGGACTGTGATGGCATGCAGATAGTTCTTTGAATATTTTATACCTAAGGTTCATAGTCCAGCAGTGGACTGTAACGGGCCGTCGAAGGAAGGTATACTTGCTCGACTCAGACGTTCCACGGCAGGTAGTGGATTTGTTGTCCAAGATTTGTTGGGATTCTGGTACGGTGGCCAAACTAACTACGTGAAGTGGGGCGACGCGACGTCTAACGTCTATAAGTTAGAATGCGGTGTGCGCCAGGGGGGGTTGACCTCGCCGGACCTGTTCAGCCTCTATGTAAACGACTTGATCGAAGAGCTGAGAAGCACCGGAATCGCCTATCATATTGGCGGCGTTTGTGTCAACAATTTAAGTTATGCAGACGATATGGTGCTTCTTAGCCCTTCGATCTCTGCTCTCCGAGAACTACTTTCAGTCTGTGAGCGTTATGCTAACACGCATGGACTGAAGTATAATGTTGATAAAACGGAGATGATGGTATTTCGGGCTGGAGCGGGTCCGGCGAAGGTGTCAGAGGTGTACCTTAACGGTTCAGCAGTGAGGGTTGTTCGTCGATTCAAGTACTTGGGGCACAACTGACAGAAGACCAGAAGGACGACCTTGACATCGAGCGTGAAAGGAGGGCACTGTCATTTCGGTGCAATATGCTCGCACGCAGGTTTGGCAGGTGTAGCGAATCTGTGAAAACAACACTGTTCCAGGCTTACTGTCAGTGTTTCTACACCTGTCAGTTGTGGACCAAATACACAAACCGAACCTACAGCACCACGAGGGTGCAGTACAATGATGCGTTCCACATCCTCATGAGGCTACCGCGGTGGTGTAGTGCGTCGGGCATGTTCGCCGAGGCGCGTGTGCCGGACTTCTTCGCCATCATCAGGACGCGCGTGGCGTCCTTTTGGTCAAGGTTACGGGCCTCCAATAATCTTATTTTGAAGACAGTGTGTGAGGGGGTCTCCAGTCCTTTTTTCAAGCACTGGCTCTCTGTGCACCGAGACGAAAATGTAAAATGATTTACATTTTATTTTAGTTATTATAATTTAATTTATTGTCTACTGCATTTTATTTTATTTAATGTAAATGGGTCTTTTGCCTGAATAAACAAAATTATTATTATTATTATTATTATTATTATACAGCATAATTTTGTGATCCCTAGCAAAATTTAAATATGATGTTCATAAGCAACAACATTTCCCAAGGAAAATGGGTTGAAAACCCCCAAAAACAATCGACTTTTCATACAAAATACATAATCAACTTTACTAATTTGTATGGGAGGTCGAAATTTTTTTCGGGGTTTTCAATCCATGTTCCTTGGGAACAGTTATTGCTTATGATGGTCTGAACATCATTTGCTATATGTATATACGGTCCGCCCGCGGCTACGCTCACGTTGTGTTAGATTATCCTGTGGGAATAAGACTTTTTACCGTAAAAAGTACTATGCTATGTGTTAATCCAGGTGGATTAGGCCCGGTTTCCACCAAAGCGGAGAGGAGAGGAGATGTGTTTGAATAACCAATTCCACATCTCACATCTCTTCTCCGCTTAGCGTCTATAACGAAATCTGATTGGTTATTCAAACACATCTCCTCTCCTCTCCGCTTTGGTGGAAACCGGGCCTAAGACCTGGCAACCCTATTTGCGTGTCTGGCGTGGACGATTGCGGAAAGTTTGTTTGATTGAAACCATTCCTTGGAAACTCACTTTTTCTACTTAAGGCAGCATCTGGGACATTTTCTCTCATGTTTCAGAATTGCTGTAGTCATTGTCGTTTTCTCCTTCAAATTACGTTGTTAAAAAAACAACAGGTTTCTAGTAAAGAAACCTGTTGTTTTTGATGAGTAACATCAAATTTACACCAGAAAAAAAGCATTTGTAATTTTGAAAATTACTTATTTGTTTCAGTGGATAGTAATTATAATGCTACCCTGACTTTTATTGGAGATTCCTTTGGCCGGGAGTAAGTTACTGAAGCGTCTATAATTTGACCTTTCCTTTCCAGCACTCAAAGGAAAAGTTGCTTCCTTTCTCTTAGTATCATGGAAATTGCAAAAGCAAATTTACATACAATTATCGGTATAAAAGGGAATATGTATAATTTTTTTTATTAATAGAAATATTTCAAGTAAAGTAAATAAATAAATACAAAATTATTTTTCAAATATCATGCTCAGATACAAAGTTATAAGGCTTCGAAGTTGATGGTTAGAGAGAGGTCCGACGTAACATGTGACGTCATTATGTCACGCGGGCCATACATCCGCCATAGAAAATTTTGTTTTCGTAAGAGGGACAGATAATATATATTCGTTTCATAATGTTGTATCTAGTTTTTTTTTATCAATTTCGATTCTGTTTTGACTGTCAGTATTCTATTTTCGTATACTTTCAGATTAACTATGAAAAAAAACAATTTTTTTATGCATATTCCCTATTGGAATATAAATACCTACTTACTTACTAAGTACAAAAGTTAACATAACTTAGTTTTAGCATTGTATTGACCTTTTCAATCTCCCCTATATTTGCCATCATCTTTTCCTTGTCTTCGTCCCATCATTTGCGCAGTATGTTTTCTTTTTCCATACATCCCTATCAGCCGTCATTTCAACACTTGCATCCTTTCTGAACATATCATCCTTCATCCTCAACTTAATATTTGCTATAGCATTATCAATTACAAAGTGTATTTCTTTAACCATTGTTTTACCTTTCAAACAAAGCTTTTTTGAGACTGTAATTCTTGTTACCCCTCTTAGTTATCCCCACTTAAAACGAAGCGAGTTCGATAAAAAGCCGATCGTTGACTCTCAAGATTTATCGATAGATCCATCTTACCCCACGACAAGCAGTGGCGGGCTTTTGTTCAAGTAATACATACTCCATCTTTGGCGGAAAGAACCTGCTTTCTTTTGTCCTTTCAACGATTTTTATTTAGTTTAAGTAATTTAAAAATATAATACAAGTATGAATTTCTGGGTAGACAGCCGTTAAATTCTCAAACAAACGTGTCTGTGTAAAGACCTATTTATAATTTCACAAGTTAAATTTTTCCGTCAACTAAATTCTGTAGCAGTATTGTAGTAGTAACTGCAAAGTTTGAACGGGATTCTATTTTGTATATTTTGTTCCTACTGTTAGTCCTAACGAAACACATTTTTTTGTATAATATATTTCATATAACACATGCACTAGTTTTAATTTATTTGACTTAGAGGTACTTCGTTACTTATTCTTATTAGTCCTTATAATTTCATATAATTTTCTTACCCCAATTGTTTCTGTACATAAAGTATTCGTTCTTTGCTTCATTTTTTGGGGTAAAATCGTTTCGTTGATTCATTATCCACACTAGATCGATACTAGATTGGAGCGCGATAAAACTCCGCGCTCGTCAGATTGATCGAGAGATCCATTTCCCGAGCGACATACGCCGGCTTTTGTTACTAAATGCACTTTTTAAAGCCTTTAAAGTTTCATTCTCCCAACTAGCTTACTGTAGTGCTGTAGGTATTACATGAAACAGTAAACAAATAGTAGAAAACAGTTGGGGCAAACGGTTTTTTAAATAATTGAATCACTTTGATTCTACAAATCATTACATTTTCTATGTAAAATTAACTTATATTTGGAATATAAAGTTGATAACTTAAAAAGACATGCCTTCAACTTAAAAATATCTTCCCTAACCTTTTTACTTCATTCTTTATCAATATCATATAAATTTCTTGTGTGTAGTACAATAAATTCTTATACTTTCCCTAATTACCTTCATATACGTGCTGGGCTAATTACGAGTAGATCCATTCACCGAAATGTAAAATACATCCTCGCACCTTGAGGTAAATTCGTGCTCGGGGTAAAATCGATTGAAGTCACCACCGCTCTCTATTGACAGATTGATTGAGTCCTGCTTCGATCCCGTGACAAGCAAATTTCAGCAGCAGCTGAGTACATAAACCGATTATCATCAATTGGACTTATTTCACCCCTCACACCGTCGTCCGAGTAGTTTCGTACGGAGTTGCAAACAAATCCCTATTTTCCCCTCTTTGGGACGGCATTTCCAAAAATCTCTTTTTAGTGCTACAACCTACTATGCAAATGTGTTATGTTTATTGTTTTAATTTGTTATATTTGTTGTGTTATAGTAGTGTGTGTTGTTTTAAATTAATATTGTCCATTGTCGTTTCTAGATCCAGTTTTGGCTCTACATTGATCTGTCAGTCAATTTCTCTTTTTACATATTGGTAAGAAGACTGACTATTAAAGAAGGAAATAATATGTAGTGAAAGTAGTATGTATGTTAGCCGTGTGGTGACGGCAGAGTAGAATACAATTGTCACCAACCCCTACTCTTCCCGTGGGTGGGTGTCGTAAGAGGTGACTTAGGCACTACACATTGAACAGGGAACGGGCAGCAGCGCTCTCTGATACAGTAACCTTTTAACCTGCGATCTCCAACCCACCTGCCAAGCGTGGAGATTATGGCAAAACCTTCCACTTAAGTGGAGGAGGCTCATAGTCCAGCAGTGGACTGTAACGGGCCGTTATGTTGAAAGTAATACGAGTATTTTATTGTAATCCTTACGAGTATTGTACAAAATAAACTTTACCCGAAAATATATTTCATTCTTAAAAGTAATATCAAAAACTACGGAGTCGTATCCGCGTGGTTTAGATATGAAATTCATCTAAAGTTTAACACAGCAAAAATAATTTGACAAAATGTATGAGCAAAAATTTCTAGTAGACTTCCGTCGTTCATGCAAAATGGATTATTTCTGTGAGAATAATAGAATATTTATGTTGAAAGCTTGGTCGTGATCCCTGCACGTCTGCGGTTTTCACCCAGATCGGACGGACTAGACCCGGGTTGGGTTAGTCAGTTGTGACGTCCGGTTTTGCACTGGTGTCCGAATTCACACGAACCACAAAACAAATCGTGTCGTTTTAACTGCTGCATCCCATGCGTCTTTATTTTGTATTTTTTTACACATCATTTTCAGCGCGCGTGTGTGTGTGTGTGTGTGTGTCTGTGTGTGTGTGTGTGTTATTATGTTAAAAAATGCTTCATCAATTATCACAGGTCATATACGGCTCGAGCTTACCCAGAATTAGATTAGGTAGGGCGATCAGACCTTATAGTCAAATACACTGGCCTAATGCGGGTTGGTCGCGCGACTTCACACACAACCTTGGAATTTCTTCGCAGGAGTAAGCAGTTTTCTCGCAATATTTTTCCCTTCATCGATAAACGTATATGAAGTTGAAATTGGAAAACACGTTGGTTGGTGGGGATCGAACTTGCGTCTGTCGTCGGTCAACCACTATTACACCTCAAACGCAATGTATGCCTAAATACATTCCCATTTCTTTCATATACTTAAACAACCCAAAACATTTCGTATGGTAGTTCCGCCCATGAAACTAATTGTGCCACAACTTATCAAAATTCACAAAAAAAGCGTTTATAAATGACTTGGTCCGCTGATCAGTTTGTAAAAAATGATCGTGTTTTAAATTTGGCTTCTAGTTCTGTAGACTGTAGCCAGTAAACCAAATAAAGGGTGGTGTGCAGACTCCTAAAACAATGATCTGGAACACCCAGAGAATATAGAACCAGAAGGATCTTCTAGTAACAAAGAACTTTTATACACTTTTTGAATACCAACGACGACGTAATTCTCTAGCGTTAATCAAGATGTGAATATGAGTAACATTGAAATAGCTATTTCAGAGTTTCCTTTAGATTACTTAAATACGAATAAAATGTTTACATATAAAACGAATATACTCGAGGCTCGAGCCTACCCTGAATTAGGGCGATTAGGCCTTAGTAGATCACGCTGGCCCAGTGCGGGTTGGTCGACTTCACACACAACCTTTGAATTTCTTCGCAGAAGTGTGCAGGTTTCATCACGATGTTTTCCTTCATCGTAAGAGCGTCGAACGTACATATGAATTCCAAATCGAGCGTCGGTGATCTAGTGGCTAGGGCCGCTGCCTCCCGTCCAGGAGACGTGGGTTCGATCCCCACCACGTACAAATGTGTTTTCGAATTTCGAATTCATATGTACGTTTATTCTAATAAACGAATATTTAACTGTAATCTACTCGGCCCCTACGAATCGATAATTCGTTAAAATCGAGATTTTTTTAATTATTATTAAAATATCAGTGGTTAATAATATTTTTGATACAATTTTGATGAAATAAAAAAATATAAATACTTTTCTCTTTGTAAGAAACGGTTAAATTTATTTTTTATAATTAAAATGATCCTGGTTGAATAATAATTATGGAGACTGTAGAAATTAAAAATAAATTGATATGAAAATCACACTAGTGCGGTAAAACGCATTTACCGCACAGTTTACCGCCTTCGTAAGTTCAATTTTCGAGCAAGGTGTATTGAAAATTATTATGTGTTATTAGTTGAACACATTACGTATTTCGGGTTACTTCAATAATTCACATTGACTTTGATGGGGATTTGTTTTTTTTTTCAATAATCCCCAGTTTTCTTAATGATCCATTTTCAGGAATTTCAGTACGCCGCAATATTGCAGACTTTATCACTATAAAACCATTTTGAACTACAGTCAAACAAAACATCACTCACAATCGAAACTTACATAGTCTGTACTATCTACAGTACAGACTATTTTTCACCACAACTGTAAATGTTAATTTTCATTACTCATACTCTGAAAGTAGTTCGGAAGTTCCTTGAGGAGCGGATTGAAGGTAATACTTTTCAGCCCGGAGGGAGTATCACTTTCAACTGACAGCTGTCATTCATTCATTCATTTTCATTCATTTTGGCAAATTATTTAAAAAAAACTGTTCTAATTTCACATTTCTATTGAACTATGTTCCATCTTTCTATACAGCCACTCAATTACAGCGCAATGTTAAATTGAAATAACATAAAGTTAAGTATTAATTAAAGAATATATATTTTTTAAATGACTTTATTATAATTAACTTTCAACTATTTCTTTAAAATAAATAGATTTGGGCAAAATATTTAACATTTTTCAATGATGGAAATTAAAAATAATGGCTCAAAAGCTGGCCGGCACGGCCACAGCAAAAAATAAAAATAGGCGGGAAAGCAACAATCCGATTATCATTTGTTTCTCTAGTTGTAGGGTTTTGTTTACAATGAGTTCATCTGATTCAGATATGGAAGTCACTCATTTTTTCTTTAGCTAATTCGCGTTTTTATTTTTACTTTCCTTGTATTCGTAAGGAAAAGCACAGTGTTTACCTCTGCTTATTTAGTGCCTCAAACTATTAGGGCCCTCGCTACGCTCAGGCCCCAAACCCCGTCTCTGCGCTAAATAAGTTACTTTCACCCCTCGTATAACTATGTACTATTACATTCATCCTTAACAACGTTAGCATAACACGAATTCTGCAGTCTTATTTCTAGAACATATTGTTCTAAATTCCCGCAAAAATTGAGGCTGCATTTTCATCAAGAACTCATTCCGGAGGCTTATCGTGCAGCAGGATGCATCCTTTATGCGCGTCCTTTTCACCACAAGCCCAGCGGCCTACTAAACTGCAACGGCCTAGTTTCCTTACTGTTAGGATAAAATGCGCGTACATTGTAAATTAGCTAGTAACTTCGTACTGTGAAGTAATGAGTTTTTTTTTTACAAACTTAATCGCTAAACTTCCCACCAAAATGTTAATATAGCGGGCGCAGACTTGAACTATAATAAGTATTGGCGGCTCCGTAGCCCAGGTGGTAGTGTATCTGCCTCCGACGCACAGGGTCGCGGGTTTGAATCCCGCCCAGGGCAAACATTCGTGTGATGATCACTTGTGCTTGCCTTGTGTCTGGTTGTTATTTGTCTATACAAGTATGCATTTATCTATTTATGTAATGTATATCAGCTGTCTGGTAGCACTGCTTAGTTTGGGATCAGATGGCCATGTGTGAAGATGTCCCCACATATTCATTTATTTATTTTATTCATGGGAATAAAGGACATAATATGACATATGACATATTATGTCATTTATATCTCTTGTTTTTGCATTTAACGATTCAAGACCAGTCGGGCATAACTCGTTAGAGGTTTATTCGACGGTCATACGGTGAAGAAAACACACACCTGGGGAAAAACTCAAAGGTTGTGTATGAAGTCGACCAACCCGCACTGGGCTATCGTGTTCGACTAACTGGTCTCCCTAATTCAGAGTAGGCTTGAGCCCCTCGGTAGGGACGTATATGAGCTGTTGATGAAGTTCAGCGATACTGCAGTATTCTCAAATTTTGAATCTTGAAGCAGAATTGCAATAGCTTGTGTAGACGTGTCTTAAGATTTGTGCCAATTATCATTAGTTTATTTGAACTAGACTGTTATGTAACCCGATTTGGATTATCTTTCTTTCAAAATCGGCATTGGCACCGATCTGGGTTCACTCGATAACACACTGGATCCAATCCGCAAGCCAATCACATTCCATTGTAGATAGCAAGAGTACGGATTATGGAAATTGAAGGTAGATTTGCGTATAGATTCTCTATCGGTTCAGTTGCAATGTGGTTTTTATTTACTTAGTTTGTGTACGATTGTGGATTAAACTTTCCACTTGATTTACATGTAAGTACGAAAATGTGGTACTATACAAAACTTCGTTACAATCAATATTGAATGAACTATGTATTAAACAATTCTTTCGAAATTCCATCTAAGATCATTCCAATTTAAATGTTTACTCTAGAAAAATCTCAAACAGAAATAAATATTTTTGAAGGCAAGATAAAACCTTTCAGAAATGCCTTTAGAAAATTTTCATATTCCGTTTTCTTGAGTTATTTCGTACAACTACTATGTGTCCGCTGTTTTCTTATCAAAGAGAATAATAATATTTCAAAAGCGAGAGAGCAATAAAGCTAAAAGAAAAATAATTTTAAATTCCAGCGGCTTAGCTTTTGCGTTTCATACACAATAATTCTGCAATCCATCTTAGCTCCCGTGGGAATCATAAATAAATTAAAGCCTTTTCCGTTTTGATTAACCTATACGGGGTTATTTTTTATTCAGTGTACAAACTTTAATATGTTGTTCAGACCATGAAACTGAACGTCTTTCCCCAAGAAACATGGGTCCGGAAATTAAGGAAAATTTTGTACCTCCCATACTAATTGCTGAGTTGGCTGCGGCAGTTTGTATGGGAGATCGATTTTTTTTTTTCAGTTCCGGACCAATTTTTTTTTTCCAGAAAGTTGTTTTGTTTCATGGGTTGAACGGCATATTAAAGTTTGTCCACTGAATAAAAAATAACCCCGTATTTGAAAACTGGAGAAACATCCTATTTATCTTACTTAATTTTCAGTAAAGAATATAAAACGAACACTTACATTCGTGGCGTGAATTTTAATCTTCATTTTCTGAAGCATTATCATAAGATTCGAAAATAAACAATCTGATCATAAAACATTAAATGTTTCATTGTACCATAGCCTAAGCGAGTTTCCTTCCACCAAGCGCTTTAAGCACCAAAAATTGGACAGAAAATAAACTTTTATCTCTAGAGACGCAAGACATTTAGCTCGTCATTTCTCCAGTTCCCTCCGGTGTAGAAAACGTAAAACAAGAGTCATATTTCAGTGGTACTGCGAATGAAATATCTCGGAAATATCACTGGTATAATAACGAACAATATTGTGGAAAAGACAGTGGTGCCAGGTAATGCGACTTCCCGTCGTTTATGCAATTTTGAGACGTGCAATGGCTGACAAATACTTCATTTTCTATATTACGATGGCGTCGGAAATTCATATTGAGAACTATGAGTTGTAGCATTTTACGATTTGAAAAATCGTTCTAAATTGCATCGGATTATTATTGAATTTTGTTAATTTACGTTTTTTTGCAGACGTGGATTTCTTTGTTTTTTCAATAGAAAAAAAAAATTGTGTTTTATTTTCCCATAACATATAGCAATTTATTTTTGTTGCCAATCACATCACACTTTCCCACTAATATTTATAAATATATTTGGATGTTTGGATGTTTCTTCCGCTTTCACGTGCGGATTTGGATGAAATTTAGAATGGAGATAGTTTGTAGGGAAAAGCATTATTCTCACGGGAAAAATCATACACAACGCGAGCGTAGTCGCAGGCGGAAAGCTAGTAAAGAAGCTAGTAAAGAATATTGTATTGTTTGTACTGTACCGCTAAAACAACTAAGATAATTTTGTTGCTATAAATAAAATAGTCAGATTTAATTATTTTTTCTTTGTTTTCGATAATATGGTAACACTGAGAAAGACCTTTATAAAACTGTATATAGAATGAAATGAAAGGCACGAATACGTTGAGGATTGTGAGCAAGAGAATAATGATACAAGTCGTGAATATGCTGAGCCTGAATCTACATATTTGTCTACACGTACCCTAAGCTCGAGAAAAAGATTTTTGTTACACGGTGATGAAATAACATTAAAAAAAAAAAACAAATCAAATCAAAATTAAATTAAATTGCCCCTCGGTGGGGACCTAGGTATATGAGCTGTTGATGTGATGTGATGTGAAATTAAATAAAATACAATAAAAAATTATGTACAATAATAAAATTATATTTGAGTTAAATTTCAAAGGGTCAGGGTAAGGTGATCTTTGTGGAGAAAAAAAAAATTAAAATATTATAAAGAGATATACAGACTCGCGAGGTCTACAGCTCGCAGAGCCACTAGTCATAAAAATACTTGATTTTGGATTGGTGTAAGGAAAAATAAATGCCATCAAAAACATAACTTGTAAAAAAACCTAGTCTCGCACGCAACTTAGTCTACCGTAAAAAGTAGTGAGATCCATGTAATACCAAGTCGGTTAATTTATTCAGTCCCTACTTAAGAGTCCTTCTGTCTTAAGTTATTACGTAATTAGCTCACCTAACAACATCTTATAGTGACCAGATCAATATTAAAAATCTCTTATGTTTTAAATAAATACATAGATTAACCTGGCAATCGCATGAAAACACAATGTATCTCACAAGTAATACATTATTATATTAAATTTGATTGTTTAGTGCGATTGCCAAGTCAATCTATGTATTTATTTAAAACATAAGAGATTTTTAATATTGATCTGGTCACTATAAGATGTTGTTAGGTGAGCCCTACACCTACCCTACACCTACCCTACACCTACCCTACACCTACCCTACACCTACCCTACACCTACCCTACACCTACCCTACACCTACCCTACACCTACCCTACACCTACCCTACACCTACCCTACACCTACCCTACACCTACCCTACACCTACCCTACACCTACCCTACACCTACCCTACACCTACCCTACACCTACCCTACACCTACCCTACACCTACCCTACACCTACCCTACACCTACCCTACACCTACCCTACACCTACCCTACACCTACCCTACACCTACCCTACACCTACCCTACACCTACCCTACACCTACCCTACACCTACCCTACACCTACCCTACACCTACCCTACACCTACCCTACACCTACCCTATACCTACCCTACACCTGCCCTACACCTGCTCTTCACCTACCCTACACCTACCCTACACCTACCCTACACCTACCCTACACCTACCCTACACCTACCCTACACCTACCCTACACCTACCCTACACCTACCCTACACCTACCCTACACCTACCCTACACCTACCCTACACCTACCCTACACCTACCCTACACCTACCCTACACCTACCCTACACCTACCCTACACCTACCCTACACCTACCCTACACCTACCCTACACCTACCCTACACCTACCCTACACCTACCCTACACCTACCCTACACCTACCCTACACCTATCTGCACCTACCCTACACCTAACCTACACTTAACCTACACCTACCCTACACCTACCCTACACCTATCCTACACCTGCCCTATACCTGCCCTACACCTGCCCTACACCTATCCAACACCTATCCAACACCTACCCTACACCTACCCTACACCTACCCTACACCTACCCTACACCTACCCTACACCTACCCTACACCTACCCTACACCTACCCTACACCTACCCTACACCTATCTGCACCTACCCTACACCTAACCTACACTTAACCTACACCTACCCTACACCTACCCTACACCTATCCTACACCTGCCCTATACCTGCCCTACACCTGCCCTACACCTATCCAACACCTATCCAACACCTACCCTACACCTACCCTACACCTACCCTACACTTACCCTACACCTACCCTACACTTACCCTACACCTACCCTACACCTCTTATTCAATTATATTTTCCATTATAAATTAAATTAAATTAAATTAAAATCTGTTTATTTCAGGCATAATATACTACAAAGTAGCATACAATCCCATATTATAAAAATACCATACATTAATGAAATTAATGACTGATTAAATTAAATTTAAATTTGATTAAACTAACTAACTAAACTAAATACTAAATACATAATTTAGGTATGTATATTGCACAATTACAATTACAATTCCAGTTACCATTTATCATTATTATTATTTTTAATTATTCGTCACAAATTATTCGTCAAGTACCAGTCGGTAACACATACATACGATCTACCTGCATGTCTATCATATCGATTAAAGTCGTATATATTTGTTGAAACCAGCTACAATTAGCGGATTAGAACAATTCATTAGACGTGCCTGAAAGGAAACCTTATGCTCTGCGAACATGCCAGACGCGCTACACCTCCACTGTAGACCCAGTATAGCACGAAACGCATATTATACAGGTACACTGATTCATTTACTGCAAATGTAACTTTGTAATCCTATATATAATGCACCAAGATTTATATAGGGTTACAAAGTTATCTAGCAGATGATGTATCTAGAAAACTGGGCCGAAATTGCAAAATATTTTAGTATTTCCTTGGTTTATACACTAAACACTAATTCTGTTTTAAATTTGAAGCTTCTATGTTTGCTAGAAGTGCCTTAGAGTTTTGATGATCGGTCAGTCAGTGAGTGAGTGAGTGACAAAATTAAGAAACTTTGACTAGTTATAAATCTTAAACTACTGGTTCAAATTAAATGAAATTTGAAACATACTGGGTTTATACAATGCCTGCTTTATTACTGAAAATTCAGGTTTCTAGTTTTATCCACAACGAAGTTATAGGGGGGTCGAAAATGGCCCGAACTGCTTCGAGAAAATGATGGTACGGCCGTGCCGCTTTTTTGCTCGACTTGGCGGGGGCACTGCCGTCCCCCAGATAATGATTCAATATTTCTTATGACTGAAAAAGTGTTTACTACACTAAAATTGTCACAATTTTTGGGTTGTCACAACCACGAAAATCTTAATACTGTCTTCTCAAAGTGATTGACCGAGCGAGCGAAGCGTCCCCGTTTCAGCTTGGCCGAAATGTCTGTCCACCTGTCTGTTTGTTCCACTCTACAGGTCGCGATTCTCAACCGATTCTCATGAAATTTTGGGAGCAGGGTCGATAATTTTTTTTTTTTTTTTGTCATGTCCGTTTTTTTTTTTTTTTTAAATGACGGAGTTATAGGGGTTGCCAGCTTACAAGGTCTACCGCTGAGGCTGTTTTCCTCTTCAGGTCACATTTCTCAACCAATAAAAAATACATTAAAAATAATAATAATAAAAAAAAATAAGATAAATAAATTTCAAGGGGTCGGGGATGTATGTGGAGAAAAAATAAAAATAAATATAAAGGTAAAATACAGACTCGCGGCAGCTACAGCTCACAGAGCCACTAGTTTATAGCATAGCAAGGAGCAGGCTCGAGCCCCTTGGTGGGGACGTATATGAGCTGTTGATGAAGGGGCATTGACGCCGGGGTTGATGAATAAGGATTATTTCATGATTTACGAAGTACTCCCTCAGGATGAAACATATACCTATCCTGCACATGGATGGCTCGCTAAGGAATCTAGACAATCATCTTTTATCTCTAAAAATTATGCTATACTTCACAATGAGGTATCAGTTTAAAAAAAAAAAACTAAATATTAACTAAATATTTCAAAGGTTATATCTGTACACTTTTTTTTATGCTTTTCAGTGTCACATGTCTATATATTTAATTTTATCTATGTGTAGTACGTATATTCCGTTATATTTAGTTTGACTACATAATCTGAAATGAATTTTGAAATGAGTTTGACGATAAAATTACAAGCAATAAAACTATTATTTCAACTGTAATTTTTTTATACTTAAAAATATATTAACTCCGAAGATGTATAATAAGTCGTGTTCAAACCTCTTTCTTATTCTAACCCCTCGTAATCAATTACCAAATTTTTAGGATTCCGTAAGAAATTCAATAATATTTGCATCTTCACTGTAAAAGTGGGCTAGTAGGTTGAGTCATATGAAAGGGCTTCAATATTTTAAAAGTTTCTTTTTTAACGTATATTGACGTTTGTAGATATGTACGTTTGTTTATATGTATAAGGTACTTAGGTACCTATATATAATATTAGCGTAAAAGCCGACCGTTTCTGCAAAAGCTTCCCAATTAGGAATTTGATGTTGTGCTTACTGTTTTAATATTTTTTCAGGAGTTTCATTTTTTAACTCATTCACAGAAACAGCCGGCGGGATAGGTTTATGTAAATATTACAAGCTAAATAACATGCGTCTTATTTAATTTCTTTTAACTTTGAACATTTCGTTCCAAATTACAAAACCCTCGGTGAGCGACCCCGACTCGCACTTGGTCGTTTTTTTAATCGTTTTTTGCGGGAATTCCGACAGGCGACTGCACCGGTCGCCTCGCAGCTGATGACCTGTTTTTTCGACATTCCAATTTACTAATTTTGGAGTACCGTAAGGAAGGCCGAAGAAAAAACAAGGGGCTAAGTTACTGTTTTAGGAGCGATGTTAAAGTAATTATCGTGCGATTTACAGCATTTTTAACTACTTCAAACTGAAGTCTTATCACAATAATAATGACGCAGTTTGCATCATTTGGGTGGGTTAGGAGTTGAATCTCTAAAACATTAAGGGAATGTGCACGTACTTTTGTATGTAAAACTGATTTGGCGCAGTTTTCAGCCACTAATTAAAAATTGTTTAGGTTGTTTGCCGACCTCCGAGTATGTAATACTTATTTGTTCGTTCTGTATGTAAATTAAATTTCTATACTTATAAATTAAATTCGCATATCAGTTTCGTTACGGTACAAACACGAAATATTTCTTGCAAAGCTAAAATCCTATTTGGTGACAAAACTGTCACCATAATTTTGTCTTTATCCTCTACTGAGCATTTCCCTCCATGGTATGAAACATGGTTTGATTGGAGGTGGATCTCATTTGGAGTCTTCGGAGCTCCACATGCCGGCAAAAGTATGTAAATGTGGCATAATGTGGACATTACCATGCTAGGGCGCTGATTTAGTAGATAGCCGGGTTGGGGTATGTCCTGTCTAAGGTTGCGAGCAGACGCCATATTGGTACAAAAAATGTGCCGATAAAAAGTACGGGATGTGGTGAAATCTATACGATATCCTGTTGTTTTGCTGTTGGCAACACGTAAATTATACTTTCACTTAAAAAGGATACATTGTTGGTTTTTGTTCATTAAAAAGAACAAGAGCCTGTTGGCGTTATTAACAACACAGTAGCATACAAATATATGTACTTTTCAATACACCTTGCTCGAAAATTGAACTTACGAAGGCAGTATTAGTATAGTTATTCAGCCAGGAACATTTCAATACTAAAAAATAAATTGAATCGATTCTTACAAAGAGAAATTATAATTTTTTATTTCAACAAATTGTATCAAAAATATTATCAGCCAGTAATATTTTAAAAATACAAATATTCTTATCACGGTTTAACGAACAATCGATTCGTAGAGGCTGGTGCCTTTGCTCTATAATTGTGCTTATAGAAAAGAAACCTACTCGTATTATTGTTCTGAAGTTGGAGTCTTCGCATCGTCTACGAACGACTCGGGCTTACAAAAGTCACCTAGTTTGTAATTTGCCCCCTACGATCCTCGTATCGTAATGTACTATAGATTATTATTATAATATTATGAATAGAAAATAGAAACATTTCATCGTCAAAACTAAGGCGCTTTGGTGCGAGGCCATGCCCATTTTGTAGTAAAACCGATACGTTCATGGTAAACAAAAGGTACCAGCGTGTTTTCTCGCCACCAGTACAAGTGTGATGTATCTATCTAACAAAGAGTATAAATAACAACTTAGCTGAGGTAAATATTAAGGTAATATGATACCGTTTCTTTTGTACTTAATTCCGGCGAGAAGACGCAGATGGTGCGAAAAACAGGAAGCATTATCCTCATACACATAAGCTGTAATAATAATTTTACCTCAGCCACGAAATTACGCTTATTAATCAATGTTAAGCGTTTATGATGTTGTGGTGACTATGGTATTTCTTGTATGTCAACATTTTTATGTATCGCACGGCGCACCAAGCGGATAGCGACCAGACTTCTCTCGTCACGTGTCCCGGCACCTTCCTTCCGAACCAATTTTATTGTTAATTTGTTGTCTAAATTTTATTACGTAATATAAATTAGTGAACTCTATTCTCTCTTTCATTTAATATCTCTCAAATAAATCAAATGAACACGCTAGGACTAAAATAATTTGGTTTTTGTACCAAACGTCAAAACTTCAAAACTTTGATCCAACATTACGGTCAGATCTTGACCACCCCTTAACCGAGGGCTTTTGTTACAAAAAAGGAGAACATACATAAAAAATGTTTTGACGAGAGAACTTCCTCCGTCTTTGAAGTTGGTTAAAAAAAGAATCAATACGATTCGGGGAAAAAGTACTAAAAAAACCACCAAAATAACGCGAGATCTTTTTGATAAAGCTACTGTTTTATTATATGATTCGCTAAGTAGCGTACCTTAACGAAGCTTCAGTGAGAAAAGGTTGCGTTTTCGTCCACAAGTGTGTTCTGAAGAATTAGGGTCGAGTGCCTATAGGTACATGTAGACACTTCGCCCGAACCTTTGAAGAATGTAAACGACCTTTAGAGTTTCTAAATAACGACGTTTTTCCAGATTAGTTTTTACAGAAATACTTGAAGATTCACGAGCTTAACGCGATAACATGTTACTTTTCTAAGGAAGAAAAGATTTAAATAGTACATTTGATATACTCTGTCGGTTTAGGTCGTTAACAATCTTTAAATTTCTTTTTATCAATAACACATTTCTATAACTAGTGGCTCTGTGAGCTGTAGACCTCGCGAGTATAATATTTTTCAAAATGGCTGATGTATGATTTTTTTACATTTTCAACCCTATTAACTCCGTAATTTTTTTAAATTTCCTAAAACTGACTCGACAAAAATATTCTATATATTTATCGAAACTGCTCACAAAATTTCATGAGAATCGGATGAGAAACGCGACCTGTAGAGTGGAACAGACAGACAGACAGACAGATGATAAATAAGTTAGACAAAAAAACTAGACCTGATTACTGTCGTCAGCTAGCCCACTTGCCAATGTATACTTTACCTAAATATAAAAATGACTATGGGCGTAGGGTGTGGTCATACGCGCTACCCCGCACGTTGAACAGTTTACCTGGGGAGCTGTTAGAAAAAAATCCTTCACTTAAAATCAAACAACTGAAATACCATTTAAAAAAACATTACTTACCAAAAAAACCCCAACGAGGTAGTGCGGGTTGGTGCGTTGTCCTTAATTTAGCTTCAATTCTATTTAGTAGTGTGCGACCCGTCAGGCACACATAATCTTACTCTTAGATTAAGTGCTTGGCGTTTGTAATTAAAAAATGATATTAAAAAAAAAGAAATAAACAGTTTTAAATTTTAATTTTTTTCTAAATGAACATACAAAAGCAATTTTGGCCAAGCTGAAAAGGAGACGCTCCGCTCGCTCGGCGAATAAATTATAATTGCTGGCAAATAAATTCAACTACCATAACATAGGTAACAGTTTTAGTCACCTCATAGCTATGACTGATTTTAAAAATGTTATTTCTCATACAAAGACTTTTTATAAAAATTGTTGACCTTACAACTACCTAAACCGACAAAGCAAGGTACCTAATAAAATTTCACCAAACTTAACGACAACTGCTTTTGGTTTTCACGTAACTTTCTACTTAGTGTCATTTCATTTCACTTTGTTTAAACGCTACTTTTCTACTTAGCGACAGAAGGACGTAAAAAGATGTAAGACGAGAGAACAAACTTGGAATAATTTCTTAAGGAAGTAAAAACTTTCCTTGTCGCACTGCTACATACATAATGCATGGGTTGAAGTTTTAAGTAACGCGATAAGCGCGAAAAACATTTATCTCAAACAAGGATGTGTTATTACGTTCTGGCGATTTTGCTACTATTGTATTAGTGCCTTTAGGTTTTTGTCAATTAAGACAAATTTCTTAAAATTACATGTCAAATCCCCGTGTGGTGACGGCAGAGTAGAATACATTTGTCACCAACCCCTACTCTTCCCGTGGGTGTCATAAGAGGTGACTTAGGGACTACACATTGAACAGGGAACGGGCAGCAGAGCTCTCTGATACAGTAACATTTTAATCTGCGATCTCCAACCCGCCTGCCAAGCGTGTAGATTATGGCAGAACCCTCCTCTTATGTGGAGGAGGCTCATAGTCCAGCAGTGGACTGTAACGCGCCATTGAAGTTGAAGTTGACAAGTAAAATTATCCAAAAATATATTGCCGGTAGAATTTTATATTTTTTGTATGAAAAAGCCATTTCATTATTTAATGAAATTATAATAAATGGATTCGTTATAGTCGAAAATACTAAACTTATTATTACTCACCACGTAGTAATACAAAATATTATGTTACAAAGGTTTAGGAACAAATTAATGAGGATTGAAAAATCTTGCCATAAAATAACATTTTATTTCTAGGTAGTTTTAAAATTGAAGCTTACAAAATGTTATTGCCTACGCTGCCGTAGCAGCAGCTACGCTCGTAGTAATCGCTACGCCGCCGCGTAGCGTGCGGTGTTTTTATTGTGTTTACTCTGAAAAAATAACGCAGTGGAAACAATTTGTATGTTTTAAAAGTGTGTTCCATTCAAAGAGAGTTTATGAATCCGATGGATCATTTAAGATAAAGATAAAAATCTATTCAAAGTAAAATTCTACGGAATTGCAAAAAAAAAGTCAGAACGGCTCGACGTAGTCGCTCGTAGAAGTCAAAGGTAGCATAAAGGAATAATATCACAGACGAAAGAAAGAAAAGAAGTTTTTCCATGGTTCGACTACATAAATGTTTTTAGAACAAATGTTAAACAAGAACAGTCTTGACTATTCCAAACAAGAGCACCAAGTTTAATGTCTTTTTATAGTGCAATATATTTATCAAGAACACCGTTTGCCCAAAGTTGAAGAACCCAATGGCAAGACTGGGCCAAGATTACAAGACAAACACACACCAAGTCCTATATAATTATATATGGTCCTCACAAACTAGTAGGATAGATCAAGAAGTACCGTCTGCAAACACTACACTTGGCACAAAGTTCCGTCAAGGGTTGCCAGACTTCAATATTTGTACACGTAAGATTTGTTTTGAGGTTTAATGTTCCAGATATTTTTGTCAGTATATTATTCAGCCTTGTATATTTCTATCTGCTTAGGGTATGTTGCATAATTATCACGCCGTTTGCTAAGTGTAAAACAGCTTAAACCTCTGATGAAGAAGACTTTTATTCTATATGGTAATGAAAATTAATTTTAGATAAACGTTGGTGAAACCCGCACACGTTTTTCATGTACCCATGTTTCGTTGGCCAATGTTTAATTGCCCTAATTTTATCGTGGGGTATTGAAAGGATTATGGTGGGTTTATGGCGACAAATTATTTAATTATAAAAACAAGATAATTTTGCATCATAGAATCCGCGCCTCATAAGTTTGCCTGTGGTGTACGATAATAGGCATGTGTGGATGCAATTCAACTTCATGACAGTAAACTTAATTACGCCAAACGAAGTTAGATCATTATTATTACTCCCGTCTGGCAACACTGGTTCCTTCGTAGCCTGGAATAATGAGATGCACACACAATACGTTGTAGTTGCGAGTTTGTCCTCCGAGTGCAGTTTGTGGGACAATTCCAGTGATTCAGACGCGTTGAACCGACAGAACTTGGAGACAAACTAGCACACAAAGGCGTAAAGACTCTGGCCGTCTGGAGTGTTTTTGTTCTTTCTCTTTTTGTTTTAGTGCCATCCCCTGCAGTAGGTTGGCACACATTGTTCTTTTTTTCTTATCGGGTGGGTCGAATACCGACGTATAATCCCTCAAAAGCCACAACTATTTTACTGTATTTATTTTTACAAATAATGTCTGGAGCGAAAAATTAAGTAGATAGATAGTGACTCATTATATACATATCTAAACCATAAACTAATAGCATTTAATGTTTCTCATCATCAACAGCTCATATACGTCCCCACCGTTTCTCATAAATCAGTTTAATTCTCACATTATTAAAATTTCCAACAACCAACATTTATAATATCATGCATAAAATCTGATTATAAACCCAAATGCAAATACAAATGACATATTTCTATTCTAATAATCACAAACAATAACATTTAATTCGAATCCGTTTGTGAATAGTTTACGATTCAGTTTCATTGGTTGCATTACTGAATTCAAAGCCTTCATTCATTCACAGTTTGTATTGTTATAGTTGGAGAATAATGTCGTAACGATAACGCCTTAACTTCTAGTAACATCCTCTCGTGTCCGTGGTTACAAGTGGCAAAACTAGACTTATTTTCCTATGCTGTTGACAATTAAAATTTACGACACTATTCATTTCAAAATAAAGGATCTGAGACAGTATTTTTGATGATACCAAATCTATAAAGTATCTAACTTGATTGGGTCGAGTAATTCTTTTTCTAGGTAACACAAACTTCTCTATAAAAGTGTCACGCAATTTTCCGTCACGTCCTTCCTTCCGACGATGATACGATGGCGTCAGGCAAAATTCTTTGCTGAAACACAGATAATAATCTATTCTTCAGTCTTCAAATATTCGGCAATACAATCAGTGATATTGATCCAAAAGCTTTCAGTTTTACGTTTAATACGAATAATGTTTCAAAAAACTATTTCGGTGAATGACCCTGGATGCCCTATTATTTCTTGCACTTGCTACAGCGTAGCAAAGTTCGTAGCGCCCTTGTAGCAGCTAAAGTATTAACATCGTAGGCCCAATAAACTGAACAAGGTGATTGGATTAAAACCGAACGGCAAGCACTCGGCTATTCAAGTTTGCGTATGAATAAGGACAAAGTTAGTTTATATAATACGAACAAGCTCACACACAAGTTGACTATTTGTTTGATTTCGTCAGGATCAATATCTGAATATAAGTTTCATTTGCTGTGAGGTACTTATCCGAAATGGCATAAACTACTAAGGTATAATTGGAGAAAAGAAATACAGATTTAAACCTAGAAAGGTAACTTTGACAGTAGTCAATTTGTTATTATTACTGTAGGTATCCCTGCATCTTAGTTATTTTGTAGGTAGTTGCATAATTTGTCTAAAGGTTCAAATTGGATAAATTGACGAAAATTTGAATAATAAATCAGATCTGCACGGACCTCACTCGCAACAAGAAGTCTTCTCATTTCATCCCTCTCCCTGACCAACTGGCTACACATGCTACACTCCAAGCCGGTAAACGGGTGACCCCGACGACATGATAAAATAATGAAGATAACAAATGACAATAAGACGTCAAAAAGCTATCTGACATTTGTTTACATCTAGAAACTAGTGGCTGTGAGTTGTAGACCTCGCGAGTCTGTATATCTCTTTATATTTATTTTTTCTCCACAAACATCCCGGTCCCCTTGAATTTTTTTTTATTGGTTGAGAAATGTGACCTGTAGAGGAAAAAAGCCTCAGCGGTAGACCTTGTAAGCTGGCAACCCCCATAACTTCGTCATAAAAAAAAAAACTGTCTCGACTAAAAAATTCGATTAATTTATCAAACCTGCTCACAAAATTTCACGAGAATCGGTTGAGAAACGCGACCTGTAGAGTGGAACAAACAGACAGATAGACATGCAAAAGCAATTTTGGCCAAGCTGAAACGGAGACGCTTCGCTCGCTCGGTCAATAACCAATGAACACCATTGCCAATTAGTTCCAGTTTCAAACTGGTGATGACAGATATGTCAGCCTACCAAAACTAAAAACATCAATCTGGTACTTAATCAAATCAAGCAAGTTAGTTGATCATAATATCAGACCGTACATTGTTTATAACGTTATTAGCAAACTGTAACTAAGCCATGACCTAAATGTGTCATAGCCAGGCTGAGTTAGCCACGTTAGGCACATGCTGAATCTATTTCAATTGTGCCAGCTAACTCGCATTGCGTTTAATAAAGCTGAAAATTTGCTTAAAGCGCTTTGTTGGATAAACTGGATAAATGGTCTCTCGCTGAATATTTTTGTGGATTTCCGCGAAAGCTGCTTAAGCTCTGGGTTGTTATAACGTTCCAACTTTTTTTGTAATTATCAACTTGGCCCGTTACAGTCCACTGCTGTCCAGCAGTGGACTGTAGGAGGCTCATAGGACTATGAGGGAGGGCACGTGGAGGGTTTTGCCATAATCTCCACGCTTGGCAGGCGGGTTGGAGATCGCAGATTAAAAGGTTACTGTATCAGAGAGCACTGCTGCCCGCTCCCTGTTCAATGTGTAGTCCCTAAGTCGCCTCTTACGACACCCACGGGAAGAGTAGGGGTTGGTGACAAATGTATTCTACTCTGCCGTCACCACACGGCTAAGCTCAACTTGAACTACTAAACGAGAATTCAAACTAGTTCAAATTAGTAATTACTAGAGTCCTCGGGTCAGGTTGATTGGTTAACAAATTACCATTATATTTTTTAGTTTTGTTTTTCTTTACAATACTATTATTTTTTTGGTATCATCATCACCAACAGCTCATATACGTCCCCACCGAGGGGCTTGAGCTATTTTTTAGTGTAGCAGAAGACAAAATAAATAAATAAAACAGCTGATTTAAACCTATATTTCTTTTCTCCAATACAATAGAAAAACGCAAATCCAATCAGTTCATCAAACTGTAAAATTCTTGTTCTAAACAAAATAAAATTGTAATAAAATACTCTGTTTGTGTGTAAACGTGAGTTCTTTGGTTCTAAGGCATCCAATTCGACCTTGGAGAAGGAACCCAGAGTCACTAATCACTTGTCAGAAAACGTCAGCACCTTTTTGAATTGTTAATCAAGCCCGGATGAACCGGTACCGCTAGTCCGGTCGTAACCGGGTTACCTGGGAGCCGGATCATTTGTCTGGTTAAACTCAGGAATACAGTCGTAGTTTCTGGAGGTGAATTTTCCAGGTCGCGGTACAAAATTCTAGGAGTGGAACTCTAATTTGCTTTGGATTCGAATTTCCAATTAGTATTCCTGGATTGTTTAGTTGTTTACTTTTTAGTTTTGTTTCCGTGTATGCAAGTAAGAAACTTTTTTATCTAAGTGGTAAAAGATAAAAAAGATAAAAATATTTATTTGCAAGAATACATGTAACACAAGATCTTATAATAAATATATTTAGAACAATTTGTATTCTGCCAAATAAAGTTCGGCGTGCAAATTTTGATGGACTTTCTGCCATCAGACAATCCCCAAGTTAATAATCTTACAAACAATTTTAGTTACATTCAATGGTAAGAAGTAAGGCGTGAAAAAGATTTTTTACACACAGAAACACCTTGCAAGTTTATGTTTTGTAAGGAATAACAGAAAAATGTGTATTATTTAGGAATACACACACATATATACACATTTTTCTATTATTCCTTATAAAACATAAACTTGCAAGGTGTTTCGATTTGTTTGATGAGAAGTATATATTTTATGATAAACTTTTGGATAAAAATTCAATATTTTTTTAAAGTTTATGTTTGTAACAGATTACCTGTTAAGTTTCTAAATTTTATATTTTTCCCTTTTTGATTTAGCTCTTTAGCTCTTTAGCTCAGCTGTAGATTGAATGAATGAATGAATATACTGATTGTTTTTCTTCTTCCCTTTAAAACTGTTGTTACTTCACAGTTTACAATTTATTTCAGCGTCAACCATACCTACGTAATAAATGTGAGTTTTTGTTTTACGAATAACAAAGTTTCAAGGGAAGTTACGTTGAATGTCGTGTTAGGGGCGGCAAGGGGGGGAGTGAAGCTGGGCCCGTCTAAAGTTTGAACCTGGGACGCCTCATTGGAAGTGCTGGGAGCCGGAAGCCGAGTTTAACTTTCTGCGCGATTAGCCAGACACACATTGTATATATGCGTATTATATGTGCGTGTGTACAAGCGGTTGCATATTTTTCAACCTACATTAACTTAGAACTTAGTCCAGTCCTATTATAGGACTCTTCCTATGGCTCCACTCGTCCTCTGTACCAGTCGCTTCTTTCCATTTCTTCTGGCCATTCCTCTTAAAAGACTTAACTTGAAGGACTTTTGAATTTGTTTTTTTTATAAGGTCCCGATTCGGGAAGTCGTGTTCTAATTCTAATTTTAAAATCCAGCTATCCTTTTCGTTTTCGTTGACCAATGAAAAATAGATGAGTTCAGATGAACGAATGATGTTAATTTGAATGAATAATAACTTAAAATAAGGGCATAGCTGTCAGATTAAGAAATTTTTAAGTAGCAAGTTCTCTTAAATTGTGCAATTGACAGGGCCATAAGGTTCAAATTCTATGTTTGACAGCTCTAATATTAGGATGGTAATCTCCTGCCCCTTTTAATTCTTTAGAAGGTAAAAAGGATGGACGAACTTAATTAAGGATAAGAGCGTGACAGTCACTTATTAGCCTGAATGTAATATTCTGAATATTGCTTTTTTTTATTTTTTTATGATTGTTTACACGAAGAGGCACTTGCTATCTATTTGATCACCCTGATTACAAAAGTTTAGTAAATTGTGATTTAATATTGTCACATGAATACATTCTAAGAGGTTATTCAAGAACCTATTTAATTAAACGAAATGTAAGCATAAATACAGCTTTTACCCGACTTATCCAAAAATAAAGTACATAGCGCTGCTTGCCTCATTTTTCACGCTCGGAAGTGATAAGACCCAGTGACGTACAGTCCCCTGGGACCTTATTACACTAATACATCTACATACATTTCAACCCTGCGTGCCCAACAACTTCCAGAGCCCAGTGGTAAAGCAAGCTTTCATTCCGGAAACTCCGTGTTTGAATCCCGATGCATGCGGACACTGTAAAACAAAATTAGTTGATGACACTTTCCTCATTTTTTAAGACGTTAAAGTGCACCCTGAATCATAATAATATAGGTTCTGAAAAATGAAACGATTCCATGCTTTGGGAAGCACGTTTAACCGTGCCGGGTAATCTATGGAAACAATTGGTGCGTGCGCAATGTCATAAGCCCTTATTCTATAAGGTTTGTCTTCATTCTAACATACTTGAAAGCAAAACAAGTAATACTTATTAGCCTGGATGAAAATCATTCGAAATAAGGTGGAAAGAAAAGCAGTAGACAAATAAAAATAATTACGTGATTAGGCAAGTAATACTTTAATCCACTTAAACAACCTAAATTAAGCTGGCAAATATGTATAAACGTAATAAGTACGTAACTCTAAAACAGCAATATCATTATTAAGTCGGGGTTATGTGGAAATAGCGCCCATAGTCGCTACTTTGACGATCAAATACTAGCACTTCTACTGATGCTATAAATGTAAAAAAAATATATGCTAACAGAATATATCCATAATTAAATTTTAAATCGAGTAGAATTTTTAATTACATTATAGTAATTTAGAAATAAGAAGCACAAGTTTTAAAAAAGAAGCAGCAAAAAAATTTTTTACGTCCTAGATCTCGTAACTTAAAGCGATAACCATAGTTTTTTTTTCGTTAATATAATCAAGTCAATTACTGACTTAAATTTTAAATCGATCACATTTTTCATAAACTCTGCCATTTTCTGTTAATAAGCAAAAGAGTTAAAGAAAAACGAGTTTTTCGCACGATTCCTGCGCAGTGTCGGACGTAACCACCGTGAAGCATCGCACGCTAATATGAACGTTATTTCAGCAACGCGTCGGTTGAACTTTCAACTAAACCGCGTTGAGTTGCTAATTTTTGCAATAACCCGGCCTTAAGTAAGTCTATACCTATAAATAAATAAGAATAGATATCAAGTACTTACAGGATTCAATAGAACTTCATTAAAACAAGCGTTTTGTTCTCTTGTTCATTATAACTTGAATCTTCCACCCTACCTACGCATTTTTGAAACAAAAGCCCACCTTAACAATAAGTTCAGAATAAAGCGTTATTTTTGTACCAACACCGAAATACCTTATCAGAGTTGCCACACAGTTTACGTATTAGCCCTCCTCTCTGTTGATCTTGAAAAATGGTAATGTAAGATAATGTATTTAGGGACGAAAATACCAAGTAAGCTGCCTTTGTTCTTATGGGAAAAGAAAAATAAATATCTTTTTTATGTTTTTTGGGTGGAATACAAAAGAAAATGTTTTCATAATAACAAAATGACTGTAAGACGTATATCCTCTGTCATTGTAGTGACGTCATCACTATCACCACCAGCCCTTATACTTCCCCGCTGAGAGGCTCGAGCCTACCCCGGATAAGGATCCAGTTGAACACGCTGGCCCAATGCGGGTTGGTCGACTTCACACACAACCTTTGAGTCTGCAGGTTTCCTCACGATCTTTTCCCTTGCCATAATCAATTTAATCAATCGTGTATACACTGCCAATTTACTTGATACACAACTTACGTCTTATTTAGACAATACCTAATAAGATTTATTAACTTCTTATTCATTACCGGCGTTTATTAAATCATAAATTTTTACCTACGTAGTTCACAAACTTATTAAAAGATAATCTAAAGAAACGCTAAAGTTAAATAAACCTCTCAGCTCAGACTGCACTGCAGCTGCCAGCAAACAAGTCCTAAGATTTTATCAGATTAGCCGCTGCAATATTCAGATCCTGAACTGGAAAATCCTAAGATATCACCTTGCTCAAGTTTCGTCCCGATGGGAGATGTTCCACGATCCAATTCCGTTCAAGTGCTTCAACTAACCCGGAGATATTAGGTTACTCACTGCAATACTCATTAGACATTTGTAGACTTAATGCCTGGGAATAATTAATTGGTTTTGCAGTTCTGTTGGTGTTAGATCTCAAATATAAGTAAAGTATACCTATTGTATATCGCGCCCGCTATGATTGAATAGAATATACTTTATTGCACACAAGAGATATACAGAAAAAAAGCAGTTCAAATAATAGTGTACAGATAAGCAGCCTCATTGCTAAGGTAGCAATTTCTTCCAGGCAAACTTCGGGTACAGGAAAAACGCAACGAATACCGCGGGATAATAATTTACGTATAAAAATAGAAATATAAATACAAGAAGGATCTTAAAAAAGTCCATTTATTTTGTTAACTTATTCTATAAATTGTGTTTTACGTAAACAGACGCAGAACATATTAAAATTTTTAGATTTTTTTTTTCAGAATTTGTACCATTTAAAACCAGTAGTGTCTCGGTTTTTAGCACTAGTCAACTCCCGGATGATGCCTCTTGTAAAAGCGAAGCACGTGTCGAGTGTTGGTGGTCGGTTGTTGGTTGCATTGTCATTCCTAGCTTGTCTCCCTCCACAGCACGCGTGCACTTATTGGCGAACGAGCGAGCTGAACTGCATCCATTGATTGGTTTAGAGTAGCTAGATATTCCTCTTGGTCGATAGATTTCTAGTACAGTAGCAGTCGATCAAGTTATAGTAGAAGTTTTCATTGCTAGAAATAAAACATCTACCATTAATGTTATGATATGAGATATAATTATAAATATTGATTGGTGTAGAGTAGCTGGTGTAGCGTTAAAAAAAGAAAGCTAGCTAACCTGTGGTCGACGACCACAGGCGAAACGTGAAATTTAGGAGAACAGAGAAAGAGTTAGTTAAATTTGTCCGAACGGTATAATAAAAATTTAAAAGGGCCTAGAAATTGCCAAAGTGTCAAAAAGGTGAGCCGAGAGCCGGGTCCTGAGGGGACTCCGTCGATATAGTGTCGCTGAACTAGTGTTGTGTTGTGGTGTATCGATGCAGGAAGGTGTAAAAAACCGCGGAGTACCCCGGAGAGTAATTGCCAAACGGGAACCAAAAAAGGGAGGGCCAGAGCAACCTAAACGGCCTTTTTAGAATTTGGAAAAGAATTTAGAAAGAATTTGGCAAGATCCGCATACAAAATTACAAAACTGATACAAAAAACAGGCTAAAAAAATCCGCGAGATGGGCAGTATCCCAGGGGGGACGCCGCACAGTGGTGGACGTTGTATGGCGCGGCGGAAATAATTGTTTTATAGAAAGGGAATGTTATAAATGTTGGATATTAGTTCATAAAATAATAAGAAAGCATATTTTTCATAATGTTTTAGTTATATTATAGTATCGTAAAAATCAGAAAAGCAGTAAATGAAAGAAAACTAAAAAATAAATAACAAAATAAATTAAATCATTAATTTTTGTGCATTTTTTAAGACATATACAATAATGAATATATATATACAAAGAAAGCATACAAATACATACACAGTAATGAACAGGAATAAAAATCATTAAATTAAGTTTGAGGATCATTCTTCATTTCCTCCATGCAGCAAAGCTTTTACATCTTCATGCAAGGGCAAATGCTTTGGGCTACGCATAGCCCTTAAACTATTTGTGTACGGATCTGAAGAAGCCAAAAGCATGTGAAAAACATCTTCGTTCGTCAATTCACGTGAGCATTTTCGAGAATGGTTTAATCTGTATCGACGGTAGTCCTTGTTGCGCGCCTCTTGGGCTTCCTCAGATAACATTCCCACTGGCAATGCAGCAGCTGAAATTATATGACTGCCGTGCATTAGAACCTTATGCACTGTATTTGGCATATAGTACCAGTCATATAACCCAACATACAGTCTTGTAGTCTCTTCACAATACTTCCCGAACTTTTCTGAGTCAACTGAAGCCCCGGAGTTGATTGTCTGCAATATTATAGAAAATCGATGAATCAACCTTTCATCGACTCCTGTAATTTCCGCCACTATATCCACATTATCAAAAAACCTCCTTGACGTGTTTCCATCATTCGACGAGCCCATTCCTTGCTTAACGAAGTCCACCTTAATTCCCAATCTTTTGAAAAGCTCGTCTTGTATTTTTTTCTTCTCCTCTTCTTTAAGTGGCAGCGTGTTGGCATTGGTTCTCCAGCTTTTAAACGATTTATTATAGGCAATATGCAAAATACATTCCATAAATTTCAGTCTTGCATGTAACGGACTAAGGCCTACTTTAAAAGCGTCCGTATTTACTTCTTTTGTTTTTAAATGTTCCAGCTTATTCATTTCAGTCGGCTTCGCCTTGCATATATAGCACACTGCATTAGAAGAAGTATCTGTGATTGTTTGTGCAATTTTACCATCGATCATGGTTAAATGAAGTTCATGAGTCACTCTAAAAATCCTGTTGTTCATGGAAATCGTTGTTTGATTTAGATTAGCTATTTCACTTTCCATTCTTGAGATCTCGTTTTTACTGACATCCGTTGTTTCTTTCATGAACTGAAACTGTACTGGTCTGCAATACCTGGTTGAAGAAGGAGTTTCATTTTTCCAATACACCAAAGAATTATTTATTTTGTTGTTAAGACGGAGCGGAACTAATGTTGTTAGAAATATGTTGGTATCTGTAGCACCATCTTCGACAAATGACTGTTTGTATTCAGTGTGGCCCGATGAGCCATCGCAACCCCATTTTGATAAAAGTGTTACTTCCTCACTCATACTTGCCAATTCATCGTCAGTTTTTGTTTTATATATCCTCTTTACAGTATGATCTAATAATTCTTGAAGACCTACGTAAGCGTAGCTTTCTGTTGCATCTATATGAGGAGGATAGCAATCTTTCTTTGCATTTAAGACATTATGATAAGCTGGAAAAATATCACATCCAATTTCCTTTGCAGCTTTTCTAAGAATTTCATATTGATGCCTTGTTAATGATGCATCTAACATTAATGCCCACGCTTTCTCCGCACTAAATGCTTCACATCTTGTTGATTGATCGCTTATTCTCTTAGCTGCTGCAGCAATTAATTCAGGTTGGACAGTTTCGCATAGCTTTTTAACTTTATACCTTTTGGCTCGGTCACAACATTCATCGATAGGTTTTTCTGGTCTTCCACTGTGAGATCGTTTTGATGATCCTGCTGCAATATCTTCATTAAGAACCGTAAACTTTACTGACAGCCATTTTTCATTTTTAGCAAAAAAGAACTTCTTATTCCGAGCTGCTTCATTCCACTTTTTTGTAAATTTGGGAAAAAAGGTTTTGATCAAATGTTCACTTATTTTCACTAACATGATCTCCGATAAATCAGTATGATTGCTTTTAATAACTTCAACGCACCTATTGACATCGCGACCGCTTGCGATAGCAATTTCGGCTAATTTGTCGTTAGAAATAGTAAAATTCGCCATTTTAGTGTAAAATTTGTTATCACTGTACCGGTTATGAACAAGTAATGAAAAATAAAACAAAAGTTTATCCCTTTTATAGCCATTACTATTTTTTTTAGGTAATTTACCCTCATTAAAAAAATTAATTCTTAATGTAGGCAATATGAAGCTCATTTACTAATAGGACTACAAAAACAAGGTTAGCAGATATTAGCAGCTGGAAGTGATTTGTTAATTATCTATAGGAATGTACCTATCACGTAAACTACATAAGACACCGCCGGAAAGCGCCGCAAGCTAGATATGGTCGATTGAAATAAGAAATTATGTAAAAAAAAAATGCTTTGTTCTCTAACGATACTACATTAATACTAAGTACTTTCCTCAAATTATAAATTTAGTTTTAGATGCTCTAATGTATGTAGTATTACCAGTAATTTTTATATTTTTTTTAAATACACTGGTTATCTAGTGTAACTAAGCAAAAAAAGTCATATTTTTCAAGAAATAAATAACGTTTCTTTAAAGTCTGACTTTAGCCTTTAATTTAACCAATAACACAATAATAAAAATAAAAAAAAATTATATAGCATTGTTTGTTGAAGACTGTAGTATTTATTAATGATACAAAATCTGCCTAAAGTTGAACTCTGAAAAAAGGACTTTTTTCCGCCGATCCATCTCTGTGCGCCGGTGCGCGGGTCGGCGGCACTCAGCTGGTACGGGCGCGGACGCACACAACGCAGGGATCCAGGCACGTCCAATGCCTGGTGGCCTCAGGTGTCCGGAACCACAGCGAGAGATCGTGAAAGGCACGGAGGGACCCTCGTGTGTGTGTCGCAGAGGCCGGAAATACACTGTAAAGATTGACAAAGAAATAATCGCCATCCAACCAAGACAAGGAAAGAGAAAAGTGCGTCGATAAAAACCAGTAGGAAGACAACACAAGACTTACCCGGCTAGTCCAAACGGGATATGTGTCCAAGGCTTATCGCACCATACGGGAATGATCCCGGGACTCTTCAATCTGGCAAAATCCGATTGAATAGAATTCAATATTTACTAACAAAGCGATTCACGTTTTGGAGATCGATTCAAGAAAAAATCCTATCATCACCCAATGACACTTGGGAAAACAATAAACAATTTAGAAAAAGGTCAAACCAAGAAAATTTTAAATTTGAAAATGTGACATAAAAACCGTACCGGCCAAAAGAAAAAATAATCATACCAAAAAGGTTATTAAAAAACCTGCAGTAATGCTGCACTGGATACTCCTCTTGGTCAGTAGATTTCTAGTGCAGTAACAGTCGATCAAGTTATAGTACAAGTTTTCATTGCTAGATATAAAATATTTATCATAAATGTTACGATTATGATATGAGATATAATTATAGATATTGTCAGAAATCGTTACTTATTCGTAATAGTTTCTGACATACAATTAAATAAATCAATGTATCACTAGTACACAACGTCGAAATTTTGGAAAACTATAACAATTTGTTACCCTAGCACTTAACTATGATAAATAGGGCTCAATTATGAATACAATCTGCACATACTACGAGATTTAATATTAATCATGACTAAAGCAATCAACGTCATTAGTTTTCATTGGTCTCGACAGGATATTTCAATTATGGCCGCCATATTTCTACTCATTTGTTTCGTTCCCATGCGGGTGCGGGCACGCACGGCCGGCGGCGACCCAAGCTCACACACTCATCTCAATAGCTGAGCACATCAAAATTATTCTACAAAACTTAGTACATAGTAGTAAGCAGTGATAGCCTAGTCGGTATAAGGTTTGCCTTTCATTCCGAAGGTCTTGTGAATTTAAAATTTATGTATACAGATCTTTTCTAACCTGATCTTGCTTGGTGTTTCGGATGGTACCTAAAATTGTAGCTCCCGGTTTACTGCCTTGGTAGTAGTCGTAAAAGCCATGTCAGAGGCCCTTTGGGTGCCTTAGACACACGATGAAAGAAAGACAGAAAGAAATACATCTTTCTTTGATATTATTATGCTTAAAATAATTCTCCCGTGAGGTTTTTTATTTTTCTGCGTACTCGCACTCTCTTATCTTACATTTGGGACTTACAATGCTAGTAATATATTTTGTTTCATTATATGTGTAATATAAATACTAGCAGTGGACTGTAACGGGCCGTTGATGAAGTCATAAATTAATATTCTAAAACATCACAAACTTTATGGCTCACTTGCTGTATTTGTTATGTCACCCGACTATGCCGTAGCGTAGCTGTATGTAGATGAACTCTAAACGATCTCATTGTTTTGAAGTGAAAACCGATCACGATAATCAATTACTTGTCTGTGTGCAATAAAATATATTTCATTCATTCATTTCATTCATTCATTTCATTCATTCATTTCATTCATTCATTTCATTCATTCATTTCATTCATTCATTTCATTCATTCATTCAAAAGTTAATCCTTTAAATTCATCACAAAAAATGAATTTAGTATGATCGTGACTCACATCACATCTTCTAATTCCAATATCTACGTTATTTCCTTCATTTATAGACTAGAAGCAAATAGAAAGGCATAAAAGGTTGAGTGTCTCGTAAAAAAATTCTTAAGCCACTACTTCCATCTCATTACACACACGATGGATGTCAGAAGTCGGTCGAACATAAAATCAACGTTGATGAAATAGAATATTGCTGAGCCATATCGGTTTGCATCGAGTGATTGGATGAGTTGGCATGTTGCTATAGGTCGATTCGGACATTTTCAAATTGGTTTCAACTGTACCTATATATTTGATCATATGATATAATATAATCACGTATGATACAGATTTGAGTGGTGAAGTTTG
Source organism: Carpatolechia fugitivella (assembly GCA_951230895.1). Taxonomy (NCBI): domain Eukaryota; kingdom Metazoa; phylum Arthropoda; class Insecta; order Lepidoptera; family Gelechiidae; genus Carpatolechia; species Carpatolechia fugitivella. Next base: position 17,318,130 of record OX579646.1, on the reverse strand, counting down.
ATCGATATTAGAACTGTTGTAAAATATATTTAAATATGTATATAAATTCTTGTGAGTAAAATAAGTGTAGGTATATTATGTCCAACTGCTAAGTAAAGATGTTCATGTTCAGATTGTTTTGTATTTTTCAATAGTCAAAATCCACAAAATTTGTTTCAAACACCAAGTCACATTCTGAAACTTATACAGCATGAAATTTACATCGTTTTGTTCCCGCCGTGTAGTGATAGTACCCGTCAAACTGAACAAATTTCACGAAAAAAAAAAATTCCTGCGACAAAAAAATTTTTGGTCTCTCCCGACCGACCCATCTTGTATGGAGAGACCAAAAATTTTTTTGTCACAGGAATTTTTACGATGTAAATTTCACGGTGTAAAAAAGGATACAAAAAATACTGTTTCATGTCATCATCGCATTTTTCTCTGAGGCCTTTGTCCCGTAAGGACCGTCTTATGACTGACATCATATGTTGATGATGATGAGTTGTTGCTCATATGCGTCCCCACCGAGGAGCTCGAGCCTACTCTGAATTAGAGCGATTAGGCCTTAGTCGACCACGCTAGCCCAGTGCGGGTTGGTCAGCTTCACACACAACCATTGAATTTCTTCACAAGCATGATGACTGACATAATGACGATGGCTTATTCTTATAACTAATTATATCAAACTCTCAAACAATTCTCCTTCTCTAGCTAGACCAGTTACCCCCATGCCACTATTTGCCACATCACATACAGAATCACAGAACATTAGTAAGGTCCGGCGTTTAAATGATCCAATCAGCTAATGGATTCAACAACCATGTTAACGAACGTTCGATAACCTAGCACAGGATACGGCTAAGAACAATCAACTGAAATGTTTTCATAATTTTTTTAAATATAGAACTTATGAATGGAATTTAAATGGTGTTCATATTTTAATTGTTCTCTGAATCGCCTGATTGAAAAGTAAATGAATCCGAGCTTTAGGAAGTATGTTAAGCCGTTTTTCCCAACTGCTAGCTACGGGAGTCGCTATGAGCTATGAAAGCCAAATGTGACAGTTCAATAACTCGGACACCGACCGAGGTTAGTGGGGATCGTCGTAAAAAAAATTATCAGCGTTTTTTTAGGTAGGTAGTTAAAAGTCGGTTAAAAGCACTAAGCTACTTTGAAACAACTGACAAAGCAAAAACTATCCTAGACTTGACAGTTGCCTTACCTTTGCCACAATACCTTTGCCTTAAGACGAATTTCTAACGCAAACTACAGTTAGATATAAGTTTACTGAATTCCCATTGGATTCCAAACAAACTTCGCCAGTACGCGGTGAGTGTTATCCAAAGTTTAATTGATGACAGAGCCACTTCGGAAGTCATTGGACTCGGGTGATTCCGGCTGCGCACAGTGGTGTATAAAGTAGAAATCACGATTTATTACGACAAAGACAGTTAAGTCTCTTTATGACAGTGATTCTGCAAATAAAACTTTGTAACGACGTATTCTACGGAACTTAGTGAATTATTCAAATTTTAATATGAGACAAATTTTATACCTACAAATTTTCTAGACTAGACTACGTAATTAGAGAGTATCGGGATAGGTAACTGCGTAAGTTGATTTACTTCAAACTAATCCTCCCAAAAGTAACCGATAGACAATAATAAGTCCCAATAAATGCTGCGTTGCCGAATGGATAAAAGGCAAAAAACAACAATATCAAACCCACAAAAATACATTACACAAATATCACCATATGCGAAGCGCCCGTCTTGCAGACACAGCAATAAAACTCCATTCATACCACTGTGTATGCCAAAATAACGAGAACATACTCCAGAGGGCATACTTCTATTTCCTATCGACATCTTACAACCAATATAACACCTTACACCCCGTGAATAAAGTTGAAAATTGTCATTACTTTTCCGCACAGTGTGTATGACAACTGTCAAACAAGTCACCAGAAAATATTATTTATTGTGCGGCGCGTTTTCGGGTTTGCACTCGGCCGCGTCGACATGTGTCGCAGAAGGGTTAACTGCGGGTTAAAACACTGTTGTTTTCTTTATAGTTTACTACACAAAGGCCAAAGGGTAAAGGGCACTGTATATTCATAAAATAAACTGACAAAATTAATAGACATTTCACCCTTTTCGCGAAAAAAATGCAGTTATTGTGGACTTTTTTTCGCAAAAAATACATTTTGATGTCTTCATTTCGCAGTTTACTGTCATTGCGGGGAACCATTTCACAGCGAACAGCAGAATACTAAAGAGTTACTGCAGCAGTTTATTTTATATACGCATAAAGTTAATGCATTAAAGTTTAAGAGAATTGTTTGACAAAGAGCGTTGAAATCCGAAATGCTGATCAATTCACGCTCAAAACTAATTTATGTCTGCACTTGTTCACATTTCACATTTATTTCACTTGTCTTTTATTCAGCTTACTCTATATTTAAAAACAACTTTATTATCCTAAAAATACGATTCAGATTACAATTTGATAAAAAACAGTCTAAATTACCAAAACGCACAGTGGTTCGGGAAGTGGCACTTCAGAACAATTGAATTTAATTTTAGAGACCATGATACCCTCTCGAAAGTATTTTTTAACAAATGTCGCGCGGATTATATGGGTTTACAGATAGCCGGGTTATAGTGTGGGGTGGTCGAGGCAATATGGGGCACTTTAAAAAACGCATCAGTAAATTAAATGTTCGCTTGTTAGCCGAGGGGCGATCATTGCTCGAGCATTCATTTTTAATGTCTTTCCGCATTACGCTCAATGTGTTTTTGTTTGATTTGAATACGTTTTCTATTAAATATATTTTAAAAAACTACTTGTCCTAATGTTAGTAAAGATTTTGAAAGTTTTTTACTGTTTATTTTCAAGACAACTAACACAAATTAGACATGTGCTGAATTGAAAAATCTACAATTAATCTAAGACGTCATTACCTGTGCATAAAAAAAATAAAGTTTAAAATAAAATAATCTATTTCTTATTCCTTTCATTATCTGTAACTACTTATCTAAGCACCAAACTAATTAAAAAACACAGACGTCTTAAAGAGAGCGAATTCGAATAATTTTCTCATTCGGTTTTAATTAAATTAAGCTTTTGTTTAGCAGGGGTCCAATTAAGCCCGGTAGGGGCAGGAAATAAAGCTATTACAGCCCTGTTTTGGAGAGTCAGCAAAAGCCGAGGCTGGACATTTAAAAAGCTCATATAAAATTTACCACAGGATTAGTACTAAAAGCTAAGACCTATTTTGTCTTAGAACGAATGTTTTAATTAGCCTTAAACAATTTCCATTTCTCAGATAAAATAAATGTTATCTTTAATAAAATGAGTGACAAACAGTTTGATAGGCAAAAATCGGATCATAATAAAAAGGCGCGAGATAATACGATCATTGTGCGCTCAACAAATATCTATTCATGCGGAAAATCTGTCGGTTTGCAAGTGGGGTTCGTATATCGCAAGGATTCCGTAGTTGAATTCCTTAGGTATTAATAGTTTTTAAGAAAGATTATGAGAGCGAATAAATATATATTATTTATTTTTATTAATGAGGATTTTTTCCGTTCTGTTTTTTTTTTTCAAAATATAATATTTTCACTTATAATTGGGCAGGCCGAACTGGTGTGTAATCTACCTAAATATCTAATCACACTAATTATAAATAGTTAATAAGCCTAAACATTAAAGAATATGCTTTGGTAGAACTAAAATAAAGTTTTATTTTCGTATTCAATAGTCTATCATTTTATTCCTTACAAGCACGTAAAATAAATGCCAACAGGAACTTAATATAAGCTTCAGTAACATTAATATAACCTATACACATTACACAATTTGAATCATTAATGAAACATTTTCGTCATCAATATCATATAGATATAATAAAAACAATGAATAAGCTCAGGATAAAATAAATTTATTAGCTCAGAACCATAAATAACGCGCCCAGTCACAGTGACACGACATAAGGTGTGAATGTTCCCAATTTGCTCTCTATTCAGTAAAACGCATAAAAGACTGGCCCTAACTGTCCACTTGACCCTACACCACCGCGGTACAAATACTCGACGTCGTGTGCGCATAAATTACGCATAATCATCTGCCGATATCGATTAGGGTAGACTGAATACAGGGTATGTTCTATTGTATACTTACTTACGCATGTACGTTGTTCATTCATGTTCTTAGTTCTTAACATGAATTTTGTTCATACTCGTATCATACAAGCTGATGATTTATTTACTTTCAATTTTACTAAGCCTTAGCTAGCGTCGAGCGTCGTCAGTGGTCTAGTGGTTAGGGCCGCTGCCTCCCGTCCGGGAGACGCGGGTTCGATCCCCACCACGTACCAATGTGTTTTCGAATTTCGAATTCATATGTACGTTTATTCGACGCTCTTACGGTGAAGGAAAACATCGCGATTGAACCTGCACACTCCTGTGAAGAAATTCAAAGGTTGTGTGTGAAGTTGACCAACCCGCACTGGGCCAGCGTGGTCGCCTAAGGCCTAATCGATCTAAATAATGGTAGGCTCGAGCCCCTCGGTGGGGACGTATATGAGCTGTTGATGAAGCCTTAGCTGGATAAAAAGCTTCAGCGTCTTTCGATCGTTCGCCGTAGCTATTTTCTTTACGATTATTCTCGTAAGAAAAAGATTTTCAAAACCAAGCTACTAAAAGCCCGAGTTTAACCTGGAAAGGAGTTACCACTATAGTTAGTTAGTTATGTCGTTTTTTCCTTGGTTTTATTGCACAATCCTCTTCAACTAAATGAACCCCTCAAATATTAGGGGCCCGCCGTATCATCCTCCCGCCCTGTAATCCTTTTATCGCACAAAAATCACGCATTTTTCCCCAAAAAATTTACTCAAACTCTCTACCAAATTGCTCAAATACAGAGTCTTTGAACAGAGTAAAATATTTTGAAAATCACATTTCTACGAACGTGGGAAAAGATCAGGATAATTGTTTGAGAAGAAAAATGTTTCAGATCCACCTTTTAAAAAATCTCTTATACGTGCATAGCAGCTTTCTACACCATTATGTAGTACTAGCTTTCCGCCCGCGGTTTCACCCGCGTTATATGAGTTTTCCTGTGGGAATGAAGTGTTTTACCGCGGTAAAAGTAGCCTATGTCCTATTCTAGGACCTATCCTATATGTGTTCCAAGTTTCATCTTGATCCGTCCAGTGGTTCAAGCGTGATTCGGCAACAAACATCCAAACATTCGCATTTATAATATTAGTAGGATAAAACAGAAATAGCACCATCGAACATACTACATTTATTTATCTACCTGTGTGTTAATGTGCGTTTAGGTGCGTAAAACCAACAATGTTACAAAATATGGTTTCAGTTAATGTTACCAAAATTTTTGGGTATAATAGCGTGATTTTGTGTACGTATGTTCATTCACATATTTTGCTTTCTAAAATTTCGAATATTCATTAAATAAAACGTCGAAAGAAGGAAAATATGTGAATCACACTAATATTATGAATGTGAAAATAAATTTGGATGTTTAGATGTTTGGATGTTTGTTCCTCTTTCACGCCTAAACTTTGGAATAGAGATAGTTTGTACCCTGGATTAACACATAGGATTCTTTTTACCGGGAAAATCTCACATAACGCGAGCATAGCCGCGGGCAGACCGCTAGTAGTAAAATGTTGCTAAAATTCCATGGAAAAGACCTCGTATAATAAAAACAACTTATGATAAACCCATCTCCCTTCCAAACTCATTACTTTGCATGCGTAAAAAATCTAATTTAGGGCTATAATCCCGTTAATAAAGACCGTTAGATATATCTAACGTTAGGATTTGTTTATCTAACGATGTATCTAACAAAATCTAACACAGGTGCAATTAGCATAGCGAGATTTTTATCACTTATTAGTATTTTTTATAACGAAAAAACAACTATTTTGTTTGTGGTGTTCAGTTCAATAATAATAATTTAAAACGCTAATAATGTTCGTATGTTAGTCCGTGGTTGTATGTAACATCTGCTGTCGTGTCACTGACATTAAATTTTATTGTAGTATGATTCATTCATCTTAAATGTCGGTTTAATTTAAGTCCTTGGTCTTGACATTAGAACAATGATCTCTTTCGGAATACTAATTAATAATAAAAATACATTCCTTAGTGGAAGTAAAAAAAACTTTTTTGGAATTTTAGCATGTTCACTACAAAAATGTGCATTGTTCTGAGAAGAAGAAATTCGGCAGGGTCATCTGATTGCAGGTTTATTAGCTTTCTTTCCTGTGTAAAGACTAAAAAGCACTACCAACTATTTATACAGGATGTAAACGTTAAGTGTACTCACTCGATTTCTCCTAAACCCACAAGATATCGAGAAACTGATTACTGGTACAACTAAAAGTGCTCCACGAGCACTATCAAATGGTATTAATAACTTTTTGAAAAATTTATGGGATATACACTCACCGGCACATCTAATCGCCCACCCTTGTATTTCGGGTTAATTTTTAACTACGCTTATTGTTATACATTGCAATTGATTTGTTGATAATTTTACGATAAATTAAACACACTTAAATAAACGTTAAATTAACAACTTTTTCACTGACATCATCATCATTCTCCTGCCCTGTTCCCTTTATTTGGGGTCGGCGCAATATGTTTTCTTCTTCCATTCATCCCTGTCAGACGTCACATCACTATTCACTCCCTTCTTACACATATCATCTTTCACGCAATCCATCCATACTTTTCTGGGTCTACCCCTACCTGCTTTTCCATTCACTCTCATATCTAGCATACGTCTGGTGGTATGGGATTCCTCTCTTCGCATCACATGCCCATACCACGACAGCCTGTTACTCCTCAACTTGTCCACTATGGGTGCCACTTTCAAGCTTCCTCTTACATACTCATTTCTTATTCTGTCTTTCCTCGTCACACCACACATCCATCTTAACATTCGCATCTCAGCTACATGCATTCGTCTTTCATCCATGTCCTTAACGGCCCAACACTCAGATCCATACATGACGACAGGTCCTATAATGGTCTTATAAATTTTTCCCTTTAATTTTGAAGGGAATCGGGAGTCGCAAATGGTCCCTGTGACCTGTCGCCATTTCATCCATCCCACATTCACTCTATTTTTTACGTCCCGATCGATCTCACCGTCGTCGTTCTGAATGACTGAACCAAGGTACCGGAAATCGGAGCAAACTGGTAAGGGTGCACCATCAAGCGCAATGGGCAGAAAGCTGGAGAGACCGCCGAAATCACAGAACATGTATTCAGTTTTGGTTCTGCTGATCTTCAAGCCAACACTCTCCAGTCTCTGCTGCCATTTCTCCAATTTACTCTGAACCTCAAGTCCATCTTCCCCGACGAGTACGATATCATCGGCAAACAGCATGCACCAGGGCGCCTCATCCTGCAAGTCCAATGTCAAGGCATCCATTATCAGGAGGAAGAGGTACGGGCTTAGCGCCGACCCTTGGTGCAAGCCTACAGCCACATCAAACTCGCCGGAGGTGCCAGCGGCCGACCGGACGTGCGTGCTAGGTCGACTGTACATTGCACGTATCAACTCAACATACTTCTCAGGCACACCTTTCTCTCTCAGGGCCCACCACAAAACCCTACGAGGTACCCGGTCATATGCCTTTTCGAGGTCAATGAACACCATGTGCAAGTTCTTTCTTACACGCCTGTACTTCTCTAGCAATTGCCGGAGCGCAAATATGGCATCCGCTGTTCCTCGACCAGGCATAAAACCGAATTGGTTTTGTGAAATTTCGCTCTCTTCTCTTATTCTTCGTTCTATCACTTTTTCCCACACTTTCATACTGTGTGACATTAGCTTTATTCCTCGATAGTTACCGCAGTCCTGTACATCACCCTTATTTTTAAATATAGGCACAAGTGTACTATTGCACCACTCGTCCGGGATCGCCCCTTCTTGCAGCAACTTATCGAAGAATAAAGCCAACCACTTATATCCATCCACATTCAGTAACTTCCATACTTCAACTGGTATTCCGTCTGGACCCATAGCTTTACCATTCTTCATACTTTTCACAGCAGCTTTGACTTTATCCATGCTCATCTTTCTCGCTAGACCTTTATTTTTTGGTGGATCATTTAAAGTTCCGCTCCATATGTTTTCCTCATTCATCAGTCTTTCAAAATATCCCTTCCATCGGTCTTTTATATCCTCATCACTGACATTTTTCTTTGACATCAACTTTTTCACTGACATCAGCTGTAACTAATAGAATTATAAAGAATCACGAGTATTCCCTGAAATGAAGAGTGGGCGGTTAGATGTGCCGGTGAGTACCTATATTAAAAAAAATGTTTTCATTCTTTGAGATTAGCATTTTAAATATACTTTTATATATTTTAATGGATTCCAAGTATCCCACCCAGGTTCGACGTGCAAACGCCCACCAGTTTTTGGGTCTACTGTTCATTATAAGTACTCTTTGGTCTACTGCTCCTCACTTTCTATGTTGCCCCTAACGAATCAATTCGCAATACCTGAATAATCGTCAAAAAAGAGTACCAAAAAACATAGTTGCCATATTTACATTACTCAACTATGCCATACAATGTAAAGCGTAGGTGGAGACGGTATTTCAACTAAAAGATGGATGTTACACGAAATGCTTTATTATTTACTTTTTCCAAAGATCTTTTCACGCACGCAGTCTAACCTAGAATCAGCTCTTTTTTCTCATGTCAAAACTTATCTTCCTAATTCAAATTAATCTAAATGTTTGCGGCCAGCAACAGCCAAAGAGGCAAAGAGGTATAGGTTATTTACACATACCTAACACAATGCAAAGGAGTAGTCGTATATTAGATATTTGTACAATCGCTATTGAAACGCGCTTTGAATAGCAGTTGACGGCGAGTCGAGCGTTTCCGCTCCGAGATAGCTGGCGTCTCGCTGCGATGATGTGCACGAAACATTGAGAAATACGTATTGCCAAAATCGTATCTTTTACTATCTACGAACAAGGTATTCGAAGGTGCTATCTAGACGTGGATCTTGAAAGGCACCTTGAGAGGAATAAAACAGAGGTTGAATTTTCATTTAAAAAAATGGTGCTCGTGTAGCCTTTTATTTGGGCTAGTTAGTCTACTATTCACTGCATGCAAAAAATCTTAACTGCCACAAATTGTTACTCCAATAAATTATTTTTGTTTCTTACACACGTTCATAACAGTTTTTTACCGTTTCCTTATATGAAGTGATGTCTTTTCTGCCCTTTCATCATCATCATCATCATCATCTCAGCATAAGCAATTTGAAGTGGCAATGGGCAGGCCATATAGCTCAACGAACCGATAACCGATAGTGTTGGACGGCCTAACTTGGTGAAGGTTGCTGGGCGCCCGCCGCGCCGGTGGATGCAAGTAGCGCAGGATCGTTCACGGTGGAATCCTAAGGAGGAAGCCTATGTTCAGCAGAGACTTCTTCCGGCTGAGATGATGATGATGATGATGGTTTCTTCCCTTTACGTTCCAAGTAACCCTGAACACATTTATCGTACATCGGCCATTATTACATTTTTAAAATATCTAAAATCATTTACCCGTATTTATTAATTTCAAAGATAGGTACGGTCTTTAAAATTCTGTTTGATAAATTGAGTAAAAAAAAAAATGTTGGCAAACAAAAGACGAATCTCTGGCACGTTAATTTTAATGAAATCCTTCGTCAATGGCTTGAACGTTTGAATGAGATGAATGAAAGAAACTCTGCAGCAAGCAATGTGCCCTGAGCAGTCTCTAAAAGAAAGTAAAAATACGCGGTCGTAGCAGAAATCCATTCACAAAGATACTTCTTACAAAAAAATGCAGAGCATATTTTGTTGAATTATACAGAACTAGCTTTCCGCCCGCGGTTTTACCCGTGTTAAAAAAATGTTCCCGTGGGAATTAAATGTTTTACTGCGGTTAAAAGTAGCTTATGTCCTACTCCAGGGCCTAACCTAATTGTGTGCCATCATCCCGATCCGTCCAGTGGTTCAAGTGTGATTCGGCAACAAACATCCAAACTTTCGCATTTACCTATGTAATATTAGTAAGATAACAATCCAGGTGAACGTCGCTTGCTATAATTTCTATAAAATAGCAAAATGTTTTTACTCAAAATAATAATAAGATTCAATTTAGACCAATCAGTTGTTTTTCGCGCAGAATAATTGTTATCTAACACGTCTACTATGTTCAGCTATGGAATTACAGTAATTTAAATGCAGTCTGATAGATAACTAATAACTTTAGGACAATCTTCCTTTTATAGGTCATATTTTGGTCCTCAAGTAGCCAATATTAAAATAAACTTACCCTCAATTCTTCGCCAAAAACAATGGGCGTTAAAACTCCAATGAACCGAGTTTAATTCAATACTAAAGTTTGCCGCTCTAAATTGGATCTTTGTTTTACTTCAAAGAAATAAAGAGTTTGGGGCAGATTGGACTCGCTACATTATCGGGAACAGAAAAAAAGCTTAAAGTAGCATAGCTGTTATTTTGCATAGTAAATAGACCGTAAAACAAATAGCTATCTGTGATTGGCTGATAAAAACAAACTGTACTTTACGTACCCTTAAGTTGAGTTATATTATTATAAAAGGACGTGACGTGATACGCGCAGACGTAACTTTCTCCTTTTGTATCCTTAGATTTTTAAAAAGTTCGTTCGGTATTTCGATATGAAGCCCCACTTCACACCCACACCCGATCTGATATAATAAATAGTTTATATTATTGTATGTTTTCATTGCATTAACTATGACGTAAATAGATTCTGATTCTGAATTAATTAATATCAAAATCGATCACCACCAGACTGCTGCTAATGACAAACTGATTGATTTGTAATAAATTATTGTAGCAATGTGTAATTAATTCGTAGACAAGATGGCAGGCTTGATACGTCAAGCTTAGTTTAGGCACACCAAAACGTTACCTATTAGCCTACTCTTTTCAAGGATTTTAAAATCTCGGGACGGAAGAGTGTAGGATTCTGATTCTGAATTAATTAATACCAAAATCGATCACCACCAGACTGCTGCTGATGACAAACTGATTGATTTGTATTAAATTATCGTTGCAATTTGTAATTAATTCGTAGACAAGATGACGTACGCTTGATACGTCAAGCGTAGTTTAGGCACACCAAAACGTTATTGCTCTTTTTAAGGATTTTAAAATCTCGGGACGGACGCGTGTAGGAATTTTTCAGGTCATAATTTAAGGGGCAGTAACCACAAAATTGAGTCGTAAAACATCTTGTGCCCACTCAGGTATTCAACCTCTGAGCTTATATTAGATTACAGCAGTTGAGGACGAAAGGAACGCGCCCACGCCGCCGGGATGTAAAAAAGGGGCTTTGTGTTCGAACTGTTTATTGACAATTACGTGAATGGGCTTTAGGTACTTACGACGATTAGGCAATGACTGAAAATGTTACTTCGTTTTGATTGGAATGGAGCGGATAGGTTTGGTCTCTTGTATTTACATTTATTTATTTATTTATTTTACTCACACTTAATTACCTAAATTATTTGAGTTTAAACAAAATTGTGTTAATCCTTCATTAGAAGTTATGTTTTTGGTTGTAAACAATTTCTCTACTTGTCTTGAATGTTAATCAAACGAAGAAAGAAAAGGTTTTAAATATTTTAGATTAATATAAAACAACCAAAAACGCAAACCTTTTGGCAAGACTTGAACCCACGAACTTCGACCTATACGCAGCCAACATGTTTACCAACTACACCACGCAGAGCATAGTGGCAGTGCCGAAATTAGTTCCTTTCTATAAAATTATGACGTCACCATTTAGTATTCTCCTAATAGTCTCCGTAGTATGTTCCCCGTAGTACTAGTAGCACATAATATATAATAGTACTACGTAGCTGCGTGAAGGCCGAAGATGTGGGTTTAAACCCTGCTGAAAGGAAAACAAATCGAATAGCTAAATATTGACAACAACAACAGATTGCTATAGGTAGATTTCTGATCGATTAATGTAAATCATATCAGATTTTCAATATACTTACTAATTCGTAAAACTTAGCTAAGAACTGTATTACAATAACAGTTTTTTTTTTTAAACTAAGGTTAATGTAACAAGTCTTTACACCTCCCTGGTGTCATTCCAGGGTCAGCGTGCCAGGCTACGCTGGAAGTCTGTCAGCTTCACTACCAGGAGGAGGCGGGGGTGCCGCCTGGGAGCGCTTAGGAGTGGAGCTGGTGCTGTCAGGACTCGTAGCTGGAACGTACTTCGCAGCCATGGAGAGAAGGTGGACCGGAGCGGCCCCAGCGCTTATAGGAGCTGCCTATTGCGCTGCTAGCCTCGTCTCGGTAAGTCTTCTTCCATAGTTTTTTTAACCAGTATTTAAAAATACGCTCGCTTAGTTACTTTAGAAATTAGTTTTTTTTTGTAATTTATAATACAATTACTTACTATCTCTTGATGAAACGTTACCTGAATAGCCTTTAGTTATTACCTACATTAATATTTAATATGCGGCGCGCGCGATATTGTAACATTCCTTTGTCTGCGGCGTTTATCGTCGCCTGCGCCGCTGCGTCAATACGTCTTGACAGCCGCATACAAGAGGTATACTTAGTTTTTCTTGTGACACTACTGGAATCACAAATGTATCACGGGAGATACTTACAACTTTACCCAACCCATGACACGATGACACTACCGGAAGTGTCGTAGGAAAGAAAAATCTCCGATGACTCTACATGGTAGGTAGTGCTCAGGGGTGGAAACAGTTCTTTCTTATGAACCATGGAATATGTCCATCCTTCAATGCCCTTCGTCCAGCAATAGACGGTGTAAAACTGATAAAGTGACGAATGTAGCTACTAATAAAGCCTACTTTAACCTCCTAAGACCCAGACTTGAAATAACAAGGTACCAAAATTATACAAATTAATTTTTGCTATCAGACCCAGAGATATAAAACTTTATAAATTTGAAGCTAGGTGTTATAGGATTTCGAGACTATTTTTAGCGTAATACTAGGTATAAAAATATGTACAAAAATTTGTACAGTGGGCGGTTACTACTATACACTTTATTACAAAGCCGAGTCTGATAGAGTTTCATTTTGTACAAAATTTTGTACGTGGGGTCTTAGGAGGTTAATTCACCTTTTTTTTGTTTTTTATTCAAGAAAAGGTTACAAAAATTACTTAATGTCTAAGCCGTACTACAGAAACCAATTGGTTTATATGAGGTACGGCGAGATCTCCTTACTCAGTACAATATTACACTATTCTCACATAATTTATGAACTAAAAAAGTACATAGGTAATAATTTGAAGATAAAAACAAAGTAGGTAGTACTATATTAATTCTGTGCTAGAGGTAAGGTATACAATATTATAGATCACCAGATGGAACATTTTCGTCATCATGGTTACTTAAGAAATGTTGGCATGTTATTTACTACTGCTGGGATCGTTATCACAGCACCGATTTTTGTAGGTAGTCTCAAATACCGTACAGGACCATGAATCCTTACTTGAATGGAGATGCTCTTATTATTCGTCCGCCCACTCCCACACGTTTACCTGTCCTTTGTCTGCATGTTCAATTTCTTAGGAACAGGACAGCTGTTCGGTTTTTTTTTAACATCTGCTCCTCCGAACAAAGCAAGGATAGGACGCCTTTTGATAGCTCTGCCGAACTACTCGGTGAATTATTTCTTTGATAGTTTGAACAGATGATTTATTTTTCCTTTTATTCTATGTAAGAATGTAGGTGCTTAGGATTTTAGGGTTCGCTATCATAAAAGGAAGTTAATATTATTTTTTTGTCTTAACCAAAAATCTAGGTTACGATTTTCAGAAAAGAAATGTTTAAGAAACTCAGGGACTTAACATACAACTTCATAGAATAATTTCATTCGTACTTAGCATTAGCTTAACTATTATATTATCTGTGGCTTAACTAAGCGAGCATTTCAGCTTGCGCAAAAATGCTTTCGTATGTCCGGCGGATGTCTGTCCGGCTGTTTTCCTCTAAAGGTTGCATTTCTCTATCGATTCTCATAAAATTTTGTGAGCAGGTTTCTTTATATACTTAGATCTTTTTATTGATTGTTATTCGAGTTTAAAAAACGTAAAACAATGTAATTTTAGCGATTTCGAGGTCTACAGCTGCTCACAAAGCCACTAGTTAAATAGGTAGGTACATAATATCCGCAGACATTTACCGCGCATTATTAAAAAGTGTTGTACCTGCATAAACCCTTACACTATGGTTCTTAAAGTTTTCTAAAACTTGACCCCCTTCGTCATTTGTGACATAGATCATGAAATTCGTCTTCCAGATGCCGTCGCTAAACCCAGCTCGTTCATTGGGCCCATCGTTCGTGCTCTCTCGCTGGGAAAGCCACTGGGTCTGCTGGGTGGGGGGCATCGGCGGAGGTCTGGCTTGTGGCCTGCTTCACGAGTGGGGCTCCAGGAGAAACCGCAACTCCAACTCCAGGGCTTCTTCGCCTCGAGATCTCGACGAATTGGGTAAGATTTAATTTTTTATTGATGTATGTACATACCACAGAGTACCATTACCAGAGTTTAATAGCCACAAGAACTAGCTCTGTTGTGAGAGTCTTCAAACCGTCGAATGGCCTCCGACTTCAACTACCACCATCTGCGAAAGTAGCTGGAACCAACGAGAAACGTGCGTTTCAAATCACGGAAAGACGCTTTTAAATAAAAACCACTAACGTTCACCCATCCAACACCTTGACTAACTTTACGCCACGAGCGCTTCATTAGATCTATTGAACTCAAATAAACACCAAACACGACGCCTGCTATGCACCTACGACGTAGGTGCAGCGTGTTTACACTGCCGTGCGCGTGAACCCGCCTGCAATAATTTCCTGCGCGGCCCCTACGTCGTAGGTGCGCTGTTACCAAACGCGTATGCGGCCACCTACTGAGGCGGGTGGGCATGGCTATCATTGCGTTTTTTTTTCAGCAGCCAAAGTGTTAAATTATGAAAACTCAAATGTTCAGTGCAATCTTTACTTAGTGTTTTTACTTATTTAACTCTATCTACAGATAAACCAGCGTTCCCTACGCACTACCGCCACGCACCAACTTACTGCGCAGCTTCAGCTCCTCGACCAGACAACGCCGAGCCCCTCTACTCCGGCACCAAGTCTCTCTACTGCCGCTCACCGCCACCTTCGCGCCATACGCTGCACAGGTCAGCAGGATCAACGTCTCACATGTAACTATGTGTTGTGCTTTGTGCTTCATCACAGTGGCAGATGAGATTGAAAACTGGCAATGGAGAACTATTTAACTTGTTTTAAAGTCTTATATGCGTAGAGGCGGTAAGCGACCGTTTCTTAAATTGCTTTCTTCTGACCTTTCAGTAATCTAATCTGGTACTGTGATTTTTATTTAACAAGTTTTGTTTAGATGCTTTATTCTTGCACGCATCGCGCTAAATTTGAATTTCACCAACTTTTACTCTTCTTCTTTCTATTCTTTATGGATTGCTGTTATATTGTTTTTTGAACTTAAAAGATACAAAGAAATATAAAACACGTTATTTTAAATTATGTGACTTCTCAGGAATCGAGTTGTTTTCTGTCCTTTTTGTCTTAGTTAAACGAAATTAGAATCTTCTGAATTAGCATGTAATTTACTATCACAGTTACAATAGGTTAAAAACTGCATGGACCTACGTATAAACACAATTACTTGAATATAATATACCTATTCTCGACAGATCTCAGTCAGTGTACAGTAAAGGCAGTTCGTCTACGGCTGGTGGACCCTTGATATCAGCTCAGTCGCTGCTCCTCCGCCCTCCACTGACGACGCAGCATTCGCTCACACACAACCAGAACACACACAACGCGCAACGCGAACCAGCTTACGGCACTGCTACAAGTGTACGCCCGGGACCTGCAGGTCAGTGTTAAGATATTGACTTCACATCATCATCACGTCTGGTCAGCGACAATTAATTTCTAGATATAATGATAATAATAACAAAAATCCCGTTAAAGGGAGAAAACACTTGAAAAAAAAAGGATAATAATAAAAATATTCATTTATTTCGGATAGAATCCATAAAGAGTTAGTAAATACAAAATAAAATAACTTGTATGTATATACTAATAATCGGCCTATATATTCAATTCCCCGATCTTTAAAATTTCTCGTTCCATCCTTTCTTTGTCCCTTCATGTATTAGTCGTCGTAAGTTGCGTTTGCCCATCCGCAATCCCCACTCTAGAATTCATATACCAAGCAGTTATCGATCATATACACCACGGCAGATATTATCAGACCAGAAAAGTTCATGTTATGTGGACTTTATATTGATGGATTTGATACTGGCGAGGTAGCAACTATATGACAAGTTAACAGAGACTGTCCATAATAAAGTGTATTATTATGGACAGTCTCTGTTAACTTTTATTATAGTTAAGTGCCTTGGTTAGTGAACCAAGGCACTTAATTTGTATGGAATCTAATATCAGTACGCCACCACAGAACGATATTGATAATAAAAAGCACATAGAATAGAAATACATATGTATTTCTATATGTATTTCGGCAGTGTTTGGTTCTATGTATGTATGTAAACACTTTATTGCACAATAAAAGTAACATTACAAAAAAAAACCGAAAGAATTGCTAACTTAATTCCGAGTAGAGCACTCAATTTAACTGTGTTGTAACCTTATAACTTTAAAAACTAAAATATAACCACTATATTTCCAGGTGCCCCAGTCCAAGAGCGTCGTGATTCAGTATACAGCGGCAGCACGCGGCGAGGCCCGCTATCGTCCGACGACAGCGCTTACGGTACGTACACGCGCGCGCCGTACCGCGCCGGCGCCCCCGCGCCGCTCGCGCACGCGCACGCGCACGCGCACCCGCCCGACCACTACTAGCGACGCGCCTCGCAGCACAACATTGCGCTGCTCTTCGACGTTTAAAATCTCAACGGTCGTTCGTGAATGTGACAGACAATATGAACAATAGTAGAGTAGAGTGCTTGTAGGCTAGGTTTGGAATGCTGCAGTTTTTGTGGAACTATAAAATAGGATGACAGGTGAAGATGCAAACCCTATGTATTAAGTCATTCCTGATTGGAACGATGTCCCCTTAAGACACGTTACCTACATTTTTAAATAAAACTATTTAAAATATTGTAAGCTTGAAAACGAATGTTGTGGATCTTTTCAATCAATGGTAATATTTTATCACGTTGTTTATACTCTATTCAAACCTTAAAGCTTGATGCCTGTATTAGATCCATAATATTAGTTTACAGACAAATAATATTCTAATTCTATTGATATCTAACTCAAGTAGTTTACATTTTCAATCACAAGTCTGTAGTAAGTTATACCTACACTATAGTACTTTAGAATGTTGTCACAGTTATTATGATACTGCACTTATTTTGCAAAATTAAATAAATCTTAATGTTAAACGATTCTTATAATTAATTAAACATATTTTTATAAACGAGGACCAAATATTTCCAAAATGTGTATTTATATAGGTAATCTTAATGACCTGTGTTTAAATGAGAACTCTTACATAGCTAAAATTTCATCATTGTAACTACATTTTTATAGTTTCTATAAATATTCGATAAAAAAGAAATCGTAAGTCACCAAATGGAATTTTAAAATATTATCATACATGTAACAACTGATTATAGTTTTTTTTTTCAGAATATACCTAACAAAAAAACGTGTTCTTAGTTTTCTGAACTTCTGCATTTGTACCAAATACCTTATAATTTTTAGTTTAGTTTAGTTCGTACCTACATCATATCAAAAATGGCATTCTTCATAACAATCTCGTTACTAAAAAAGCGATCAATCGTTTTTTGCACATAATTAATTGTTTCAAATTAAATGCCTAACTTATTAGTCTAAAAAAGTACCGTACGCAACACACGGTTTTCTATATAGTAGATCATACAAATATTAAGATTTCGTTTATCACTGCTTATTTAAAAATACTTAGTACGAGGCCTGGTAATATTTACATTTTACTAATAAAACTATTCGTAAGATTTCTTCTGTAAAATAAATAGTACTGAATAAGTAGGTAGGTACTTTAAAAATTATAAATTTAGATAAAGCTTAAAACATGCACTTAATATTTGTTTAAATGTAAACAGTATTATATAACAATTGTTACAATAATGACTAGCTAGGTAATTTGTTAAAAAGAGTATGTAATTGTAGATAATGATATGAAAGAAGTTAACAACGAATTTAAATTTTTACTATAGGTTAAGAACTTTTATTCTTTAAATTAAAACAAAATGAGGCTTCCATATTTAACACTTTGTCATCTCAGGGGCGTGCGTTTATTACTTAGCTTACTTGCTTCTAAATCATAAAAATATCATTATTTTAAATTCTCTATAAATCAACGTACAAAATAAAAAGAAAAAAGTATTGATTTGGGATTTCCCCCCCACTCATTCTTCCGAGTTTTTAGTTTGAGAACCACTGAATGTATCTTAGCTTTACATAGGTATTTCAACCATTTGTAAATAGATAAGACTACTTAAATAAAAACCAATGTCGATGTTAATCTAATCTTAAAATTAAACTGACTGTGTAAATATTTTTTAATAAATTCCTTAACAGTTATGAATTGAGTTTTACTTGATAATCTCCACATTTGAAGGCAAAGAGACACACATGAATCAGTGTGTACTAGCTTTTAACACGACGCCTGCTATGCACCACAGAGTACCTTGTAATATACGGTACTATGCACCTACGACGTAGGTGGAGCGTGCTCAGACTGCCGCCGTGCGCGTAAGCCCGCCTCGTAGGTGCAATATTTCCTATATGACTGCGCGGCCCCTACGTCGTGGGTGCGCTGTTACCAAACGCATATGCGGCCACCTACCGAGGGGGTGGGTGGGGGGCGCATGGCTGTATTGTTACGTTTTTCATTTCAGCAGCCAAAGTGTGTTCACCCCACTAATATAATAAATGCGAAAGTTTGGATGTTCGCTCACGCTTCAACCACTGGACGGATCGGGATGAAACTTGGCACACAAATAGGTTAGGTCCTGGAATAGGACATTTACCGCGGGAAAACATTTAATTCCCACGGGAAAACTCATTTCACGCGGGTGAAACCGCGGGCGGAAAGCTAGTTCAAAATTAAAATTAAAATCACGAAAATATTTTTAAATAAATTTTATTTTCAAGGAATCGCTTAGACAATACATTACAAATAAGTCGTTATTGCTTGCTGTTGTGAAAATATAAAAATACAAGCACTATTATTACGCAACATCGCATCGTATAGTTTTATGAGCAGTTTTCAATGTCACATGAGTATAGCAAATTAATATTATAATTATTAGTATCCAATTAGTCATCTTCCCGTACCCAAACTGTTTCATTTATTTTTTAATTTGTCTACGGTGAAAGAACTCTACAAACAGTTTCATTCCGAGTTTAGGTACAATATATTATTATGCCTAGACCTAAAACACTGTCAGTGATTTATTTTTTAAACAATGATTATTGCGAAGAAATGATTGTGCTATTTGGATGTAGGAAAAACCTATAAAAACTGCAAAGTGAAAGGACAGTGCTGCCATCTTGATGATGGAACAATATACCAAAACATAATCGCAAGCCAAAATCGATTCCGAAATAAGTACACGACATAAGAAATAATTTCAACCTACTAAATAAATATAATTTACTTACACTATGTAGGAATTATTATGTAATTTTACTATAAAGTTATAAACATTGGATGTCACCATGAAGAGAAATTAATTAAGGGGCTACCCTATGTTAACATTAGCGCCGTATCGATAAAAAATATGTATGATCAATTTGAAGTGTATATATTTTAGTATTTTTAGAAATAACTAATTTTATAACACGTTATACGCTGTAGTAAGGATCAGCATCAACAACTCATATACGTCCTCACCGAGGAGCTCGAGCCTACCCTGATTTAGAGTGATTAGACCACGCTGGCCCAGTGCGGGTTGGTCGACTTCACACACAACCGTTGAATTTCTTCGCAGGAGTGTGCAGGTTTCATCAACATGTAACTAATGACAGCTTGGCAAAAAACAGTTTGAAAAAAAATGAGGGCGCTTCTATCGCACTTGTGGCCACCTCGTAGTCAAATAGGAAAGGAAAAATTACTTAATTTATAAAATATTGTAAAATTAACGAACAACAATCAACATGGCATACCAATGGGATAATAAAAAGCAACCCAGCATGAATGGCAGCAAACTAAATATTTAGTTCCACCTGTAACCGCGCCAAACACTTTTTGTCAAGCTGTGTTCGTATCAATTTCACGTTTCTTTATTACAAAATGATATAATTACAAAATGTACTCGATATAACTTCAAAACATTGGACTCTGATAGATTATTATTGTTACAGATTAGATTACGTCTGTTAACGAAATATCTAATAATTATAAACCGAAAAATGAAAAATTTCGTCGATCTTGGACAGGACTCGAACCTGCATCTCCTTGGCTATCCGGGCCAGAAACAGGTGCATTACCAATTATGCCACCAAGCTACAGAGCTTGGTGGCATAATTGGTAATGCGCCTCTTTCTTTTCGTCATTGGTAATGCGCCAGTTTCATTTCGTCGACCTTTCCAACAGCTTTTTGCTTTAATGCTCAGAGTGCATTCATGCCCAATCAACAGAGAATGTTTGAATGAATGAGAAAGCTACAGAGCTTGGCGGCATAATTGGTAATGCGCCTCTTTCTTTTCGTCATTGGTAATGCGCCAGTTTCATTTCGTCGACCTTTCCAACAGCTTTTTGCTTTAATGCTCAGAGTGCATTCATGCCCAATCAACAGAGAATGTTTATAACAGCGGCGCGTGAGTAGTTCCTGCACGATAGTGAGCGGTGCGGGATGGGGATCCTTTATACAACTGCTACAAATGAGGCAGCTATACGAACACGCGACAAAATTAGAGAGAGAGAACGGAACCCATAAAATATAAAAAAAGTTATATGGAATTAATACTGACATAATAAATAAATTCCGCAGATAAAGTTAGTGTGAAAATAGGCTTCGAGTGACAGCTATAATTGGCAACATCCATGAAATAGTTCTATTATTATGTTATTGATATTACGAATTAATATAAACTAAATGAAGACGCTTCAAATGTCAAATTGTTACTCTAAGTGGGGTGTTGAAATCCAGCAAAATATATCGATCGGTTTTCTTTACTGATAAAAAAGTAAGAAACTGTGTACACTGTCAAATACATTATCTTCAAGTTTAATACGTTCTGATGCATTTAAAATAAATTATCCAGAGCTTATAAAATAAATAACATCGACAGTTGCTAGCTCATACTAAGAATACTATTAATATCAAAAGCGAAGTTTGATTCGGCTAAAGAAACTTCGATCAGCAATATTACCTACATTTACAAAATACGTCAATACCACAATACTTTAGAGGGATATCTGATGAAACTAAAGCTGTTGTTTGGTTGTGTTCTTGCTTTTTGTAATAGTTATACAGGGTTACCTCGGAGACAGTGCGCATATTTTTCCATACTATCAGTATCGTTAATAAAACACATTTCACGAAAAAGAGTCATATGGTTTTTTTTGCGAACTATTAGTTTATCTCCTAGAAACAAATATCATGGTCACTCTACGCACGGGCTGTGGCACGGGAGTGCAAGGGGGTGGGGGCGCAGCGCGAGGGCGTACTACGCTCTTAGGCCCGGTTTCCACCAAAGCGGAGAGGAGAGGAGATGTGAGCTGTGCGTAGCGGCGAAGCGCGGGCAGAAGGCAGCGGGCCGGGAAGCGGGAGCACGGGCGACGCTCGCCGCGCGCATCTCGCCGCTCGCCGCCCGGCTACACACATCTTGCGCCCCGCTTGCTATAGAAAAATTAGACATCTCCTCTCCGCTCCGCTTGATCCATTTCCACTGAAGCTAAGCGGAGAGGAGATGTGAAATAACGAAATCTGATTGGTTATTCAAACACATCTCCTCTCCTCTCCGCTTTGGTAAAAACCGGGCCTTATATCGCTGTCGTAACTACGTAGAGTGACCATGATACTGGTTTTGGTGTGGATATATTCATACGATGTTTTTTTTTATATTGTTCGAAACATGTTAAAACGAAAAAAACACGTATCTTTTAATTTTTTAAAACCTAACCTTTACGCGCTGTCTCCTAAGTAACCCTGTACAATGTAAATAAAGATTTAGTGCTCAAAAGCTTTTAAAAAGTTAACAGTTAATAGCAGTTAAGTAATCAGCAGCCTCTAGAATATATAATTAAAACTGCACACTAAGCCACTCAATTTTGATATATTAATATAAACATTTATTCAAATATTAAATTTTATCTTGGCTTGTAGTTTTATCAGCTAACCCTCTCAGAGTGTTTCTCCACTGCTTTGATACGACAGCCGACAATTACATTATGGTCTCGTGACGAAATCCTAGATACAGATCCTTTTACACTGCGACATAAAAAAGCAGACAAAAAATGAGGGCGCTGCATCGGCCAATCTTTGCTACTTTCTCTTGTTATACATATACCACTGTGCAGTGTGCCGGTTTCGTGAATTCCAAACAAGAATATTTCCAACATTATTTTCATTACTACTTTTTTTATATCGCACTGTAGGCCTGTCATAAAAAAGTACAAAAACTATTATTATTTATTAACCATGTGAAATACTAAAGTGCTAAAAGTTGATATTATGCGAATTATTATACTAGCACGTCCGTAATAGATGGAGTTTTAGATTATTATTAAATGGATAAGCTTCGTACATTCTACCGTCCGATACTTAACATCCTGCTGCTCGTATCGGATGGAAACAGTGGAGAAACGCCCATACCGTCAACCGTCAAAACATTTATAAGTCTTTTCCATCCATCATTTTTTCCCCTAGAATAACGCCAAAACAATCTCCACGAACTAACTGATGTCGATAGCCAAGTCTTGTGTAAAAATATTTTTGTATTGAAAATGCTTGCGACGACCCGCATCGATCAGTCAATCTTTGGAGATGATAGCAATGCGTCCAAGAACAGTTCTATTTCCAGTTGATATCTTAATTAGTCTAATGAAATTATAGCGTTGAGTAACCCTTAATTCTCGTTGGTCAATAGTAACATCCGATACGTCATCAGATTTAACATTATCTATCCCTTTATGCTGGGCGCCGGTGGATGCAAGTAGCGCAAGACAGTTCACGTTGGAAACCCATGGGGGAGCGCTATGTCCAGCAGTGGACGTCTTCTGTCTGACATGATGATGATGATCACTTTCTATCGTTGAGAGACGTCAACATTTCAGCAGTCCAGAATCACACAGTCCAGAAGACATTTCAGAATCCAAATCAGCAGAGTAGATTGTAATAGGCCTGTGTCGTAAATTTCAAAAATGGCTTATTTCGTTAGTTTAGTACCTGTATTACCCCAAAAAAATAATATTTCATGATAAAAATTATATTTAAAACACATATTTTCAGTTTTAAGAAAATATTTTTAATCTGGCGTAAAAACACAAGAAAGTGTCATGGCGTCGTGAATGACGTCACATAGTGGCAAACGATTGTGTTCACTTGTGCTGTTGTATGAAAAAGTTAACCAAGCGTCAAAACAACAATGGCGGCATACCACTATGTGACGTAATACGTTCTGATTGACGTTCACAGCGGAGGGGCCAGGGGGGGTATTTATTTGATTTTAATTTGTAAAAATAACAATAATCATTAATTTTTATGTGGAATTATTTCGGTTTTCCCTGTTTAAATATTACAATTTACGTCTAGAAACATTCATCCATTGATTTCATTGTTAGTTGACACAAGCCTATTATGACTTATGTATGATTCTTTACATATTTAAAAGAAAAGTACAAAAGATACGATTCCTGTGGAGTTTCTTCTGGCCGTTCTTCTCCACACGAGCGTACACTGGTAGTGAACGTGCCATCCATGATAGGGTGACGGCGAAAAATTATTTGTAAAAATCTTAATTCGAATAAATATATTTTTTTTCCACTGTTGGACAAAGTCCTTCCCAGGATCTCCACAACGACCGGTCCTACGCTGCCCGCATCCAGCGTTTTCCACTGACCTTCACCAAATTTTCTGTCCACCTTCCCTACCTATGCACTGCCTCTTTCTTCTTGCACGTACTCTCTTTCCAGCGAGATAGAAATACGACTAAATCTGATTAAGTTTAGTGAGACAAGACGTAAAGAGGTAATAATCTTTTTTACACTATTAGCTTTTCAACTGGAAGTAGAACCAAATATTACGGTACATTAAATTCTATCTGCAGAGATTCAGAAATAGCGTTTGTGTGACAGCGGTCTGAGATTCATGGGACACTGATGTTGTGTGGTTCTGCCTTATCTTTTAAGTATTTTATTTATAATCTGACTGGCATTTCACCCCTTAAAAACACTATAACTTTGTATTTATCAATACGACCGATGATCGATTAAGTTCACCACATTAGGGTGCCAGGGGTGTACCCAAATCAAACTCTAGGTAAGAAAACTTGAGATTAATCCCAAAGTATAAACTTTAAACCTTAATAATCTTTGAAGACCTGCTCTGCACCCCTGAATCCTTGGGGAAGAATCTTTACGGCGTTCTTAAATATTTACCACTCGGTTCACAATTGCAACCACACATCAGTGTCACAAGGTCGATAAATACTAGATTTGAGATCACTTTTCAGATCTTGCTGCGCTCACTCTAATAAAGATAAGAGAAGAAACTAACCCCGATCATACTAGATATTATTACCAGCAATACAATAGTGCGCTTTATCCATAAAGAAATTCAAACCCACAATTGAAACATCAGTATCCGCCGAACCCCAAAGACCGGTACGTAAACAATTGTATCGTTACAATACGGCTGAATATTGCTAAGTACGAGACGCTTGCTCCGTGCGCCGGCGCCGCGGGGGGAAGCGGTGCGGGGTGAGGGTTGCGGGGGGCGGGGGTGGGCGTTCAGCACACGCAGCCGCCCTCGCTGCCTTCCTGCTCGCCGCTGAGCTGCGACTGGGTTTGGAGGTCCACGGCTGGGTGCCGGTCAAGGAATTACCGTATAATTGTACATTTTGAGAAAAGTGACACGAACGAGTAGACCAAAATAAGGGTAATATCTACACAGGAAGTGGCAATGATTGCACGAATAATCCCTTACTCCATAGTTCTGCCGTGATCATGACTATTGCAACATAATCGTAATATCGGTGAGCTCATTAAAAAGACCAAAATCGTGGTAAACCCGGTAGATATGCGTTATTAATATTAACAACCGCGAAAAAGTGTTTATCCTGAAGTTTGTTGATTATTACGAAACAGGCGTTGCTTTTATTGAAACAAACTGCAACGTTACAAGATGTTTTATGTAACCCACTATTAGTGCATTTTATTTTGCATATGGGTTCACTCTTAGCTAGTATGCATTCTCCAGAAAGCTGTTTCGCTTACAAGTTAACAGGGAGTGTCGGGATTTTACAAAGAAAACAACAGTGTAGTGTTTTTAAGTTTTAAAATTTTATTCAAAATAATTTCAGCGTGAGTTACGGATATTTACACGAGTTATTAAAAACCGTGCCTTTTATTCTGCATGAAATTACTTGATCTCGTAATAATCTATACAGTTGTAGTTTTGAGGTCTAAGAACAAAATAAATATAGCTGTGAGACTAGGCAACAAAGTAAAATAATTATAAACGAAGACAATAGGGAATATGCATACAAATATATTAGTGTTTTTCATAGTTCATATGAAAGTATAGAAAAATAGAATACTGTCAGTCAAAACAGAATCGAAATTGATTGAAAAACAAACTAGATACAACATAAAACAAGTATATCTGTCCGTCTTACGAAAACAAAATTTTCTATGGCGTATGTATGGGCCGCGTGACATATGACGTCACATGTCACATCGGACCTCTCTGTCTAACCATCAACTTTGAAGCCTTATAACTTTGTTCCTGAGCAAGATATTTGAAAAAATATTATTAATGTGTTTATCTGGAACTTGAAATATTACGATTAATGAATTTGAAAAAAATGTGCGCATTCCCTATTTACAAAAACTTATTGCATGTTCTGTGTGCTATAAACTAACACCTTTTTATAATTTTGGTAGCCGGTTAATGTTAATTTTCATATCACATTTCGTAACGCCTGATTAACCATTCCATGGTGAAACTGGGTCTTATAATTTTACTATCCTAAACCTCAAAACTAATTTAATGTTTTCATTTTAAGAAGCTTGTATAAATTGTATATAATTATTTCATAATCGTCAAGTTTTCAAAGACAAACACGCGGTTCATATTGCTTTTTAAATAAATATAAATATACAGCGTTTTTCAGTCAAATAGATTTCAAAATACAAATGCTCTCTTATTAAAACACCACAAAGCTTGTATTATGTTTATGTTTTTCAAAATCCATTTGACTAAAATCATCCAAGTATACCTAAAATTACAATTCAAAGTAAAAATAAACCTTACTGGAATGATTCCTATAATAGTGTTACAATATTTAAATGTCATATTAATCTGAATAAAGGCTAGCAGTGAATAATCTCACTAATTAAATTTTAGACAATAATATAAGAATCATAAGATTTCACTTAAGCTCTAAGTAAATAAATAATACTAATGTACATGGATCGTAATACTGGTCGCATGCAACTGCTTATGACAAAATTTATCATGCATTGTAAACTATAAAATTAATTACTTGACACTGGCACAAAGTCTACTAGTGCCAAAAACTAAAAAAAAACTATAAACTTAATCACAACGATGTTATGAAGACATTGTAGTTTTAATATATTGATATCAATATGTGAAGATATGTATTTTTACGTTAGATCGTGACAGTACGGGTTTGAAACAAACATTAATCACTGGAAGAGGAAGATCCTTAGGTCTTAGCAATTGTCTTTTGTAGATTACAAACAGTTGCACGCGACTAGGTCTACAACCGCGCGCTATATACAACGAGGAGCATCTCACGTTTATACTCTAGATCTAACCTCACGCTTGGCGCACTTCATAGAGTCGACTGCAAAATCATAGTTTTAATCATTATAAGAATTTATTATAACTTCTTATTAGAACCTTTTTAGACATCTTTGAAATAAGAAAAAATGTCTAATTGACTTTAGGGCGTTTAAAATTACACAATTGTTATTTTTTAAATAAGTTTCTTTAAAATTAATAATACGGATTAATAGTATTCACTGTAATAAATGAGATTTATTTTGCAGCCAACCTAATAATTTACTGTTATATTGTTCTAACTTTTCTTTTAGTAGCTTACCAAGACAGATTCCATAAAATATAAAAATAAGCTCAGAATATTGGGCGGGGCATGTAACTAATTTTTAAATGAAGCAACGGCTAATATATAATGGATAATTAAATGTTACTGTAATTAGGAATCATGTATTATAAAACTTTAGAAAATTGAATGCAAAATATTTAAGTTACAAATTCCCTCATTGAATTTAGTTTGTATAACTGGATCGCATGGTAAAGTAAGAATCGAGCACCAATTAAATAAACGTGATTCAATCTTATTTATTATATCCGTTAATTTTACAAAATTAAAATAGTAAAATAATATTAAAGTTGTTGCAGTGATTTTATAAATCGTTCGATAAAATCGATATTACTTTTGATTCGTGGCGTAACGTACAGTTTCAGTCTTGGTCGACTTAAAACGATAATTCCTGCCTAAAGTAACACCTTATACTACAATATTACAAGCGAAACTTATGCCTCTCGAATATTCTCAAAACCATAATAAATTAGAAATAACGGGTAAAGACAATTTATAGAGATATTAAATAGTCGTTTATTGTTGTTTTCAAGAAAACACCTTGTATATCTTGGTCCACGCGTGTGGTCAAAAATTCTATGATCTATCCTTGTATAAATATGGTAAAGAAAGTATTTTTCAAAATTCACGCGCAAATTAATTTGTCCCCCATTCCATTTAAATAATGACGTAGGAATATTCGAGATTTTTCAGTGCTCTGCACATATTCATGCTTTTGTGTCTCCAAATGCATTTTAGTTATAAACAAGCCACTCTCAACTATATTACGTCAAAATAGAAATAAAATTGATATAACAGTGCAGGGAGCCGTTAAAAGTTCGGAACTACTGGGAACACTTTCCGTCTCGCTTACTCTCAAGTCTGGCATCTCGTTTCTCGTTTATAATATAGAATTTGTGTTTCTTTGTTAGCATGAGTGAAATTTATTTTTAGCTTGTTGCTTGTTTTTATAAGCTTATTATAATTTTATAAATATCTCGAGAGTAAGCGAGACGGGAAATACTAAAGCTGGAGCTACAAGTGGCGCACGTTATACCTAATATCACGGTAGACACACACAAAAGCACATATTCGCACATTCATCACATTCAGCGCAGTCGCGCTTTGTCGTCTTAGCCTCACTGAAGCCTCACTGAACCTGTTTCGATTGGACCTGAATGTGTTATGTGACACACATCAAAATGCGTCAAATAGTTTTCATTGGGACGTTTTGATCTCATTTTCCTTCCCATTGAGCAAACTGTAATACAGTGTCCCAATCTCTGTCAGTTATTTCCGTTAATTCCGTTTCCTATTTTAGTAATGCTTCACGGGTCTAATTGCAATACATATTTAGTACACAATTTATATATATTGCGATTGAAACCGTGTCAATAAATCGCGAACCGTTAAAACGGTTTCTAAACCCGACAAAGCGCCACTGACCGTTACAGTCAGCTACAACGGAGCAGTAGGGCACAAGTATCGATAGTTTCCACTCCCGCGCAGCTAGCACGCGCAGCCGCCGTCCGGCTCCTTGCTGTCGCCTGGCGCTTGCCGAAGGATCACCTCTTGCACTGGACAAATATAGTATTAAGGAAACTGTCTACGGAAGATTTTGATGGGACAGCGAGCGACGCAAATTTTTTTTTAAATGTTTCGGTAACTGTGTTTGAAATATCTCTTGTAGGTAGTGATTTTGTCATTTTTTTAAATAAACGTACTAATTTAATAATAATTTTGTCAACTGAGAATTATATATTTTTTTGTCATATGGTTTTTGTATTGCGGTCGATATATATTTCGTTTAATAATCACTTTCTACAGCATGATTTTGTAATCCCTAGCAAAATTTAAATATGATGTTGAGACCATCATAAGCAACCACTTTTCCCAAGGAACATGAGTTGAAAACCCCCAAAAAAATTTCGACCTCCAATACAAATTAGTAAAGTTGATTGTGTATTTTGTATGAAAAGTCGATTTTTTTAGGGTTTTCAACCCATGTTCCTTGGGAAAAGTTGTTGCTTATGATGGTCTCAACATCATATTTAAATTTTGCTAGGGATTATAAAATCATGCTGTATATTTGTGTAGTCGGGTAAAAATTATATCTAGTGGCGTCGCTCGGTGTCCCGTCTGTTCGTACTACACTAACAAATAACACAGAAGATATACAGAAAAGAAAAACTATACACGGAATTTTAACAAACGTTCAAAGTTTTTGTTATTGAAACTGACATGGCCAAAAAGCTTCTGGTTTCGCTATTTTTTTTTTTTGTCAAAAACCACAGTGTACATTGTTGAAGTGAAAAGTGATAATCAAGCCACAATAAATACAGATGAAGCATAGATAAATGGAAATAAGATTAGATTTGAGTAAATAGGTAGTTAAATAAATAAAATATACGACATAATATAATATATCTAAAATAATATAATCAAGCCAAAGACGCCATTGTTAAAATTTAATAAATTCATGCAGTTTATTTTATTATTCGTAATTTTGATTTTATTATTTCAGACATGCAATAAATAAATCAATTTAAACTTGAATTAGGGTTCATTTTACGCCAGTGACAGTTACTTGCAGGAAATTATTTTTTCTTTGAAAAGTCAATTTTTTTTTACCTTGCCAATGAGGGATTTTCCGACAGCTAATTAAAAAAAATTGTTCATGATGGCGTTGACGATTCGTCCGGTGAAGAAATCTGGCGAGCCACCCAGGGCCATAAGGATTAAAAAAAAAGAATCCACGAAGTACACCTGGCGCCATCTATCGTCTTAATTAGAACTATTATTTTTATTTTTAAAGAGCTGTCAGAAAATCCCCCATTATTTTTAAACAGACTAAAACATTACAATTTGTCTACAGTAAGTACCTTGATGCTACATTATTTTTCTTCTTCTTTTTCTCTTCTTTTTGCAGAAGAACTAGTAAAATCACTCATGTATTTTCTTGTAAAATGAACCCCGTACAAAGCACTATACATTAGTAACGTTAAGTTTACTTACAACACAGGTGTTAGCCGTTATACCACCACCGACACAAACGGGTCCGGGAGACGTCACTAGTTCAAATCTATGAGTTCAACCGACCGCCGAACGACAAGCGAGGATAGCTACAGACATTCTCTCATCATCATCATCATCATCATCATCGTGTGGGTTGTGAGGTCGACAACCGCCCTCACAAACCCTGGTGTCAGTGTTATAGAGCCGCCAAAGGCCACTGACTTGACTCATGTAACGACTAGATTGTAGCCGGAACCAACGGTTCAACGTGCCTTCCGAAGCAGGGATTCATCTTTCTTTTTGGACAATCAGGTGATTCAGCCTGCAATGTTCTAATTAAACTGGGGAAAGTCACACAAAGAGATTTTTGCTTGACAGTGTCCCCACCGGGAGTCGAATCCGGAACCTCCGTAAAGGGCGTCGAAATGTCGACCACTCGACCACGGTGGCTGATATTCTCTTAATAGGGGATCGGACTGTTCCTAAATTTACCATATTTTATGAATTATTTTTAAAATATAAATTAGTAGCAGACGATTCGCGAAAAAAAAAACAGAATCGGCGGTTGAAAAACGAATTTACAGTGATTTTTTAAAGTTTCAATATGTCTGTCTCTTACAAAAACGATTTTTTGAAAGGATATGGCGTTACTAACAAATGATGTCACAAGTGGGTATGCGCACGCCTCTCTGTCTAATCTTGAATTTCAAACCTTTATACCTCGGTCAATTTTAAAGATAGAGCAAAACGTATTTTAGTGTTCGATAGCAGAAATTAAGAAGTTTGGATTTATAAAATAAAATAAAAGTAGTCCGATCCCCTATTATATATATTTATGTATTTTTTCTGTGGGAACATTCCTGTAGTAAAGAGGACCCATGCTCTCGAAGTTTAGTATTAAGTCAAGTCGATATTTGTGTGGTGAGTATAAGTTAGAAATATAAAATTTCCAGTCATAATCTTCGCTAGCTAAGTCTCTGAAACACTTAGTAAAAACTACACATTTGTTTTCTAATATTGTTTTGTTCTATATCTTATTCAAAAAGATTGTAGGTGATCTTTGTTAGTACCCTTTTCATGCTTCCAAAATGCATTTTGTTTTCCATCCATGCTGTGACTGTAGCTACCCTCATGTTAAAAACGAGCACTTCAAAATGTCACAAATGCGTAACCAAATCCGAAAATTCGTTTCAAAATACACATATTATATTTATTAAATGTCAACGAATTCTGTTTAAAAGTTCCGAAATAATAAAGATCCGTTAAAAAACGCATATGATCGAGGAAATTCTTATTGTAAGTAACATTTTATATACCTTAAATTGGTCTTTTACCTGTGCATTTCTAGCGATTTGCACAATAAACAGTAAATACAGGTTACGTAAGGTCTCTTTCAATAGAATCCCGCAATAATGTAAACAAGATAATTTTTGACACTAACATTCTAAAGACAAACAAGACTTTGATGAGTAAAAAATTAATATGGCAGTTTTACAAATTATTGAAAGTTTTGTCGTCCGAGTATTTTTTATTAAAATAACTATCATAAAGAAGTTAATAGGGGGCGAAATGATTGTAAGAAGAATGTATGGTTCCTTGAAATGTGAATATGATCAGCATTGATACTCAAATGTAAATAATTACGGAGTAATCGTGTTTAAATTGGTTTGTTTACATTATTGCCGGATTCTATTGAAAGGGTAACGATTTATGAGCGTTGACTTTGAATGCATCAGTACATTTCTCTCTCTCACTCGCTCCGGTAAAAGCTGTATACAGGCGCGAGGCGAGCATCCCCACCACTTTCTCCGGACGCTCATAAACCGTTCCAGGGACTATAACGTGTGGATATATTATGTGCGTGTATAAACGAGCGTGGTAATGTTTGTGTATTTGGATAATTACTTGCTTTGGGGTCACTGCAATTGCTTTGTTTTGTTCGCGAAAACATGCCGCCTTCATAATAATATCAAAAGAGGGCAGAAATTAAATAAAGATGCAAATTCTTATAAACATAGGAAGTGTCAAATTGTCGAATTTCACCGTTAATTTCCGTTTACTTTTTAGTATATCACTGTAAATAATTCGCTATTTTCAATAATAACAAAATCTTTGATTATTTAAACATTTAACGACAGGCTTCTGTTAAATATCTACAAATATTCTTATTTTATGTTCGTCTCTTTCCAATCTTGTCCGGTTATAAGATTCAGTACATATTAAAATTTTCTGAATTCAAGTGATCGATTTTACAAGTTTTAATTTAAAATTTTACTAATATTCCAACTAATATTTAAATGTAATTTTTGCATTAGCCCCAAAACATTAAAAAAGTACGTGTAAACCTTCTAAAAATCAACACTTTCATCTTTCGATCAAATTGTGTCTCCACACGTGTCTAGTGTGAACATTCTCTGTTAAGTTGTCAATTGCGAAAAGGATACTGTCTTCGGGAGGCTTGCTTTCGGCTGAGTCCATACCGGGTAGGGCGGCCGCCACTCGTCGGAACAACTGGAATACGGAAACAAATGAATTAATTAAAAACAGATCAGTGATATCTAATATTTAAACTTCACCCGCGGGTGTGGGTAGATGTAGGGAAAATCGCAAAAGGTCTTCACTATGGACGATCAGTGTGACTGCGGCGACACGCAAACTATGGAGCACCTGTTGTCTTGCCCTAACTGCCCTGTTTCTTGCTCTATACAAGACCTAAATGAGGCCAATGATAAGGCAGTAAGCTCTGGCCAATTTTTGGGTTGGACTGGTTTAACCTCCATCGACACGAAAACAAGAAGCTAAAATGGCAAGTAAAAAAAAATAGCAGCATCAGTATTTATCAGGTAAGTTATTTCGATTTTCGCCGTGTGGTGACGGCAGAGTAGAATACATTTGTCACCAACCCCTACTCTTCCCGTGGGTGTCGTAAGAGGCGACTTAGGGACTACACATTGAACAGGGAACGGGCAGCAGCGCTCTCTGATACAGTAACCTTTTAATCTGCGATCTCCGACCCGCCTGCCAAGCGTGGAGATTATGGCAAAACCCTCCACTTAAGTGGAGGAGGCTCATAGTCCAGCAGTGGACTGTCACGGGCCGTTGATGTTGAAGTTATTTCGATTTAAACCAGTAGTTATATCACCGAAGTATGACATACACTCACCTGTTTGACAATGAAGCCCTTCTGCATCCATGGTCAGATCGCATTGTTAGATTGATCTGATTACGTCCACTCTTGTCAGCCTTACCAAGCCTAATTATGGCCCCGTGAATATTTTTTTTATGGTAAAGCCAAAAACGACTCGCTTGACAGTAACTCACCAATTTGACATTGTAGTCAGCGTTAACGCTGGTTCTGATGAACATTTTATAAATATTGAATTGAATAAAACATTTAAATACATTGAAAAAATAATACAGTTCTGACAACGACTCACTTGACAACGACTCGTCAGTTTGACATCAACTTTGACGTTGTATCTTAAGCAGTGTCACCGGGGACAGAAGCCATTTTCGTGATTATTGGATAAAATTGCTTTCTATGATCTTAAAATTCTTAGCATTGAATTTTCCTCACAGTAACATAGCTTTTAGACTACTCACCAGTTTGACATCAACCCACCTGTTTGACATTGTAGCCGGCCTTAGCGCTGGTTTCTATGAACATCACATTGAGCTCCTTGGCCTTCCGGTCCCCGTCTTCAGTGGAGACCTGCCTCTTGTCAGACAAGTCGGTCTTGTTGCCGACCAGCATTATGATGACGTCAGAGCCGCGCTCCGTGCGCACGTCATCGATCCATTTTGACGTTTGGTGGAATGAGTTTGCATCTGCAGAGAAGGTATAATAAGATTCTTTATTTAGGATACGTAAATATTGAGGTATATTCTTCACGTGACTATGTCAGTGTGATTTTCGTTTAAAAATAAGGTACCATATAAACTTCAATCCACCGTAATTTGTCTCCCCTAGAAAGATAATTTCTATAAATCCAATCTTAGTGCTTTCCTCGTTCTGTTTCTAGCTCTGCGACCACCATCTTCCCGTTGGTGTTGTAAAAAGCTAGGCGAGCAGACAAAATGCTGGTAACTTATCACTATAGGTACCGTGAACTATGAAACATAACATCGGCATACCTTCGTTTAAGTGCGTATGTAAAGAATTCCAACTCAACAATTTTTCCAAATATGGTAAGATTTACTTAGCCATAGCGCATTCTTTCAGCTTGATTTTTACTTGTTTTTGTCGGTTGACAACCTTGAAACTAGTTCTGTTTTGATATCGAAGTTAATAAAAAAATAGTGGCGATACCATGTTGTATTGTATGTGCTGAATAAACTAAGCATTCATAAATTATGTCAGATTAACATAACACTATCTGACTTCGCATTTACTTTTATTATATTGGAGAAGATAATATTGAGCTGAAGGCAATCAGAAATAGATTGCTTAGTTTGTTAACTAGCGAAAACTTGGGCAAGACCCTAGAGAGTGCAAGGAAGTATTCTATCCTAGTCACATTTGTTTCCTAGTGTGGTAAAGAACATTTTACTGACACGTTATATGCATTGCCTCTAAAGCCATGTCATGCATAGTGCGATTCAAATTTAAATACTCTAAGAAGTTATTTTGTTTCAAAATAAAAAAAAAAGTGATTAGGGGAAAACTGTTTTTACTAATTTGTGTGCAAACAAATTACAACTGGAAATACTATTTAAATAAGTAAACTCATCTTTAAACATGAATGACTGCAACAAATTTAAGATAACATTTAATGTTAAGAATGCCAACCACTACATTCAAGAATGATAAATGGCTTTACAGAACACCCATTAAATTCCAGTCATGGTTATCAATTTGTAAGACAGATTTTTCCATTTTGTTCCACATCAAATGTCCTAGAGTAAAAATCCCATAAAGTCTGAATCCAGCTCATAAAGTCCGGGACTTTTAGCACTAAACAACATTTATTTACAACAGACCTGTTTTACTATCCCTAAGCCATAAGGCAGACATTTCGGTTATAAACATGTAGGCTTCAAAAGGAAATCAAAGTATTAATGTTTTCGTGAATGTATAGCAATATTTCTGCGGCCGTGGGCTGCATTACAAATATCGCCGATAACACATTACATTTTTTATTGTGGCCCGGCGACATTTTTGATGCAAAATGAATTGTTCCCACCATGTCGCATCCCACGATATCGCTCCTTCAAATGCGCTTAGCTAGCCTTCCCACCACCTCGCTCCGTGCTTGCTCTAATATTGTTCCCACCTTGTCGCTTCCTACTATGCCGCTCCTTCTAATGCGCCTAGCTAGCCTTCTCAAAGATCGTTCCGCTAGCGAAAATACGATATTGCTAGAAGAGTTGCGGCCACATCACATATATAGCTGTTAAACAATTGCACCTAATACGAATTGATGGCCCCGTACCCTAGTCAGAGTATGCCTGCCTTCGAAGCACAGGGACGCGGGGTCGAATCCCGCCCAGGGCAAACATTCGTGCGATGAACACTTGTTTTTGCCTTGTGTCTGGATGTTGTTTATCTATATAAGTATGTAGGTATTTATCTATATATGTAATTAATATACATCAGCTGTTCGATTGATACCCATAGTACAAACTCTGCTTAGTTTGGGATCAGATGGCCGTGTGTGAGATGTCCCCACATATATTTATTTATTCATTTAATTTGGTATAAACCATATACAAACAGCTCTACATGCAGCTACAGTCGACTTGTTCCGTAGGTATAACATTATATTTATCGTAAATTTCATTTCACTAATTTAACGACCATTTCTCAGCTATATTGCTTATCTACACTGCGCAATAAATGTAATAAAGAAAGTCATAAATAGTCGAATTTAAAAGGTCTTCACTAAATTATTATTTAGCAAAATCAGAAATAATCATACCTGCATACAACCCGTTGAAAATATCTGTGGACTTCGCTGGAATTCGTAATCCTTTCGTACTGAGTTGCATTTCGTCTTTCCGCATTCTTTGCAAATGTTTCTTACAATATTTATTTAAAGTATTTTTTTTATTATTTATTTAATTTCTTAGAACAATATTATAGTTTTTATCTAAAACTAAGGTACCACAAAACTGCATATTATATACAGTTTGACCGTGGAATCCAGTGAGCCTCAGTTAAAAAACTAACCAATGGTAATTTGCGTTACAATGTATTTATCTACTAGCGGCCCGGCTACGCTCGCGCTATGTAAGATTGTCCCGTGGGAATAAGTCTTTTCCCAGTAAAAAGTATCTTATGTGTTAATCCAGGTTACAAACTATCTTCATTCCAAATTTCGTTCAAATCCGTCCAGTAGTTTAGGCGTGAAAGCGGAACAAACATCCAACTATCTAAACATTCAAACATCTAAACATCCAAATATATTTTCACATTTATAATATTAGTGTGATAAACTATTAAGATCATGTTTTTGATGATAAGAAATTTGAATGACAGATATTTCTGATGAGCTGGTTTAGCATGAAAATAAACTGCTTTTCGGACGCCATCGAGACAAATTGTTAACAAAAAATGGCAATCTTTAATATCATTTTATTATGTAATGAATATTTTGCTCAGAGATGATACCGCTGTAACGACGCTACTTAAATAAATACTAGTAAGTAGTAACTAAAACAAACTCAAGTTAAAATGTGTACTTATTGCGAAAGTTTTCTCAAAGCGGTCTGCAAGTCCTTAACTTTGAGACCCGAACCTCCAACTTCTGATAATTTATTACTCAACTTTTTTGAAGCTTTTTCTCAAAGACTTTTCGTCCTTTTTCGCTCACTCGGGTTTTTATATACATCAACAAGTTAATTGTTTTTTTTTTCAGTTTTTCAGATATTGTTAAGTTTTTTTTTAGTCTTATCCTCTTTCTTTATACATTTGTCGCAAGTCCCAGATTCGATTTCGATATTTGAAGTTATTTGAAGGATGAATTTAAATATGTTTCGGTCTGGTTGTTATTTATGTGTGTCTGTGTATTTCCGATACAGGATACTTAATTTCTCTCTTCATCTACAAGATTTTAGTTCTAATATTCCTAAAAGACGAGAAAAAAATAGATTACGTTAGAAGTATCCCGTATAAGCATTGCACGAACCGTCGGAGAGCTACGCCCTTGCTCACTAAAACATGCCAAAACTTCTTAATATAAACTTTATTACTTTCCAATACTGTACTAATTCCCAAGTCGAGGCAAGATGTAAGTACCACATAAGACGAGAAATGTAATAAAATGCCCGCGCGGTCTACGTGGCTGTAAAATTAAATTTAAACCGAAAAAAAAAAACAGTTGTTTTATTTATTTATTTCTCCTACTCTTCCAGTCCAGCTCTTACTCTTGACTAAGACATCGCATTCACAGAGAATGTAAAGCGAAGTTTACTCATCTTCCGCGCTGTCAATCTCAAAATCTGTACGACAATAGGGGATCGGACTGTTCACCATATTTTATGAATTATTTTTAAAATATAGATTAGTAGCAGACGATTCGAGAAGAAAAAAGCAGAATCGGTTGAAAAACGAATTTACAGTGATTTTTTAAAGTTTCAACATGTCTGTCTCTTTCAAAAACGATTTTTTGTATGGAGATTATATGGCGTTACTAACAAATGACGTCACAAGTGGGTATGTGCCTCTCTGTCTAATCTTGAATTTCAAAACTTTATAACTCGGTCAATTTTAAAGATAGACCAAAAATTATTTTAGAGTTCGGTTGCAGAAACTAAGAAGTTTGGATTTATAAAATAAAAAAAAGTAGTCCGATCCCCTATTACGTATTTTTCATGAACTTGTTTCGAGGTTATATAAGTCCCGTCAATCACACTAATAAAGTATGAATGTGAAAGTATGTTTGGATACTTAGATGTTTGGATATTTGTTACGCTTTCACGCCTAAACTACACAACGGATTTGGAGGAAATTTGAAATGGAGATAGTTTGTACCCTGGATTAACACATCGGATACTTTTTTATGAAAAAAAGTCTTATTCCCACGGGAAAATCTTACACAACGCGAGCGTAGCCGCGGGCGGACAGCTAATAATGTCATAAATAAACATTACCATCGGTGGGGACGTATATGAGCTGTTGATGATGATGATGATGATAGTAAAGTTATTCCGTCCATCTACTGATTGGCTCAACGTATTTGTGCATACCCTCACTCAGATAATTATAGTCTATTGGGATTAAGCATACCCACGTTGGTCGCGATAACAACAGGTATTATGAGAGTGATACAATTGTTACATGAGAATGATGTGGATCAAATAACTAAAACTTTATAACGTTTGGAAGTTAAGTACATGAAACGAAAAAAGGGTATATTATTTTATATACGCATTTCCAAAAAACATAACTTTTAAAATGATAAAATTGATTTTCTCATGGATCCCAAAATATCAAAACATGGATGTGGTAAGATCGGGACCCCCATAATATAGACTATTTCTAACAAAAAATAATAATCATCAAACCAATCAAGAAAGCTAATGATAATGATGTTGATGATGTAGTGCGTGTTATTCGAAGTTCTCACAATGAAGGAAACATCGTAAGGACACCAGCACATCATCAACAGCTCATTATACGTCCCCACCGAGGGGCTCGAGCCTACCCTGATTTAGAGCGTTTAGGCGTTATTCGACCACGCTGGCCCAGTGTGGGTCGGTCGACTTCACACACAACCTTGGATCACGATGTTTTCCTTCACCGCAAGAGCGTCGAATAAAGCGTACAGCACCAGTCCATGCGTGTGAATAAATTCATCAACCAATCTTTTATAGAAGACTCATCCTCTAGGCAAGGAAGACTACGAGCAATGAGCTGATTCATGCTCGAAGGTAACGCAGAGAAAAATATGGACTTGAACTCTCGTAAACAAACTTTTCGCACTAGGTCATGAAATAGGGTCGATATTACACAAATCTAGTCTAGACCCTAGAGGTGACTTAAGCCCTAAATTTAAGCCTAATGTAATGAAATTAAGTCAAGAATACATTTGTCTAGAGGTGACATAAGCCCTAAATGTTAACCTAGTCGGTGTAGGTGGCACAAATATTTGGTGTCTGCGGCGCGAGGTCGGCCGGCATTCGATCGCTGCGTCGTCGTCCTATCGATTGTATTCTAGACCTTCGAGCGAAGTGTGAGCTCTTCACCTAAGACTACGTGGTCGTAAGCGTTGCCATTTGCACTCAAATTTAATTTAAATATACAAAAAAAAGGTTACTGTATCAGAGAGCGCTGCTGCCCGTTCCCTGTTCAATGTGTAGTCCCTAAGTCGCCTTTGTCGTCTCTAATACAGTAACCTTTTAATCTGCGATCTCCAACCCGCCTGCCAAGCGTGGAGATTATGGCAAAACCCTCCACTTAAAGGAGGCTCATAGTCCAGCAGTGGACTGTAACGGGCCGTTGATGTTGATGATGTTGATACAAAAAAAGAAGAAAATTATATAAAATAGCTTTTCTACCCGGCTACTGAAATTAATGAATCGCAAAAAAGATTTTAAATGAAATATTCTTTTTTCTATATTTCACAAATATAGTAGCCTTTAAACTGGTCGGTAATCTCTTCTATCGATTGGTACAAACCCCATCGAAATCGGTGCAGCCGTTCTCTACTTATAAAAGGACAAACATTCAGTTTTATATTGTAGATATACCAAATGAAATGAAAGTGATAGTTTATTAACTTTGGATGATACATCTCTTGAGTTTCGTCATAACTAAAAATATGACTTAGATAATCTAATACATCTAATACACAAATTTTACAATAACATAAGATTATTGTAAATTTTAATCTTTAGAACTTAAAGTTAATACAAAGTAACAATAGTACTTGGAAAATAGAGAAAAAATAGTGTGTATGGATTGGCAATTGGTTTCAGGCTAAACTTAAATTTTCTGCTCGTGTTTCAATGAATGAGTACTATTTAGAAACAAAGTAATTTTGACAATGGCTTTGTTTGTACACTATGATACTAAGTGTAAGATAGTTACTACGGTCAAGACGTAATCTAATAATTTAAATCATTGTTAATCTTAAAAGTGGTTTTGTGCGAGTACAACATCGCATAAGTTAATTTAGACGCGCGGATTATGCAGACGTAATAACTAAAGCTATTAATTCAGAACGGCTGCCTTCAAGTGTGGCTTGGAAACGAGCGGTTAACCGCTCCAATACGGCCTAAGTACAATAAGATTTTGTTAACAAAAATATTCCGAATGTACTTTCTGCTCTTCCGACATAATTAGGTAGGTATTTGTACAATATTGTAGGTTTTGTTATGAACCAAAGTTTATAATATCGTGATAAGTAAAATAATTTCAAAAACCGTATCATAACATCACAACTTAAACATCACCAAATCGCCATCACACATCGTAACCAGAAAGCACGATGTAAGTACAAAATAATGTTGAAAAAGTTCACAAATATATTTATACTAAAAAGTAGTGAACGTGAAAAGTTAGAGAACCCACAAAAGTTAATAAATAAAGTATAAACACCTAAGGTTGCCGCGTTTACGTAACCTTGAATACCGCTAATGAGTCGTATATGGCTTTCTAGACTGCTAAATATTTTATGCTGACTACCGGTCATTGCTGTTGTAGTAATAATTTACCATCCTATGTGCGACCCAATCACAGCAATGTAATTCGAATTAGTCACTATATCTAGATCTCGACAAAGAGCTATAATCGCCGCTCAGGAATGCGTTCCTAGAGCTATTACTAGACAGCAGCCTGTGTCACTTGCACTCATAAGATTTGAAGTAAGAGAAAGTGAGAAAAAAAAATTCGCATGTTTTTTAGGCCCCTTTCTAAGGTACGCTTCCCATTTCGAGAAGAAATCTTAGACTTAGTCTAGTCCGCTACTTTAAAGACTGTTGGAAAGAAAACATATAACTCGCTGGTTTCAGGGCCACGAGGCCGCACTGGCACACTTTCAGCTTCAGCTTAGTTTCAGGCAAAGGCAGTTGCTTCAGACAGCCAAATTCTGTTCTATTTGAACTCAATTCATACCACAACATAATAATTAATAAGTTGAGTTGGTCAACGCTAAACTTATTAGAAAAGAAGCATATTGAATTTGTAAGTATAAAAATAAATATCTTGAAACTCTAAAATGGATTTAACAATATTTTTTTAATGTTCGACACACTAATATTTTCGCACACTATAAAAGAGACCACGTGACATTAAAGGTCTATCCACTCCGCTCAGTGCCGTGTCAGGGACGGGGCCGGAACGTGGCAAATGTCATAGAATATGTATGTACCGATATTTTTTTAGACTCGTGACGATGACGATTTTCTATGACATTTGCCACGTTCCGGCCCCGTCCCTAACACGGCACTGAGCGTTATTGGATAGACCTTAAGAATTTGAATATAATATTTTCTTTAATTCCCCCAAATCCCAATATAAATAATATTGTTTAAAGCAAAACAATAACACCGAAACATTTACCATACAAGTCTAGCCATATCCTAAAAATAAGACGTACCTACAACCGATTCCGAGACGAAATAATTTACAAAGTTTCCACCGAAACAGAGCGAATTTCTCGGAACAAACTTTCGCAAGCGACACTTGGAATATTTCAGCGAGACTGATATAAAATTCTGTGTCTCTTCCAATATTCAGAACGCCAAATACCTGGTCGAGGCCAAAACAGTACAGTGACCCGATATAATACCGGTT
Organism: Carpatolechia fugitivella; assembly: GCA_951230895.1. Taxonomy (NCBI): domain Eukaryota; kingdom Metazoa; phylum Arthropoda; class Insecta; order Lepidoptera; family Gelechiidae; genus Carpatolechia; species Carpatolechia fugitivella. The sequence goes on along the minus strand of OX579646.1, from coordinate 17,275,970 downwards.
CTCTAATAAACTTACTTGCCTCTCATTGATATAATAACTGCCAATTACTATCGACTACAAGATAACGTTCCTACACCGCACATGCGTGTACGAATGCATAAACAAAATAAAGTGGAAGTTATTAGGCTTAGGTAGTCACATTCCATAGGGATGGTTGGCGCAAAAAATGTCGTGAGCGCAAAGAGTAAAAAAGTGTAGTAGATATATTTCAATTCCTCGGTGTCTCATGCAGTGAGCATTAGATAGATAACAAATTATTATCGTAACAGCTCAGCGGCCGAGTGGTCGAGATTTCGACGCCCATTACGGAGGTTCCGGGTTCGATTCCCGGTGGGGACACTGTCAACCAAAATTCTCTTTGTGAGACTTTCCCAGTTTGGTTAGGATATTGCAGGCTGAATCACCTGATTGTCCGAAAATAAAGACGATTCCGTGCTTGGGAAGGCACGTTAAGCCGTTGGTCCCGGCTACTATCTAGTCGTTACACGAGCCAAGGCAGTGGCCTTTAGCGGCTCTATAACACTGACACCAGGGTTTGTGAGGTCGGTTGTCAACCTTACAACCCACACGATGATGATGATGATGATCGTAACATAAATGTTGGACATATTAACAAAAATAAAGACGACGCTAGGTCAATGGAATATTGATGAAGCAGGAGCAGGGCATTGCCCGACCGCGAAGAATAATTAGACCCTAACCCAGATGTTAGAGGTTAATGACATTCAGAACATAATAGATGGATATCAGATGTTCGTGTATAAGTAGATCACAAACATTGTAGTGGTTTTAAACAAAGAAACGTGAGACTTTCACAAAACGCACTTAACTGAGCGATTGATTGAAGTGCAAGTTACATTTATTACGGCTGGTTTACACGTATTAAGTTGTCAAGTAGCAACTAAATTTTAACTAAATTTTAAGCTACTAAATTTTAAGTAAGTGTTTACACGTCATTTTAGTATTTTAGTAGTTAAGCTCTTTAGTTAGCCCAAGATGGACGATAAACAGCGAATTCAAATATTTAATAAATATAATAAATAAAATAATAAAGTGTAATAAAATATTTATTTTTATATAATTAATATTATATATATTTTTTTATATTATATTATTATTATTTTTAATGATTAATATTTAGTATTAATAATATATTAATCATTAACATTTCTATATATAGGTATATAATAATATATATTAAAATATTTCCAAAAAATAAACATAAAACACTCGCACTTAACTTTGCACTTCGCATTTAACTTAAAATTAACTAAATCGCGCCTTTCCAAACGTGTCAAGTGACAGGCCACGCCCACCAACTTACCCGAAAAATAGAAAATGTTCTAATCTACTTGTTTACTTGCACACTAAATTTTAACTTGCAACTTACTACTAAATTCGCTGTTTACACGCATTAATTGACTTAAAATTAAGTTAAAATTTAGTTAACTACTAAACAACTTAATACGTGTAAACCAGCCATTAGGGATAGAAACAGTATGAAAGATAAAACGAAAATAACGTATACTTTGCAAAAGTTAGCGTATGAATGCTAAACCTCCTTGACATTTAAGGAATTTATAATAATAAAAATATTTAAATAATAAATAATTATTATTCAGGCATAAAAAACCCATAAAAAACATACACATTACACTACTTATCATATAAAATAAACAAAATAAGTTGCACTGAACAAGTATTACTACATTGATCAGTGAGTGTCATTTTTTATTGGGATTTTTGTGAACAGATAGCCAATACACTACAATACTCATCAATACTCATCACTATATAATAATAACATCATCATCATTAGTAATATGCCCTTGTTGAAAACCGCATCGAAATAAGAAGGCGAGATATTCACGAAGGAATTGTTTCTTACAGCTTCCTTATTTGTAATTTCGTCCAAATCCGTCCAGTAGATTAGGCGTGAAAGCGGAACAAACATCCAACATCCTCTCTTTTATTTATTTAACCACGTCAATTAACGATTTGGTCGAGTTCACATACGTTTTATATAATCCTTCATCTTAAGAAGTCCCAAATAGCCACGTCATACGAGTCCCTCAATAAGTAAGGTCCACCAAGAAAGTGGTTTAACATTTTTCATTCAATTTCCTAGTTATCGAAAATTACAATAAGGTTTATACTCGTTATCTGACAGATCGTTCTGCAAACGAAAATATTTTTTGTTGTTCTATAATTTGCAACTAACATTCAACCTTAGGGTGATAAACCAATTTATTGGTCGACCTTACACAAAGCCACGCTTTTATCCCTATTGAGGTGCGGGGAGCTTTATTAGGCACACTTGGGCACTCACCGAAACCACGTTTGACTATATTGTTTTAATTCAGTATGTCCCGGTAGGGGTCATTCTTCTCCGACGCGTTTTTCGCCCTGGCAACCTCCCCCGCAAGTCCGCGCCCGCTATATATTACCACTCTGGGAGAAATATCCGTAGTCCGTTAAAAAAAAAAACTCAAAAATGACTATATTGTTGAGTTAAGATTTCGTATTTAGGTTATCAAAATCTTTGCCCTTTCTTACAAACAATGCGTAAATATCAAATAACATTCTTCCGTGGACGAGCGGTATAGGGTTTGACTCTCATTACGAAGATTTCGGGTTCGAATCCTGGTGGGGACACTGTCAAACAAAAATCTCTGTGGTCCTGTTCGGTTAAGATATTGCAGGCTCAATTATGTGCGGGGGCACGTCAAGCCGTTGGTCCCGACTGTAATCACATCACATCACACTAATATTATAAAATGTGAAAATATATTTGGATGTTTAGATGTTTGGATCTTTGTTCCGCTTTCACGCCTAAACTACTGGACGGATTTGGACGAAATTTGGAATGAAGATAGTCTGTAACATAGGATACTTTTTACTGGGAAAAGTTTTATTCTCACGGGAAAATCTTACATAGCGCGAGCGTAACCGCGGGCGGACCGCTAGTTGTTATATACGGAAGTAGACGTTTTACGAGCCATGTAAGTGGCCTTTGGTGGCTCCGAGACCAGGATATGTCAGTCAGTCATCATCAGATCAAACAACCTCAGAAAGGAATAAAACAACTTACTGGTGATATCGTAGACGACCACGGCCACAGTGGAGTCGCGGATGTAGGAAGGAATGAGGGACCGGAAGCGCTCCTGGCCCGCCGTGTCCCACAACTGTAGTCGCACTGTGCGGTCTTCTAGGTACATTGTCTTCGATAGAAAGTCGATACCGATTGTTGCCTGGACAAAACAACACATAAATTATAAAAACGAATAGGGAATAAAATAACATTTTAAACTTTCGCGATTTTCACACATTTTTTATATGTACTGTATTTTTTCTATGTATGTAGTAAATAATATATCGTGATTAGACCCGGTAGTACATATGAAAAGGGAATAAGTCTCAGTAGTCTTAGTCTAGGCAATAAGTTATATCCCTTACGAGCGCCTGAAGGAATCTCGTATTTTTGGGCCATTTAAATATATCTAACCTCGCTAACTATGTACGCGCATTTTCGGAAACGACAATTTCAGAATCTATGCATTTTCAAGATCACAAAACACGCTACAACTGTGTATACAGGTACTTGTGGTAACATGCGGGTTAAATTAATGACCTTTTCAGGCATAGCAAAATTACAGGAGCTGTTTTGACCTTCTTTTGTAAATTTAAATGATCCAGTCTTTATAGTCGTAATTTGTTAACTTTTTGGGAGCTACAACGCACCAGAAAGACAGACAAACATCCTTTCGTATTGTTTAAAAATATGTTTTGTTTTGCCTAATTACAAGATTTAATTACAGAGTGAAACACGCTAAGTCAGAGGTAGTATGAAACTCTGACTCAGGGTAAATCAGACTGACCAAAACACAACATACACACCCTGATGAAATAATTCTTACTCATGCATTGCAGAACCATTAGGTCTTAATGTTTTTGTATGACTTTGTTTCCATTTTGGACCTAATCAGATTTTTAAATCCCAGCCTTAAAACTCAGAAACTATATATATTCCATATTTTAATGGTTTATTAACTGATTAATATAATTCAATCACTAGTTTAAAATGTTTTGAACTTTTGAATTATTTTCATGAGACATTTATTTCAATTTTGGCTTCATGACATACAAACTCACGCCTATCTAAATCCACATTGTTTTCTATTGGTAAGATTTCTAGAAAATAATCTCAGATTTATACCAAATATAACTGCAGTCCATGCTTGTAATTAAATACCTTTACAATGCATCATGTAACCATCACATCAGTAAGAAAAGTAAGTTAATGTTATACATTATAGTGTAATAATGATATACTATAAAAATTAACATACACACTACCGGCTTACTCTACTTAGATAATCAAATATTTATCTTTTTATGGTTCATTATCGTTTATCTTTTTATCTACAACAGTTCTGTTCTTAATGGAAGAACATAGAAAATAGATAATTTATTTTTATGTATAATTTATTTATTTTACTTTTATCATTAACATAATGTTTTACACAAATAGCATTAATCCATATTCTACAGAGTAATATATAGTTATTACTTGTAAAAAGGGTCTGGGTCTATGTCTTGAAACAGATATATAACAAAATACCAGAATTGGGAGAGTTTGTTGTCAAACTAACATTTGTGTTAACATTTTCTTTGTGATTTATTGCAATTATATGTGTATTTCATCATGAAGTTAAATACAAACAAACACTTCCTAAAGTTTATAAACAATGCAACAAATCAGTCAACAATTACGTTGATCAATATTTTCTTCTTGGTTGTATTACGTCAAGCCCATCGGTGGGGACCTGTATGAGATGATGTTGATGATGTATTGTGTTTTGCTTGGTAGAAATATCCATTAATTTTTAGCCAATTATATTGTCTGTAGTATTATTTTATTACAAAAATAAATCCTATAAAATATTTTTTTTGTCAAACCTGCTTCAGAACATTTCTTATGTCACTCCATCTTCTTGACTTTATCAAGTTGGAAACAACTTAAGGCATCCTCACTTTATATCATCACCACTTGTGAGTTGTGATGAGTCATAATATTTTTAGTTGTGTAATTAGCATAAATACTTCATTACTGACCCCAACAGGTCCCGAGATAAAAACCAAAACATTGCAACTCACCTGATAAGTGTTGTCGAAGCTATCATACATGAACCTAGTGATGAGCGAAGTTTTTCCCACTGAAAAACAAAAGATCAGCATCAAACACGTATCAACAGTCTGCGAAACGCAACGGTACCAGTTTTTGTGCGTCTACACTAGCTAAATCAGAGAACGCGATTGATAACGGGAGCAAATCGACGCGTGAGAAGATGTTACACACCGGGTCGTCATATAGAGACTGTAACCTACATACGAGACGTCGTAACTTCGGCGTAAAACCCCTTCGATCCCCCAATACGACTGCCTGCAGACAGGCCCTTAATGACCCCCGATAACCCTCCCCGAGCGAATGTAGGTAGGTCAGTAATTCGATAAAGTCTAGACGAATCTATACTTACGTGTCGTAAATTCAAAAACTATGTATTAAAAATGTACGACGGAGCACCGACAACTGGCTCGTCAAACTCACCACTTTGCTCCCCAAGGAATACCAGCTTGAACTTGCGCAAGGGATTACCAAATTCACCCGACGCGGACATCGTGATTGTTTAATTAGTTAGTTTGCTAAACTATTAATTTCACAGTAATTCTTATCACAGAAAAAACTACATGAACGATGACAGATCGCAGCCACTCCTCACACACACGAGCGCAGCGCCGCCACGTTACGAACTGACGGATAGAGTCGCGCTTTGCTAGTATGTCAGTAACAGTAATAGATATTGATAGATGGATTGAAAGGTTAGTTTTCGCACTTATATATTATTCACTGGCACAACTAACCGCCCACCCTTCATTTCAGGGAATACTCTTGATTCTTTATAATTCTATTAGTTACGGCTGATGTTATTAAAAAAGTAGTCAATTTAACGTTTATTTATGAGTGTTTAAGCTATCGTAAAATTATCAATAAATCAATTGTAATGTAAACAATGCAATAAGCGTAGTTGCTAAAATTAACCCGAAATACAAGGGTGGGCGGCTAGATGTGCCGGTGAGTATATTTAAATTATATATTATAACCAAATAAACGTTGGAAAACATATTTTACGATAAATTGGCCACATACGAAAAAGCTTTTCTTTCTAAATAAATATGTGGGGACATCTAAATCTTCACACACGGTCATCTGATCCCATACTAAGCAAAAAAAAATATTAAAAAAAACAAAAAACCCGACTGCGTGAAAATGTAAAACTTTCAAATATAACTGAAAAGATGCAAACAAGTTTTTTTTTTTGTTTTTTTTTTAATGATCGTGGTTGATAGTGTTCACAATAGCAGTCGGAGGCATCAAATATTCACAATTTTTAATTTTTATCTTGTTAGTTTTTTGTAACGAATGACCGATATTGTTGTCTCTTCCACACATTATACAGGTAATTCAATTTTTAATGTTTTTTAGCATTTCTCATTCCAAATTACCTTTTAACATATAAGTTGTTTACATTTTTAGAAGCCCTTTATTTTGATACCTCACTCGATAGGTTTTGGAGATAAAAAAATTTAAGTCTATGTTTTGGCGCCAAAAATCGGCCATCTCAGTTTTTTTTTAATTTTTATGTACCCAGTTTCACTCTCACAAGTAAGACGAATCTAACGACACCTCTTTAGCTAAAATCCATCAAGCCGTTTAGGCTGTAGAGCGTGTCACAGAAATATACATACAAACATACATACACTCGAAAAACATAGCCCTCCTTCTAAAGCAGTTGGGTAAAAAAGGGGAATTAAAACAAAATTTAAATAGTATTATTAAAAATTTAGTACCTAACATTTTGTTTTGCTCATAGTACCGCAGCGATTGTCTTTAATTAATCTGGATGGAATAAGTAAATGTTATTTAAAAATATATCGTATTGATTGACCCTTTTGATGACTGAATGAATGAATGAGAAGGTAGCAATTTCTTCCAGGCAACCGATCAGTTTTATAAAAATATAAAATGCGATGTTTTTAAAAGCAGTTCATTATAATTTTGGAAAACAAACTATCTAAAATGTTTTGAGTAAGTACATTTCATTATATTGTACAACTAGTACGCATGCGGTACTTGCTATTAAATAACAGCTACAATATACTTATCTCTATACTTCTACAGTACAAAGCCAACTCAGCAAAAATATTTTTGTCAATAACCAAACGCGGTATTTTGACATCTATTATAAAGATAATTATTATTTCTTTTTTAAATTACTATTTGCTCATAAACAATAAAGAGCATATTAATATGGTATACATAGGTACATACCTAAACAATTATTCTCTACATGTGTTTGTATATAATAATACATTTTTAAGCGCTCTTGAAAAGGAACATCAAAACGCAGTCTTCAAATGATTTTATGCAAGCTTGTGGCGCTTTTTTTGATAATAGGTAGTTGGTAAGATGTGACTCAGGCTGACTGGACAATTCTTCCAAATGAGCCGGGTTAGGTCAATACCTCTCTGTGGTCAATACACAATTTTAGGTGACGGCTAATCACGCTTATTTTAGTTTATGTGACGCTAGATAACCCGAGATAATCGACGCAAACGTGTCCAGCCAGCTTGAAAACCGCTTTTCGCATGGTCTCTCAATCTCCGAACAGAAGGTATTTTAACTATTTCTTGCTTATTATTATTATTAAAAAAATTCGTTGTTTTTTAGCTAAATGGCTATACGTATCTCAAAAATTCAAACCGGATGCCTGTCACAATTTTAGGTGACGCAGTATTAATAAGTAAGGAATAGTTAGAATCCCTTCTGTTCGGAGATTGAGAGACCATGCGAAAAGCGGTTTTCAAGCTGGCTGGACACGTTTGCGTTCGATTATCTCGGGTTCTCTAGCGTCACATAAACTGAAATAAGCGTGATTAGCCGTCACCTAAAATTGTGTATTGACCTACTTAAACCCGGCTCATTTGGAAGAATTGTCCAGCCAGCCTGAGTCACATGTTGGTAAGACGAATCATCAAATTGGTTTTGTAAACTACGCTGTACGGACTACGCCACGGAATCGTCTCCGTGCTGTACGCTTCTCACACACGTCAACGGCAACGCCATTTTAATTTTTGGTAGAGTTCATTTCTGATGCTTGCAAGGGGAATAGTAGGCAGGTACCTAGTACCTACTTATAGCGTTTATAACGTTTTCAGAAGTTCGAAATTATTTATTACTAATAGCCATGTTTGTTAAAGTTAAAAATCTTCAGAGAAAGAAAACAACTAAGTTCGCATCTATCGTTTCTAAAAAAAACTTAAAAATTCTGTGCGTGCGTTATATAAGAAAACAAACAATCCATACAGCCTTATTTTTGTTATTCTTATCTGTAGCTGAATCAATGTTTAAGTAAATAATAAGTACACAATATTATGTATTTTCAAATAGTTTTAATTTAACTTTTACTGAAACAATATTTACAAAATAATAATAAAATAACGTAACTACCTATCTTAATGAATACAATATTTAGTTCACTTATGAATACGATCACATATATCACAAAAACATTGTAAAACTCCATTTTAGAGCTAATTTAAAATCTGTAACACTTCAACCACAATATTATAAAACTCCTTGATAATAAGTATTTAAAATATTTTTCAGTTTGTCTCAAACTTACCAAGTTATTTTGAACAAGTTTGAGTATGATGGAAAGAAAATATCTTCGTTCGATTTAATTATTTTTATCCGCATTAACGTACTGATGGGTGGGAAGCAAAATGAGGCAAAATTATTGTATTGTACAAAATAGTTGGAATTTTTAGAGCGCGTTTACATTATGGGGCTAAAGGTTCACACAGACGAACTGCAGAATGCAAACAGGATGAACATCGACTGCAAGCGGACTGCGCAGTTAAATTCAGTTTCGATGCAGCAATATCAACAGTTTACAACAATACAGTTCAATATAATTTTGAATTTTCGCGGTCATTATCATAACATTTATGAGACATTTACGGGCTTACGTAACGTAAATATTATAGCGGTAAGCCCGTAAAATGTCTCATAAATGTTATAATACAGTTCAATTTCTGTAAATCTGTTTATACCCTTGGTCGTGCTGCATGTGAAGTAAAGGCACACTTTCTGGTTGCATTGAGTGAGGAGTACAATTAACAATAGGGTTTAGTATACTTTTAGAATAAAACGGTACAGCTGTCGTCGTTGTGGCTGTCGTTGACTATACAACTAGTTAGGGCGCAAGCAAGTATTTTTAGGGTAAATCTACCAAAAATTCCACGATCCTATTTCACCTTAAAGGTAAACGCACAATATGCCGGGCCGCAGCGTGCCGGGTCGCAGCGCAAAAATCCGCTCAAATCGCTCGTATATATTTTACATGAACTATCGCGCACTACCTATGCCGCGTGTCGCAGCGGGCAGCATAATCCGCATGCGTGCGATGCGGCCCGCCCCGCCCCGCTGCGCCCCGACACTGTGCTATATATAGCAAGCGGATTTGAGTGCTCCCGCGCCCTTGTTTCTAAGTACCATATTTGCGTAAAATCCGTCAATGCGCTGCGGCCCGGCCCGACCCGGCCCGTCACAATGTGCTATAGACGCATTTTGCGCTGCGATGCGGCCCGGCATAAGGTGCGCGTACTTTTAATATGACATCTTGGCAACTTTTCAATTTAATCATGTTAACTTGGCGTAATAAAGGGTAGATTAAACTACACTGTACTAATCTATATTAAGTATAATGTAAATGTAATGCATTACAGCATGGCACATGCTAATCAAATCAATCGTACAAATGAACAACTTCACAAACATAAAAAATAAATTATTTGCAAAAAGAACTAATTAGGAATAGGCAAAAGTGATAAAATTATATTGCTAATTGGGGAGCAAAAATCCTTATGTTCGTAATTTAAAATAAACTACAATATGTACACAAGTCTTGAAAACAGTTTAGTAAAAGCCTCTTCATTGCCATAAAATATAACACCAAATACTGCGACATAGAAGAGTAGAAAATAAATAACGATGATTAAATGCTATACAGCAACACCAGATAACCGACGGTGATTACCGGAAATGACAATGATAGGCTCTTAAAAATTGATAGTGTTGCCAATTAATTCCTCATTTTTTAAAATGCAATCAGCAAAGGAGACAGCAATACATACCACCCGTAGGTATCTGATGAAATTTTCTCACGAGATAGTTCACATTTTCACATAAGACCTTCTTAGCTGACTGTACACATGGACTTCTTGTGTGCTATCTGTACAGAGCCTCTGTTTTTGTCTACTCTTCTGTGTCACACTGTAGAGTCCCTTTCAATAGAATCCGGTAATAATGTAAACAAACTAATTTAAATACGATTACTCCATTTGAGTATCAATTCTGATCATATTCACATTTCAACGAACCATACATTCTTCTTGCAATAATTTCGCCCCCTATTAACTTCTTTATGATAGTTATTTAATAATAAATACTCGGACGATGAAACTTTCAATAATTTGTAAAACTGCCATATTAATTTTTTACTCATCAGTCTTGTTTGTCCTTGGAAAGTTAGTGTCAAAAAATTATCTTGTTTACATTATTGCCAGATTTAAGGAACCTTACAGCTTGGCAAAAAAGAGTTTGGAAAAAATGAGGGCGCTTCTATCGCACTTGTGGCCACCTCGTAGTCAAATAGGAAAGGAAAAATTACTTAATTTATAAAATATTGTAAAATGAACGAATAACAATCAACATGGCAATACAGTAGTATGTATGTATGTCTGATGGGGGACGCCTGCGACGGAGCGTAGACGGGTGACCTGCTTTGTTTAAAGAACTATTTCACCCCTAATTCCCAGCTCGGTTGTCGCCCTTCGGACTCGCGGTGCATCGGACATTTCTCCCTGTTCCCTCGCTCTCCCCGGACGAGTTCTGCCCCCACACGCATCCTCTCCCACCGCTCCAGGTAAGCGCTTGCTGGAGCGTCCTAGCCGATTCACCCCAGACAGAAGGGGGTTAACATGGCATACCAATGGGATGATAAAAACCAACCCAGCATGAATGGCAGTAAACTAGATATTTAGTTCCACCTGTCACCGCTCCAAACTCTTTTTTGCCAAGCTGTACCTACATTTAAATATTTTTAGCGTGCCGTCAGCGGCTGTAACAAAGCGCTCCTCGTCTAACAAAGCACTTATGTAATACAAGTAGATAACTAACATATGTTTTAAGATTTTTGTGGTTGTTCACTACACTAAAATTGTCACAATTTACGGGTTTGTTACCACTTGTTATATTTAATATTATTACCTCGATCTACTCGTGACCATGGAGCGTGCAACCGTTTCGAAATATCGAGGTAATAATATTAAATATAACCGTGGTAAATAGGGTATCGGACTACTTTTTTTATAAATCCAAACTTCTTAGTTTCGGCTATCGAACACTAAAAGAATTTTTGCTCTATCTTTAAAATTTACCGAGTTATAAAGGTTTGAAATTCAAGATAAGACAGAGAGGCACAAACTCACTTGTGACGTCATTTGTTAGTAACGCCATATAATCTCCATACAAAAATTGTTTTTGAAAGAGAGACATATTATATACACATAATATGTTTTCCGACCGATTCTGTTTTTTTTCTTTGCAAATCGTCTGATATTAATCTATATTTTAAAAATAATTCATAAAATATGGTATATTTAGGAACAGTCCGATCCCCTATTGTGTCAATTTTAGTGCAGATAACATACTCGTAAACACAAATATTACACAAATAGTTAAATTAGAAAGCATTATATTAATAACTAAAATAATGTTTAACCAAGGCGAGTTACTCTGCGCCATGTCTTATCCAAATCCAAAATGTTTAGGAACAATTTTTTGATAATTTTAGACCGTGAAATTTAACTGGTTTACTATAATTTACGGAAATGTTCAAACAGCTTTTCCTAAGAAACAGGCTGACGGACCACAAAAAAAAATGGCTTCTTCATACAAAACAGCGCGGTCAGCCGATAGATGTAGTATGGAAGATGCAATTTTTTTCTCTCTGACAATTTCTTGGACTGAACTTTCAGGATAGTAAACAAGATAAATTTCACAGTGTATGTATTACATAATAAATGATTTACTTCTGCACATAACACTATTTGATTGTAGTGATAATTACAATATGTGCAAAAAATATCGACAGGCAGTTTCTTGCTCAGCAAAAAAACCGTACCGAAGTTTTGACAGCTTCAATAAAGAGCTCAATTCCTAAATCAAACGCGGAACTGTCCGTTAAGTTTAATTCTCCGAATGTCTAGTAGGTTCGTTCACTAGGTCCAATGACTTGAACGTCTGAATACCCCGAACGCCTCGTTCCTCAAATGTCCATTTACATAATGAGCTATTTCTCATATATTTAGAAGGAGAATAACGCACGCATGCATTGCCCTTATTCTCCAATCATCGTCATCATAATTATCATCAACATGTTATCTTTATAACGCAAAGGTGGTTGGTCAGCCTGTGAAACTAAACAACTTCTATTCAACAACTTTTCCGAAACCTCAAGAAAATATATATATTTTATAAATTGATCAGCGCATTTTGGCTGTTGAATAAAAAACGCAATAATACAGCCATGCGCTCCCCCGCCTCGGTAGGTGCGCCGCATACGTTCGAGGAATTTGGTAACAGCGCACCTACGACGTAGGGGCCGCGCAGTCACATTAGGAAATTATGCACCTACGAGGCGGGTTTACCCGCGCGGCAGTCTCAGCACGCTCCACCTACGTAGTAGGTGATAGCAGGCGTCGTATCATACAAAAATGATTTTCGAGAAAAAAGTTTTTCAGTTTCACTAGTAGAGCTACCTAATAAGGATATTATTATTTTCAAGTCCGCACACGCTATATTACCAATTTGGTAGTAATAGTGATAGGTCCGTTAAGGAAAAAATAATATGTCAAAATTGCCAAGAAAAGCCTCTTTTGCAAGGTCTATTTTTCTTCATAAACACTTTTAGGTTTTCGCGGTTATTAATATGAACGTTCTGCTGTGGTCATGCATGACTATTGCAACATGGTCAAAATATCTATGAGCTCATTAAGAAGCTTATTTTAAACCAAAATCGCGGTAATGACGCAAAACAATGTCAAAATGAAGAAACATGTTAATAACACGTTACCGAATGTGTGTGTTATGCGTTATTCAACTAGTCCATTAACCCGGTGGTTATTACCACGAGTTTGGTAAAACGTTCATTAAAAAAAAAAAAAAAAATAGACACTAAGGCGCGTGCCTCCTCGGCGGGTACATGTTTTCTTCCACAACAATAACCCCGCACAGCAGATCATACCCTGTACGGTTGTGGCGGAACACGAACAAGACGACGCATAGCGGGAAAAGCAGCGAAATGAGGAAGTTCTTCATTAGCGATCGGACTAGGGCCACTAGGAACGTGAGAGGGCGTCCGGGGTAGAGTAAGACCGTCTCCCTAGGGCGCGCCTCGACGGGGATGACGGCGGAGGCGGTGACGACGCGGAGCCCCAACAGGGCTTTGCCGGGGGTCGCGCCGCCCATCCGGCCTACGCTGTTAGATAAGCAGCATGCCTGGAATTATAATTAATACATAAAAATAGATAAAATCACGATTTTTTTATACCCAAAGGGGTGAACAGAGCTTTAGCTGACTCCCGCAAACGCAAAAGATGCGACGACTGTGGAGTTTCGGTGAGATCTTCTCCACAGATTCCGCCATTGTGTCAGTTAACTCACCCAATAAAATGTAATGACGGATCTAAGTGATGTAATAACATCCTATGGAAATAAATAAGACTCCCAAGGAGCACAAGCTAAAAAACTTTGACAATATTTTTGGGTTTTACGAATCGGCATATCGCTTCTAAACGAAAATACACCGAGCGGCAGGTTGCCCGCCGGTCACCTATCTAGCACTAAATTAGCACCTAAAGCCTCGCCCACATAGAGGTCCGCGCTGAAGTACCCTTCATACAAACCAGCACCTTAGTCACCTTATATCCCTAAGAAGATATGACTGTGTCGTCGTAGTGTAGCATTGCAGGCCATAAGTTAATGTCAATAGAGGCCCATAAGATCAAGAATTTCTTGATACTATTATGCTGTATGTACATGATGACAAAAACTAAATTGATTAACAGTTTATAAAATGTTCAGTTTTTAAATTACCGCAATTACCGATAAATAATTAATAAGCTCATAACTACTACTTATCCTCCACCACATGATGTATTAAGTACCTATTTATTAGTACCTATTTTAAATATTTCACGATTTCTTTTATTTTCTAATTACTCGTAATCTTTCAATTTTTTGTGTAAAAATCTATAACTACTTTTATAGTTTTTATAGTTCACATTAATCCCATACATAAGCTGCTTTCTGTGTGTGCAATAAATTATATTCATTCATTCATTCATAAGCTCTGTTAGAGGATTAAATATTTATTTGTGTACAAAATATTGATGACCTCATTATTGCACTCAAAGATGTAAACCTATATAAGCAGCAAATTACTCTTCTCTGTATGGACTAATTTTAATTACATAGCTGCATTTAAATCCATTTCAGATTTGAATAACAATGATCGATAGTTAACTAAAGCACGGTCACCGAGCAGAAAGAATTTCGTACATTAACCTGTTATTTATTACCTGTCTCTGTTACTCCTGCGTAAATATATTGCCGTCCCACTCGGGCATTGCATCTGTAGGAGTGGGACGGCAATATATTTACGCAGGAGTAACCTCTGTTACAGGTAATAACAGGTCAACGTACGAAATTCTTTCTACTCGGCGGCTTTAGCATGCGATATTTAGAAAAGTGTAACCGATGCTTAAAACTTTCATATTCAATAATGTTAGTCAAAAAGCCAAACTTACGGTTATGCACAGTACCTCAAATATGCAGACGAGAATTCTGTAAATGACCTCCAGGAAGAGAATCTCTGAGGTCAACTCCATTGCGTATTTATAATCGTCATAGTGCTCACTGAACTTGTAGAAGTCGAATTTGTCCATATCACTGGAAAATAAAACAAATATATTATTATTAAAAAAATGTCAGCACTGTCTGCCGCCGGTACACAGGAGTTGCTGAGGACCTAAAAGCACTATGAAATGTTCACCAAGACACAATCTGTAGGTAGAAACTAAATAAACCAGAAAAAATGGCAAAATATAGTAAATAAAATTTAGTAAATTTAGTGGATTACCTATCTAGTCTTTGTAATACGTAAATCTTCCTTTAATGAACTAAATTTTAAATATGTACCCAAAACAGTCTTTAAAGACATGCTAAATTTAGACCAACAATAATTTTGAATTTAGAGAATTTGGATTAAGATGACTTCTACTCTTTAAATTGAAACATCAAAGTAACGAATAACTTTATATGTATTTGTTATTATTCTTAATTAATTAATTGGCCATATTCTTTACAAGTTGACTTGTTTAAATATTTTTTTTTATTATCTCAAATATTTCAATATTTAGCAACCGCATCCCTATCAAAATTATTATCTTGATAAACACTAAGATCTTGTATAGAACAACTTTTTGCAAATATAAAGCATAATTTTTTTCATACTTTAAATTGTATACATAGACACATACATTCACTGCAATTTTAACAGGAATACATACACACACAGTATACCCACGCATACCTATGTATGCTGACTCTATAGTCACTCTAACCTCTAAAGAAGTGAGTAGGGCCTTGGTTGACTAAAAGCTATATTTAGCAAAATTGTTATTCCAAAATAAAATTAGAATTTCAACACTTACATAAATTCAAACATGTCCACAGCAATAAAGGTAACAAGGAGTTTCAAAATGAAGAGCAGCATGAAGTCAATGAATTCAGCCAGGAGTCTCTTGTACAAGGGTGGAATGATGTACTCATAACCCCCGTGGCGAGCTATTACTGTAAATTTAAATAAAATAATAAATATCTGCAGACGTTTCATACACAGCCATCTGATCCCAAACTAGGTAGCAACTATACTTTGGGTATCAGACAGCTGATATACATACATAATAAATAAATACATACTTATATAGATAAACAACTTTAAAGGCAAAGGCATAAGGCAAAGTGCTCATCACATGAATGTTTGCCCTGGGCGGAATTTAAACCTGTGACCCTGTGCTTCGTGGGTAGGCACATAAACTTTAAAGGGTTTATTTAAGTACTCAATATGTAGTCTGAAAGTTATTAACCATCAGTTTATATCTAAAATTTCAGGAACTCATTTGCCACAGGTATAATAATATAATAGGCATAATAATGGGTATAATTTACTATTCATATTCAGGCAAATACAAAAAACAACTTTTTAAAATTATTTTACAACGTCAAGACCAACCTTCCGCAGGAGTAAGTGGATCGTGGTTTGGAGCCAAGTTTGGGGCATTTCGGGGCGCATTTGGAACTTGAAATGGAAACTGCTGCCCTTGAAACTGGTAGTTGTTGTTTAACAATGGCACGTTCGTAGGATTGTTCTGCAGCCCCTGGAACGTCATCATGTAGTAGGGGAAGCATGTTGAAATGTTTTGGTACATCTGTGCCTGCTGGATCCATAGTCGAAGCGCCTGGAAATACGCCTCTCGTTCTGACACTGCGGGCGCATCTCCTTCACCACCCCGGAGGCTATCTCCTTCCGAAGGACCAGCGCCACCAGCTAGTCTATCAGTATCCGTCATTTTCGACACAAATCTGGGGGAAATAAAGGATTTCTTGGTATTATTTGCATAACACCATAATAAAAGTACACGTCAGTTTTGACGGCAATTTGTTTTGACATTACCTTTACCATACCACTTTTTTTTGAGTTTTATGATCCAGTTACTAAGATCTTTAGACCAAAAAAAATATTAAATCTTATTTTGTTGTTTGTTAGAGTTTTTGTTTTTGCACACTCAATCGAAAAATGTTCGATTATGTTTATATCGATTTTGTGTAGCAAAGAATGTATCCGAACATAAGAAAAAAAAAGTCAGTATAATCAGTCTAATGTTGCTAGTTTTTCATACTTGCCAATTATTCTGGAAAATTACTGTAATGTGTATTGAAACAATTTATGTATTTGAATGGCCCAATGCAAGAAATCACAATGTCCAATTTCACACTTCTGACACAGATAATATAATACTACGTACAGATGCCTCATCTCATACAAAAAAACTGTACCCTCAAAACTCGGTTTATTTTGTTTCCTCTATTAGCTCACTAGATGATGCCATGTGCGCACTGACCTACAAAATTGCGCAGATACGCCATCTAGTGCCAAGTTGACGACCTTGAGAGCGCCTTTATTATAAATATACTTCTTTTATTGTTTTCTGTTTGCTATTGTTTGAATCTTTTCAAAAATCGTTACTACTATCCAAAAACATTCAAAATGTTTTAATGCAAGAACAAAACATCGCTGTATCAAGGGCCAAGTTTGATAAATATTACAACTATTAGATAATAGATGTGGCTGTATGTGTGATATGTCACAAACAATATAACTATTAGACGATAGATAGCGCTGCAAATGATAACGATTGCTTAGACTCTACGTAGTGCTAATGTTGTCACTAGATGTCATCACTAATTTAGAACAAAATTTACTTAAATAAAAAATAATGGACTTATGGATTTCTTTATCTCAATTCAAAGGACTAAGATAGTTTTTGGATCATAGTGATTTCTTGAATTGTAAATTGTGGACTTAGTGTATTTCGTTTATAACAAAAGTGCCATTTAACGATTTGTTACAAAAAACGAGTCAGAGCAATCGAAAAAAAAAAAAACTGCATAGTGCAGTGTTACCAGTTCAAAAATCACAAAAATGGACTTAGTGATTTCTTGCATTGGACTATTCATTTAGAGCATCAATTTCAAATTATCCAGTGAACTCGGAACAATAAACTTTAATAGGACAATGGGCGTTTTTTATTTATTTGGCCATAGTGTGTTTTTTTTAAATACAATTTTATGGCTCTGGCTGGGTACAGACTATGGCAGCATGCATGATAGCAGTGTTGTTACGACACAAAATTTAAAGTCCCTTAACAAGTAGGTAAACCCTGTTGAATTTTCGCTGTGACATAAGCTATCAAAAAATATTATTTTTTATTACATTTACTACTAAACTTTATAAATTATATAAAATTGTTATTTAACAACAGTTTAATTGTGTTTTTTTACCCTATTTCTGGGGAAGATTTTTCAGGTTTTGCAAAAGTGGAACCCAGCGCCACATAGCAGGCTTTTGAAGAACTAAAAGAAAAACCCCCATTGAAACACTTGCATTTTGTCGTCATTTATTGATGACTTGCAGCCAGTTGCAGCTGCCACGCGGTGGCTTCTTCAGTAATGCTGCTATCATATTACTGGAGCCCTTCACCGTACACAGCACCCTAGTCCTGTGTATCTCATGCTACTTACTTAGCAAAACCACTTGATACTGGCGAAATACAACAAGTGAAACGCCATAAATAAAAATTTTAATTAGAATACCTTCAGTCGGTGGTTCCATTACTCTACATCAAGGGTTTTTGAGATCGTTTGTCCACTTTTTTCAATCTACACTACACGGCCTACTGTGTAGTCCTAACTAAACAATACTTGTGAGTTTGTTTCAAAATTTTAATAGTCTTAAAAAAACCATGATAACAATTACAAATTATTCACTAATATCCAATGATTTCAAACTCCTTGCAACGAGCGAATAATTTTATAATTTAGGTTTAGATAATGATTTTCAACGACAATTTTGTTATAATTATCTTTACGAAATTAGGGAAATAAGTTGTTTATTATAGTAACATTCTTGAACTGTCAACTTCACCTAACGAATAGCCGATGCGTGCGCAATAATGGTGGTTGGCGAGAACTATATAGGTGGAATTTAGTTGATTGTGAGCTGAACGGTTGGGTTCTGGTTTCTGTGTGACTGTATTTTATGAACAGTGACATTGTGCCATATAAGTATAATAGTGTAGTGTGATAATTGTGTAAAAAAACTACTTTACTCTGCTTCGGAACCTCGACTGAACATTCGGCAATTTACTGTATTTTTTGCTCAGTGCAATGTGCTCAATGGTGGGCTTGTAGTTGTAAATAAAGGAGTGTGACCGTCCGCTTA
Source organism: Carpatolechia fugitivella (assembly GCA_951230895.1). Classification (NCBI taxonomy): domain Eukaryota; kingdom Metazoa; phylum Arthropoda; class Insecta; order Lepidoptera; family Gelechiidae; genus Carpatolechia; species Carpatolechia fugitivella. The sequence goes on along the minus strand of OX579646.1, from coordinate 17,256,720 downwards.
GCCGTGTCCTGCCGACTGTGAGTATCATATAAATTTTGTAGTATTATTTCAGCAACTGAACTGTGGGTGCGAAAATATGATGTTTGGCGATTACCCGGTCTATTTTTGAGGGTAATAATTTTTGTAGTTTACAGTAAACAGTGCCGCCGTACGATTGACCTCGGTTAAATGAATCTCTCTCAGCTCAGATGCTCCGTTCCCGTGAGCGGCGGTTTTGGTAATATGCCATGACATGCGGTACCCTTCTCGCCTTGAATACCAATCATATTTATGAGTCGTGTATATGCCGATATGACACGGGTGTTAATCAGGTATCCATCTCTGCGTGAGGAATTAATTTAAATGTTTGAATATAGCAAAAAAATTATATGGAGCAGTAAATTTATGTTGTATTTGACCTGTTGATAATTCCGTACCTATCTGCAAATTAATATGCAAGTGTCTGCATTTATTGTAATATGAAACAATTACATTCTACTCCTAAATTATGTTTATAATGTTACCATATTGCAGACACAACTATTTTAGCTGAAAGTTTTCCTTTCCTTCTGATTTATTTTCATACTTCACATATTTATTTCTTAAATCTAAAAAGTTAAACATTAGTAATAAACAATAAATCGGTAGCCTAACCACCTAGTTTAAGTATTTATAAAATATTATTATTTTGGCCACTAGGCTTGTCTTATCAGTACACTTAAATAAAAAAATTGTACCACAGCCTACATTAATTTAATGTTATTATCAGTACCTAGTGTATGTACCCAAATAACTCCATATCTTATCAGCAATAAAAGAGTTATGTCATACACAATATATGGCTATTTATGCATGTATATCAAGCTTGTACTAATGCATGTAAATAAATTTATATCTCTAGATATCTACTTTTCTCTGTTCTTAAGTAAGTATAGGTTCATCTCGGATAAGGTGTACTACTGTACATAATGGTATTATGAGAGTATTTTTAATTTTATGTATTTTGCATAACTTGAAGGTATATATTTATAAGTGGCTAAATCCACTAGTATCTACATATTAGTAGATTCTATAGTATGTGTACTAATAATAGATTTTGAAACAGTTACACACAAGTCTAAATTATGTGTGTAAGAATTCAAAATGTATGATCTAGTTAGCAAAAGGTACCTTATCTAACATCACAGAAGTTTTAGACATTTAAACATAAGATGGATAGGTGTGTTGTGACTCGTTAGTAAATATTTACATTATCTTATCAAGTAAGCCTCTATGGTGCCATCACTCACTCTTAAGTATGAAAAAAAGGATTGTCTTATTCACAACTAGTGCTCCGTCCTAGCGTTGTGAGTTGTGTAAGATTTTCCCGTGGGAATAAGACTTATTCCCGTAAAAAGTATCCTATGTGTTAAACCAAGGTACAACCTATTTCCATTCCAAATTTCATCCAAATCTGTTTGATAGTTTACTTGTTTGTGAAAGCAGAACAAACATCTAAACATTTTCACATTTATAATATTAGTGGGATGACAAGGTCTCTTGCATCCATCATTATATGCATAGCAGTTAGATGGGTGTCTCTGTAACTGCAGCAATTTACTTTTAATTTTATCTAGATGTAGAGGATTATGACAAAACACAAGAGTTAAAAACTACTGGTAACTTCTTCATTATTCTAAAAAAAAAATTACTTATAATTTACTTTTCTTACATTTGTAAGGCTTAAAAATATTTAATTGCACACATAACAGGGTCAAAACGGGCTGGTTTCCGCAACTCGACGTCTAATGCGCCTATTTTGTGTGTGGGTGGGAATGCAGTGTCATTCGAGCCAACCCAACCCTTCCAGGAAACCCAGCAGGCCCTCTACGTTATCGGTTATCCCTGGAAGGTCCCTCGCTTGACCGAGATGTTTAGCCCTGTAGTCCGCCACTCCCGTGCACTCCATGAGGACGTGAGCAGCGGTTTCTTCTGCCTCCAAGCAGGCTCTGCAAAGGGGGCTGTCAGTAACACCTAAGACATATAGATGTTTGTTAAAAGAACCATGACCAGTCACATCACACTAATATTATAAATGTGAAAATATATTTGGATGTTTAGATGTTTGGATATTCAGATGTTTGGATGTTTGTTCCGCTTTCTTGCGTAAACTACCGGACGGATGTGGACGAAATTTGGAATGAAGATAGTTTGTAACTTGGATTAACACAAAGGATACTTTTAACCGGGAAAAGTCTTATTCCCACGGGAAAATCTTACATAGCGCGAGCGTAGCCGCGGGCGGACAGCTAGTACATACATAAAGCCATGCTCTTATCCCTAGAGGGTAAGCAGAGAAGGCGTACACTTGTAGTGAACGTGCCAACCAGGGACAAGCTTCTTTTGTCCTCCTAGCCTCCTGTCCTTTTGTCAACGTCGAAAAATGATTTTGTTAAATCTTACTTCGAATAAAGACATTTTTATCTTTTTTATCAGAGTTTTAGTTGACTTACAGCTGGCTTATGTTATAGCTGGGTTTTCTACGTACAAAACGAATGTACGCCTACCGATGTTTACTCTATTTAGTGACAAGTTGTCAGCCTGTCTTCTCTCTTTTTCTTTCTCATTCACTTCATACCCAAATGTTTTATAGACACGAGACGAATAACCGTCACCATTTTCGGCGAACGCCTACCGTAGCAGGACTATACTATGTACCTTAGATAAACGGGCGTTTATAATTTTAAAGCAATTAGGTAACAAGGTCACCTAGAAACCTTAAATTTAGAGTACAATTAATAAATCGTTGTATCTAAACCTTCCTTAATAGAATGAAAATTAGGCTTATTTAAAATTAAATAGAAGCACGCAATCTTGCTTGGGTCAAGACTCTACAGACGAAACTAGTCTTTAATAACGAAAAATAGTTTTTTTTACTAGTATAAAAAGAAGCTCCTAGATGTATCTTTCATAACAGTAGTAAGTTTTCGAACTTTAGTGTAATAGGTATGTAGCGTTCTTTTTTATTAGTTTTGATTTACAATATTCAAAATGTAAAAACTAGACACGTCGTCATCTAAATTTAGTCATAAATTTTTCATAAATGGTATTATACCTAAAAATGTAGTGTTTTCAATGGAATATCATTTTCCGCTTTTATTATAGATGTAAGTATGAATAATTATCTTTTATATTTCACTTTCAAAAAATCCTATACACGAAAATACCATATTATATTACATCGTTCCAAACTTTCAAAACGCGATATCTCGTGAAATTAATTTTGTGACTAGACATGTTTTTTCATTGGATGAAATTTGGAGTGGAGATAGTTTGTACCCTGGATTAACACACAGGATACTTTTTACGGGAAAAGAATAATAATTCCCACGGGAAAATCTTACATAACGCGAGCGTAGCCGCGGGCGGACCGTTGCTAGTATGAAATAATACAATGCTTAATGCAGTACTAATTTAATTATTCATGTTCTGATAAATAAGATATTACGGTAAAAACGTCAGTGGCCGTATGTTATTAATTAAACAATAATTGTACGCAATTACTGTCCGGTAATTATTGACGAACTTGCTGCGGTATTTCCTTTTCATACTTGATTGGCTTTTTACTTTTTAAATAGAGAAAGACAGGATTGATAAATAATTATTTCCGAAGAGATGACTCAATCATTCTAGAAATGTCATCAATTTTGTTTAATTATGAGTTGTCCAAAGTTCTTCATTCTTTTCTTTTCCTTCAACAAATGTCCCATTATTATTTGGTGTTGGGTCTCCTCACGTGTTTGCGCCAAGTCAAACGATTCCGGTGCTGTCCTCTTTAGCGCGATCTATACATGATCTTCAGGTTGTCTTTTAACATGGCCATACCAACGAAGGCGAACCTTTCATTAGTATGCTTTTTAATTAGCATTTTTTTCGACTCCCGATAGGCAACCGCAAATCTAAACCGAGCATCGGCTGGTCACATTCTGGCTGTTTGGTGAGAGATTTTTAGCCTAATCATTCACAGGGAATTTGGAGACTGGAAGAAAGGATGGAGATCAGCAGCCTAGTAAGAAGCACAGAATAAGCTCGCTGGCAGACCTAAAGGAAAGCTGACTAAAACGTATTTATCGATAAGAATAAGATTTTTCTCAGAAAAAAAGTTTGCTAATTTTGCTATTAGTTAATTTAAAACATATAGTATCTGTACGTACAATTATCTTCCAATTATAATTAGTCGTTTTTGCGCGATAATTCACAACAATTAAAACCATGGAAGTTTTAATTTTGACATAATAATTAGGGGTAGTCCCCCTGGCCACAAAACGACGGATAATGAAATAACCCTTTCCCTCCACATTCCCGTCAATACAGTTTCAGTTTCTTTATTGGCAACATTGTTACAAGTCAGTCATACATTTTGTTAATAAACATTTAAATTTCGAGTTACAATATTGTAATCATTAAAATTATACATTGACATTAATTAATATTGAGAAGAGACACTTCACCCTATATTATATAAATTAAAATTAATGGCATACAGGTAGTTTTACAAAATCTGAGAAATCATAAAATTGATTCTCTAATAACCACTTTTTGAGATTTGCTTTAAAAATCGAGACGCAGATACACCATTAATCAATCATGAATATGACGGCCAATAACCAGAAATTTACGGCTTATGTAATACAGCAAACATCAAAAATAATTACTTTTACGCCGCAATGTAAAGAAAAAGGCAATTTAACGGTAGGTCAGAAGAAAAGCGCTCACCGCGGAATTTATCGGATCTTGAAATGTTTGGTAAAAAAAACATGGGCTCGATTTTCTTTGCGGGGCTTCAAACTTCGTAAAATACTTAGTCGTTATCGAAAAACTTTGCGAGTTTTGGAGATATTACCTGGCGTGAGACGAATTAAGTTATTTCTTACAAGCAATACCTAGGTTAGGCTTCAGTGGAATAAACACTATGTCTAATAATGTGTGTATGTCTAAATATTATCACGCAATTGAAACAGATAATTATTTCTGTGCGGAGACATCCACTGCCGGGCAAAGGCCTCCCCAAGGATCATTATTTACATCGAAATTAACAGAGGATTAGTATTACAGAGACTACTCGTATTTCGATTTTGTAAGGGTAGGTGTAGGGTAGATGTTGGGAAAAATGGCAGGACAACGTCTGCCGGGTCAACTAGTATATTAATAATAAGGAAAATTGCAAAAAAAAGAAAAGAAACTATTGGTGCTGGCGCAGGGAAATAAATATGATATGTCAAATAGATAGATGAATAAATAGAAATAGAAATATTTTTATTATTCTTCTCTCACATAGATAAAAAAAAAACATTAAATGAATATTAATCTAAGAGGTACAGTTAAATATGATCTATGTGAGAGACTGGCATCTGTACTAGGATATCCTGTATGACAGATTGCCAGCCTCTCCAACACCGGACCAGGAGGATGACAGGTAAGTACAACTTAAATTACACTAAATTATATAAACATGTTTATGAGAGATTAAGTGATGTATGTATCAGTGTGTGTGTGTGTGTGTGTGCGTGGGTGCGTGTGTGTGCGTGTATGTGTGTGTGTGTGTGTGTGCGTGTGTGTGTGTGTGCGTGACAGCGGGGAGTGCGTATGTACTCACATTTACTTATACAGGGGAGCCCATGAATAAGCAAAGTGAGTGGGGGTTTTAAGATACAACGTTTAAAAGCGACTCAGTATCATCATAATTGCGAGATTTTAACCAAATTGAAGTAGCCTTTTTACATTTAAATTTAGTCAGAGGGTAAATTGTTATGGATTTATTAACCTTATTATACAAGTGTCCTCCTAGAAATGGAAAGAATCTCTTTGCAAAAATTGTGGACATAACAGTATCTGAAGAGCAGACTCTGGACATGAGACGTTTGTTAGTTTTGATAGACTGGTCGAAAGATAGCTGAGAATGCTGTTTTATGACGGTATGCAAAATAAACAATTGCCGTAATGTCAGGACATCCGAACGAGTGTACAGATCTTTAGTAGGAAAGAGGAACGGTAGGGAGAGACTCACTTTTAAAACTGCTCTTTGAGCTCTCTCTAGCTTTATCATTCTACTCTTGCACGTACCACCCCACACTGTTATGCAATAACTGAGAATAGACTGGCATAGGGCGAGATAAACCATCCTAATGACATCCCTATCCGCAATGTGACGTAGGTTTTTAAAAATGAAAATAAGTTTCCGGGTTCTAGACGAAAGTAAGTCAATATGATGGTTGAAACTCAGCGTATTATCAATCATAACACCCAGGTACTTAATGTTATTCGCTATAGTTAGCTTACTACAGGTACATGGCAGGGGGGATGAACAAAAATGAGCTATGATGGACTTTTCTTCATGGACAGACAGAGGATGGTTCTTGATTGTGAAAGGAATGAATTTTGTTTTCCCAACATTAAGGGTTAGGGCATTATCCGAAAGCCAAGAGCAGACAGAGTTAAAGCCCTTTTGTGCAGAGTCGTATACTTCATCCCAAGATTCACCATGAAAGATCAGCGCCGTATCATCTGCAAAAGTAACAAATAAAAAATAAAAGATACATTAGCTGGATTTAAGACATGATACTCTGTATAATGTGCATTCAGTATACCCTGATCTAGTATCATACCAACCACAACCTAGGATCAAACTGACAGAACAATAACCTTGTAAAACATATTACGTAGATCATAAAGTATATCCCATATTACGTATATATAGGTAGGTAGTATAGAATACTCGTCGTGATCATGATTGTAAGCACTTGTAGAGCGTAGTAGATGTCACACCTCTAGCTAGGGGGACGGAGATTCGCCGCCGTACTAGTTGTACCATTGGCCTGTATAATATAGTACAGCAGGGACTAATTTATCTCTTGTAACTCACGAACGCTGATGGTACAACTATTCATGTGTGTGTATATTATTTCCTTTAGTGAGGCAATGTAAATGTCTGCCTACTTTTATTATATTAAAGGAGGCAGATATCTATGATTATCTTATTTCTATGTTGCCAAGGAGATTATCCTCTTAGGTTCAGAATCTATAATCCTGCCGATATATTTACCAATTTCTTCTATGGATTTGGTTTTATTTGATATTGTACTTAATGTTACGTTTCGTACATATTTTTTGGAATATATTTTTGACAAATACTAAATGCTTGCTTAGTAGTTTATTATTAGTCGAACGGTATATTAAACATATACTGGAAAATGTACTCATTTAATAAATATGAGAAGTTGACATTAAAAAAACGAAAAATAAAATGTTCTCGTTTTTGCCAATTTTTCTAGTATCCGTATCGTTATCCTATCCGGTGGCATTTGACAGATATGCAGTGCTCGCTCAGTCTCACTTAGGCTTTGCTTTTTTTCCGACTTCCAATAGGTATACCAGATTTGAAATGCAATTACTGGAACATTAGTTAATATATGTACTGAGTGTCTTAACATCAGACGCGTCACTCTGATGGCGAGAACTCTGTTAGTATGCCATACACCTCCGAGGCACACATGACTCACACAGCTGGTATGTTAAGTTACAGCAGATATGCTAAGTCGACTCACAGTTTATCATTTACCACTTAACTGACAGTATTATCGAAATATGTCAAAAATGGTTTATAATTTAAACTCTATGTCTGTCTTAAGGATTACATTCAATGTATGGTTTTTGCATTAATGAGATTCACTACAAATCTCTTTTTTCATGTAATTTTTTGCTTTTCTATTGTTTTGAACATTCAAATCAACGGCCCGTTACAGTTCACTGCTGGACTATGAGCCTCCTCCACTTAAGTGGAGGGTTTTGCCATAATCTCCTCGCTTGGCAGGCGGGTTGGAGATCGCAGATTAAAAGGTTACTGTATCATAGACCGCTGCTGCCCGTTCCCTGTTCAATGTGTAGTCCCTAAGTCGCCTCTTACGACACCCACGGAAAGAGTAGGGGTTGGTCATGGTTATTTCTTCTTAATCAAGACTTCTTCTTTCGAAATATGAGTGCTGGTGTGTTCGTTACTATAATAAAATTACTATAGGATCTAATTATTATACAGCTAAAGGTGGACTTTCGAAGCGAGCGTCAGTGTCGCCGCGACGGACAGAGCTGCAGTCAAAAATGAGCTGCAATAATAAATGAAATTGTACACTTAAGGTGGCTGTTTGAACCGAGCGTCAGTGTCGCCACTGACGCTGCGCTCGGATGGCATTTCTTACATTTCCATTTCAAACAGCCACCTTAAGTGTACAATTTCATTTATTATTGCAGCTCAATTTTGACTGCAGCTCTGTCTGTCGCGGCGACACTGACGCTCGCTTCGAAAGTCCACCTTAAGTGTACAGTTATCAGATATGAGTCAATGGTTCCCGCAGATCAGAACGCGGGCACCATGTCTGAATGATTAGTCATACGGCACGTCGCTGATCTTACGACCTTTAATTTACCATAAAACGTTTCTTGGGATTTCGTATTATGTTTGATGGATGACTGATATTGCTCAGTGGATGGTGAAAAAAATATATACTTGGTAAGTCTGAGGGATAGAATTTGGGACGAAATAATTTTCGGCCGGAATGAATTAAAAAAAAAAAAATTTCTTGAATTCGTCATTTACGCAGAGAGTGGCTATGAGTCCAATGTATTGGATATAAATAAATAAATAAATAAATAAAAATTGTATTTATTACACTCCACAAACAAACAAACAATAACACATAGTATACTTAACTACTGCACAATTAATACATTGCAAGATACGTTGCATATCCAACCACCTAACCAATTTACAGATATTTTGGATACGAATCCCAGGGGCTGTGAAATAGAACTCTGTACGTACAATGCGATTGATATAACGATAGCCCGTGCAAGCTTCAACCGAATCTCGAATAATGTAATGACATGATTGCCGCGATCTGTACCGATTTATTACAACCGATTCATCTCCTGTTGTGTCGTTATTTAAACGTACTGTACCGGCACTGATATCATTGTTGGGTACATTACACGTAACACGGTACCGGCGAGCGGAGGAAGGGTACGGGTCATCAAACATTCAAAGCGTTGGCATCCGGCGATGCCATCTATTAGTTACTACTATTGTTGCTTTCATTTATGTTACACCACAAAACAACTAATCTATAGATTATTTGTTTTGTGGATACTTCTATACCATAGGCAATATTATAAAAATGAAAGCTTTGTATTTTTGTACGAGTATGTAAGTAACGAATAAACTCAAAAACTACTGAACTGATTTTAAAAATTCTTTCACCATTAGAATGCTACATTATTCTTGAATGACATAGGCTACTTTTTACCGCGGGAAAGTACTTTTTCCTACGGGAAAATTATGAAGCTGCGGACGGAATGCTAGTAATATATAAAGTATAAAATTGTTCTTAGTTTGTAACAATTTTTAAGTGGATAAAGATAACTTTGAAATCTAAATCTCTAATATCTCTTCAACAATTAATATTAGTATTCTCTTGCTTAAGAACATTTATTTTATTATGTAATGAGTTTATAACAAAATGTTTTTTTTATATCAATAGCTAAAAGAAATAATAATGCAACGATATAAAAAAAAAAACAAGAAACTCTATGGAAACTCTTTAAAAATCATCAACGCGAATCTGCAAGTGCACAGCAAATAGGTAGTCTTGAAAAAAATATAAAGCTGACGAGGATATACACCATTTTACTTGCAGATGTGTACATATAGATAGAGAGATAAATCGTTTATTTGTAAATGCAATACACAGTTTTAACAGTATGCTAAAAACATTAAATATAACATAAGATCTAGGAGAGTGTACTACATCCACATATAATAAATATATCATTCAAAAGAGATATAAAAAACCTCATTACAAAGTATCTCTATTATAAATAGAATAATAACTTGAATAGAGCAACAATGTCGTTGAGTACATACAGAAGTGATCCGGACGATAATCAAAGATAGGGCGTGTCACGAACGCATCTCGATTCTGGACGCAAACACAAAATCAATGTAATTTTTTTTTATTTATTCGGTAAACACACAGGTTACAATCATTCAAATAAAAAAAATCTACCCGTTACAGTCCACTGCTGGACTATGAGCCTCCTCCACTTAAGTGGAGGGTTTGGCCATAATCTCCACGCTTGACAGGCGGGTTGGAGATCGCAGATTAAAAGGTTACTGTATCAGAGAGCGCTGCTGCCCGTTCCCTGTTCAATGTGTAGTCCCTAAGTCGCCTCTTGCGACACCCACGGGAAGAGTAGGGGTTGGTGACAAATGTATTCTACTCTGCCGTCACCACACAAACATACTAATGTCTAAAAGGATACTTCAGAAATGTTAAACTATGTAAATAAGCGAAGAAAAATAAAGATTTTGTATTTTTTGTAGGTTACAATAATTACGTATAACAAATTCTTACGCATCGCAACATTCTAAAACTAAGTTTGTTCTGTTTTTCGTATTTTCTTTTTTTTAAAGGGTCTTCTTTGGCGAGGATGTTATTATCTATTTTTATCAAACTCAACATGTACAATTAAATGTTTAAGCACTCAGATTTTAGCGACTTCATCTGCTACTTGTGTTTAGGAGTGCCTTTGAGTTGATAGGAGGGTCATGTAATTTAAACTAGTGTTGCCGAAAAATCGATAGTTTTACAATCGATAGTAAACGCCAAAAACATGTACCCTATCTATAGTATCGATATTGCTTTTAGTGCAATTCTTAGTGTTTTTTTTATAAGCAGCAATACTATCGACAGTATTGATCGTTGAAAACGAAAAAACTATCTATAGTAAAAAATAAAATAAATTATCATTATCATTATCATCAGTATCGATACTATCTATAGTATTGCTCCTCAATATTGCATAAACTATCGATAGTATCGAGTTTTGTACTATCGATAGTGACCTTTATTTATCTCGATACTATCGATATTGAAATAAAGATCACTATCGATACTATCGTTTTTACTTAAAATATCGATAGGCTATCGATATTGAACTATCGAGTGACAACACTAATTTATTAAAAAATTGTTTAAGTGCAAAGTGGCATTAACCATTGTTGTAGGTAAGATGTAAAGATCACTCAAGTTGACATATAAACAAGACCTTTACCACAGATAATATAATACTCTACTTATGATTACATGTAAACCTATCACTATTACCGCGAAAGTTTAAAATTATATAATCACTATGTATGTTAATCTATTGGTTTTACTAAAACGTTATTTTTTTGCTGTAGAATCGAGGCTAATTCTGGAGACTGGAGAGACGTTATCAAGACAATGTTGTCGATACCGGACGGAGACAATAACTCTCGGGTTATGCGTTTCGATAAGAATACCGATATATAATCAGGACAGCACTAGTGTCATTCATAGACATCATCATCAACAACTCATATACGTCCTCACCAAGGGGCTCGAGCCTACCATAAATTAGGGGGATTAGGCCTTAGTCGACCACGCTGGCTCAGTGCGGGTTGGTGTACAATAAAAGTGCAGAGTCCTCGCCTGAAGGGCGCTACACTAGATAAAGATGAATACGAAGAAAACTTTAAAAATCGATTTATTAAATTCTTTTATATTTTCATTATTGAGACAAAATCACGTCCTGACTGGGGCACGATCGCATTCAGACTCGAACAAAAATCACAACCGTTCGATGTTTGAAATATTCGAATCGCATAGAAAGCAACATGAAAATAGACCAACGGCCAGTAATCACAAATGAGGCCGCAACACAACCTTTGAATTTCTTGGCAGGAGTGTGCAGGTTTCATCACGATGTTTTCCTTCACCGTAAGAGCTTCGAATAAACGTACATTATGAATTCGAAATTCGGAAACACATTGGTACGTGGTGGGGATCGAACCCGCGCCTCCCGGACGGAAGACAGTGGCCCTAGCCACTAGACCACCGACGCTCTTGTGTGTCATAGACATACAATGCGATTAAAATAAGAATAGGACTAACTTTAAGCGAATCTTGTATAGGTCTTTTTTATTGGTGTGATAAAATGATGTCGCTTCGTGGACGCTATAATATAAGTAGTAATAATATTTAAGTCCTGTTTTTAGCCTGAGATACAGGATTTTCCTAGTTCAGGCTCGTGTTGTTATTTCCTTTTGTATTTATTTAGTCTGTAGTAGTTTTATTGTACATATTACTCAATAAATTTATTCTTATTCTTCTTATTATAAATAACCTCTTTCCCGAAGGGGTCAGCAGGGAGACTCCTTCCACTAGCTGTGATCCTGGTTCATTCATTCGTTTCATTCATATATTCATGAATGAATGAAATATACTTTACACAAACACAAACAGATAACAATATTAAAGTAGAATTACGAGGAGGGATCAAAAAGTAGTGAGAATGAAATAGAATATAATGACTATTGATAACTTAATAATTTATTTTTCTACATAGTCTTCGAGTCTCTCTACACACCGAGTCCAGCGCTTTTCCAAGGCTTCAATCCCTTTAAAAAATAAGTTTTGTCTTGGTCCTGCAAAAAGCTCTCCACGGCATCCACCACCTCGTTATCGTCTTCGTACCTGTTTCCCCTTAAGTATTCTTTCTATTTAGGGAACATAAAAATCGCTAGGCGCCAGATCAGGTGAATAAGGGGGGTGGTCAACCAATTCGAAGCCAGCTTGCTGAATGGCAGCCATCGCAACTGCCGACCTTTGCGCGGGTGCGTTGTCGTGATGAAACAGCACGCCCCTTCGAAGTTTCCCTCTCCTTTTCTCTTTGATGGCATTCCTCAACTTGGGAATTAAAGCTGCATAATATTGGCCTGTAATAGTGGTTCCACGTTCCAGGTAATCAATCAACAATATCCTTTCTGAGTCCCAAAATATTGAGGATTGCCACGGCACGAAACTTCTTCGGGGTCGGTGATGATGGCCGTTTCCATTGCGAAAATTGCTGTTTTGTCTCAGGATCAAAATGATGGACCCATGTTTCGTCCATTGTTACGAAACGAGACAAAAAGTTCTCAGAATCTTCTTGAAACTTGTCCAACAATATCTTCGAAATGTCAAGTCAATTTTGTTTCTGACTATCGGTTAACATTCTCGGCACCCATCTTGCGGAAACTTTTCTCATATTCAAAGATTGTTTCAATATGGATTGAATACTTCCATATGAAATGCCCGTTTCTTGAATTAAGTATCGGATGGTAACTCTTCGATCGCTCAATACAATTTTCTCGACTTTCGCAACATTTTCTTGGGTGACTGACGTCGATGGACGGCCGCAACGATGTTCGTCTTCCGTGCTCGTTCTCCCTACTCGAAATTGAGAAGCCCACCTTGCGACAGTAGAATACGGCGGAGCAGACTCTCCTAATGTTGCCTCCAAATCGCAATGAATCTCTTGAGTCGTTAAATTTTTTAAACAGAGGTATTTAATAACGGCTCGCACTTATTTTCGAGAACACGTTCCGACACGAAGCAAACAAATGACTACATTCAGAAAAACAAAAGAGAATCGAAGATTTTTTTCTTTATTAATATTACAAATATGAAGCAAATATGTATCTGAGCTATGCCTGCCAGTATTTTTTTTTTCTTACCAAGGAGTTTGTCGTTCGTTCATACAAGTGGCGGCCTTATTGCTAAGGTAGCAATTTCTTCCAGGCAACCAGATAATAATAGAAACAATTACTTATTATGAAGATGCGGGTCTGTGCACTTATTCCAAGCTGATACTTAAACTTACAAGCAATATAAAATATTCATCAATCTCTTTATACGAATTTGTTAATTCATGGTACACTTAATCTGATTTGGTTACAAAAATAATTCCGACATATTATTTTCTGAACGACAGCAAGTATCTGATTGTATCGCATATAAAAATGTGGCCTTTATCGGCAAATCATTTGTGACTGTTGTGTAGGGCAACGATCATAACAACTTCCGCTGGCCACAAATAAACTGAAATACAGTTATTAACCCGACAATTTGAGCCGTGTGGTGACGACAGAGTAGAATACATTTGTCACCAACCCCTACTCTTCCCGTGGGTGTCGCAAGAGGCGACTCAGGGACTACACATTGAACAGGGAACGGGCAGCAGCGCTCTCTGATACAGTAACCTTTTAATCTGCGATCTCCAACCCGCCTGCCAAGCGTGGAGATTATGGCAAAACCAAACACTTAAGTGGAGGAGGCTCATAGTCCAGCAGTGATTTTTTATTTGAACCCGACAATTTAGAAATGACACGTTTTCCCGTAGTAAAAGTTACCTGTTATGTTCTTTTGTCGTTCCACATATCTGAATCTTCGTCATATAAAATTGATGTAAAGTAAATCACACTGTTGCAGACCAAACCCATGGTGATGTGTGTGACCTTATACACAACACAGGCACACATTGAATACACAGCACTACTGTAGTGTTAGATCTAGTATTGTATAAATCTTCCAGCATCGTTCACGGCTAAGACTCGCCTCTAAATTGCAAAACATAAAGCTATAATTTTTACGATTGATTAAATATAAAAAAAAAGACCGATTATGATAATGGATAAACAGAAAGAAAAAATATACATAATACATATTTTGGATAGATACCGTAAAGAAAACATTTTATGTTAACATAATTGGATTGGATAATCTCAAAGGAAACGATTTGATTATTTAAAATGTTGCCCTTGAGTCCTCCATTTTTCTACATTGATAATATTTTCTGTAAAAATAAAACTGTCTGTAAATGTTTGATCATTATCATATCGTGTAGGTTGATAGGTCAACGACCGACCTCACCATTACCAACCCTGTTAACCCTGTGACAGAGTTATTCAGCCGCCAAATTCCGCGCGCAATGATTACAAAGGTTTTGTTTAGCAATAAAATAAATAGCCAAGTAACTTCACCAAGCAATCTTGTTTCGTTAGGGTCGAGCCACACTTATCGACGGCGATCGACGGTTTGCCTATACAAAACGCGCTCAAAGTATGGAAATCCTTTCGCATCGGACGCGGCGAATGATGCGAAAGGATTTCCATACTTCGCGCGCGTTTTGTATAGGCAAACCGTCGATCGCCGTCAATAAGTGTGGCCCGACCCTTAGGCAAATTATCGTTATAAAGAAACAAGCTCGTTTCTTTGTTTGTGCTTTTACAACGTAACCGATCTTCATGAAATTCGTATTAAGAATATATTTTTTTTAGAAAATGATCTTATTCGCATTTAAAATGAGTTTTTGTACATTCAATGAAAACACATTACTTATTGATAAATTTGTCGATGTAATCATCGATGCAATCATTATTGATGTAATCATCATCATCATCATCGTCGTCGTCGTGTTCCACTTTGTCACGTTATTTAGAATCCGTGCAGTATGTTTTCTTCTTCCACTTTTATGTAATATTGTTTGTCAATAAAATATATTTCATTCCTCGCTATGTCCTCTGATGTCACTTCAATACTTACACCCTTCTTGTATAATCATACTTCACACAGTAAATAAACGTTTTCTTTGGTCGCCCTCTCCCTGTGAGAGTCTCCCAAAATATTCGCTCGCAATGTAATATCGCCCAAATAATACATACCTACAAATAACGTTCTCCCTAAAAACAAAAAAGATGGCTGACGAAAAACAGTTGCAAATCGCAAATAGCAGTGTACCGCGGCAAACTCGAAGTGTTATTTATTAACCTGTTGATGTTCAGTTGCGTGCCATAATCAGCCATGTGCAACATTATTTCGTAATGTGTTAGGGGAGAGCTGGATCTTGATACGCTATCAACTAAATCAACTATAGGGCAAATCGCAAAAGGTGGGGCTTCACTGATGACGATCATTGTGACTGCGGCGACACGCAAACTATGGAGCACCTGTTGTCTTGCCCTAACTGCCCTGTTTCTTGCTCTATACAAGACCTAAACGAGGCCAATGATAAGGCAGTAAGATCTGGCCAATTTTTGGGTTGGACTGGTTTAACCTCCATCGACACGAAAATATGAAGAAGAACTATAGCCGAAGAGTTTCTTCCCGAAACCATAAATTCCATACGCAATTCTTGATGAAACGTGATGAAACTCACTCAGTATCGTAGGATATTTTTGCAGTATACTAAAGCCAAAAATGCGTGCGTGCGTTTTGCGTCTATATCCAAAAATTATATTTGTATTTTATTGTAATACTCGTCTACAACTACTATTTTTTGTCTCGTGAAAGTTGTCGGCGGAATCCGTTGTCAGATGTAGTCGTTATAATATGAGTCATGTCAGAAATATTTTTACAGCTCCATAAATCTTGACCAGGTCGGCCATCGAACTTACATTTACGCGATTTCTTTCAATGTGCTCTTGCGGATGGGAAATTGTTTTTATCTAATTAGAAGTATATTCATATAGCATAGTATTGTAGAAAAAGTCTAGCTATTTCAAGAAAACCGCGTAGGTTTGACTTGGTCCTGAAAGTTTTCCGTGTTTGGAAAGGGTCTTACCGCGCTAAGGCAGACACAATAGAGCTAGTCGAGCTGGCCACTGAACTGATAATGCCTACTAGGGTTGGACAAAATCATGTTTTTTTTTATTTTAATCAAATCAGTCATCACACTAATATTATAAATGTGAAAATATATTTGGATGTTTAGATGTTTGGATGTTTGTTCCGCTTTCACGCCTAAACTACTGGACGGATTTGGATGAAATTTGAAATAGAGATAGTTTGTACCCTGGAATAACACATAGGATACTTTTTATCGGGAAAAGTCGTATTCCCATGGGAAAATCTTACATAACGCGGCGTAGCCGCAGGCAAGCCGCTAGTTTTTAAATAAATCACGATTTATTTGATTTTTTTTGCAACTTTCTTCGTTTATTAATGGCAACACTGGTAACATCTAAGTACACGGCCAGAACGACTAGTTTCCAAGCCAGAAAAATATCACTTTAAAAAAAACTTGTATTGTGTACGTTTTACTATACACACCACTGTGAGTTGATCTACCTCAATCTGTGATTATTTATAGTAACAATAATTAGGTTAATAAAGATTTCCTTATTTTACTTATTTGATTTATTTTACATCACAACATTTTATGCATTGAAAAATACAAACAATTTTTAGTATGATTTAATTCACTGATTTTTATCAAAAAATCACTTGATTTGAATCGACCAGCCCTGATGCCTACTCCCTCTCGTTATCCATCCGTACATTAACCTGTTGAAGGTTGGATTGCGTGCTATATTCGCCCAGCTATGCCTAGGGAATCCAACCCTGGAGCGTATTCGGTGGAGTAGCGGCTAGTCGCAGACTTTTACGAAGGAAGTTGCAGTTTGAACCCTAATACTTATCTATTTTTAAATAGAAACTGGTAATTTTGTAATCATTTAGCTAGCTTCATACATTTATTTAATTAGTGCTTAAATTATTGTAAAAACATTGGTGGGTTCATAGTTTATAGTAATGTGCATATAATCATGATTGACATTCAAACTCGAGGACTACGGAGTAATCGTGATAAATTGGTTAGTTTCTTTTGTTATTAATTGTTTTCGATTTTTAAAATTATATTTTATTTGCAATATTAAAATAGATGTTTCCGGATGATTTGTAGGCGTGCTTGATTAATGAAATCTTCAAAGTATTGTTTTGTTCTTAGGTTAGACGCTCTTACGATGAAAATAAACATTTCAAGGAAAACGCACAATTACAGTACACAGAAGTCAAAGGTAGTATGTGAATCCGACCAATCCGCATTTCAAAAGCCCAATGCACATGAATCCATAATCGCCTCAATTCAGGGCAGGGTCGAGCCCCTCTAAGGGGACATTACACGTGCTGATAAGTAACCTGTTGATGGTTGGGTTGCGTGCCAAAGTTTACCGTACAATGCCTAGGGGAGTCCCACCGGGTCTTGGCGGAAGTTTTCGACTAAGTTTAATAGGGAAGCGTTTAATATTTTATTGATGACTGTGAGTTAGGTAAAAAAGGTAGGTTTTTGTTTGGTGAACATGAATGTTGAGTTTTATGACAAAACTAGCGTTCCTCCCGCACAATTTAAAATTTATTATTTCAAATCGTATAGAGCGTCGGTGGTCTAATGGCTAAGGCCGCTGCCTCCCATCCGGGAGACGCGGGTTCAATCCCCACCACGTACCAATGTGTTTTCGAATTTCAAATTCATATGTGCGTTTATTCGACGCTCTTACGGTGAAGGAAAACATCATGATGCAACCTGCACACTCCTGCGAAGAAATTCAATGGTTGTGTGTGAAGTCGACCAACCCGCACTGGGCCAGCGTGGTCGACTAAGGCCTAACCGCCCTAATTCAGGGTAGGCTCGAGCCCTTCGGTGGGGCCGCATATGAGCTGTTGGTGATTACAAATCTAATTGGCTCAGAATAAAAGGGATATACTGTTTTCAGCGTTTGACCTGGAAAGCTCCAGGTGGCTTACAAGCAACGACAAAAAACAATCTCGTACAAATAAAGAAGCTAACTCTAACCCCTCTTTAGCTTATTGGGTTTTTCCGTAGGATTGAGACATTTTTCCGCGACGGAAACAGCAATGAAAATAAGTAATGAGATTTTCGGTAGGTTTTGGATAATAATTGGGCAGATAACTGTATATGAAATAAATATAATATCGGATATTCGAATAAAAATAATCGCCACATACAAACACATTTTGTAAGTATAAAGTAATCTTTGCTAAAACTGCATTGCATAATAGATTTACTGACTGAATTAAATTAGATGCCTCTGCACATTTGTGATAAAAGCGGTCTTGACAGACAGATAGACAGACAGACAGACGGACAACAAAGGGATCCTATAAGGGTTCCTTTTATGCGATTGAGAAATATTGTTAGAAATGGCGGATGGAATATTGTTAGAGGCGGCTCCACATGCCTAATAAAATTTGAAATCACATTTAGAAATGATGTAACAAACACGTGTTTCCTTAGTAAGGTTAGTACGTAACCCTTAGTGCGCGAGTCGGACTCGCACTTAGCCAGATTTTTTGTAGACACGTGCGCAAGCTACATTTTCCGATAGCTCGTAAACATGTCCAAACATAAAAGTCAAACGGAGTTAGTTACTGATGTAGACGCTAACTACTGTGTTGGGTCGTATGTGCTCATACAATAGATGACGTCACACATGGCGTGCCTTAAAGGTCGGGTCGTTGCATTTTCATGCGCAGTTTTTACATAATTACATGTGTTTGCATTTCTTGGCGTCATGCGTCATAGTGTTCACTTTTCAGGTTGCGTGTATTATTTTTGGCATGGTGGAATGAAGTGGAGGCCTATGTTCGAAGAATGACGCTAGGCTAATTATAGTAGTTCGATGAACTTTTTTATATTAATTGCTGACTGTTTAAGTTTAAATAAGTCAAAAATTGCTTTACAATATACGTAGTTATACTCGGCCAGTGTCGATTAAGGCATGATTGCCCTAAGGGTAGGCTCGAGCCCCTCGGTGGGGACGTATATGAGCTGTTGATGATACTTAGTTAAGGATAATACAGGCTCAGTACCTATAACCGTGGATATCGAGCAACTCAGGTCTGTTAAAAACTTGGAAGAGAAAAATCCCCTTCGGCCGTCAAGAAAATCGAGGTTTCGTAACTAGTCTACATTGGTTCAAATCAAATCAACGGTCCGTTACAGTCCACTGCTGGACTATGAGCCTCCTTCACTTAAGTGGAGGGTTTTGCCATAATCTCCACGCTTGGCAGGCGGGTTGGAGATCGCAGATTAAAAGGTTACTGTATCAGAGAGCGCTGCTGCCCGTTCCCTGTTCAATGTGTAGTCCCTAAGTCGCCTCTTACGACACCCACGGGAAAAGTAGGGGTTGGTGACAAATGTATTCTACTCTGCCGTCACCACACGGCTTCATCGGTTAATTGACTTCAACTTTTGACCACACTCTCTCTTCTAATTTAAATAATTATTTAAGTTACGAATTGACAATATTAGCTATTAGTTTGCCTCGAACTTGGCCGCAAACTGCCACAGACAGAATAGCAACAAGCTGGACACACAGGCGCCAACTTCGTAGGATTAGCATAATATTAGAGTTGGAATACAAGCTGAAGGCTGAAGTTAATTGCTGGCCTTGTGTGCATGTAACTGTATCGATTGTGGAGAAATAACTAGCACAAAGACTAAAAGGGTTAAATGCAATATAATTAGGTACTATAGGGGGGCGTAACAATTGTAACGATTCAAGATACCTATTATACACTCACCGGCAGATCTAACCGCCCACCCTTGTATTTCGGGTTAATTTTAAACTACGCTTATTGTCATACATTACAATTGATTTATTGATAAATTTACGACAAATTAAACACACTTAAATAAACGTTAAATTAATTACTTTTTAACTAACATCAGCTGTAACTAATATAATTATAAAGAATCACGAGTATTCCCTGAAATTAAGGGTGGGCGGTTAGATGTGCCGGTGAGTGTATTTATTTTTTAGATTGTCATAAAAACATGAAATCGCGTGTAGTCTCTAGCACGTCAGCATCAAGACTTGCAAACAAAAAAAGAACAATTCGCAATTCAAAATTCACAAAACTTTAGAACGGAATATGAAAACCGACCCACAGCCAGTAACAACAAGGAGGCCGATCCTTACAGTACCTAATAATAAATGAGTTGAATTTCTCCTGAAAGCGCTAAACGACCTTACAGTAGTAACGACCTTACGGTAGTTTTATTTTCCGTATAAGGAATTACAAAAACATTTGAAAAGTTACATTATAATGAATTGGCGCAATTTTCGCAAAAAATCGTATGAAATCACTAAGCAACGCGCGCGCACTGGTGACTTCGATAAATAAAATATATAAATAAATTCTTTATTCGTTTGAAACATGGTAACATAAAAGGTAGTATATCACATATTAAGAGGGCGTATCACATATTTCGCCTGATTGAGGCATACGAATATAAACATAAACAATACATGCATATTTTTAAAAGTCTACTTACAGTTTTACGGTATCTATGTCATAACATTAAATATTAAATATAACACATTTAAAAATATATTTAATCATCAATTTCAATAATAATATTACAATTTAATAATTACAAACAAATGAATTTAATGTCTATGAGTATCTATTAATATTATTCTATTATTACGTCATTCATGATATTAGACACCATATAATGGTTATTTTCAGATCTGTCTTGTAAAGGAGTACCTATTATAATAATTTCGACTTGTAATCGCAGCTAGTTCGACGTGGCAAATTAGTAAAAGTACAAAAAAAAAAAAAAACTTTATGGCTTAAATAAATGAAAGGCTCGCGGAGTACTCAGTTAAACAAAATGTACATTTTCTGATTCAGAAAGAATATCCCGCTAGAGTTTTAGGTGATAACGTAAGCACTTGACTCGTTAAATACTTTTAGAACATCGTTGAGATCGTCGTATCTCACTTTACAAACGCAGGCGCATAGTATGACGCAAAAGTTTCTGTATGCGCAATTCAAATAACAACTAGCGTCTCACTGACCCAATGGAAATGAGTAGGTATGTAAATTGTTACGGGCATTGGAATGTTTAGACAGTTTGATTTTATAGGAAGCCGTTTCACTGAAATACTCGTATATTTTATATACCTAAAATGAATCGTTCTACGAAACCAGTGTGGGGAGGATTTTGTGTATTTTGTAAATTCCAAAATTCTTAGTGTAGACGCGGGGATTTGATAAATCATTCTGTAATTATCGTACTTTACCATCTTTGCGGGATTCCTGATCGGGTTATAGCTAAAATGAAACCAATTATTAATTTGAAATTCGAAATACAGCTTTTGAATCGGAAACATGACTGCCATACAAATCTTGTTTTTCTTTCTTAAAAAAAAAAAACAGATATTTAAGAACGCTGACCTCGCCACATTTTAAAATTGATACATAGCTGGGCTGCACTGTAAGAAAAAAAAGGCATACGTTTACACAAGACGGAGCAAATAGTTCAATAAGCTTTTGACGTAATGGGCTACAGCGCCGGGATAGAAAAGTACCTGTTGCGAAACAGTATTTGAGCAAAGTTTAATTAAAACAGCGAGACCGCTTGAATCTCCTCACTAGTAGAACCATTGATTCACTTGATGGAATTGCGATCGCTTCCCGGAAACGAGAACGAATTCGCCCTAAGGTTAAACGTCAGCTACAGTAGCGCCACCAATTGAAATAAATCATTTACTTATTGTCAGTGACTTCGATCGAAATTATTATGTGTTTAACGACAATAGAAGGGTTATAAATATATTTTAGTTACTGTTTTATAGACCTAAACACGTGTGGTGACGGCAGAGTAGAATACATTTGTCACCAACCCCTACTCTTCCCGTGGGTGTCGTAAGAGGCGACTTAGGGACTACACATTGAACAGGGAACGGGCAGCAGCGCTCTCTGATACAGTAACCTTTTAATCTACGATCTCCAACCCGCCTGCCAAGCGTGGAGATTATGGCAGTCCAGCAGTGGACTGTAACGGGTCATTGATGATGTTGATGAGACCTAAATATAATCAGTAAGATTTTTTTTTACAGAATATATTTGTAAGTACTAGTACTTGACTTGCGTAAGCTGTAGTCAAAAAATCAGTTTTTTATAAGTGACGAAAGCGTTTCTTTATTCATACATCGTACACAGGTGCCTGGGGACCTCGGTAATGATAGTCCACAGTCC
The DNA here is from genome assembly GCA_951230895.1 of Carpatolechia fugitivella. Classification (NCBI taxonomy): domain Eukaryota; kingdom Metazoa; phylum Arthropoda; class Insecta; order Lepidoptera; family Gelechiidae; genus Carpatolechia; species Carpatolechia fugitivella. Next base: position 17,234,017 of record OX579646.1, on the reverse strand, counting down.
TCGTTAGTCGGATGAAAGAGCTGAATGGTAGGATTTAAGCGAGTACTCTGTTTTTTAAATAGTGTCCTAGGAATGCTTCGCTTGAACTTTAAAATTTTGTTTTCCTACGTAACCTAAGGTGTGTCTAATGATATTTTATTTTTATCATGTATGTATTTAATATTTATACATAATAATATTTCTGGATATGTATTTTTTTTATATTTAAGTAATGTATATGTAACTTATTTTTCTATGAATGTAGGTAAGTATTGATAGTGTATGTATAGGTATGTATATGTAATAGTATAGGTATATCTATAGTGTGTTATTTAGGTTGATTTTAGCTTTTATTTCATTTTTGTATTACTTTCTTTTGTTTACTCTGCGATCTTATTTTCCACCATTGAGAGATCTCTTAATCCTGTGTATGTTTAATTGTGCAATAAAGTGTTATTATAATGTTTTATGTTACCTGGAACAGATTGCTACCCAAGCAATAAGGTCGCCTGTTGACCTTCATAATTTCAACTGACTTGTTCAGTATGTTTTTGGTCTCAATAAAACATATTTTCCATGTTTTAATTCTGAGATAAAATTAAATATTATAAGCGTGCAACTTACTATGCATTTTTTTAAATTATCATATTATGTGGGTTGTAAGGTCGATGGGCGACCTCACAGACCCTACGGTATCGAAGTCATTGAGCGGCAGAGATTATGTATGTATCGATTCCATTTAATTATGTTCGATTTATACAGGAAATAAAATTTTGTGATTTTCGTTTCTCATTTTTTGACGTAATAACAATTTTTCAGTTTATTTATTTTCCTGGCAACATTAGGTCGAGGTCGCAATCCCAGGGGTACTTGTTTAATATTTTGGGTACATATTTCTGTTCTGCTTGTCTGCATCACATAAAAATTTTAAATTTGCAACAACTGCATTTTAAAAAAGGTCTTCTAAAACACAGTAATTGAACGAGTAACATTTTGTAAAATAATTTGTTAGTTTACCATTTCGTTTTTATATTCAACATCAACATACGGCCCGTTACAGTCCACTGCTGGACTATGAACCTTTGGTTTTGCCATAATCTCCACGCTTGGCAGGCGGGTTGGAGATCGCAGATTAAAAGGTTACTGTATCAGAGAGCGCTGCTGCCCGTTCCCTGTTCAATGTGTAGTCCCTAAGTCGCCTCTTACGACACCCACGGGAAGAGTAGGGGTTGGTGACAAATGTATTCTACTCTGCCGTCACCACACGGTTTTTATATTACGTAGCTAAAACCCATTCGTATTGGTAGTTCGCTTTTATACGTGTATTGTATTTGACAATAGTACATTACGATACAAGGATCGTAGGTGGCTTATTACAAACGAGGTGACTTTTGTAAGCCCGAGCCGCAGGCGAGGGTTTATAATGTCACGAGTTTGTTATAAAACCTAAAATCCGTGTGTTGTACGACGTTTTTCAATACACTTGTGAGAAAAATGATAGTAAATAATTAAAATGAAATGGTTAAGAAGGTACCCCTACAAAAGCTATGATACTACAGGTAAAATTGATCATGTAGAAGTTGTAAAAACTAACCTTTATTATATCGTGCGCAGTTTGAGCATCCTTACTATTCACATTTATCACTAAATATCAACACTTAATCACTCATAAAACAACATTCAATGTACATAAAACAATTAAATGAAAATTTCACAAAATTGGCGCCAACCACAAATCGATATTATGTTTCTTTTTTATAAGCATAATTACGGAGAAAAGGCTCTGGCGGACATTCAGCCTCTACGAATTGATTCTTTGTTAAATCGAGATAATTTTATTTTTATAATTGAAATATTACTGGCTGATAATATTTTTGATACAATTTGTTGAAATAAAAAAATATAAAATACTTTTCTCTTTGTATGAATCGATTTAAATATTTTTAAGTGTCAAAATGATCCTGGCTGAATAACAGTTTACTGCCTTCGTAAGTTAAATTTTAGAGCAAGGTGTATTGAAAAATCTATTACAGTATTAGTACAGGGACTATAGAGTATTACGTCATGGTTATTTCAGTTAGGCAATAGGGAAAATTAAGTTTCTATAGGGATCTTCCTGTTGATAAATAGGCAAATTGTAACTATTTTATTGAAAATATAGCTATTTACTTTTTCACAAAGTGATACTGTTTGACGGTGTCCTCACCGGGACTCGAACCCACAACCTCCGGTTCAAAAGCCAAACGCTACGGAGGCTGTTTTAACTTATTTAATTTTATGTTTAATTAATGAGCTCATTATAAGTAAATATTAGTATCATTACGCATATTGAAAGCCGACTGTAGTGCGTACGTAAGTAGTTATTAGGTCATAAACAGCCCCACCGAGAGGCTTGAGCCTACCCTGAATTAGGGCGATTAGGCCTTTGTCGTCCATGCTGGCCCAGTGCGGGTTGGTCGACTTCACACACAACCTTTGAATTTCTTCGCAGGAGTGTGCGGGTTTCATCACGATGTTTTCCTTCACCGTAAGAGCGTCGAATAAACGTACATATGAATTCGAAATTCAAAAATACATTGGTATGTGATGGGGACCGAACCCGCGTCTCCCGGACGGGAGGCAGCGGCCCTAGCCACTAGACCACTGACGCTCTAGTTATTAAGTACAATGTCTTTTTTATTATAGATCAAACAGGAAGCCGGAGGCGTATTCATAGTCTGTTCATAATTATTCATTACACTTTATTTGAATAATATATTATCTACTTACCTGCGTCAATGACATACCTATGTGGTTATTAAATGACATTTGCGTATTTAGTAGGTAGATAGCACACCTACTAAATACGTAAATGTTATTTAATGTATGTAATTTAAATATTTTTGAGCCGTCTTCTGGTCTATAGTAGGGATGTTGCGGATGCGGATTTTATGAGGCTTAAATCCGCAGATGCGGTTGCGGATCTTTACAAAAACACTTAAGTGTGGGTAGAAAAATAAATCAGTAAGTAGACTTTTTATTCCTTATCCTTTCTTAATTAACTAAAGATGAGAAAAAGGTGGTGTAATTTATTTCAGCTGATGTTTAACCTTATGCCTGCAATGTCCTAACCAAACTGGGGAAAGTCTCAAAAGAGATTATAGTTTGACACTATTCCCATCAAGGTACTACGCAGCCTCCTTATTATGTGTCGAACGTAAAACGTTGTCAGACATGGTCTGAAACGCACATGAGACTTCCTCACTGCGTGCGCAGGCGCCAGTCGAAGTACAGTTCGTACGTCATTGGCCTATGACGTCATAGTACTCGAGACCTTCTGTTATTCTTTCTACCCGGCAACGGATGCGCACGTCAGCTGTTGAGAGTTTTACAACCAGCCAGTGTTTGATCGAACTGTATAGCATCGATCGATCGGATGTCTAAATATCGAGGGGCTACCTGGCTGCACACTAGCGCCACTTCAATAAAAAATCACAACTTCGAGAAAACAAAATTTAAAAAAATCCGGTTGGTTGTTAGCCGTAGATTGGGATAGAGCACCAGTTCAGAATAGCATGGTCTAAACGCCCATTTAAACTTAATTAGGTAATAAAAGTATACTAACATTTAAGGGGCACTTCTTTCAGAACTCTGAAATTATGTATTCTATTAAAAGAACTCGATTTAAAATGCTGAAGTTGAAAGATTCTCCCCTTAAACTTCTTTCTTTTTCTCGCAAAATATTAGGTATTTGGGTTAAGAGAGTAGTCTAGTCTGCCAATAAACTGCAGTTTGGCAGAAAAGTAAATTAAGAGAAAAATATGTATTATTAAATTGAATAAACGGTTATATACATACTTACATACGAAATTTCATTCGATTTGGTGTGTTCGGGTACGTGCGGAGTTCCCGTAAGTGTTTGTTTTGGATTATTTAAATGAGTTCGAGATGAGCAGAGCAAGGCGTAGCTAGGTACGATAAAAGTTTTCCGTAAGAGTAAATTTTAAATAAAAACACGATCAGTTTTCCATGCATTGCAGCAGCAACCTTACATGTCCTATGGCCGAAATCGGTCGGAGAGATCATCATCAACATCATTACATGTCCCATCTTCATGAGCCATTCATTACCTATAGATCAAACTTAAATACACCAGTTTCGGCGTTGATCTACTCTTATACAAAATGTTAGTAATGTAGGTTTACGAGTATCTTGTGCACATCTTCTTCATCGTGTGGGTTGTAAGGTCGACAACCGATCTCACAAACCCTAGTATCAATGTTATTGAGCCGCCAAAGGCCACTGACATGGCTCGTGTAACGACTAGATAGTAGCTGAGACCAACGGCTTAACGTGCCTTCCGAAGCACGGAAATCATATTTCTTTTCGGACAATCAGGTGATTCAGCCTGTAAAGTCCTAACCAAACTGGGGATAGTCTCTCAAAGAGATTATTGCTTGACAGTGTCTCCACCGGGAATAGAACCCAGAACCTCCGTAATGAGCGACGAAATCTCGACCACTCGGGCACGGAGGCTGTTCTGATCTTGTGCACTACCAAACTATAACAGAATTATACTATAGTTACTAGGAACTAGACTGAACTCTAAACTTGATAATTTTCCTATACAAGCTTCGTGATAACTACTACCTTACTCTGATTTTAAACAACTTTTCTTGATGCTTTTACTTCTGCCCTAACACGAATCTGCCGTAACCCGAATCTGCCATATCGCGAATCTGTCCTTAACCGAACGAGGGATTTTATTATCTAACTCGAACAGAATGTATTAACATTAGAGTACCTAGCATATAGTATTAAAAAGTTAATATACTTGACAAAGAACAGCTAAATAAATACAAGACGAAGGAAAAAATGATATGGAGTCAGAAAAGTTGATATTCTGTTGGGACCGAATAATAAGATAGATAAAAGTAAAGTGTGTAATATTTCCACCATCATTTTATTAAAATGTAACTTAAATAAATAATGAAATTGATTGTTTGGGGCCATTTACTATAAATAGACTGTTTTTAAAAAAGTTTGTTAAACAATCCGCTCCGATAACTACCTTATGGCATTTTTACTGAAAAATGTATACCTTAGTGATGGTAATGTTATCTATGCTGGCTGATTAAATATAACCCTGTCTGTATACTAATACAAGGGCTGCTATTTATGTATCCGGAACTGGCCACTTACATAAACAATATTTAAAAAGAAATTATAACATTTAAAAATAGAACTCTTTGGCTGTAAAATAAAGTTTGTTTCATTCATCTGTCAATTGTTTTTACATTGTGGCGCCATTTTTAAAATTCATTGTCTATCATCACCATGGATTTGACTCGTGAAAATTTTCGTGCTATGATTTATTACGACTTTCGGCGTGGATTAACTCAAAAACAGTGCATGGATCAACTTTTGTCGACTTTTGGGGAGGAAGCCCCATCGAAAACCACTGTGTATCACTGGTTCAGTGAGTTTAATCATGGTCGTCGTATGCTTGCGGACGATTTTAAAGAAGGTCGCCCTAAATCGGCTGTTGTACCACAAAATATTGATGCTGTGCGCGAACTAATAATGCAAGACCGTCATGCTACATATCGCGAGATAGAGGCATTTCTGGGCATTAGTATGACGAGTATTTATAAAATATTACACGAACATTTGGCTGTAAAAAAAACTTGTTCTCGTTGGATCCCGACAACTTAACAGTTGAACAAAAACAGGCTCGTGATGATTGGTGCAAAAAAATGATAGAAAAATACAAATGTGGTACATCAAAAGCTGTTCATAATATCTACACAGGAGACGAATCTTGGATATATGCGTATGATCCCGAAACTAAACAGCAGTCAACGGTTTGGGTGTTCCAAAATGAGCCAAACCCAACTAAAGTTGTTCGTGCAAAAAGCACTTTGAAGCAAATGGTTGCCTGCTTTTTGGTATTAGTGGACATGTGGCTACAGTACCACTAGAGAATCGTAAAACGGTTAATTCTGAATGGTACACCACCACTTGCTTGCCAGAAGTCTTTGGAGAAATACGCAAGAACAATCGACAACGAAGAATAATCCTTCACCACGATAACGCCAGCTGTCACACCTCGGCCGCAACAACGGAGTATTTAAATAGTCAAATGATTGAATTGACGGGTCATCCGCCGTACAGTCCCGACTTGGCACCCAACGACTTTTATTTATTCCTAAGCGTGAAGAACAAATTACGTGGACACCGATTTTCGACCCGGGAAGAAGCCGTTGCTGCTTTCAAAATGCACGTTTTGGAGATACCCGATTCAGAATGGAAAAAATGCTACGAAAGTTGGTTTCAACGTATGAAAAAATGCATCGATCATCACGGGGAATATTTTGAAAAGCAATAAAAGTATATTTGGTTATAGATGTTTGTTATTTTTTGTTATTCCGGATACATAAATAGCAGCCCTCGTACAAGTAAAGCCGTGTGGTGACGGCAGAGTAGAATACATTTGTCAACAACCCCTACTCTTCCCGTGGGTGTCGTAAGAGGCGACTTAGGGACTACACATTGAACAGGGAACGGGCAGCAGCGCTCTCTGATACAGTAACCTTTTAATCTGCGATCTCCAACCCGCCTGCCAAGCGTAGAGATTATGGCAAAGGAGGCTCATAGTCCAGCAGTGGACTGTAACGGGTCGTTGATGTTGATGATACTAATAAAAATCTGTTTTTCTTTACAGGTAAGTTTATACCTATGAGGCGTTCATCACTATTATGCGCGTGATCGATTGCTGAAGCGTGAGTACGATATTACCTTTGAATTATATTGAAGGCGTGTGCGGGTTTTTTCGCTATGTTTTCATTTACATTTTATGTAATAATATGATACCGAAATTAGAAAGCAAGTTAAAATAATAATAATATAATATTTGAATGAATGAATATACTTTATTGCACACACAGAAATAATAAATAATAATAATAATAATAAATAATATTTTTTTTTTTTTTTTTGTTGCCTTATAAAAAATGTACCTAGCACATTTATTATACTTTACAAAATTTAAACCAGCATATTTAGATTAATTTATTAGGCAAAAGGAAATGCCTCAGCTTATGTTGAATGGGCCATGCCGAGGTACGTACCATCCAACGCTGTTTTTCAGTCATTTCCTCTTCCTATGGTGTTTTCCGGAAGAAGTTTACGAGGGCTGTATAACTAAGTAAGTACATAAAAACGAGGGTGTTCTGATTTGAACCCGAAACAGTTCTTTCTAAATAGGCAAGACACTGAAAAACTAATATTTGCGTTGCATCGTATATTTACCGGTTAAATATTATTTTAATCACGTAGCTAAAGAATGTTTATCATAACTAATAATATCTTGTGAAATAATAGATAGATTATAAGATTAGATGATGAATCTGTTTTTTTTCTATACCTACCTATCTCGGAGCTCTCGTTTAGAAAAGAAATCTGATTTACTAACTACTACACCCCCACCGACGCCTTCATAGCAACAGTTATTAATTTACGTAGAGTGCGAAGCCTCGATGAACTTATCTCCATTGCATAGTTGTAACTTCTATCTGACATGAAGAGTAAGCAAAGCATAATAATTACCTCAAACAGACCTCTTTGACATTTACTTAGAGGTACTACCTATTTGTTATTAGAAACTTCAAGCGAACATTAGCAAGCATATTGCTGTTGTATTAATACAAAGTTTTAATGAATTGGTTCTGAAGCTTTAATTAATTCAAAGAAATTTATGTTCCAAGACGGCAAAATATTTGAACGGTAAAATGTTAATGAGACTCGGCAATATGAAAAATTCTTCCGTTGAGGACTTCAAAAAGGTTATGATTATAACTAATATTATAAATGTGAAAATATATTCGGATGTTTGGATGTTTGTTCCGCTTTCACGCCTAAACTACTGGACGAATTTGGACGAAATTTGGAATGAAGATAGTTTGTAATCTGGATTTACCCATAGGATACTTTTTACCGGGAAAAGTCTTATTCCCACGGGAAAATGTTACATAGCGCGAGCGTAGCCGCGGGCATTTCGTTTCAATATATTTTTTTAATCACTTTACTGTCAAAAACAAAGAGGTTAGGTAGAATCAACAATTCAATTAAAAAACGAATAGTCGAAGAACCGAAGCAGTTATCGTAACAAATCGTAGAAATCTAAGTTGTTTTTTTTTTCTACTGGAATGGTGAGTTCTCCTATATAAATAATAGGGTACTATTTCCTCAGGGATCCTCGCTATGTTGGTTTAGTGCTACCTGTGCTGTGGCACTGCGAACATATTAACTAACTGCTTAACATTCCGTCTCAGTCATCGCATTACAGCGACTAATCCCTTGACAATCAAGTCCAGGGCAGTGAAAACGATATCCAAATCACAGCTGTTTTACCGGTACTCTAAGGTTATACCGGTTTTTGAAGGGAACATGCGGTCAATATACGCCAAAAAGTAAAAATCGCTATTTTGTGGTCTTTAGCACAGAACATTTTTCTGTGGTCTTAAGATACCTTATCACTTGACAATAATTTTCAAGTTCCATGCAGAACCGACAAATAAATAAAAAAGAATGGCGAACTTTAGTGTCTGAGGCTAAGATCCACTTCGGACGGCTGAGCCAGCGATGTTTTCTTTGCAAAATATTTTTGAAAGACAAAACTATAAAACATTCATCCAATAAAAATAAACAAAATTATTGCTCCTCTCATTTATCTTTTTTTTAATGATTGCGTTTTATTTGTAGATTTTAAAAAACATTTCTTTTAAACGAACATTTCTTTAAAAAAAAACAAACGGCATTTCTGTATACCTGTACCATAAGGTTCGGTTCGTCTGGTTTATATAAGGTTTAAGATACCGGTATATAAAATAACCCGTATTCCAAGCCTCAAGTCACAAGGACACGTCTAAACAAATTGAGCTTTTAGTCCCTGGACGGCACTCAAGAGTAAACTTCATGAATTTTAATTTAATTTGTGTGGTATTAGGCTAATGTTAGGAGAGCTAGTTGAGTAGTATTAAAATTTTAAAACTATTTCATGTTTACCGTTTATTTGGTTACGGAAACTATGTTTATTTTTATAAGTACATATTCTATTATGTAGCTATTCTGCTTATAAAGTTACAAAATTAACCACTTTATGGCAACACGGATTCACCTCGCCGGAGTCCAAAGTGACTGAATTTTTTACACTGTCACCCGCGGGCCTTTTAACTCCCACTTTCTCAACTTTTCCCTTTCTTGTTGTTTAGTCCGCTTCGTTATTATAACTCTTGGCCCCCAGCTAGGGTGACCATTTACAAATTTTAAAAGTCCTGACAAAGATCTTTTTTTGCGTTTTGAAACTAAAATAATATTAAGTCTCAACATGCAAACTATGCAAAAAACTGAAGGGTATGATTTGTAGTTTTTTCGTGTGTTTTATTACTTGTATTCCAACAAATCTTAAAAATCCGCAATCTATAAAGATTAGAGAACAAATGCGAACGGATGGTAACCCGAGGCCCAGAGTTCTGTACAACAAATTGTTTTCGTCCTTAAAACTTTCGCCGTCAATATCGCAAGTTTCGGCCACGTAAAAGATTGAAATCGATCCTTCTTCTTCGTCCTTGATATTTCCACGTTGATTTATTGAAAAATGGAAAATTTTGCCGCGCAATTTATAACGTTAAATAATGTACTTCAAACTTTAATTCTTGTGCTGATGTTTAACGCTTGTTAATGATAAAATATTAGAATTCAGATTCAGCTGTCTCCTCTGCTTTATAAAAGTCATCAAAATAGATATAGGTGTTTATCAGTAAAAGCTTGTCGCTAGATTAGAGAGATATGGATTTCTAAATCATCATCAATAGCTCATATACGTTCCCACCGAAAAGCAGGGCGATTAGGCCATTATCGAACTCGCTAGCCTATTGCGGATTGGTCGACTTCACACACAACCTTAGAATTTCTTCGCAGGAGTATACAGATTTCCTCGCGATGTTTTCCTTCACCGTAAGAGCGTCGAAACGTACATATGAATTCAAAATTCGAAAATGAAATGAATTTTTAAATAAACTGTTGCAATGCTAACGTGAACGATACGAACATACCGCTGAAACTTATCTACATTCATGTTGAGATGTTACTCCTGCACCACCCGATGCCAAAGAATATTGACGTTATGTTGCCAATCAAAATCAACGTATGCCAGAACAATTTGCTATAAACCTAGTACCCTTTCTCTCTCTTAGCATGTGTGCCTGACAGAGACGGCAGGATGTTTGATGGCAGTTCATCAAACGCCAGCTCACGACCGTGTGTAAACAGTTTATAGCTCGGCGTCCGTCAATTGTCAGGGTTCGGACAGACCAACTGCGCACCACTGCGATGCTTGGTGAAGTTCGAAAACCATTGAAAACTAAATTTTTGTCATCGCTCATCAAATGGCTAACTAGAGTCTATCTGTGCTTAGGAGATAAACGACATTTAAATTTGGACAAAACTGATCGATTATATTCTTTGGAAAAGAGTCGTGTAAACCGCAATTTAGTTTTGCATGTTTTTGTATTTCTAGGACAGTTTTGTCAAATTATTTTGTTTTCATCTAATCTTCTTCTTCTTCATCGTGTGGGTTGGAAGGTCGACAACCGACCTCACAAACCCTATTGTCAGACTAGATAGTAGCCGGGACCAACGGCACGGAATCATCTTTCTTTTCGGAAAAGCAGGTGATTCAGCCTGCAAAGTCCTAACCAAACTGGGGAAAGTTTCGCAAAGAGATTTATGCTTGACAGTGTCCCCACCGGGAATCGCACCCGGAACCTGCGTAATGTGCGGCGAAATCTCAGCCACGGAGGCTGTTATATCTAATTAGTAGTTAGTGTGTGCGCCAACTGAAGCTCTTCTCACCCATCTAAGGATGAAAGCGTGACTTGGACTGAGTAAGTAACAAGTTAAGAGATGTAACATCCAAAAGTTAATAAACTATTCATTTCATTTGTCCTACTGTTATACCTACCGGCTCGACCCTACTCTATAGTAAGGGCCCTGCACAAATTCAGGCGTATGCAAGTATCCTCACGACGTTGGCCTTCCAATTCCGCCATTTAGTTTTAAACAGCACCTGCGGCGATACAGTCAATTTGCAGTCACTTTGCAGCCAGTCTGTGCAACCTCGACTGTTTACTGCCTAATTCAATCTCTCCCGGATATGACTATATCGGATGCCACTTTTTTCGTCACGAAGCAAATTTGAAGGCAATTGTCTGCTTTATTACGGCGTTATTCGAAACCTTAGATGGTATGTGTTCCATTCAACATAATTTTTTTAGAAAACGTTTTGGAATATTTTCCTTCGATATTTCTTTTGGAATAGCTGTAATTGCTTTGTCGTTTATCTTTTATTTTTGTGGAGCTTGTCAGCGATCAATAACACAGAATTAAAACTTGTGCTGATCTCGTCCAAATGGTTTGCTTCAACGTAGGAATAAAGTTTATTTATACATAGTGGGTGAGAATCATCACAATCTACTCTACCGATATTTTATTTAGCCAATCTTACAAATTCAGAGTCGCACACATAAGTAAAGCCATAACGAGCTGAATGACCAAAAGTATGTTTGACCTTCGTAACTAGCTTCGAATGTACTCGCTTCGTACCGGCGCGGGCGGCGGCGTCTTCCAAAATCGCCGGACCAGAAAACGACCCGAGTAATAAGGAGTAGGTACTGGAGAACAATAGAGAACACGGTAATCGCTGATGTTAATGCTGAATCTGTTTGGGCTCGACTTTGATTGTCTTTGGGTAACGGTGATTTGGCCGTGAAATAGAAAAATGTGTTTTGTTTTTAAAGGCATGTTAAGATTTATCACACTTCACACTCACACTAATATCATAATATTTGGATGTTTGTTCCGTTTTCACGCCTTAACTACTGATCGGATTTGGATGAAATTAGGAAAAGAGATAGTTTGTACCCTGGATTAACACATAGGATACTTCTTACGGGAAAAAGTCTTGTTCCCACGGGAAAATCTAACGCAAGCGTAGCTGCGGGCGGACTGCTGGTAGTATATAAAAGCAAATTAGTTCTATTAGAAAAACTCACAATGCACACAAGAAATCCGCAAGCGATTATAGTACTTGTGAGCCGAAATGTTGTAACTGCAATTTCAGTGTGTACTAGGAGTTGGCGAAATCATTTTTTATTTCATTGGATAATAAATATTCCTTGAGGATAGTAGTTTAGATTCATCAAATGACATAAAGGGATTCAAATAAAACCACATTAAAATAAATCTCATCGTTTTTTCACAACGAATTATCTATAGTCAAGAAACGTAACTACGCTTCAAACTTGACCCCACCAAATGAATACCAAAGAAGCCGGGGAAAAAAAAACTATACCATACCACATTCGAATACGCAGTACAATTATCATTTCTACTAGGCACTTAGTATAATAATTGCAACGACAAATGTAATTAAACACCAAAGAAGGTTTTTCCATAAACGTTTCACCTACATCTTAATGGGCGAATAAATGAGATCTTTAATAGCGCTAAAGATCTGCTAAGAGCTGTAATAACGATTGTACTAAAACAGTGATTTAAAAAGAAGCCAAGATCGTTGTTATCGTATGTTTATCGTGAAGTAGACTTGAGAACGAACCTAAAATTAGGTGCGTCATTTATATATGTTTTAAGAAAAAGGAACGAAGAAAAGAAATACCTATACTTCATTGCACACGGCCAACAGTAATTACAAAAGTAAAAATAGTACAACTGGCGGCCTTATTGCTAAGGAACAAAATGAATTAAATTAAAAAGGTTGTCTGTAATAGTCATAATTTAATAGTGTGAATCTTATACAAGAAAACAAAAAAGTGTTTACTCGGAAAAAAAACCAGATCTCTAAAAGAATAACAAAATATTAAATCGTTCCTCATAGATCATAAATAATGTTCTTCTTCGTACTGAAACCTTTTTTGATTGTTGATCGAAAACTGAAACCAAATATTTCTGAAGCGCGTCGCTTGGAGCGAAGCGATCGTCTTTTGTTACTCTGAGACTGAAACCATTTTCAATAGGCAGGCACTTGTCATTGTAAGCACATACAATAATAATAATAAAGATATCCGAACGTCGTTGGTGATTCTTAAACATATTAGAACTAGTGGCTCTGTGAGCTGTAGACTGCGCGAGTATTTTTTTTAATGGCTGATTTATGATTTTTTTCCGTTTTCAACCCTCATAACTCCGTATTTTTTTTTAATTTCTAAAAACTGACTCGACCACATTTTTTTATTAATCTATCGAACCTGCTCACAAAATTTCGCGAGAATTGACCTGTAGATGAGAACAAACAGACAGACGGATGGACTGATGGACATGCAAAAGCAATTTTGGCCAAGCTGAAACGGAGACGCTTCGCTCGCGCTTTGCGCTCACTCGGTCAATTACGGCCAAATTTATGCGTAACAGAGGCCGCAAAAATAAGATATTGTGGCTACCTGTTCCGGAATAAAGGACAGTGCGATGTTTCATGTAAACTTTTTCTAGAACTTGACGGGCGCACTCCCGTGTGCGACATACACCATTACCGGTCGTAAGACAACCTTGATCATAAAAAGGAGGCCTTGACATAGCTTTTACACACCTGTCTTGATAGCGCCGCCATGTGGCCGTAACAGCTGATGTAAACATCTGTTTTAGAGCCATTTAGAATATCCTGCTAATGTGTTGAGGCTATAAAATTCTGTTGTTTGCAAAGAAAATTTATTGAGAAGATAACGTAGTAATACTGAACTGAGTATTATAATTTTAGCCCGAGAGAGAGACTACTCCCGTGAGATATTATATTAGTGATTTTTTAATCAAATGTAGCTTTTTATTTATTTATAGGTACTAACCAGCCAACCACTTTTAACCACCTTTTGGTATTAACCACTTTTTTATACAGAACTTTCTTGTTGTGTATCTGTGCCTCATGTCGAAATAAATTCATCTGCAAACATTTGCTTAGAGACGTTCAAGATTTCGTGATAGAGACTTTAGCTTATTCCTGACAAAACTATATTATTATTATTTATTATGTCCATGTGATTATTAGCTTGTACACATAGACGTGCTATATGTACATAAAAATCACGCTTCATTGCTGGAGAGGTTGGCAGAGGCTACTTTTTTCCACGTCAACATGATACGATAAATACTTCCTTTGCTTATATCACAATAATTATCTTCATATACCTCTGTTTGCAAGTATCTCTTAAGATGTAGTTAGCACGCGATCTCATGCAGCTCAGATGTACTCGTATGTAACTACTACGCGCTTAGAGTAATTATTAATTTATTGCACTAACTCTTTCTGAGTTTTTCCAATTAATCATTTGATCAGACATTTTAATAGCTGTCCATTGAGAAGTGGCAGCGTTTATAGCTTACTATACAACTTTACACCTTCATTAGCGCGTCAACAGGCGTTTCATTTTAACAGTTGACTGATCGCCAGCCATACTTGCTTACTGTCGCTGCATTTGATTATGTTTAAACGGTAAAAACCTGCTATTAATTGGAGACTGTTGATAGCAGCAAAAAAGAACTGTTAATTATAATTAACAGCGTACCGGATCAGCAATAATTATTGACATAAGTTTCAAATTCTCGTATAATAGCAAATGCGTGAACAGTGCCTTCTTATTTTTTTTACTTTTTATTGAAAATAATGGTAAAAATAAAAAGTCTAGATGGAAAGCGTTTTACTTTTTCCTGAAAATAAAAGTAAGTAAGTCTTTGCGAAAGGAATTTTCGTTATTTCAGTTTTAAAAAGCGAATAGGTACTCAGAAAAATAATAGAACTCGGCAAGAGTCCTCTTAAAACTCGAAGGAATGCAATACTACACTCACCGGCACATCTAACCGCCCACCCTTCATTTCAGGGAATACTCGTGATTCTTTATAATTCTATTAGTTACAGCTGATGTTAGTTAAAAAGTAGTTAATGTAACGTTTATTTAAGTGTGTTTAATTTATCGTAAAATTATCAATAAATCAATTGTAATGTATAACAATAAGCGTAGTTTAAAATTAACCCGAAATACAAGGGTGGGCGGTTAGATGTGCCGGTGAGTGTATTTGCCGTATTACGGTTATGACACGGCTGAAAAGGAAGTAGGTAAGTGGAATATTATAACTTTTATATTTTTTTCTTTTCAATATTTTCCATAATACATACACGATAGTATCTTACCTGGTCTCTTGTTCAGATTATAAACCACATACGAGGGCTGATTGATAAGTTTCCGAAACGACAAAGAAAAACTTTAAAAATCTATTTAAAATAAATTTATTTCTCAACGTAGTTTCCTTCTACCTCGATGCATTTAGTCCAGCGCTTCTCCAATGCCGTTACACCAGTTTGATAAAATGTTTTCTCCAACCCCTCAAAATACTCGTCCACGGCAACAATGACTTCTTCATTTGATGAAAATCTCTGGCCACCTAACCATTTCTTCAGGTTTGGGAATAAGTGGAAGTCACACGGGGCCAGATCCGGGGAATAGGGTGAATGCAATTCGAACCGCAATTCATGGAGTTTGGCGACTGCAACCATTGACGTGTGTGCAGGTGCGTTGTCATGGTGGAACAAAACTTTTTTCTTGGCCAAATGTGGTCGTTTTTTCTGGATTTCTTCACTTAATTTTTGCAGCAAGCTTGCGTAGTACTCTCCATTTATTGTTTTTCCTTTTTGCAGATAATCCACTAAAATAATCCCTCGAGCATCCCAAAAAACAGTCGCCATCACTTTGCCGGCCGACAAAACCGTTTTTGCTTTCTTCGGCGCAGGTCTTCCGCTCTCAGTCCACTACTTAGATTGTTCTTTTGTCTCGGGAGTATAATGATGTATCCAGGTTTCATCGACTGTTACATAACGCCGCGAAAACTCGTTAGGATCTCGGTTAAACAGCGCCAAACACTCCGATGAATCGTCCACTCGACGTTGCTTTTGGTCAACAGTGAGCAAACGCGGCACCCATCGCGCGCAAAGCTTTATCATTCCCAAATGTTGGTGCAAAATATTAAAAACGCGTTCAGATGAAATGCTCACCATCTCTGCTATCTCTCGCAACTTCAAGCGCCGATCATTCAATACAATTTTGTGAATTTTTTTGATCATGTCCGGATTCGTGACTTCATTTGGACGGCCAGACCTGTGGGCGTCTTCGCAGCTCTGTCTTCCATGTTTAAAATCAGTTACCCAGGTGTGAATTGTACTCAATGCAGGAGCAGAATTACCTAAAACACTGTCTAGCTTGGTTTTAATCTGGGTTGCTGTTTTCTGTTTTAAAACGTAAAACTTTATCACCGCACGAATTTCGTTTCTTTCCATTGTTAAGAAAATTTACGACAGAGAAAGTTCTACGTCCTATCAAACAAATTCCACCAGTTCGATTAAATTCAAATTTGGCGTTCTATTTTCAAAAAGATGCCAAAATATAATGTATTTTTTTTTTGCGTATCATTTTTTTAAATTCGTCGTTTCGGCCAGTTATCAATCAGCCCAGGTATCTGAGCAAATAAACATTTCATTTCATTTCTGCGACCACTTAGGCTTAGATGTCGCGTGGCTCGCATTCGAGAGCTTTCTACCTAACTTATCGCTTAGTTTAGTGCTGCTACGTAATCTGCGTTCAGGATACATTGAAATAGTACATTACGATACAAGGATCGTAGGTGGCATATTACAAATGAGATGACTTTTCTGAGCCCGAGCCGCAGGTGAGGGTTTATAATGTCACTAGGTTGTTGTAAAACCTAAGATCCGTGTGTTGTACGACGTTTTTCAATACACTTGTGAGAAAACTGATAGTAAATAATTAAATTGAAATGGTTAAGAAAGGTACAGTACACTACAAAAGGTATGATCTACAGGTAAAATTGATCATGTATATAGAAGTTGTAAAAACTAACCTTTATTATATCGCGCGCAGTTTGAGTATCCTTACTATTCACATTTATCATTAAATATCAACACTTAATCACTCATAAAACAACATTCATTGTAAAACAATTTTATTAAATGAAAATTTTACAAACTTGGCGCCATCTACAAATACTATGTTTCTTTTTTATTAGTAGCATAATTACGGAGAAAAGGCTCTGGCGGACATTCAGCCTCTACGAATTGATTCTTTGTTAAATCGAGATATTTTTTTTTTATAATTAAAATATTACTGGCTGATAATATTTTTGATACAATTTGTTGAAATAAAAAAATCTAGTTTGTTTTTCGATCAATTTCGATTCTGTTTTGACTGTCAGTATTCTATTTTTGTATACTTTCAGATGAACTATGAAAAAAATGTGTTAAAAGTTTCTTTATCTCACTATAACTAATATACTACTACCTACTCGTATAACACTCATGTGATATCTGATTACTATTTATCCATTGACGCAAATGATAAACATTGACGATATATTGATAATGTTATTCGTTATTGTACTACATAAAATAATTGCACAATTTACATTATACATAATTCATAATGTTAAAAATAATGTTTTGACTTTTAAAGAATGCCCTAGACGTCCTTATTATGTCCTCATCGCGACGCACTTAGTCTAATGACGTAAATGTAAATAACAATAAGGGTCTCGCCACACTTAAAGGTGCAGTTCTTCAAAAATATTTTTTTGAAAGTCATTAAAACTATTTGACTGTTGTATCTAATCTACTTCTCGAAATGTGGTGCTGGCGGTGACTGCTGCGTATTCCTTGGACGGCGTTTCGGACCAATGTTTCGATCCTGGAAGAATTGAAAGTCAAGGAGAGATTATCGCGACTGTGCAAATACGAATCCTCAAATACTTCGGACACATTGCTCGAAACCAAAACTCAATGGCACGACTCGTTGTCCAAGGGCAAGTGGAAGGCAAGTGATCACGAGGGCGATCGCCTACGCGTTAGACAGATCTGATAAAGGCGGCTATACAGTCACAGACCACCATAGCCCAATGTTCTCGAGACGCTGAGGATCGTACCAAGTGGAGGCGCATCGCAAGAGCTGCATTATCCAAATTAGATGCATCATAGTGAAACCACGACCACTCTGTCAAGAGTGAATGGCTGAGGAGGAGGATCTAATCTACTAAAATCTTAACCCGGTCTTCTTCTTCTTTTCATATCGATGGGGGTTAAACCAGTCCAACCCAAAAATTGGCCAGAGTACCCGGTAGTAGTGTCGAATGTAACTCAGACTGTCTGGATAATTCTTAAAATTCTGGATAGTTTAAGTTAAAATTTTCAGTTTAGATGTCGGGTAATTTGCCCTTATATTTGACGGATTTCATAGTTCTATGAAAAGCCACGAATAATTGCAGAAATATGTCTTAACCCTATATCTGTTTTTCTTTCATTCATCATAACATTTCTCATAGTAACACGAAATTGACGAAAATATCTACACAATAAAAAAATAATCATACTCATATCTACCAGACATCTAAAGAAGCCGCAAAAACTCCTAGCAACATTACCTAACTCTTGTATTATTTATTTCTGTTTTTCTTTCATCATATTTCTCAAAGTAACACGATATCCTATCCTACTAATATTATAAATGCGAAAGTTTGGATGTCTGTTGCCGAATCACGCTTGAGCTACTGGACGGATCGGGATGAAACTTGCCACACATATAGGTTAGGTCCTAGAATAGGACATAGGCTACTTTTCACTGCGGGAAAACACTTCATTCCTATGGGAAAACTCATTAAACAAGGGTGAAACCGCGGTCGGAAAGCTAGTATAGAACTAGTGGCTCTGTGAGCTGTAGACCTCGCGAGTCTGTATATCTTTTCATATTTATTTTTATTTATTCTCCACAAACATCCCCGACCCTTTGATTTTTTTTTAAACTTTATTTTTATTTATTTTATTTTAAGAGATGTGACCTGTAGAGGAAAACAGCCTCAGCGGTAGACCTTGTAAGCTGGCAACACCCATAACTGATGACATGACGATGTTTTCCTTCACCGTAAGAGCGTCGAATAAACGTACATATGAATTCGAAAACACATTGGTACGTGGTGGGGATCAAACCCGCGTCTCCCGGACGGGAGGCAGCGGCCCTAACCACTAGACCACCGTTGCTCTCTACTTTATCGCAATACCTTTTCTAAACCCTATCTATATATTATTAGTGCTGTATCGGCTCAACCAATAAACCGTTGCTATTTGTTAGATCAGCAGCGGTTTATCCAGCGCATGATTGGATTAATGTCAATTATGTTTTCAGCTCGCGTTTCACTATTTATGTTTTAATAACGACAGTGAAATGTCATGATAATGGAACATGAATACGAAATGTACATTAATGTACTCGTAATTATAGAAACATATTAAGTTAAAAAAAGTCACCATTTCGATTTTAAAATGCCTCGTCGCTATCGTAAACAAACTGAGAACATATTTGTTTTGTTAATTTCATCTTCATTTTCAGGTACTTGCCGCGTCTATTGAAAATTTGCGCTATGTTTAGTTTACTCATAATTAAATCTTTCTGATCTATTTCGCTTCGGCCGCTTACGTAACTGCAGTTTCGTAACTGGTTTAGATTATTTAACTATGAGCACCTAGAGTATTAACAGTACAAACAATAGGGTCTGCAAACATCTTCTATATTGCAATACATCTGCCAATACATATTCATACACTTTGCTTGGGTATGCGAAATTGCGGACATACATATTGATGCCGTAAATTGGAGACGCGGCGTGACCTTAGTGTTAAATGTGTAACTACGCACGCGCCCCTTTAGAATAGAGCTAAATTCATTATGGAAATGTAATGCGATTTTCAATTTCGTATGCTATTTTCAGAAAGACGGTATTTATAGTCGGGTATTAAACTAACCGCGAAGCTGTTACTGCGGTCAATTCGTTCCTTCATGTTAGGTACAGTTATTAAGGTAGGTATTAGTAGACCTATTTAGAAACATGTAGGTACGTAAACAAACGAGTACCTATTCTATGACAATAATTTAAAGGATCCAAGTTATATAGATATATGGTTTACAGAGATTCTGAGCTGAGTTACAGAATAACTAGTACATAAATCAATCATCAACAGCCCATATACGTCCCCACCGAGGGGCTCGAGCCTACCCTGAATTAGAGCGACCTTGTTCGACCACGCTGGCCCAGTGCAGGTTGGTCGAGTTGACACACATCCTTTGAATTTCTTTGCAGGAGTGTGCAGTTTTCATCATGTTTTCCTTCACTATAAAAGCGTCGAATTCGAAATTCGAAAACACATTGGTACGTGGTGGGGATCGAACCCGCGTCTCCCAGACGGAAGACAGCAGCCCTAGCCACTAGCTAGACCCCCGTCCCTCGAGTACAGTACTAAACGTACGTGTCGAATTCAATACCAGATTTTAAGTTGCATAGCTTACAGTTTCTGACCTCGAAATCTTTAAGGTAAATCTCTTTCTTTGTGTAAAGGTAAATTGAAAGTATCTCGTGTGGTATACTTAATCTAAAGTGCTAATTTTGCAACTTTAGAACGCGGCCTTCGGTGCGCGTCAGATTAATTAATTATTCATCGAATAGGGTATCGGACTAATTTTTATTTTTATTTTTTAAATCCAAACTTCTTAGTTTCTGCTATCGAACACTAAAATAATTTTTGCTCTATCTTTAAAATTGACCGAGTTATAAAGGTTTGAAATTCAAGATTAGACACAGAAGCACATACCCACTTGTGACGTCATTTGTTTGTAACGCCTTATAATCTCCATACGAAGACACATACTCCAAAAGAGACAGACATATTGAAACTTTAAAAAATCACTGTAAATTGTATGTAATCTATATTTTAAAAATAATTAATAAAATATGGTGAACAGCCCGATCCCCTATTGTATGTACAAGTATACCATGGTCCGTGGAGTATACTGTGCTGGCAAAAAGGTTCTGACTCGGCAAATGTCGCAGCCAGGATACGGCGCTGATCATTCTGCCAGAACCCAGGGTACAGCCGGCGCGTGCTCTGTTACGTAACCACCAAATACGCGTGTGATAGTGTGTTTGTTCTTTAGGAAGTACAGTCAACCACAGCTACCGTGTTGTGCAAAAAGTATTGTTTATTACATGGACAAAGAGTTGAGTCCTTGGTATAACTGTGACTGTTGTTGTCTTGTTCTGTTGTTTGTCTGTCTTGACTGTTTTGTCTTTTGTCTTCTTTTTCTTATTTTTTACATTAATTTCTCAAACTTTTATTTTCTATTTATGCCTTCTATGGTTTGGACTAAGAATGACATCAAAAGGCCAATCTTGTAACAATTAAATACGCTTTCGCTGTGTGTTGTCCCAAGTTTTTGCAACTGTAGTACGTATTTGGGATACCTTTGTTTTGCACAATAAGAAACTTTATCGCAAGGGCGGAAGCCCGGGGGTATTATAAGCGAATAAGGCCTAGCGGTGGTCGGATACACAGACAGCTAACCGAGGAAGACCCCAATGCGTAAACCAAATATTTATATAAAACAATAAAGCGTAATTGAGGATACGACTTGTGTCTAAAAGACCACGATTCAGAGTCTGGACATACAATAATATTACAATTCTCATTCTAATTTTTATTTATGGCGTTTCACTTGTAGTATTTCGCCAGTATCAAGTAAGTAGCATGAGATACACAGACAGTCCTAATCCTAAGACTAGGGTGATGTGTACGGTGAAGGACTCCAGTAATATGACAGCAGCATTACTGAAGCCACCACGTGGCCGCTGCAAGTCATCAATAAATGACGGCAAAATGCAAGCGTTTCAATTTAATTGTCCTATTAAAGTTTATTGTTCTGAGTCATTCACTGGATAATACACTACTTATAACTTTTGTTATTTCACTCGTTTCGTTTTCCCATATAAATGAAAATTGTTAATGCTTAGGTATCTGCTTTATCTCGATGTCAGCTAAATTAAATATAGGTACATAGTGGGACAGAATAGTCTTCTTCGGTTATCTGTCAGTGAAGCGACCACGGAGACTTGCCTCAGGGATATCAGTAAACTAGCGAAATGGAAAATATGGTAACATACGAATCTGAATAGCTTACGACCACTTACGTTATGGCCCAAGTTTGGATTTACGTACGGTGGTGCCATAGATAACATAAATATGGAGAGATACGACGCGATACAGTAATACGGAGGCGGGTCTGACCAACGATTTTAGCTGAAAATGACAAAATGTTCTATAAAAAATTACAAAAAATACTGTGTTTTTATTTTTTTATGTCTTTTAATATGACTGAGTTATTAACGATCAAAGTGCACACTTCCGCACGAAGCGAATGGTAGTTGTGACGTCATACTGACGTCATATGCACGCAACGTTCCTATTACACCGCCCGCAACCGCCTGCATATGACGTCACACGCTCGGAACTTCTCGCGGTCATAACTTTGGTAATATTGCATGTATTAAAGTGAAATAAAAAGTAATGTAATGTACATGATATAAACTTTAATATAAAGCATGTTGTAATGTGAAAAACCATTGGAGAACACCGATAGGTTCTTATTTCACATGCTTTAGATTAATTATATTTTCTTATTAGTTTTTCATTTTAAAACAGCGTGTTGAATCGAGCACGTCAGCATCGAGACTCTCAAACAAAAAAGTACAATTCGTTATTCAAAATATTTAAAACGTTTAGAATGAAATATGAAATCTGACCAACAGCCAGTAACCACAAAGGAGGCCGTTCCTTACAGTACGGTTCCCGTCACCTATAAAGAACGTTGGACGAAGTGGAAGGGAATGCGTACAGTGGCCTAAAACAGTGAGATATGAAAGGTACTTACTTTCTTATCATAATTATAAAGCAGAAAATAATTTTTTTTTGTCGATCTTGGACAGGACTCGAACCTGTATCTCCTTGGCTATCCGGGCCAGAAACATGCGCATTACCAATTATGCCACCAAGCTCTGTGAAACGAAATTTTTCACTGCTTTTTACTTTAATGCTCAGAGTGCATTACAGCTCCATCTGTCGGTGATATTATTAAATTTCGTCGACGACGCAGTAAACGCAGGTTCGAGTTCTGTCCAAGATCGATAAAAAATTACATTTTCTGCTTATAATCATTAGATATTTCGTTAACAGACGTAATCTGTAACAATAATAATCTATACTTTACCTGTTGTTCAAAAACATCAAATTCAAATTGTTCATCCCTTTTGTTTACGTGACGCGATCTCTCTCTGCCCTTGGGGAGGCCTACGTCCAGCAGTGGACTGCAATAGGCTTATTGATTGATTGATCTCTACGATATTTGTTTGAACTTCTTAGTAGGATGTTCTCTATGCGTCTGTATTTTGAAAATCATTCTATTTTTTTAGCGTCTTCCAGGTACGAGTGTATTAGGCATTTCTTGATTTAGGCCTTGTCACTTTCCAACACGTGAGATTGAGATCAAACAAAAACCCATCACGAATAAAAAGTCCTCTTACCTTCTCTCCCTTGTTTGTTTACTCTACGTTTCGGCCAGCAAGGAACGTTCCCAAATTTTCCTTTTTGTTGGACTTGGGAAATATGTGGAATAAATTTGATTAAATGAATTCTGGACGTTAGTAACGACGCTTCTGTTAGTTTTTTTGTTCTTTTTTTTTTTTTTAAAGCGTTTTTGACTCTGTAATGTCTAATTTTGAAGAAAAAGTTCGTTTTGTTTGTGGTTTGGTGAACAGTATTATATGCAAAAGATATGTGAATCGGCATGTCAAACTTTTCAGGCCGTTGAGTCTTCTTTTAGGGGTAAATTTATTGAATTGCCTGCAAGAAAACACAAAAACAGATGTGAAAAAATTGCTGCAGCCTGGCGGCCTTATTGCTAGGGTAAAATTCTGTTTCCGGGCAACTTTATTTTACTTATTTGCTCAAAGTTTTATTGAAACATAGCAAGCATAGTAGTATTTAACTTATCAAGCCTGACGGCTCTACGGCAGTACCTATTGCGATGTCGTAACAACATCTGTGTTCAATTTCCTATTTCTATATTGGAAGGTTGTGTTCCTTTACTACGAATCCCAAAGTTTTGTTTATGACGGTTCCGTATTCGTTTTTAGATTACAATGTGGGGAAATGTTTTTCATTTTGGGGTAGTTTTTCCAATAGGTATCGTATAGTATCGTTTGTGAATGATGCCTGTGTAAAATAATACCAGAACAATGACTTCGGGTAATTATGTTGTACCGGGTGTCAATAATTATTACGGTGACAGAACATTGAAAAAACGTATCCCTTATTTATTTAACAGCTTTCCCGAAGCCATTCCAATGGAAACTAACAAGGAAAGGTTTATATGCTAAAAAAACATTATCTTGATAGTTTAACTTGTTAATGTGAACTTAAGTAATAAAAGTATTTTTATTTTTTTATTTTATTTATAGATAAATACATTGTAACGCAAATTATTTTTGACTAGTTCACTGATATAACTGAGGCTCACGGATTCCACAGTCAAACTGTACATGCAGTTGTGTGGTACCTAGTTTTCGATTAAGACTTATATTGTTCTAATAAAAACAAAAATTTCGAAATGTTATTTCTCCTTCCTGTAGGATCCCCCTGGAAGGATCGTATTACTTGGCTTTTTAAAATGTTAAAGAAATATTTTGTTCTATATATTTCTATTCCCGTGTACTTTGATATTGGGAGAAAAACAGTTTGTTGCCTTCCGCTGAAATAACCTAAGGTTTGTGGATGCCCAAAGAAAGCCGACAGATGTGCGTTTTTTAGTTATATTGTGCTACGTCTATGGATAATAAAAAGGGATCATCAACATCAACAGCCCATATACGTCCCCACCGAGGGGCTTGAGCCTACCCTGAATTAGGGCGGTTAGGCCTTAGTCGACCACGCTGGCCCAGGGCGGGTTGGTCGACTTCACACACAACCTTTGAATTTCTTCGCAAAAGTGTGCAGGTTTCATCATGATGCTTTCCTTCACTGTAAGAGCGTCGAATAAACGTACATATGAATTCGAAATTCGAAAACACATTGGCACGTGGTGGGGATCGAACCCGCGTCTCCCGGACCAGCCACTAGACCACCGACGCTCTTTAGAATAATAATTAAAATGGGATATAGAAACTAAACCCTGAAAAACCTGATAGTATGCAATCAGAGGTTGTCCCGACCCTCAAGCGTTTATGCGGACAATTGTAATGTTGGCCCATAAACAGAATTTATTATTGATACCTCTTTACTTAATCACTGTGTCAAACCTGTCGGGATGTTTGTTTTCAAGTTTGTCATGGACGTTTAAATATTCACTTATTGCGACCCTTCCGAGAACTTGTGTAGCTCTTTATCTTGTGACTTGTCAAGTTAGGGTTACTGACTTCTGATCTAACCTTTAATCCACTTAGCTATAATTTAGATAACATTAAAACTGTACGGCGACGTGGTTCGTTAATCACACTTTCCAGAAAAATAAACTTCACATTTGAATGTATTTGATATTTTTCTGTGAACGATTCTTCAAATGTTATCTGAAACAGTTATAAAGTGATTTGAAACAAATGTTTTGATTCAGTGGTTGAGACTCGATTGCATTGATTGGTCACTTTGGTCAAATCAATGTTATTTAATTATTGTTCTTGTGATTAATTTACACAAGTTCTTAGAGTATATTAGTACATACCGGTTAGAAGTATACTATAATATATGTACTTTCAAATCGATTTAACCCTTTTTTTGTTCTGTGTCATGCCATGCCATGGTCGCAAACTGATATATTTAAAATCCAGAACTTCTGGCTTATTTCTTATTACCCTCATAATATGTAACGTTTCCAGTAAAGCAAAACAAATGGCTACTTTACAAGCTCGGGCTATAAAGTAGGTCATGCAAATGCATTTTCTAGATACAACCAAAAGGATGTGTCCTCTAACGGTCATTTATAGTAAGTAGAAAGGAAATAGCAGCAATGTAAAAAGTTTTATACGCAACACAAGAGCCATTTTGAGGCTTGGGCGAAATTAGTGTTGTAATTAATGAGGCA
The DNA here is from genome assembly GCA_951230895.1 of Carpatolechia fugitivella. Classification (NCBI taxonomy): domain Eukaryota; kingdom Metazoa; phylum Arthropoda; class Insecta; order Lepidoptera; family Gelechiidae; genus Carpatolechia; species Carpatolechia fugitivella. Next base: position 17,207,981 of record OX579646.1, on the reverse strand, counting down.
TGAGGATACACCGCTGGACGAATGCTGCTTGAATTGATCTCGTTTTTTATTTACACCCTTTTTTAATAATTAAATGTATACAATATTCCTATCTTAAATGTTTTACTTTACTACCTTACTAGGATATCGCTAATATAACGTGAAGCGTAGAAGATGTATATAGTATTATTATGACCATGGTTAGACAGCTGTTATATTAGACAGATAGTTTTAATTTAAGAAATTAGGTTTTTAAAACAGAACCCCTTTAAATCTAGGACAGTAAATAAGTCAATTTTCTACCCTACCAAAGAATTTATTTAACACTTTGAATATTCAACGGTTTTATAGCCAAAACTTTCATTTTTATAACTCAAAATTATAGTGCACCATAAAATGGCTAGACGATGCTACTAGTCTGCTCTGGCTCGTAAATACATATTTGTTTATTGGCAGTAAACCACTGAGCAAGGTCAAAAGCACAGTCAAATCAATGATGGAGAAGAAGTCATGACTGTTTTGTATGACCTTAGTCACACCCTGGACACTCTAAACAATGTGTGAAGAATGACAAATGAGGCATGGATAACTGGACATAAGCCGGGATCAACGGCTTAACGTGCCTTCCGAAGCACGGAATCCGGCTCCGGCTATGTAAACCTGATGTTTACACTGTAGACCCTAAACATTTACAATCAACGGTCAAAGAATATAATAAGGAGAACAATACTTCATATTCGATTTAATATTTATAAAGCTATCTAGTAAAAATACGGCCCCGATCTAAGATTATTTATACATCAGGTAGCATTATTCACGCACTGCAACCTTGCAGTCTTCGCTACGTGCGGCAGGGGTCATACCTACAACCGTCACAAGAACAGCCTGCGAGCAGTCAGTCACAGGCTGGTTAGAACTTAGAGTTCAGTCTATGTCCTCGTTCTGTGTACAATCGGCTTTCGGAGCGCGTACGAGATTCACTGTCCGTCCAAAGCAAATCTCAAAAGGTGGTTATTAGAGAATCAATTTTATGATACACTAACATTGTCACAATTTTCGGGTTTGTTACTGCGGTTATATTTAATATTGTGACAATGTTAGTGTACTGAACAACCACGAAAATCTTAAAACAATTTCATGATTTTTCAGATTTTGTAAAACTACCTGTATGCCATTAATTCGAAATTAAATGATATAGGGTGAAAAGTAATTTTAATGATTACAATATTGTAATTCAAAATTTAAATGTTTATTAACAAAATGTACTAACTTGTAACAATGTTGCCAATAAAGAAACTGAAACTAATATAAGAGAACATATTAACTTTATCACTTTATAACTAGTGGCTCTGTGAGCTGTAGACCTCGCGAGTATATATATTTCTTTTCGGAATGGCTGATTTTTTTTATGTTTGCAACCCTATTAACTTCGTAATTTTTTTAAATTTCCTAAAACTGACTCGACAGAAAAAATCTATATGTTTATCGAACCCGCTCACAAAATTTCACGAGAATCGGTTGAGAAACGCGTCCTGTAGTATGGAACAGATAGACAGATGGACATACAAAAGCAATTTTGCCAAGCTGAAACGGAGACGCTTCGCAACGAAACGTTTATTAAAATGGCCTTGGTGGAAAATGTCCATGGTAATAGATTGCTTGTGCAGGAGGCTGTTTTAATTTAATCTTGTTAATTATCACAAACGACGTTAAAAATGCGAGCAAAATCTTCCTTGTGAAGTGTTTTTGACCTTCCTTTTCCACCAAAAGAAAGACATCGTATAAAAATAACGGCTAAAATAAAAAAAATGTCGTTAATAGATTTGTATAATGCCGACATGAATTAAATATTATGTCTCTGATGTATATTCTACCCTATAGCCTTTGGTGATGATGATGATTCTATACTAGCGCAAGCATTTTAATTAGAAGTTCCTTGACTGAAGGGGTCGATTTCATCAATAAAACTTGGTTTACTTATTACAGCATATTTTCACCCATTTTTTCCGCTATCATTATCATCCTCATCATCGTGTGGGGTTGTATCGGCAACCGACCTCACAAACCCAGGTGTCAGTGTTATAGAGCCGCCAAAGGCCGCTGACCTGGCTCGAGTAACGACTAGATAGCAGCCGGGACCAACGGCTTAGCGTGCCTTCCGAAGCACGGAATCTTTCTTTGCTTGCAATGTCCTAACCAAACTGGGGAAAGTCTCACAAAGAGATTTTGGCTTGACAGTGTCCCCACTGGGAATCGAACCCGGAACCTCCGTAATGGGCGTCGAAATCTCGAGATTACTACTGTTATTTTTTTTATATTCCCATATATTGAGTGCGACAATGTTTTCTATAAAATTAAACTTCATTCGAATGCCTTTAGTGCAGTGACACGATTTAACTTGCATATCAACGTTTGTTGCACACGTGTGGCATAACTCTTAATGCGATTTGCAATGACACCAATACTCAGCAATAGTACAATGACAGACAGATATAGTTATGATACCGTTGAAAACACGTGCTGAGGTTCTATATAGATATCATAAGCCACTCCATGAACATACATATCACGGCTATTTCTTTCTCGGAAATTCTCGAAATAGTTTTGTAACTGCTCGGGAAAGCTGCAGTAGAGAAATTTTCAGTAAGCTGAGATTTAAAGAAAATATAAAAGTAATTTTATATATAGCTCGAGCTCTAGTCGACCACACGGACCCAGTGCGGATTAATCCACTTCACTCACAACCTTTTTGAATTTCTTCACGAATGTGCAAATATTTCCACAAACCATTGTATTTCATATGAATTAAAAAACAAGTGCTTATATCATCTTTTTAAAATAATGCAATGAATATCGAAAGTAATTCTTCCTTTATTTCCAGTAAGTTTGTATTTTGCATGCACACGAGTCAGGAACATGTGCTCCGATTGTCTGTCTGCTGCAGTCTTACATACTTGTCGCACGTGCATTCGATGTAGTCTACAGAATCAGCGATATAGTTAATTTTTACCCGACTACACCAAACAAGAAGAAATAATTGTTGGCAATACAACATAACTGTTAAGTTGGCTATACTGTATATTTTGACAGATTTTTTGACTTCGCTCTCTCTCACGTACTCGCTCGGCAATGTAACTTATACTTTGTTTGATAAAATAATAATACAATGTTTCCGTAGTATTAAATTCGTGATCTTACTTACTGATTAATCAGCCCTACAATACATACAAAATCAAATATTTTTATTCTTCTCTCACATAGACAAAAATAAAATAAATATTAATCTAAGGCGTACAATTAAATATGGTCTATGTGAGAGACTGGGACTGGCATCTGTGCTGGGATAACACATACGGAGACACGTGGTTATTATAATAACTCCGCCATTTCTCTGGATGCAACAGATCACGTGCGTCAGTAGATGCAAGGCCTCTATTTGCATATGCATTGAGCATCCAGTGCGCGTGCGGCCCTGATAAGGACAGCTATCTTATCTATGACGTCATTCGACTATCATACATAGTATGAAACGACTGTAATTATTGAAGTAGTGGAACTATTGTGTATATTATGTGGTCTTATGTGTGCAACAATTTCTACCGTCAGATTTAAAAGCAATTTGTATGGGAGCTTGGGATGCTGAATGTAAAGTCCTTGTTAATCCAGAGCGTAGGTTTATTTCTTAAATCACTGGCACAAAACAAGTTAACATTAAATCAAATAGAAAACATAAGCGCGGCAAATTTCGAGGGCAAGGAACCGCGTCCTTCCCGTGCGCTGGCGAATGACAACTCAAACGTCACGATCATAGACTGCGCCCGAGTATTTACTACAGAGGGCGTAGGAGTTCCTGTAGGATGCGTTCAAAAACAAAGATTGGGGTGCGTTTCGATTCGTAGTGTTACAAATTGATAAAACAAAGTTAAAAGAAATTAAAAATAAATAAAAAGAAATAATAACATGAAGTTCAGTATCTTAAATAAAACTTTTTTTTTTGTTGTTATAACCTTAACCTTGATTTTATTACGCGACGTCAGAACTAATACTGACACCAGGGTTTGTGAGGTCGGTTGTCGACCTTACAACCCATACGATGAAGAAGTCCTAAAAGTTCTTATTATAAGTTAGTTTTAATTAAGTAGTATTAAGAAGTTTTATTGATTAAATCGTCTATTTTATAATAACATTGATTGAGTAGGTATTTTTTTAATTAGATTATTTCTCGTTGTAATCAAGGTAAACTCTGCTCATCCCTTTAGGTACAATAACGTGACGTTTAACCATGTATTTTACCACAAGAAAATTGAACGAATCCTTCAAACCCCGCCATGTGTCGCTACGTGCGCTTCACAAACCACGTTATAGGCTTTCCTTGAAACCCTTCTTACGTATTAGGAATTAAATTACCTGCTGACAGTATTCGGTAGAAAAACGTTTCTACGTTTTCTGATTGAAGTTAAAGTAATAGAACTCTCGTAAAGTTTATTATTAATATAGAAAAGAATAGAAAAAATGTTGTTGGCAAGAGAAGTCTCTTGAATATAATATACTTTTTACTGAGTTATAAGTTGAAGCTAAAAAGTTTATAGCAGATCTTTCGTCGCGTCTCTGCGAGACTACTGGCGATCGCAGAGCTGGCAGCTTCCTCGCCCAGCGTATTAGCTTGACTATCCAAAGAATAGGAAATATGATAACATCGATTATAAATACCTGCAGAAAGAGTTCCAAATTGAAATAAAAAACCAATTTGAAGTATTACAAGAACAGAACTTAGATGTGGACTCACTCAGCGATGGCCTCTGTAAGATCATTGTGAATACCACAAAAAAACACATAGGGGGAAAGAAACGAAGCGAATCAAAACTATCTCCAAACACGCTTTCATTACTGCAGAAGAGGAGATTAATGAAACAAAACACACTAGCAGACCAAAAACAGTTGCGTGATATAAATAAAATTATTAATAGAGCTATCAGAACAGATTTAAGACAATACAATACGAGAATAATTACTGAAACAATTAAACAAAATAGAGGACCAAAGGTATTCAGGCGTAAAATAAATAAAAACAAACAAGAAATAAACAAATTAAGAGACAGTACAGGACACCTCGTTACAGATCGCAACCGCATCCTTGAAATTGTTCAGGAGTTCTATCAGAGTCTTTATACATCGAAAGCAGCTGAGCCTGAATCACCAGAATCCGCGGACCCAAGGGCAAAACCTACCGAACAATACTGGGAAGATAGTTTACCCCCCATATTACAAGACGAGATAGGTTTTGCTTTAAAACAAATGAAAAGGGACAAGGCGTGTGGTGAAGATGGCGTTAGCATAGAAATGCTGCAAGCTGGCGGTGAGCCAGTCACTAAGATACTGATGGAACTCTTTAACAAGGTCATAGAAAACAACACATCACCAAAAACTTGGAAAGAGGCAATAGTTACCATACTTTTTAAGAAAGGCGACAAAGCAAAGTTGGACAACTATCGACCTATCAGCCTTCTATCGCAGGTATACAAGCTTTTTGCAAAGGTCCTGTGTAATAGACTGACACGAGCGTTTGACGAGTTTCAACCAGTAGAGCAAGCCGGCTTCCGGAGAGGTTTTTCTACTATGGACCACATCCATACTATCAAGCAATTGATGGAGAGAAGCAGAGAATATAACCAGCCCATGTGTTTCGCCTTTGTAGATTACGAAAAGGCATTCGACAGCGTCGAACACTGGGCTGTGTTTCATTCTCTTCATCGTTGCGGAATTGACAAAAGATATGTGGACACTCTTCGGGAGCTGTACAGCGCCGCTACTATGCAGGTTCGAATGCATGAACCTACAGGTCAGGTATCACTGAACAGAGGTGTACGTCAAGGTGACACACTCTCTCCCAAGCTCTTCACAAATGTCTTAGAAGACATATTAAAGACTCTTTATTGGGATGAGAAGGGAGTCAATATAAACGGCACCTTTTTGTCACACCTTAGGTTTGCGGACGACCTCATCCTCCTAGCTGAAAATGTAACAGAACTCCAGAATATGCTCGAAGAGTTACACGCAGCGTCATTGCGAATCGGCCTCAGGATGAACATGTCCAAGACCAAGATCATGACAAGTCATCCATTTGTACCAAACATAATTGTTGGTAACTGTCCAATTGATACAGTAAATGACTACGTGTATCTTGGACATCGTTTATCCTTTGGCCGGGAATCGCAGACAAAAGAAATTGCAAGGAGGATTCAGCTAGGCTGGGCTGCTTTTGGAAAACTGGACGACATCCTAAAATCACGCACATTTCCGCAAAGCCTAAAGACCAAGGTTTACAATCAATGTGTGCTGCCCACGCTAACGTACGGTGCCGAGACATGGACACTCACTAAGGAGACTATGCACAAAATAAAAGTCGCACAGAGAGCCATGGAGCGTGCCATGCTCGGCATAAAACTTCAAGATCGTGTACGGAACACTGAAATCCGAAACCGTACCAAGGTAGAGGACGTAGGTAAACGAATCACTAAACTTAAGTGGGCGTGGGCGGGGCACATAGCGCGGCGGGATGACGGAAGGTGGACCAAAGCAGTGACAGAGTGGCGGCCCAGACTTGGACAACGCTCGGTAGGCAGACCACCAGCCCGATGGTCAGATGATATAGTGACAGTGGAAGGGAAGTACTGGATGAGAACTGCACAGGACCGTGAAAAATGGCGCAATAAAGAAGAGGCCTATACTCAGCAGTGGGTAGATGTGGGCTAGATAGATAGATAGATAGATCCAAAGAGGAAATGCTGCCAGTATGCTGGGAACTATGTCTCGTGGGGACGTACTCGAGGATCTGCTTCTTTTTTAATTAGTATTGACTGTTTTATTGTATGCAATTTGTATGTAATGTAATGACCTTACCTATTTATAATTTAATTTAATACATTTCGTTGTCATAAGAGTTATAAGTATATTCCAATTTTGTTTTCTGCTACGTAATTATTATGTACCCATTTAAAATAATGTCTGTCCATTGAATTCTATGTTTTATAACATTTTCATACTCGCTATTCAATTCTGCCCTTATCGGAAAATCACTCTACATAAAAACGACTAGCTGAAAAGGCATGTATCCAAACAATAAATAAAAAAACTGGTAACTTTTTCCAGCCAGTAACTAAGTTATCATGCGAGTAGCGTTCGGCGTTGTTCACCGTACCCAGCGCTATTGATTTATCGGAACGCCTCCTGAAGTATAGAGAATGTAATTACCCACTGATGCTACCTTTGATGCTGATAAAAGCCTTAGTAACTAAACTGATCTAATGTTCGCCGAGTTCTTAGTCTCGCTTGAAACCATATTTCATCGGTAAAACATGTATCCGCAGCCGTTCATCATCCTTACTAATATTATAAACGTGAAAGTTTGTATGTATGGATTTTTGTCACTCTTTCACGAAAAAACTACTGAACGGATTGGGATGAAATTTGGAATACAGATAGTTTGTACCCTGGATTAAGGATAGTTATTACTTACGCATTTACACATAGGATTTTTTTTGAGAGCGTCGGTGGTCTAGTGGTTAGGGCCGCTACCTCCCGTCCGGAAGGCGCGGGTTCGATCCCCACCACGTTCCAATGTGATTTCGAATTTCATATTATGTACGTTTATTCGACGCTCTTACGTTACGGTGAAGGAAAACATCGTGATGAAACCTGCACACTCCTGCGAAGAAATTCAAAGTTTGTGTGTGAAGTCGACCAACCCCCACTGGGCCAGCGTGGTCGACTGAGGCCTAATCACTCTAAATCAGGGTAAGCTCGAGGCTCTCGGTCGGGACGTATATATATAAGTCTTATTCCTATGGGAGAATCTTACACAACGCGAGCGTAGCCGCGGGCGGACCGCTAGTCATTATTATATTGAAAGGACTCGCCCAAGCATTTCTAGAATGACCGGTCCAAGTTACCTGTATCCAGCTTCCCACGACCTTCACCAGATCGTCTGTCCGCCCTGTAGAGCCTGTCCACTGTCTTGCGGTTGACCAGTTTAATATTTTTCTTACATCTATTACTCTCTCTTATTTTTCTTAGAATATATTATTATTACAATAAAAAGAAAAATAAATAATAAACAAAAAAATTAAATTAAAAATATACAAAATATTTACAAATAGAAGATATCTTCCAGTGCGTCTCCGCAAGACATGGTGCCCAGCAGACTGGCCGCGTTTCCTCTGGGCTTATTTTTTGCCCGAGGAAGCTGCCAGCCCTGCGGTCACCAGAGGTCTCGGAGGCGCACTTCTTCTTCTTACCGAGTCGATTCGGTGACTATATGGTGGAGTACTCCGCCACAGACACGGCTGGTTAACCATTTATTGTACACAATAGATAACAAAAATACAAATACATTTGAAAAAAACGACACAACAGGCCTGCTTATTTCTAGAGAAATATCTTCCAGCAGACCTACGGAAGAGAAAAGAGATATTAAGACGCAGATAAAACGTGCACAACTTTATAAAACACAAAAGAACAGGACAATCACAAGAATTACTTATATAATATTATGTAAATATACATAAATAACTAACACAATATGATACTAAAATAATATATACCCAAAAATATAAAATATAATATATTAAAAAAAAAAACAATAATTATAATACTTAAATAAATATAATGGATCAATCTGACAGCGAAAGATAATGCTCTTTAACTCGCTTTTTAAATAAAGAGATAGTGCTACAATCACGGACAGTATATGGTAGAGAGTTCCACAGCCTTGCAGCATGGACGGCACTGTACAGGTCCTCGCGTGTGCAGGTGCTAGGACACGCTGGGCAGGATAATAAATGGGCCATTGTTTGAGGAGAGATGCCACACAGACATTCACTATCTGAGCCATAACCCCAAAGGTGGGGACCTTTGCATGTTTTCTTTACTTCGGCCGGCTTGGGTCCGGAGTCTGTTTAAAGACTTCCACGTCGGCCAAGGCAGATTATGCGCACTGAAAGATCTCTTAATATTATTTTGGCATCGGGGCTCCAGGGACCCATGCATGGACCATTAAAGTCAAGTAATTTATCAGTTGGATTATCTATTCTATCGACGAAACAAATACCCGATCTCACCCAACGACATTGGAAACTCACAATTTTTTATAAATGGTCATAAAAGATGTAATTTCTACGGGATAGTTATTTGCATTGTATTTGAATCATAATATTTTAATTAATATGCTCTTTTCATCTCATTATACGAGGGCCAAGGTCCAATAACACGTTCGGTGTCGGCGCAATTGCAGGAGCCTGGTTAAGAAGAGAAGGGGCAACACAGCAGCCAAACTCCGTCATGGAGCAAATACTCGCCATGCTCCAAGTTCAGTGTGAGTTCAGAGCAGTATCAAGAGCCGAAGTAATAAAAGTGCAAGTTTAAGTGCTAGTGAACAAAGTTCAGTGAAAGTGTTAATTCCGGTTTAGTGCTACTAGCGTTAATTACAACATAATATTGAAATGCTATCAAACGAATGATGATAAATTTAACGTCCTAGTAACAGGAAAATTGTTTCAAATGTTGTTAAACTTGATAAGCGTGCTTGTTACTTGTTTCAACAATATTATTGTGTGTTATTAAGTAAGTTGATCCTCAAAATTAAATAGACACCGGCTGAGATAAAACGAATTCAGCATTCAAAAATAATTAACTTTAGGGGAATGGAGGAAAGATGAGAAAATTGGTAATGTTTCAGCTAAATTTCACTTCGTTTTGAATTATAAAGTAACATGCTGTGACGAGGGGAAATTGGGAGTTTGACATTTCATAAAATGGGAAAAGTAAAACGAAGCTATTTTTGGAGGTACTAGTCTCAGATAAACCATTGTTTATGGGTATAGGTACATTGTTGTTTGTATTAAAATAGTTTTAATTGTTATATAACTGCGTATGTTACTTTTGTGTGCAATAAAGTGTTTTTACTTACTTTACTGAAGAAGATTTTAGTTTATTAATTAAAAAACTTCATGATTAAATATTAAATATTCTAAAAGATGCCTGTGCAGGTGCTACTGAAATGAAATGAAAAAAAAAAAAAAACAAAAGACTGTAAAAGTAACCACAATTTTCTGAATTATTTTCGTCAATTCAAAACTTAAATTTTCGCCAGTAAAAGAACAGATGTAAGGTATAGCCATGGCCTAGTTTGGATGCAGTCAGTAATGCGCAATCGGCGTCCAGTTTAAGTCTAATATGAAGCTCAGATGCAGTAGGCCCAACTGCAATGTGATACAGTCTTCTACACGTCGCCGACCACGTCTGCACTGCACGCTATTCTTTCCACGTACCATTGCAATATCCCTTAAAAAATCATCTGAAAATCACATGATCTTTTGTTATAATATTATATATAACGCCTTATACAAAATGGCGTCGCTTGAAGGCTTCACCGTAAAAAAATTACTTTTGGAACAAAATTTGCTTATCAGAGTTTTCCTTGACGAGGCTCGCATGGTAGTCGGTCTACCTACTTAACAATGATGATGCAGTAAAAAATATTCTGATTGAACATTTAAAATTAGTAAGTCTTTTACGAAAATTCAGTATTAGAAACCGAAGGAATAAAATAACGGACGGTCGGTCTTTGATTGGAGTTATACTTCGGGTTGTCAACCGAAGACGATTACATAATTTACTTGCAGCAGCACATGAGATGGTGCCGTCGTCATCACACCTTAAAAGCCTAATAGCTAAATCCTAAAAAAAAAATATGTTTATCTCGCTGACACTCTGATTCCAATCGGGACGAGCCTGCACTCCCGCCATTACGTGATTATGTGTCGTCGGAGTCATACCGTTATTTAAATTTTCTTCATTTGGAAAATAGAAAAATGGGAAAAAGTAAACGTTCTCGTTCCAGTGATTACGATAAATTACGAAAAAAGGTGAAAAAACTACAGCAGTCTTTAAATAAGTATAAAAGCAGGACTACTTCGTCATCGTCGTCTACAGAAGAAGACTATCGAAGGGATTACTCTCCTGATTGCCGGCAACGTCGCCGCGATGAGGATGACCGTCATTCTGGCTACCAGTATGAACAAGGTTTGTTGTTATAATAGTACTTGTTTACCTTAATTTGTAGCCTACGTAACACTTGTTTAAGAAATGGTGATAAATCTACCTGTGTTCTTTCTTATTATAATTGTAAAAGATTAGGTACCCAGTCATTCATCTGCCTGCATACTACATGACATTGTAATACTGTAAACGTAGCATTTATATCTCCACGTATGTCGTGTTGGGATCTTGTTTCCTACCTCGTGAATCGAGTGAGGTACACCTACGTGCTACTATTCTCCACGTAAATCGTGTTGTAGATACGAATGCAACTATCGACCCACGTAAATCGTGAAGGGTTCTTTAGTTTGGCATTCTTTTGCAGACTACGAAGTTTCGGAAGTAATCGCATTGGATGAAGAACCAACTTTGAATCACGCGACCGCTTCAGAACCGGTTCCGCTTCCAGCTGATTGTGAATAGGGTAATCAGGAAACGTCGAATATAGAAGAAGGGTTGGACCCTGAAATCCTACAGATTCTTGGTGAAGATCTTACTAATGAGAAACGCTTTGGCGAAAGCCTGCATAAGGATATTGCGACGCGTTGGTCTCACATTTTAACGAATGGCTTATCAAAAGAAAATAAATCGCAACTTTTGAAAGAGTATTTACCGTCTGAAAATTGTGTTCAAATGAAAGCACCGATATTAAATAAAGAAATAGAAGCCGCACTAACAGAAATAAATATCAAGAAAGATTCTTACAGCCAAAGCAAACAGAACCAACTTTCCAGCTGCTTGGCAGCTATCGCCAAGGCTCTAAATTGGGCTCTGTCATCTAAGAACTTACAGGCACAAGAAATTATAAAACCGCTTAGCGACGCGGGCCGACTGCTCTGTGATTCGCACTACAGAGAATCACTAGCACGGCGTTATGCCATTCTTAATTCTAATTTAAATAAACAGTCGAAAGATATTATTAAAAATACCAAACTTGACGACCGATTTGGCGCCAATCTCGCAGAACATTTAAAAGCTTCTAAAGCCATTTTGAAGTCTGGCTCAGAAATGAAGAGCATCGTACAACGTACCCCTTTTAAGCAGCCTCCGACAACACAAAACCGGGGGGCTTTAAACTCCAAGGGGACGCCGCGGCCAGCGGCCGGCGAGTCACGTCAGAACCCCGTTCCTCGCAGGCCGGCAGCACCGCGGGATCGCCGCCACGACGCGCCCTCCAGCTATCGCCGCCCTCCTCCCTCCAAGCAGAGATCGAGGAGGCGTTGAGTTCTCCTACTCCACTGGTACCTATTGCCGGTAGATTACAATACTTCTATGACGCTTGGCGTAACATTACCGATGATGTAATCATACTATCGTGGATACGAGGGTACCAAATACCGTTCCGTGAAGAACCGGTACAGATATACTCACCAGGTAACATCACTCATACTGTCATACAGTCTAGAATTATCGATGATTGTATTACAGACCTATTGCAGTCCAATTTCATATCCCCATGCGACCCTAGTGATGGTCAATTCTTATCACCAATATTTACAATACCGAAACCGAATGGCGATAACCGTTTTATATTAAATCTTAAACAATTAAATAAATTTATTCATGTTGAGCACTTTAAAATGGAAGACTACCGGACTGCATTAAAATTATTAGGACTATTATTATTTTCTAACTTTATGACAACTTAAGACATAAAGGATGCCTATTTTCTAATACCTATTGACAAAAGTTGTAGAAAAATGTTACGTGTAGGCGCTAAGTAAAACACATAACTCTTTTAAATAATGTGCGGACTGTATTTCGTATGTTTAATGGTTACATAAAGTAAGAAAGGTCTATCGCGATGCCTGGCTAACGAACAACTGCCAGTTTTTAAAAAATGTAAATCTACCTTACATACTAGATTTATTAGATATTTTGATGTATGAGTGGTCTCATACATATTGCGCAACACAACAAAAAAACACCAAAACATAAATTAAATATTTATGACATTATTTTATTTAACTTAATTTTGAAGTAAAATTTTCTTTTTAAAATATTACTAATAGTTCAAACTGGTAAAATAAGTACTTATGTCATGCAAGATAAGTTTGTAATATTAATTTATGTTTTGAAAACATACAGTACAAAGTAAGTACATACTTACTCAACTAATAAACTAACTCAACTGTTAACAAATTACAACTAAGAAAGCAAGTACATCTAATCAGTATCAATTGGCAAAATACAAATTTTATGAATACTAGTTTTTATAACAGAACCTTTAGAAGTCTTAATGGAAAGTGCTCTAACTTTACCATCAGCGCCGGGAAAAATGCCAACGACTCTAGCCATGGGCCAGCAGAGTGGAGATACATTATTATCCCTAATTATTACTAAACTACCAATTTTAACATTTTGACAGTCATTCCTCCATTTAGGTCTGTTTTGTAATTGGACAAGATATTGTTTGTGCCACTGGCGCCAAAATTGTTGCACCATCTGTGTACACTTCTGCCAAAATTTTAAACGATTGGTTGGTACAGTGGTACAATCACCCTCTGGATAGGACGTCAAAGGGGCACCTGTTAAAAAGTGACCAGGTGTCAAATATGGCATTTCATTTGAGTCAGTTGTAGGCAATGCCGTCAATGGCCTCGAATTCAAAATGCCTTCAATTTGCACTATAACTGTATATAATTCTTCATAGGTTAAAACAGTGTTACCTACAACTCTCTTCAAATGGTGTTTTGCGCTTTTGATTCCAGCCTCCCAAAGACCACCAAAAACTGTTAAAAACCAAAAATGTTATACCTAAATTTGCTGCACAATTTTGAACAGCGTTTGTGTGATCTGTGGCAGACTGCAATCGATACAAACAATTTAATTCATTATGTGCACCTTTAAAAGTGCTTGCATTGTCGCAATATATAATTAGAGGTCTATTTCTACGAAATATAAATCTTTTAAGTGCATTTAAAAAACTTTCGGTAGTTAAATCTGTGGCCAATTCAATGTGAATCGCCTTTGTTGTGAAACAAACAAAAAGTACAATATAAGCCTTTTGTATGACAGGTTTTCTTGCTCGCAGCATCTTCACATGGAATGGGCCACCATAATCAATGCCTATTTTTTCAAAGACTCTACCAGGATTAACTCTATCAAAAGGAAGTGAACCCATTAACTGTTCCATATGTTTTGACTTTAATTTAAAGCAAATTATACATTTATGCAATACATGCTTAACTTCGCGAATTCCGCTTATAATATGATATCTCTGACTTAAATTTGTTAAAACGAGTTTAGGTCCAGCATGTAACAATACCAAATGCTCCTTTCTAATAAGATAATAAACAATATGTGAGCCTTTTGGGAGTATAATAGGATGCTTTTTGGAGTATGGAATATTAGCATACTGTAGCCTTCCTCCTACACGCAGGATATCCAAGTTATCCAAAAAAGGATTCAATGCTTTAAGATTGGATTTCACTGGCAAACCAGATTTTAATGCCTTAATTTCCTCACTGAAGAATTTGCTTTGTTCATTTCTCAAAATAATATTGAGTGAATTATCCAATTCTTGAGGCATCAAATTACCTGATTTTCTATCTTGAAGTTCACTTTTACAATTATTAAAAAATCTGTATATATAAGCAACAATTCTTTTCATTTTATCAATATCAGAAAAGTTCTGAAACAAAGATAACTCTTCTTTTGAACTAACAACATTAGATGAAACTTTCATCTCAGGGACTTCTCTTGGCATTTCAAACCTCTCATTTTTTGAGTGAAAGTCCGACTCTAAAAGAAAGGAGGGGCCATGCCACCAAAGGTCATGTTTACACATCAAGTGGGGATCCACGCCTCGTGAGAGACAGTCAGCGGGGTTTTGAGAGGTGTTGACATAATGCCAAGAAAAATCACTGGTCAAGTCACAAATTGTTTTTACTCTGTTAGCTACATAAACTGTTAATTTAACAGGGTTGGTTTTTAACCATGCAAGCACTACTTGCGAATCAGAGTAAAGATAAATATTGACATTGTTAAATTTCTGTGAAATTATACTATAAACTTTATTGACTAACTTGGCCATTAATAACGCACTATTTAATTCAAGGCGCGGTATGCTCATTGCTTTGATCGGGTTGACGCGTGATTTTGAACATAATAAATTAACTGTTACCTTGTTATCAGCGTCTACCGTTCTCAAATACAATGCGCAACCGTACGCCTTATTTGAGGCATCTGAAAAACCGATAATATCGATACATTTTGAATTATAAGTATTTAAATCTCGTTTAACTACAATGTTCCTCATCAAATTCAACTTGCTAGAAAAATTTCTGAAATCCTCATTAAGCTGGTCAGGCAAAATAGAATCCCAACCGGTTTTTTCTAACCATGTTCTTTGCATTAATAATTTAGCAACAACAACGATTGGGCCAACCAGACCTAAGGGGTCAAAAATTTTGCTAATAAATGATAAAACATCACGCTTTGTATAGCGTTCAGAAAGTGTTTGTTCGGGTGCAGTAATAACAAGAACATCACTATCAACTTTACATGTCAATCCTAAATTTTTAATAACAGGACTCACTTTATCAGAAAATAATACATCACTTTTAGATTGCTCATTAGCATTTATACCTTCCAACAATCTTATATCGTTTGAACACCACTTATGCAGCTTAAAGCTTCCCTTTTTAAGCAATTCAATTAACTGATTACGTGTTTCTAAAAGCTGTTCGAAACTGTTACTCGTTAAACATATATCGTCGATATAAGTTTGGTGCAAAAGCGCGTCAGCAGCCAGGCAATATTGGTCTTTGAACCTATTGGCTAATTCGACAAGACAACGAGTGGCAAGGAAGGATGAGCTCTTAAGTCCATAAGTGACTGTTAAAAGCTGAAGACACTGAATAGCAGCATCTGGAGAGGACCTCCACAAAATATTTTGCAGCGGGCAGTGTGATGGAGTAACATCAATACAACGAAACATTTTTTGTATGTCGCAGTTAATAACAAAGCGAAATAATCTAAATAAAATTAGAATGCTGAATAAATCATTTTGAACAACCGGTCCATTAAGTAAGACATCGTTAATTGAAATCTTGGATAAACTTGGCATGGAACCATCAAATACCACTCTAAGTTTAGTAGTAGGGCTGTTCTCATTAAAAACAGGATGATGAGGAAGGAAGAATACTGCCTGCTCATCTAAATTATACTCAGAAATGTCGACATATTTGGCATGCCCTAAGCTGACATATTCGTCTATGAATGATTTATATTTTTGGAATAATTCATTATTCTTTTTAAATCTTAATTCCAAATTTTTAAACCTTTTTAAGGCACCAGTAAGAGAATCTCCTAACTGTAAATTAGAAATGTCCTGCTTAAGAGGCAATGTAACTTCAAATTTATTATTTTTTAATGAGACCGTCTCTTGAAAAATAGTTTCAGCTAATTCCTGTTCAGAGTTTGATTCGGTATAGACCTCAGGAATAGTATCTAGTTGCCAGAATTGTGACACAGTTTGCTCTAATTGTTTACAAGGTGAATCATTGACAGAATCATAGTTATTAAATAAATTGCAATTTTGCTTACTGCATAGGTTAGAAACTTGGACTGTAGATGAAGACCCGGAGTGGTGAGGAACCTTGCCTGCTACCACAAACCCAAATCTTGTATTTTGTAATACCAGTTCTCCAACTGGCAGTTGCTCACGAAGGAGGACCTGGAAAAATGTGTCACAACCTAATAAAATATAGATTTTTTGACAAATATTAAAGTCATCATCTGCCAACTTGACATATGAAGGTAACTGAATGTTATTTATAGGAATTTTAAATTGTGGCATATCAGATGTAATATTCTTTACCACAAGACATGTCACTGACATGCTAAAATCATTTACAGACGAATAAACATCCAGTGTGGCCTGCTGCGTGCATTGTATGGATCCATCACACACCCCAGTTATTATAGAATCGGCATGCTGTAACTTACAACCCATTTTTTTTACAACTTCTGGCAAAACAAAGGAAACTTGACTGCCAGTATCGAGTAAGGCACGAACATAAAAAGCTTGGCCAAATCTATCAAACAATTTTACCTTGATTGTAGGTAATAAAACATCATGTGAGACTCGTGCAAATAAGCTGACCCTATCACTGCTTCCTTTAGGCTTAGACTCTTCATCCTGATGCAACAAAGAATTATGCTTTCCCTTGCAGACTGAACATTTAAAAGTAAAAATACATTTTTTATCTGGGTGCTCGTTCAAGCAAATATGACAAATATTATTTTTATTTACAAATTCTTTTCTTTGAACAGGCTCAGCAAGTTTAAATGTTGAACATTGGTGCAATCTATGAAAAAGCGAGTTGCAGTACTTACATTTTATAGATCTAGTACTATTTTTAGAAGAGACACTCAAACTGGACCGACGACGGCTGCTGGTGCCTGGGGCGCTCTCACCGAGAGACTCCAGGGCAGCCGCTCGAGTTTCTAGAAATTTCAAGAAACATTCTAATTTTGGAAGCTCAGTATTGTTTTTATTATTTTCTAAATGAAATGCTCGCAATGTGTATTGGTCTATTTTTCTCTGTAAAATGGCTATGAGAATTAAATCCCACTGCGTGACAGGCACACCAATATTTTTTAATGCACCAAGATGTTGCCTTGTAATCGATATTAAAGTACGCAGGGCCGAAGCAGAGGTCTTTTGCATTATTTGCATGTCTAAAATGGAACAAATATGATGATTAACAACTTGTACTTTATTATCGAAGCGCTGAGTTAAAAGTTCAACAGCAACTTCATAATTCTCAGACGTTAAAGGTAAATTTTTCACTAAATCGTGAGCTTCACCATCTAATAGGGACAGCAAATAATAAAATTTGTCACACGGTGACAAGGAAGAGTCTTTATCAATGACACTTTCAAAAATCGAAATAAAACTTTGGAATTCACCTACCTCGCCATTAAACTTCTTTATCTCAATACGAGGGAGCCGTTGAAATCCATGGGGAGGTTTACCACCACCCTTAGGAGAAGATTCCGCGTTACCATCAATCAACTTGGTAAAACCCGCGATGGTCTCAAAATACTTGGACTCAACCTCCTCAAGCCGCTCGTTGTCGTCGGGATCTAGGGTAAGAATCTCAGTATGAATATTCATGTAATCATTGAAAGCTTTACGTAAACAGTTTGCTTTTTCTTTGACTATAAAAGAATCCAAAGAAATAGTACCTGACAGCAATCCTTGCAAATAAGTATTTGCACGCGTCATACACGCTTTCAAGACGCCTCTTTCCACTTTAAGGCGTTTTAAGTCTTCCATGATTTTATGAAAATAAGTAGTAATAAAGACAGTAGGACAAATATCTTATGTACTTATAAAAGCGAATTCAATTTTCGACAAAATGGCGTCGATGGCGTTCTGTCTGTGTTCCCCACTAATAGTGTTCCCTCACTTTGGAATGTTCGTTCTCTCTCCTTCAAACCACGAACGAACGAATGCCACCGAAGACCACGTCCGTTCCGAGACGCGCCGAAATCGATTAAAGCACCCGCAATCGCGTTCCGAATTTGGTTCCGAATCACTGTCAGCTATCAAAACTCATACGTTCCTTCCTTTGCTTCTCCGATCGCTAACAGCGCTGAAAGTCTGATTCGGAATGCGCCCCGAGTATGTCGGCTAAAAGGCGAACACTACCGAATGCGCTAACGCAAGCGCGAGTGACAGAACTAAACGGCACTAGTTTTACGCACTGCACTTTTCACTACGCGAGAACGGGATAGCACAAAACGACGAGTCACGTTGACCGTTGACTTGACACTTGAATGAATAGTTCGCTCGACGACTATGACGAATCCTTACGATGAATCGGCAAAAATGACGTATTGTATTGTTCTTTAATAAAATGCGCAGGTAATTATTATGAATGATATTTCCAGGTGAATGATCCAATTATATGTTCTTTCTAGAAGAAACCAACTTCGTAAAAAGTCAAAACAAAACTTGTGCTCGTATAGCGAACAAAGGTCGTGGTGATCACTGAACACGCACAAAAAAAATGGTAGGTACATGTACTTCGTGTATGGGAAAAAAATCACGGCGTTGTTTGCGGGAGCACTGCACACCGCTATAAGCCACCGTGTTACCTCTATGCGGCTTGTCAAACCTTCCTCCGACCGACGGCGAGCGCACTGCGCCCAACTGCAACTTGCAGATCTTCACGCTCGGCAGGAACAGGGACCCAAATTGAGAGCACACCGTGCCCTCGACTGCAGCCTGCAGCCTCCGGAACCACAAAAAAAGGGCTTTGCAACTTGCAAAGCGTTAATATAGACGAGTTGAACGCCGTTAACTTAACGCGCCGAAGCTATGAGTGTCCAACACTGTTGCGCAAAACTCACTCGCGAGAGCCCTTCTTTCGACGGTTGAAGGACCAAAAAGAAATTATGTAGGCGCTAAGTAAAACACATAACTCTTTTAAATAATGTGCGGACTGTATTTCGTATGTTTAATGGTTACATAAAGTAAGAAAGGTCTATCGCGATGCCTGGCTAACGAACAACTGCCAGTTTTTAAAAAATGTAAATCTACCTTACATACTAGATTTATTAGATATTTTGATGTATGAGTGGTCTCATACAACGTTTTGATTGGAATTCACAACTTTATGAGTTTAATGTGCTTCCCTTTGGCCTCTGCACTGCTCCTTTTGTATTCACAAAGTTGCTTCAACCGGTTCTTCAATACTTACGTTCATCGGGTTTGTTATCAGTTAATTATTTGGACGATTTTTTATGCATAGGAAAAACCTACGATGAATGTTTGGACATTTTCAATAGTACAAAAAACCTGTTAGAGTACTTAGGGTTTGTTATAAATTTAAACAAAAGTCAATCGGTACCGACTACAGATTGCAAATTCTTAGGATTTATGTTTAACACTACAAATATGACTATTTCATTACCGGCTGAGAAAAAGCAAAGAATATTTGACAAGGTTATAGATTTCTTACTAATCAAACAATGTTCGATTAGACATTTCGCCGAGTTTATAGGTTTGTTGACTGCCACATGCCCCGCTGTAAGCTACGGATGGATGTATACGAAACAATTTGAGCGTGAAAAGTTTTTGGCCTTGAAACCTTCAGATAATTATAATAAAAAGATGTACATATCAAACTATCTGTGTCAAGATTTTGAATGGTGGAGAGATAATATTATGTCTGCGTCTTGTCCTATCCGTCATTTTGATTATAGTTCGGAAATATTTAGTGACGCGTCAAGAACTGGATGGGGAGTGGCATGCGGCGACCAACGAGCAAGTGGCCATTGGACTGAATCCGATTTGTCTGAACATATTAACATGTTAGAATTAAAGGCAGTAAAAGACAGACAAACAGACAGTAAAAGGTTACTGTATCAGAGAGCGCTGCTGCCTGTTCCCTGTTCAATGTGTAGTCCCTAAGTCGCCTCTTACGACACCCACAGGAAAAGTAGGGGTTGGTGACAAATGTATTCTACTCTGCCGTTACCACACGGCTTAGGTTTAGACCAATTTATTTATATAAAACCTTTGTAATAAAATATACCTTCTTAACATTACGAAGAGATCGAGTTCTTCTTAGAAGCATTCACTCAAATAACAAGAGATACTCAATAATTATTGACTTTCAGTCTAGTTGAGTGCCTGTAAAGGAAACGGGATTATGTATCGTATAATTTTCGTTATATATTAATATCTCATCTTCTTTTTCCAAGAAATATCTATCTGAAGTATGTTTAATATTCTCTTTTACCAAGGTAACATTAATAATTGATACGTCTCATTCGATTTTTCGAAAGAAACATAATGTAATTTTATTGGAGGAAAATGTAATAAATTATTAATAAAAGATAAATATGTTCGTTACTTTTGCAATTCACAGTATCTACATCATATTATTATGTTTTAAGATGGGCTAGTATTCCGCCCGCGACTCCATCTGCGCGAATTTCGTTTAAAGTATCGAAAAAGAATTTTCAAAAATCCCTTCTTAGTGCTTGCCTACGTCATAAGAACTATCTACTAAAAAAATAAAGTTTTTTTTATGGCTTTACATCTCGACTAGAGACGTGCCAACGAGCGCGCCAATGACGAAATATTATACTCAACATAACATACGAGAAGAATGTTCAGTATAGAAAATTCTAGACCCAAAATCTTAGGGTCTGCGTTAATTAATTTATTTATTATCCATGGAAAACCATCAGTCCATAAAAGTTACAATAGAAATTTGAAAGATCACATAAAAACGAATAATAGGTTTCCACAAGTTAATCTGTTCTTCGTAGAATCCGTCTCTGTCGCTCAGTCACTTCTCCTTTTATATAGAGGTATATAAGATGATAAATACATGAAACCTTTTTTTTTTTCAGGTAAATGCCTATGCGCCTGATCACAAGAGTACACCGCGCCGCATAGCCGCCACTGAAATTGTAAGTATTTCATGTTCGATTTTTAAAACTTTAAAATGAAATATAATCGCTTTTATATTATAATCTCAAGTGCTAAAAGTCCTTTTGAGAAACTGAGTGGAGTAAGGCCCCAAAATCTCGCAAATAGTTCAAGTTACCAAAGCCTCCCTAACTTTAGGCTTTAAGAAGTTTAGTATTCTGAGGTTATGTCAGCTGCATTTGAACTGCTTAGAAACTGCCACTTAGTGGTCCACTTTCGAGTTGTCCATTTCCTAAGACGTCCTCTGTCTAACTCGTCTTCTTGTTTCTAAGTGTAACTCGCCGTCATTCAAAGTAGACATTCTTAGTCATTTGCTTACTTACTATTCCTGTTGATTTATGTCCGAATAATTGAACAAAGAAAAACTAAATTGTGCTTATTAAGGGGCATACAATGGCGAAATTAGCAAATCAACGCGCTTTAGTTGAAAGTTCAACCGACGCACTACAGAAATATCGTTTATGCGTTTTAGCGTGCGATGCTTCACGGTAGTTACGTCCGACACTGCGCAGGAATCGTGCGTAAAACTCGTTTTTTTTTTTACTTTTTTCTTGAACTACTTATGATTAAATAGATTTTTTTTCCACGGATGAAAGATAAATGAATTGCCAATAATATCGTAGGAGCCGTGTCCGCGTCTGTTGTAGTTTAGAAGCAGTAGCGAATTTAACAATAAGAACAGCTCGACTTCAGTGGTGTTTTTGGTAAAAATCAGTCTGCGCGAAATAAAGGTCCAAGTCCAAGTATAATATATATGTTTTCTGGAATTTTCTGCTTGCTCGTTTACGAGCCTTAGGCCTTCAGAAACTGCGAGTTGGCATGGGTAGGACCCTTAATCCGTTCAGTAGTTTACTAGTAGGCGTGAAAGCGGAACAAACATCCAAATATATTTTCACATTTATAATAATAGTGTGATGATAACAGACTTTGAAAACAGGTTTTGTATACACCCAAAACATACCAAACTAAGTAACTAATAGAAATATATTTAGTAGTCAAACCCTTTTTTTTTCTCGGTAAACTTGTATTACTCGCTATAATAAAGTTATTAACACGTTTTTATTAACTCGCTTTCTTGTCTGTCTGTTTGTTTGTGGGTTTGTTCGGTCCGAATCTTGCAGCTCATTTTTGGAAATTCTTATCTATAGTTTTTGAGAAACACGGTTATGCTTCAAAATCTACTCTATGCACCCCACGATTTTCGTTTTAAGTACTAAAAGAGTACTACACCAATAAAAATCTCAATAAAAATTACTTTATACTTTTTAGTGCGTTAAAACGTGTTGTTAAAAAATATTTTTTACTTGATAATTTTTATGTATAAAACGCCCTTTGTAGCTGTTTAAACTTAATCATTTAATAACGGGGACCATCGATCATTGTGTCAGTCAGGTATTCCTCAAACAGCTCGTGTAATCTAAGTTTTTCTAGTACAGAAATCCTCGTGACGCAACGTCAACTTCGTGTTGTATTATGACGTAGTTACGGTGTGATCCAATGCGTTTTCCGAATACCCGTTAACCCTTTGCTTCAGGTAACTATCTTAGAAGTTAGTGGCTTAAAGTGGCTCTTTATATTTATATTTATTTTTTCTCCACAAACACCCCCGACCCTGAAATTTATTTAACTCAAATATTTTGTATTTGTATTATTTAATTTATTTTAAAATATTTTTTTTACTGGTTGACAAATGTGACCTGTAGAGAAAAACAGCTTCAGCGGTAGACCTTGTAAGCTGGAAACCCCCATAACTCCGTCATTTTTTAAAATTTCCAAAAACTGACTTTAATTTATCGAACCTGCTCACAAAACAGACAGACGGAAAAGAAAACAAACAGATGGACAGACAGACGTACAAAAGCAATTTTGGCCAAGCTGAAACGGAGACGCTTCGCCCGCTCGGTCACTAATTCCTTGGAAGTTCACAATCACTGGGGAGACCTTTTGAAAACAGAACAAACAGTTGTGTCGGTGTTGAGTCGCTATATGCTGCCGCCCCATCTCAGCGGTCACCACCACTGGGGACAAAGCCTTGCGAGGCTCTCAAGAGTGTGACAGTGCGTCCACCGAAAAAACAGTGCGATAAGGAAGGCTTCATTAAAGTCGAAAGGAGAAAAAAGAAGCCCGCCAGCCGTAACCATCATGGCAACGCACCGGTCGGACCGGAGCACTCGCTGCGTCCCGAAGTACGTTCGACGCAGCTGTACGTGTCCCGACTACACTGGTCCACTAAGGTTGAGGAGTTGGTGGATTTTGTGCGAAGAAAGTCCAATTTCACCCTGAGGGTCGAACGGTTAGCATCGCGCCACAAAGTGAACTTTAGTTCGTTTGTGGTACGAGTGCCGACCCACCACCTGGAGACCTTCATGAAAGAGGACTTCTGGCCGCAGGGAGTCGTGTTTCGGAAGTTCCGGGGACGGCTGCCAGCTGACACGCGCTACACGTCGCTGACATCACGTGTTACCTAGTTACAGTTTTTATAAATATGTATGTTAGTTTTAAGGTATTTATTATATGGGCCTCTGTTAACATATTTAAGACCTTTATGTAAATATTGCCTGAAATAAATGATTTATTATTATTATTATTATATGTTCTATTTGTGACTATTTCCAGTCGGCACGTGTATGATAACGAGCGGAAAACTAATAAATAGAAAACTGCAAACGATTTTATATCGTGTTTGTGGAAACTTGCTTAACTCGTGTCAGGCAGGATGGAAAAAGAGTGTATAAAAATACTCGTCTGGTTAATTACAAACTACGATACGTTCGTAACTAAGGTAGTTGTTTTAAAATAATCTCAACAAAGGCACTGGTAGACAATACATTGCTCTTATTTTACGAGTAGAGCTCAGTTTCAGAGTGTAATAAAATTGATATAATTGTAAATTTTTTAGTTTTTATTTTAATGATTTATTTTAAACACAAAATGGAGACCATGTCTCGGGACACGTAGTGTGGGACGCCCCCTGACGTGCACTGATGACCAGAGGAAGGTCGCTGGTGGTGGCTGGATGAGGAAAGCGGGTGATCGTGCGCTTTGGCGTGCCTTTGGGGAGGCCTACGTCCAGCAGTGGACTGCAATAGGCTGATTGATTGATTTAATGAGTGTACACTCAGTTAAGATAACAGATTTTTGTAACTACAATACTTATAATATCACTTATTTTATCTTATTAATCATACAAACCGATCAACTGACCGGCGGCGGCTCTATAACTCTGATACCAGGGTTTGTGTGGTCGGTTGTAGACCTTCCTAACCACACGATGAAGGAAGGATGTTGACCTAGTAAATTAATTGACATAGATATTGTTTCGATAGATTATTGGGCATTTTGTTCATACATTTTCTTTTCATGAAGATTTAATAATATATTTTTTGATATTTCAATAGTTATAGAACAAAAGTTGTTTGGTTTCGTATTATTTAACTGACGGGTACGAGTACTTGTGTTATTGTGGTACTTGGTGTTATTGTGGTCTACCTATAAAGTATTTTTAGAACACTTATTCATAAATTGTGACTATAATAAATTGCCACAATATTTCGCTAAAACCACAACTGATTGTCTCTTTTTTACCCGACTGCTTTAGAAGGAGGGTTATGTTTTTCGAGTGTATGTATGTATGTATATTTCTTTGGCACGCTCTACAGCCTAAACGTCTTGATGGATTTTAGCTAAAGAGGTATCGTTAGATTCGTCTTACTGGTGAGAGTGACACTGGGTACATCAAATTTATAAAAAAACCAAGTTGGCCTATTTTTGGCGCCAAAAGTTTTAAATTTTTCATGCAGTCGGGTTTTTTGTTTTTTTAATAATAGTGGTTATTTACATTCAATTGTGGATAGGACACTTACGTAAATACGTTTCATTTGAAGCTTTTATTCAATGAATTTATTAATTAAATAAAAAAGGAATAACAATAAATTCCTACTATTCTAGTTCGGCCAAAGATGTTCAACCAATTGAAAACATATGAGTCGGCAACCGCAAATACATTACGCGCTGTGTACTGTACTGTTATTCTGAAATACTTAATCTGCATTGTATATGTATTAACAATTAAAGATTAATAACAAGTCGCTTATGATCGTTTTTTAGCAAATAAAAATATAATACATTACTGAAAACAAAATATTGCTAGCTTTTCGTTGAAGGATAAAAATATCGTGACTTATTACAGATCTCTATAATGATAGTTGCTGGAATAATTAATATTTTATACCAAATCCCGACACAATCTAGCTTACTAAAGACAATGTCTGAGAAGTCTAAGCCGTTAATTATTACGACAGAAATTACTTGCTCTTTATCTTAATTATATTTTGTAATGGAATGTTATACCGTACCGCCTGGCTTGATAATTAAAATAATATGTAAAGGAATATAATACAACACACACGAGAACTGTATATGTAAGGAAGGAGTCCTGGTCTACCCACAAGGTAGACTCATGACCTGGTGAAGGTCAAGCTGCTGGATGCGGGAAGCGCAGGCCCGGGATTTGGGAATATTCTTACATTTTTCGGGAATTTGGGAATACCCTTTTGTCCAGTAGTGGACATCTAGGGCTGATAATGACGAAAGAAAAGGAGCTGACAAATCATCAACATCATCATCGTGTGGGTCGACAACCGACCTCATAAACCCAGTTAGACCCTTAACCCTTAAATTATTAGCTGACAAATTGCAAGTTGACAAATCAAGTCGTGTAAGATTTCCTCGAAGAAATTGCTTGTATACTTGTACCAATAATGCCGCCTATTCTTTTGGACAATATTTCTTCTGTGCTACTTATGTGCTGTAAAGTATATTCTATTTAATTATTCTGAGATGTGAATATCTGGTAGATTGCCTAGAAATTGACTTTACTTGACTGTGACATGCCGTGGCAAGTCTGTAATTACTGACCAAGGCGCACAATGCCCTTTAATCTCATTAGATAGTTAGTCTGTGGGTCTACTTAGAATTATAGATACATTAGCCTAGTCCTAAAACGTAATGCGTATTCCACAATTTCGTAGTGAAGGTATTTTTAGCATGAAAATACTTTTTAAATACATTTATTAACATTATTCTAATAAAATGCTTACAACACGCGCTAGCCGCCCAACGTCAAGAGACAGAACTAGGGAAGTGACACATTATGAAACTCTGTATAGGGATGTCCTAGTCGATCGGTTAATTTTTCCCGGCTAACAGTAGGTACGTATTTTCACTAACATTTTGACTTATATACTTTATGGTTATAATAATAATGAGTAAGATTTGCCGTTATCAAGTTTAGTCTAGACTTCTCTGTAATCTAAGGTTATCACAGCTTTGTCCGTATAGAGTATGCGTATGTTTTATTATTATTTCTTATATCAAGAACTAGAGAGTGATAGCAAAATTGCTATTGTAGACACATACATCAGAGATGCATTCATAACGCTAGTTAACTATCTTGAAATACCACTCAAACTCTTCGGAACAATATTAATGTACTATGAACAGAAAAGAAGAAACTTCAACAAACATCGAATAACACTGGACATAAAATAAACTCTTCCAAGTCTGAAGTATAGACAAATCCACAGATTATATTACTAGTGGCTCTGTGAGCTGTAGACCTCGCGAGTCTGTATATCTTTTCATATTTATTTTTTCTCCACAAACATCCCCGACCTCTTGATTTTATTTTTTTTATTTTTTAACTTGATTTTATTTTATTGGTTAAGAAATGTGACCTGTAGAGGAAAACAGCCTCAGCGGTAGACCTTGTAAGCTGGCAACCCCCATAACTCCGTAATTTTTTAAAATTTCCAAAAACTGGCTCGAAAAAAATAAACTATTAATTTACCTGCTCACAAAATTTCACGAGATTCGGTTGAGAAACGCGACCTGTAGAGTGAAACAAACAAACAGATGGACATACAAAAGCATATTTGACCAAGCTGAAACAGAGACGCTTCGCTCGCTTCGATCGCTCGGTTAATAATCTGTGGATTTGTCTGCGCCCCTGTAAACGTACGATGTGTCTGTACTCTATTTATTTTTCTTCAAGATTTATGATTTCACTGCATTTTCGTTTAAACTCCATCAACATTTTCCTTTTGCTTTTTGTTGTCATAGTTAATATTGAACCTGTGTATCTTGTTACATCAAAATATAGCCAACTTAATGGCAATTCAAATAACACTGGTTTCTAAACTCTGTCAACAGAATTAGTGAAAGTGTGTGTGTGTATTTCGATACACAAAATACCTTTACCCATCTCGTTTAAGATTTTACCTCACATTACTATCAACCACTGCACAATTTTTATTATGAAGACACTAATAAAATTTGATGTTTTCTCATTGTTAAAACATACTCTTCTTTTGCCGCGTCACAAAACATAGTAATTTTCAACGGTATTAAAATAATTGCCCGCGTAAAACCAAACATAATTAACAGTGGAATAAAGTCGCCGAGCTTTCAGCGTCGAAGCTATTACTGCTATTAGTAGGGTTGCCAGGCGTCCGGATAAAGGAGGACATAGTCAGGCTTTTTGGTTGCGTGTCCGGCCAAATTATACTGTGTCCGGCTTAGGTTTAAAGACATTTATTTCTCAACAAAGACAAAAAGTCACATGAGAAAATTTACATAAAATGAATTGCTTTTGTTAGGATTTTGAAATCTGACCATTATACTGTTGTTTCATTAAAACTTGAGATCTTTTATGGTAAATACACAGTTTTTGATCTAAGGTTGAATCATAAAAAAAGGCCATGTTTGTCTTTAAAAAAATTGTCGTGTGATGTCCGGCCTTTTTACCCAAATGTCCGGTTAAATTGGCTGGTCTGTCCGGTCTTTAGGTTTTAAGACCTGGCAACCCTAGCTATTAGTGTAACGTGGAGTATTTACTAGAGGGGCGAGAGGGCCCGGCTGGTCTCAATTAAACTAAATAATAATCGCTTTGGGTCCGTTAAACGCAGACCGGGGATTGGGGACCGGGACGGTACCCAATTAATACTCGTAGTACCTATTTTCACAAGCGTTATTTAGTGCTTTGTAATATGCTTTGATGTGATTGTAGACATTTCATGTGAGTTGGTACTGTTGCTAGGTTGATGACCGACCTCGTAAACCCTTGTGTTATTCTTCTTCTTCTTTGCGAGTTGATGATAAACATTTAAATTACATTAGCCCAATAGTGTTATCAATATTTATTGTAAGGCTTTATTTTAATTAATTGGGTAGTTTTAAAATTACTAAATAGTTCTTTTTGACTGTCGTAGTAACTGTCATGGGGGAGGCGCGACTGACCAATCAGAATTGAGCTTGATTTAAAGAGGGGATTGGTGGGAGAGATTGTCTGGTAGTCGCGCCTACCACCCGAGCGAGTCAGTCAGATTTTTACTGTGAAGGTGTAAAGTTGTCTTGTGTGGAAAATCATATAAAGTTATATAAAATTCTGTGGAAGTGTTATTTTGTGGAAGAAATACAACATGAAAGTACTACTTGAGTGTTTTCTTTTATTCTTATAAAATATAAGCGAACAGTACCTGAAATTTGAGTGAAAACTAAATCAATCTGATAAACTGGTGTCCAACATTAGGCAGCCACCCGGCGAGCGTTGTCGGTGGCCTCCCAAAGGTCCTGTATCGTGCAGGTGTCGGGACACGAGGGACAGGTCAACAAGTGGGCCATTGTTTGTTATTGTGTTATTGAGCCGCCAAGTCTCTAATACGACGAGTATGTATGACTCAATCGAACAACGACTGCCGCTGTGTGGTGACGGCAGAGTAGAATACATTTGTCATCAACCCCTACTCTTCCCGTGGGTGTCGTAAGAGGCGACATAGGGACTACTCATTGAACAGGGAACGGGCAGTAGCGCTCTCTGATACAGTATCCTTTTAATCTGCGATCTCCAACCCGCCTGCCAAGCGTGGAGATTATGACAAAACCCTCCACTTAAGTGGAGGAGGCTCATAGTCCAGCAGTGGACTGTAACGGGCCGTTGATGATGATGAACGACGACTTAACTTGCCTTTCGAAATACAGAATCGAATCTAAATCAGAACATCCGCTCACACACGCACGTATTCGAAATGTAAAGCGTATACACATCAAAAATCCCCGTTGTCCCCCGCGAGGGACGATGTGAGGGGCAGCGGGAATAAACCCTATAATTTGTGATATTTCAGTCTTCAAATACTTCAAACAGCACGTTTAACGTAGGTATAAAACTGAAAAACGTCATCCACAAAAAAACATTTCAGTTTGTTTTGTGGACGATAAAAAAATATGGCTCTTCAACTAAACGGTTTAATACCATCAGACAAATTCAGCGGTGGGAATGACGTGGTTCCGTGGTCACATTGAATTTAAGCAGCGAATGCACTTTCTACCGTTCATTGCTGTCGAAGGTCGACAACCGACCTCACAAACCCTGGTGTCAGTGTTATAGAGCCGCTAAAGGCCACTGACTATGTATTATTCAATGGAAGCTTATGGGTTGTGTTATATAGAATAGCCATATAAATCTGTGTTATTTCATTATATGAGCAGAGGACCAGGCTGAAAACCAGTTCTATGCGACTGTAGTTGCCTAGCGTTATACTGAGCCTGACACGCTTTAAAGTATTGTATACAGCGGTAAATTTATTTATAAATAGGTATGTGGGGCAAAATAAATGGTTTAAATGGAATATGTAATAGGCCTTTGTCGACGTATATCTATGCCTTGGTAAATGTAAAATGCTTCTACAGCAAAATCGAGATATAATAACTTTGAAGTTCAAAGAAACCAAAGAACATTAGTTTTGAAATCTCAAACGTTTAGTGTAAAGCAGCCTTTAAGCCCGGCTTAAACACAGATTATAGCAGCCGGCTTTAAATGGCTCTGTGGCTCACGGCTTGCATATTTCATTAGCGAATTCATGTTAGAACTGTTACTGAGCGGAATTCACTAATGTTACTTACACCAGCCTCGACGCATTTGTTTTGATTGGCATAATTTGTGTGTAAAATCTCATCTCGAAAAATGAAAAAAAAAAATGCGTAAAACTGCCGCGATTTGTAATTAATATTCGTGTAAAAAACGAATTAAATACGACAAAATATCCTCTTAGCAATATAAAATCAAACCAATCGCTATATAATTACCCCCGACTAGATGTTACTAGTTGTACCCGCTATGAAAAATATACCCTAGCTAGAATTTACTTTAAGTACACAAGGTGATTGAAGTTTTAGTATCCATAATTCACCTAGGTGAAATTATCTTGGGTGAATCGGTATACTACATCGGGCTTTTAATACATAGTTCCTTTCTGCTGTGAGCCGAATATCTCGCGTATAGTCCAATATGTTAAACGCTCTCTATCAAATGAGATGTGGCATTTGTACTAGTGTGTGTGTGTGTGTGTGTATTGATTTGGGACTATAAAGGTTCCAAAACTCATTTGGTGCGACGTCGTCTATGTTATAAATAATTAAGGCGAAAAGCCACAAATATCATTGTTTTCGAATTCAGAAATGAGTATGTTTTTGCCTCGAAGATATAAATCGACTAATAGGCCAGGCACGCGTAGGTTTTATCGGCCTTATTTAAGGTATAAACTATACATACGAGTATATATATATATACATAAAATTGCTACTGGCTGATGTCTGCATATAAATAAATAAATATAAACATGTGGGGTCGTAGAAGATATTTAAGAAAAAATAATAATATGATGTGTCTCAATAGATTTAGATATAAGAGCAATAGAAGTCAAAACAATTATGTTTATTTTTTTTGTCAGTGCATGTTTGTAAGGCATCACACAAAATCTACTACAAGAATAAAGGTGCAGTGTTCATAGTTTTAGCGTCGGTGGTCTAGTGGCTAGGGCCGCTGCCTACCGTCCAGGAGAAGCGGGTTCGATCCCCACCACGTACCAATGTGTTTTCGAATTTAGAATTCATATGTACGTTTGTTTATTCGACGCTCTTACGGTGAAGGAAAACATCGTGATGAAACCTGCACACTCCTGCGAAAAAATTTATAGGTTGTGTGTGAAGTCGACCAACCCGCACTGGTGCAGCGTGTTCGACTAAGGCTTATTCGCCCTAATTCAAGGTAGGCTCGAGACCCTCGGTGGGGACGTATATGAGCTGTTGATGATGACCACATTTGTATTGCTGGACTTCATCTTTATACACAACCTAGAAGCCAAGTTATCTCGTTTTTCATTTTTGTGCTAAAGAAAGTTCATCTCGGAGATTAAACTTTAATCACGCAAGCGAAGTTGCGGGCCGACGGCTAGTTGAATAAATAATAAAATACTTTAATATTAACTAGCCGACCCGGCAGACGTTGTCCTGCCATTTTTCCCAACATCTACCCTACACCCACCCTTAACCATTTTGTATTGGAAAACTGAATTGTCTTTTTTTTACTTATTATGGTTCTTAGCGTTTAAACCTTTCACAAATATATATTTCAAGATCAAAATTAGCCAAATCGGTCCAGCCATTCTCGAGATTTAGCGAGACAAATGAACAGCAATTGATTTTTATTAGATTTTGTTTTGTCGACAACTGAGAACTAAATCCTAACTGTAGCTCACATGACCTTATGACATGATAGATCGACAGGATTACAAATTCGCTTGTGTGCGTTAATGCACACAAATTGCATGGTTTAACTAGGGTATAGTAAAACTACGACACAGACTAGGGTACGATTTAATTAATAAACTTGTTACCTGTAAAATATAGGTATGGATTTCGTATAGGCAGAAACGCTAGCGGCCAGCTTAATTACTTTTGTTGTTTCGATTTCCTAGAACTATTTCACTGACTAGTTAAACACCACAAGAGCGTCAAATAAACGTACATATGAATTCGGAAACATTAGCGTCTCGTCCTGTACTGGCTAGAACCGATTATCTTCCAGTACGAACATGACCAATTTTGGAAACCGTCTAAAAAAACCTGTTACTTTTGCTGATCATTACTTATTTTTATTGCTTTAGTGCTGGCAATTCCATTTCATAAAAGTCACACGTCCCTCCCCTACCATTAACTAACTACCCCGTATAGTGGGACTTCCATTCCGCCAATGAAATTGCTGTTTTAATAGCAGCTGACCCACATACAGTAATTGGTTAATAAATGCTACGACCGTAGCCGTAGCAACTGGCTACGCCGTAGCACGTTGTCGTAGACCATCTGTTACTAAATTTTAGTTTAATTATGCGCAGTTTTTAGCTTGATTAAATGTGTTTTATTTTAATATTAAAGTTTCATTTGTTTAATTAAAATGTAACTGAAATAATTATAGTTTATCTAAGAGAAATCATTTGTCTAACGTTAGTATAGTTCACGTCACGTTATAAAGACGCCGGAAAAAAAGTCAATGAAGTAGAAGGGATTCGTAATGCGTGCAGAGGCCTAAGACAGTAACATGCGAAAGTAGCTTAATATTGTTTTATTTATATTATTATATTATAAATAGGAAAAATCGTCGGTGGTCTACTGGCTAGGGCTGCTGTCTTCCGTTCTGGCGTTGTGTAAGATTTTCCCGTGGGAAAAAGAATTTTTCCCGTAAAAAGTACCCTATGTGTTAATCCAGGTTACAAACTATCTCCATTCCAAATTTAATCCAAATCCGTTGAGTACTTTAAGCGTGAAGGCGGAACAAACATTCATTGATCTAAACATCCAAATATATTTTCACATTTATAATATTAGTGTGATATGAAGCGTAATGTGAATTGATCGTAATTATTATTTTGCGAAAATAAACACACTTTTTGGCAAGTATGATTGTGAAAACGAAGCCCAATATTAACTTTATCTAAATATATTCCTTTACAAATATTCCACGAAATTAAGATCAGACGTTTTTCCTCGAAAATAGGTTTTGGGATTCATATTTGTCTCCGTGGGATTTATCTAAACATATTAGGTATAAACCAGCTGTATAACAGATACGAGGGTTCGAATGGTTTTCGTTATTTTTTAAAGAACAAGCAGTAAAAAGAGCCTAATGTTTGCCTCATCAAAGTTCTTTTAACCGTCTCATATACGCGATTGAAAAATCTTATTTTCACCGAAATTTGGCCTGCTTTTGCACATTTAAGTGATCCTGACGATCTGCGTGCTACCAAATTAAACAACCTTGTATTCTTGTGTTTGCTAATTTATAAGTAACTCCAGTATTACTTTATTTTAAACTCCACCGAACACCATTTTCCCTGCACGAGTAACATCGCGTTCTCAAATGCACCTACTATTGTAAAAGCGTAATTACTGCACTGTACTCGCACTAGGAAATGGCCCATTCCTTGCCGCTCGGTATTGTGACGCAAAGACACTTCGCATTCATTTCCGGACAGTCACAAAGCGTGCGATGGAACGGATATGCAGCTACGAGTTTAATCAAATAAAATGTACTTTTTTACGTCTAAAAGCGTTAGTGATATATTGGCTACAGCCACTGCTTCGAATAACGTGTATATGTCGTGGCCATATCGTAGAATTGATCACATCATCAAATTTTCGATCATCAAATTTTCACTGTCCATTGGCCACATCATGATGTGCCTTGGCTAGATCAATGATAAGAAATCGTTTGAAGATATGTTCAACTAAAACGCAGCTACTTCATGAAATGGTCAAGATTATTAGATCATGTCGTAAAATTATTACATTAATTGCTGATAGAGGCGCTGGAAGCGCTTTGTTTATGTACCAACATGGTGGCCGCGTTATTACTCGCAGTGAAAAAGTGAATTATTCGTTATTAAAATGATGAAAAAAAAAGTTATGATGAAAAAGTACTCTGAAAATGTCTGTCGGACTTAGAGAACAATAAGTACCAAACATAATTTAGATTCTTTTTAAATATTTCATGGACCCTATTTTCACGATATGGCCAATCGTGGACGACAAAATCGTGAAATGCATACGATTTAATGATCTGGTCAAATTTAGTTGGCCACATCATGAAATGCGACCATTTCATGAAATGATCGAAAATTTCATGATGTAGTCAATTCTACGATATGGCCACGACATATATGTTTCTTCGAGTTTTGAATTTATATGAACGTATACTCGACGCGCTTACCGTGCAAAAAAATCATGACGAGGAAACATGTACGTACACGCCCTTGGTTGTTTCTGAATTCACACAAGCCGTACTACGGGGGGCCGTTTCACGAAGCTACAAATTACAATTACAATTCGATGTAGATTGCGTAGACAATGAGATAAAACGATAAGAGCTTACAGTTTAGGCCAATTGGCTACGCAATGAATATCAAATTGTAACTTGTTACTTGTAAATTGTTGCTTCGTGAAACAGGGCCCTGGTCCAACGTGGTGGTCCAAGGCATGATTGCCTTTATTCAAGGTAGGCTTGAGGCTTTTTAAACGTATTTTTTATACCTGAATTATTTCTATTCACACCGCTGCTCCTCCATTTGTGTCAAAGAAGTTCGGAACGATTGATTATTATGGATTTATGATAATTAAAGCGTGACGTCAGATATAATCGTGTCACAATTTGGGACCGACTCACTGGGTCACAAACAATAAGTACATATTTATTAAGTCCTATTTCAAACTCCAAGCAATCTTTATGCTAATTATCTGATTCGGTTAAGCGGTTATTCTGTGAGAGCTCCAATGGCCCCGATTCACACAGTCATACTCTAATCATAATTTTAAAATCCGTTTCGTTTTTATAACCAATGAAGGAGAGGAGATGAATTCAGATGAACGAATGATATTATTATGAATGCATGATAACCTAAAATAAAGGCGTTGCTGTCAGTGTCAGAGAGGTTTTTAAGTCGCATGTTTTAAGTGCTCTCTAAAATTGTACAATCGACGCGGCCATTAGGTTCAAATTCGATGTTTGACCTTTATAATCTTTTAAAGGTGAAAAGGACGGACGAACTTAAATTAAGAATTAGAGCGTGACAGTGAGAATTAGCCTCAATATCTCCGTTTATTTAAAATTTTAAACTTTCTAAGATTTTTTCTATTGATTAATAAAATAACTTTTCATATCTTATGCTCGATATTATTATCGCATTCTTGCTTTTGACATTGATAAAACGTTTTTCTTACATAGCCGTTCTTCAGTGAAAATGGTACAAGTTTGTATTGTGTACAAATTCGGAAATAATTCGGCTTTGACAATTGTTAGTATTTATTCTACAATGTTGTATAAGAAGGGCTATTCTGCAAATCCCTACTGCTTACTTTGTATTTTCGTCGAGTTGATTTTTATTCAAATTTATTTGTTATTGTTCTGTTATGAAATTAATACAAGTAGCAAGTTTACTCTCTCTCCACGCTTGTTGTCGGATAAACTAACGTTTAAAACTACGATAAAAAATAAAATTTAATTGCTATGCTCACCATATCCCATAGTGAACTCACCCAAAAAAAAAATGTAATGACGAAACTAAGAGATGTAACATCCAAAAACCAATTAACTATTCATTTCATTCCGTGTTTTGTAAACTTGATGATTCTGACCAGATCTTCTAACGTTGTTCTAACTACAATATAACGATAGATATAACAAATTACGATGAATAACTTTTTAATCAGGTACCAAATAAAAAACAAACAATACAACTATTAAAATCACAAATAAAAGATATTCTCTAGCGCGTCTCCCCGCGGCAGAGTTCCCACAAGACTGGCAGCATTCCCTCTCTGTATCGCTATTGCTATTCTCTGGGCAAAGTAGCTATCAGCTCTTGGGTCACCCGATATCAGTCACAAACATTTTAGCCTCAGGGCCCCACGGACCCAGTGTCTCAACTGCAATTACGATGTATTTAAAAAAAAACAATCGTTCATTAATCATTTTTAATCAGCTTTTTTGTAATAGCTAATAATGACCAAGTGTGACTGTTTGTTTGTTTGGACAATGTCTAGATCTAAATGCATGTTGTATACAACCACATTGCAAGTAAAAAAGGAAATCCCTAGTATGATATACGAGTAGAAATTGTTTGTCCTAAAACTGTAGACTAACCTAAAAATGTATCGAAATTGGAAGTGGGCCAAACAAAAAGTATCTCTTACATTTTATCAAAAGAAACGGTCTGCCGCTCGGTAAGCTTGCCGGGAAGTTCTGTCAAATTCTAACTTCCTCGGTACTCCTGCCCAATCTGTTAGCTGGACAAGTTTACGAATTAATTTAAGATTTCATTGCGGAAATTCAAACTCTGATAACATATACAGTCTGCATCACAGAACCATGCCTTCTGCTGCAAAAATAACCTTTATTGTAAGCAGTGTAGGTATGCGAGTACGTGTTCTTGTCGCGTCGGCTTTCGAGAAAATTGTTGTGAAGAAAGTTGTAATTTAATTATAAGTCCTTTATAAAGTAAACGAGCAGATGTAAAGTTTCAAGGGTGTTTCGCAACTTAGCTTTTGTTTCGCAATTAAGATATTCACCGCCAAAAGGGAACGTTTTGAAAAAACCTTGTAAGAAGATTATTCAGCGGGATGCTTCAATATTGTTTGTTGATTTAATTAAAATTGAAACAGATTTTGTTTTGGGTTCAACAATTTACTTATTAATAGCTCACAAGCACATATTTTCGATTCTCCCGTTGCGCAGGCTCCAGACATTGAGGTTGACTTTCGGTTTTCTTTTTCATTGAGTCCGTCTATAACTTGCGTATATTAATTAGGATAAAAAATAAAACACGTGTAGATTGTAGTATTAAAAATGAAAAGCCAAAAGAACTACAATACACGAATGTAATTTAGATTAATTTAAGGTATAAAATAAAAAGCCAAGATTTGATTAAAGTAACTTACCAAAATTAAAACCAATTAAAATCACACAAAAAGTACAAATACAAAAAAACGGATACAAAGGAAAAGATGTCCAACTTAACACTAAATAATTTTGAATTAAAAACCGAACAGAAAAACAACAAATCACATAACAGTTCCCCAAAATTAGTATGAGTCCTGTCTAGGGAATTATTGCGCAACAAAACTGTAGATCAAGAATGGGGATTAACGTTAAGTGCCAAAAGTACAGCCTGGAATGGATGACGGTGGCGTGGAGAGCCGGTTTGAATTTAGGGAATAAAACTAACAACTTACCAATTTAAGGGTTTGTTTACAGTAACCTGTAAACAAACCCTTAAATTGACCCTAACCTAACCTAACTGAATCTAAAAAGTACGTTAAAAATAATACGTCAAAACAAGTAAACTTCTAACAACACCGCACTCCCTTGGCGAAGGTCCCGAGATCAACACATTGGCAACCCGTGCTACTGCAGCAACCTCCGATGAACCTCCAATGCCAAGGACCCCGATGATGCAGCCAGGATTCACCACACGCGCGACCACAGCAGCAGCAAGGTTCCAGTGCACCGGTCCCCGACGTCACAGCCAGGACCGTCCCCTCTCGTGGGTGAGCTGGCAGCTCGAACCAGTAGCTTGGTCTTCTAGGAAAACTGATAATGAGTGCTCACTGTCGAAGCTTTCAGATATGGTAACAATAAGCTTTAGATAAATAACAACTCCAAGAGCTTTTTAAAAAACATTACTATCGAGATAGCACAAATTTCTAAGTTATCCCACACTTTTTCCACTGCTCAGTACCAAGTCATCAAATTGAATGCAAAAAAAAAACAAAAGCCTTTCAAAATCGAATTCAAAATTAGAAATTAGAAAAAGAAAAAAAAAACAGAGAAATACGAAAAAAGTTTCGAACACCGAAGCGTAACACAACGCTACAAGATGAACGATCGATAATTTAATTCTAATTCGCTCGCAATGACTGATCATGATCGCAGCCTAAAATACAACAATACGGAAACGTTTGGCGGGAGCCATCAATCGTTTTATCGTAATCATGGACGAGGGCCTAAACAAACATTCAACATTTTACGCCGGACTGCGGACATTAAAATGCCATAGATAAAGTACTGTGACGCTTTTAGATACGGCTATTATTATGTTCCACTGAGTTACGATACGAGTTTAGCTTAGGTTATTTTCCATATACCTAGGGTGACCATTTTGTCTCAAAATCGACAAAGACATCTTGTTTTTAACTTTGAAAAAAATCTTATCTACCTGGGCGATCGTCTTGTATTTAGGCTTAGTGTCTACTGTCTAGGTAGTACTTTAATTTGTCACTTAAAACATAGTATAAAACAAAGTCGCTGTCTGCGTCTGTCTATATAACATGCTAATTCCTCCTAAACCACGCAACGGATATTGATGCGGTTGGATGACCAAGTGACGACGTAATTCATAACGGTTTATTTTGTAATACTAATAACAGTTTTAGATAATAGTAAAGAAATTTAATGCTTTTCAATCCAAATGTTTTAAAATTTTCGTGGTGGTTCACTAAACTAAAATAAAAAAATCAGTCAAGTCAATCCTAAAAAAATATTATTAAGGCAGCAAGTTTACATTTTTAACTGTGCGAAGCCGGGGCGGGCAGATAGTTGAATTTACCAGCAGCCAGAATTTACAAGTTTTCTTGAGATGTAGGTAGGAACTTTTATTTTTATTTGCTTCTATGAACTTACCAACTACTTTGTGGTGTTGTTTCCGCACCGCGCTCTCTTTTTTATAAAAAACGCTTATTGTACTTTTCTTTGATCGAAGGTGTAGTTATTAATTTTCTCCTTGCAAAACTTTACCTTACAAAGCTTTGAACCCGAATTCAGTGGAAACTTCCTCGTGATAATTCTGTGACACCAGCAATAAGTCCGTTGAAAATTTGTAATGAACAAATTGACGTCAAACGAATGCTTTTACGGAAAACCTTAAGGACTAAAGTTTCTCTTCAAACGAACCTGGTACTCGTTTCAGAATGCTACAATTTTCAGGTACACTTTAACTTATATTGCGTGGTCAATTTGGCTTCAAGAGGGTTAAGGATCAAATTAAGACTAATTGGATACGCAATGTACATCAAATTGTAGTTTCTGGAAACTAGAAGAATGTTTGTTTTTACCAAATTTGCTGAAACGAAATAATATGGTTCCTTTGGTTTGCGTATAACATTAAAATTCCTTTGAAACGTGTTTGTTGACGTAGCCCGTGGGAACGGCCATGTTGTGGACTTGGGGAACAAAACAGTCCTAAACGTAAACTGACCTTGTGGTTACGTGAAACACGTGATTTTGTGTATTGGTAACGCGACTAGCTATTCTGTTTACTGGGACTTAAATTATTATTCGATTGTAGAACGCTTTATTAGTATACTGAAATTTCACGTAGCAACGGATCGACGCGACATGTACTTGTTTTTCAATATAGTACATGAAGAAGAAATAATGTACTTAGTTTACTTTTTACTGCAGAAAAATATGATTCCCACAGAAATAACACAATGCAGCGTAGCGGCAACCAGCTTTTAATTTCGAAGAGCAAAACACAGTTTTCCACACAGTAATAAAATTACCATTCTATACTCTCTCTATAAAATGTTATGTATTTTGTTTCGATCTTATTTTCCTCGTAAATGTAGAAATTTGTTTAAGTAAAAATTCATTATACCTCTGTTTTAACCGAATTAGGGATTCCTATTTGAATACTTGTGATATACT
Source organism: Carpatolechia fugitivella (assembly GCA_951230895.1). Classification (NCBI taxonomy): domain Eukaryota; kingdom Metazoa; phylum Arthropoda; class Insecta; order Lepidoptera; family Gelechiidae; genus Carpatolechia; species Carpatolechia fugitivella. Next base: position 17,167,860 of record OX579646.1, on the reverse strand, counting down.
TGTGATGTGTTAGGTAACTCCGCCACGTTGCTATGTTCTATTCTACCTATAGACTGTTGTTGTATCGAAACCTAAGCCGTATTAAGCATAAACTGGCATTCTATTCTATTCTAAAATCTACATCATGATCGACCAACGACGACATGAACCATCAAACTTAGTTCATTTATAGAAAACATTTTTAGTGCGAAAATCACTTTCAATATTTCTGATTAAACTTTCAGATTTTCCTGAAACCTTTGCTTTTTTTTCTGTCAAAGATTCGTGTTTTTGTTTTTTAGATATTTGAAATTTAAACGGCATAAATAGATGAAAGGCACACATGTATAATATTGTACTAAGATGAATGAAACATTGTTACATTTACTTCGAGAAATATCCATTAGATCTTATTACCGCACACGTAAGGCAAAAATTACAAACTACGCGGGTAGACATCTTGTTTTAAATTTAAAAAAAAAAACCTCCGAATTAAGCATCTCCTTTTTTTCAAGTCGGTTTAAAATACAAGAATTTAAAAACCTATTTGTAACATTTAATGGAAACTGTCTGGTAACCCTGTAAGCTTTAGGGTACGTGTATACGTAGAAATAGTGCTTATATTGCGGTCGCAAAAGGAAAGTAGTGGTATTGTCATATTTCAATAGAAGCTCTTCTAGGCTATGCGAACCCGACTGTCTTCTTTCCTATCACATTTTATTCAAGAACACATACATTTATAAGAATAGTGGACCGAGTTTTAAAAGATTAAACTTTAATTTATTTTTCTATCTTCAGAAAATAATAGTAGATTGTTAACCAAGGGGTTAAAGCAATCAATTACATCCGATGTATTTTGGCGCACGAGTGTAGCGATGGCTCTTTTAGAGTAAGGGTGGAATTGATCTTTTCCACGCGGTGAACACTCTGCTTTTCATCTAGATTGCGAGGAAAGTAAACAAAACAGTTTGTAATAAAATATTACCTATATAGGCTGCATACCATTACGCGCGCATTATGCGCCGCACTTTATTTGACACACAAACTAGTAAATTTTCAGTTGGTTTTTATTGAAATCACTGCGTATTGATTTTTTAAATTCCCGCACAAGCCTAAATCAATTTATTTTTACAATTTCATGGTTAAACTACACATAAATTACACAATAATTTATCAGAAAATTGATTAAAACCACAGATAACATTATTTTTTTCACCAACACTTTTTTCCCGCCTTTTTTTAAAGATTCGCGTTCGTGTCATTTTTGCCAAAATTTGAACGAATAATTGTTTGTTTTATAATTATTAATCTTTTTATTGGTATTTCTAGGTAAATACGCGAATTTCGTATTCATCTTGCTAATTAAAGTAAATATATTCAAGCATTATTATTCTTTTTTATCAGAATAAAATTAATTGTAGAATTATCTAGGCTGTATAGGTACGTCTCTTTCCTTGCCATTTAATGAGTGCAATTTTCTATGTTTTTAATTTCAATGTTACTTACATTACATCCCTTGGGATGTAAGTTGGACTTACATCCTTTCTTTGGGGTCATCAATGGACTACTTTCATAGCATAAAATATGAAAAAGTAATAATAAAAAAAAAAAACCATAATTTCACCTGAAAATATTTATACGTGTGTAAATCTAAAGCTAATATCATAATATCTAAATCTATAAAATCCTTTTACGGAGACACTTCTTAAGTTACCTGCCCAAATAACTTTTATAAATTAACTTTTCACAAGCACCCCTTATTTTACCTTAACGTAATCATGTTCTTTGAACATTGACTTACATGAGCCCACTTGGCTTATCTTTTCATCTCGGAAAAGAAACGTATCTAAATTAAAGCTTACTTCAGTAGATAATGCAATCTCCTTTGCTACTCGAGTTTTTCGTGCTCTGAATAGCAATGTCTGTTGCTATAGTAATTATTCAGTTTGGGTGGTATCAAGGTACGGACCCAACACGTACCAAAGTATTTCCGACATAATGATGGGCGTTACGGTGAAGGAAACCATACTAATGCAACCTGAACATAAACTTAACATGGTTCAAAGCTCTTGTGTATGTATAGTAGCTCTTGTGTATTGTAATTTTACAAATTGTATATACCTCAATTGTGGTAGGGTAAAAGGTAGGTGATTTAAGTGGTCATGCCTGCCAACACTTAGTAGAACTTTTCTTGGCACTTCTAATTGAAACTTCATTAAAAAAAATGAGTATCGAGGCGGGTATTTAATTATTTAGAGATAAAATTATCTTTCCTTTCCTAGTTCAAATGTTTAATCGTTACACACGTACACAGAAGATCTGCCATGCTCTTACGGTGAAGGAAACACTCCTGCGAAGAAATTCAAAGGTTGTGTGTGAAGTCGACCAACCCGCTCTGGGCCAGCGTGGTCGACTAAGGTCTAATCGCCCTGATTCAGGGTAGGCTCGAGCCCCTCGGTGGGGACGTATATAAGCTGTTGATGTGATTATGGTAATGTATATTTTTATCTGAGCCTATCATATTGACAGGCCTGGTAATAGACTACTCTTAAGACTAGCATTACTAGGTCTGGCTGGGGCTAAATTGCTTATTTTAATTTCCTGGAACCTTATTGGCCTTATTGAATTTCCCCTCGTGGTTCAATATGCATCTAAGCGGCTGTATGTATGTATAGACAATGTATGCGGTACATCTCGCTCGCTCGAGATATACCTCCCATGTTTTATGTAACAGATGCTAATATCACTAGGTAGGTATCATAATATACCTACCTTATATCGATGTCTGTGTTCACGTAATCACTTGTTGACGTAGTTGATACTTCTCGACATAAGAAGCATTAGGCCTAAATCAATTTTTTAGCAGTCTCGCAAATTAAAAAGTAACATGTTTCCAAAGAGTTAATTTTCGAATTCCATAATTGCTTTTTCACTCTTTTATTGTAAGTGGCCAGATCCAGAGACTTTCAGTATGCCTACAATGATAAAAAGTGATTTCGGTCGGATATGGAGATCCGACCTAATGCTTCTCATGTCGAGACTTATTATTTATTAGACGTCTGGTTTCAAGCGCCTACGATATAAATACAACGGTATAATAGGCTTCGTGGTCGCAATCGGAGGTTCTGAGTTCGAATCCCGGTGGGGTCTCGTCTTTCCATTCTGTACAAGGCTAGTACGCAAAGGTGTGAAACTAATCACGTATAGATTGGAAATAGCGTTTTTTACCAAGTTCTTCCAATCTATATTAGAGTAGTACGCAAATACTCGCGTATACTTTGTAGTGACCTTTGTAAGTATCTTTTTTTTTTTTTTATTAGGGTTATCAAACGGTTGTACAATAGGGTATTTATTACTTATTCTAACTTACAAGCTAAACAGAGTTTATTGTGCAACCTGCACCGACAACCACAGATTACTAAATGTACGGTAGTTCATACAGTTTCTTACGCTATTTTCCCTGACACCTTGCTAAATATACAATACAAAACAAAACTATCTCTATAATAATAATATGTGGCGATCTGATCCCAAACTAAGCAGAGCCCGCACCATGATGGGTATCAGACAGCTGATATTTTGATTTTATTAGTATTCAAAAGTTTGTTGGCGAGTAAGGCACTTAAATTCAATTTTATTGTGCACCTACGCTAAAAACATTATATATTACCCAAATAGATCTTGCTCCATAACATACAGCTCCAATACGCAAACGGAATAGTCGTGTAAATGCGCCTTCCTGGCGTGCAATTTCCTTGTTAATGAGCTCCTCAGCCACTGTCCACGTGTGGATTTCAAATTCAAAATTTAATAATATATAATTTCGGATTGTCAAAATTTAAGGATTTTTTAAGTATTTGAAGTGGGTGCTGAATTGGTTCCTTATTTATGTGACATTTGTGATTTGTTTGTTTGACGACAACATTGTTGTAGTGTCGTGTTTTGTTCTGTTTGATTTAGTAATTAATCATCATCATCATCGTGTGGGTTGTGCTCGTGTAACGACTAGATAGTAGCCGGGAGTGTGTAACGTGCCTTCCGAAACACAGAATTGTCTTTCTTTTCAAACAATCAGGTGATTCAGCCAGCAACGTTCTAACCAAACTAGGTAAAGTCCCACAAATATAGATTATAATCTACGACATTGTTCTTAAAATGTATTTTATGTTTTTTTTTGTTTCAGGTAAGTTACAAGTTACAAGCTAAATGCACGCACAGAACTAAAGAAAGGTATAGTTTGTTATATATACTGAAATTAATCTTCGATGATCGCTTCGTCGTTAGTCCTATATGAGCAAACGCCTGATATTCTAGAAGAGCAAACATTTTACTAGAAATAAGCGCTTGCATAAAAATCGGGCTGGCTTAGTCGTTATTTGAGTGCTATTCACCAAGGTTTGTTTCGAAATACCAAAACAAACTTGATTTTGTTGGAGTACACTTATTGAACTATTGCGAATTCAGAGCACGTGAATTCTAAAGCGGACTGAGTATTTGCAAAATATTTCTCGGAATTTATAAAATACCGGTCCATTCGCGTGGTTTAGTATTCAAACAAGTTTTGACACAGCGTTTGTAGACAAATCTCACTTCACACTATAATATCGACACCTCCTATGGACAACAACGTAACTTGAGATACGTGACATGAGATACGTGACTTGAGATACAAAATGACTTTAGTTAATATTATACCTTATCATAATTTTATTTACTCTTAATTTTCTGTCCAAGCAGTCTCTAAGTACAATAGAACTGAAGTTAGTATTAGTCAAAAAAACCTAACTATAGGTAAAACGTATTTTTTTATTTTTAAACTGTTGTACTGGTTAGTTGCTAAAATTGAGTTACGTTGTTGTTCATAGGAGGTGTCGATATTATAAACGTGAAAATATATTTGGATGTTTGGACGTTTGTTCCGCTTTCACGACCTACTGAACGGATTTAAATAAAATTTGGAAAGGAGATAGGTTGTAGCTTGGTTTAACACATAGGATACTTTTTACGGGAAAGGGAATAATCCCACGGGATCTTACGCAACGAGAGCGTAGCCGCGGGCGGACCGCTAGTCAAGTAATAATCTATGAATCTAAGCCAATTCGAACGGAATACGCTTTGATTTATTTGAAACAATAAAACGATATCAAGTAAAAGCATGAAGATAATTTGTTTCATTAGTGTTCTAGAAATTTAATCAAGCTATTATTATTTAATTATTTTTTGTTATTTTGTGCATGTATGCTTAATGTAATGAAAACAAAAACATGTTGCATCACGATTTCGTCATACTTGGTGCTGAGCCAAGTTAAGATGCATAAGATCTAAAATTTCGCCAATCTCGTCGGTAGTCAGGTTGGCCGAGTGGTCTAAGGCGCCAGATTTAAGCTCTGGTTCTCGAGAGAGAGCGTGGGTTCGAACCCCACACCTGACAAATTTGGTAAAAGCTTTTTTAAGATTTATCTGATTTAATTACGCTATTTTGATTTCACCCTAAAGGCGTTGAAGGAAGTTGTATTATGGTTACGGAATTATTAGTAACAAATATGATATTTGTACGACACAAATGACGAATACGTTTTATCAGGACCAACAGTAATTTCTGTTTTCCGCGATTAGGGCCATGACAGCTAACATCAATTATAATAAAATGTAGGCGTATTTTTTTTATAATATCAATCTCGATAAACATCTGGCCAATTAAATATTATTAAACGATTGTAATAGAGTGATTGCCTGAACTTCAATGGTCTTATAAATTATTTACGGCAGTATCGTATTCATAGACCCCTTTTGTAGTCCGAACGTCCTTTGTGTAGGCCGGTGTACCTGTGACTAATTCACCGTCGTCGGCCGGGCTACTCCGCTGTCATGGAGCTCGCGGCATCCTGAATTATTAATCATTTGCCTTGGTTGCGAAAATGCCGCCCTATAAGAGTCTTCTTTTGTCATAATTTTCTTATTTGTGTAAAAGTGTATAATGTTACTAGCTGTGCGCCCGCGGCTACGCTGGCGTTGTGTAAGATTTTTTCCCGTGAAAAGTATCCCTATGTGTTAATCCAGGTTACAAACTATCTCCATTCCAAATTTCATCCAAATCCGTCTAGTAGTATAGGAGTGACAGCGGAACAAACATCTAAATATCCAAACATCCAAATATATTTTGACATTTATAATATAAGTGTGATAAAACCCTTTTAATTATAAGCATAATATATAGTAATTAAAAGCATGTTTATTGCTTGGCCGCGGATTTTAAAACAGTGCTCTGATGAGATTGATCGATTTTAGCGTGTGTTAATGAAATTATTTAGTTTTTAGTCTAGTCTAGAGACTGGTTATTTGTCTAATCTTATATATCGTTTTAAAAGCTTTTTTCTACTGCTGTCTATTTAGATAGATAGATAGATAAATCGTTTATTAGGTTTTATTAGGTTAGGTTGGAAATCATACTTTGTGGTCCGAAAGGATATCGTCGATATCCCGTCTCTCGAGCTCTAATGAATTAAGGCTTATTCTGATTTAGGGCGTTAGAGCGTTAGCGTGGTCACCGATTAACTTTATAATTTATAACTCACTCGCACTCGCAAAACGCATTCCACGTTATTTTTATATTTAGCATTATAGTCAATGAGCATTATAGACCTCATTAAAATAAAATAAAAATAATGATGTCTATAATGCTCAGGGTCTTATTGCCGGCCTCGTGTAACTCTTAAATTAAGAGATCTATTACCTATTTTTAAAACATACAAAAAAATAATGAGATGGAAGAAGATTATGAAATAGATATAAACGTCATGATAATTGTAAGTGGTGCCCTTAGAAGTAAATGTGATTAAGTAAGTCACGACTCACTTTTTCATTTCCACCTTCATCGAGATTTAAAAGTTAATAAATATGATAGTGTTATTAAACAATATGCCGAAGCTCACGAACAAAGACTTCATCATCACGTGGACGTTGAGGCTAACCAGCTCCTCGACACCACGGACATAGTGAAAAGACTGAAAAGGACAAAACCCTTTGAGTTAGTTTAGTAAACATTAGTGTAATGTAATGTAGTCAGTGCTTCCCGTAAAGAACACACGAACAAAGTGTCTTCCCCTTAATAGAGACAATAAGAAAAGTGTTGATGGACACATTCTTAGCTAACATCTACTTAACAATTTAAGTTAAATTTTAATTACTCATTAGTCTTTAGGCTAGATTATAATATTTTTTTTGGATATCTTATAGGCATCCCAAATATAATTGTAAAAAAAAAACCACTTGAAATTGAGAAAGGAATTTAGATTAGACACCATAATGACGACGCTAAGAGGCCGCACGATTATTTTTATAGAATACTTACATACAATGGCCTCGTCTACCATACAATAGCTCGAAATAACGTCAATTGTCCTGTATAAGCTTCTCATATTAAATCAAATCACACTCAAACAAAATAAGGGAAATATAGCGAAGGCCATTTGCGAGATTGCTCGGAAAAACGGCGAAGCTTTTATTTACGGTACAAAACAATAAAACCTGGGGTACAGTACACAACAAGACGATGTACACTGACTATTAAAAAGAGAATTCAAGCCTTATTTTTATTTATTTGATTTTTAGAAGACCAACAGCTAAATATGACATTACTAGTGGTCCGCCCGCGGCTACGCATGCGTTGTGTAAGATTTTCCCGTGGGAATAAGACTTTCTCGTAAATTATATGTGGATTAACACATTAGGTTACGAACTATCTCCATTCCAAATTTCATCTAAATCTGTTGAGTACTTTAAGCGTGAAGGGGGAACAAACATCCAAACATCTAAACATCCAATATATTTTCACATTTATAATATTAGTGTGATGTGATGTAACATGACATACATAAAGTTAGAAATGGTTTGACACTATTGTGAGAGGTAAGGTCGAAAACCGGCCCCGCGAACCCTGGAATCAACATTATTGAGCCACCAATAGCTTCTCATTTAGCTTAAGTAATGATTTCCAAAGATAAATAGCCGGGACCATCAACGACTTAACGTGCCTTCCGAAGTACGGAATCGTATTACTTTTCGGAAAAGCCTGCAATATCCTGACCTAACTGGGGAAAACTCACAGAGAAATTTTTTACAAGTCCCCACCGGGTTTCGAACCCGGAACCTCCGTAATAAAAACGCTCTATATTGGTGCCTATTTGTTCGAATTTAACTATTGTTCAGAAAGCTGTTCAAACTGTCACAATTCCGCTCTTCCTATAAAGAGGTTATTCCAATAATCCCCATCGACAAAGGCTTAATATTAATCATGACGTCATCATCGCTCTAATTAAATGGAATGGTGCATTCAACCCTGTTACCCACCGTACTCAATCTCGGGTTAAAAATAAAAACAGAATAAAAAAAACTGAATGACGGTCCCGGGAAAGATAAAGATTTGTAAATGTCGTCGGGTCAAGTTCTTAAGAGCAAGGCTTATTATTATCCTACCGAAACTCAACAAAAAATAAAAAAAAATATGGTTCTTGTGACAAAAGGCGATCTTGCCTGTTTTTCCTCTCTGTTCGGCTTAAAATAGGACCGACCAAATTAAATATCTGGTTGGAGAGCCCGTACACGAATGCTCCAGGCTGACTGATAACCGGGAGAGATGGCGGGAAATCGTGAGACGAGTAACATCTGCAACCCTAGAACCTACCACATGTTGACCACGACCACTCTGCCAAGAGTGATACGACTGAGATGATGATTATTATATATGGAGGACTTTTCAGTTATTTAAAAAAAAAAACTAAAAGAACGACCAAAGAAACTCCACAGGGATTTCGATTAAGTACCCTATTAGAAACCTAATCCTATACAAATTACTTAAACTTGTAATCGGCTTATTTGTACGAGATTTTCAGACCTAAGTACCCTTACTTGAGGCAGGTTCAGAACATTAGTGGTGATTACAATAGACAAAGTTGTCAGGTGAAAAAAGAAATAGCATCTCTCTTTGTAAAACGTTTAGCTATCCTCGCGGTTTTGTATGAAGAGCTAGTTGTTTGTCGTCTGTTACCCTATATTTTTTTAAGAAAATTGAAGTTATATGGACTGAACCCCCCCCTCCTCCCCCTCACCGCTTCACGGTCAATGATGTCATATGAGTATATAAAGTGAGGTGGATGTGCCACTAGCACGCAAAAACTGAGACGGTCAAATTAAACAATTGTCGTAGTTAGATTTAAGAATAAAGAAAAAATAGTCGCGTAGTAGCAGCAAAATGCCTGCCAGCATTAAAAAGGAATCAAATTTAAACACCGAACAGTATGAATATACGTCATCTTTATTAAAATATAATCGTTCATGGGCATGTTTGTAACATCCTGTATCTCTTTTTTAATTACCTCAGTCGCGCTGCCATATAACGCGTGTAAGCCATGTCGTCATCAAATTCTAAGACTAGGATTAACGGAGGACGTAAAACAGCACTTATGGAGGTTATAGCGTGCGACTGTATCCTTTTACCACCTTAACTACAATTACAGTGCCGTTATTGAGTTATAATAAAAGATGATAGCCGGTGTTTATGACGCACTTATACGGAACACTTCTACTCCAGCGTGGTCTTCTGATTTTCCTATAGGAATATTATGATCTCTTGCGGTAAGAAATAGTTTGTTCGAAAGACAGAAAAAAAAAACATTAATCAGTGAGCGGTGCAAAATAATTGTGCACTTTTACATTTATATTGAACACTGAATATTTATTTTATTGATCAAGGTATAACCAGCTTTAGGGCCCAAGAGTCGCAAAGAAACTTTTTTTATATGATCTTCGGTTGCGTGTCTAGTGCCTGTAATTCAGTTTTCTATCTGAAATCATTAGTGTTCTTATTCAAGAATCCTTATCGGAAAAGGCCCATCGGGCTATTTTTCTCCCTTGCTCTTCTCGCCATAGCAACGTCCTGGGCCAAGGTTTGTGCCCTCAAGTGGGCTCCTACCCTTCATCATCATATCCTTAAATATTACCTGGGCTGATTGATAACTGGCCGAAACGACGAACTTAAAAAAATGATACGCAAAAAAAAAATATTACAATATATTTTGGCATCTTTTTGAAAATAGAACGCCAAATTTGAATTTAATCGAACTGGTGGAATTTGTTTGATAGGACGTAGAACTTTCTCTGTCGTAAATTTTCTTAACAATGGAAAGAAACGAAATTCGTGCGGTGATAAAGTTTTCAGTTTTAAAACAGAAAACAGCAACCCAGATTAAAACCAAGCTAGACAGTGTTTTAGGTAATTCTGCTCCTGCATTGAGTACAATTCACACCTGGGTAACTGATTTTAAACGTGGAAGACAGAGCTGCGAAGACGCCCACAGGTCTGGCCGTCCAAATGAAGTCACGAATCCGGACATGATAAAAAAAAATCACAAAATTGTATTGAATGATCGGCGCTTGAAGTTGCGAGAGATAGCAGAGATGGTGAGCATTTCATCTGAACGCATTTTTAATATTTTGCACCAACATTTGGGAATGAAAAAGCTTTGCGCGCGATGGGTGCCGCGTTTGCTCACTGTTGACCAAAAGCAACGTCGAGTGGACGATTCATCGGAGTGTTTGGCGCTGTTTAACCGAGATCCTAACGAGTTTTCGCGGCGTTATGTAACAGTCGATGAAACCTGGATACATCATTATACTCCCGAGACAAAAGAACAATCTAAGCAGTGGACTGAGAGCGGAAGACCTGCGCCGAAGAAAGCAAAAACGGTTTTGTCGGCCGGCAAAGTGATGGCGACTGTTTTTTGGGATGCTCGAGGGATTATTTTAGTGGATTATCTGCAAAAAGGAAAAACAATAAATGGCGAGTACTACGCAAGCTTGCTGCAAAAATTAAGTGAAGAAATCCAGAAAAAACGACCACATTTGGCCAAGAAAAAAGTTTTGTTCCACCATGACAACGCACCTGCACACACGTCAATGGTTGCAGTCGCCAAACTCCATGAATTGCGGTTCGAATTGCTACCGCATCCACCCTATTCCCCGGATCTGGCCCCGTGTGACTTCCACTTATTCCCAAACCTGAAGAAATGGTTAGGTGGCCAGAGATTTTCATCAAATGAAGTCATTGTTGCCGTGGACGAGTATTTTGAGGGGTTGGAGAAAACATTTTATCAAACTGGTGTAACGGCATTGGAGAAGCGCTGGACTAAATGCATCGAGGTAGAAGGAAACTACGTTGAGAAATAAATTTATTTTAAATATATTTTTAAAGTTTTTCTTTGTCGTTTCGGAAACTTATCAATCAGCCCTCGTAGATATAAGAACCTTTCGGTCCCCTGCAAGTCTGGTTACGCTTTATAAGTCAAATTTGCGGCACAGCAATAAAAAAAGCCAAGAATCACCACTCTTTCGTGAAATCTTAAGTAATAAAAAAAGAGCAAATCGTATACCCACATATTGCTTTGTACTTCGCCATTTATGCCTTATAATGGTCACTTTAATTATAGTTTAAAGCAATATCGTACCTCTGTGTTGTGTAGTCTTCCGCAGTATTAGTATTAGTGTAGATAAGACATGTTGCACAGTTCCGGTGTTTCGTTCGAGTTTCCACATTTAATTTCCTGTCGGTGCCAGTATCGGACACTAGTGTCGTAGTCGGTGCGAGTGTCGTGACACCTCCTGACCCGCTTCAACTCTACGCCGCAACTGTTGCTGGCTAAATGGATCAACAGAGAGAACGACAATTCTAAATTTTCTATTCTAAATTCTAAATTTAGAGATCCGTATAGATTGGTAATTGGTGAGATACCTCATTCGGCAAAGTATGGGAAAAATTGTTTGTGTATGTTTGTGAAATTATATAATAAGATACCTATTGACATTAAAAATTTACGTCTTAAATTGTTTTGGACAATGGCTAATTGAAAAGACCCCTCGTTCGGTTAAGGACAGATTCGCGATATGAAAAGACGTGTTTAAATGACTAATTGAAAAGACTATCTACAGTGAATTCCTAACTTATTAATTATTCTTATGTAATTTGACATTTTAATTTTCACGAAGATAGTTTTCCAATAGTTTTGTAATAAAAATAATGTGACTACTATTTTATGCCAATCTATATTGGCGAAACACGTTGCACTTTTGTATTCATTTTAACATGTTACTACCTTTGAAACAATAAAAGATTCTGATTTAAATGAAGCGTTCTTTCTAATCGTCATCAAGCCAGTGCCTGGACCACCTAGATGGTCTCAGCCCACAATACTTATTTATTCTTATAAAAATACCGTGTAACATAACAACTGTATTTACTTAACACTGCGAGTAACATGCTATATTATTTTTTGCATGCAGATAGTTAGGATGTTGAAGCTGTCGGTTTTATATTTACAGTCTGTTATTTTTTAATTAAAATCTTATACCCCCGTATCAGCTTGGCAAATGAGCTCGTTATGTTTTGAGTCGCGCGCGCCGTGAAGTGCTCCTTGGCTCCCACTCTGACACTACTTGAGGGCTCTTCGGTGACCTGACGTTGGAGAGTGGAGAATCTTGCAGGCGTACATTCTTTATTGCAATATGTAGGCATAATGTCATTCATTCAATAATAAAATGTTTTTTGTTGCATTCACGTTAAAAATACAGTTGAAGGTGGCTTTCTAGTGTTGTGCCTATTCGAGCATTTGTTGTTGTTTTAGTCGATCCATTGACGGAACAGAATGTGTGGACGTAATTGGGGATTTTCCGACAGCCAATTAAAAAAAATAGTTAATAAATCTTCGATAGATGGCGTTGACGATTCGTGAATCCGAAAAAATCCGGCGAGTGACCCAGGGCCATAAAAGGATTAAAAAAAAATCCACGAAGTACATCTGGCGCCATCTATCGTCTTAATGAGAACTATTATTTTTATTTTTTAAAGAGCTGTCAGAACTTCCCCCATTGAGGATCAACCCGTTTATACCTTTGAATTGGATTAAATAATTTTACTGGCGTCTTTTCGATTACAAAACTTAGCATTCTCAAGTATGGCTAATTCATGGATAGTCGTTCTTGTTCATTGGCGCTGCTAGTTTAAAAAAAGTGCTTATAATAAAATGCTATATCCGAGAGGAGTTGTTGTATCAATAAAGACAATTTGAGATAAATACAGGCCATTTGGCGCCTTGATAACTAAAAGTTAATAGAGAATTTTAATAGCAAATTAGGTTGCTGTGCCGTACGTGCCTATAGAGACATGCTTCTTTGATTTAGCTAATTGACATACATTAAATGCAATTACTCAGTTACTAACTAATGTAAATATGCCCTATAAAGGTCTACACTTTCATCCAAAAATATATATAGGTACTTACAGGGTTATTTTTTATTCAGTGCACAAACTTTATTATGTAGTTCAGACCATGAAACTAAACAACTTTCCCTAAAAAAATAGGTCCGGAACTGAAAAAAATTTTCGATCCCCCATACTAACTGCCGCAGGCAACTCAGCAATTAGTATGGGAGGTACAAAGTTTTCTTATATTTCCGGACCTATGTTTCTTGGGGAAAGTTGTTCAGTTTCATGGTCTGAACAACATATTGAAGTTTGTGCACTGAATAAAAAATAACCCTGTATATACAGTAGGTGTACAAAAATGGTAGTGCTATTTAATTAATCACGCTTACATACACCATGTTAAAAACTCAACCTCTGCTTTGTGTAGTCGGTTAAAACCTTTTAAGTTATTTCAAATGATACCGAAAGCTTTTAGTTTAGGTGCTGGCTCTAAAAGCTCAATTAAACATATACAGACGTAAATTGTTATTATATAAATGACTGAAGAGCTTTCGAAGCTTTAACCAAATATTCAACAACAGCTCATATACGTCCCCACCGAGGGGCTCGAGCCTACCCTAAGTTAGGGCGATTAGGCCTTAATCCACCACGCTGGCCCAGTGCGGGTTGGTCGACTTCACACACAACCTTTGAATTTTTTCGCAGGAGTGTGCTGTGCAGGTTTCATCACGATGTTTTCCTTCACCGTAAGAGCGTCGAATAAACGTACATATGAATTAGAAATTCGAAAACACATTGGTACGTAGTGGGGATCGAACCCGCGTCTCCTGGACGGGAGGCAGTGGCTCTAGCCACTGGACCACCGACGCTCTTCCGACAAAATATTAAACAATTTATAATTAAAAGTTTAGCTAGCACAATATTAACCGACCGATTTCGATCTGACAGCAATGGTTTGTACCTGAAATTGAATTCTCAGGTCCTTTCGTTATCACCGGCTCTTACACGTCCCCGCACCAAAGGACTTGAGCTCACCCTGAATAAGGGCTATCAGGTCTTAGTAGACCGCGCTGGCCCAGTTGTTGGTCGACAATGCTTTAGTTTTTCTAAAATATTAGGTTCAGTATACGAGGTTTTGTTTTATTGGTATGTAAAAAAAGTATGAACTCTACCAACCCTCATTAGGACCGGCGGCGTAATAGACATTCGGCTATTGGCCGATCGTCCTTATTCAAGGAAATTAAGGTCCCTTTATTCGGTACGGACGTATGAACTGCTAACATTCATTGTAAACGTCATTTATAACTTAATTTTAAGCTAGAATACCGTTTAGACACAACGGCAGTGTGTGTACATACAGCCAAGTTCGGTAAACAAAAGATGGAGACGGAGAACAGGAGAGTCATGTATTATACAAGAACTATTTCAGATTGCTTTCATAACAGTTTCAACATAACAAAGTTGTATTTTCACTTGTCCAGTACATTTCATAATTGCTTCTTTTATAGCTTAATAAATAAAAAGCTTCTTCCCTTTCATAGTCTTTTAAATTAATATAATAAGTTACTTGTTTCGCAATTTATTTGAGCCATAATAATCGCGGCAGCCGAGCACACGACCTCGTAAACATATTACCTTCTCGGTTGCTTCCAACGTAATGTCAGGGATACAATTTCACATTACCTTTGACATAAAATTTTCCACTCTGACGACTTTATCTTATGTTTTACGAAATTGTATCTACTCAATTTAAATTACGGACTGTTATTAGAATTAACGTTATTTTCCAACATTTTGCTCAAAATTGACAGCTGTTGGAGCGTGGGATTAGAGAGAGGTTTGCGTGACAGAGGACGCGTGGGCAGATGACGTCACATGGTCCCCAAGGACTAACAATCTGGTAAAGGTCTCAGTTTTACAGGTTGCAGGCATGTTTGGCCTTTGGACGTTGCCCAACAGTGGGCGTCGTTTTATGGGCTGCGAATGTCAACTTCCGAGAAAACTCCTCTGTTAAGGACTGGGTAGAAAAAGGAATTTAGTCAACCAGGACAGATCTGTTTATTTTGATATACGATTTTTTTTTCTTACTTGTACGTTTATTGTGTTATCTATGTATATAAGTATGTATTTATCTACTTGTGTAATGTGTATCAGCTGTCTGGTACCCATAGTACAATCTCTGCTTAGTTTGGGATCAGATGGCCGTGTGTGAAGATGTCCCCCATATTTATTTATTTATTTAGTCCTATTTATTGAAAAGTACTCCAGAGTCTACGTCATAGAGGTGCCTGTTCCTAAATATAAGCTCTACGAAATTTCAGTTTCCAATTCAATTGTTTACGAAGGAGGAATAATTCGCTTAAGGAAGTTTAACTGAATATTCCTAATGACAAACTGGATTAACGCGGAATAAAGCATTACATTACATACCTTGTTATGCTAAACCACTTCAAATTAACAAAGTTGTAAATGATTACAAATTATTTATATACGACCAATCCAACAAGGGTATTATCCGCAGCTTCTAAAAGTTGATATATCTGTGGCAGTTTCCTCCCGATGTTCTACTGTGGCTGGGTCGCGTCTATTTTCGTCCCATTTTAAAAATTTCGCTTCATTGAACGTACTTGGCTAAAAGAGGACCTTTATACAAAATTCCAATAATTAGACCCAGCAATTTCTTATTACTTTTTTCTTGAGTCTAATCAATCAAACGGGTATTAAGGTTTGGACGTGAACTGGATTTAGTCGTCATTTACGGTTAAATTTTTATCAATATAAATTGGCCAGGTTTAAGGGGCTTCCATACCAACCTCACCTGGCCGTATTATCTTTTACTTCAACTTTGTGTACCAGGAAAGTAAAGCCTTATTAGCACTGTATAGCTTCAGAGCTGAGTCTGGTTTAATCAAGCCCGCGAGGTTCGCGTGTCATTGGTGGTTTCGGAAACCTATACCAACTTTGCGGTTTGTCTAACTTCCGAACGCTTTAGTAGAAACCTCATCATTAGAGAGGTTTAAATTTTATCCTAGTATAGGTTAGAGATGGTCTTCTAGTTCCTACTATAAGTTAATGTTCTCCAAGTGTGGAATCCACAACACAGTCCATAGAAACCAATCTATTTACATAACGTAAATCCAATCTGCTACTATTAATTGAACCTACTAGTTATTTGCACTATTTAAAAGTGTCTATTTACTTACTTACTGCGCTGGCTCAGCGATCCAAACTCCAAAGTGTCTACTCAATAATATTAATAGGTTAGTCTTAGGTTCAATTATTATTGCGATATTTGACATCTCTAAAGTCTAAACCGTTCTCTCGAAAGTCACTTCAAAAGAAGAAAGGCAACAACAGTAGCACTTAAAACTGAAACGCAATTTGATCGGAATGAGACGCGAAGAGAATAAAATTGATGCGTTTCGATTCCTCGCTGTTCAGGTTTAATGGTCTCCCCGATGGAGATACATCACCTGGGAGGCGCCATCCATCACAGGTCAAGGGTATCGGGTATCAATCAATCAATCAGCCTATTGCAGTCCACTGCTGGACTTCCCAAGGGCACGCCAAAGCGCACGATCACCTGCTTTGAAACGTAGAAAACGTATTGTGGGACGCCCATCTGGAAGGGTTTTCCCGAGTGGATCGAGTGTATAGGAAGAGAATTAGACACATTGAGGCTGATTCACACAATCAGGCTCTAATCCATAGTTAAAGTTTGTCATTTTCAATATTTAAAGATAAAAAATGGATAGGAGGCCATCTTAATTTTAGAGCTGTAAAACGTCAAATTTGAACCTAATGAACGCATCGATTGCACTTTAGAAAGCACGTAAAACATCCGACTTAAAAATCACTATGCCCTTATCTTATTTATCGTGGGATAAAAAAAGAAATTGCATCTTGCATACTAAATCGATCAGCTGATTGTACGGCTTCAATAAATAGATCTCCTTAGTATTATGTTGTTTTTTATGTATCTTTGGTGTCAAAATATGACAATATTAGAGCTACACTAACATATCATTTTAGAGCTTGTAGTAGCAGGTGTAACCGAAAATTTATTTTAGACCTAGAGCATCTTACTCGTAAATAGACTAGGCAGTTGTCGGTCATTATGAAAACAATATTTGCATAATATTTGTGATTTAACAAATACATCTTTTAATATCCGTCAATATTGTATTCAAACAAAGCCTCTTTTGACGTCTTTGTTAAGTTATCTCCTCATATTACTCCGCAACACTGGGAATGTTTGTACTCTTTATATTTTAATGGCGCTGATATTATGTCGGTGAGCTGGTAATTATGTTGCTTAGCAACTCTATGGACTTCGCTGTAAGATATTTGGGTAATGGCCCCGATTCACACTGTCACGCTCTAATCCTTAATTTAAGTTAGTCTGTCCTTTTTACCTTTTGAAGATTGAAAAGGGACAGGAGATGGCTATTCTAATGTTAGAGCTGTCAAACATTTGAATTTGGCCGTGTCGATTGCACAATTTTAGAGAGCACTTAAAACATGCGACTTAAAAATCTCTTAAACTGATCTTTATTTTAAATTGCTTTTAAATCTCAATTAAAACTATACTTTCTAAGTTTCAAAAGTTCCAAATCTTGTTCAAATTAAACCCTTCTAGATCGGTTGGTTAATGTGATTCTGGGGTCAATTGGCTTTGGCCTTGACGTCTCAAGAGATTGAATTTAGGGTTCTATTCCTTTGAAGTGCTGGTTGGCCCAAATCGATTGTGGAATAGTTCATTATTACTTTAGTTGCTGACGAGGCACTCTCTAAAGCCCGTCACAGACGGAGCTATAATATATATTATAGTACGAGGCAGCCAGCTCTCTCGTCGTCGCCATTCACTTTGTGTGCTTGACCCCCGTCAAGCAGAATGGCCGGTCACTAATTGATTTGCCATTTTGTTTGACCCCCGCTTTGCATAAAATATGAATAGCGACGAGAGAGCTGGCTGCCTCGTGCTATAATATAAATTATAGCTTCGTCTGTGACGGGCTTAAAGGACACCATATAAACATATTTTTTTCTCATTCTCTCTTATCAAGGTTTCGTTCGGTTGCTAGGCGCCGGTGGATGAAAGTAGCGCAAGACCGTTCACTCTGGGAACCTATGGGAGAGACCTATGTTCATCAGTGAACGCTCCTGGCTGAGATGACAATGATAAGGTTTCGTACCGTAAAAGGAAAAAAATACAGATTCCTTTCACTCTCTTGTCCGCTGTCATAGAAGTTATTTTTTAGTAAGTATTTTTTTAAGTTTTTCATTTCATTCTTCGATCTAGTAAAGGTGGCCTCAGTAGATTTAAACACTAACACAACGTATTGTTTGTTAAAAATTGTTTAGGGTCAAAAAATGTCTGCTAATTGAGATTTTCTTACCCGTTAATACAGTAGAAATAGGTATAAATGCCATCTGTCCTCAACCGTACAATAAAATTGCTAGTTCTCTTTTTTATCCCTATTTGTACTGTTACTATATAAACGTTCTAGATACTTAATTGAAATTTACGATATATACCTATTTTTGGATCCTCGGAACCCTACAGAGTAATCAGAAAAGCCTTAGATTCCCAGAAAGGATCTTTTAAGTAGACGTCTATATATAAATAGAACCTTGATCGGGAATTTTGTCGTGATTGCGAACCCCGACAACTCACGTGCAAACTTCGATATTACTGAACATTTATCAAGAACTACAATGTTCTTATATTGACTTAATATTGCCACGGGGAGATTTAACATCCACATAAAACGAATTGATAATAATATGATAATATCTAGTCCACCTATACGCTACTAATAACTACTAATCACTATACGTAGCGCAGGGTCTACGGGATGGGATTATTCAGAGACGAAAACTAAGCTAAGATTGTTCTTATAAATGTCTAATGGCGTACTTTAATTGCCGTAGCCGTGTGGTGACGGCAGAGTAGAATATATTTGTCACCAACTCTTCCCGTGGGTGTCGTAAGAGGCGACTTAGGGACTACACATTGAACAGGGAACGGGCAGCAGCGCTCTCTGATACAGTAACCTTTTAATCTGCGATCTCCAACCCGCCTGCCAAGCGTGGACATTATGGCAAAACCCTCCACTTAAGAGGAGGAGGCTGATAGTCCTGTAGTGGACTGTAACAGGCCGTTGATGTACTTAAATTGTCCTTAGCCGCGTTTAAGTCACCGTAGAGGGTGACTTAAAGGAAACTGACTTACAAATATAATTTTGATTTTAAATGTAATCGGTTTTTGGAACTTTTTTGCTCAGTCCATATTTTTTCGAGCGTGCTTAGCTAAGGTTTGAGGCTGCTCTAAAATAAAACACTGAATACGCCATATTGCAAACTTTACACCAGACCAACTTTCAAGAAACATGTTGTACAAGTTGTTTATTGAAATCTTAGATATTTATTTTTATTTTTTAGGGGTAGGTAATAAAAGTTAATAGGTAATAGAAGTTTAAGTTTCTCTAATTATATTAGATTACCAAATAATTACACGGAATAGTGATTCTGTAGAAAATTATTTCTTTAATTTACTTTACTTTTTATAAAAATAAAAAGTAAGTGTAAGTGTCAGGAAATTTTAAAAAATAAATAAAGAAAGAAATTTATTTGCAGTATACAAAAACATACATAGAAAATGACAGTTATGAGGGTTGAAAACGTAAAAAAAATCATAAATTAGCTATTTCAAAAAATATCTCGCGATATCTCGGTCTCACTGATTTATATGGTATGTTGATCGTACATAGATTACTCTAGCTTAAACCATACCTACGACGCGACAGGACAATAAAATTTTCGGTTTAGTCAGTTTATCATAATTGACTTAGCTATAAGTGAGTCGGCTGTCGAACTTATTACCTATACGAGAAGAAGAAAAAAACATCATTTTCCAAAATTTTGTTTTCTTAAGACCAAAGCAATCTAGTAAAATATTAAATTGGTATAGCAAAAGTAGATCAAGATAAGGTATAAATAGAAAATTTAATGGCGCGGAGATGATTCGCAGCGATATTACAGTCGTTAGTTTAGCACTTCGGGTTTATAGAGGTTCTGTAGTAATTCTTAAGAGAAACAACATCCAGTATTGCTGAATATTTTATTGTGAAGTAAGTATGCAAATCAATAAGTCAGGGTAAGAGTATGTTTAGCCCATCTTATTGTGTTTCTTTATCCAGATAGAAACTGTTCTTTTTTATTAATAGGATTAGATTTTGAAGAAGAGAAGGTTTTTAGGTAAATACCCGTTATTTTGACGTCACTATTATTTTGACTATTGCCTTGTTTTAAGATTTATATCTGTATATTTTTTGTTAAAAAGCAAATAGAATGAACATTTATAAGACTGTTAATGTTGTTCATGAAAATGTTTGGAAACCGTATCGCGTTGTTTTCACTCGCGCGTATTTCAAGAAAACGGTGTGCAGATGTTTATAGTACTACCTACAATTTACAATCATAACACCGAGATACCTACCTATTGCGTCCAAAAATAGCACACGGATTTTCCCAGCGATTACGGAAAATACAGACGTTTGAAATACTCATAATTGTTTTTACCTCCGTCTCACATTTACAAATGTCTGTCAATCTGTTTGTTTAATCAACTTGAAATATCTAATGGTTTAATCAAACATTTAATTTGTGCGGCTCTGTTAAATCTTCCTTGATTTTAAATTGAGTTTGTTCCAGTTATTCGTTTACCGGCTGTGGAGTTAGGAAGCTGATTGATGATGATTGATTTTTGGATGGATCTTTAAATATTTTTCTCTTTGGGTTGTTTTGTTTTTATCTTTCTACTTGGCATTGTGCTAAAGAGAGCACACTACAGACTGTGCTACAGATAAATAAACCTAGCTTACACACACACGGTTTATTATTATTTTATTTTTTGTAAAGAAAATAAATTTATCCCTAGACACTGATGATTGTATTTTAGGAAGTTTAAGATGTCAGGAAAAAAGAGATCACTTGGAATATTTGGAGGTAGTGATTGTAAAATGAGGATTATATTTTCTACCCTTAACTATAATCCAATTAACTCATTGCAAAATTATGTATAAAGACAATGAAGTTAGTCATAAATTTTGGCATTTAAGAAGAAAGAAAATACTTTCTTTACTTAAACTTAACGTAATTGAGAAAGGGTTACCACGCATAACGACACATTTCGTTTACGCGGAACGTTATAAGTCAGGGAAAGTTTTTCAGCGCATTTGATGCTGCTTCACTATCTGGCTATCTGCATGGAGCGTAGCAATTCACAATCTTTCCAAAAGTAAAAAAATATTCTTTTCCATAAGATGTTATTACATCACTTAGATCCGTCATTACATTCTTTTGGGTGAGTTCACTAACACAATGGCGGAATCTGTGGAGAAGAGCTTATTCTAGATGACTTTAAAAACAATGGAAGTGTATTTTATAACCTAATATTTAAAAAAAACGTTCTTATCTCTCAAAAGCTTCTTCACTATTTTGTAAATGAAAGAAATGCTTTCGTATATTTTTTATTGTCTCCTTATTCCAGTAAGATCAAATTGAAAAGTTTCAAAGTAAAATTATGCTATCTTTTCGTGAATGTTAATGGCACATCTGGCGATATTTTTGTTTGAAATCTTCGAAAATCTCAATGACTCATGTTTCGTACTCCTTTCAGGTTTATTGATATTTTTTTAAATTAACTTACTCTTACTTGAAAACCGAATAGCTTTATAAGAAAGACAAAATACTCGTGGGTAAAATTAAAGTAAAGTAAAATTAATTAGTAAAGATGATGGTTTAGAAGATATTATTTATAAATACTAAAGTATTTGTTCGATGCAATCACATCTTATAAACCATCATCTTTACTAATTAATTTTACTTTACTTTAATTTTACCCACGAGTATTTTGTCTTTCTTATAAAGCTATTCGGTTTTCAAGTAAGATATTCTGTAATATTTTGATTCCATTTTATCTCTCAAAATCTTTTGTGTTCTATTTAGAATCAAAAATTCCTATAAAAGGTTACAGAATTGTATTTACATCTTCATGCGTTTGAAAATGTATGAGTTTCTAATCTTTTTATCCTTCACACAATACACTTCGCATCCATTGAACTCAGTAAAATGGACAGCTGGATATCTCTTTATAGACTGTAAAATCCTCTTACGGCCGGCATATTTATATAATCAATACATTTAGCCCTGCCCACGCTTTCCAGGGATATGATAAAAGCCTGTAGCTCGTAAATAATGTCGGGATGAAATGTGATTCAATAAAGAAATCATATTTTCCGGGTGCTTGGGATTCCGATTTCAGTGAGGCTGCAATCTTGAATATTCCTAGCTTGGAAATGTTTTGGGAATGGCAGGACAGAGTGTTTGCGCTGTATTCTTGTAGTTTACTCTATTTACAGAGACAGTCTGTGATCGGTGACAGAAAATAGTAGATTTTACAACAAGTGCACAAAACGAACCATTTTATCCGAGACTTATAGTAATGTCGAGGATAAAATGGTTTTGTGGGGGAGTTATAAACTCTGCTTTTCACTTCGATTGTGAGGAAATAAAACAGTAGTAAGCAAATTGAAGAAATTAATAAACGCACGAAAAAACAAGAGCTGTTTCCCGCCACTTTATTATTTTTAAATCTTACGACATTGATATTAGGCTTGGGGTGCAGACCTATACAGCCTACTATTAAATTAATTTTGCAATAATAATTTATCTTAAATTAATTAAATAACTTACCGTACTTGAATTTAAGTTTTAATATCTTTTATGTCTTAAAAAACACAGAAGGCAAATAAATTAAAGTAAATATTATAAAATAATAAATTCTATCTATGAACTTCTTATTGTAGTAGATACCTTGTAGATACATTTATGAGTAGATACGTTAATGCACTTGTGCACAAAATTCTATTTTGTGCAGCCTATATCCTGCACAAATAAGCACTTTCAGAGCATGAAATGCTGACTCCCTTCGACCTCGTCACCCAGACATTGTCATCGTCAGCCCATGTGAAAATATGCTCATAAAGAGCTTGAGTTTGGGATAAATTTTAAATACCTCTACTTTTTGTTTTCCATTTAGGCTAATATCTCGTGCATTTTGTTACATTTTTGGCTATTGGTTGTAAAACACCCAAATTACTAAAAATCAAAAATATACTTTTTTTCGTAATGATTTAAAACACCTTTTGAAACACCACTTCATAATATTGTAAACGGTTTTTATCTAAAGACTGAAATATACTAGAACCTACCGGGTAGATATGTGTGTTATTGTTATTAATATTAACAACCTGAAAGTGTTTATACTAGAACCCTTTCCTGTAAATACTAATCTAGAAATTGCACTTAGCTATCAAATATGATTCAATAAAGTGATCACATTTGCGGAGTGCGAGGAATTGCCTTTTGCACTAACGCGTCAATTTCAAGGATTTGCAGTTCCCGAGTTTTCCCCACCGCCACTGCTGCAGCCATCGTTATGCAACATTGTGGTTTTTGCATTTCACACTTCGATTTTTACTCTCTTTACTTTAGAATATGTAATACGGGGATTTTAGTAGACGTTTATATTCGGATCTTAACTCAACATTGAAAGGTAGGTTACGGTTTTAAGACTCTAGCTTGCAAACCCGTACGATAAGAGGAAGAATTGCTAAAGGTTATTGCTACCGCAATGCCTGAAAAGCAGGGTTAATAACCAGTGTGTCCTACCCGTTTTGACATACGGAGCCGAGACGTGGAACATGACGGTGAAGCTGGCCCACCGGCTACATGTCACTCAGCGAGCCATGGAAAGATCTATGTTTGGTATTTCGCTACGGGATAAAATCCGAAACGAAATCATCCGGCAGAGGACCAAGGTGGTGGATATTGTCCAGAAATGTAGCAAGCTGAAGTGACAGTGAGCTGGCCACGTCTGTCGCAGAACCGATGAGCGTTGGAGCAGACGGGTTCTCGAATGGAGACCGCGGGAAGCGTAGTGTGGGACGCCCCCCTGCCAGGTGGATGACCTGAAGAAGGTCGCTGGTGGTGGCTGGATGAGGAAAGCGGGTGATCGTGCGCTTTGGCGTACCCTTGGGGAGGCCTACGTCCAGCAGTGGACTGCAATAGGCTGATTGATTGATTGATTGCTACAGGAGAGTTTTGCATGCCATTTGCAATATTTCGAATTTACGAACTGTGTTTTCCTCCAAAATTTGTTAGGTAATTTGTTTGCAATATAGTTTTTGTACCAGTGAGCACATTTTGATACTTATAAGCAATTTGACTAGCACTCTCTTCGATCAAAAATGTGAAATGAAATGTGTTCATCGAGATTAACTTTTTTTGATAAGGAGTTAGTTTGTACCATACCAATGTAAGAGCCGCGAGCTTTTCTTACTACAGTAATATAGCGCACTTTTTGGATTTAATAACAGTGCTTGCTTGTGTCAGAAAAATCTAATACCTGTCTGTGCTTAATAAAAGACACAATAAAGCATTGTGCTCACTAGAAGCCACGCTAAATCTAATCATCGTACCAGCAAAAGCGGCTATAAATTCCTATTGTAAGCTGACACACGACGCCACCCGTAATATTATTACCAGAAGACCAGTTTAAACTGGTTTTGCGTGTCTTGTCGTTGACCGTACAATGTGTTCAGCGGATTACGATCTTGAATACGGCTAAAGTTGAGTATTTCCCACGGGCGCCCTGTACTCGTACGTAATAACACCGCGAATCTGTAATAGCAGTTTCAGTTTGGCAGTTTACTACCTCCCCCTTTGGCTGGACTCCTGGTACTCTTAATTTGTAATTTTTGGACTATTGAGGAAAATTTAAGATACATTTTCTGTCTGGATTCTTTCCTAACAAAATCGTGAACTTAATCAGAAGCGAAAGTTAAATGTTAGGAAAATTTGCACGTTACTTCACTTAACAAAGGTTTCTCTCGCATTTAATTTCCTTCAGTGACGTCAAAGATTTTATCTAATAAAAATAATTTTATTAGTTTGAGTACCTAGCGCTTGAAAAGTGCTTGGAATTGTCTTCATAGTTTAAAGTAAAAGAACACGACGAAAAACGTAATCACACTTGGTTCACTCAGACCGATACAGTCATAAAGGTGAAACGAATGCTATCGATCGCAGAAGGTACGTTTGACCTAGTTCGTTGCTATTTGTACAATGGAAAACTAATTAGAACTGTTTTATGAAAGCTTTAAAAGTGCCATAAAGTCTGACGCGTAAAAGTTTTCCTTCTTTCGCAACACACCCTTGTATAAGGTTGGGTCTTCACTTGAGCTACGCGAGGTAGGGAATGGCATGAGAAATATATTCCGCCAATAAAAGGCATCCAGCCCTCGCTGCATGACGACCGTGGTTAAAATAAACCGCGCGACATAAAACGTAACCGCCAATAGTATCGTAGTTCTTATCTTCACGCGATATAAACTTGGATACTATTGGCGGTCACTTTACATGTCGCGTAGTTTATTTTATCGAAGAAGGTCATGCAGCGGGGGCTGGTAAAATGTGTCCCAGCATCGGCCTCGTTGTTACCATCAGGAAAGACTACAGTTTAAAGCAAATCTATTGCTGATAGCGCACAACTCTATATAATTACGAATTAAGTATTTTGAATGGAGAGTCAGAGAGGAGTCTCACTGCGTAATCGAATCAGAAATGAGGAGATACGTAGAAAGACCAATGTCATCGACATAGCTTTCCGGATAAGTAAGCTGAAGTGGCAATCAAAATCAAAATCAACGGCCCGTTACAGTCCACTGCTGGACTATGAGCCTTCTCCACTTAAGTGGAGGGTTTTGCCATAATCTCCACGCTTGGCAGGCGGGTTGGAGATCGCAGGTTAAAAGTTAAAAGGTTACTGTATCAGAGAGCGCTGCTGCCGCCCGTGCCCTGTTCAATGTGTAGTCCCTAAGTCGCCTCCTACGACACCCGCAGGCCGGGCAGGCCATATAGCTCGACGAATCGATCACCGATGGGGAAGAAAGGTTCTCGAATGGCGACCACGGACCGGAAGGCGTAGTGTTGGACGGCCTCCCACAAGGTGAACAGATGACCTGGTGAAAGTTGCTGGGCGCCGGTGGATGCACGGTGGAAACCTATGGGGAAGGCCTATGTTCAGCAGTGGACGTTTTCCGGCTGAAATAATGATGATGATTTTGAGCGAAGTTGGAACTGAAACGTAAGAGTGGGCATGAAGTTTGTGCGAAAAATATTAATTTATTAACAGAATTCTGGAGCTTCAACGAACGATTTTTTATACACGTAGCATTAATCTACTGTTGATGGCTGCTTCACACACGTTGATCGTGAGCCTAAGCTTATAAAATCTTTGAAATTTAAATAATCACTCATCATAATTTAAGTCATGCTTTGGTGTGTAAACATGAGTACAGCGACTACCGTCTTGAAGATCGCGTGTGATGCCTTTCAGAGCTTTCAAACTTATACAATCTCTTGTTTATTATTATTAAAAGCTTTTGAAAGCCCGAGGCAACAAGCAACGTTTGTAAGCCGCAGCAGAACTGAAATGAGTGTTTTCAAAGGGAGTGTTAAACTTTAAGTTACTGCTTTGTTTCGTGAAAGTCATTCAGGCTAATGAGGACACACGAAGTGCCTATAAAAGATTAAAGCCTTGCTCCGTATAGTGAAATAGGTATAACCAAATACATTTTATGTTTGTTTCATTCATGTTGTGGCATTGCTAAAGAAGGAAATAAACAAAGCTGCGCAAAGCAGCAAATATTAATTAAATGCTCCGCGAAATTAAAATAAATCTTTAAAAAAATATCGGCTGATTTTCGAGTCCGGAGGGCTTAGAGTGATTTTCTGTGCAAAAGATATTACTTTTATTACATACTCAGTTTTTAAAAGTTTAGATTAAGTTTATAATATTATTATACAAATTATTATGCAAATCCTTTTTTTTTAATAAATGCTTCTTCAGCTATAACGTCGCCAAACTGTATCCTCTTTTCGTTCTCTATTACTTAGGTTTAATGTATATTTATTTGTGTGCAAAAAGTATATTCATCTAAAGCGTGTCGCTACACAATTGGCTACACAATTCCCTATCAGATCTGTCAAAGACAGCTGAACTAGAAAGTGCCTGGCAATTCACCCGTAACGCAGAAAAAACTCGCTTATTCAGTTAATATTGCGCAAATAATTTCTATTCAGATTATGAAACTCAACACGATCAAGAAATATCGGTTGTAAGAAGAAAATATATTTGGTATTTTCTACAAATGCGTTTGCTGATCGCGTCTTTTGATCCGAAATTTTTCGTGTCATTAGCCATGTTTCTTAGGAATAGATCACGGACCAAGTAGGAAGAGGACTAGGCGCTATAAACATTTTCATACAGATTGAGTGTGACATCGCGCGGGGTCGAAGTCTGAGACGCGGGGAGGGTGACTCCGCCTTTTTATCTCTTGCCACCTAGTGGCGAAAACCAGAATTAACAGTCACGTTCATATTGCGGATAGTTACACTATTCACCACTAGAGGGCGAAACGTGTTAAAAACATACTTATACAGGGCCGTACTGAGATTTTATTTTTAAAAATAAGTACGTCCTCTCGCTCAAAGTCTTAGATCAAAGTACATAGGTACATCGTGTACAGTGATGAACCTATTCCTACTTGGTCCGTGGAATAGATGTTACACCTGTTTTGATCCTTACTAATATTATAAACGCTAAAGTTTGTATGGATGTTTGTTACTCTTTCACGCAAAAACTACTGAACGGATTGGGATGAAATTTGGAATAGAGATAGTTTCTACCCTGGATTAACACATAACACTTTTAGGAGAAAACGTCTTATTCCCACGGGAAAATCTTACACAACGCGAGCGTAGCCGCGGGTGGACCGCTAGTTATTATATAAGTCTCTGTATTACGATATTAAAAAGTTAGTTTTTTTTCGATTGTCTGACCCATGTTCTGAAATTAAATATTATAATATATATTCCCAGAGTAAACGTTTAGTTAAGTAGGTTCTCGAGTGGCGACTACGCAACGGAAGACGCAGTGTAGACAGGCTTGCCGCAAGGTGGACCGGAGATTTGGTGGAGGTAGTGAGAAGCCACTGGATGCGGGCAGCATAGGACCGGTCACTATGGAGATTGGAGATCCTTGTAAGAGGCCTTTGCCCAGCAGTGAACATCTTTTGATGATGATCCTCGATGGGTTTATATACGATTGGGCATTAGCCACGCAGGACCAGTGAAAATGTGCGCACAGATTAAAATATTAACGTATCGGTTGGCAACAGGAGGATTATTTAACCAAAGAAGAAAGGGTTTTCATGAAAAACAAGTTGAGTCGACAATCCGTCCATCTCCACCTGGCCGCCATATCTCCCGGATTTAGCCGCCTGCGCTTGTTTACCGTTCCATTTATATCCGATTCCCTCTGATTGAGCGATGGGTATCTGGGGCCGGGCTTGATTGAATAATATGTGGGGATCGAGCTGGAGTACAGAAGATGCGATGCTTTATAATATAGTATGTATAATATTCGCATCAGGTCGTCACAGACGTAATTATAATGTACCTACTATAATCAATCAATCAGCCTATTGCAGTCCACTGCTGGACGTAGGCCTCCCCAAGTGCACGCCAAAGCGCACGATCACCCGCTTTCCTCATCCAGCCACCACCAGTGACCTTCCTCAGGTCATCAGACCACCTGGCAGGGGGGCGTTCCACACTACGTTTCCCGAGACGCGGTCTCCATTCGAAAACCCGTCTGCTCCAACGCTCATCGGTCTGCGACAGACGTGGCCAGCCCACTGCCACTTCAGCTTGCTACACTTGTGGACGATATCAACCACCTTGGTCCTCTGCCGGATGATTTCGTTTCGGATTTTGTCCCGTAGCGAAATACCAAGCATAGATCTAACTACTATATTACCTACTATATATCTCGAAGCAACCAGATAGTTAGGTCGATGCCGGACTTCACGAACCCTTGTGTCAGAGTTAAGTCACCAATGGCTGACATAGCTCCTGGACCAACAGCTTAACATGCCTAACGAAGCACGGAATCTTCCTACTTTTTGGACAAACTGGAGATATTCTTTCTTTGGCCTCAGTGAGCAGACAGGCAGAAAAGCCTCGTCATTTTGAATCAACTTGTCTCTGTCCACCGAACACAGGCCTCTTATTACACGCCACTGAGCACGATCTTCGGCTCCTCATCCAGGCGCTACGGCTATTTTGCTTGACCCTAAAATAGGCGACAAGAAATTTGGTTGCCGCGTAATATATACATTACAGCTACCGTCCGTGACGACCTTTAGCTCCCCATAGCCGGCCAGTAACACATGATTACAGGCCGCCAGCCGGATTACATACCGCGCCGCTCTCGCTAATCCCACCCTATCTTTGTACGTGCTCTCTCATTCATCTCGCTCCCAATTCTTGAAGGCAAACATGCCTGGTAATTGAAAAGGCATCGTCAATGTTGTTGAGAAATTCTAAGGGCCTTTTGCGAAGGTTTTCCAAAGGTAACTCGCGTCACCTCGCGTGGCTGCTACCATGATATGCTAACGATAGATTTACAGATTGTTTGTTGGCGCTTCGAAAACGTCGAGTGTTTTTAGTCATTGTTAAAAGAAAAACTAAACAGCTGCATACAAATAAGATCTGTTCTGTACATAGTTTGGAAAAAAATATATAGGTAAAACAATAGGTAAGGTATCATACAATTTATATTCACATTACTAAATTAAATCCATTAGCCATCCTCTCTCTGGACGTCGAATATAAAAAAATATTTCATATGTTGAAATGCGGGTGTAGCATTTCATAGCTTTTAATTTATTAATAATTTGTCCAACGGACATTAGGGAATTGACGCAAATCTCAATTAGCAAAATTCGTAATTTATGTGAAATACATCTCTATTATTTATACGAAAAACTAACTTTATGGGTACTAAGAGTCATCAATATCATCATCAATTTTGTATGATGACTTAATTCTATAGCCTAGTTGACCACGTTGGCTTAGTGCTGGGCCAACCTTTGTATCACTTTACAGCCGTGTGCGGGTTTTATGATGTAATTTGTGAATGTTTTACTTTACTGTATAAGTGTTGAAACTACTAAATGAGTTTTACTGGTGGGGTTCGAACCGCCACTTCACGAATGAGGGGCAACAGCCGCTACACTGCCGACGCTCTCATACATTCATTCATCGCTTTACATATCTCAAATAAACGCCACTTCTGGCATAGTTGCACTTCCTCCCTTCACGTATCGGAAACTACATACAACGACACTGAATAATTTCCGATATCCCGTTTCTCGCCGATAACATCAGCGTAGCTTGTATATCAATAGCAATACAATGTAAGACAACAATGCCTTCGGGTAGCGATACCTCTGTCTATAGAGTCTGTAATAATATCGCTCTTCTCTGCAAGCAACAAACAAAGTCATGTTTAAATAAAAAACTACGTTTTCACGTAATTTGTAATAGGTATAAGTTTTTTAAAATTAACACGAAAATTAACCAAAATTCATCTGAGTAGGTTTGTTTGTGTGTATCGTAATAAGGTATTTTCTTAGACAATATTATTTTTTTTATGACGGGCCTAATCGCTATTTCTACCAGAGTGGTAATATAGCGGGCGCGCACTTGCGGGCGAGCCTTCTGGCTCGTACCCCTTAAAGACAATATTCATAATATACTATAGGTATACTTAACAGTCTTGTATGAATGTACCTAACAAACAAAATTTAAGATAACTTTTTTAGCTGTTCGCGAACAAAAAAACAACTGAACCGATCATAACGCGATTTTATTGCTCGAAAGCTCTAAACAGACTTAAGACATTACCCTCCTAAAAATATCTTACTTGCACGGAAAATTCTGAATTTCGCGCAGCCGAAAATCTAATTTTGTCTCTAAATCAGTGGTTGTAATTAAACTGAAACAAGTTCGGGACAAAAGTTCCGAGAGACGTGACAATTATATCTTGTTTTAGGTAATACCTAGCTTGGCTCTTATTTGAATTTTAAATTCAAATTAAATGAGCACGTACGGGACTTTAAAAGGACAAATCTGAATCATTTGACACTTGGTGAGGTTTTAAGACAAGTCAACTTTTTCCGAGATTATTCTTTTTTTAATTAGTCCTCTCATACAAAATTGAGTATCTAATTCTTTTTATTTCAGTCTTTTCTATAGATAATGATGGCAATGACAGTTTCATACAGTGGTAAAAAATGCATCAATAGTCTTGCACATGCATTCCACCTATATAATATTTTCTTCCGCAATGACGCAGAACTGATACTGGTAGCGATTCACACAGTCACGCTCTAATCCTTAATTTAAGGTCGTCAGGCCTTTTCACCTTTTGAAGACCAAAAAGGGCCAGTAGGTCGACCGGCTAAGCACACTTGTTTCAATACCGGCGGCTTTGTGTTAGTGAACTCACCCAAAAAAATGTAATGACGGATCTAAGTGATGTAATAACATCCTATGGAAATAAATTAATTTGACTTTGACTTTGACTTTTTGAAGCCCGTCACCGGCCAGGAGATGGCTAATCTAAAATTACTCTTAAATTAGAGCTTATAAGATTATTTTAAAACCAGGAATGATTTACATTTTAGTACTGTAGCAAGACGCTCGGATCCGAATACTTGCTCACTCGCACACCGACCCTTCTCGCTCCCACCAACGGCGCGCGGGACCAGCGGAACGAAGTCGCCGCCTATAAAAGCAGCGTGCGTGAGACGTCAGATCAGTCGGGCTGGCTGTCCGTGGTACGTGCGCAATAGGAATCTCCACATTGACCTCGAGGTCCCCTCCATTAAGGAGTACGTGCGTCAAGCGTCTAAACGATATTTCGATTCGGCCGTTACTCACCCGAACTTTCTGGTGAGAAAAGCGTCAATTTACTTTCCGCATCCCACTACGCGATTCAAGCGTCGTCCTAGACACGCTCTCACAGATCCGGACGATGAGATCACCGTCGCGATTAAAGCT
Source organism: Carpatolechia fugitivella (assembly GCA_951230895.1). Lineage (NCBI taxonomy): Eukaryota > Metazoa > Arthropoda > Insecta > Lepidoptera > Gelechiidae > Carpatolechia > Carpatolechia fugitivella. The sequence continues at coordinate 17,135,588 of OX579646.1, read as the reverse complement.
GCCATTGCGTGTAGGCCACACACCAATACAGAATGCCCTTCAGGTAGAAACCGCCCCCGCCGGCGGGGACGCGGAACTAATAGTAGAATTAATTCAGTAAGACCCGGTAGGGGTCATTCTTCTCCGACGCGCTTCTCGCCATGGCAACGTTCTGGGCCGCGGTCCGAGCCCGTCTGAGGGCGCCCCCAGATACGTTGTCATAAAATTCCTAAGGGGTACGAGCCTTCTGCTCCCCCGCAAGTCCGCGCCCACTATATTACCACTCTGGTATAAATAGTGATTAGGTCCGTCAAAAAAAAATCCTGTCCGATCCTGTCGATCCCATCCAGTCTGCTGTTGAGATAGCCATTGCCAATAGAGTACACTCCACAGAATGCCCTTCTGGTAGCAACCGCACCCGCCGGCGGGGACGCGGTAGACCCTATCAAGTTCTGCATAATCCTGGAAGACCCCGTCAGGGTCATTCCTCTCCCGCGCGCTTCTCGCCATGGCAACGTCCTAGGCCGAGGTCCGTGCCCCCAAGTCGGCGCCCTTAGGCTGTTGCTATTAATACTAGGGGTAAGAGCCTTCCGCTCCCCCAAAAGTCCGGTTACGCTTGATACGTCGATTTTGCGACACAAGCATCAGGTCCATATAAAAAAAAAAAAAACTACTTCTCACGAGTTGCCCTTCAGGTAGCAACCGCCCCCGCCGGCGGGGACGTGGAATTAATAGTAGAATTAATACAGTAAGAGTCATTCTTCTCCGACGCGCTTCTCGCCCTGGCAACGTTCTGGGCCGCGGTCCGAGCCCGTCTGAGGGCGCCCCCAGATACGTTGTCATAAATTTCCTAAGGGAAAGTCCGCGCCCACATATTACCACTCTGGTATAAATAGTGATTAGGTCCGTCAAAAAAAAAAAACGACTCCTCAGTAGCTAGCGGTCCACCGTTGCAATAGCGCACCAGCAGTCCTTCGGTGTGGTCGTGGTAAGGGTAGCGATAGCGCACCAGCAGTCCTTCCCTAACGCTTTACCTAGGCTACCTAAATTCTTTACCTAAATACCTACTCATGTCATTCATGTATGTTTCATCAACAATACAAGAAATATTTTGTTACTGAAGATTGGCGTTTCCATTTCTCCACCTACCTTCTACAGTACCTATATTCTGCTCTTCACGACACGGATGCGTCATTACTAAACATAGGTATTTTGGAAATTACAGTTCCCGCGCGATCTGAATATAGCTCTAATGTGTGACTACTTACTATGTCCACAAATACATACAAATCGCGCGTGGACTGTACATGAACCAGGTCAAAGGCCTTTAGTTACCATAACTTTCGATACCAGGTTTCGACTTACAACCACACGATAAGAAGAAGAGAAGTACAACACTGCAATCCTTCTGTACTTAGCTTTTTTCGAAATGCATTAATTGCTGTTGCAGTACTAATTTACCGTCTCATATGCGACCCAAACGCAGCAATTTAGATCAAAGTCACCAGATTTGGAGAGGTGTAATCGCTCTTAAAGTTTCTGGTTTCTTAGTCTAAGCGTTTTAATTGAATCTGAGGTGCAGGTGTCAGTTTCAAACTAAGATTACTAGGTCACTGCGGCTAGATGCAATTCAACTTCTGTAATCTGATACAGGTGTACGCAACTTGATACAAGCACTTGTGAGTCGAAGTCAAGGAAAACAAAGTTTAGCCAAGTCATTGAAAGAAATCATAGGATGGTTAGTACCTAATTCAGGGTTTCACTTTTTTTCTTCGTAGCGAGTCGATATGGCAAGTCGAAACTTGTATTGTTGTAGCCCAGAATGTGGCCACTTGGACGGCGGATTGTGTAGCGTCCATTAAGGCGAGGCCCTATTTGAAAAATCGTTCTTGGGTTCGCGGATCTCACGTCTCGAAATATGTACCAAATCAAGAAAATTGTAACCAACAGAAGAGTTTATCATTTAGCGGCGTAACCAAGTAGATTTTACATATAATCAAGGAATAAAGCAAAAATAAATAATTAAAATCACCGAAAATCACGCCACATTCAAAATTTGTAAATCTGTTTTCTCAATATTTTCAGCGGCAACAACATATTTTTTTGTATTTTTGGGTGGCTATATTAATACCTAAACGGCGTAACCAGCTAGTTTTTAAATTCGTTCTATATTTTTCACAAAAAAAGAGAAGAGAGTTCAAGAAAAACGAGTTTTTCGCACGATTCCTGCGCAGTGTCGGACGTAACCTCCGTGAAGCATCGCACGCTAATATGAACGTTATTTCAGGAGTGCGTCAGTTGAAATTTCAACTAAAGCGCGTTGAGTTGCTAATTTAGGATAGGGCCTCGCCTTAAATCTTTCTGCGTGCAGGTGACAGGGCACGCAGGACATGATGTCAGGTGGGCCATCGTTTGTACCTTATTTTACTGATTCTCTATGTTTCAGACAAAAAGCCGCAAAACACTATACCTAATTAATATTCTAATAATTATTCCTTAAATTCACACTGTCCTTTTGTATTTTCTTGTATGACATAAATATGTCGTGCGTTAGAGCTCACGGCCATATCATATGTCTTCATTAAAGGGCTTTAGCCTGCCTCTGGCCGGTCCATACTTAGTCTTTATCATTTTCCCGCAAAATTTATCTTCCGCCGTCATCGATTGCGCTGGCTGACGTTTTTCAAATACATATATTTTTTAAGTTAAGATACGTTTAGAGCGTCCTAACTATAAGTCCATGATTGGTACGTGTTTTTAAATTAAGATAATCGATCATGATAGTGTCGTCGGTAAAAGCGACGACTGTGAACCGGGCTTTATGTATTTTTTTTTCTATATGACACAGTTAACTAATTTTGATATTATGTTTGTTTCAGGGCGGCGCGGCGCATTAGCTTTTAGCGGAGACGCGCATCCTGGAGCCTCACACTGGTGCACGTAAGTACTTCTTTCGTTCAGATATACCTAAATAGCTAGGGAGCTAAGGGTAGCGTGCACAGTTGTCGATTTTCCCGCGGAAATAAAACTTTTCCCGTCTGTTAGAAGTAGCCTTGTTACTCCCTGGCGTAATATTCGATTTCACAAAAAAAAAAAACAATCGAAGAAAACAAAGTTGCGAATATGGAGTAGATATTAAGTTCTCATCGTGCAAGAAACCGCGAAAGACCATTAAGAATTCATCGACCGATTCCAGAAAAATATCATCAATAGATTAACAGAATCCTCCGCAAATCTCGATCTAATGCGAGAGAATAGCTGCTTCCCGATGTGGAAACTCCGACGGAAAATTCAGAGGGTCGGAGTTACAATTTCATGCTTCGTCGGGGCATGAGCGATAATGAAACTGACAACGCGTCGAAGTAATGTTCCATCTATCAGCAACTTTTATTTTATTGGCTAACTATCGTAACTAGTTACTTATGTAATGCGGAGGATTTAATGTCATATAGAGAAACAGTTATTAAATGGATGGGGATGGTTATGTTCCGAGGGAGAGGATGACCAAAGAAAAGATGGATAAATTATGTGGTGAGGGATGATGTTTTCAGGATACGAGTGTAGAAATGATGGCTTACAGCATCCCTGTTGCATGGAAGAAAAATACATACTACGCCCACCCCAAATGATGGAAGAAAGGCTAGCGAATGAATGATGAACTAGTTACTTCGGTTCATGCTATTCATGCTATATGAAATTATGATATTTCAGTATGTTTTTCCAAATTCATAACTGATTTAGCTTTGTCCACTTCATTGTGATTGATTGTGATTTTTTCATAGTAATTAGTAAATAAAATAGACAGCGTATATTAGGTAGTGGCTGGTGGTGGCTGGATGAGGAAAGCGGGTGCTCGTGCGATTTGGCGTGCCCTTGGGGAGGCAGCAGCCCAGCAGGCTGTAGGCTGATTGATTGTTAGTATTAGGTAGAGGGAAAATATTTCATGCTTCGTGGGCGATGATAGAGCGAATGACGCTTGTGGTCCGGGCGGCCGCCTTACTCATCGAGTTACTGAAAAATACCACTTTCCACGAAAAGTAGACCTGAAATAGGTAGGATTTTTTTTTGTCTGCCGGGGCTCAGCCTGGGGGAGACGTGGGGGGGACAGCCCTTCGGGAATAATGACCCTTCTATCAACCACTTCATTATTGGATAACTAGTTACTTCGGTTCTTGCTATTCGTTTTATATGAAGTTCAGATATTTCAGTTTGTTTTTCCAATTTCAAAACTGATTTTAGCTTTTTAATAATATTGGTAAGCAACGTCCGCCTCATTATAATCGACTGAGCGAGCGAAGCGTCTCCGTTTCAGCTTGGCCAAAATTGCTTTTGTATGTCTGTCCATCTGTCGATCTGTTTGTTCTCATCTACAGGTCGTGTTTCTCAATCGATTCTAGTGAATTTATGATTCTATAATATTTCTTAGAGACTCTTTATATTTTTAAATAGTATAGTTCTGCACGTAGCAAATCTTACTTTTAATCAAGAAATAAAACAACCGATCAAGTAAAATATTGCACCAGAATAGCCGACTTGAAAAACCCTGACAAATCGTATAAACAACTTTATATCTTGAGCAGCTGAATAAAGTTGTAATGTTGCCCAAGTGATCCAAAATGTGTTTTTTATGTGCAGTGTTGCGAAGGGGGTGGCGGCACGATGGACGACGCTGGCAGCAACAAGCAGCGGCAAGCCACCAGGGTGTTCAAGAAGAGCTCGCCCAATGGCAAGGTATGCCTTTCTACAACTTCCTACTATATTCCATCTCTAATAAATACAGTCAGTTACAGAGAAATCATACCCCTCTGGCTAGCGATTCCCTGCAGCTGACCGTACATGAATTTGATAAAAGCCCGTAGAGAAATACTACGGCTACGAATGGCTACGATCCGTAGCCGATACTTGACTATGCAACGGTGTCAAAGTGTTATTGACAAGAGAAGCTTGCCCAATGGTAAGGTGTCTCTTTATTCTTCTATAACGTAAATTCGTAATGTATATGAATTTGATAATTTCCCGTAGAGATATGCTACGGTTACAATAGGCTACGACGTGGCTACGACTGACTACGATTCGTAGCCAATACCTGATTATGCTACGAACTACGAATGTTAATGTAGTTTACTGGCTAGAAGAACTTGGATAATGGCAAGATATCTTTAATTTATACAACTTTTTAATAAACCTATACGAATTTAAACAAGATCAGAGCCGGTAGAGAAAATTCTGAGGCTGCGAATGGCTACGATTCGTAGCCAATACCTGACCATTCTACGAGTGTCGATAGAATTGAATATATTTTATTGCATACAGTAGATACAGTAGAGGAATAGGAAAAAGGTGTACAGATTGGCAGCCTCATTGCTAAGGTAGCAGGCATATTAGGGTTACAAGACAGCTGCGATAGAACTGCGGTACATCAACAGCTCATATACGTCCCCACCGAAGGGCTCGATCCAGCCTAACCTGAATTAGGGCGATTAGACCTTAGTCGACCACGCTGGCCCAGTGCGGGTTGGTCGACTTCACACACAACCTTTGCATTTCTTCGCAGGAGGATTCATCACGATGTTATCCTTCACCGTAAGAGCGTGGAATTAACGTACATGTAAATTCGAAATTCGAAAACACATTGGTACGTGGTGGGGATCGAACCCGCGTCTCCCGGACGGGAGGCGGCGGCCCTAACCACTGGACCACCGACGCTCATCAACTGCGGTACGGTACACGAGAAAAACGGAATCAGATAAATAGAAAAAAATAGTGCAAAATAAGATACCTACCTAACACAACGCTCTTTTTAATATAAGGCATCGAACCCATTACTTAGATAAATAAATACGAATGTTTGCGCATCTAGTGCCTTATGACCCATATTTATTTTATTGCCATAAAAATAATCGAGAAAGGTTCGGCATTTATCCGCGACTTTCTTCAGTGCGCAATTCGTCAAAGAGGCATTTAGCTCAAGCATCGTAACGCTAAAAGCTTTATGGGGGAAAAACCGTTCTTAAGTACAAGAAATATATTTCTCAGAAACATTTATACCTTTCGCGTTTGTCGAACGATTAAAAGTAAGAAATATAAAAATTACCTTTCATTGACGTTAATTGTAATTAAATGGTTTGGATTATTGAACCTTTATAAAAGCTATTTGCCATGTTCTGTATTCTGAGGCCTTGTAGTGATGGCAGTGTAGAATACATTTGTCACCAACACCTACTCTTCCCGTGGGTGTCGTAAGAGGCGACTTAGGGACTACACATTGAACAGGGAACGGGCAGCAGCGCTCTCTGATACAGTAACCTTTTAATCTGCGATCTCCAACCCGCCTGCCACGCGTGGAGATTATGGCAAAACCCTCCACTTAAGTGGAGGAGGCTCATAGTCCAGCAGTGGACTGTAATGGGCCGTTTATGTATTCTGAATTGGTTTGAATTTAAATAGGACAGACCGCTGAGTATAGCGTCCAAACAAATAATCTCAATTCTTAAGGATTTTTGGAAATTCCCTTCCTAAAGAAGGAAAATGAGATGTCGAAATCCACGCAGATGAAGACGAAAGTCTCGAAGCGACAGCCAGTTTAAACATTTTAAACATACATTTTATTCACGAAGAAATTTAACGAAGACAAAAAAACCGTAGTTTTGTTTTTAATTTGGCGGACTGTTTTCAAACAGCAAAAGCAATTTTTCCGCCCTGGAGAGGTGAAAAGGATTTATTGAAGCTTACGCGAAAGCCACACAACGTTTGAAAGTGTAAGGAGTTGTGTCAACATCTCGCTCAACTCAATCACGGAGTTTACTTATACGATTAAGTCGGTGAGTTTTTCTTTCGCTTCATATTGGATTCGTTTTAGACTTCGCGAAGTGAAACGGAGACCAATGTTTTCCTACTACATTATTAAGGTTAGATTTCTCACGGGGATTCTTTCAAACAGAGCGAGGCGAGCCATTAAGTTTATTAAAAGTAGGAAAACGTTGTGCATTTTACTGAAACGTCTTTAAAATAATAGTGCGTTGAAAAAAGAGAACCTGTTATTGGTTCAGGCCGTCTTCAGAGACGGAGTTTTGGCAGTGAGCGAGTAAGACCAGGATTTGTGTCTTACTTACCTAGTGTATTGTATTCAATTATTGAATGTAAGAGTAGCTTGTGATACTGAAATGTCATCACCATCATTAATACTATTATCAATGAAATGTAACTCAACAAAAGGATCACCAGCCCGGAATACAGGCTTATACCATTTTGTATTACACCTACTCAATAATGATTTGATGTTGGCTGAAATTAATGATGACATAATGAAAAAAGTCACAAAATTCTCACAACTTCATTCTGACTGTACCTGAAACGATTCACCAACAGTCAACAGCTCATATATGTCCCCACCGAGGGGCTCGAGCCTACCCTGAATTAAGGCGATTAGGCTTTAGTCGACCACGCTGGCCCAGTGCGGGTTGGTCGACTTCACACACAACCTTTGAATTTCTTCGCAGGAGTGAGCAGGTTTCATCACGGTTTTCCTTCACCGTGAGAGCGTCGAATAAACGTACATACAGATTCGAAATTCGAAAACACATTGGTACGTGGTGGGGATCGAACCCGCGTCTCCCGGACGGGAGGCAGCGGCCTTAGCCACTATACCACAGACGCTCATATCCCTCCCCTTCCTTTTTTTCCTTCATCAGATATTAAATCCTAAAGATTGTCTTCCATCATAAATGGCTCAATCATTCCACGGTAGAGATCGTTCCCCAACATTAGCACATCTACTCCGACCCCATCCATCGTAATGTGTCAACGTCGGAAAAGAAAATGGCGGCACATATATCACTTAATTAACCTGTCAGCTCCTCAAATATGAGAATAGGGTTTGAAACAAACTTCAGGATTGCAGGAAATTGTTGAATCTGTTGTGTTTTATATGAAATTATAAACATCAACATAGTAATAAAGTATATTCTATTCTATTCTAATAACAACAGCTCAAAGACTCTTCTCTAGTTAGGTATACTATTATTATAGTGATCATTACGTTATAGGCGTAGATATTTAATTAAAAAAAACATACAAATCAATAACAACTCTATTCTTAGATGCCAAAATCCCACTTCTGACTGTAAAAAATCAAAAGATCTGCCAAATTTCGACTTTGGTACCTATTTCACTCTAGCTCATATTATAAAGACGTTATTTGTCGGATAATCTCAAAATAGTTATTTGTTTTGTTACTTAGACAATAATGTGGGAAAATCACAACCCACCAACCTTCGGATCTTCAATGTGCCTGAAGCCCCTTTCCAACTGGGTTGAAGTACATACTTTGATGTTCAATTCCTCTAGGGTAATTAAAATTTGTTTATTTGCTTTGCAGATCACAGTATATTTAGGGAAGAGAGATTTCGTGGACCATATCTCGCATGTCGACCCGATTGGTAAGTTATACGTTGGTAAGTTACGTCATCGGTAAGTAACGTTGGGTACAATTCACCGCAAATCATATAATACCAAGCTTACAGAAAAAACCGCCGCTACGGCTGTGAAATAACTTATTACTTATTATTTTAAATAAGATCTCTAACTTAAATCTGAATAGAAAACTAAGCATAAGTATATTCTGAAGTTTGTTATAGATTTGTGATTGATTGTGCCCACGAAAACAACCAAGACAAAACGTTCCAGTATCATATTTTATGCGAATTTATATTTTATTTTAATTCTTGATGATTTATTGGTAGTCTGAGCTATTTAAACGTGTTACAGAGAGGCAAAAGAAAACATTGGCCTGTCATGCTCTAATTCTAATTTTAAAATCCAGCTATCCTTTTCGTTTTTATGACCAATGAAAGAGAGGTGATGGACGAATGATATTCATTTGAACGAATGATAACCTAAAATAAGGGCATAGCTGTCAGTTTAAGAGATTTTTAAGTCGCATGTTTTAAGTGCTCTCTAAAATTGTGCAATCGACACGGCCATAAGGTTCAAATTCGACGTTTGACAGCTTTAATATTAGGATGGCCATCTCCTGTCCCTTTTCAATCTTTAAAAGGGAAAAAGGACGGACTAACTTAAATTAAGGATTAGAGCGTGACATCCCGAATCGAGGCCATTGCGATACCACGCAATGTCGTTAATTCGTTCATTGTCAACCTTTTCGGTTGTCACCACGATAAAGACGAATGAATACCATTTACCACGACACGCAGGATTTGCGTATATTGAGATTCTTCGCTTGTTGTTTCGGAAACGTGCCTTTAAATGGACCAGACTCCGGTTTATAGCTTTCGCCGAAAGACTTTTTTTTTGCTTTGCAATCCATAGTTTTTAAGCTTCAATAACACTTGCTGTCACTTATGCCAATAGGGAATATGTACATATTTTTAAAATTCATTAATCAAAATATTTCAAGTTCCAGATAAACGCATAAAAATTATTTTTCAAATATCTTGCTCAGAAACAAAGTTGTAAGGCTTCAAAGTTGATGGTTAGACAGAGAGGTCCGACGTGACCTGTGTCACGCGGGCCATACATCCGCCATAGAAAATTTTGTTTTCGTAAGAAGGACAGATATATTTGTTTAATAATGTTGTACTCGTAGTAGTCGAGTAGATACTCGTAGTTTGTTTTTCGATCAATTTCTTTTCTGTTTTGACTGTCAGTATTCTATTTTTGTATACTTTCAGATGAACTATGAAAAAAACATGCATATTCCCTATTTTTTTGCTTAAATCTGAAAAACTTTTAAGTAAAACAAAATAAAACTTTTAAGTAAAACAAATACCTATACAACGTCGTTTCTATGCGCTTTGTAGCGATTTAACACGCAGATATTCGTTATCATTCCGACACCGCGGTAATCAAATATCACTCCATGTGGCGAGGATGTCGGCCGGAATTGAGTTAGATCTGTTGAAGTGTGACGCGCCTAGTGTTGCCACATTATCGATGGTTTCACTATCGATTGTTTTCATCTAAAAATACGTGCTATATTGATAGGACTATCTATTGATAGGATTATATCGATACTATCGATAGCATAAAACATGGCAATAATATCGACAGAAATCAATACTATCGATACTATCAATGGTATTGTTTTTCATTAATAATAAACTATCAATATTATCGATATTAATATTGATAGACAATCGATAGTCGACTTGCGATCGGCAACACTAGTCGCGCCGCTCGCGATCATCGCTCTAGTTAACATGGAGGTAGTTAAGCTGACTTCCTTTTGAGTTTCCCTGCTATCTTCCTGGTAATACATATTAGTGGTTATATATTGTGATGCACGTTAGTAATGGTGGTTGATTAAACCAATGTATAAAGTTAGGCGAAGACTCGATTTTTGGTATTGTATAGTCAAATTAATAGCATCAAAACGCACATGTGTCAAACTCATAGCTAAGAAATCCTGTGGCGCTGCTGCCATGGGAACAATTTCAGACACAACACAACACCTAGACAGGAACATTATAGGTATTTATTTATTTATATCCTTCAGTCCGGAAATCGAACTCGCAATCTTCCCGCAGAAAGCAGATTAATTTTTTAGTACCGATCTTCGCGTCGCAGTTTTGATTTTCAGTCCTATCAATGTTACTCAGTACTTCATTCGATTAAATTTTTAGTCTTTAGTTTCAAGTACATTACTTACGTGTTAATCACTTATTAGAAGTTCTAAAAGACATGATATAAATATCTATGCGTTTTTACGACGTTCTAATAAAATGAATGAATGTCGTTTGCGTCAAGTTTATTATGTCTTACGATAGTCGTATAACGGAGATGGGGCCATGGATCAATAGAACATGATGTTCAGTGAATATTGACCTTGACAAATAAGGTCACGGTGTTGAACTCATTTTACTTATCCCTTAAAGTATAGTTAATTTTATGGAAACCTTTCAGCAGTTATTTATTATTATTTATTTATTAAAGAATTTCACTTAAACACAAAGCCCTCGAACTGCATAATACAGTATGACTGTGGATCATGAAGTCTCAATTATGAAATCTTTCATAAGAAGGCTACATACATTAAGTTACACGCGCGCGCACTCTCTCTCACACACACACACACACACTTAGTTAACATTTTGTCTTGAACTTTTGATGAAACATATACTACAATAACAGATCACCCCTTTGTTTCGTCGGGAGGTAGTGAATATCTTGATTTACTTTACATGAGAACTTAACATTCAGAAAGAAAGAAACGACAAATATAAGAGTGAGATGGAGTGTGCTGAACTGTTGAGTCGATGAAGATAGATACTAAAAAAAAAACGACTACACATATCAACGAAAGCTTACATGCACTTGAAAAAAATGAGCTTGCCAATAAGTTTTCCTTTTATTTATTCCATTTAAAACTTCTTTTATTATCTTTTATTTGCTTGTTATAAATTGAATTAAAAACCCCACAAATAAAACTAAATCTTTCTTTCTCGTATTACAGACGGAGTAGTGCTAATCGATCCGGAGTATGTGAAGGACAGGAAGGTTTTCGGACATGTCCTGGCCGCGTTCCGGTACGGGCGGGAGGACCTGGACGTCCTGGGACTGACCTTCCGGAAGGACCTCTACTTAGCCGCTGAACAGGTGCGTCTATATGATGTTTGTAAGTGTTCCGTCACGTGCTGGCCGCGTTCCGGTACGGGCGGGAGGACCTGGACGTCCTGGGACTGACCTTCCGGAAGGACCTCTACTTAGCCGCTGAACAGGTGCGTCTATATGATGTTTGTAAGTGTTCGGTCACGTGCTGGCCGCGTTCCGGTACGGGCGGGAGGACCTGGACGTCCTGGGACTGACCTTCCGGAAGGACCTCTACTTAGCCGCTGAACAGGTGCGTCTATATGATGTTTGTAAGTGTTCCGTCACGTGCTGGCCGCGTTCCGGTACGGGCGGGAGGACCTGGACGTCCTGGGACTGACCTTCCGGAAAGACCTCTACTTAGCCACTGAACAGGTGCGTCTATATGATGTTTGAAAGTGTTCGGTCACGTGCTGGCCGCGTTCCGGTACGGGTGGGAGGACCTGGACGTCCTGGGACTGAGCTTCCGGAAGTACTTCTACTTAGCCGCTGAACAGGTGCGTCTATATGATGTTTGAAAATGTTCGGTCACGTGCTGACCGCGTTCCGGTACGGGCGGGAGGACCTGGACGTCCTGGGACTGACCTTCCGGAAGTACCTCTACTTAGCCGCTGAACAGGTGCGTCTATATGATGTTTGAAAGTGTTCGGTCACGTGCTGGCCGCGTTCCGGTGCGGGTGGGAGGACCTGGACGTCCTGGAACTGACCTTAAACTGATGAGTGAATGGGTATTTTTTTAATCAATCGTGCATATTCGCTTCTAAAGTCATAAAATTGTACGCTTCTAACTTTTCATCACTTAGGGGTGAAAATTCTAAAAAACTGTGAAGGTAAAGATTTTTTTAACAAAATTGCTTTGAATAAATTATGACGTATAGTTTCTGAGTTATAGGATATTTTTCGATTACAGTACGGAACCTTTCCCTGTGCGTGACGCACTTGGTTGTTTTTTTTTCTTTAATATATGGTTGGTTTATGTTCGCTCATCCAAAAAGAAAATACATTGTTAGAAAAAGTATGAATCAGGCTTATAGATTATTGAAGTGTGAGTGAACAGCGAAATAAATCGCATAAAAAACTTCTAATTCGACGAAAATTTTCTTCTGAAATTCTGCCGACGAAATCAAGTCATGAATTGGAATGAAGTCGAATAATTTCACAATATTCGATAATGATAATCTCATCTCATCCATTATGAAGTTCGATGGAGTAGAAAATCTTTAAAGATAATTGCTTTCTCGTCTTCGCTTCAACCTAAAAATCGAATATCGCCTTATTCATATTCACGTACCTACTTAATCTTATCAGTATAAATTTTATATTTCAGAATAAAAATAAAATAAAAACACACGCATAACATCCATAGTTCCCACTAGGATTCCCTGTGTGAGAAATGACGTGACAGTTAGTCATAGCAGAAAGTCAGTTAGGGCAAGTAAAAGACACTCACACACATATCCTCTCAACTGGCACGGCTTGCGCGCGCCGAACCGCGGGAAGCCCCGCGGGATGGGAACAGATGCATTATTTTGCAGATTACTCGATCTTTTGTTAGAATATCTACAGACCAGCTGAGAGGATATACACAAACAACACCCAGAAGTTCATTATTCCTTTGCGCGAAAGGTCACCTTACATACCAAGCTGTCAACGCTTTTCCATTTTCTTCTTAGCGAGTCGATAAGCGGCCATTTGGTATTGGGTAGCTTCCATTATGTTCTGCTGCGTATAGGTGATCATCATCATCATCACCATCGGCCTTGACGTCTATTGCAGACGATTCAAACAGTGTGTGTAAGACAACTTTTCTCGTGGCTGTGTAAGCCAATACGGGAACGACACTGACGTCCGCAGGTGATAAGGCAATCATAATCGTGATACGATGACGGCGATCACCCATCTAACCAACTATCAATCTACTTTCCAGATATACCCAACGACGAGCACGCTAAAGCGGCCGCTGACTCGGCTACAGGAGCGGCTGGTTCGCAAACTGGGTCCCGCGGCGCATCCATTCTACTTCGAACTGCCCCCGCATTGCCCGGCTTCAGTGACATTACAGCCAGCTCCTGGCGATACTGGGAAGCCTTGCGGAGTCGACTATGAGCTGAAGGCGTTTGTCGCCGATAGCCAGGATGATAAACCTCACAAACGGTAATCATTTATATGACATTAGGTGGCTTTATTCAGATAACTTTACAAAATGTGTACAATACGAATAGTCGTATCCTGACTACACAGTCCCTTCATAGCCAGGAACCTCAGTTGCAACTTCTGGGGAAAATGTGAACAGAAAGTAAACCCTTTGTTAAAAAAAAAACCTCGACTGCGTGAAAACTTTCAAACTAAATGAACTGAAAAGATGCAAACAAGTTGTTTTTTTAATTTATTAATGATCTTGGTTGATAGTGTTCACAATTAAATAGCAGTCGGAGGAAAACATTCATAATTCACAAAAACGCTGTGATGGAATATATTATTATGTACGTTTGCGATATTGCTATATATACGTTTATAATTCACTATATTTCATCCATTTTCTTTGTCAGCAGGAAAAATTCTCTGTTCTGTTTTACGTCACAAGTCAATTTATAATTTCAGGAATTCAGTACGGTTAGCTATTCGGAAGATAATGTACGCGCCGAGCAAGCAGGGCGAGCAGCCGTCAGTAGAGGTGTCCAAGGAGTTCATGATGAGTCCCAACAAGCTCTACTTAGAAGCCAGTCTCGATAAGGTTGGTCCTACTATCCTACTTACATAGGGGATCGGACTACTTATTTTTTATTTTATAAATCCAAACTTCTTAGTTTCTACTATCGAACACTAAAATAATTTTTGCTCTATCTTTAAAATTTACCAAGTTATAAAGGTTTGAAATTCAAGATTAGATAGAGAGGCACATACCCACTTGTGACGTCATTTGTTAGTAACGCCATAATAATATAATCTCCATACAAAAAAACGTTTTTGAAAGAGACAGACATATTGAAACTTTAAAAAATCACTGTAAGTTAGTTTTTCAACCGATTCTGTTTTTTTTCTTCACGAACCGTCTGATACTAATCTACATTTTAAAAATAATTCATAAGGAACAGTCTCATCCCCTATTTCTATGTTTGGTGCGTCATTAGTGCGTCAAAGTTCGTATTTTTTATTTTCTTTTTTCCACTCTTAAACTGCTGAACGGATTCGGATGAATTTGGCACATATATTAATATGTTCGGAATTGAGATGCTACTTTTTACCGCGAAAAAATATCTCTTCCTACCACGGGAAAACAGGAAAATCACGCAAGCGTCTCTTTGATCCGATCATTAGCAAGCGAAATAAGAATTGAATGCGTACAGTAGTGGACATACAGACCGTATCAATAGTCTGAGAGAGTTTGTTTCTTTGTAAATCTAATAAACCCCTCAATTCCAGGAGTTGTACCACCACGGCGAGAACATAGCTGTGAACGTCCACATAGCGAACAACTCTAACCGCTCGGTGAAGCGCATCAAAGTGTCGGTGCGCCAGTTCGCGGACATCTGCCTCTTCTCCACCGCGCAGTACAAGTGCACCGTGGCCGAAGCAGAGAGCGAGTGAGTACCTCACACACACACACACACACACAGCGAACAACTCGAACCTCTTGATGAAGCACAATGTCATTGAGGGACCAGGGGTCAGATTCCCGCGCGGGCTTTTTCCTCGCTCAGAGGATCTCTGCCGCTGCCAGTGTTGTGGGCACATTTGGGCGGGGGGGCCTTGCTGGGCGGACTTTTTGTTTAGTTTTAAGTAGACTTGAATTTTATAATTTGTACTATGTATTATTATATATTTTGTGATATTAAATGAATAATTAAAAAAATAATAACTAATTAACTAACTAATTAATTAAAAATTGCACATTTTTGTAGTTGTATACATACACACGTATAATATGTTAGTATAATGCGCTAGTATATTATAAGTCTATTTGTTACACATTTTAATATCTCACACTCACACAAATGCTTTAATTTTTGCACACAGCTTTGGTATTTTTTATATAATATATGTATGTTTATTTATGTACCACTTCACTTGATCACAAGTTTGTACTGGCCCAGGGATCCGGCTAAATCGAGACGAAAAATAAAAAATCCCTTCTTGGGACTGTTCAGTAAGAAATTTCAAGATCGGTCGCTGTGAGTAAGTTTTTCGAGTGCCTGCATGACGTCCCATCCCCATCTTTGACTGATTTGAAACCTGTTTATAATGGATTATGGCATTGTTTATGCCTGAAATAGGGGATCGGACTACTTTTTTTTTTTATTTTATAAATCCAATCTTTTTAGTTCCTGCTATCGAACACAAAAATTTTGCTCTATCTTTAAAATTGACCGAGTTATAAAGGTTTGAAATTCAAGATTAGACAGAGAGGCACATACCCACTTGTGACGTCATTTGTAAGTAACGCCATATAATCTCCATACAAAAAATCGTTTTCGAAAGAGACAGACATTTTGAAACTTGGAAAAATCACTGTAAATTCGTTTTTCAACCGATTCTGTTTTTTTCTTTGCGAATCGTCTGCTACTAATCTATATTTTAAAAATAATTCATAAAATATGGTAAATTCACAAAATATGGTGAAAAGTCCGATCCCCTATTGCCGTGCCGTTAAACTTTTAATACTTTTTATTCTGAAAAAGTCAGATAGCGCTAGGCTAGGTTAGTGACTTTTTACGATTTTTCCCTATACTTATACGTATTTATTATCGAGTTTTATTTTGAGAATTTAGCGTCAGCGCACACCAAGAGCAAAGCATTTTCTGAGAGTACTGAAAAATGTATCTTATTACAATTCCATACATTGCAAAATTTAATACACGTCCTAATACTGCTCGACCGTGCGCGAGCATTTTGCAGTTGGGTGTGCGCTGACCCTATGGAATTGTAATAAGATACATTTTTCAGTTCTCTCAGAAAATGCTCTGCTCTGCTCTTAGTGTGCGCTGACCCTTAAGCGTGTTTTTTGATTGATAAACTATTTGATTTGGTGTGTTATGTTGCTAACAAAAATTTATAGCTCTATCATATTCCGTTGTTCCATTTTTCACGCTCTGATATAGATAGTAATAATTCTATATTTAAACAAGCAATTCGACATTGATTTCTCGAAAACTGTTCTAAAGATTTGGAAAGAGAGAACATTAAGTTTATCGAAGGTGTCATCGATGAGAACGTTTAATACGAACGAAATATACACGTATGTCTAAAGCAAAAAATAAAAAACATTTTTCGCTTATTTGATACCGATTTGTTGCAGAGAGGGTTGTCCAGTAGGCCCGGGCTTCACCCTGAGCAAGGTGTTCACTCTGACGCCCCTCCTGGCCAACAACAAGGACAAGTGGGGGCTCGCGCTCGACGGACAGCTCAAACACGAAGACACTAACCTCGCCTCCAGCACGCTGTGAGTATCATCAACAGCTCACATACGTCCCCACCGAGGGGCTCGAGCCTACTCTGAATTAGAGCGATTAGGCCTTAGTTGACCACACTGGCCCAGTGCGGTTTGGTCGACTTCACACACACATCTTTGAATTTCTTCACAGGAGTGTGTAGGTTTCATCACGATGTTTTCCCTGAACGTACATATTAATTCGAAATTCGAAAACACATTGGTACGTGGTGGAGATCGAAACCGCGTCTCCCGGACGGGAGGCAGCGGCCCTAACCACTAGACCACCGACGCTGTGAATATATTTAGAATCTTAGGATCATTTCATATTAAATTCCGTTGCTCGTCCTTTCTTAAGAGGTTAAGCCGCCTTACGTAACAAATAATGGTCTCGTTTACGATATTTGTATGTACTATTGCAGAATCGCAGACCCGTCGCAGCGCGAGAACTTAGGAATCATAGTGCAATACAAGGTCAAAGTCAAACTGTGTTTGGGACCACTGGGCGGGTAAGTTACTATCATTTCGAAAAAAGAAACACTAATATTATAACACATGTGTTTATTTTAGCCGTGTGGTGACGGCAGAGTAGAATACATTTGTCACCAACCCCTACTCTTCCCGTGGGTGTCGTAAGAGGCGACTTAGGGACTACACATTGAACAGGGAACGGGCAGCAGCGCTCTCTGATACAGTAACCTTTTAATCTGCGATCTCCAACCCGCCTGCCAAGCGTGGAGATTATGGCAAAACCAAACACGCGGAGTGGAGGAGGCTCATAGTCCAGCAGAGGACTGTAACGGGCCGTTGATGTTTGATGATGTTTATTTTAATTATTATCTGTGTGCTGTTACCTGCCGCAGGCTGCAGCAGAATATCAGCGATTTGCCAAAAGCGAATCATTATGCTGTGCTGTGGCTTTAGCATTGTGGCACACACTTTGAATACGTTTTGTTTTGTGTTGTCATTAGTGATTTAATTAAATATTTTTAATTGTAGTATTATACCTTAATGTGTGTGTCTTTGTGCTAAATAAATGCTTGTCTATGTCTATATTATAACGTGAAAGATTGGATGTTTGTATGCTTGTCATGTTTGGACACTACTAAACGAAGCATGGAGATAGATTGTACCCTGGACTGTACATAGGATACATTTTACCGGAAAAAGTTTTATTCCCACGGGAAAAACTTAAATAATGCGAGCCTAGCCGGGGGCGGACAGATAATTGAAAATAAAATTATAACAGTACCTCTGAAAATTCCGTAAAAGGCATTAGCTTTGGCCCGTTTTGGTTCCAAATATAAAAGAGTTGAATTAGTGCCACCAGCAGCGACCTTCCTCAGGTCATCAGTCCACCTGGCAGGGGGGCGTCCCACACTACGTTCCCGAGACGCGGTCTCCATTCGAGAACCCGTCTGCTCCAACGCTCGTCGGTTCTGCGACAGACGTGGCCAGCCCACTGCCACTTCAGCTTGTCCTCTGCCGGATGATTTTATCCCGTAGCGAAATACCAAGCATAGATCTTTCCATAGCTCGCTGAGTGACATGTAGCCGGTGGGCCAGCTTCACCGTCATGTGGATGAGGAAAGCGGGTGATCGTGCGCTTTGGCGTGCCCGAGGGGAGGCAGCAGTCCAGCAGTGGACTGCAATAGGCTGATTGATTGATTAAAATTAGTGCAAGTTTGTTATTCCTGAAGTCTAAATGAATAAACGTATCTTTTTTATTCGCAGCGACCTAAGCGCAGAGTTGCCGTTCATTCTGATGCATCCGAAGCCCGAGGAGGAGCCCCCGCGGCCCGCGCGCGAGCCCTCGCCGCGCCAGGACCACGACCTCATCCAGCTCGACCCGCAGCCGTAAGTAGCCCATTACTGCACTGTTGTCGATCAAAACTGCTTATCACATGGACTAAGACGTAGTCAGCTGAAGAATAGGGAACATGCTTAAAAATTGTATTAGCTTTTTTCATAGTTCATATGAAAGTATACAAAAATTAAATACTGACAGTCAAAACAGAATCGAAATTGATCGAAATCAAACTAGATACAACATTATTAAACAAATATATCTGTCCCTCTTACGAAAACAAAATTTTCTATGGCGGATGTATGGCCCGCGTGACATATGACGTCACTGGTCACGTCGGACCTCTCTGTCTAATCATCAACTTTGAAGCCTTCTAACTTTGTGTCTGAGCAAGATATTTGAAAAATTATTTTTAATGTGTTTATCTTGTGAACTTGAAATATTTCGATTAATTAATTTTTTAAAATGTGCATATTCCCTATTTCTTGCAGTAATCCAAACCAATAAAATAATAACCAGTTTTGATAAATAAAGGAGAATAATGACTCTACGTGCCTTCGACCAAAACGAAGCTTTGTATCTTAATCTCCCGACCTTGCAATACGCTTGATTAATAATAACATGTCCATCTCTTTCGTTTACAGAGACGAGAACGGGCAAGAGCAAGACGACGATATAATATTCGAGGATTTCGCGCGACTACGACTCAAAGGCGCCGACGCGGACGGGTGAGCGGTGCGAGACTTCACACGGGGACTAGGCTAGCCAACTTCTACTACTTTTATACTAATCATCTCAAAAATAAAAACATGACTGCCCTGCCAACAATATTACAGCCAGTGTCACTCGGGCTGGTGTAAGGATTCTAACGATACCCCACACATCCAAATCTGTTTAGGTATTTAGAAGTTATGGTGGAATAAAGAAAGTCACATACATAGGTACATACATACCTATAGTCCCTTTCAATAGAATCCGGCAATAATGTAAACAAACCAATTTAAACACGATTACTCCGTAATTACTTACATTTGAGTATCAAACATGATCATATTCACTTTTCAAGGAACCATACATTCCTCTTACAATAATTTCGCCCCCTATTAACTTCTTTATGATAGTTATTTTAATAAAAAAAACTGGGACGACAAAACTTTAAATAATTTGTAAAACTACCATATTAATTTGTTTACTCATCGAAGTCTTGTTTGTCTTTTAATAAAAAAAATATCTTGTTTACATTATTGCCGGATTCTATTGAAAGGGACCTTACATACATAAACCCTAAACACATTACATCCTTTGTTTTGGCAATATTGTAAAAAGGGCTCGTTTTTGTTTTTATAAAGTGTCATGTGATAAGAATCAATGTTAGTTGTTTTACTAGTGTTGATAATATTATATCGATCAATTTTTAATAGAACATTTTAGGGGGCTCTTAAAGCGGTGTTTGGAATTTTTAAATTAAAAACGTTATCAGTTATTTAGAACAATAATCTCGATTAGACGAATATTTTGCTCTGAATACTGTGCGATGTCAATTTCAGTAAAGTTAAGTTACTCTTTGATGTTTATTGTTAGAATGAATGGAAGTATACACCAAGCCAGCGAATAGCCCCGTGTAAAGCCCTCTCACTGCCTAACGCCAGTCTGTCCAATAACTATCTCCCTGTACAGTGTATAATGTGTTGAAAAGGATTTGATTACTTGCTTTATTGGCTGTGTTACGTGTGTTTTTAACATTGTAACGAAAATAGTAAAACTGAAAGTCAGTAGATGTATACACTTGCCAGGTGTAAATTTCTGCGTAAAAAGAGCAATGTACAAATGAAATGATAAAAAATGTGTCTGAAAAACACCAAACTTTTTTATATGTACCAACGGGTCTAATCACGATATATTATACACACAAAAACATAAAAACACAAGGTACATATAAAAAATGTGTGAAAATCGCGAAAGTTTAAAACACCAAACTTATCAATGGAAGAATAACAATTGATAAAAATCTATTTCTTTATTGTATATTATGATTAAATTGCACAATATATCTGTTGAACGCGCGTAACACAGGCATAATGCAGTGAGAATTTTATATTATATTCGATGTATATTGTATGTGAAAATTTATTTTAATAGTTGTCTATTGATCAAATATTGGAGTACAAGTTTTATTTTAGTGTATTATTATTATTATAATTATTAATTTGTCACCAGTAATCATTCGCCATCGAGTTAGCATTCTTTGACAACTGTAAAGTGAATATTAAACTTAAAAGAATGACTTTGAGAATCGACCGATGAAAGTGTAAAGAATCTTATCTAAAATACAGGTTTTGTATGGTCTTATAGAATGTGCACAAAACTATATTCTTTTTAACGTTGTCAAGGAATCAGTATAGTACAATAATGAAAATGAGTAATGAATGTATGATATCGTGCATTTAATAGATTAAAAGTTTTATACCCGTAATATTCACTTTCTGGCGGTAGTTTTTATTGTTAATGTTCAAAGGTACAATTTGTCGTGCTGCGGTTGTTTCACCAACAAATACGTAATTTAAAAAAATACGTCTAGCACTTGAAAACTGAGAGCGTTGTAAGTATTCGCGAATACACTCACAATATAAAAATAAATGTTTTTGTGAACAAGAAAAATTTCAAAATCGGAACAGTGTTATCTATAGCATATCTATAGTTTGATTTGACAATCGCTTTATAAAATCAAAGACTGCAAAATAAAGAATCCGTGGTGAAGAAATATTACAGGGATCGCGTCTTTTACATCTAGCAGTATCCTATTTCCTGTGCTTCTTTGAACAGAAATCGTATGTGTTTTGTATTATCTTTGGTGAAACGCCGCAGTTGGTAGGTGGTGTACTATCTTAGTCGCGAGGGTTCGGCCCTTGTGGTCTTCACTCTGGCGCGTGGCCTTCGATACAGAATTTAATCGGGTTTGGTCCGTAGCCGCTCAGAATTTAACTATTCAATCTGTAGACAACAAAACAATAATTCGCTCAATTTTGTAAAATATTTATAGGAACGAATTAGTAACAATGAAATATTCTCATTTTCAAAATAGCTAAACAGAAAAACTGAGCGACTTCAAATCAAAACCCGTTCCTTAGACGAATTATATAATAAATAGAGTTTTACCATGCAATTAACGGTGAGTTTTTCACACAGAAACGCTTCAAGCTTCAGCTACATATCCTTGAAAATGTTACCAAGTCTGGCTGGAAATATCTGATAAAGTAATCTTATTTTTAGCCAGGTGACAAAATGTTGCACAAAATGGCAAAGAAATGAACACTTTGCTGAAAAAGACAACTGAATAAGTGAAAAAAAGTATCTTTGTAAAGTACAAATAAAACAATTCAAATTGTCCGTTTACTAACTCCGTCTCTGTATGGTGACCGAAATCGGTCAGTACATGCCTGTCTATATCTTATGAAAAATCTATATAAAATCTGTTAGATTGTATACCACTGAAATACTCAGACGAAAGTTTTCTACTACACTCCTGGCTGAAATATTCAGAATTACGACTGTTGTTCAATAATAATGGACACGAATCATGGAGATTTCTCTTTCTTAACAGTGGTTTGTTTATGTTGTCCGGCCAGCCGGACTATGGAGAATTTGTTTTTTCCATTGTTCGGTGAAGATACTTCTATATGAGAAGGTAGGACAGGTGTCGCATCTATCTTGCTTCACGTATAGGGGTCCCAGGTCTGGACGGATCCCTGATAGAAAGCTGATGCTATATGAGTAACAGGAGCACATTACTTGAGGATGTTTTGTTTTTGCTGGCAGGTCCTCGAAATACAGAAAATGGACGATGGACACTACGATATTTCAGAGCGTATTTGAGGAGTTACAGTTCCAACTTTGTTCTGATAACCAAGTGTCAAAAGCTTGCGATGTTCACTCTCTTATTCATGTGGCAGAGTTCTTTTGCAAAACTCTGTACAATGAATATTTTACCTAAAACAGTCGTGATTATTAGAATATCGCCGAAGTGTCTTCGTCGTTTGTGCTGTTCACTATCGCATACATTTACATGTTTACTTATTTACTACAATTTTAATGCACAAAATAAAGTTTTCCAATGAAATCTCGGTTGATAGTTGAGCGAACAAATATATAAATAAATTCATTATTTGATATAAAGAATGGTTTATCATCAAATTTTACTCGAAATCCAGGTTTAATTTTTTTAGTAATCATTTTATAAATCAAGACGTAAACCTATGTTGGTTTATCAATGCATTATTTAGTACCTAGCTAATTAATTGTCTGTTGCTGTATACTTGTATTATTTATATGTTAATTTGTAAGTATTAAAACTGAAATATTGGTGAAGACCGGTAAAATGTTTGCAGTTTCATCGATTAGTGGGAACCAAGACAGTAATATAGATAGAATTTCACAGCCAATCTAATAAATCAATATTCTTATAGACTACTCAAAGTAAGTTTCTAGAGGCTATCTTGAGAACTTCTAATTCACAACATGTACGAAATTACTGTTGTTTGGAAAAATGTTTTGTGTTGCCACTGTTGGCTGTAAAGATTACTTCAGTACCTACTGGATTAAACTTCAAACAAAAAAAAGTTAATGTTGATTATGTAATTTTGATGAAGCTAAGCAAAAATATTTCCTATTTTCCCTAAAATTCAAACATTCTGATTTGTAAAATTTTATCTACCTACTGAAAAAATGCACTACTCACATTCTTTTTTAATTTTACATCGAAAACTTTTTGATGTAAGTATACTTTTTCAATAAATAATTATGTAACCAACTATTCGTTTTATTTCCTACCTAGAACCAGCCCTTTCTCCCGACTATTGCAACAGAACTATAACAACTCAACTGCCTTTCCCAAGACTCGGATAGACCGTCTTATTTGCATTATTCCCATCGACTTATTTTTTAAGTTAATGTTAGATAACTGCCCTGCCAAAATTAAATAGCCACACTCAAATGAAATACCCCAAATATCGAAATTGGTTGAGGTACAAGTTGAACACGTAGCGTGCTCCACACCTTCCTATCCTACGCGCTACGTTCTAAATAGGAAATCCTCATTCCCTTACACTAACTAGGACCTGTTGTAGTTTGACTTCCTCTATGTATACATTGTCCGATTTCTTCCGATTTTTCGGATAGGATGGTGTAGGACCAGAAGGTGTGGAGCGGGTTTTATGGTGGAATACATTACATACATACAGTGGCGTGCCTAGGGTCTAATAGTAGGGCATGCCGATGATATATTTTCGTAGGAATGAATAATACTACTGAATGAATAACATCATTTTGAATTATGTTAGATAAATAACTTGGCCCCGGTTTGCCGCTATTTTGGTATTGCATATGTTTTTCCAAGACGAGATCGTATTTCGAAAGCAAAGATACTAATTCTAAGAAATTTCCTTTATTTAATTAAGTTATGGTCTCATCATGCCCTCTGAAAGGCAGTTCTTGTTGTGCTAAATGACAAACAATATCTACTAATCTCTGAAAAACACTACGATTGTGGTCGACGCGCGAGTTATGTTTTGAGATTTCGTCAGATAGGTAACTGACGAGAGATAAAGAAGCTTCTATACGCTGTTTACCAAAATTACAAAAAGAAATAACAGTGTTCATGTGTTTTGTGAATTTTGGTGCCTTTTTATGGCATTAGATATGTTATTTAAATCGTCACTATTATTAATCGTTATTTTAATCGTAACTAAACGTATTTCATGCATTTTTCTCGTTGGAAAAGAATATGCAACACCAACAATATAACTTATTGGAATGCGAGCATCCAGCTACCCAATGAGTTTTGTACACAGATCTATTAAATTGTCTTTTATGAGACTTACTTGACTGAGAAATCAACAAATCTGGTGTTGGTTTTGGCGAAGAAATAAGCTGCTCTTTATCGGGTAAGGTCAATAACTTTACCTTTCCCCCGCTTGTTAAACTTTGCACACACTTCAAATCACTACACGGAACAATATCACCCAGATCTACACTCATTTTAAACGCAAATCCTACACAAAACTAAATTTTTTAACAAGAAAATAGAAATTGCACCAATTATCACCCGCTCAAACAACAACTGTCAACAACAGAAGAATGCAACGTAACCGTCCCGAACATAGCTTCGCATCATTACTCAATTTACCACTACATTCAAATGCGGAAGCCTGGTTTCATGCGCAAGCCCGGCTTAATTTTTCCCAAAATCTAGTACTATTTTCAATATTGTTAAAAAAAGTTCATAACACAACGACGTCACAGATCTCCATAAGATTGCGTAAGAGTAAAAGAGACGCAAAAGCATGCCCCATAAAAGCCCACGGGTCGGAGTGAGATGGCGGCGCGGCGGTCCGAGCTACCGAGCAATCCCGAGAGGCGTTTCGTGTCGGCACGAACGCGACTCGTTGGTTTGTAGTGTGTGTCGCCTGGAATAGGGTTAAATGTTAGCGAGCGAGCGCGCGATTGATTCTGCAAGTTTCGAATGAAAACTGGCGCGAAAATTTAAATGTTTTTTTTGGACTTTCGTTCGATATCCGCATTATTACGTGAGGGCATGCCGGGCTTTTTGGCTTGTATGGTGGTCACGCTACTGCATACATACACATAATACACTAGCAGAACTATTGTTTGAGTTCAGTCAGAGGCAGAAGAGTATAGTATTCTTTGGTCAGAGGATTGTTGTTGTTGATTGCACTGCGTGTGCTGTGGTCAAGACTCCAGCCGGTGTGTTAAAAAAATCGTACAGTGTGTGTGTGTCGTATAGTGTGTGGCGAAAGAACACAATTTTTTTTAATCTTCCCGCATTTTGAGCGCCATTTTTATATGTTTTGGTTTACGCATAAAATCAATAATATTATATTACATACCACTTCTTGTTTATTTGCTTTTAATTGTATTTTGTACGTTAAAAAGTCAATAAAATAAGAGTTATATTGTCTTTAAAATAAAATTTAATATTCATTAGAAATTAATAAGTATCCTAACGACTTATTAATTTGCGTAAAAAGAAATGCAACTTGTTTGACATGACATTTTAAGGTTAGGTAGGATACATTTTATGTATTATTCCCAAAAAAATGCATTTATTATTGTGAGTGAAGTGAAACTTATTATATGTGTTGTGCTGTCTGTTAAATAATGAAGGTTTGTGCATATTGTGAAATCATTTTATCTATTGTGAAGGCGACTCTCCGACCTTGATTGGTACCCCATAGTTTTGTCTTGTTTCTGTATACACGTAGGTATTACGTTTATTTTCTGTAGGTAGTATTTCAAACATTTCTAAGCAATTATTAAGACTATAGATTTATAGACTATATCCCACAATAAAGCTCCTGTACTTAATTGTTGTGTGGCAAAAGTTGCAATTCAGTAAAGAGCTTGTTTCTTATAGAAAATACCAGATCAGAAGTTGGCAGCGTTCTCTACGGGCCTGATGGGTTCGAGAGGGCTCTCCAAGAGGGAGCTAGAGGAGTTAAAGAAGAAGGAAGAAGAGGAAGCAGCAGCACATGTGTTCAAGGAGTTTGTGGAGACATTTCAAGAAGCCCCAAGTACCACTTCTAAGGTTTGGGTAAAGGCTGGCACCTATGATGCAGGAGCCAGAAGTAAGTGTACCAATATAAAAAAATATGGAATATGTTGATGTTATCACTTTTGAATTGATGATTAGTTCATATATGATGACACCTACTTAATGTATTAGAAAAACTTATTTATTATAAGCTGCTGTATGTATTTGTTCATTATCAATCAACCAAAGTTGCTTATTTATCACAACACTGAAGAAATACAATTAAAACAAATATAAGACCTGATTCCACCAAAGAGGAGTGACATGTTTTCATAGAAATGACTACTCTTGAGGAGCTGGTCTAGCATATTTGTTTTTTATCTGGAATTAAAAACATGGATATATCAGGTATATACTGGTATTTTGTATCAATCAATCAGCCTATTGCTGTCCACTGCTGGATGTAGGCCTCCCCAAGGGCACGCCAAAGCGCACAATCTCCCGCTTTCCTCATCCAGCCACCACCAGCTACCTTCCTCAGGTCATCAGTCCATCTGGCAGGTTATTGTATATTAAAATACAACAATTTTCTACAGAGGAGGACACTTCTGAACGTGGGAAGCTGTACAAGCCAACCTCCCGTTTGGATGAGAAGCGAGTGATCTCTGAGGCTGATATTATCAGGAGTCTGGCAGCCAAAGCAGACACATCGAGACCTGGCCAGCGAAATAAACTGAGCAAAGACAAGAAAAAGAGCAATCTTGAGCTTTTTAAAGAAGAACTGAGACAGTAAGTACATCACGTCTTCTGTACTTTTTAGGGACTCGCCTAAGAGAAATTACAAGTAACAAGTGTTTCTAACTATTTTAATTTTATTTAATACCTTCTTTACTGTTATTTCAAGACTGCCTGCCTATTTTTATACCTTTTTATCTATAGTTTTGTTCAGTGTTTTTCTTGTATGCAATTAAGTCTCAATGTGTTATATTGTACTAGTTTCTATTTGTGGGAACCTTTAATAAGTTTTTAAGTAGGTATGTTACAATCTACCTATTGCACTTTTAATAACTGTCAGTTCTCATAAAAATAAAAAATAAAATAATCTATTTATATTAAAATATTTTCCTATTTCAGAATCCAAGAAGAGAGATCAGAACGTCACAAGTATAAGAATGTGCTCCGGGACCGAGGGGTGGTGGGCGTTGAGCCCGTCATTGACTCAATACCAGACATTGGTTCCTACGATACTGGAGATCCCAATACGACTAATTTGTATCTAGGCAATCTCAATCCTAAGGTACTTATCTGATTTCTGTTAACTGATTTTAGACTATTTGCTTTTTCTTCTTCTTTTCGAGTCGATTCGGCGACTAAATTTGGGAAGACCAATACTCTGCCACGTATAAGGCATTATCTGTGGCATTATAGAGGTCTTCATGTGTACAGGTGGTGGGGCAAGCTAGGCAAGACAGTAAGTGAGCCATTGTTTGTGGAGAGACACCACACAGACATGCACTATCAGTTGTATATCCCCACCTAAGCATGTTTTCTTTACTTCGACCAACTTGAGTCCAGAGTCTGTTAAAAGACTTCCACGTCGGCAAAGGTAAACTATGCCCAGGGGGGAGGCTCTCTGTCGTTCGAGTAAATGTTACTGAGGGGTATCTCTCCTTCCAGGAATTAAGCCGGGCTTGGGAAGCTTCCCCATTTAATGGAGCAACTTCCTTGATAAAGCTGTACTGGCTTTTTAGTCTGTGATTCACTGGCACATGGCTGTGCATTGGGTGCCGCTGGTTCGAATCCTTTTTAGCCCGTTCAGTAGAGCTTGCCATGTGGCATGGGTCTGGGGAAGCAATACCAGCAAGCGGATACAGCATTCCAACAGGAGTCGGTTTTAAACAGCCTGTGATAATTCGGCATGTGTCGTTCAGTGCTGTATCCACCTGCTGCGTGTGTGCAGAGCGGCTCCATACCGTTCCGTATTGTTTTTTTGAAAAGGAGTTATTTGTAACTGTTAATAGAAAATGTTTGATATCTTTATCTTTGTTTGGTTTCTTTCTTTCTTTTTGTGTTACTTACTTACTTTCTTACTTTAAAAAACTTGCTTTGCCTGCCCATTGAAATCCCTATCCCATTTAAATCGTATATTTTAGATAACAGAGCAGCAGCTGATGGAGATATTCGGTCGGTATGGGCCGCTCGCCAGTATTAAGATCATGTGGCCACGCTCCGACGAAGAGAAGGCTCGCGGGAGGAACTGCGGCTTCGTTGCCTTCATGTCGCGCAAGGATGGCGAGCGGGCGCTCAAGAATATCAATGGTATGTAGCATATACCACAGAATCTTTTTTTTTTCTAGACTGAGCTGTCCCACTTCTCCGGCAAAGGCCTTCCCTTTTTTCTTCCACTGTTCTCGATCTTGTGCTAGTGACTCGCAATCATCTTCGAAAGCGTCGAGATCGTCTCGCCATCGTTTTCGAGGTCTGCCTCTCCCATTCGGCTGTCATTTGGCACCCACTCGGTAGAGATCCTGGCCCACCGGTCCAGGTGCATCCTGCAGACATGACCCGCCCAATCCCATTTTAACTTGGCCTTTTACAATTTAACGTATTATTTCTCGTTTGTTTAATCAATCGAAGTCAAATCGTCAAATTACAAATCATCCCTGATCGGTCAGTTTTGGTTGCGGCAATGTATATAAAACTATGGATACAGAACGAGCTACTGCCTAAACCGACCAATCAAGAACACGGTTCACAATTTTACGGGCGATAAAACCCGTAGATTATGAACTCTGCAGTTTTGTTCACAATTAGATGATTTGACATCGATAGATTATAAACTAACGATGTTCATAATCTTACGGTGACATATACATAACTATCTACATACAACTATTCATTATTATCTGAATACCTGACTATTATACATAATAAATAACATACATACTATACCATTATGTAGTGCTTATTACAGTAAACATCAATAAAAATCTGTAGTACTCGTACTAACATTTAGTATTTTTTTTTAATATGAGCATTTAAGCAGAAAGAAGGAAGGACGTTTATTTCTTATGCTGTGTTAATAGTTAAATAAATATAAGTAAATTATTATATAGTGCGAGTTAAAGCAGCGACAAAGCAGCACACTAAAGCATCACACTTTTATCTATTCTGTTGTAAAGTTAAGCTCAATTTAGGCAGTTTTGGAGCAATTAATGCCCATTTAAATATTTTTGATTTATTAAATAAACAAAAAAGAAAAGTTTTTCTAAAAACTAGATCCAAAGAACTGTTTTTCACTTGATAATTGAGGCTTAGTCGACAAAGGTCCAAGTTATAATGTAAATAAGCCATTATTACTTATGTAGGTAGTGTAATATCTATGAAGTATCAAGGTATATTTTGACGTTTTTCTCCCAAGTTTCTTAAAACTTACGTCAATGCTTGCCCGTACAGGCAAAGAGATACTGAACTACGAGATGAAGTTGGGGTGGGGCAAGGCCGTGGTGATCCCCCCAGTGCCGATCTACATCCCCCCCGCGCTGCAGCAGCCCAGCCAGCCTCCGCCCCCCTCCGGCCTGCCCTTCAACGCGCAGCCGCCCAAACACAAGGCCAACAAGGTTAGTACACAACCAACCACCCTCCATCTTTCGTCTTCATCATCATCTTTCCACATAATTTTTTAAGAAAAAGGACTAGCAAATTTCAAATTTCAACCAAATTGATGAGTACTTTAAGCGGAACAAACATCTAAACATCCAAATATATTTTCACATTTATAATATTAGTGTGAAGTGTGATAACAGCCCCACGTTGGGAGCTGTTCTAGTACTCAGCCAGCCTCCATGCTCCAGATCTGCAGATCAATGCTGAGCCAAAACTACTGGAGTAACTACCTAAGTAAATAGACCGAAAGTACAAAAAAATGGTAGGTTATGTTGGCAATGGTGAATAAACGTTTTTTTTTTTTACAAATGTGAATATTTATTAGAATAGCCGTGTGCCCGCCCGTTGAGATTCCTTATATAAACTGTCAACCCCTATTTATTCTTTTAGAGGACGAATTTTCAAATATCCTTTCTTAGTGGCCACCTTTGTGTTTTGTACACACGAAGAAACTGTTCAACTATAAACACTATGCTAACTAAGTCCTACATTGTGAATCAATGCCATGCATGAGTGTGCCGTGTGGTGACGGCAGAGTAGAATACATTTGTCACCAACCCCTACTCTTCCCGTGGGTGTCGTAAGAGGCGACTTAGGGACTACACATTGAACAGGGAACGGTCAGCAGCGTTCTCTGATACAGTAACCTTTTAATCTGCGATCTCCAACCCGCCTGCCAAGCGTGGAGATTATGGCAAAACCAAACACTTAAGTGGAAGAGGCTCATAGTCCAGCAGAGGACTGTAACGGGGCGTTGATTTGATTTGTTGATGAGTGCGTTTACAATCAGTGGGTCTACAAGAAATAGTTATCCCTCGTGGTCCCATTAATGGGACAAATTAGTGGAACCATGAGAAAACAGCGGATTTTATACGATTGCCCTAAAAAAGAGTGTAATGTGTTCAGGGTTCATATATGTATGTATGTATGTGAGTTTTTTTATTCCACCAAAACTTGTAAATGCCTGAACAGATTTGGACGTGTGAAGTATCATTAGAATCAGTCGAGTGATAATGGCCCCGATTCACACAGTCATACTCTAATCCTAATTTTAAAATCCAGCTATCCTTTTCGTTTTTATGACCAATGAAAGAGAGAAGATGAATTCAGATGAACGAATGATATTATTTTGAATGAATGATAACCTAAAATGAAGGCGTAGCTGTCAGATTAAGAGATTTTTACGTCGCATGTTTTAAGTGCTCTCTAAAATTGTGCAATCGACACGGCCATAAGGTTCAAATTCGATGTTTGACAGCTCTAATATTAGAATGGCCTTCTCTTGTCCCTTTTTAATCTTTTAATGGTGAAAAGGACGGACGAACTTAAATTAAGAATTAGAGCGTGGCGTGGCAGTGACAATTAGCCTCACTGGCTATATTTTTTTTCACAAGTTTTTTTTCTACAGATACCGCGCGTGCGTCCTGGTGATTATTATCCGAGCGATCCTGATGATAAAAAAGAATATGAAAAGGTACATTTTTCGTTCAAAACAAAACATCATTATTCAAATTAGTAAAATAACAAGTAATTTTCTTATTTTCAGATATTGTCACAATCCATCGTTAAAGTCGTTGTGCCGACAGAAAGGTAAGTTGTAGTTCACGATTTAATCTTTTGGAGAGCATAACACGCGTAATCAAATATTTTATTTTATTTTATTAAATGACGAGCACAACAGTCAACAATCAAAGCATGACAAAAAGAGGTAACGAAGATAATATCAAATTAAATGATTATAAATTAGCATCTTCCTACTGTAGACATAAAAACAGAGGAGGCTGTTGTATTCTAGTAAAAAAATTTTTTAACACCAAGCCTTTACAAATACCTGAGGGTTTGACAAGTAAATTTTATTTTGAATGTTGCGGTGTGGAACTGATAGGACTGAATCTAATAGTTGTTAATATATATAGAATACCGTTGGATACAAAGTCCAATATTAGACTTTTTTTGCATAAACTTGAGTTACTTCTACAAGTTTTGACTGAGAAATATAAAAGGAAAAAGGTAGTTATTACTGGCGATTGGAACATAGATATTTTGAAGCAGAACTACGCGTCTGTAGTATCTCCTAAGTGTCCTACATAATTTTAATTTTAACGCACACATCTTGGTACCAACTAGGAAAAAATCGTGCATCGATCAAATTGCAAGTAATATTAAAAATGTTGATTCAAAGGTACATCTTTTAAATCTTTCCGATCATGAGACAGCACAAACAATAACATTTAACATAAAAAATAAGCAAAATAATTTCGCTACTTGGTTCGAGTTCAAGCGCGACTTCAGTGCAGATAATTTTAGAAAATTCGTTAATAGTATATCTGCGCTTTCTTTTTCGGAAGTTCTAAACAGCTGTGATGCTAGAGAGTCTTTTGATTATTTATATGAAACTTTGTGTTTGTTTTACAATTTGTGTTTTCCCATCATAAAAGTAAAAATTAATAACAGGCCCTCGAAATTAAAATGGATAACGAAAGGCATAAGAAAATCGTGTAAAATAAAACGTAATTTACACTTAAATAAGAATACGCCTAAGAGTTATATTAAAAAATATAATAGATTGTTAACAAAATGTATAAACATATCGCAGAGAATTAGTAATGGGAAATATATATACAAAAATGGACGAAATTCTAAAGCAGTCTGGAACACAATTTCTACTACCATTTCACATGATAATCACAAAAATGACATTAATGCTTTAAATTATAATAATATGACAATTTACGACCCCCAATTAATCAGTGACATTTTTAATAAATATTTTATAAATTTATCCAATAATACTAAAAATAGCAAAATCACACAGGACATACAATCTGATTCAATACCTAATAATATACATACCATATTTCTAAATCCGGTTGACGAAGGAGAAGTGTATAAGGTTATAATGTCGCTTAAAAATAGTAAGGCGTGTGGTTGTGACGAAATCATAACTAAAGCACTAAAACTGTGCGCTGGTACTATCTCTGCACCGCACATATAATAAATTTGTCATTTTCGCAAGGGATATTTCCGGAAAAACTAAAGTTTTCTGTAGTCAAGCCAATCTTTAAAAAGGGTGATACTCTAGACCCTAATAACTACAGACCCATAGCTTTAGTGCCAATCATTTCTAAAATTATAGAGAAGTGTATGTGTAGCAGGTTAAATAGCTTCTTTGCAAAACACAATATCTTACGACCAGTACAATACGGGTTTCGTAAAGGCAGCTCAACTACGCTCGCTTGTTTTAATTAAATTAAAAATGTCACAGAATCTATTAATAATAAGACTCCAGCTACATCGATATTCCTTGACATGAGTAAAGCTTTTGACTTTGTTAATCATAACATTTTGTTAAAAAAACTGGAAAGATACGGAGTTAGAGGGAAAGCGTATGATTGGGTGCTAAGTTACTTGAGTAACAGGAAACAGTGCACAGAAATATCAAAAATTATGGTCAGAAATAATGTTGCATTAAAATGTAAATATAAATCTAATTATATGTTAAATAACAATGGAGTACCACAAGGTAGTATACTTGGCCCCTTGCTTTTTTTAGTATATATTAACGATCTTCCTCTTGCTACACCACAAGACTCTATTTTGTTTGCGGACGATACAACCCTCATAATTAAATGTAACGACAAACATTCATATGAGCAAAAAATAAACGATACCCTTTCTGATGTTATTGCCTGGCTAAATAGAAATAAGTTACAGATAAATATAGATAAAACAAAAGCGATGCAATTCTTATCCTATAATTCAAATGACATAGATTTAAATATTAAATATAATGAAAAGGACGTAAGTACTACAAACGTGGTTAAATTTCTAGGTATAAATATTGACAAGAACTTAAACTGGAAGAGTCATATAGACGCAATTTGTAATAGATTGAACAGATTTGTATTTGCACTAAAGCGCCTTCGAAAATCGGTTTCCAAACAAGCAGCATTAACAGCCTATCATGGCTATGTAGCGTCAGTCCTCAGTTACGGATTAATACTCTGGGGAAATTCAGTCGATTTTGAAAGAGTTTTTAGGTTGCAAAAAAAATGTATACGTGCGATATGTAATGCTTGGTTTTTAGATTCTTGCAAACCTTTATTTAAGGACTTAAAAATTCTACCACTTCCTTGTCTGTATATTCGTGACATATGCTACTTTGTAAAACTACATCCGGAATATTTTAAGAAGCTCTCAGACACGCGAGCAAGGCGAGTCAGATCAATGTATAAGCATAAGTTATACCAGCCTCCTAGTCACACTTACATTTATAGAAAGAATGTTTATAATATGTCAATTACTGTTTTTAATAATCTTCCTGACGAATTCAAAACCTTAGAAAATAAGACTTTTAAAATAACTTTGACAAACTGGCTATTAGACAAATGTTTTTACAGTGTGAAAGATTTTTTAGAATATAAACATAATTAACATAAATAACTATAATGTAATGTAAAATTTGCACACCTGCACACAGGTTGAATACAAGGACCGCAATAATTGTAACATCCCATTACTGTGTTCATGCAAATAAACTTATTTCATTTCATTTCAAGTACATAGATTAATTCCAGATTGCTAACCAATCACGTGCACGTACGGCTAGGTAATCTCAACTGTACTGTTTACAATAATATTATATAACATGCAAGGATACATAACAATATTTGTGCTAAGTTTATTCAATTCAAGATAAAAACGATGAGTTATTTATTTTAAGGTTTCCAATACTGACCTTTTGAATGTTACGCCTTTATCGCAGAATATATCTAGTTGTCTATTTGCTTTATTAATAAAATCAAAATAATTTTATTCGAATTGAGATTTTTACAAATAGTTTTTCGACGTCAAAACTAGAAAATACCAAGGACAAGGAAAGCTATGGTTCATGGCCTGAGCAAAAAAAAAACGCATTTTCTAAAGTCATTAAACCGACTAATCTATATCTACGAAGTTCATCCTTGCGAATGTTAAGCCGAAAGTAAATGGATGAATCCCCGTTGTCCGTATTCCGTGGTAGCTTTTACGAGAGGCTCGAGCCTACCCTGCCTTAGGGCGATCAGGCCTCACTCAACCACGCTGGCCCAGTGCGGGTTGGTCGACTTCACACAGAACCTTTAAATTTCTTCGCAGGAGTGTGCAGGTTTCATCACGATGTTTTCCTTCACCGTAAGAGCGTTGAATAAACGTACATATGGATTCGAAATTCGAAAACACATTGGTACGAGGTGGGGATCGAACCCGCGTCTTTCGGAGGCCTTAGCCACACTAGACCACCGTAATAACTGCTTATGTATGTTTTGTGTAACCTCAGAAACATACTGATGTTGATCCACCGCATGGTTGAGTTCGTAATCCGTGAAGGCCCGATGTTCGAGGCCATCATCATGAACAAGGAGATGAACAACCCCTTCTTCCGCTTCCTGTTCGAGAACCAGTCGCCGGCGCATGTCTACTACAGGTGCGTTGTACCACCAGGAACTAATGCTAGCTTATACATCGTATGATGGAGTTAGGGCCCCATGTTCGAGACCATCATCATAAACAAGGAGATAGACAGCTCTGACGCAGCTTTGACGGCTCTGTAGCCTAGTTGGTAGTACGCCTGCCTTCGAAGCACAGGGTCGCGGGTTCGAATCCCGCTCAGGGCAAACATTCGTGTGATGAGCACTTGTGTTTGCTTTGTGTCTGGATATTGTTTATCTATATAAGTATGTATTTATATATTTATGTAATTTGTATCAGCTGTTTGACACCCATAGTACAAGCTTTGCTTAATTTGGAATCAGATGGCCGTGTGTGAAATGTCCTTGCATATTTATTTAACAACCCCTTCAACCGAATCGGTTGAAAATCGAATTTACAGTAATTTTTTATCTGTCTCTTGCAAAAACTATTTTTTGTATGGAGATTATATGGCGTTACTAACAAATAACGTCACAAGTGGGTATGTGCCTCTTTGTCTAATCTTGAATTTCAAACATAACTCGGTCAATTTTAAAGATAGAGCAAAAATTATTTTAGTGTTCGATAGCAGAAACTAAGAAGTTTGGATAAATAAAAAAAAGTAGTCCGATAGTATTTTATCTTTGTAAAAGAAAAAGAAAATTTTTTGGTATAAGTATATTCCATTTTATTGTTTTCCGTATTAAAAAAAAATAGATATAATTACAGCGACGCGGCGCGGCAAAATTTTCTCAAGGACTTAACTCGAACAAAAAAACAAGTCCGCGCCCACTATATTACCTCAAGTCCGCGCCCACTATATTACCACTCTGGTATAAATAGTGATTAGGTCCGTCAAAAAAAAAAAAAAAATCGAACAAAAAAAATTGGGCCGTGTTTTTAACCTGCGACCGTCCACTGAAACTTTACCTTGTTCCAGATGGAAGCTATTCTCGATGTTGCAAGGCGACTCACCCAAACAGTGGCAGCTGGGCGACTTCCGCATGTTCGTGGGCGGGTCGGTGTGGCGGCCGCCCGTCATGAACCTCTACACCGCCGGCATGCCCGACGACTTGCTGGTCGAGGACGACACCAAGGACAACTTACGCGGGACTCTGTCCAACAAGTGAGTAACTCCGTCCGATTCGCATTATGTCAAATTGGCAAAATATCCGATTCGAATAATGTCTGATTCGCACCATGTCCGATTCGCATAGTGTCCAATTCGCATAATGTCCGATTCGTCCAATATCCTACTTGTAATCAAGAAATGTTACTAATATAATACGCGGGACACTGTCCAACGAGTGAGTAACTACTGTTCGTCCCGTCATGGACCTGTACACCGCCTGCATGCCGGACGACTCGCTGGCCGAGGATGACACTAAGGACGCGTATGTTACCCGGGACTCTGTCCAATAAGTGGGTAACTATTCAGGGCGTAAAAGTCAGGTCTCCACTTCTTTCGTGTATTTTATTTTTATTTTCAGTTTACTACGTAAATTATTTCGATAAGTATTGAACAAAAAAATACTTAGTTAAACCGCATTAAAGTTGGAAAGTGGGGACTAACTACGTCACAACTAACCTTGACGTCATACGCTTTTTCAACTCAACATATTATCTCCGTATTTTTTGATTACGTGAAAAAAGTAAACATACGTGTCCAATACTTTTACTAATCTATCTAATAGACAGAAAGAGATAGATAGATAGATAGAAAAAGAAAGTAGTCATCATTCCTATTTAGAGCTAATGTTCATCACCTACAACTCGCTTGTTTGCTCGTGAAGCTATTGCTCACTACTGGGCGTTAGCTAATTCCTTCAGTCACTAAAACGGAACATCTTTACCTATTGCTTCTCTATTAATAATTAATTAAATTTCACAGCCAACGCGACCGTGTTGAAGAGCTAATCCGAGGCCTAATGCCTTCTCGTCAAAGCGTGGGTGAAGTTATGGCGTGGTGCCTCGAACATGCCGAAGCTGCCAACGAAATCGCGCAATGTATATTGGAAGCGCTTTCCGGAGACAACACCGCGCCGCATAAGAGGATTGCAAGACTGTACCTGATCTCCGATATACTGCACAATGCTGGTGCCAAATTGACTAACGCCAGTGCTTATAGGAATGCGTGAGTATTATCCTTAAGGATAGAGGTCTTGCTTTTGTAGCTAATTTTGTAATGTATATTGGGAGCGAATCAATACAAAAACCTACTCTTTCCAGTTTCCAAACGCGCCTAGTCGAGATAATGCGTCAGTGCCACCTTGCGTGGGCCGGGATGACGTCACGTCTCCAACAAGAAGGCTTTCGCGCTCGAGTCACGCGCATCTTACAGGCGTGGGCAGACTGGGCTGTGTACCCCACTGACTTCCTGCTGAGGATCAACGACGTGTTCCTGGGCCTGAAGGTGAGCTGAAGGTGGTGTGGGCGTGTGACGTCACGCGCATCTTACAGGCGTGGGCAGACTGGGCTGTGTACCCCACTGACTTCCTGCTGAGGATCAACGACGTGTTCCTGGGCCTGAAGGTGAGCTGAAGGTGGTGTGGGCGTGTGACGTCACG
Source organism: Carpatolechia fugitivella (assembly GCA_951230895.1). Lineage (NCBI taxonomy): Eukaryota > Metazoa > Arthropoda > Insecta > Lepidoptera > Gelechiidae > Carpatolechia > Carpatolechia fugitivella. The sequence goes on along the minus strand of OX579646.1, from coordinate 17,097,543 downwards.
CGCATCTTACAGGCGTGGGCAGACTGGGCCGTGTACCCCACTGGCTTCCTGCTGAGGATCAACGACGTGTTCCTGGGCCTGAAGGTGAGCTGAAGGTGGTGTGGGCGTGTGAGGTCACGCGCATCTTACAGGCGTGGGCAGACTGGGCCGTGTACCCCACTGGCTTCCTGCTGAGGATCAATGACGTGTTCCTGGGCCTGAAGGTGAGCTGAAGGTGGTGTGGGCGTGTGACGTCACGCGCATCTTACAGGCGTGGGCAGACTGGGCCGTGTACCCCACTGGCTTCCTGCTGAGGATCAACGACGTGTTCCTAAGCCTGAAGGTGAGCTGAAGGTGGGGTGGGCGTGTGACGTCACGCGCATCTTACAGGCGTGGGCAGACTGGGCCGTGTACCCCACTGGCTTCCTGCTGAGGATCAACGACGTGTTCCTGGGCCTGAAGGTGAGCTGAAGGTGGTGTGGGCGTGTGACGTCACGCGCATCTTACAGGCGTGGGCAGACTGGGCCGTGTACCACACTGGCTTCCTGCTGAGGATCAACGACGTGTTCCTGGGCCTGAAGGTGAGCTGAAGGTGGTGTGGGCGTGTGACGTCACGCGCATCTTACAGGCGTGGGCAGACTGGGCCGTGTACCCCACTGGCTTCCTGCTGAGGATCAACGACGTGTTCCTAAGCCTGAAGGTGAGCTGAAGGTGGGGTGGGCGTGTGACGTCACGCGCATCTTACAGGCGTGGGCAGACTGGGCCGTGTACCCCACTGGCTTCCTGCTGAGGATCAACGACGTGTTCCTGGGCCTGAAGGTGAGCTGAAGGTGGTGTGGGCGTGTGACGTCACGCGCATCTTACAGGCGTGGGCAGACTGGGCCGTGTACCCCACTGGCTTCCTGCTGAGGATCAACGACGTGTTCCTAAGCCTGAAGGTGAGCTGAAGGTGGGGTGGGCGTGTGACGTCACGCGCATCTTACAGGCGTGGGCAGACTGGGCCGTGTACCCCACTGGCTTCCTGCTGAGGATCAACGACGTGTTCCTGGGCCTGAAGGTGAGCTGAAGGTGGTGTGGGCGTGTGACGTCACGCGCATCTTACAGGCGTGGGCAGACTGGGCCGTGTACCCCACTGACTTCCTGTTGAGGATCAACGACGTGTTCCTGGGTCTGAAAGTGGCGTGGGCGTGTGACGTCACGCGTAGGCGTGGGCGGACTCAGCGGTGTACCCCACATTCCCCAGTTCGTTCAGGACATTGCAGGCTGAATCACTTGATTGTCTGAAAAGGAAGATGATTCCATGCTTCGGAAGGCACGTGAAGTCGTTTGACCTGGCTATTATCTAGTCGTTACACGAGCTATGTTAGTGGCCTTTGGCGGCTCTATAACACCAGAGTTTGTGAGGTTGGTTGCCGACCTTACAACCCACACGATGAAGAAGAAGTTAATATAAATCTTGTTTTCAGGAGCCAGCCGTAATCGTCGGCACGACTCTCCCTCCCGAAAGCAGTTCGCGTCCCACTTCTCCCGCCAACTCCACCGCCTCAGAGGGCTCGTGGGAGGGCGGAGCCTCCGGAGGCCCGCTAGACGGCGCCGCGCTACGGAGATTGGCCGCTAGTAGACACGTGGAAGGAGATATTGATGGAGTACCCAGTGAGTACTGTATAGTAGTAGAGGGGTCGGTCTTTGACGACAATCTAAAAATTAAAAACATGACTCATCATCAACATCAACGGCCCGTTACAGTCCACTGCTGGCTCATAAGCCTCCTCCACTTAAGTGTTTGGCTTTGCCATAATCTCCTCGCTTGGCAGGCGGGTTGGAGATCGCAGATTAAAAGGTTACTGTATCATGTTCAATGTGTAGTCCCTAAGTCGCCTCTTACGACACACACGGGAAGAGTAGGGGTAGGTGACAAAGGTATTCTACTCTGCCGTCACCACACGGCATCCTTGGTAAAAAAAAACTACAACAATAAACGTTTGACTTGCCATCGACTAAGAAGAAAACCAATTTATAACCGACACTTTACCCACAGTGGACGAAGACATAGACGGCGTTCCCCTCGAACCTGAGCCCTCTGACTTGCTGACCGCGGGAGCCTTCGTGCCGTCGCGCTGGGAGAGCGTGGAGCCCGCGCCCGCGCCCCCCTCCGACACCTGGGCCGCGCCCCCCCCGCCCGCGGATCTCGCCGAGCCGCCGCCCCCGCCCCCGCCCGCTAAGGATAACGAGGGGTCAGTGAACTCTCTTTCTGTGCAATCCCAACGTCCTCGGAGGTTAGTGTACTGTGCAATCCTAATGTCCTGTAGCTAGCTATTTGTGTTTTATAGACCAAACCGCGCCCCAAATAGGTCAATTTAGTGTGTAAAGTTAGAGCTGCCTTCATTAAGCTTACCGACGCCTGATAAAAACGTGAAGAACAGTGATTTTTGGGTGAATTTTTTCTTTTTGTTTTCTTTGGGTATTATCGAGTTTCCCCGGGTTTTACACGGACACTTTTGAAACCCTTCCAACTAATCCTGAGGAACCAAGATAGATGTAACAGGGCTACATAAGATTCTAGTAGCTATAAAAATCGTGACATTTGAATGTACCAGGGCTACATAAAAGCCTGTATTCACTTTGATTACTGCAAGTGCGAGTGCATGTACAAAATACGAGGTCTTCGACCAATCACCTGATCTCCGTACGTACGGACGTAACAATACGAGGGTAGGGTACACGTATTTTGTGCATGCATTCGCACTTGCACTAATCAAAGTGAATACAGGGCTTAAGTCCGAGTAGCTATCTCTGGTCTTGTGTCTATATCGTGTTCTGAAAGCGGGGTTTCCCACTAAAAAGTACTTGAGTTTTACACGGACGATTTCATAACCTTCCTTCTTTAGGGAAACTAACATTCTTTAGGGAAAGTTGTTCAGTTTCGTGAATTAAACATACCTACTTGAAATTATTCAAACGATGTAAACGAAATAACGTGCAACGAGATTTCATGAGTCGCAATAGCATTAGTCGAAATAACGTGTATCGAAATTTCATTTGTCGAGTTTTCGTGAGTCGCGATTTGTCGCGCTAGTGTGCATCAAAATAAGGTGTTTCGAAATACTGTAATGTACTCAATCTAATATTGTTTATTATTTCCAGCGAAGAGGCGTCATTATCTCGCGAGACTTTACGCGAGATTGAGGTCCGCGTAGTGAAGTACACGGATGAATTAGAAGGCGGTATGCGCGCGCAGCGACCCGGACTCACGCATGCGCAGCAGATACAGCACTACCGAAGGAAACTTATCAAAAAGGTAACCGATGATGCAGATATATACACTTATTTTTTTTTATTCTCGAATGGAGACCACGTCTCGGGAACGTAGCGTGGGACGCACCCCTGCCAGGTGGACTGATGACCTGAGGAAGGTCGCTGGTGGTGGCTGGATGAGGAAAGCGGGTGATCGTGCGTTTTGGCGTGCCCGAGGGGAGGCAGCAGTCCAGCAGTGGATAGCAATAGGCTGATTGATTGGTTATTTTTTTATTTACCAAGATGAGTATACAGGGGGTCCATTTAGATGGGTCAGTGTGGGTAACTTTGAAACTATAAGACATAGAAAGATGAGGAAGTAGCCATGTCATTGATTTTAGTTATAAGAAGAATTGCATTCATAGATAAAAAAAAACTTACTCTTAGTTCGGGAATCAAAAATACGTCATTTTAGGTATAACATTTAATTTTTATAGTAATATTTACTGCTTCTGACCTACACAATAGATAGATAATGACATAGAAAATTAACGTAAGTTTCTTACTTACTCTTTCTTCATCTCGACCGAATTCGATTTCCGAACTAAGTATGAGTTGTTTTAGCTTAAGATTCTTCGAAAGAAACAACCTGTTGAAGTCATAGACCAAACTGACGCCACTTACAGATTTAATTTGATGAGTGTACAATGTACGTGCATTCGCATTCACTTTGTAGTACATGCACTCGCATTCGTTCTTAGGCCTCGTTTAAGGGGACGCGGGGCGTGGCGCGGCGCGTCGGGGGGCCCATATGTCTGAAGTTGGGCGTCGCCTCGCGCGGTGTGGGTGCGGTACGGAACGAAGCCTTAGTTCTAGGTGTCATCTGGATTATTTATTGGTTCTTGCAGGCGGCGCGCGAGGCTAAGGAGGCGCAGGCGTTGGAGGCGCGCGAGTCTCCAACAAGGCGCACGCCCGAGAACGACGACACATACTCCATGTGAGTACCAGCTTTATACATGACGATCAAGCGGGGCCAGTGCGGATTGGTCTAGTGTTGCCGAGCGATGAGCCATCGATAGCACCGACGTCGCCTTAGAGTGAAAACCTCGTAAGTGTAAAAGAAGAAAATTTTCAGGAGGAAGTAAAAACAGCGTCGTAAGATACATAGACAATTTTTTTTTATTTAGGTTTTTTTCCTTACCATAAATGCCGTTACGAGTATTGAGTGATTTCATAAGTGAAATTAGAGCAGGATTTGTGAGTTCTATCTATGAATATGAGTAATTTTGACCGAAATTAACTCCCGAGGTTTTCACTCTGGCGACGCGATAGTTTATGCGATTGTGAGAGGCAACTCACACGATGATGATGATCGATAGTATTGGTTGATCAATTACTATTGACGGCATATCGATCGGCAACATTTGTCGGTCTCCTTCACACATGACTGTGTGATTCCGATTTTTCGTTAACCCTATGGGTGCGTTTCCAATGAAATGTGGAGAGAAAAGGTGATAAGCGGGGTGAATGTATTGACATACTAATGAACTGTTTGGGTCGGTTTTATATGACGCAAAGTTTGCTGCTCCGCTCCGCTCCGCCTCAATGGAGGAGCTCCTTAAAAGCGGAGTGTTTTTCTTTGTGGTGTTTATTTCTAAAGAACATTGATAGGAGACCAGATCAAGTTAAAGACTTAGCACCGTGCTCATGATGACAGAATCTCTTAATTTGATCTGTTATCTACTGATATACGGTATGGGTGGTCATGGCAATGGGGGATTTTCCGACAGCCAATTAAAAAAAAAATGGTTCATAAAACTTCGGTAGATGGCGTTGACGATTCGTGGATCCGAAGAAATCCGGTGAGTCACCCAGGGCCATAAAATGATAAAAAAAAGAATCCACGAAGTACACCTGGCGCCATCTATTGTCTTAATTAGAACTATTATTTTTATTTTTTAAAGAGCTGTCAGAAAATCTCCAATTAGTTATTTGTTTTTGTATTGTGTTATTATTTTGTATAATCTAAAAATAATTTTGCTTACCTACAACAAGATCTTACTGTCCAAATCAGTTGCGTTTATGCGAAATGGCTATTTTAATTAATTTTTTTACAAGACTTTACACCATTCCTGTCTTCTTAATCTTCTTCTTACTAAAAACACATAATAATGTTTCTACTGACGAAACCAGATAAAAAAATAAAGACTGTTGGTCACAGAACGTTCCCATCATTGTGGACTTCGTGGATGGAAGAATATAGAGAAGACGAAGTACAAACTACGGTCACAGACAATCCAACGTCTCATATTTCATACGCAAGTTCTTCTGAAACTCTTCAGCAAGGAGACTCTGAACCAAACAAAGTCGGTGGTCTGATGGGGCAACCCGAGGGCGTAAACCTGATTGAAGTTGCACTAACAAAGTCCTTTGGTAACTGGTCTAATGAGGAACCTAAGGTCAAGTCTGAACCAGTTGAAACAGGGTCTAAAGCGCTGGATCACACCAGTACCGAACCCGCTTTGACTGAAGATTCCAACGTTACTGATTCTATGAACTCGTTCAATGTCTGGGAAGCTGAGGTAAAGACTGATTCGCTTGCATTGCCACTTATTAAGGAGGTTAAAAAAGCAAAGAAGAAAAGTCAGAAACAGCGCAGGAAGGCTAGAGAAATAGCGTTAGCAGAAGCGGCTGGTATACCTTTATTACAGGAAGATGAGACGGCTACACGATCCGTTATCCCTGAACCTTCAACTAGTGCCCAGCCTGCTCATAAACACAAAAAGAGGAAACAAGCTGCTGTTAGTTTGGATCAATTTGACAGCATCTCTCCAGTAGAAACAAAGAAACAACGACTTGTGGTATCTACCGAGACTTCTCAGACCGTGGAAAATGAATACTGTGTACCGGACACCACTGTTAACTGTATACCTAGTCCATGGATTGACGCATCACTTGTTGAAGGAGTTGGAAAAGCGAAGAAGAAAAATAAGAAGCAACGTTGGAAGGCTCGACAACGGTTGTTAGCAGAGGCCAATGCTAATGAGACCGGTATACTTCAGGCAAATTCTGGGAGAGAGGAAAGTGCTATTACCACCCAACCTTCAACAGGTGCAAAACCTATTAAAAAAAACAAGACTAAGATTCAATGGATTAACTTACCCTTTAGTGAAGGTGTGAAGGGTGTTCCTTCGAAGAAGCAACGTCGGAAGGCTCGACAGCTGGCGTTAGCAGACGGTGGTATACCTCAATTGCAGGTGGGTCCTGGGAGAGAGAATTATAGAATAACCACAGAACCTTTTAGTGTCCAGCCAGGTAAAAGGAAGCAGGCGAAGATTCAAAAGTTCATCTATAACTTACCCCTTAGTGAAGTTATAAAAGAAAAAAAGGCAAACAAGAAGCAGCAGTGTCAAGCTCGACACGTAGGAGAGACCGTCTTGAATGAGGTTTGTATACCTCTATTGCAACCAGGTGCTGGAAGAGAGAAAGGTGATATAACTACTAAACTTTTCAGTGTCCAACCGGCTAGAAGGAGTCAATCGAAATTAAGACGATCAGCCATGAGACCGAGCAAAAAAGAAAGGCAGGCTGCTAGGCTAAATCAACTCGAAAACATCTCTTCAGAAACCGAAAAGCAGCAACTAGAGACTACTTCAAAAGCCGCAAAGTCTGAATTATACATAGTGGTCACCTCAGTATCTGGAGTTTTAACAGAAGAAGCATCTATTGAAGTATTCCGGAGGATGACTGCTGAGTTAATACGGCAAGCTAAAGCTGCTACTCCAGGGGAACAGGGTCCAGTGTTCCTTGGCAAACCGATACCGATTTTCGAAGACGGAGGCCTAAAGATACAATGCGGTGATGAGAGATCACTAAACTGGCTAAAGGGCGTAGTCTCAAGGACAACCTCGCCATCCGGCCAAGCGCTAACAGTGAAAAGCCAAGCGGAGTTTAATAAACGAGTGCGCTGCGGAATCCTAATCCCGGACGAACAAAATTCTTGGAAGAACACTGAAGAAATTGGTATCGCGTTGGCGTATCAGAACCCTTGGGCTGGCTGCGAGCGGTGGCGCCTTCATTCGGAAAATAAACAGCAGAGGGGGTGGTTTCTGATCCTGTCAATACCTCAAGACCTCGTCTCGCTTTTGATGATGCGCGAGCGGCGTCTTGCGTGTGGAGCGGGCTCCGTATATATAAAGTTTCAGGGACGCGGGGGTAGGTTTTACGAGTCTCCTCAAGAACTGAGAACCCCTCGAAGCCAAAGAGAGACAGAGTTCGACCCGCCTTAGCGTTACCATCTACGACCCCTAAATAGCTCTATGACTGTAATAGGGTAGTTGACGGACTAGTCAAACTTTTTTTTTATATTTAGTAAGTCATTAGTTTTTAAGGAAAGTCCTAATAATTATGGACAGTGTTTTTCGCCAGTTTGGACAAAATAATTTGTTTCAAACAACTACTCTATTGGCTGTGGTCGATAATTGTCAACATAACTGTAACTTTTCGCGTTAAGGAATACATGTTGTTGTTACATTTAATTAAACTATCATTTCTAACTCGGCTTGCATTTAAAAATTCCCAAAATAGTTTGTGACTTCACAACTACCATCACAAGTACTTACACTCAATTCAAAGTCGAAGTCAAATAAGTGGAAGAATATACCGCACACATAGGAATACTAAATTAGTGTAAATAAGAATATACCTTTAGGTGGCCTTATTACTCATACCAGTTTCTTCCAGGCAACCTATAGGTACAGGGAACTTCAAATCAAAAGTAAAGTGTAGGTCATGTCATAAATGTGCACGATTGAAATAAGTGTATAATGGATTAAGTGTATACTTATTTGGTAGGAAAATGTGATGTTAAAATTGATGACTAAGAGTATGAATGATGAGTAAGAGAGAGAATGAATGAAATGAATGAAGAATCTTAGCTGGAGAATAGGAACGAATAGTCGTGCAATAGCGGTGTAACATGATGCCACGGCTCTGCGAAAGTGAATAAAGGGCAAAACTACTGTTAGATCTTGTTGTAAGTAACCACAATTAGTTTGTAAATAACAAAAATAAGAATTATTAATGTATTTTGATATATATTCCCAATGTTTTAGTGTTTCCATTCCATACAAAGCGCCATAATTAATTGTCTATCTTATTGGGTCGCCATCTGAGAGCATTGTTGCCTAAGGTTGTAAAATGTTTAAAAAATAAATACTTCGCAACCTAAATGTAGCGTGTGTGTTTGTAATAATGTATTTGTGCTTGTGTTTTATGTCCCGAAGATTAATTTATTTAATATTTTCAGTACTTCGTCGAAAAAGTCGAAAAAATCGCGAGAGCCATCATTATCTCCGCCTCCAAAACGATCTCGTCATAGGTAAGAAACAAACCGTCCATTATATAAAAAGCCATCAAGGTCAAAAGTCATTCGCGATATAAATTCGCATTCTTAGGCTCACTTCAGACAGATAGACCGTATTACCGATGTTTAAACTGGAAAATTGTATGAATATCGACGCAGACGTTAAGTGCTGCCTGGCGCAAGCTCATGCATTCTTTAGATTATGGTAATACAGTCCTATTTTTAATGGATGCAGCAAAAAAGAAGGGGGCACACATTGCCTTAGGCAACTGTAGGCACTGTTGTATAATAAATGTATAGCAATATTGGCTTTAGTAAGATTCTATGTATGTCCTAAACTAAAACACTCTAGTGCGTTCGAATCCTAAACGTGCACGGATAAGTCGGAGCGATAGCCTTTTTCACTTTTATCACCTTCAAATCCCACGAGTGCAAGTGAAATAGACTGATTCAGGAGAGTAATTACTCAACTCATTTTGGAACGTACTTCTAAAATAATGCAATTGCCCAACTTGTTTTGCTTCTAGTGAGCGCAAGTCGCGATCTCGGTCCCGGTCACGTGAGCGCGAGCGAGAACGGGAGCGTGAGAGAGATCGCGAGCGCGAGAGGGAGCGGGACAGAGAGCGCGAGCGCGAGCGGGAGCGAGAGAGAGAACGTGAGCGCCGCCGACGCTCGCCCGCTACGCCGCCGCACCACCGCCACAAACACTCCAAACACGCCAAATACAAGTACTGAGCCGGTAGTTCTAAGAAATACAATAAACGCATTTCAATTAAAATGTTCTTTTTTTTTAGCGTTTGCACACAATTTCGTTGTACGAGATATAGTACAGGCTCTGCTTGAGCGTCAGCTATAAATATATGGTGTTTTTGAAAAAAATATGAATTACAATCGCTATCGTTTGTGTTAGTGTCTAGTTGTACAAATACTAGCCTTAAAACTTCAGAAAAGTTAAAGCTGATAGATGTTCCTAGCTGTTCGTTATCATTATGTACGTAGGTCTGCTGGAAGATATTTCTTTAGAAATAAGTACGCCCGTTGTGTCATTTTTCTTTGTGTTATTGTCATTTTCTTGTTTAATGTGTACAATAAATGGTTAAATATATGATGGGGACTGATCACGCGCTAAAAGCGGTTTAGGTAGGTCCGCGCACCAACAGAATGCCACTAAATATCACTCTACGGTTATAGACCACTGGAATGTGACGATCAAGACTTATCCACGCACATCCATCGAAACCTTAAAAATAGTTAATGTATGGGAGCAGCAAAAAAATTGATATATCCATTATTTTCTCAAAAAGTTAGTAATACCATTTGTAGAGCTCATGGAGCACTTTTAGTATCAGTAATCCGTTTCTCGATATCTTGTATGATTTAAACGTTTCCACCATGTGTATCCTCCGAACCCTCCCATTGCACACCACATGTCAGGGCGAAACTTTCCTAAACGCATAGGTGCATTTGCACATATAAATATCTTTGGGCGGCCAATACCTCGCGGCTCACTTCAGTTTCGACCAATTATGAGAACTGTCAATACGTTGCGTAAGCGACATGAACCAATCACGACGTGTTCCCCGCGCCCCCGCACCGCAAATTTCTTGTGATTAGTTTGTTAGTAAATTATACAGAACGCGGTGTCCAGTGGGTGGTTGGTCCGAGTTCGAACCGAACTACTGGGTCTGGGATTAGCGGCAACTTCGTATACGACATAAGACTGAAACATTTTGATTTAAATAAAACATTTTTATTATAATAATTTTAATTGATACATTAATACTGAAGAGATATTTGTCACTCACAAACATAGAAATAAACAAAATATACATTTTATAAAACAGAACTTGATTCATAAAATCATAGCCAAATAGTAAATATTATTATAATTCAATACTTAATTTATTTCTGAGCGATTTCATTCACTTAAATGATAGAATAAAAAGATTTAATAAAATCACAATTAAAGATACGTACTGAAAGTAAACTAATACTCATTCCTCACTAATTTACTAAAATTCATCTGAGAGGCAAATTTCTTGAGTACATTTACAATTTATTTTTTATATTATTTGAAATTTGTTTCAGATTTTTAATTCCTTGGCAGCAAGATAACGGTCAAATTAGTTCAATACTTAACATCAAATAGAATACCTGGGGGCCGTTTCACGAAGCTACAAGTTACAAGTACAATTCGATGTACATTGCGTAGACAGTGAGATTAAAACGATAAGGCCTACTGTTTAGGCGAATTAACTACGCAATGAATATCAAATTGTAACTTGTTACTAGTAAATTGTTGCTTCGTGAAACATTGCACACATTTCATGTTAGGCTATATTACCAGAGTATGAAATATTTTTTTATATAGCTATCCCGTTTTAACACACATCAAATCATTACATAATACAATACGGAAAAATAAATAATACACGAACTATTATGTAATACACGATATATTCTGGTACAAAATGAAAGTTACATATTGAATAATTCCATCGCTACCAAGCTACAAATTTTTTTTCACTGCAAGCTTAAAACATCCGAAATGAAATAATAATATTCTAACCTGTAATAAGAGAGAGCGTGCGTGATGTTAATGATAGTTACGCCTGCAGCAAAAAAACGAGATTTTCCGTTTTGACAGATTTTTGTTTCGTCAGATTTTCGTTTCGTCGTTTCGAATGAAGAATTAAAGGTTAGTTAGTATTACATACCTGTACAACAAAACTTGTTCGGAAAGGTCACTAAGTGTATTTATTTCTTGTTGACTATGTACACCTACACTACAGTCACAAATTAAACTAATATTTCATCGCCTATATTCTACCCGTAGCGCAGGAATGTACTAAAATATAATAATAATTGTTCGATTAATCACAGATTACTAGTCGTAATAATTGAAGGATTCTCTGTAAGTATAATTGCGTATATTTCGTAGCAATCCTGATTTAACTATCAAAACATAAATAGATATATTGTAATATTTAAATTATGAAGACCTAATAGTAAAATCAGTATTGACCAAAAGCTACGAATCCTATAGAAAAAAATAAAAAATTAATAATAATAGTAATAAATTTCACATGCGATAACTAATGGTAATTTGAATAGGTAAAATCATAAATTAATATTAATAATAGTTTGTGACGTGATTACTTAGCCTCTCACTCCAAAATCAAAGTTACTCTGCTAATTCTAAATATTATGTTCTATGTCTGAATTCAGTTTCATCAAGTAAATGAACATGTAACCATGATTATTGTCGCAAATATAAAATCATACTAATATTTTGTGCGCAAAATTTGACAATAAGGCAATTGGCTTACAATTGGTTTAAATTGAATATAAATAACCTGTTACAAATGTGAATAAAATCGTAACTAACATTTTAATAATTAATCTCACAAAGTAATTACTAAAATTTAACGTGTATAAACTCATGAATTCATATCAGTCTATATTAATTTTCTTGCAGTTTTTTACTACATTGAAGCTATGCTAAGGCCGTTTCTAAATAACTAAATAGTATACTATTTTTATATGTAATTAATAATGTTATTATCCTTACGAAGGCCATTATTTCTTGCTGGTTAATGATTTATCTACTTTATATAATAATGATAAATAGAGATTGTGCTAAAGCACTTATTTTGGACAAGACAACTACAGTTTCTCTTACAATATTAACCATAATAATGAAGATAGGAGCTATAAGTAGTTTCGGAGTAAGTATACAGCTACTTGTAAAGTTACTTTTTGTTAAGTTTTAATTAGCTGCTCACTTAAATAATGGGTCTAGATTTTCGTCATATCTATTCATTCATCAAATTAGAACCTGCATTACCTTTTATTTTCCCACATTAACTCGACGGAATCTTTAGGTTAGGCCTACTATCTTTATTGCTATAAATAATTATACCTAGTAATTTCTTTTTAATAAAGTATCAGATCTAAGTTTTTTCTAGTTTTGACTCGACTTTGCGAGATTTACGTACAACCTCTAACAAACCGAAATGAAGCTCTACGCAGCTTCTAGTATTAAAATCTTAGGAATACTAAATCTATATATTTTGATGAAATTCAACCTTATCAACTGCGACTTTGGTGTTAGTTTGTTATTTTTTTTTTACAGGCAACACTAGAACAAATCCACACGCAATTTGATCATATATTGTCCTGCATTTTGAGAAGTATACATAGAATTACTGGGTGTCATAATACTTCCGTGTCAAAGTCCTCGTCATCTGGTTTGTATAAGTCTATTCGACTCGTGTTGGTCACCTCCAGGCGCGGCGCGAGGCGCGAGGGGGCGTGGCTTGGAGGGGCGGGGCGCGAGTGGGCGTGGCTCGGAAGGGCGTGGTTCGTAGGGGCGTGGCGCCGTTCTCGATAGGTCACCGTTTGCGCATGCGCCAGCATCGCACACGGCCATCGCTGGAAAATAACAGACTGTTTGAACCACAAGTGGAGGTTCTTTTTTTTTCTACCGAAGGTTATCCGCCCTCAGTGGGTGTTTATTTGTAAGATGGATAAGGACCAGTTCAGATCCTCGCTATTTGATACGGGCGATCTGACCTGGCTTTGGACAAATGACTTAGAGCTATTTGTTATAATTTTATTAGGTACTACGGTAACAATTTAAGTAGGTGCTGCAATTCACAATTGATGTATAGTGACTAGTGAAACAAGTGCAGGTGATGAGAGGTTAGAATAATCGTGTAGCAGTTGCTGCGAGTTTTAAACACTACGCACATATTTTTAAATCTTGGAACAGATGCACTAATAGGACTTCAAGAAAACATGTTTTAAAAATCAGGACGGTAAGATAGAAGTAACTATCCGACTGTCTTTTTAGCAATTACTGAAAAAGGAGTTACGATTGTGACAATATTTTTCAGAGCTTTCACTAAGCGACATAAATAGGCAGCGTTGGAAGTGCTATAAGAGAAAAGGTTAGTAAATACAACAATGAAAGCAAAAAAAGAAAATGGTAGTATGAGTAGAACACTAGAAAATATGTCCGAAGGTTTATTGCAAAATGTATAAAACGCGTGAAATCTTATTAGCGGTTGAGGGTAGTAAAAAAAGTGTAGAAGCTGCAACTTCAGAGCTTAATTTGGTCTGCGCCGTTAGTTCGTTCTGAAGTTCCAATACTACTACACTCAATCTTCAAAAAGATTACTATACTTATTATGATCTAAAATGTAAATAAGGAAGGATAACTGCACAGAGTGTCGTGGTCAGTTGAATGAGACCAATATACCTTACCTAAATATGTGCCTACTAAAAAGTAGGCACGATGGTTGTATTTAAAAAAGAACAATGTACACACACTAGAATAACTGCGGTGAAGCGGCGGCGATAGTGACACATAATGGTATAAATATGGGCAGATTTTCAATGAAAACAAGTAAGCATTGCTATGTGTAAGGGCTCATTCACACATTCCCGGTTTGCGCCGGACCGGCGCGTGGCCGTCGCCGGCTACGCGTGTGCACGTGCACGGCGGCCGACAAGGTTCATAGCTAACTCATTTATGTTGTTTTGACGTTGTTTTGTTCACACGCATCAAGCTCAGTGTTCAAAAGAAAAAAAAATATCGCCGCTTGGTATTATTACAGAAAAATGAAACTGAAAGATAAAGCCGTACAGAGAAGTTATCGGGTTCATCCAATTTTACAAGAAAGACAAGACTTTGGTACGTCATATTTTTCAAATTTATTTTTAAACCTTTCATCAGTTTTATCCCAAGTACTGATCTGCCGTAATCAATATCAAACCGTGGATGTGTGAATGAGCCCTTAAGCTGATACAAATATGAACCAACACCTTGGAGACACGTGTCTGTTTTTATAAGAGATAAAAATTGAGTTTTACAAAGCTTCGCTGGTGGCGTTTAGATAATAAAAGCTTTAATCCGTCAATTTCGTGCTATTCAGTAAATAATCCATCCTGCAAAGCTAGGCGGGAGTACGTTCTTCGAATGATATGTAAGCACGAAATAGAAAACCAACGCTGAGGCTAAGTGAAGTGAGCTACAGAGGGGATGGTGTGAAGTGAGCCGAGCACCTGTTTTGTTCAGTTGTGGTCGACCACCCGCCACGCGCGAACGTCGCCGCCGCTGCAACACACCACTAGCTTAATACACGACAATCAAAAGTACCTGCTTATCAACAGCTCATTTACCACCGAGGGGCTCGAGCCTACCCTTGAATTAGGGAAAAAGATAGGGTTTTTGCAATAACACGAGTCGCTCTAGTAACATTGAATATATTTAACTCTGATTGGCTAGATTTTTGCTTACTGACTAAATCTTATTCTGATTTGTTCCTAGTTTTACCCTGTCGTCAACGTCAACCAATGAGAGATCTCGTTTTGGGCGCTCCGACCGACCAATCAGCGCTCTTATTTCATAATAGCTAACGTTTCGATTCGCAATATTACTAGAGCGGCTCGTGTTATTGCAAAACCCTATCTTTTTCCAGTAAGATTGAGAAATGTTTTCACCATATCTAATTATCCGTGTTTTCGAAATAACCTTAGGGTTTTCGCGAAAATTCGAAATATCGAATCTTCCTACGACATACAGCATGAAATTTACATCGTTTTGTTCACGGAATATAACAGTTTTGTTCCCGCCATGTAGTAATAATGCCCGTCAAACTGAACAACTTTTCACGAAAAACAATTCCTACAACAAAAATATTTTCGTGCTCTCCATACAAAATGGGTCGGTCGGGAGTCTCACTTTGTATGGAGAGACCAAAAATTTTTACAAATAACTTCTGGAACAAAAGTTGTTCAGTTTGATGGTCTGTCCTACCGAGACGTGTTGCGTTAATTTGCTAACACGTTATATTAATTCTGTGATAGACTGCCCATTGATCACACGAGACAAGGTTTGCTTATAGGATCCGCAGTCACACTGTGATGAATCCAATACCCATTGATTGTATGTATAATATTCCCGCGCGACATATAAAGTGACTGCCAATAGTATCCAAGTTTATGCCGCATTAAGGTTAAACGTCAGTTACAGTAGCGCTATCAATTGAATTAAATCGTTTACTATTGTCAGTGACTTCGATCGACATTATTATGTGTTAACGACAATAAAAGGGGTAGTAACTGTTTAATAGTCCTATGTATAATCAATAAGTTATATATGCCGTAACTGCCAAAAATGGCCACTTTTAACAGTTAAACCCCTACCCCACCCTTCTATTGTCGTTAAACACATAATAATTTCGATCGAAGTCACTGACATTAATTAAACGATTTAATTCGTTTAACCTAAAGACAAGAACTGCGTTATTGTTGGTGGTTACGTTTTATGTAACGCGCGGTTTATTATGTTTATTTATGGTAAATCTCATGCCCCATTGATGAAGAAGTGTATGTGTACTGACTTGCCGGCGGTGTACAAGACGTGTTGGTCGGGCTGCGGCGGCGCGGCCAGCGCGTGCGCGGCGTCGGGCAGGTGCGCGGGCGGCGCGGCGGGGCGCAGGGCTCCGCTCCACAGGCGCACCGAGCCGTCGCGCCCGCAGCTCGCGACTAGAGACTCCGCCCCCGCCCAGAGTGTACACACGCCCGTCACCCAGCCCTTGTGCGCGTTCATTACGCTCTGGAATTCAAATGGTAGACTGTAAGTACAAAAAACCTCTGTGACAGACGGACTGAATAACACTGGTAAGTGAGAGAGAGAGCGCAATATCATTGTCTCGCTCCGATTATTGACGAGTCTGCAGTGAAGTATTAATAGTAACTGCGAGTGTATACTGACGTGTGTAAGCGTGTTGTTGGCGAGGTTCCACCGCTTGATGCTGGTGTCTCTGCTGGCGCTGTATAACACTGGTCCGCTGAGAGCGAGCGCCTGGACGCCGTCGTAGTGAGGTGGTTCTAGTAACCTGCGATTGCTAGCTTCCCAGCCTCCTGGAAAGAGAAAAGTTAACACTTTTATGAAAAGGTATGAATGCTAGATGGCCAGTAATATAAGTACGTCTTTTATAAAGCGGGAGGCAGAATACTAAACCACATAAAAGTCAGACAACGTACTTAAGTACTTCAGGACGAGTTTCACGACAATGGTCAAGTCGGACATAGGTCAAATAGGACATTCTCTTTACCTAGGACGTTGCCAGGGAAAAAAGCACTTCGGGGAGGAATTTATTTATTTATTTATTATAATAAGATCGTAAACAGTACACATATAACAATATTTATTTTATAAAAATATTTACTTCTACAGCTGACAGAGTAACTCCGAGCCACTAGTGTAGTTTACCTGTCTGTGCTGGGTTGAGTTGCAGTGCTCTGACGTAGTGGTCCTTGCTGCCGGACAGCACTGAGTCCCGCTCGCCGCCCTGCGCGCGCGCCACCGCCAGGCACATCACGCACGCCGCGTGACCCGACCACACCTTGCACACGCATTCTAACCTAAAACAGAAGTAGGCTGATTATTTAAGATCAAACTGGGGAAAGTCTCACAAATTTATTTTTGTTTGAACACAGTGTCCCCACCGGTATACGGGATCGGACTGTTCGTAAATTAAACATATTTTATGAATTATTTTTAAAATATAGATTAGTAGCTGACGATTCGCGAATAAAAAAACAGAATCGGTTGAAAAACGAATTTACAGTGATCTTTCAATATGTCTGTCTCTTTCAAAAACCATTTTTTATATGGAGATTATATTTATGGCGTTACTAACAAATGTCACAAGTGGGTATGTGTGCCTCTCTGTCAAATCTTGAATTTTAAACCTTTATAACTCGGTCAATTTTAAAGATAGAGCAAAAATTCTTTTAGTGTTCGATAGCAGAAACTAAGAAGTTTGGATTTATAAAATAAAAAAAAAGTAGTCCGATCCCCTCCAATAGGGGATCGGACTACTTTTTTATTATTTTATACGGCACCTTTAAATTACAGGTATGACACTCACATCCGCAGGTCCCACAGCCGCAGCTTGTCGCCTGCTGCGGTGTAGAGCCGGTGCGATTGTGAGAGTGCCAAGGCTGTGACAGCTACTTCGCCCCCCACTGACCCGTTGGTTTTGGTTGCTGGACAGGCTCCAGTAGCTCCTGATGACCTGGTAAATAAGAATAAAATAATAACATAATCATAAGAGTGTTACGATACTTATCCTCCGGAGAACTCGCTCGCTAAAATTTTATATAAAATCACGAAGCATGGAACAACATGGAACCGTGCATGTCATAAGCAGAGGTCTGATTTTAATATCATACAAAGCATATCTATCGACTACCTAACCTTTAACTACAGGGGATTTTCCGACAGCCAATTAAAAACAATAGTTCATAAATGTTCGACAGATGGCGTTGACGATCCGTGGATCCGAAAAAATCCGGCGAGTCACCCAGGGCCATAAAAGGATTAAAAAAAAAGAATCGAAGTACACCTGGCGCCATCTATCGTCTTAATTAGAACTATTATTTTTATTTTTTAAAGAGCTATCAGAAAATCCCCCATTGGATTCGATATTAACTTGACCAGGTTACTTCATGCGGCTAAGGATATTTGCATATGAATCAGACAATTAATTCAAAGGCGCTGTCACCGAATCGAAAAAAAAAATGAGTAGTTAGCAACGCTCTGGAAGTTACGTGCGGATTAGTTATAAGCAAACTATAAGTCTACCCTCAATTTCAATTTCACCAAACAACTGTTCACACTCACCATAAGGTGGTGAGTGGCGTCCTGCTCCTTGTATCGAACAGCCTGACGGCTGCCCCAGCAGCGGCCAGTAAAAGTCTTCCATCACTGGTGTCGGCGGCTGCTAGGGAAGTCACGGTGCCCCCGCACCAACCCCGCCAAGCCTCTGTGCCTGCGTTTAGGTCCCACCCGCGGACCGTTCGGTCTGGGGATAAAGGCATGCTTGAATATTTCGAAAAAAGACAAGTTTACAAGAAGAGAGACACATTATAATTTCACAAATTGGAGAAATTGCTCAAGAATAAAAAAAAATATACTAAGGAGTACATACAGTGTGCCACACGGGCCAAAAGGGCCAAAGAACAACATAACACAGCTTTCAGCGAATCGCTGATATTTTGTTGCAGCCCTACATAATCTTGCTACATAAGTGTTTGTTAGGGATCTACATAGACTGGCAAACTGTATTCCAGATGTAAAACGGCAGTCAGACTGCAGTTAATAGAGCAACTGAAATGTAGCTGCCGACCTTCGAAAGTGGCAGCAACAAGAACGCTAAAAAAGTTGTTGTTGTGAAAAGTTGAGAGTTGAAGTTGTTGAGTTGAGTTGCACTCACCAACTCCACCGCTGTACAACATCTGCGAGGTAGCGGCTAAAGCGAGGGCGGCCCCCGCGTGACCTTCGGCAACGTGGGTACATTGCAACCAAATGCCAGTGTTCGATGCTCCACTTACGCGCTGAAACATAAGACATCAGCATCATCATTATGATCCAATGCTGGACATAGATCTTCATCATCCAAGGATCTTCACAACGGTTGATCCTTGTGGCTTCCCGAGACCTTTACCAGGTTGTCGGTCGCCACCTTCGTCTTCAGATTCGATACGAAGCTAACGTGATTGGAGCTGCTTTGAGCGTGGTCCTATTTGTCTGCCTATCCCTCCTTGTCCCTTATGAGTTATATGAGGCCTTTACAAACGCTATTTGCAAAAGCATACCCACGCCGATTTTTTAAACCTATAGTAATCGCATCGCACAGTGGGGTCAAAAATATACATTTGTGATACTAATTATGTTTTTTTTTTTTTGTCGATTACTATTCTACATTTAAAATTATTATTAAATAAAAGAGATATAATGGAATATTTACACAATACATTGTTTTTTTTAATATTATAATCTTATTACTCGAAATCAGGGTAGGCTCGAGCCCCTCGGTGGGGACGTATATGAGCTGTTGATGATTCGAAAATCGAATCTAGATTAGGCTGTTCAAATATTTCTGTTGCATCCTTTTGGAACTGGTTCCATCAGCTCTTAAACTCATTTGGGCTGCAATACACTAACTCACTAGTAGATACGGAACTTCGAAGTTCGGCTGTCCATTTACGTTTTATCTGATCACTACTGGAATCAAAATCTCGAGCATGTCGTCCCACACGCCTATTACTATTTAAATTTTTAGTAAAACAATTTTTAGAAAACTTAAGAGTTTCGGTGATTCTGCTTAAAATTGACATTCAAAAGAGCCGACAATCTCCCGTCCTTTTTCATGGTTGTGGGTCAGAAAGTGACAAGACTAATATAAAATTTAAATTTGGTTTCGCTGCAGGAATGGTCACCACTGTTGAATTTATTTTACCAGATGAAAAATTAGGGATATTCCAATAGCACTAACCTTAGCAGCAATTTCCTTTACGGTTCCTTGCGGAGTATTATCTTGTCCAGCGCCCGCTAGTCTTAGGAACACGTCATCGTCCCTCGCGCGCCGCATAGCGCCCGGCGACGCAGGCGGCGTTTCCCGCGTGTTGTTGGACTCTCTGCATGTTAGTTACTAGCGTTAGATAAGCGATGACGTCAGACGATAATGATATGGGAAGTCTGGCCAAGAATATGAAGTCTATCAAGAGACAAGCTTCTTTGAAAATAATCTACCAACGGTAAAACATGGTAATATGGCGGCAAGACATATTCCTGATCAGTGGTTTATAAGGTGGAAGATTTTTAACCTTTAGATCGCAATTGTCTTTAGTATTACAAGACTTACGCCATTAAAAAGCTGGTCTAGTGAATATACCAACATTATAGTTTTTAATTAACACACCAGGTTATTCTACCTCAGAATAATTTAACATAGAGCTAACGCTGTCTGCCTGCAAGAGATGGCGAACAAAAGATTAAAATCGTTGGTGAGAAATTATAAAATGTTAAACTTAGATAAACTGACTAATGTGTTGAAAATAAGAATCAACGATTTCATACAAATTTTGAGTATGTTTTTTGTTATTGCTTTTTTTATGACTCACGTATGAATTAATGACTCGTGTATGATACCAATGAATTCGTTAGTAAATGGACAGAGCTTCCAACATAGTCATTGACTGAGAAACCGTTAAATTACATGGCTTTACCAACAGAGGTCATGATGATAATTTGTTTGAATGAAACAGCAGACTAGTTAAAATCGAAATAATGGCGACGACAGCGCGTAATAATCGTGAATTCAAAATATAAAAAAAAATGAAGACAACGATAACCAAGCAACTAGGTACAACACAAAAACACGTTTGTGCACTATAAAGGTGATACTTACGTTACAAAGTACTAAATCCTTGTACTAAGTACTAAATAACATGCACTTTGCGTAATTAACTAAATTCTAGCATTATATATTATTATGCAAGGGGAAATAGCACTAGCAGTAAACATCATTATTATCAGGAGTTAAAATCTTCTCTATTTATAACATAAAATAATCATGTCTTAAGCCAAAACTTTGGTCCACTCGATTTAATACGGCGGCGGCGGCTCGATTTTTTGTGACGGCTATGTATTGACTGTGTATAGATTGAATAAATTGAATTTAAATTGGAAATTGGAATAGTGATTGTTTTTGTTTTTCAGAACAACATATAAAACATTAGTTCACACGAATGTTCACACTCTTGTGTGACACTTGTATCTTTTTGTTCTATTCCGTGGTTGAAAATAAACTGTGTTACACTAGTGGGTGATACTAGTGTAAATAAAAGGGAATCAAAGAAATCAAAGGAATCACCTGATTGTTCGAAAAGAAAGATGATTCCGTGCTTCGGAAGGCACGTTAAGCCGTTGGTCCCGGCTACTATCTAGTCGTTACATGAGCCAAGTCAGTGGCCTTTAACACTGACACCAGGGTTTGTGAGGTCGGTTGTCGACCTTTACAACCCACACGATGATAATAATAAAGAAAATAAGCACAAATATGCATTTGTAGCCATGCGTTACCACAGGTGGGGGCCATGCAAACAAACATTATCTTACTTCAAATATTTATTCCTACCTATAATATACAACTCAGGTTAAAGCTTACTTTTGTTACAATACATTGTGAACGCCAACGAAACTATTAAATAACTTACTGTTTCATAAAGTTTTTAAAAATGTACTCTACTTGTACTACATAGATTATAACAACATTAAAAGGTTTTGAAATTGGAAAAAGAAACAAATTAACAATGATAAGTATGATTATTTGACATTACCCTTGAAAGTCGAAAAAAAAAATATATTCACATTAACTGCAACTTCAGTTAATAATACATAATTAGCGAAAACGGTCAGAGAGGCGGCTATTACCATTCAAAAACCTTCCTTTGATTTTAAATAAAAAAAAATATTTTCTAAAAACCTTACAAAAGTAATTAAAAGTATTACTACTTTACTTTTGTAAGGTTTTTAGAAAATATTTTTTTTTTCAATCGTTCAGCAAATTTTTGGTTAGGTTATCACGGAAAAAGTACTTTCAATTGAATTTTCCTATGAAAAATCGGTAAGTACCTCGGCCAAGATCATTAGCGTTTATACAAATAAAATGCTAGGTTGCTTCAAACTACACAGTTTACCTTTAAATATTAGTTTGATTAATAAATGCTCACTTTTCTGCATGACGATTAGCTTTTATAAAACTAAATTATACTACTTGTATAAGGTCATTCAAATGTTGAGCGAATTAAATTAAAAATGACGACGACGCACAAACCGTTATAGCCTGGTAGAAGTGTCTGACTTTTATACAGGTTTTGCGTTCGGTTTCCGATCAGGCTGATATTTGAATGAAGATTTCAGTATTTACTTAGGCTATCAGTTAGTATCGCATTCGTCATCCTTATGAACTCAAAGGTGGTCAAAAAAAATATATAAAAAAAAATATGTGGGGACATCTTCACACACGGCCATCTGATCCCAAACTAAGCAGAGCTTGTACTATGGGTACCAGATAGATGATATACATTACATGAATAGATAAATACATACTTATACAGATAAACAACAACCAGACACAAGGCAATCACAAGTGCTCATCACACGAATGTTTGCCCTGGGCGGGATTCGAACCCGCGACCCTGTGCGTCGGAGGCAGATACACTACCACCTGGGCTTTGGAGCCGTCAATATTGCAATTGATTTACGAACATCCAAACAAAAAGAGAATAAGAGAAGGTCTGCTGTAAGACATTTCTTTAGAAATAAGAAGTGCCTGTTGTGTCGTTTTTCTATGTATTTGTTTTCTGTCCAATTTATTGTGTACAATAAATAATAAAATAAATAAAATAAAAGAGAGCTCCGGGTTTTCTTCATAGCTTGATTTTAGTACACACTCAACAAGCAAATATACGTAAGCGACTCGCAACATGCAGAAACGTGTTAAATACTATGTTAAACACATTATATACATTTGTCTATTTGGTGCGGCGTTTCCGTCGCCATCTTGTATGGGCGCTTGCAGTGAGGTGTTTGCGCTAATTGGGCTCCTCTCGCGTGGCAAGGGGCGTGCACTGTTACGTCACTTCACTCGTGTCAATCCTCCACTATGTTCAGATCAGTCAGCAGGCTGCAAGCAACCATCACTCGTCAGCACCGCCCGCAGACCAAAACAATGCCTTTCACCCAATTTCTTGACAAGTTAACAGAGAATGTGCAGTTTAAAAAGTTTCTGACACTTTTAGGAGCGTCTCTAGGTACCTCTTTCACCAAAAACGACACAATCATAACACAATCGATTGTGGAATGGGTCTGACCAACGATTTTAGCTGAAAATGCCAAAATGTTTAATAAAAAAATACAAAAAATACTGTTTTTATTTTTTTATATCTTTAAAAATGACTGAGTTATTAACGATCAAAGTGCACACATCCGCACGAGGCGAGTGGTAGCTGTGACGTCATATGCACGCAACGTTCCTATTACACCGCCCGCAACCGCCTGCATATGACGTCACACGCTCGGAACTTCTCGCGGTCATAACTTTGGTAATATTGCATGTATTGAAGTGAAATAAAAAGTAATGTAATGTACATGATATAAACTTTAATATGAATGTGTTTAATGTGAAATAAGAACCTATCGGTGTTCTCCAATGGAGGAACATATAATAAATCTTAATCACAGATCCACTAAATACACATTCTCTGTTAACTTGTCAACCAGCTCGAAGATACTTTTTTACAGAGAAGATAGTCTTAAGTGTAACTGATTCCCAATGTGGACAGATAGACAGAAGAGAAACACAAAGAAAACCATAAACAGGTACTACGTGAGCTCAGATTGAAAATATACTTACGAATTAAAAATAGAGAAACAGAAATTTTAATAGATTTTTTAAGAAAATGCTAAGATACCCCAGTCTAGAATTTGAAATAGATTTAGAAGAGTAAGTATATTTTCACCCATTCCATCTACCTACTAAGAATGCACATATTCCCAAGCTCAGTGTATCATGCATTTAGAAATCAGAAACTTTGTAACTACTCAAGCAAAAGTCTAAGCTAAACATTCAACATTTTGCAAAACGTCATGAAAGACGAGGTAGCTATGTTTCTCCGTCTTTAATATAATGCTACCCCTCTCTTTAATTAGCAGATTGTTGAATGTTTAGGTAAAGTATTCTCTCCTTCAAAGATTATGCTAAACTATTAAAATAATAAAACATGCAAAATAACAAAAACTGTTTTGAAGGACAAATTACTTCGGAAACTGGATTTTTGGTTACTGTGAAGAATATATTTATCAATAAACTAAAGTTACAATATTAATTGTTTTAGTTAATTAGTTGGTTAAAGTTAACCTAGAAATTAACTAACAAATTCTTGAAATGTTTACAAGGTATTTTATCTCAGGAAGGCAGTTCAAAATATTTTTTTTATTCTTTAATATTTCCTTATTTAATTAAATGCCACATTTCTGAGATAAAAGAAAAACACAAACCTAAACAGTAACCAAAAATATCTACAACAACAGACACGAGTTTACGTACAATGACTGCGGTTTCGGGACGCTGTACTGCCTTCTGATTGGTCGCGGCGACTCGGGCGGGATGCGGCGCGCAGAGAGGGGGGAATGCAGCGCTCCTATTGGCTGCAGCCCTCTGTGGGAACAGTGTATGTGTGGGTGGGTGTTAGACACACAAGTGAAGTGTTTGCTGTTGCGTTTTGTAGGATTTGCCTCGTGAGTGCAATACAACACATAGGTTTATTAGATGATATTAATGATACAAAGTAATTTGAAGTAAATATTAGGAAAGAAATAAGCTGTACGTTGGAAGTACTTCACGATTAAGACTTCAGAATTGAAACATAAAATTCGTGAAGTTAACCATAGAATTGACACTAATCATTTTGTCGTCTTCCTAGGTCTTTTAGCTTTTACTAACCTATCAGACATTCCTTGACCTTGACCTGTCTTTTCGTCATCGCTTTGTTGTCACTTTCCTTTAGGTAAGACCGAAGTCAAAACTATTAGGTATATCCCATTAGCTCCTATAAGTGTATAGCAGTACTGCTATCCTACCTACTTCTGTTATTTTGTTTCTGGCAATTCAGTACTTTTAAGTACTGGCAGTATCATGATTAATTTTCAATTTATTTTCAAATTTGGGATCCATCCGTTTCGGTTCTGTCATTTTCATCAAAATTTCCGTTAAGTCGTCAGACTGTGATCATCTTATTAACCATATTTTATTTAAAAATAAACTTTTTAAGTATTAATAAACCGTGTGTGCAACTATCTGGACTGAACCCTGTTTTCTTCTGCCACGCTACCTCTCTACAACTACATCTTCTACCGCATCTTCACCACCTTCAAACTACTATCTATCATCGTGCGGCCAGCAGTCCTGTGGTGGCAGCCGCTGGGCTGCAAGTGTACTGACCTGAGGCTGCCAGGCGCGCTCGGGACTCGGCTGAGGGGTACGGGGCGAGGCGAAGAGGGTTCCACTAGCGATTGCGTCATAGGGTCATCTTCACGCCCTATCACGCCGAGGTCACGTAAACGGACCGAGCCGCGACGACCACTGATAAAAAAAAAAGAAAAAAAAAATGGTTTGTGATCGCTGGTTGTTTTGTTTTTATATTTTTGTCTGCACACTTAAACATAAAATGACTACATTTTGTGATTACGAGTATCTCAGTGTCATCTAGTGAATTGTAAAGGTTCTGCCTGTCTAACTGGCTGTCTGATACCCAAAGTACAAGCTCTGCTTAATTTGGAGTCAGATGATCGTGTGCGAGATGATCCCACATAGGCGAGACATTCAAAGTAATTACTCATCTTAGGGGGCGTGGCTAAAAAGGCTCCCGGCCAACTGAGTGAAAGGGGTGAGTGATAGCAATATTTACACACACATGAAACCGAATAAATTTGTTTCTTTATATAAAACGGTCTAATCCATTTTTTTAATTATTATTTTCGTTGGTACTAAAAGACATAAAAAAATACATGTATAATGTATGTATGTATTTAACGTATACGTATTTATAAACGTCGTATAAGTAAACTGGTATCATATCAACTCACGTGTTCCGATGGAAGGGCGACCCGTTGCTGTTGTCGTCGGGCGGCGACGCGGGCGCAGTGCTCGCCTCGCGGACTATCAGCGGCGCGCGCTCCAAGGCGCTGGAAGCAACAAAAACTAGAATTAGTCTTGTTTTACACTAGTGGTTCTGTGAGCTGTAGACCTCGGAAGTATTCATATATTTTTTTTAAATAGCAGATTTATGTTGTTTTTTACGTTTTCAACCCTCATAACTCTGTCATTTTTTAAAATGTTGATAAACTGACTACAAAAAAAATTATTAATTCTTGAACCTGCTCACAAAATTTCACGAGAATCGGCTGAAAAACGCGACCTGTAGATGAGAACAAACAGATCTACAGATGGACAGATAGACAGTATCTGCCTCTCTGTCTAATCTTGAATTCAAACCTTTATATCTCAGTAAAGTTATGTTATAATTATAAGTAAATATAAAATAATATAAAATAGTCAAATACCCTATTTAACTTACCTGTCTGAAGGGGAGACGGATCTGGTGGAGGTTCCAGAAGAAACGTGCGCTAGAAGCGCGGCGAGCGCGGGCGGCGGACCCCAAGGGTTCAGGTTGTGGTCCCCGGCCAGCCGTAAGGCACTTGCCGTTCTCTCCGTGCTTTCTTCCAACTGTTGGACAAGATTAACTGTTATTAAGGAATATGCACAATTTTCTTAAATTTATTAATTGAAATATTTCAAGTTCCAGATAAACACATAATTTTAATTATTTTATATTTTATTTAAAATTGATGGTTAGACAGAGAGGTCCGACGTGACATGTGACGTCATATGTCACGCGGGCCATACATAATAATAATAATAAATTCTTTTATTTATAAGTAAATTGTTTTAAAATATAGTGGTCAGGGCCTCTTTTTAAGCATAGCCTGTGTTAGGGGACCCTGCTCTTCCTAAGTTATGTTTCTTTCACAAAAACAAGAAGTGAAACATGGATAGGTTAATAATGGTGATAGCTAATCCATTAATCTAATTAATATGAAATGGTAGTAATGAACAAAGAAAACAAACAAAAACAAAATTAAATTTAGAAACTTAAGTAATAATATACGATGATAATATTATTATATATATATAATTCTGCAAAGCTAAGAAGAATGTCTTTATGAGGTGTGTTTCCGCCATAGAAAATTTTGTTTTTGTAAGATGGACAGATATACTTGTTTAATAATGTTGTATCTAGTTTGTTTTTCGATCAATTTCGATTCTGTTTTGACTGACAGTATTCTATTTTTGTATACTTTCAGATGAACTATGAAAAAAAAAACTATATTTTTTATGCATATTCTCTATTAAGGGCTTCAGTTTAATAATTAAATTACATGTAAAACTGTGTCACACAATTAATGATCACTGCGAATTTCACCGGCAGGAAACTAGCTTTGAGTGATAATGTAAGTAAACACTGGCGGCAGTTGATTGCTGTTAGGGTTTGCAGCTATAAATAGCTTTGTGTGTCTTCGGTTTAAGGGTAAATTTGATGTTAAAAGAACAGCAGCGCGCAGTTGACCTGATGATCAGCTGTATTGTGAATCTTATTTTGTAGTGGCACAGTCATTTGCCCCTTGCGTCTCGTATGAGTTGCGCTCTGGTTTCGTTTTAACGTGTAGCGAACCACAATATCGTAGCCAACGGCGTTCGGGCTGGAAGCTGTAGCACGCATTCCATGCCATATAATCCTCGCGCACTACTAAAATGCGCGCGAATGTTCCAGAGTTATCGTAACGCGCCTAAGATGCTAGATACGCTGTAGCCTGACTGCGCGCAGCTTTTCTGTTTTCATTCTTCCAACTCGGTAACTGCGGGGTGGGGGGAAGGGGGCTGGGATTGGCAAGAAGTGGTAAGTGACCATTCTGTTCGTGTGTTTGCACATGGTTTGTGACCATACTATGTTAATCCTACGGGTATAGTTACCTCTCTAAGCTGCGCCTTGGTATCATTAAGCATGCGCTGGTTCCTGGCGGCGTCCTGCGCATGCGCGAGTGTCTGCGCGGCGAGCCGCTCGAGCGCGTATCGAGCCGACTCCACACTGTCTAATTGCTCGAGCAAGCGAGGTAGCTCGTTCTCGTCTATTTCTTCCTGCAATGTTCATGGAAGATTAGTTTAACGCAATACGTCTTCAATTTTAAAGAATTTAAGTTTTTTTACCATTTTAATTGCACACATGAAAATTACATTAAAAAACTATACACTAAAAAAGACGACACAACAGGTACTAGTTATTTCTAATGAAATATATTCCACTAGACCTAAGTAATTCATAGTAAGTCATAATTTTTAATACAATAAATCCATAAAACGGAAAAACATATTATATTATCGACTTCAGACAACACAGTCTGTTGTCCGAAGTCCGCATTTAAGTTACGAGTCATTCCTGATTCTTAAAGTCTCTCACTTCTCACATTCTCAATCTGCATGATCTGTTACTGCGTACAGCTTAGAACTATTTATTAATCGTATACCGCAGATTGGCTACAGATTCCAGAAATTTTCTTCAAGAAAATTTTCTACTCATGTCTATATTTACCTTTCAAAGATCTGCAGTTGCGTATCAGCTTTAGCTTTTATATGGTACTGTTAAGATGCTTCGGGTTATACCAGCAATGGACTGCCACAGGTTGAAATGATGATACCAACCGTTTCTTCTGAAAGTTCCTTACCTCAATCTGCATGATCTGCTGCTGCGTGTCAGCAATGGCTTCCTTAAGATACTGCAGCAGGCTGGCGCTGTCGGGGTCGGCGTTGTTCCGGGCCTGTTCCCTCTGGCGCAGCTGCCTCTCCAACGCCGCCTCCAGGTCTCCAAGCGTGGTCCTGGCGGCGGCGGTGCGGGACAGCCAGCAGTCGAGTTTGGACCACGATTCCCGGTAGTTGCGGGTGCGGGCGCGGGACCGGTCTGAGTGGGAGACTTGCGGATTTATCAAACAAGCTGAAGATAGTATTTATACCTACAGCCTCCTACAGCTAAAAAATATAAACTCATACAGATTATATTTTTACGCCGTTAACTGAATTTATAAATAATACTTTAAAAGTTTATAAAAACACAGTTTAAAAGCAATAATTTAACGAAATTTTAATTCAAGTTTAATAATAAAAACATAACCTTAGCTAAGGTTTTTTATTATTATAATAATATATATAATGAAAAAAAAAACCTTATTTATAATCATATGATATTATGAATTATATGATGCTAATTTCAGTTTTACAAGGCAATGAATTGTCTTTCAGCGAATCGATAATCCCGATAAAGTCCCGTATAACCGGCTAACCAATAATGTAAATGAAGTAGTGTCCTTCAAAATAAAGGTAGTTTCAAGTAGATAAAACTAGTGGCTCTGTGAGCTGTAGACCTCGCGAGTCTGTATATCTCATCATTCTCCTGCCCTGTTCCTTTTATTTGGGGTCGGCGCAATATGTTTTCTTCTTCCATTCATCCCTGTCAGACGTCACATCACTATTCACTCCCTTCTTACATATATCATCTTTCACGCAATCCATCCATACTTTTCTGGGACTACCCCTACCTGCTTTTCCATTCACTCTCATATCTAGCATACGTCTGGTGGTATGGGATTCCTCTCTTCGCATCACATGCCCATACCACGACAGCCTGTTACTCCTCAACTTGTCCACTACACTACACCTCGCGAGTCTGTATATATCTTTTTATTTTTTCTCCACAAACATCCCCGACCCCTTAAATTTATTTATCTCAATTTTTTTCTTATTTTGTTTTTTTTATTGGTTGAGAAGTGTGACCTGTAGAGGAAAACAACCTCAGCGGTAGACCTTGTAAGCTGGCAACCCCCCCCCCAGAACTCCGTCATTAAAAAAAATCCAAAAAATGACTCGACAAAATATTCAATTAATTTATCGAAACTGCTCACAAAATTTCACGACAGTCGGCGCGACCTGTAGAGTGGAACAAATAGACAGATGGATACAAAACCAATTTACAAAAGCAATTTTGGGCAAGCTGAAACGGAGACGCTTCGCTCGCTTGGTCACTAAAACATCAGATCTCACCATGTAGCCTGCCAGCCGCTTTGCTGCTGAGCCTATCCCGATGACCTCGTCTCAGTAGTGACACCTCTTCTTGCTTCCTCTTCAGCACTTGTTCTTTGAGCTTGGTCTCCGCTTCCAACGATCTGATCAAGTTCGCGTTCTTCCTCGATTCCTTTTTCAGTTGTGCCACCTGTTATACATTGAATATTTAATATCAAAAATATGTAACTTTATTTTTTTATTGAATGTAGTGGACGTGAACAACCTCACAGCCGAAGGATGCCGAAGACCGGGCAAAGTGGAGAAGATTGAGTAGGAAAGCGGTCCATAGCACTAGGCCGGGAAAACGCTAGGACGAAGAAGAAGTAGTAAATAAATAAATATGTGGGGACATCTTCACACACGGCCATCTGATCCCAAACTAAGCAGAGCTTGTACTATGGGGACCAGACAGCTGATATACATTACATAAATAGATAAATACATACTTATATAGATAAACAACAACCAGACAGAAGGCAATCACAAGTGCTCATCACACGAATGTTTGCCCTGGGCGGGATTCGAACCCGCGACCCTGTGCGTCGGAGGCAGATACACTACCACCTGGGCTACGGAGCCGTCGAGTAGGGGTTATACTAATGATATAAGTACCTCTTTGGCTCTTGCTGCTTCAGCCTGGGCGTGTCGTTTCGCTTCTACCCTCATTCGCTGTACCAACTTGACCTGTAAAGAAAATAAACAATTATTAGGTACTAGCGGTCCACCCGCAGCTACGCTCGCGTTGTGTAAGATTTTCCCGTGGGAATAAGACTTTTACCCGTAAAAAGTATCCTATGTGTTAATCTAGGGTACAAACTATCTCTATTCCAAAGGACAGAAACCAAAATGTTTGACCTCTGGGCTTCAATATGAACATAATAATATTGACTGTTTTGAGTTGTCTGTAATAAGAATATCAGATAAATGTTGGAATTTTAGTATCAAAGTTCTTATTACTTTCGTCAGAATGTATTTGGCAACACTGGTTTTGGCGTTATAAATCGATTGAAAGTCTTAGATTAGATTAGATTTAGCCCGAAATGTCCCACTGCAGGGCAAAGGCCTCTCTCCCTTTCTTCCATTCCTTCCTGTCTTGGGCCATCTCTCGCCATCCGTTGTTATAGACGTCTAATTCGTCACACCATCTCCTCCTTGAACGACCTCGACGTCTTCTAGCATTTGCGGGGTCGGTGGTAACTTTGGCCCAGAGGTCGGACGGTATTCGGGAAACGTGACCGGCCCAATCCCATTTAAGGTACGCGGCCTTCTGAGCTACATCTGAGATTTGAGTTTGGGAACGCAGCGTTGTGTTCCGTACTCGGTCTGTCAGTTTGACTCCAAGTATGCTGCGTTCCATGTTCCGTTGGCAAACCTTGAGTTTGGACTTTTGGTTGTTGGTCAAAGACCAGGTTTGAGCTCCGTAGGTAAGGGTAGGAAGAACGCACATGTCCATAAGTTTGCGCTTCAGAGTAAGCGGGAGGTTGCCCTTCATAAGCTCTTTCATGGACCAATAGCTCTTCCAGGCATTTACGGTGCGTCTTTCGACCTCCTTGTCTTGTCTGGCCTGGAAAGAGACTATTTGGCCCAAGTAAATGTACTCACGAACATATGACATTCTTACCCTATCCACTTCTACCATACGCTCCGTGCTATTAGTCATAACCATGGTCTTCGACATATTCATCCTAAGTCCAACTTCAAGGCTTGCCGTGCTGAGTTCTTGCAGCATCGTTTGTAACTCAGAGGCCGAGGATGAAAAAAGGACGATATCGTCAGCAAAACGTAGGTTTGTCACAACCTCGCTTTGCCAACATCAATGCCTTTATTAACCCAGATGGGAGCCAGTCTCTGAAAAACCTCTTCTAAGGTGCTTGTGAAAAGTTTCGGGGACAAAGGGTCACCCTGCTTCACGCCCTTCTCTATTCTAAAGCATGGTCCGGTAGTCTGTAATTTTATAGCACCAGTACTATTATTGTATATCAGTTTGAGTAGGTTTATATAAGTGGGGTGAATGTTTTGTTTTTCCAAAGCAGTGAACATGGCTTCGTGAGTAAGACTATCAAATGCCTTTGAATAATCGACGAAAGCCAAGTAGAGGGGTAAATGAAATTCTTGGTGTTTTTCCATGATTTGGTTAAGGGCGTGAAGGTGATCAGTAGTAGATAATCCTGGACAGAAACCAGCTTGTTCAGGGGGTTGGGCTTTGTCGAGCAAACCAGATATGCGGTGTTCTATAACTTTAATAAAAGCCTTATATAGGTGGGAAAGGTTTTTTTTTGCTGTGGCTGCTCAAGGCAAAGCCCATTTTGGTTGCTCCCCTTTTATCCCGATCCGTTCAGTAGTTTTTGCGTGAAAGAGTAACAAACATCCATCGATACATCCATACTTACAAACTTTCGCGTTTATAATATTAGTAAGGATAATACAGAGTAGGCTCGAGCCCCTCGGCGGGGACGTATGTGAGCTGCTAATGAAGGTATAATTCAAAATTGAGGTACTGTGTTTGTGTGATTTTTCTCTACGCGACTCTCCACAACTAACAGTCATATAACCTTTTAGAACGTTAACAGCAAACTAATCAAATGTACAGACTCAAAGGAACGTATCAAATAAGTGAAGCTTGTATACGTCTACTTTAACTTGACCCCTCGTTACCTTATCCCGCTTCATGTTTTGCAGGTCGCTCCTCATGGCCGCTAGTTGTTGGGCGGTCTGTTGCTGGGAGCGCTGAGGCCTGGTGTGTCTACTCTAACGTGACCCCTCGTTACCTTATCCCGCTTCATATTCTGCAGGTCGCTCCTCATGGCCGCTAGTTGTTGGGCGGTCTGTTGTTGGGAGCGCTGAAGCCTGGTGTGTCTACTTTAACGTGACCCCTCGTAACCTTATCCCGCTTCATGTTCTGCAGGTCGCTCCTCATGGCCGCTAGTTGTTGGGCGGTCTGTTGATGGGAGCGCTGAAGCCTGGTGTGTCTACTCTAACGTGACCTTTCGTTACCTTATCCCGCTTCATGTTCTGCAGGTCGCTCCTCATGGCCGCTAGTTGTTGGGCGGTCTGTTGATGGGAGCGCTGAAGCCTGGTGTGTCTACTCTAACGTGACCTTTCGTTACCTTATCCCGCTTCATGTTCTGCAGGTCGCTCCTCATGGCCGCTAGTTGTTGGGCGGTCTGTTGATGGGAGCGTTGAAGCCTGGTGTGTCTACTCTAACGTGACCTTTCGTTACCTTATCCCGCTTCATGTTCTGCAGGTCGCTCCTCATGGCCGCTAGTTGTTGGGCGGTCTGTTGATGGGAGCGCTGAAGCCTGGTGTGTCTACTCTAACGTGACCTTTCGTTACCTTATCCCGCTTCATGTTCTGCAGGTCGCTCCTCATGGCCGCTAGTTGTTGGGCGGTCTGTTGATGGGAGCGCTGAAGCCTGGTGTGTCTACTCTAACGTGACCTTTCTTTACCTTATCCCGCTTCATGTTCTGCAGGTCGCTCCCCAAGGCCGCTAGTTGTTGGGCGGTCTGTTGCTGGGAGCGCTGAAGCCTGGTGTGTCTACTCTAACGTGACCTCTCGTTACCTTATCCCGCTTCATGTTCTGCAGGTCGCTCCTCATGGCCGCTAGTTGTTGGGCGGTCTGTTGCTGGGAGCGCTGAAGCCTGGTATGTTCCCGTTGCGCCGCCTGCAGCCGCTTCAGTTCCCGCGACATTGACGTCACTCGACGCTCGTATTCTTCCTTGACGCGTTTCAGTTTCTCGCTAGGAGGCGAGTTTTGGACCGCTGGAAGAGATGTTGTTTACAAATAAAGAGATTGTAAATTAGCATCATCATTTCGTATGATTACTGTTACATACTATACGAAAAAATGCGTACTGGTCTGCACATTATCTCACCATCGTATTTGCATCAACA
Source organism: Carpatolechia fugitivella (assembly GCA_951230895.1). Taxonomy (NCBI): domain Eukaryota; kingdom Metazoa; phylum Arthropoda; class Insecta; order Lepidoptera; family Gelechiidae; genus Carpatolechia; species Carpatolechia fugitivella. The sequence continues at coordinate 17,063,481 of OX579646.1, read as the reverse complement.
AGCTTAGAAGATAAAGCTATTCAGATTTTGATAATAGAGTTAAAACCAAGTGAAAAAATAACATTAAAAATAAATAAAGAAGCAAGCTATAAATTTTGTAGTAAACCCGCTGCTAAGAATTGCATCCAATATGTTTCTGAAAATCGTCATCATCAACAGCTCATATACGTCCCCACCGAGGGGCTCGAGCCTACCCTGAAATGCCCTGAATTAGGACGATTGGGCCTTAGTCGACCTCGTTGGCCCAGTGCGGGTTGGGCGACTTCACACCCAACCTTTGAATTTCTTCGCAGGAGTGTGCAGGTTTCATCAAGATGTTTTCCTACACCATAAAATACGAGTATGTCCATAAATAGTACTTACTTAGTGAAGCCAGCACCTTATCCCTCTCATCGCTGGTAGCTTTGATCTGATGATGCAGGGTGTCGAGTCTCTGTTCGTAGTGCGTCCTCAGAGCGGCCAGTCGACGTTGAGAGACTTCTAACTGCTCTATAAGCCGAGCCTTCGTGTCGATGTCTTCGCTTAAAGCGGCTAGTTGCGCTGACAGCATCTGTTGACCTGTGGAACGAAAATTCTATTATTACAGTCATTGCTAATAAATAACACAATTTTACCCGTGGGAATATACAGGGTTACCCCGGAGACAGTGCGCATATTTTTTCCATGCTATCAGTATTGTTAATAGAACACATTTCATGAAAAAGAATAATATGTTTTTTTTGCAAACTATTAGTTTATCTCCCGCAAAAAACAAATATCATGGTCACTCTACGCACGGGCTGTGGCACGCACGGGAATGCAAGGGGGTGAGGGCGCAGCGCGCGGGCGTACGCTCTTATCTCGCTGTCGTAACTACGTAGAGTAGAGTGATCATGATACTGGTTTTGGTGTGGATATTCTCATAAGATGTTTTTTTTTATATTTTTGTTCGAAACGTGTTAAAACGAAAAAAATACGTGTCTTTTAATTTTTTAAAACCTTTCTGTACGTAAAATTTGCGCACTGTCTCCGAAGTAACCCTGTATAGGTAATATTTTCCCACGGTAAATGAAGTTAATATCATTCTACCGCCCATAAACTATACTTTTACAAAAATTATGTCAACACGTAAAGGAGAGCAAACAAAAAAACACTATCATAAGAAAATTTTACAATAGTGAGTATGATTTGAAGCGTCTTTCGACTAAACTATTCAAATATAAGTTCATCAACAGCGTCCCCACCGAGGGGCTCGAGCCTACCCTGAATTAGGGCGATTAGGCCTTAGTCGACCGTGCTGGCCCAGTGCGGGTTGGTCGACTTCACACATAACCTTCGAATTTCTTATGCAGGTTTCATCACGATGTTTTTCTTCACCCACCGTAAAAGCGTCGAATAAACGCACACATGAATTCGAAATTCGAAAACATATGTAAGTTATACAAATGTAAGTTACTACGGAATAACTGTCATAAATCACTCTGTTTACTATCACTGTATATCATTAATTATTTTTAGTTTTTTTTTAATGTAAAAATGGGTTCGCGTTTGACCAGTCTCACCTGATGGAAAGTGATGATGAGGTAGAAGATGATACACGCTCACCCAAAAGATACCTATTATCCTAAGTATTGTAATCAGAGGGGTTATATTTGTCTCTTCTCTATCATACAAAATGTCTTACTGATTGTATACGATTACCTTTAGCCTCCTCTGTATTATCTCCTTCGCTGCTGGAGTCAGATGGGTCGGAGTCGTCGGCACTCTCTCCTTCAGCTCTTTCTCTTTCCCCGAAGACTCGCGAGTCCACTGTGCTGGTCATACTGTCACTCATATTCAACTTCCTCTGGAATTCTAACTCGCCCATGCTGCGCGCTAGAAGCTCTTTCTCCTATGAAAAAAAAAAATCTAAATAGTGTAACGAGTACGATTATTGGTAACTTAAAACTAATTGAGGATTAAAACTACTTAATGAGGAATATTATTGGCCATTTAACCATAGATAAAAGAGCGACGCTCAGGTGGCAGCATGAGCTGAGACGTTCCCTATACTAATATAATAAAGAGGAATCATTTGTATTTTTGTATGTTTGTAACGAATAAACTCAAAAACTACCGAACCGATTTTAAAAATTCTTTCACCATTAGAATGCTACATTATCCCTGAGTAACATAGGCTATATTTATTACTAGAAAAAATTAGGGATCCTTGTTAAAACTTCAGTAACGTGAACAAAGGTGTAAAAAAATTGCTTTAAAAATTTCTTTCATCGCATACGCAGCGGAAACTATTGATGATAGAACAAAAAAAATGTTATACAATGGTGTAGGGAGGTGTAGGGTAGGTTTAGGGTAGGTGTATGGTAGGTTGAAGGGTAGGTGAAGGGTGTGTGTAGGGTAAGTGTAGGTTGGGTGTAGGATAGTTGTAGGGTGGGTGTAGGGTAGTTGTAGACTACTCTACATTCTATGTACGATAGTTTTTCATTTGATTTGAGTAGGTAGTATGTAAATTAAAGAGTCCATAATGTAAGGAATAGGATTTGTTTTTGACGTTGATCTACCCGCGCGAAGCAGGGGCGGGCCGCTAGTTTTTAATAAAATTATTGAAATAAATAAATACACGGCCATCTGATTTCTAATTAGGCAGGGCCTGTTTCTTGAATATTAGATAGCTAAATATATTTATACAAATATGAATCCATAACATTTGAATAGAATCAACATCCAGACAGAAGGTAAACACAAATGCTTGCCCGCCACCCTGTGCTTCGTTGGCAAGCGTGCCTACTAGTTACGCCACCGCCGTATTTTTTAAACGGTTATATTTAGCTTGTCTTGTTGTTCTGTATTTAGGTAGGGTGGCGTGACTAGGTGCAGCAACGATATACGCAGGGTGGTTGGCTGGGTGCAATGATAAAAACTCTAACTCCAGCAAATGAACTGTCACATGCTGGCTTCCATGCTGGTAACGACGAGAAGATATTATGAGGATAAAGTTGACCCTAAATCAAAACAGCAATGCATAAACCAAAACCACATTATAATTTTCCTGTTCGTGCGTGCTGTTGTCGTTTATAGTTTAGAGATGAAGGCGATAACACCAAATACCCTGAAACACGTATTTCCCGAGGAAAACCACATCCTGATTTCGAATTTAATCAAAAGAATGCGGTTATAATCTTATTATTATTTTTTTCATTATGAAACCTCCTTCTTTCACAAGTATTATTTTCCTGAAAAAATGCTACTGTGGATTTGTATAAAAGGGGTGTGCCTAAATCTCGACAAGCACTGTTCGTTTACCAGTTCTCGCACAAATCTGACACCGTTTTTACCACAATGATAGCGCTGAAGCTAGCCGTCCTATTCTTTCTTATTGCCGCAATTGAAATTGGTTTTATCGGTAAGTTGATTTTTTATAATTTATGTTTAATCGACATTAAACTTCTATACTCGTTTTGTATGTACATTTGTTTATTGGAATGGGTTAGGGGGAGATCTTCCGCGTCGAATTGAGAATAGGGACCAGTTTCCACTTTTAAAATCTGTTATGGTCAGCTGGCCCTACATCAGATTTATGATGGTGATAATTAAGTACCATTTTTGGCGATTTTCACTCCTCAATGAAAACTGCTGCGGCGGGTTGAGACCTCTAAGACCCAGTTAAAGATAACGAGTCTTTCTAAATTTCATGGAGAAAAGCACCAGAATTTTGATTATAATATTATTTGATTATATCGGTCTTCAGCTGCACCGGCGGATAGTCTTTAAGGATAAACATCGGCTGCAGCAGCGCCACCAATTGAAATTAATCATTTACTTATTGTCAATACACATAATAATTTCGATCGAAGTCATTGATAATAAGTAAATGATGAAAGCAATTGGTGGTGCTACTGCAGCTGATGTTTAAACTTAAGCACTTAAATGAGCGAACAACCACTCTTGAAAAGAACGTTTTTTTTCTTTATACCTATATAATATGTTTAATAAAATATACGTAATTTTTTATAGATGGACGAATGATCGTGCCAAAATTCCGTGAAGATTACATTTATTCTGAAAAAACTAATAATTATTACAAGTTCCATGAAGAATATAGTAACTGGTATGATGCTGTCGCGAAGTGCAAATCTGAGGGCGCTCAATTGTTCTATCCATTAGACGTAGCAGAAATAAGGGAAGTCGACTACTTATTGAATCCATGGTCCCAAGATCTTCGATACAAAACCCGTATGAAGTTCTATGTGGCATATATGTGGATTGGAGTATCTGATCAGCGATACTCTGACGTTTATGAAACCATCGATGGTAAGACATGAATAAATCAATCCTCATAACCCCTTTAGAATCTAAGTAATCGTAGAGTATATTAAAGACAACTTTAACATCAGAAGTTTCAGACAAGATTCTCTTCCTCATAAAGAAAACAAGTTTTGCAGTTGTTTAGAGTCGTGGGATAGTTGTAAGCAAATGCTGCTTGGTTGGATACATAGTACTGTTATGTAGCAGTACTGCTATCCCACCTTCTGCTATTTTGTTTCTGGCAATTCAGTACTCTTAAGAGACTTCATCATTCATTTCCAGTTTGTTTTCAAATTTCGAATTCATCCGTTTCGATTCTGTCATTTTCATCAAAATTTCCTGATTCCACCTCAAGACGTCAGACTGTTACGATCTTCTTATCTTATTAACTGTATTTTATTGACTTTATTTGAAAGTAAGCTTGTTAATTTCTCATACTAATAAATCGTGTGTGCAACTGGACTGAACCCTGTTTTCTTCTGCCACGCTACCTCTCTACAACTACATCTTCTACCTCATCTTCACCACTTTTAAACTACTATCTATCATCGTGCGGCCAGCACACAACGAGCGGTACAGTACAAACGAAAAAAAATACTAATAGCGGAATAAAAACTTTTTTAATCTTTCAGGTCGCCCTCTGCATGAAGTATATAATCAATGGGGTAGATTGGGGATATTTTCGAGTGCTTCAGATGGCCCTTATTGCGTTAAATTGTCCAGTGATGATTACAAACTTGATCTCACTGGATGTAGTGTTCAATATTATTTTGTCTGCAAATACTGTCCGAAGAACATTGGTAATACAATCAGCAGTCAATTTGAAATTACGGAGACGTCGAAAATAGCTACAGGTAAGCTGAACATTAATAAATTCTTTAGTCCTAATGATACTGAAAATTTCAAGATTATTGTAGAAAAAAAACCAGTCAAGTGAATGTCCGACTCGCACACTAAGGTAAGGAGTGGTCTTCTTTTTTATCTATCTATCTATCTATCTTCTTTGTGGTTACTGGCTGTTGGTCAGATTTCATATTTCCTTCTAAACGTTTTAAATATTTCTAATAAGGAATTGTTCTTTTTTTGTTTGGGACTCTCGATGCTGACGTGCAAACATGCATTCCTTGTTTTTTTATGACTATCTAAAAAGTTAATATAATATTCTTTAAGTAGACATAATTCTTTTTAATTGTAGCTACTTAGCTAAGGCCTTAGGCCCCTCTCTATAGTACCTTACGTTACGCGGTTTTTTTTTAAGATTAATTTTGCTGATCTCTAACTTTATTTGAGACGTGGCGCCATCTCTATTTTGTATTATAAAGTTATTTTTATTGTAACTAAGCACAGATTCTACATTTTTATATTTATTTATGTAAGAGCTTGCTTGTTACCTTTCGTGATTCTAGATCAAAGTGACGTACGCACTTCTGAGAAAATGAGTCTTGACAGACAAACAGACAGACAGAGAGAGATACGATAGGGAACGCCAAAAATTTAAATTAGGGTAATATTTTTGTACAACAAAATCTAAATTTTTGGTACGATGTGATTATGTTTCAATAATTACGAAAGTGTTCACAGGTGTAGTGTATAATAAGCTCGAAGAATTGTTCACGATTAACGTTTTAATCTTACCTTAATAGATATGATAGTAATTGCAGGAGGTACTTTCTGGGATCAAAGATCTTACAAGCAATAAAAAACAAGTCTAATAAAATATTGATACACATTTGTTATAGATGAACGACTGAGTGTGCCGAAATTCCGTGAAGATTACATTTATTCGGCAAAGGCGAATAATTATTACAAGTTCCACAATAAATACTATAACTGGCAGAATGCTACCGCCAAGTGCAAGTCTGAAGGTGCTCAGCTGTTCTATCCAGAAGACGTGGCAGAAGCAGCAGAAGTTGACAGTTTGCTCCGATGGTCCCCAAATTATGACACTTCTATTTGGATTGGCGCTTCTGATTTGCGATCGGATGGCGTTTATGAGACCGTCGATGGTAAAAATATGATAAATAAGTCATAATCATCCAAATCCGCGAATTACCCCTCTGGTAGAAATAGCGATTCAATCAATCAGCCTATTGCAGTCCACTGCTGGACGTAGGCCTCCCCTCGGGCACGCCAAAGCGCACGATAACCCGCTTTCCTCAACCAGCCACCACCAGCGACCTTCCTTAGCTCATCAGTCCACTTGGCAATAGCGATTAGACCGTCAAAAAAAGAAATCATCATAATATCGTGTAGGAACTTCTTTATGGACTCCGTTTTACTTTCCTTTTCTAGTTTTGCGCTTTTTGTGACATACAGTATTGCCAGTTTAATTTCTACTCTTTTTTACCACACAGTAAATATTAGCTCAAGCTCATCGGTGGTGGGAAAAACTTGTATGAACCAATACAATAGTACAATTGTTACACGAGGGGTGATATTGTCACACGAGGGGTGAAAGTAACTTATTTAGCGCCGAGACGGAGTTTGGAGCCCGAGCGTAGCGAAGGCCCTAATAGTTCGAGGCACTAAATAAGTCTTTAAGCAGAGGTAAACACTGTGCTTTTCATTACGAATACAAGGAAAGTAAAAATAAAACGAACTAGCTAAAGAAAAAATTAAATAAAAAACCCCTTAGGCCAATTGTTATCACTTCTGCTAAAATATTTATATGTGATTCAAAATATAATTAAGTGCTAAGAAGTTTCATAGTGATAGCTCTATCTGAGTATAGTAATACCGAGACAGCTGTCAGTTGAAAACGATTCTCTCTCGGGATGAAAAGTAACTAATTACCTTCAACCCGCTCCTCAGGCAACTTCAGACCTACTATCCGAGTATGAGAATAAAAATAACTTTTAACAACAGAATACTTTGATTTTTAGGCCTCCCTCTGAACGAAGTACATAATCAATGGTATAAGATTAGGGGACCCCAACCGGAAAAACCACCTGGCGCTCATTGTGTTGAAATGGACAGTTATAATTATAAACTTAGGCTAACAGAATGTAATGAAGAATCATATTTTATCTGCAAATACAATCCGGACTCTGGCATTAGCTATAGAACACCGAGTGAACCTGACATTAAGAAGGCGTCAACTGTGCCCAGCGAGATAACTCCTGTCATTATGAATAACACACACTTAGGTAAGTTAACATACATAAAGATATGCCTCTTTCTCGGAGGGGTAGGATCCAATCAGCAGATATCACGTAATAGGGGATCGGACCGTTCGCCATATTTTATGAATTATTTTTAAAATATAAATTAGTGGCAGACGATTCGCGAAGAAAAAAACAGAATCGGTTGAAAAACGATTTTTTGTATGGAGATTATATGGCGTTACTAACAAATGACGTCACAAGTGGGTATGTGCCTCTCTGTCTAATCTTGAATTTCAAACTTTTATAACTCGGTCAATTTTAAAGATAGAGCAATAATTATTTTAGTGTTCGATAGCAGAAACTAACAAGTTTGGATTTACAAAATAAAAAAAAGTAGTCCGATCCCCTATTTTCGTGGTCGTTAGGCAAGTTGTAGTTTTGTTTTACCCATATTTTTCAAAAATGTACTAGCTTCAATTTTAGTAAACCATCTACTTGGACCGGCCATCGAGTTCTTTTTCGCTTTAGATTTATTGTTGGTTCACAATGACTAAAATTCGTTCTTGACTATAAATTACATCATGTTTTCACCCACCGCCTTTTATAATTATAATATTTAACACATAACTAATGTTATTTTTTTAAGATGGACGACTGAACGTATCGATATTTCGTGAAGATTATATTTATTCTGTAAATACGAATAGTTATTACAAGGTCCATGAAGAATACGTCAACTGGTATGATGCTGTCGCGAAGTGCAAATCTGAGGGCGCTCAATTGTTCTATCCGTTAGATGTAGCTGAAGTCAGAGAAGTCGACTACTTATTGAACCCATGGATCTTAGATACTTATCAGGGAGATTTAATATGGATTGGTGTCTCCGATTTGCGAATGGATGACGTTTATGAAACCGTCGATGGTAAGCAATCGTGTTAAATAAGATTACTACATCGTCAACAGCTTATATACGTCTCCACCAAGAGCCTACCCTGATTTAGGGCGATTAGGCCTTAGTCGACCACGCTGGCCCAGTGCGGTTTGCTCAACTTCACACACAACCTATGAATTTCTCCGCGATGTTTTCCTTCACCGTAAGAGCGTCGAATAAACGTACATATGGATTCGAAATTCGAAAACACATTAGTACGTGGTGGGGTTCGAACCCGCGCGTCCCGGACGGGAGGCAGCGGCCCTAGCCACTAGACCACCGATGCTCTTATTACATACTATGTATTTGTTATTAAAAACAATTCAAAAAGTTGTTCGGTTTCATGGGCTTAGCTCAGCTACAACCCGAGAGGTTTTGTGTTATTTAGCAAACACGTTGTATAAATAAAATAGAACATTAAATAACTGGAAAAAAAAAATCCGTAATAAAGAACCACATTTTAATTTTTAGGCTGGCCTCTGAACGAAGTTTACAACCTTTGGGACGCGTTTATGGGCCAACCGGATAATTCCGATGACGCTCATTGTGCTGTGATAGGAAGCGCTGATTACAAACTCGGGCTAGCTTATTGCAGCGCCTCAGCATTCCATTTTGTCTGCAAATATGCTGCCGGAAGCACCCAAAAGACACGTAGTCAACTTGAAATTACGAAACCGTCGACTAGTGTGTCAAATTTCCGTGAAGATTATACATATTCTGCAAATACGAATAATTTTTATAAACTTCATAAAAAGTACTATAACTGGCATGAAGCTGTCGCGAAGTGCACATCTGAAGGTGCTCAGCTGTTCTATCCATTAGACGTAGCAGAAGTAGAAGAAGTCGACACTTTATTAAGGCCGTGGTCCTTAACTTATCACTTCCTCATATGGATTGGTGCCTCTGACTTGAGATCGGATGACGTTTATGAAACTGTCGATGGTAAGAATCTTATAAGTCATCATCAAGATGAAATAAACCACGCGACATAAAACGTAACCACAAATAGTAACGCAATTCTTGTCTTCGTATGACATGAACTTGGATACTATTGACGAACACTTTGTATGTCGCGCTTGTTAATACAGTTCGGGCATGCTTAGTTTCTTCCAAAATATATCCTAGCCAATTCATTGAGCAAGGAAGCAAGTCCTGTACATACACATATTTTTAAGAATCTAGCAGGGGGGCCTGCATGACCACCGTAGATAAAATAAACCGCGCGACATACAAAGTGTCCGTCAATAGTGTCCAAGTTTATGTCGCACGAACACAAGAACTGCGTTCCAATGGGGGAATTTCCAACAGCCTATAAAAAGAAATAGTTCATAAATCTTCGATAGATGGCGTTGACGATTCGTGGATCCGAAAAAATCCGGCGAGTCACCCAGGGCCATAAAAGGATAAAAAAAAGAATCCACGAAGTACACCTGGCGCCATCTATCGTCTTAATTATAACTATTATGTATAAGTATAAGGCTGTCTGTTGGTAAAATAAAATAAAATAAAAATCTGTAACACCAGGGGGCCGTTTCACGAAGCTACAAGTTACAAGTACAATTCAATGTACATTGCGTAGACATAAAGATAAAACGATAAGGGTATACAGTTTAGGCGAATTGGCTACGCAATGAATATCAAATTGTAACTTGTTGCTTTGTGAAACGGGGCCCAGAATGATACTTTGATTCACTAGGCCGCCCTCTGGACGAAGTACACAATCGATGGGATAAAGTTTGGCATCAACCAGACAAATCAATTGGCGGTCATTGTGTTGACATGCGCCAATATAATTACAAGCTCGGAATCAGTCTTTGTGTAGAACAATATTATTTTATCTGCAAATACGTTCCGGAGACCGGCATTGGCTATACAGCACCGAGCCAACCCGACATTACGGAGGCGACGACTGTGGCCATTGAGACGACCCCTGTAAATATGAATATCACACACTTAGGTAAGCTTTTGTGCTTTTTTTTTGTATTTTCCTAAAATTTTCTGACATCGTTCTTGGCTGCCAGTGACTATTATAGTAATCTCTGGCCACTAAGAATACAACGAGACAACATCTCCTGTCATTGGCACACACTAGGGTAAGCTAAATGTCAATTCTATTGTATTGTCTATGCTATGTATGTAGGTATCTACATGTTTATTTGTTATAATATTTTTGTGGGTAAGCCAGTTTTGCAATATACACCTTTCTGTGAAGACGTTGTTTCTTTTACTCCGCCAATATATAGCAGTCTAAAAAACAGTAAGCTGAAAAACCACCGAAAATGCAATTGTAATTTTCCTGTACACCAAGGTTGCCTGGAAGAAATTGCTACCTTAGCATTAAGGCCACCCATCTGTACACTATTATGTAACTGTATATTTTCTGTAAGTTCCTTGAATGCAATAAAGTATATTCTATTATATCCTTTGGTTTGTAACAGGTGGTGAAATTCCTGAGCACTCAACACCGAGTCCACCTGACGTTACTGAGGCATCGACTGTGGCTACCGAGACAACATCTGTCATTGGCACACACTTGGGTAAGCTAAATTTGAATTTTATTGTATTGTCTAAAAACACTATGCTGTAAATCCACTAAAAAGCGACGAAGATATCAGGACCAGAAACACAATAGGGGATCGGACTACTTTTTTTTTATTTTATAAATCCAAACTTCTTAGTTTCTGCTATCGAAAACTAAAAAAAATTTTGCTCTATCTTTAAAATTGACCGAGTTATAAAGGTTTGAAATTCAAGATTAGACAGAGAGGCACATACCCACTTGTGACGTCATTTGTTAGTAACACCATATAATCTCCATACAAAAAATTGTTTTTGAAAGAGACAGATATATTGAAACTTTAAAAAATCACTGTAAATTCGTTTTTCAACCGATTCTGTTTTTTTCTTCACGAATCGTCTGCTACTAATCTATATTTTAAAAATAATTCATAAAATATGGTAAATTTAGGAACAGTCCGATCCCCTATTTCACTTCTTAATACAATATTCGTTGTACTTTTTCTGTACTCCAATGTTGCCTGGAAGAAATTGCTACCTTGGCAATAAGGCCACCCGTCTGTACACTTTTCTGTAAGTTCCTTGTGTACAATAAAGTGTATTCTATTTTATCCTTTGGTTTGTAACAGATGGTGAAATTCCTGAGCACTCAACACCAAGTCTACGTAACATTACTGAGCCGTTGACTGTGGCTATCGAGACAACATCTCCTGTTACATTCACAGTCTTGGGTAAGTGTGTTTTTGGTACTGTATTTAAAAAAAATACAGAACTGAAAACCGACAAAGCTATCAAGACAAGAGGCGTAACTTTTCCTAAATTCCTAAATTAATTGTTATAATTTGCAACATTGTTATCTAAGGGAGCTATGGTTCTACCTACAAACTATTGTATAGTTTGGTGGAAACAAAATGTAAACACTAAGCTGTTGCTGAATAAATAATTGTTTTTTTTTCTATTTAATTTTTGCCAGGTGGTAACGACAAGGAAGTAACGACCGAGCAGACCATGACCTACGACCTCTTCAGCGATCTTGTTAGAGAAGAGCTGAAGAGGTTCACTCCCGCAGAAAAGTTACAAATCATGGTCGCTATGCTTGAAGTAATACCAGAGAATGGATCAAAAACACCATTTTATTGTACTTGCTACGAGCAATAGAGAATATGCATTTTTTTTTTGTTGTAAGATATCTTTATTAATAGTCAAATTGTGTAGTGAAATAACTTAAAACCTTTAAGATATAAACTTATTTAAGAAAAATTTGGATCTTCGTTCCCCCTTCACGCTTAAACTACTTAACGGATTTCGATGAAATCTGGAATGGAGATAGTTTATAATCTAGATTAACACATAGAATACTTTTCCCACGGGAAAATCTTACACAACGCGAGCGGACCGCTTGTTCCCTCATAAAAATAAGATATTATCGACGCGTCGGTAGAATAACTACCTATAGACCTATACATACTGATGATCTTTTTATACAAAAAATCCCAATTTTCCCCCTAAGAATTGAGATTTCAGGCAAATTTTCTATCTCGCTCACTTATAGTAAAGTGTAAGAGCGTCGGTGGTGCAGTGGCTAAACTAAATATAAAATCGACTCAAGCGTGACGTCATACGCTTTTTCAACTAAAAAAAAACAGTCATCATCCCTAATAATGTGTGTCTTTTTGCTGAATAAATGATTGTCTATGTCTGGGGAGTATGGTATACCTTGTATAGTTCTCTCTTGGCGCCGTCCAGTATGGAGCCGGCGTCGTGCACGGAGTCGTGCCTTGCGCGCGCGTGGTGCTTGCGCGTCGTCTCGTACAGCGCGTTGGCTTCCATCAGCTGCGCGCGCAGGTCTTCGATCTCGCTCACGTAGCCCTGAAAATAACGTTGAAAATTTGGGTTCATATACAGGGTGTAACATTTAGATCGGTCAGTTGTGAAAGTCTGAAAGAAAAAAAAAAGGAAAAAAAAAAAATGCATTTTACTGATTTCGAAATTTCACCAGTTTATCGTCACCTCCACAGAATCCAAGTCAGCTGCTATCTAGCTGATCCGTCCCAGATATGAAAACTCCATACTCCATTGAGCTTGTGCAGTTTATAAAAAAACCTGCGCAGGTGTCGTGCCAAGATTTAAATTTGTTTGGCGATAGTTCATCATCATCATCGTATGGGTTGTAAGGTCGACAACCGACCTCACAAACCCTGGTGTCAGTGCTATAGAGCCTTGGCTTGTGTTTCGACTAGATGGAGCCGCGACCAACGGCTTAACGTGCCATCCGAAGCACGGAATCATCTTTCTTTTCGGACAATCAGGTGATTCAGCCTACAATGTCCTAACCAAACTGGGAAAAGTCTCACAAAGAGATTTTTGCTTGTCAGTGTCCCCACCGGGAATCGAACCCGGAACCTCCGTAATAAGTGTCGAAATCTCGACCACTCGGCCACGGAGGCGATAGTTTATGACCTAGTTTATCTCTTACCTGAACTAACGCCGTCAACGAGCAATCATTGGTATCAGGGCTGCCACCTTTCGGCGCCCATTGACCCAGGGCCTTCTCTGCCACCAATTCGCTATTCCTGGCTGAGAGCTGGTCGATGGTCCCCTGCATAGCCTTCACTCTTCGCCGCAGTGACTCGACTTCTCCAGTGAGTATTGCGTTCTCCTGCACCACGTCACTCCAACCCTCTTCGCCGTTTTCTGATACTACGCGTTTTCCCTGTAAACAATGACAAAAAATTAAAATCTTAACGTTTATTTTCCATTGCTTAGTCCATTGACTTAGAAATGCTTAGTTAATCAAAACAGTTCATATACGTCCTCACCGAGGGGCTCGAGCCTACCCTGAATTAGGGCGATTAGGCCTTCGACCAAGCTGGCCCAATGCGGGTTGGTCGACTTCACACACAACCTTTGAATTACTTCGCAGAAGTGTGCAGGTTTCATGACGATGTTTTCCTTCACCGTAAGAGCGTCGAATAAACGTACATTATGAATTCGAAAACACATTGGTACGTGGTGGGGATCGAACCCGCGTCTCCCGGACGGGAGGCAGCGGCCCTAGCCACTAGACCACCGACGCTTAGTTAATTACTACGTTGCCATTAATAACACACATAACGGGTTAGTATCACAATTTGTAATTTTTTTTGTGTGTCTTGTGAGGTGATTTTGATATCAAAATTTGACTTTTCGAAGCTATTTTTTTAGTTGTTATAGGCTAGGGAACACCGGATTTTTGTTTATATGTAATTAAGTAGCCTTTCTTTTACTGCAGTGAGTTCACTAACACAATGGCAGACTTAGCAGAAAGAGCCTACCGAAGAACTCCACAGGCGCCGCATTTTTTTTAAAGCATTAGCATTATTTTTTACAAAATTCGTGCGAGTTCAAAATTTAATTTGAACCGTTATTACAGTCTGTCTAAAAAGAGTAGAAACGGAACTAATCTTACCTTTAAGAAATATCCATAAGTCAGAGCAGGATTGCATCAAATAAAATGGCAACACTGCAAGCACCCCTATTAATTTCTACTCTTTTTAGACAGAATGTACTAGGAAGAGACTGTACCTGTTTGAACTCTGCCAACTCGAGCTGCAGTCTCGCCACCTCTTGCCTCAGTTGGTGGATGGTTCGCGACGTGAGGTCCTGGTTCACTACGCATCTGTTCTTAATGTTCCGCGCCCTGTTCGCGTACTTCAACGTGTTCAATGTCTCCATAAAGTCCCTGTCGCTAGGCGACACGCACGCTATCATTACTGTGTTGCTGTTGCCTGGAAAAAAATTACAAGTGAAGTAAAGATTATAACACATTATGTTGAATGCGAAATACACCGTGAAATTTACATCGTTTTGTTCCCGCCGTGTAGTGATAGTACCCGTCAAACTGAACAACTTCTCACGAAAAAAAATAATTCCTGTGACAAAAAAATTTTTGGTCTCTCCATACAAAGTGAGACTCCCGACCGACCTATTTTGTATGGAGAGAACAAAAATTTTTTAGACCGCAGTTTATTGCTAAATACCTCCAAGAGAATCCTGCAGCAGCCTCGTCAGTTTGGAGTCTCTGTACGGGACGTGCAGCGCTTTCCTGGACTTGTCTCCAAGAGCCGATATCACGTTCCCTAATGCGAGTAGACCGCAGTTTATTGATATTCCTTCTTTTGCCCTTTCACCTGTTGCCCCTGAAAAAAAGAGTTAATATTTTCGTTAATATATATATATATATAATCGCAATGACTGCAAAAAAACCCATAACTGAGAATTCGATTTTACTAACTTGAGCGGCAGCACACTTTACAGCGAGGCTAAAGATTGCAACACTACACGAATTTTTTTTGGTATCTTTGTCACGCACTGCCTCGCCGTTGCAGTATCGCTTATTGCGACATATCAAAGAATCTGTGTATATTTGTGTCGGAGTAATATTCTACCATATACAAATCGACTCGAAAAGAATTCCTAAAATTTTACGTGTACTCTCGTCTCCGTCAAGTTGCAGTGCAGTAAAAGATACCCCTTTCTTCTTATCTCAAGAATTTAGACCCCAAGGACGAAATTAGAAACATTCTAAAAACTGTGTTTGTTATATACCTGTTCGCTTCAGCCTTTCCGAGCCGGCCAGGTCGACGAAGTGGAATTTGGCTGTGAGAGTCTCATATTGCTCGGGAGTATCTGCATCTCCCTCCCGTTCCACATCTTGGTCTGCCGCCAACCGCCTTTGCCTCATCATCAGGGTGAATACAGCGTGGGACCTGCAATTTACCCCCTTGTATGCGGCTGTCAAGACGTATTGACAGCAAAAATATCCCCTTGTATGTGGCTGTCAAGACGTATTGATGCAGCGACGCAAAGGAATGTTACAATATCGGGCGCGCCGCATACTATTGATTAAGATAAAATATGCACTCATTTTGTAACAGTTTTTATATTTTTCTAACT
This sequence comes from Carpatolechia fugitivella, assembly GCA_951230895.1. Taxonomy (NCBI): domain Eukaryota; kingdom Metazoa; phylum Arthropoda; class Insecta; order Lepidoptera; family Gelechiidae; genus Carpatolechia; species Carpatolechia fugitivella. The sequence goes on along the minus strand of OX579646.1, from coordinate 17,047,710 downwards.
AAGCGATCGTTTTATTTTAAGAACGCTTCTCTTTTTATATTTTTCTTCTGGACATGTGAAGTAGGCTAGAGCCCCTCGGTGGGGATATTATGTAAGCTAACAAGTGTGGTGAGGAATACCTAATGATTACTAATAGCTCTGTTAGGTGGCATTAAAAATTAAATATTTTTGTAATCATTTTTGAAACAAGATCTAAACAAATATACTTTTGTATTTATAATATTGTGCATGTATTTTTTATATCCCGTGTGGTGACGGCAGAGTAGAATACATTTGTCACCAACCCCTACTCTTCCCGTGGGTGTCGTAAGAGGCGACTTAGGGACTACACATTGAACAGGGAACGGGCAGCAGCGCTCTCTGATACAGTAACCTTTTAATCTGCGATCTCCAACCCGCCTGCCAAGCGTGGAGATTATGGCAAAACCAAACACTTAAGTGGAGGAGGCTCATAGTCCAGCAGTGGACTGTAACGGGCCGTTGATGATTTTTATATCCACATCAAATGGAAGATAGATTATAGGACAGTTTATTTCATTCATTCATTCATTTTATTTCTCTGACTAAGTATGAATAATATAGTTTTAAAAAACATTGTTGATTTAGGTAAATGGTTAAAGTCTCTAATATGTCAAAGCTTTCGTTTTACCGTGACGATGACGAGTTCATGTTAGTAGCCGCCGTGGTTCTTGCTAAAGCGCCCGCGCGTAGGGCTCCTAGGGCTTCCTGGACGCCTCTCACTGCTCGCATCGAAGCCCCGACGATTCGGACACCGCCGCAGCCGTCTTCGGTTATTCTTAGGGCACCCTGGGAAGAGAAAAGGTTTTCGATAGAACAAAAAAGGTGTTCATTGGTTAAATAAAATGTCAGAGAGTTGATTCGACGTCTTTTTATCCAATGGGGGATTTTCCGACAGCCAATAAGAATAAGAAGAATAAGAATAAGAATAATAAAAAAAAAAAAATAGTTCATAAGTCTTGGATAGATGGCGTAAACGATTCGTGGATCCGTAGAAATCCGCCGAGTCACCCAGGGCCATAAAAGGATAAAAAAAAAAAAGAATCCACGAAGTACACCTGGCGCCATCTATCGTTTTAATTAGTACTATTATTTTTATTTTTTAAAGATCTGTCAGAAAATCTCCCATTGCGCCTATTTATTGTGACGTCATTAAGTTCTTAGTTTCTCTTCTCATAGCCACGTCCTTATTTTAGGTCCATAGTTCAAGAACACCGATGTTCTGGTTCTGTCTCACTTCCGAAAGAAGATTTTGTATTTTCCTCTCTTTACTAAGTATGTACATAATAACCGGCGTAAGATTTAATTTCAGACCCACATTGCGTCACGTGTTGAATAATTATATCCAGAATTGGGGTCAAAGAAACAAAACAAGTGAATTTTGCGGTCAGGTTGCGGTCGACATGTATATTAGATCGTAAGGGTTGGCACTTTCATTAAATATATTAAATAAATATAATAACAAAAAAATAAAAAATATAATATTTTTTTGGTCTCGGAACTCAAATTGACGATATTTTTTTTGGCGGAACCCTATTTTGATAACTAAAGAAATTACCTTGTAGTTCGAATATTTTTCATGTGAGACTTGAATGCGCGACAAGAGCGCTCACGTGCCGTAGCGCCCGCACTTCTACCGGGGTTTAGGGGGTCTTTTTTAAGAATGTTTTGTTTAACTCTCGGACTGAACGCGGAACCCCTGTGACCCTTCTACGGGACCCTAGGGTTCCACGAAACACCTTTCGGGAATCGCTGGTCTAATGGTTAGGGCCGCTGCCTCCCGTCCGGGAAACGCGGGTTCGATCCCCACCGCTTACCAATGTGTTTTCGAATTCATATGTACGTTTATTCGACTCTCTTACGGTGAAGGAAAACACCGTAATGAAACCTGCACACTCCTGCGTTTGAATTGGTTGGTGTGAAGGTTGTGTGTGAAGTCGACTAACCCACACTGGGCCAGCGTGGTCGACTAAGGCCTAATCACTCTAAATCAGGGTAGGCTCGAGCCCCTCGGTGGGGACGTATATGAGCTGTTGACGATGACGATAAATAAAAAATATATATGAACATTAAAAACGAACTAACAAACAATGCCTGGAAATATTTTTTTTGTAAATGATAGATACCAAGCTTCTATTTTGACATCAATATGAAAATTGAGAACGCACCATTCGAAAAAAAAAAACCGAGCTTCTAAAGATGTCTTCTGTTGTGTCGTTTTACTGTATGTTTTATCTTTTTCATCTTTATTGTGTACAATAAATTGTCAAATAAAAAAAATATCCTCTCCTGCAACCCTACACTCCATCCACTGCATGACACTCGTAATTACCAGATTCTCAGAGCACACCTTGCTATAATCACAAGCACAAAGCGATACAAGCACACATACTGTAAGTGTCACTCCTGTTTACTTAGAGGCATTATTTTCTTTGATCAAAGCGCGAGGGCGCACGCTTCGGTGGTCGCAAACTACGCTACACGGTGGTGGTTACACTAATTAATGTATTAATAAAGACGTTGAAAATCGGTATTGCGTTGTTTATCTTGGTGTTCTTATTTATTGAACTGTGTAAATAAATGATTATTTCATTATTTTGTACTCTAGATTTGATTTAGATAGAGCATGAACTCGTTGATACTGCAGTGTTTGAAAGGAAGAAAAGAGCAAGAAACTCTTGTTTATACCCATCTTTATTGGTCTCTTACCGAAGACTATTTATAGTTTGGCCTACTTTAATATACACACTTGTATAAACCTGTTATTCATTCCATTAACTGTGGAATTATAATCCTTGACATTTTTGATATCCTTACTTTAGCAAAAGGATCTTTAGCTGGATCGAGCAGGTCAACGATGTCTTCATTGTAGAGCTCTATGAACTGCGCTTGGACGGAGAACTCTGGTGGCAGCTGGCCTTGTTGTCTTGCTTCTTCCGCCCTAGCATCTGCTCCGGCGAAGAGATCCCTGATGGCGCGCGGTATGATGCCTTTATAAACTACACACGTCATGACCCTAGCCTTACCTTAGCGAAAGGATCTTTAGCTGGATCGAGCAGGTCAACGATGTCTTCATTGTAGAGCTCTATGAACTGCGCTTGGACGGAGAACTCTGGTGGCAGCTGGCCTTGTTGTCTTGCTTCTTCCGCCCTAGCATCTGCTCCGGCGAAGAGATCCCTGATGGCGCGCGGTATGATGCCTTTACGTTCCTCGTCACCATCACCCTCGCCCTCCCAGCCGCTGCCCATTGTATAGGTTTTGCCGGAGCCAGTCTGGAATCAAAGAAAACACGGTTATATAAGAAAATAAGGTTGCAATTAATAAGATTTGAATAGATCAAGTTAACAATGGCCACTACAACCTGAGAGGATCTATTGCTGCCTCTAAAATAAAACTAAGTATATTTACAAGTCTAAAATTCAAAGCTGTTTTAGATAAACATTTGTAAATGTCTCTCCTTATCCCGGGATTTCCTAGCCTAAGTCGCCTAAAGGACACAACATCCACTTTCCTAATAAAATCTTTTGGACTCTACAAACTACGTACCTAGTTTTATATAAAATTATCCGAAACATAGAAACTTAAATGAATGAATCAAATTCAACATTTTACTCTAAGTCATCAACGGCCCGTTACAGTCCACTACTGGACTATGAGCCTCCTCCACTTAAGTGTTTGGTTTTGCCATAATCTCCACGCTTGGCAGGCGGGTTGGAGATCGCAGATTAAAAGGTTACTGTATCAGAGAGCGCTGCTGCCCGTTCCCTGTTTAATGTGTAGTCCCTAAGTCGCCTCTTACGACACCCACGGGAAGAGTAGGGGTTGGTGACAAATGTATTCTACTCTGCCGTCACCACACGGCATTACTCTAAATAGGGACGGTCAAAGCCCATATTTAACTAACTGCAGTAAATTAAAACTAAAAAACATAAACCTTGACACAATGATATTTAGTTACGGCATAGAGTTACATAAATACCTATACAATAATATCAAAACAGTAAGAATGATTATGCATTATGTTTACAATGCAGACGGTGATGTTTACACAGCCGAAAACTAACAAGAGAAAAATATTTGCAACAAAAAGATTAAATATTGCATGTTGAAAAACAGAGACGAAATCTCGCTCGAATAGTTTATGCATGAGGTAAATAGAGCTATTGTGACGACTATAGAAATTCAGCTATTTAGAAATAACATGCAGGATGAAGAGAAGATTTTTAGTTTCTCTAAAACGCCGCCTTCCCCAGATAATATCCATAAACGCTCGCATTCATAGACACTCCAAGATCTTTGTAAAGATCATTGATTTATCTTGAAGCTTCATACAATACGCGATAATTAAGAATAACATAATGTATTTCATTATTGTCAGTTAGCTCCACGTTTAAATCACCATCATCATTTTAGCCGAAAGACATCTATCTACTGTTGACCGAACTCTTCCAAGAAATTAATGACCATTCTTGTACTGTCCGCATCCAGCCGGCTTCTTGAGTCCTTCACCAGACCATGCACTAAGTTATAGTAATATAAACTTTACCCAGATTCTAATTTCTATCAATGTGCTAATGTACTTTATGTACTCTCATATCGTAATATTCCAATTACAAAATCGAAAACGGTTTTATATTGACACACATTATAAACACAAAACCGAAATTTAAAAATAGAATCATATTATAACACAGTTCTTTCTATGAAAACGATGTTATAAAACATTTTTTTTGTCATTATGATACAGTGTTTGGCCTGGAAACAAGTCTTTGGCAAAAAGTTGTCTGGAGCGCCCGCTTTAGCGCATGCGTAGTGATATGCTGGGTTTTGGCGCCATTCCGATGTTTTCTTGTACTGAATTTGGTTATCGTTAAATTAAATATTGCCTTCTGCCATTGGTTGTTGCATAATCGCAGCTCAGCCGTGAAGCGTGCGCCGGTCGTCGTACCCATGACATTTCCGTATCGCGAGCACGTTTACTGCCAAAGCAGACCGCACGACGCCGCTCAAGTATTTATAAACGGACCCGTTTCGGTTCAATCAAGTCGCGTAATAGTAGTATACTTATTATAATTATAATACACGAAAACTTTATGTAAGATTTAAATTAATTGCCTACAATAGGGAACATGCATAAAAAAATATTAGATTTTTTCATAGTTCATCTGAAAGTATACAAAAATATAATACTGACAGTCAAAACAGAATCGAAATTGATCGATAAACAAACTAGTTACAGCATTATTAAACAATTTATATCTATCCCTCTTTACGAAAACAAAATTTATGTATGGCCCGCGACACATATGTCTAACTTTGAAGCCTTATAACTTTGTTTCTGAGCAAGATATTTGGAAAATTTTTTTTTATGTGTTTATCTGGAACTTGAAATATTTCGATTAATGAATTAAAAAAAAAAGTGCATGATCCCTATTGATCAAGAATATCTTTATTGTAGCGTCGGGCCGCGTGTTGGCCATGTATTTTGACGTGATGGTCCGCGTGTTGGACAGTATTTCGATGTTGGTTGCATAATTCCTATTTGAAAAAAGAGCAAATAAACTTCATACGGTCTCTGTCGTGGATTTTGACACAGAGATGTTCCGACTGCCGTAGTGAGCGGCCATCATGTAGTTTTAAAATAAGCATTATGATTTAGTATCAAGTTTTTGTAAAAGCAACGTCTTCCCCTATTTGTGTGATTAAGTATTATTTCAGATAAACGTGATGTTCATTTATCACAATATCCTTCAAAATAAGTGTCAACTTGTTACCTGTAAACCGCTCCAAAGGCTACACCAATCTTAATTAAACTTGGAGGTCTCTCTTATTAAACTGCTAGTTCATTAACAAATATCCACAACTACTTTACTTTTTTGTTACTTTATTTAAAAACTTCGACTTTTCTAAATCTTAACATAACTGACATTCTCATCATCATCGTGTGGGTTGTAAGGTCGACAACCGACTTCACAAACCCTGGTGTCTGTGTAATAGAACCGCCAAAGGCCACTGACTTGGCTCAGTAACGACTAGAAGATAGTAGCCGGGACCAACGCAACGGCTTAACGTGCCTTCCGAAGCACGAAATCATCTTTCTGTTCAGACAATCAGGCCTGCAATGTCCTAACCAAACTGGGGAAAGTCTCACAAAGTAATTTTTGCTTGACAGTGTTCCCACCGGGATGCGGGAATCGAACCCGGAACCTCCGTAATGGGCGTCGTCGTAATCTCGACCACTCGGCCACGGAGGCAGTTACTGTAACATAACTGGCAATTTTTTTTTATATAATTATCTTTATACTCTTGGTGAGAGACTTTTCTTTGTGCCAAACATAGTAAAGAGTCTCAACCTATTCTATAATTTATATTTCAATAAGTACCTATTAGTTTTTTTTTTCCTACATCAAAAATTTATTATGTGTAAAGAGCTACCTCATCGTGAGAATTTAGTTTTAAGCTACCAAATGTATAATTGGCTTTTGTATAATCTAATTAACAGCGTGCTTACTTTCAAAATATTATTATTATACGCTTTCAAGAAGATAACATTACTTTCTGTTGTTATTTAATTCTAAATTGGCAGAAATATCATAACACCCACCTCTCGAAGGCGTTGTCTGACTGGGCTAATAGACGAACGAGGCGAAACAAAAAAAATCATAGCTTTATGGGTTCATACAACTTGTAAACTAGTTGATTAATTTTCATAATTATATGAAACACGATCTTATTACTTATTATAAACTCTCAAAAGAAAAGCGGCGATGTCGTTCAATCGGAGTGAAACACTCGCGATAAAAATAATCGGCAATCAATTACATTGCAATTACGTGTTCAAATGTAAGGGTTTCTCGAACGCCCCAGGATATACACACTGCAGTCATAATTACAGAATCCGGGTGTGATTAAAGTTTGTAATAATCGATTATTACGTGTAATTATGTTATTGAATGCTCATTCACTTCTATAAAAAGTAACTGTGCTTGTATTTTTCAGTTAAGCAGAGTTGCGACATTTCGAAAAAAATCGAATATACCATATTCCTACGTACAGTTACACAAATGTTATTTACAAATCTGATCACCAAAAAAGTAAAGTAAAATAAAGATCAGAACAAAAAAGAAACCAGTTTCATAATTGGAATAGGTACAAAAAACCGAAGATGCTATAATTTGTGCTTTAGATCAGATAAGCTGTTGGTTGCCGTGGAGCGAAAGTGCAGCGCTGACGCGAGACTAATCAGACCGATAGCTAAGTCGATAGCGATATGGAAAACGCGATTTTACCAATTTCCTGCTATAATAATTAATGTTAATAGCTTTATGCAACAGGCTTGTAGCAGCTATATGCCAAAAATACAAATTAACATTTCCAATTTTCCGACATTTTGGGGAAAATAGTGAATTTTGGGAACCCTGTATCGTGTGACCTATTAGACCTACACAATTGAATTAGGGCTCAAACTGTCAGGAATTTTGTACACTTTAAAAAAGTATTAGTGACCTTTATCGTCAGAGCCATCCAATGTCGTTTTTGGTGGTTTTTCTGCAACTAGCGCAGCGCGCGAGAATTTTAGACTGCTGCAAATCTGGATTAATACTATCCAGGTGGACCCAAACAACATATCAAAAGAGCAAGCTTACAGCATTTATGTCTATTTCAGCCTTTTTATTTGTACGATATGACTGGCCTATTCGCTTATAGACAAAAAGTCACCTTCCCTTCACAAGTAACTTGATTTCTTCTGGTTTGACATCTGATGTCCAGTATAGCCTAGATGGTAATGGTAATGCATCTCCCGTTCTGCGCAAAGGTGCCAGGTTCGGTAGTCAAAATTTTGGATTTAGAATTTCAAAATCTTTTTGTGTGTGTCTGCGTACGTTTCTATTGCATCCAACCCACACCCGCTACACGGTAATCCAATCATTATAATGCAATGAAGCGTGTTTTCCAAAGGAAAAAATTGGTTGACTAAGTCCGGATTTAATACATATTCATACAAACTATACATAAAATATGGGGTCTTCTTTAAATCTTACGAATGAAAATGAAAAATGCATCTTCGATCGAAATTTCAGATAATTTCTGTGGTAACATAATGGTGTCGATTCGGCATACGCCCAACTAAACTAAACTAAAAATTAGTCCTGTCACTTTCTATAATTTTTAATTGAAAAGGGACCGAAGATCATCGCTTTGACTTCACGACTAACTGTCAATTTTAGTGGCTTTTTATTCGTCATGGTGTTAGGTAGGCACTAAAACAAGACTAAATTTGACAGTTAGTCGTGAAGCCATAGACAAAAACAAAACCGATGATCTTCGGTCCCTTTTCAATTAAAAATGTTAGAAAGTGACAGGACTAATTTTAGTTTAGTTGGGCGTATGCCGAATCGACACCAATATAAGTAAAATTTTTGATACGCTTTTCAAATTGAGGGCGCCATGCAAGTAAAGTGCACAAATAAGTTGGTGATAAAATAATACTGGTCATTGTTCTGTGCCACTGATTTGATCGATTCAACGCAGTAACTTATTTATCAGTTGTGCTAGATTGTTTCAATGGAAAGTAGTACTACGCAACTTAAACTTAAAGGTAAGAACTAAGCGTGATCGATAAGGTGATCGATAGTTGGAAACGGAAATAGAGTTTTACAAGAGTAATAGGTTAGTTAAAAAGGCGTTAAGGCGTTAAGGCGAGGCCCTATTTGAAAAATCGTTCTTGGACCCCTTTTCAAGAAAATTACAACCAACAGAAGAGTTTATCATTTAGCGATGTATCAAGACAACTAAGTAGATTTTACATATAATCAAGGAATAAAGCAAAAATAAATAATTAAAATCACCCCACATTCAAAATTTGCAAATCTGTTTTCTCAATATTTTTCAGCGACAACAACATATTTTTTTGTATTTTTTGGGTGGCTATATTAATACTTAAACGGCGAAACCAGCTAGTTTTTTTAATTCGTTCTATATTTTTCACAAAAAGAGAAAAGAGTTCAAGAAAAACGAGTTTTTCGCACGATTCCTGCGCAGACGTAACCTCCGTGAAGCATCGCACGCTAATATGAACGTTATTTCAGTCGGTTGAACTTTCAACTAAAGCGCGTTGAGTTGCTAATTTAGGATAGGGCCTCGCCTTAATGTCTATTGATTTAAGAAGGCAACCTCAAGAGAAGAAGAAATAATAAACAGATCCATCGAAACATACTATGCATCAGCCGGCTGCGCTGTAATTGTTCAAACAAGTATTGTAAACGCAAGCAATTGAGCATGGCACAGCAAACATTACAACGTTACCTTTCTATTTAGAAACTCCTAATGACCTATGCAAAGTGCGCAATTTATTCTTCACTTAACAATAATAGGCTCTTGTAATATAGGCGAGAATGTGTAGGGACGAGTAGGGAAGAATTATATTTTGTTTATAAACTTGCAAAGGAATTAAAGATAAAATAAAAAATAAAAACAATAAAAAGCAATAATCTTTTAAAGTGAACCGATTATAATTTGTAGTCTGAACATGGCCGAATAAATAGTTCAATTAATATAATAGGTAGACTTTTATACATATTACTAGTGGTTCTGTGAGCTGTAGACCTTGCGAGTCTATATATCTCTTTATATTATTTTTTTTCACATACATCCCCGGCCCTTTGAAATTTATTAATCTCAAATATTTTTTATTTAACTTTTTCTTATTTTGTTGTATTTTTTTTATTGGTTAAGAAATGTGACCTGTAGAGGAAAGCAGCTTCAGCGATAGACCTTGTAAGCTGGCAACCCTCATTCATAACTCTGTCATTTAAAAAAAATCCATAAAACTGACTCGACAAAAAAAAATCGACTAATTTATTGAACCTTCACGAACACGAGAATCGGTTGAGAAACGCGACATGTAGAGTGGAACAAACAGACAGATGGACAGACAGATAGACATACAAAAGCAATTTTGGCCAAGCTGAAACGGAGACGCTTCGCTCGCTCGGTCAATAAAAGCTAATTTCAGTTTTATTTTTAAAACAGTAAAAAAATAGAAGAGTTAGTAATAATAAGTTTAGTACAACACTGCAGTGTATTTGTGTAGAACAAAATAGTTTCTGTTGAGCTTGTGATTTTACGATGAGTTTAAAAATATCACAAAGGCACATAATTAATGTAATACCGACAAGTGTTAAATTTAAATGCCAATTTACCAAATTGTGACACGATCATACCCTTGACCCATTCTTAGTATTTCAAATACTTTTGCGTACTAAAAGTTAATACCGTAAATTATCGAAACAGCTCAAATTAAAGGTCCTTAAGGGGCCAAGGTTGGTGGAAATCGATGTTTTAATAACTTGTTTATGTGATGTTTAGCCTTAGCAGTTACATAATGACAAGAATCAACCTACGTTGCCTTTGAGGTATGGGCAGAAGCGATTATTGCTTTCGGATGATATGGACAAATGGAGATGCCATCTTTTAAGATGTATAGGTAAGGTAGTCATAGATGGACGCGTGAAGTTGCTCATACATACTTTTTTTTTAATGACGATGTCGAAGGTGGAACTTACTAAGAAGATCATTGCTATAGGAAGCCTTCTCACAGACATCTGAATAATTTTTGTATCAATTAAAAATATATTAAATATCCTTTACCGGAAATATGTGGTAAGAATTTTAGTTTCCATAGAATCTAATTCATAAGAAGAATCTACATCCGGAACAAGAAAAGATTTAGATCAAACTTTTAAACATTTTCAATAAATAAGTACTCGTTATATTGATAAAAGTATCTATGTACTTTTGTGTGACAAAAATATTATGTACCTTTTCAATAACCGGTTTTTTTAGATTATTAAAACTGTCGTTTATAATAATAAAATGACATTATTAATTGATAAAAGATAGTATTTACCTATTCTATAATTAAAATATGCAAAATCATTTCCAACTTTATCTCCTACAACTTGTATAAACGTCACAAGTAGCTGCGCCTGATCAGTGTTTGTTCTGATGTCATCAGTGCGAATTGAGTCGGTACACAAACGCACAAGTCCCCTTGTACGATGTGACCATACTTGAACACCAATTTACATTTGCTAGGCTTTGGTTCGTTAGTCGGTATGGTGCGAACTTCCGTGTTTGAGTGTTTTTGTTAGGAATTAGGAGTATGCTATACTGATACATTTTTTGGTAGATATGAGCAGAATGGACCTACCTCAATAAGAAGAAATTCATCATCAGGCCAGGCCTACAATTTCTGCTACGTTCAGTCTTTCACAAGAAGACAATATCTACAACTCTAGTAATACGTTTCTTACAAAAACCGTCGAAGATAAAGATAAAATAATTTATTTGCCAGAATATAGAAATACAAGATTAATTAAGATATTTATTTTGTTATTTTATTTTTGACATGTAATTATTTTTAAGTTTTAATACAAAGGTCTTAAAATAAATATCGCAGTATATCCAGCCTGCATGCAAGCGTGCAAATATTCTTCGGAAATAGTTGATTAAGTGTCTATGAATGACACGTTATTTTTTTTAAACGGACTAATCGCCATATCTACAAACATCCAAACATCTTCTTAGTAGGTATCTAATGGCTATCTCCTTTTTTGGCACAGACACGTCCTTACTAATAGTCGTTCCACCGAGGGGTTGAAGCCTTACCCTGAATAACGACGACCAGAGCGGAAAAGAGTGCTTATAACCCAAGCATTTTCAAAGCTAGAGTGAACAGGCACCTTCTGGGCAAACTCGTTCCATCATCGACCACATCTCGTCCCTCGCGGACCTGATTGTGGTCAAGAGTAAGCCCATCAACTAATAAAAAAAAATAAAAAATATACACACATCTTTGAATTTTTATATATCCTCACGATGTTCTCTTTCATTTCAAGTGATGTTCGATTTCAACCGATAACAAATACTTAATGTGTATAAATACATAGACATATCAATAACAATCCTAAACCTGCTTTACGTACAAACAAGCTTGTTAGTTTGTGACTCATTTTCTATACTTACTGCGAGGCCAACAAATATGTAACGAGTGATAAAAGGATAATGTTTTAACATGTAATCCTGTTACAACAAGTCGTATCTATAGCGTCATTTATTATGTATACTAAAGAAGGCCTCATAATTCATATAACCAATTCTAAAACTAAGTGAAATCGGCATTTTTTTTAAATCTATCTATATAGGTATATCTATCTAGCCCACCCACATCCACCCACTGCTGAGTATAGGCACGTATAGGCCTCTTCTTTATTGCACCATTTTTCACGGTCCTGTGCAGTTCTCATCCAGTACTTCTATTTATACTTTAAAAAAATCAATCAACGGCCCGTTACAGTCCACTGCTGGACTATGAGCCTCCTCCACTTAAGTGGAGGGTTTTGCCATAACCTCCACGCTTGGCAGGCGGGTTGGAGATCGCAGGTTAAAAGGTTACTGTATCAGAGAGCGCTGCTGCCCGTTCCCTGTTCAATGTGTAGTCCCTAAGTCGCCTCTTACGACACCCACGAGAAGTGGTAAGGTAAGGTGGCAAATGTATTCTACTCTGCCGTCACCACACGGCGGCAACTTATACTTATAGAAAGGAAAAAATCTATTTCTTAACATTTATAAATCGAAATTTTGTCGAACTTAGACAGAGTTCAAACTTGCTGAATCTCCTCTGAGATCCAAGCCAGACTTTATTCAAGATGATATTCTTATTTAACATTTACCCAGTAACTTGTTCCGAAATCTGGCCGTATTTATTTGCCGTGTATATGAGCTGTTGATGATGTAGAGTATATAGGTATAAAGGACAAGGATGAAGAAAGTAGATAGGTACCTATCTAGATTTTTTTCTAAATAATATATATATATAGGTATATAATTTCGAATGAAGCATACTCATATAATAATGATCGAACTTCACTCATGAAGTTCATTTGATCATCTATAGTCCGTACACATCACGGCGCTAAAACAAGCGTTATCAGTGGCGTCATCAGAAGTGATAACACGGTAAGGCTGCATAAGGGGTAACTGTATTTTATCAATTATTAGATCTATTTTTAAATATTTTTATTATTTAATTTCAAGATTAAAGTTATGTTTAACTAAAAAATATGTATATTTTAAGCGTTACGGTTGAAGCGTCCAAACTTTCGCATTTACCTATATAATATTAGTGGGATGACATTACGGATATACTGGTCCACGCGTGTACAAGTGTTGGGCGATTTTGTTTGGACTTCATGCGAAAAAAAAACCTAAATGAGAACCTCCCCTTTTTGAAGTCAGACAGAAGATATAGATATTATCCTCTTTTAAAAGTAGGTGGTAAACAGATAATAGATAAACTGATAACGGTGCTCCACACATGGCGAAGTGTGTTTGTATGCTGACGAGCGCCGAGCGTTCACGGTCATGTTCTACGGCCGACATGGCCATATCAAACACAGGAATTTACAAAGGAAAACCAGTACTTTACGGAAAGAATAAATATATCTTTTCTTTTATTTAAGAATTATAACAGCAATATCTTCAATATCAGAATCTTTAACAAGATAATAAATGTGTAACTATTATCATTTTCGTTATTTTTCTTAAATACCAACAAGAGCCGAGGCGGGATTTATCCTAACCCAAAAAGAATAGAAAAATAAAAACATATCGATGTATTGGAGAAGATAATAAAAAGAAAACCAGTTTTATCAAGTGAAACAAACATACTAAGAAAGCTATCCGACTATTAATTAAGTATTAAAAATCACATAAAATACTGGTATAATATAAACGCCAGATGTTTGAATGGGAATTAAATACCTAGTTAATAAACTCGTCCTCTTATCTTATCAGAACAGTAGCTATTCAAATGGATCGATAAAACTTATCACCATCGAATCTAGATCGATAAAAGGTTGGCAATCGATTTGTTTAACGTATCAGTAAGTTTTCTTTTTTCATTTTAGCTAATACATAATAGTGTACCTATAGTTATTTATTTATAAAAGAAAATAAAGTAATAAAGAGGTTCGCGTGGCGGGAATTCTACATATTTTAAAAATCTTTATTAAGAAAATGTTTGTTGTAGTACAAAACAAAAAAAACCTACTATGAAACAATTATCATAAATTAATATTTTAATAGTCTTCCAATTTGTTTTATTATTGAAATTAATATTAATTCAATAACAAAATTTAGGTGATCGACATTCTATCTTGAGTCATTTAATTAAATAAAGGCGAGTTAATTTGTTTTAGATAATCTATCACGTAATAAGTTAAGATAAATGTGAATTTATTTTATTTGCCAGAACATAAAATAGGAAAATAATAAAGTGCACTAACTTACACTACTTCGATAAAGTTACCGACCAGTAAACCTGAATTATTATTTTCATTTACAGCTTCAGCCTATGTTGAAAATTCGTTAAATAAAATAAACTCCTAAACGCTTTACATTATAGGCTTGAAACCTTGACAGAGGTCTACTTAACACCAACGGTTCATTAGTTAAAACAACGCTACTCAAGGAAGCAACGCATCACACGCGAGTATAAACAAAGTAATGTTGATTTTAATTGTGCGAACATCAAAGTTCACTTAAACTCAGCTATCGACTTTTATGGCACGACCACCCAAAACCTACCTAATGTACCTAGTTACTTACATGCACACACTGCACCTACGTGCATAACACATACTTGAATGCGCGGAAGATGCACGGAAACGTCACTGAATGCGTATACGCATGTATACGCAGCGATAAAAAAAAAGAAAAGAAAATAACAAACTAGTGAAAAATTGGAACTCCGAAAAATCAGAATTGAGGAGAAGCATTTGACCAACTTAGGGAGACACCAATGTGTACATAACGATAACGACATCGTATGTTATGGAAACAAATAAAAATGATCCTACATTTTGACAAACATTTCTGCATTCTGAATGCTAAGTACCGTTAAGAGTTCAAACCATACCATTTTTTGGGTTCATACCGTAGTGTTTTCATATTCTTACGGTGAAGAAAAACATCATCATGGGGAAACCTGCACACTCCTGCGAAGAAATTCAAAGGTTTTGTGTGAAATCGACCAAACCTGGGCCAGTGTCATCGAGTAAGATCTGATCGCTCTAATTTAGGGAAGGCTTGAACTTCTCATTGGATACCTATTTGAGCCTTTGATGACGAATTTGAACCCTTGAAAATGACTACAGAGCTTAGAAATACTCTATTCGGACTGTGTAACGTGAATAATAGAACGACAGTGCATCTGCGTTACAAAGTGCTCTATATTAGTACGCGGACGCCTGCGATCGCACCGCCCGCCCTTATACGGCGGCGCGTTATGGTATACCGTCGCTGGTGGCCTCACTCTGCTGTCATTGTCATTAGCTAGTCGTAGGCTGGATGGCAACTGAGTCATAGGTTTGAAAAGCTTCGTATTTTAATGTTCGACGAAGTATCGTTGACTCCACACTTTGAGTGATCATCAACGGCCCGTTACAGTCCACTGCTGGACTATAAGCCTCCTCCACTTAAGTGGAGGGTTTTGCCATAATCTCCACGCTTGGCAGGCGGGTTGGAGATCGCAGATTAAAAGGTTACTGTATCAGAGAGCGCTGCTGCCCGTTCCCTGTTCAATGTGTAGTCCCTAAGTCGCCTCTTACGACACCCACGGGAAGAGTAGGGGTAGGTGACAAATGTATTCTACTCTGCCGTCACCACACGGCTTTATTAACACTTAAAAGATTGTCTTTTATGGAGACAGTTTAGAAGCGGTGATTTTCATTTGCATCTTTCCAGTCTTTGTGCTTCTTTAAAGTCCAGCCTTTTACATCTAGTGACTAATTTGAATTACATTGCACAGCAGTGGTGGTGGATCCGATATTTAGGAAAGTGTATTCAGTCTCAAATCCCTTTTTTAAACAAAATGACAAGTTTATCTTGACTCAGACAAACACTTCAAATTAAAACTCTCGTCTGATTTCATGGTGATTTCTCCGAAACCCACGCAAAGAAATGTTAAACAAACAAATAAACTTGAAAACCACTTTCATCTAACATGGAAAGTGCATACGAAAATAGAACATTTCATGTACCGTCACATATAGGAAAGTGTTAATAGAAGACAAGTAGTTAAACAACTGTCGAGTTGTTGTCCCGGGCGCTATCACAGCTTTAAGCCAAGTCAGATCCCATTTGGCGATATGAAAACTGTGACAACAGGTGCTTGTCGGACTGACTATTTGACTGGTCATCTAATGCTGCATTTACACGAGGCCAATCCATTATTGGCTTAATGGCATAGCTCTTGGAATGGCCTGATTTAAATGGTAAATTAAGCTAGCTAAGTGAATAAGTAAAAACACTTAAGTCAGAGATCATTTGGTAGCTTGAAAATGATGACATTAGTCCTTCTTAGGCTTGCCACAATGGACTAACTGGCCGCCCAAAGAAAGATCTGCACACGCAGAAAGAAGCTGTAAGGCCAAGTTCCAAAACTTTGAGCGTGTTCTAGACCAACCCACTTTTCTTACCATACCACTCAAAATATTCCGCAGTTACTAATACAGGAATGCTATTAGACAAGTTTCCAAATCGGGTTTACTATAAAAACCGTTGGTACGATGAATATTTTTGATTAAATTAATCCAATGGTAAAAAAATCGTTATTGCATTTTTCTAAGGTCAATTTGTCGATGTTGAACGTTTGAATGAACAGGTTTTATAATATTATATTTTAACGTAACGTTTGTGAATTGATTGAGCATTAATAACCATTCATCAATTTTAAATACTCATCAAAAGCTTTAATCAAATTAGAAAAAAATACTTAGGTGTTATTTGTGCAAGTCTACGGACGTGTTTATTTTCTTGTGTGCTTTTTTTTTGACTTCTTCTTCATCGTGCGAGTTCGACAACCGACCTCACAAGCCCTGGTGTCAGTGTTATAGGGTCGCCAAAGGCCACTGACATGGCTCGTGAAATGACTTCCGTAGATATAGCAGGCTGGGAACCACGGCTTGATTTTCCTTACGAAGCACGGAATCATATTTTTTTTCGGCCAATCAGGTGATTCAGCCTGCAATGTCCTAACCAAACTGGAGAAAGACTAGTTAAAAAACTATTTGGCGACGTTATAAACCCTGATCGACCTATCATCATCGAACTAATAAAAACTAAATGAAGAAAACTTTAGAGCGTCGGTGGTCTAGTCGCTAGGGCAGCTGCCTCCCGTCCGGGAGACGGGGGTTCGATCCCTACCACGTACCAATGTGTTTTCGAATTTCGAATTCATATGTACGTTTATTCGACGCTCTTACGGTGAAGGAAACATCGTGATGAACCCTGCACACTCCTACGAAGAAATTCAAAGATTGTGTGTGAAGTCAACCAACCCGCACTGGGCCAGTGTGGTCGACTAAGGCCTAATCGTCCTAATTCAGGGTAAGCTCGAGTCTAATCTTGAATTTCAAACCTTTATAACTCGGTCAATTTTAAAGATAGTGCAAAAATTATTTTGGTGTTCGACAGCAGAAACTAAGAAGTTTGGATTTATAAAATAAATAAAGTAGTCCGATCCCCTATTATTTGTGTTATAGTAAGTACTTTACGTACTACGTTATACAATGCGCACAGACGCGGAATGCTCGCGGATATCCGGCGATAAGCAGTAACAACTATGCGTCTTGTTTCCTATGCGTTTTCAAATGGTATCCTAAAACAGTACTGTAGTTGTGTTTGTGGGAAAATAGATAATTAAACAGATAATACGATGTGAACTGGACTTAAATTCTATGGATACTGACCAACGTACCTGAGACTAAATTAAAGGAAATTGTAGAGACTACTGCACGAATCTTTCGCGCAGTAAAAAACTTTTCTATTCTCTTCTATATTAATAAGACAGCTTAAGGCGTTGAAACCGTGATGAAACAAAGATAAGCATTTAAGTAAATACACTGAAAACAAAACTTACTTATATACAACCAAACTTTAGTTAACCTATAACACAAAAAAGTGACAACCTAACTTTTTGCAATATGTAACCAAACCCTTTGTCTTTTATAGACAAATCACTTACTTCAAATCAAGTTAACTTTATTTAAATCTTGTCAAACTTTGGTTATTCCTGAAATAGCCAAAGTAGTTAGGTTAAATATTTTTTTCAGTGTATATACATGATATGCCGTGTGGTGACGGCAGAGTAGAATACATTTGTCATCAACCCCTACTCTTCCCGTGGGTGTCGTAAGAGGCGACTTAGGGACTACACATTGAACATGGAACGGGCAGCAGCGCTCTCTGATACAGTGACCTTTTCATCTGCGATCTCCAACCCGCCTGCCAAGCGTGGAGATAATGGCAAAACCCCCCACTTAAGGGGAGGAGGCTCATAGTCCAGCAGTGGACTGTAACGGGCCGTTGATTTTTTTGATTAGATACATGATATACGTTAGGATGAAGAGGTCAGGGCGGGCTGATAATAAGATTCCTAATCGATTTAGTGCCAGATAAGCGACAGGCTGGCAACCTGTCACTAGGTTCACTTAAGAAACATGAAGATCGGTTACGCCAAATCTTAACCCAAATAAATAAATAAAATAAATATGTGGGGTCATCTCACACACGGCCATCTGATCCCAAACTAAGCAAGGCTTGTACAATGGGTATCAGACAGCTGATTATATATTACTTAAATAGATAAATACATACTTATATAGATAAAAAAAAAAAAAAAAAAATTCAAAATTCTTTATTTCTTTAAATACCAACATTATTAGCTAGTGGCCGGTGTCTCCTTGTAGGCTTAAGATGCCTGTGTTAGGAGACACCGCTCTTCCATCTTAGTCGTATAGTAGGTAGTGCAGCATTACTGCAGGTTTTTTAATAACCTTTTTGGTATGGCTCTTTTTTCTTTTGGCCGGTTTTTATGTCACATTTTCAAATTTAAAATTTTCTTGGTTTGACCTTTTTCTAAATTGTTGATTGTTTTCAGAGTTGTCGTCTGTCATGAGATGGAAACGATTTGAACTTGGTTGAATATTTGTGAGAAAATATGACTAAATGTTGTAAGTGGCTTGGCATGCAATAAATATTAGGCCATACAATAAATATTAGGCTCCTACTTTGGACTAGCCGGTGTATTTCCGGTCTCTGCGGCACACACACGAGGGTCCCTCCGTGCCTTTCTCGTTCTCTCGCCGTGGTTCCGGACCCCTGAGGCCACCGGGCGTTGGACGTGCCTGGACCCCTGCGTTGTGTGCGCCCGCGCCCGTGCCAGCTGAGTGCCGCAGACCCGCGCTCCGGCGTCCCCCCTGGGATACTGCCCATCATTTTTTAGCCTTTTTTTTGTATCTGTTTTGTAATTTTGTATGCGGATTTTGCCAAATTTAAATTCCTTTTCCAAATTCTAAAAAGGCCCTTTAGGTTTCTCTGGCCCTCTTTTTTTGGTTCCCGTTTGGCTATACTCTCTCGGGGTACTCCGCGGTTTTGGTACACCTTCCTGCATCGACACACCACAACACAACACTATTTCAGCGACACTATATCGCCGGAGTCCCCTCAGGACTCGACTCTCGGCTCATGCTTGGCAATTTCTAGGCCTTTTTAAATTTATATTATACTGTTCGGACAAATTCAACTAAATCTTTCTTTGAACACCTAAATTTCACGTTTCGCCTGTGGTCTGCGACCACAGGTTAGCTAGCTTCCTTTTTTAACGCTACAGTAGGTACTATTAAGGTTAACAATAAATATAAATAATATTAATAATAATAATAAATATGTGGGGAAATCTACACACACCGCCATTTGATCCCAAACTAAGCAGAGCTTGTACTATGAGTACCAGACAGCTGATATACATTACATAAATAGATAAATGCATACTTATATAGATAATAAAGAACAACCAGGAGAGGAACTGTTGACTGGTTTGCCCTACGACAATTACGTCTCGGGATCGGGTTTTTGCACAATACAATACTCTTATTATACAATAATAGTATCTTGTCCACAAACCAGTCAACAGTTTCTCCATGTGCGTATGTATGAGTATGCGTAAGTAAGTTTGAGTGTGTGTGTGTGTATGTGTGTGTTCGTATTTCGGAATTTATTGTATATGATATTAATTAGTGTTATGTTTATTGTTCCAATAAAAGTTCTATATCAGTATAACTCTTCTTCAACAGCCATTGTGTTATTTGTTTTTTGCATTCATAGTATTGCTTATTGTAAATATCTAGTTCCTTGTTTAATTTATTAAAAAGGAGTGCAGAACGCTTATCATACTGCCTGCTAGCAAATGAAGAGTTAGTTATTGGTACTATAGCTACGATGTCTTTCCTTCTTTTAAGATTCATACTTATATCATACGGAAGGGATTTGTGTTTTTTAAGTACAGTATACAAAATGTATAACTTCCTGACTGAAAGTAATTGGTATTTATTGTATAAGATTTCAGTGGAAAACCTCATCTTTTTAAAATACATTATTTTGATTAGATTGCGCTGAGCGCGTTCTATGTCTAAAAACCGAGTTTTGGCAGCACCTCCCCAAATTGGTAAGCAGTATGTTAAAATGGATTGCGCCAGGGAAATATAGATGTCTTTTAGAATGTCTCGTTCGGTGGTTTGATTCCCAGAAGCTCGTCTTGGCACCACATACCTTAATGTTTTAAATATCCAGTTTAGTTTACGAATTCTTTGTATGACATTTTCAAGGTGTGGATACCAAGAGAGCCTCCGGTCCACAAGGACACCCAAGTATTTGGTTTGTGTGACATTCTGGATAACAGGGCAGTTGCAGTTTCTTAACGTGTCAGAAATTTTACAGCTGTGAATTTTTAAAGAAAGATAGATAAACGACATCCAGACGCAAGGTAAATACAAGCGCTCATCACACGAATGTTTGCCCTGGGCGGGATTCGTACCCGCGACCCTGTGCTTCGAAGGCAGGCATAGTACCGACTAGGCTAAAGGGCCGTCAAATATGGATTTGGTGTGTGCTCCTTGGGACCCCTTCGGGGATATGAGCGTGATGGTAATTTATGTAACAGTAACCAGGAAGAAAACTTACCTATACTACGATGCGTATCGCACCTACGATATGAGTCACTCTCATTTTTAGTTGTTATTCACAAGGTGCTAACACACTGATTCGTTATGCCTATTATGAACAGCAAAGGACCACACACTGTCATATTTCACGCTCATTCCCTTCAAAAAGGCCGAACTAAGTCTTCAGCAATATGACCTTTTTAATTGAAGTATCTAGGTAGTTAGTAGTTACCAACATTACTACAAGTTCTGCAATGATTGTGTGGGTAGAACGATTAAACTGTCAGACTTGGCTATCATTATTCGCCACGAATTTCCAACACACAACAGGAATTAAATATGCATTCAGTATATTTCAAACAGAATAAACGCGTAGCTTGTCTAGTTTGAACTGACCACTTATTTAGTTGTTTTAGATGACGAGTGCAATATTAAAAACTACGAATAAGGAAGCTATATAGCAACGACACTTTCATCTGTGTGGGAGCGTCGACTGTTACGTGAACTACGATCGGTATGCCTACATGGTCAAATAGAAAAACTTAAACCTAAAACAAAAAAAATGTGTGTGTAAATGCGGTGGTGCATGGGGCGTGTCATTTCAGCCTAGACAAGCAAATCATTTTGGCGAAGCAGTGAATTTCGAATTGCAATTTCATAGATTTTTGTCATTTTCCAAACTAAGTTGCTGCATTATGTTTGCACTGATAATTATATAAAAAACCTAGTAATGTGTGCTATAAATTGGAAACCTGCACACTCCTGCGAAGAAATTCAAAGGTTGTGTGTGAAGTCGACTAGTGCGGTGCGGCGGTCAACAAGGCCTGATCACCCTATTCAAGGTAAGCTCGAACCCTTCACCCCAGAGCTTATAGAGCTGTTGATAAGCAGGTGCGGGCTTTTGATTGTCGTGTACTAAACTAAAAAAAATGACGTAAAGAAAGTCGCGGGCAGGAATTGGATACAAAGAGCGCAACACAGAGAGGAATGGAGAAAGTTGAAGAAGGCCTACACCAAAATGGTTGAAAAAGGCTGAAGAAGAAGAAGAAGCTAGTGGTATGTTGCAGCGGCAGCATTCTCTTTAATAGGCTAGCCTTACTTCTTATGTAGCATTTAGAAATATACCTGTAATTTTAGTTAAGTATTTATTATTATTACTGTGCAATTTGCTTAGGTATACCTTACATTATCCATTGATATGGTAATAACGAATCTATGGATAACACCAAGGTGCTCTTAATTCAATATTGTTATTGATATTACCGGTAATTCTCTACAAATAGCTCAGTTATGGCAATAACTATTGACCTCCTCAGGTGTATTTAATTATCCTAGAAGCATAGCATATCCATGCGTGGGCGCAGCAAGGCAAGCGCCAGGCATATTATTAAGCTCTCCGTGCAGTCTATTGGACTGTTACAGTCTTGTTCTTATTCAAAATTAGAATCTACTTCAAAGACATAGAGTCTGTTTATGTACAGGAGACCATACGAATAATTCGGTGATCTGGAGACACGTTAGCGAATGCAAATCATAAATGTTTGTCATTGAGTTTTTTTATGTAATTAGCAATGTTATTTTCTACGTGGGTGGTGATTTTGTTAGTTCCACCTATTTTGCTTTGGCGTTGTATAGATTTGTTCGTATTGTAAGTATACATTGTTTGGTAATGTGCGCAGCAAGGTGTATGTAATAATGATAAAATAGGTAACGTAATAAGCAGAGTAGAATACATTTGTCACCAACCCCTACTCTTCCCGTGGGTGTCGTAAGAGGCGACTTAGGGACTACACATTGAACAGGGAACGGGCAGCAGCGCTCTCTGATACAGTAACCTTTTAATCTGCGATCTCCAATCCGCCTGCCAAGCGTGGAGATTATGGCAAAACCCTCCACTTAAATGGAGGAGGCTTATAGTCCAGCAGTGGACTGTAACGGGCCGTTGATGATAAGCTAATAGGTGACTAGATATTTTTATCAACGTAGGTGGAGCGTGCTGAGACTGCCGCATGCCGTGCGGATAAACCCGCCTCGTAGGTGCATAATTTTCTAATGTGACTGCGCGGCCCCTACGTCCTAGGTGCGCTGTTACCAAATTCCTCGAACGTATGCGGCGCACCTACCGAGGCGGGTGGGGGTGCGTAATGCGCATGGCTGTATTATTACGTTTTTTTTTTCAGCAGCCAAAGTGTAAATAGTAGAAACAAGTATTTTCTTTATTAATTATCTCCCAAGGATCTCTATAATAAATAGCGCTGTGCTGCCTTTTGAAACATGACATCAGGGAAAGCTGTCGTGCGTATTTTAGTAGCCTTTCTGCTTTAATGATGTTCAGTCTTTTACGATAAATGACAAATCATAAGGTCTTTTCTTGAATTCTTCTTTGAGCTGTGACCTAAGCTGCGAACCATTTATCTAATTATCAACCTGACAAAATGTCGGTTTGCGAATTGGTCGCACGTCATTGAGTTTTATGTAATTAACTAATGTGGGCGGAATTTAGGCAGGCCACGTATGATTAAGTGTTGGCTGAGCCGTGTGGGCTACACGTAATTGAAATTAAGAATAGGGTACATGCTATTTAATGTTATGAGTCAAAAAAATATTAGCACTGCCTATAATTTTACCTTTTTCGAATATTTTTTAGATTTCGCGATTTCGGTACTGAAGGGTTTTGCGAATAGTTTCTATCTCTTCAGATCGCTTTAGGGACCCTAGGCACAAATCAAATCAAATCAACGGGCCCGTTACAGTCCACTGCTGGACTATGAGCCTCCTCCACTTAAGTGGAGGGTTTTGCCATAGTCTCCACGCTTGGCAGGCGGGTTGGAGATCGTAGATTAAAAGGTTACTGTATCAGAGAGCGCTGCTGCCCGTTCCCTGTTCAATGTGTAGTCCCTAAGTCGCCTCTTAGGACACCCACGGGAAGAGTAGGGGTTGGTGACAAATGTATTCTACTCTGCCGTCACCACACGGCTAGGCACACGTTTGCATAAGTCGTAAATGTACCTGACCATATCAATCAAATCATTTGATAAAGTAACTTATCACGTTACTGTCCCGCTTTATAGGTAGGTACTTTTCGAAACATCACTAACAAAGTACCCAAGTTTACAACAATTTTACAATGTTTTGACGTCATCTTGCGTAAGAATTAGTTTTGTCATTATTTGTAATCTATCACCGAATGGTTAGGCTTAGCGAGATAAACAAGGGACTGATTGCTATTTTGACAATTTGGTTGGTGTGTATGTAAACAATTCTTTATACGAATAACCACTTAGTCCTCTCTATGTGAATTGAAAATAAAGAAGTACTTAACATGAATGAAATAGAATCAATAGGGCAATCATTTATGTATCCGTTTGAGATGCTTAATAAATGCAAACCTTAACACAACTCAATCTTGCATAACAAATTCAATGTAAACAATTGAATACAACCACCACTTCACAACAAAATCTACACATAAACGGGCACCAAAACCGCTTTTATCACCCTTGGGCGACTTTAACGACTTAATCCCATACACTCGCGGGCAATTTGTCCCAACCTCAATTGGACAGTCAGATGCAAAATGCTGAGCCCATTTCAATTGTGCATGTAAACAGCCGCCCACCGAATCTAAACTTGATTGTGTGGCCCTTAATGGCATGGCGTACAATGCAAGGTGCGAAGAATAAGGCCGCTGAAAAGTCAGCAGGCGACAATACATTTATATTGTAATTGTTATGTTTGTGATATTTTTAATACAGGTGATTAATTGTTCGTTATTAAAGAATAGTCCTGGAGAAGTATATTTACTAGCAGTTCCCCCACGGGTATGCTCGCGTTGTTTGTGGATTTTCCCTGGTTCTAAAACTAATAGCGCCATCATATGCGTCCTTGGGTAACAAACTAACTTTGTACCCATAATCGGTTCGATGGCTTAACTGTCAAAGCGTAATAAACAGAGAGGCAGACAGAGTTACTTGTTTACGCATTTATATAGTAGTAATGATGTTAGGATAAAATGGCATGTAGCATTTTCACCGAGTTTGTCTGATGTCAGACAGCCCATTGACTGAAACCTTACACCAAGATTTATATTATTTAAACTCCAGGGGGCCGTTTCACGAAGCTACAAGTTACAAGTACAATTCGACGTACATTGCGTAGACAATGAGATAAAACTATAAGGGTCGGGCCACACGTATCGACGGCCTTTCGCATTTTGCCGATTGAAAAGGAGCACACTTGTACGCATTATGCCGATCCGCCGCTTACGGAGGCGTTCGCATGCGTACGTAGCCGCAAGGTGCCGTATAGCTCCGTCACAGTCTAAAATAATTGTTGCACACAGTAGGTATACGTAGTATAGGTGTGCAATAATATATGTTCTGTAATTCAGTGTTTTTGTTGCGCATTTCAGGAAGCAATAATATAGTATTGTTTCCTGTTTATTTTCGAATTATTTCTAGTACTAGTTTTGTTAAACAATTTGATTATTTGCAGTAAAGTAATTTATTTGATGTAAAAATTATCGAATTGGTGAACATAAACTGATGGGTGATAAATTCTTTGACGTGCATCATAATTATGATGGTTAACAAATCACAAGTAAATACATTTCTTTTCAGTATTCTAAATACTTGACATAAAATAATGATGGATGAGATTATGCAAGCAATAGTCAGCCAATGTCTACGATTTATATTAAGACATAATGTCATAATACTTTATATCCTATAAAAATACTTAAATAATCTTGAATAGAAACTGTTATATCTAAGATTATTTTAGTAAATAATGACAAAGTAATCTCTTTATATTTGATGGAGAACCGTTGCCAGCAGGATCGCATATGGTGGATGGATCCCCGAAATAATATAGTCTCTCCTTAGTTTAGAATTATATTTCAACGTTAGTGAAATCACAACTCGAAAATAACAAATGAAATCGCACATGGTGGATGGATCTCCAAAATAATGTAGTCTCTCCTTAGTTCAGGCTTGTATTTCAACGTTAGTAAAATCACAACTCAAAAATAACAATTGATTGGCAAGATTTTAATGGATACAAAATATTTTGTACACTATGGCACAACTTATCGCCGTCATCCGCCGTCGATCGCCGTGAAACGCCGTCGATACCTGCGGACGGTCGACCGCGTTTCGCCGTCGGGGCGCGTACGCGGCGTCGATGCGAAAGGATTTCCATACTTTGTGCGCGTTTTGTATAGGCAAAATGCGAAAGGCCGTCAATAAGTGTGGCCCGACCCTAAGGGCTTACAGTTTAGGCGAATTGGCTACGCAATGAATATCAAATTGTAACTTGTTACTTGTAAATTGTTGCTTCGTGAAACGGGGCCCAGGTACTCGCACGGTCTGTAACCCTCGTATAAATACGGACAAGGGCACATCTAGGTTCGTATTGCATAATTTATTGATATTGTAAATCAAAGAATAATCCAATCAAAAGATGTTTTGTTATTGATCTTAAATGGAAGTGTTGTGGGCGGAATGATTTACGGTAGGCCGCTCTACGATCCAGAAAAGGAGTATGATTTGGCAACAATATTGGCAAATTAAGATGTCGGTTCTGCGAATTTCAAACGCAGCCTAGTTTAAGATAAGGATTAAGTGGCTGCTGGTTTGAATATTAGGTATTCCAAATTTGAATTAAGAAGTTACCGTTATGACAGGACAGGGTTATAAGGAAAAATCTGCCGATATTTAGAATAGGCCCGGGCCCCTTGGTGGGGACATAATTGGAGTTGATAACAACTTAAAACAATCTATACCTTAAAGCCATAGATTGCAAGAAATAAGGTAGAAATGATGACTAAAATAATATACTTATAATGCATTGTGTAAAATTTCGTATTTTTTATGTCAAAGTAATTATGAAAGTGCTATATCTATCTAGCCTGGCTATAACAATCAAGTAAAGACACAGACATTGGACCGTTTTTGCTATTTCATGACGTAAAGTGATCGGTAGGTGCCATAACAGACAAAGACAAATGACAATATGACATAAGAGATTAAGATATTTTAGCTTACACACCTAAAAATTACCGCACTTTCTTACCGGCATAGTTCAAACGAGTCTCAAAAGTGGAACCACGAGTAACCTTCTGATATTTTAATGAACCTCGGCCCACGGCATCCGGTGTGTAAAATTTAAGGTTAAAGAATGTAAGGTCAGGGCCCATACGTCCAGCAGTAAACAGCTTCGGAGAAATTGAACTGCTAATTGAGCTTGCCAAATTAGGAAGGTAGGTACAATGAAGACATTACGTTACCGTGAGACAACGAGATATTTGTATTCAAAGCAAACAAAACGTAGGCAGCAAATGAAAGGACTTTTTGGCTTGCTGGACTTGTCTAGCCTAGGCGGTGTTATTACGCGCTTTTGTGAGTTGTTAGATAATTTTTATTAGGTACCAATTGCATCAAGACTTAAGTAACACAATTAATTAAAAAAAGTAATGACAAACTGAGTAAAGGAAATTGTCTAATAGTAAGAATATATGAATTTACTCACTTATTTAAGAAAAAGTAAACATTTATTACCAATCTATAAATAGGTTCGCTTGTTTGACCAAGTCCAATCCCCTAGGAGGGATGTGGATGGGCTGATAAAGGCCGCTTTGCCACCTCAACAGCTCAAATACGTCCCCACCGAGGGGCTCGAGCCTACCCTGAATTAGGGCGATTAGGCCTTAGTCGACCACGCTGGCCCAATGCGGGTTGGTCGACTTCACACACAACCTTTTAATTTCTTTTTCTGTTCCTTTATGTTTAAGTTATAAATGTTTAAAAACTTATACAAAACATTCCAATAAGGTTTACCTATATACAGGGTTTTTAATCAGTGTGCATATTTTAATATGGTATTCAGACCGTCGCGCGTCGTCATACACAATAACTTTTCCCAAGGAGCAAAGGTCGGAAAGCGAAAAAAATATTGATGTATGTATGGAAGGTCGAATTTTGTCGTTTTTCGATCTTAATGCTCGATCGATATGTTCTTCGGGAACAGTTGTTGTACTGAACACTGAACCATATTTAATAGGGAGTATGATTTTTTTTTAAATTCATGAATCGATATATTTCAATTTCCAGATAAACACAAAAATATTTTTTCAAATATGTTGCTCAGAAACAAAGTTATAAGGCTTCAAAGTTGATGGTTAGACAGAGGTCCGACATGACCATTGACGTCATTGGTCATGCGGGCCATATATCCGCAATAGAAAAATTTGTTTTCGTTGATGATGAAAAGAGGGACAGATATATTTGTTTAATAATGTTGTATCTAGTTTGTTTTTCGATCAATTTCGATTCTGTTTTGACTGTCAGTATTCTAATTTTGTATACTTTCGCACGGGTTAAAAAATAACTTTTCATAAATCAATTTAAAACACAGAAAATTTCAGATCTATTTCTAAATCCGCAACTAATAAGCCGCTGCGCTGGTCAGTGCACTTGCGCGTGATTCGTTCTAGACTGTAATGTTAACATTCGTCCCGCATCGCGTGACCAACGCCACTTCAGTCGACCACAATTACCTAATTGCACACTTTTCAAACTTTTTACAAAACTAATCGAGACACATGACTTCGTAGCGACAAGTGCAAAATTGGTGTTGATATCGGACAATGGGGCTAATTATAGAAGTTACTTACAATCTACGATCTAATCCTTAATTTAAGTACGCCAGTCCTTTTCTAGCCGTGTGGTGACGGCAGAGTAGAATACATTTGTCACCAACCCCTACTCTTCCCGTGGGTGTCGTAAGAGGCGACTTAGGGACTACACATTGAACAGGGAACGGGCAGCAGCACTCTCTGATACAGTAATCTTTTAATCTGCGATCTCCAACCCGCCTGCCAAGCGTGGAGATTATGGCAAAACCAAACACTTAAGTGGAGGAGGCTCATAGTCCAGCAGTGGACTGTAACGGGCCGTTGATGATTGATGAGTCCTTTTCGCATTTTAAAACTAAAAAAGGACAAGAGATATCATCTTATTTTTAAATTTGAATCTTATGGCGTGTCGATTGTACTTTAAAGCGGATCTAAAGACTCGGAGACAGTTTTTTTTAATTGACACTTTTAAGTCTATTTTTTTCCCCTAATTCAGGGTAAGTCCACGCCTTTCGGTGGGACGTATATGAGCTGTTGATGATTCATTTAAAACATCATTCGGTCATCTTCTATCCCTCTCATTACTCATAGAAATGAACAGCATAGATGGAATTTAAAATAAGGATTATAGCGTGACTTCATTTTATTTACTTATTTTATTTATTTAAATCGAATTTGAATATGATTCTCGAAGCAGGGCCCATATGTGTAACTATCTTATTGAAACTTTTGCGTTTTTTACACAGTTGTGGGTAGTGACATGTTTACTGCCTTGTTGACATCAGCTTGCACTTCAGTCTACCTGAGACCACGGCTTATGCAACTAGGTCGAATCGTTGGGATAAAAAGGTAAATTATCGTGTTTGTCTAAATATGGTAAGAAGTAGAGTCTTCAAAATGAAGTAATTTATACCTCACTTAGTTCAGAACTGTATGTACTGTTCAACAATTTATCTTCGTTGGCGAAATTAATCTTTTATAAGATGTGAGAAAATAAAGAAAATAAAATAATGTGAGAAATTAAAACACTCGTGTGCATCTATTAAAAACCTCGCCTAGACACTCATGTTTTAATACCCCTCATTATGCAACAGTTTCATAAACTACTATTCCAGGTCGGTTGCCGACCTTACAACCTGCACGATGGAGAAGAAGACAAATTTTTTTAAATATCTGTTCTAAAATTAATGTCTTAGCCACAGCTCTCTCTTATCTTATCTTACTTAGCCTATGCTGTCTCACTGTTAGGCCTCTCTCTTTTCTTTCCACCCTTCTCTGTCTAGAGCATCGCTAAGCCAGGTCTTGGAAACATTGTTTAGCTCGTCCTGCCATCTCCGCCATGGTCTGCCACGTCGCGTCGTCGTCGCCTGTTAGTTAGGGGTTTCCAGTAAGTGTTTAACTTAGCCCACAGGTACCTGCTGCGCTCTAAAACACAAGCTCTCTCTATAGCGTATTTTTTTCTTGAATAACTTTTGTTCTAGACATCCGGGTTTTAATTCTGCGTGTAATTGCTTTTTAATAGAAGTTACATCACTAGCTGCACTTGACGACGATGACGCGACGTGTTGTGGACTCGAAACATGCTAATATCACGACAATTCATTCGAAAACTTTACGTAACACATTATCGCGATTATAATAAGTTCTATTACAAGTTTTTTTAGAATGTTTCGTCCGGATTTTACTTTTTTTTTGTTTTTTTTTATTTTGTAATCTGAATTAAACGTACACGTACCGTTTTCAATTTAAGAATAAGATTAACATTTATTTGTTTTCTTTTTTTAATACCACTGAGAACTAAGTTAAGTGATTTAAACTTAACCGATGATTATAAAATTATAAAGCTCTCTTAATGTGGTCAGTAACTTAAACTGTCAACATAACAAATTAACGAATTACAGTTTACAAGTAAAAATAATGTTCATTGCGTAGTTAATTAACCTAAACAATAAAATCTATCAAATTGGCTACGCAATATACATAGAATTGAACTTTATAATTTGTAGCTTTGTGGCCTGTAATTTGCCACAAGTATTTATACCGTCATTATTTTTAATACTACATCATACGTATATAAATGATCAATAATTCTTCACTTAGACTTGTTTACTTCAATCCTAATTAATGTGCGTACATAAAGCCTTTAAAAGGTAAACTCTTGTATGACAAGCGCCACGTATGGATAAATCATAATTATTTATCTACCTGACTGTTACTTGGTAACTGTTGCACAGGTTATAATAATCACCTACAAACAAACTGTCATATATTAAGTAGTCCAGATTTCACATTCGACTTCACAAACCCTGGTGTCAGCGTTATAGAGCCGCCAAAGGCCAAGGGTGGGTTGCAAGGTCAATGACCGATCTTACTAAGCCTGCACTTTGTAGTACAATGAAAAAAGGAGAGAGGGAATTCAATACAAAACCAATCTATTTAGTAAAATTGAAAAAGATAATAATCAAATTTTCGTACATACATAAGACCAGTAAGCAAGCACATAAAACACAAGTCAAACGCTATTTATTACTATAACTTAGTATGACACAACACATCTTCATCTTGCTCGTAATCGCACGTCGTCGTCATCCAATGCCATAGGGCACAGCCTTCACGGTACCTACTTTGACGGAATCTTATTCGCTACTATATAGGTAGAGTTGCATCGTGTTACTGAGACGAGTGTAGGCTTACAAGGGTAACGTGATATGGAACATGCCCTTTGCATAGGTGGCTGGTTTGTTTGACGTCATACTGATACGAATTTCTTGTTTGTTTATTCTGGGTAATACGTGTATTACTTGTTTTTTTTTTTAATTTCCGTTTTTACGGTATATTTCACTTGTTTATATTCAAACACTAGTAAGATATTACATATTTTAAATTAATAGAAGACAACCAAAAACGTAAACCTTCCGGCGTTCATAGAAAACAAACAAGAACGAATTTCGGCGCTGCCACTAGGTATGGTGGTGTAGTTGGTATCAAGTTAGCTGCGTATAGGCCGAAGGTCGTGGGTTCAATTCCCGCCGGAAGGTTTACGTTTTTGGCTGTTTTATATGAATCTAAAATATTCCATATTCCTTAAGTTGAGTAGAGCTTAAAGTAGACAAGCTGCAGACGGTAACGAACATGGAGAACGAACCACTCTTAGGCCCGGTATTCATTAAAATAGAAATGGGTAAGATGAGATATGTTTTCATACGAATAACTTGAATTAAACATTCAGCCTGACTGCTAAAGAGGACCTTAGATTTTGGTAGATACTGAACCTTAGCGCTTAACTAATAAAGAACTTGAAGATTCTAATTTGGGTTAGAGAAATGTCAAATAACTTAGCCCTTATTTATATATTAACTTAATCTAATATCTGCGCTGTAAGCTTCTTTCGTTTTCAATAAAATTTAAAGTAAGTGCTGCTTATACGCTTCAGCCGTCTACGAAACCGCGATTTCGTAAGTACATAGAGTTGCATAAAAGTGTCATAATTATGTTACTGAAAAATTTTATAATTTGGAGTGATACAAAGTTATAAGAATAGGCCATAATCGCGGCCATGACACGGTAGTTACTTGTAGTAATTGAAGTTGGAACCTCGGCTAATTAAGATCTGTTTCAAGGACGAGTAAAAAATGAGATTTCTACAAGACTCAATCAAGGGAGTACTTGTCTCTGATAATATTGCTCGGAACTAACAAACAGGTTAATTGATAGGTTGGTTGGTTTTGGTGTCAATAAAGTATAATTTTATTGTATTGTTAATTGTTTCGGTAAACGATAAAATAATACGATTTAAATAAATATTATTTCGACCCGCTAAACCATTTTAAAATGTGATAAACGTATGGTTTGATTCTGTAGCTTTAACACCAGCCTTGGTTTACTTTATCCTTAAGGTATGGACGTATATAAGCAAGTTTGTCTACGCCTGCAAGCGCTAACAAAGGCACCGCATAAAGCCCAGGGCATTCCTCAAAACCTAGGAGAGCTCTAGTGTTGACCTGACTTAATTGCTAGGGGCGGCGTTGGAACACTTACAAGTCTTAGAACATAGCAATCGCTAGTAATTCTAGCAAGTGGGTCGCTAGTAGCTACCCTCGATTCTAAAAGCAACTCTCTAAATTTTAAATTAAGTTGTCCTTAAATTGATATCGTGTAGGCATTGAGAGCGTCGGCGGTCTAGTGGCTAGCCACCCTTCCCGTCCGGGAGACGCGGGTTTGATCTCCACCACGTACCAATGTGTTTTCGAATTTGAAATTCATAATGAGTACGTTTATTCGACGCTCTTACGGTGAAGGAAAACATCGTGATGAAACCTGCACACTCCTGCGAAGAAATTCAAAGGTTGTGTGTGAAGTCGACCAACCCGCACTGGGCCAGCGTGGTCGACTAAGGCCTGACTAAGGCTCCAGTCCCTCGGTGGGGACGTATATGAGCTGTTGATGAGGCATTTTCAGTCTAGTCGCCAACACGAGTAGCTGGAGTTCTAAAGCCCCCTCATGGTCTCCGACTCCTATCGATTTTTGAGTTTATGGAATGATCGGGCTTTTGATCTAAAACGCACCTGGTTTATAGTAACAACTCGCAGACAACCATCTTAATTGAAATGTTAACTGTCAAAACATAAGCATGTGATATTTTAAAAATCACAACCAAAATAGTGCAACAGTCGAATCCGATATTTGACAAGCCTAAAAGTCAGTTAACGTCTGGGCTTTTTACCTTAAAAAACTAAAATAGGGTATTTGAATACTTTTTTTTATTTTATAAATTCAAACTTGTTAGTTTGAATTTTTGCTCTATCTTTAAAATTTACCGAGTTATAAAGGTTTGAAATTCAAGATTAGACAGAGAGTCACAAGCTAGTAACGCCATATAATCTCCATACAAAAAATCGTTTTTGTAAGAGACAGACATGCTGAAACTTTTCTGTTTTTTTCTTCGCGAATCGTCTGCTACTAATCTGTATTTTTAAATTAATTCATAAAATATGGTAACTTTAGGAACAGTCAAAGTCAAAATTATTTATTTCCATAGGATGTTATTACATCACTTAGATCCATCATTACATTTTTTTGGGTGAGTTCACTAACACAATGGTGGGATCTGTGGAGAAGAGCTCACCGAAGAAACTCCACAGTCGTCGCATCTTTTGCGTTTCCTACCCTATAATTAGGACTAAGGTTTTCTGTTAGAGCGTTACCTACAGTCAGAATCGAGGTGTATCTGTAATGAAATACTATTCGTGTTAGAATTAGGTGGGCCAGTCAGGCGATTGGGTGTTACGGTCTGGGCAAACATGCAACAAAAACGAAAATTGCATGCGAGTTATGAATGAATTTACAACATTTATGTTTGCTCGGTTCGTGTAGTGTATGCTAGGCGTGGTCTAATGGTGAGAATAAATTTAAGGCTACACTATCTTTAGTAAAACTTTTGGATTTCTTTATAAATACAGATTAATGGAGATTCTTGACAATCAGGGATGTTTCTCTGCTAAATGACGACGTCAGATAGTTTCATGTCAGACGAATGACGCACTTGCGCTATTCTCTAGGGCTAGGCTATACTATAATAAAAACAAATGTGAGGCTCATTGTTGTTTTCCTACAAACAGGGCGTTACATGTTTATCTATCTAGGACTTCCATATATCCTATTGCCTGGAAGAAATAGCTACATTAACAATAAGGCCGTTTATATCTACACTCTACTTTTTGTGTGTAATTTCCTTCTGTGTAACAAAGTATATTCTATTCTATACAGGGTTGACGCTGCTGGCTGAAACAAAGCTATCAATAACACCCACCTGTCCATAAGCCAGCACAGTAGCGTTGTATCCATCCAGAGCCGACTCCACCAGCTTCCTGACGCAGGTGTCGTAGACCTCTTGCTGGTAGACGCTGGGCTCGAAGGCGAAGTCGAAGGTGAACGCCCGTTCTGCTCCCAGGGCCACCCCGCCTTCGCCGGCCAGGCCCCCTGCGCGGGCGCATATACCGCATCCTTCGATGACCTCGCCTGGTGTTTGTGGGCGGATTCTGGAAGAGATAGAAAGTGTTAGGTGACTTTATTAAGACCAATTAGTTAGGTGGGATTTTTGTGTCGTGTATTTAGTTAGTTATACAGTGGTCATCATTGGGTATGGCATGGTTCACTAAAAATCTTCAAAAAGATACGAGAGATACATTTAAAACTATGAATTTTATAAATAAATAATAATAAACGAGCACCCTATATCGGGGTACCATGAACAAACAAAAATAACATCAAGGCCAGAATAGATATATATCGCGTTATTTACGAGTACGAGTTCCACCGTGGCACCAGTGCTGCGGAAACGGCTCGAAGGGTTAATGATGTGTATGGCGGTTGTGTCGCAAAAGAAAACACAGTGCGTTTTTGGTTCCAACGTTTTCGTTCTGAAAATTTCGACCTGCAAAACAAGCCCCGTGGACGGCCGGAGACCCAAGTTGATAATGAAGCATTGAAGGCTATTGTGGAAGCGGATCCATCGCAAACCACGTCCGAGTTAGCTGCAGGCTTCGGTGTTAGTGATAAAACTGTTTTAATCCACTTGAAGCAAATTGGGAAGATTAAAAAACTTGAAAGGTGGGTTCCTCACGAATTGAGTGAAGCAAACCGGCAAACGCGCGTCAACTGCTGCGTTACATTACTTGACCGGCACAATAACGAAGGGATTTTAAATCGAATCATTACCTGTGATGAAAAGTGGATTCTCTACGATAATCGGAAGCGCTCATCGCAATGGCTGGACCCTGGCAAGCCAGCCAAAGCCTGCTCCAAGCGAAAATTGACCAATAAAAAGTTACTTGTAAGCGTTTGGTGGACTAGCGCCGGTGTCGTTCATTACAGTTTTCTCAAATCTGGCCAGACGATTACGGCAGATGACTATTGTCAGCAATTGCAAACCATGATGGAAAAGCTAGCTGGTAAACAACCGAGGCTGGTCAATCGCTCTACGCCACTGCTGCTTCACGACAACGCTAGACCACACACTGCACAACAGACGGCTAGCAAATTAGAAGAGCTTCAATTGGAATGTCTAAGGCATCCACCGTACTCCCCGGACCTTGCTCCAACAGATTACCATTTTTTTCGAAATTTGGATAACTTCTTGCAAGGGAAAAAATTCAACTCAGATGGGGCAGTCCAAATCGCCTTCAAAGATTTTATTGATTCCCGTCCGAATGGTTTTTTTAGTAAAGGGATCAATGAACTACCTATGAGATGGCAAAAGTGCATAGATTACAATGGCTCATACTTTGATTAAATAAATATACTATATAAAAATTTTTCGACTTTTTGTTCCTCCCATACAAAACGCCAATTTCATATGTAAGGACCTAATATTAATAAATTTTCTTAAAAGCTCGACTAGGGACCGGGACCCTCGGTGAAGAAGGCTGACACAATCAACTAGGCTGTTAAATTGTGCAAAGGCCTCGATTCGGGAAGTCATATTCTAATTCTAGTTTTAAAATCCAACTATTCTTTTCGTTTTTATGACCAATGAAAAAGAGGTGATGAATTCAGACGAACGAATGATATTATTTCGAATGAATGATAACCTAAAATAAGGGCATAGCTGTCAGATTAAGAGATTTTTAAGTCCACGACGACGACGAGTCGTTGTTGAGTTTTACGTGGTCTCTAAAATTGTGCAATCAACTCGTCAAATTCGATATTTGACAGCTCTAATATTAGGATGGCCATCTCCTGTCCCTTTTTAATCTTTAAAAGATGAAAAGGACTGATGAACTTAAATTAAGGATTAGAGCGTGACTGTGTGAATCGTAACCAATGAGGGTGACATTAGAAAATTGACCACGGATAACATTGTGCCAAACAGATTCGGCTTATGACGCAAATCCATCCACGTATATGGAACTACATTTCGCATACAATAAGGTTCAGTCTTTTCAAGTTAAAGATATGGCGCGTGCTCTCTAAAAACCGCTTGCTCTTGATTTACAATTCTTTTAGAAAACTGACCACGGATAACATTGTGCCAAACAGATTCGGCTTATGACGCAAATTCATCCACCTATATGGAACTACATTTCGCATATAATAAGGTTCAGACTTTTCAAGTTAAAGATATGGCGCGTGCTCTCTAAAAAGGTACATTGAATCGCTGTGTGGCCTTTTATTTTGATATCTATTGAGATACGACTTGAGTTATATCGTGAATGGGGCGGCGACGGAAACTCCAATTTTATCGTCGGCTGGTCGTCGCTTGCGCAGATCATACAATGCACAAATAGGAGTTGACAAGCAATTGTTGGTCACAGTAGTAGCTTAAGTTCAAGGATGAAGTCGTTGTTGGGAATTGAACCAATTTCAATATACTCGTAGCTCAGTTCAGACATATTATATTAAACCATTCTACATTACTAAAAAATATTTTTTTTTGCTTGCTAATTTAAAATAAGTAGTTCACTTTTACTTAAGGATATTTTTAGGTATCAATAAAAATATTGCCATACGACTACGATGAAGTTATTGATTGCTATTGGGAAATGCCCAATCTGGTTGGAAACGAAACAGGCATTTTTTGTCATCCAATGATTCATCCAACTTTGAATGCCACATCGAATAGGCTCCCCGAATTCCACAACCGTTCATGCCAATCCCTATATTTTATAACAAAGAAAGGTAAAACTTGTCTGTATTCAGTAGAGAATACAAGTAGGCGAAGCAAGTGGGCAAGCCAAACAATATCTACGTCCAGCTCAGTTCGTTTCAAAGAATAACATGTGCGGACATCGACAGCTGTCTCGTGGTGGAGTGTTTATGCACGGCGAGTGCTGGGGCTATTGTACTGGCATAAGGTACTTGCTGCAAGTTGCACAATGGTGCACGCGATCGTTTGTACAACAGGGACGGTGCTAGGAAAGGTTTAGCGGCCCTTAACAAAATATAGTTACTATCAGTCGTCTTGCAAGTAAAGTGCTTATGCAAGGAGAACGCTGGAGCTATTTTACTTGCTATAATAAGT
Source organism: Carpatolechia fugitivella (assembly GCA_951230895.1). NCBI lineage: Eukaryota > Metazoa > Arthropoda > Insecta > Lepidoptera > Gelechiidae > Carpatolechia > Carpatolechia fugitivella. The sequence continues at coordinate 17,009,975 of OX579646.1, read as the reverse complement.
TTTACATAATATAAATTAGTGCTTATAATCGTTGGAAGAAAAGGGTCGGTGATAGAGATGGTAAATGCGCTTCTAAGAGAGTTTGATACAAGTTATTTGTTTTAATATTTAACCTTATCACGAGTGCTTTACGCCATATAAGCCAAATTAAGATCGGAAATTCGCGAATTTGGTTGTCATTAATAACAATGCAAAATGGCGTATCGTGTAAATAAAGACAGCAGTAATAGGCTAAAACCGTAATAGTTTTGACAACTAATAAAATGTATTGACATTTAAAACCAAGAACCATAGCCAAGCTTTCTAGAGCCGTTTTGCAAACAAAGAAAAAAAAGAACGCCATAAACAGAGACCTACTTCACAAATTCGTCCCTGGCCAAGGAAACTCACGCAAGGCGGCTACGTGCATGATTTGCGAGCACTATGTATTAGACGAGAATAACTATGTTACAGTAATGAACAAATTTACTTAGGTTAATAATAGAGCAAGTGCACATTAACTAAGATCGATAGATCAGCCTGTCGTACGCCTGTTTGCTTCAGGCAGGCTAGTTGCTAAGGAGGAATACATTAAAAGGAATGAAATAAGATATTCGTTGTTACTTTTGAGGTGCACACTCTGGAATTGTGTTTTCGGAAGGCATTCATTACCAGATTTCGGTTTTTTGGTTTCAATAGTCGGGTCTTTTTAGTACACAGAGCTCTATCGTCATTTCTTACAAATTATTTTATTTCTTCACAATCAATAAAATTCTAGTCTACGTTTGAAAATCAGCAGAGTATTACAAAATTTAACTTATCGAAGAAGAATTTATTTATCTAACGGAAATATTACGTAGAATTGTCATAAAAACGCTACGCACTCCCAAATTCATCTTACTGTCTCTACCAATTTCGCTTCATTCTAGTAAGTTTCAACTAGCTACATTCGCTTCACACCATATGTCACAGTGGATCCCATGCTAGGGTCAGTAATGAGCACTTCCGTCGCTCCATCAGATTGCGTGGTGTCGCCGCATGTGCATACTGTGTGCACATGTAATGCAACTATGGGAACAATGCTCCATCAACCGTCTTAGTTAATGCGCTAAATGTTAAATACTACTACTTGTGGAATCGATTTGCGTTCTTTTCCAGACTTGAGGCGTATTACTTGTACAATCTTGTAAAAAAATTGCAATTATAAATTATTGATCAATGGTTTTAGAAGCCTAAGGAGAACCACCGTTTTGCTTATTGCAGCGATTCTAATATTTTTACGAGTTCATAATCAAATAGCAATTACACTACTTAATTGTACTAGATGTCGAAACGCAAAAAATGAAGAAAAGAGTATTATCTGTATCTCTAGAAGCTTATAAATCAAAAACAATATTTTCACCAAAATTAGCGAATACTGGGTACAGTTGCGAAAAGAGTCAATATATAGAGTACAACAATTAATCAGCTAGACAATTTGTCTTTTTTGGTAACTGCGCAACGTGAACGTGCGTTTTCATGACAGGCTACATGGCACTGGTAGCGTAGGAGTGTCATAAATCAATGTTATCGCAATGGATGCTTTCCCGGGATTCAGTTCTGGCGTGAAAGGGCGAAGAGTACACTTAATGTATTAATAAAAATTTGTTCAGTGACAACAGGTATTTTTAGATGGAGAAAATTGTCTCCATCACAGCAAGTTATTTTGCTGATATCACTGTTCTTCTCTCTGTATAATTTACTAACAAACTAATTATAAAAAAGTTGCGGTGCGGGGGCGCGGGGAACACGTCGTGATTGGTTCATCTCGCTTACGCAACGTATTGACAGGTCTCATAATTGGTCGAAACTGAAGTGAGCCGCGAGGTATTGGCCGCCCGGAGATACTTATATGTGCAAATGCACCTATGCGTTTCGGAAAGTAGCGCCCTGACATGGTGTCCAGTGGGTGGTTGGTCCGAGGTTCTTCCTATTAGAATCTCCGGTTCCGGGCTCGAATACCAATGGGGACAATATTTTTCTTTTGGGAGATTGTCATCGCCAGTTATTAGGGCATTGCAGGCTGAATCTCCTGATTATCTGAAAAGCAAGATGATCCCCAACTTCGGAAGGCACGACTATTTGTTAGCCTCGGCTATTATTTACAAAAATAGTAATTGCATGAGCCACGTGGTGTCAAAGGATTTTGGAGGCTCAATTACTCAGACACCGAGGTTAGTGAAGTCGGTCGTCTACCTTACATTACGATTCTCCTTTCAACGTAAAGTGTTTTACCCTACCTGTCATTACAACTGCAAACCTTCTAACCGTGTTTCTGAGTATCTGATTATTAACCTACTTACTTCCATTGTTGCCCGCTTTCATTCACATTTCACTGGCGGAATGACAACTCATCATTGCTAAGCGATTCGACTAATATGTCGAATAAAGCGAGTCTAGTGGTATTATAACCGCCGGATATTAACATGAATACGACGTTTTTGTTGTGTTATTGCTATTGACAATTCACACAAATATTCTTTGTTGGTAGAAGTTGACTGAGTAATTTGATTTGTTGAGGATGTTTTGCGTATTGTTTGAATAGAACAGAGCATCGTTGAATTCAAACATTAGAAGTATTTTCCATATATAGTAGTTGATTTTGAAAAATTTGTGCAATGTGTTCGAAATATATAAAAATGAAAAGAACGTCAATAACTAAATAGCGAGACGTTGAATCGGTAAAGTTTGAGAGCTACGATGACATAAACAATAAACTTATATCACTCTTCTTTTTTTTTCGTGGAGGAACAGCGTATACGCATCATTCGTCTTTGTGAGGCCAATTAAAAGTCGGGGATTAAAAAATTGACAGCGCGGTGCTTCTAGAGTTAATAAGTAAGTAAAGCATTACTTACTTTACGTTTATACTTAGTATAGTAATACTTTAATAAAAATACTATAATATAATACATATGTTTCAAGATTTTAGTGGTTGTTCACTACACTAAAATCAAGGTAACAATATTAAATATAACCCCCGAAAATTGTGACAATTTTACTTTAACAGACTATAACAGATCGATAGCATTCAGTGTAAAATTTAAACAGTCCTTCAAGTTACTGCTGGAAATACATGGAAATGTAAATTTGAGAGGCTGCGAATAATTTAGTACCGGGGACGCGACGGCCCCGGGCAAATGGGATTTTCGTGTGCCCTGCGTTTGAGAGGTGTATTAGGATTTTAGATCCCGCGTAAATTAAAAAAATAACCCTTTTGCAATGAAATAAACTGAAACAAGGTCCGATTGTATCTCATGACTAGAAAAATACTTCTTTCTGTTGACAAGAATTTCGATTGCTAGTTAGTTACGGACTATATTCACATGAATGAACCCTGCACACTACTGCGAGGAAAACAAAGGTTTTATGCGAAGTTTCGAACAATATAAGGTAGCTTCAAGCTACTCAGGTAGTGCCTGTAGTATACCTATATCAGCTGATAACGAAGCAAATAGGCAAGCAATATCGTTTGACCAACAAACAAACAAACATCGGCTTTCAATCTCACTAAAATTGTCACAAATTACGGGTTTGTTGTAAATTGTGACAATTTTAGTGTAGTGAACAGCCACGAAAATCTTAAATCACATATATTGGCTTTCAATCTGTCTGTTCGGCTTTCACGGCTGGTATTATGATACAAGTACTGTACTTATTATATTAAATTAACTAAGGACACAAAGATAATTTGGCACCCAAGGACATGGGCTACATTTCACCACATTCCCCCGGGAATCATCGCAAACAGGGCGCTCGTATTGGACAGATAGATAAATGTATGAAATCAATAGATGTTATTTACCTCCCGCTTAGCATTTAAATAACCGGCTACCTATGCAGCGGTTTCCTGTCACCCGAGGCTAGCTCGGTGCGCGCGCGCCGGTGGGCGGCGGTGGGCGAAGGCGAAATGTTCGCCCACGGGCGTTCCACATCGCCTTACCCAAAATTAACCTATTGCAATATCTTAATCATATTCGATAGCTTGCATATTGGGGCTTGTATTGGGTTTTCATATTGGGTACGTTTTTGGCGATATTGAACCAAATTAAGAAAACTTTATATAGCTCATACTGTCCCAATGCTAGGCAAAGGCCTCCTCCTCTTACTAATACTATTCCTCCATACCCTGGGCTTCTTCAGCCCAACTCTTGAAAAAGGAGTCGATCTTGTCGTCGGCATTTTTACTATAAGTTTGTAAACTTCAAATTGCGAGAAATAAATAGAATATTGTAACTGTAAAAAGTTCTATGTACCCTAGTCTCCTAGAGCAGGTTTTTTACTCTTCAGGTCAACCTTTTCTAATATAATGTCCAGTCGAGGATCGAACCTGGAGCATTTTACGTAGTAAGCGGACGCAGAGACGAAACAGGTCGTCAAATAAATATTTAGAAGTTATTAGCTACCTGTAGTGGAAATATATCAACAGAAGATACCGTAAGAATATTCCAAATAACACTGAACTGTACATTGTATTAATTTATTAAACATTGTATTCAATAAATATTAGGACTTTATATCCAACTTAGGTCCGCCTGCGGCTTTGCTCGCATTGTGTAAGATTTTCCCGTAGGAATAAGACTTCTTCCCGTAAAAAGTATCCTATGTGTTAATCTAGGTTACAAACTATCTCCATTCCAAATTTCAACCAAATCCGTTGAGTACTTTAGGCGTGAAGGGGGAACAAACATCTAAACATATTTTTACGTTTATAACATTAGTGTGATTGTACCTAATGTTTCACACTTCCACAATTCACCGGCCCATACAAAGCTAGTGTTGCAAAACGCAATGACACCTCGTTTGCAATTTGCGTAGGAGGGTGAACATTTTGGAACTGATCTACATAGTAGTCCACAGCAGTTAGATTGAATAAACAGACGCATGCTGCAATTGTTGAATTTATAAACAGCAAGCATTTCAATTTTAATTGCATCGCCGCCGCGCCAGAAAATCAAAAACTAAAAACAGCTCGGGCGTAGCTGGCTAGTTTTTCAACATCAACGGCCCGTTTCAGTCCACTGCTGGACTATGAGCCTCCTCCACTTAAGTGGAAGGTTTTGCCATAATCTCCACGCTTGGCAGGCGGGTTGGAGATCGCAGATTAAAAGGTTACTGTATCAGAGAGCGCTGCTGCCCGTTCCCTGTTCAATATGTAGTCCCTAAGTCGCCTCTTACGACACCCACGGGAAGAGTAGGGGATGGTGACAAATATATTCTACTCTGCCGTCACCACACAACAAAGGCTAGTTTTTAATAATTTTAAAGTAAAAGATACCAATGCACAATGCATTAACGTATCAAAATGCATCACACGTCGCTTTTAGAGAAGTAATAATACCTGCTGCCTAAATTTGAATATTTATTGTCTTACTACCTTCAAACTCAACACACTTGGTGACACTGGCCAATAAAAAACAGTCTTTCCTTCAACGATTTAAATATCGAACTCTACTGCGCGAGCGGCGGTAATCAAACGGCATCGGGTTTATTGTTAACACGCATGCGCGACACGAACAAAGAGTGAGCGGACATAGCACCTGTGGAGTGGGTACTAATGCTCTTTTCGGCACCTAATTTGTACAAGCATGTTGTACGCCACTCCCAAATTCGTAATCATTTAGTTCGATCTATAACCTTTTAAATACAACATTTCTATTAGTTTATTAATACTCGTAGGTAAATATTCTAAAGGCTTTGGAGTAGTGGTTTTCATTCTATATACCCTAGACAGGCTAGGGTGTCTGTCCCGTCAGTTTTATTCGATACATTCTGTTATGGGTTGCGGGTTTAAATCTCGCTGGATGACGAACCAACTTTTTTTGGTACAGGAAAATATCGTAAGATTTCAACGGAGTGAGTAAACTGCAAAGTCAACTAATGAAACTAATCTGTGTTGACATGATCTTCCCAATTTTGTGGTTAGGGCTTATCTTTATTATAAGTTACCTATAACATAAGCATGTTACAAAAAGTGCATAAGAACATGGACAATAATGAAACTGGGGAAGTACAAAGTCCAAATCTCTATTTGCTCATAATATGGTAGTAATTTTTAGATTTCATTTAACTGAGTAAGTAAGTATGTAATATTTAAAGTATCGTCCTTTATCTGTTTAAACGGAACTACCTTAATTATGCTTGCAACAACAAACTTAAAAACGACTAAAGTTCATCCTGTGAATGTCGACATATACTAAAAAAAACACATTTTGACTTTGACTTTGTATATACACACATCAAAAAAAGTTTGCGATCAGTTTGCAATCACTTTGAAAAATTGAAATCTTGAAAATTGCTGTTACAATTACATTATGATTAATTACTCAATTTTTGTTAATAAAAAATAAATATAGCTTAAAATTTTAAATTCAAACAGGGTATTTCTATTTAAAGAAACGTGTGTGTTACGTTAGAATTTTTCTTGATAAAGTTAAATTCAAAAAATTATATTAGCTTATGCTAGTGATCACAAACTTTTTTTAATGTGTGTACAAACAAACTAATCATAGTCGAAGCTTGCTGTCAAATCAGATCCGCTTTATTACTTCTTGCTGAGGTCTTTTATAAAAACAAAACATGATTCTAGTCGACTTAGCCTTAAAAGCCACATGAATAAAAACATGGATACAAGTACGAACAGTTGAACAGTACGGAATCGAACCCGTAACCTCCGTTAGGAAAGCCAGTTTAATTCCTTGACGCCCTAAATGGTAAATGGGGCAGCACGCTACTGTACTTACTCGTAGGGCTTGTTCTGTTACTCCTAATGGTTACTATGTCATTTCCGTAGAACATACAAAATTCTTAATACGGTATAAAAAGTATAATAAATAATAAGAAAATTTCTCGTATATTTTTCGGAAACATTAAAATAAACTACTTATCCCGTTAGAAACCATGAAAAATAGGATTTCGTAAAAATATGTGTATTTTAGGATAACTTATCGGTTACTTAAAACTTGTCGTCATTAAGCATTATTTTGAGAAGTATTAATTTTAGCGTATGTATGAATTTAAGAAGATACACTTATTTCAGTACTGTTGGACTTTAGAATGAGGAACTAAGTATTCAATTATTGTACAGCGCATTGGTAGGTTTTTCAATTAACTAAATATTTTCGGAATGTACAACATTCCATTCTCGTTTTAGCAGCGGTATAGTTTTGAATGGAAAAAAGTATAACTTCTGTTAACAACGTAGACAGGATCTCATTTCCTCCAACACGACATCTGTCTTTTCCCATAAACCTATTGCCTTCTATTGATCAAACGTTTGTACCCAAAAATAAACGATGAAATATTAAATATTTCAACCTCCCTGGGTTTGTCTAGGTCAGACAATGAGTCTGCCGATCGATGGTCCCAATACAATAACATCGTATCCAACTAACTATACGTCTTATTTACTATGCCCACGCCTACTTCTTTGTCACTAATATTTAATACAAACGGAAGAACAGGAAAATCATATTTTCGTGGGTATTAAATTGGATTTTGTTCCCGGAAAAGAGGCTGAAAATATTTAATTTCAATGCTTCGAAATCTGCTATCTTTATAATTTGTTTAAAAAGCTAAGCACGCTGTAACGTGCCTAGTGGTTGCCTATTATGGTGACGTCATAATTTCATAGAAAACAAGCAAGAACGAATTTCGGCGCTGCCACTATGCCCTCCGTGGTGTAGTTGGTAAGCACGTTGGCTGCGTATAGGCCGAAGGTCGTAGGCGTAGATTCGTCCCGCCGGAAGGTTTACGTTTTTGGTTGTTTTCTATGAATGTAAAATATTTATAATCTGTGATGTAAAAAATTGTATTAGGGAAGTTGAACAATTCTTCACTTCAGATTACGGATAAAGTGTACACATTCTCTATCTCGCCCACATGTTTGTTACAAATATTTTAATGGTCAATGAAAAATATGGCTCTACATGCCGTATAAGGAAATCAATGACATCTATAGAAATAATGTGATTTAAGCTGTACACGATTTTTCATACATAGTGCAATGCAAGGCACGCGAAATATGTTTTGTGTAGCTTATGGTATTGCCGTGATTTTAACGCTCGCATAGGAGATGCACATGTTTTTTTTTTATCTTGACGAGTCAACAGCTGCTCTCTTGAGGGATGTTGATGGAAAACTCTTTCAAAGCCTCATCCTTCGTTCATCCCTGGTCAAATTCGTTTTAATTTTATCGAGCATATAATATGAGCAAATTTCAGATAAGCTAGCTTAGGATCACTGCGTTCAGAATCTGCAGAACTAAAGTACTGCGACATGCGGCAAACTTTCAAGGTTGTGGAGATATCTCTAAAAGCATCAACAGATCTCAGATTTATCACTTTACGAAACTATATACCTATCTTAAAGTTATGTTGTATTATACAAAGCTTTTATAGACTAGATCGAGATTATTTATGACGGAGACAAAGGAATTTAAAAAATGTAGAAAGAAAAAAAGAGTATGCACGAATTTAAAAAATCGTGAAACAACCGCATTGCAACTTTCTCTTTAAGTGGCAGTCAGTTGATCAGTTCAGTAGTCCGGTCCTCTCTCTTTGTCCAACAGTGGACGGGACGTCTTTCTCTTAGTATCACATTAAATAATAAAATAGCTATTGAGTAAGTTAAACACACTATAGTCACGATCTTTACTCACGAGAAATAAAATGTCCGTCACGAGTAGTTAACACCAGACCGAGAAAGTTAAGAAAACACGAAGATAGAGCCAACTTCATGGAGTTTTGGATGATGATGCAGTCTCGCTCGGTGCAAAGTAGATGAAAGCAAATTGCAAAGCAAGCAAAGCAGAGGTGCGGATCATGTAGTGAACTCGCCCAAAATGTAATGACGAAAGTAAGAGATGTAACATCCAAAAGTTAGTAAACTATTCAATTCATTTCATTCAATGACATTAAATATTGGATAGGGGATGGATAGATAAAAATAATACCTGTCAAGTTAATTCTTCGTCATTTCATCAACGGTCCGTTACAGTCCACTGCTGGACTATGAGCCTCTTCCACTTAAGTGGAGGGTTTTGCCACAATCTCCACGCTTGGCAGGCGGGTTGGAGATCGCAGATTAAAAGGTTACTGTATCAGAGAGCGCTGCTGCCCGTTCCCTGTTCAATGTATAGTCCCTAAATCGCCTCTTACGACACCCACGGGAAGAGTAGGGGTTGATGACAAATGTATTCTACTCTGCCTGACGGCGTGACCCACATGGCTGATTCTTCGTCATGTACCGAACGGCAATGTAAAATTACATCGTGTAGGCATTACACGTTTTTTCTAGCCCTAAAAAATCATATACGTTTAGGAAAAATCACAATGTAAGTTTATTCAATGATTCTAACGACGAAGGAAAATATCGTGAGTGAGCATAATATGTGGCTGTAAAGTCGGTAATATTTAAATTTAGAGGACATCAAAAGAATGTCCCGATGAATATAATAAAAAGACACATAAATTAAATACTATTAGATGGTATCGAATATGCCGCGCTATATCATCGAAGTTCTTCGGTCTTTGTCTTAAAGATTCTTTTTGCAAACAAGGTACTAAATCCAGTACACTCAACTGTACGATTTAAAAGTTTGCATAATTCTCTAATTAGCTTTATTGCAGGCAGTAAATAAATGCTTTCTTTTAAGATAAACCGTATTTGGAGGCAGACACACCCGTAAAATAATGAGAGGTCAACTTGCCAACGGAAATACTACGACAGGATGTCAGAGAAACCGGTCCTATAGATCAAGTTTATTTTGAGACTGTCAATTAGTTGGCTTCCTCGTCAGCTGATGTGATAAATCAGGTATACATGGAGATGGAAAAGGTGCTATAAGGGCCACACTTATCGACGGCGATCGACGGTTTGCCTATACAAAACGCGCTCAAAGTATGGAAATCCTTTCGCATCGGACGCGGCGAATAATGCGAAAGGTTTTCCACACTTTGCGCGCGTTTTGTATAGGCAAACCGTCGATCGCCGTCGATAAGTGTGGCCCGACCCTAAACTGACACAAATAATTATTATCATTAGTTCCTTTCCTTAGGAACTGGGTAATAGGTACGTAGACTTAATATTCTAGAATAGAACAACTAAATAGAGTTACAGAAAGCATTTTTTTCTACTTTTTATAAAATAGGGTCTGGATCTTCAGAACTACCGATTTTGGTGATTATGTATTCCATTACAACCAACACACGCGTCATCGCCGTAGACCGTCTCACGGCAGATGAAAGATAGAGCAATGTAAAAGCTATTAACTACATTAACAAACTGCTGCATGCACTCCATATTAAATTAACCTTGGAACGCAATATCTTAATGCAAATGGACTGTTAAATAAACTACGCTACGAGGCTACACTTATATGGGTTTTCACTGAAATTGGCTAAATTATGTCTAGGTTTATTGACTAATAAGTCAAAAAATAGCGAAGCGAAAATAACGCGTGCCATAGCGCAGATTTATGGCCAATAATAGCTAAGATCGCAATATTTTAATTAACGCACACCTATATTTAATTCCCTGAAGAGGTGAGCTCATCATCATCATCGTGTGGGTTGTAAGGTCGACAACCGACCTCACAAACCCTGGTGTCGGTGTTATAGAGCCGCCAAAGGCCACTGACTTGGCTCGAGTAACGACTAGATAGTAGCCGGGACCAACGGCTTAGCGTGCCTTCCGAAGCACGGAACCATCTTTCTTTTCGGACAATCAGGTGATTCAGCTTGCAAAGTCCTAACCAAACTGGAGAAAGTCTCACAAAGAGATTTTTGCTTGACAGTGTCCCCGTCGGGAATCAAACCCGGAGCCTCCGTAATGGGCGTTGAAATCTCGACCCCTCGGCCACGGAGGCTGAGAGGTGAGCTGAGCAGAGCTTTAGTAAGCTCCGAAAACCGAAACCAAGTTTGGTAATTTTTTAAAGTTGAAATTCTCCAAGAATTCTTAGTTCATAAAAAAGGTTCCTCATCAATCACTTAGCGACATGGGAACTAGGCTAGAACTAGGTATTAAAAAAACAAGCACCTAAGTGAGACAAGGCTAAGAGTCGCACACGCAGGTTGACGGACACACGGTACACCTGTCAACGAAATCAGCTAATAACGCCCTTCGCAATAAAGTTCTTTGCTTACGCTGCTTACTGTCATTAATGCAAAATACATGTCATGCAATCAAACATTAAAATTTTTAACGGTTCTAGGTCACGTAGAGATGATTTAAGAACGAAAAACACATTCGAGCCCTTTGGGTGGCGTTTTTTGGACGATCTGACTTCTTATTTCCTCAGATGACACCAATTAATGAACGTGTTAATTTTGACAATCTTTAGGTAGTTTGTGTGTAATTCAAACATAAATAAATCCACTTTGACAAAATATCACATCATCATCAGCTCATCTACGTTCCCACCGAAGGACTTAAGCCTATCCTAAAGTAGGATCAGGCTTTTGTCGACCGCCCTGGCCAAGTGCGGCAATCCGCACCAATGTCCGCACCAATGTCGACTAAAACAAACTTTGAATTTCTTCGCAGGAGTGTGCAGGTTTCCTCACGATGTTTTCCTTCACCGTAAGAGCGTCGAATAAACGTACATATGAATTCGAAATTCGAAAACACATTGATACATTGGAGGATCGAACCCACTACACCGACGCTCTTACAAATCCAAGAAACGTCACATAAATTCAAGAAACTAAACTTATAACAACACAATGTATACAAAATAATATAATAATTTCTGTATAGTAATCAAGGGTCTTCACATAATAACGCGTATATCGTTAGAAGCAACAAAAACTGTCATCACCGGTGAATGACAATGATCGCTTCTTGATGATATACGCACGTATACTAGTAATGCAAACAATCCGACGAAGAATTGTTATAATGATAGTAAATAATGGTTGAATAATAATTGTACGATTGTTGACAAATTGCGTTTTCGTATAGGTAAACTCAGATTTATATGTTACTAGCGGTCCGCCCGCGACTTACGCTCGCGTTATTTTTTATTTATTTATTTATTTAACCATTTATTGTACACATTAAACAAGAAAATGACAATAACACAAAGAAAAACGACACAACAGGCCTACTTATTTCTAAAGAAATATCTTCCAGCAGACCTACGGAAGAGAAAAGGGAGATAACAATAGACGCGGACAAAACGTGCACAACTTAAGAAATAAAATATAATGATAATATAGGAAGAACCAGATAACCTACAGCTACTTTATAACTAAATGTACCTAAACATTATACGCAATAAATAAAACATAAACTTACACCTAACAATACTTATACTTACATATTATATTTAAGATTAGTTAAGTTATGTAAGATTTTCCCGTGGAAATAGGACTTTTTCCCGTAAAAAGTTTCCTATCTGTTAATCCAGGTTACAAACTATCTCCATTCCAAATTTCATACAAATCCGTTGAGTACTATAAGCGTTAAGACGGAACAAACATCTAAACATCCTTACATCCAAATATATTTTCACATTTATAATATTAGTGTGATGTGAAAGTAATTGTTCGAATCTCAATTTACTAATCTCAAAAGGTAATTTTGAATTATTAAAGTTAAATTGTGTTGCTAAAAATAATAGCATTACATTATATTGGGAAAAATGTAATATAATTTTGGTCTACACTAAATTGATGTTATCCGCTCAAATATATATTACCTATACCAGGTGTTACAAAACTACAAATAAAGCCGAAAGGGTGTGAATCTGCTCGTAAAACTGAACAACTTTCCACTAATAAAAAAAAAAAAGAACATAGGTCGAAAAACGATTTAAAAAAATCGCATTCCCATACAAAATGTAGATGGTCTCCATACAAAATTTACGGGTTTTTTTGTAACACCGTGTATATCCCACTGTGGTTCTCGAGCCTATATAGTTGTAAAAATTGGCCGAATATCACAAACCCTACTATGCTTTTACTAATGTTTGGGAATTGAAATAAAATTATATAATTTAGTTACATAATTTGACTAAAGGATTTCTTTAGTAATAATCTGTCAATCAGCACATTGTATAAAAAAATTGTAAACATAAATTTTACTAGCACGACCAACACCTCAGCCAGTATTACCACCAACAGCTGATTGTATCGATGGCTTCCTCAATAACCGCGTTTTAACAGCGACATAATCATAAATCATTCACCTCATATGTTGTCGTCTACTTTCATCTACTACTTTTAAGCTATTTATATTTTAACGGCATCTCTACATCAAACAGACTACACAATGGGCCACCAGAAGTCTGCTTCAACATACACTGGTGAATAACGAAGGACAGCAAATTACGTGTTTCGGTACAGATAATAAATCCTACAAGGCTACAACATTATAAAATTCTACTTGCCATCGACTCGCTAAGAACAAGAAGGCCCTGTGGGTCATGGATGGAATATTTTTGTTTTACTCAGCGTTCTAAGCTCGCCAAATCAATGCACTGCTGGGATATAGATGTCTTCTCCAGGACACTTCTCTATAAACCGGCATATTAAATGGTTAGTTACATATCAGATCACGCTGAGCCGAGTTAAGGCTGGTTTACACGTATTAAGTTGTCAAGTGGTAACTAAATTTTAAGCGAATTAATTTAAGGTAAGCGTTTACACGTCAAATGCACTTAATACTAGCTAAAGCTCTTTAGTTATCCCAAGATGCGGATCTTGGCCAAACTTGTGCATTAATGCAACTAAAAATTAAACAAACCGTGCCAATCCAAACGTGTCAAGTGACTGGTCGGTCACACCCACCAACTTACTCGAAAAATAGAATTTGTTCTAATCTACTTGTTTACTTGCACGCTAAATTTTAACTTGCAACTTACTACTAAATTTGTTGTTTACACGCATTAAGTGGCTTAAAATTAAGTAAAAATTTAGTTAACAACTTGACAACTTAATACGTGTAAACCAGGCATTAGAGCCATTTCGTCAGCTTGAAACATACTGACAGTATAATACCGTAAACAAAGCCAGAAACATACTGCAAGCAAAGGGAACACTCTGACAAAGCCTCATACATACATAAAAATAACGCCGTGTAGTAACGGCATGCGGCATGTTAAAATAAGACAGTCATGGGTCATTGTATAGAGCAGCAGGATAAAGTTTGTTTTTTATGGCGCGACGTTCTTTTATATGCCGCACGCAATATCGATATAATAGTACGCCCTTGCATGTAGTTTTTCCAAGAAAATTCAGGATTCCGAATTATTTTTTTAATTTTGTCTTGTACGGAATGGAAAGTAATTTCTTTCTTTGGGTTCTGTTCATCTTTTTTGATGTTTTATTTTTTATTGAAAGGCGTCTTTAAAACGGTCTAAATTAAAGAGGTTTATGGTATAACAGGAAAATATAGCATTACCTGTCTAGAAATCAACCACTCCTATTAATTAGCCTAGCCACTATCATATATCTATAAGGTCCTTAGTACCCGCCGGTCTAAGAAAAAAGGCTACCTAATTAATAACTTAACAATCAAACAAAGGCATTGTGAGTCACCGACACCGTGTTATGTTATAATCACATAACGGAGTAAGATAATTGTTGTGAAACAAGCATGACCACAAACCCTTTATTTAATTTACCACGGTAGTAGAATAATGCTGATACAAATAAAAGATTTACATAATTACTTCCATAAAAAAATGTTCTTTTATTTCTTTTTAGTTTTTTTTTTTTCAATAAATAAATGTTCTATGTTATGATCGGACTACTTTTTTTATATTTTATAAATCCAAACTTCTTAGTTTCTGCTATCGAACACCAAAATAATTTTTGCTCTATTTTTAAAATTGACCGAGTTATAAAGGTTTGAAATTCAAGATTAGACAGAGAAGCACATACCCACTTGTGACGTCATTTGTAAGTAACGCCATATAATCTCCTTACAAAAAATCGTTTTTGAAAGAGATCGACATATTGAAACTTTTAAAAAATTACTGTAAATTCGTTTTTCAACTGATTCTGTTTTTTTCTTCGCGAATCGTCTGCTACTAATCTATATTTTAAAAATAATTCATAAAATATGGTAAATATATAAAATATGGTGAACAGTCCGATCCCCTATTGTTACGATGTTTGTTTTGTTAAGCTCTTAACAGTTGAAAGCTTGATATGGCTATTCGCATTTTCGCGACGACTAAATGAAATTACAAAAAATCGCTATAATAACATAGCGAAGTTGACTTGGCTTGCTTTTCCGTCATATCTTACGCGTACGCGCACTTTTTTCTCTGATGATGATGAGTGGACCGTTGGAAGTTTATTATGTTAATTAGAAGATCGGTGTATCATCCATCGTTTAGGCGCGTATATACCGAATCTTAGTATTGCCAAATATGGTTTTATTATGTGCTCCTAGGGAGTCCACTGCTGAGCTCTGCTCACCTCTTTGGGGATAGGAGCGTTAACTTATGTACATATGTATGTAAGACCATAGTCCAAGGCCGATAGCGATCACATATCCTACTTCTGATCAAAAACCACTGACGGTTGGTAAATTTACGTAGTCTTTCAAGATTGAAAGCTATTATTAATAATTTTAAATTAAAAGCACATTAAGTTTAAATTCATAAAGAGCAGAATTCCTAATTATAATATAAAATGCACACAGCGGGGTTTCAGCCCGGTAAGATTAATTAGACATTTTAACTTGAACAAATGAAATTATTACATAAAGATAAGCAAACAATGATACGTTCTAAGTTCTTATACATGTAACTGACAAACAACAATCACGTCTCATACTTTATTAAATAACATGTGTCCATTGTTCCTTATGCTATGTAGAAACAAAAAAAAATGTACAGTAATACCTATTATTACTTATAAGAAAACATCGTGAAGAAACCCGCAAGCATCCTGAAGTCCTGAAAGCGACCAATCCGCGATGAACCAGGTTTGTTGATTAGGGATGAGCCTATCGCCTATAGGCTCAATATCTTTGGCGCCTTTATAAGCTGATAAAAATAAGCAGAGTATTTTTAATAGAACAACAGATAGGTAGACTACATGGACAACCGGATTTTTTTGAATTTTTATTTTAAACATTTACAAACACTTAGATCAGAGATTCTCAAACTTATTTCGTCTACCGCCTTCTTTAAAAATTAATAAATTTTCAGCGCCCCTTATTTTTTTTTACATTCCCAAAACTTTAAAACCACAGTGATATTCATTACTGTAAATCATTTAATAAGCCATTTTTGAATTTGATATTTATTTCCTCGTTCGTGCTTTTTCAAAAATTTCAAATGTCAACACAACAATATCACCCCAGGTGGAAGAAGAATTTATAAAACTGACTATAAATTCTGCTTCCACTTGGGGTGATATTGTTGTGTTGACATTTGAAATTTTTGAAAAAGCACCCAACACCCTGTCTGGTATAACTTGATTACGTACGGGCTATCCAAAAAAAGCTATGTTATTTTTAGTTTTTATACAATCATACAGGGCAGAAATATAAACTAAATAATTGAGTAGGTAGATTTAAATTTCAATGAATTTTAAAATAAAAAGTAGATAAAATTACACATCAGTCATCGCCCTCCATTTTTTCTAGGCCCCTTAAAGCCCCCCTGTAGGCCTTAAAGTTAATAATTTCTTCCCTTACAATAATAATTTCTTCTTTATTAGTCCACAATTACAAGCTTAAGACTAAACCTTGAAACCAAACACTAGCTTCCTTTTAAAACTAACATGGATAAATTCTAACATGGATAAGCTTTAGGAGTTTACTGTTGGAGATCAGGAGATGAAGTACCAAGAAATTAGCAGAAAAAAGACAAAATCGAAACGTAAGAAATCTATATTTGAAAATGAATTTAAAATGAAAGATAAAACTGCTAGCAAGAAAGGTTGCCAGTCATAAAACAGGAAAGAGGACGAATGCCTCGTTACACTTGTAACTTTACTGGTAAAAAGTACTCGCCGAGTCTTTCATAACCAGAAACCTTGGCACGAAACAAGATTTCCCTTATTACAATTAGACAGAAAAAGGAAAGCAACTCGTCTGAAAAGGTTTCATTTCAATTAAGGGCTACACAAAACCATGAAGAAGAAAAATGGAGGAACGAATAATAAAGGCAACTTTTTGCCTCAAGTAAGTACTTTTGCGCAACGTGTCTAGTCTAGCGAATACTGCGCAAGATTTAGTCACGGCGACCTTCAGACGACCCTAAACTCTCTGATCACGACGCACATCATTATGTAAAGTAAGCATTCTTGTCTGAGATTAAATCACTTATAGTCCTCATACATAAAAGTTGCCGTTCTATTTGTATTACCCACATACGTTTATTTTTATTATTGTCGTGGATGAACTTCGCACGTGCTTTATAAGTATAGTTGGGTTACAGCTGTAGGATGCGCTGACAGATTAAAATTTTAAAAACTTTTTAATATTATTTCGTTTATTTATTAAGTAAAATTACATACTGTTTAATGATAAAATAAGAGGTGAAGTTACTTTATTTTTAATTATGGTTTTTAAACTGAATATTATATAAAAAAGTTGTTAACGTCGTATGAAGAATTTCGAAGCTGTCAGAACTCATCCTATAAATACCCAACTATAGTATATGTTTGTGAGGCGTAGGCTAGCCCGACAAACCCTATTGGAAACCCTACAGGAGCTATCGAATCATGATTACTAACTTTATTTATCTATCATCCTTGTGTTCCATAATATCAATAAATTAAATAATGTTCATATAAAGGTAAAAGGTGTACAACATTTGGTATACAAATAGAATAAGCCATTGAGACTCGAGTGTTTTTGCTTTTTATTTTAACAGGGAAAAAAAAATTGGGCGTATCCGCGGACGGACAGTCAAGTATTATTCCATACTATACATAAAAAAAATAAGTTAAAAAAAACTAAAAACACGCCTTTAAAGCGCATCAAACTACAAAGTGAAAAATAATTCTTAATATAAGCTGAAAACAATAATGAACGAAAAATACTACTTAGTATTATTGTGAAAAAGAAAGCGTGGGTTGCTCGATATATTTACGAAAAATATGGCACAAAGCACCCCACGTTTTTTTCATATTAATACTAGTATTTTTCGTTTATTATTGTTTTCAGCTTATATATTAAAAATTAATTTTCACTTTTTAGTTTGATTTTTTGCGTGCGTGTAATTTTTTTTTTTCAAATTTATTGTATTGGCTGTCACCGGTTCTTGATAAGTGTACAAAGTTTCAATGAAATCTGTCCGTTTAAAGTGGGTCAAAATCGAGTCCAAACAAAGGAGTCGGTTACATACAAGCATACAAGCAAACATACAGGTGGTGAAGCTAATAAAAGCGTGTTAATAATAATGACCGAGGCCAAGAAGGACGTACTCTATATTCTTTATTTGAGAATGATTCCGTCACGAGTAGTCACGACACGAAACACGAGCCTTATGAGGTGCTAATGGACACTATTTGAGAAATAATAAATAAGATCGTGCATACCTGGTACCATTGTTACTCGAACAGGAGGCAGTTGGCATTTTAATAATTTTTGTATGAAATTGTGCTTAAAGGGCGTCACAAACGGTTAAGATACGATCTTATAGCACGAAGCAGCCAGCTCTCTCGTCACCATTCACTTTGTGTGCAAAGCGGGGGTCAAGCAGATTGGCCGGTCACTGATTGATTCGGCCATTCTGCTTGACACAAAGTGAATGGCGACGAGAGAGCTGGCTGCCTCGTAAGATACGATATCGTATCTTAACCGTCTGTGACGTCCTTAAATGTTAAGTGCGAAGTACTTTTTAGAGATTTAAGAACTTACCTAGTACCTGTGCCGGGGTATATTATTTGCGACTGATATGGCTTAGTTGATCTTTCATCAGTATTATGACACAGTAGGTATAGCTTGCCGTGTGGTGACGGCAGAGTAGAATACATTTGTCACCAACCCCTACTCTTCCCGTGGGTGTCGTAAGAGGCGACTTAGGGACTACACATGGAACAGGGAACGGGCAGCAGCGCTCTCTGATACAGTAACCTTTTAATCTGCGTGGAGATTATGGCAAGACCCTCCACTTAAATGGAGGAGGCTCATAGTCCAGCAGTGGACTGTAACGGGCCGTTGATTTGATTTGATTTGAGGTATAGTTTCTCTGAGCAGAATATATTGCATTTATATGTTGGTTGTATAGCTTGCCCTAAAATTAGAGAATCACAGCGATGATAAGCAATGAATGTGATTGAGTAGGTATACTTAAATTCAATAGAATGGGACCAATGGGACACATGGAATGTCACGATCAAAGCATTAAGAGTAGTTCATCTTATAAAGTTATTATTTTGGCTTTTAGATTAGGAGAGGATGAGACGAGCGTCATCCTTTCACCACGATAAGACTGAATATCCGAATATCCTCCCGACAGTAACCACGTAAAAAGTATTTCTCAAACCCAACCTCTTATTAACATTATGCTCATATAATAAATTCATCTCAACAGAGTCACAGACAGACTTCGAGACCAATTACGTGCAAATAATGAGCTGTACGCGTCCGTCGGGAATTTTTAATGCCCTTTAAACTGGGCTTAACGGTGCTTTTCCACCAGAGATGTGCTATGCAGCTATGCTATGCTGCATAGATAAATTAAGGAAAGCTGCGAGGATTAGTTGAATCTCTTTTCAACAGTGCTGCGTCCTAATGAATGTGATTAGTGGATATCAAACTCATCTATAGCAACGTAGCATAGCACGTCTCTAGTGGAAAAGCGGCCTTACGACGACGGCGGCGCGTAGTCGATTCGCAATTCCAACTTGTGCGGAAAAAGCTTAAAAAGCGAGGGTGGGTCGCCCGACGCGACGGCTAGGCGACTGGGCTGTATGTGATGGCTATTGACAGTAGGGTGGACGGCAGGACAGGGGTGCATATTGCACAGAATGGTATACGAGTAAGTGGTTCTGGTTGTGTACTTGCAAATTGAATGCTATAGTTGGGTTATTATAGGATGGGTTCTGACAGCTTCAAAATTTTTCATACGACGTTAACAACTTTTTTTAATAATATTCAGTTTAAAAACCATAATAGCTAAAATATTTAAAAAAGTAACTTCACCTCTTATTTTATCATTAAACAGTATTATTTTACTTAATAAATAAATAAATAAACGAAATAATATTAATAAGTTTTTAAAATTTTAATCTGTCAGAGCTCATCCTATAGTAACCCAAGTATAGCGATTGTTTTATTAAGAAACATAGAAAAAAACATGTTAAAATTACTCAAGGATTGTTTTCTTTATTCAGCTATGGCCTTTGGCATTCAAATAAAATAAGTCCTGGTAATTCACATAGTTACTTTTTACTGTGGAAAGTATTCTATTCCCACGGGAAACCAAGAAAAGCAGGTAGGTGGGTGAACAGCTGATCAGATTAGAGTAAAAAGAATAATATTCCTTGTTATTGGTATTAACTTTTTGAAATCCATTGATTCTCACAGTTTTTATTATGTTTATAAAAATCTATTATTGTAATTACATTAAAAATACAATGTATGATAGTGCATTATATAAAGTGAGAAAATTCATTGATTGTTTTTTTTAAATACAATAGTACCACTTTTCATGTTATGCTAATCATTTAGCACATAACATAACATTGGCAAAGTGAGTTGTATGTAACAAATTGTCACAGATTTTAGTAAACAAACCTAACTATTCTTAGCACAGTAGGTCTTTAGGTCAAACATTTTACTATACTATTGTTAAGAGGGGTTTGATTTACGTAACTTTTATCTTTCAGAAGAAATAAATTATAAGTCCGTCAGTTAATGTAGTAATGTAAACAATAACTACTGGACGGATTTGGACGAAATTTAGAATGAAGATAGTTTGTAACTTGGATTAACACATAGGATACTTTTTACCGGAATAAGTCTTATTCCCACGGGAAAATCTTACATAGCGCGAGCGTAGCCGCAGGAGGACCGCTAGTAAGTTATAAATTGCAAAGATCATAACTGTTATTCCCTTGCATTTTCTTTGTTAGTTAGCTAAAACTTAATTTATAATGTGTTTTGTGTTTCAAGATTGTTTATCCTTAGTAAATTACCAAAACATACAGAGTAGAGTATACAGAAAATTCCATAACAAACTATGAAATTAAAAATATCAGTAAATGACAAATACAGTCCAACATGTACTAAAAGTAATCATAGTAAGAAAGTATGAAGAAGTAATCTGTATGAGTTCAGTATGTTTATCAAAACATTCAAAACAGATAAGCTTGGATTGTGTTTTGATACTTAAGATAAGGCGGCAAAAATGATTAGAATCACCATAGTATTTGCAATTTAACATCGAGAAGAGATTAAGTATTGGATAAGGTACTGACCTGACCGCCACACGAACACTAGACTCCTCAGAAGACATGGTTGTATCGCCCGGCTGAAAAAAAAAAACTATTGAAACTTTCACAGTACTTAGACATCCAACAACAGGTAGAGATATTAATACTAACAGCTCAATCTGTTTCACTTGCAAGCGTTTAAAGGAAGTGCAAATGAAAAGGGTGATTTTCACATGTGTTGTACTCCAATTATTTTTAATTTAACTGGTTTTGGAATGCTCTCCTATTTGGTTTTAATGAAATTGATTTATTTATTTATTTATTTGCTATCATATGGTGTCTTATGGTCTAATCTTATTATAGTATCACATATGATGCCCTTTTGAGAGCACTGCAAACAGAACATTTATAAAAATCCATAAAAAATATATACATTTAAATAACTTACAATAACACAACAATAAAATCAATGTTGACCGGCGGCGTGAGATTGAAGCGTATGTATATATAGGTGTTTCTTATAACATATATTTATCTTCGTAGAACTCGTTTACGCTGTAGTAACATTTTTCGCACAGAAAAGTTATTACAGCGTAGACTAGTATTTCATTCTCTGTAAATTATATTAAATAATGCATTTGAAATTAGTTAAGAAACTTAAACAAAAATCTATTGGATCACTACACTACTGCTGTAGAGTATCATAATAAACTCAAATACAAAAATAGTTTTAGGAATGCTTGAAAAAGCCAGGAATGCTTTGTCTGTGAAAGTAGTGGACGAATGAAACAAGACCCCAGCATTACTTACTGGCACATTCAAATACTTTATAAGAGACAAAAACAAAGAATTTAGCACAAGTAGTAGGTATGAGAAAATAATAACTTCAGTGCATTTTAATTTAGAATCCCAATTAGATCAAACTTATTACTCTTTTAGTGTATAAAGTGTACTCACAACCACAAAAAAACTGTTTCGTAGTTATTTGCTGTCCTAAGTTGCAGTCAACTTAGAATTAGATCAATTAGTTATGAAATTATAAACGCCTTTCTAAGGCCTCGATGACAAGGCGTAACACTTTTAACGATATTACTGTTATCTATCAATTCTATCATACAAGACGGTGATCGATGTGAGAGCATCATCTCTAGCGTGACGCCGATTGACAACAGATTGTGACCCAATATATAGTTTTTCTGAACAAAGTAAAGCACCTTTTACTTAAACTTTATAGCACCTTACCTCGGGCTAAGTGTTCCTTGTTAAACCAACACTAGTTCACATTTCACACGGCATCAATATTATGATGAACGACAACGGATATTGTGTACCTACATCTTTCACCATCGCACTGTTTTCACAGAATAGTTTAAACAATTTTTTAAACTATATTTTTCGGAGATTCAACCGGTCTCTCATTCTTTGTTGTTAAATAAGTTGTAACGCGTCGTGTTTACAGTAAACACTTTATTATTTTGACAAGAAATCGTTACCTATTTCGCGACCACACAACGATTTCACCTATTTGATACTGACTGACAGGCAGTGACAGCAGGTTTTTTGACAGAACTCTGACGACCACCGCGTTGCGCTATTTCTGACAGACTAATGTTGCCATTATTTCTTTAATATTTTTGCTTAGGTGTACTCTTTCTTGAAGAACGTCGTTGCGTCGTCGTCGGTGCAGGTATTTTTGATACAAGCAGCGTAAACTGGAGGTGTTCTAAAAATAATTTTGTATTAGTGCATTTAATAGGTTTTAATGTAGAAGAATGTAGTGAAACTCATGGTCATATTGTCATAGCACATAAGTAAAACAAAAAGCCTAACTACTATGCAGTTTGGCGGGCTCTGTTGTGAAATGCCTGTTAATTTTGGAATAAAAATAATTTTATTATTATTATTTCTTTTTATGGGATATCCATCTCGGCTTTATGGGCCGGTAGTATTTAACAGTCACGGGCCGAAGCCAAGATTATGATTATTATTAAAATACATGCTATATCACCCGATTGTCCAAAAATAAAGATAATTCCGTGCTTCGGAAAGCACGTTAAGTTTGGATATTTTCTACGGAAGCAGTCGTTACGAGGGCTGATTGATAAGTTTCCGAAACGACAAAGATCTCCACTTTAAAAATCTATTTTAAATAAATTTATTTCTCAACGTAGTTTCCTTCTACCTCGATGCATTTAGTACAGCGCTTCTCCAATGCCGTTACACCAGTTTGATAAAATGTTTTCTCCAACCCCTCAAAATACTCGTCCACGGCAACAATGACTTCTTCATTTGATGAAAATCTCTGGCCACCTAACCATTTCTTCAGGTTTGGGAATAAGTGGAAGTCACACGGGGCCAGATCCGGGGAATAGGGTGGATGCGGTAGCAATTCGAACCGCAATTCATGGAGTTTGGCGACTGCAACCATTGACGTGTGTGCAGGTGCGTTGTCATGGTGGAACAAAACTTTTTTCTTGGCCAAATGTGGTCTTTTTTTCTGGATTTCTTCACTTAATTTTTGCAGCAAGCTTGGGTAGTACTCTCCATTTATTGTTTTTCCTTTTTGCAGATAATCCACTAAAATAATCCCTCGAGCATCCCAAAAAACAGTCGCCATCACTTTGCCGGCCGACAAAACCGTTTTTGCTTTCTTCGGCGCAGGTCTTCCGGTCTCAGTCCACTGCTTAGATTGTTCTTTTGTCGCGGGAGTATAATGATGTATCCAGGTTTCATCGACTGTTACATAACGCCGCGAAAACTCGTTAGGATCTCGGTTAAACAGCGCCAAACACTCCGATGAATCGTCCACTCGACGTTGCTTTTGGTCAACAGTGAGCAAACGCGGCACCCATCGCGCGCAAAGCTTTTTCATTCCCAAATGTTTGTGCAAAACATTAAAAACGCGTTCAGATGAAATGCTCACCATCTCTGCTATCTCTCGCAACTTCAAGCGCCGATCATTTAATACAATTTTGTGAATTTTTTTGATCATGTCCGGATTCGTGACTTCATTTGGACGGCCAGACCTGTGGGCGTCTTCGCAGCTCTGTCTTCCACGTTTAAAATCAGTTACCCAGGTGTGAATTGTACTCAATGCAGGAGCAGAATTACCTAAAACACTGTCTAGCTTGGTTTTAATCTGGGTTGCTGTTTTCTGTTTTAAAACGTAAAACTTTATCACCGCACGAATTTCGTTTCTTTCCATTGTTAAGAAAATTTGAAAGTTCTACGTCCTATCAAACAAATTCCACCAGTTCGATTAAATTCAAATTTGGCGTTCTATTTTCAAAAAGATGCCAAAATATAATGTAATATTTTTTTTTGCGTATCATTTTTTTAAGTTCGTCGTTTCGGCCAGTTATCAATCAGCCCACGTACATTACACAAACCAAGTCACTGGTCCTTGGTAGCGGCTCTCAACACTGACACTGTCAGCGCCGTCAGTGATCAGAAAACCAAAAGAGTGTATGGGTTTCGCCTGTTGACAGCTTTGAGTATTAAACTCGTACTCGTTTTAGTACGTTTAATACTCAAAGGCTGACAGTAATTCGGTACACGCTTTGAGTGCGCTAAAATCGATTTCAGCACGTCTCAGAACGCAGGGAAAATCAGCTGGCGCGAAAGGCGTTTGCGTGACATTTAATAGCATTTTCTATATGGGCCTTAGAGAGAGGCCTTATACTTTTAAAAAAGTTTAGCGATTCCAAATGGCTTAATTTTTATTTATTTTCATTGCATTTTTGTTACTATGGCAACTTTTTAATTCCACTAGCGCCACTTGAAACATATGGTTACGGTTCATGCCTGAACTACTATGAAACAAGTTAGCTTGGTACTAATCGGTTTACTTAAAAGATGGCGCTTACTAGTAAAACATGTTTTATGAAAGTGCACTATATTGCTGCTAGATGGCGGATATATTTGTTTTACTTTATTTCAGTCTGTTTATTTGTTGACCCCAACAAAGGGCTATAGCCTACCTACCCTTACCCTAAATTAGTAAAAACAAGCTATACTATAATGAGAAAGTTACCAACGTTAAATAGGGAGGTGCGCACAGAGCAACGTGTTTATTTTATATTTTATTAAACGTTCTTCTCTTTACTTTCTGCCACAGAATCAACACAACTACTTGCTGAATAGCATGTACTTAACTACCTACATGTTTATTATTACTTCAAAATTGTACAAAGTTGCATAAGTAGTTTAATTTTTCTAAGATCTATAAAAACTTCCGGTTCAGCTTTAAACTTCGCCACCCAGGTTTCGAATTCAGATAGACATCTAATGTCAGAATATTTCACGTTCATTGCTTTCTTTTCAAGTCAGTTCTTTAAGCAAAGCCACGGCTACCATGCAACGAATCACAAAAAGATTTCGCTAACGATGCATAATATAGATCGAGTCGAGTTGCGCATACACATACGCGTGTTTACCGAGAGCGACGCCCTCATGAAACAACACTAAAAACTGCAGGGCACTTACCCCTTTGTGTTTTGCACAATATAATGTTCCTCGTTTTCGCTTTTGCTTGTGGTAGGTCAGCGACACAGACCTTTGAAGCATGGGCAATAAATAAACATGGTAATAACTTTCCTTATTTCGTGAATTTTCGTGTAGGTTAGTTATCCTGGGTATCATGGTAATACAGTAGGTTCTACGTAGTCAAATATTTGAGTTTATATGTTTCGGAGTCAACCGTAAGCGATTGAACGTTTGGATGAAAGGGATACATCAGCAGCATTAACATCTTCACCTTAAGAGCCGTTTCGCACTACGAAATCGGATCTTGTGCGTAAGCTATCACACAAATACTTCTACCCACAGAGACAAATCTCCGTGGTTCTACCTTACATGGTTCTACGACTACACCGCACCGGACTGTATTTTCACGGATTCGCATCGGACAGTGCGAATCGGGTGCATTTCCATTCCACTGAGGCAGAGAGAAAGAGCGGAGCTGAGACGTGCAGACATGAACGAATTTATTATACCTATTGTTCAAAACTAACAAGTGTTATTTAGAGGCGAGAAGAGAAGAGTTTTGTCAAATCGTATGGCGCGATGAGCAGGGGGCCGTTCACGAAGCTACAAGCTACAAGCTACAAGCTACAAGTACAATTCGACGTACATTTCGTAGACGATTAGATAAAACGATAAGGGCTTATAGTTTAGGCGAATTTGCTACGCAAAGTAGAAGAAGAAGAAGATAAGAGCCGCACCGGTGCGGAACAGATGGTATTTGACTGAGAAGACCGCAGTTCTAACTTAGTCATCAACGGCAACGGCCCTTTACAGTCCACTGCTGGACTATGAGCCTCCTCCACTTTAGTGGAGGGTTTTGCCATAATCTCCACGCTTGGCAGGCGGGTTGGAGATCGCAGATGAAAAGGTCACTGTATCAGAGAGCGCTGCTGCCCGTTCCATGTTCAATGTGTAGTCCCTAAGTCGCCTCTTACGACACCCACGGGAAGAGTAGAGATTGGTGACAAATGTATTCTACTCTGCCGTCACCACACGGCACAAACTTAGTAATTTATATTTATTAAATATTAATGTCAATTCGTAAATTAAAAAGATTGTTTGAAATTTGTTTTCTGAAAAGGGGTTTTATGGAAGCCAGGGTTTGCGAAGTTGATTTTTGGGCCTTACAACCCACATAATAAATAACTGCCCGTCTGGGAATCGAACTCCGTGCACCCCCTCCTCCCCCTCCCTCATCATTGTTTACGCGTTTGTTTCGTATTACTTTATCACGCTTAATAGGCAACTTGAGTCGTAAAATCAGACCAGTTGCGTGCGTATGCGAGCCTTATGACGGTGACATAACTCTAGGCCTGCGGTCCCACGCGAGGCAGTGACGCGTCCGGAGCGTCGCCCGCACCTGAACCTTTATTGTATATTGTTCAGGAGTCAGGACCTCAGCAGAGACGTTGCCCTCTGCCAGGAAACATGTAGAAACACTAGGGTTACGTCTACAGTGATTGGCGCCTTCATACTAATGAATGTACTTAGGTATCGCAGTACAAGAGTGGACATTTGGAAAGCTCGTACAGTGCGACACAAAAGAGCAGAAATTAAATAATGATGGAACTAAATTCTTCACCAAAGGCAACACCATATAAACTGGCAGTGATTGGTAGCGAAAAATACGAAGTTGCAATGATTGGCTGAAAAATCATCAGTGTTGCCAATTATATTAACTCCGTACAGCGCCCTCATTTTTTGTCTACTTTTTCTGTCGTACTCGTACTGTACGTGAGCTATTGGGAAAGTCGAACTTCGCTCTAAAAAAAAATACAGAACTTAGAACTAAACATCTATAGAACTTTTGGTCTAAGAAAAAATATATAAATTTTTATTTCTGTTATATTTTTATTTAAGAACTAAATGAAAAATAAAAATTAAGTAACAACGACAACGGTAAATAATAAAAAAAAAAACATAAAAAAAACTTCAGGATTCGAACTCAAGACCATGGCCTTCATAGTCACGCGGTCTCCCGACGACTGAGCTAAAAACGGTGAAGTTACCTATCTGTTCTAGTGATATTGCGTTGCTATTTTTAATGCCTGAAAACATGGGGAAAACCCATTCCATTAAGAATGAAACCTAGCAGTAGCTAGATCTATTTATCGCCCCTGAGACCTCCTATATACTAAATTTCATCGAAATCGTTGCAGAATCGAATCGTTCCTATTATATATAAATATATATATATATACACTCACCGGCACCTCTAACCGCCCACCCTTCATTTCAGGGAATATTCGTGATTCTTTATAACTCTATTAGTTACAGCTGATGTTAGTTAAAAAGTAGTTAATTTAACGTTTATTTAAGTGTGTTTAATTTATCGTAAAATTATCAATAAATCTATTGTAATGTATAACAATAAGCGTAGTTTAAAATTAACTCGAAATACAAAGGTGGGCGGTTAGATGTGCCGGTGAGTATATATACAAGAATTGCTCGTTTAAATTAATGTTAAATAAGTTGACAACACATCTTGGTTTTTTTTTATTTACTATCAGTGCAGTTTTATTCAATTAATTATATTTATAATGTTCTAGGTATGACATTGTATTTTTTTTAATTCGTCCATTTTTTATGGCTGTTCTTGTTGTTTGTGTAATATTTTTGCTGAGTGACGCAATAAAGTTTTTATTTATTTGCAATATTACCTTATACGAAATTAACCAAAGAACGCCTTGTACCTGTATTTAGACCAGATCGGAGTGCCAATAATTGTAATATTTACCTTACCAGCTTACGACAGGGTTCGTATTGCGTGCTAGGTGTATTTGAATTGAACTGTAAAGTGTTGACCTCTTGAGTAAAAAAAAAATGGAGTTGGATAGAAGTCGGGCTACTACAGCTAGTATTTATTTCTTGAAATGGATGGGTCAACTTATATATTTTACCAAAAACCTAAGTTTTGCAGAAGGTTTTTTTTTAACCTAAAACCTTAAGTAAAAAACCCTCTTGGAAATCACTGTGTCAACAAATCAATAATCAGGTGATTACAATAAACGTAATTTTTCCTTAAAAGGTGGTAATGGCAAACAAGCCTTAATTTTAGGTTGACAGGTGTAACTGCAGGAATGCCAGCAATGTCCCCCGTATTTTGGTGTTAACACTTTAACCTTCTGCACCTTTACACTTAACTGTACTTAGGTGATTGTCATTGCTTGTTATGCTATTATTAACTTTTGTGTTTTTATTTAAAGAGGCGATATATATATCTTATCAGATTTGAAGCCATTTATTTTGCACAGGTTATTGCAGAATCTTTTAATAATGTATCCAGTAATTTTTTTTTTCTCGAATTGTTCCAAGCGTGAAAAATTAATACTTTCAGAAGTAGGTACGAGTAATTCGTTCATCTCATGTCTTTTTTCATCACGCTAATATTATAGGTATAAATGTGAAAATATATTTGGATGTTTGTTCCGCTTTCACGCCTTAACTACTGAACGAATTTGGATGAAATTTGGAATGGAGATAGATTATACCCTGGATTAGTACATTTTACGGGAAAAAATCTTATTTCTACGGGAAAACTTACATAACGCGAGCGGGCAGACCACTAGTCAAAAATAAATAAGTACAGCAACATGTCATTAGCACAGCCATCTTCTTTAAAAACCGACCTCACTTTATTACCTTGTCTCTAAAGTTTAAGCAGCTGGTTGAAGATTGTTCTTGGCAGAATCTTTAAGTGGCAATGGGAAAAACAGACCTTCTAGGTGGCAATAGCTAGAAACAACGTTCGACAAATAGCTTGGCAGTTAGTTTGGAAACACTTAACAGACTGTCGTAAAGCTGTGTCATAAAACAAAGGACAAGCTGTTTAGCCGAGCAATGCTTGATCCAGACAATCAAATGGCTGATAACGAGTAGTTTAAACTTAATTAATGGTTTGCAGGTTACAAACAATTTGACAGATATCCCTGGCCATTCAACGCGGTACAGACAAACTTAAATAAATAAAAACTTAAGCTTTGGTCACACAGAGCGGGAGCGGCACGGTCCAGGGCCGGGAAAACGGGAAGGTGCAACGCCGCGCTATACTAAATCCCGCTTTCCCGGCCCCGGACCGCGCCGCTACATAAATAAAAAAATCTAAGTTAAGTTGATGACCTGAGGAAGGTCGCTGGTGTTGGCTGGATGAGGAAAGCGGGTGATCGTGCGCTTTGGCGTGCTCTTGGGGAGGCAGCACTCCAGCAGTGGACTGCAATAGGCTGATTGATTGATTGAAACTCTACAGCACTCTCAATTCTTTAACTACAATAGTTGAGCGCGTGATGTTGTTTGTTGACCAACATTCAATATGATGGTCAACATCATCGTCGTGTCGGGTGGGTTCTACTTTTTAGGTACCATTCATTATAATAAGGTGAACTTAAAAATCTGTCTACTATTTTGGATAGATCTTTACGGAAACGATTAAATTCCTTACAAAAGACATCAACGCGCAAAGTGCTACGGTATTGGTTTAGGAAACTTAATACAAAATAACTTTTTGAATTTTACTTGACGGCCCCGTAGCCGAGTTGGTAGTACGCCTGCCTACAAAGCACAGGGTTGCGGGTTCGATTCCCATTCGTGTGATGAGCACTTGTGTTTGCCTTGTGTCTGGATGTTGTTTATCTACCTATATATGTGTATGTATTTATCTATTTAAGTAATGTATAGGTATAAATATCAGCTGTCTGATACCCATAGTACAAACTTTGCTTAGTTTGGTGTCAGATGGCCGTGTGTGAGATGTCCCCACATATTTATTTTATTTATTTATTTATTCAGTGCAATAATTTAAATAATATGCTATTTAGACCGTCACACTATAACAACTTTTAAAAAGAAAACCCATATTTTTTAAAAAAGAAAGGTTGTTGAAAGCAACAACGACGGTCCTAATACTCGTACCATAATTAAAAGTGCTTTGATAAAAAATTACGCTGCAACGACTTTCGGCTAAAATTATGATAACGAAGATGAATAAAATGAATAACATAGTACTCTTTTAATTTATATCCATTTGAGGGCGTCTTTTAGTACCTGCTACCAAATTAGTTCAAGTTACGAGTCAGACAATAGAGCCTTTTTGCTCGGCGTTTATGGAATAACGAGTTGCGGTGGTCAATCAGAAGTCGGCCGATGTTTACGCCGGCCAAGTTTTTCGGCCGATTCCAGCCCGTGGCCGTATCAATCATAATTGGCTGGATTTTGCGATTTCCAGAATCGTACTTTGGCATAGACTAGAAAACTTAAAGACTTCGTATTGATGCCAATTTTATCATCCGTTGAAAATAAAAATTATTAGCAACGATCGAAGTGTTTTTGGGCCGATAAATAGGCCTTAGAAATAGTTTATTGGCCGAAAAGTGACATTTAACTTAATTTTACAACAGGAAAAAAACAAAGAAAGTAGCATATTAAAAGGAAATTTACACCTGTCAGAATATTTGTTATTGTTTTTAATTTTTGTGTAATAATAATGGTGTACCTAAATAAAAAAAACTGTGGTCCTGTGTTTTTTTTTATAAAAGTTTGCTTCGGGTTTGAGGATCTGGATATTCATTTTATTTCATTTGACTACACCATTGTTCCGGTGTTGTTGGTTAGAAAAAAAACATAATTAGGCCGTTATTGTTTCAACAACTGCTGCTGTACTAGTAAAAGGCTAGAGCTAATACTCAGCAGCAGTCTATATCACTTGCACTCGTGAGATTTGAATGAAGAGTGGTAGAAAAGGCTATCACTCAGTTCGAGTGATTTTCACACATTTTGTAACCCACTACCCTATATGTCACTGATTTTCAGTCAGTGCGCGAAACTCATTTGATTTTTTGAGCGCTGACGTCAAGTCTGGTTCAGAATGCACTCCTTTGTGTAGTCCTTCCATTTAGCGGTCTGTGTCCTGCGTGAACGCAGGCGGGGGTCCGCGGGGCGCGGGAGCTAGCGGGCGGCGGGGCGCGGGGGGGTGTCACTGTGCAAATGCACTCGTAAACCCGATGCGAGGTCATCGCCCCCCGCGCGCGCCGCCCCCCGCCCTTATAAACGTTTACCGCTACAATATATTTATTTTATTAGAGGCAGAGGAACTGCACGCTGTACAGCCTTTGTGCGAAAATCAGCTGTTGGCGTCGTCGGTTACGTTTAGTCGCGGTTTTCTATGTTGGCTAGTTGACTGACCTGTCAAGTTAACTTTCTTTAAAAATATAGGTAATTTAATATGAAAAATCAAGACAAAACTCAACCCGTCTTGTTGTAACGTTTGTGTACTTTCTTTTTGTTGATTTCGATGAATATATTAAAAAACTGTAGCTTCTTCAACTTCTTTTCTTGTCGTCAACCTATAATACTGTCTCTACCCAAAACATTGCTACGAGAATTGCATTGTGCATTGATAAGATTTTTCTTCGTGCAGTTATTCAGGCATCGGAGAACAAGTTACACTCAAAGATATAATTTGAGGGCCCCCCGTAGCCTAGGTGGTAGAGTATATGCCTACGATGCATAGGGTTGCGGGTTCGAATCCCGCCCAGGGCAAACATTCGTGTGATGAGCACTTGTGTTTGCCTTGTGTCTGGTTGTTGTTTGTCTATATTATATGTATTTATTTATATATCTGTGTAGGTATATCAGCTGTTTGACACCCATAGTACAGGCTCTGTCTAATTTGGGGTCGGATAGCCGTGCGTAAGATGTTACCCCCCACACATTTATTTATTTATTTTATCTGTTAACTAAGTAGTAAATAAGTCTTTATTATTTCTACGACATGGTCTCAAAAAAAATCCTTTCTTTATTTCACTCGGACTGAAAATAAACAAAATCCTAAAGTCTACCATTATCCAAGTGAAGTGAAGAAACATACGAAGTAACGCACCATGCATATCTGAAAGCACTGTTTGTGTAGATAATGGCCGTGGCTTCCGCGGCACTTTTCCACGCAAACGTTTGGTACAAACAAGAATAGGTAATAGAATATTACTACTGTGCAAACAGCCTCCAACTCAGTAGTTAACACCATTTCCTACTCACTTAATATTATACAACGCGTTAAGTAAAGAATGCAAAACCTTTCAAATTGAAGATAGAAGAAACTGAACAAATTTTATTTTATAGAACTCTTTAAAATCTTTCTTCGATTAATTTGAAAGGTTGTGAAACAAGGGTTAAACTGTGGCTTAACTACCGCCCCAGAGATTTTCCCTTGTCTAGGTAAATCACATCACACTATCACACTAATATTGTAAACGTGAAAGTATATATGGATGTTTGTTGCGCTTTCACGCAAGTACCTACTTACGAATGGAATTGGATGAAATTTTGAATGGAGATAGTCTGTACCCTGGATTAACACATAGGATTCTTTTTTGGGAAAACAGTCTGATTCCCATGGGAAAATCTAACACAACGCAAGCGTAGCCGCGGGCGGAAAGCTAGTATGACATAAAATAAAATAGTAAATCTGTGTTTTAGGAACGACGTTGGAAATGAAATAAAGCTTCTCTTCTTTTGTTGTAAAATTTTGATGACCTCATTTTGATTTGAAGGAGATAGGTTTAGGCCTGTCCTAGCTCCTAAATTAGTGCGATCGAGCAGTACCTGTCGACCCTGTATGCGGCGTCTGCTTTGATTAATTATGCAAACTACTCTTTGTAATTACAACTAATAAACCTTCATAAAATGACCTGACAATCTTTTAAAGATTTAGAAGACGTAAATAATTTGTATTTCAAATATGATAACAAAAGCGACGGATAAGTTTATACACCAAAAGGCCGTTCTTCAACTCCCGTTTGTTCCAATCCCTACTCTTCCCGTGGGTGTCGTAAGAGGGAGGGGAGAACATGGAACGGGCAGCAGCGCTCTGATACAGTGACCTTTTAATCTGCGATCTCCAACCCGACTGCCAAGCGTGGAGATTATGGCAAAACCCTCCACATAAGTGGAGGAGGCTCATAGTCCAGCAGCGGACTGTAACGGGCCGTTGATGTTGATGATGATGTACTTACATACGTCCATTAATTTTTAATATAGGTATTATCTCTTAGCAGTACGAGTGCTATTTGTAAAGCGACTGTCTAGCTATATATGCTGGCAACTGTACGAGTACAATATAAAACGTGCCACCTTCCTTTACAAAGAAGTAGCGGCTGTCCAAACCCACTGCGCTAGAGTAAATATTGAATAGAAAGAACGTTCAATATTTAACTACGTTGGTTCCGCCGCTATTTATGTTTGTAGAAATATGCGATATTATCCAAAATAATTAAAATTTAGGTAAAAAATATCTACTTATATCTTCGGTAGCTTCTCCGAAACAAAGCGAAACAATGATATTGATAAATCCTTTTACGAATATTAACATTACCTCTATCGGAAATTAAAGGAAGTGTACAATTAAATTTTCGGGTCAAAGAGACGGAAATTGTAAACTTTGATAAGTGTTAAAAATGCAGGCTAAAAAATTATTATATTTGGCGATAAAAACATAAATTTAATTATTCACTCGATTGGCTTCTTTCTACCATCAATATTCGTATAACTCAGTCAACATAACATATCAACATTACTGACAAGTAACCTACTTATTTTATGTTTATCCTTATAAATAAATTTAAGTACCAATCTCCAATACAAAGCAACATTTTTAACTCAACAAAACTAAAAACTAATTCTTCAGGTATTTGACCTTTGGAATAGGAACCCCAAAAGATAAAAGCGTAAAAAATGTGTTGGACTTAAAGCAGCTCCTAGTTGGTATGAGTTAGCGGGTGCGTACGCGCAGTTTGTTGACTAGACAAGCGCCTACGCCTTATATCAAAGACCGACGCGATGCCATGAACTCATTTTTAGGGACTACACATACGGACTGCTTTAAAAGTATATATAATTGATAAATGGAGGTTTTGTGTTTTAGCTGTACTAAGACTGTATGACAACGTTGATGTTTGACCGATTGTGTAGTCCAGCAGTGGACTGTAACGGGCCCTTGATGTTGTTGATGTTGATAACAACGATGCAAGTAAATGATGTCAGATTGCAGCCAAAATGCTGTAGAGTGCAGTTAGAATGGAGTCAGGCTGCATTTAAAATGTTGCAGCCTCTGCTCAGCTGGCCATCAACGACACATAGACAGACAGTCAGTCAGAATGACGATCGAACGGTAATAGTAATAGTAATAGTAATTTCTTTATTCGATTTTTTTCAATTATCGTAGAAAAAAAGGTGTTCAGATTAATCAAAAGCCACAAACTGTAATTTTGCAGCTAAGCGCGTGCACCTGTAACTCAGTCCTGGCAGCGTGACTAAAACGTCCTTGTTAGTTTTCCATACGATCTTGACCTCAACCTCCATCCATCAGCCCGCTGTGAGATCATCCAGACGGATCTACTTGCAGTTTCGACGGATACCCCACACTCTGCGCCGGCGTCGATCACTTTCCATTTCCGCCTTTATTTGTTTCCGACATGAACGGTTTGGCAGCTCAATGAGGTGTGTGGAGATACAACGTTGGGATATAATCTGAACAGCGTTCGTGATCGGTATCTGTAGGAAAATAGGGTGTAGGGATAAGTCTCTCAATGATAGGGTAGATTTATCTGTAGGAAAATAGGGTGTAGAGACAAGTCTCTCAATGATAGGGTAGACTTAACTGTAGGAAAATAGGGTGTAGAGACAAGTCTCTCAATGATAGGGTAGATTTATCTGTTGGAAAATAGGGTGTAGAGACAAGTCTCTCAATGATAGGGTAGACTTAACTGTAGGAAAATAGGGTGTAGAGACAAGTCTCTCAATGATAGGGTAGATTTATCTGTTGGAAAATAGGGTGTAGAGACAAGTCTCTCAATGATAGGGCAGACTTAACTGTAGGAAAATAGGGTGTAGAGACAAGTCTCTCAATGATAGGGTAAATTTATCTGTTGGAAAATAGGGTGTAGAGACAAGTCTCTCAATGATAGGGTAGACTTAACTGTAGGAAAATAGGGTGTAGAGACAAGTCTCTCAATGATAGGGTAGATTTATCTGTAGGAAAAAAGGGTGTAGAGACAAGTCTCTCAATAATAGGGTAGATTTATCTGTTGGAAAATAGAGTGTAGAGACAAGTCTCTCAATGATAGGGTAGATTTATCTGTTGGAAAATAGGGTGTAGAGACAAGTCTCTCAATGATAGTGTAGATTTATCTGTAGGAAAAAAGGGTGTAGAGACAAGTCTCTCAATAATAGGGTAGATTTATCTGTTGGAAAATAGAGTGTAGAGACAAGTCTCTCATTGATAGGGTAGATTTATCTGTAGGAAAATAGGGTGTAGAGACAAGTCTCTCAATGATAGGGTAGATTTATCTGTAGGAAAATAGGGTGTAGAGACAAGTCTCTCAATGATAGGTTAGATTTATCTGTAGGAAAATAGGGTGTAGAGACAAGTCTCTCAATGATTGGGTAGGTTTATTTATAGGAAAATAGGGTGTAGGGACAAGTCTCTCAATGATAGGGTAGATTTATCTGTAGGAAAATAGGGTGTAGAGACAAGTCTCTCAATGATAGGGTAGATTTCTCTGTAGGAAAATAGGGTGTAGGGACAAGTCTCTCAATGATAGGGTAGATTTATCTGTAGGAAAATAGGGTGTAGAGACAAGTCTCTCTATGATAGGGTAGGTTTATCTGTAGGAAAATAGGGTGTAGGGACAAGTCTCTCAATGATAGGGTAGATTTATCTGTAGGAAAATGGGGTGTAGGGACAAGTCTCTCAATGATAGGGTAGATTTATCTGTAGGAAAATAGGGTGTAGGGACAAGTCTCTCAATGATAGGGTAGGTTTATCTGTAGGAAAATAGGGTGTAGGGACAAGTCACTCAATGATAGGGTAGATTTAACCCACGATTCTGAAACATAATTTCACAGTTTTGATTCCAATTTATTGTATTCTCGAATGGTCTCACTCACACTTAAATTATAAATGTGAAAATATATTTGGATGTTCAGATGTTTGTTCCGCTTTCACGCTTAAAGTACTCAACGGATTTGGATGATATTTGGAATGGATATAGTTTAATATGAATAAGAAAACATTTATTTACAGCACATAAAACAAAACACACATAGTTACAAACAAAAAATAATAATAAAATGAACATAAATCAGATGTCACCACAACAGTAGCGATCTGAGCTGTCATATAGTGTTCACACCAGGGGGCCGTTTCACGAAGTTACAAGTTACAAATTACAAGTACAATTTGATGTACATTGCGTAGACAACGAGGTAAAACGATATGGGATTCCAATTTTGGCGAATTTACTACGCAATGCATATCAAATTGTAACTTATTACTAGTAAATTGTTGCTTCGTGAAACGGGGCCCAGTCAGCGCGTGAACAAGCCAACCAAAGATTTCTGACGCGCGTTGCCTCGCGCGCGATCGTCTTTTATTTCCTCTGAGAAGCCAACTGATGCGAACACTCCCAGAACACAGTAAATAAAAAAAAACTTATAGGTATAAAAAAACGTACAATATCTTGCGTTCTATTTTGCGCACCGCAAAAGGGCTACAGCTCAGCATTTTGCTGCATTGTACGAGTAGTACCCATCAAGTAGGCACTACAACACAGCGCTGTTTTTCAGCTATCGCCCTTGAGAGATGATGACACGCCATCCATACATTATGATAGAAAAACACAACAAACAAGCAAAAAATAAATAAAGCCTACAGCCAAGATTCTCAATTTAATACTAAGTATTTATAAAATATAATTTTATAGTAAGCAACACCAGGCAGCACAGGCAAGCAGGCAACACAATATTTCAATTTGGCTGGCGGGATGGTGCGCGGCCATGTTTGCTGCAAGTGTCCGCCCTGTCTATGGCAAGTCTGTACAAGTTCAGTTATGGAACAAATCGCAAATTTTCGGTGGAATCATAGGAATTAATAACTTAATAACAAAAAGTGCCTAAGAACAATAATTACATTACAATTTGAAGATTATTTGATAAAAAATCGTTGCGGCACAAAAGGTGAAGTTCCAAACAATAACATAGTTATGGCGGGAAAAACAAGTCACCTACAAAATTAATGGCACCTAGTGGAAAGTTTCACGGCTGCAGTGTCAAGTAAGGGCACAGACAGGAGGGAGGCATAGTGAAAGTAAGTATTACACAAAAACTAATAACAAAATAAAAAAAAAAATAAACTTAATTGAATATCCAAAATATGCATAACTTTATTATATTATATTATTTTATTACATTATATTTTTTAACTTTATTATATTAGTTTGTAACCTGGATTAACACAATAGGATACTTTTTACGGGAAAAAGTCTTATTCACACGGGAAAATCTTACACAACGCGAGCGTAGCCACGGGCGGAACGCTAGGGGTTCATAAATTAATTTATTAAAATAAACTTAAAACTTCAATTGTGTAGGTAGTGGCTATGGGGCCGCTGCCTCCCGTCCGGGAGACGCGGATTAGACTCCTTGTACGTTTGTACGACGTTCAAACTTGGTAAGGAAACGTGCACACTCCTACGAAGCAATTTAAACGTTTGTGAGTGAAGTCGACCAACCCGCCCTAGGTCAACGTGGTTGATAAGAGCCTAATCGCCCTAATTCAGGGTTTGCTTCTTGGTGGGGACATATTAATACTAGCGGTCCGCCCGCGGCTACGCTCGCGCTATGTAAGATTTTCCCGTGGAAATAAAATTTTTCCCGGTAAAAAGTATCCTTTGTGTTAATCCAGGTTACAAACTATTTTCATTCCAAATTTCGTCCAAATCCGTGCAGTAGTTTAGGCGTGAAAGCGTCACTAACATCCAAACATCGAAATATATTTTCATATTTTATAATATTAGTTTGATTAGTGTGATGTGAAAATATAATAATAATAATAATAATATCCCGCAAAACATAGGCCAATTACATGTCTGCAAACAATTTATAAAATTATTACATCATGTGTTAGTGAAGTCCTTTATAACCATATTAATGAACAAAGTATATTAGCCCAACAGCAGAAAGGGTGTAGAAAAAATAGTCAAGGATGTAAGGAGCAGTTAACAATAGACGCTAATTGCAATGAAACAGGCTTCCACTCAAAAAAGAAATATTCATTCCATGTTTATAGATTATAAAAAAGCCTTTGATTCTGTCCCCCATAGCTGGCTCTTACAAGTATTAAACATTTACAAAATTCATCCCATAATCATCACCATCCTTGAAATCACAATGAAAAACTGGAAAACTGTACTCAATATAAACCAAAATGGTGAACTCATGTGCTCTGAACCGATTCATATCCAGAGAGTTATATTTCAGGGAGATGCATTGAGTCCATTCACACATCACAAAAGAACTAGACAGACAGACAGACCTTTGTAGACATTGCAATAGTTCATCGGAAACGATACAGCATATAACAGGAGCATGCAAAAATTTAGTACAGACCGACTATAAACACCGACACGATCAAGTTGCTGCTATAGTTCATCAATACACCGCAAATTCATTTAAATTAATAGAAAAATCTCAACCCTACTACAAATATAAACCGGCAATAGTCTTAGAAGACAGCAAAATCAAAATGTACTGGGACAGGACGATACTGACTGATAAAACAATACATTTCAATAGACCTGACATCACGATTCACGATAAACAGAGTAGAACAGCTTACATAATTGATATAGCCATCCCAAATACACATAACATTCAATCCACCATCACCGAAAAGCTTACCAAGTATCTCGATACTAGATCTCGATCTAGCCATTGAGATACAAACTCAATGGAAAGTCAGTACTGTTCATATAGTCCCCGTAGTTCTCTCGTCCACCGGAGTGGTACCTAAAACACTAAAAAAGAGCCTAAAAACCATCAATATCTCCGAAAAAATTATAAATTCTCTGCAAAAAGCCGTGATCTTGAACACCTGCCGCATTGTAAGGAAATTCCTTACAACTTCAGTCATCACAGCCCCGTCTTCAGACTCTATCACACTTGGCTAAGGCCCGTGTGGTAGGGAATTACCTCCCTCCGTAAGGAGAGAAAAAACAATAATAAATTCAAATTATAATACAATATTAGTGTGAAGTGTGATGATGAGCTGTCGATGGTGATGATGAAACTTGTTGTAAGCCAACACACGTCCCCACTAAGGGGCTTGAACATACCCTTCAAATAAGCTTACTCAATTTAGGCCAGCCAGCAGCAAGCTTGTGAAGTGGGGACCGAAGAACAAAGGGTTATCTGTGACAATTGCGGTTACATACGCATACGCGGTTACATAAACTAGTTAGGTTATGCATGAGTGGGTTCAAAAAAGGTGTTCATCAATAGGTGTTCGTTCATCCATTCGCGAGCGTAAATTTCAATGTTCATTCCAATATATATTAATTATTTGTTGCCCTGTTTAGTTTGCATAATATTTGTTTGTCCACTGCTACTACTCCAGACTCCAGCTTATCTGAATTTATCTGCGAATACCTATTATTGGCTACGTTGTAACTTATTTGTATATATTTCCTATTTTTGTTATAGAATATGCTGTTGGTATTCCAAATAAAATAAAATAAAAATAAATAAATAAAATAGCTAGTATAAGTCCCCACCGAGGGGTCCG
The DNA here is from genome assembly GCA_951230895.1 of Carpatolechia fugitivella. Taxonomy (NCBI): domain Eukaryota; kingdom Metazoa; phylum Arthropoda; class Insecta; order Lepidoptera; family Gelechiidae; genus Carpatolechia; species Carpatolechia fugitivella. The sequence continues at coordinate 16,969,475 of OX579646.1, read as the reverse complement.
AGCATGTCCTTTAAATTAGCTTACTCGACTAAATAAACAAGTATTTAGGCCAGCACGCATGCCAGTGAAGTGGGGGGCTGGTTGGGTTATGCATGCATGAGCGGGCTCGGTGCAAGTGTTAAGAATAAGTTTAGACGTTCAAAAATCGTATAAACGATTGAAAACATTGGTGATACAAATGTATATGTTAAGATAAATGTTGATGTTAATTAAATTACATATCATGTATAAAATTGGCTACAATAGTTGATTTATGCAGAGAGTGTCGATTCGTCTGACATCGAATCTCTCCAAGTCGAGTCCTTTTACATCAAGGTTATTTTGCGTAGACTCCTTCCAGATAGCGTACAGTCTCAGATGTGGTCCTTCTGACATGGCCTATGACATATTTTTTAAATTAATCTTTAATAACGATTCTGCCAAATTAAGTTAGTAAATGTAGAGTTTCTATCTATAGACCCTTATCCCTAATTTTCATCCTTTACAGATTACGTATTAAAAGCCATTTTTGCGTTCAAACAAATTATATAACGTGCAAATTTTGACGTGAAATGTTTCTTTTTTATTTCCAGTAGATTCGACGAACTTTTAAATAATAGAAGACTAATACTTCGTAGTAATACACGGCATCATATAGGTCTTCATGTATACATGTGCAAGCTGAAGTGGCAGTGGGCTGGCCACGTTTGTCGTAGACCGACGAGCTTTGGAGCAGACGGGTTCTCGAATGGAGACCACGTCTCGGGAAACGTAGTGTGGGACACACCCTGCCAGGCGGACTGATGACCTGAGGAAGGTCGCTGGTGGTGGCTGTATGAGGAAAGCGGGTGATCGTGCGCTTTGGCGTGCCCTTGGAGAGGCTTACGTACAGCAGTGGGCAGCAATAGGCTGATTGATTGTTTGTGTACATGTGCTGGGAAGGACTCGCTGGGCAGAGAGAGTTATTGTATGTGTTATCTTACAACGACTTTGCAGACTTGTTTTATATCTATATCCCCACTTATTTCGACGTAATTTGAATCCCGCCGTCGCCCGAGACTTGGAACGCCTGCTCTCATCCATAATTCCTTTGAAAACCGTCATAGCACCGCCAAGCTTCCTCCGTCTACATGCATATTCAGAAAAATTAACTCCGCTTCGGCCACAGCGTTACTACAGGTGGGGTCAAATCAGTTCTGAGTGGGAGTTTATTGTTTACCACTCTGCGACAGCTTTGAACAACGATGATGAAATGCTGAACAACTGCTGCAACTTATAATAATGGGCAAAGCGGCTGGGAGAAGATCAGTAGGCCGAAGAAGAAAATCGTGGCTGCGCAATATTCGCGAGTGGACCGGCATCAACCAACATCGCCGCTGAACTGTTTCGCCTGGCGAAGGACAGACTGAAGTTTGCTGAACTGACGGCCAACCTTTGCTAGATGGAGAGGCACTATACGAAGAAGAAGACTGCTTTGGTTCACAGCAAGTCTATTGATCTCGTCAAATATTTGATACATGTAAAGATACAAAAGTACTTCAATATACGCGTGATGTGGTAATATACAAATAGGGTTTGGTATGCCTGAAATCTTGAATAAGCCTTTGTGTAAATGTACGTTTTATAGTATTTTCTATTCATCATCATCATCATTTCAGCCGGAAGACGTCCACTGCTGAACATAGGCCTCCCCCATAAGTTTCCAAGGTAAACGGTCCTGCGCTATTTGGATCCACCGGTGGCGGCGCCCAGCATCCTTCACCAAGTCATCTGTCCATCTTGTGGGAAGGCCGTCCAACACTACCTTGCTTCCCCATCGGTTATCAGTTCGTCGAGCTATATGGCCTGCCCATTGCTGTTGGCAACACCAACATAAATTTTTATTTTAAGCATTTTCGGTCTTATTTCCGGTCAATTGTCAAACTTTTATCTTTTTTGGTCGCTCCATTAATGTGCCAGGATGTTGAGCTAATACACGCTGAATTATGGAAAAAACAAGCTGTGATTTCACTCCTGTCCATCAAAGAACCTACCCTAACACAGTCCACACCTAAGGACCGCTACATATGGTCCTTCGAGCTACGAAAAGATGGGCAACGAGTGAATTTCTGCGGCGGCGAAATTCAGGTTTGGAACCTGCAACGTGCGTGAGTCAATTTTGTTTATCACATCGTGCCAGTGGCACGCGATCTACGAAGCATCCTAAGCAGCAACGAGGAGCGTCAACAATTTTCAAGATTTTGGCGCAATTAGAAGTGATTTTTACTTCACGATTCACCTATTTATCGTTTCATCTGCCTACCATTTTTGTTTCCACGTGTCATACACGCAACACAACCTCGTGTGTGACAGAGAAGAAGATGGGAGCAAACGAAGGTTAGAAAGAGACGCAAAACTTTCAACATTGCGTTCACGCAAGCATTCTCATCGTGACGTGCTATTTCGTCTTCCTGGCGAACGAACCAAAGAACGAACTCAAGATTGATTCCAGATCAAAAGGTATTTGTCACGGCGCGGTGTCGACGCAAGACATTTTCAACCTTGTGGCAGGCAACACACACCAAGCTGCGAGCAAATCGGCTTGGCTGTCAACGAGCGAAACGTCACAAGCTGCAACGTGATTGGTCTGCAAGTGATTTCCGGTTACGATTTTTTAGGTTGGACACCTTGCGGTTCAAAGACTATTGACCGAGAAGAGTGAACGAGGCATACGAAAAAAAAAAAAAAAAAAAGGGCGCGAGCGCAACGTTGATAATACGCGACGCGTCACGAAACCCACCATTTTGTTTTCCTAAGGACGACGACGTTGTGTGGATTATTGTACTTGTTAATTCAATATTATCATTGTTTTAATTAACTTTTCATTTGTAAACAGTGCAAGGTTTGTGTGTTAAATATGGCGGAAGAAGGGCATAAAAGTGCTATCGCTATAAAAAAGTCTCGTAGCTATGTAAAGGGTTCCATTACCCGTTTGTACAATTTCGTCAACAACAAACAAGACGTGCAAATGAGCTCTTTATCGACCTTAGAATTAAAGAGATCTCGTATATCCGAGCTATTCAGCGAGTATGAAAACTTAAATAAAGCCCTCTTGGCTTTCGACGAAAGCGATGACGAAGACATCTCGGATTTCGAAAATAAGTATTATCACATCTTGTCTGTCTTGAATGACGCTATAAGCTCAAAGGCTGAGCCCAATAATGAGCGAGTTTATACGGCGCACAATACAAAATTACCTACGATACAGGTTCAAACATTCTCAGGTAAATATAGCGAGTATACTCCATTTATTAACTTGTTCAATGCTATTATTCACAAGGACAGATCTCTCGATAATGTGCAAAAGTTATACTATCTGCGTACATTCTTGCAAAAAGAACCTTTTGATCTAATTAAAAACTTACCTTTGTGCCCCGAAAGTTATCAAGAGGCACTGAAACTGTTAGATGATAGGTATAACCAAACTTTCAAAATTGTAAATGAACACATCAACTCTTTACTTGATATGAATGCTCTGTTCAAGTCGACACCAAGTAGTTTACGCGAATTTGTGTCCCATGTAAAACAAGTATTAGCGGCATTAAAAAATTTAAATGTCAAAACTGAAAGTTGGGACCCAATTATCTTATCTATTTTGTTTCGTAAACTAGATATGTTTACTTCGCGGGCTTACCAACTCGAGCGAAGTGATGACAAAGATCCAACGGTGGCCGATTTCCTGATGTTCCTGGAGAAGAGAGCCTTGGCAATGGAGAATGCGGAGCCTTCTACTTCAGGCAAAACATATAAGGCAGCGGTGAATATTGCTACTACACCTGGAGCCAGCACATGCGCTTACTGCGCTTCTTCCGGACCAGCATGCTACTTCTCAGCAAGCTGCTTCACAATCTACTGAGCACAAGACTCAGCAACAGCACCTGCAACCACGCTTCATCAACACCAGATTTGGGCATGTCGTAGGAGGGGCACTACCAAAAAATACCTGTCATAATTCAAGTAAGGTTTCCCTTCTATGTCTCAAATGCAACAATGACATTAATGAAACTTTACAAGAATTTTGGAAAACTGAAAGTGTTCCAGAAAAATGCACTGAAAATATTTCAGAGCACGATTTATGTGAAGCTATATTTAAAAAAACAACTGTTCATGAAAATAACAAGTTTCAGGTAGATTTGCCATTGAAATTGCCTTTAACTGAAATCAATGACGCCCTTGGCAATTCTTTTGACTTCGCGTTATATAGATTCCTTAATCTCGAAAAAAAATTAAGTAAAAACATAATATTGCTTTCAGAATATGATAAGTTCATTAACGAATATGTTGAGTTGGGACATGGACATTATATTGATTTTAATGCTTTAGATTTTAATAACGAGCCTATGTATTTCATGCCGCATCATGCCGTCTTTAACGAGAATAGTAAAAGTACAAAAACGCGGGTGGTTTTCGATGCGTCTATGCACACAGACAAAAGGCTGTCACTAAACGACATCTTGCTTAACGGTGCACCACCGGTCCAAAAAGAACTTTTCGACATTATGCTTTTATTTCGTTTAGGCGAATATACGTTTTCCACAGACATACGCCGAATGTTTCGTTGCGTCGATATTAACCCAAAGCATGCTAGCTTGCAGAATATTTTGTGGAGGTCCAATGCGAATGAACCTATAAAATGCATACAATTAGACACGGTTACATACGGCCAAAAAAGTTCTAGTTTTCTTGCTACACGGTGTTTAGAGGAACTTGCCAAAAAATACAAAGAGGAATATCCACTTGCTGCTAACATTTTACGTAATTGTACTTACGTTGACGACGCATGCTTTTCGCACTCAGATTTAAGCGTTGTTATTGAGGCAAAACGGCAACTTTGTGAACTACTTTCAAAAGGGAGTTTTTACACCCACAAGTGGGCCTCCAATAGCCCACAAGTTTTAGCTGATATCTCTCCAGAGAAGCAGCAATTTGACGACTTTGATTTAAAGAAGAACCATTTTTTTATGAAAACATTGGGACTGACACTGAACGTTGCAAAAGATAGTTTTGTACTGTCATGTCCAGAACCATTCAATATTGAAAGGCCTACTAAAAGACAAATTTTAAGCTATATTTCCAAATTTTACGACCCACTTGGTTATATGTCACCTGTGATAGTGAAAGCCAAAGCTTTCATGCAAAAATTATGGTCGCAAAATGTAGGATGGGACGAAGTTCCACCTCAAGATTTAAAATTGGAATGGCTGTCTTTTGCAAATAAATTATCAAAAATGCAACCTATCAATATTCAAAGAAACATTGTAGTTCCCGAAAATGCTACCTCTGTGCATCTCATTGGCTTTGCTGATGCTTCAAGCACGACTGGTTATGGTTGCTGTGTTTATCTCCGGGTGGTCGACGACTCAGGTAAAGCAACACTTTCTTTACTCTGCTCTAAATCTCGAATCAACCCCCGCAAGAACGACTCTCTCACAGTACCTCGATTGGAGCTCAATGCGATGCTTTTATTAACCAAGCTTATAAACAGAGTCTATGATACTCTTACTAATAAAATAAATATACAGGATGTTCTTTTATTTTCTGACTCGCAAATTTCTCTAGCCTGGTTAGCAACCGAGCCGATAAAACTTAACGCCTACGTCTCCAATAGAGTGAGGTTGATTCGAGAGCAGACCGCTAGGTGGCGCTGGCACTACGTGACGAGTGGTGAGAACCCTGCCGACATCGTCAGCAGAGGAGCAGATCCAGATGAGCTGATTCACAGCGAGTTGTGGTGGCAAGGCCCGCAATTTCTTCGGGACAGTAAGTACAAAATTAATAAAGACAATTACCTCAATATCCACAGAAGACTTGCCTGAAGTGAAGAAGGTTGCCGCTTCCTCCGATGCCAAGGTCTCCCTCGTCACGCAAAAGAAAGATGAGTTTTTTGGGTTCCTTAATAGGTTTTCCGATCTTAATAAAATGACACGCGTTACAGCGTACGTACTCAGGTTTTGTTTTAATCTCAAAAATAAAAATGAGCGTAAATCAGGTACCTCGCTATCTTCTTTGGAGTTACAGAACGCGTTACATAAAATTATACAACATGAACAGAGCATCCATTTCAAAGACGAAATAAAATGTTTAAATTCTAATAATGACAATGTGAGTGGTCCTTTAAAACCGCTTCATCCCTTTCTTGACGAGAAAAATATGTTAAGAGTAGGTGGTAGAATTGAAAATGCTAATATTTTATACTCGCAAAGACACCCTATCATTTTACCAAGGCAATCTCGAATTACGGATCTCCTTATTCATCATGAACATATTAGATTGCTACATGCTGCGCCCAAACTATTGTTGTCTAGTTTGAACCAGAATTACTGGATTATAAACGGTTATAGAAATGTAAAGAAACTAGTACATAAGTGTTTGTTATGTTTCAGAATGAAAGCGCAGAGCGCAAAACAACTGATGGGTTCCTTGCCCACTGAAAGAGTCACAGCATGTCGACCATTTCAAAAAATAGGAATTGACTTTGCGGGTCCCATAACAATTAAAAATTCTCGTGTGAGACGAGCAATATACACGAAAGGATATATATGTGTGTACGTATGTTTCGTCACCAAGGCGATACATCTCGAGCTTTGCTCAGACATCAGTACAGACTGCTTTCTTGCTTCTTTCAAGCGATTTATCGCTCGACGAGGTTTACCGAGAGACGTATTTTGCGATAACGGTGGCTCTTTCAGGGGGGCAAGGAACGAATTAGTTCGTCTATACGAATTACAGTCTTCACAGGATCATCAAACACAAGTGCAAAATTATTCAGCACAGCATGGCATAGTGTTCCATTTTACACCAAGCTACTCACCTGTGTTTGCTGGTCTTGCAGAAGCAGCTGTAAAGAGCATGAAGTTCCATCTAAAACGTATCATACAAAACTATACTTTGACTTATGAACAGCTCAATACAGTTCTGTGCCAGATAGAAGCAGTTTTGAATTCAAGACCGCTACTACCTGTTACAGCTGATGATGTAAACGATTTTAGTTATATAACACCAGGCCATTTTATGATTGGTACTGCTCTAACTTCTTATCCCGAAAGAAACGTTCTTGAAATGCCTACAAATAAATTACAATTCTGGGAAATATGCAATAAAGTTAAAAGTAATTTTTGGAAGGTATGGCATCGTTATTATTTGAATGCTTTGCAGTCCCGTCCTAAATGGCGTGACACTGTGTCAAATGTAAAAGTGGGAGCATTGGTGATAATGAGAGAGCCTAACTCCCCGCCCCTGTCATGGCCCATGGCCAGAATTAGTAAGGTATATCCAGGTCAGGATGGAAAAATTCGTGTGGTAGAAGTGGTTACACCAAACAAAAAAATGTATAAGCGTTCGCTAAGTGGTATTTGTTTGCTACCTTTAGAATAAGTTTTTTTGTTACATACCTATTTCTAAATAAGGGTTAGGTACATTACATAATATAAGTAGATTAAGAAATATGTACAATACAAAGTACGAATTTAGAATAGTTTTTTAAGTTCAATTTCTTACCTTAGTTTTAAAGGAAATAAAGTTTGTTTTATCGATCTAAACAATAATAATATTGTTTTTTCGAAAATATTAAAATTAGGAATTCATTTCCATATTATAGTATATAGATAATAACTAAAATATTTTGTTTTCTAAAACTAATGTTGAGTTCATTGTTTATTAAAGCTAAACTAAGTTGATTTTAGATACATACTTAAAGAATAAAATAAATACTAGAATAAAATAAAAATAAGTTAATAACTGAATTTTAAATAAGTAAAATATAGCAAAACTAAAACTCTGTTAATTTCATTCAGGTCTTTATTATAAAAAATATTTAGCTACCTAAAAATAATATAGGTATTTGTAATATTAAAAAATATATGCTTTGTTTGTATTGTGGTACCAAGATGCTGGAAGGTTTTAGTTGTATTGCGCTATTATGTACTACAATTTTATATTTGCCAAAATTTATTTTAGGGTTGCACTGCCGCCCCCCCAGCATGTTGGCAACACCAACATAAATTTTTATTTTAAGCATTTTCGGTCTTATTTCCGGTCAATTGTCAAACTTTTATCTTTTTTGGTCGCTCCATTAATGTGCCAGGATGTTGAGCTAATACACGCTGAATTATGGAAAAAACAAGCTGTGATTTCACTCCTGTCCATCAAAGAACCTACCCTAACACAGTCCACACCTAAGGACCGCTACATTGCCACTTCAAGTTGCTTATCCAGAAAAGCTATATCGATAACATTGGTATTTTCTATTACTACGTGTTATTTATACTTATTATCATATTTATTTTTGTGTAGCAAAAACGTTTGGAGTTTGAAATTCTTTGCAATGCGATGCGAAGTCGGAAGTGGAGGAGTCATAGCGGCTGGACACTGTCTTATATTCAGAAAGCTACAGTTTAGACAACAGACATTGATCACATCTGTGGTCCTAACTAATCCATGTAACATTATTTGATTTTTATTAATTGTGATGCGAATTTTCAACTCGCATATTATAAAAATGTGAAAGTACGAGTACATTTGGATGTTTGTTCCGCTTTCACGCCTGAACTACTGAACGGATTTGGATGAAATTTGGAATGTAGATAGTTTGTACCCTGGATTAACAATAGGATACTTTTTACGGGAAAAAGTCTTATTCCCGAAGGAAAAATCTTATACAATGCGAGCGTAAACGCTGGCAGATAGCTAGAAACAAAATAAGCATGCCGCTCTGCCGTTTCACATATTTTGTGATAAAATTAAGACTTACGAGTATATTCTGACGTCATATCATAGCGCTTAAAATGCGACGCGAATCACATCGTTATTAGTACAACATTTAATCTTCTATTTTATCGACAGACAGACATAATCTAATGAACATTAAAATAAACTCGAATCTAGTTTGCCTGGAAAAAACTAGAATTGATTAGACCCAGATACGTATAATAAAACTACAGTTAGTTTTAGTATTCATCGAAATAACTAGATAAGCTGGATTATTTTTATAGGTAGCCATTTATTTGATCAAATGGCGGGTCTTTGAGAGATTCAGCCAATCAGCACTATGAACTTTTTAAAACTCTTAGGTTTGTAGTTTTAGGACATCCATATGTTCGATCTGGTTTTATCACGTGATCATGCGTCTCGGAGGTAAATTGCGAAAGTGGCAAATGAAAATGTGCGCATATACAAAAGACCCTCTTTTTGATGGTTTAATTCATAATATTATACAGGGTGTAAGGAGAACTCTCATTATCCTTTAAACCACATAACGTCTTAGTGATATGCAACAACTTTAACTATGGGGCCAACTCTGTAACTCAACAAAAAAAAATCTGTTTCATACAAACTGGAATACCTATATTGTCAATTTGTATGAAACAACTGATTTTCATTTTGTTGTGTTACAGAGTTGGCCCCATAGTAAAAGTTGTTGCACGTCATTAACACGTTATGTGGTTTAAAGGATAATGAGACTTTTCCTTACACCCTGTATAGAGAAAATAAGTAACACTTTCTTGCACACACTTATACAAATACTTCTAATAGTGATCTCTTCCAGACAACTGTATTGTGGTAAAATAATGAAAAGGGATTAGGGCAGGATGGATACGCCGAGGACCTTCGCATACTTAAACTTGTTTACAATAAATAATGTAAATAAAAACATGAATTTATTCGCCATTACCATAAACGAGTAATATCTAGAATAGCTAGAGGACCTAGGTCACAAAGTCGCCGCTGCCTATCAATAAGAGCTAACTTCAGACTTGTAGAAAGTCGGGTCCAATAGCTATACAGTTTAAGCTTTGAGCAATACGTTTGATTTAGAAACTCTCAATATAGGCAGACAGGTATAATATAGCTCAGTATAAAGTAGCCGGCAAGACACTGACTATATAACCGTTGGACCAAGCTGGAAATAATAACAAAAAAATAATGTTGCATAGTAAAATCTATACTTGATATAAAATACATGTAACATTTTGAATTCTATCAGTATTTCCATAATGTTATGTATGGTGGTTTCAGGACACTATATTGAGAGCAAATTAGCATGTGGAAAGCTCACTTAATTCAACATTTTATTGTCCGTATTAGTACTAATTTATTGATCAAAGAAGCTAGGATCTATTAGTGACATTTTGTCAGATGGTAAGGATGTATGTTCCTATTCCTAACTTTGCTCGAGCCCTCCTAATAAGAAGAGGTAGCTGATGTGAAACTAAAATCAACAATTTGATGTACTACATTGCGAAGCCTATATGCCATAAATAAACTATTTTACAGTACACGTACATTTGCTACACAAGGAACATTAAACTATATTGGTAACTTATGGGGGCTCTGCAACTGAATCAGGGTTTGTAAGGTCAGTTGTTGATCTTACAACCCACACGTTGAAGAAGAACTTGTAGTTTGTGAAGCGGTCCCCAGGGGGCCGTTTCACGAAGCTACAAGTTACAAATTACAAGAACAATTCGACGTACATTGCGTAGACGATTAGAGAAAACGATAAGAGCTTACAGTTCAATTGGCTACGCAATGTGTTAGGTATAGCAATACCTATACTCCTTTCTCTGTTATTTGAAAACGCTGGCATGTGATAAATGCACACTGGCAGCTTTATATTGTTCTAGAATAGTATTTTCAAACGTTTTCGAAACATATCAGTTTTGATAGGCTTTTTGACTCAGTCTAATTTGAGCTTCCCTCCGACATGTTAGTCTAACACATTAACATTCTCTTTAAAATAAATCATTGTTTTCCCCATAAATTATACCTTTTCTTTTGTACACACCCCACCACTACCAGACAATGTATATCAAATTGTAGCTTGTTACTAGTAACTTGTTGCTTCGTGAAACGGGGCCCAGGAAGTAGAATCCAAATTATCTTACAGACGCGTGGTCTTATGTTTTATAGTCTGGTACAACTTGGCAAATAACTGGTTTGGCATGAAAGTGTGGACGGGTGAAGTGTGTCGTGCAGACTGCACCAGACATCCTTATTCTGTTGAGTTAGAGACGATAATGTCATATAAATATAAAAGGTATTTTTTTATATAATCTGTATACCTATATAAAAATGAATCCCTATTTCCCTTGGCCACGGCATCACGCGTCAACGTCTGGCTCTGGACCGATTTCGCTAATTCTTTTTTTGTAGTGTTTGTTATTTTCAGGAGAAAGTTCAAGGAAGGAATAAGAAAATGGTGCGGAATATTAGAAAATTTAAGAATACTTAACCACTATATTAAATTATTTCTAGGTAGGTAGGTAGGTAGGTGTAGGAAGGTGTAGGGTAGGTGTAGGGTAGATGTTGGGAAAAATGGCAGGACATCGTCTGCCGGGTCAAATAGTGCACATATAAATACCAACTATTATTTTTGACACGATATTTTCCGGATTTGCAAAATTAAACAAGCTAAATAATTCCACCGTCGTCGTCATTGTCATAATTTTGTGATTTCAACTAATGAATGTCCTTCACTGGACAAACCAGAAGCCCCCGAAACTGTCAACATATGTTTGTTAGATTTGTCGGGGTTAGTAGGTAATATGAGTACGTATACCTATGTACTTTCTCAGTGAAGCTGTTAGGTTTACAACCTTCAACAACAGCTCATATATAATACGTCCCCACCGAGGGGCTCGAGATTGTTTAGAAATTATTTATTAGAAATTATTCTGATTTACTAAAATATCATGACAAATTGCCCATCAGCTCCGCCCCCCCCTGAATTCTGGATCCACCACTCAGATGAAAACATTTACATTTTTCCTATTGGACTTTCACAGGATCACAAGAAGGGGGCACTAGCTAGAAGGGCACTAGCTAATAATAAGGAGAACACAATCGTACTGAAAGTATAATTATTATTTTCTTATAAGATTCTCACAAGGACGTTTGATTCTCATTTATAAACAAGTAACGCGTCTACTCTCTAACACGTCATCATCGAGAGTCTAAAACAAAATAAAATAAAAGAAAAAAACCTTTTTTAAAAACAAGCTTTTATTATTTGGAAAATGAACTAAAAAGTTAAAAATAAATTAACTCTAATTAGAAGTATAACACTTTATAAGTTCATTGTAACCTTTAACGATAATTAAGCTTCTTTGTCTACGACAAAATAATTCCATATCGTAATCATATATTTTTAACACCAAAACTTTACACCTTAATTATTAAATCTTCCCGTTTTTATTACAGTCTCAATTTTATAAATAAAAAAGCGTGTTACATTGTGATAGCTTAATTAAACCATCAAAATGTAACACGCTTTTATTATTTATAAAATTGAGACTGTAATAAAAACGGGAAGATTTAATAATTAAGGTGTAAAGTTTTGGTGTTAAAAATATATGATTACGATATGGAATTATTTTGTCGTAGACAAAGAAGCTTAATTATCGTTAAAGGTTACAATGAACTTATAAAGTGTTATACTTCTAATTAGAGTTAATTTATTTTTAACTTTTTAGTTCATTTTCCAAATAATAAAAGCTTGTTTTTAAAAAAGGTTTTTTTCTTTTATTTTATTTTTAACTTTTTAGTATGTTTAATTCGAGATTTACTACGACGTAGTTAGTAGCGCGTAGCAGCGTTTTTCCGTTATGTAGTCCGTAGTACGTTCACATAATAATGTGCTGCTTTGAGCACTTAAAGTTTATGTATTTTATTTATATTTAAATATTTCATTTTTTTTGTTTGTAGTAGGGTAAACTAATGTTTAAATTAGTTATGTAATCACAAGTTAGTTATTTGTAACATTTCTCATTCTATCCATTTCTTTTAATGCATCAACATTACAAGGTTTCTTCGAAGTCAACTTGGAGCAGTCAAGTTCTTCGATTCGAAGTCCTGCTAAAGACTTAACTCTGCTTAAAGCCACATAAGCTTGACCAGCAGCAAATAATTTAGAGCCTAGATAAATAACAGCATGATCTACAGTAGTTCCCTGCATTTTGTGCACAGTTGAAGCCCAAGACAAGAATATCGGAAGCATTCTTCTTTCAGCTGTGCCGTAATTAAATTTAGCAGGAAATTGAATTGATTTAGGCTGTATTATGTGAATGCCATCCTTGCCGAGGTCCATTGTAGAGGGATAAGGGCTTCAGTACAACAGGGTTCGCCCTGGTACCCTGAGGCGCAACGTTAGCGATATGAAATGTTTATACACTCTCATACCATTCAGCCCTCGGCACGTGCTCACCTTGGCATTGGGGCATCCATATAATCAATCAGACATATAATAATCCACATTCATAACAAACGGAACGAACTTTTTCCCAAATCTGTTGGAGTTGCATATTCACGCCAACTAAGATGCTCGTCAAAACGAATCAAATGAGCGCAAACTCGATCGGGTTGCGTCGTTTAATTACGGAGTTCCTATGACCACTTTCCAGCTCCATCATCAGACCCTGGTTACCATATAGTATCAAAGTACTCGACAAGACGAATCAAATGGGCCTAAACTCGATGGAGTTGCGTCGTTCCGGAGTTCCTATGGCCACCTTCCAGCTCCATCATCAGACCCTGGTTACCATGTAGTATCAAAGTACTCGTCAAGACAAATCAAATGGGCCCAAACTCGGTGGGGTTGCGTCGTTTAATTACGGAGTTCTTATGGCCACCTTCTAGCTCCATCATCAGACTCTGGTTACCATTTAGTATCAAAGTATTCGTCAATACCAATCCAACAAGCCCAAACACGACTATGTTATGTTGTGTATTTGTGGAGTTCCTGCGACCACCTTCCAGCTCCATCATGAGACCCTGGACATCACGTAGGACTGAAGATCTAGTCAAGACAAATCCAACAAGCCCAAACATGACTAAGTTATGTTGTGTATTTGTGGAGTTCCTGTGGCCACCTTCCGGCTCCATCATGAGACCCTGAACATCACGTAGGACTGAAGATCTAGTCAAGACAAATCCAACAAGCCCAAACATGACTAAATTATGTTGTGTATTTGTGGAGTTCCTGTGGCCACCTTCCGGCTCCATCATGAGACCCTGAACATCACGTATGACTAAAGATCTTGTTAAGACAAAACCAAAAAGCCCAAACACGACTAGGTTGTGTTGTGTATTTAAGGAGTTCCTGTGGCCACCTTCCGGCTCCATCATGAGACCCTGGATATCACGTATGGCTAAAGATCTTGTTAAGACAAATCTAACGAGCCCAAACACGACTAGGTTGTGTTCTGTATTAGAGGAGTTCCTATGGCCACCTTCCGTCTCCATCATCAGACCAGCTCCAAGGTACCATAATATTGCATTGTCATCCGATTTATACATGAATGCAAAATTTCAGCTCAATCGGAAACTGGGAAGTGGATCAAATTTAACTTGCAAGATTTGATTACAGACAGACAGACAGACAGACAGACAGACAACGGGACAGGTGAAACTAAATAAAAGCTTGTAAAAAGAACAATTCGTTATTCAAAATATTTAAAACTTTTAGAATGAAATATGAAGTCTGACCAACAGCCAGTAACTACAAAGGAGGCCGCTCCTTACATGCCTGTTGGGTGGCACTACACTAAACCACTACAAAGAAGAACGATAGAATATTTTAGGAAACTGTATTTATTATATATCTTCTTTAAAGATTTTCTATAAAAAACAAGCAACGCGTCTACTCTCTAGCACGTCAACGAAAAGAAAAATTCGTTATTCAAAATATTTAAAACGTTTAGAATGAAATCTGACCAACAGCCAGTAACCACAAAGGAGGCCGCTCCTTACAGTACCTAAAGGTAAAAACCTTCAAATTAGATTGCTCTGTATTTTATAGATCTATCACTAAAAACAAAAAAACTTTCCTCACTTATTTGGATTTCACTCTATCCAGGCTATTATCGGGGCCGACATTATAATGAAATTTCAGCTCAGCAATCTTTTTTGCTCATTTTCTAGCAATTACGTTACTGCGATAATCTGTAGTTCTACAACATTGTCATGTCATGTTTTATTAATATTTTCGCGTATATTCTCTAATTTAATCCACACAGCATAACATCAAGAGCATGACAATCTTTAAGATGCTTGCTTATAAATAAAAACAACAAACGCACGATCAACCAAAAACAATCTATAGTTATACCAACCAGCATATACACTTAGTTTTTTAAAATGCGCAAATATATTCGTCGTTGACATCCCGAAGATAAATTACCTCCAAAATTTCGTCTCCATCAACGTATAAGTAAATGTAAGTATGCAGTAGTTGATGCAGGCTACCTGTCCTCGCAAAAAGAGCTCGCGCTCGTGTGTGTTGCCAGATTTGCCAATTTGCCTAACATTATATTAAATACGCGTGTTTTGCTCACCACTTTACATTTCTATCTTGAAAGTTTCCTATCGAAGTGACCATGTTTGCAATCGTAATACCATAAGATTTGAACAGCCATCGTCTTGCAAAGTAAATAAGAAATATACTATTATGAGAGAGACAAACTGAACTTCAGATAAAAATCTTAAATTAAACTATTCCGGTGAGGTATTATAATAGTATTATAATATTGACTGTTTTGAGTTGTCTGTAATAAGGATATCACATAAATGTTGGAATGTTAGTATCAAAGTTCTTATTACTTTCGTTAGAATGTATTTGGCAACACTAGTTTTGGCGTTATCAATCGATTGAAAGTCTTACTTACATAACATTATTGTTTTACATTTATTTTGATACTCCCATATAAGCGGCTACACTCATTAAAATATTATTTCAAAATGTTTCGTGTCTTTTTTTTTTTGCTGGGGCTGTTCAAGGCTAAGCCCATTTTGGTTGCGATTTGTTCAGTATTGTAAAATATCAGTTCTTGGAAAAAAGGAAATTAAAATAAGTGACAATCAATATCCAGCATGACAAACAGAATCGAGTGGACCATGATAATTAAAAAATATTCACAATATCGAAATATTAACGGCATATAAGTTTTCTGTCACTGGTTGTCTTCCAATTATTTGTAAAACATTTTAGGGTTATCTGCAATAGGTCTGGCAACATAGCTCGGGTGTTTCGGTCCCACGATGAGGGCGCGCAACCAAAATGCAACGGTCACTCACCTCGTCATCAAGCCAACCGGGGATGCGGGAATTTTCCAGGATTCTGTATGGCAGTGGAAAAGTAATTATATTAATATTATATTACAGTCAGTACTTTCTTATTTCTTAATGTTGGATTAAAAGAAAGCTCCACGAAAAACCAGCGCAGCAAGTAGACAGTTTATGCCATATTTTCTGCTTATGCTGAGTGGAGTGTCAAAAATGATTTACATTTCACAGTATAATTTTATTACTTTTTATTTTACTCTAGTATTTAAATGTATTTTGTGATTTGCACGAAATAAAAATATATGCTTTTTTCTGTATATTTAAGCAGTTAATAACATGCACACAAAAACGTGCCCAAAGCGCGAAAGTCTAAATCAAATAACGGAAATAGTTTATATTTCAAACATGGTGGAGTGAATTTTGTTAATGTAGGTTTTATATGTTTCATATAAGAATTTTCTGCAGTTTCAAGTGAAACATGAAGGATTAGCAGAATCGCAACCAGTTGTGAAACTTAGTTGCGATCGCGTCCGGAGGGAATAGCACTATAGGGCAATAGGGCGGAGGTCAAAATGCCTGTAATACGAAAGCTATGAATTTTGAAGAAAATATTGATCAAAATGTGGTGCCTTTAAGAGTATTTTTTTTCTTCTCAATCCAAATCTGTTTAAATTTGAAAACGGTTGTCGACTCCTGTCCTTAAAAGGGGTGAAAGCGATCAATCACACCCGAAGTATTTTGGCGCACGAGCGTAGCGAGGGCGCTTATAGTGTGAGGGTGGAATCGATTAGTTCCCCACTCTGCTTTTCATCTCGATTGCGAGGAAAGTAAATAAACAGTTGTAAAAAAATAATATTTGGGCTACATACCTACCATACGCGCCATATTAGTGCACCTCAACCTATTTGACAGACAAACTGGGAAATTTTCAGTTGGTTTTAATAAAATCACTGCATATTGATTCCTGAATTTCATGCACAAACCTAAATCAACTTATTTTTTACAATTTCATAGTTAAAATAAACATTAAATACAAAATAATTTATCAAAACATTGATTAACTAACACCACAGATACCAATAATTTTTTCAATAACATTTTTTCCTGCCTTTTAAGCCAAATTTTAAAAGAATAATAATTGTTGTCATTGTGTTTTTTTTTATCGATTTATAGTTTTTACCTAAGTAAATCCGTGAATTCCGTATTCATTTAGAGATAATTCAGGTAAATTGAAGAAAAGCATTGAATTTTTTATTAAAATAAAATTAACTGTAGTATTATCTAGGCTCAACTAGGCTGTATACGTCTATACCTTTGCCATTTATTGTGTGCCAACTTTGCATGCAAATAGTTAACTAAAGGTTCGAATTTCAAAGTTACATACATCCCTTGGGATCCCTTAGGATGTAACTTGGACTTAAATCCTTTTTTTGGGGTCATTATTGGTCTACTTTCAGAACATGAGAGATGAAAATAACGATTTTACCGCAGTCGTGACGTACTCATGAATGCTCGTAAACATTGCCCCTGGAGGCACCTCATCATCATAGCGGTTTCACCAACCACTTTCCACTATACTGTGTTTAACGCACATAATCGTTAAGAAACGGCTACCAGGTGTCCAAAAGTCTAAAGGGTTCAGGGGGCATGCCATTTACCCTAACATACAGATTGGAAATAAGAAAGGAACTAAAGGACGACTACTAATTTGAGCTATTCTACCAGTCCAAACCTGCTTCTTCTTCATGTTCTTCTTCATCGTGTAGGCTGTAAGGTCGACAACCGCTGACTCAGAACCTCGCAAACCTTGGTGTCAGTGTTTCCACTGACATGGCTTGTGCTACTAGGTGGGCAGAATTTCACCTACATGGCTATATTCTACCGAATCATATTCCAGTGGAATATATGATTAGTCAGGGGCCTTCCCACAGACACATTATAGCGTCCACAGCCAAAAGCCATGATGAACGCACATCGTCAGTCAGCTACCAGGCGGGCAGGAGTCAGTAGGCGGCAGGCGGCAGGCGGCAGGTTACCTGTGCAAAAAGCGGTGCGCTCCCACGGTCCTTTCTGCGTGCACCTGCACAGCCGAATCGAGACGGTCAGCGACCCCGAATGATAATTTGATGACTGGTGTTGCCTGCTATCGTGAATGGATAAGTGTTTTTTTCTCTTTTGTTAGAATAGAGATCAGTCAGATAACAGTCTTCCCAAAAAAGCTTTACATATTTAAATATAACTTCTTCTTTATCTGTATTTGTGATGGTTTGTCCATTAAAAGGAACATTTAATTCGTTTTTTTGCTTCCACAATGTTGTTTATCATCGTCCATCGCAAACATTTACGATAACCTTTATAATAATAATTAAAATAACAACTAAAATAACAACTGCAAAGGATGTTACATCGGAGGCAACAAACATGTCTAAAATTAACAATTTAGTTCATATCAAAATGATGAAAACGAGTTGGCAGCACAAATTACCGAGCATCGAGCGATAAAGATTACCAACCATACTGTCTGACGCATCAATTTAAATGGAGATTGTTTCAAATTTTCGGTTATGTCATAGTTATGTCGATTATACCGAAATCAAGACAAGAATACAACAAAAAATCATGAGATCTTGAGAAATCTAGCTACAAGCTAGCAAGTTATTAAGGATTCCCTTGTAGTTTTAGTTATAATTAATCCGAGACGACGACGACGGGTACTCGTATGTCTAATAAGACAAGAAGAAGAGTTAGTTAGTTAGTTGAAGAGTTCCTATTATGGCTTCTTTCAGCTCGGCTCCATCATCACAATATCATTGAGAGTTTCTGTGCATCGGATTTGTAACACTACGCCAAAATATATAAAATATACCTATATACTTATGTTATATATTATTTATGGGCTTGTTTTTGTATAAGACTAAAATTTAACAAGTTGATTGCATCGTGTAACCGGCTTATAAATTAGTTGCGGATTTTTGGCGGTGTGACGACGATCCCAGGATGTGGGCGGTACTGGTTCTTTATCTACTGAAGTAGCCCGCGCCTACCAACGGAGCTACTTATTGGCACTCAGATCTTCAATATCTATCGATTTATTAATCAGTCAGCATAGTGTGTGGGTTATAAGGTCGACTATACGCTAGAGTCATTTTGTTTTTAATTTTATTGAGTCGCCAATGACTTCTGACATGGATCTTGTGTCGAATATTAAACCTTATGAAGTACGAAAACATCTTACTTGTCGCAATTTCTACCAGAGTGGTAGTATAGCGGGCGCGGACTTGTGGGAGAGCGGAAGGCTCGTACCCCTTAGAAATTTATGACAACAACGAATCTGGGGGCGCCCTCAGACGGGCAAGGACCTCGCCTCGGCCCAGTACGTTGCCAGGGCGAAAAACGCGTCGGAAAAGAATGCCCCCACCGGGCCTTACTGAATTAATCGTACGATTAGATTCGCGACAGTGAGGTTTGCCTGTTAAGAGTTAAGTTAGCCTTCAATAGCCCCGATTAACACAGTCATACTCTAATCCTAATTTTAAAATCCAGCTATCCTTTTCGTTTTTATGACCAATGAAAGAGAGGAGATGAATTCAGATGAACGAATGATATTATTTTGAATATATAAAATGAATGAACGGCGTAGCTGTCAGATTAAGAGATTTTTAAGGCGCATGTTTTAAGTGCTCTCTAAAATTGTGCAATCGACGCGACCATAAGGTTCAATTTCGATGTTTGACAGCTCTCCTAGCTAGTGCATATCCACGAACAAAAGAACTACAGTTTTCAACGGTAAAAAAATTGCACTTTCGTGTATAGCACTCCTAAATTTTAGAACACGCGAAACGCTATTATGCAATTTTCCAATTACCGGGTGATCTGACACGGCGCGGGCGCACACTAGCACGAAATTATCGCTTCGGAATAAAAAAAAAAAGTCGTCTCCGTCTCGTCGGCACATCCGCCCAAATATTAATCGAGAACATGGCCCGCACTGAATTAAGAAACTTCAAATTAAGAGCCCTCGCAAAAACTTGTTCAAATTCTGTACTCCCGCGCTGCGCATGCACAGGGTGGAGTGAAATGTTGGGAAAGTGAAGGCGCAATACTTTCTTACTTGTAGTTATTTGTGGATTCTGATTTGCTGCAGATTGTCAAAGGTTGAAGACAATTGCATATTTGCCTAAATGACTATTTTAATGTAAAATATTTAAAAAAGTCCGCGATGAGTGTTAATTTTTCAAATATTTTGTTGTTGATAACCACGAATTTCGTGGGAAAAGTGGAAAATATTATAATAAATAATTTCTTACCTCTTTTTTCTGCAAACTGTGGATCTCACTCGTACGTCAATATATTGATGCTCTTTTAGATAGATAGACAACGTAAGTTTATTGCATCACAAAATATACACACATGTAAGTACACTTCATACAACTTAAGACATAAAACAGAACAAGTTTATTTAATACCTAAGAACGAGTACTAAAGCAACTTGTTCTTAGATTACTACACATAAAAATGAAATTACACATGTGTGCAGGGTTGCAGAAGGGTCAAGGCTCAGTGTGTTATTGCCCCTAGGAGGGCAACACAAATTTTCAGCCTCTACCTTTATTTTTTCTTTTCTAAATGCGGTGGTTTAATGCCTCCCTGTGTCAGCGTGACGTACAGGCACACACGGGTGCGTATACGCAACAATATAACAAAGTAAAAACTGGCAATTGTGTTGAGCCGCAATTTTCACTGCGCCAATGTAGTTTTTGCGGCGACTTCATTTGGGCAGACAGGAGCGGCGATATGTCGCCTTAATTGGCTCCGTACATGATAAACCTCGCAACAAGGTTAGTAGCCCCTGATTTGCTGGTAAGTGGGTAGACGGAATTATTTATTAGGTGTTCAGATCACTACGTACACTTTTGAATCAGTTATAGCTAAAAATACGAAGTGAGACAAATAACTACTCATATATCAATAACTTTCCGCAGATTATTGGTTAAAATACGCCTCTTGTATTCTAACTGACAGTTCTATGTTGAAAACTATAAACTCTATACCTCACAAGGATTCTCTATATCGGGGTGCCAGGGTGCCACCACAAATGAATAAATACGTCACCAAAACCAAACTCAAGACTCAACACCACTAGAATTAGATGCAAACGGAATAATTCGTTACTACGAAGTGGCATGAATTTACATCGGAACAAACACAGAAATCCCAGACTATAGAGATAGCTAAGAAAACTGCTCTGCAGAAGAGTGGAGGCCTAGTATCATCATCATCATCACCATATTGTCATCGACAACATCATCGACATGGTTCATGTAACAACTTTACTATTTTTGTAGGTAATCGCAGGGACCAACGGCCTAACACGCGCCAAAGCACGGAATCATCCTACGTACTTTCTGACAACCAGGTGATTCAGCCTGCAATGTCCTAACCAAACTGGAGACGGTCTGACTGCTCTATGCTTTGAACTCACTACGTAGGTAGGTTCTCGTTACGCAAGAGGCTGCGCAGAATCACCTACATACTCACTGAGTCAGTTGGCAGGTATGCCGCGCCCGTCCGGTTATCCGCTCCATCCCAGGAATCCGTCTTCATTAATTACAAACGAGATAGCTATGTCGGCAGGCATTCAGCATGTCTAGTCTAGATGGATAGAGGCGCTAAATAGAGATAGTACATTACGCGTGCGTGGCAAAAAATCAAGCTGGTTTTAGTTCTTTAGTAGGCAAAGCGAGGTTAGCAAGATTGTAGTATGATCTATGCTAATGGATGAACCATTGTTGGCTGATAAATTTATTTGGATTTAAAGACTTTAAGTTACAATTGAGCGTCGTCGAAGAAGATGAAGAAGAAGAATAAGATGTTTCGGTGGCCCGGGAGGTGCAACTTGAACCCCACCACATACCAATGTGTTTTCGAATTTCGAATTCATGTCGTTTAGTGTGAAGGAAATAATTATGGGCTCTTACAATCAGCGTTGCCGAACTCATATGCGTAGATCGCGTAGGCTACGTCTTCGTAGCAAGTGCTACGGTCGCTACGCCGTAGTATACAGTGATTGAACAGAAGTGTTAGAGAGACATTGCGTAGATTATCTAGTGAATCAAAATAAAATTATTTACAAATTCCATTGCTGTTAGTTACGTCATACATAAAACATACCATGAAAAAAGAAAAAATTTTACGCGCCCGCCGTAAAATTTTTTCTTCCTTCATGATACGTAGACATACAAAGAACATCTAATTTTTAACTTTTTTTTATTATCCGTATCGTATTGTAGCGACGCGACGTTGAGATTATCGCCGTTTTGCATGGAAATGTTAAAGGATTTTTTTTAGTTGTTCATTTAATAACGTAAACGACACTTTTCTACGATGTTCCTAAAGCAGTTCCATTTTTAAATGGTTCTCAGAATGCGCGCTGTATTTGCTCTACCGACTCACGCGCATCTCGGCCCAGCGCGGCGCCGCGCGCCGGCGCGTTGACAAGTGCAACTGGATAAATATTTGGAGGCTCCAGGGGGCGCTGAACTTTAAACAGTTGAGCGTAGGGCCACCCTAGATTCAGCTTCTTTTGTCTCGAAGCCGCTGTTTAAGCCGACGACAGTGTGGCGATATCACTCTTTCTCTGTAGTAGCAAGTTTGACTAACCTAGTTTTTAGGTTTTACACCTAAGTTTTTTACAACGTGTGTTTTTTAATAACGTTATTCATATTTAAATTTTCATTCAAAACTAGATTAATTTTTTTTTCAAGGTTGTATATCAATCACACTAAACATTAAGATTAAACACAAAAACTGTACTTCATTTCCTATTTCAATATAAATAAAATATTCATAGCTCTCCACATGCTTGCTCTCTCTGTGCTAAAAAAGCCATGAATACCATTCATAGACAAATATTACTCCAATTTGAAATATTTAGATTATACTTAGACTTATTACCTATTTAGTTATTTATTTGCTCTAACGAAATATTCGTACCCTTATAGACATACATGGGCAGCGATTCCAACCCGACGTCGCTGTCACGCTTGTCGCCCCGGTCTGCGCGAAGCATAAACCTTATGAGTGTTTTAGCGACCACGTGGTGGGTTCTTCTGCTATCAACTTACTGGAGTCCTTCAGCGTACACAGCCCCTGGTCTTAGGATTAGGGCTGTCTGTGTAACCTAAGCTACTTATTTAGCAAAACCACTTGATACTGGCGAAATACTGTGAAACGCCATTAATTAAGATAATATTCGAAACTTGACACGTACACTTATTGACACTTATCGGATGATAAATGACAAAAAAGGGGTTTCGGCTTTTTGTCGCATAAGTATTTATGTGTTTAAAAAGACATTGTTTTAAATACAACATGCGTTTTCATTCGGTAGGTACTGCTTGTTGTTCAAATCATTCGCTTAAATTTTGATTTTGCAAACTGACTGCATAGTAAGTAATAATAATAAGAATATTTTTCAAGCTTTATATCATCAGAAATATAGCAGGGGTTCTTAAGGTTTCGATTGGGTTTTCCATGTATTTGTAGAAATAAGTTTTAACGGGGAAAATAAGCCAATAAAACCACATAAATTATAATTGTAAAACTAATTTATTTATCTTAGGATTTTCATAATAATCATCTAACAAGGTGATAAGTAAAAATTAAACATAAATGTAAAAAGAAAACACAAGTAACCTAAATTATCTACGGCTCTATGAAAAATAAAGATGGTACCACAGTAAGGTTCTTGCATCTCTCGCAAGTGCGTGGCTTTCAGTCTCAAACCAATGAAGCCAACAGTCAAACATCTAAATACCTAACTAACATGGCCCACACAATCCCTAGAGACCCAAGAACTCATAAGGGTAGGCATAAATGAAACTCGTTTGCGTGGAGCCTAAACTAAGGCTGGTTTTACACTGAGAAATGTCTGTGACGCGATATCGCGCGACAAAGTGACGAGCAGCGAAACTATATCATCACTATTAATAGCTGACGTTTTTAAATTTATTTGATTGTATTATGGGTATATATATTGCCTAAGTTAAGTCCATATAACAGTGCCAGATCAGAAACTTATTCCATCTGTCCGAACATTATTGTTGACATAGTGACGTAGCGGGACAGAAATCTCAAAACGCAAAGCCAGCCACAACCTATAGTTAAAGAACGCGGCGCGCGCGACGCGTGCGCTTGAGATCACTGTTGCTGGGGCGGTTGCAGACGAGCGGCCAGCTGCAGGATGTCGCGTTTCTCCTGAGAAAGAATAAACTATTTTAGACGCCATCAAATAATAATAATATGGAGGAGTGGAGGAAGAGGAAAAGAAAGGAGATTTGTAAATTGTGAACACTTTTAGGTTTTCACTTGTAGATTTTAGATCAAAAATGATTGTTGTTTTCACGTGCTTTGTGTTTGCTAATGAAATCTTACATGAAGAAAAAAATACTGTAAAATGTTTAATTTCAAGAGGCGCTTGAGTGAGCTTTTTAAATGTCTCTATGAACTCATTTACAAGTTAGATTATGAAACACTTGAAAAAAAAAACAGAATCTTGGATTTCATGTAGTCAATCTGTAGATTAAAGTGATGTACCTTAGGAAAACGCAGCTCCCTCGCCGCGAGTCTCGCCGCGCGAAGCTCTCTCTCTGCGCGCGCAAGCTCAGCACGCACCACGCCACCCCCCGCCGCGGCTGCCTCGCGTTCGCGCGCCGCCCACTCGCGCGCCATCTGCTCCCGCATCGCGTCGTCGAGCGCGCGCGCCGAGTAATGTGCCACCACCTTTATGAAAAAGTACAGAAATGAATAGGCGTGTCATACACTGGCGTGATCTGCGATGGTGACAAGTCGTATTGTAGTCGTTCGTATTTTAGTTGCTTTAAATTCGATAAGAGTTTTGAGTGAGTATAAAGTAAGTGAATATATTACAATCGGAACAAAAGTGCCTAACACAATCACATGGGCTATTGTTTCTATGTGGTTTCTATCGATGATACTTTAAAATTTTCAGGCTTTACAAGGAACAGCAATTTTCAGAGCTTCACAAGGAAAATAAAATATCTTAATTTCATAGTAATTGTAAAAAGAACAGTAAATTAAGTTGCCGTTGAACATCGATTTTGATTAACATCCAAAGCTACTGAATGAAGAAAATGAAGCTGTTTTCTAAGTGGCGTCTGCACATTCTTTAGAATTACCTTGACCATGCCGTTAATTGAGTCATTTTACAACTGGTCTAGCCGCGTGTCAGTTAAAAACGTGTTGCTTCAAAAGGCACGTTAATACTTGAACGCTTCAAATGTCTCTAGTAGGAGCAAGTGCCTACGCCGTAGCGATTAAAATTGCTACGCGTGCTACGACGTAGTAGCTCACCGG
Organism: Carpatolechia fugitivella; assembly: GCA_951230895.1. Taxonomy (NCBI): domain Eukaryota; kingdom Metazoa; phylum Arthropoda; class Insecta; order Lepidoptera; family Gelechiidae; genus Carpatolechia; species Carpatolechia fugitivella. The sequence continues at coordinate 16,944,026 of OX579646.1, read as the reverse complement.
TCAGCTTATTACTGGCAAATTAAAAATTAATAAATTTTAGTGTTCTTTTGGTACACGCGTGAAGTGGGGTCCATTTTACTCATAAAATGTACTTGTACAAGTAAAAAAATAGATACAAATATCATAGAAAAATATGTTGATGAATGTTAACGGTCTTAAACAGGTAATAAACACTACTGCACAACTACGGAACCCTACACTTTGCGTGGCCCTTTTTTCACCCTAGCTTATAGATAATAGATTTTTAATAGTCAACATTTCACTCTACGTGCTAAGTAGAAAATAAACAGAATGCTATTTTAATTCAATTAAGATGATTTTATCGCAACTCACGATATGAACCGTGTGAAATCATTGTAATTTATCTTGGTTTGAATAGCTAGTTCGCACGATACTATTGTGAACTTCCTCGATATAACAGCGCATGGGAAATTATCACAATAGAATAACGGACGGAGTAATATTTTATAGAAAATATTACTACAGATAAGACTAGCAAATTGGAAGCAACATTTATTACACTTTTTGCCTCTTAAATTCCTTTCAAAGTCTAAGATGAAAAGTTACATAATCCGCAAACTATGCATATGTAAAATTTTGTAAATGCGGAGTTGACCGTATTAATTAAAAATAAATAATTTTGATATTTCTTATGAAATAGACTACCGTCCTAAGCCGACCCAGCCTGTAACTAATTTTGTTTAACATTGCATTACAAATAAGTCAAATCATAAATATCTTAAACGGATTTAAAATAAAACAAAACACAGAATCGATGGTATGAAACGTAACATCGCACCTTCCTATTTGCTTTGATTTTCCATGTTGTCTGATAAAAAGATAACTGATTGGACTAATCCGTTAACTAATCTAATATGTCGTCAGAATCAAAGCAGGCAGTTGAAAGTAGTGTTGCCGCTCGATAGTCCAATATCGATAGCCTATCAATAGCATATCGATAGTTTAAGTAAAAACAATAGTATCGATAGTTCTTTTAGTGCAATACTATCAATAGTATTGCTCCTCAATATTGCATAAACTATCGATCCTATCGATACTAGATCACTAACTATAGTACAAAACTGACGATAGTACAAAACTATCGATAGTATCGATACGATCGGTAGTATTGATGCTTATCAATAGTATTGCACTAAAAGAACTATCAATTGCCTATCTATTGGGTACGGTTTTGGCGTTCAACTATTGATAGTAAAACTATCGATTAATCGGCAGCACTATAGTTGAAAGAATCTGCACTGGATCTGTGTGGTCGATTAAGGCCTAATTGGGACAGCTGACAATGACATATATAAAACATATTATTATATATAATAGTTACCTCCTGCCTAGAGCACTGTCGCTCACGCATGGCTCTCAGAGAACCGTTCCAATGTAGCAGCTGGAAAACTGTCATCAACTCCTGGAACTCCAGCATTGTCCGTCCTTTGTTCGCTTCCAGCATAAACCTGGACAAAGTAAGCTTCACTTAACTTTAGGAAACTCTGCAATCAATTTAATTATGAAATAGACAGATTGTTTATAGAAATAAAGACTCATAAAAGCGTCGGTGGTCTAGTGGCTAGGGCCAGGGCTAGGTTGTTTGTGAAGTCGATCAACCCGCACTGGGCCAGCGTGGTCGACTAAGGCCTAATCGCCCTAATTCAGGGTAGACTCGAGCTCCTCGGTGGGGACGTATATGAATGTGCTGTTGATGAAAGACTCATACGTTTGTTTGAATGGTTGTGTGTTTCTGCTTAGAAAGCGGTCAAGCGTTGTTCTTTGTAGTGTAAAATTTTATGGCATGTCAAAGGAAGAAGATAGGTCTGATAACGGGAAAGCATGCTGTCGAGCGTAAAACAAAGTACCTTTCCAGATATCTAAAAGTTTTAAGTAGCTATTCTTAACTTTCTATTTTATTTTTAAATGGCACAGACTATAACAGGATTATACATAAATCGTCAACCGCAAAGGTATATGCCCCAACTGCAGGTTCGAACTCAAAACGTAAACGCGTAAACGCTAATCGCATTGTTCACTTCATCGACCACCTCTGTGTGAGACATTATTTTATTTTATTAGTTATTTATCGTAAGGGTTGTAAGGTCAACAACCGAGCTCACAAACCATGGCGTCAGTTGCAATGCGACTGAAAATTAAGACAAGTAATCAGGAACACCTCAGCCACTCCATATAACCATAGCTTTTCCTTTTCAATGCGTACTGCTCCATTAACCTGCGCGCGAAGAATCTCTACGACGCATTGTACGAGGTATGATTGACAGGGAGCGCGGCGGCGGCGCGGTCTTTGTGCTTCGTTACTTCTAAATTACCCCCGAAATGCGGTGTGGGTGGTGTGGGGTAAGGTGTCTGGAATTCACGGGAGTCGGTAAATGGCCGTTCTCTATATGCTTAACTTACCTAAATGCAGCGATGCCAGCGCTGGAGTCCTGGTGATGGCTGCCGGCGTCTCCGGCGAAGGACGCGCGGGCCTCCGCCACCGCCTTCTCGATGAAGTGCTCGGATATGCGTCTGGACTCGTGCTCGTTGAACACGCTGTTCATAAGGGCTATTTTAGCAGCGCTGCGTCGAGCTTCCGCTTTCGTTGGGCAGTTCTGGGCGGAAAAAAATATAAGTTCAAAATCTGTATATCTGTCTGTTTCCAAAAAGTTAGAAGGTTTCACTATGGGCAAAAATAACTTCCAAGTACAAAGTGTACATCTGGCGCACTTCCATTTTACCTAGGGTATTAATAATATTCACAGAAACATATTTTTAGACAAACTAAACTGTACATTAGTGCAAAATATGAAAGCAAGTTTGTTCATACAAATGACATAGATAGATAGATAGATAGATATAAGGTCAGAGCAGTTTTGCTTTTTTACAACTCTATTTAAATAAACAATCAAGGAAAAGAGTTAATTCGTAATTATATAATTTGGGTTGTAAGGCTGACTAATCCCACAAACCCTGGTATTAGAACTAAGTATTGGGCCACTATGGCTTCTGACATGGCTCACGTAACGAGTATTTTCTCTGTAGATAAATAGACAAGAACAACGGATTAACGTGCCTTTCGAAACACAGAATCATTTTACTTTTCATATAATGAGGTGGTTCAGCCTTCATTGTCTTAACCTAACTGGGGAAAGTCTCACAAGGTAATTTTGCAGTGTCCGTACCAGGATTTGCCTAGCTGGGAAAAGCCTCACAAGGTAATTTTACAGTGTACGTACCAGGATTTTTCTAACTGGGGAAAGTCCCACAAGGTAATTTTACAGTGTCCGTACCAGGATTTGCCTAACTGGGGAAAGCCCCACAAGGTAATTTTGCAGTGTCCGTACCAGGATTTGCCTAACTGGGGAAAGTCTCACAAGGTAATTTTACAGTGTCCGTACCAGGATTTGCCTAACTGGGGAAAGTCCCACAAGGTAATTTTACAGCATCCGTACCAGGATTTGCCTAACTGGCGAAAGTCTCACAAGGTAATTTTACAGTTTCCGTACCGGGATTTGCGTAATTGGAGAAAGTCTCACAAGGTAATTTTACAGAGTCCGTACTAGGATTTGCGTAACTGGGAAAAGTCTCACAAGGTAATTTTACAGTGTCCGTACCAGGATTTGCCTAACTGGGGAAAGTCTCACAAGGCAATTTTACAGTGTCCGTACTAAGATTTGCCTAACTGGGGAAAGTCTCACAAGGTAATTTTACAGTGTCCGTACCAGGATTTGCCTAACTGGGGAAAGTCTCACAAGTAAATTTTACAGTGTCCGTGGAAATTCAAAATCTGCGTAATTAGAGTCAAATGCTCGGCCACGGAAGATGTCTAACTGTAACAGATCAGCTTAATAAGGACTTTAAGAGACATACCTGAAAGCTCCCAAAGCAGGCGCCTCCAGGCAGCGTGACGTAGCAGACGTAGGGCGGGTGCGCGGCGGGGACGGACTCGTAAATCACCAGCGCCCCTGCGCCCGCGCCGCCTCGCGCAGCCTTCACCTGCCAGAACTCCTGCAGGGCTTCTACCACGTTCACTGTCGACAGCACGCCGTCAGCTAAACAAAAGAAGAATACATTAGTGCTGGCCGTATAGTTATAATTTCAAATGTTTTGGTGGTTAAAAGCAAAGAAAGAACAAAAGAAGTACGTAAATCTACACAGTTCAAGATATCACGTCGTCAGCTGCACAAAAAAATAATACAATTAGTGCTGGTCGTATAGTTCTAATTTTAAATGTTTAAAAAGCTAAGAATATTTAAAAGAAAAAGAAATACGTAGATCATTAAGAAAACAAAACAAGATTAAATTATATTAAAGATTAAACTATGGTTAAACATAGTAGTTACAATATTTTATGTGATGTACGAGCATGTTAAGTGTGTGTATGTCTTATAGTATGATTTATGTATGCCTAGTAAAAATATAACTCTATTTCCTTATGCTCTACTTCTTTAGGGGTTGGATTGGAATAAAGCAACGATTTGCCACTAGCTACCTTGTTTGGTAGAATAAGCTATCCACTGGAAGGCCTGACGGTTGAACAACTACCTATACATATATATATGTCACTCCCTCAACTCTCCAATCTCTTAATAATTTAGTATAAAATACATTAGAATATACTTAGCGACCACGATACACAGATTAGCCGGAATAAGGGATCGGACTGTTCCTAAATTTACCATATTTTATGAATTATTTTAAAAATATAGATTAGTAGAAGAAGATTCACGAAGAAAAAAAAAAACAGAATCGGTTGAAAAACGAATTTACAGTGATTTTTTATAGTTTCAGTACGTCTGTCTCTTATTTTTTGTATGGAGACTATATGGCGTTACTAACAAATGACATCACAAGTGGGTATGTGCCTCTCTGTCTAATCTTGAATTTCAAACCTTTATAACTCGGTCAATTTTAAAGATAGAGCAAAAATTCTTTTAGTGTTCGATAGCGAAACTAAGAAGCTTGGATTTATAAAATAAAAAAAAGTAGTCCGATCCCCTATTACTCCTAATTCTCATAAGTTTAATAAAAAAGTTTATAAGTATCATGACGTCACCTGTATCGTAGTCTGTGAACGTGGCTATCGAAGAGAAGAGCTCAGAATACATAATTGTTGCTACTGACGCATATGAACTATACATATAGCACGACACAGTTAAAATCCCTCATTAAATGTCACATAGACATTACTTTGTTCGATCTTATGTTCCTCAAAGGCCAATCAAATGTTAACTTTATACATTTATACAGGGTGTAAAGAAAAGTCTCATTATCCTTTAAACCATATAACGTGTTAGTGATGTGCAATATAGGTATTAACAATTTCTATGAAACAGCTGTTTTTTTTGTTGAGTTACAGAGTTGGCCCCATAGTAAAAGTTGTTGCACATCTCTAACACGTTATGTGGTTTAAAAGATAATGATACTTTTCCTTACACTCTGTATTTGTATACACGAAAATAACAAAACAAAAAAATGCATCCAAAGATACAATAGAAAATATTTTACAGAAGACTTAAAAGAGAGGATTGATAAAATGCGTACAATAAATAAACTAATTATATAAGTACATAAATAATACAACTATCTAGTTATAATAGACATATTTATACATAAAACAAAAGTAATTTAATATATTGATGAAATAAAGGCTGTCAAACAAGAACAACGTAACGCGAAGACGCGTCAATAGCAGCGAGATGTATAATGCGATTCGCTCGCTCAAGCAGCCTCCTTTGCTTGACTGATGTGACTCCCAGCGTGTCATAAGAGCTGTACACTCATTAAGGAAACTCGTTTTTCTTTTTTATCCTGAGCGAAATTTTCTTGCGACTACCCGCACCTGCTTGACATGTCCATATGAGTATTATGAGTTAATGAGCGCGCGGGTGCGTTGTACGCGCAAATCGCGTTTCGCGACCCACGCGAGTTTCGCATCAGTGCAAACGACGCTTTATTTCAATTTTACTAAAAGTAATTTGGTATCATTGAGTGTAAATGTAGCTTATGTTTATTATGGGATGTAAATAATTGTACGATTATTGCAAGATTTTTAAAGTTGTAAAAAATACGTTTAAAAATTTTTAGTTGTGTAGTTGCATAATCTAACATTTTCATAAGAAAAAGAGACATTTAATTTAACAATACTTTCTAAAATATCGTGCAGTCCAGCAAAAAAAAAAACACCTACGTCATACCTCTATTTGCACGAAACTTCTCCAAAATAGAAGATTCCATGTTTTTAAAACACGAGTTATGGTTATTTTATAAATTGTTCACAAACAATCGTCTATTTACGACTTATTAACAAGCCGTGAAGCCGCGCACTGTGCTGTCAAGCCGTTCACACGGTAACTCAATACCGAGCCGTTTGAGAAAGTTGGGACAATCGGCTAAAATTGATCCCACACATAATTGTAATGTTACAATAATCCAACTAGAAAGCTGTAGAATTGGAAAATAGTGTGACCGGAGCTTTTTTCTATTAATAAAGCTGTTTAGTTTGGAAGATACTGTACTGCCTTAATAAGTCAAGATTGACCAAATAGGTATTTAAAAAATATGATCCTCTAATATGGGCAAAACAAACGACCATCAGGGCCCCGTTTTACGAAGCAACAATTTACTAGTAACAAGTTACAATTTGATATTTATTGCGTAGCCAATTCACCAAGACGGGAAGCCCTTATCATTTTACCTCATTATTATCTACGCAATGTACATCAAATTGTACTTGTAATTTGTAACTTGTGGCTTCGTGAAACGGCCCCCTGGAGCTCACAAAGGAAACGTGGACGGCCTCATAGGAGATGACGGGATGAGCTCGACTCTTTTTCAAGGAGTTGGGACAAGGAAGCCTAGGATAGAGACGAATGGAAGGAGAAGAGGGAGGCTTTTGCCCAACAGTGGAACAGTCTAATATGGGCAAAAAAACGTCCATCTGGAGCCCACAAAGAGATAGGTGGAGACGTGTACGGCGTCGTAGGAGATGGCGGGATAAGCCCGACTCTTTTTCAAGGAGTTGGAACAAGGAAACCTAAGATAGAGTCGGATGGAAGGAGAAGAGGCAGGCCTTTGCCCAACAATGGAACAGTCTAATATGGGCAAAAAAACGTCTATCTGGAGCCCACAAAGAGATAGGCGGAGACGTGTACGGCGTCGTAGGAGATGGCGGGATGAGCCCGACTCTTTTTCAAGGAGTTGGAACAAGGAAGCCTAAGATAGAGACGGATGGAAGGAGAAGAGGGAGGCCTTTGCCCAGCAGTGGGACAGTCTAATATGGGCAAAACAAACGTCCATCTGGAGCCGACAAAGAGATAGGCGGAGACGTGTACGGCGTCGTAGGAGATGGCGGGATGAGCCCGACTCTTTTTCAAGGAGTTGGAACAAGGAAGCCTAGGATAGAGACGAATGGAAAGAGAAGAGGAAGGCCTTTGCCCAGCAGTGGGACAGTCTAATATGGGCAAAACGAACGTCCATCTGGAGCCGACAAAGAAATAGGCGGAGACGTGTACGGCGTCGTAGGAGATGGCGGGATGAGCCCGACTCTTTTTCAAGGAGTTGGAACAAGGAAACCTAAGATAGAGACGGATGGAAGGAGAAGAGGGAGGCCTTTGCCCAGCAGTGGGACAGTCTAATATGGGCAAAACCAACGTTCATCTGGAGCCCACAAAGAGAGAGGCGGAGACGTGTACGGCCTCGTAGGAGATGGCGGGATGAGCTCGACTCTTTTTCAAAGAGTTGAGACAAGGAAGCCTAAGATAGAGACAGATAGAAGGAGAAGAGGGAGGCCTTTGCCCAGCAGTGGGACAGTCTAATATGGGCAAAACCAACGTTCATCTGGAGCCCACAAAGAGAGAGGCGGAGACGTGTACGGCCTCGTAGGAGATGGCAGGATGAGCTCGACTCTTTTTCAAGGAGTTGGGACAAGGAAGGCTAGGATAGAGACGAATGGAAAGAGAAGAGGAAGGCCTTTGCCCAGCAGTGGGACAGTCTAATATGGGCAAAACAAACGTCCATCTGGAGCCCACAAAGAGATAGGCGGAGACGTGTACGGCCTCGTAGGAGATGGCGGGATGAGCCTGACTCTTTTTCAATGAGTTGGGACAAGGAAAGCTAGGATAGAGACGAATGGAAAGAGAAGAGGAAGGCCTTTGCCCAGCAGTGGGACAGTCTAATATGAGCAAAACAAACGTCCATCTGGAGCCCACAAAGAGATAGGCGGAGACGTGTACGGCCTCGTAGGAGATGGCGGGATGAGCCTGACTCTTTTTCAAGGAGTTAGGACGAGGAAGCCTGGGATAGAGTCGGATGGAAGGAGAAGAGGGAGGCCTTTGCCCAGCAGTGGGACATCCTGGGCTAAATAAGATAAGATAAGATGATCCTCATTATCAACGATGTTGTACAGCAGCTTGACAAAAAAAGACAATCAAGACAAGAGAGTAAACTAAGACTGCATCAAACAGAAGCATTCAAAGAATGCAGATAAATTTCCAAAGTAAGTAACTTAAGTTTAAGCTGTTTTAGGGAATGGACCCGCATCTGGTCAGGTCTCTACCGACTACACCACATCTTATTCACCAGGATTCGAGGAAATGCAAGACACGTTTGTCGCTCTACGGTAACGTGGTATTTCCAACTTGAAAATTATACCGTGGCCCCAAATACGCACGTTGGAAATTGGGTAATTTACATAATGAATTATAGCCAAAATTTGATGTAGATTTACGAAAATTGTCGCCAAGTTTGTCAACATAATTATACGAGGCTTTTCTGTGAAACGTTTTATTTTGTTTGCTCAAATTCCAAAAACAGCTAGTCCATAAATTGGACAGCCACGAATTAATTTCGAAAAGTACTTTAAAGTAAAATGCTTTCTCTCTACTCAAAGAATACCTATCTCTACATATTTTACTATCAATAAAAAATCTGTAATACGATGTAAAAACAATAAGAAGATGGAGGTAACAAAATTAAAATTAAAACAAATCCCTATGAAATTGACTGAAAAATAAACCAAGTTTTTTGCAATGCAAGCCTTCATTGTCTTAACCAGATGATGAAAGAACGAACAAATAATTCTCAAGAGTGTTTTCCAATTAATCAAAACGTAAAGCAAACAATCGCCACTACATCACAAAAACTTAAACACCTCAGCCTCACGTATAAAGATCTCGTCATCCGAAGATTAATGACTATAAAACCATTATAAAACTGATAATGGCTCCTATTCTGGCACATGTCTGACATGGACTAAAACCAAAAATTAGTCTGATGTTTAGTTTGATTTAACGAAAATACTTCACATTCAAAACTTATTGAAGTGTAATTAATAGCAGAAGAAAGGAAAACAAAGACGGAACAGAAAATCTTATACAAATTACAATTTTTGGAAGCGTATAGGGAGGAGTAGTGATTACCTTCGGTATGACAACAAGCTAGAGAAAATAATTCAGCATAACGATTGATTTAATATAGTGAAAATCACCAAAATCGAAGTTAGGAGGTATTGATACTTCACCGTCGATAAGGATCTAATCGCATTTTTTTAATTTTAGCTAAGTATAAATTAGAACGCTGACACTAAAATTGACAGATACGCTGTTAAAAACCCAAAACCAATATTTTATCCCCGCCAGTTTCTTTTACATTTCAGTTTAGTCAGAATCGGGTCCACAGACAACATTAAAAGCATAAATTCGCTTTCCGAGTTACCTATGGACCTGTTTAATAGGTCGTTCCACCCGATACACAACGCGTCTGTCGATATTGTAGCCTTGTCGTTGTGACTCATGCTGTATCGTGTCTACGTATTTGAATATGGTGTAGTCTGAGAAAATCAGGCGCACGCACACCTCCCGCCGGCTACACCATTTCCTGGGTTTAAGAAGCTAGGTTTTATTTAGAAGCTCCTTGGAAACATGGTGACAAAAAATATAAGTGCAGTGCAGATGAACTTACAGACTTGTCAAGACCAGTTTATGAGCAAGTTATTTAAAACTTGTCAATTTAAATCTAGACTTTAGGCATCTTTTTTGTGTTTTCTTGTATTAAACAAAGAGTAAGTATATTCCAGCAGTGGACTGCAGTAGGCTGATTGATTGATTGATTGAAGTATATTCTATCTTATGAGCTGTTGTTGATGAACATTAAGGTGGTTTTATTGTATAAAGTCTAAGGGTTATCATCAAGCCTTTTAACTACTTTTTCTTTTATCAAGCCTGAAGATAAAACAAATTGGTACCTATTATTCTTGAATCAAGCTTTGGTGTTTTTCTTGTATTAAATTCTGCTACGTGGAGTTGGGATTAGGAGTTTTGCATGTAGTCTCCGAACTCTACGTAGTATCGTATATCTTGGAGGCGAGGTGAGTCACTCCCGCGCAGCCTGGTAAGTCAGGCTGGGTTAAATATAGCCCGACCCGACGTCGGCTGCCTTAGGCCTTTGTTTACAAAACACTAAAGCATAAGATCATTTTGTCTTTAAGTTATTCTACAAAATGGTAGCAAATTTTTTGTAAAAAAAGATGACAATGTTATTATGGGGTGATTAGTGCGTTAGATATTTAAGTAGATCTTCAAGTTTTCTGCATAATCAACAAAATATTTATATTACTTTTTTACCGGCGTAATGTATAGAATGTCCAAAAAGGGTGTTGGCAGTTTATACCCAAAAATTATATATGAAAAATATAAAATTTCATAATTTTAAATTATGTTGTCCAAATGACGTCCAATTTTTTAATGATATTCGCACTGTGAGATAAAGAAATGTCACGTACATTGAACTGCGCGCGATGTAAGCGGCGAGCTGTTATTTATCGAATTATTGTTTTGATAATAAGCTCGTACACATAATGCGCGCTGAACTCCGGTATATGAATCCAATTCAACTAAATTTCCAATAAATTCCACGTATGACATTATATTTGTTTTTGTTATCTACCCTCATTAAGACGATTTATTGATATTTAAAAGTGCAAATACCCTTTTTGGACACCCCCGGTATAAAAAATAATAACCTTGTCTTAATATATTTCATTATCATGTAGCAACTATTTTTTATATTAATTTTTTTTCACCACTGTGCATTACGCACAAAAATAACGCCTTACTCAGAATCATCCTGCAACTTTAGAAAACGACAATTTTAACTGCATCAAAATGCATTTCTGCATAGTTCCAACTGGCTCGTATGATCGGGAAGGTACTATTTCAAGCTACTTACCATATTTATGGTAATTAAGGGCGTTGCGGTATCCCCGATATGGGGTGCTTGAGACAACCACAGTGTGACGAGCCACCTGCTGCCTACAGAGCGTAATTAGAGACTGGTCCTTGAGATGATTGTCTTTGTGGGACTACCAAATTAACGTTTAATTTAAAATTATACTGTCATAAAATTTTATGTTACCATAATTATTGTTTTTATCATATCGCTGCACCACAGAGGAAATTAGCTGATGTTGTTTTTATTATTAGTTTTTACACGTCCTTTTGTTAAAATTCGTATAAAAATAAAAAAAAATGTTTTCTATGTCTTCTCAGTTTGGTTACTTGAATAGTTAATAAATAGATAGAATATTATAAATATTTTCCATGTGGTCATGATCACTGTGTTTATTTTTATTATTTTGTTTGCTTGTACTTAGGTGTTTTAGTTTATTTAATAATTATAATTGTTTAACAAAACTACTACGAAAGAACGCCAACATTTTGACGTCGTACAATTTTAAAACTGAATTCTTAAAATTGTCGCATTGTTACTTAGCAAGGTGAGACAGGACTGTGCACGTCTGAACATGAATAGAAGGGTGCATGTTCCAAGTTGCTACAGCTTTGCTTCAAAATTTACATAATATGTTGAATTTAAAGCTTTAATAAATTCGCAACGGTGGTGGTAGACAGGGCTGCCGGCCTGGTGAAATGTTGTCAGTCCATCGCATCGTCCCCATCAAGGGTTGTGGGCCAGCAGCCACCACGGAGCTGCTGGGCACTACACGAAGAGTGTTGTAGAGGGTTATGTGGCTATAACCAAGGTTCAGTCCGAAGAAAAGGAATTTATATATTTATTTATATTATATTATTTATTATATAACTGTCATGGAAAACGGTAGAAAATAGTAGATAAGCTGTTTACTATCGGAGATCAGGACATGAAGTGAAGAATTTTGCAGGAGAAAGACAAAATCGAAACGTAAGAAATCTAAATTTGAAAATGAAAGATAAAACTGGCAGCAAGAAAGGTTGCCAGTCATAAAACAGGAAAGAGGACGAATGCCTCGTTACAGGGTCTCGGGCCTATATACCCTGACTTACGGGGATTGATCAACTTCATACTTTGAATTTCTTTACAGATGGAGATATTGATATCGATTCACACAGTCACGCTCTAATCCTTAATTTAATGTCTTCAGTCCTTTTCACCTTTTAAAGATTAAAAACGGACAAGAGATGGTTATCCAAATATTGGAGCTGTCGAATTTGAATCTTATGGACGCGTCAATTGCATAATTTTAGAGAGCACGTAAAACATCCGAGATTTTTAATCTCTTAATCTGACAGCTATGCCATTATTTTAGGTTATCATTCACTCAAAATAATAACATTCGTTCATCTGTATTCATCACCTCCCTTTCATTGGTCATAAAAACGACAAAGATAGCTGGATTTTAGAGTTAGAATTAGAGCATGACTTCCCGAATCGGGGCCATTGTTCTTAAAGAGTTTTCTCATAGATGTGTTAGGTTTCCTTTTTCGCAACATCAAATGAACAGTAATCATTTCGAAGTTTGTAGTTCAGTAGGTACGTGATACAGAATGCAGACAACCTTCAAAGAAAATATAAGAAGATAATATTCTTCTCATTTTTTCTCGATGGTAGTGTGTTTTAAGTGGCCTAGTCAGTAGGATTAGCTACCTGTTGAACATGCAGACAGCTTACAATAAGTTTTCTTTAGTTATTGCCTCTGTTCTAGTATGTAAACCTAACGGTGACCACCGGAAGAGACCTATGCAGTCCATCAAAAGTTATTTCAAAACTTCAGTTTTATATCTGTCGTAAAACGGTTTTATAAGTTATAAACTGAGGTATTACAGGTAACAGATAAAGAGTTTTATTACTTAACTGTTCTATTAGCCTAGCCTAGGTACTAACAGGCACTTAGCTCGGCTTCCTGGTTCTAAATGCAGGATGTTTACTTTTTATAATGTTGGGGTGAATAATAAAGAGCGTCGTTGGTAGGTTAGGGTAGCTGCCTCCCGTCTGGGAGACGCGGGTTCGATCCCCACCACGTACTACCAATGTGTTTTAGAAATTTTTTTCCAGTGAAGGAAAACATCGTAAGTTACGCCAGTATTATAGTACTCTGTGATCGTAAGGAAAAACCTGCGCACTACTGCAAAGAAATTCAAAGGTTGTGTGAAGTATTTGAGCTGTTGATGATGATGATGATGATGATGGGTGTGTAAGTGTACCCTTGCACGTTATAATTTATATCTTCTTTTACGATATTATGTGCACTTATCGTAAAAGTAATATTGATTTTACGACAAATTGAATGCTTTTCGCTCAAGATGTTTCATATGGTTTATAATGACTTTGTAAAGTTAATAAAGTAAGAGAGAAACACAGTACAGTAATCACATAGAACATAGAATAAAAATCTACAGAACCTACAAATTAGATTATCTTATAAAATTTTCAAATAATGATTTTAAAAAATAAGAAAATTATGTGCACTAAGATACATATAGATCGGTGTACCTTCTCGTATAAATCCGAATCTTAAGGCTCTGCTCACCCCTTTCGGTATATGGCCATGTTCTTATTTATATAAAAAAGAGCTTCAAGCGATGAAAGCTGGAATAGAAGATAAAAGTCCCGTAGAGTTACTTGTAGAGCCGTTCTTCTCCACAGTGAGCGCACATTTGTAGTGAACGAGCCAACCATGGACAAACTTATTATATCCTTGGTAATACTAGTTAGTTTTGGCTTAAAAAAATGTTTCTATAGAATCTTATTTTGAGTATAGAATTTATAAAGTCAAAGTCAAAATTATTTATTTCCATAGGATGTTATTACATCACTTAGATCTGTCATTACATTTTTTTGGGTGAGTTCACTAACACAATGGCGGAATCTGTGAAGAGCTCATCGAAGAAACTCATACATTTCTCTCAACGATACCAAAGCTAAATTCACGTAAGCTATTTCTCTACGTAGACCATTGCGAATCTCTTTACAGTCAATTAAGGCGTTCGACACCGGTCGGTCGAGTAAAACCACCGTTACCTCAATCCGAGGACAATTAAGCATACGGCGAGATATGGTCGAGAGGCTAGGGGTGTATTGGAGAGTTTAGCAGTAGTACCTTTACAGAACTGTTGGTCGACCTGTTAGCAGGTGATAGTTGCTGCCTGGTCTGCAAACTCTCATAATATCTTCACTAGTGGGTCCTAGAAGCTGTTGTGTGCGCAGCGGCCACACCTCGGTAAACCACGACGACCCGTGGGCTAAACCTAGTGAAGGGTGCTACGAACGTTTCCGTAGACGTAGTGACTTTTAGGGTGATCCCTCTTAAGCACATGAAGACCTTATCGGTGTAGGAGGCGAGCAATGTCGATAGGCAAACGCATCCGGTTTCTCCAGCGACTAGGCAGGGTACATGTGATGTGCCACAAAAGGCGTATGTTAGGATACTTCTAGTGACATACGGTTAATCACTGCATCCTCTGCTCCCCGCCAGTCGTATCGGCCATCCGATCCACTGGCACCAGGGCGTTGAGGACGAGAGAGTGGATCTGCACCAGCGCAACTGCTTGTTCACTTTAATATATTCACGCGTAGATGACTTCGGCAATGACTTCGGCAATTCGATAGTCCACTAGCCACCTGGTGGTACACGGTAGCCAAGGACTCAGAGCTGGCCCAAACAAATGTTTCAACAACCCAGGACAGACTGTCCTGGCGCCGCAGAACGAGGAGAGCCGACCCTAAATAATGGGAAATGCCTAGGACAAAGAAGAAGAATATATGAGTTTATTCGAAACTGTTTCGGTGAAGGGAAAAATCGTGAGATAACCTGTTCAGTACAGCGAAGGTTGTGTGTGAAGTCAATCAATCCCGCACTAGATCAGCGTGGTTGAAAGGCCTGATCGATCACCCTAACTCAGGGTAGGCTCGAGCTAATCAGTTGATGATGAGGATGTGGTTGAGATGCCCCGAGATTGCAGCCAACAAGGCACTGGGCGTTGGGTGGCAACCGCGGTGTTAGAACGGTAAGTTTATGACCGTCGGCAGCAGGTTCGATTCGCGAAGTTACCAGTTTTATACAAACGAAATTGTTTGGTTTCTAATTTGTGTTTTGTTTAGGTTGGTGAGTATTTTTTAAGTATTAAAGCCTGGTTTCTGGAACTTAAAGTCGAGTTTCGTAGGTATTTGTAAAAATACGTAATAGACTACGAACACTACTAAACTACTAGACTACTATTAAATATTTTGGTCAAAAATAATACAAGAACTTAAATAAAAAAAACAATTCAGAAAAAAAAAAAAAAAAAAGAAAACTGATGATTACTAACACTTCGCGAAGAAAAGCTAAGAAACTGTTATGACCAGTAAAACAAATAACAAAAGAAAAATTATCACATCATAATGTTAGTAAAAACATAAAAGATTACATTATACTAACACATTGAGATAGCGTATCGCAGCTCTATTGTTTGGATGAAGAGATTAAAGTAGGGATCAGCTGATTCCAATAGGCACCCAACACACACTGCTTCAAGCAAAGCCTTTAGACGCCGACAAGAATCCAGTTAGATCGATAATTACACCTCTCCCTCCGAGAATGGCAAGGCGCAGGCGCATTTATAGTCAGACTTGCAGATTAATAAAAATAACCTTCAAAATATATGTTAAAAGTTCATATGAATTGACTTTAGTTGATCTGTTAAAGAAGTTAGTGAAAGTTGTTAATCGAGAGTTTATGTTAAACATGATCTATCATACACAAACCGCTGGACTATTTTTTTTACTTTCACTGTTAAATGGTCGCGATCTTTGAACTTGATGTGTTAACATGTTGCGGTTTTAAAAAGTTGGTCTCAAAAAAGTTAAATGACACTCTAGATAGACTCTACATTGCGAAAATAAACAAACGAGACTGCAGAATATTTAATGCATAACAAAGACCCCAAAGCAACTAAGTAACAGGACCAAAAAGTCCAAAAACTGTGCCATAAGTTCGAAGATACCAAGAAGAGGAGCTTTTGTAAACAGCGGTTAGTGCAAATATTAACAGAGAGCATTATAGAAAGAGAGCGCAGCTTAGAGGCTTGCAGCTCGGTTAGACAAAGGATGTCGCATAGCGGTTGCAAATGTCAGCTGACCTCGGTAGACGTCATCGTAGAGGGGCGCGAGAGCGGCGTCGGGAGCGCCCCACCGGGACGCCTCGGGGTAGACCATGGGCTAGCGCGGCATGGACGGACCGGCGCACGAGCGGCTGCGCCGGCGACTGCGCGCGGACTGCCGGCAGCAGCGGCCGCAGCGGCGGCGCCCCCGCCCCCGCACCACGCTCGTCTGCACTCTGCCCAGACGGCACACAGAGTTGGCACTGCAGACGAGACGAAGACTCAGAGCAAGGTTGAATCTAAAACCGTGAGAATATGGACAACATGGGGTCATATGTGTCCATTTTGGGGGGGGCTAAAAGTTGACTAGCCGAAATAGGAAACGATGGGGAGACGAAAGGAATGGTATGGAGCGGACTTCCAACAGAACCGTGGTTAAGATGAGTCTATTGGGGTCACGATTAGCAACAGAAATAGCGAGCTGAAGAACGCCCAGACTCACAAAGTATGCAGTTATGCTCTGCAGACGAGACGAGCCTTGGCAGGCTTGAAATCTACGTCGGCGTCGTGGTGAAAATTTGATCATTAGGAGGCCCGGAAGTTGACTAGCCAAAATAGAAGCCTCCTGATTGTTGAGTATTTATTCGAATCCTAAAATATTGCGAGTGATTTCATCACGCTGATATTGATCAATACACATGGCACATCTCCCCAAGCTGGTCTTTGCCGCGACCGCTCGCTTCACTTTCGCACGGTGCCCGGCGCGAGCGACACTAGTTTAATTGCAACCACTGCAGAACCGGATTTATTGTCTCCGCCGCGTCGACTGCGCACCGCCGCCGCACGCGCATCGCGCCTGGCCTGCGCGGTGCGAGTACCAGCAGGATCTGCACATACACAGTCACGCTCGTATGCCTAAAGGGACGAGCAGAACTTACGTTGGTTTAGGGAGCAGTAAAACAATGTTTGGCAAAATTGGTGGGTTGTTGTCAGGATCTGCGGGGACCTAATTTTTCGTTAACTACACACGCTATATCACGTTCTTATCTTTACAATGGTGAGTAGAGCCTTCGTTGACTCAGGAGAGCACACACTTATTTGCCGAATTTGGGTTAAGATTCAGGACCGCAGAGTCTACAGGGACCTAATTTCTCGATATTATTAGTCCAGCAACTATCCCAGGTGGACCTTTAACGACCACTATTTATTATATATAGTATCCATGCCTTACAAAAGAGGCTGAGGACGACTTCCATCTACCTGGTGGACTAGCATGACCAAAACCCTACACAAAAATAATCTACGTCCGAACCGACAACCCAGGACAGAGTGACCTGGCGCAAAATTATCAGGAGAGCCGACCCCACCTAAAGTGGGAATGAGCAAAGAAAAAGAAGTATTCATGCCTTCCGAAGCATGGAAAACAATTGGCTTATGCCACTAACTGTCACCCAGACTTGGCTAGAGACCGGAAGGAGCCAGCAATTTTTAGCCTCATGACGTCATGATGGAAAGCTTTTCTGCTGAACTCTCAATGTTGTATTCCACGAAACAGACTACCGTGAGGCCACAAGTACATAAAAACCAGTTGCTGGACAGTTTCTAGTCTAGCTTTCTAAGAAACGCAGCGAAATTATCCGGAAATCCAATTGAGTGTTTCTGAATGAACTGTGGAGATTAAAACTGCTTATTCAGAACAGAGGTGTGGGAAGTAAAATACGCTTTGCAGAACCCTGAGTGACCAAGACAACCTTTATTTGAATTGATCTTAATAAGAATGAAATCTATTTGATAGAGAAACCCAAAATTTTATCAAAACACAAACCCACACCCGCATATACTCGTAACAAAAACCCGAAAACATGTATGTTAAAAATGTAAAAAAAACAAAGAATGGTACATACTTGATTTTCTGGACAAGTCTCTTTAGTTTTTAGGGTTCGAAAAATTCCAATTCTAACATACGTTTGAGATATATTTTGTTACTACTGACAAAACCATTGTATTCAGAAATGTGAAAAAATTCATGGTTACATAGTTATAATGAATTTAAAAGAAAAAGTATCAATATCAAGAAGGCTTTACAGCTTAAAGAGTAATAGACTAACATATAAAATGTACCTGTATTAGTAAGAAATTCAGCACAATATATATCGTAGAAAATGACTTTGCCTATACCTACTGCCTAAGTAGTATTGGGCAACTACGGAACCCTACAATTTGCGTGGCTTGATACGTCCCCACCGAGGGGCTCGAGCCTACTCTGAATTAGAACTATTAGACCTTAGTTGACCACGCTGGCCCACTGCGGGTTGGTCGACTTCACACACAACCTTTGAATTTCTTCGCAGGAGTGTGCAGGTTTCATCACGATGTTTCTTTCACCGTAAGAGCGTCGAATAAACGTACATATGAATTCGAAATTTGAAAACACATTGGTACGTGGTGGGGATCGAACCCGCATCTCCCGGACAGGAGGCAACGGCCCTAACCATTAGACCACCGACGCTCTCTACAGCTTGACACGTACATGGCCGGTGTATTTACCATACAATTTAATCTACGCTGTAGGTAGCAGCATCTTTCTTCCGTTTACTTACCAATACGCTAAGTCGGTAAGCACCGAAGCAGTTCTTCAAACAAGACCGTGACGGCGACCGGTTCGATTCCCGGTCGGCCCCTTTCACACCTTCCAGGAAGTGCTGGCTCTAATCTGAGCCATCACCTGTAGCCCAGTTAGATAAGTACGCATGAAAGTTGTGATTCTGGAAAGCAAGGAAATTACGAGTAAAGTTCTATCTTTAAGTCAAAGCAAAAAAAATATAAAAAAATAGTAATAATTTAAAAAAAGAACCAAATAAATTTTTCGCGATTATCACAACAATTTTTTTTTATTTAATCAATAGAAATAACGAGTACATGTAATTAAAATTACAAAATGTGATGCATGTTTTTATTCTCATAAGGAGTTCCTGTCAGGAAATAGTTTTATGATAATTAATAATAGACTTTGAAAATACTTGTTATTGTAATTATATTTAAAAATAAATACTTAATTTCTTTTTGACTTAATATTTTATTGCAAGGGTTCAAATTTAATTGTTTTTTCTCAAAACACTAGATAACTACTTGATTATAATATTTGCATGTAAGTATTTGACTAAATATGTGATACTAACTTATCAATTCTAAGAATGATTGTTGTGAATTAATCGTTTCGAAATATGGGGTATATAAATGACACTGTGTTTTCCAAAAAAATACTGAAATGACTATATAATTTTCAGAAAAACCAACTTCTTTACCAAGAAATAAAGGCGGTTTTTGTGTTACACTGTAGATGAATTGAAATGATAAATTCTGGAAAACAATGTACTCGTACGAATTAAAAAATAATTTGTATGATAAAAAAACCTTATTTAGTTTTTGTGGGACCACCATGAAGGTACGAGTTAGACAAACAGTTAAATCAGAATAAAATCACGCTGTAAAAGTTATTCGAGAATTGCTATAAAAATAATAACACTTGAGTCAACCCACCGCAATGAATATAATTGGTTTTAAATTGGACAATATTGTATTTCGGGATTTTGGTAAACTTCTTGATAGAAAGTTGTTCAATTTCATTATTTATTTCAAGTACAACAACCATCCGAGAGTGTTTGAGTTATCTGGTCATCATCATCATCGTGTGGGTTGTAAGGTTGACAACCGGCCTCACAAACCCTGGTGTCAGTGTTATAGAGCCGCCAAAGGCCACTAACTTGGCTCATGTAACGACTAAATAGTAGCCGGGACCAACGGCTTAACGTGCCTTCCGAAGCACGGAATCATCTTTCTTTTCGGACAATCAGGTGATTCAGCCTGCAATGTCCTAACCAAACTGGGGAAAGTCTCACAAAGAGATTTTTGCTTGACAGTGTCCCCACCGGGAATCGAACCCGGAACCTCCGTAATGGGTGTCGAAATTCGACCACTCGGCCACGGAGACTGTCTAGTTACCACCACGTACGTTGTACTTCGCATAAAATTTTATTTAAAGATACTTTTATTTTGAAAGTTGCAATATTCTGTTTAAAGTGTAAAGTTTACATAGAAAAGACATCAACGCGAGCTCCTTTTATTTTTCTTTGTTTTTTTTTTAGTATTTGGTCCAAGCGATTAGTTTTGTAATGTTTGAAATAAAACTAAATAGCGCTGTTTTTAGTAGAAAAAAAGTTGATTACCATTCTGCTGTGTCAATAAATTGAAAGATTTGGTGGCAGTATTTCTACTTTATAAAGCATTACGCGTATTAGAGGAGTTTTGGTATACTCTATAGAATAAAATAAAAGTGTTAGAAACAAAACGCAGTGTATCGTAGTAGTTAGTGGTGTAATTTATACAAATAAATAGTTTCCCACGGTCCATTTTAAATATCCCGTGGGAATAATATATTTCCCGCGGTAAAATGTAGCTCATGTCGTTCTCCTAACTTTATACAAACATTGCGTCTTTTGTTGCTCTAGTAATTAGTATGCTAGTATGTAGGTAGGTATATGTAAGCTAAAAATATTGAATATCGTTTTTTCCATCTTTAACTTGCATTGATCTTTACCTCAAAGGACTCAGCACCAAGGACTTGAACATTAACATATTTCCATATTCATCAGTAAAAGGAGATAAAATAATCATATAACGGTCCGACATCTTTATCGAAACCGCGTAAAAGCAAATTAAGTTGTACCTCCGCTGGTTTTATTGTTGTTTTATAGTTGTGAGATTTAGTAAAAATAATATTATTGCAATAAATTATATTTCATTGAGGATAGCTTCCCTCCTAAAATTTTTGGCGATTAATCATCTTGTTGATGATAGGTTTTTTTGTATTAGTTTTCTCGTCTGATTTTGTTGTTTGTTCAAGCTCAAGCTGAATAAAATAATTTTATTGTTCAAACGCATGTTATAGGAGGATTATTGGTGCAAACTAGCAGCAGGTTGATGTAAGAAGATCAAAAAATTACTGCGCCACCAAAACTTGTATAGCTACAGCTAGTGCCTAGTGTCACTCGGGCTATTGGCCTCGATTCGGGATGTCATGCTCTAATTCTAATATCCAGCTATCCTTTTCGTTTTTATGACCAATAAAAGAGAAGTGATGAACGAATGATATTAATTTGAACGAATGATAACCTGAAATAAGGGCATAGCTGTCAGTTAAAGAGATTAATATTTAAGAGAAGTCGCATGTTTTAAGTGCTCTCTAAAATTGTACAATTGACACGGCCATAAGGTTCCCTAATATTAGAATGGCCATATCCTGTCCCTTTTCAATCTTTAAAAGGTAAAAAGGATAGATTAACTTAAATTAAGGATTAGAGCTTAACAGTGTGAATCGGGGCCAATGTAAGGATTCTAACGATACCCCATACACCTTTATCTGTTCAGGCATATAGAATACATACATGTTTTAAGATTTTCGTGGTTATTCACTACACGAAAATTGTGACACTTTTAGTGTAGTATATACATACATAGGTACATGAACTCTAAACACATTACACCCCTTTTTTGGGCAGTCGTGTAATCTGCCGCCTTCATGATCGTGTAGTTTTTAGATTTAAGAAAAAGGTGTTTTAGTTGTAAAAAATTGCATTCATAGCATATTTATGCATTGTCGTATTTCAGAAACAATTAAATGCAAAGACGACATTTTTGCATAGATAAGACACGAAGAATAGCGACTAATGATGTCAGAATTGTAAATTAAGTAAATAGTAGTTTTAGATATCTTCATCAAAGAAAGCTGTCGATTTAATTATGGTTAGAGAAAGTTAATCATTTGATTTAGTCTACGTTTCGGAAGAAAGTCGTAAATTCTGCTGTGGAAACTGACTGAATTAACTTAATTAATGTTTGTGGAACTGTCGTAAATCGCCACCTCGATCTTTACTGTTTTTAGAACATAATAATGCGCTGATTAACAAACTATAAATTACATGAGAAAGTTTGTCTATTTAAAACTTTTAACTGCTCAATGCTTATCAAATCGGTAAGAAGCGGCCGAAGTACATTTATTTACATGGCGAAAAAAGCTACGTGCTTCAATTTATTAATAAATGCAGAGCCTTTGAGGAAGGGACTTAAATGGGCTTGAATGTCATTACGGTTCGGATATTTTTAATAGCTTCGGGTTTCATATTTTTTATAGCTTACCTATAATCTAGCTTAAAACCATAAAATGCGACAAGGCAAAGTAGTATACGCACCGCCTGGTCCAATTAATAAATGCAGGCGGGTAGAAGGGGGAAGGCTAACGACACCGCAGTAGGTACAGATATATATATTTTTATCGCGAATTTAAAAACATAAGAAAACTGGTTCTGGTCCGGTAGCGGTGAGATGTGAAGAACTTATGCGTTGATGTAGCATGCGTGCTTTCCTTGAGTGAGTATGGCATATAATAAGTAGTGAATGGCATATAAATAAAAACCTCACTTCTCTTAAAATGATGTAGGTATTTAGGTATCCAACAGAGTAAAGAAATGAAAGCCAACCAAACCAATGACTAAAACCAATCAACCATGACTTCGTGTGGTGACGGCCGAGTAGAATACATTTGTCACCAAACCCTACTCTTCCCGTGGGTGTCGTAAGAGGCGACTTAGGGACTACACATTGAACAGGGAACGGGCAGCAGCGCTCTCTGATACAGTAACCTTTTAATCTGCGATCTCCAACCCGCCTGCCAAGCGTGGAGATTATGGCAAAGCCAAACACTAAGTGGAGGAGGCTCATAGTCCAGCAGTGGACTGTAACGGGCCGTTGATTTGATTTGAATGACTTCGTGACACTAAGCAGAATATATGACAACATTGACACCACATGCAGCAGCAGAAGAGTCATGCAAACATTACTTGCTAATTGTCCTAGGTTCAGAAAATAGCAAAAAGCGTCCACCGTTCACTACTAACTAATTGCAGTAACAACGAAAAGAATCCCCTGAAAAAACATGAACTAAGGGAAAATAAAATAAAAACTTCTCCACCATAGATACTTTTTTTCTCAGTAAGCAGTAACTGCTGTGGCAATCCTAAAAAGACCTTGAAAGCATACATTAAATCAAACTATCATTGTACGTTTCCGTACAAACACGCCAGGAATGGAATTGCGTGCACTTTACTCGTACTTCAGGCAGCGCGCTGAAAAAACTGAAAGCACCACCGTGTGTGCAGGTAAATCCTTTTAGTGCAGTAATTTGATTGTATGTGCAAATTTTTAATCAGACTACTCTGATTGATGTAACTTGTTACCTCAGCCTTCTATTTATCTATCAGCTAAAAAGAGACCTGCTCTTTCTCGACAAGGTATCCTGATAGGTTAGTGGCTCTACAGGGCACAACGGCATGTTTTCAAAGAAACTGCTACAATATGGCTGTGAAAATCTTTAATAAAGTTCCAGGACATGCTAAGAATCTGCCTGCAAACTAAATTTAGAAACGCGTTTTACAATTTTTTAATGGAGCGATGTTTTTATAGCGTTGAGGAATATTTAGAACATAAGCACAAAGATTAGGTTAAGATTGACATTAATAATTATTCATAAATGACATGCATGCAATCATTGTTTATAATTCTAATTTTTACAAATATAATTTACTTAATTAATTTTTGCATACCAAGTAATTTACTGGTTAAGTGTGTGATACTACCAAAATGTAACAACTTTGTAAAAACCACATTTAGTGCAAATAAAGCTTCTATTTCTATTTCTAAAATACGACTCCACCCCCCCCAGGGAGGGTTCGAGCCTATCTGAATGGAGCGTCTACACTAAGTCAATCAGACTGGCCTAGATACTGTGAAGTATGCATGTTCGTGATACTAACTAAACTCCGCGCTTTCTTTGTGGTTGCTTAGATGTCGCTTAAAGTTTCTCTTTAATATGGAAAAAGTATAAAACAATGAAGAGACTGGAATTTGCAGAGTAGTAGTGTCTGGTTGTAGACTAGGACTTCTAAAACAATAAATATACATATATATATACATATATATATATACTCACCGGCACATCTAACCGCCCACCTTTGTATTTTGGGTTAATTTTAAACTATGCTTATTGTTATACATTACAATGTATTTATTGATAATTTCACGATAAATTAAATATACTTAAATAAACGTTAAATTAACTACTTTTTAACTAACATCAGCTTTAACTAATAGATTAATTATAAAGAATCACGAGTATTCTCTGAAATGAAGGGTGGGCGATTAGTTGTGCCGGTGAGTATATAGTCATTCAGTTTCATTCAATATGGATATTATATGTCCTAGCCATCACTGTCGCTGTTCTCAAATAACTAGATCAGATTTACGTTCCAAACGATAGCTTTTCGTCACATTTTCCGCTTAGGTTTGTCCTTACCCACTTACTTGACGACTTCTTCTAGTCAGCCAATAAACATTCTTCAGACTGTTGTCAATCCATGCGTGAGCACATGTTATCTACAGATCTCGCAGTGTTGAATCCGCTGATGCTATCTCACTCACCCACGCGACAAGCAGACAGCTCCCACGCTACTTTGTTTCTCTTAATTACTAGGGATCAAGTTACATTTTCATTAAAATTCAGTTCAACGTTATTAAAAATCCGTTACATACAACACATCTTGAAGTACTAAATTAAATACGAGTCGAGTGTACCTATTTCTACCCACTTCCTCAATATAGTGACTAAGTAGTATTTTTAATTGCATTATCCAATCCAAGTGCCTACAAACTGCGGATTAGTTAGAACTTGAATGTTGGCCCTTCTTGAGATCATTTAGCGTCTAATATAATATTTATTTATTTATTCTATTTTTATTTAACCATTTATTGTACACAATAGATGACAAAAATACAATTAAATTTGAAAAACGACACAACAGGCCTGCTATTGCTAAAGAAATATCTTCCAGCAGACCTACTAATATTCGTAGTTTACCGTACACCTTGCTGAACAGCCTCCGTGGCCGAGTGGTCGAGATTTCAATGCCCATTACGGAGGTTCCGGGTTCGATTCCCGGTGGGGACACTGTCAAGCAAAAATCTCTTTGTGAGACTTTCCCTAGTTTGGTTAGGACATTGCAGACTGAATCACCTGATTGTCCGAAAAGAAAGATGATTCCGTGCTTCGGAAGGCACCCGGCTACTATCCAGTCATTACATGAGCCAAGTCAGTGGCCTTTGGCGGCTCTATAACACTGACACTAGGGTTTGTGAGGTCGGTTGTCGACCCACAAGATGATGATGAACACCCTCCATGGCCGAGTGATCGAGCGTTCGACTCTTATTGGTTCCGGGTTCGATTTATTATATCGATAGATATCTCTACAAAAAAAGGTAAGAAATTAGGTAGCACAATTAGAGAAGTAGATAAAAATAAATAAGCGAATCGTCAAAAACCGTTATCGAATGCTAATGCGGTACTAATTTAATTTTACATAACCATGGTTTGCCATAACTATTAAGATCAGCGATATGCTATACTAGTCCTCTTATTTGAGAAATATGGAGCAATAAAAAATAATAGTTCTTGAACATTAAAAGCTCTGTATAGGCTTATCAACTTACTACCAACACTTTGATAGGTAGAGTCGAACTTTGTAAGTATTACCTAGGAATAAATTGCTATTTATACTTTATTGCACACAAAGAGTAGGTATATGAACTTGTACAAATAAGACGAGGCTTGAAGAATATAGATGTTGCTAGCTCAATAATTATAATAAAATTTTAGTTCACCATAATAGGGGATCGGACTACTTTTTTTAATTTTATAAATCCAAATTTCGATAGCAGAAAGTAAGAAGTTTGGATTTGGAATTATTGCTCTATCTTTAAAATTGACCGAATTTTAAAGGTTTGAAACTCAAGAATAGACAGAGAAGCACATACCCACTTGTGACGTCATTTGTTAGTAACGCCATATAAACTCCATACAAAAAATCGTTTTTGAAAGAGACAGACATATTGAAACTTTAAAAAAATACTGTAAATTCGCTTTTCAATCGATTCTGTTTTTTTCTTCGCGAATCTTCTGCTACTACTCTATATTTAAAAAATAATTCATTAAATATGGTGAACAGTCCGATCCCCTATTGTTTTAAGTTAAATTCGAATAATTTTAATTATATTTTGCCTATCTTGTAGGTGCTATGTCATGGTATCACACTAATATTGTAAATGGGAAAATATAAAAAAAAAAATAAAAAAAAAAAAATATGTTTATTTCTTTAAACAGACAGCCTAATAATAATAATAATCTATTGAGGTTTGGGACCTCCCTTTAAGCTACAAAGTTGCCTGTATTGGGAGGTACCACTCTTCCATTAATGATGAGGTCACTTATACACATTTAAGGCGTAAGCTGCACTTAGTTATAAGTATTAAATTATTTGCATTAATACTATTATTAGCTTAAATATTAAATTTTAAGTTCAGTGTTTAAAGTAAAGAAATATAAAACAAACTATAACAAACAAACAAAAACAATTTTAACAAAAACTTAGAGTTATAAATCCAGAAGTGTGTGTGTGTGTGTGTGTGTGTGAGAGAGAGAGAGTGTGCGTGAGAGACTGTGTATGCATGCGTGTGAGTGTATACATATATATTATATTATTTATTTAAACTCTCAGTTGTAATAACTGCTCCGTTTCTTCATAGGTTTTTGAATGTAACCATTTTGTAAGCATCTTTTTTAATTCGTAGCTCTTCTTATCATAGATATATATACATTTATTTATTTTATTATATAAACGGGCTGAGTGATATATTTGGATGTTTGTTCCGCTTTCACGCCTTAACTACTGGACGGATTTGGAATAAACATAGTTTGTACCCTGGATTAACACATAGGATACTTTTTACCGGGAAAGTTGTATTCCCACGGGAAAATCTTACAAGACGCGAGCGTATCCGCGTTTTTAATAAATCTTATAATTATAGGTAAAAACGATTAAAAAATCTATTTAAATTCGTTTATTTATTTCTCATCACATTTATAAGTTTATTTACAACAGCAAGTTCTTAAAGTTAATATGAATTTTATAACATAAGCCAAATAAAGATCAACTCCACCATCTACCATAATCTGAAAGTGCTTGAATTATACAGAAATGCATATTTTTTTATATATTATAACAAAACTAATGATGACATCTTAATTGGGCGACTTAAATTGGTAAGACTTAAATACAAACCTTCCAATCAAATTGTATTACTTATCTGACAAATCTTTTTCCTTACATCTAATAAGTCATTAACCTTCATCATAATATTCCATTCCAATTGAATAATTAAAGAAAGTCAAAATAAAAAAATATCTTCTTTGTACTGTATAAGTCATCAAAAATTAACTAATTGATTAAACATCTATTTAATAACAGCCAGTAACATTATAAGCATAATTACTTTCAACATATTAATTTTATATAGCATATACAAAGACAATTTAAGTATAAAAGTAACAAAAGCAGGAAATTATGAACTTATTTTTAAGAATAATGCCAAATTCATGTTATGCAACAAGATTAGACTTTAATATTTTTCAAAAAGAAACATGGCATATTATGAAATTTAAATGTGTAATTCACTGGCATAAGAAATTATGAGTTCCTAATTCATTATTAAGCATTAGACAAACCAAACAGAACTAGAGACTGTCTATATTATAATGCATCCATAACATTCAAGTATTTTTTTAAGTAATATCCAGATACTACTAAATACACAAATATATTTCATTAAACATTGTCCTGTTTGCTAGTCTACACATAAAACACCTATTAAATATCTCTTCTCAATGATTATGCAACATACATCTATTTAAATGTGTATGTAATGTAAGTTGATTATAGTGAATTACTATTCCAGTATTTTTAGTGCTTAAAATGCAGACTGATCATGTATTCTAAAAACGTTGATAAACAGTAATCTAAAATTCAGAATCTAAAAGAATTTCAAAATCCATTTAGAGTTCGTTGTTTTCAGTTGGCATTGCACCTTGGTTGCATTTCGCAAATATTACACGCAAGAACGAGTGAACCACCGTAATGCAGAACTGGAATATTATCATTGTCGCTCCGAAAGTCGTGTAATCATGATCCTTGAAGATGGGATTTTGTCATATGGCCTGGGCCGGTGCCGTCGGAGCGCTGGCCACTCGCTGTTGAGCAGCCGATAGCTGGGGAGTGTCGGTGGCCAGAGATCTTAGTTGCTTTTCAGCAGCAGCATTCACCATCTTAGTCACATTAGCTTTCATCTTGTTTTTCTCAGCAGTTGCATCTGAAATTTAATAAAAATTCGGTAACCTTTAATTTATTAGCAGTGGATAGACAATTAATAATGAAACAGCAAAAAAAATATTTACCTTAAATCAGAAAAATCATTTTTGGTTACAAACATAATTTAGTGATCATTTATATATATATATATATATATATATATGAGTAATAGGTAGGCACTAGGATTGTTGATGTCTGTATGTAGAAGTTATGAAATGCTGTATGTCGGGGTTATAAAATGATGTATCAGTTCTCAAAGTCTATTCTTTCACAATGAGGTGTAAAATGTCATATCAAACCAAAATAGTATTTTGATCAATTTGCAAATGCAGTTATGAACACTAAGGTAAACAGTGACATAGTTAAAATATCTATAGAAGGAAATTACCCTTAAAGCCATAGGTTTAAAAAGGTATGTTAAGTACCTTTACCAGTTCTATTTTGATCAAAATAGATACATGCCTATGTATTATAGTGCGTATACGTACTGCGCATCTAGAAACGGACCGAATGGCACTAAAATCAATAACTGTACCGTTGTGCAATGCATACATAACTACAAATGCACCTTGCTGCAACTGTTTCTATGAATATCATTATTATCAACAGACCAGGGCATCGAAAGAGGGATATTATTATGTTACGAAACTAATCAATAAGCAGAAACATTGATTGTTTTGAGAATTAGACCAGCACGTTTTTATTATTTCTCGAATAGTCTAGAAGTTGTATGGATCGAGTCTCTCTTTTTAGGTTTTAAACTATATTATCATCAGTTTATAATAAACGCATATCCAATCAAAACAAACCAATAGAACAGTTCATAATTGCGCATTTTCTTTTCGCAATACCGATCAATATGCCCAGCTAACTTACTTTTGCTTTTCACAGGGGCGTTGTTTCTCTTCGTTACAGCTTTCCCCTTGCCTTTCTTCTTCTTAGCACCATCTGGTAACTTAGACTTCACTTTTATCTTCCCTTGAGCCATTTTTCAAGTAAATAATAAGGATTTTCTGCTAAGAAAACTAGGAAGTACTCGCTCGCAGTGCACGCACGCAAGCGCGAACAGGGTTGGAATCAGGCTCTCATAAAATTATTGTCTATGGATATTAAAAAGATACTTTTTACTAAAAAATTATACTACGTTTTGTTTCTGTGTTGAAAACGTTTTAGTTTAAATAAAAATAATTTATTATTGAAACGTTATTTCAATATTATCACATAAATCTAGGTAAATTAGTTTATAAAATCACTTGGAATCTCTAATTCACCTAATTTTTCAATGGAAACTTCATCAATCGCGTGCAATTTGTTGCTATACATTCATCTCAATCATACTCAAGCAGAAAATATATCCATCTCTTTCTCCTCTCATTTTTCCTTTCTTCCCTCAAAATGACATAAGCAGAAAAACATTGCACAGGGAATACCATAGACATATAGGGAATACCCACAAATGCTTCTCGTTTTCATTTGATGTTGCCATACGGCAAAGAAATCCGTGCATTAGGGTTAATCTCAATTAAAAACATTTAGATGATTGGGTATTAAAATTATGGTATTTTCGCGTACAATCCAAGCATTACGATACTATATACTACGCAACATGAAACTATGGTACAAATAGTATAATTATACTACGAAATCCAGCCCTGAGCGCGAAACACGTGTTTTTTTTTCGAACTGTCAAATTTGACAACGTGCTACCGCTTTCGTTCGGAAATTTGAATAGCAGCTACAAATACTAGTTATAAATAACGTTATCGTAAGTGGAGTGAAAGCAAGGGCCCCCCAGACAGCAGCTCCAGGGCTCGAAGCAGGCAGACAGAGCACACTGCAAAACTGTATTGCAGTCATATTATCCTCTTTGGTATGTCTACAGGGGGACGGCGGCGAGGCGTTACTAACACAAATCCTAAACATGAAGCTACAAATTACGATGATGATCATTGCATCGCCTTCTCTTTGACTTAGCTTTAAAAATATATTTATGTATACTTACAACGTGTTAGCTAAATAAAGCAAAACCTCTAGGGTAGTAGCCAGTAGCCCATGAAATTGAACAACTTTTTTTCCATAAGTTCAATAAAATCTTAAAAACAAAATTAATCAAGAACAAAATAGACTCACACAATCACTAAACTACTTACATAGTTTACCTACCTATAGTAGATAGGCTTATTATCTTATCAGTAAAAGTTCTAATTCATATTGAGACCTTTCCCACTGAAATTTTATTTTGGTAATGACTACAACAACTCCGCCGCTGTAGCACCCAGAGCTAGAAATTGCTACGATTTTTTTTGTCTCTGACCTCGGTCTTTTTTATGCCATAGCATTTGCTTAGCCCTACCGATTGAGTCAGTATCACCAGATTAAGGTCTGCACTGCACTTTCATTCATCCCGTTCATAGGTATTTAGGTATTTACGCTAGTACTATTATTTTATTCTGTGAACCGCTAAATTCATCAAATTCTCAGTTCGAGTCGAGTGTCGCGAATGATCGCGATGTTCCAACTCATACCATAAATATCAAACCTGTAAGTATGAATGAATATGGCAACATTATATTTACATACATAGACAAAGTAGAAAAGAGACGCTTAAGTATGGCGGCTCAGTTGTGGTAATCCTGCGTCCGCCAGGAGTAATAGTGTTCTGTGATCCTGCGCCGCCGAATGTGTGAGAAGAGCCCCGTTTAATCCTGAACATGAGCTAAGTAACCTGCGAGAATCTTTCATACTAGTCTTAGTTTAAACTATTAATAACGTGTTAAAATATACTTACCGAATACCGACTCAAAGTAGCCCTGGCCTCGCCGTGGTCGCCACGGCGGGGAGGGCAGATTAAAACAACGGCGGCGTAACGAGCTCGTGCACGCGTAGTTGATAAGGCGTCTTGGCCAGGACGGCCAATTATTGCTAGCATAAATGAATAAAGAGCTGATCGGCATAATACCTAAAGGAGGCCCCGCGGTATCAATATGATGACCTGAAAGTGTAAGGAATCTGCCGGCACACTCACATACCTGTTGAAGGTTCCACAGTATTAATATAATAACATAAATGAGTAAGGAACATGTCAGCGCATAACTTACGTGCTGAAGGTTCCTCGTTATCAATATAATAACCTAAACAAGTAAGGA
Organism: Carpatolechia fugitivella; assembly: GCA_951230895.1. Classification (NCBI taxonomy): domain Eukaryota; kingdom Metazoa; phylum Arthropoda; class Insecta; order Lepidoptera; family Gelechiidae; genus Carpatolechia; species Carpatolechia fugitivella. Next base: position 16,912,217 of record OX579646.1, on the reverse strand, counting down.
TCATGTCGGCACACCATCGTACGTGCTGAAGGCTCCACTAATACATCTATCACTAAATGAATAGTCTGTTGGGTTATATAAATAATAATTCACTAAATAACAATAATATTAATAATATGATATGTAAAATAATTATAATGGACGGTATGATAGGTTCTCGTTACTTAGCACACATGAGCAATGTGTTATAAAATTACAGGTAGGAGAAGCGAAGCAGAAACCAATCATTATAATAAAGAGAGGAAGGGCAGCACTCAGCCAAAGGGATATCAACATAATCCTTCAAAGGGATCCAGACCAGGAGACACTTGGTGAGTGTTTCCACCCAAATAATATTCGCACTCGGTCGCGACATGGTGGAAGCATGCTGGGATTTGTGTATCCATAATTTCAGCAAGGTCTGGATCCAATAATAAATAAAAATAAAATAAAAAAGCTTCAATGAGCATCAATGTGAAATGAGTTGCCTTTCCTCTCCGATAGATGGCGTTGCGATGCACTTTTCGAGATTATGGTCAAATAAATTAATTTGCTAAATAATAAACAATAAGTAAAGAAAATGTTTTAAACTTATTTAGTTATTTTAAGAAACTATCCAACATATAAATTCACACATATAGGTGGTAAAAATAAAATTGAGATGTTCAATTTTATGTTGCGGAACTACATTTTAGCGACTTATTTTTTGAAACAAAGTTAAATTTGGATTTCTTTCTTAATCTTACGTAAAAATAATAGAAGTAAACTTATTTCATTACTTTTCAGCTGTAAAAATGATTGAATTGATCAGTGTTTCAATTCGATTTTATAAATGAATAAAACCAGTCATGTGGTCACGCCACGTTTTGGTTCCGTTCTATCTACATGACAATCGTCCGCCATTTTGTTGTCACGATCACGCTGCGGGAGCGCATCTGTCACTAAAACAAGAAAATTAAAATAAATTAAAAGGTAATATCACTTTTTACCTAATCAACAAAAACAATTAATTCATAGTGATGAACTAAGACGTATGTGTTAGATGAAACGTGCTCGACGTAAAGTGTGATACCATCCGGACACCGAATATTTTAGAATCAGTTCACATTAAAACAGTGATTCAATTAGTGGCTTCAGATTACTAGGTGGCGACTATCTTACCAAGCTTACTTAATAGGAAACCACGTGTAGTTGGACCAATAATATGTCTAGACAAAGTTAACTTCCTCCGACTACAACCTTGTGAAAGATACTTGAATCTTAAACAAATTCATATTGATTGATCACCCTTCGACTGGGTGAGTCTAGCTCCCTCGCTGGAGGCGTACGTGATCTGATTGCAACGAATATAAAACTTTATATAGGTAATACCTAACAGTGAAATCATTGTAGGAACCTGTCTGTTATGTTTGAGCTAATCCTTGCTAGGAAGAAGTGTTATTTACTTTAATAGGTACTTAGGTACTTATAGTTGTGGCCTAGCATCTGATGGTTTTGTAACATAAAGGAGATCTTATATCAAATATAACCCTCCTTACATATAAAAATATGTCCAATTGTAACATGTTACAGTGTCACATTCACCTTTCTATTACCAGTAAAATTAAATAACTTCATCAATAACGTTATGCTTATCTTTATTACCTACAAACAGGCACCAAAGTAATCTGTAAAGGAGAACAAAACTAGGCAGGCGTTGATATTTTATACTTCAAACCAGATGGATAATATAGAGTAAAACACCAAGGAAGAGTCAGGTATGTTACATAACTATCATAGTAACTAGACATAGATTATTGTTTCTCTCCGACGCTGTGAACTTAGTTTTAGTAGTTCAATCTTATAACATATGATCCGGAGAAACAGTGAAAAGCTGTCAAAGTATACATACATTTCATGTGTACAGAGACACTTGTACTTGTGTAATAATATAAGATCAGTGTATATAATAAAAGTAGTTAATGCGAACAAATATGGTAATATTTCACAAAATTATGCACATTAGTTCTTAGACGGTCCGGTATAATACTATGTGTATCATACAGGTGATATACATTCTTCTATAAGTAACTCCATGTTCATTTAGATCAATAATATAGTCCAAACATTAGCATACCTAAAAATTTGGTTAACTATAGTAATTACTTGGATAAAATTAAAATCAATTATGGTCATAATATAAATAATAATATAGTTTATTTTACATTTTCTTTCATATCAAATATGTATTAAACTAATGGGGGAAATAGGATAATATTTACCTATTAGTTGTTTTGGTCGCAAACCTTATTTATGGAACAAGATTATAGATGGTACCCTGTGAACACTTTTAAACATTTTGTGTATACAGGATGTTTGAAAGGTTTTGGTGGCTGAAGCTCAGTTACCAGAAAGTAAAACTTCTAAGTATAAATAATACACTTTGATTCTGTAATCACATCTCTATTTCTCTTTAATAAACAAGACCATACTTTGTTCCTTGTGTCCAATAAATGATCAACTTTTATTCACTTGTTGGTAAAATAATATCACTTGCTTGGAGCAGGGCAGATTGCACCAAGCAGGAATCTGTTGATTTATTATACTGACCAGTCGACATAACTAGTTGAGTTAAAACTTTTCACAATAAGGTAAAATTACAAGATAAACTGGTTAAGTTTTGTTCACTGCAGTCAAGATTGTCTGCTTATAAGGAGCTGAATAGAAGGAAGATAAACCAATAGTTCATAATGTGTAGTGTATGGACTTTGAGTTGTTTCAGGCTTGTATTCTCCAAGATTCTATTCAAAACCTATTTCAAGTTACTGACAATCCTAGTATAGGGTTGCCAGCATACGAAAATAATTACCACTGATATTAATTAAATAAAAAATGTTCTTGATTAAAATAAAAGATTAAAATGGATATTGTCGCTACTTATCTTCATGATGTTATAAATAAATAAATAAACAATTATTGAAGATAATATGTATTTTAAATACAAAATGCTGTATTTATGGACAAATAAGTAAAATAAGAAAACATAAGACAAACCGTACCACTGGAATAACTTCTTAAGCGACAATTTGTAATTTTACATGAATAAATAAAAATTACATACTACTGGAATAACCTCTTAAGCGACAATTTGCAATTTTACAAAATAAATTAAAATTTATTTTTGCGTAAATACCGCGTATTAAATCAAGGTGGCGTAGTGATGCTACATGTACCTATGCAGAAAAGAACCAAATTAATTATTATTAATTATTTAATAATATTTTGTTAATATAACATTTAAGATGCATGTTGCTTAAATTGTTTTGTTTTCGAATAAGGCGCCATTTGAAAGTAAAATAATTTGAGTTACAAATAAACTAATCTGCATGTCTGCGTATCTGACATTCTGCATAGATACCTGGAATTCAGCGTACCTGGCATTTGGCGTACCTAACATATTGCACATTTGGCGTACCTAACATATTGCGTATCTGGCATTTGTGCGTAACTAACATTTGGCATACGGCGTATCTAACAAATTGCTTACCTGTCAGTAAACGTATTCAGCATTTAGCGTATCTGACGTTTGGCTAAATTTGACGTTATGCATAACTAACATTCGAAGTGTTTGACATTTGCTATAAGGGATAAATAAAAATAAAAATAAATAAAATTTGCTAAATAATGTTGCCATATCAATAACAGTTTTAAGAAATTAAAACATGAATGCATCTATGAATGTATATAATTTATTTCAGAAACAATCACAATGGAAACTTTACTGATCAAGCGTCTCGAATTGATAACGGCTCAAATAACCGAATTCACGTCGAGCGCTCTCAGTTTATGCGAACAAATTACTCCAATTGAATTAACAAAAGCGGAAATTATATATAGGAAGTTAGACACCGCCATTAACCGGTTCACTACCGAACTATATAATTACTTCCGTCTAAACCTTCAATCGGCAGCCGATGAAATATCGTCTTTTAGTGAAACACAATTGAAAGGCGAAGAAGTGCTCGCTGAATTAAGCGTAAAAATTAAGATGATAAAAAAGAAAGAGAAAACTGGAACGACGTTACATAATATTAAAGAAGACAGAAAGAGCCATAACTATAATAGAAACAAATTTGAATTTAGGAAATGGGACAAAAATAAGTTTGATAAAAATAACCATAAAAGGAGACCGTTGAAAAGGAAACCGGAAGGACAATATAAAGGGGAAGAGATTCCAGAAAGGAAGAAAAGAAAACTCCAATGTTTCTTCTGCAAAGAAGCGCATTACAACGATCAATGCAAGACAATTAAAACATTACAAGAAAGAAAGACTAAACTTGCAGGACACTGCTTCGGGTGTTTCGGTACTGGTCACAATATCGCAGTATGTAAAAGGGATATCTATTGTGTGCACTGTAATAAAGCTAACCAACACAATAGAGCGCTTTGCCCAAAAATTTGTACTAGTACTACTGAGCAAACTAATACACTTAAATAAATATTTCGAGAGTCACAGTGCCGTGTGGTTCCCGGCATTAGAATAGAACCAACCCATGTCTTCCTGTGGGTGTCGTACGAGGCGACTAAAGGACTTAGTCTTAGTACCAGTTAAGCAACAAGTTAGCAATCTGTTACTAGATGTACTAAGAAACGATCTTGTGTATGTATGTAATATTTTGTGATATCTGATAAATGTATAGTAAATAGTATTTCTGAAAATATCTATTGCCAGTAGTAACAAATCCAAGATTGACTAACAATAAACGGCTAAATTAATTAATTAAACTAATAATTATGGAATAAATATTCTACAAATTATGTTTCAGTCTTCACGTTATAAATATTAAATTAGTTAATAACTTTCTCACGAATTGCTCTGTAACAAAAATATAACTAAATGTTATTGCCATAAGATCTTACTAAACCGACAATTTAAAATACTCTTTTGCATTTACAATATTTTCGCGTATTGTTGGGAATAATATCAAGTCCATTCTTGCTAAATGCTACCCTGAAACATCATCTACTGAATTTAGATGAAGATGTTCTGAAACGAATAGTTAACGACATATACGTAGACAACCTTGTATCTGGTACAAATTTGGTTCAAGAAACAAAATCAATGTATAAGACATGTAAAAAAGCATTCCAAGACATCTCAATGAATCTGAGAGAATGGAGCTCAAATTCCAGAACGTTTATTAAAAGCATTCCATCTGAGGACACTGCCAAGGATATCAATGTCAAAGTTCTAGGACTCAATTGGTGTACCAAAGAGGATACCATTCAACTTAAACCTAAGAAAAATACAGATGCCAATACCAAACGAGAAGTATTGAGAAACGTAGCATCAATCTATGATCCTTGTGGATATGCCGTACCAGATCTACTACCAGCTAAACTCTTCTTACAAAAACTATGGATAGAGAAATATAAGTGGGATACTCCACTATCTAGTAACTTGGCTAGTGAATGGCGAAACATTTCTGATCAGCTAGAAGACACGAGAGAAATTGTTTTACCACGAAGATACTTCACTCAGAAAAACGAATATGATATTCAATTACACATATTTACAGACGCATCAATTAAAGCGTACGCAGCAGCTGCGTATGTGTCAAATGGAAAAGAACTAAGCTTTGTAATAGGTAAATCACGATTAGTACCAATCAAAGACCAAGAAAGTCTAAAAATTCCACGTTTAGAACTCTTAGGTGTTTTGATCGGCAGTCGTTTACTTAAATACGTGACGAAATTTCTTCATTTAAATTTTACAAAATACACTATTTGGACTGATAGTCAAATTGTAATCGATTGGTATTACAGTAACAAGCTACTACCTCCATTCATCTCGAGAAGGATAGAGGAAATAAAAAAGAACGCATCAGTTGTAATAAGATATGTCCCAACTGAGCTCAATCCCGCGGACGTGGCGACAAGACCTATCTACTCCAAGACTCAGAAGGAAAGTTGGCTGTCCGGCCCAAAATATTTGCTGGACGATTCCAAGACTTGGCCCACAAGTCGTAGGAGCGAACTTTCTCTTTTCAGTGGGGAGGGTCTTCTGACTGAAGATGAAATACTCGTAGAAGAACATAACCTAACGGAGAAAGATCTTGGACAAGATTCTTCATGTGAGCAAGAAGCTCCTAAAGAACCTTTTATAGAAGATTCTACAAATTCTGATGATTCACTATCACAATTACAAAAAGAATTCTTTCCTGAAGAAGTAGAAGGAAAAGAAACAAACCTGAAAAGGAATCTAGGACTATTCACGGATGTAGATGGCATACTTCGATGCAAAGGAAGACTAGGAAACGCTGAATGGTCTTACGATAAAAGATACCCGATATTAATTCCTAAAGATTGCAAATTCACTTCTAACTTGATCATGACGATCCATGAGAAGAATTATCATGTTGGCGTGAATCATACGTTAAGTATGGTACGTCTCTCTTATTGGATCCCTCATGGGAGAAGTCAAGTGCAAAAGGTGTTGAAAAAATGTCCCAACTGCATCAAACATGGAGGAGGACCTTTTAAACTGCCTCCAACTCCTGCACTTCCTAAACAAAGAGTAACTTATAGTTCACCCTTCACATATACTGGAGTCGATTATTTAGGACCTCTTCAAGTGAAAACAGACAATAAGATTGAAAAACGATGGGTCTGTTTATATACCTGCCTGGCTGTTCGCGCTATACACCTAGAAGTCGTTAAAGACCTTACTGCGGAAGAATGTTTACTTGCATTAAGGAGATTCATCTCATCTAGAGGATTACCGGCAGTTATAGTTTCAGATAATGCCTTACAGTTCAAATTATCAGCAGACATACTAGCTAGCAACTATTGTATTTCCAATAAAATACAATGGAGATTCATTCCACAATTAGCACCATGGCATGGTGGTTTCTACGAACGTCTTGTTGGATTAGTAAAACACTGTTTTAAAAGAACACTTACAAAAAGCTTACTTACAGATAATCAGCTTACTACGGTAATCAAAGAAATCGAAGCAGTGTTAAATACAAGACCATTAACATGCGTTGGATCTGATCTAGAAGATGTTTTGAAACCTTCGGATTTTCTTGCGCTGGAAAAATGTCTAGTAACAACTCCATCAGATAAAGATTCGTGTCTAGTAGGAACAGTGACTAAACAAGATCTAATAAAAGGTTGGAAACGTGGTCAGAACATGTTGAAAGAATTTAAAAGAATGTTTATTGATCAATACCTACCTAGTTTGCGTGAAAGATATCAGCATTCACATAAAGAACCAAGAGTTACAAAATCAATAACACCGAAACTCGGTGATATAGTTCAGATAAAAGGTGATACAAAAAACCGCGAAAACTGGAAGATTGGGAAGATCGTATCTTTACTTAAAGGATCCGACGGTCAATGCAGGGTGGCACGAGTGAAGGTCGGTGATACTGAATTCACTCGTTCCATCAGTCATCTTTACCCGTTGGAAGCCGAACTCGTTATACCTGAAAACGAAGATACGATTAATATGTCAGAAAGACAGAATATTAATCCAATATCATGGAACTTACCAGTATCTGGTGAGCTAGAATCCTTTGCGCACTTAAGTGATATTGCACACAATATCCCAGCTAGCTGTGACGAACCTGAAAGAGAACTAGATAGCACTTCTGTAAATCCTCGAGAGAGTGAAACAAGTCAATCAGTTGAAATGATAGAAGATCATGATAATGGGGTAATGGAGACAGACGTCGCATGTAGAACTGAGAGCGCCGAATTGAATGAAAGAGAACACAATACTGATGCAAGACAACCAAGAGACGCGTCACTCAAGGCTCGTGAGAAAATACGAGAATGGACGCGAGACTTAATGGACTTATTGTAATTCTGTCGTCGTCGGGAGTGTCGCGAATGATCGCGATGTTCCAACTCATACCATAAATATCAAACCTGTAAGTATGAATGAATATGGCAACATTATATTTACATACGTCATAGACAAAGTAGAAAAGAGACGCTTAAGTATGGCGGCTCAGTTGTGGTAATCCTGCGCCGCCGAATGTGTGAGAAGAGCCCCGTTTAATCCTGAACATGAGCTAAGTAACCTGCGAGAATCTTTCATACTAGTCTTAGTTTAAACTATTAATAACGTGTTAAAATATACTTACCGAATACCGACTCAAAGTAGCCCTGGCCTCGCCGTGGTCGCCACGGCGGGGAGGGCAGATTAAAACAACGGCGTAACGAGCTCGTGCACGCGTAGTTGATAAGGCGTCTTGGCCAGGACGGCCAATTATTGCTAGCATAAATGAATAAAGAGCTGATCGGCATAATACCTAAAGGAGGCCCCGCGGTATCAATATGATGACCTGAAAGTGTAAGGAATCTGCCGGCACACTCACATACCTGTTGAAGGTTCCACAGTATTAATATAATAACATAAATGAGTAAGGAACATGTCAGCGCATAACTTACGTGCTGAAGGTTCCTCGTTATCAATATAATAACCTAAACAAGTAAGGATCATGTCGGCACACCATCGTACGTGCTGAAGGCTCCACTAATACATCTATCACTAAATGAATAGTCTGTTGGGTTATATAAATAATAATTCACTAAAGAACAATAATATTAATAATATGATATGTAAAATAATTATAATGGACGGTATGATAGGTTCTCGTTACTTAGCACACATGAGCAATGTGTTATAAAATTACAGGTAGGAGAAGCGAAGCAGAAACCAATCATTATAATAAAGAGAGGAAGGGCAGCACTCAGCCAAAGGGATATCAACATAATCCTTCAAAGGGATCCAGACCAGGAGACACTTGGTGAGTGTTTCCACCCAAATAATATTCGCACTCGGTCGCGACATCGAGCTTAAATATTCCTACCTACTTACAAACCTACTCGTATAAGAGCAACTTGCCGACACAAAATAAAAAGAAGTGTTACCACAATCTGTTGGACAACAATGGTCAAAATATAAAAATAAATTATACAAGCCCACTGGTCATAACTGGATTGTATATACAATAAAATGCACATATTATAAACATTGTTTTTATATATCTAGTTATAACTCTCTACCAGAATATTTAAAATTGTATGAGGGATACACGTTCAGAAAATCTGTGACTGTGTTGCTGGCGGATAGATGTTTCTTTAGCGTAAAGGCGTGTCTCCTGCTATGTTTTGCTGTACACAACAAAGAGTACACAATTCACAGAAAACATCTACACAAAACAAAAAAAATGCATGTTTGTCTATGGTTCCTCTATGCAAATTGTCTATGAAATGTTTTGCATTTGCGATGGAAAACATTCGTTCAGAAATCTTGATTTCAAAGATTTCCTCTTCCTCTTCGGAGTCTCTCTATGTGCGCATTCTGAATCAAACTTTCAGCGCTGTCAGCGATCAGAAAAGCAAAAAAAACGTAGTGAGTTTTGCCTGCTGACAGTAATTCGGAACGCGATTACGGGTGCTTTAATCGATTTCAGCGCGTCTCGGAACGCAGGGCTTTGTCGAACCGAAACACTGTCAGCCATACATATTTTTTGCTTTTCTGATCGCTGACAGCACTGAAAGTCTGATTCGGAATGCGCTCCAAACTTTTTGAACCGAAACGTCCGAAACATTTCTGAGTCGTTTTGAAACATTTGTTTTTGTGTATGTGTAGACTGATTTGTGTAGTGTGTGTAGACCAAAACATTCGCAGGAGACACGGCTTAAGAATTAAATAGATGTTAATTTGGACCTACAAAATAATTTATATAATTTGCACGCCTGCACGCAGGCTGGATATAATGGACTATTTACCTAGTTTTTAAGACCGTGACATTGTATGCATTTATCCTGGCAAATAAATAATTTCTTTCTTTCTTTATTTCGTGCGGTGTCCGTCAAGGAGGGTTGACCTCTCCGGACCTTTTTAACATCTATATCAACGACTTGATCGAGGAGCTGAGAAGTGCCAACATTGGTTGCCATATTATAGGAGACGTTTGTTTTAATAACTTGAGCTATGCAGATGATATGGTACTTCTTAGCCCCTCGATCAACGGTTTAAGGAAACTAGTAGCTATATGCGAATCGTTTGCTCGGGAAAATGGTCTTAAGGTATAACGTTAAGAAGTGCGAGATGCTAGTTTTCCGAGCGGGTAAGGGTCCGGAGGGGATACCACCGGTTTTTATGTCGGGTTCATCGATTCGGGTTGTGGAGAGCTTCAAATATCTAGGACACGTGCTGACAGAACATCTAAGTGACGATGCTGATATTGAACGGGAGAGAAGGGCTCTGGCAATTAGGTGTAATATGCTTGCGCGCAGATTTGCAAAGTGCTCTAGGGATGTTAAAGTTGTACTCTTTAAGGCCTTTTGTCAAAATTTCTACACATGCCAACTGTGGATTAATTACACCAGGAGAGCATACAGCATCCTTAGAGTACAATACAATGACGCTTTCCGCATTCTACTGAGGCTCTGTAGATACTGCAGTGCAAAAACTATGTTCGCTGATGCCAGAGTTCCGGATTTCTTCGCGATATTGAGGCAGCGTATAGCAGCTTTCTGGGATCGGATACGCAACTCCAATAACGAGCTTTTGTCAGCAGTAAGCCGGGATACCTACGGAAATAGGTTCTTTAGGCACTGGTTACACGTGCATCAGACTCCAAACAAAAAGTAGGTAACGAACCTTTTTCTGTTGTGTTGTGAGTACCTACCTATTACTTTGTCATTTGTTTTTATATTTATATTTTCATATATCTATGGGTCTGAAGCTGTACCTATTGTATTGTTTTAGTTACCTGAAATAAAGATCTATTATTATTATTCTTTCTTTCAATGCCGGCCAATTTTAGAGTACCTTAATTCATTAGTATAGCAGTAGTATTAGTAGGTATACTTTACCTATGCTTAGGTAGGTATCACACATAATGTTACATTTGGCTGGATACTTTACTTCGAAAGCGCCTTAAATCCGTAATCAGTATGTAGTATGGGCGGTATTCGTAATGCGAATATCCAGGCGCATATATACGCTCGCTAGTGTATCTAATAATTTGATGTTCATTCATTTCTAACAAATCTACGATGTCTCTTACAAGAAGTGATTCAGATAGCCTAGTCTGCGTTAATCTCCTACCCTGGAGCAGAGAGAAGCATTTGTATTCTATTCATGTTTATCTCCTCCGTAAGCCACCTTTGCGCTCTTAAACTGTTTGTTTTTACAGCTCTCTTCCCATTCAACAGAACGTCGGTCGCATTCCTATTGAAAGCTTACCTCGGCGGAACCCCCATCGTTCCATACTTTGTTTACACACCATCCGCCCACGTTGTATACTGAGAGAGCCTCTCGGGAGCTAAATCCCTTCCTTTGCCTTTGTCTCCCATCCACCTCCGTCGACCGGAACATGGGGAAAAATGAAACAACTCCACAAAGTTTTACGGACTTTTATTCATAAATCGACTGTTGCAGTATATGAATTCGAGTTTCAAGTTAAGAAATATACATAATATATAATATCTAAATATATTTTATGTACAGATAAATAGAAAAGTAGTCGAATATAATAATCGGCTATCGATAGTTCGAGCGGCGAGAGTGCAGGCGACCTGAAGCGGTGCGGACGAGGCGCACCTCGCCTTAAAACGTTTAGAAAAATAGATAAATCGCTCAAAAACGTCAGGATCAGTCGAGAAGATAGAAGAGAGGCTTGAGCTTTTGACGCGATGAGTTCACATGCCGTGTTCAGCCGGTCAGTTCACGCGAGACGTGTCCACGGGCGGGGTGAGTTCACGCGACTGTCTACGCGGCGAGTTCACGCAACGTGCCTACGAAGTGAGTTCATGCAACGTGTTCACGCGACGTGTCCACGTGAAGAGTTTACACAACGTGCCTACGAGGTGAGCTCAGCCAACGTGTTCACGTACTGAATTAACGCGAAGAGTCACGAAAAGTATTCACATGCCGTGTCCACGCGACAAGTTCACGTGACGTGTTCACCCGTCGTGTTGACGCGACGTGTTCACGCGTACTCGGTGTCAGTGGAGAGCGAGCGCTCGGCGGGGGAGCGGCGCCCCCCCGCCTCCGGGACCGGTTCACCGGCCTGCGCCTGCGCGTATGCCAAGCTCTTCTGATAGCTGAACAGCTGACGCTCCAGCGAGTAGTTTTCTGCTTGCAGCGCCGCAATTTCGCGCCTGGAACAACAGAAATAACTTGTAGCTGCTTGCTGGTTGCAAGACTTTGATTTCCTAGTTCTTTAGATTGTTAGTCATTTCAACTTGCTAGGTACTTGGTTTTGAACCTTGCATAGGTTAGAATTTACTTTGTACGAGTGCAAAAAGTGAAAGTTCGCACACAAAGTACAGTTCCACAATATTTTAATACTTAAATCAATATTATCAAACGGCTAAGCCATGAGGATTTGTGCATTCCAAAAATGCATTTACCGCCTTTATTCTATTATCTATATTAGTTTTAATCCACTATAATAAATTTATACCTCATCTGATGCGCATGAAGTCGCACCAGATCATCATAGACATGGTAAGTAGCCTGAAAGAGTAGATAAGTGTCTCCCCATTCGAGTCGCACACGCAGCTCGCCGCCCGGGTGCAAGAAAGGCCCGGCTCGCGACACCTCTTCCACACGAAGGGAGGTCTCCATCATCAGACCTTCATCAGCACTGTCCTGAAAATTAGGAGAATCAATTAGCAGAGGATATTATTATTATCTTCTTAGAAATATTTCTTGCATTATCCAGGCTATATAAAACAGGGGCTTACAGAGTTTGGACTGAAAGAAACCAGGACAATCAATAAAATTCTAATATCGTATAGTGTCGCATCGTTTTAAGGGTGATTATGTCTGTGTATAGCATTTACAGAGTGAATCATCATCATCATTATCATCGTGTGGGTTGTAAGGTTGACAACCCAGCTCACAAACGCTGGTGTCAGTGTTATAGAGCCGCCAAAGGCCACTGACTTGGCTATGTAACGACTAGATAGTAGTAACGGAATCATCTTTCTTTTCGGACAGACCTAACCAGGAAAGTCTCACAAAGAGATTTTTGCTTAACAGTGTCCCCAGCGGGAATCGAACCCAGAACCTCCGTAATGGGCATCGAAATCTCGACCACTCGGCCACGGGGGCTGTTCAGCTGTTCGTTCGGAGAGTGAATGAGAAATGATATGTTATGTAGGATATACCTGAGCGTAGTAGTGCTCGAAGGGCGCTCCTGGTAACTCCTCGGCATCAGGCTCCCCGGGGCCCACTCCTGACCGCACCAGCCATGCAGACCAGCTCACGTAGCGCAAGTGGTTCCGCGGCACATTGTGGACATCACGGTACAGCATGTGCAGGCGAACCGTGTCTGAGTGGGTGTCGCAGCGAATGGCCCAGGCCTGCAAACGAATTTGAGTATTGTATCAGGTGCCTATTCAATAAAACAGTTTCAAAGTATTAGATCATCTACGTATGAGTTTTGCGTTTATTTAAAACATGATTACACTTTTTTAGACAAATATTTAAATGATAAAGCCGATGATCGTGCCGTTCTTTACTGATGTGCTGCTTTCCTGAGTTGAAGCGGTTGATGTTACTATGTAAATCAGGATAGTCACCGTAAGGCTAAATGCCTTTGGAAAAATACTAACGTCAGCTACCTGCTTGTCGCGATCATAGCACGTGGCTGCTCGTCCAGCTGCTGGGACAGCAAGCTCAGCTAAAGCCCGAGCCCACACTAGCTCCACTGTAAGCCTTATTCCCTTATGTGACAGCCGTATGGCCGGGCGAGGAATCCAGGGTGGCATACGACCTTCAGTGTCACAAACACACTCCAGAGGGCCAGAATGAACTCGACGCTCTCCCTCGCCGAGAGCCAAGGCGTACCGGACTCGACATTTTTGACCTTCTCCGGAAAGGCGGAGAAGGCGAAGAGAAAGCGGCTCCTAGAGAAAAGAAGAATTGTTGGTGTTATTAGATACCTGAACCTGCAGGAAGGGTTATGTTTGTAAGTGATCGTCATTGTAGGTACAGCGAAGATTTTTTGATTGCTCAGGGTTGCTTTTAGTAGTTGGTAGGAAGTAATACCTTTCCAGTGCCACCAGTGGCCGCAACTGACCAGTCGAAGCCAGCGAAAGCGATAGGCGTAGTGTCAAGGCGCGGCGCACGAATTTCACAAGAGTAGAGGGTGCGCACGCGCGACATCGTGAGCTCCAGCTGGAACTCACCGCGGGAATCCGCATATTTAGAACTGGAAGAAATTGTTACAGAAGCAGTTTGGTTTTGAAATTCCCGTATTGTTTTGTAAGTTAGGAATTGCATTGTAAGGTTAAGAGTTGTAAAAAGAGGGTCCGTGTCGTTCAAGATAAAACGAAGGTAATTTTCTCCAATGCTATTCGATGTTTCATAATCTCGTGGGATTAAAATGGTCTGTTTAGTGGAAATATGTTGATTTTAGAGCTAATAAGCTAAGTTTGACAGGTTTGTCCATACCTTAATTCTGTAAGGGAAACGCATCTCCCCCGCCCTTGGGCAGCGCAGCCCGCGTTGAAGCGAACCTGCTTGCCTGAGAAGCCCTCATTGGCAGTGAAGTGGTCGCGACTCAGCAGCGTGAACGTGAAGTCTACATACACACGCATTCCCTCGCACGCGCCGCGCCATACCAAGTAGACACCTGGCAATAGGAAAAGAGAGTAAAAAACCTGTTTCTTTTTTAAGTGTGTTCCATTGAAATCCTGTACAATTCCGTATACAAGTGGGCTGGTACTCAACCTTCCAGTATAATTAATTGTAACAATTTTTACTACCTTTGTTTTACGTTTACAAAGCTCGTAAAAAGATGTCGTATTGACGAAGCAAGGCCAAGCAGTCGGGTCCATGACTATCCTAGACTATTTAACCCAAGTCACGACCAAGGAAACAATATACAGTTTATAGCAAACTTATTTCAAGATTGCACAACTAGCACAAACCAAGGGAGGTGTCGGTCCGGGTGAACGCGACAGCCCATCTTTGGTGCGCGCAGCCGAATACTTTGGAGGTGACATCGCAGTCCGGCTCGCGCGTGGCAGAGCGCGTCACGAAATAGATGAAAATATGGGTATTTAGATAGACTAGCACCAACCCACAAACCAAGGGAGGTGTCGGTTCGGCTGAACGCGACAGCCCATCTCTGGTACGCGCAGCTGAAGTCTTTGGGAGGTGACATCTCGGTCCGGCTCGCGAGTGGCAGAGCGCGTCACGACAAAGATGAAAACATGGGTATTTAGATAGACTAGCACTAAGCCACAAACCAAGGGAGGTGTCGGTCCGGCTGAACGCGACAGCCCATCTCTGGTGCGCGCAGCCGAAGTCTTTGGAGGTGACATCGCGGTCCGGCTCGCGCGTGGCAGAGCGCGTGACAACAAAGGTGAAGACGTGAGTGTCGGCGCGGTCCTTAAGCCGCGTGGCGCGGTACAGCAGCGCCATGCGCCGCGTCCACGCACGCCACACCACGCAGGCGCCGCCGCCGACGCCTACGCACGTGTGCTCGCTCAATTGATCTGTAACCAATAAAAATAATCCTGTTAAGAAATGTGTTGGTTAAAAAAAACAACATTTTAAATTCTCGCGATAAGAACAGAAAAGTGTGGGTTGTAAGGTTAACGATTGATCTCATTCGATTCCGCTACGAATTACAAAGTTCAAAAGTTTCTAATTTCATTATACTATCTGCCTTAATTACTTAATTCCTGAAATATTCTGTTTGAATGCTGTTCATTACTGCCTACCTATGTTTTCTTCAAATTGCGACAGTCAACATGAAGGAGATGTACATAACTAAATTCCAGCTAAAAGAAAACAATGCTGCAGTGACGAAAACAATTTGTCACAGCAGCTAACACGTAAATTATTTCCTCATTTTGAGCACGAGCACATACAAGGCGCTATTTCAAAAATTGCAACGTCGCTTGATGCTCCTTATATTACCCGGGAGAATGAAAAGAAAACACGCTAAAAATCTTATAATCGTCTGAAGAGACGAAGCGTTATTTGTTTTATGTAAAGTTTGCATGAGGTAAGAATTTTCTGCTTTCTGTAGTTGGTTTAAACAATTTTGTTGTAGTTTCGATAGTGTCTAATCAACTGTTAGGCGTGAGCAATGTGATTTAATCTATATAATAGATTTCTTCCTGGCTTCAGAGAAAGATAATCCGTCTTCTTTTTTCAAAGCAAGACAATAATAGAATACATAGCGAGTGTAGTGACCACGAGCTTAGTAGCTAACATTTTGCATGAGCTATCTTTCATTGGGATCTTTCAGAAAATGTATCTATTCAATACTCAATTTATTGATAACAACAAGTTACAAGTCAAAATATTCAGCGTACTACAATGCAAATCCTCTTCTAATATGTCACCTTCTTT
Source organism: Carpatolechia fugitivella (assembly GCA_951230895.1). Taxonomy (NCBI): domain Eukaryota; kingdom Metazoa; phylum Arthropoda; class Insecta; order Lepidoptera; family Gelechiidae; genus Carpatolechia; species Carpatolechia fugitivella. The sequence continues at coordinate 16,895,854 of OX579646.1, read as the reverse complement.
TTCATCAAAGGTCGGTGACCGACCCCACAAAACCAGAGTTATGGGGCCCCCAAAAATCAATAAGAGGCTGAAATGATGACTATTTTCCGTAGAGCATACTGTGCTACAAAGATCTTTTGGAACTTGGATGACATTGACAGGAGGGCGTGGGTGTTTCAATTACAATACAATTTCTCTCATACCGTCGTTAGTTCCGAATTTCGCCACGTGCCAAAAGATCCTTGTAGCACTGTGCAGACCTACCACAGAATCTGTGAAATGGCCAAAATTGGAACTACAACCATTACTATAGCAATGTCAAGAGTCGTGATTGGTTGAAAAGTAGTTTGTATTACTACTATCGCCGCCGTTCATTTCACAGATAAGTTGGTAGGTCTGTACAGTCTAACAAAGTGTTTTTTTTAACACAGTTGGATTCGTACCCGGAACTTCCGTTACGAACACTCGACCACGTAAGCTGTTACAAAGCAATCATACAAGATTGAACGTTTTCATTAAATATTCGCAAGACTTGCCGATTACGGTTGCACGGCATCTTTAACATGAGGCATTGAGCTGCAATGAAAGCCTTTTATTAAAAAGAGCGCAATGAATAACACCGTTTGCGTCTAATGAAATTTTTATGAAGATAGGAATATTCATTTAACACGTTTTATGTCGAACATAATGTGCTGGCCATATTAATTTTCTAATGCTCTTTGCCTGCGAAACTAACTAAAACAAGTAATATCTATTTTTATTTGGTATCTAAATTAATATATTTGGTTCAGAAAAACCACGGTATCCGCATGGTGAGGTTGCATATTTTCCGTTACACGAAATATGTGGTTTAAAAGTGTAAGATATGATTGGAAGACGAAATGTTGTATGAATCAGATTTCACATCGCTTGTTTTCAGGGCACGTGGTCGTGATGGCTTCTCAATGGCTAGAGTTTAGGTGTAATTCAACATCAACATCAACGGCCCGTTACAGTCCACTGCTGGACTATGAGCCTCCTCCACTTAAGTGGAGGGTTTTGCCATAATCTCCCTTGGCAGGCGGGTTGGAGATCGCAGATTAAAAGGTTACTGTATCAGAGAGCGCTGCTGCCCATTCCCTGTTCAATGTGTAGTCCCTAAGTCGCCTCTTACGACACCCACGGGAAGAGTAGGGGTTGGTGACAAATGTATTCTACTCTGCCGTCACCGCATGGCCAATAATAGGTGTAATTAAGTCTTTTATAATACCTATTTTTATTTTTTCTTGAAAGGCTACAAGGAGTCTTATTCGTAGAAGAAAGGGATCTTTCACGTTACAAGAATTTTAACGGATTTCTGTAGGATTAATTTTAATACTCTTCTACGAGAGTATTTTATTTTGTCGATAAAATAAAATAATCGGATAATACTTATATTTTTGAATTATGTTTCAAGTCTGTGTTATGTGTGCGAGTCTATGTAATAAATAATCCTAATATAAAACACTTGCGTATACGTGATTTGATTAGCTCGATGTTGTAAATACATAAAATTTTGTGTAGAGTAGACTCTAATTTAATTACCTACGTTATTATTCGGTGTTAAATTAAATTAACACACATTAATTAAGAAAGCCCAATATCATAAATTATTCCAACGTTTTCTCATCAAAATTTCAATGTCCATCGTCAATACATGCCACAGATAAGAGAGATTGCTCAGTGGATGTGGCTTGTGTACACAGGACACAATGCAGTAAACAATGTGTATAGAGCCCTATGTTCGATGTTGTTCGATACGAGCTGTCATTGTACCGGGCCCCTATTCTGTTGTCACGCTACTGAATACATCAATGAAAAGCTGTATAGGAGATAAAATTTGTATTTGTTATATCTTTGTTACTTTATAAGGTAAGTAGAAATCAAATGAAAAATATGTCAGGAGAATATAGAGATAATGCTGTATAAATGACTGCTTGTAACTAAATAATTATAACGTCTACATCTTCAAAACAAGAGTCCCGGAATGGTCAATTTTAAGAGCTCTATCCTTGACAGATGGTTACTTACATACATACTTAAAGAATTTGATCGAAGCTTACGTAAAAGCTTGTAAAACGACTATTATGAATTACCTTGCTGAGAAGAAGCATTTAATAATACTGAACAACATATATTTTTTTTTAATTTCCACGTAGACATTATAAGAGTTTAAATTTAACTTTATTCACATTAAAGCGATTCCCACCAGTGAAGTTGGAAGTGATTCACAAAAAAAAGTCACTACAATACTACATTCACTAACTATTGGCACGTGTGTGTATCAGAATACCCCTTAGCCCACATCATGTCATCATGTTTCGTGTCCCATAAATTACGACCGGCCCATTACTGATAGCCAGTCAATGGAGACTCAACCCCACCTTCCCTACCCTACTACGTTAAGGTAGCTACTGTCACACGATAAAGCTTTTAAATTATATAGATAGATATATCAGTAAGCCAAACTGACAAAAGGCATCTTTTTCCGTGTCGATTGTTGCTACTTAGTTATATTTTGCTGAAGATTTATAATGCTCTAAATTTAATATTTTGTTCATTCATCCTGTTCGCCTTTTGAAGACATGTCCAGCAGCTACACGTCACGGAAATAAAGACGTTGCGATGGATGTGTGGCGTTACGCGATTAGATCGAATTCGTAACGAACACATCCGTGGCAGTCTCAGAGTCCGAGACGTAGAAGTCAAAGTCAAAATTATTTATTTCCATAGGATGTTATTACATCACTTAGATCCGTCCTTACATTTTTTTGGGTGAGTTCACTAACACAATGGCGGAATAGCGGATAAGCTTCAGGAAAGTCGCCTCCGATGGTATGGCCATATAAGCCGCATCAGACCGTCAGACTACGTAGGAAAAACATGCCTCGACCTCACTGTCCAGGACCCTAGGTCACGTGGTAGGCCAAAAAAGCGCTGGCTGGACGTTTTGAAAGCGTATATGGAAGAGATCAATCTCTTACCTAAGGATGCCGAAGACCGGGCAAAATGGAGAAGATTGAGTACACTAGGCCGGGAAAACACTAGGACGAAGAACAAGATCCTGTTCGCGTTTTAAGAAAGAAACGGCCAGGAGATGAATCATATTTTTAGAGCTTCTTATTCATCATGTAGATTGTGAAGTCAACAGCCGATAAAAGATAAAAATGTCTTTATTCGAAGTAAAATTTAACAAGATCATTTTTCGACGTCAAAGCTAGCTATAAAGGACAAAAGAAGTTTGTCCCTGATTGGCACGTTCACTACAAGTGTTGGTCTCGGCTACGACTTCCGAAACATGGAATCATCTTTCTTTTCAGACCATCAGGTGATTTAGTCTGAAATATCTCAACCAAACTGGGGAAACTCTCACAAATAAATTTCTTGTCTGACAGTGTCCCCACTTCCGTGAACCCGTATTGAGTATCAAATGTTCAACTTCTCGACGGCCGATGAAGGAGGATTAAGATGCGAACTGTCAAACACCAAATTTGGTCCCAAAAGGATGCGTGGATTGCACCATTTCGGACAAGTTCATGGGCGTCCTAACGAATTAAAACAATATAGATTTTCAAGACCTGTTTATAAGATGTTTTTCACAAGAAATATCAAAAGCAATTCTCCGAATGACATCAATGTGCAACGCTGGCCAGTACCAGCAAGGAGTGCGGACCTCGCTATAGGGTGGGGTAGGCTAGGCGCCCCACTCAGGCTTGAAGTTTAATATCAGTAACAAAATTATTAGTTTAGTTTAATATTAATCAGATTTTGCCTATACCCAGTATATTATTGAAATATGGAAGGGACAGTTCATAAAATAAAACCTACTATATTTTGAGTTTTCTTAATTTTAGGGGTCTAAGCAAATGCTGGGTACACCCATGGGCAGGACGTCATCAGACCTAAAAATAATTAAGTCGGGCTCTTTGAAGTCGGGACTTCGGGAGTGTGTTGTGCTACACAAGTATTATACACTAATCAATAAACTACACCAAAGCTCAGGCACTATTGCATCCATATTTTATCACGATGCCAAACAACTTTTCCATCATAATACGTTATTCGAACAAAGAAACCTCGCCAATACGTGACTGAAATCTAAAACCAGTTCATAATACATTGCGTGTATCGTTCGGCCATAACTCATAGGTTTACGACAGGCCGGTGATGTATCTTGTATTGAATTTCGAAAAGGGATTCTTAATAATATTTTTATTGAGGGCAGGGTTCGATACGTGAATAAAAGTATGATAAGTTATGAGTATGCAAACATGGACGTGAATAGTCATTTATGTGACTGTTACATATTGGAAGCGTATTTTTTACTGCGGAACGAAGTCTACAGATATTATTTCCGGACTTATATTTAAAAAAAAAATAACTGGCGATTTTGTAATTTTTGCTTTACTTGTTGTGTCCGTTTTCCTCCGAGGCTGTTGTAATACAAGTATATAAGTTTGTAAATTAAGTAGGCTTCAGCCTCTCAGTGGGGATGTATATATTAAACTGATAACAACAACTTATTTTTTATTAATTCAACTACTGGCAATTCAATATGCAGACCCTCAGCGCCAGTGTATTATTTGTGCACACACTTGTTATAACACTGTGTATCAAAAATGATACACACGGCCGTTCTTGTTAAAACATTGTGTATCCATGATGCACACACTTTTCATACTTTTTGTATGGGGAAAATATCCTCTGGCCTGGGCGAGTGTAACGATGTATTTAGGCTTGGCGCTGAGGGTGTTAAAAATATAATTATGAAATAACCCGATTCCAAGCATACTATATTATCGGAGTTCATGTTAAAAAAAAACAAAAACTCTATTAACAATATCCATTCCAAATATACCACAGATACAATAAGTACAAAAAAAAACTTTTTTATTTCTTTTTGAATTCAAACCTTTTTGTATTTTTAATTTGGTCCAATTTGGTTTCAATGTTGGCTCGTGATATCAGTACCACTCCTCTTTACCACCTTCCTTGAAAGCCTTTTTATCTCTACCTTTGTGTATCTAATGAACCCTTGAAGTTGATTGAGAATGTTTACGAAGGTTCTCATTTCACTTTATCTAGATAGCGTCATCTATCACTCGTCGATCGACGCGCTTAAAATTAGATTATAGATGAATTCAACGTTTTGATTAATTAATTATAGGTTTTTATAAATCTCGTATCTGTCTATCTATTATATATAAAAATCAATTATTGTTCGTTTGTCTCGCCAAAACTTCAGAATGGCTGGACCGATTTGGCCAATTTTGATCTTGAAATATTTGTGGAAAATCATAAGTTTAATAATCAGTAATAAAAAAAAAACTACAATTTAGTTTTTCAATAAAAAATGGTCAAGGGTAGGTGTGTGTAGTGTGTATTTATTTTATTTATTAAGATCACCAACAGAGTATACAACAGATCATTTTAAGTATAATACAGTCCTTAATTATAGTAAACAGCTAATTGCTACCCCAATTATAGGTGATAACAGCATGCATAGCACGAAGATAAAGCTATACATCATGAAATTTACATCGTTTTGTTCCCGCCGTGTAGTGATAGTACCCGTCAAACTGAACAACTTTCCACGAAAAAAAAAATTCCTGCGACAAAAAAATTTTTGGTCTCTCCATACAAAGTGAGACTCCCGAGCGACCCATTTTGTATGGAGAGACTAAAAATTATTTTGTCACTGGATTTTTTTTTCGTGAAAAGTTGTTCAGTTTGACGGGTACTAACACTACACGGCAGGAACAAAACGATGTAAATTTCACGGTGTATATATGAACTAAAACTAGAAATTAGCTAAACAACAAAAAATATATAATAATATGGAATTAGCCTGTTTCCTGTGTAGAGTAGGGTAGAGGTAAAAAATGGCAGGACAACGTCTGCCGGGTTAGCTACTCGTAATAAAAGAGGAGCGTCGGCGGTGTAGTCCAAGGCCGCTGCTTTCCACCTGGGCGCCGCTGGTCCGTATCCAACATTTACCATGTTTTCGAATTTGTAATAAAAAAATGTAAATAATACGTTTATTTGACGCTCTTACGATGCAGGCAAACATTGCAAGGAAACTACCTCACACCTAAGAAATTTATAGATCGTACGTGACGTACGTCGACCAACCTGCATTGACCCAGAACGGTCGACTATACATCGAAAACACATGGTACAGAGGACAAAGGATATAGCCAGGCCAGGCTGCTTGAAACAGATTAAGTTTTCTCAGGTAATTATTTATGCTTTGTCATGAAATTTCGCATAATTGTGCAGTTCGGTAAACTATACATGTAAACAAAATTTCATATAAAAAATCTCTTGAGAAAATTCAAACCGTTTCAAGCGGCCTGGCCTGACTACATCCTTTGTCCTCTATATACGTGGTGGGAATAGCACCGGCACCTCTTGGACGGGAAGTAAAAGCCCTAGCCATTACACCATACCTCTCTAAACAATCATTGCAGTAAGTATGCTTATCCGTATGTGAGCTGTTGATCATGATGCTTATCCTTATTTACGTATGTTTAAGTAGATTTTTCTTCGAGTGGGAGCGGCTGAGATTACGGCTCCCGAACCACCGAGCCTCACCGCTCAGATAAGATATGAGTAATTGGATCCCGGAATAGGCTTCGACGTAAGTACTTACCTACCCCTACGTGATCATATGTGGCTTGGTAGCGCACGCGCGATCACTCCGTGGAAAAGTTTTGTGTATTTATTTTTATTGTGACTAGACTATTTTACTGTAATTCCTATTCACTGTTTTTTGAAAAAGTACTGAAAGTTTGTCATAAAATATGTAGGTATATAGGTAGGATTTGATAGTAGAGAATTTACAAGAGTTGCGAGAATGTCAAAACATTTAATTTTATAAAGTAATATAGACTCGAAATAGGAAATATTCATTGAACAGATAGTTGGACATTATTTTATTTAAAAGAACTTCATCAGTTGCATTACATCTATTGATGGACATTAGACCTCCCTAAAAACAAACAATAAAATCAATAAATTGACAGAAAGAGAGACTCGTGAAGTAAATGTAAAATACGGAATTCGGAAGTATGTACGCACACACGTCAATATTCATGCCGATAAAAGCTTTCCAGCAGCGTTAAGCCACACACACATGTAAAATGCATGGAACATACGCGTGCACTCTATTTTCACATACCTAGACGTGCGACTATCATATGGAACGAAGGAATTTCCCATTTCGTTCCAATACAAGTGTACATCAAAATACATTTTATGAGATTTCTTGCGTATTTTAATTTCTCGTAGAAAATGGTGATGTTATAGATAGTTATCCTGAAAATTAAAACTATAATTGTTGTTTAAAAACAAAAAAGGACTGTAAGGTCGCCAACCGACCCCGAATAGGAGTAATGTAGCCGTTAATAACCGCTGATATTATGTCAATTATTTTCCATAGATAGCCAGGAGCAACGGCTTAACGTGTCTTTCAAAGCACAGATCATACTTTTCTAACCATCAAGTGATTCAGCCTACACACACACAGACTACAGACTACAGTTTGTGAAGGTAACAATTAGGTAATAAAATTTAGCATTTGAACTTTGGAGCTTCTTTGTGGATTTAGGATTTTACCCGCCATTCTGACTTCAGGTTGGCGGCTCATTTTGGTTAATTCGTAACTTTGTAAATCATGAGGTAAAAAATCTCTTAGTATAAGTAATAATTAATAACAATTAGGTAACATTTTCTCATAAACAATTCAACCCTTAGGACGAACACCTAACCTATTCCTAACCCAACTGGGATAGCTGTCTAGTCTAACAAAGTGTTTTTTGTTGTCCAACCGGGACTAGAATCGAACAACACAACAAAGCCACACAGGCCAACAAGGGTCCTTTTAAATCAAAGGCCAACAAGGGCCCTTTTAAATCAAAGGCCAACAAAGGCCCTGTTAAATCTCAATTACACTCTTTCTACAAATCACATCACACTTCACACTTCACATCACACTAATATTATAAATGTGAAAATGTATTTGGATGTTTGTTCTGCCTTCACGCCTAAAGAACTTAACGGATTTGGATGATATTTAGAATGAAGATAGTTTGTATCCTGGATTAACACATAGGATACGGGAAAAGGTCTTATTCCTACGGGAAAATCTTACATAACGCGAGCGTAGCCGCGGGCGGACCGCTAGTGTCATAGAAATAAATGTATACACTCTAATTCTCAAAATCGCAATTCTCAAGTGAAAATATAAAGACTTGAGATGTATTTGTAATGTCGTGGAGACGTGTCCAACAAATACCGTTCTTATTGTAAGGAATGTGAGACTTATGTTAGAGATATCTCTTTGTCCAAGTGGCTCTCTATTTGCAGTAAAGTACTGTCCACTTGAGAATGTTTTATGTTACGAGATGCTCTTTATAGATGAATTTATTTACTGCACAAGGTGTTTTGTGTCATCTTCATCTGTAGTCGGTTTTGATCTGTGGATTTTCTACTTTGAATGTATTATGTAAAAAGCTTTCACATTTGGTTTTCAAATTATACTTAATCCCCTAATTTGCTGTATTTGTTCAAAATTAATGACGACGACAATCAGTCAAAGGAGAGATTGAGGTTGTTGGAACTTCCTAGCCCTTTCGTCCCACTGTCTGAGAATCCACCGCCTGGACATGAGTTACCCTGGCTTACCTGGAAGTCTTTAAATAGGCTTCGGACTCAGGTAGGCCGAAGTAAGGAGAACCTGTTCAGGTGGGGATTTTCAGACGGTTCTAACTTGGAGTACAAGTGTGGTGCCGTCCCCCAAACGATGGAGCATTTGATGTCGTGCCCTGCGTGCCCCAGCAGCTGCACGCGGGAGGATTTGATTAACGTCACTGATAGCGCAATTCTTGTGGCCAATTTTTGGGCTGAGACAGTCTAGGTTTGCCACCGACTCGAAAAGAAGAAGAAGAAGAATGAATAATAAATTTGGCATTAAAAAGCTGTATTTATTTCGCTAAAATTTAAAAATAGACAGTAATGGACACTGATCCCAAACTAGGAGGAGCCTGTACTATGGCTATCGGACTCAAGTGCTTAACATGCAAATGTGGCAAACATTGTGGGACTGGGTGGGATTCAAACCCGCGACCCCGATGAACGAGCTTTGCTTTGCGTACTACCAACTAGGCTGGCTTCAATGCAATTACCCCATTTCTTATATTTTATAATGAAAACGGTAAAAAGTACTATGTTCTAAAAAATCCACTCCTATACCTGTTTTTCGTTCAATACGCAACAACGCGAATACATCAATGAATGATGCATGAATCTGATTAGATTAAGCACATACCGACATATCTGTATGACGCCATTTGTTACTTGTATTGGTATAGGTATATCTGTTCTCTATACATAATGCATCTACCAAGTATTGCGTCAGAACCGACCGTGAAACCGGGCTATTTCCAATTATGCATGTATTTGCGGTGCTTGTACTGGTAAATGTCAAACTACACACCCATACCTTTATCACGTCACACACACACACACACTAACACAAAGAGAAGAGACATAAAGAAAGAAATATGTTTTCAAAAATCTTTAAAATGAAATCCTGATAGAACTAGTATTACAATGAATCACGATGAGGTGTACGTAACTAATTTCAAGAAAAGCCTTTTCAGATTTTATTTACAACTTTAATTTTGATATTCGAAATTTAAACAAGATTTTAATAATTGAGAGTATCCACCCATATCCAAGAAGGTTTCATTTGGCAATAATAACAGACCAATTACAGCTAATTAATGAAAACAAAAGCTAAAGGGCGTGCATTTTTCCAGTTGGCAAGCAGTAATTAATGTTACAATAGTGCACAATTTAAATTCAAAATGGCGAATGTTAAAGTTCAATTTAAAATGTGGTGGAATCACGAGAGCGCGAAATTCGTTGGTACGTTATTATAATGAGCTTCCATTGTATTAATTCATCTTTATGATGTGAATTTCCACAACGGACAATTAAATTGGTACTTTTGTTTGTAGGTAGAAATAAAATTATTCATAAAGTAGTTCCTTACGTGAAATGTAATAAAAATATTTTATTCTCACCCTAAATGCACGTGTGGAATGGTATGACCTACGTCAGCCAACTGTAAGAAACGGTAATGTATGTATGTAGAAGTATTAATCGCCGTGTGGTTCCCGGCTTTCAAATAGGACCAACCGTCTTTCCGTGGATTTGGGTTTAGGGCTAAATAATAATAAAAAATAACAATTTATTCAGGTACAACACTATAAAATATAGGCGTGTGCAGAGTGATGGTGCAAAGAGCCCTGGGGTGTTAGTATTGCTGGGTGCTATCACCATCAAAAACCAAGTAATGCCGAAACGCGTACGCTCATGGGAGTGTGAACCATGAGCTATAGGCGCCCATCACTAAGTCCCTCACAGAACGTTCCCGCCGTGCACGCCGGGCAATGCTGCGACTTAAAACGGGTTTCACACAAATCCATCCTCTCCGTAGTCGCAGTAGCTAATCTGTGGGGGGCGAAGGCGAACCACCGGCGCCTTAAAACCGGTTTCTAGCAACTTCCTCTATAAACCCTCAGCTCGCATGTGGTCGCGTAGCTGAGGACCCCTCTTATCAAACAACCGGATGGGGGGTAGGGGAAATTGACCACCCACGTGTTTGTGCCGTGCGTGGAGACCCGTACGGAGGGATGAAGGGATCCTGGTGGTTGAGCAATGCAACACACCACTTTGGCCCGGATTTCCTCTCAAACGGGAGGTCATGGACTAGCCATCTATGATCAATCGGCTGTGGCAACCCGTCAGAGGGTTGTCAGGTTAGGAGTTCTAACCTTGGTGGACCCTGGCCCGGCCGCGGAGCCCAGGGCGAGCACGCGAGTTCCTCTTGCTCGCGGGCAACCCTGGACCTCTTCGAGCGTAAGTCAGCGGTCCTCTGGGGGGACGGATGACTATATCCTCAGGGCAGTTCTGGCGATCGTGCGCATATCCACACGACGTCCCCTACTGCGGGCTCCAAGGAGGGTGGAACGCCGCTGAGGATGAACTTTGGAGTTTCAACACCATGGACACTAGAGGACCCTTTAAAACTACCGGTCAGGCTGCTACTTCGGTAGCGCCACAAATGACTACCGCACCGGCTGCTTCCTCAACCGAAGCGCCACCTGCAACATCCAGACTTGACCTCTCAACCCTGAGGGAGGCCATTCCATCCGCCGCTTCGTCGGTGGATACATGGTCGCTACCCATCAGGGTTAAGAGGCCAAGTAAACAAAAGCCCCCACCACCGCCCAAATCCGGACCACCGAGTGCGCCTACCGGCAAAAGCAAGCGCAAGAAAGCTGGCTGCCAAAAGGGAAGGTCAACCCAAGGTCCAGGACCAGAAGGTAGACCTCACTGCACAGGACAGAGGGAATCCCGCAGGATCTTCCGCGGCTCCCGTGGTTCCAGCAGCACCCAGTGGCGCCGGCAAGGGCGGTAACAAGAGAATGCGTGGGAAGCGAGCTGGCCAGAGCGCAAAAGAGAAGGCAGCTAACCGGCATGGGCAAAGGTCTCCACCTCAACCCAAGCTCGGTAAGCGTGGCCGTCCGGATGACACCATGTCGCCCCATGACGACCGCAAACGCCCTAAACCTGAGCGCCCACGTCCTCATCCTACGGCTGGCTCCGTCAATTATGCCGACGCATGCAAGTCCAATGACTTGTGTGTGGCAATGATGACGGAGCCTTTCCGGAATCTGACGCTGGACGAGGCAAATGCGGTTGAAATCGCTATAGAGGAGGCCATAGACGTGGAGCTATGTACTCCTGCCACGTCCAGGACCACTCCGGGCAGACTGCCAAGCTTCCGCGGAAAGGCATTCCACAGTGAGGGCGTCCTCAAAGTTTGGTGCGAGGACGACTTCACTCTGGAATGGCTACGTAAGACCGCAGTGAACATCCGTTCTCCACGTCCAGAGACCCGAATTGTGGTGAGGCGCCAAGCCGAAATCCCGAAGAAGGTCAAGGCGGGCATGTTCGTGCCACGCTACAAGGGGGAGGACATAAGGACCCTGCACGAGCGTTTCCAGATGCAAAATCCGTGGTACGATGTGGCTGCCTGGAGTCTATACCACGTCGAAAGACAAGAGGACAAGGAAGGAGTCTTTTTTGTCCTGGGTATACCTCTAAGTGACGTGGAGGAGCTAAAAAAGAGAGACTGCCGGGTCTCCTACAAAGTAGACTCAGTCTACGTCAGGTCCGGCGAGGCTGTAAGTAAGCCGGCGACTTCGAAAGACGTAGCGCCCACCGTGGCAGCATCGACCTCGCAGGCACCTTTTGGCAATGTAAAAGACTCGTCGGGAAATCCTGGGGTCTATCGCCGAAGATCACCTTATGGCTATATACTTCTGTCATACGGCCTGTAGTCACATACGGTGCCATTGCTTGGTGGCCCAGGACCAAGCTAATTACCGTCAAATCCAAGCTACAGCGCTTTCAAAGACTTGCCTGCACAGCAGTCACGGGCAGTATGCGCACCACCCCGACAGCCGCCTTGGAAATTATTTTAGGACTTAGGCCATTGGACCTATGGATCCAACATGAGGCGAGGATGTCGGCACATCGCTTAAAACTTTCGGGCGAAAGGATGTACCAGGACGGCCATGTCGCGGCTCTCTGGAAAGATGCTATAGTATCACAACCAATGTGCCAAGCTCCATGCGACAGGATCCCCAAAACCTACATATTCACCAAGAACTACGAAATCCAACTATTTGAAGCTAGTAAAGATCATTCAGGCACGGATGAACTAAGAATATACAATGATGGGTCTAAAATGGAGTCTGGAACCGGAGCAGGGGTATTTTCACTAGACTTAAACATCAGAATATCACTGGCCTTAGGCGATTATAGCTCTATTTTCCAATGTGAATGTGTAGCAATTACCGAGGCAGCCACCGCCATCCTAAGAAGGGAGGTTGAAGATTTCACCATCAGAATACTTTCCGACAACATGGCTATGCTCCAAGCACTTCGAGGCAACATCTGCAGCTCAGTGCTTATCTTCGAATGTCACTTAGCCTTAGACGAGCATGTGCAAGGAATAAGGTCATCCTTCAATGGATAAAAGGACACAGCGGATCACTGGGTAATGATGCGGCTGATGAACTGGCAAGAAGGGGATCCGAAGCTCCGGTGTTGTGCCCTGAGCCTCTCCTGCCGATATCGTTCAGCCAACTGATAACGTGGCTGCGCAACATTACCCGGGACGAACACAACGCCCAATGGGCTAGTCTAACAAGCTGCAGACAGTCGAAGGCGGTGATCCCAACACTATCGCCGATACTAACACACAGACTTCTCAGCCTAAACCGTAAAAACCTCCGAATAGTTGTAGGCAGTTTAACAGGTCACATACCTCTCAATAAACATCTATTCACCATCGGTGCGACGGATAGCCCTCTATGCAGAGGATGTCTGGAAGCAGAAGAAACGGTCACCCACGTAGTCCTGGAATGCGTAGGGTTGACTGACCAACGGGCAAAAATCCTCCAGAATGTGAGGTCGCTCCGCGAAGCCTGTGACAGTCCCAGGAGGCTTCTGAGCTTCTGGAAGGAGCTGGGCTGGTTGGAGTAACTAGCCAAAACCGAACGTAAAACGGACCAATTTAGAGTCTAATTGCGGAAACGGGAGCTCACCAACTAACTAACTAACTAACTATAAAATATAATAAGCGACAGACTAGCCTAGGTGCACTAAGAAAAACGACGACCTTCCTACCTTCATTTAGGTGCTACACTCCGAATCTAAACTCAAAGGTATCGCCAAACTTGGTTTTAATGTGTTCTTGGGAGCCAACTAAAGCTCTGCTCGCACCTTCAGTGATACAATCGTGATTAGTGTATATTCTATAATTTACCATCGCAAGTTTAATTATAAAGTTTTCAAAATTGTGTACTATAAGCATGTGTTTGTATAACTGTATATATAAGCGTGATGCTTTTCGTAATGGAAACAACAAAGGAACTCTAAAATACAGAGCATTTCTGCTAGAATCGCACCCCTATCAACGTAACGGTAATTAATGAAAAGTGTAAAATCTTGTTAAAATCTTTGCAGCTAGCTTCTTGTAGCGGCTTGCTGAAGCTTCCCACGCTCGAATCTTTATTGCTCCAGTAATTTCCGACAGCAACACAAATTAGAGGCGCTACGAAACTGCTACGGAGGTGCTACGGTACTGCTACGAACGCGAATCCAGTGCTACGAAACGGCTATCGTAGACGCTATTTGTTACAAACACTACAAATTGTAGTATAGTAACCGGTATCGATGGAGTACATACAAGTGAGTAGAAGGTGTATTGCTAGAGATAGATTGATTGAGATTGATAGTGATATTTCTAGTGAAGCGATTTCTCTGCATTAAGATTGCTGAAGTAGGTTTATTTTGTTTGTTCCTATTTTAAAGGACAGACATTCTGCAACATCTGTTATTATTTTATAAATTGTACACTTTTAAGTTTTTTCTTTTCCTTGTGTTGATGAGGACTACATCAGCACTTATTTCCTGTCAAGCGTTAAAAAAAAAAAAAGATTTTTGTTTCACCTCATCCTACACACTATGTAAACAATGTACACTTTCAAAATAAACTATTTCTTCTTTTCCTTGTGTTAATGAGGACTACACCAGCACTTATTTTCTGTCAAGCGTTTAAAAAAATACTTTTGTTTCATCTCATCCTGCACATTATGTAATCAGTGTAAGACCGGTAATTGATTACACTCATCTCACAGTCATACTCATACATTGTGAGCCGCCAGACTTGTTGACAGAATATTGATCGCGTCATAAATTGAGAGCCACAGATATTAATGCTATGGGATGTAGACACGTTCAATTTATTCCGTACGTGCTTAAAATGGGTACTTACTTATTCACATTTAGGACCATTCTAAAGATAAAGATAAAACCATTCGTAACTGAACTTGATGTTAACGGACGCGACGTTACCGGAACTTGACGCAAACTTAATAACTCTAAGACAATTAACATTGGTGAAGCTAATCATGGGCGCATTTATTCTAACATCCCAAAAAAATAGCCTTGTCCGAAGAAATTATTATATTAGACATAGACATGGACATAGACAACTCAAAAAAATATTAAAAATATGAATAATTCAGTCCCTTTGGTATCTAGCAAATATATGGGACCCGTTGTTGCCCACAGATGTTTTTTTTTTAAATTTAACAAAAAATAAAAAGTACTCTAAGAGTTACAAATAAATTAGCACAATTTAGGTTGCACATAAAATAGAGTAATGCATTGATCGATTCCAGATAAAGCTAGATCCTCAGTGACGGAAATTCTTTTTATTAATAGCTTTACAACATACGTGAGGCGAAATTCACGTAAAGTGACAGTTTTAATTATGGGCCACAAAGTATGGCGGGGTAATTTTTTTTTTATTGATTTTTCTTCTGATATGTTGCTACGCGAACGGATTTCAAGTGTTATATACTGTCACATATCAAACGTGACGCTGCTAGACTACTTCGTTTGGATCCAAATGGTATAATTGTCGAAATATTGACGAATGAAATTTGGTACACACGGTTTCGTATGTACCATGTTCAAACAATGATTTTATGAGATCTGTTCTGTTTTGTTTGTTGTTCGAATGTTAAATCTTATTTATTTTTGCGTCACTGAGCAATAGGGTAGTGAAACCGGGCTTTCGTTAGCTATTTTAGTTTTTGTTATTTTCAACATCCATGATCGTGTCATCTCGTGTGTGCCATATTCAAACGTCAATCATTCTTAAACTGTTGCGTCACGTTTGTTCTGAATACCAAAATAAGAAATTGTTTATCCGTCACTGAGCGGATTTATAGCTTACAAGCCAGAAGGAGCTAGGCACACACGACGTGACGAACATAAATTATTGCCTTGTAATCGATCATGACGGGTATTCATAGTTCACTGGTAGGGTGTGGGCTCACTAATATCGCCGTGACATGATGTCAAATTGTCAATTTAGGATGTCAAAGAGAATTTGTAAATGAGTGTTGACGTTACAGCTAAATTTGTGCAGATGATCTGTTTTAGACAGTTAAGGTTCATCTAAGTCATTTTCTACGATATTTATATTTTGTACCGAGTTTCTTACTAATACAAGTAAATTTTATAAGTTGGTTTAAAAAAATTGAATTGAATTGATCAGACTATAGTATTGTGGATAGTGATATTTGTTAACCATGATTTTAAATTAATCATATAATTAAAAAAATGCTGCCCAGTGTTGGTTGGTCGATTTCACATACAACTTTTGGATGTCTCCACAAGGGTCTGCAGTTAAATTATTAAGTTTTGTTGTGAGTTTGTCATCGAAGTTAGTTAACCAAAAAGGTGATGGCTGAAAAACAGCTGACGTTATCACATTTTCATTGTCTTACTTATTTTCGTGTTCGTACTACTTATTGATACATATAATAAATGTCTTTTTATTCTTATTTTTAAATTGATAAGAGAACAAAATCATCAAATTTTTTTGACGCAGTTTTTAATTCTTCTTTGTGACCATTTTCAAAAGTTACCAACACCTATTGCTAACGTGCCTTTGAATCATAAAAAACATTCCACTTCATAATTATTTACTAGTCTACCACTAGGGGGCCGTTTCACGAAGCTACAAGTTACAAATTACAAGTAAAATTTGATGTACATTGCGTAGACAATGAGATAAAATGATAAGGGCTTCCAGTTTTGGCGAATTGGCTACGCAATGAATATCAAATTATAACTTGTTACAATTGTTACTTCGTGAAACGGGGCCCAGAAAATACTTAACTTACGTCATCAAAAATCAACAGTTGCTATTATTCTGTAATCTACGTATTTTAAGCTAAAAAATCCAGTCTAAACAAAAAATATTTATTTCACACTGCAAGATAAGATTGTTTAAATGCGTGTAGTGACATAAAACATCCGAAAGTACTGTAATTACTACACTGCATCATACATTATTTTATCATAAATAGGCAACTTTGGTGCCAGGCTGTGTCTATATTCGATAGTTTCTATACTCAACTTACAATACCCGGGTATAGAAGGTATTAAATATGCGCAGGAGTTATTCCGGTGTTCGTGATCCATCCCGTCCGCAAACAAAGGCTCTCTTACCTCGAGGTGATGCTCTGAATTAATCAATCAAGTTCAGGTGTATGCATGTACGTACATTATACAGGCATACTGTCGTATCTAGAAACTCGTGAAGCAAGAGTGTGTAATAGGTAATTACCACAGTTTAGTCCAACGACAGTGTTGAAAGAAAGTTTAACTGAGAAAGGTTATTTTAAAATTTTGACAAGTCTTCATAATACTTCGTATTCAAAATATCACAATAAAAGCTTGTCTGCATCTCTGTGTTTTCTTTCACAAAATTTCCGATCTCGTTGACTAGTGCCATACACAAATACGTTTTTCTAAAAAAGTGTTTGTTTTTTATTTTGTCCTAATTAATCTTAATGTAGATATAAAGATAGGTGATAAATTAGAAAAAAAAACACTTCTTTAACAATCTCATTTCTTTTATCCCTAAAACCGTTACACTAAAAACATTTGTCTAGTATCAATCAATGAATATGGTCTCCGCGCTGAAAAGCACATTTATTACTCTAGGGAGTAAAAACGTTGAACTGAACGCATAAAACGAGGAAATAGGCAGCATGTGTTGTTATGGGCCACAGGTGTGCTCCGATGTGATCCGGCGGATTCATTCGATTCGCAAACAAAGAGTAATCCCGCCCATCCCGGACGACACGCAGAGGTGATCAATCAAAACTCTTTTCACGCACGTGCCGGTTGTTTTAAATATGTAGTACTGGCTCCGGCTTAACGCGGAATAATAAATTGTACAGATAAACCTTTCGGGTTAATCAATCAATTCAGTGGTGAAAATCGGAACGACTCGTGAAAAACCGGACTCGTGATGTGCCGGTGAGTATAGATAAAAAGTGGACATTGGTCACGGTTCACAGTCACGCTCTAATCCTTAATTTAAGTTCGTCAGTCCTTTTCATCTTTTAAAGATTAAAAAGGGACAGAAGATGGCCATCCTAATATTAGAGCTGTCAAATATCGAATTTGAACCATATAGACGCGTTGATTGCACAATTTTAGAGAGCACGTAAAACAACCGACTTAAAAATCTCTTAATCTGACAGTTATGCCCTTATTTTAGGTTATCATTCATTCAAAATAATATCATTCGTTCGTCTGAATTCATCACTTCTCTTTCATTGGTCATAAAAACGAAAAGGATAGCTGGATTTTAAAATTAGAATTAGAAGATGACTTCCCGAATCGAGGACATTATACTTATAATGATAATGACGGTTTTCCGAGGCTCTCACAATAAACGATTTTAATAAGATATTCACGCAAATAGCTTATTACACAACAGTGCTATTTTATGCTTTGTAGTTTGGCGGAATTTATGTTTATTTAAGTCACTGTTAAAAAATAACTGAATAAACGATTTTTTATTTTTTTATTTTTTATTTAATATTCTGAGAACTGTTTTCTTTCTTATTTTGATGAAGTGAAAAAAACGCATTGTATGATAGCAAAATCCCGAAATAGAGAGCGAAACATAGAGGGAAGTGTAATTGAGTTTTCCCATTCGATTGCAGTCAGTCGGCTGAATAGTCAAGTCGGCTTACCTTTGATTAGTATTCTGCACTTTTGCTCTCGAGCTTACTTTGTTTGACCTTTGACTTTCGATTTTCAGTTTTTTCAGTAAATTATTCCATCATCGTGTCGTTTATCTTTCAGAGAACTTGTCCGTATCAAGGGATGATAAATTAAGCGCCTTCGCTTCACTTAATATAAGATTTAAAACGCCAATTTCGGTATTGTTGGCTTTTTTGTTATAAGATGACCGAAAAATACTTTATTTCAGAACAACTTTTCACTTATAATTTTGTTAGGGAGCGCTGCTGGTGAGTGAAATTTTATGTTCAATTTCATAAAAACAAAGAATTAAAACTTGAACTTCGTCTTTATAGCTTAGATGGAGTTTCAGGAAGAGATAAAGACATGAGTGCTATCTTGTATAACAAATGAATATTTAGGTGGAATCTACAATTGTGTCTAAACTTACATGAAAATTAAGCGTGACCGCGTATATTTTAGTCCAAGAACAATAGAATACAAAGATAGCGTTGTTCCCGTATAGAAACTACCTATTCAATTGTGTCTAAACTTACATGAAAATTAAGCGTGACCGCGTATATTAAAAACAATAGAATACAAATAGATAACGTTGATCCCGTAGACCAAATGTGTAATCCCTTGCAACCCCAAGGTCCACCTTTTGGTCCACTCATGCGCCTCCATTCTTTTGTCTTCAGTCAATCATTGATCTTCAACTACAAAGTGCTTAACCACATATTTCACAAAAACCTGAAGTTACTGTAACCCGATCATTAAAGTTTAAGGGAGTGTGAAAAGGGCCATCAGCTTTCTTTATTCAAGCTCTGCAGTAAATTTGTTGTGCCAGCTTTTAGTAGGATCATAAAATTGCGTTTCATCGAGAAAAGCTCGACTACAAAGACCACAGTTCTAACCTACGTTTATAATCAAAATCAAATCAAAACGATTCGTTACAGTCCACTGCTGGACTATGAGCCTCCTCCAGTTAAGTGGAGGGTTTTGCCATAATCTCCACGCTTGGCAGGTGGGTTGGAGATCGCAGATTAAAAGGTTACTGTATCAGAGAGCGCTGCTGCCCATTCCCTGTTCAATGTGTAGTCCCTAAGTCGCCTCTTACGACACCCACGGGAAGAGTAGGGGTTGGTGACAAATGTATTCTACTCTGCCGGCACCACACGGCGCACTAATAGGTATTACTTTACCTTTTTCTGTTTCTACGCAGAATAAGGAACAATGGATACATCTTCTTATTTATTTATTTTATTTATTTATTTATTCATTTATTTGCAATCATTTAATAAAGTATGAGACGTGAATGTTGTTTGTCAGTTACATGTATAAGAACTTAGTTAAAACGTATCATTGTCCGCTTATCTTTATGTAATAATTTCATTTGTTCAAGTTAAAATGTCTAAGCCTTTTATAATTTTTCAAGATTTCTTAGCTGAAAAACATTCATTCTAGAAAAAGACGACCACAAAGAATAATAAAATGCAAAGGTGTTTATTAAGACAGCTCAGAAAATCTCCACAAAGAACCATGGTCCTCCATTGCTAGCATCGACTCTTCAGATCGATGTTCGTCCTTTAGGGCCTACTCACACTGCGTTTCCGGTACTTAATAACCAATTGACTTTCCTGTACCCTAAGGTTGTCTGGAAGAAATTGTCACCTTAGCAATAAGGCAGTCTGTCAGCAAACTCTACTTCGTTTTTTGTATTTCTTGTGTGCGTTTTACTTGAGAACCATTTTGTCAATCTTTGTGCCCATACCACAAAATATTCAAATGCGATATTTGCCTGCTAAATTTCAAGTTTAGTCTGTACGATCTTCATTGTCCACTGAGAGAACAAAATACCAGAATCGTGAAAATTTGTATAATCGACAGGTTTAACTAAAGATCTAATTTGCGTCCCTTTTCACAGAAAAGATTTAGAAAATATATAAAATGAAAATTCTAATTCACTGGAAAGCATTCACCACAAATAATATTAATTGTTAAGGCAATGGAAAGTGCAAGTTTTATAGATTGATCGCAATAACAACCATTCAAATTCTTCTGACGTCGATACTGTGCTTACTTAACTTTTCCGCCCGCAAAGTGGCTGAAAGGTACCTATTTCACTATGAAGCTGCAGTAGCTAGAAATGGGCCTATTATAAGCCTGCCAGCACGAAATATAGGCCAGCAGTTAACGTGTGAGGAAGGTATTTTTATTGCTCTTGCGCCATTACGCATTGCGCCTCCATCACGGTATGTATGTAGTACGGTCGGCAAAAATAGAACAGTTAGCCACAGCTTTATTTATTGCATCGTTTATTGCATTACTGTAGCGTTTATTGCATCACAAAACATACTTGTATCACAAATAAACACAAACTACACAAATTAAATTGTATACACAGCCTTTCAACCCTTATTTAC